>JASDDO010000001.1:99698439-104598308 GCA_030015575.1 Agapanthus africanus | reverse complement strand
TCCATTAAGTAATATACAAACTATTATGATACAGTAATGGCTTCTAGGGCATAAACACTAACAGGAAGCACCTCAAATTCTTGAAGTCTAATACTACTTCAAGCGCCTCACGTGACCCCACGTGAGCGCCTTTTAGTGTTTAACACTATTTTGAACACATCACGTGGGTGCACGTGAGCGCTGAATATATGTTAGTGCTGAACACTATGGAAGGCTAACAATTAAGCCCCTCATGTTTAGGGTCTCAAAAACTGATCTCAGTTCCAAAGACAGCTAATAGGCTCCCAACAGATGACATCTAAACCGATGTTCATCCCACTTCCCCAAATCGGGACATTGGTTCAAGGGTACATCTCTTCATACCTCTGATACATGTCGTTGTAATCCTTCAACGTCTTCAGAGAGATGGAGGGTCCCAATAACCAATAACTTTTGGTGCATCCCCAGACTGGTTAAACCAAAACCCCATGGACTATGAGGTCCTTAAACTCATGGACTATGATGTCCTTAAACTTTATGGACTGTGAGGTCCTTAAACTCATAGACTACGATGTCTTTAAATTTTACAGACTATGATGTCTTTAAACTCCATGGACTATGATGTCCTTAAACTTATGGACTGCAATATCTCTAAACTAAAACAATAGAGCCCAAATGCTCTTTTGTTGGATCTAAATGATCCCAAAATCCTGTTAAGTAGATCTTAGTCTAAAATTAGACTAATGTATCCTTAACAAACGTTTAAGTTGATCTTAGTCTCAAATGAGATTAATGATCCTTAAACCCAACCCAAACCCAAATCTAAGAAAATACGGATTTGGATTAATCCACGTCCTACGGGCGACAACATAAATTAGTCTCCGTATATAATCCACGGGCAACCAAAAACAAAATAAACACACACGACACGAAGTGACCAAGCCCATTTTGGGCGGAACAGATCTACTAGAGAAAGTGGTTACCGCGATGCGGCAGCGTAGTTAACTGCAGGGGCTTGCGCCTGTAGGGAAGAGCGTCCCCACAATCAAAAACCTCTCATAATAAGGGGGAATCTGAGTAAGTCTGCTACATCGGCCACATTTGTCTAAACCTTCGATATACGGTGCATAAATCAACTTGGCATCTTCGGAGAAGTGGACAGATAAAACCCAATAGTATCTGCCCACAAATTCAGGCTAGACGTTTGTCTTCCCGGTCTTTCGGCGGTAAACATTTGGCATAAGAGAAGACTTGTTGGATTTCATCTAAGAGGGGAATATTGATATTAACTTACTTAAATAACTTTACAATCTTCTCTATTTGTGGACTTGGTTTACTAGGACTCAACCGGTTTGGAAATGGAGTTTTGTTTAAAATTATTGGGTCCGATGTTTATGGAGTAGGTTGTGGAGACGGAACGAATCCCAAACCTGGTGTTTGAGTGGAGTGATATGTAGGTCCGTTTGAAGCAGCAGAATTGGAAAGAAAACCTGGTGGAGAATGGATAAGGGTTTAGAAGAAGAAGTTGGAATAGAAGAAGAAGAAGTGGACACCGGGGTGTCATCGTCGTCGTCGTTTGGTGCGCCAACGTTGTTGTTCAACAATCTCCTTGATCTCAACGTAGTAACTGCACTCCCATTATGATTCTGTTGTTCGAGAAAAACATGCATATTATGTGGGTGACCAGGATTTGGTAGTGGTTGAGATGGAAGCTTCCATTTCTCTCTCGTTCATTGTCGCGTTCAACTGTGCAATCTGTGCTTCAATGGTTTTAATGCTTTTGCCATGAGAAGCAGTATGTTGCATAAGAGAATGAATCAAATATTGGATGTTGGCAGTGGATTGAGTAGATTGCTTCACAAAAGCATCAATACTTCGTTCAAGAGAGGATACTTTATCATTACCGGACAGAACAAAGTTGTTGTTTTGAGACAACGAATTGTGATATGGAGCAAAGTTGTTCGTTGGGTTTTAGTATTGTTGTGATTGGAAGGGTTGCTAAAATTATGGTTGAGTTTGTCGTTGTTGAGGAGGAGGAGGCCTTTGAAATTTGTTTTGGACTTGGAACTGGGTTTGGTTTTGGTTTTGGTTTTGGTTTTGGTTTTAGTTCCAGACGAAATTGGGGTGATTCCTCCATCCGGGATTATACATGGAAGACTAAGGATCATTTCTGGGTCGTTACTGAAAAGAAGAATTGGCTTGATCCTGACCCTGAAATGGTGGATTCAAAGGACACTCTTCCATAAAATATGACGGATCGGAACAACAAGCACACACGGTTCGAAGAGGAGCGACAAGGCTAGGGGAAGGAGATGAAAATTTTCTCTCAATTGGTTCGAGCTTCCGCGTTATTGTAGCCATGTTGGCTTTTATTGCAATTGAGATATCAAGTTAATGAACTCCTTCTCTAGATTGACCGGAAGAAGAGATTGAAGAAGATGAAGCATTCGCCCGGATACTCTCCCACTACAGCGTTTATTCCGCGAGATCGTCAAAAAATTGCCAAGCCTCCTCGTCGGATTTGGATAGGAAGCGGTCTTGACATATGGTTTTCATCAACTGTCTAGTTGCTAGATTCAGGCCCTCGTATAAAGTTTGGCAAAATTGCCATTTCTCAATATCATGGCAAGGACACTAAATAAGGAGATCCTTGCACCGGTCAAAACACTTCCAAAAAGGTTCATTTGGAAGCTGGGTGAATTGATTTATTTCACTTTGGATTCTCGCGGTTTTATGATTGGGGTAAAATTTCTTTAAAAACGCATTTACAAATTCATCACAACTGGTTATGGAATGAGATGCAGTACTATATAGCCATTTTTTACAAGATCACAAAGAGTGAAAGGAATAACATACAGCCGAATAGTATCGTCGTACAATTGGGTTGTTTTCATCATCGCACAAACATTTTGGAATTTGTTGATGAAGATATAGGCATCTTCGGATTCAAGCCCTTGGAATTTGGGCAACATGTTGATGAAGTTGGGCTTAATTTCAAAATTGTCCCCATTGGCCGGTGGAAGGGAAAGAAAATTGGGAAGTGCTGCGCGGGTTGGATAGAAACGGTTTTGAAGTGCGATTCGTGGTGGTGCACCTGGAGGTGGTAGAACAATACCCGAAGGTGGTAAAGTGATGTTCGGTGGAAGCCCGACATTTCGAAAGAAGAGGTACGCGAAAGAGAAAGCGAAGATGTGTGAACAGAATCACGGTCAACGTCGAACTTGACCGACAAAGGCAAAGGGTGTGTGGAAGAAGTATCGACTTCGAAGTCGATCGCGTAGTCGGTAGTGACTAAAGAAATGCGGACTAAACGGGCACTAGGGTCCCGAGCCGAAACGGACATACACTAAACAAGTTTAGTATTGTCAAAGCGTATTTGTAGAAGGTGAGGTTAAGAAAACGTCAATGGAGAAAATATAGGTGGAGGTAAAAATGTGGTGAAAACGACAATTTTTGTAAAATTTTGGATTTTTTCAATTTTTGTTTTGTTTTGGGAAAATGCGGAAATAACATACTCGACACAATCAATCACTATAAAAAGTGCATAATAAATATCTAGAGCTATGGTATTCAAAGTCCAAACTAGACCGCTCTTAGACTTCCAAGCGACAAGTTGTAGGATAAACCTTCTAGCTGCCTCTTCACTGATCAAGCATGTCCAAGTAAGTGCAAGTGATGTAAGGGAGGTTGTCTAAGGATTTCACTAAGTTCCTTAATTTAAGAACTTCCTCACTTTGCGCGACTCTCATCCCTAACACTTTTCTTGAACACCACACGATCAAGTTTAGATAAACAGTAGATTCCTCGCAACCTTCACTTGTCTTAAATGAGCACGATAAGTCTTTAAAGGATTGGTCTAGATCTTTTTTAATTAACTCAAGGAAATACTTATGCTTTTAGTGATTTTTGGGGCTTAAGATGGGTGATGAGCTCCCCACCTAATCTGAATTTGGGTTTGTGCCCTTTAATGTCCGTATTAACGATGCAATGCGCAATTCAATATACGGGTTGTTCTAAACATCACACAATCGTTTTTTACATTAAGCGGCGGTGCTGCAACAAATACGGATTAGTTCTCTTTTGGATTTTTGGTGGAAACTTGCAAAGAATCCTGCAAAGAATAAAATATTGGAGCGTCGAATTTGAGTGAGAAAGAGTTAGAAAATATGTACCGAAATTTTTCGGGTTAAGAAACTCTTGTTGAATCGATCCCGAATAGCTTGGAAAGTTTGCTTGTGTAGGTCAACCTACCCGTATCTTTGGCACAGTAATTTACTATCGCCTTGTTCTTGAATGTTCACTTTACTTCGCACGATCGCGGTTCACAAATCCGTCAAAATCTGAAAATGTTGAAAAATGGATATTTTTAGCGAAAAAGCGATATAGATTAGACAATATACTACACACACAATTGTGAAATTAAAGTTTCAAAATGGATTAATAACAGAACAATAGAGCATCAACCAAAAAATTGGAGCAATCTGGACAAGTGGGGCCGCTATTTGCGGCCAGATGGAATAAATGGGCGGCCAAGTAAAGGAAATCGGGCTCCAACTTTTTGTAGTCTTCTTTGCATTCTATGAGTGTCCCATTTTTATATTTCAAATCTTTCAATGAATCTCACAGTGATAGCAGATAAAAATACAAAGAACAAAATGTCAAAAAGTGCTAGAATTTTATTTTGGTTTTTGAAAATTTTCAATTTTTGTTTTGATTTTCAAATTTTTTTTTAGTTTTATACACATGTTAACCCGAAATCATAAGAAGAAATATGTTATCGTCTTCCCGGCAATGACGCCATTTGATTATTAAGTTTTCGCGTGTTCTATGAAGTTCTATTTATCGCAATCAAGACGGTGTCGCTTTAAGCAAGCCGCGATGAGTACGGGCCGTCCACGGAGAGAAGGTATGTTTTTCATTCTTGTTTTAGCGAGTTAAGTCCAATTGTTCGAGAGCTTGGTATCCTAAGTGTTGTGTTTAAGTTAAAGAAAGACTTGTTCAGGTTAGGATTAGTTTAATTTGAGTTAGGATAATTCTTACTTCTTCTTTTGTTCTTCACTTGATATTGATGCTAAGGTAATCGGTAACAATGTAGATTAGAGCTCTTAAATAGGGTATTTGCGATTGTGCGCGAAATCTCTATTTATTGTCTCTTGTCCTTCCGTTCTTGGCTCTTATCCATAGCCTCCGGCCAAACAAACATAACCGGTCTCAATTAGGAATCACCACTATCATGTAGGATAGGGTGCCTAAAGGAGCGGATTGCGAGTCTTTGGTCAGTGTTCAATTTACAAGGTGTAGGGTAAAGGAAGGAGTAATGCACTTCTCCATATCTCAAACTAACCCTCTCCTACCCTAAAAAGCGAGGGAATTACTCACACATCATCTCAAAAATAAAGAAAACACAAAAGAGAAAAGAGATCAATGAATACATTACAAGAAAAGTAAAGAGTTAAAAAAATACTAAGAATCGCAATGTGCAATGTAGTAAAAATCTTAATGGTTCTTGATGTCCAAGTACAAGTATGAACTCAAATACTAAATTTTAAACTTGCAATCTCACTTAAGAGATTGAAAGATCAAAGAAAATCAAAGAGTTCAAAGAAGTCACAACTATGGCAAATATGGTATGAAAATGTGCAAAAGAGACTTGTATTGATTTGTGAATTGGAATACAAACTAATGAGTCCAATAACCTCCCCTTTACTATGCAAGCTTAAGAACTGAGGTTGCAAAATCAAGAAGAAGCAAAGAACTCAAGATTAGCAAAATGAAAATTACAAAATATCATCCAAACTAAAATCTTGGTCTAAACTTAAACCCCTTGCTCTTCTTTTGATCAGGTATTTATAGAACTCTCTTCAGGAAAAAAGAATGAAACAAGTGGGCTGACACGACAGAGTGGAGTGGATGGAAAGAGCTCGAGGCAATTCTGGCAAGGCCAAGCCGACCAGGTCGTCTCTTGGGGAAGTTTGGTCGGCCTACTTGTGGAGTTGGGGCCCCATCTTTCTTTTGTGCTTCTCTGGCTTCCCAACTTGATTACCGGAATTTTCTTTTCTTTTAATTCGATCCGGGTTGCATTCTGAAGTTAAAAATTCACATGATCAAAGACTTTATCAACTCAAAAAGTAACTCACACGTCATAACTTTTCCCACCAAAATTTGGTTCGCACCAATGATGATAATGTGCCCACTTGTGCTCTTTTGGCTACCCCAAACAATTGTGTTACACACTTGATTCACACTTGTATCATGTGGGACTAAATTGGTTTTAATGTTGTACACAACTTCATTTTGTTGCAAAACTCTTTAGAATTTGATCGTTTTTCCGTCCCGTTAAAGTTTTGGATTGATTATGTCGTAACCGTGCATGTTGTGCACGTTTTCAATGATATTACCCTGTATACCTATAACATATACTTAATAAGTAGACACGAATTAATAGCACAAGTTTATTCACAAAATGATACAGAATGAGCGGTATTAAAATGCAATTAATCGTGCCGAACATACTTCATTGCATTCACTGACGATCTCTTTAGGTTCGGACATGTATTCTTGCTGAAACACAAGTCCAAAACTTTTGAGAAATTCAAGAAATATAAGAACAAAATAGAGAACCAGACAGGCAAAAGTATTATGGTCCTACGATCTAATCGTGGAGGTGCATACTTAAGAACATAATTCCTTGAATATCTAAAAGAGAACAGTTTTCTCTTTCAGCTTACTCCTTCATATACACCACAACACAATGGTGTATTAGAGTGGAGAAATCGTACCCTTTTGGATATGGTTCGCTCCATGATAAGAAGTGCTGAGTTATTTCTTTCATTCTGGGGATATGTACTTGAAACGGCTGCATATGTATTGAATAGGGCTCCCACCAAATCTATGCCTACCACTCCACATGAAATGTGGAAGGGGAAGAGACCATACCTTAATTTTATTAAGATATGGGGTTGTCCTGCTTATATAAAGAAACAGAACCCGGACAAGCTCGAGGCACGGTCAGTTTTATGTAAGTTTGTGGGATATCATAAACATTCGCAAGGATATATGTTCTACCATACCGAGGAACAGATGGTGTATTTGCTCGCCACACCATCTTTTTAGAGAAGAAATTTCTTGCAAAAGAAATTAGTGGGAGTATGGTAGAACTGGAAGAAATTTCGGAACCACAAACGATAACTAAAGATTTGGTAGAACCACATGATTCAATAGTCTCGGACGAATATCAGCCACTCCGAATATCAAGTAAGATTTCTCTGCCGCTCGAGAGATAGTATGGTTTTCTCATAGAAGGGGATCAAGAGGATTGCATCTTGGAAGAAAATGATCCTATTAGTTTCGAGCAGATCAATTCCAGTAGGGACTCTGTGAATGGCTAGATGCTATGCGATCCGAAATGGAGTCCATGTACACCAACAAAGTTTGGACTTTGGATATTGCACCTCTAGGGGTAAAACCCGTTGGCTGCAAATGGATCTTCAAAAAGAAGATTAGTGTAGATGAACATGTGGAAACCTATAAGGTTAGACTTGTTGCAAAAGGTTTTCGTCAAAAACCCAGTGTGGACTATGACGAAACCTTTTTTCCGGTGACTATACTGAAATCCATTCAGATTCTACTTACCATTGCTGCCTTCCATGACTATGATATGTGGCAGATGGACGTTAAAACGACTTTTCTAAATGGAAGTTTAGAAGAGTGCATTTATATGGATCAGCCAGAGGACTTCATAGACAGTAGGAGCAGTGGGAAGGTGTGCAAGTTGCTTAAATCCATTTATGAATTAAAAAAGGCATCGCGGAGTTGGAACATATATTTTGATAAGACAGTCAAGGAATTTGACTTCATCAAAAACGTTGATGAGCTATGTATATACAAAAAGATTGTAAGGGGAGTTGTCGTATTTCTCGTATTTTACGTGGATGACATTCTCTGATAGGAAATGATATTACTATACTATAATCGGTCAAGCTATTCTTGTCACAAAAGTTCTCCATTAAAGACCTGGGTAATTCCGCCTACATTTTGGGGTAAAGATTTATAGAGATAGATCCAAGAGAATGTTAGAACTTTCACACTCTAGGTATATAGACATTATACTGAAGAGATTTAATATAGAAGATTCCAAGTATGGTAATTTACCCGCTTGTCACAAAATCACCCTCTCCAAAGAAATATCTCTCAAGGCTGATGAGGAGAGCGCTCGCATAAGCATTATACTCTATGCTTCAGCGGGATGGTCTATAATGTATGTGACTTTATGTACCAGACCCGATGTAACTTATGAACTTAGCATGGTAAGCCGGTATCAGTCAAACCCAAGGGAGAAATATTGGATAGCTGTGAAGAACATTCTGAAGTACCTGAGAAGGACTAAAAAGATGTTCTTGGTATACTGTAATGGAGACCTCTACATGGAGTCTTTTATCGATTCAAGTTTCCAAAGTGACAAGGATGATAGCAAGTCCGTCTCGGGTTATGTGTTTACCCTCAACGGAGGGACGGTCTGTTGGAAGAGTTCTAAGCAGGACCCGTAGCAGACTTGACAATGGAGGCTGAATACCTTACTGCCAAAAATGCCGTAAAAGAAGCGGTCTGGATGAAGAAGTTCATTTCTAAACTTAAGGTGGTTCCGTCCATTGTTGATCCAATACCTTTGTATTATGATAACAATGGGGCTATGGTATTAGCGAAGGAACCACGGTCCTATCAGCGATCCAGACACATCTTGAGGCGGTATCACCTGATCAGGGATATCGTTGATCGTCAAGAGATCGAGATCCGGAGAGTGGAGGGTTCCTAGGCACGCTAATGAGGTCTCACAAAGCATCAACCATGCCAAATTCAAATTTTTCCGGTGCCGAGAAACCCTAATGCGATTGTTGACTAGAGTTTAAGGCGAAACATGCAACTAGTTAACAACTTAACTAAGAGTGAACGAAAATACAACCTTTGTAGATCCGGTCCTCCATCTCCATAGCTCCGTGACGATGTCCTTTCGCTGCAATCATCGGATCTCGGACTCTAGTGTTGATTCCATCGGAGAAATGATCGGGCTAGGTCGTCGACTTCGATGCCGAAGATGATCTATGTCGAGGCAACTCAAGATCAAGCTCCAACTTCACCAAGTCATGAAACTTGTGAAGAAAACACCCTATACTACATGGAAAGTGGTAGAGGATGAAGAAATAGGAAGTGGGTTCACTTTGGATTTGGATTTCTCACTCTTTTTCTCATGTTACTATTGAAGAAAGCAAAGTTTCTTCTTCTTGAAGAAGAAGAAGAAGAAGAAAAAGAATATAATAAGAATAATAAAACCAATTGATTAAATATAATATATCAAGTGATCTTATCATATAGCAACCATGGGTTAGTTTAACAAGTGTAGAGAATTAACTAGGGTTTAAGTAAATGGTTAGGGTTAAGGAAAGAAACAAAATGGTTAAGCTTTTAAAGCTTCATGAAGCTTCAACAAAAAAACAAAATAAGCAACCATTTTCTTTCTTGCCCTTAAAAATAAATGCCTAAAGAAAATAAATAAAACATTTAAAACCCTAACCATTAACCTAAATCATAGTTTAAAAGCAAACACACCCAAGTTTGCATGTATCATCAAACATGATACAATCAAGTGCACAAAAATATATCACATATACAATGTGCACATCAAGTGAGAAAATCCATCTTAAGTGAACCAATACTAGTTAATGCAAAGTAATATATCAAATATATAATTATGCATTAAATCATTAAATCAACGCTTGATTTAATGATCCGGTCATACTGCATATAACCGACTGATATTTAGTGTATCAATGTATCGAATCAACACTTGATTCGGTAATCCGGCTATATCTCATATAACCGTCCAATGATAAAAATCGCGAGAATAGAATACAGTATCACATACTGGTATTATTCTCGGTCCCACACATATCTCATATGCGCTCCTATTTCGTTTCGCTTGAGCCAGGAAACCTCTGTGTAGGACTCTAAAGACTCGTCAATACGCCGGCAGCAGATGATGATCATATCAAGCACCCACAAGCCGCAAGCGGTCTGCTAAACGTAACGGCCACCCGGGTATTGAGCGATCAGAAGATCGACGAGCAAGCCCGCTCACACTCCTGTGAATCTAACCAGTAACACTTACCGTACAGTCCGGTTTGTTCGTCTGATATGTCGCATATCTCACCTAGGGGTGGTAAACGTCAGACCCCAGTAGCTCGATAAGTCGTGTCGATATGAGGTCTATAACAGTTCAAGAAACTACTGGTAACACTTACCAGTAAATCTCAGCAACCCTGGCCAGGGATTTCCGGTTATAGCCAATCGAACACAGCGCAACATCAACTCCCTATACCGGGAAAGACGAATCCCATCTATCGCTCATTGCCTCTATGTGATTCGGGACTGTACCCAAAAACCACCGTTTTGCACGCCCTCTTGGATGTGGTAAGGTGGAAATCAAAGCACAGTGGGAATCACACAAGACTCTATGACGATCTCGGGTCAACAGACTACTCTGTACCAGTGTCACCAGAGAACTGCCATCTGATGTATGGTATAATACCATCTGGGAGTTCTCGGCGAGTCCGTCCAGTGTACCCAGTCTCCACTGAGCACCCGTATATCATCTCTGATGTCAAACACCAATGGATATGGGATCATCCATTGCCCATCTGTATGGGTCGAGAAGGTATACACTAGTCTACTCTGGTATATCGATGCCCCGTCTCGATACACCCACGACTAGGGACCTTGAAGGATGTACTTATGGACTACCGTGTCCCCACTAGTATGATCCGCATCATAGTCTAGGTACTCAAGTACACATCCTAAGGGCTTTACCAACATGTAACAGAGAGACAATCAGTGTACACGTTAAGGTAAAGAGCAACCGGATAGCATACTATCATGTCGAGCAAGAAAGTCCTCCCTATATATGTCCAAGCATCTACTACAATATACATCCTATGTATAGTAATGGTCTCTAGGGCATACATATAACTAACAATCTCCTACTTGCACTAGGGCCATCTGTTAGCAGTGGTTGTAGTATCTCATACTCAACCATCCCATAAAAGTCTCTCTCTGGGAAAAGGCCTTTGTGAGTGGATCCACCGTGTTGTCCTCTGAGTCTACTCTCCTAACCTTGATCCCTTGGAGATCAACCATCTCCACGATCAGGTGACACTGCCTTAGAATATGTCTGGATCACTGATGGGACGGACGTTCCTTGGCATAAGCCACAACATCATTGTCACACAATGGGAGGAACTAAGTTCATCTCATGAACCAATGTACACCCAGACTTCCTCTTTGGTAGCATCTTTGGTAACGATGTATCCAGCCTTTATTGTCTAGTTTGCCACGGTATCTAGCTTGGAACTCTTCCAACATACCGTCCCTCCACTGAGGGTAAAGACAATGCCTGTGACTGACATTCAGTCGTCCTTATCACCTTGGAACCTTTCCAGTGATTCTCCCCAGGATCGATTGATACCATCTCACTACAACTAGTGAGAATCCTAACATCCAATTATATCTATCTCATAGATCCAAAAACCAGGATTTAGGAGGTATCACTTTGATCCTATTTGGAGAATCATTGTGATAAGCGGAGATTGACCGAGCGTAGCATAGGAAACTCCTTCTTTATCAAGAGTATGTCATCCACATACTCTACGAGGATCACTACCATACTCCCTACTACCTTTTTATATATACAAGGTTCATCTACCATTTTGATGATGTCAAACTGTTTGACTAACTCATCAAAATAGATGTTCCAACTCCGCGATACCTGCTTCATCACATAAAACATCTTGCACACGTTTCCGCTGCTCCCACTGTCTACGAAGCCTTTTGACTGTGTACTTATAGACTCTCTCTTCTAAATCTTTATTTAGAAAAGCAGTCATGACACCCAACCGCCAAATATCGTAGTCATGGTATGTAGCCGTGGCAAGTAGGATCTGGATGGTCTTAAGCATACGTACTTAGAAAAGGTTTCATCACAATCCATACCTGGTCAATGATGCTAACCTTTAACAAGTCTAGCTTTGAAAGTCTCAACATTTCCATGTACACCAAGTAATCTTCTCAAGATATACTTGCTCCTGATAGGGATTTAACCCTTTAGATATAGCAACCAAAGTCCATACTTTGTTGGTGTATAAGGATTCCATCTCAGATCGCTAAGCATCCAGCCATTCTTACAGAGTCCCACTCCTGATGGCCAGCTCGAAACTAGTTGGGTCATCATCTCATGATGCAATCCTCGCTCCCACTGTCATAGAGAAACAGAAGTATCTCTCAGGTGGGTGAGGAACCCTACTAGATCGGCGGAGAGGCTGAGGTTCATTGGTAACTATTGAATCATTTGGTTCTTTCAAATCATCAGCTGCAGTTTGTATAGCTGGAACATTTCCAGTTCTACATAACAGAGCTTGCCTCGAGCTTGTCCGGATTTTGCTTTTTAGACATAGGCTGGACAACCCCAAATCTTAACAAACTTAAGATATGGACTCTTCTCTTTCCATATCACATATGAAGTGGTAGGCAATTAATTTGATTGGAACCCTATTCAATAGGTATGCAGCTTCTCAAGCGTAAAACTCCCAAAAGGAAATAGGTAACTCAGTAGTACTCATCATAGAGCACACCATATCAGATAGGGTGTTATTGCTCCGCCCCGATATACCATCGTGCTATGGTGTATACGGAGGAGTAATACTGAGAGAGAATCTCATTCTCCTTTAGAATAGTCCAGGAATTCCGTGCTCAAGTATTCTCCTCCTTGATTATGTCAAAGGACATAATACTTATACCTGGTTTTTGGTTCTCTACTTCTAACTTATATTCTGTGAATATCTCAAAAGGTTCGGACTTGTGTTTCAACAGGAACATATGTCTGAATCTAAAGAGATTATCAGAGAATGTAATGAAGTATAAAGGACCGGTCTTGGTATGTATAGACAGGGGACCTTCATACATCAGTATGTATCATCCCAAGAGTTCACTAACTCTTTCTCTGTTTCCAGTAAACAGAGCTATGGTCATCTTATCTCTGTGACATGACTGGCAAGTTTCACAAGATGTAAATTCAAACTGATTTAAATATGCATCTAAATGTAACTTCAGCCAGTCGGGTCGCATTGATATGACCTAGTCTACAACGCCTCAAGAAGGATTCGTTCATTTCTGAACTCTTCCTCTTGTGTGTGTTCTGTATACTAAGAATTGTAGTTTGATTTGGAACAACAATGCTTTTAGATAACGTGCCTTAACCGATCAACTTTTGATATAGGAAATGTTCAAAACATTATCCAACAATACAAAATTTTATCATTTCTTTACTAATAAAGAGACTGATATGATTTTGTATATTAGGTCCGATATCTAATAACATTCGTTCAGAATCAATGTATTTGGAATACAGGGTGACAGTGACCAACAGACTTGGCTGCAACACTTGCACCGTTTTCTGTCTCATGAAACATATTACCCGTTCTTAGTTCTCTACCTTTCTGTAGCCCTATGTAACAGATTACATATCTGGGATCCTGATCCGGTATCAAATACCCAGGATGCAGAGGATACTGAGAAACAGTTCTATGTAACGAACACACCCAAAGATGATGCATCAACATGCACTTTCTTCGTTTGGGCGGCACGGGAAATCTGGTATTCCCCAATTTCCTGCTCTGTCTTATAACAATTATAAGTTGGAGCGGGACCGACGTTCCCCAGCTCAGTATAACAAGCGGGTTCGGTCAATATCCGTATTATTATCTTGATTAAGGCGTGATATGGTCGCTACCAGGAGAGAGAGAGAAGAAAACACTCAGCGTGCGCTCTTGCAAGATCAGATTGGTTATTATTTTATCTAATCAGGATGGTTCCCACTGTTTTTTATCAAATCTTCCTTCAAACGCTAAAAGGAAAGACTAGCCGGGATTAATTACACGCTACAAGTTCGCCAATCTTTCAGCCAAGCCAGTGTCGGTACTTTGAGGGAGGTTCCCCGTGCTTTCGCACGAACCTAATTAATGTAAACCTCGTTTTCCCAGAGGCGTAACCCCGTTAACACCTTTCTAGACACCTACTAGATCGGCTAATTGTAAAGTGTAAAACTCTCCCAGGAGTAACAATTACTCGCAGTGGGTATCGGGATCCAACTATCTCATAGAAGGTATGCAATCTCATTGCAAATTTCAACACTTGAAATTCCCGATAATATTTTGCCCCTAACGTGCTATGACCTTGACGAAAGCCAACAAACCATAGCCCGCTAGTCAAGTTCAACCCGTCATTTCTTGATTGAATTAAACCCACCCGCACGACCCTTGACGAAAGCCAACAAAGCCGCACGACTACCCTAATCCAATCGCATCATATGCAGCAGATAAGCTGTATATAGCTACCGCACACTGCACCTTGACGAAAGCCAACAAATGCAGCACGAATACTATATACAACTTATCTGAAATGACGGAGGGCTACGACAGATTTTTCTGAAAACCTATTGCGTAATGAACTTGATATCGTCGTAGAATCAAATGATTTTAAAATGGAGTGTTTTTTAGGCTTTTCTAGTTTTGCTAAAGGGGTCAATCCCGGTGAAGGGATCGTCGGCCCTTTCCTCGTCGAATGAGGTGCGGGATATATCATATATATCACTGTGCAAAGCAGAAACTATAGAAGCAATCAAAAGACAAACCGAGTGTGTAGTATCTACCAGTTATTGCTAAAGGGGTCACTCCCGGTGAAGGGATCTCGGCCCTTTCCTCATCGAATAAGGTGCAGGATATATCATATATACCGCTGTGCAAAGCAAGAACTGTAGCTACCTGTTTTAATTTTGAAATTCGATTCTACAACATCTTTAGGTTTCTTTTTCTTTCATTAATCACATTAATGAAGTCCCATCATTTAAAACACCTAAACATCACAGATAAATACGACGTACACTTATGCCATCCGCATTCGCCTCGATGTCCCCTCGTGCACCGTTAGGTTAGGTGACTAACGGCAGAGCGGGGCAGGGCTAGCGCGGGTGTAAAACATAAGTAACGTCTATATAATATATCGGATATACTATATATAGTATCTATCACAGAACATCACATGATCACATCACAGATAACGCAGTAGAAAATATCATATGAAATATTGGATATACTAGGACGTCCGCGTTTTTAATACGAGCCAGTATAAAACACGGATTCCACGGTCGTGATGCATAGCCAAACCCACACCCCTAGACCCCTACGAGAGCGGCAAGTAACCCTACCAATTCTAGAGTTAGGAGACCCGGACTCGACTCCTCGAGTTGGTCTCCCACTGGACCCTAGAACCCGGTTACTTGTGCTCCCCTCCTTGGGTCTATCCCAGTGCGGAAAAGTAAATAATATACAAACGATGACATCTTCCGCAACCTGGAAGTGCTCCAATAAAAGAATATTACATACAAGTTTTTACATGAATGAAAATGAAAAACACCTATCTCACATAAAAAAAAACCCGGCAATTCAAACACGACGATCCAATATAACATATCCAGCAACACATAACATCACATGTTATCAACGTAAGTAAATATGCGCATCCCAATTGTCGTTGACATATAGCAACGAAACCGGCGATATCACATATTACATTTACGGTCGCAGAAAAGAAAGTGTAAAACTACAACAGTTGGAATCCGCAACCTCTTTAGACATCGCATGCCTAATCAAATGAATTCCTTAGACATCGCATGCCTCACAATTATAAACCCCGCATTTTTGTCTCATTATCGAAAACACTTTTCAATGTAAAGTTGGGCAATTCAACAGGATTCCCGGCATCCTGACCGAATACTCGTCACAAACTTTAGTAGACGGCCGCACCCCCGATACCGTCGATGAAGTGCATTAAGGCGGAACACCGCTACCGCGAGCACCCGAACGGATGCTTTCGGCGACGGGATTCTCCTACAGTCACTTGGTCGGGGCTAAGGGGTGTAGCTATCTATTAAGTTTATCCGGCGAGTATCCGCGTACGCTGCGTGATTGCGACGGACTTTTGATCGCATCAAAATTCCGCGGAAACCGATCAAGTGAGACTAAACCGCTAGATTTATAACATTCATTCAGTTATCTCATAACTTCTTGTGAATTCCAATTATTGTATCACATTCCAGATAGATAGAAAATGTTAAACTTTCCGATCGAACAATCAAACACCCAAGTTTTCCCGAAACAGATCGACACATGAAATAAGTTCAAAAACATTCACTTCATGCCTCAGTACCAACGGTCCAGCCGTAGAAGGGTCAAGCCAACGCCTCACATGTGGCTCGCCGTACTGCCCCAAACCTTAAGGTTCAAAGGGCAGTTCAAGACGGTCACATAATCGAGTTAAGGTTTGTTGTCTTCTAGAGGGACCGTCGCGTTACTTGCACTACTTAGAACGTCTTTAAACCACGGAAAAATCCAACACTTGGAAATTTTCCGGCAGGGAAAAAATTGGGTATTTATATCCGGTCGAACTTTTTAACATATTCTAAATTATCCGGAAAAACACACAGACAAAATTAGACAATCCGATCGAATCTACGAACTCCCAATACAACCCAGAAAACTCAACTCTTGAGTAAAAGTTAAAATATCCCAGAAAATACAGCACTAAAATATATGAATTACTGTGCAAATTTTATTGGAAGAACCTACCGTACGGCAGCGGAACTGCCGCATTAGGCATGCTCATGCCGCGGTTCCACGGCAGTTTCATCAAATTACGAGCACGGATTTCACAGTAACTCCTAAAATTGCCTGCTGAATTTTTTGGGTATTTTTAATTGGGAAAAATCCACAGTTCCAGAAAATGTACAGAGAAGGATTATAGATTAGGGTTTCGGGTTCAATCGGGTTTCTAACTTCATCTACTCATCGCCTAAGGCTCTAGCTAGGCTCTGATACCACTGTAGGGTTCCTAGGCACGCTAATGAGGTCTCACAAAGCATCAACCATGCCAAATTCAAATTTTTCCGGTGCCGAGAAACCCTAATGCGATCGTTGACTAGAGTTTAAGGCGAAACATGCAACTAGTTAACAACTTAACTAAGAGTGAACAAAAATACAAACTTTGTAGATCCGGTCCTCCACCTCCATAGCTCCGTGACGATGTCCCTTCGCTGCGATCATCGGATCTCGGACTCTAGTGTTGATTCCATCGGAGAAATGATCGGGCTAGGTCGTCGACTTCGATGCCGAAGATGATCTACGTCGAAGCAACTCAAGATCAAGCTCCAACTTCACCAAGTCATGAAACTTGTGAAGAAAACATCCTATACTACATGGCAAGTGATAGAGGATGAAGAAATAGGAAGTGGGTTCACTTTGGATTTAGATTTCTCACTCTTTTTCTCATGTTACCATTGAAGGAAGCAAAGTTTCTTCTTCTTGAAGAAGAAGAAGAAGAAGAAAAAGAATATAATAAGAATAATAAAACCAATTGATTAAATATAATAAATCAAGTGATCTTATCATATAGCAACCATGGGTTAGTTTAACAAGTGTAGAGAATTAACTAGGGTTTAAGTAAATGGTTAGGGTTAAGGAAAGAAACAAAATGGTTAAGCTTTCAAAGCTTCATGAAGCTTCAACAAAAAAACAAAATAAGCAACCATTTTCTTTCTTGCCCTTAAAAATAAATGTATAAAAAAAATAAATAAAACATTTAAAACCCTAACCATTAACCTAAATCATAGTTTAAAAGCAAACACACCCAAGTTTGCATGTATCATCAAACATGATACAATCAAGTGCACAAAAATATATCACATATACAATGTGCACATCAAGTGAGAAAATCCATCTTAAGTGAACCAATACTAATTAATGCAAAGTAATATATCAAATATATAATTATGCATTAAATCATTAAATCAACGCTTGATTTAATGATCCGGTCATACTTCATATAACCGACTAATATTTAGTGTATCAATGTATCGAATCAACACTTGATTCGGTAACCCGGCTATATCTCATATAACCGTCCAATGATACAAATCGCGAGAATAGAATACAGTATCACATACTGGTATTATTCTCGGTCCCGCACATATCTCATATGCGCTCCTATTTCGTTTCACTTGAGCCAGGAAACCTCTGTGTAGGACTCTGAAGACTCGTCAATACGCCGGCAGCAGATGATGATCATATCAAGCACCCACAAGCCGCAAGCGGTCTGCTAAACGTAACGGCCACCCGGGTATTGAGCGATCAGAAGATCGACAAGCAAGCCCGCTCACACTCCTGTGAATCCAACCAGTAACACTTACCGTACAGTCCGGTCTGTTCGTCTGATATGTCACATATCTCGCCTCGGGGTGGTAAACGTCAGACCCCAGTAGCTCGATAAGTCGTGTCGATATGAGGTCTATATGTAGGGTTCCTAGGCATACTAATGAGGTCTCACAAGTGATCAAATATGGCCAATTCAAATTTTTCCATGTGCCTACAAACCCTAATACGGATCGTTAACTAGATGTATAGGCGATGCAATGCAAGTTAACAACTTAAACTAAAAAGGAAGGGGCTACAACCTTTGTAGATCCGGTCCTCCACTTCCTTAGCTCCGCGCAGACGTCCCTCCGCTGTACAAATCGAAATCCTAGACTCTTGCGATGGTTTCATCGGAGAAAAGATCGGGTTAGGTCGCCGACTTCGATGCCGAAGATGATCTACGTCGAGGCAACACAAGATCAAGCTCCAACTTCACCAAGCCATAAAACTTGTGAAGAAAACACCCTATACTACTTGGCAAGTGGTAAAGGAAGAAGAAATAGGAAGTGGGTTCACTTTAGAATTGGATTTCTCACTCTTTTTCTCAAGTTGCCATTAAAGGATGCAAGCTTTCTTCTTTGTTGAAGATGAAGAAGAAGAAGAAAGAATATGATAAGTATTATTCCAAAATAGAAAATAAAATGAATACTTATCATAATGGCAACCATAGTTAGGTGTAGAGAATGAACCATGGTTAGGTTGAATGGTTAGGTTAAAGAAAACAAACAAAATGGTCAAGCTTTCAACACTTCAAGAAGTTTCATGAAAGAAACAAAATAAGCCACCATTCTACTTATCTTCCAAAATGAATAAATAAATAAATGAATAAGTAAAAAAACAAAACCCTAACCATTAACATAACCATGGTTTAATCATACACACAAACTATCATGTATCATCAAACATGATACAATCAATTGCACAAAAATATATCACATATACAATATGCACATCAAGTGAGAAAATCCTTTTTAAGTGAACAAATATTAGTTAATGCAAAGTAATATATCAAATATATAATTATACATTAAACCATTAAATCAACACTTGATTTAACGATCCGGTCATATCACATATAACCGACTAATATCCAATGTATCGGCTTATCGAATCAATCCTTGATTCGATAACTAGGTTATATCGCATACAACCAATCGATACATTCATCGCGAGAATAGAATACGATATCACATACATGCATTATTCTCGGTCCCGCACATATCTTATATGCGCTCCTATTTCGTTTCGCTTGAGCCAGGAAACCTCTGTGTAGGACTCTAAAGACTCGTCAATACGCCGGCAGCAGGTGATGATCATATCAAACATCCACAAGCCGCAAGCGGTCTGCTAAACGTAACGGCCACCCGGGTATTGAGCGATCAGAAGATCGACGAGCAAGCCCACTCATACTCCTGTGAATCCAACCAGTAACACTTACCGTACAGTCCGGTCTCGTCGTCTGATATGTCGCATATCTCGCCTAGGGGTGGTAAACGTCAGACCCCAATAGCTCGATAAGTCATGTCGATATGAGGTCTATAACACTTCGAGAAACTACAGGTAACACTTACCAGTAAATCTCAGCAACCCTGGCCAGGGATTTCCGGTTATAGCCAATCGAACACAGCGCAACATCAACCCCCTATACCGGGAGAGACGAATCCCCTCCTATCGCTCATTGCCTCCATGTGATTCGGGACTGTACCCAAAAACCACCTTTTTGCACGCCCTCTTGGACGTGGTAAGGTGGAAATCAAAGCACAGTGGGAATCACACAAGACTCTATGACGATCTCGGGTCAATAGACTAACCTGTACCAGTGTCACCAGAGAACTGCCATCTGACGTAAGGTATAATACCATCTAGGAGTTCTCGGCGAGTCCGTCCAGTGTACCCAGTCTCCACTGAGCACCCGTATATCATCTCTGATGTCAAACACCAATGGATATGGGATCATCCATCGCCCATCTGTATGGGTCGAGAAGGTATACGCTAGTCTACTCTGGTATATCGATGCCCCGTCTCGATACACCCACGACTAGGGACCTTGAAGGATATACTTATGGACTACCATGTCCCCACTAGTATGATCCGCATCATAGTCCAGGTAGTCAAGTACACATCCTAAGGGCTTTACCAACATGTAACAGAGAGATAATCTGTGTACACGTTAAGGTAAAGAGCAACCAGATAGCATACTATCATGTCGAGCAAGAAAGTCCTCCCTATATATATCCAAGCATCCAATACAATATACATCCTATGTACAGTAATGGCCTCTAGGGCATACATATAACTAACAATCTCCCACTTGCACTAGGGCCATCTGATAGCAGTGGTTGTAGTATCTCATACTCAACCATCCCATAAAAAGTCTCTCTCTGGGAAAAGGCCTTTGTGAATGGATCCGCCGTGTTGTCCTCTGAGTCTACTCTCCTAATCTCGATCTCCTTGGAGATCAACCATCCCTATGATCAGGTGATGCTGCCTCAGAATATGTCTGGGTCACTGATGGGACCGGGGTTCCCGGGCCAAAGCCACACTTCCATTGTCACACAATGGTAGGAACCTAGTTCATCTCATGAACCAATATACACCCAAACGGCCTCTTTGGTAGCATCTTAAGTAGCAATGTATCCAGCCTTTATTGTCTAGTTTGCCACGGTATCTAGCTTGGAACTCTTCCAACATACCGTCCCTTTACTGAGGGTAAAGACAATGCCTGTGACTGACATTCAGTCGTCCTTATCACCTTGGAACCTTTCCAGTGATTCTCCCCAGGATCGATTGATACCATCTCACTACAACTAGTGAGTGTTAGTTGTATGTATGCCCTAGAGGCCAGTATTATACAGATAATGTATATTATATTGGATGCTTGGACATATATAGAGATGACTTTCTTGCTCGATATGATAGTATGCTATCTGGTTTCTCTTTATCTTAACATGTACACTAGTCTCTTTAAACTGTCTTATAGTTACATGTTGGTAAAGCCCTTAGGATGTGTACTTGACTACCTGGACTATGATGCTGATCATACTAGTGGGGACATGGTAGTCCATAGGTACATCCTTCAAGGTCCCTAGTCGTGGGTGTATCGAGACGGGGCATCGATATACCAGTGTAGACTAGCGTATATGCTTCTCGACCTATGAGATGGGCGATGGATGATCCCATATCCATTGGTGTTTGACATCAGAGATGGTATACGGGTGCTCAGTGGAGACTGGGTACACTGGACGGACTCGCCGAGAACTCCCAGATGGTATAATACCTCACGTCAGATGGCAGTTCTCAGGTGACACTTGTGCAGGTTAGTCTGTAAACCCGAGATCGTCATAGAGTCTTGTGTGATTCCCACTGTGCTTTGATCTCCACCTTACCACATCCATGAGGGCGTGCAAAACGGTTGTTTTTGGGTACAGTCCCGAGTCACATGGAGGCAATGAGCGATAGGAGGGGTTTCGTCTCTCCCGGTATTGGGGGTTGATGTTGCGCTGTGCTCGATTGGCCGTAACAGGGAAGTCCCTGGCCAGGGCTGATCAGAGATTTGCTGGTAAGTGTTACCAGTAGTTTCTCGACCCGTTATGAGCTTAACATCGGCACGACTTATCGGTTATTGGGGTCTAACGTTTACCACCCCTAGACTTAATATGCGACATATCAGACGAACAGACCGGACTGTACGGTAAGTGTTACTGGTTGGATTCACAGGAGTGTGAGCGGGCTTGCTCGTTGATCTTCTGATCGCTCAATACCCGGGTGGCCGTTACGTTTGGCAGACTGCTTGCGGCTTGTGGGTGCTTGATATGATCATCATCTGCTGCCGGCGTATTGACGAGTCTTTAGAGTCCTACACAGAGGTTTCCTGGCTCAAGCGAAACGAAATAGGAGCGCATATGAGATATGTGCGGGACCGAGAATAATGCGTGTATGTGATACCGTATTTCATTCTCGCGATGAATGTTTCGATTGGTTGTATGCGATATAACCTAGTTATCGAATCATTGATTCGATAAATCGATACATTGAATACTAGTCGGTTATGTGCGACATGACCGGATCATTGAATCAAGTGTTGATTTAATGATTTAATGTATAATTATATATTTGATATAGTACTTTGCATTAACTAGTATTGGTTCATTTTAAAAGGATTTTCTCACTTGTTGTGCACATTGTATATGTGATATATTTTTGTGTGCACTTGATTGTATCATGTTTGATGATACATGCTAACTTGGGTATGTGTAAGGATTAAACCATGGTTATGTAATGGTTAGGGTTTTTCTTTTCATTACTTATTTATTTATTTATTTATTTTGGAAAAGATAAAAGAGAAAATGGTGGCTTTCTTTGTTTGTTGTTGAAGCTTCATGAAGCTTTGACCAAAGTGACCATTTTGTCTTCATGCTTAACCCTAACCATTCAAACTAACCATGGTCTTTTCTCTACACCTAACCAAGGTTAGGATATGATAAGTATTGATATTATCTTCATTTTAAAAAACACTCATCATATTCTATCTTCATCTTCTTCATCTTCATCAAGAAGAAAAGCTTGCCTCCATTAATGACATCTTGAGTAAAAGAGTGAGAAATCCAATTCTAAAGTGAACCCACCTCCTATTTCTTTAACCTCTACCTCTTTCCAAGTAGTATAGGGTGTTTTCTTCACAAGTTTCATGACTCGGTGAAGTTGGAGCTTGATCTTGTGTTGCCTCGACGTAGATCATCTTCGGCATCGAAGCCGACGACCTAGCCCGCCCATTTCTCCGATGAAGCCGATGCAAGAGTCCGGGATTTGAGATGGACAGCGAGGGGACATCTACGTAGAGCTAAGGAAGTGGATAACCGGATCTACAAAGGTTGTAGCTTCTTTCTTATAGTTAAGTTGTTAACTTGTTTCACTTTTCGCCTAAACTCTAGTCAACGAATCCGTATTAGGGTTTCTCGGCACTTGTAAAATTTGAAATTGGTATGGTTGATACCTTGTGAGACCTCATTTGAGTGTCTAGGAACCCTACAGTGGTATCAGAGCCTAGCTAGAGCCTTAGGCAGAGCCTAGACGACGTTTGAAATCCGAACGAACATCGAAAACCTAACTTTGCATGCTCTCTGGACTTTTTTCAAAAACTGGGTTTTTTCCAGATTAAAAATTCTTAAAAAATTCAGCAGGAAATTCTTAGAATTACGGTGCAAAATTTTTCAAAAGATACCTCCAAAGAGCGGCGGAACCGCGGCAGAAGCCTGGCTTTTGCGGCGGTTCCGCGGCCATCTGATGACGTCAGCCTTCCTGTTTTGCACAGTAATCTGTTATTTGAGGTGCTGAGTTTTCTGGGATTTTTGTTTAATCTGAACTCAAGAGTTGAGTTTTCTGGGGTGTTTTGGAGCCTCGTAGATTCGATCGGATTATCAAACTTTGTCTATGTGTTTTTCCGGATAATTTTAGAATATGTTGAAAAGTTCGACCGGATGTAAATACCCAATCTTTCCCCTGCCGAAAAATTTCCAAGTGTTGGATTTTTCTGTGGTTTAAGGACGTTCTAAGTAGTGCAAGTAACGCGATGGTCCCTCTAGAAGACAACAAACCTTAAACCGATCATGTGACCGTCTTGAACTGCCCTTTGAACCTTAGGGTTTGGGGCAGTACGGCGTGCCACATGTGAGGCGTTGGCTTGACCCTTCTATGGCTGGACCGTTGGTACTGAGGCATGAAGTGAATGTCTTTGAACTTATTTCATGTGTTGAACGGTTTCGGGAAAACTTGGGTGTTCGAATGTTCGATCAGAAAGTTTGATATTTTCTATTTATCCAGAATGGGATACAATAATTGAAATTCACAAACAGTTATGAGATAACTGGATGAATGTTATAAATCTAGCGGTTTAGTCTCACTTGATATTGAAAAGAGTTTTCGATAATGGGACTAAAATGCGGGGTTTATAATTGTTAGGCATGTGATGTCTAAGTATTTCATTTGATTAGGCATGCGATGTCTAAAAAGGTTGTGGATTCCAACTGTTGTAGTTTTACACTTTCTTTTCTGTGACCGTAAGTGTAATATGTGATATCGCCGGTTTCGTTGCTATATGTCAACGACAATTGGGATGCGCATATTTACTTACGTTGATGACATGTGATGTTATGTGTTGCTGGATATGTTATATTGGATCGTCGTGTTCGAATAGCCGGGGGGTTTTATGTGAGATGAGTGTTTTTCATTTTCATTCATGTAAAAACTTGTATGTAATATTCTTTTATTGGGGCACTTCCAGGTTGCGGAAGATGTCACCTTTTGTATATTATTTACTTTTCCGCATTAGGATAGACCCAAGGAGGGGAGCACAAGTAACCGGGTTCTAGGGTCCAGTGGGAGACCATCTCGAGGAGTCGAGTCCGGGTCTCCTAACCCTAGAATTGGTAGGGTTGCTTGCCGCTCTCGTAGGGGTCTAGGGGTGTGGGATTGGCTATTCATCACGACCGTGGAATCCGTGTTTTATACTGGCTCGTATTAAAAACACGGACGTCCTAGTATATCCAATGTTTCATATGTTTCTTCTGCTGCGATATCTGTGATGTGATCATGTGATGTTCTGTGATAGATACAGTATATAGTATATATGATATATTATATAGACGCTACTTATGTTTTACACCCGCGCTAGCCCTGCTCCGCTCTGCCGTTAGTTACCTAACCTAACGGTGCACGAGGGGACATCGAGGCGAATGCGGATGGCATAAGTGTACGTCGTATTTATCTGTGATGTTTAGGTATATAATTGATGGGACTTCATTGATGTGATTAATGAATGAAAAGAAACCTAAGATGTTGTAGAATCAAATTTTAAACAAAAAGGGTAGCTACAGTTTTGCTTTGCATAGCGGTATATATGATATACCCTGCACCTTATTCGATGAGGAAAGGACCGAGATCCCTTCACCGGGAGTGACTCCTTTAGCAATAACTGGCAGATGCTACACACTCGGTTTGCTTTTGATTGCTTTTGGAGTTTTGCTTTGCACAGCGATATATATAATATATCCCGCACCTCATTCGACGAGGAAAGGGCCGACGATCCCTTCACCGGGAGTGACCCCTTTAGCAAAACTAGAAAAAGCCTCAAAAACACTCCATTTCAAAATCATTCGATTCTACAACGATATCAAGTTCATTACGCAATAGGTTTTCAGAAAAACCTGTCGTAGCCCTCCGTCATTTCAGATAAGTTGCATATAGTATTCGTGCTACATTTGTTGGCTTTCGTCAAGGTGTAGTGTGCAGTAGCTATGTGCTGCTTATCTGCTGCATATGATGCGACTGGATTAGGATAGTCGTACGGCTTTGTTGGCTTTCGTCAAGGGTCGTGCGGGTGGGTTTAATTCAGTCAAGAAATGTACGGGTTGAACTTGACTAGCGGGCTGTGGTTTGTTGGCTTTCGTCAAGGTCATAGCACGCTAGGGGCAAAAGCATTATCAGGAATTTCAAGTGTTGAAATTTGCAATGAGATTGCATACCTTCTATGAGATAGTTGGATCCCGATACCCACTGCGAGTAAGAGTTACTCCTGGGAGAGTTTTACACATTACAATTAGCCGATCAAGTAGGTGTCTAGAAAGGTGTCAACGGGGTTACGCCTCTGGGAAAACGAGGTTTACTCTAATTAGGTCCGTGCGAAAGCACGGGGAACCTCCCTCAAAGTACCGACACTGGCCTGGCTGAAAGATTGGCGAAGTTGTAGGGTGTAATTAATCCCAGCTAGTCTTTCCTTTTAGGGTTTGAAGGAAGATTTGATAAAAACCAGTGGGAGCCATCCTGATTAGATGAGATAATAACCAATCTGATCTTGCAAGAGCATACGCTAAAGTGTTTTCTTCTCTCTCTCTCCAGGTAGCGACCATGTCATGCCCTAATAAAGATAATAATATGGATGTATTGACTGAACCCGCATATTTTACTGTGCTGGGGAACGTTGGTTCCGTCCTTTCTTATAAGAGTTATAGGAATGAACAGGACATAGGGGAATACCAGGATTCCCAAGCCACCCGAATGAAGAAAGTACATAATGATGCATTTTCTTCGGGTGTGTTCGTTACAGAGAACTGTTTCTCCATTTGCTCTACGTCCTGGGTATTAGATACCGGGTCAGGATCCCATATATGTAATCAGTTACATGGGCTCAGGAAAGGTAGAGAACTTGGAGAAGGTGATAAAGACATTAGAGTTGGAAATGGTGCAATTGTTGCAGCTAAGACTGTCGGGGAATATCACCTTGCATTACCAACTGGTAATACATTGGTTCTGAACGAATGCTATTACATACCGAACCTGATATGCAACATTATATCAGTTTCTTTATTGAGTAAAGAGAGATATAATTTTGTATTACAGGATAATGTTATGAACATTTTCCGTAACCAAAAGTTGGTTGGATCAGGCACGTTGTGCAATGGCATTTATGTTCTAAATCAATCAACAGTTCTGAGCATAACGAACACACACAAGAGGAAGAGTTCAGAACTGAACGAATCCTTCTTATGGCATTGTAGACTGGGTCACATCAATGCGACACGACTAGCTAAGTTGCATAAGGATGGATATTTAAAACCATTCGAATTTTCATCTTATGACACTTGCCAGTCATGTCTCAAAGGCAAGATGACCAAAACTCCGTTTACGGGACACGGAGAAAGAGTTACCGAACTCTTGGGACTGATACATAGTGATGTATGCGGTCCCATGTCTACACATGCCAGGGATGGTTCTTCGTACTTCATTACATTCACTGACGATCTCTCAAGATACGGACATGTGTACTTAATAAGACACAAGTCTGAAGCTTTTGAGAAATTTAGAGAATATAAACAAGAAGTCGAGAACCAAACCGGAAAAAGTATTAAAATCCTTCGATCTGATCGAGGAGGTGAATACTTAAGCAATGAATTCCTGGACTTCCTAAAAGAGAATGGGATTCTCTCTCAGCTGACTCCTCCATATACACCACAGCACAACGGTGTATCAGAACGGAGGAACTACACCCTATTAGATATGGTGCGCTCTATGATGAGCACAGCTGAGTTACCTATTTCCTTCTGGGAGTATGCGCTTGAGACAGCCATACATCTATTGAATATGGTCCCCACCAAATCTGTGCCTACCACTCCATATGAGATATGGAAAGGGAAGAGACCATTTCTTAACTATATTAAGATATGGGGTTGTCCAACCTATGTCAAACAACAAAATCCGGACAAACTCGAGGCACGGTCTGTTCTATGCAAATTTATAGGATATCCCAAGAATTCACAAGGGTATATCTTCTACCACCCTGAGGAACAAAGAGTGTTTGTTTCTCGGCATGCCACCTTTTTAGAAAAGGAATTTCTTGAAAAAGAGATTAGTGGTCATGAGGTAGAACTGGAAGAGGTTCCAGCTACAGAAGCTACAACAGAAGATCTGGTGGAACCAGAGGATTCAATAGTTCCCAATGAACCCCAGCCACTCCGCCGATCTAGTAGGGTTCCTCGCCAACCTGAGAGATACTATGGTTTTCTCATGGATGGTGGGAGCAAGGATTGTATCATGGAGGATGATGACCCAACTAGCTTCGAGCAGGCCATCACGAGTAGGGACTCAGTGAAATGGCTGGATGCAATGCGGTCCGAGATGGAATCCATGTACACCAACAAAGTGTGGACTTTGGATGCTGCTCCTGAAGGGGTAAAACCCATTGGGAGCAAGTGGATCTTCAAGAAAAAACTTGGTGTAGATGGGAAAGTGGAGACTTTCAAAGCTAGACTTGTTGCAAAGGGTTTTCGTCAAAGACCAGGTGTGGATTATGACGAAACCTTTTCTCCAGTGGCTATGCTTAAATCCATCCGGATCATGCTTGCCATCGCTGCATATCATGACTACGAAATCTGGCAAATGGATGTTAAGACCGCCTTTCTAAACGGTGATTTAGAAGAGTGCGTGTACATGACTCAGCCAGAGGGCTTCGTAGACAGTGGGAGCAGCGGGAAGGTGTGCAAGCTGCTTAAATCCATTTATGGATTAAAGCAAGCATCGCGGAGTTGGAACATCTGCTTTGACGTCGTTATCAAAGAGTTTGATTTCGTCAAAAACCCAGATGAACCTTGTATTTACAAGAAGGTGGCAGAGAGTAAGGTTGTCTTCCTCGTATTGTACGTGGACGACATACTCTTGATAGGAAATGATATTCCTATGCTGCAATCAGTCAAGCTCTTCTTATCACAAAGATTCTCAATGAAAGATCTTGGTGATGCCTCCTGCATATTGGGAATCAGGATCTATAGAGATAGATCCAAACGGATATTGGGATTGTCCCAATCCAGGTACATTGACACCATACTAAAGAGGTTTAGTATGGAAGAATCCAAGCGTGGGAACTTGCCCACGATCTCTGGAGTCACTCTCTCCAAAGAGATGTCTCGTAAGACTGATTTGGAGAGAGCTCGCATGCAAGGGATACCCTATGCTTCGGCTGTAGGCTTTATCATGTACGCGATGCTATGTACCAGACCCGATGTTGCATACTCACTAAGTGTAGTGAGCAGGTATCAAGCTGATCCTGGAGAGAGTCACTGGACAGCTGTGAAGAGCATTCTCAAGTACTTGCGAAGGACTAAAGAGATGCTCTTGGTGTATGGTAATGGAGAACTCTAAGTGGAGTCCTTTACCGATTCGAGCTTCCAGAGTGATAAGGACGACTCTAAGTCGCAGTCGGGATTTGTCTTTACCCTTTACGGAGGGGCGGTTAGCTGGAAGAGTTCCAAGCAGGAAACCGTAGCAGACTCGACGATGGAGGCTGAATACATCGCTGCCAACGATGCTGCTAAAGAGGCTGTCTGGATCAAGAAGTTCATTACTGAACTTGGAGTGGTTCCATCCATTGAGCATCCAATACCTTTGTATTGTGATAACAATGGAGCGGTGGCTTTGGCCAAGGAACCCAGGTCCCATCAGCGATCCAGGCATATTCTGAGGCGGTATCACCTGATCCGGGAGATAGTTGATCGCCGGGAGATCGAGGTCAGGAGGGTTGACACGAAGAACAACACGGCGGATCCACTCACGAAGGCCATTCCCCAGATACAGTTTGAGAGACTCTTCGGGATGCTCGGTATGCGATACTATATCAGCTGCCCCTAGTGCAAGTGGGAGATTGTTAGTTGTATGTATGCCCTAGAGGTCAGTATTGTACAGATAATGTATATTATATTGGATGCTTGGACATATATAGAGATGACTTTCTTGCTCGATATGATAGTATGCTATCTGGTTTCTCTTTATCTTAACATGTACACTAGTCTCTTTAAACTGTCTTATAGTTACATGTTGGTAAAGCCCTTAGGATGTGTACTTGACTACCTGGACTATGATGCAGATCATACTAGTGGGGACATGGTAGTCCATAGGTACATCCTTCAAGGTCCCTAGTCGTGGATGTATCGAGACGGGGCATCGATATACCAGTGTAGACTAGCGTATATGCTTCTCGACCCATGAGATGGGCGATGGATGATCCCATATCCATTGGTGTTTGACATCAAAGATGGTATACGGGTGCTCAGTGGAGACTGGGTACACTGGACGGACTCGCCGAGAACTCCCAGATGGTATAATACCTCACGTCAGATGGCAGTTCTCAGGTGACACTTGTGCAGGTTAGTCTGTAGACCCGAGATCGTCATAGAGTCTTGTGTGATTCCCACTGTGCTTTGATCTCCACCTTACCACGTCCATGAGGGCGTGCAAAACGGTGGTTTTTGGGTACAGTCCCGAGTCACATGGAGGCAATGAGCGATAGGAGGGGTTTTGTCTCTCCCGGTATTGGGGATTGATGTTGCGCTGTGCTCGATTGGCCGTAACAGGGAAGTCCCTGGCCAGGGCTGATCAGAGATTTGCTGGTAAGTGTTACCAGTAGTTTCTCGACCCGTTATGAGCTTAACATCGGCACGACTTATCGGTTATTGGGGTCTGACGTTTACCACCCCTTGACTTGATATGCGACATATCAGACGAACAGACCGGACTGTACGGTAAGTGTTACTGGTTGGATTCACAGGAGTGTGAGCGGGCTTGCTCGTTGATCTTCTGATCGCTCAATACCCGGGTGGCCGTTACGTTTGGCAGACCGCTTACGGCTTGTGGGTGCTTGATATGATCATCATCTGCTGCCGGCGTATTGACGAGTCTTTAGAGTCCTACACAGAGGTTTCCTGGCTCAAGCGAAACGAAATAGGAGCGCATATGAGATATGTGCGGGACCGAGAATAATGCGTGTATGTGATACCGTATTTCATTCTCGCGATGAATGTTTCGATTGGTTGTATGCGATATAACCTAGTTATCGAATCATTGATTCGATAAATCGATACATTGAATACTAGTCGGTTATGTGCGACATGACCGGATCATTGAATCAAGTGTTGATTTAATGATTTAATGTATAATTATATATTTGATATATTACTTTGCATTAACTAGTATTGGTTCATTTTAAAAGAATTTTCTCACTTGTTGTGCACATTGTATATGTGATATATTTTTGTGTGCACTTGATTGTATCATGTTTGATGATACATGCTAACTTGGGTATGTGTAAGAATTAAACCATGGTTATGTAATGGTTAGGGTTTTTCTTTTCATTACTTATTTATTTATTTATTTATTTTGGAAAAGATAAAAGAGAAAATGGTGGCTTTCTTTGTTTGTTGTTGAAGCTTCATGAAGCTTTGACCAAAGTGACCATTTTGTCTTTATGCTTAACCCTAACCATTCAAACTAACCATGGTCTTTTCTCTAAACCTAACCAAGGTTAGGATATGATAAGTACTGATATTATCTTCATTTTAAAAAACACTCATCATATTCTATCTTCATCTTCTTCATCTTCATCAAGAAGAAAAGCTTGCCTCCATTAATGGCATCTTGAGTAAAAGAGTGAGAAATCCAATTTTAAAGTGAACCCACCTCCTATTTCTTCACCCTCTACCTCTTGCCAAGTAGTATAGGGTGTTTTCTTCACAAGTTTCACGACTCGGTGAAGTTGGAGCTTGATCTTGTGTTGCCTCGACGTAGATCATCTTCGGCATCGAAGCCGACGACCTAGCCCGCCCATTTCTCCGATGAAGCCGATGCAAGAGTCCGGGATTCGAGATGGACAGCGAGGGGACGTCTACGTAGAGCTAAGGAAGTGGATAACCGGATCTACAAAGGTTGTAGCTTCTTTTTTATAGTTAAGTTGTTAACTAGTTTCACTTTTCGCCTAAACTCTAGTCAACGAATCCGTATTAGGGTTTCTCGGCACTTGTAAAATTTGAAATTGGCATGGTTGATGCCTTGTGAGACCTCATTTGAGTGCCTAGGAACCCTACAGTGAGAATCCTAACATCCAATTACTTCTATCTCATAGATCATAACTCAGGATTTAGGAGGTATCAATTTGATCCTTTATGGAGAATCATAGTGATAAGCGGAGATTGATCGAGCGTAGCATAGGAAACTCCTTCCCTATCAAGAGTATGTCATCCACGTACTCTACGAGGATCACCACCATACTCCCTACTACCTTTTTGTATATACAAGGTTCATCTACCATTTTGATGAAGTCAAACTATTTGACTACTATATCAAAACAGATGTTCCAACTCCGCAATGCCTGCTTTATCCTATAAAGTATCTTGCACACGTTTCCGCTGCTCCCACTGCCTACGAAGCCCTCTGGCTGTGTACTTATAGACTCTCTCTTTCAAAATATCATTTAGAAGAGCAGTCATGACACCCAACCGCCAGATATCATAGTCATGGTATGTAGCCATGGCAAGTAGGATCCGGATGGACTTAAGCATAGCCACTGGAAAAGGTTTCATCATTATCCATGCCTGGTTGATGACGAAAACCTTTAACAAGTCTAGCTTTGAAAGTCTCAACTTTTCCATCCACACCAAGTAATCTTCTCAAGATATACTTGCTCCTGATGGGGATTTAACTCTTCAGATATAGCAACCAAAGTCTATACTTTGTTGGTGTACATGGATTCCATCTCAGATCGCTAAGCATCCAGCCACTTACAGAGTCCCACTCCTGATGGCCAGCTCGAAACTAGTTGGGTCATCATATCATGATGCAATCCTCGCTCCCACTGTCATAGAGTAACCGAAGTATCTCTCAGGCGGGTGAGGAACCTTACTAGATCGGCGGAGAGGATGAGGTTCGTTGGTAACTATTGAATCCTTTGGTTCTTTCAAATCACCAGCTGCAGTTTGTATAGCTGGAACATTTCCAGTTTTACATAACAGACCTTGCCTCGAGCTTGTCCGGATTTTGCTTTTAGACATAGTCTGGTCAACCCCAAATCTTAACTAACTTAAGACATGGGCTCTTCCCATACCATATCTTATATGGAGTGGTAGGATGTGATCTGATTCGAACCTAATTCAATAGGTATGCAGCTTCTCAAGTGCATAACCCCCAAAAGGAAATAGGTAACTCAGTAGTACTCATCATAGAGCACACCTTATCATATAGGGTGTGATTGCTCCGCCCTGATATACCATCGTGCTATGGTGTATACGGAGGAGTAATACTGAGAGAGAATCTCATTATCCTTTAGAATAGTCCAGGATTTCCGTGCTTAAGTATTCTCCTCCCTGATCACATCAAAGGACATAATGCTTGTACCCGTATTTTGGTTCTCTATATCTAACTTATATTCTGTGAATATCTCAAAAGGTTCGGACTTGTGTTTCAACAGGAACATAGGTCTGAATCTTGAAAGATCATCAGAGAATTTAATGAAGTACAAAGAACCGGTCTTGGCATGTGTAGACAGGGGACCTTACATACATCAACATGTATCATCCCAAGAGTTCACTAACTCTTTCTCTGTTTTCAGTAGACAGAGCTATGGTCATCTTATCTCTGTGACATGACTGGCAAGTTTCACAAGATGTAAATTCAAACAGATTTAAATATGCATCTATGTGCAACTTAGCTAGTCGGGTCGTATTGATATGACCTAGTCTACAATACCTCAAGAAGGATCCGTTCATTTCTGAACTCTTCCTCTTGTGTGTGTTCTGTATACTAAGAACTGTAGTTTGATTTAGAATATCAATGCTTTTAGATAACATGCCTGAACCGATCAACTTTTGATATAGGAAATGTTCAAAACATTATCCAACAATACAAAATTTTATCGTTTCTTTACTAATAAAGAGACAGATATGATTTTGTATATCAGGTTCGGTATCTAATAGCATTTGTTCAGAATCAATGTACTCAGGTAATACAGGGTGACAGTGACCAACAGACCTGGCTGCAACACTTGCACCGTTTTCTGCCTCATGAAACTTATCACCCGTTCTCAGTTCTCTACCTTTCTGTAGCCCTATGTAACTGATTACATATCTGGGATCCTGATCCGGTATCAAATACCCAGGACGTAGAGGATACAGAGAAACAGTTCTTTGTAATGAACACACCCGAAGGAGATGCATCAACATGCACTTTCTTCGTTTGGGCGGCACGGGAATTCTGGTAATCCCCTATTTCCTGCTCTGTCTTATAACAATTATAAGTTGGAGCGGGACCAACGTTCCCTAGCTCAGTATAACAAGCGGGTTCGGTCAATAATCCGTATTATTATCTTGATTAAGGCGTGATATGGTCGCTACCTGGAGAGAGAGAGAGAAAAACACTCAGCGTGCGCTCTTGCAAGAATAGATTGGTTATTATTTTATCTAATCAGGATGACTCCCACTGTTTTTATCAAATCTTCCTTCAAACCCTAAAAGGAAAGACTAGCCGGGATTAATTACACACTACAAGTTCGCCAATCTTTCAGCCAGGCCAGTGTCGGTACTTTGAGGGAGGTTCCCCGTGCTTTCGCACGAACCTAATTAATGTAAACCTCGTTTTCCCAGAGGCGTAACCCCGTTGATACCTTTCTAGACACCTACTTGATCGGCTAATTGTAATGTGTAAAACTCTCCCAGGAGTAACAATTACTCGCAGTGGGTATCGGGATCCAACTATCTCATAGAAGGTATGCAATCTCATTGCAAATTTCAACACTTGAAATTCCCGATAATTTTGCCCCTAGCGTCCTATGACCTTGACGCAGGCCAACAAACCATAGTGCGCTAGTCAAGTTCAACCCGTCATTTCCTGATTAAATTAAACCCACCCGCACGACCCTTGACGCAGGCCAAGAAAGTCGCACGGCTACCCTAATCCAATCTGCATCATATGCATAAGCAAATAAATACTAGTTAGCTACCGCATACTACGCCTTGACGCAGGCCAACAAAAGTAGCACGAGTACTAACTACTACTTATCTGAAATGACGGAGGGCTACGACAGGTTTTTCTGAAAACCTATTGCGTAATGAACTTGATATCGTTGTAGAATCAAATGATTTTAAAATGGAGTGCTTTTGAGGCTTTTCTAGTTTTGCTAAAGGAGTCACTCCCGGTGAAGGGATCGTCGGTCCTTTTCTCGTCGAATGAGGTGCGGGATATATCATATATATCACTGTGCAAAGCAGAAACTATAGAAGCAATCAAAAGACAAATCGAGGGGTGTAGCATCTGCCAGTTATTGCTAAAGGAGTCACTCCCGGTGAAGGGATCTCGGTCCTTTCCTCATCGAATAAGGTGCAGGATATATCATATATACCGCTGTGCAAAGCAAGAACTGTAGCTACCTGTTTTATTTTTGAAATTTGATTCCACAACATCTTAGGTTTCTTTTCTTTCATTAATCAAATTAATGAAGTCCCATCATTTAAGTTACCTAAACATCACAGATAAATACGACGTACACTTATGACATCCATGTTCGCCTCGATGTCCCCTCGTGCACCGTTAGGTTAGGTGACTAACGGCAGAGCGGGGCAGGGCTAGCGCGGGTGTAAAACATAAGTAACATCTATATAATATATCATATATACTATATACTGTATCTATCACAGAACATCAAATGATCACATCACAGATATCGCAGCAGAAGAATCATATGAAACATTGGATATACTAGGACGTCCGTGTTTTCAATACGAGCCAGTATAAAACACGGATTCCACGGTCGCGATGAATAGCCAAACCCACACCCCTAGACCCCTACGAGAGCGGCAAGCAGCCCTACCAATTCTAAGGTTAGGAGACCCGGACTCGACTCCTCGAGTTAGTCTCCCACTAGACCCTAGAACCCGGTCACTTGTGCTCCCCTCCTTGGGTCTATCCTAGTGCGGAAAAGAAAATAATATACAAAAGGTGACATCTTCCGCAACCTGGAAGTGCCCCAATAAAAGAATATTACATACAAGTTTTTACATGAATGAAAATGAAAAACACTCATCTCACATAAAAAAAACCCCGGCTATTCAAACACGACGATCCAATGCAACATATCCAGCAACACATAACATCACATGTCATCAACGTAAGTAAATATGCGCATCCCAATTGTCGTTGACATATAGCAACGAAACCGGCGATATCACATATTACACTTACGGTCACAGAAAAGAAAGTGTAAAACTACAACAGTTGGAATCCGCAACCTCCATACACATCGCATGCCTAATCAAATGAATTCCTTAGATATCGCATGCCTAACAATTATAAACCCCGCATTTTAGTCTCATTATCGAAAACACTTTTCAATATCAAGTCGGGTAATTCAACAATCCCGACATCCTGATCGAATGCTCGTCGCAAACTTTAGTAGACGGCCGCACCCCCGATACCATCGACGAAGTGCACCAAGGCGGAACACCGCTACCGCAAGCACCCGGACAGATGCTTTCGGCGACGGGGTTCTCCTACAGTCACTTGGTCGGGGCTAAGGGGTATAGCTGTCTATTAAGTTTACCCGGCGAGTATCCGCGTACGCTACATGATTGCGATGGACTTTTGATCACATCAAAATTCCGTGGCAACCGATCAAGTGAGACTAAACTGCTATGTTTATAATATTCATTCAGTTATCTCATAACTACTTGTGAATTCCAATTATTGTATCGCATTCCAGATAATTAGAAAATATTAAACTTTCCGATCGAACATTTAAACACCCAAGTTTTCCCGAAACAGCTCAACACATGAAACAAGTTTAAAAAACATCCAGTTCATGCCTCAGTACCAACGGTCCAGCCGTAGAAGAGTCAAGCCAATGCCTCACATGTGGCACGCCGTACTGCCCCAAACCCTAAGGTTCAAAGGGCAGTTCAAGACGGTCACATAATCGAGTTAAGGTTTGTTGTCTTCTAGAGGGACCATCGCGTTACTTGCATTACTTAGAATGTCATTAAACTTCGAAAAGATCCAACACTTGGAAATTTCCCGACAGGGGAAAAAGTGGGTATTTTTATCCGGTCGAACCTTTTAACATATTCTAAATATCCGGAAAACACAGACGAAGTTAAACTTCCCGATCGAAACACTGAGTCCCCAATACAACCCAGAAAACTCAACTCTTGGGTACAAATTAAAAATTCCCAGAAAACTCAGCACCTGAAGTGACAAATTACTGTGCAAAACTTGAAAGCTGATCTCATCATTTGGCCGCGGAACCGCCGCAGAAGCCATGCTTCTGCCGCGGTTCCGCCGCGCTTTAGGCTTATCATTTGGTTGTTTTTGCACCATAATTCTTAGAATTTCCTGCTGAATTTTTAAAGAATTTTTAATCTGGAAAAACCCAGTTTTGAAAAAATATCCAGAGAGGTTGAAAAATTGGGGTTTCGGGTTCGATCGGGTTTCTAACATCGTCTACGCATCGCCTAAGGCTCTAGCTAGGCTCTGATACCACTGTAGGGTTCCTAGGCACACTAATGAGGTCTCACAAGTGATCAAACATGGCCAATTCAAATTTTTCCATGTGCCTACAAACCCTAATACGGATCGTTAACTAGATGTATAGGCGATGCAATGCAAGTTAACAACTTAAACTAAAAGGGAAGGGGCTACAACCTTTGTAGATCCGGTCCTCCACTTCCTTAGCTCCGCGTAGACGTCCCTCCGCTGTACAAATCGAAATCCTAGACTCTTGCGATGGTTTCATCGGAGAAAAGATCGGGCTAGGTCGCCGACTTCGATGCCGAAGATGATCTACGTCGAGGCAACACAAGATCAAGCTCAAACTTCACCAAGCTATGAAACTTGTGAAGAAAACACCCTATACTACTTGGCAAGTGATAGAGGATGAAAAAATAGGAAGTGGGTTCATTTTAGAATTGGATTTCTCACTCTTTTTCTCAAGTTGCCATTAAAGGATGCAAGCTTTCTTCTTTGTTGAAGATGAAGAAGAAGAAGAAAGAATATGATAAGTATTATTACAAAATAGAAAATAAAATGAATACTTATCATAATGGCAACCATAGTTAGGTGTAGAGAATGAACCATGGTTAGGTTAAAGAAAACAAACAAAATGGTCAAGCTTTCAACACTTCAAGAAGTTTCATGAAAGAAACAAAATAAGCCACCATTCTATTTATCTTCCAAAATGAATAAATAAATAAATGAATAAGTAAATAAACAAAACCCTAACCATTAACATAACCATGGTTTAATCATACACACAAACTATCATGTATCATCAAACATGATACAATCAATTGCACAAAAATATATCACATATACAATGTGCACATCAAGTGAGAAAATCCTTTTTAAGTGAACAAATATTAGTTAATGCAAAGTAATATATCAAATATATAATTATACATTAAACCATTAAATCAACACTTGATTTAACGATCCGGTCATATCACATATAACCGACTAATATCCAATGTATCGGCTTATCGAATCAATCCTTGATTCGATAACTAGGTTATATCGCATACAACCAATCGATACATTCATCGCGAGAATAGAATACGATATCACATACATGCATTATTCTCGGTCCCGCACATATCTCATATGCGCTCCTATTTCGTTTCGCTTGAGCCAGGAAACCTCTGTGTAGGACTCTAAAGACTCGTCAATACGCCGGCAGCAGGTGATGATCATATCAAACACCCACAAGCCGCAAGCGGTCTGCTAAACGTAACGGCCACCCGGGCATTGAGCGATCAGAAGATCGACGAGCAAGCCCGCTCATACTCCTGTGAATCCAACCAGTAACACTTATCGTACAGTCCGGTCTCGTCGTTTGATATGTCGCATATCTCGCCTAGGGGTGGTAAACGTCAGACCCCAATAGCTCGATAAGTCGTGTCGATATGAGGTCTATAACACTTCGAGAAACTACAGGTAACACTTACCAGTAAATCTCAGCAACCCTGGCCAGGGATTTCCGGTTATAGCCAATCGAACACAACGCAACATCAACCCCCTATACCGGGAGAGACGAATCCCCTCCTATCGCTCATTTCCTCCATGTGATTCGGGACTGTACCCAAAAACCACCGTTTTGCATGCCCTCTTGGACGTGGTAAGGTGGAAATCAAAGTACAGTGGGAATCACACAAGACTCTATGACGATCTCGGGTCAACAGACTAACCTGTACCAGTGTCACCAGAGAACTGCCATCTGACGTAAGGTATAATACCATCTGGGAGTTCTCAGCGAGTCCGTCCAGTGTACCCAGTCTCCACTGAGCACCCGTATATCATCTCTGATGTCAAACACCAATGGATATGTGATCATCCATCGCCCATCTGTATGGGTCGAGAAGGTATACGCTAGTCTACTCTGGTATATCGATGCCCCGTCTCGATAAACCCACGACTAGGGACCTTGAAGGATGTACTTATGGACTACCATGTCCCCACTAGTATGATCCGCATCATAGTCCAGGTAGTCAAGTACACATCCTAAGGGCTTTACCAACATGTAACAGAGAGACAATCAGTGTACACGTTAAGGTAAAGAGCAACCAGATAGCATACTATCATGTCGAGCAAGAAAGTCCTCCCTATATATGTCCTAGCATCCACTACAATATACATCCTATGTACAGTAATGGCCTCTAGGGCATACATATAACTAAAACTATAACAGTTCGAGAAACTACTGGTAACACTTACCAGTAAATCTCAGCAACCCTGACCAAGGATTTCCGGTTATAGCCAATCGAACACAGCGCAACATCAACTCCCTATACCGGGAGAGACGAATCCCCTCCTATCGCTCATTGCCTCCATGTGATTCGGGACTGTACCCAAAAACCACCGTTTTGCACACCCTCTTGGACGTGGTAAGGTGGAAATCAAAGCACGGTGGGAATCACACAAGACTCTATGACGATCTCGGGTCAACAGACTACTCTGTACCAGTGTCACCAGAGAACTTCCATCTGACGTAAGGTATAATACCATCTGGGAGTTCTCGGCGAGTCCGTCCAGTGTACCCAGTCTCTACTGAGCACCCGTATATCATCTCTGATGTCAAACACCAATGGATATGGGATCATCCATCGCCCATCTGTATGGGTCGAGAAGGTATATGCTAGTCTACTCTGGTATATCGATGCCCCGTCTCGATACACCCACGACTAGGGACCTTGAAGGATGTACTTATGGACTACCGTGTCCCCACTAGTATGATCCGCATCATAGTCCAGGTAGTCAAGTAAACATCCTAAGGGCTTTACCAACATGTAACAGAGAGACAATCAGTGTACACGTTAAGGTAAAGAGCAACCAGATAGCATACTATCATGTCGAGCAAGAAAGTCCTCCCTATATATGTCCAAGCATCCACTACAATATACATCCTATGTATAGTAATGGCCTCTAGGGCATACATATAACTAACAGAGAGTAGATACGAAAGAAAACACGGTGGATCCATTTACAAAGGCCCTCCCTTAAACGCAGTTCGAGTGACTTTTTGAGTTGTTGGGTATGCGATACGCCAACAACTGATCCTAGAGCAAACGTTGGGTAATCAATACACTAATAACATGCCTTAGTGCAAGTAGGAGATTGTTGGATCTGTATGCTCTAAAGGCCTTTATTGTATATGATACTGGGGATATGCATGTACAGAACAATCTTACTCGATATGATAGTATGCTATTTGGTTTGTTTTTATCTTAACATCTATGTTTTACTGGTTATTACATATCGTTAGTACATGTTGATAAAGCATGTAGGATCTTTGCTTGACTACCAACACTATGATGGTGATCATACTTGTGGGGGTTGGGTAGTTCATAAGCACATCCTTAAATGTCCCTAGTCGTGGGAGTATCGAGATTGGGCATCGATATTCTAGAGTAGACTAGTGTATATATTTCTTGACCCCGACGAGTAGCGATGGTTGGTCCCACATCCATTGGTGTACGACACCAAAGATTGTATACAGGTACTCATTAGGTTATGAGTTATATTGGACGAACTCGCCGAGGACTTCTAAATGGTAATATACCTATTGTCGGTTCTCTGGTGACATGAGTACAGGATAGTCTTTAGACCTGACATCGTCATTTTTGTCTTGAGTATGTTCCTACTATACTTTGATTACTACCCTGCCACGGCTTTAAAGAGTCATGCAAACAAGTTTTAGTTGGGTACAGTCCCGAAGTACTTGGAGGAAGTGAGCGACTGAAAGGACTCGTCTCTCCCGGTATAGGGAGTCGAGTCCGCGTTGTGTTTGATTGGCCATTACCATAAGACCTTGGTGTGGAGCTAGAGCCTTAGATAGGGTTCCTTCAGGTAGCTCATCTTCGGCACGGAGGATCGACTTCCAAGCGCGTTCCTAATGGACTAGGAGCCGAGATAGGAGTATCTACTTTCTCGTAGACACACTACAAAGGTAGATAGCCTCTCTAAACTCTTAGTTTAGCTTTAGTAGTTAGCTAGTTTAGTATTTGGAATCGATTCTAGGTTGTAGTCGCTTGTGCTTGCCTAGAAAATTTCCGTTTTGTATTTCGCCTTGGTCGTGAGTTAGCGGCGTGAGCACAAATAACTACTTACACGATCCGGCCATCGGCACCTTTGGCTATACCTTATTTGGCACTGTATGAGTGCTGGTGCGCCGAAAGGAAGGCCGAGGGACGTTCCTTCACCTTCATGCTTTTCTTTGTGTAGATCTAATGGAACATGGAGGTATACCTAATCGAAGAGAGCTGGTCGTCTCAAGTCTCGACAGGGCCTCGATGGAAATAGTGTTAGTCATCGGGATCTAGGTCACATTAATTAAGGTAGGGTGGATGAGAAGCCTTAGAACTAGAAAAATTGATAATTGGTTGATTGATTGATCGAAAGGCTTTCCTCGTCTCAAGCCTTGTGGTTTTATAACCTTCCGACCCGAATTTTGGCTTGGCCGCCAAGTAACATCTTCTGTCAATTAGTTAGGATTTCGGTAAATCTTTCTAACTCTCCAAATCTTCACAAAAGGTTTCTTCAGATTCATCTGAGTTCTGTTATCCTTACGGGTTAGTTAGCCTTTTTCTGATTAGATGATAATTCGGCTCATATTCCAATCAAGTCGAACTGCTTATTCCTTGGAATTTCCATTATGATTCGGCCCATCAGTTGAACCTTATTTTTATGCAAACAGATACACTAGTAAACCTTGTACTGATCATTAAAAGGCCATTAGTAGAGTTCTTGGATATATGAAGAGAACAAAAGAGTTTGGTCTATTTTATTATAATTATCCAGCAATACTAGAAGGTTATTCTGATGCAAGTGGGGTAACAAGTGCAAGTGATAATAAATCCATAACATGATGGATATTTATGATTGGAGGATGTGCAGTTAGTTGGGTATCTAAGAAATAAACTTGCATTACACATTCGACAACGAAATCAGAGTTTTTCGCTTTGGCTGCTGCAAAGAAGGAAAAGGAAAGGCTAAGAAATTTATTTTTGAATTAGAGTTTGTGGCCACAATCGAAGTCATCCATTTCCTTGCATTACGACAGTGAGGCTACGATGTCAAAGAGCCTATAATAATGTTCACAATGGTAAATCTAGACACATCACTTAACACAAGAATATGTGCGATATTTAATTTCTAATAGAATAATCACCATTGTATATGTAAGGTCTGCAAAAAATTTGGCAGGTCCCTTTACGAAGCCATTTTGTAGAGATTTGGTAAAAAGTACGCCGATTGGAATGGAACTAAAACAAATACAATTAGGCAATGGTAACCCAACTTTAATTAATAAATGCTAATTTTAAAGGTAAATGGATAATAACAAAGTTATTGTCATGTATATGTATGGCACTAAAGTTCTAATTTAATAAAAGTTAGTGACTATGCTGTATGTTACAATAGAATGGATGAGCAAAAGCTCTTAATGGAATTGTTAATTTTAAAATATCCATAGCAACATGGATATAATAAAAGGAACTCTGCTATATTAGCCCGGTAGAAGTGGTGTCATTTCAACAAAAGATACTAGGCGTTCTTTTGTAAATGCATTATGAAGATCAAGATAAGCACATGCCATAATAGTGCTAAAACAGTTATAAGCCTCTTAGGAAATATGATGAAAATTGTGTGTTGTTATTTCAGATTCTAATAATAGAAGTTTTGGTTTAATCTGCTGACACCAACAATTTTGTTAGATAATTGAAATATATACACTAATGGAAGGTTTTAATCGAGCGATGCCCTCTTTTATGCATAATGTTTATCATGAGAAAGATATGGTTACATTCAACATATACAAACTAGTGGGGGATTATTGATAGTATTTAGATGTATGAAATATTCCTACATTGAAAAAAATGAAGAGAGTATAAGTGTTTAAATAAGTTCTAAGCTAACTTAGATAAAATAGGCTAGACTTCAAACGAAGCCTCATTCTGGTGGGCTAATAATATTTATTATTTAATGGTCTTGGTTGTGCACTTGGGAACATCTTGGGCTTGACTTGTTAAACAGATGATATTTTGAAATTCAATTTTTGAATAAATTCAAACTCAAAAGTTGTCATAAAACTACTAATTGGTTTTTTTAACAGCCATAACCTTTCAGGTTGGCACCCTTTCAGTTCAATAAAAGAAACTCAACTCTTTATGACTAGTAATTATCTTCTTCTTATATTTTCATAAGAGAGTTTCAAAGTTTGTTGTATCTTGGAGGCAATTGTCATCTATTATAAAACTCATAATGAAGAAAATATCGCATTTAGAAAAGTGTATCATACACGTTTCAAGCATTTAATTTTATCTTTGTACCGAATTCTCTAACAAAATGCCATTTGCAATAAACACTGGTTGCATTTTTACAATACTATTTATTCATGCTCTATTTCTCTTCTTCTCTTTGCTTTCTGTTCATTTTGGAACCAACCTTTCTTCCAGAGTTTCATCTCTAAAACAAATTTTATTTTTGAAATCATCTCCTCTTCTTTTCAAATCCATTTTTATTTTTAAGCCCATCCTGCCATTCTAAACCCATCTCTACTTTTAAAAGTATTTATCCTTTTAAACTCATATTATGATCCAAAGCCATCTTCAATAGAGTAAATACTTTTCGTACTTATTCGGTAGATTACATGTAACTTGTCGGGCTTCTAATTAGATAACAGATAGAGTGAAAACTGCAATTCCCTAGGTATTATTGGACCCCACCTCATCTTCTACCGGTAAGGACGACGATAAACTATCTGATATATGCTGAGTTTCTATGAAAAGTATTTTGATTTTCATTTTTGAGGAACTCCAAACTCATCTCCCTAAATGAAAAAGGATATTCAAAATTAGAACTCGTCTTCGGCTTCAAATCCTTTCACTGCCTGCAGGTCCGGAAAAGTTTCATGTATTAGGTGATTAATATAAAAGATGATTGTAATCTCCGTATAACCAATTCAATCATACACAATTTTGATTATGAATATGGATTATTTCAGTTACATAATCACAAGGATTATAAATTAAGATTTATAAGCCTTTCTTCTTCATTTGGATATCTTTATTCTCGCTCTAATCTCCTAGCATCATATGTTTTTCTTTCTTTCTCTTTTTCTAATTTTAGAGATAGAGAAGACAATGATAACTTGTTATTGTATTTCCGAAACTAACTTCTTATTAAGGACTGAGAGAGTGAAACCCGGATCGTTTTTTTGGGAAATATATCAAGGAGATGAGATCTAAATGATTGGATCCTATTTTAGAGTGTAAAATAACTTGGAATTTTTAATTAAGTAGGATTTATATTATAAAACCTAACCATTTATATAGAAATTTTTATAGAATTAAATTACAAATCTTGAAGCATGCAACAAACCCATAGCCATACCTTAAATATTTGACAAAAGTCACAACATGCATAAGAAATGCATGTTGATTTTTTATCCATTACAGTGTCCACACAATTACAACATCAAACTTCTTGCAACCTAAAATACCAAAACTTGATGCTCTTCCAAAAAGAAACAGAAATAAACCAGAATACAAGCTTGATTTAACTCGTCAAGATCAAAATAATGCCGTCTGCTTCCAAAACAATTATCTCGAAGAAGAGTTCAAGTGTCGTTCCTGTTTTCATTTTTCCTCTCACCGATAGATGTTTTCCTTGTCCGCCATTACCTGATACACGTAATTTTACATTTGGATTTAACACAGATGGGAAGCAGTTGAATAAAACATATATATTAGTTGTCCATTTAATCAAAAAGATGTTTGTCAATAGAGCTGATGGAAGAAATTGTTCATGTAGCCGAACCCAAAAGTTTAAGATACAGGCTTATGCTGTTCTTCTTCATCTCAAGATAAATAAACATAAGCAACTTCTCGCGACTATCATTATGCAAGCCCAATTATGAAGCTATATAATTCAGTGTCTCTATTTGAATGCCATGCGGCCATCTCTTTTGATCCTAAATGGCATCCATTTAAAAGAAGACAAGCTCTCTAAATATCTATTTTTTCTGCTATCAGCCCTCCAAAAAGTTTAAATTTGCACTCATGAAATTTCATAGGAAATTAATTTTTTAACAGTCGTTTTTGCATTAAAAATAATAGAAAGATGCTAAGATTTTCATATAATCTTAGAAAGTAAAAAAATAATAATAATAAGCAAGTCCAGTATTTTTTTTCATGTGGCAAAATACTTATATATGCAAATTATACCTAAAGAGAGTTACCTCCTTGTGCTTTGAAACAAGCTTCGCAGTGTCTCGCCACCAGCATATCTCTGTCTCTTTCTCTTGAAGCTTTTTCTCGGCACATTCTAATGCGGTTTCAAGCTCTGTAATCTTCTCTTGCTGCCTCGACTCTAGAAGCTCATGCAGTCTTCTCTCGAGCTCACGTGGACAAATCCCGCAGTGTTCTTGGCTCTCTACATGTTTAGGCTCGTTGCTCGCTTCCACGAAACTTGCACTGACGCTTTCAGAATGATTGTTATTCTCACTTTCAATCTGTAATGATTAAGAACTTTAAGAGTTATGTAAGTGAATCTTCGAATGTTTACCATTCATGTGAAAGTCTTAGAGTTATGTTCCTGATTGCTAATTATTTGATCCTAATACATAGAAAATTTTGGACAGTTCATTCTAAGGGCATAAAATGAAATAATTTCTATAAAATGATAAATTTAAGATGACAGGGTATGGTCTTTAAATAATCACCTTCTAACTTTCTTGCTTGCATGATCGCCATTAAAATTATTGCCAACAACTTGGAATTACAAATTACAGTTAAAATTGTTTTTTGCACATTCATTAGGATTAGGATGGTCATAAAGACTAAAACCATCTAATTTCAAATATTCACAAATAAACTTTTGTAACTCATTCTGTATGCATAAGCACAATGACCAAAGATTTTAAATATGCAAAAGCATGGAAGGGTATCAACACGGTGGCCACTGGAAGATCATTGAAACATTGTCAATAACTCATTTTAGTTGAATTCCCTATTTTTCTGATGTTTACTGGTTCTTTGACTGTATGAGTAAGCTATATACATATATAAATAATGAAGTCCTCTAATTAATTCAAAATAATAACTTGTACACTCATCAATCTCCGTGTCCAGATCATCCGAGGGATTATCCTTGCATTAATTCTCACCCTATGTTTCATGACATACATGTCCGTTGGAATTTGAACTTGGGTTGTTCTAAAACCATCTTAAAATCTCTGTCACTCCACCAAAAAGCCGATGTAATGGTGAGGGTCAAGAGATATATATTTTATTATTGAGAAATGTGGGTATATATTGATCAAAAGTCAACTTTCCACAACTTATTCTGATTATCAGCACCTTTCATCTTGATTTTCATAACTAAAGTATATCTACACCAATTTCCATATGATTTTGACACTCTTTACTAAACATTATATTATCTATGAACCCATAAATTTGTGACCATCCCATTCAAGTGCAAAATTATCAAAATCATATAAAGGTCTTTTGTACAAACACCTTAGAATATGTTGATCAAAATGAACACTATTGATCATCAAAATAAGTTGTGGAAAAGTTGATTTTTTGTACCAATGTAGGAGAAAAACTCTCTCCTATAACAAGGATATTCACATTACTGTTTATTATTTTATATTAAAGCACACAACTATACACATATATGAACAATTAGGAGGAGAATATGGACGGCATGATATATGTTGAAAGAAGAGTACCTCCATACTCTGTTGCTCTCTAAGAACTGATGAATCTTCTTTCGATTTCACCTGCAAACGTTCTAGTTCGGCTTCTAGCTCTTCTTCCAGTTGATTTATTTTCAGGCACCGTTTCTTTTCTAAATTCGTCTCGCATTTACAGTGTGCATCAAACTCCATGTCATTTTGCAGGGAAATAGGATTGCTTGTGCTTTCATCTCCCCAACAATTTAATGCAGAAATTACAGTGCAATTGTTTGACTCTGAATAGATAGATGTGACATTTTTCCTTTGCATTTCACTTTTGAGTTCGTTTAGGAGAAGTTCCATTTGTTTTCTGAGCTCTATCATTTTATTAAATTCAGATGCACTCTTCACCAGGAGGAAGACCAAGCCAGCCCCTATCCCTAGGTTTAAAGAGACATCTTCGGGATTCCTCCCTGTGAATGAAAGTTAACTGATCTATAAGATGCATGTAATGTTGAGGAAAGAAGTCTTTTCATGAAATAGATGCACTAAAAGATATATAAAAAAGGTTAGCAAACATAATTATATCTGTAAAACTCGGTTTGGACCCACAATGCATGGGTCTATACATGGATGCACATAGGTTTTTAATATAGTGGGACCCATCCAAAAGACTCAAGCCTTATGCAGGTTTATCCCATCTTATATCTTATACTCATATGCATCCCATAGTTTTTTCGATGTTTGACTAAATGTTAATCACATTCTCAACACTTCCCCTCGCATTGAACGTACACATGAAACAAGTGCTTCACTTGCGAGAACTCAAATCTCATGTGCAACGTGGACAGACAAACACCCGAGCTCTAATACCATATAAAAGTCAGTTTGGACCCCAACACATAGGCTCATATATGGATGCACATAAACTTTTAATATAATGGGACTTCATCCAAAAGACTCAAGATTTATGGCAATGTTGAAAATAGTGCACCTCATAGCACTAATAGTGCACCTCAGAGCATAGTAAAGCCATAATTGCTATATAGCACTTTAAATGGCGCAAATACCTCATAGCATAAGCTATTTCATAAATAGCACACGCTACGAGCTTAGCTATGAGCACTATGTTACATGATAGATTTAGTGGGTAGTTTACAAAAATAATCGACCTTGACACTTAAACCCGTAAACATATCAAGAAAACCCACCCCCTGCGTTCCATCCCGATCGATTAGGGTTTATGCCTCCTCTCCCCCTCACCCTAACCTATTTCGATCTAGCCATCTGAGGCCTCCGCCAGCCACCAAAGGCCATTTCCAGCAACCTAAGGTGGATGCTTTTGAGATGGAATGAATATGGTGAGTCAGTGAAGATGACTTTAGTTTTTAGATTTCTACCGTCTTTTGGATTCTCTATTATGCATTTTGAATGATGTCGAAGTTTATTTAACTACTCTTTGTAGGACTTGTGATGTGTTGGTAGTTATTTGCTTATGATGTTAGATTAGAAATGAAAACCCATGAATTAAACATTATGAAATTGTTGTTATGTCTAGTTTTAAGACTATTTTTACTATCTTTATATTTATTATAGATATAGTTTAAATTTTTCAATTAAAATATTAACAGCATAGCTTACGCTATGCATTATGCTATTTGCGTTTTTTTGCTATTTATGGACGGAGCGCTACGCTCTACGCTACCGTTATTTTCAACACTACCTTATGGAGTTTATCCCATCTTATATCTTATACTCATATGCATCCCATAGTTTTTGCAATGTGAGACTAAATGTAAACTACATTCTCAACAATATCTACTTTTATACATTATTGTAGTTTAGGCCCAAGAAAGTGATGAATCATTACTAAACTGACAAGTAAATTACCAAGTATGGTAATCTATGTTTACCATATGGGATATATGCATACACGTAATGTGCATTGTTTTATTTGGAGCCTTCTCATATAGCACTATCTGTATCTTTATCTGTATATAAATTCTTGTTGCTACTTATCTCTACTTTGATGTGTTGTTTATGTTTTGTGTCTGGTTAAAAAACATCTATGTTAAAAGTTGATTGGAGTTAAAATTTAGTTCCACATTAGATCATAGTGTGATATAGTTATTAAATATTGTTAGGATCCAGGAGTTATCTTAAATGCCCGGGACATGTCGGAAATGTCAGCGACATGTCGAGTTTGGTGAGTATACAACATGAGTGTGTGTGTGTGTTACCGGCATGTCACTCTATGCATATTGGCTTGAAATAACAAGGCATTTCAATTTTTATAATATTTGGATAATTGATTATTGGTTCAACAAGGCCCACATCCAAACCTAAGTCTATCCCAACTTATTGAAGATTAACTCCCCCTATCCCCACACCTCAAACCCGAGACTCGCCCTAAAGCAGAAAAAAGAGCCGTGGCTCTTTCGCATCTTGTATCTCTCTACTTGTCTTTCTAGAATGAGTTTTTATTGACTACTAGAGAGGATCTAGACAAAGAAGAGGTTGAGTGGACAACGGTGGTATCGGTCGAAGTCCAGGTAAGTTCTCATTTTTGTTCTTTTTGTTTTTCAAGTAAGTTTAAGGGTTTTCTTGCAATTCTTTGAAATTTGTTACCTATTGATGTTATTTATGATATTAATCACCTAAAAATACTTCAAAGTATTATCTATTGTTTTTATTTAGGATATAAATCACTAGAAAAATCTTCAAAGTACTCTATTTAAGCTTAACGATTGACCGCTCTACTACTAGTATATTTAATAAAAACTATAAAGTCGACATTTTATACCGAGTAAAGTTAAAGAGATTTATGATTCTAATGAATGATTAACTTGATATTTGACAACATGTAATGTAGAACACAAATATTTCCAGCCCAGTGTTGAGAAAATGTCCCCCATATACCGTTGGATTTTGTGGGTGTTTACTGTAAAAACAATTTTTACAATGGGTGAAGTTTCAAGCTATATGTTATTTATTTTGAATTGTACCAAAAGACTCTAATAGCCCAGTTGATTTGCAAATGTTTTGCCACAAAAGAGGTCAATGGTTCGAATCTTGCCGTAGGCAAGATTAATTAATTAATTGCTCATAAGTGATACCTAGAGGCACGCCTATAAGTCCATAAGCCAGTTGGTTGTGGCATGGATGTGCGGCTGGGCTAATCATGGGTGCTCGATTGTAAAAAAAAGTGATACTAATGGCTCGGGCCTCGGGATTTGAGCCGTGGGCATGGGCGTGGATCGACATCGGGCTAATCGGGCTGAGGCACATTGAGCGCATAACACTTTGACTGTTGGGCTAAGTCCATAAGCCAGTTGGTTGTGGCATGGGTGTGCGGCTGGGCTAGCCATGGGTGCTCGATTGTAAAAAAAAAGTGATACTAATGGCTCGGGCCTCGGGATTCGGGATTTGGGCCATGGGCATGGGCGTGGATCGACATCGGGCTGAGGCACATTGAGCGCACAACACTTTGACTGTTGGGCTGGCCATCAGTCACAAAGAGTTGTAACTGATGAGACTTTTGGGATATATATATATATATATATATATATATATATATAAGAGCCAAAGTTAGTTGAAAAAAAAGATAGACAGAACTATTTTCATAGTTCTTGAGAAAGAATTTGGAGACTGAAAATTGAACTGCTTTGTAGTTCTTCATAACTAAATAGAAATATATAACTACTTATAGTTCTATTCTAACCAGAAGAACTGAATAGGAATTCCAATCATATTCAGAAGAATTGAATTGAGAACGCCGATGTCAATTCGGAGAATATTACAAAATATTCTCATTTCATAACTCCAAAAAGTATTGCAAAATACTTTCACCGGAATCAATCAGCCTAGAACCAGAGAGCTCTGCCCGTGCGCCATCAGGTCGTTCATCGTGGCAAGAACCGAGTTGCTGATAGTTGCACACCAAAACCCATAGTTGTTCTTGAGGCAGATTGGTTTTGAAATCCTTGCACCGGAGTAGACCGAATCTGTTTTAAGCTCCGCATTAACGAATACACAACAGCTCTCGACTTGATCTAACGATAGATCATTGCGGTAACCTTGCAAAATTTTATAAATTTGTCGTCCATTTTTCTCACCTATTCCAACATCTTAAAGCAGATTTCGAACAATCTGAAATAGACGCTGCAAGAACTATGGGGCTTGAATGCCTGAAACTCGAGAGTTTTGATGGAAGCGACTTCAATGCTTGGCGTCGCAAAACGATAATTGGGATGAAACTGCTAAATATCTTTTATGTTGTCTCCGAGGACAAGCCGAACTTTGATGATTATGAGGATGAGAAAGCCGAAGAGAAATGGAAGCTAACTATTTCTGCATAAGCTACTTCCTTAACCGCCTCGCTAATGCCTATTCCTACGAGTCCTTTCTTAAACGAGGAGAAATTGTCTAAAACGCATTTGATCGACAAGTTCCTCGACCTTAAGTTTGAAAATGATAAAGAAGTGATTCTTTAAGTTAAATAACTTGAAAAACTTGTAATGAAATTGAAAGATGAAAAAATTGTATTGGTTAATGCTTTCATGGCAGGTGCTATCATCAACAACTCCCCCTCATGGATGTTTTCAACGGATATGCATAGAAAAAGGGCAGGTTTCTTAGAGGGCCTTAAATGGTTTATCCGTATCGAAGATGAAGTTCGAACTCATTAGAAAAACGAGTTGCTTACCAAACATAAGGCATACACAAATCTGGTTTCTTCCAAACCAGATTCCACATCCTTCAAGAAGAAGACGAAGAACTTCAAGAACAAGAACAAGAAAACTTTCAACCTGAATGTTTAAAAGAAAGACTTCAAAAAGGATGGATGCTATAATTGTGGCAAACAGGGTCATTCACCAAATACTGCTAGGGACTAAGGAAGACAAAAAAGAGAGCATCAATCAGGTCAACGCAGGTTCAGAACTTTGTTATGATAGTTGCTCTGTCACAGCACTCCTCGAACAAAAACTAGTGGATTGACATGGGGGCTACCTGTCATGTACAACATGGACCTCTTCTCCTCTTATGTGCCTGCTAAAGAGGTCGTTGCAATGGCCATCATTCCATTACTGCCATTCTTGGGATCGGAACAGTGGTCCTCCTTCCCTCTGACATTACCTTGAAGAATGTGAAGCATGTTCTTTCGATCGTCAAGAATCTCGTCTCAGAAAGCTTGCTTTGCGATGCAGGAATGCGATTGGATTTTCAGAGGAAAACTATATTGTCTTTCAAGAAAGAGTATTTCAGAAATGCTTTTCTTGTTAATGGAATGTATAAACAAGTATTTTATATCCTTCAATTATCACTGAAATATCTATTTGTGGTTACTCGTCGGCTCTGGCATCACAGACTTGATCATGTTACAACAACAACTGAGCCTTTTATCCCAAGCATATGGGGTAGGCTACATGAACCAACATGAGAATCACACCGGGTCCAGCACATGAATCCTCCGTCTCCACTCACTCCTAGCAAACAATATACTTTCATTGAGTCCTTTGGCAATAACATGACTAAGTTGGGTTTAATGCCAAACTGTGGGATTGATAAACCGGGGAAATGTGAGATTTGTGTTCAAACTAAAATCACTCGAAAGCCATTTCTCAGTGTCACCCGATGCACTAAGTTGTTGGACTTAGTTCAGTCCGACACCTGCGACGTCAAAAGCTTCGTGACTAGAGGAAGGATGAAATACTTCATCCGCTTCTGCCATGTTTATCTGCTGAAATCTAAAGATGAAGTGTTCAGCAAATTTAAAGAGTTTCAAACTCGAGTAAAAAAGCAACTTGGCAGATCAGTAAAGAAACTAAGGAATGATCGAGGAGGAGAATATCGTTCAAGAGAAACGGAAGCTTATTTTAAGGAGCATGGTATAATTGCTGGAACCACTGCACCTTATTCTCCATAGTTGAATGAGATTGCAGAAAGAAAGAATCGCACGCTGATAAAGATGGTGAATTCAATGCTGATCACATCGGGACTTCTGAACTGCTATTAGGAAGAAGCTTTTCCGATGGCCAATTGGATCATGAACCGGGTTCCGTATGTAAAGACCAATTCCACTCCGCATGAATTGTTCTTGGGTTATGCTGATTTTTTTGATACACTCAAAGTGTAGGGGTTTTAGCATATGTCAAGAGTGCCAGATATTAGAAGGTCAAAACTGAGACCGAAGGAAAACATGTGTATTTTTTGAGATTTGTTGCAGATAGTGATGTATGCATATTCTTAGATTTAGGCACCAACTCAATCATCGAAGCGTGCGATGCATAATTTTTTGAGGATAAGTTCATCTAAAATAAGAACATACATCTTAAGGATTCTTATGAGAATACTCGAATAGAAGAGCCATCTCATAACAAGGAGCTGTAAGTGAACCGTCTTCGATTCAAGAAGAGGTTGCATCTCCTGTGGTAGAAGAATGCGAAGCTATTTTTGAAATTGCAGAACCATCTCCCCCTACTTCTGAAATTGCAGAACCTTGCATAAATTTTTTAAATTTACCGCCCATTTTTTCTTACCTACTCCAACACATACATTGATGACACCTATTCCATCCAACATGATATTTTCCAAGCAGATAATGCCGATATTCGACATTTTTAGAACATTGATCCAAGACTTAAAATATTTACATTTTGGTTCAGATTAGGCCTAGCTATTTACTAATATTTCTTGGATTAAGCTTTAATCATAATAATAAATTTGCAATTAATGATGTCTAGAACGATACTTTAAATACATTATAAAATAAACTATAAACATGGTGGTATTTCAATAATTAATGATTGCAGATATACCAATAACCCAAAGATAAACCCATTAGCCGATTAATAAGCCCACTAACCTATAAATAAACTTAATACTAAAACCAGACTAATTAATTGGTAAAATCAGTCTCAAGGTTTAAAGTCTCGGTATCAGGACTCGAATGTGAATCGGCCCTCTCGGATCGGGATTGACCGATATTTAAAATCATGGTTTGGACCCATATTGGAGATCATTACAGAACAAGAATTAATTAATTACGTTAGGACCAAAACTTCTAGAGTCCCATTTCTTTTATTCATGCTATTATCAATAACCACTCCATCTTGAGCCTAGCTATTCTAGTTGAGCCTATCGCTTTTCGAAGTTGGTATTAAAGCCTATTGTATGAACTGGCTTATGTCAAAGATGCCTATAAATTTCTCTCAGACCGCGTTTGCAAGGAATTTTTGTGTTAGCATGTAAATGTAAGTAGAAGGTGGACCTCTGCACCTAGTTGGCTAGTCAAATATGCTGTCTCATTTCGTATTTGGTGTGAATTCGCTGGTCATGTTTAAATACCCTGACCTTCTTACTTACAAAGTTGTGTCGCAACATCATCTCAATCCAGTTCTCTTGATGCTCGACTAGACACAAGCCAATTTGAAGGCGTTTTATGGTTGTGTCCTGCATCCGTTCGACGATTAGAGTGGTTCAAGGGTAAATAAGTTAAAGACTGGGTTTAGTCTCGTACTGGATATCACAATAGATGGCTAGGTGGATAAATAATTTTGGACTGAAGACTTTGGTAGGAGTTTCCCCTTTAGAGTTTATGCACTGCAACACATTGATCAGTCCATCTCGAACCTACATAGTTTCCACTAATGGTTATTACAGCAAGTGGTTCATATAGGCCTAAGTTTCTTTTATATTGCTTTGAGATTCTCCAAGAGACAAGTTTTTCCATAGGAGTGGTCTCTTAGAATACAATGCAAGATGGAACATTTGTAGAGTTAGTGTCTCGTATCTGGTTGACACAAAAAGTTTACGTTGTGAATAGAGCTGGCATGAGTGCTCAATATATGATATGAGTTTTATAAAAGCCTGACCTTTTTGTGTCGGGTTGCGCCCAGTAACCTCGTCTAATTTTATGCCTCATGCATGGGTTGTACTCTCATAACCATAATAATGCTATAGTCTCTACTGTTTTAATTCCCAAAGGAGGGGATAGAAATTAGATTAAAAAAAACTAAACCTTTAACTTTGCTGCCATCAAGCTACCATAATGTGTCAAATAATTATGGCACATGCATGTGATTTGATTTAGTAAGTACTATTACATGGGGAGTGTGACACTCACATTTAATTGAAATTACATATGCATAATAACGAGAAAATTTCTTGATTCTAAGATTTTCCACGTTATCAACCTATTGCACGTGCAATTCACGTGAGTAAATATTAGCATCATGGACAAAAGATCTGAAAAGATTCTTATAGACTTTTTGTTAAGATATTTAATGGATTAATAACAAATTATATAAATAAAACATCAATATGTTTAAATTACAAAGTTAACAAAGTATTTATTCTTTTGATATTTTTAAATTTAATCACTTGCTTCGCACGTGCCAAAACTGTAGTAAGATATATGCATGGTCTATGAGTTTAATTTATTGTTAACTTTTACTATCTTAAGAGATTTGAAAAGTTAGTTAGAATTTTTATTTACTTCAGATCTGCAAATTAAAGATGGAATTTGATTAGAACCACGTTCTTAAATATCTCTTCTCTAATAGTATAACTCAAAGTCTAGGGGAGCATGTGCTATTTCAAATTTAATTCAAATAAAATATTCAGAACAATGAGAAAATTCCTTAATTCTAAGATCGTCCATGTTATCGATTTTTTTTCACATATGCATTATATATGTTAGTACCCTAGACAAAATATTCGAAAGGATTCTTATAGACTTTTACTAAGATAATAGCTTTTTAGAGAATTTTACTTAAAATAATAAAGATTTCCATATATACCTTTATTTTAACACATTCGCCAAAACGACATTCACTAAGAATTCATTAATTTCCTTGAGAAATGTGGGTACCGAAAGCATAAGAGAGTTTCTCTCCACTATTGGCCAAAAAAGCTACTTCTGCACAACATTTATTTTGATGATTGGCATCGTCCATCTTGGTCTTCATAGCCTAAAGCATATGTAAACCAATTTTCATGTGATTTTGATACTCTTCAACCATTGGTCTGGTTATGGAAAATGTTCTGTTATCGGCAAACCATTTTGCAACCCTTCGATTCAAGTGCAAAAAACACCGAAATCTTACTACTTTTAGTGTGTGCATGCTTTAAATTATGTTGAACAAGATGAATGGTTCGGAACATTAAAAAGGTTGATAGGTTATTGACTTCTTTTACCAACCAAAGGAGTATGCGATCTCCTGTGTCTTTAACCCCCCACATTCCTGAATTTCCTCTCGCACAAAATTCCTAACAAAGATTACTTAATCGGCATGCATCAACCAACAACTTGTTATATGCAACACACAGCAACTACATACAGAAAGAAAGAGGACATAAATGATCTAGCAACATACTGCCAAGCATAATCAAACAAAAATTCATGCAAACTTCCTCCATTTTCATCAAACAAAGCACATAATCAATTGCTAAACAATACCCATATGCTGAAAACAAGATTAAAATCAAAAAATTTAAAGTAAAGTTATAAAAATAAAAAAATAAAAAAAAACCTCACCTTTAGAGAACACAACCTGCTCCTCTCTTTTCTCTTCAGAATCAACCTTTCCCTCTTCAATTGGGAAGGCAAAATCCCCTTCAAGAGCAGTGGGACCCACAAGCCCTTCATCATCTCCTTCTCTCTCATCTCCCCACTTCCTCCGTTTCCTAATGCAATGCTTTGGGAACCTCACCAGGCTCCTTAGCAGAGCCCTAGGAGTGTTGGAATTGGAAGCTGAAACAGAGGAGGGTGGCAAATTTACGGCAAGGTCCTTCATTTTTCTCCTATTTTTGTTCAGATCCATAACCTCTCTCCTCTCTCTCTCTCTCTCTCTCCCCTCCCTCCCTCCACTCTTTTGTTATAATTTATAAGGTCTCTCAGTGCCTAAGGACTTTATATATAGGGTGTGGGTGTGGGGACCACTGCTTCCATCTCCTCTGCTGCTTCAATGGAAACATCAGCTTGGTGTAGCCACCAGGGCAACTAGTTATTTAAATTAGGTTTGCTCTCTTTGTTAAATTTGAATGAAATCAAATTCATAAGGACAGATTGTTTTCAAAAGCAACTTACGTTTAAATCCATGTGTTTCTTAAAAGATATCCCATATGTAGAAATTTCGAGTGTTTCAACCTCATTTGTATTCTAATTGAATTTTTAAGGGTATTATTAACAATACATACACAAATATGTTTACAAATTAAAGTTGGGGTTTAAAAGGACTTCAATAATATACATCCGGGTTTCCAACAATTTTGAAACTTTTTGAGTTAAAAAAAGCTAGGCCTAAAATTAACTTTTCCTAGTCTTAAATTAGTAAAATTTGAAAATTTATGTATTAACAATAGTGTTGTCTTTTTCAAAATTTCTTAAAGTGCTGCAGAATGTCGATCTATTGGGGGTTCTTACTGTGTGACGGTGTGGCAAAGTATAGGCTCTTACTCCAAGGACGTCCTGAGACCGGAAGGTGTTCCGGTGGGTTGTAGTCTTCGCGAAGGGGCATGCGTAAAAAGTAGCTGCTGAGGAACCCGTAGACGCCACGGCGACCCCATTCGGCTGCCTGACCAACATGTCTTTTCCCTAACCCCAAGAAAGCATGGCCCTACAATAGAATTTCTCCTATCTAAAAAAAAGTGTTGTCTCGTGAATTCCGAAATGGAGATCAGTCCAAAAACATATAATTGATGATGTGCTGATCCCTTCTATAAAAGACACGATAGAGTTTGCAACAATAAAAAACGACATTTGTTTTATGCAACAAATCTAGCATTCAACGTATGTTGCATAAATCCTCAAATCCATTGTTGGGAAGTTGTTAACCTTTTGTTGTTGGATTTTCAAATACAAACAATGGTTTCTTTCGGTTGAACAATAAACAAATGACTTGTTAAATTTGGTTAGATGATCTATGTATCATGTGTTACCCTTCATAACTGTCATGAATATATTCTTTATGATTCAAAAATTGTTGAAAGAGTGTGTTGCACCATCAATTTACAATCCAATTCAAATTTTGGCTAGTTAAAGAATAAAATATTATGTTTCTTTTCGAGATATATTGCATGTGATTCTATATTTAGCCAACCAAACAGCATTAATATCAAAGTTCTTGCTAAGAACTAAGGACAAAATAGATGTTTATAGTGAAAGCTAAGAACTTTGGTGACATAATATCTGATATATCTTTTTTATAAAATATCATGGTATCATAGCAGCACATGTTTGACTCCTAACGGGATGTATTAAATGTTATTTTATTTAAATTAAAAATACCGCTGCGTAAAATCCTAGGTTTCGGCCCAAAGGGACTTCGACCTGTGGGTACGCGTTAGAATATAAAATATATTCTCTCAACTCTCACCATAATTTCGGAGTTTTGGTACAGTGAAAGGGGCATTTCACAGTTCTAAAAGATAGAAAAGTATAACAGCTTTATTGTGGAAAATGACGAGATACATTCTAATGCCATGCTTTGCATATCTATCTTATCTTATGCAGCTTGTCAAAAATATTATAATGTGAGCTTTACCCAAGTGAGAAAAGAATGTATGTGCTTTTAGAAGAAGAAAAAAACTTATCATATCCAGTTTAATTGCTACCCTTATGTACGTACTCAACAAATAAACAGCTTGAGCCTTATGTTTGGCTTTAATATTTAAATGATGTGTTTAATCTCTTGTGTTGTATGAACGAGATGTGCAGATAGGAAAGGAAATATTTCTTATATCTATAATCTAAAAAGAATAAAATCTATACATTTATATTAATCTTCTAGGTACTTCAATTAATAAGAACACCAGCGTGATTGTACTGCGAGGCATATGCAAAAGTGAGAATTTTTTTCCATGCCTCGGCCGTATATACCTGGACAGGAGAGAGAAAGATATGAAGAATTCCGGACATTTTTCGGGCAGCTTGGTGGGGTCTCTTTCTTTCTCCTGTTCGGGTGTATATGGCCGGCACATGGAAAAATTCCTCTGCAAAAGCGAACACAATGGACTATAAAGGGAAAAACTAACTTCGAAAATTCGAAGTTGGTTATATTTCCCTCAAAATATTTCTACTTATTTCTTGTACTCAAGTTTGCGAGTTGAAAAGTAAAGTTAGGTAACTAATAAATGTCACCCCCAAATTCCCAAATTTTCAAACCTCCAAAATCCTGATAAGGATCGACATATATGGTTTTTAAAATATTTTTATCAACACATGGGTGAAACCTGTGTTTTTGCACGGCTATATTTTCTTTAATTTGCTATTTAAATATGTGCGCTATGAGATATTTAACCTAAGCTGTTTTGATGTGTCATTTTAAATTTCTTTGCTATTAATTGCATCAAAACTTGGAAAGTATGATAAGAGTTGAAGACAATTTTTTTTGTTAGTATATATTATTACACCAACAATATTATGAAAATTACATAGAACTTCCAAGTAATGCTTTTTCTTTTTAATTACTTGAACGCCTTTGCCGGCATTCTTGAAGATTAATTTGCTTGAATATTGTATACATTATTTTATTTTTTTTAATTATCAGTTTCTAAAGCTGTTAATCATTTTCATCAACAACACCTCAACTTACCTTAACATATATTCAGGAAAAATTTGTTGTTCATTTGAAATTTGAGGAGATACACGCTTCATCTCCTCAGAAACCGTGAGCTGTAATTCTGGGACGTTGTGGGGATTGTGGGCGCTTGAGAGTAATGTGCTCAAAATGATCACAAGCGAGGCGTGAAGCATTGAATGAGAGCAATAAATTAGTGAAGAGAGCGACACTTTGAATATAGATTCGTACTTGGGCATTGATGATGTGCTCATTAAATGTCTACCATTATAACTCTGTAATCATTGTTCAAATCCCAACTAGGAGCTGGAACTTTGTGGATTGAATCTTTAGCATTTTAACGGTGCATTTTTTGGATTTGAAATAAGAACATGTGAATTGGAGGTATGTAGGGCTGCTTTTGGCACAAGAAATGCAAAAATTTATTCAGCATCACATATTCAAATCAGCCTTCTTCTGGTTTTTTTTCCAATCTTTTTTACACTTAAAAAGAATAATACTAGGAGCATGCCAGATGCAACCACCTAGAAATAAATTAACCCCGAGTTGTAAACCAATGTTGCAATTTGTTGATATGTCAAACTTAATCGTTTCCGGCCCTATTTTTATGTATTAATTAGGCAAAATAGTGATAGCAAAAGGTGGCATAAGCCCCTTACGTTTAATTTTTACATAAAATAAATATGGGGACTTTAAAAGATGATTTTTAATGATTTTATTAACAAATTTTGGAATGAAAAATGATTTTAAAATGAGCATGCTTCCCATATGGTCGAAAACCGACCGCATGAGTATCGCTAAGATTAAATAACAGAAAAATCAGAATAAAATCAAGAAAATCATTTTAAAATACAAATAGTACACCCAAACGATCGACGGTCTACCGTATGCGGAACTAAACGACATAATCTTATCTAAAACGTCCTACATTAGCATCAAGTCAAGCAAACCAACACTAGTACGAAGATGACTTGCCCCTACGGATAAAAAAATCCGTAGGGCCAATTAAAGAATGCAGGACAACTAATACTCTTACGGATAACTCCGTAAAAGCATATATAAAAAAAATTCTTAAAATTTAAGTTATGCAGTTGCCCCTACGGTGCCGCAAGATAAAACCCTACAGATATATCCGTAGGGGCAAATTTAAAGATTAAAAAAATAATAAAAACCAAAGGTTATCGTCCCCGTCACCATACCCTAATTCCCAATTCCTCCCAAAATTTCCCGACACGCACTCATCGCTTCCTCCCTCGTCACCTCCGACCTCCTCACCTCCTCCTCCCTTTTCGCCTCCTCCCCCGTCGTCTTTTTCATCCTCTTATGACCTCCAGCGTCGGCTCCATCATCTCCAGCGCCGCTCTCTACATCAACATCGAGCTCTTCCTCGACTTTCTTGTCACCATCGAAATCGTCAACATGTTGGTTAATTTAATGATAAATTTAAATTTTTATTTTCGTAAATTGAATTTGGTGGGTAGGGCTTCAATTTGGGGATTTTGAATTGTGGCGGCGGCGGCGGCGGCGGCGGCGGCGGGTGGTGGTGGCTGTGGTGGACACGGCTGTGGTGGCTGTGGTGGCGGCTGTGGTGGATGGTGGTGGCGGCTGTGGGTGGTGCTGGCTGCGCTGTAATTAGGTCTAGGATTAGGATTAAGATAATTATGGTTAATTAGGTCTAGGGTTAGGGTTAAGGTAATTAGGGTTAGAGTTAAGGGTAAGGGTTATGATTAGGGTATTTTAGTGTTAGTGTAAGTGTATGTGTGTGTGAAAGAGAGATGATGTCGATGATGGTATGTGTGTGTTTGTGATAATGATGATGTTGATCTCTCGTATTAAATAATGTCAAACCTTAATTTTAAACTTAACACTATAACTAAATCCAAAATTTTAAACTTAACACTAGAACCAAATCCAAAACCTTAAACTTGATTAAGAAAACCATTAACTTTAAAAAAACTTTACCCTAAACTAAAAACTTGAAACCCTTGAAATTGAAATTGAAACGTAAACGTAAAACCAATTCAAATTAAATCTTATAATAAGTGTATATATGATAATCGATGATAATATAAAATTTCCATATGCTCATCAATCGTCATATATGAAAATCAAAACGCGACTTAGTCCCCGTCTATTGGTTAACATACATTCGATATTCGTCGTGACAAAAAACTATACGAAGATTGTTAAATATCGGACGCTATCGTTCGGTGCTAACAACCGTCATGTAGTCTATGCAACGAGAAAATTCAATCGTATGATAACTGATAGATTTGTCTAGTTTGGACAAATTAGGAATGTATAAAATAAACACTTGCATTCACTTGTGTTTTGATTCATTTCGAGTCATTTCATCGGTACTTTTCCGCTGGTTCTCCATATATAAAAATAGATTAGATATTCATTTCAATATTGTTTCACGTTATTGAAATGATTATCTATTCTATTACAGTGTACTTGGAGAACAGCGGGAAGGTTGTTGATATAATTTTAATGCCGCAAACGCACGGTGTACAATTGTAGCACTTATGCGTTTAACGGGTCGATCCACAGAGAAAACTACTAGTTTACTTTTACTCAATCAGATTAAAATAAAATATAGTTTTTATAATTAAGATTTAAAGAATTGATATTTTGATCTAAATTTTTTTAATAATAAAAGAGACTAACGTACGAATACTGTACCGAGGTTGAATCCCCTATGTTGACTAATATACTAACCATTAATCAATCTATCTCATTTTGATGATGACTTTTAATAAATAAATGAAATACACAAGTATAGGATATGAACTCCTACCACCAATACCCTATCAAACCCTAATATAGATTTATTAAAAAGTCAATATCTTTGATCTTAATTTTACCATCCCAATTCGATCTGTTTTCTAAACATAAAATATAAACCCGTTAGAATCATATCCCATCAAAAGGTTACTAAGTATACGATATAAACTATATAAATAATATTTTATCAAAGTATGCAGAAAGGAGGTAGATATTATAAAACTAGATCAATATGATTAAAACATGAAAACAGATCAATTAATACACTAGCGTATCATCTTCCTAGGTTCATCATCTACATAACAATTGAACATCACTTGAACATTGGCTAGTTATAGTAAAAAGAACTAGCATAACATAATTACACTACTAACTAAAAAACACGATGAAAACACATAATAGAATAAAATGCAGAGACCCAATTGAAATAAAAAGCAGTACCTTTATTAATTAAATTATGAATACAAACTTGAGTACTTGATCTTCTACTCTACCATGCATGAAAAGAAAAGAATTACATTTCTTTTGGTGTCTAAAACCAAAGCTAAGGTAGAAGATACTTTCTGTTATTCTAGAGACCGTTTATTTATAAGCTTACAATGAAAAACCTTAAATTTAAAAAAATCGAAGCAGCTCACAAAAATTCAACGGCGGATCTTGAAATTTGGTCGCTAAATTGCTGCCATATACATGTAGTTGACCGCTAAATGGCCACCACTTCACGTCTATTTGGGCTAAATATTTGACTGCAATCTTCTGGTTTGATTTGGGTAGTTTTGATCGCATAATATCCCGAATATCTTGCTATCTCTCTGTTGTTACGTGGATCCTCAATTAGTTACCCGATTAGCCTGATATAATATGTTAGTCCTGATTTGATTTGATCTTTTGATTTTATTTGCTGATATTGATTTGATTTGGCTGCAATTAAATCTGCAAAATATCTCACAACAAATATTTAGTAATATCTATTTATTTAGGAAGTTATTTAAACCAATAAACTCACAAATATCCATTTATTATTATATAAAATATTTTAACAGATAATTCCATAAATATTCTTAAATTATAATTAATGGCATTTATTAATTAACAAAAGATAGGAAAAAATATACGAAAAAATATGCAATAAATGTGTTGATAAGAAGCGTTTCCGAAATTTACTCGAAACGGATGAAAACACAAGCGATTGGGTGTCTGCTCTATACATTCTTACTGGGATAGAAACCTTACCCCCGACAGCCGAAACACACATATACAATACGAATACACACAACACACACACACAAAACACATACACACTAACAACGCTATACCTAAGCGAAATCATAAATTGAAACACACATACACAGAATACAACTCATATTTGGATATCTTCAAATCTAACTTTTTTAATCGATAATTTATCCTTTTCAACGACAAACTTGCCCCTACGGATTTTCTTCTTTGTCAATAACCATCTCGTTCTTAGATTTCTCAATATAATTATCATAACTTACAATTTATATGTTATACAGTCTAATATGGCCCACGAGTACATCAGAGTTAAAGACTGAATGTACGTGGATTGGCAATAACGCATGCAATCTAAATTTATCACAGGAGTTGCTGATTCATTGAATTTGCACACGCACATAATAAGATCGTATCAGAAAAGATTCTCTGTCCGTGCGATAAATGTGGGAATAAGTTCTGACAGGAGGTAGAAATCGTAGAGCTTCACATTGTTAAATATGGTTTTACTAAACTTTATACAACTTGGCTATATCACGATGAAGGACAAGAAGAAGACGGTAATGCGGCGGAAGAAGAAGAAGAAGACGGTAATGCGGCGGAAGAAGAAGGAGAAGACGGTAATGCGGCAGAAGAAGAAGAAGACGATAACATCTTTTCAGGAGAAGAAATGGAGGATATAGTAGATGCTGCCCTTGGTGATAGTAATCCTACTGAAGAAGACATTCCTTCCGGTCAAGAACCGCGTGCGGATAAGTATGAAAAGTTCATGAATGATGCTAGAAAACCAATTTATGAGAATGCAAAGTATTCCACTCTATCATGGTTCGTCCAACTTTTCCATATTAAGTGCCTAAATGGATGGAGTAACAAGTCAATCACGATACTTCTGAAGTTCCTGAAAGATTCTATTCCCCCGGGAAATAACGTGCCCAAGAGCTGGTACGAAACCCAGAAGATGATGTCTGATTTGGGTCTTGATTGATCGTATATTTCCGATTGTGTGTATCAAATCAAATACTCAAATGATTCCCGATAACGGTTTCATTTGATTGTAATGATTTCTTGTTTGTGTAAATCGAAATAAACGAATAAGTTTCTATGTGTCGGTAATATTGAATAAAGTTCACAATCAAAGAATTATATTTGACCGCAATCAATTACGGTGTCGATTGTAGATCGTAAGCGAGTGCGGATCGTCCACAGGGATTGTGCGATTCGTTTCTGTATTTAATTTGTTTGAATTGAAAAGTTAATCGAAAGGAAAAGAAAACATGATTCAAGAATTTATCGATTGATTCAGGTGTCATGATGTTTAATCAAGAATCAAGAAACTGATAAACAAATCAAGAATCGGTGTTTCGATGATATTTCCAACCAAAATGTCAAGAATCTAAATGAGGCTCGTAGGAATCGATCGGATCTATAGACGTGATGTAATCTCAAGATTTCGTGTTTTTGTCCTTCGAAGGATTGATACTAGATCGATGATGATCGACGAGAGTTAGGGCTTTCTTGATGAAACTAGGGTTTCATCGTTTAACCCTTGTTCTTTCGTAGATATCATTCACATTCTAGCCTCTAGAAATTTCAAGAAACGATCGTAACTCCCTAATCTCGAGCGATATCAATCAAGAAAGCATCGCAACGAATTGGGTCGTCGATTCTTGAACTTGCTAGGGTTTACAAAACTCGTAGGATTCAAGAATCGATTTAAGATATACTACATCATCATTCTATTGATCGTCTCGACTCCTCGACGAGCGGAGTATTACTCAAACATCATCACACAGAAAACATTCAAGAATTGAAAAGATATCATGATGCAAGAATTTAAAGAAAACAAGATAAAAGAATATCACCTTTTATTTATATCAACAATTTGATTACAGTCGCTCAAGAACTACAAGAGGAAGAACTAAATTGTTGAATTGGCGTCGCTCGGCTCCGTGAGTCGCGGATCGGCTTGGACCACTTGCTCTGTTGAAGATCGGCTCGGCTCATAAAAGGTTGCAAGGCTTCTTGCTTGATGGGTACTCGGGATCTTGGTTTTTGATTGGAATTAGGGTTAGGGTTTCACACAAGCCCTCTCACTAGACTTGTGGAAGAAGAAGATGAAGAAAGAGAGTGAATGAATCAATCAATTTCAATGAATGAATAATTTTTTACAAGTGAGCCTAGGGTCCTATTTATAGATTTCTCAAACCCTAAGCCTTGAGTTTGAAATAGAAGTTCCCTCCAAAAGTTTGTTGAAAGACTTCTAGAAGTAGTTAGTTAGGCTTAGCTTAGGGTTTAAGCTAGGGTTTAGGGAGAAGTTTCTAGAATGATAGGCTAGTTTAGTGTAGATCCAAGTGTTTGCTGATCTGGCAGAAGGTTCTGGGGTCTTCTGAAATTTGACATGTCTTGCTGAAGTGTGGGCCCTGAGAGAAGCATTGTGCACCAAAAATTTATCGCTGACGTGGCAATACCGTCGCGGAACCGCGGCTCAAGCCGGCTCCCGCCGCGGTTCCGCGGCACTTTGATGGCTTCATGGCTTGGTTCTTCTGGTGACTGCTTGGGCTGATATTTGGGGCTTTATCTGATATGTTGAATTTTATTTGTCCCTTTGGATTGATACCAGAACTGATATCATTGTGTTGGCGTATCTTTTAGCGGTGTAGATTTGGGCAAGCTTCTGATTTTCCTGCACAGACTTCGAAACACGGGTTGCGATATATAGAAATGATGCCATGTTATGAAATGCAGTCATTTTCCCTAGAAATGCCGGTTTTAAGGTCTAACACATGTAATCTGATATTTTGCGACTGTTTTGCTAATATGTGAAATATGAATGCCGAACACTTCTATATGAATGCGAATGATAGGGAAATTGCCGGTTAAAAGATGCAATATTTTCGACTAATCAAATTCCCCCAAACTTAATTTCGATCGTCTCGAGCGAACTGTTTTATTAAAAAGAGAAGGAGAAAATAAAGAAAGAGAAAAACTAACTAGCACACTTTCGTAGGCAACACGATTGCACTGAGCACGTGCAACAAGCCTTTAAACCTCTAGGTGTCCCTAGTAGGAGGAGTGTTGTCTCCTGAGGGTTTTCAGCGGATTGCACCCACAAAATCCAATAATAAAAGGAAGATCATGAATATTACATTTAAAGAAAAGATTTGTAAAAGAAAAGCATTGAAAATTAGGGTTTCCAACTAAGCTAGCTTTTCAGTTGTCATGAGCCCTATCTTAATGGTCATGAAAAAATGTTAGAAATCACGTCCTCCCTCAATAAAACATCGTCTTATTTTTCATTCCTATCTTTCTTCCAAACATCGATCATATAACCCTGCGTGTGTGTAAAGACATCCCTACATCCGGAGAATTCAATTCAAGCTATCATACTCTTGTCCATCAGCCTCAGTACTTTTTAATTAATGAATATTTAGATGAGATTGCTCACACACTTTCATGTGACCGTTAATACTTCTTGAGGTACTAACCGACCGATTACTCATGTGCTTGCTTATTTGGTGTATTTTCCTCGTCTTGCACCACCTCAGGCATAGCAGTGACTCCCAGACCAGTTGGCCTTAGAGTACTAGGTGAAGAAGCACCCTCGCTATATATTTTTTATTGCCTTCGGCGATAACAAAACCAGTGTCCATTTTTCTCACCACTTTATATTTTTTATTCACTTTTCTTTTTCTTCATACATCGGCTTTAAGACAAGAGCATTTCAAGGTATCCTCTACTATCCCAGGCTTCAAGACGTGTGTAAGTGCGAATAGCAGGGTAGCAACGTTCAAAATGTTTGGCTTTCAGAATAGAAACTATTTTTCAGACTTATTTTTATCCTCGGATTAGTGACGTCCTTCATCTTACTAACCCTTGGGACAACGGCTCATAACTACTTATTACTAGTTCGTATAAGAAAACTTCTAATTTTTTAGTTTTCTTAAATTTTTCTAATCTCATGGATGTAATTGTTCACTATCTAAACTTTCATTATCTTATTTATGTATAAAAAAGTGTAAATATTAAAATATTTTTATATTTGAAAATTTTTAAATTTTTGTGGGTTTTGAAATTTTTTTTTCTTCAATTTTTATAGATTTTTAAAGAAATGTTTTGTGCTTATGCAGATGATATGCAAATGATGCGAAAATAAGCACAAACCTCCCCCAAACTTGTTTTCAACAGTGTCCTCACTGTTGCCAATTGCTATACCTACAAAAACTGTAAGTCTGGGAGGAATTATTAGTGGGGGCAAAATATATAAGTGAAGAACTTCCCCCAAACTTACTCTTTTCACTCACCTTCATTCAAAAAATGATGCAATGATATACAGGACATGAAGGTGAGACGGAGGAATTTTAATCAAAATAAACTGGCTCTTGTAAGAACAAGAGCTCCTCCGTGGGGTCAGTGAAAAAATACGGCTTTAGTCTATGTCCATTCACTTTGAAAAAGGTGCCGTTTTTAACATTTTCTACTTCTACTGCCCCGTGCGGGTATACAGACCGCACAACAAAAGGTCCCTTCCATCGAGATCGGAGCTTACCCGCGTGAAGGTGTAAACGTGAGTCATAAAGAAGGACTTGTTGATCAGGTGAAAGTGTTTTCCTCAAAATATTTTTATCGTGAAAAACATTAGTCCTATTCTTTGTGATTACAGCGTTATCATAAGCTTCATCGCGGAGTTCGCTTAGCTCATTTATTTGCAGCTTCCGAAAGTTGCAAGCAAGGTTTAGATCAAAATTTATTTCTTTTATAGCCCATAATGCTTTATGTTCTATCTCGACGGGTAAATGACATGCTTTCCCAAACACTATCCTATATGGAGACATCCCTAGGTCGGTCTTATATGCAGTTCGGAATTCCCAAAGAGCATCCGTCAGTTTGGTCGACCAGTCTTTTCTATTTTTAGCAACAGTTTTCTCCAGGATAAGTTTGATCTGTCTGTTTGAGATTTCAGCCTGCCCGCTCGATTGGGGATGATAGGGTGTAGAAAGTCGGTGGTTGATTGCGTATTTTCGCATCAGAGTCTCGAAAGATCTGTTGCAGAAATGTGTCCCATTATCGCTAATGATAGCGCGTGGGTGTCCAAATCGCGAAAAGATATTCTCTTTTAAGAACTTAATGACAACTTTCTTGTCATTAGTGCGACATGGAATGGCTTCTACCCACTTTGAGACATAATCAACCGCCAGCAGTATGTACAAATTCCCAAAGGAGTTGGGAAAAGGACCCATAAAATCAATGCCCCAAACATCGAATATTTCAACAACCAGAATGGGTTGCTGAGGCATTTCATTCCTCCGGGATATTCTACCCATGTATTGACACTGTGTACAGGTTTTGCAATGCTCAAATGCGTCCTTGAATAAGGTCGGCCAATAAAATCCACATTGCAAAACCTTCTCCGCTGTCTTTCTAGGACCAAAGTGACCCCCACAGGCCTGATCATGACAAAATGAAAGAACACTCTTGAACTCTTCTTTCGGGACACACCGGCGAATGATCTGATCAGGACAATATTTAAACAAATAAGGCTCGTCCCAGTAAAAGTGTTTTACTTGGGAAAGAAAACGGTATTTGTCCTGTTTTGACCAATCGCTCGGTATAAGTCCCGTGGCATGATAGTTCACAATATCCCTGAACCATGGTTCATTGGATACGCTCAAGAGTTGTTCGTCAGGGAACGAATCATTGATCGGCAGGGTCACAGGGGAAGAAGATATGCATGAAAGATGGTCAGCTACTACGTTTTCACTTCCTTTCTTATCTTTGATAACAAGATCAAATTCTTGTAACAGTAGGATCCAACGTATTAGTCGACCTTTTGCATCTTTCTTCGCCAGAAGATGTTTTAAAGCAGAATGGTCAGTATATACAACTATAGGAGAGCCAATTAAGTAAGGCATGAATTTTTCTAATGCAAATACAACCGGTAAAAGTTCCTTTTCGGTGGTTGTATAATTGATTTGCGCATCATTCAGGGTCTTACTTGCATAGTATATCACGTGTGGTATCTTTTCGATGTGCTGTCCTAAGACTGCACCTACTGCAAAATCAGATGCGTCACACATCAGCTCAAAGGGGTAGTCCCAGTTTGGTGATGATAACACGGGGGCTGAAGTGAGTGAGTGTTTAAGTGAGTCGAAAGCTGTCTCGCAGTCCGAGTCAAAATGGAAGGTCGTATCCTTGGCCAGGAGAAGAGTTAAAGGTCTAGAAATTTTGCTAAAGTCCTTAATGAATCTCCTATAAAAGCCCGCATGGCCAAGGAAAGATCGAATATCTTTGACGCTTTTAGGATGAGGGAGGTTTTGAATGACATCTACTTTAGCTCTGTCAACCTCAATGCCTTTCTGTGAAATGACATGTCCAAGAACAATTCCTTCTTGAACCATAAAATGGCATTTTTCCCAGTTCAAAGTCAAGTTCTTCTCTTTGCAACGAGTAAGAACAGCGTCAAGATTCGCTAGGCAATCAGAAAAAGAGTCTCCAAAAATCGAGAAATCGTCCATAAAGATCTCCAGAAAATTCTCTACCATATCAGAGAATATCCCCATCATACACCCCTGAAAGGTAGCGGGAGCATTGCATAACCCAAAGGGCATGCGACTGTAAACAAAGGTACCAAAAGGACAAGTAAAAGTGGTTTTATCTTGATCCTTTTTGGCGATGGGGACCTGATTATAGCCTGAGTATCCGTCCATAAAACAATAATACTCTCGTCCCGCTAAGCGTTCCAGCATTTGATCAATGAATGGTAGAGGAAAGTGGTCTTTCCTCGTGGCAGCATTGAGTTTTCGGTAATCAATACATACACGCCACCCAGTTTGGGCGCGTGTCTGAATCAACTCATTTGCCTCATTGGTTATAACAGTGATGCCGGATTTCTTAGAAACGACATATATAGGACTCACCCATTGGCTATCGGAGATGGGGTATATAATACCATTATCTAAGCATTTGACGATCTCTTTCATGACAGCTTCCTTCATGACGGGATTTAACCGTCTCTGTGGTTCTCGGGTCGGTCTGGCATCATCCATCACATGTATATGATGTTCAACTATCAAGGGACTAATCCCTTTGATGTCCGCCATAGTCCAACCAAACGCCTCTTTGTTAGATCTCAATACCGATAAAAGTGCATTCTCTTGCTCTGATGCAAGAGAAGCGGATATGATAACCGATAAAGACTCATTCTCACCTAAATATGCATATTTAAGATGAGAAGGTAAAATTTTGAGATCTAATTCAGGCGGAGAAATAAGAGAAGGTGGGATCATCGAGTGATTTTTGGAATTACAAAGAAGCTCAGAGCCTGTGAAAGATACAGACTCGGGTGGAGAAAGGTCAGGAGTGCAGGACTCAAGTGTAGGAAAAGTGTCCTCACTAAGATCATGTGTAAGGTCAAACAGAGATGTGGTAATGTCGTCGAGATCTAGCAAGCAAAGATCCTCAGCTCCACAACTATCGGGAGCGATCTCATGGACAGAGCACACATCTAAAATATGAGCAGAGGGTTCTGATGGCTGACTTCCAACTTTGTAGATATTTAGTTCAATGGTCATATTTCCAAACGATAAGTTCATTGAACTATTTCTACAGTTTATAACAGCGTTGGAAGTGGCAAGGAAAGGACGACCCAGAATCACCGGAATTTGGCTCCGGGGGTTTGCTACAGGCTGTGTGTCAAGTACAATGAAGTCTACAGGGAAAACAAATTCCCCGACCTTTATCAACACATCCTCTAATTCACCCCTTGGTTTGGTGATAGATCGGTCTGCCATCTGGAGAGTGCAGTGAGCAGGTTTCAGCTCACCAATCCCTAGTTGCTCATAGACAGAATAAGAGAGTAGGTTAACACTTGCGCCAAGGTCTAAAAGAGCACGATTTATGTTTTTACCCCCAATAGAAATTGATATTGTAGGACATCCTGGGTCCTTTCGTTTCTTTGGTAGCTGGGGAATAAAAGCAGTGCTGATATTATTAGACATGAAGACCTTCTTTGGCACTTGGGTCTTCCTCTTCCTAGTGCACAAATCCTTAAGAATTTTCGCATAGACGGGGACTTGTTGAATCGCATCTAGGAGAGGGATATTGATGTTAACCTGTTTGAACATTTCCATAATTTTCTCCATATGAGGACTCGTTCTATTACCCCTTAACCGATTCGGGTAAAGAGCTTTCGCAATAAGCGCAGGGTCCGTCACAGGAGAAGGAAGAGGGGGTAGACGAGGTCCCAAAAGAGGTGTGGGGACCGTTTGTGGAGAACTAGAAGGGCTATACTGAGGTGTCGAGCCTAGTGGGAAATGGAGAATAGGCTCGCGAGAAGATGGTGTGGTAGAAGAAGAAGGATCAGAAGGAGAAGTGTGTGTGTGTGGAAAGGTCTCAGCCGGGGTGTTGATATGATTTTCAGTATCATCAATACCTTCCCCGACATGATTGTTCAGCACTCTTCCCGATCTCAATGTTGTGATGGCATTTACATTGTAATGCCCAGGATTCTGTAGGGGTTGAGAGGGAAGTTTCCCTTTTTCTCTCGCACTCATTTCGGTTTTAAGTCGTGCGATTTCAGCTTCCATCGTTCTGATACTCTTAGCTTGTGACGCTGAGTTTTTCTTTATCTCACCGACGGAAGATCTAATCTCAGCCGAAACCTCTATGAAATTTGACAAAAGTGATTTCATGGTTTGAGTGAATTGAGAGAACTCGTCAGAACAGGTCATATGATTAGACTGTGTAGGAGTGTTGACCTGATTTTGGAAATTTTGTGACTGATAGGGGTGCTGAGTGAGTTGAAGGGGTTGCTGTTGCGGTGGAGGAAGAGCCCTTTGAAATTGATTCGTGTTTGGAACCGTGTTTTGAGATTGGTTTTGGTTCCAAGGGAAATTCGGGTGATTCCTCCAACCCTGATTATACGTGGAAGAATAAGGATCGTTTCTCGGTCTTTGAAATGCGGCATTAGAATGCTCGTGACCTTGAAACGCAGAGTTTAATGGACATTCTTCCGTTAAATGAGACGGATCAGAACAGTACCCACAAACAGTTTTGGGGAGCGACACTGGGTTTAGGGAGGCTGCTGCAAATTTGTGTTCCATAGCGTCGAGCTTCTTTTGCATTGCTGTCATTTCAGCTCGAACACCTATGGACACATCTATTTAGTGTACGCCACCCCTATTCAATGGTTGGGTTCCACTCTCCCACTGTAGTGATTTTTCAGCGAACTCTTCTAAATACTTCCAAGCTTCCCCATCATCTTTGGTCATAAAAGTACATTGACACATGTTTTCAAGGCTCTGTTTAGTGTTTGGGTTAATGCCCTCATAAATGATTCGGCACAATTCCCATCTCGGGATGCCGTGATGAGGACACTGAACCAATAGATCCTTGAAACGTTCAAAGCATTTTGAAAATGGTTCAGTAGGGAGCTGGGCAAATTGATTCAGTTCGCTACGGATTCGAGCTGTCTTTTGTATTGGGTAAAATTTCTTAAGGAATGCAGCGACGAATTCTTCCCAATTCGTGATAGAGTGTGCGGTAGTGTTATATAGCCACTTCTCGGCTATATCGCACAATATAAATGGAAGAAGTCGTAGACGCATCGCATCCACTGAAAGTTGTGACGTACCCATCATTGCGCATACGTTTTCAAATTTGGTAATGAAAACGTAAGCGTCCTTAGTCTCGAGTCCGTGGAATTTGGGTAAAAGATTGATATACTGGGGCTTAATCTCAAAGTTATCCCCGTTGGCTGGTGGTGTGGATAAGCAGGTTGAAAGAGGATCTCGAATAGGGTAGCACCTCTCCTGGAGAGAGATGCGGGGTGGATTCTGCGCATCAACAGACGGCGGCAGATTAGGGTTAAAGAAGTTTGATGGATTCGGATCCATCGGTGTGGGTGTGGTAGTGGGTAAAGGAAAGGTAAATGGAGAAATCTCGACTTCGGAGTCGATAAAGGGTACGCGGACTAAACGGGCACTAGAATCCCGTGTCCAGCCTATCTTGCACTAAAAAGGGTTAGTACAAGTGGCAGCGTTGACTTATAATTAGGGGTAATGAATGAATGCGGTGCTTGCTTTGAAAAAGGGACGAATTTTTGAAAAAATGATGCGACAAAACAAATGCAGCACACAAACCCTAGAATCTAGTGGTCACCTAGGTCCGGCTCTAGACCGCTCCTAACTGCCAAAAGACAAGTCGCAGGATAGAATCCTCCACTGCCTCTTTATCCCCCTGTGGCCGGATAAGTGCCAGGTAAGTGGGAAGGTACTCCACTACGTAAGTAGTGGGCCTAATTAAAAACTACTAGCCTTAGACACACTCGCCTTAGACACCACAAGAAAACGCGGATAAGCAATGAATTACCCACGGCCTTCTTCTGTCCTAATTGAGCGCGACGGTCCTTAGAGTCATCTCTAGATTTCTTTTAGTTAATGTGGGTCAATGCGGATGCAAGTTTTGCGATTTTCGGGGCCTAGGAAGGGTAATGAAATCCCCACCTAATTTGGATTTGGCCGTGCCCCTTAATTTCCGTATTTAGAATGCAAACAACCAAGAAACAAAATCACGCACAAATTTAATTTTGCTTTTTGCGGCACTGCGATTATTTGCAAGTAATCCTGCAGAAATTTGTTAGTTGGAGCTAAAAAGAGGAGAGAGGAGAAGGTAAGAAATCACCTGAGAGAAAAATTTTGCAGAGAACCCTCAAGGCCACCGCGGTTCCGCCGCAATAGGCTTCAAATGCCGCGCTTCCGCGGTCTCTTGATGAGATCACTGAACCAAAATTCACCAGGGAGCTTCTGTAGACTCCCTCTGCTCTCTGGTATATTCCAAAAATTTTCTTCAATTGCCAAACAGCTCCAGATTTCCTTGCAATGAACCACAACAAATCGTTTAGGGTTTGCACGAATTTTGATCTCAAAATAACAATGGAATAATTCTTTCAATTCAAACTATAATATGAAACGAATTAGCGCGCGATCCCCGACAACGGCGCCATTTGATTGATCCTAAAATTCACAGACTGTGTAAGTGAAACAACTCAAATACTCAAATGATTCCCGATAACGGTTTCATTTGATTGTAATGATTTCTTGTTTGTGTAAATCGAAATAAACGAATAAGTTTCTATGTGTCGGTAATATTGAATAAAGTTCACAATCAAAGAATTATATTTGACCGCAATCAATTACGGTGTCGATTGTAGATCATAAGCGAGTGCGGATCGTCCACAGGGATTGTGCGATTCGTTTCTGTATTTAATTTGTTTGAATTGAAAAGTTAATCGAAAGGAAAAGAAAACATGATTCAAGAATTTATCGATTGATTCAGGTGTCACGATGTTTAATCAAGAATCAAGAAACTGATAAACAAATCAAGAATCGGTGTTTCGATGATATTTCCAACCAAAATATCAAGAATCTAAATGAGGCTCGTAGGAATCGATCGGATCTATAGACGTGATGTAATCTCAAGATTTCGTGTTCTTGTCCTTAGAAGGATTGATACTAGATCGATGATGATCGACGAGAGTTAGGGCTTTCTTGATGAAACTAGGGTTTCATCGTTTAACCCTTGTTCTTTCGTAGATATCATTCACATTCTAGCCTCTAGCAATTTCAAGAAACGATCGTAACTCCCCAATCTCGAGCGATATCAATCAAGAAAGCATCGCAACGAATTGGGTCGTCGATTCTTGAACTTGCTAGGGTTTACAAAACTCGTAGGATTCAAGAATCGATTTAAGATATACTACATCATCATTCTATTGATCGTCTCGACTCCTCGACGAGCGGAGTATTACTCAAACATCATCACACAGAAAACATTTAAGAATTGAAAAGATATCATGATGCAAGAATTTAAGGAAAACAAGATAAAAAAATATCACCTTTTATTTATATCAACAATTTGATTACAGTCGCTCAAGAACTACAAGAGGAAGAACTAAATTGTTGAATTGGCGTCGCTCGGCTCCGTGAGTCGCGGATCGGCTTAGACCACTTGCTCTGTTGAAGATCGGCTCGGCTCATAAAAGGTTACAAGGCTTCTTGCTTGATGGGTACTCGGGATCTTGGCTTTTGATTGGAATTAGGGTTAGGGTTTCACACAAGCCCTCTCACTAGACTTGTGGAAGAAGAAGATGAAGAAAGAGAGTGAATGGATCAATCAATTTCAATGAATGAATAATTTTTTACAAGTGAGCCTAGGGTCCTATTTATAGATTTCCCAAACCCTAAGCCTTGAGTTTGAAATAGAAGTTCCCTCCAAAAGTTTGTTGAAAGACTTCTAGAAGTAGTTAGTTAGGCTTAGCTTAGGCTTTAAGCTAGGGTTTAGGGAGAAGTTTCTAGAATGATAGGCTAGTTTAGTGTAGATCCAAGTGTTTACTGATCTGGCAGAGGGTTCTGGGGTCTTCTGGAATTTGACATGTCTTGCTGAAGTGTGGGCCCTGAGAGAAGTATTGTGTACCAAAAATTTATCGCTGACGTGGCAATACCGCCGCGGAACCGCGGCTCAAGCCGGCTCCCGCTGCGGTTCCGCGGCGCTTTGATGGCTTCATGGCTTGGTTCTTCTGGTGACTGCTTGGGCTGACATTTGGGGCTTTATCTGATATGTTGAATTTTATTTGTCCCTTTGGATTGATACCAGAACTGACATCATTGTGTTGGCGTATCTTTTAGCGGTGTAGATTTGGGTAAGCTTCTGATTTTCCTGCACAGATTTCGAAACACGGGTTGCGATATATAGAAATGATGCCATGTTATGAAATGCAGTCATTTTCCCTAGAAATGCCGGTTTTAAGGTCTAACACATGTAATCTGATATTTTGCGACTGTTTTGCTAATATGTGAAATATGAATGCCGAACACTTCTATATGAATGCGAATGATAGGGAAATTGCCGGTTAAAAGATGCAATATTTTCGACTAATCAGGTCTGAACTGTAAGAAAATTCATGCATGTCCTAAAGATTGCGTGTTGTACCGGAAAGAGAATTCAGATTTGAAAGAGTGTCCAATATGCGGAGAGGCCATCTATAAGCCGAAAGAATTTGATAAGAAGCTCGATACATATGTCAAGATAGCACGATATTTTCCCATAACACAGAGGCTGCAGAGACTATTCAGGTGCAAGAAAACAGCCGAGGCAATGATTTGGCATCACCGTGCTGCTCCAAATGAAGTTGGAAAAATGAGTCATCTAAAAGATTCACCGGCATGGAAAGATTTCGATAGAAGGTACTAAACATTCAGTAGTGATCCTCGCAATATTAGGCTTGAACTGGCTAGTGATGGCTTCTGCCTATTCAACTATATGGTTGGAAACCACAGCACATGGCCCATTGTAATGATGGTTTATAATCTATCGTCTTGGTTGGCTATAGATCAATCCTACTTTATGATGTCTCTTCTTATTGACGGACCAAACTCACCGGGAAACAATATCGACGTCTATCTCCGACCTCTGATTGATGAGTTAAAATCTTTATTCATTGATGGTGTAGAGATTTACGATGCAAACATAGATACAACCTTCACAATGCGTGCGGCTTTAATGTGGACAATTAATGACTTTCCTGTGTATGGAATGCTATCAGGTTGGTCCATACATGGTCACAAAGCATGCCCCTATTGCCATCAAGATACAATAGCGAAATGGTTGAATTTTAGTAGGAAAGTTTGTTATTGCAGTCATCGGCGTTTCCTGCCACTAGACCATCCCTACAGGTTAAACAATGCTCACATTAATGGTCATCAGGAGCTTCTTAGTCCTCCAGCCTCATTATCTGGAGAGGACGTGATTGCTCAGTTGGATGGTTACAATAATGTGACATTCGGGATGAAAGTGTTTGTTAGCACCACCACTGGGTTTTACGAGAATCAAGCATGACAATTTAAAAAAATTTCGGGGTGCTAATTAACACTAAACAAGATCTTAAACTAGATAATTAGGGTTTTTTCTTGATATCATAAAAACTATATAAAGAGAATGAGGCAACAACCTTTGTAGACCGTGTCCTTCTCTTCAAAAGCTCCGTGTAGTAGTCCACGCGACTCCACTAGGCTCCACTTGAACTTGGATCAAGCTTCCTTTCCGATCTTCGTGCCGAAGATGATCCACCCGAAGCTCCGCTAATCCAAGCTACCTCTTCACTAAACTCTTTAGTGAAGAAAACACACTACACTTAATTGCTAATCAAGTGTAGGATGGTGAAGTAGGGGTTTTGTTTGCTCATTAGGATTCTCACAAGCTCAAGCTTTCACAACTCATATGAGGGATTGAGCTTGGAGGAGGTAAGGAGGAAGATGAAGAGAGCTAGAGAGCAAGAGTAAGCTCAAGTGAGGAAATGAACAACTAAAGAAGGCTAGTGAAGAATGGCCTGATCAAATGAACTTTATTATTGAAGCATGGAATTCATTTCAATAAAGAAATGAACCATACTTCAATAGTAATGCTAAACCATGCTTCACCCATTCCTTTAAAAGTCTCCCCATTTTCTACCTCATTTTATATTTTCTCAAAATAGAAAATCTATGCCATGCTTAATAACACACACACACACACACATACATATCATACATATATATATCATACATACATACATATATTAATATATATATTAAGAAGAAAATAATTAGTGAGCAATAATATTAGTTAATATATAATTATATCAAATATAAATATATATCATATTATTAAATCAACACTTGATTCAATAATCCGGTTATATCACATATAACCTACTAATATCATTTATCTATATACCACATTATCAAATCAACACTTGATTCGATAATCCGGTTATATCATATATAACCTGACCGATAACAGATAACCGCCAGATTAGAATACGGTATCTCATACTCGTATTCAATCATGCCCCCGCATATATCAGCATATGTGCCCTATTTCGTTTCGCTTGAACTAGGAAACTTCTGTGTGGGACTCTAAAGACTCGTCAATATGCCAGCAGTAGATAATGATCACATCAGTTACCCACAAGCCGTCAGCGTTACTAGCTGGACATAACGGCTACCCAGGTATTGAGCAATTAGAAATCAACAAGCAAGCTTGTCCAAACTCCCATGAAGCCTATAAGTGACACTAACCGTATAATCCGGTCTCTTCGTTTGATATGTCGCATATCAAGTTTAGGGTGGAATCGTCATACCCCAATAACTTGATAAGTCATGCCGATGTGTGGCCTATAACGGTATGAGAAACTACCGATAACTCTTACCAGTAAATCTCATCAACAGCCCTGGCCAGGGACTTCCTGTTATAGCCAATCGAGAATAGCACAACATCAATTCCCTATACCGGGATAGAAGAAACCCCTCCTATCGCTCATTGCCTCCATGTGACTCGGGAATGTACCAAAAATCCACCTGTTTGCATGACTCCTTTGAGCCGTGGTATGGAGGAAATCAAAGCACAGTGGGAACCACACAAGACTCTATGACGATCTCGGGTCTACAGACTAATCTATACCAGTGTCACCAGAGAACTGCTATCTCATGATAGGTATAGTACTATCTAGGAGTTCTCGGCGAGTCCTTTTCAGTGTACCTATTCTCTAATGAGCACACGTGTACAATCTTTGATGTCAAACACCAATGGTTATGGGATCAACCATCGCCCCATACAGGGTCAAGAAACGTACACACTAGTCTACTCTGGAATATCGATGTCCTGTCTCGATATTCCCTCGACTAGGAACTGTTAAAGGATGTGCTTGTAGACTACACAAGTTCCAATAGTATGATCTGCATCATAGTCCTGGTAGTAAAGCAAACATCATAAAGGCTTTATCAACATGTATATGAGAGACAGTATAATAATACCAGCGAACATGTTAAGATAAAGGCAACCAGATAGCATACTATCATATCGAGCAAGAAAGTCCTATATATATATATATATATGTCCAAACATCCACTATATCATTCAATAATGGCCTCTAGGGCATACATATTACTAACAATCTCCCACTTGCACTAAGGCCAATTGTTGTAGTATCTCATACCCAATGATTGATCTGTTTTAAAGAAGTGTTTATAGAATAACCACAATCATTAACGGTGTCGCGTGTAGCTAGACCGAGATGAGTACGGGTCGTCCTCAGGGATATATGGAATCTTTCAATCTTACTTTAGACGCGTTGAAAAAGAGGAAGAATAGATGAATAAAGAATAGTGTAGAATAGTTTCTAGATCTACGTCAAAATACGGATATAGAATACATATCTAGTTTGAATACAGATATAGATTTTATAAGAAGAATGCTTGTAGGGTTCGTTCGAATTTAGTAGTTATGGATGACTAATAAATATTACTCCTTTTATTTATTGATAGATTTAATACCAGATAGATAGTGATGAATGAGAATTAGGGTTCTTGGAAGAAACTAGGGATTCCCCACTATTAACCCTTGTCATTTCATTGATCTCTATTCATGTCTAGCCCTTAACAAAACAATTGTTAATCTGATCTTAAATCGCGGTCGAGACTAGCAATAGATTGGTAGCGCGCCCGATAAGGATGTTAACATTTATTTTGCTAAATATAATAAACTTCATAAGACTTAAAAGAAGTTAAAATATTTTGTTATCCATTGTTCTACCCTAATCCTACGAACCATATCAAGCGGAGAATTACCCGCGCATGATGGAGATAGAAGAAGAACGGATAGAGATCATGATGCAGAAATTAAATACTAAATAATTAATCTAATGATCTGCCTTTATTAATCAACTTCACAATTACAAAACTTTCGATTTTAGATTATAAGAGGAAGAAGAAGTTGCTCTCGATCTCTGCTTCATAGAAAGTAGATGCTCCGTCGAATCTCGTGTCGCCTTATCATGTCGAATCGCGGACCTGTCTTGGATCACTTGTTCTTTGACGGTGATTTGCTTCCTGTAAAAAATTGATGATTTCTAACTTTAGCCCTCGGTCCTTTATATAGTCCCAAAACCAGAAACCAAAGATTCCCTTAAGGTTTGTTGTTGCAAATCACAACTAAAAATACCAAATCATGACTCAGTGAATCGGCCGCGGATCCACCGCATATTTTATGGTTTGGCTGCGGATCCGCGGTTTGTTGGTGAGATCTTGGTTTCAAAATTCTGGAGCTGCTTTGTTGTGACACATGGAGATTTATTTAATGTCTGGAATCTTCATATCTTTTCTGAGTCTCTGCCAGTATTGATTCTTCGATTTTATTTAACTTTATCGGCAAATTTTTTATTCCCGACATCTCAACATCTCGATCTCCTGATCCGAACTAAATCTTGCACAATATCTCAATGAATAATGTTAGTAATATTTGGTATTTTTGAGATATTATCCTAACCAATTTGATATGATATTATATTTTAAGAATATTGATTAAGGATATTTGATATGATATGCATATTTAAATTATTAAAATATTATATAAATATTATATGCATACATTTTCCTTAATAATGTTAATTATAATATATAAACATATGATAAATAGTATTTTTACAGATAAACCCAAATATGTGTTATATTTATAATAAACACCTTTAGATATTTAAGAAAAGTAAGGAAAATGTTATATCAAAAGTGCGATATTTTCGACTGAACAAATACCCCCAAACTTAATTTTGATCATCCCGAGCAAACTACTTACTCAAGAGAGGGAGAAAAAGAAAAATAAAAACCTAAGTAGCACACTTTCGTAGGTAGCACGATTGCACTGAGTAAGTGCAACAAGCCGTTAAACCTCTAGGTGTCCCTACTAGGAGGAGTGTTGTCTCCTAAGGATTTTCAGCGGATTACACCCACAAAATGCTATAATAAAATAAAGATAGTGAAAGTTACATACAAAGATAAGAATTATAAAAAAAAGAACTTGAAAATAAGAGTTTCCAACTACACCAGTTTTTCGGTTGTCATGAGCACTATCTTAATGGTCGTGAAAAGATGTTAGAAATCACATTATCCCTCAATAAAACATCGTCTTTAGTTTTCCTCCCTATCTTTCCTCCAAATATTGATCATATACCCCTACGTGTGTGTAAAATACATCTCTACACTTAGAGAATTCAATTCAAACTATCATACTCTTGTCCCTCTTTCTTAGTACGTTTTAGTTGGTGAATATTTTAGATGGAATTGCTTACACATTTTTCATGCGACTGTTAATACTTCTTAAGATACTAACCAACCGATTACAAAATGTGCTCGCGTATTAAGGCGTAATTTCTCGTCTTGCAACACCTAAGGCTTAGCAGTGGCTCCCAAACCAGTTGGTCTAAGGCACTAGGTGATAAAGTACCCTCGCTATATTTTTTTATACTGCCTTAAGCAATTACAAAATCAGTGTTCATTTTTTTCTTCACCACTCATATTTTATTTTATTTTCCTTCATACTAAAACTTTTAGACAAGAGCATTTCAAGGTATTCTCTACTATCCCAAGTTTCAAGATATGTGTAAGTGCGTATAGTAGGGTATCAACGTTCAAATGTTTGGCCTCAAGAATAGAGACTATTTTTCAGACTTATTTTTATCCTCAGATTAGCAATTTCCTTCATTTTACTAACCCTTGGGACAACGGCTCATAACTACTTATTACTAGTTTCATTTAAGAAAACATCTAACTTTCTTACTTTTCTCAAACTATTTCTATCTTTCATATGTAAATTTTCACTTTCAAACTTTCATTATCAAATTTTTTGTGTGTTTATATATAGTATAATGCAAAATAATACGTGAATAAGCACAAACGCCCCCCAAACCTGTTTACAGCAGTATCCTCACTGATGTCATCTGTTAAGCTTAAAAAAAACTGTAGACTTGGAAGGAAAAGTTGGTAACGGGGACATGAAATAGTGAAAGTAAAATTCTCCCCCAAACTTTTTTTTGGCTTACAATTTTATAAAAATTTTCTTTCAAGAGACAAAATATCCCCCCCCAAACATGAGTAAAATAGTATCAAGCATTTAAAATTATTGGGGGGGGGGGTTTAAAGTTATTGGTCAAAATAAAGCCTTATAAAGACCAAAAGTCAACACCAACCATTCAAAAAATTTATCGATGTAACGCACTGGTTGGTGGAAATCAGAGATTTGAAGAAGTCGGGAGATATGAGGTGGTATGGTTTATGTCCCGGTTGATAAAGACGAAACAATAATGGTGAATGGAAACGAGAATGTGGATGATTAGGAATGGGAAGAATGATCACATTCTCGTATGGGATAAGAAGAAATGGTGGTGGTTCAACTTCTTCAGGTGGAGGTTGATTAATCACAAAATCCGTGTCGTTTAGGAATTCGAGTTCGTCGGCGAAAATATTTTCGAAACTTTCATCGATGGTCCAATTGAATGTTTCAATATCAATAAGTGTCGCGCCAGAATTCAACACATTTGATTTATCAAAAATTATAGAGGTAGGAGACTCGTAAAGCTCATCTACCTCATTCTCAAAAGAGTCTAAATCAAGTTGTCTTTCTAGAATTATCGAACTCGAAATATCGGATGTGATTCATCAACACTCGCTATCATTAAAGGAAGATTAAAAGAAGAATCAGAGAAAATGGAAGATGAAATGGGTAAATAAATTGGTGTGTCGAGTATTGCTGAACCAGATGTGGGAAATGAAGGCTGAATTTCGTTCTGCCTTTCGGTTATACATTTATCATCAAATTCAAGACGCATATGGGGTTCGGGAAGAATAGTTAAAGGTTCGAGATGATGACCACACGGGAGTGAAAGGACCTGATGAATTGGTGGAACAAACTCATCCAAAATTTCGGGTTCATCATCCAATATATCCCCAACGTCAATATCCTCAATCAAGTGAAGGTTACAAGTCTCGGACACCTCATCAAAAGCAGGGTTTTCAATCAATTGTGGTTCTAGAGAGGAGGTGTAGAGATCACAAGGGTTGGGTGTGGCTTCACTTGAAATGGACTCCTCATAATCAGGTGAATCAAACACTACAAAGTCACACAACTCATCAGATATTCTATCTTCAATCGGTGAATCATTAGGTGTACTCGATAGATCTGTGAAATTGGAGGTGTGGATTTCAATTTGAGATAGGGAGGTTTGATTTGGAAGGGTGTACCTCTCTCTCTCTCTCTCACTACCCAAATTTTCAATTTGTCCTATGGCCGTATCATACGTTGGAAAATTTTGAGCTGGTTTGAAACTAGTTACTCGTTCGTTTTGTTTATTGAGAATGGCCATGCACTCATTCAATTCCTCTCTGGCGCGGCGTGACACTACCATATATTCTTCCATAGACCGTTCAAGACTAGACATGGGTCGGTAAAGGGGTTTCAACATAAGATTGAAATTCTTGTGGATAAGTAAAACTCCTAAATGACTGATTAGAAGAAATGTCTCGAGAAGGTGTAAAAGTTGGGTAGGATTGATAGGAATCGAAAGCTTGCGAAAATTGGGCAGGAGTAGGATCAACATTATGATAAGAAGAATATTGATATTGGTTGTGTGGTTGACGACTGTCAACAGATGTCATATACGCCACAAACCGAGTAGTAAAATCTTCTTTAGAAGGTGGTGGCGTTTGTTGTCCTAACGGTTTGACCGGATTGAAACTTTGGCCATTAGTCCTTGCTATATACTCAGCGATGGACATGCGTTTAGGAGTTCCCTCACACGCTTTAGATGGAGTATCAACAAAAGAAGATGTAGAATTTTGATGCGGTTGATAGGACCTGGAGTGAGGGGGCCAACTATTGCTTTCCGCTTGCTTTATCCGATCTCTTAAAGACATGGTAGAGTCGGATGGTATACCGAAGCAATTACGATAACAAGAAATATCTGGTTCCGGATAGCAAAACTCGGCAAGAGTTCTTTTATTTGGGTTACCCATTATAAGATTGTGAAAAGAGGGAGGAGGGTGAAAAGATTTAATCTATATTTGGATTGTTTTGCTTTGAAAGTGGGACTTGAGGGTTGACTCAACAAATCACAAAATGCACAAGCAAATCCTAGAACTAAGGTTACCCAGGTCAAGCACTAGACCGCTCCTAGACTTCCAAAGGACAAGCCGCAGGATCAATCCCCTACCACCTCTTTATAACTCTTGTGGCCAGGTAAGTGCCAGGTAAGTGGGAGATATCCTCTATACGAATCACCGAAAATAGCGGGCCTAATTAAGTAACCACTTGGATTAGACACACTTGCTTAGACATCACAAAATAAATGTGGATAAGCGATAGATTACCCACAACCTTCCTCTGTCCTATTTGAGAGCGACGGTCATTAGGATATTGATCTAGATATTTTTTAATTAATATAGGATTATGTGGATACTCGTTTTGTGATTTGTGGGGCCTAGGAAGGGTGATGAAATCCCCACCTAATCTGAATTATGGTCTTGCCCTTTAAAGTCCGTATTAAAATATGTAAAAACAACCCGCAAAATAAAACACGCAAAAAGATTTTTGAGCTGCGATATTTTGCAATGAATCCTGCAGAAAATATATTATTGGATTTTTCAGAGGAGAGAGAAAGATGTAGGATAGTTACCAGAAAAGTTTGAGGGCTCCCCAAGACCGCCGTGGTTCCACCGCTGTTTGCACACAATAGCCGCGGTTCCGCCGCACTTTAGGGGGTTCTTTGTTTAATTTTTTTCACCGTGGGTTCCTTTGCTCCTCTGGATCTTGATGAATGTCTCTGAATCTTTATTTCCTCGCTAAAGTGACTCCAGATTCCCTCACAAAAATCGCACACTAATCGTTAAATATACAAGATGCGGTTTTGTTTTATTTTTATGATATAGATCGAATAAGAATTCAACACATATAGTAAGAATAAAAAAAATTACGCAATTTGATTGATCTGTTTTAAAGAAGTGTTTATAGAATAACCGCAATCAATAACGGTGTCGCGTGTAGCTAGACCGAGATGAGTACGGATCGTCCTCAGGGATATGTGGAATCTTTTAATCTTACTTTAAACGTGTTGAAAAAGAGGAAAAATAGAGGAATAAAGAATAGTGGAGAATAGTTTCTAAATCTACGTCAAAATACGGATATAGAATATAGATCTAGTTTGAATACGGATATAGATTTTATAAGAAGAATGCTTGTAGTGTTCGTTCGGATTTAGTAGTCATGGATGACTAATAAATATTACTACTTTTATCTATTGATAGATTTAACACTAGATAGATAGTGGTGAATGAGGATTAGAGTTCATGGAAGAAACTAGGGTTTCCCCACCATTGACCCTTGTTCTTTCATTGATCTCTATTCATGTTTAGCCCTTAACAAAACAATTGTTAATCTGATCTCAAATCGCGATCGAGACTAGCAATAAAGTGGTAGAGCGCCCGATAAGAATGTTAACATTTATTTTACTAAAGTTTATAAACTTCATATGATTTAAAAGAAGTTAAAACATTTTCTCATCCATTGTTCTACCATAATCCTACGAACCCTATCAAGCGGAGAATTACTCGCGCATGATAGAGATAGAAGAAGAACGGATAGAGATCATGATACAGAAATTAAATGCTAAATAATTAATCTAATGATCTACCTTTATTAATCAACTTCACAATTACAAAACCTTTGAGTTTAGATTACAAGAGGAAGAAGAAATTGCTCTTGATCTCTGCCTCGTAGGAAGTAGGTGTTCTGTCGAATCTCACGTCGCCTTATCACGTCGAATCACGGACCTGTCTTGGATCACTTGTTCTTTGACGGTGATTTGCTTCGTGTAAAAGATTGATGATTTCTAAGTTTAGCTCTTGGTCCTTTATATAGCCCCAAAACCAGAAACTAAAGATCCCCAGAATTAGGATTTGTTGTTGCAAATCACAACTAAAAATACCAAATCCTGACTCGGTGAATCGGCCGCGGATCCGCCGCATATTGCATGGTTTGGCCGCGGATCCGCGCTTTGTTGGTGAGATCTTGGCTACAGAATTCTGAAGCTGCTTTGTTGTGATATATGGAGATTTATTTGATGTTTGGAATCTTCATATCTTTTCTGAGTTTCTGCCAGTAATGATTCTTCAATTTTATTTAACTTTATCGGCAGATTCTTGATTCTCAACATCTCAACATCTTGATCTCCTGACCTGAACTAAACCTTGCACAATATCTCAATGAATAATGTTAGTAATATTTGGTATTTTTGAGATATTATCCTAACCAATTCGATATGATATTATATTTTAAGAATATTGATTAAGGATATGTGATATGATATGCATATTCAAATTATCAAAATATTATATAAATATTATATGCATACATTTTCCTTCATAATGTTAATTATAATATATAAACATATGATAAATAGTATTTTTACAGATAAACCCAAATATGTGTTATATTTATAATAAGCACCTTTAGATATTTAAGAAAAGTAAGAAAAATGTTATATCAAAAGTGTTATATTTTCTACTGAACACCCAACATCCCAGAAAGTCTCTCGAATTGCATCTGGGGGAAGGCCTTCGTGAGTGGATCCGCTGTCCTTCATGTCAACTCTCCTGATCTCGATCTCTCGGCGATCTACTATCTTCCTGATCAGGTGATACCGCTTAAGAATATGTCTGGATCCCTGATGGGACCAGGGTTCTTTGGCCAAAGCCACAGTTCTATTGTTATCACAATACACAGGTATTGGATACTTAATGGATGGAACCATACCAAGTTCAGCTATGAACTTCTTCATCCAGACAGTTTCTTTGGCAGCATCGTTGGCAGCGATGTATTCAGCCTCCATCGTTGAGTCTGCTACGGTATCTTGCTTGGAACTCTTCCAACATACCGTCCCTCCATTGAAGGTGAAGACAAAACCCGAGACCGACTTACTGTCGTCCTTATCACTCTGGAAGCTCGGATCAGTAAAGGACTCCATATGGAGTTCACCGTTACCATACACCAAGAACATCTCTTTAGTCCTTCTCATGTACTTAAGTGAGTAAGCTACATCTGGTCTGGTACATAACATTGCATACATGATTGACCCGACTGCCGAAGCATAGGGTATCCCTTGCATGCGAGCCCTCTCCAAATCAGTCTTGGGAGGCATCTCTTTGGAGAGAGTGATTCCTGAGCAAGCGGGTAAATTACCACGCTTAAAATCTTCCATACTAAACCTCTTTAGTATGGCGTCTATGTACCTGAATTGGAACAATCCCAACATCCGTTTAGATATATCTCTATAGATCTTTATCCCCAAGATGTAGGAAGCATCACGTAGGTCTTTCATGGAGAACTTGTGTGATAAGAAGAGCTCGACCGAGTGTTGCATAGGAACATCATTTCCTATCAAGAGTATGTCATCCACGTACAATACGAGGAAGTCAACCTTACTCTCTACAACCTTCTTGTATACATGGTTCATCTACATTTTTGATGAAGTCAAACTCTTTGATAGCTTCATAAAAATAGACGTTCCAGCTTCGCGATGCCTGATTTAATCCGTAGATTGATTTAAGCAGCTTGCATATGCTTCCGCTGCTCCTACTATCTACGAAGCTCTCTGGTTGTGTCATGTATACGCTCTCTTCTAAATCACCATTTAGAAAAGCGGCCTTGATGTCCATCTGCCAGATTTCGTAGTCATGGTATGCAGCAATGGAAAGTAGGATCCTGATGGACTTAAGCATAGCGACAGGAGAAAAGGTTTCATCATAGTCGACACCTGGTCGTTGACAAAAACCTTTTGCTACAAGTCTAGTTTTGAAAGTCTCAGCTTTTCCATCTACACCAAGTTTTTTCTTAAAGATCCACTTGCTCCCGATGGGTTTTACCCCTTGAGGAGCAACTTCCAAAGTCCATACTTTGTTGGTGTACATGGATTCCATCTCAGATTGCATAGCATCCAGCCATTTCACAGAGTTTCCACTTGTTATGGCCTACTCGAAACTAGCTGGGTCATCATCTTCCATGATGCAATCCTCGCTCCCATCGTCTATGAGAAAACCGTAGTATCTTTTAGGTGGATGAGGAACCCTACTAGATCTGCGGAGTGGCTGGAATTCGTTGGGTACTATTGAATCCTCCGGTTCCACCAAATCATCAGTTCTAGTTTGTGCAGCTGGAACTTCTTCGAGTTCTACTTCATTACCACTAATTTCTCTCACAAGAAATTCCTTTTCTAAAAAGGTGGCATTCCGAGAAACAAACACCTTTTGTTCCTCGGCGTGGTAGAAGATATACTCTTGCAAATGTTTAGGATATCCAACAAACTTACATAGAACAGACCTTGCCTCGAGCTTGTCTGGATTTTTCTTTTTAACATAAGTCGGACAACCCCAAATCTTAATGAAATTAAAATATGGTTTCTTCCCCTCCCATATCTCATATGGAGTGGTAGACACTGATTTGGTCGGAACCCTATTCAATAGGTATGCAGCTGTCTCAAGTGCATAACCCTAAAAAGAAACAGGTAACTCAGCATTACTCATCATAGAGCGCACCATATCTAATAGGGTATGATTTCTCCGCTCCGATACACCGTTGTACTGTGGTGTATATGGAGGAGTAAGCTGAGAGAGAATCCTATTTTCTTTTAAATAATCCAGAAACTCCGTGCTTATGTATTCTCCTCTCCGATCAGATCGAAGGATTTTAATAGTTTTACCCGTCTGGTTCTCTACTTCGCACTTATATTTCTTGAATTATTCAAAAGCTTCAAATTTGTGTTTCAACAAGAACACATATCCGAATCTTGAGAAATCATCGGTGAATGTAACAAAGTATGAGGAACCATTTCTGGCATGCGTAAATATAGGACCGCATACATCACTATGTATCAATCCTAAGAGTTCGGTAGCTCTTTCTCCGTGTCCAGTAAACGGAGTTTTGGTCATCTTGCCTTTAAGACATGACTGGCAAGTTTCATAAGATGTAAATTCGAACCGATTCAAAAATCCATCTTTATGCTACTTAGCTAGTCGTGTTGCATTGATATGACCTCGTCTACAATGCCACAAGAAGGTTTCGTTCATTTCTGAACTTTTCCTCTTGTGTGTGTTATGTATATTTAGAACTGTAGTTTGATTCAGAACGTATATACCGTTACACAACATACCAAACCCAATCAACACTTTATTTAGGAAAATGTTCATAACATTATCCTCCAGTACACAATTATATCCTTCTTTATGTAATAAAGAGACTGATATAATATTGCACATCATTTTTGGTACGTAATAACAGTTGTTCAGAATCATTGTATTACCACTTGGTAATACAACGTAATATTCGCCAACTGCTTTGGATGCAACAATTGCACCATTCCCTACTGTTAGAGACTTATCACCCTTTCCCAGTTTTCTACCTTTCTTTAGCCCATGTAACAAATTACATACGCGGGATCCTGATCCGGTATCCAATACCCAGGACGTAGAGCATACTAAGAAACAGTTCTCGGTAACGAACACACCCGAAGAAGATGCATCATCATGCTCTTTCTTCGTTCGGGTGGCGTAGGAATCCTGATATTCTACTATTCCTTACCCGGACTTATGACAATCATAAGATAGAGCGGAACCAACGTTCCCCAGCTCAGTATAATAAGAAGGTTCGGTCAATACATCCATATTATTATCTTGATTAAGACATGTCATTGGTCGCTACCTGGAGAGAGAGAAAGAAACACTTTAGCGTGCGCTCTTGCAAGATTAGATTGGTTATTATCTTATCTAATCAGGATGGCTCCCACTGTTTTTATCAAATCTTCTTTCAAACCCTAAAAGGTAAAATTATCCGGGATTAATTACACCCTATAAGTTCACCAATCGTTCGGCAAGGCAGGTATTGTCACTCCGAGGGAGTCTTCCCATGTTTTCGCATGGAACTAATTAAATAATCTCGTTTCCGTAGGGGAATAACCCCGTTAACACCTTTCTTAGACACCTACTTGATTCGCTAATTTTAAAGTGAAAAACTCTTTCAAGAGTAACTCTTACTCGTATTGGGTATCGGGATACAACTATCATATAGAGGGTATGCAATCTCATTGCAAATTTCAACACTTGAAATTCCCAATATTGTTTTTTACTAGCTTCCTATGACCTTGACGGAGGCCAACAAACCATAGGCCGCTAGTCAAGTTCAACCCGTTCATTTCTTGATTGAATTAAACCCACCCGTACGACCCTTGACGGAGGACAACAAAGTCGCACGACTACCCTAATCCAATCGCATCACATGCTGCAGATAAGCACTAATTAGCTACCGCACACTACGCTTTGACGGAGGCCAACAAACGCAACATGAATACTAAATAGCACTTATATGAAATGACGGAGGGCTACACTGGTTTTTAAGAAAACCTTTAGCATAATAAACTTGATATCGTTATAGAATCTAGTGATTTTGAAAAGGAGTGGTTTAAGCCCCTCTTTTAAAATCGAGTAGTTTTCAAAAACAAACCGAATAGGTTTTACTAGCTTTTGCTAAAGAGGTCACTCCCGGTGAAGGGATCTCGTCTCTCTCCTCATCGAATGAGGCGCTGGATATCCATCAAGATATACCACTATGTAAAGCAAGAACTACAGAAGCTATAAAGATAAACCGAGTGGGTTATAGCATTTGCTATTTTTGCTAAAGAGGTCACTCCCGGTGAAGGGATCTCGGCTCTTTCCTCATCGAATGAGGTGCTGGATATTCATCAAAGAATACCACCGTGCAAAGAAAAAACTAGAGCTACCTTTTTGAAAATTTTGATTCTACAACATCTTTAGGTTTATTTTCTTTTCATTAATCCCATTAATGAAGTCCCATCATTTATATTTCCTTAAACATCACAGAAAAAAACCGACAATAGAACGTACGCTTATACCATCCGCATTTGCCACGGGGCCCCATCATGCACCGTTAGGTTACTTAACTAATGCAGAGCGGGGGCTGGATTAGAGCGGGTGCAAAACATAAGCAACATTTATTTTATATATCATATATATGTAGCATTCGTCTCACGCAGTTATATGATCACATCACAGAACCAAGCAGCAGAAGTCAACATATGAAATATTGGATATATTAGGAGGTTCGTGTTTTAAATTAAGCTAATAATGAAAAACACGGATTCCACGGTCGTGATGAATAGCCAAACCCACATCCCTAGACCCCTACGAAAGCGACAAGCAACCCTGCCAATTCTAGAGTTAGGACACCCGGTCTCGACTCCTCGAGATGGTCTCCCACTGGACTCTAGAACCCGGTTACTTGTGCTCCCCACCTTGAGTCTATCCTAATGTGAAAAAGTAAATAATATACATCAATGGTGATATCATCCTCAACCCGGAAGTGTCTCAATAAAAGAATATTACATATAAATTTTACATGAATGAAAATTGAAAAACTTTCATCTCACATAAAAAACCCGGCTATTCAATCACGACGATCCAATATAATATATCACAGCAACACATAACATCATATGTCATCAACGTAAGTAAATATGCGTATCCCAAATTCCATTGATATATAGCAACGAGATCGGGGATACACCACATATTACACTTACGGTCGCAAAAAAGAAATGAAAAATTGCAATAATTAGAATCCACATTTCCTTAGACATCATAAATCCGGAATATCTCATATTCTGAATTTCATGCCTAACCTATAAACCTTGCATTTTAGTCTCAATTCGAAAACACTTTTCAATAACTTAGCTGTGTAATTCAACAAGATTCCCGACTACCCGATCGAATACTCGTCGGGAACTTTAGTAGATGGCCGCACCCCTGATGCCGTTGACCAAGTGCACATAGGTGGAACACCGTGGCCGCGAGCACCCGAGTGGATGCTTTTGGCAACGGGGTTATCCTAAAGTCACTTGGTCGGGGCTATGGAGTGTGGCTACCTAGTAAAGTTATCTGGCAATTATTCGCGTACGATACGCGATTGCGACGGAGTTTCGATCCGAATCGAAACTTCGTGGCAATCAATCAACAGAGACTAACATGCTAGAATTACAATCAAACTAGTTTTCTCAAAACTAATTAAATGTGGTTCCAACCATTGCATCACATATCAAACTTAAACCCGAAATGATGTAAAAATTATGACTACAAAACACTCCATATTAGTCCCTTAACAAAATTAACATCACATGCAATTTTGGGCTAATCAAATATAACCCGAAACCCTAGAATATACAGACCAGAGAACCAAAGAAACACGAGACTTTTTGGAGCAAATGGGACCGGCCAGGCCGGCCATTTGAGGCATTTGGCCGGTGAGATTTTTGAATTAGGGTCTCGAGTTTCTCTGGTCTTCTAGTTACATCAAATGTAAGCTTCTGCACTTGTTTAAAAAAAATTTCAGAGGCCTTTAAAAATTCGATAGAAACTTGGGGTTTCGGTTAACTGTTTCGGAGTTGTTTTGGTTTAGTAGTTTAACTAACATCATCTAATTTTCTAGCTTTGGCTCTAATACCATGAAAGTGTTTTTAGCACCACCACTGGGTTTTACTAGTATCAAGCATGCAAATTAAAAAAAAATTCGGGGTGCTAATTAACACTAAACAAGAACTTAAACTAGATGATTAGGGTTTTTGCTTAATATCATAAAAATTACATAAAGAGAATGAGGATACAACCTTTGTAGACCGTGTCCTTCTTTTCAAAAGTTCCGTGTAGTAGTCCATGCGACTCCACTAGGCTCCACTTGAAGTTGGATCGAGCTTCCTTTGCGATCTTCGTGCCGAAGATGATCTACCCGAAGCTCCGCTAATCCAAACTACCTTTTCACTAAACTCTTTAGTGAAGGAAACACACTACACTTAATTGCTAATCAAGTGTAGGATGGTGAAGTAGGGGTTTTGTTTGCCCACTAGGGTTCTTACAAGCTCAAGATTTCATAACTCATGTGAGAGATTGAGCTTGGAGGAGGTGAGGAGGAAGATGAAGAGAGCTAGAGAGCTAGAGTAAGCTCAAGTGAGGAAATGAACAACTAAAGAAGGCTAATGAAGAATGGCTTGATCAAATGAACTCTATTATTGAAGCATAGAATTCATTTCAATAAAGAAATGAACCATACTTCAATAGTAAAGCCAAACCATGCTTCACCCATTTCTTTAAAAGTCTCCCCATTTTCCATCTCATTTTCTATTTTCTCAAAATAGAAAATTTATGCCATGCTTCATTACACACACACACACATACACACATATTAATATATATATATATATATATTAAGAAGAAAATAATTAGTGAGCAATAATATTAGTTAATATATAATTATATCAAATATAAATATATATCATATTATTAAATCAACACTTGATTCAATAATCCGGTTATATCACATATAACCTACTAATATCATTTATCGGTATACCACATTATCAAATCAACATTTGATTCGATAATCCGGTTATATCACATATTACCTGACCGATAACAGATAACTGCCAGATTAGAATACGGTATCTCATACTCGTATTCAATCAGGCCTCCGCACATATCAGCATATGTACCCTATTACGTTTCGCTTGAACTAGGAAACTTCTGTGTAGGACTCTAAAGACTCATCAATACGCCAGCAGTAGGTAATGATCACATCAGTTACCCACATGGCGTCAGCGGTACTAGATGGACGTAACGGCTATCCAGGTATTGAGTGATTAGAAGAACAAGCAAGTTTGTCCAAACTCCCATGAAGCCTATAAGTAACACTTACACGCATATTGAGTCTGGGGGAGGAATCTTCAGACCCCAATAACTTGATAAGTCATGCCGATGTGTGGCCTATAACGACACAAGAAACTACTAATAACTCTTACTAGTAAATCTCATCAACAACTCTGGCCAGGGACTTCCTGATATAACCAATCGAGCATAGCGCAACATCAACTCCCTATATCGGGAGAGACGAAATCCCTCCTATCGCTCATTACCTCCATGTGACTCGGGACTGTACCCAAAATCCATCTGTTTACACGACTCCTTTGAGCCGTGGTAGGGAGGAAATCAAAGCATGGTGGGAACCACACAAGATTCTATGACTATCTCGGGTTTACAGACTAATCTGTACCACTGTCACCAGAGAACTGCTATCTCACGATAGGTATAGTACTATTTAGGAGTTCTCGACGAGTCCTGTTCAGTGTACCCATTCTCTAATGAGCACCTGTGTACAATCTTTGATGTCAAACACCAATGGTTATGGGATCAACCATCGCCCCATACAGGGTCAAGAAACGTACACGCTAGTCTACACTGGAATATCGATGCCCTGTCTCGATACTCCCTCGACTAAAAACTATTAAAGGATGTGCTTGTAGACTACATAAGTCCCAGTAGTATGATCTGTATCATAGTCCTGAAAGTCAAGCAAACATCCTAAGGGCTTTATCAATATGTATATGAGAGACAGTACAATAATACCAGTGAACATGTTAAGATAAAGGCAACCAGATAGTATATTATCATGTCGAGAAAGAAAGTCCTCTATATATATGTCTAAGCATCCACTATATCATACAATAATGGCTCTAGGGCATACATATTACTAACACGGGATAGATCCGGCAAAACAGGACAAACCACCATACCGGAACAAGTTAAATATTTTCTACGAGCTTCCGTACTGGTCAATAAATTTAGTGCATAATTGTCTGGACGTCATGCACATAGAGAAGGGAGTATCCGAGTACGTATTTAACTTGCTTCTTTGTAAAGATGGAAAATCGAAAGACGGCCTCCGTGCACGGATGAATCTTCAGGACTGGGAAAGTAGAAGTGAATTGTATCCTAAACTGATAGCGGGTAAAATCACCAAACGATGGGATGTAGACCTTATAGCCTTTATCGAACCTAAAATCACCACATATTGAGATTTTATTGTTGCAATCTCAATCAAAGTACACCATATGGTCAATAGTCAACCGTTGGAAAATGCTGAGACCGTAACAATCGATAACAACTAGATTTAGCCATATTTGATCCTAGAAACTATAAATATGGACCTAACAAGCCTCATTTCGACACATCTCGAGAATTTTGAATTCTCAAGAGCATTCTTTGAGATTCGGTGCTTAAAAATTTCTCCATCGGCTCAGTAACCCAGGCTAGGAAACGATGCATAGGTAACGAAGCTCTGCGGGATCCGGAGGAGGCACGGAGTTGCGGTCTTTTGACATCACACTCTCTCTCTCACACACAATTTTTGCATCTGTCATTTAGCATAGAAAAAAATCATCTTTTACACATCAAGCTTTTTTTTTATCATTACACATAGGGGTAAGGATAGCATTTCCTCGGCTGCCAAGCTAGTAAGAATTTTTTTCCTTATTCATAATCATTTTTATTAGATCTAGAATGTGATACTACACTGCATATCCTCATTAGTTCTAAATCTTTTGCAGCAGAAAATAGGGAGAAAGATTGTTAAGCCAATAGGGCAGCCCAACGAAGTGCGTACGTTTGTGAGGAAAGATAAACGAACCAGATCCACTCCTATCTGGCGGGCCTCATCTAATAATTCCGCAAGTGGTAATCGTAACCAATCCAACTCAGCCAAGCATCGCCAAAAACACCGGGACTCGTAAATGAAGGAATTCCTCTACATATCCACATGGCGATCGTGATGGGACCCTATCGACGTGAAGTCCCTATGGTATTTCTAACCCCATATTCCTGTTCTTAGTATAGATCGCTTTTTGATTTGCTTGATCTTGTGCGTGCGGTGTGTGTGTTCTTTCCTGCTAGCTTGCATGTGTGCTAGAATAGGAACATTGATGGTTTAGGATTGATGTTTTGGGTCTGTATTTATTCCCGGTGAATAGAGGTTACAGAGTCGGGTTCCAGACTTACAATCCTTGTAGTTATAACAGCATGATCCCGAAAAAGTTAACGTACACTTAGGATAGTCAAAGAAGAACGAGTGCACCTCCAGCAGAACCAAAAACCCAACCAAACACACCAAGAGTGCTTGCATGTCACCATGCACTACCGATATTTCCATGCCACCTACGTAGTCTTTCTAGGATATAATGAGAAGTGAGTATGAGTGTTTCAATTATAATGCACATATTTATAAATGCAATGTCTGTAAGGAAGAAATTGTGAGATATGTAAAGCACGGAATTATAAGTGCTCTAATTGTAAGAGTTTATGTAAGAGATTGAGAAAATTTAATAAAAATGAGTATGTAGTTATAAAGTTGCTTAAAAGAAAAGCTGAAAGCACGAAGACTCGAGTCCATGCGAAAAGGACTCAAAGTGCATGACCAACGGTGAAGAAGATATGAACCAAAGCGAAGACAGGAAGAAAGCATCCTTAGAATAAGACCCAATAGCCGAAAAAGATGAAGATGATGATGACCAAAATGAAGAAGAATTCGATGAACAACGCAAGATCCATATGGACGACCCTAATGACATTATTTCACAAAAGTATCCCGACTTAACTTATGAACAAAGGTGTCGGTTTTACGACACACATTTTGTTCTTCAAAACCAGCTAGCTTGGCAGCTCAGACGCCATGACTGACCCCGATACTCAGGCTAGATTATATAACCAGCCTGAGCATGCTTCTATTGCACAAAACCACAATGTGAATATGTCACAAAGGTTCAACCAAAACTTTAATGAGCGGGAGGGATAGGGGGTCAAGGCTGCAGTGATGAGGAGGGGCGAGGTGGGGGTGGCAAGTAGGGATGTCGGAGGAAGAAGAAGAAGAAGGAGGAGGTGGTGGTGGTAGTGATTAGGGCCAGCGGAGGGCAAGAAGGGTGGATTTGGAGTGAGACAGAAAAGGAAGGAGCAGAAAAAGGGTAGTGTAGACTACTGCCATAAAATTAGGCATTTAAACTAACGGCATACACCATTTCTACAAAGAAAATTTTTGTTGTTGCAAAAAACTGTAAAACGAAATTTTTTATTACTGAAACAACTACATGCACTATTTCTAAAAAGTATTGAATCACTGTGTTGGGGTCAAAATTATACCCCTAAAGTCAAAGTTAAGACCTAAAAAGTAGGCCCGGGCGCAAGCCCAAACCCAAGTCAAGTGAGCCTAAGCCAAGTCCAAGCTCAAGCATGGGGGCCGGCCCCATGCCTGGGAAAAATGTAATATGTAATGGGTAGGAAATGAATGTAAAAAATGGACAAAAAACTAATTTTGTAAAGCTAATGACTAAGGTACAAAAAGTGTACACATGTGTAAAAGAATGGGCAAAAAACCAAGATTGTAAAGCGCAAGGGCTAAGATGCAAATATGTAAGGCTATAAAAGCCAACCATATGAGGAAATTATAACAACTTTGATTCTTTTGTAATCTCTAGGGTTTTGTGCCTCTATAAAAAAGAGACAAGTTTTCTCTCATCTCTCTACTTCTTCCATAAAGAAACCCAAAAAAGAGGGTCTTTTGTGATCTCTCCCTTCTTCCCCATCTCATCTTCTCTCCCAAAAACAACCCAGTAAAGAGAAATCATCTCTCTTGTAAGAACTTCACCTCGAAGGCCCCAAGATCCAAGATCGAAACCCAACAAAGGAGCAAGCTTTCTTTGTTAAACTTGAAGAATAAGAGAGAAGAAGAGCTCTCAGGATGAAGGCCCATGGCTTTCACCCTGAGCAAGTATATCTTCTGAATAGAGAACGGTGATGAAAGCCTCGTGCCTACGGACACTCCCTCAAAATGATGTATCCTCCTTGGGTATCCCCTTCTTTTTTAAGAAATCCCCGCAAGGCGATTTTCGGCTATTTAACCCTTAAGAGGAACCCGTAAGCGGGAACCTCTAATGGGGAACCCGTACGCGGGAATCTGTTCATACCAAAATACTGCATCTTGTTACCATCCATCCTTGATTACATTGCATATAGGTAGGTGTTTTTTATCTGTATTTGCTACATAATTACAGGTTACGGTTTCTCAGTCTAGAACAATGCAAATTACGCATAGTTATGACAAATTCAGGACAACTGCTGACAAACTGATAAAAATACGGGTTCCGATCATCCACATCCGTCAGGTGCCGCTTACCTGTACAAGAGAAAAGATCAAGCGATGGTCATTCATATATAGAACAAGCATAAAACACGAGGGAGGCAACACAAGAATCAAGAGTGGCAGCGCGGAACTCGAGAGAGATCCAAGACACAAAAATCAAATGATTTAATGGAGAAAATAGTCAAAAAGTTGCCATTTTGGACTGTTGAGAATCTGAGAATGTTTTGGAAGTATGTTGTAAATGTGAACTAAGCAAACAGAAGAAAAAAGCAACACAAGAAACCACAAAAAAATGGAGCATCAATTCCAACAATCGGCCGTGGATTAGAGAAATTTTGCATATTTAGGCGGTGGATCCGCGGAGCTTACATGTCATCATACGGAGGATTTTTATGGTCGTTTTGGTCATTTTATTTGGCTTCAGAAAACACCCCAGTGGTTTTATTTCACTACTTATACTTACTCCAGTTCATAGGCAAATAGGGATGTATTATTTTTTTTAGGATTAATGTTAGTTTAGAGCAAACTTCTTCTTCTTTTTCATCTTTCCTCTATTAAAATTGTGTGAGCGCTTTTTGAGTGGATGATAAATGAAGATTGAGGGTTTTATTTTCATGTCTTGCCTCAATTGTTAACTTAGTTTTTATTATTTACTTGTTATTATCTCAGTGGTATAATTGTGTTTTATCGGTTTCCATTGCCTTAGTTTTCTCTTCTCTTTTATTTTATCATTGAAACCATGAAACTTAAGTGTGATTCTTGCTTAGGTGAGATCTCAAGTAGTTAGTTGTCTTCTTCTACCTCGCTTCTTTCCATCTTCTCTATTTGTTTTATTTTCTTTTTTTATAATAAGCGAGTAGTTTTTTCACTTGTTAGGGTAGGAAAAAGGAAGTTTGAGAGAAGGAAATCTCCCCCACTCTTTCCTTTGCCTAAAAACTTGAGTTGAACTTCCGCCAAAGCATCCACAATCCGCTTCCTTCGGCATCCTATCCTCTATGATAGCGGTGACACCCTGGTGAGACCGGTTGTGGTTTGGTTGGCCAAAGGTTATGATTAAGAGCCAAGAACGGACGGACAAGGACCAAAATGAAGGGAATAAGCATTGAAAAGCCTAACTTATACTCCCAAGTATCTTTCTTAGTCGTGCTAATCCTCGTTGTTGCCGATTACCGTAATATCAATATTAAGAGAGGCAAATGAAAGAAGTAAGCGAATTCCTAATTCAAACCAACCTAATCCTAACCCTAACAAGCTTTCTTTAACATACATATCCGAACACATAGTTAGTATTGAACAAACTTCAACGAACTTGACTTAAATCGTTAAAACATAATGAAAAAGACTCCCATCTCTCCGTGGATCGACCCATACTTAATCGGCTAGCTACCAAGCGAACCCATATTGATTGCGAAATAGGACTTTAAAAACGCGGTGAAAAACCTTTTTAATCAAATGGCACCATTGCCGGGGAGACGGTAGTTTATTTTTTTTGTAGTTTCGAGTTAATTTGTGAATATAAAAAAACCATAAACATACATCTTATTATTCTTTGATTCATTTTGTACAAGTGTGCAGGATAGGGAGAAGAGCAAGTACAGTGGCAAATTCGTGGGAAGTTATTCTTAGTAGACACTCGTGCTCATGCCACAAACCAGCGGCCAATGCAGAATATAAAACGAAAATTTTCTAAACAACAGCACGAACTTGACGACCTAGAATCGAATCCAAACACTAGACTAGATAACAAGAAGGAGCTAGACTACTCGGTTAGTGATTATAACCTTTGTATTCATTTCCTTTATCTTCTCCCACTTCTTTATCTCCTAGGTCTATCGGGAAAGAGCTTGGGAGTCGGTCTTCCTTGTCGAAAATGATCCACCTAAAGGAACCCTAATCTAGGCTCTAGCTTCACATCAAAAGCAAAGTGAAGCAACTAGTGATCAAAACTTGCTAAGATTTGATCACTAAGATATAGTAGTGGCTAATCTTTATATTTTCTCTCTTTATCCTTTTCCTTTCTCAACATCTAAGAACTCAAGAGACGAGGAAGAAGAAGCAAAGGGTGTAGCTCATCCAAATGAGCAAGCATGGCTAAAATGAATCATCATCTCATTTTCTTTTTCTTTCTTTCTTTTAAAGTGTAAAGTGGATGGAATTTTGATCACAAGTCCACACACTTCCATTTGACACAAGAAAGAATGAGAAGAAAATATGAGCCATGTAAAGTGTACACACACATATTAATACAAGTATATGCTACAAATACATACACCTGTATTCGTATCAAAATATGAATATCGTACGTATAAAATTTGAATAACCGTATTTGTATTAAGATACAAATACATGTATTTATATCAAGACACAAATACCTGTATTTATATAAATACTCATATTCTTATAAATACCGTATTTTGTCAAAATACAAATACTAAAAAGAGATATACTAAAAGAGATATTTAATACTATCTCATATTTCATCCAAATTTGATAATCTGACTATTTTTCAAACTGGCTAGTTTTAACAAAATGTCCGATTGAAAGTACGTGTACAAAAACATGTGTTTAAATCGAACATAAGTATGTATCAAAATACGTACACTACATCGTTTCGCCTGAGCTGGGAAACCCTCTGTGTGAGATAATGCAATAATATGATATGAACAAATACCCCCAAACTTATCTTTTGCTCGTCCTCGAGCAAACTTATTTTTTATTCTCGACAAAAACCTAACCGCACTTTCGCAGGGAAACGCGATTGTACTGAGCTCGTGCAACAAACCGTTAAACCTCTAGGTGTCCCTAGTAGGAGGAGTGTTGTCTCCTGAGGGTTTTCAGCGGATACTACCCACAAAATCCTATCAATTCGGCCCATTAACTTTAATTCTCCAATTAGGTTTTCTAACAAGGAATTCTATTATCGTCGACTCGTAAACTATCCACCAATATTCTTCACATTTCCTCATCATTTAACTTAAGATTATATATCTTTTGCAGACTTACTTAGCTTTCGGCATCTCTTAAGTTTTCCTTCTAGGGTTCCATCTCCACTTAGGAATTTTTATCAACTCTACTAAAGATACAAGTTCTATTCTTCATTCCTCTCTCTTATCTAAATCCCAATCACATACCCCTACGTGTGTGTATAAATCACCCCTACACTTGGAAATTCAAATCAAGCAATCATACTCTCATCCGTTGTCCAAAGCACTTCTTAATTGGTGAATTTTAATGAATTTTTCTTACACATCCTTCATGCGACCGTTAATACTTCTTGAGGTACCAACAACCGATTACAAGACGTGTTTGCACATTAAAGCGTAATTCCTAATCTTGCAACACCCAAGGCTTTTAGCAGTGACTCCCAAACCAGTTGGTCTAAGGCACTAGGTGATGAAGCACCCTCGCTAAATATTTTTCTATTTTTGCAGCCTTAAGTAATCACAAAAACCAGTGTTCATTTTTTTTTCTTTTATTCACACTTGTATTTTTTTTTAATTTTCTTCGTACCAAGGACTTTAGACAAGAGCATTTCAAGGTCTCTTCTACTATTCCAAGCTTCAAGGTGACTGATTGTGCAATTTGTAGGGTATACATTTTCAGAATCTAGACTTAAGTTAGGAATTATTTTTCAAACTTATATGTTAATAAAAATATCAATACTTTTCCTTCGTTTCGACTTAGCCCAAGAAGTGAACCCAAAATTCGCCTATTCCTAAATAAACTATAAAGGCATATACTTTCTACCGTTAAACTTTAAGGAAGGTTATTTTTAGGGTTTTTAATTTACTAAGTTTAAGATCTAGTTGTTCCTAGCTAGTTAACCTTTCTGTCAAACTCTAGTCAAATAAGCCAAAATTGAATACAATAATTTTTATAATTTTTCAAAAATTTTCAATTTTTATGGGTTTTCAAATAAATATGCAAATGCAAAAATATACATATGAATGCGAAGGAAGAAGACGTACCGAGCATACCCCCAAACTTAAACTTGACAGTGTCCTCACTGTTATGCTACACCAAGAGGGTCAAAATGCCGGTACTCCCCTGTTTATTTATTTATAATTTTTTATTTTTTTATTTTTTGAATTTTTTTTAATTTTTTATAGAAAAAGAAAACAAAAAATATATGTACATATATACAACAAGGTTCCCCCCAAACTTAAGCTTGACTTACACAAGCCAAAAGTTAGCATCAACCATTCAAAGATCCTATCGTGGTAATGGTAGGGTTGGTGAAAGAATGGGATGTAAAGGAAAGAAATGAGAAGCACACGAGACCGAATGGGAAGAAGGGTGGAATATGGTCTCGGTGGAGGAGAAGAAGGGCGGAAAAGAGGACCGGGAAAGGCGGCGGCATAGGAACCACGGGACTCTCGCTCGACTCAGATAATGATGAAGCTAAGGGTTGCGCGATCTTGAGGGTGTACATCGAGTGAATAAATTAGCATAATTTGTGATGACCGATGTGTCAAAAACGATTGTGCTAATCTATCAACTCGTCGTGAAATGGGGTCAAATCTCTCAAGATTCGCAAGAACGCATGGGTACGTCGAACTTGGTATAGGAGATGAAAGCGTAACGGTCTCTTGTAAGGTCGAAACGATAGGAAGGACGAAAGGAAGTGAATTAGGGATATTCTCATTCTCACCGTAGTAAACTGTCTCGAACTGGAAAGATTCCATCAATGGTTCAAAACGACTGTAAGCAACCGAGTCTGATGGTTCAACTAACTCATCTGAAAATTCAAAGGACTTAAACTCGGGCAGTGAGACTTCAACATCGTCCGAAAAAGTGAAACATTCGTAAGTGTCATCGGCTGTGAGAACTGTGTCAGATTCAAAGGGAAATTTTTCAAACTCACAGTCTTCAAGCGTGATCTTTTGCGTGGTCGGAACGATGGAAAGGAGGATGTTTGATTTAGGAAGTGTAATAGTAGGAGGATGAATTGGAAAATCCGACACATCAAACAAAAATGATTCAACCTCAATATTATCCTCAATACTATCCTTAATACTATCCTCATAATTCTCCTCAATATTTAGCCTATCCATGCTATCAAAATCAAGACGCATATGAAGTTCGGGAGAAACAATTAATGACTCGGGATGATGAATTGGACATAAAATTTCAATCAAATCGACAGGTTCATCATCCGAAATATTCCCGGCGTCTATATCCTCAATCAAGTGAAAATCAATTTTTTCTGACACCTCCTCAAAATCATGGATATTATCAATTCAGGTTCTAGAGTGGAGGTGTAAAAGTCAAAAGGATTAGGTGTGGTTTCACTCGAAAGGAATTCTTCACAATTGGGCAAATCAAGCACTACAAAGTCACACAACTCGCTAGATGTTTTATTTTCAACTTGTGAACTATTTGGGACAATCGATGGAAAACCGAAGTTGTGGGATTCAATTGGGTATGGGTAGGTCTGATTTGGGAATGTGTAGAACTCATTCTGTCCTCTCAAATTCTTACTCTGTCCAACCGTCTCCTCATACATTGGAAAATTTGGAGCTAGTTGGAAACTAGCTGCCGGTTCACTAGGTTGCATAAGGGCGGCAATGGACGCATCCACATTCCTAACCATTTTGTTTGTTGCTGAAATATAAGCTTCCAACGACTGTTCCAAACTAGACATGGGTTGTGAAGGGGTTTCGGTAAAAGATTCGAAATTGTTTGGATACGTGAAACTCCCAAAAGGCTGTGTAGAAGCAATGTCTAGTGACGGTGGGAAAGTCGAGTAGGACTGGTAGCAAGTGGATGGTTGGACAGGAGTAGGATCAATATGTGGATAAAAAGGTGAATGGACTTGTTGATCCCTATAACTGGATGTGTGGAGAGGAGTGAAAGATCGGCTACGAGATTGAGCAATATGCTCAGCAATGGACATCGGTTTAGGAGTTACACCAGGACTAGAAAAAATGGTATCAACATACGAAGGTGGTGAAGGTTGACATGGTTGACACAAAGTGGGTTGTGAAGTCGAACTGTTTCTCCTAGACGCTTCTATTTGATCTTTCAAAAAAATTTTGGGCACGGAGGGATCTTCCTTAAATCGATCGAAACAATTGACGTACGAGGCAAAATTAGGTTCGGGATACCAAAGTTCGACAAGAGATTTGTGATGTGGGGTACCCATGATGAGAAGAGAAATAAGGTAGGTGGTGCAAGGATTTCTTAGCGACAAAAGTTGCAAGTCTTTTTAAAAAAAATTTCCTTTTTCCTTTTTCTCTTTATTTAGAACTGTTTGCAAAAAGATTTTCGAGAAAAGAGCTAAGACACACTTTCGATCAACCAAAAATGCACAATCAGGCCTAGATCTAGGGCCACCTAGGTCAGTTAGACAGCTCCTAACTGTTCCAAAACGCTAGAAATAGGACCTCAAACCGCCTCTTCCCCGCCAATTGCGGCCAGGTAAGTGCCAGGTAAGTGGGAGGCTCCCCACTACAAAAGTAGTGGTCCTAATTAAGTAACCTTAGACACACTTGCCTAGACACCGCAAAGTCAGGTTAGGATAAACGGTCGATGCCTATAACCAGTCCTCTGTCCTATTGAGCGCGACGTCCTTAGGGCTGAGTCTAGTATTTTTTTTAATTAAAGATTTGGTCAATGCAAATGCCTTATGTGATTTCTGGGGTCCTGGGAAGGGTGATGAAATCCCCACCCAATCTGAATTGGTCAAAAGCCCCTTAAAATCCGATTAAAAATATGCAAAACAGTAAATCACTTGCAATCAAAGATTTTTTTATTGCAATTTGAGAAAAGATATGCAAAACAGAAAAGATTTCTTGCAATCAATTTTTATTTTAAACGCGCGCAAAGAATCCTGCACAAGATTTGTTATTTGGAAGGGAAGATTTTTTTTAAGCGCAAAAAATCTTGCAGAAGATTTGACAAAAAATATATGGGGATTGGCAGAAGAGAGAAAAGGGGAGCAAACAGTGCAAAACACGCGCGCTGACGTGGCAAATGGACCGCGGAACCTCGGCGGGAGCGCGCTTGCGCGGCGGAAGGGTGGCGGATTTGAAGCTTCAGGTCTCTGAAAAAATTGTGCTGCTCTGTTGTTCCAATCCCTTTCTGTTCTGATCTACCTTTTTCTGTTTCGCACTCTGGATTTTTTCCAGATCCGTCGATCCTGCAAAGATTCACAAAAAATACCCTTTCCAAAAAATAACAGATGATATATTTTTATTTTATTTTTATTTTTATTTTTTTATTTTTTATGATTTTTTTAATTAAGATTTACCCGAAATTGCAAAAAGGAAATAACACGCCATCCCTGGCAACATCGCCATTTGATTTTCTCTCAAAAATATCTATAACCGCAATCAAGAACGGCGTCGCTTTGCAGCTAGCCGGTGAGTACGGATCGGTCCACAGGGATGTTGTGAATTTCCTAATCGCTCTAACGAGTTAATTCCGATGGGAGCCGGATTGGTTAAATCTAAAAACTAAATTAATCTATATCTAAATCTTGCTAGGGTTAGATCTAGGTTAAGTTTGGAAAGTCAATAAATCTCACCGCTTTCTATACCCATATGAAAGATCAATTAGGAGTTATGGTAATTATTTATAAAAGGGATTAGAACCATCGGGAAGATATTTCTTCCTCTAGCTTCTTGTCCTTCCTTTATCAATCCTTACCCTAACCTCCATGGAAAACACGCGCAACCGGGCCTTTATACTATGGTATTACCGCTACTTCGTGGGATAGGGTGCCGTAGGGAGCGGTATGTGCATGTATGCATGAAGTCCTATGAAAATATATGACGGGCAAGAAAGGGGATGCGAGATTTTCGTCTCTCAAACCTTCCCCGGATCTAACCCTAACAAGCGAGGAGACTACTCACTCATTAGGGAATTGAAGAACATTTATCTAGGGCAGAGAATAAAAGATTAACTAGGGCAAGGAATTAAATTTAACTAGGGCAAGGATAGAAAATTAACCTAGGGCAGAAAATAAAGAACTTACAACTTGATGCTCTCCAAAAGAATTCTAAATTTTATTCATAGAAAGAGGCATAGGGAGGCATGAAAAGAATACAATGATTTGGGCTTCTATTTATAAGACATAGAAACCCTAGGTTACAATTAATTCGCACGTCTGCATTTACCAAAATATCCTTAGGAAGACCTAGTCAAAGTAGACTCCAAGCTTTGGTAAAATTTTATGTCTGGAAATTTTGGAACTGATTCTGGGCTTCTTGGGCTTTTTATTTCTTTGGATCTTTATTCAATTTGGCTTCTCTATTTCTTCCAGATCTCCAGTGAACAATTGCAGTGGACTTTTAACCGTTTGCTTTGTAATCTTGGACCTTGCGTTGCCTTGTACTGATCTTTTGTGTAGGCTTGATTAAGATCCTTCTATTTGTTGGTCAAAGTCCCTTTTTTGTGTCGTCTTTTTTCTTTTTCACTGTTTTCACTCCAAGAACCTGTAACTTGTACTATGTAGCAGACATGGGTCAAAAGTACCTGTTTTATTGTAAAATGCATAAGAATAGGGACTGTAATAATGCAATAATATGATATGAACATGAGACTCTAAAGACTCGACAATACGCTGGCAGTGAGTTTAATCACAAGCACGTCAGCGACACTAGCTGTACATAACAGCTACCCATGTATTGAACGAAAAGAAGGTCGATAAGCAAACTCGTCTGTATCCCTACTGAGCCTGAAAGTGATAGTCTCCGTACAGTCCAGTCTGTTCGTCTAAGAGTATCGCATATCGGGTCTAAGAGGTGGATAAAGTCAGACCCCTAATAATGCGATAAGTCATGTCGGTGTGAAGCCTATCACCCACCGAGAAACTACTGATCAAATCAGTAAATCTCGTCCTCCTTAGCCAATGATTTCTGGTGATGGCTACCCTGCACTGCACAACTTCTACCCCCAATACCAGGAGAGACGAAACCCCGACGATTCGCTCACTGCCTCCATGTGGCTCGGGACTGTACCTAACTAAAACCTGTTTGCATGACTCATTAGAGTCGTAGTTGGGTAGTAATCAAAGCACAGTGGGAACTCACACGAGGCAAATGACGAACTCAGGTCGATAGACTAATTTTTACTCATGTCACCAGAGAACTGTTACCTGACAATAGGTATAATATCATCTAGCATATTCCCGGCAAGTCTGTCTAGTGTAACTCATAACCTAATGGGCACCTGTATACAATCTTTGGTGACTAACTAACACCAATGGCTGTTAGACCGGCTATCGCCCCTCGTCGGGGTCAAGAAACATATACACTAGTCTACTCTGAAATATCGATACCCGGTCTCGATATTTCTACGACTAGGGACATTTAAGGATTTGCTTATAGACTACTCAATTCTCACAAATGTGATTGCCACAATAACCCTGGTAGTCAAGTAAGAATCCTATGGGCTCTATCAACATGTAATAGCGATCCATAATACCACATAATACATATATATGATGATAAAATTAAACCAGATAGAATACTATTATCTCGAGTAAGATTGTTCTACCCATATAGGTCCTCCCTCAATCATCATAATCGCATGCCTACAATTACAATAATTGCCTTGATGGAACTATAACCAACAATCTTCCACTTGCACTCACTACTACATACAGGCACTATTAGAGACCGTATGGAACGGTCTCCAAAAAATAATGAACGGTCCCTAATATATATTAGCGACCGTTTATATTTTAAACGGTCGCTGATTGGGTGGTCGCTGATACATCTATTAGCGGCCGTTAATGAACGGTCTCTAATACGAACGGTCACTAATAGATATATCAGGGACCGTTTCCACCGGTCGCTAATAAGCAGACATGTGGACATCTCAACGAATATACCTATTTCCTAATATCAGCGAATGGTCGCTGATGAGGTATTAGCGACCGTTCCTGTAGCTTATATGGCCGCTAATAACTATTTTTCCTAGAAAAAAACTACAGAAAAATGCTGTATTCAATACAATAATACACAATATCACAATATATTATACCACAATAGCGTTTCGCATATAAATCAATATATATGCATAATCCACAACATATCCAACAAGATCAACAACAAATACGAACACATACGCATACAAACCAACATATAAACATTATCCACGATATATCCACCAATATCAACAACTCAATCAAACACATATGAACTAAATTTTTAATAAACAAGCATAAATAAACTAAATTGTTTTGAATACGAATAACACAATACATACGCTATATATATGTCCAACAAAACGAAAAAAATCTCCAAATCACTCGCAATCGCAGCTCACTCAACCCTGTGATTCGAAATAAATAAATATATAAATATAGGAACTCAAATTATAATCTTTGAAACAATGTTAGCTATATTAACATATATATATGCTTACCTCACTAACCCCCGCTACTTCCATCGTCAAAACATAATTCTTTCGCCGTTAACTTATAAAAACCGTACGAATACACAACATGAATTTTAAACATCAAAACTCAACATAGTTTAATTGTATGCTCAAATTTTTGTAAATAACAACTATACGTACCTCACTAACTCCCACCGTTACCATCGCTACCAGAAACTCGCCTTGAATAGTATCGATTCACATCGTCAAAGTCCTCCTGCGAAAAAAATTTACCTAATAACCTTCCCTGTGGAGTCGGCTGATCAGGGTTATACGGTTTCTGTGGTGGAGGGTTAGGGTAATAAGGGTCTTGTGGTGGAGGCCAAGGGTAGTACCTTTCTTATGATTGCGGAGGCGATAGATAAGGATAGTACGATGTTCCGTGTGATGAGGGAGGGTAATACGGTCACTGCATTGGAGGAGCGTAATATGTCGGCTGCGGTAGGAATGAACCCTGTGCTGACCACGATTGCGGACGCAGAATGTATTGTTGCGAGAATTGTTCCAACCGCGCCTCCATTTGAGCTCTCCAAGCCGCTTCATCTTCCACTCTCTTCTTATTTGCTTCATCCCTCTTCCTGAGCTGCTCCTCTAGCTCATTGATCCGTGGTGTCTCAGCCGATTGTTGGTTGGAGCGAGTGGTCGACGAAATTGAAATACTTCTTCTGGAACCGGACCGCGAAAGACTAACGAGACTACCGTATAGGGGAATATGACCGTGTCCTCTCGACTGAGGGAAAAGCTGCTCTATAATAGATATCTCGATCTCCGTAGGAAAATGATCATCGGCCGGATATTCGGGATTTGATTCCCGATAGCTCCTTTCCACCTCCTCGAAATCCTCCTTCGATAAATAAAACAATAATTAATTTTCTTTACGAAATTAACAAGTGTAATTAATTTACTTAAAAGAATTGAAAAATGCAAGCTTACCACATGTTGAGTGGCTATATCCATCTTTTCTTCTGACATGCCCTCTCTCATGTGCAATGTCTTCCAAGTCTCAGGGAGGCTTGGATTTTTCCCAGCCTTCTCCTGTAACGGATATTTAATTTATTTATACGTGAAGATATGTAATGATGAAATTGAAAAATCGAACATTTATGTAATTAAAGATAAGCTAACTAAAATAGCCCTATACTGATCAGCAGGAACCAATCCACCATAATAGTCATCTGTGGCTTTCCCTCGGTTCTGCTTATTCCTTTATGATACTTCCTGCTTATTCAGAAGATAATATATCTAAATGTAATTTAATCTAAATTCGGTATTCAAATTATTTAAATATATTTTTAATTGCCTTTAATTCGGGTGTATCCCAATGCAATAGGAGGAACGCAAACTGATCTTTAGGGATGATGGAGGGAAGAGTGACAAAACATTCCCAATCATCCGTAAATTTCTCTGACTGTTTGAATTTTTTCTTCAATCTTTGACGCCATCTCTTGAATATTTATGACATCTCATACCGGACATGCGTCCAATATCCGTCTATATCATCTTCTAAGACGAAATATTTCTATAATACAGATTAATAAATATATTATTTAATAAATTTATAACATATAACATGTATGTATGTAATGTTGAAATATAGTTGAGTTATGCATTACCAAGAGTGAGCGCCAAGTCCATACGTATGCTTTTCAGGGGTTATCTGCTAATATGAAGCCCACGTTCCAGAATTCAGTGTTGTGTACGAGAATACCGATATAACCGTAGAAATGTGTAGCCCACGTACCCAGACCTACGGGCTTCCCACCTACGCATTGTAGAATTGCCCTTTTTCCACGCATATCGTATTTCTTAATTTCGTTTGCAACACTTCTTCTATGGTGTTCAAACAGGGCCAGATTATCCCCCGCAGCCTGTACCTCATCAATACCCTTGTCTGCTACCTTTATCATCATATCGATTTGAGCACGAGCAACAGCCCACCGTGCCATTGCCTTCGCATTGTCCTTATCACGATACGGTTTTTTATTTTATAAATTGCGAGGAAGAGGCAATGCATGAATCCACTCATCGGTGACGGGATCCGAGAACGCCCCAGGTTCCCTACTCTAGTTCGTGCACTGGTCGTCTAGATGTGCATACGGATCATGCTGCACTGATGGACCTGCATCCTCCTGATCATATATACCTATATATTTTAATTTATTATAATCAATGCAATAGTTATTTGAATAAAATAATGCGGTTGATGATTATTTAAAACTCGTAATATATACCTCTACTCTCAGTATCAGGCTGTGTTGAGAATTCAATATCTTAATCTCTTTTTTTTGAAGAAAATGGTTTGGCAAATTTTCCGAATATGCCTTTTCATCCCATCTGTTTCATGCAAGAGTAATGACAATACAAAATATATAATATGCATAAATCATTAAGCTAACAAATCAATACATTACAAGTGATTAGAACTGCTTGGTTTTTCATATATCATTTACATGCAAGTGATTATAAGTTTTTACAACTGCAAAGTTTATAACATATATCAATTGATTATAATTGTTTACAACTGCAAAGGTTTTCATATGTCAACCGGATCTGCTTCATCAAGGTCAATCTCGTCGGTAGAACTATCGAAAAAGGATTTAGGAGGTGCTAGCAATGCAATCCAATTTTTTTCACGATTAGAATCTTTGATATAAAAACACTGCTCAGCTTGTGAAGTTAACATGAACTTATCATCTCGATAAATTTCTTTATTGAGATTGACAAGCTGAAAACCGTACTCATCGATCTGGATGCAAGCGCACCAACGAACTTTGAATATAACAAATCTTTCTTTCTCATTATTCCCGTAAAATAACTCTATTATATCCTCCAGCTGACTGTAATATTCTTTTTTTCCTCCCTGCGGTCTTTGATCACGGAAACTTGAGAAGCACGCTTGTTCAAACAGACAATAAATCTCATTGTTTTGTATAGTCAATTTCTCAGTTGTATGAAATTTTAGGTTATTAATAGAATATGAATCATATCGATTCACTTTTGCACTAGGACCTTTAGATAGTCGCACGATTACATCCGGGAATTGTATCCCTTTTGCTATGTCATGTTCAATCTACAATGCATTTATACGTAAAATGTATAAGCTACATGTGAAATATGCATGTGAAACATGAAATATACAAGACATGCGTACGTGTTTACGGAACCACCGTGGAAAGTGTTTCTTATGTTCTTGATTAATCTTCCAATTAGCACTCTTTCCGAAAATTGCATTTGTAAGTTCTTCAATATGTTGGCTAAAAGAATAATAATATCAATTATTTAGGCATATATAGATGTAGGCACATAAAATATTGACGCGATTAAATTTTTTTAATTTATACACCTTCTGTGATCGGCAGTAATTTCAAGATTATTAAGAATATACGAATGCGCTTGATCGAGCCACTCCCTTCAGCAGGATCGATTCTCTCCTTGTGAATGGGATAGCCGATCATCGTTAGTTCGAGAAGGACGGTTTAATCTTGTTTCAACTCCACTTAATTAACGAGAAGTGAAGTTGAGGTATTCGTTGGCGCAATAACTCTCGGCTATTGACCCTTCCGGTCGAGCTCGATTGCGCACTTGCCGTTTCAAGAATCCCAAGTATCTAAAATGTTAACGAATACTTTAAAAAAATATGAATATTATAATGAATTAAATAATACAATTGACTGAAAAAATATATTACCTTTCTACTGGATACATCCACCTATATGAGACAGGTCCAGCAATCATTGCTTCTGTAGCTAGATGCACAAAAAGATGAACCATGACGGTGAAGAAAGATGGTGGAAATATCATCTCCAATTTACAGAGGGTTTCAATAATACTCTTTTGCAACTTCTCGAATTTGGCCACATCTATCACTGTAGAACAAAGTTTATTGAAAAAGTCGCAATACTCTATCAAAGTTTTGGTGACATTGGATGACAAATTATGTCGAAGAGCCACTTGAAGCAAATAATGCAGAAGGATATGACAATCATGGGTTTTAAGATTCAAGAGTTTTGGTGGCTCGACCTGCACATTCTTTACTATGTTAGAGGAGTACCCATCTGGGGTTTTGATACTCTTTAGCACCTCACAAAATCTTTTCATAGCCAATTTCGACATTGTGTGGCTCGAAGTGGGTAATTCATATACATTATCATCATGAAGTACCAGATGCAATTCCTGTCGGATTCCAAGCTCCTCCAAGCACTCGCGAGCACTCAACTTATCCTTAGACTTAGAATCGTACTGTAACAATATGCCTGCAGTATTATCAAACACATTATTCTCTACATGCATGATATTAATATTGTGTCGAATCAACAAATGTTTCCAGTAAGGAAGATTCCATAATATATTTTTCTTCTTCTACACACCCAACAATTCGTTATCTTTAGATCGCTTCCGGTTTTTTTGTTTATTGAAGGAATCATCTGAGTTAAAATGATTAGAACCTTGCTAGAATTGACATAATGAAATCTGCTCAAAAATTTCTATCCCTGACAATTGTTTTAGTGCTTCACCCTTTTCCAATCTTCCATAAACTTATTTGCCATTTTTCTGTACGGATGATTCGCCGATAGCCACCCACGATGAAACCAGTAGCAAAACTTACCACGTGTCTTAAGCTGGATGGCATTGTAATCAAGACCACATGATAGACATTCATGCTTCGCGTAGGTAGACCATCCAGATAACATGCCGTATGCTGGAAAATCGTTGATTGTCATAATAACAGCCGCTCGCATTCTAAACTTCTCCTTGGCATACGCATCATATGTCTCTACTCCATGTTCCTAGAGTTCTATCAGCTCTTCAATTAAAGGTTCCATATAGACGTTGATGTTCTGGCCAGGTGAATATTTTCTAGGAATTAATAAGGAAAGAATCATATACGGTTGCTTCATACACATCCAGGGAGGCGGATTGTAAGGAATAAGCAATACCGGCCACGTAGACCAATTGGAGCTCATGAGTCCGTAAAGCATGAAACCGTCGGTTGCCAAACCTAGACGTACATTTCTCGGCTCATCCCCAAAATGATCAACACTGTCTAATTGCTTCCATACTTTTGCATCAGCTGGATGCCTCAGCTTCCCGTCTTTGTTCCGAAGATCGGAATGCCATCGCATGCTCTTCGCCATGTCTTTCAAAATATAAAAATTTTGCAACCTCTTAGCCAAGGGGAAATAACGAAGGGCTTTGGCTGAAGTTCTTTTTGCTCTTTTTGCTGACATCGGACGTTTCTGCGTTTGAATTTCTCTTAAAATTTTCCACCTAAATAAGTAGCAAGTGGGACACTTATCGAGAGACACATAATCCCTGCGATACAGCACACAGTCATTGGGACATGCATCGATCTTCTCATACGAGAAACCAAGTGTCTTAACAATCTTTTTTGCCTGATAATGATTCTCTGGAATACTTTCCTTTCCTTTAGGAATTACCTTGCGTAGGAGATTAAGAAGCACGTCAAAGTGCTCGTTAGCCATCCCGCTGATCATCTTCAGATGGATGAACCTTATTACAAATTAAAACCTACTAAATTCCGTACAACCTTCATACAGATATTGTTCGTTTTTCTCCAGAAGTATCTGTAATTCTTCTAATTCACTGGTGCCTTCAGAAGATTCAACATCATTCATTTCCTCTGTAGCAAATAAATCTTCCAACATCTCATGTATGCCATCTATCCTGTCACCCATCGGCAATTCAGCTTGCGAAGCTGCGGTTTCATTATCCATCCTTGTTTTCTCGTCACGTATTCTCTCGCCCTGGTAATTCTAATGTATGTAGTTCGGTTCAAAACTCTCTACAAACACATGTTCTTCTATTACTTCACGTCGAAAACGGGCTCTATTTTTACATTTCTTACAAGGACAGAACAAGAGTCCGTCTCGGCTACGCTTAAGGTTCATCTCTGCATAATCTAAAAAGGCTTTAAACCCGTCTTTAAATCGGGTGTCTCTCAAACTATACCTATCTTTTTTCCCCATGTGCATAAACGATTTATCAGGAAGAATTCTCATATGTTATAACACAGATAATAATATAAGTTTAACATATCTTATGAGTTTATTACAAGCTCATCATTAAATAAATTTTCAATTCTTAAATTAGATTCTTCATGATGTGGATGCATCAAAGTATGTAAAGTCATTTAAGATTGTCGTAAGTACTAAGGGCTAAAGGTCGGGATGAATAATTAGTTTCACGGCTATCAGGGATAAAGGTCCTAATTCCCATTACGAATGCAACACTTGCATCTCACATCCTCCTGTTTTTTGTCCATTTCAAGAAACTTTTGGCAGCACTTCCCCCTGTTCCCCATCTTCGTACATAAATCTGTACACGGGGAACAAGTGGAAAGCACCGTCGAAACTTCTCAAAACGGACGAAAATACAGGAGGATGTGAGATGTGAGTCTTGTTGCATTCGTAACATGTCCAAACTGGACAAATCCGACAATTACTGTATGTCAAATCCCCTCGTCGAATACTACACATACGTTTGAAAAAATTGAACATGCCGCTCAACTTTCACAAACATATAATGTGATCCAATCAATTCAACGGGAAAATATTTGACATACACCAATTGTCAGAAGGGAAACAATTGGTCGATCCTAAACAAGTTTAAGACCTTTCGATCTTAAACTTGCTAATTAAATTAAAACATAAAACTCTAGTTACGTTTTTAATCAAAATTTTAGGGTATCCCTTAAATTTCTATTTAATCGTTTTTAATCAGGGTCTCCGTTTACTGTTATCTGGCCTTAATTAAGATTTCTTAATTAATGTAATTAGTGTTATAGGTTAATTAGTGTTAATTTTTCTTAATCGGTGTGATTTTATTTATGATTTATATACCTACTATAGTTTAATTGGTATTAAAGGATTTGATTTTTATTTTGATTTAGTTTATAAATTATCCTACAGTTAAAAAATCTAAGCAATAAATCATAAGCAACAAGATATCAAATTATTAAATTTACAAAATAAAAGATATCAAACCATTAATAAATTTAACGAATACAAGTTATAATTTACAACACTTGGAAATTTCAGCGGGGTACAAAATGTGGCGTGCGAAGTTCGATCGAACTGCTAAAAATAGTCAAGGTTACCAATACAGTGTCAAAATATACGACTACGAAGCACTACGAATTAGCCCCAGGTCAAACTAATCATCACATGAAAATTGGGCTAAATAAACAATACTAGGAAACCCAAAATGAACCCAAAAGAGCACAGATGGAATACAGAGGGCAGAGGAGCTCTTGGGGCCGGCCAGGCCGGAAAATGAGCCTTGGTGCTCGGTCCAAATCCGAGCAACCCCCCCGGTATTTCAACCATGTTCATAATATGGCCCATAGATCATTCTGCACTTGTTTGAAAAAATTTTAAAGGACTTTTTTGAAAATTTACAGAGAGCAAAATGGGGTTTTCATAATACCGTATTTCGGAGTCGATTTCATTTTCGTAATTGTTTTAACACCGTATTTAGAATTCTAGTTTGGCTCTGATACCACTGTTGGGCTTCCCTTACACCTAGTCTAGGGTTTGGTAGTATCACTCATACCACTTTAAAATTTAGAGAGGTGCAAAGCAAGCAAACTATGAATCTTTACTAGAAATTCTAGGGTAACAAGTTTATATCACATACAAAGAACTAAAGAGATTAGGGTTACTGTAGGGTTCCTAGGCATGCTAATGAGGTCTCACAAGGCATCAACCATGCCAATTTCAAATTTTACAAGTGCCGAGAAACCCTAATACGGATCGTTAAATAGAATTTTAGGCGAAAAAAGCAACTAGTTAACAACTTAACTATGTGAACGGAAATACAACCTTTGTAGATCCGGTTCTCCACCTCCATAGCTCCATGATGAAGTCCCCTTGCTGTCCAAATCCAATCCCGGGCTTTAGCGTCGGCTTCATCGGAGAAATGGGCGGGCTAGGTCATCGACAACGATGCCGAAGATGATCTACGTCGAGGCATCACTAGATCAAACTCCCACTTCACCAAGTCATGAAACTTGTGAAGAAAACACCCTATACTACTTGGCAAGAGGTAGAGGATGAAGAAATAGGAAGTGGGTTCACTTTAGAATTGGATTTCTCACTCATTTCATCAAATCACCATTGATGGAATCAAGCTTCTTCATCTTGAAGAAGAAGAAGAAGAAGAAGAAGACGATGATATTAATATGATAAGTATATGATAAAGGAAAATAATATGAATACTTATCATATACTAAGCATAGTTAGGTGTAGAGAATAAATCATGGTTAGTTTGAAGGGTTAGGGTTAAGCATGAAGACAAAATGGTCACTTGGTCAAAGCTTCATGAAGCTTCAACTAGAAAACAAATCAAGCCACCATTTTCTTTTCATTTGCCAAAAAGAAATAAATAAATAAATCAATAAATAGATAAATGAATAAGCAAAACCCTAATCATCAATTTAACCATGGTTTAGTTCTTTACACTTAACCAAATAAGCATGCATCATCAAACATGATACAATCATGTGCACAAAAGTATATCACATATACAACTTGCACAATACAAGTGAGAAAATCCATTTAAAGTGAACCACTACTAGTTAATACAAAGTAATATATCAAATATATAATTATACATTAAATCATTAAATCAACACTTGATTTAACGATCCGGTCATATCACATATAACCGACTAGTATCCTATGTATCGGCTTACCGAATCAATCCTTGATTCGATAATTAGGTTATATCGCATACAACCTTTTGATACATTCATCGCGAGAATGAAATACGGTATCACATACACGCATTATTCTCGGTCCCGCACATATCTCATATGCGCTCCTATTTCGTTTCGCTTGAGCCAGGAAACCTCTGTGTAGGACTCTAAAGACTCGTCAATACGCCGGCAGCAGGTGATGATCATATCAAACACCCACAAGCCGCAAGCGGTTTGCTAAACGTAACGGCCACCCGGGTATTGAGCGATCAGAAGATCGACGAGCAAGCCCGCTCACACTCCTGTGAATCCAACCAGTAACACTTACCGTACAGTCCGGTCTGATCGTCTGATATGTCGCATATCTCGCCTAGGGGTGGTAAACGTCAGACCCCAATAGCTCGATAAGTCGTGTCGATATGAGGTCTATAACAGTTTGAGAAACTACTGGTAACACTTACCAGTAAATCTCAGCAACCCTGGCCAGGGATTTCCGGTTATAGCCAATCGAATACAGCGCAACATCAACTCCCTATACCGGGAGAGACGAATCCCCTCCTATTGCTCATTGCCTCCATGTGATTCGGGACTGTACCCAAAAGCCACCGTTTTGCATGCCCTCTTGGACGTGGTAAGGTGGAAATCAAAGCACAGTGGGAACCACACAAGACTCTATGACGATCTCGGGTCAACAGACTACTCTGTACCAGTGTCACCAGAGAACTGCCATCTGACGTAAGGTATAATACCATCTGGGAGTTCTCGGCGAGTCCGTCCAGTGTACCCAGTCTCCACTGAGCACCCGTATATCATCTCTGATGTCAAACACCAATGGATATGGGATCATCCATCGCCCATCTGTATGGATCGAGAAGGTATACGCTAGTCTACTCTGGTATATCGATGCCCCGTCTCGATATACCCACGACTAGGGACTTTGAAGGATGTACTTATGGACTACCATGTCCCCACTAGTATGATCCGCATCATAGTCTAGGTAGGCAAGTACACATCCTAAGGGCTTTACCAACATGTAGCAGAGAGACAATCAGTGTACACGTTAAGGTAAAGAGCAACCAGATAGCATACTATCATGTCGAGCAAGAAAGTCCTTCCTATATATGTCCAAGCATCCACTACAATATACATCCTATGTATAGTAATGGCCTCTAGGGCATACATATAACTAACAATCTCCCACTTGCACTAGGGCCATCTGATAGCAGTGGTTGTAGTATCTCATACTCAACCATCCCATAAAAGTTTTTCTCTGGGAAAAGGCCTTTGTGAGTGGATCCGCCGTGTTGTCCTCTGAGTCTACTCTCCTAACCTCGATCACCCTGGAGATCAACCATCTCCATGATCAGGTGACACTGCTTTAGAATATGTCTGGATCACTGATGGGACCGGCGTTCCTTGGCATAAGCCACAACTCCATTGTCTCACAATGGTTGGAACGTAGTTCATCTCATGAACAAATATACATCCAGACTGCCTCTTTGGTAGCATCTTATGTAGCGATGTATCGAGCCTTTATCGTCTAGTATGCCACGATATCTAGCTTGGAACTCTTCCAACATACCGTCCCTTTACTGAGGGTAAAGACAATGCCTGCGACTGACTTTTAGTCGTCTTTATCACCCTGGAACCCTTCCAGTGATTCTCCCCAGGATCGATTGATACCATCTCACTACAACTAGTGAGAATCCTAACATCCAATTAGATCTATCTCATAGATCCAAAACCCAGGATTTAGGAGGTATCATTTTGATCCTATATGGAGAATCATTGTGATAAGCGGAGATTGACCGAGCGTACCATAGGAAACTCCTTTCCTATCAAGAGTATGTCATCCACGTACTCTACGAGGATCGCCACCATACTCCCCACTACCTTATTGTTTATACAAGGTTCATCTACCATTTTGATGATGTCAAACTCTTTGACTAACACATCAAAACAGATGTTCCAACTCCGCGATACCTGCTTTATCCTATAAAGCATCTTGTACACGTTTCCGCTGCTCCCACTGTCTACGAAGCCCTCTGACTGTGTACTTACAGACTCTCTTTTCTAAAACATCATTTAAGAAAAGCAGTCATGACACCCAACCGCCAGATATCGTAGTCATGGTATGTAGCCGTGGCAAGTAGGATCCGGATGGACTTAAGTATAGGCACTGAAAAAGGTTTCATCATTATCCATGCCTGGTCGATGACGAAAAGCTTTAACAAGTCTAGCTTTGAAAGTCTCAACTTTTCCATCTACACCAAGTAATCTTCTCAAGATATACTTGCTCCTGAAGGGGATTTAACCCTTCAGATATAGCAACCAAAGTCCATACTTTGTTGGTGTACATGGATTCCATCTCAGATCGCTAAGCATCCAGCCATTCTTACAGAGTCCCACTCCTGATGGCCAGCTCGAAACTAGTTGGGTCATCATCTCATGATGCAATCCTCGCTCCCACTGTCATAGAGAAACCGAAGTATCTCTCAGGTGGGTGAGGAACCTTACCAGATCGGCGGAGAGGCTGAGGTTCGTTGGTAACTATTGAATCCTTTGGTTCTTTCAAATCATCAGCTGCAGTTTGTACAGCTGGAACATTTCCAGTTCTACATAACAGATCTTGCCTCGAGCTTGTCCGGATTTTGCTTTTCAGACATAGGCTGGACAACCCCAAATCTTAACTAACTTAAGATATGGGCTCTTCCCTTTCCATATCACATATGAAGTGGTAGGCAACTGATTTGATTCGAACCCTATTCAATAGGTATGCAGCTTCTCAAGCGCATAACTCCCAAAAAAGAAATAGGTAACTCAGTAGTACTCATCATAGAGCACACCTTATCACATAGGGTGCTAATGCTCCGCCCCGATATACCATCGTGCTATGGTGTATACGGAGGAGTAATGCTGAGAGAGAATCTCATTCTCCTTTAGAAAAGACCAAGAATTCCGTGCACAAGTATTCTCCTCCTTGATCTCATCATAGGACATAATACTTATACCCGTATTTTGGTTCTCTACTTCTAACTTATATTCTGTGAATATCTCAAAAGGTTCGGACTTGTGTTTCAACAGGAACATATGTCTGAATCTTGAGAGATTATCAGAGAATGTAACGAAGTACAAAGAACCAGTCCTGGCATATGTAGACAGGGGACCTTGCATACATCAACATGTATCATCCCAAGAGTTTACTAACTCTTTCTCTGTTTCCAGTAAACAGAGCTATGGTCATCGTATCTTTGTGACATGACTGGCAAGTTTCATAAGATGTAAATTCAAACAGATTTAAATATGCATCTAAATGTAACTTCAGCCAGTCAGGTCGCATTAATATGACCTAGTCTACAATACCTCAAGAAAAATTCGTTCATTTCTGAACTCATCCTCTTGTGTGTGTTCTGTATACTAAGAACTGTAGTTTGATTTAGAATATCAACGCTTTTAGATAACGTGCCTGATCCGATCAACTTTTGATATAGAAAATGTTCAAAACATTATCCAACAATACAAAATTTTATCATTTCTTTACTAATAAAGAGAGTGATATAATTTTGCATATCAGGTTCGGTATCAAATAACATTCGTTCAGAATCAATGTATTGGTAATACAGGGTGATAGTGACCAACAGACTTGGCTGCAACTCTTGCCCCGTTTTCTGCCTCATAAAACTTATCACCCGTTCTCAGTTTTTCTACCTTTTTGCAGCCCTATGTAACAGATTACATATCTGGGATCCTGATCCGGTATCAAATACCCAGGATGCAGAGGATACTGAGAAACAGTTCTTTGTAATGAACACACCCGAAGATGATGCATCAGCATGCACTCTCTTCGTTTGGGCGGTACGGGAATTCTGGTAATCCCCAATTTCCTGCTCTGTCTTATAACAATTATAAGTTGGAGCGGGACCAACGTTCCCCAGCTCAGTATAACAAGCGGGTTCGGTCAATATTCCGTATTATTATCTTGATTAAGGTGTGATATGGTCGCTACCTGGAGAGAGAGAAGAAAACACTCAGCGTGCGCTCTTTCAAGAATAGAATGGTTATTATTTTATCTAATCAGAATGGCTCCCACTGTTTTAATCAAATCTTCCTTCAAACCCTAAAAGGAAAGACTAGCCGGGATTAATTACACACTACAAGTTCGCCAATCTTTCAGCCAGGCCAGTGTCGGTACTTTGAGGGAGGTCCCCCGTACTTTCGCACGAACCTAATTAATGTAAACCTCATTTTCCCAGAGGCGTAACCTCGTTAACACCTTTCTAGACACCTACTTGATCGGCTAATTGTAATGTGTAAAACTCTCCCAGGAGTAACTCTTACTCGCAGCGGGTATCGGGATCCAACTATCTCATAGAAGGTATGCAATCTCATTGCAAATTTCAACACTTGAAATTCCCGATAATTTTGCCCCTAGCGTCCTATGACCTTGACGCAGGCCAACTAACCTTAGTGCGCTAGTCAAGTTCAACCCGTCATTTCCTGATTGAATTAAACCCACCCGCACGACCCTTGACGCAGGCCAACAAAGTCGCACGACTACCCTAATCCAATCTGCATCATATGCATAAGCAGATAAATACTAGTTAGCTACCGCACACTATGCCTTGACGCAGGCCAACAAACGTAGCACGAATACTAACTAGCACTTATCTGAAATGACGGAGGGCTACGACAGGTTTTTCTGAAAACCTATTGCGTAATGAACTTGATATCGTTGTAGAATCAAATGATTTTAAAATGGAGTGTTTTTGAGGCTTTTCTAGTTTTGCTAAAGGAGTCATTCCCGGTGAAGGGATCGTCGGTCCTTTCCTCTTCGAATGAGGTGCGGGATATATCATATATATCACTGTGCAAAGCAAAATACTTAAAAGCAATCAAAAGACAAACCGAGTGTGTAGCATCTGCCAGTTATTGCTAAAGGAGTCACTCCCGGTGAAGGGATCTCGGTCCTTTCCTCATCGAATAAGGTGCAGGATATATCATATATACCGCTGTGCAAAACAAGAACTGTAGCTACCTGTTTTATTTTGAAATTCGATTCTACAATATCTTAGGTTTCTTTTATTTCATTAATCACATTAATGAAGTCCCATCATTTAAGTACCTAAACATCACAGATAAATACGACGTACACTTATGCCATCCGCATTCGCCTCGATGTCCCCTCGTGCACCGTTAGGTTAGGTAACTAACGGCAGAGCGGGACAGGGCTAGCGCGGGTGTAAAACATAAGTAACGCCTATATAATATATCATATATACTATATACAGTATCTATCACAGAACATCACATGATCACATCGCAGATATCGCAGCAGAAGAATCATATGAAATATTGGATATACTAGGACGTCCGTGTTTTCAATACGAGCCAGTATAAAACACGGATTCCACGGTCGCGATGAATAGCCAAACCCACACCCCTAGACCGCTACGAGAGCGGCAAGCAACCCTACCAATTCTAGAGTTAGGAGACCCGGACTCGACTCCTCGAGTTGGTCTCCCACTGGACTCCAGAACCCGGTTACTTGTGCTCCCCTCCTTGGGTCTATCCTAGTGCGGAAAAGTAAATAATATACAAAGGGTGACATCTTCCGCAACCTGGAAGTGCCCTAATAAAAGAATATTACATACGGATTTTTACATGAATGAAAATGAAAAACACTCATCTCACATAAAAACCCCGGCTATTCAAACACGACGATCCAATATAACATATCCAGCAACACATAACATCACATGTCATCAACGTAAGTAAATATGCGCATCCCAATTGTCGTTGACATATAGCAACGATTCCGGCGATATCACACATTACACTTACGGTCACAGAAAAGAAAGTGTAAAACTACAACAGTTGGAATCCGCAACCTCTTTAGACATCGCATGCCTAATTAAATGAATTCCTTAGATATCGCATGCCTAACAATTATAAACCCCGCATTTTATTCTCAAAATCGAAAACACTTTTCAATATTAAGTCGGGCAATTCAACAAGATTCCCGACATCCTGATCGAATGCTCGTCGCAAACTTCAGTAGGCGGCCGCACCCCCGATACCGTCGACGAAGTGCACCAAGGCGGAACACCGCTACCGCGAGCACCCGAACGGATGCTTTCGGCGACGGGGTTCTCCTACAGTCACTTGGTCGGGGCTATGGGGTGTAGCTGTCTATTAAGTTTACCCGGCGAGTATCCGTGTACGCTACGTGATTGCGACGGACTTTTGATCGCATCAAAATTCCGTAGCAACCGATCAAGTGAGACTAAAGTGCTATGTTTATAACATTCATTCAGTTATCTCATAACTATCTGTGAATTCCAATTATTGTATCCCATTCCAGATAAACAGAAAATGTTAAACTTTCCGATCGAACAATCGAACACCCAAGTTTTCCCGATACAGATCAACACATGAAATAAGTTTAAAAAACATTCAGTTCATGCCTCAGTACCAACGGTCCAGCCGTAGAAGGGTCAAGCTAACGCCTCACATGTGGCACGCCGTACTGCCCCAAACCCGAAGGTTCAAAGGGCAGTTCAAGACGGTCACATAATCGAGTTAAGGTTTGTTGTCTTCTAGAGGGACCATCGCGTTACTTGCACTACTTAGAACGTCCTTAAACCACAGAAAAATCCAACACTTGGAATTTTCCGACAGGGGAAAAGGTGGGTATTTATATCCGGTCGAACTTTTTAACATATTCTAAAATATCCGGAAAAGCACGCAGACAAAATTAGAAAAATCCGATCGAATCATCGAAGCCCCAAAGCATCCCAGAAAACTCAACTCTTGAGTAAAATATAAAAATTTCCAGAAGACTCGGCACTCCAAGACAAGAATTACTGTGCAAGCCACGTGGTCTAACTCACCAAAATGGCCGCGGAACCGCCGCGGAACCCAGGGTGGGGCCGCGGTTCCGCGGCTCTTTGGTAGAGTTAGAGTCACGTGCTTCACTGTAACTCATAGAATTCCCTGCTGAATTTTTTGGCAATTTTTAATCTGGAAAAAACCCAGTTTTTGAAAAAAGTCCAGAGAGCATTTTGGAAATGGGATTTCGGTTCGATCGGACTTCAAACTCCGTCTACGCATCGCCTAAGGCTCTAGCTAGGCTCTGATACCACTGTAGGGTTCCTAGGCACGTTAACGAGGTCTCACAAGGCATCAACCATGCCAATTTCAAATTTTACAAGTGCCGAGAAACCCTAATACGGATCGTTAACTAGAATTTTAGGCGAAACAAGCAACTAGTTAACAACTTAACTATGTGAACGGAAATACAACCTTTGTAGATCCGGTTCTCCACCTCCATAGCTCCATGATGAAGTCCCCTTGCTGTCCAAATCCAATCCCGGGCTCTAGCGTCGGCTTCATCGGAGAAATGGGCGGGCTAGGTCATCGACAACGATGCCGAAGATGATCTACGTCGAGGCATCACTAGATCAAACTCCCACTTCACCAAGTCATGAAACTTGTGAAGAAAACACCCTATACTACTTGGCAAGAGGTAGAGGATGAAGAAATAGGAAGTGGGTTCACTTTAGAATTGGATTTCTCACTCATTTCATCAAATCACCATTGATGGAATCAAGCTTCTTCATCTTGAAGAAGAAGAAGAAGAAGATGATATTAATATGATAAGTATATGATAAAGGAAAATAATATGAATACTTATCATATACTAACCATAGTTAGGTGTAGAGAATAAATCATGGTTAGTTTGAAGGGTTAGGGTTAAGCATGAAGACAAAATGGTCACTTGGTCAAAGCTTCATGAAGCTTTAACTAGAAAACAAATCAAGCCACCATTTTCTTTTCATTTGCCAAAAAGAAAGAAATAAATAAATCAATAAATAGATAAATGAATAATCAAAACCCTAATCATCAATTTAACCATGGTTTAGTTCTTTACACTTAACCAAATAAGCATGCATCATCAAACATGATACAATCATGTGCACAAAAGTATATCACATATACAACTTGCACAATACAAGTGAGAAAATCCATTTAAAGTGAACCAATACTAGTTAATGCAAAGTAATATATCAAATATATAATTATACATTAAATCATTAAATCAACACTTGATTTAACGATCCGGTCATATCGCATATAACCGACTAGTATCCTATGTATCGGCTTACCGAATCAATCCTTGATTCGATAATTAGGTTATATCGCATACAACCTTTCGATACATTCATCGCGAGAATGGAATACGGTATCACATACACGCATTATTCTCGGTCCCGCACATATCTCATATGCGCTCCTATTTCGTTTCGCTTGAGCCAGGAAACCTCTGTGTAGGACTCTAAAGACTCGTCAATACGCCGGCAGCAGGTGATGATCATATCAAACACCCACAAGCCGCAAGCAGTCTGCTAAACGTAACGGCCACCCGGGTATTGAGCGATCAGAAGATCGACGAGCAAGCCCGCTCACACTCCTGTGAATCCAACCAGTAACACTTACCGTACAGTCCGGTCTGATCGTCTGATATGTCGCATATCTCGCCTAGGGGTGGTAAACGTCAGACCCCAATAGCTCGATAAGTCGTGTCGATATGAGGTCTATAACAGTTTGAGAAACTACTGGTAACACTTACCAGTAAATCTCAGCAACCCTGGCCAGGGATTTCCGGTTATAGCCAATCGAACACAGCGCAACATCAACTCCCTATACCGGGAGAGACGAATCCCCTCCTATCGCTCATTGCCTCCATGTGATTCGGGACTGTACCCAAAAGCCACCGTTTTGCACGCCCTCTTGGACGTGGTAAGGTGGAAATCAAAGCACAGTGGGAACCACACAAGATTCTATGACGATCTCGGGTCAACAGACTACTCTGTACCAGTGTCACCAGAGAACTGCCATCTGACGTAAGGTATAATACCATCTGGGAGTTCTCGGCGAGTCCGTCCAGTGTACCCAGTCTCCACTGAGCACCCGTATATCATCTCTGATGTCAAACACCAATGGATATGGGATCATCCATCGCCCATCTGTATGTGTCGAGAAGGTATACGCTAGTCTACTCTGGTATATCGATGCCCCGTCTCGATATACCCACGACTAGGGACTTTGAAGGATGTACTTATGGACTACCATGTCCCCACTAGTATGATCCGCATCACAGTCCAGGTAGTCAAGTACACATCCTAAGGGCTTTACCAACATGTAACAGAGAGACAATCAGTGTACACTTTAAGGTAAAGAGCGACCAGATAGCATACTATCATGTCGAGCAAGAAAGTTCTCCCTATATATGTCCAAGCATCCACTACAATATACATCCTATGTATAGTAATGGCCTCTAGGGCATACATATAACTAACAGTTACAACCTTTGTAGTCTGTTCCTTCGCTTCATAAGCTCCGTGTTGAGGTCCATTCGCCGCGATCATTAAGAACTCCGACTCTAGAGAGGCTCCATGAGGTGAATGAGGCATCTTGCTTGTAGTTTTCATGATCTAAGATGATCTACCTTGAAGAATCTCTAACCCAAGTTTACACTTCACTAATGAAGTAATTAGAGAAGTGAACACCCTAATCTAAGTGGCTAGAATAGATGAGGATGATGAAGTAGGAATTTTGGTCTCTTTTGTTTTCAATTTCTTACCATTTATCATCACAAATGAAAAAGCAAGTGAAGCTTTTCTTCAAGAAGCAAGAAGAAGAAGAAGAAGCAAAAGCTTTTCTGATGAATAATGAATTATTGTTGTGTTTACAATTGCAACCATGGGTTAAGAATGAAAGTCTTAACCCTTGTAGAGAATAAACCATAGGTTAAGGGTTTGGGTTGGGTTAACAAATATCTTCACAAAATATCAAAGCAAGATGACAAAGTCAAAGCTTCATGAAGCTTCCTTAACCCTCATCCAAACACTTAACCCTAATCCAAACCCTAACTAGGTTTAAACTCAAAATCCGTATTGCATTTGTAACCCTAACATGTTACAATAATATATATCACATATACAATATATTTTGTAACAAAAGAAAATAATACAATTAACATATATCGCATATACATCAATGTATTATCCAGTGAGAAAATGAATCAATAAAGCGAGCTTATATTAGTTGACGTAATGTAATATATCACATTTATAATTATACATCAAATTATCGAATCAACACTTGATCCGACAATCCGGCTATATTGCATATAACCGACTAATATAACATGTATCAATTCATCGAATCAACACCTGATCCGATGACCCGGCTATATCACATATACCTGGCCAATATCTCATATCGCGAGAATAGAATACGGTATCTCATATCGTATTATTCTCGGTCCCGCACATATAACATATGTGCTCCTACTCCGTTTTGCCTGAGCCAGGAAACCTCTGTGTAGGACTCTAAAGAATCGTCAATATGCCGGTAGTAGGTGATGATCATGTCAAACACCCACAAGCTGCAAGCGGTCAGCTAAACGTAACATCCACCCAGGTATTGAACGATCAGAAGATCAACAAGCAAGCATGTACATTCTCCTATGAATCCAATCAGTAACACTACCGTACAGTCCGGTCTCTTCGTCTCATATGTCGCATATCAAGTCTAGGGGTGGTAAACGTCAGACCCCAGTAACCGATAAGTCGTGTCAATGTGAGGCTCATAATAGGTCGAGAAACTACTGATAACTCTTACCAGTAGCACTCCATATCAGCTCTGGCCAGGGACTTCCAGTTATAGCCAATCGAACACAGCACAATATTAACTCCCTATACCGGGAGAGACAAAACCCCTCCTATCGCTCATTGCCTCCATGTGATTCGGGACTGTACCCAAAAGCCATCATTGTGCACGCCCTCTTGGACGTAGTAAGGTGGAAATCAAAGCACAGTGGGAATCACACAAGACTCTATGACGATCTTGGTTCTACAGACTAACCTGTACCAGTGTCACCGGAGAACTGCTATCTGACGATAGGTATAATACCATCTAGGAGTTCTCGGCGAGTCCGTTCAGTGTACCCAGTCTCCACTGAGCACCTGTACACCATCTTTGATGTCAAACACCGATGGATATGGGATCATCCATCGCCTATCATATGGGTCAAGACGCGTATACGCTAGTCTACTCTGGTGTATCGATGTCCTTTCTCGATACACCCTCGACTAGGAACAGTTATAGGATGTACTCATTGACTATCCTGGCCCCACTAGTATGATCTCATCATAGTCCCAGTAGTCAAGTACATATCCTAAGGGCTTTATCAACATGTGAGAGCAAGACAGTAAACCAATACAAGTCAATATGTTAAGACAAGTAAAACCAGATAGCATACTATCATATCGAGCAAGAAAGTCCTCACTATATATATCCAAGCATCCACTATAATATACATCATATGTACAACAATGGCCTCTAGGGCATATATACAACTAACAATTTCTCACTTGCACTAAGGCCAGCTGTTGTAGTATCTCATACCCAACATCCCGAAGAGTCTCTCAAATTGTATCTGGAGAATGGCCTTCATGAGTGATCCGCAGTGTTGTCCTTCGTGTCAACTCTCCTGACCTCGATCTCGTGGCGATCAACTATCTCCCGAATCAGGTGATACCGCCTCAGAATATGTCTGGATTTCTGATAGGACCTGGGTTCCTTGGCCAAAGCCACAGCTCCATTTTTATCATAATACAAAGGTATTGGATGCTCAATGGACGGAACCACACCAAGTTCAGTGATGAACTTTTTCATCCAGACAGCCTCTTTGGCGGCATTGTTGGCAGCGATGTATTCAGCCTCCATCGTCGAGTCTGCCACGGTTTCTTGCTTGGAACTCTTCCAACAAACCACCCCTCCATTTAGGGTAAAGACAAATCCCGAGTGCGACCTAGAGTCGTCCTTATCACTTTGGAAGCTTGAATCGGTAAAGGACTCCACTTGGAGTTCTCCGTTACCATACACCAAGAACATCTCCTTAGTCCTTCTCAAGTACTTGAGAATGTTCTTCATAGCTGTCCAGTGATTCTCTCCAGGATCTGCTTGATACCTACTCACTACACTTAGTGAGTATGCTACATCGGTTCTGATACATAGCATCGCGTACATGATAGAGCTTACTGCCGAAGCATAGGGTATCTCTTGCATGCGAGCTCTCTCCAAATCAGTCTTAGGAGACATGTTTTTGGAGAGAGAGAGTCCAGAGATCGTGGGTTGGTTCCCACGCTTGGATTCTTCCATACTAAACTTCTTTAGTATGGTGTCAATGTACCTGGATTAGGACAATCCCAGTATCCATTTAGATCTATCTCTATATATCTTGATTCCCAAAATGCAGGAGGCATTACCTAGATATTTCATTGAGAATCGATGTGATAAGAAGAGCTTGACCGAGTGCAGCATAGGAACATCATTTCCTATCAAGAGTATGTCATCTACGTACAATACGAGGAAGACGATCTTACTCTCTGCAAGCTTCTTGTATATACAAGGTTTATCTACGTTCTTGATGAAGTCAAACTTTTTGACTACAACATCAAAATAGATGTTCCAACTCCGTGATGCCTGCTTTAACCCGTAGATGGATTTAAGCAGCTTGCACACCTTTCCGCTGCTCCCACTATCTACGAAGCCCTCTGGCTGAGTCATGTACACGCACTTCTCTAAATCACCATTTAGAAAGGCGGTCTTAACATCCATTTGCCAGATTTCGTAGTCATGGTGTGCAGCAATGGCAAGTAAGATCTGGATGGACTTAAGCATAGCCACTGGAGAAAAGGTTTCGTCATAATCCACACCTGGTCGTTGACGAAAACCCTTTGTAACAAGTCTAGCTTTGTAAGTCTCAACTTTTCCATCTACACCAAGTTTCTTCTTAAAGATCTATTTGCTCCTAATGGGTTTTACCCCTTCAGGAGCAACTTCCAAAGTCCATACTTTGTTGGTGTACATGGATTCCATCTCAGATCGCATTGCATCCAGCCACTTCACAGAGTCCCCACTCGGGATGGCCTGCTCGAAGCTAGTTGGGTCATCATCCTCCATAATGTAATCCTCGCTCCTACCATCCATGAGAAAACTATAGTATCTCTCACGTGGATGAGGAACCCTACTAGATCGGCGGAGAGGCTGGGGTTCATCGGGTACTATTGAATCCTCTGGTTCCAGTAAATCATCAGTTGTAGTTTGTGCTGCTGGAACCTCTTCCAGCTCTACCTCTTCGCCACTAATTTCTTTAACAAGAAATTCCTTTTCTAAAAAGGTAGCATGTTGAGCAACAAACACCTTTTGTTGTTCACCGTGGTAGAATAGATATCCATACGAATTGCTTGGATATCCCACAAACTTACAAAGAATTGATCTTGCCTCGAGATTGTCCGGATTTGGCTTTTTAATATAGGCCGGACAACCCCATATCTTAACTCGTTTAAGTGATGGTCTCTTCCCATTCCATATCTCATATGGGGTGGTAGGCACCGATTTGGTTGGAACTCTATGTAAGTGCACGGCGGCACCCCGACCGTCTTCCCGAGGACAAAATGCGGAAGCGATGATTTACTTTAACTTTTGAACTGGCACCACCGCGCACAAAAATCCCGGATCGGGCCATTAATCTAGTCCTAGCTAACAAAAGAACGGGTAGAGAGATATACCGAGCGATCCGTGTCCTTCGGTCTTCTCGTCGTCGTCCCGATCTCCTGCGGAATGTCCGGTCTCCACCTCCTCGCCGGAAGGGCACCACGTCGCCGGCTTCTTTTACGGGCTCCCACCTCTGGACCGAGGCAACTCGGGCACGAAGTTGGCGAGTTGACGTGCCCAAGATATGCTGTAGAATACGTGTAGTGCTCATGTCTCATTTGGGGTTGTGGAAGTTGCCATATAAGTGGAGGAATGATATGTGAACTTTTTCTAGATGAACTTGGGGATTTTTCTAACATGAAAAGAACAAAAATCCCCACACCAAATTTTGGACAGCCCTCCAAAGATCTTGGCCGGCCAAAGTGAATGGAGAGGAGAGAATGAGAGAGGGAGTGGGTGTATCAAAAAGGAGTGAGCCAAAAACAAGAGAGAGAAAAGGGTTATCATGAAAAAGGAAATGATCACCCACTAAAACCCACACTCCATCAACCAATCATCTCATCACAAAGTCAAGCAATCATGAAGAAGTCAAGAAGTCAAGGGATGGTGCAATCATCATGACACAACAATATGCAAAAGGCCACCTCCCACAATACTTATTTGCACAATTGCAAATAAGCCCTCCTCCACCATTTTTCGGTCAAAGAAAGATACAAAGAAAAATGGCCAAAATCGGAAAACAAACTGGCAACTCCAAAAACTGATCCTGTAATAAATTACAGGAAAACCCCGCTACTGTATATACATACCCGCATTTGTATTCCGACCGAATACAAATGCAATGAGACAAAATCTACACTGTGCAATACTAGGATCCGGCTTAAACCAAAGCCCGCTAGTATTATCCGTCCGATCATGATCCGTGTAATACCACACGTATCTGATTGAACCCTGCCATATCTCCATACGGCCTTTACAGCGTTTCGCCCGAAACTTGAGAAAACGGTCTGTGGGGGACTCTAAAGATGTAGGGTTCCTAGGCACACTCAAGAGGTTCCACAAGGCATCAACCATGCCAAATTCAAATTTTCCATGTGCTGAGAAACCCTAAACTAGATCGATTACTAGAGGTAAGGCGAAAACAAATGCAAGCAAACAACTTTGCTACTAAGTGAATGGAATACAACCTTTGTAGATCCGGTCCTCCACTTCCTTAGCTCCGTGACGATGTCCCTTCGCTGCGATCATCAGATCCCGGACTCTAGCGTCGGTTTCATCGGAGAAATGGGCGGGCTAGGTCGTCGACTTCGATGCGGAAGATGATCTACGTCGAGGCAACTCAAGATCAAGCTCCATCTTCACTTGGTCATAGAACTTGTGAAGATAACACACTCTGCTACACGGCAAGTGGTAGAGGATGAAGAAATAGGAAGTGGGTTCACTTTGGATTTGGATTTCTCACTCTCTTTCTCATGGCACCATTGAAGGTAGCAAGGTTTCTTCTTCTTGAAGAAGAAGAAGAAGAAAGAATATGATAATCATAATAAAATCAATTGATGAATAATAATAAATCAAGTGATCTTATCATAATGCAACCATGGGTTAGTGTAACAAGTGTAGAGACTAAACTAGGGTTTAGGTGAATGGTTAGGTTAAGGAAAGAAACAAAATGGTCAAAACTTTTCAAAGCTTCAAGAAGCTTTAACTAAAAACCAAAAGAAGCCACCATTTTATTTCTTGCCCAAAAATAAATAAAATGAATAAGTGAATAATTTAAAACCCTAACCATTAACCTAAACATGGTTCAAAGCATACACACACCCAAGTTTGCATGTATCATCAAACATGATACAAACTAGTGCACAAACATATATCATATATATACAATGTGCACATCAAGTGAGAAAATCCATCTTAAGTGAACAAATACTAGTTAATGTAAAGTAATATATCAAATATATAATTATACATTAAATCATTAAATCAACACTTGATTTAACAATCCGGTCACATCGCATATGACCGACTAATATCCAATGTATCGACTTATCAAATCAATCCTCGATTCGATAACTAGATTATATCGCATACAACCAATCGATACATTTATCGCGAGAATAGAATACGGTATCACATACACGCATTATTCTCGGTCCCGCACATATCTCATATGCGCTCCTATTTCGTTTCGCTTGAGCCAGGAAACCTCTGTGTAGGACTCTAAAAACTCATCAATACGCCGGCAGCAGGTGATGATCATATCAAACACCCACAAGCCGCAAGCGGTCTGCTAAACGTAACGGCCACCCGGGTATTGAGCGATCAGAAGATCAACGAGCAAGCCCGCTCACACTCCTGTGAATCCAACCAGTAACACTTACCGTACAGTCCGGTCTCGTCGTCTGATATGTCGCATATCTCGCCTAGGGGTGGTAAACGTCAGACCCCAGTAGCTCGATAAGTCGTGTTGATATGAGGTCTATAACAGTTCGAGAAACTACCGGTAACACTTACCAGTAAATCTCAGCAACCCTGGCCAGGGATTTCCGGTTATAGCCAATCGAACACAGCGCAACATTAACTCCCTATACCGGGAGAGACGAATCCCCTCCTATCGCTCATTGCCTCCATGTGATTCGGGACTGTACCCAAAAACCACCGTTTTGCGAGCCCTCTTGGACGTGGTAAGGTGGAAATCAAAGCACAGTGGGAATCACACAAGACTCTATGACGATCTCGCGTCTACAGACTAACCTGTACCAGTGTCACCAGAGAACTGCCATCTGACGTAAGGTATAATACTATCTGGGAGTTCTCGGCGAGTCCGTCCAGTATACCCAGTCTCCATTGAGCACCCGTATATCATCTCTGATGTCAAACACCAATGGATATGGGATCATCCATCGCCCATCTGTATGTGTCGAGAAGGTATACGCTAGTCTACTCTGGTATATCGATGCCCCGTCTCGATACACCCACGACTAGGGACCTTGAAGGATGTACTTATGGACTACCATGTCCCCACTAGTATGATCCGCATCACAGTCCAGGCAGTCAAGTACACATCCTAAGGGCTTTACCAACATGTAACAGAGAGACAATCAGTGTACACGTTAAGGTAAAGAGCGACCAGATAGCATACTATCATGTCGAACAAGAAAGTCCTCCCTATATATGTCCAAGCATCCACTACAATATACATCCTATGTATAGCAATGGACTCTAGGGCATACATATAACTAACAATCTCCCACTTGCACTAGGGCCATCTGATAGCAGTGGTTGTAGTATCTCATACTCAACCATCCCATAAAAGTCTCTCTCTGGGAAAAGGCCTTTGTGAGTGGATCCGCCGTTTTGTCCTCTGAGTCTACTCTCCTGACCTCGATCCCTTGGAGATCAACCATCTCCATGATCAGGTGACACTGCCTCAGAATATGTCTGGATCACTGATGGGACGGGCGTTCCTAGGCATAAGCCACAACTCCCTTGTCTTACAATGGTAGGAACGAAGTTCATTTCATGAACTAATATACACCCAGACTTCCTCTTTGGTAGCATCTTTGGTAGCGATGTATCCAGCCTTTATCGTCTAGTATGCCACGGTATCTAGCTTGGAACTCTTCCATCATACCGTCCCTTTACTGAGGGTAAAGACAATGCCTGCGACTGATATTCAGTCATCCTTATCACCCTGGACACTTTCCAGTGATTCTCCCCAGGATCGATTGATACCATCTCACTACAACTAGTGAGTATCCTAACATCCAATTAGATCTATCTCATAGATCCAGAACCCAGGATTTAGGACGTATCACTTTGATCCTATATGGATAATCCTTGTGATAAGCGGAGATTGACCGAGCATAGCATAGGAAACTCCTTCCTTATCAAGAGTATGTCATCCACGTACTCTACGAGGATCACCACCATACTCCCTACTACCTTTTTATATATACAAGGTTCATCTACAATTTTGATGAAGTCAAACTCTTTGACTACCACATCAAAACAGACGTTCCAACTCCGCGATGCCTGCTTTATCCTATAAAGCAACTTGTGCACGTTTCCGCTGCTCCCACTGTCTACGAAGGCCTCTGGCTGTGTACTTATAGACACCCTCTTCTAAAACATCATTTTAGAAAAGCAGTCATGACACCCAACCGCCAGATATCGTAGTCATGGTATGTAGCCGTGGCAAGTAGGATCTGGATGGACTTAAGCATAGCCACTGAAAAAGGTTTCATCATTATCCACGCCTGGTCGATGATGAAAACCTTTAACATGTCTAGCTTTGAAAGTCTCAACTTTTCCATCTACACCAAGTAATCTTCTCAAGATATACTTGCTCCTGATGGGAATTTAACCCTTCAGATAAAGCAACCAAAGTCCATACTTTGTTGGTGTATAAGGATTCCATCTCAGATCGCTTAGCATCCAGCTATTCTTATAGAGTCCCACTCCTGATGGCCAGCTCGAAACTAGTTGGGTCATCATCTCATGATGCAATCCTCGCTCCCACTGTCATAGAGAAATAGAAGTATCTCTCAGGTGCGTGAGAAACCCTACTAGATTGGCGGAGAGGCTGAGGTTCGTTGGTATCTACTGAATCCTTTAGTTTTACCAAATCATCTGCTGTAGTTTGTATAGCTGAAACCTTTCCAGTTCTACATAACTGACCTTGCCTCGAGCTTGTCCGGATTTAGCTTTTAGACATAGGCCGGACAACCCTAAATCTTAACAAACTTAAGATATAGACTCTTCCCTTTCCATATCACATATGAAGTGGTAGGCAATTGATTTGATTGGAACCCTATTCAATAGGTATGCAGCTTCTCAAGCGCATAACTCCTAAAAGGAAATAGGTAACTCAGTAGTACTCATTATAGAGCACACCTTATCATATAGGGTGTGATTGCTCCGCCCCGATACACCGACGTGATATGGTGTATACGGAGGAGTAATGCTGAGAGAGAATCTCATTCTCCTTTAGAAAAGTCCAAGAATTCCGTGCTCAAGTATTCTCCTCCTTGATCATATCAAAAGACATAATACTTATACCCGTTTCGGTTCTCTACTTCTAACTTATATTCTGTGAATATCTCAAAAGGTTCGGACTTGTGTTTCAACAGGAACAGGTGTCTGAATCTTAAGAGATCATCAGAGAATGTAATGAAGTACAAAGAACCGGTCTTGGTATGTATAGACAGGGGACCTACATACATCACCATGTATCATCCCAAGAGTTCACGAACTCTTTCTCTGTTTCTAATAAACGGAGCTATGGTCATCTTATCTCTGTGACATGACTGGCAGGTTTCACAAGATGTAAATTCAAACAAATTGAAATATGCATCTATGTGTAACTTAGCTAGTCGGGTCGCATTGATATGACCCAGTCTATAATATCTCAAGAAGGATCCGTTCATTTCTGAACTCTTCCTCTTGTGTGTGTTCCGTATACTAAGAACTGTAGTTTGATTTAGAACATCAATGGTTTTAGATAACGTGCCTGAACCGATCAACTTTTGATATAGGAAATGTTCAAAACATTATCCAACAATACAAAATTTTATCATTTCTTTACTAATAAAGAGACTGATATGATTTTGTATATCAGGTTCGGTATCTAATAACATTCGTTCAGAATCAATGTATTTGGAATACAGGGTGACAGTGACCAACAGACTTGGCTGCAACACTTGCACCGTTTTCTGTTTCATGAAACTTATCACCCGTTCTCAGTTCTCTACCTTTATGTAGCCCTATGTAACAGATTACATATCTGGGATCCTGATCCGGTATCAAATACCCAGGACGTAGAGGATACAGAGAAACAGTTCTTTGTAATGAACACACCCGAAGGAGATGCATCATATGCACTTTCTTTGTTTGGGCGGCATAGGAATTCTGGTATTCCTCTATTTCCTGCTCTGTCTTATAACAATTATAAGTTGGAGCGGGACCAACGTTCCCCAGCTCAGTATAACAAGCGGGTTCGGTCAATACATCCGTATTATTATCTTGATTAAGGCGTAACATGGTTGCTATCAGGAGAGAGAGAGAAGAAAACACTCTGCGTGCGCTCTTTCAAGATCAGATTGGTTATTATTTTATCTAATCAGGATGGCTCCCACTGTTTTTATCAAATCTTCCTTCAAACCCTAAAAGGAAAGACTAGCCGGGATTAATTACATGCTACAAGTTCGCCAATCTTTCAGCCATGCCAGTGTCGGTACTTTGAGGGAGGTCCCCCGTGCTTTCGCACAAACCTAATTAATGTAAACCTCGTTTTCCCAGAGGCGTGTCCTCGTTAACACCTTTCTAGACACCTACTTGATCGGCTAATTGTACCGTGTAAAACTCTTCCAGGAGTAACTCTTACTCGCAGTGGGTATCGGGATCCAACTATCTCATAGAAGGTATGCAATCTCTTTGCAAATTTCAACACTTGAAATTCCCGATAATATTTTGCCCCAAACGATCTATGACCTTGACAAGGTCAACAAACCATAGACCGTAAGTCAAGTTCAACCCGTCATTTCTTGATTGAATCAAACCCACCCGCACGACCCTTGACAAGGTCAACAAGGCCGTACGACTATCCTAAAACAATCTGCATCATATGCATAAGCAGATAAATACTGGTTAGCTACCGCACACTGCGCCTTGACAAGGTCAACAAATGCAGCACGAATACTAAGCAGGACTTACCTGAAATGACGGAGGGCTACGACAGGTTTTTCTGAAAACCTATTGCGTAATGAACTTGATATCGTTGTAGAATCAAATGATTTTAAAATGGAGTGTTTTTTAGGCTTTTTCTAGTTTTGCTAAAGGGGTCACTCCCGGTGAAGGGATCGTCGGCCCTTTCCTCGTGGAATGAGATGCGGGATATATCATATATATCACTGTGCAAAGCAGAAATTATAGAAGCAATCAAAAGACAAACCGAGTGTGTAGCATCTGCCAGTTATTGCTAAAGGGGTCACTCCCGGTGAAGGGATCTCGGCCCTTTCCTCATCGAATAAGGTGCAGGATGTTCTACAAGGAACACCACGATGCAAAGCAAGAACTGTAGCTACCTGTTTTTGAAAATTCGATTCCACAACATCTTTAGGTTTCTTTTTCTTTCATTAATCACATTAATGAAGTCCCATCATTTAATTTACCTAAACATCACAGATAAATACGACGTACACTTATGCCATCCGCATTCGCCTCGATGTCCCCTCGTGCACCGTCAGGTTAGGTAACTAACGGCAGAGCGGGGCAGGGCTAGCGCGGGTGTAAAACATAAGTAACGTCCATATAATATATCATATATACTATATACAATATCCATCACAACATATCAAATGATCACATCACAGATATCGCAACAGAAGAAATATATATGAAATATTGGATATACTAGGACGTCCGTGTTTTCAATACGAGCCAGTAGAAAACACAGATTCCATGGTCACGATGAATAGCCAAACCCACACCCCTAGACCCCTACGAGAGCGGCAAGCAACACTACCAATTCTAGAGTTAGGAGACCCGGACTCGACTCCTCGAGTTGGTCTCCCTCTGGACTCCAGAACCCGGTTACTTGTGCCCTCCACCTTGGGTCTATCCTAGTACGGAAAAGTAAATAATATACATCAACGGTGACATCTTCCGCAACCTGGAAGTGCCCCAATAAAAGAATATTACATACAAGTTTTTACATGAATGAAAATGAAAAACACTCATCTCATATAAAACCCCCCGGCTATTCAAACACGACAATCCAATATAACATATCCAGCAACACATAACATCACATGTCATCAACGTAAGTAAATATGCGCATCCCAATTGTCGTTGACATATAGCAACGAAACCGGCGATATCACATATTACACTTACGGTCACAGAAAAGAAAGTGAAAAACTACAATAGTTGGAATCCGCAAACTCTCTAGGCACCGCATGCCTAATCAAATGAATTCCTTAGACATCGCATGCCTAACAATTATAAACCCCGCATTTCAGTCACATTATCGAAAACTCTTTTCAAAATGAAGTCGGGCAATTCAACAAGATTCCCGACATTCTGATCGAATGCTTGTCGCAAAGTTTAGTAGACGGCCGCACCCCCGATACCGTCGACGAAGTGCACCAAGGCGGAACACTGCTGCCGCGAACACCCGAACGGATGCTTTCGGTGATAGGGTTCTCCTACAGTCATTTGGTCGGGGCAATGGGGTGTAGCTGTCTATTAAGTTTACCTGGCGAGTATTTGCGTACGCTACGTGATTGCGACGGATTTTTGATCGCATCAAAATTCCGTGGCAACCGATCAAGTGAGACTAAAGTGCTAGATTTATAACATTCATTCAGTTATCTCATAACTACTTGTGGATTCCAAATATTGTATCACATTCCGGATAAATAGAAAGTGTTAGACTTTCCGATCAAACAATCAAACACCCAAGTTTTCCCGAAACAGCTCAACACATGAAATAAGTTTAAAAACATTCACTTCATGCCTCAGTACCAACGGTCCAGCCGTAGAAGGGTCAAGCCAACACCTCACATATGGCACACCGTATTGCCCCAAACCCTAAGGTTCAAAGGGCAGTTCAAGACAGTCACATAATCGAGTTAAGGTTTGCTGTCTTCTAGAGGGTCCATCGCGTTACTTGCACTACTTTGAACGTTCTTAAACTACGGAAAGATCCAACACTTGGAAATTTCCCAACAGGGGAAAAATTGGGTATTAATATCCGGTCGAACTTTTTAACATATTCTAAAATTATCCGGAAAAACACATAGACGAAATTAGACTTCTCGATCGAAACACCGAGTCCCCAATACAACCCAGAAAACTCAACACTTGAGTATACATTAAAAATTTCCAGAAGATTCAGTAAACTAATAAGGAAGTTACTGTGCAGAAATAAAGTATCAATGTGACTGTACTGCCGCGGAACCACCGCACGAGCCAAGCTCGTGCCGCGTTTCCGCGGCGCTTTAATTGAATTAGGCACTCGTTTTGCACAGTAACTCCTAAAAAAGCTTGCTGATTTTTCTGCATATTTTTAATCTAGAAAAATCCACAGTTTTGAAAAAAGGATAGAGAGGGCTCAAAGTTAGGGTTTCGGGGTTCGATCGGGTTTCTAACTTCGTCTACGCATCGCCTAAAGCTCTAGCTAGGCTCTGATACCAGTGTAGGGTTCCTAGGCACACTCAAGAGGTTCCACAAGGCATCAACCATGCCAAATTCAAATTTTCCATATGCCGAGAAACCCTAAACTAGATCGATTACTAGAGGTAAGGCGAAAACAAATGCAAGCAAACAACTTTGCTACTAAGTGAATGGAAATACAACCTTTGTAGATCCGGTCCTCCACTTCCTTAGCTCTGTGACGATGTCCCTTCGCTGCGATCATCAGATCCCGGACTCTAGCGTCGGTTTCATCGGAGAAATGGGCGGGCTAGGTCGTCGACTTCGATGCCGAAGATGATCTACGTCGAGGCAACTCAAGATCAAGCTCCAACTTCACTTGGTCATAGAACTTGTGAAGATAACACACTCTACTACACGGCAAGTGGTAGAGGATGAAGAAATACGAAGTGGGTTCACTTTGGATTTGGATTTCTCACTCTCTTTCTCATGGCACCATTGAAGGTAGCAAGGTTTCTTCTTCTTGAAGAAGAAGAAGAAGAAGAAACAATATGATAATCATAATAAAATCAATTGATGAATAATAATAAATCAAGTGATCTTATCATAATGCAACAATGGGTTAGTGTAACAAGTGTAGAGACTAAACTAGGGTTTAGGTGAATGGTTAGGTTAAGGAAAGAAACAAAATGGTCAAAGCTTTTCAAAGCTTCAAGAAGCTTTAACTAAAAACCAAAAGAAGCCACCATTTTATTTCTTGCCCAAAAATAAATAAAATGAATAAGTGAATAATTTAAAACCTTAACCATTAACCTAAACATGGTTCAAAGCATACACACACCCAAGTTTGCATGTATCATCAAACATGATACAAACTAGTGCACAAACATATATCATATATATACAATGTGCACATCAAGTGAGAAAATCCATCTTAAGTGAACAAATACTAGTTAATGTAAAGTAATATATCAAATATATAATTATACATTAAATCATTAAATCAACACTTGATTTAACGATCCGGTCACATCGCATATGACCGACTAATATCCAATGTATCGACTTATCGAATCAATCCTCGATTCGATAACTAGGTTATATCGCATACAACCAATCGATACATTCATCGCGAGAATAGAATATGGTATCACATACACGCATTATTCTCGGTCCCGCACATATCTCATATGCGCTCCTATTTCGTTTCGCTTGAGACAGAAAACCTCTGTGTAGGACTCTAAAAACTCGTCAATACGCCGGCAGCAGGTGATGATCATATCAAACACCCACAAGCCGCAAGCGGTCTGCTAAACGTAACGGCCACCCGGGTATTGAGCGATCAGAAGATCAACGAGCAAGCCCGCTCACACTCCTGTGAATCCAACCAGTAACACTTACCGTACAGGCCGGTCTCGTCGTCTGATATGTCGCATATCTCGCCTAGGGGTGGAAAACGTCAGACCCCAGTAGCTCGATAAGTCGTATCGATATGAGGTCTATAACAGTTCGAGAAACTACTGGTAACACTTACCAGTAAATCTCAGCAACCCTGGCCAGGGATTTCCAGTTATAACCAATCGAACACAGCGCAACATCAACTCCCTATACCGGGAGAGACGAATCCCCTCCTATCGCTCATTGCCTCCATGTGATTCGGGACTGTACCCAAAAACCACCGTTTTGCACGCCCTCTTGGACGTGGTAAGGTGGAAATCAAAGCACAGTGGGAATCACACAAGACTCTATGACGATCTCGGGTCTACAGACTAACCTGTACCAGTGTCACCAGAGAACTGCCATCTGACGTAAGGTATAATACCATCTGGGAGTTCTCGGCGAGTCCGTCCAGTGTACCCAGTCTCCACTGAGCACCCGTATATCATCTATGATGTCAAACACCAATGGATATGGGATCATCCATCGCCCATCTGTATGGGTCGAGAAGGTATACGCTAGTCTACTCTGGTATATCGATGCCCCGTCTCGATACACCCACGACTAGGGACCTTGAAGGATGTACTTATGGACTACCATGTCCCCACTAGTATGATCCGCATCACAGTCCAGGTAGTCAAGTACACATCCTAAGGGCTTTACCAACATGTAACAGAGAGACAATCAGTGTACACTTTAAGGTAAAGAGCGACCAGATAGCATACTATCATGTCGAGCAAGAAAGTCCTCCCTATATATGTCCAAGCATCCACTACAATATACATCCTATGTATAGCAATGGCCTCTAGGGCATACATATAACTAACAAAACACTCGTCAATATTTTGGTTGTGGATTTAACCACTAGCACGTCAGAGGTATTAGCCTATACGTAATGGGCTACCAGGTATTGACCAAAAGGGACTTCGATGAGCGAACTCATCCTGACAGCCTACTGAGCCTGTCAGTGACAATATCCGTACAGTCCGGTCCGTTCGTCTATGAGCATCGCATGGCGGGCCTAGGGGGTTGGTAAAAGTCAGACCCCCAAAAGCGGTACAAGTCGTATCTGAGTGTAGCCCAGAACACCCTAAGATACTACTGGAATACCTACCAGTAAATCTCTTGCCTCGGCCGAGGGCTTTGTGTAATGGCTCTCCTAGACACAGCGCGACCTCACCCCCAATACCGGAAGAGACGAACCCCTGAAGATCCGCTCACTGCCTCCATGTGGCTCGGGACTGTACCCAACTAAAACCTGTTTGCACGTCTCCTTTGAGCGTGGTAGGATAGTAATCAAAGTATAGTGGGAACTCACACGAGACAAATGACGATCCTCAGGTCGATGAACTAACCTGTACACATGTCACCACGCAACTGCTATCTGACGTCAGGTATAAGACCAACTAGCATGTTCTCGGCGAGTCCTGTCCGGTCTACTCATAACCCAATGAGCACCTGTATACATCTTAGGTGAACCAACTGACACCAGTGGCTTGTGAGACCGGCTACTGCCCCTCGTCGGGGTCTCGACTGTATACACTAGTCTACTCTGGAGTATCGATGTCCTGTCTCTAAACTCCCACGACTAGGGACCTTTTAAGGATGTGCTTATAGACTACCAGCTCCCACGTATATGATCGCCCTCATACTGCTGGCAGTCAAGCAAGAATCCTAGGGGCTCTATCAACGTATAATAGCGACCTGTCAGGTCACCTAAAGCAGTACACGATGATAAAGATAAACCAGATAGACTGTCCTACCGGAATAGGTCCTCCCTCAATCATTGCAATCACGTGCCTGTGATCCAATAATTGACTCTGAGGGCACTATTTCCAACATCTCCCACTTGTACTCAAGGCTAATTATTGCGATGTCGCATACTCACAGCCCGTGTGATACCGAACATCTAACTCCTCTACTAGTCAGTCTCACAAAACCCGTTTGCGAAACAATTGCGTTCGAGGAACAGCCTCAGTGAGTGGATCTGCCTTGATTTTTCTTTCTATGTCTCTCTATACCTCAAGTTCGCGGAGAAAGCCATCTCCCGAAATGAGCAATACCTGTCTTAGAATGTGTCTGGATGTCTGATGGGACCTAGTTCATAAATGAACTCCAAATCCAAACTTCTTAGACTGTATCGTCAACTGAACTTAATCAGTATCCTGGGCCATGCCTCCCTCAGTATCTGCTTGGATCACCTGTCCAAAATACTGCCCCTCGTTAGAGGGAAAACTATAACTCTGACGGCCACCCTGTCGTCCAGGTCACCTTGGAAGTCTGGAATGATAACCGTCTCCTAAAGGAGTTGCCGTTATCAAATCCCTAGAACATCCACTTATGTTCTAAAACTGCTTGTCACGCCCAGCTTTCCAGAGTACGCTATATTGGGCACGCGACATAGCCAACCATGCTACCTGTGGGTAGGAAGCATCCATCCACAGTCACATTACGGCTGTAGAGATATCAAGAACAAGATAAAATTTTTCTAAAAACATGTCCATAAACTAGAATAACAGGAGTCAATAATAAATAAATGCGGAAGCAAATGATCCAATACAAATAACTGAAAAGTATGTCCCATAATGCGGGCTCACATCAAGAAATAAATGCAGGAAATAAAAACTAACTAATACTAACACCTCACAGCTCAGCCTGTTGACTGAAGTACTCCTGCTCGGGCTGCGACAGCGGTAGAGAATCTGGGCCATGCAAAACCCAGACGTCAGCGCGTCATGTCAACCAGTAATATAATATGAACAGTGTAATAGGCAATGCAGAAATAAACATGAATAAAGCAATAGTATGAAACAAGCAGTGCAGGATAGTGTGGAGTGGGTAACTAAACTGTTCTATCAGGTTTTCTATTCTAAAGTCCTTGAAATCAATTTGAGTAATCCTCCATGTAACTCAAAGGATATGTCCCGTTACCCCCCGAGACCACGGATCAGGAATATGTGAACCAATAGTGGTTCTGTCCCGTTACCCCTCGGGACCACGGATCAGGAAAATGTAAGAGTCACGAATGGCTCTGTCCTGTTACCCCCCGGGACCACGGATCAAGTAATACCCTTTTAAGTTACACTTTAGTTTACACTTTTGATTTCCCCATACCCCCAAGTTATATGTGTCAGGTCAGGTATTCAGTAATCAAGAACTAATGCCAACACAGGATCAGGTAACAGCAGGTTTCGTCTGGATAGACAACAGGAATGGTCCATGAGGACTACATGTCGGGTTTGTTGGCATTAGGCACGAGATCAGGTAACAGGTCAGGTCATGGTACATCAGGTCAAGTCAACAGTAAACGGTACCATGTCAGGTGTATCAATATATATCATGTGTAACAAAGTCAAGTCAAGATGTAACAATATCGTGGGTGTGCTCACAACAGATATATAATCGAACAGGGGATTAACAGCAGGAAATAAGCAATAAATTAAACATCAATAAGCAGTTCATTCAATCAAAATAGTGCATTAATATAGTGCAGCCGTTTTATTATATTAACAGGTTTTGAGTACCCTTAGCGGTGCAACAGTTTAAATGATGATGCAATACAGTTAAATCAAGCCTTTGAATACGAATATCCGAATGTAATCGAACTACATGGGAAAGTGATACAATCTATTAAACGGTAAAATGTGATTAACAGGTAAACTTGGTTCTTAGGTTAAAAGTGGCAAACTGTAATTTCTATGTTAACTGTAAAATGATATATGTCATATTGCAACCAAATGAGAAAATAACTATACCGAGTTAAGTTTTGCAGGTTTAATGAGTCAAACATATATAATTGTATAGTATAGCATGTAGCAAGTGATACTTGCCTCGACGGGTCGCGAACCGGGAAAAACGGAACGTAACGTCGGCGGGGAAACACGCGACGGACGCACGGTTCACGGATTGAACCCAAATAACGAACAATGGGACCACGCGGACCGGGGTACCTCGCTGGAACGTCGGGACACGTCACCGGCATCGCCGGATTCCGACGAAAAAGCGAACAGTGAAATATCAAGTTGTGCAAACAAGAATGCAAAGGAACCAGAGAAAAAGAAGGAGGAAAAGGAGGAGAAGGCTTACAGGGGTTGCAGAGGGCGTGCCAGCGATGGGGTCGATGGCGGTGGGGCGCCGGCGAGGAGGTTGCAGGTGACGGCTAGGGCTGCGGGTATGGAAACGGGGAAGAAAGTGGAGATGGAGAGGGGCTGGTCGGGTCGCGCAGGTGAAGAGGAGGTGCCAACGGTGGCGCGGGTGATGACGACGAGGGTCGCCGACGATGTCTCCGGCCAAACAGAGAAGGCACGGGGGTTGCTGCGGGGTCTCTGTTGCGGCGCCGAGCACACGGGGAGAAGGAGGTGCAGTGGCTACGACGAGAGCGAAGAGGCGAGGGTGATGGTGGTGGTGGCGTCGGCGTTGGGGCTGCGGCGGCGATGGGCACGGTGGCTAGGGCTAGGTCGCGATGGTTTCAGTTTTCTCGTGGCTGGAAAAATATATGAGGGGAAGGAGAAAGGTAATATATATATAGGGGAGAGAGAGAGAGAGAGTTAGAGAGAGAGAGAGAGAGATACGTTAGAGAGGGGGAAAGAGAAAGAGAGAGATTGGAGGGGCCCATGGGGGTTAAGAGCCCCGTGATTGGCCAGAGTGATTTAAATGGTTAAAAAAAGATTTAATATTAAGGATTTAAGAATCTAAAACCTAACAGTAAGATTATAATACGAATATTATAAGGTTTCGAATATTTTATTAATTTGGGATTTTGGCGCTAAATGAAACATTTCCAAATCGCGCCCGGGTTGGGTCCAAAAATTTGAAATTCAAATAATAGAATTTTAAGCGGGTTCCAAATTTAAAAATGAAATGTTTTATGGTTAAAAAGCATGCCCCCAAGCCGGACACCTGTACACGCGCGTAGTCGTCCAAACTCGCCCGTTTCACCGAACGGGATGAGAACTCGACGCACGGACGCTACCACGCGGCTAGGGGTGATGAGTAGGCCAAGATAGATATTTTAATTTTATTTTAGGTGCTAAAATTTGTTATATGCAGAAATGACTTAGCCAGATAAAATTTTTACAGTAAGACCCAAACCAGCAAGATAAATGAAATGAGTAATATCTAATGCTCAACCAATAACAGAAAATAGTAGTATTGGGCTCGGGTGTTACATTATACCCTACTACAAAAAGAATTTCGTCCTCGAAATTCCAAGAATACAAGATAGAAAACTACAGGAAAAGGTGAGGATACTTCTGCCGGATCTCATCTTCTCGTTCCCAAGTGGACTCTCCATGCAATCGATTACCCCAAGAAACGAGCACAAGGGGGATAACCTTGTTCTTAAGAACCTTTTCCCTTCAATCCATGATTTCAACCGGTCGCTCCTCAAAAGTTAGGTCTTCCCGTACAGTTAACTCCGAATGATCCAAGACGTGTGTTTCATCTCGAACATACCTTCGTACTTGAGATACATGAAACACATCGTGCACACCTGCCAAGGACTGTGGTAACACCAAACGGTACGCTACCTCCCCAACGCGCTCCAATATCTCGAAGGGTCCAACGAATCGAGGACTAAGCTTTCCTCGACTCCCAAAACGAATCACCCCTCTAGTCGGTGATATTTTCAAGAATACTGAATCACCCACGGCGAACTCTAGAGGTCTTCTTGACGTGTCAGCCCAACTTTTCTGTCTGTCTTGAGCTGCCTTCATATGCTTTCTGATTGTGTTAACCTTCTCAACTGTCTGTACCACCAAATCTGGTCCCAATAATCTTCGTTCACCAACATCATCCCAACAAACAGGTGAACGGCACTTACGACCATACAAAGCTTCAAACGGAGCCATCTGGATAGTTGCTTGGAAACTATTGTTGTAAGAAAACTCCACCAAGTGTAGGTGATCCTCCCATGAACCCTTGAAGTCCAACATGCATGCTCTCAACATGTCTTCAAGAGTTTGGATCGTTCTCTCCGACTGACCATCGGTTTGAGGATGATAAGCTGTGCTAAACTTCAATCGAGTCCCCAAACTTTCCTGTAAACTCCTCCAGAAGTGTGATAAGAACCGAGTGTCCCGATCGGACACGATGCTCACCGGTACGCCATGCAGTCTTACAATCTCCTGCATGTACCATTCTGCCAAAGTCTCCGTTGATTGACCAACCCGGAAAGGAACAAAGTGAGCTGCCTTGGTCAACCGATCGACAATCACCCATACTGCATTGTTGCCCTTTGGACTCCGCGGTAAAGCCGTCACGAAATCCATGGTTATATGTTCCCACTTCCACTGAGGAATCGGAAGTGGTTGCAACAAACCAGCAACCCTTTGGTGTTCAGCCTTGACTTGCTGACATACCAAGCACTTAGCCACGAAGCGAGCAATCTCCCGTTTCATGCCTTCCCACCAGAAATGCTGTCGAATATCTCGGTACATCTTTGTACCTCCTGGATGTACAGAGTAAGCTGAACTGTGTGTCTCCTTCATAAGCTCTTCACGAACATCTCCCTTTGGCACACACAAACGGCTACCATACCTCAACGAACCATCTTCCTGGACCAGTAAATCTGTTCGTAGTCCGGCTTCAACCTGCTCTCGAAACTTTTGCAGTCTAGGATCCTGCGATTGTGCCGCTTTAATCTTCTCAACCAAGGACGACTGTACCTGCAACTGCATCAACTGTCCCGTAGAACGCGGTAGCACAACTTCCAAGTCAAATCTTCGAAAATCTGCAATGATCTCCCTCTGCGTAGTTAACACCTGAATCGCTGGTAACCGACTAAGCGCATCCGGCACGACGTTAACTTTTCCCGGATGGTACTTAAGATCAAGGTCGTAGTCGGCCATCAGCTCCAACCATCTACGCTGCCTCATGTTCAACTCCTTCTGAGTGAACACATACTTCAAACTCTTGTGATCTGTAAAAACTTCGACTCTCTCACCCAAAAGGTAGTGTCTCCAAATCTTCAAAGCGAAGATCACAGCCGCAAGCTCCAAGTCATGAGTTGGATAATTCTTCTCATGGGTCTTCAGTTGTCTTGATGTGTATGCTACGACCTTCCCATGCTGCATCAAAACACATCCCAATCCTTTCCCAGATGCGTCGCTATGAATCACCAGTCCTCCGGAATTGTCTGGTACGGTCAGGATAGGGGCGGTTATCAACTCCTGCTTCAACGTCTCGAAAGCCAACGCACATTTATCCGTCCATACAAAAGGTACCTCCTTGCGCATAAGCTTGGTCAACGGTTCTGCCAAACGAGCGAAGTTCTCCACAAATCTCCTGTAGTACCCGGCTAATCCAAGGAAACTTCTTATCCCAGCTACATTCCTTGGAATAGGCCAATCTCGAACTGCTGCAATCTTTTCGGGATCGACGGCGATTCCGTCGCCCGACACAACATGCCCCAGAAACTTCACTTCTTCCAGCCAAAATTCGCACTTACTCATCTTCGCATACAATTTCTCCTGTCTCAAAGTCTGCAGTGCGATCTTCAAATGCTCAGCATGCTCCTCAAAACTCTTCGAGTAAACCAGAATATCGTCAATGAATACCACAATAAACTGGTCCAAGAACGGTGAAAAGATTCGGTTCATCAAATCCATGAATATTGCCGGCGCATTCGTTACTCCGAAGGGCATTACTAAGTACTCGTAATGTCCATACCGAGTTCGAAATGCCGTCTTGCAAATATCTTCTGCTTTCACTCGGACTTGATGATATCCGGATCGCAAATCCAGCTTCGAGAATACCCTCGCGCCACTAAGTTGCTCAAAAAGTTCTCCAATGCGAGGGATCGGGTACATGTTCTTGATAGTCACCCGGTTTAATTCTCGATAGTCAATGCACATCCTTCTCGTGCCATCCTTCTTCTTTACTAGAAGAACTGGAGCTCCCCAAGGCGAGTTGCTGCTTCGAATCCAACCCTTCTTAGGCAATTCAGTAACTTGTTTCTTGACTTCTTCTAACTCTACTGGTGCCATTGGATAATACGCTTTAGATACTGGCGCTGCACCAGGAATAAGGTCAATCGCGAACTCCACCTCTCGCTTCGGCGGTAAGCCCGATATATCTTCAAATACGTCCATAAAATCGCGAACAACCGCCGGCTCTTCATTACTATCAACATCCTTTGCTGCAAGAATAACATTTTTCGGCCTAACCCTAAACTCGACTGGCCCGACAGAACTGCTTCCTCCAGTGAAGGTAAACTCAGGATGTCCGGGAATCTGGAAAATTACCTTCCTTGCCCTACAGTCAATGTGAGCATGGAAAGTGCCAAGAAAGTCCATTCCCAAGACGACCTCGTAGCTGCCCGTATCAATCACCAAGAAATCTGCAAAAAGCTCCCGTCCGCACACCACAACTGTACAGTCTTTACATTCCCTGCTAGATACAATTTTCCCATTCCCAGTGTGTATGTCCCAGAAACTAGACAGGGTCGTACAGGCAATCGAGTGTGTAGTTATAAACTTGGATGACATAAAACAATGGGATGCACCAGAATCAAATAATGCCACTGCGGGAAAACCATGAACGAGTAGAATACCTGAAACCACTTCTCCTGATGCCTTAGCTTCCTCAGCTGTCAAGGTAAAAGCTCAAGTCTGATTAGGTCCTTGAGTCAGCTATTTCTGCCCTTGGAACGGTTTCTGCGGAGGCTTCTGAATATCATCCCTCATACGAAGCTTCGACGGACAAGCACCAACTGCGTGATCAGCCGCTCCACAAACCAAACAAAGTCCCAGCTTCCTTCGACAATCCTTCTGCACGTGCCCAGGTAGATGGCATTAGTCAAAAATCATACTCTTTCTTCGATCAACGATCACGGGCTTCTTCATGGGTGCTACACCTCGACGGTCCACTGGAATACCTCTGCGACCATGAGCTCTGTTAGGTACAAATGCGGGCTTCCTTGCCGCAACTGCTGTCTGCTGCAAGCTTCCTTTCATCCCAGATAAACTCTGCTGTTCCCGAGCTGCCGTAAGAACCTGTGAGAAAGTGGTCAAACCCAGGGAGACAATTTGCCTCTGGATGTCCACATCCAAGCTGCGCATGAACCTTCGTGCCCTGTCTGCATCGTTGGCAACTAAAGGTCCAGCGAATCTGCTGAGTCTCGTCCATTCCGCTGCATGCACATCCACGGGTGCTCCATTCTGCCTCAGCCCAATAAATTTCTCTTCCATTTTCTCCCGTGCAGTCCGCGGGAAGAATTTCTCCAGGAAACTCTTAGAAAACTCCGCCCAACTGATCGGCTTGGGCAAGCGGGTCTCTTCCACAAGCCACCACTCTCGGGCGTAATCCACTAGCTGAATGCGCACCACATCAACTCTTTTGTCCTCTGGAATCTGTGCCTCAATCAGCAAATTCTCCGTGTCGACCAGCCACTGCTCGGCTGGCAATGGCTCCTCCAAACCAGTGAATGTAGTCGGACCCAAACGTCTGAAATCTGCCACGGTCCCTATCCGGTCAACTGGTTTAGCTCCAGCGTTGTTTACAGACTGCCGAATGGCCTGCAAACCTTCCTGAAACGAATCTGCTTGCTGCTGGATCAGCTCAGTCTGCCTCTTTTGATTTTCCAGCATTCCTCGTATTACTCCCAACATGGTGGCTTCGTCCACGCGCCTCTGATACGTCTTGAAATTCTTATCTGCCATATTCCTGAAATCAAAAACACCCAACATTAGCATGATGATAGATTCAGTATATAGATCAAGGCTAGAACTCCAAGATACTTAAATAGAGTACCATATTGTAACTATGCCGCGGTATCATAGCCACAATTACTTAACTCCACTCAAGTCGCCTAAGTCCTAGGGATAACAAGAGGTCAGGGTTTCGAGTCGACATGCAAAGTAAGTTTGCACGTCGATATAATCAGGAAGAATGTGATTCAAAAATGGTAAAACGTTTAAGGTGGTAGGACATGTTTCCTAAACACGGGTATTCTGATTCGTGTATTGGGTACAATACCCAACTACAAAAGAATCAACCCAACTAACCTATGTCTCTGATACCAAAAGAACCATGTCACGCCCCGCTTCCCAGAGTACGCTAGATTGGGCACGCGACATAGCCAACCATGCTACCTGTGGGTAGGAAGCATCCATCCACAGTCACATTACGGCTGTAGAGATATCAAGAACAAGATAAAAATTTTCTAAAAACATGTCCATAAACCAGAATAACAGGAGTCAATAATAAATAAATGCGGAAGCAAATGATCCAATACAAATAACTGAAAAGTATGTCCCATAATACGGGCTCACATCAGGAAATAAATGCAGGAAATAAAAACTAACTAATACTAACACCTCACAGCTCAGCCTGTTGACTGAAGTACTCCTGCTCGGGCTGCGACAGCGGTAGAGAATTTGGGCCATGCAAAACCCAGACGTCAGCGCGTCATGTCAACCAGTAATATAATATGAACAGTGTAATAGGCAATGCAGAAATAAACATGAATAAAGCAATAGTATGAAACAAGCAGTGCATGGTAGTGTGGAGTGGGTAACTAAACTGTTCTATCAGGTTTTCTATTCTAAAGTCCTTGAAATCAATTTGAGTAATCCTCCATGTAACTCAAAGGATATGTCCCGTTACCCCCCGAGACCACGGATCAGGAATATGTGAACCAATAGTGGTTCTGTTCCGTTACCCCTCGGGACCACGGATCAGGAAAATGTAAGAGTCACGAATGGCTCTGTCCCGTTATCCCCCGGGACCACGGATCAAGTAATACCCTTTTAAGTTACACTTTAGTTTACACTTTTGATTTCCCCATACCCCCAAGTTATATGTGTCAGGTCAGGTATTCAGTAATCAAGAACTAATGCCAACACAAGATCAGGTAACAGCAGGTTTCGTCTGGATAGACAACAGGAATGGTCCATGAGGACTACATGTCGGGTTTGTTGGCATTAGGCACGAGATCAGGTAACAGGTCAGGTCATGGTACATCAGGTCAAGTCAACAGTAAACGGTACCATGTCAGGTGTATCAATATATATCATGTGTAACAAAGTCAAGTCAAGATGTAACAATATCGTGGGTGTGCTCACAACAGATATATAATCGAACAGGGGATTAACAGCAGGAAATAAGCAATAAATTAAACATCAATAAGCAGTTCATTCAATCACAATAGTGCATTAATATAGTGCAGCCGTTTTATTATATTAACAGGTTTTGAGCACCCTCAGCGGTGCAACAATTTAAATGATGATGCAATACAGTTAAATCAAGCCTTTGAATACGAATATCCGAATGTAATCGAACTACATGGGAAAGTGCTACAATCTATTAAACGGTAAAATGTGATTAACAGGTAAACTTGGTTCTTAGGTTAAAAGTGGCAAACTGTAATTTCTATGTTAACTGTAAAATGATATATGTCATATTGCAACCAAATGAGAAAATAACTATACCGAGTTAAGTTTTGCAGGTTTAATGAGTCAAACATATATAATTGTATAGTATAGCATGTAGCAAGTGATACTTGCCTCGACGGGTCGCGAACCGGGAAAAACGGAACGTAACGTCGGCGGGGAAACACGCGACGGACGCACGGTTCACGGATTGAACCCAAACAACGAACAATGGGACCACGCGGACCGGGGTACCTCGCTGGAACGTCGGGACACGTCACCGGCATCGCCGGATTCCGACGAAAAAGCGAACAGTGAAATATCAAGTTGTGCAAACAAGAATGCAAAGGAACCAGAGAAAAAGAAGGAGGAAAAGGAGGAGAAGGCTTACAGGGGTTGCAGAGGGCGTGCCAGCGATGGGGTCGACGGCAGTGGGGCGCCGGCGAGGAGGTTGCAGGCGACGGCTAGGGCTGCGGGTATGGAAATGGGGAAGAAAGTGGAGATGGAGAGGGGCTGGTCGGGTCGCGCAGGTGAAGAGGAGGTGCCAACGGTGGCGCGGGTGACGACGACGAGGGTCGCCGACGATGTCTCCGGCCAAACAGAGAAGGCACGGGGGTTGCTGCGGGGTCTCTGTTGCGGCGCCGAGCACACGAGGTGAAGGAGGTGCAGTGGCTGCGACGAGGGCGAAGAGGCGAGGGTGATGGTGGTGGTGGCGTCGGCGTTGGGCTGCGGCGGCAACGGGCACGGTGGCTAAGGCTAGGTCGCGATGGTTTCAGTTTTCTCGTGGCTGGAAAAATATATGAGGGGAAGGAGAAAGGTAATATATATATAGGAGAGAGAGAGAGAGTTAGAGAGAGAGAGATATAGAAAGATAGAGAGAGAGAGAGAGTGAGAGAGATACGTTAGAGAGGGGGAAGAGAAAGAGAGAGATTGGAGGGGCCCACGGGGGTTAAGAGCCCCGTGATTGGCCAGAGAGATTTAAATGGTTAAAAAAAGATTTAATATTAAGGATTTAAGAATTTAAAACCTAACAGTAAGATTATAATACGAATATTATAAGGTTTCGAATATTTTATTAATTTGGGATTTTGGCGCTAAATGAAACATTTCCAAATCGCGCCCGGGTTGGGTCCAAAAATTTGAAATTCAAATAATAGGATTTTAAGCGGGTTCCAAATTTAAAAATGAAATGTTTTATGGTTAAAAAGTATGCCCCCAAGTCTGACACCTGTATACGCGCGTAGTCGTCCAAACTCGCCCGTTTCACCGAACGGGATGAGAACTCGACGCACGGACGCTACCACGCGGCTAGGGTGACGAGTAGGCCAAGATAGATATTTTAATTTTATTTTAGGTGCTAAAATTTGTTATATGCAGAAATGACTTAGCCAGATAAAATTTTTACAGTAAGACCCAAACCAGCAAGATAAATGAAATGAGTAATATCTAATGCTCAACCAATAACAGAAAATAGTAGTATTGGGCTCGGGTGTTACATTGCTTCCGATCGTTTCTCCAGTATTGGATTAATATCAACTTATTGCATCTACTGCAAAAACAACTTCTGGTGTGGTACTTGACATCTCATGAATGACTCAATTGCCTAAGCAAGTGATCTGCCAATCATGCACATCCCTCTCCCCTTTAGTCTATAAGACACCTTTAGAGAGGGTGACTCCATCACCTGCAGGTACACTACCGTGCCAGGAGTCGTCTATTCTAAAACACCTTTAGAATGCTGTCTAAGTATCCTGATTGGGACACTTCCCAAATCTAGATCTAAAACCATAGATCTAGTAGCCAGAATGTCTGATATAATATCCAAGCCCTATATGGAGAAACCATTATGTGACGACCAAAGAATAACCGATCGTAGTATAGGAATATCACTTCCTATTCTATGTATGTCATCCAAATACCATGATATCATACCCTACTACCTTCCTAACTGATCCATCCCCTATTCTGATGAAGTCAAACCTATGACTGTCACATCAGAAATAGATGATCTATCTCCGCTATATCTGCTTTAGTCTATAAAAAGACATAAGCCACTTGTCCACCATGCTTCCGCTGCTCCTACTGACCACGACAACCCTCTGGCAGAGTCATATAGACGTACACTTCTAAAGCCAGTTTAGAACGACGCTATACTCATCCTCCTGCCGGGTCTCACAGACTGGAATAACAGCAATGGAAAGTCTGGGTAAACAAGAACCTCCCTATCACCGTCCTTGAGGCTACCGAAGTACCTCTCGGGTGCCTGAGGTTACCCACCACATCTGCGGAGTGGCCAATGGAATGTCAAACCAGATTGAATTTTTAGGTTCTTATCAAATTTTCAGTAATCGTTTGCGGTTCTGGAATCACTTCCAGTTCTACTACTCCCACTAATGTTTTCTGAAAAATCCATTTCTTTTAAAACTGTGGCGAGTCAAGAACAATATCACTATTGATCTTCCAGATGGTAGAAAGTCAACCCTTGTCATAGCCTGGGTCAACCCACAAACAGCCATTACAGAAACATGCCTTGAGTTATCCAGAGTCTGGTTTTAGGCATAAGCCGGACAACTCCCCGTACCTTAACATCGTTAAGATACGAACTGTTCTATATCCAATATAGAAGCAGAGGCACTGATTTAATTGAAACAGATTCAAATCATGCAGCTGTCCCCAGTGCATGTCAACTAAATGGAGAGAGGCCGATCAGCGTTACTCAACTTAGGAGTTCTTCCAATTATGAGTAACCTGAAAGAGAAGCAAGTTCTCTTAATTATTACTATCAACTGAATACCCTACACAAGTATTTACATCTTCGATCACCTTGAAGAATCCCGATACTTGCAACACCTGGTTCTCTACTTTATTCATATACCTATAACTTCTCAAAATTCGGACCTTGCGTTTCTACGAAACACTTGTCTAAAAACTAGAGAAGTCATAAGTAAATCGAATATAGTACGAGGACCAACCCCTCTGTCCTAATGGACACTGGACAATATACAATCCTCTGTATAAGTCCCTTGAGTCTAATAACTCATTCCTTGTGTGTCGTAAGTTGAAAACTGTACTTATGGTTAAGAAGAATTACACCGCTGTTTAATACTCCTTATCTAACCACCCACTGATAAGGTAAATGTCATCGACATAATTTCAAAAAGGTATATATCACTCTATAAAAAATAGACGTACAGATGTATCAATTTGAAATTGGTGCATTACAACGGATATTCAAAACCAAATATTCGCCGTCCGGCAAACAACCCAGGCGATTTCCTCAAATATCACCAATTACAACGAATCCCGATATAATGAGGGTAATCACCTAATTCCCAATAACTTACTCCCACTCATCATCTGTAAAACCATACAGATGTGAGAATCAAACCTGGTAAATACATACCCTGGAGCAAGTGTCTAATTGGGAAATCAGTTTTCCTTTAACATTACACAGTGAAACTGAAACATTGAAATGTTTCGATGGGGTATCCTGGTATTCCTAGTAATGCCTATTCCATCATCCAGATTCACAACTGTAACCGTATATTTCTTTGCCATCTCTCTAAATCCCTTTATATGTCTTTAGTCATTACCTTCTGTACACCCCTTTAGGCCAAATGGTTTTCTTCCTTCCCTACCGTTCGGCACCAGCCTATGGTTTGGAAGAAGACTATCCAATAAGCGTAATGGGTGTACTGTCCCAATCCTAGGGGCACTCACAACGCGAGAGAAGGTGAAGATAAAAGACACCTGAATAAACCTTATTCCTATTTCTCCTGAACCAGAATCCATCCCTGAACTGGAACAAGTTCCTTTCGAGTTCGTATATAACCATACGATGGAGTATCCAATAAACTGTGGATCTTCGTAGTGATACGGAGTGTCCCGGAGAAATACAAAGGTGAAGTGGGAGTGGTAATGAAATACTTGGTTTGGTCGTGAATAGCAGTCGCAATTTACTTTGCCCTCCTTCTGATCCCTTTCTTTGTCTTTACATAATACCTTCTATACACCATTTAGGCTAATTGGTTTTCTTCATTCCCTACCATTCGACACCTGCCTATGGTTTGGAAGAAGACTATCCAATTTGCATAATAGGTGTACTATCTCCTAAACCAAGGAGTACTCGCAATTTGAGAGAAGGTAAAAAGGAAAAGACAACTGAATAGTCCTATTCGTTTTCTCCAGAACCGGAAACCATCCTCGAATAAATTCCTTCGAGTTCGTATATAACCATAAGATGGTTTTGTCCAATGGAAGTGGAAGTTCGTAGTAATACGGGGTGTCCTGGAGAAAAGGGTAAAAGTAGGAGTGGCAATGAGGTTTGCAACTCTGACAATCCAAAAGCCAGTGTTTAAGAAGGTTCGGTTAATTTTGGTCTCTGAGACATAGTCTAGGGTCGGGTCAACGGTCGCTGCCAAAGAGAGAGAGAAAAGAAACACTCAGCGTGCACTCTAACCTAGATCAGAATGGTTACCAATTTATCTAATCAGGAAACCTCCCACTGTAACGTCAAATTCTCCTCCAAACCTGAAAGAAGAATTAGTCGGGATCACCCAAAGAGTAAACCAACTCATCAGTGGGAATCGGGATCCAACTATCATCGCATGATAACGTGACGGAATCCGCTCACGTTATCACACTCCAGAAGGTATGCGCATATCTGGCAAGTTTCAGTTTCTTTAGAAATTCCCGATGTGATTTTTGCCCCATGCTCTTATGACCTTGACGAAGGCCAACATATCATAAGTCACATGTCAAGTTCTACCCATCATTATCCAGGTTAATTTGAACCCACCCGTACATACCCTTGACGAATGCCAAAATAGTAGTACGACTGTCTCAAACCAACGCATCTATCTATACTGCAGAAAAGTAACAAATAGCTACCATACACTATGCCTTGACGAAGGCCAACATACATAGCATGAATACTAGGTGCTACCTTTCTGAAATGACGGAGGGCTACGAATAGTTTCTGGCGAAAAACCTTTAACGTAATGAACTTGATATCGTTGAAGGAACTGGATAGTTTTATAAAAATATAGTGGCGAAAACCTTTGCTAAAGAGGTCACTCCCGGTGAAGGGATCTCGGCCCTTTCCCCGTAGAATGAGGTGCAGGATATTCCAACTGAATACCATGATGCAAAGCAAAAGTAAACGACTATAGTGAACTTATTGCCCTTGTAACACCCGAGCCCAATGGTACTCTTTTCAGTTACTGTTTGAGCATAATGTGGTACTCATTTCATTTAACTTGCTTGTTTGTTGCTTACTGTAAAATTTACCCGGCAAAAGTCATTTCTACATATAACAAATTTTGGCATCTAAAATAAAATTGAAAATATTTATCTTGGCCTACTTGACACCCCTAACCCTGTTGTAGCGTCCGTACATCGTGTTCTTGTCCCGTTCAGTAAAACGGGCGAGTTTGGATGGCTACGTGCACGTACGTGTGTCCGTTTTGGGGGTATGCTTTTTAATCATAAAACACTTCATTTTCACTTTTGGATCCCGCTTAAAATCCTATTATTTCAATTTCAATTTTTTGGACCCAACCCGGGCGCGATTTGGAAATGTTTTACTTTGCGCCAAAATCCTAAATTTTAATATTTTAACCGTCGCATATTTCCTTAACCTTATATATATTACTGTTACTTAAAATCTAATATTTTATCGTTTAAATCCTTTCTTTAAATTTTCCTAACACCTAATTTAATCCATCAACCAATCACATTCTTTCCTTTATCCCTCGTGGGCCCCACACCTCACACTTTTCTCTCTCTCTCTTACCGTCTCTCTCGTATCCTTCTTTATCTATCTCTCTCTCTCTCTCCTCTGAATCCCTCTCTCTCTCTCCCTCCCTCATCTCTCTCTCTCTCTCTCCCCTATATCTCTCTTTTCCCCACGTAAATCTTTTCTTCTTCATTTTCCTTTTTCACGAGAACGCAGAAACCCAACCCTACCGCCGCCGTCTCCCTCACCGCCGCAGCCCCAACGCCAACACCACCATCACCGGCCTCCTCGCCTCATCGCCCTCATCGCAGCCACACCCACTTCCTTCCTCCTTTCCCCACGTTCTCGTGCACCCTACACCATCACCGTGGCCACCTGCAACCCCGAGCAACCCATGAACCCTCATCACCGGCGACTCGCCGTCGCCACCACCCGACCTCACCCTCGTCTCATCGCTCTCATAACCACCTCCTCTCCCTCTACTTCTTTCCCCGACGAGATCCCTGCCACCCTCGACAACCCATCGACCTCGACCTCAACCTACACCCTCACCGCCGATCACCCACCACCTCGTCGACCTTACCTCGTCGCTGTCATCCTCTCATCCCTCTCATGCTTCTTCCCCGACACCACTGCAGATCTCGACACCAACACTTCCTACCCGAGCCGACCCCAAAACTCCTTCAAACAAACCTCTTCGCCGGAGCTCCGATTCCTTGCCGTCGACATCACCACCCCCTCTGCAAACGCAGAGCATTAGCACGGTAAGCCTTCTTCTTCTTCTTTCTTCTCATTCTTCTTCCCCCTTCTTCATTCCTCATTTTCTCCATTCTTGAATGCTGTTATCTGTAGTTCACCGGAATCCGGCCATGCCGGCGACGCGTCCCGACGTTCCAGCGTGGTACCCCGACCCGTGTGGCTTCACCGTTCGTCGTTTGGGTTCATTCCGTGAACCGTGCGCCCGTCGCGAGCTTTCCCCGCCGACGGTTAACGTTTCGTTTTCCCGATTCGCGACCCGTCGAGGCAAGTATCCCTTGCTACATGCTATACAATAAATTTATATATGTTTTGACACACTAAACCTGTAAAACTTAACTTGGTATAGTCGTTTTCCCATTTTGGTTGCAATATGGCATTATATCATTTTTACAGTTAACATAGAATTTACAGTTTGCCAATTTAAACCTAATAACCAAGTTTACCTGTTTAATCACATTTTACTGTTTAATAGATGGTAGCACTTACCCATGTAGTTCTATCACCTTCGGACATTCGTATTCAAAGGCTTGATATAACTGTATTGCATCGATACCTAAACTATTGCACCGCTAAGGGTGCTCAAACCCGTTAATATAATTAAACGGCTGCACTGTATTACTGTACTCTTGTGATTGAATGAAACTGCTTATTATTGTTTAACTCATTGCTTATTTCCTGTTGTTAATATCCTATTCGACTATACATCTGATTGGGAGCACTCACGATATTGTTTATATCTTGACTTGACATGGCTATATATATATATATTGATACACCTGACATGGTACCGTATACTGTTGACTTGACCTGATATACCATGACCCGACCTGTTACCTGATCTCGTGTCTAATGCCAATAAACCTGACATGTAGTCCTCATGGACCGTTCCTATTGTCTATCCAGACAAACCTGCTGTTACCTGATCCTGTGTTGGCATTAGTTCTTGATTACTGAATACCTGACTCGACATACATAGCTTGGGGGTATGGGAAAATCAAAAGTGTAAACTAAAGTGTAACTTAAAAGGGTATTACTTGATCCGTGGTCCCGGGGGGTAACGGGACAGAGCCATTCGCGACTCTTACATTTTCCTGATCCGTGGTCCCGGGGGGTAACGGGACAGAACCACTATTGGTTCACATATTCCTGATCCGTGGTCCCGGGGGGTAACGGGACATATCCTTTGAGTTACATGGAGGATTACTCAATTGATTTCAAAGACTTTAGAATAGAAAACCTGACAGAACAGTTTAGTCACCCACTGCACACTACCCTGCACTGCTCGATTCACATTATTTGCTACTCTCATTTTTATTCATGTTTATTTTGCATTGCCTGTTACACTGTTCACATTATATTACTTGATGACATGACGCGCTGACGTCTGGGTTTTGCATGGCCCAGATTCTTTACCTCTGTCGCTGTCCGAGCAGGAGTACTTCAGCCAGCAGGCTGAGTTGTGAGTTTTGTAGTGGTTAGTTTTATTTCCTGCATTTTATTTCCAGATGTGAGCCCGCATTATGGGACATACTTTTCTGTTATTGTATTGGATCATTTGCTTCCGCATTTATTTATCATTGACTCTTGTTATTCTGGATTATGGACATGTTTTAGATAGTTTTATCTTGTTCTTGATATCTCTACAGCCGTAATGTGACTGTGGATGGATACTTCCTACCCACAGGTAGCATGGTTGGCTAAGTCACATACCCAATCTTGTGTACTCTGGGAAGCGGGGCGTGACATGGTTCTTTTGGTATCAGAGAGCCAGGTTAGTTGGGTTGATTCTTTTGTAGTTGGGTATTATACCCAATACACAAATCAGAATACCCGTGTTTAGGAAACATGTCCTGCCACTTTGCCGTTTTACCATTCTTGAATCACATTCTTCCTAATTATATCTTTTACGATGTGCAAACTTCCTTTGCATATCAACTCGAAAACCTGATTCCTTATTATCTCTAGGACTTAGGCGACTTGGGTGGAGTTATGTAATTGTGGCTATGATACCGCGGCATAGTTACAATGCGGCACTCTATTTAAGTATCTTGGAGTTCTAGCCTTGATCTATATTTAAAATCTATCATCATGCTAATGTTGGGTATTTTGAGTTCAGGATTATGGCCGGTAAGAAATTGAAGACATACCAGAGGCGTGTGGACGAAGCCGCCATGCTTGGAGTGATAAGAGGAATGCTGGAGAATCAAAGAAACAGACCGAGCTGATCCAGCAGCAAGCGGACTCGTTTCGGGAAGGTTTGCAGATCGTTCAGCAGTCTTTAAACAATGTTGGAGCGAGACCAGTTGACCGAGCAGGGACCGTAGCAGATTTCAGGCGGTTGGGTCCGTCTACATTTACTGGTTTAAAGGAGCCGTTGCCAGTGGAGCAGTGGCTAGTTGACACAGAGAACTTGCTTTTTGCGGCACAGATTCCAGATGACAAAAAAGTTGTTGTGGTACGCATTCAGCTAGTGGACTACGCCCGAGAATGGTGGCTTGTTGAGGAGACCCGCTTGCCCAAGCCGATCAAGTGGGCGGATTTTTTCTAAGAGTTTCCTGGAGAAGTTCTTCCCGCGGACTGCACGGGAGGAAATGGAAGAGAAGTTCATTGGACTAAAGCAGAAGGGAGCACCCGTAGATGTGCATGTAGCAGAATGGACGAGACTCAGTAGTTTCGCTGGACCTTTAGTTTCCAACGATGCAGACAGGGCACGGAGGTTCATGCGCAGCTTGGACGTGGACATCCAGAGGCAGATTGCCTCCCTGGGTTTGACCACTTTCTCACAAGTACTTGCGGCAACCGAGAGCAGCAGAGTTTATCTGGGATGAAGGGGAGTTTCCAGCAGACAGCAGTTGCGTTAAGGAAGCAGTTTGGTCGGGCCGGTCGAGTTTAGGGCTAGGCCGACAAACAATATTCTTGCATCAATGGAAGTGATGAAAGTAAAGAGCCGGTTGTTGTTCGTGATTCTATGGACGTGTTTGAAGATATATCGGGTTTACCGCCGAGGAGAGACGTGGAGTTCGCAATTGATCTTATTTCTGGTGCAGCGCCAGTATCTAAAGCGTATTATCCAATGGCGCCAGTAGAGTTGGGAGAAGTAAAGAAACAGGTTGCTGAATTGCTTGAAAAAGGGTTGGATTCGAAGCAGTAACTCGCCTTGGGGAGCTCCAGTTCTTCTTGTAAAGAAGAAGGATGGCACAAGAAGGATGTGCATCGACTATCGAGAATTAAACCGGGTGGCTATCAAGAACAAGTACCCGATCCCTCGCATTGGAGAACTTTTTGAGCAGCTTAGTGGCGCGAGGGTATTCTCGAAGTTGGATTTACGATCTGGATATCATCAGGTCCGAGTGAAAATAGAAGATATTTGCAAGACGGTGTTCCGAACTCGGTATGGACATTACGAGTACTTAGTGATGCCCTTCAGAGTAACGAATGCGCCGGCAGTATTCATGGACTTGATGAACCGAATCTTTTCACCGTTCTTGGATCAGTTCATTGTGGTATTCATTGACGATATTCTGGTTTACTCGAAGAGTTTTGAAGAGCATGCTGAGCATTTGAAGATCGCACTGCAGACGTTGAGACATGAGAAATTGTATGCAAAGATAAGTAAGTGCGAGTTTTGGCTGGAGGAAGTAAGGTTTTTGGGGCATGTTGTGTCTGGCGATGGCATTGCCGTCGATCCAGAAAAGATTGCAGCAGTTCGAGATTGGCCTATTCCAAAGAATGTTGCTGAGATAAGAAGTTTTCTTGGATTAGCCGGATACTACAGGAGATTTGTGAAGAACTTTGCTCGTCTGGCAGAGCCGTTGACCAAGCTTACGCGCAAGGAGGTACCTTTTGTATGGGCGGATAAGTGTGCGTTAGCTTTCGAGACGTTGAAGCAGAAGTTGATAACCGCCCCTATTCTGACCGTGCCAGACAATTCCGGAGGATTGGTGATTCACAGCGACGCATCTCGGAAAGGATTGGGATGTATTTTGATGCAGCATGGGAAGGTTGTAGCATACGCATCGAGACAGTTGAAGACCCATGAGAAGAATTATCCAACTCATGACTTGGAGCTTGCGGCTGTGATTTTCGCTTTGAAGATTTGGAGACACTACCTTTTGGGCGAAAGAGTCGAAGTTTTTACAGATTATAAGAGCTTGAAGTATGTGTTCACACAGAAGGAGCTTGACATGAGGCAGCGTAGATGGTTGGAGCTGATGGCTGACTACGATCTTGATCTTAAGTACCATCCGGGGAAGGTTAATGTTGTGCCGGATGCGCTTAGTCGGTTACCAGTAATTCAGGTGTTAACCACGCAGAAGGAGATCGTCGCAGATTTTCGAAGATTTGACTTGGAGGTTGTGCTACCGCGTTCTACGGGACAGTTGTTGCAGCTGCAAGTACATTCGTCTTTGATCGAGAATATTAAAGCAGCTCAATCGCAGGATCCTAGACTGCAAAAGTTTCGAGAGCAGGTTGAAGCCGGGCTACGAACAGATTTATTGATCCACGAAGATGGTTCGTTGAGGTATGGTAGCAGTTTGTGTGTGCCAAAGGGTGCTGTTCGTGAAGAGCTTATGAAGAAGGCACACAGTTCAGCTTATTCTGTACATCCAGGAGGCACAAAGATGTACCAAGATATTCGACAGCATTTCTGGTGGGAAGGCATGAAACGGGAGATTGCTCACTTTGTGGCTAAGTGCTTGGTGTGTCCGCAAGTTAAGGCTGAACATCAAAGGGTTGCTGGTTTATTGCAACCCCTTCCGATTCCTCAATAGAAGTGGGAAACATATAACCATAGATTTCGTGACGGCTTTACCGCGGAGTCCAAAAGGCAACAAGGCAATATGGGTAATTGTTGACCGATTGACCAAGGCAGCTCACTTTATTCCTTTTCGGGTTGGTCAATCAACAGAGACTTTGGCAGAGCGGTACATGCAGGAGATTGTAAGATTGCATGGTGTACCGGTGAGCATTGTGTCCGATCGGGACACTCGGTTCTTATCACACTTCTGGAGGAGTTTACAGGAAAGTTTGGGGACTTGATTGAAGTTTAGCACAGCTTATCATCCTCAAACTGATGGTCAGTCGGAGAGAACGATCCAAACTCTTGAGGATATGTTGAGAGCATGCATGTTGGACTTCAAGGAGTCTTGGGAGGATCATCTACTTTTGGTGGAGCTGTCTTACAACAACATTTTTCAGGCAACTATTCAGATGGCTCCATTTGAAGCTTTGTATGGTCGTAAATGCCGTTCACCTGTTTGTTGGGACGATGTCGGTGAACGAAGATTATTGGAACCAGATTTGGTTGTGCAGACAGTTGAGAAGGTTAACCCTATCAGAAATCATATGAAGGCAGCACAGGACCGACAGAAGAGTTGGGCAGATACGTCAAGAAGACCTCTAGAGTTCACCGTGGGTGATTTGGTATTCTTGAAGATATCACCGACTAGAGGGGTGATTCGTTTTGGAAGTCGAGGAAAGCTTAGTCCTCGATTCGTTGGACCCTTGAGATCGTGGAGCGTGTTGGTGAGATAGCGTATCGTTTGGCGTTACCGCAGTCCTTGGAAAATGTGCACGATGTGTTTCACGTATCTCAACTCCGTAAGTATGTTCGAGATGAAACACACGTTTTGGATCATTCGGAGCTAACAGTGCGAGAAGATTTGACTTTTGAGGAGCGACTGATTGAAATCGTGGATCGAAGGGAAATGGTTCTTAAGAACAAGGTTAACCCCCTTGTGCTTGTTTCTTGGGGTAATCGCTCGCATGGAGAGTCCACTTGGGAACGAGAAGATGAAATCCGGCAGAAGTTTCCTCACATTTTCTTGTAGTTATCTATCTTTGTATTCTTGGAATTTCGAGGACGAAATTCTTTTTGTAGTTGGATATAATGTAACACCCGAGCCCAATGCTACTATTTTTAGTTACTGTTTGAGCATAATGTGGTACTCATTTCATTTAACATGCTTGTTTGTTGCTTACTGTAAAATTTACCCGGCAAAGTCATTTCTACATATAACAAATTTTGGCATCTAAAATAAAATTGAAAATATTCATCTTGGCCTACTTGACACCCCTAACCCTGTTGTAGCGTCCGTACATCGTGTTCTTGTCCCGTTCAGTAAAACATGCGAGTTTGGATGGCTACGTGCACGTACGTGTGTCCGTTTTGGGGGTATGCTTTTTAATCATAAAACACTTCATTTTCACTTTTGGATCCCGCTTAAAATCCTATTATTTCAATTTCAATTTTTTGGACCCAACCCGGGCGCGATTTGGAAATGTTTTACTTTACGCCAAAATCCCAAATTTTAATATTTTAACCGTCGCATATTTCCTTAACCTTATATATATTACTGTTACTTAAAATCTAATATTTTATCGTTTAAATCCTTTCTTTAAATTTTCCTAACACCTAATTTAATCCTTCAACCAATCACATTCTTTCCTTTATCCCCCGTGGGCCCCACACCTCACACTTTTCTCTCTCTCTCATACCGTCTCTCTAGTATCCCTCTCTATCTCTCTCTCTCTCTTCTCTCTCTTTCTCCTGAATCCCTCTCTCTCTCTCTCCCTCATCTCTCTCTCTTTCTCTCCCCCCTATATCTCTCTCTTCCCCACGTAAATCTTTTCTTCTTCATTTTCCTTTTTCACGAGAACGCAGAAACCCAACCCTACCGCCACCGTCTCCCTCGCCGCCGCAGCCCCAACGCCAACACCACCATCACCGGCCTCCTCGCCTCCTCGCCCTCGTCGCAGCCACACCCACCTCCTTCCTCCTTTCCCCACGTTCTCGTGCACCCTACACCATCACCGTGGCCACCTGCAACCCCGAGCAACCCATGAACCCTCATCACCGGCGACTCGCCGTCGCCACCACCCAACCTCACCCTCGTCTCATCGCTCTCATAACCACCTCCTCTCCCTCTACTTCTTTCCCCGACGAGATCCCTGCCACCCTCGACAACCCATCGACCTCGACCTCAACCTACACCCTCACCGCCGATCACCCACCACCTCGTCGACCTTACCTCGTCGCTGTCATCCTCTCATCCCTCTCATGCTTCTTCCCCGACACCACTGCAGATCTCGACACCAACACTTCCTACCCGAGCCGACCCCAAAACTCCTTCAAACAAACCTCTTCGCCGGAGCTCCGATTCCTTGCCGTCGACATCACCACCCCCTCTGCAAACGCAGAGCATTAGCATGGTAAGCCTTCTTCTTCTTCTTTCTTCTCATTCTTCTTCCTCCTTCTTCATTCCTCATTTTCTCCATTCTTGAATGCTGTTATCTGTAGTTCACAGGAATCCGGCCGTGCCGGCGACGCGTCCCGATGTTCCAGCGTGGTACCCCGACCCGTGTGGCTTCACCGTTCGTCGTTTGGGTTCATTCCGTGAACCGTGCGCCCGTCGCGAGTTTTCCCCGCCGACGGTTAACGTTCCGTTTTCCCGATTCGCGACCCGTCGAGGCAAGTATCCCTTGCTACATGCTATAAAATAAATTTATATATGTTTTGACACACTAAACCTGTAAAACTTAACTTGGTATAGTCGTTTTCCCATTTTGGTTGCAATATGGCATTATATCATTTTTACAGTTAACATAGAATTTACAGTTTGCCAATTTAAACCTAATAACCAAGTTTACCTGTTTAATCACATTTTACTGTTTAATAGATGGTAGCACTTACCCATGTAGTTCTATCACCTTCGGACATTCGTATTCAAAGGCTTAATATAACTGTATTGCATCGATACCTAAACTATTGCACCGCTAAGGGTGCTCAAACCCGTTAATATAATTAAACGGCTGCACTGTATTACTGCACTCTTGTGATTGAATGAAACTGCTTATTATTGTTTAACTCATTGCTTATTTCCTGTTGTTAATACCCTGTTCGACTATACATCTGATTGGGAGCACACTCACGATATTGTTTATATCTTGACCTGACATGGCTATATATATATATATTGATCCACCTGACATGGTACCGTATACTGTTGACTTGACCTGATATACCATGACCTGACCTGTTACCTGATCTCGTGTCTAATGCCAACAAACCTGACATGTAGTCCTCATGGACCGTTCCTATTGTCTATCCAGACAAACCTGCTGTTACCTGATCCTGTGTTGGCATTAGTTCTTGATTACTGAATACCTGACTCGACATACATTGCTTGGGGGTATGGGAAAATCAAAAGTGTAAACTAAAGTGTAACTTAAAAGGGTATTACTTGATACGTGGTCCCGGAGGGTAACGGGACAGAGCCATTCGTGACTCTTACATTTTCCTGATCCGTGGTCCCGGGGGGTAACGGGACAGAACCACTATTGGTTCACATATTCCTGATCCGTGGTCCCGGGGGGTAACGGGACATATCCTTTGAGTTACATGGAGGATTACTCAATTGATTTCAAAGACTTTAGAATAGAAAACCTGACAGAACAGTTTAGTCACCCACTGCACACTACCCTGCACTGCTCGATTCACATTATTTGCTACTCTCATTTTTATTCATGTTTATTTTGCATTGCCTGTTACACTGTTCACATTATATTACTTGATGACATGACGCGCGGACGTCTGGGTTTTGCATGGCCCAGATTCTTTACCTCTGTCGCTGTCCGAGCAGGAGTACTTCAGCCAGCAGGCTGAGTTGTGAGTTCTGTAGTGGTTAGTTTTATTTCCAGATGTGAGCCCGCATTATGGGACATACTTTTCTGTTATTGTATTGGATCATTTGCTTCCGCATTTATTTATCATTGACTCTTATTATTCTGGATTATGGACATGTTTTAGATAGTTTTATCTTGTTCTTGATATCTCTACAGCCGTAATGTGACTGTGGATGGATACTTCCTACCCACAGGTAGCATGGTTGGCTATGTCACGTGCCCAATCTTGCGTACTCTGGGAAGCGGGGCGTGACAGCCCTGACGCAAACTTCTGTCCAAGGGGTCACTCTCGGTGAACGGATCTCGGCCCTTGCCTCGTCGACTGAGGAGCAGGATATTCCAACTGAATACCACTGTGCAAAACAAAAGCGAACGTCCTTGCAATAACAGCTTTTTGAAAAATGTTCCAACAACATCAGAATAGGTTTGTTTTTAACTTGCATTGATCCGAATCAATGCAGTCCCATCAATTGATCACACCAATAAAGAACGAAAATAATGACGTATGTATATGCCATCTGCATTCGCCACTGGGTCCCGTCATTACCCGTTAGGTTAGTTAACTAACGACAGAGCGGGGACTGGACTAGCGCGGATGTAAAACATATACAACACCTACTAGAGTATATATCAATATATAATATTTCGCTCAAGGCGTGATAAAATGCAACATCACAGAAATGTATAGCATCACAGAACAATACAGATATCTGGGATCCCCTGGTTTCACAGAGCCGCTACTGAAACCCGACGTTCTCCTGGTCGTGTGGATAGCCTGTGCAATGAAATCCTAGACCCCTACGGGCGCGGCAAGTTACCCGCCAAAACCTGAAGCGAGGCAGTCCCCTTCACAACGTGAATGGACCACCCAGCACTTCACGGAATCCGGTAACTTGGGCACCCCTCCTGGGTCAACCTGTACCCCCTACGAGTGCGGCGAATAGCCCGCCAATTCTAGAGTGAATCCCCCTCCGTCTCAATGCCATGAGATGCGGGCTCATTGCCCTCTAGAACCCGGCTATCCGTGCATCCCTCTGCGGGGTAATCCTAGTACAGAAAGTAAAATATACATACAATGGGTATATCGACCTCGACCCGGTCGTGCCGCAAAAGAATAATACAAACAGGCAGTGACGGCAGTCCACATGTCGGACGCTCGCCCAGCAATAACAAATGTACATAATACAACCAAATCTATACTAACATTGCATCCAGGCTATCCCCCACGACCAATCCGCAACATCACAGCACAATCACAGAACATCAACGTGAATGTCACGTTCGCAAATCCGTCTAACCGGGTTATAGCAGTTAGACAGGATTTACCGATCAAGTGACATTCACGGTCGCAGATATAATGTAAATACTGTGAACTAATGTGTTTAAAATTTTCGATCGATCAAATTTTCCTAAGTGGGCCCCCAAGCACTACTGTAGCACTTAAAGAAATTCTGGACCCAAAAAGAATATTCCAAAACCCCAATTTCCCTGTTTAAAGAGCTCTGTACAAAATTGGTGCAGTGAGGGCACTGTACTGCAGCGGAACTGCGGCCCCAAGGGGGTTTTGGCCGCGGTTCCGCGGTGATTCTACTGTGTCACGCCACCATTTTTCTCCAGAATTCTTAAAACTTCCTGCAAGTACTTCTGCAACATACTGAAAAAGTTTTCGAGCTAAAAAAATTTCGACAGAAACCTGATGCATTGAAAATGCGGATTTTGGAATTTTTTTGTTCGATCGGAAATGTAAACACGTTAGACAAAGCTAGACTAGGTTAATGGCCTGGCTCTGATACCAGTGTAAGTGCACGGCGGCGCCCCGGCCGTCTTCCCGAGGCCAAAATGCGGAAGCGATGATTTACTTTAACTTTTGAACCGGCACCACCGCGCACAAAAATCTCGGATCGGGCCATTAATCTAGTCCTAGCTAACAAAAGAACGGGTAGAGAGATATACCGAGCGATCCGTGTCCTTCGGTCTTCTCGTCTTCGTCCCGATCTCCTACGGAATGTCCGGTCTCCACCCCCTCGCCGGAAGGGCACCACGTCGCCGGCTTCTTTTACGGGTTCCCACCTCTGGACCGAGGCAATTCGGGCACGAAGTTGGCGAGTCAACGTGCCCAAGATATGCTATAGAATACGTGTAATGCTCATGTCTTATTTGGGGTTGTGGAAGTTGCCATATAAGTGGAGGAATGATATGTGAACTTTTTCTAGATGAACTTGGGGATTTTTCTAACATGAAAAGAACAAAAATCCCCACACCAAATTTTGGACAGCCCTCCAAAGAGCTTGGCCGGCCAAAGTGAATGGAGAGGAGAGAATGAGAGAGGGAGTGGGTGTATCAAAAAGGAGTGAGCCAAAAACAAGAGAGAGAAAAGGGTTATCATGAAAAAGGAAATGATCACAGACTAAAACCCACACTCCATCAACCAATCATCTTATCACAAAGTCAAGCAATCATGAAGAAGTCAAGAAGTCAAGGGATGGTGCAATCATCATGACACAACAATATGCAAAAGGCCACCTCCCACAATACTTATTTGCACAATTGCAAATAAGCCCTCCTCTACCATTTTTCGGTCAAAGAAAGATACAAAGAAAAATGGCCGAAACCGGAAAACAAACTGGCAACTCCAAAAACTGATCCCGTAATAAATTACAGGAAAACCCCGCTACTGTATATACATACCCGCATTTGTATTCCGACCGAATACAAATGCAATGAGACAAAATCTACACTGTGCAATACTAGGATCCGGCTTAAACCAAAGCCCGCTTGTATTATTCGTCCGATCATGATCCGTGCAATACCGCACGTATCTGATCGAACCCTGCCATATCTCCATACGGCCTCTACAGCGTTTCGCCCGAAACTTGAGAAAACGGTCTGTGGGGGACTCTAAAGACCCGTCAATACTTTAGTTATGGATTTAACCGCTAGCACGTCAGAGGTATTAGCCTATACGTAACGGGCTACCAGGTATTGACCAAAAGGGACGTCGATGAGCGAACTCATCCTGACACCCTACTGAGCCTGTCAGTGACAATATCCGTACAGTCCGGTCCGTTCGTCTATGAGCATCGCATGGCGGGCCTAGGGGGTTGGTAAAAGTCAAACCCCCAAAAGCGGTACAAGTCGTGTCGGAGTGTTGCCCAGAACACCCTGAGATACTACTGGAATACCTACCAGTAAATCTCCTGTCGGCCGAGGGCTTTGTGTAATGGCTCTCCTAGACACAGCGCGACCTTACCCCCAATACCGGGAGAGACGAACCCCTGAAGATCCGCTCACTGCCTCCATGTGGCTCGGGACTGTACCCAACTAAAACCTGTTTGCACGTCTCCTTTGAGCGTGGTAGGGTAGTAATCAAAGTAAAGTGGGAACTCATACGAGACAAATGACGATCCTCAGGTCGATGAACTAACCTGTACACATGTCACCAGGGAACTGCTATCTGACGTCAGGTATAAGTCCAACTAGCATGTTTCCGGCGAGTCCTGTCCGGTGTACTCATAACCCAATGAGCACCTGTATACATCTTAGGTGAACCAACTGACACCAGTGGCTTGTGAGACCGGCCACCGCCCCTCGTCGGGGTCTCGACTGTATACACTAGTCTACTCTGGAGTATCGATGCCCTGTCTCGAAACTCCCATGACTAGGGACCTTTTAAGGATGTTCTTATAGACTACCAGCTCCCACGTATATGATCGCCCTCATACTGCTGGCAGTCAAGCAAGAATCCTAGGGGCTCTATCAACGTGTAATAGCGACCTGTCAGGTCACCTAAAGCAGTACATGATGATAAAGATAAACCAGATAGCATACTATCATCTTGAGTAAGACTGTCCTACCGGAATAGGTCCTCCCTCAATCATTGCAATCACGTGCCTGTGATCCAATAATTGACTCTGAGGGCACTATTTCCAACACTCTATTCAATAGGTATATGGCTGTCTCAAGCGCATACCCCCAGAAGGAAATAGGTAACACAGTAGTGCTCATCATAGAGCGCACCATATCTAATAGGGTGCGATTTCTCCGCTCCGATACACCGTTGTGCTGTGGTGTATAAGGATGAGTAAGCTGAGAGAGAATCCCATTCTCTTTTAGATAATCCAGGAACTCATTGCTCAAGTATTCTCCTCCTCGATCTGATCGAAGGATCTTAATACTTTTACCCGTTTGGTTCTCTACTTCGTTCTTATATTCTCTGAATTTCTCAAAAGTTTCAGACTTGTGTTTTATCAGGAACACATGTCCGTATATTGAGAGATCGTCAGTGAATGTAATGAAGTATGAGGAACCGTTCCTGGCATGTGTAGACATGGGACCACATACATCACTATGTATCAGTCCCAAGAGTTCTGTAACTCTTTCTCCGTGTCCACTGAACAGAGTTTTGGTCATCTTGCCTTTGAGACATGACTGGCAAGTGTCATAAGATGAAAATTCGAACGGATTCAAATATTCATCCTTATGTAACTTAGCTAGCCGTGTCGCATTGATATGACCTAGTCTACAATGCCACAAGAAGGATTCGTTCATTTCTGAACTCTTTCTCTTGTGTGTGTTTTGTACATTAAGTACTGTAGTTTGGTTGATAACATATATGCCATTATTTAATGATCCTGATCCAATCAACTTTTGATTCAGGAATATGTTCATAACATTATCCTGTACTACAAAATTATATCCTTCTTTGCTCAATAAAGAAACTGATATAAGATTGCATATCAGGGTCGGAATGTAATAGCATTCGTTCAGAACCAATGTATTACCATTTGGTAACACAAGGTGATATTCGCCAACTGCTTTGGCTGCAACATTTGCACCATTCCCTACTCTTATGGAATGATCACCCTCTCCCAATTCCCTACCTTTTCGTAGCCCATGTAACATATTACATATATGGGATCCCAATCCGGTATCTAATACCCAGGACGTAGGGTGAACTGAGAAACAATTCTCGATATCTAACACACCCGAAGAAGATGCATCAGCATGCTTGTTCTTCGTCTGGGCGGCGTGAGAATCCAGATATTTTCCTATTCCCTGCTCGGACTTATAACAATTATAAGTTGGAGCTGGACCAACGTTCCCCTGCTCAGTATAAAAAATGGGTTCAGTCAATACATCCATATTATTATCTTGATTAGGGTCTGACATGGTCGCTACCTGGAGAGAGAGAGAAGAAAACACTTTAGCGTATGCTCTTGCAAGATTAGATTGGTTATTATCTTATCTAATCAGGATGGCTCCCACTGCTTTTTATCAAATCTTCCTTAAAACCCTAAAAGGTAAGATTAGCCGGGATTAATTACACCTTACAAGTTCGCCAATCTTTCGGTCAGGCCAGTGTTGGTACTTTGAGGGAGGTTCCCCGTGGCTTCGTATGGACCTAATTAGAATAAAGCTCGTTTTCCCAGAGGCATAACCCCGTAAACACCTTTCTAGACACCTACTTGATCGGCTAATTGTCATGTGTAAAACTCTCCCAGGAGTAACTTTTACTCCCAGTGAGTATCAGGATCCATCTATCTCATAGAAGGTATGCAATCTCATTGCAAATTTCAACACTTGAAATTCCTGATAATACTTTTGCCCTTAGCAACTTATGACCTTGGCTAAGGTCAACAAATTATAAGCGCCAGCCAAGTTCAACCCGTCATTTCCCGATTGAATTAAACCCATCCGTACGACCCTTAGCTAAGGTCAACAAAGTCGTACGACTACCCTAACTCAATCACATCTCATGTTTTAGCAGATAAATATTAATTAGCTACCGTACACTACGTCTTGGCTAAGGTCAACAAACGCAGCACGAATACTAACTAGTCTCTATCTGAAATGACGGAGGGTTACGCAGGTTTTTCAGAAATCCATGAGCGTAATGAACTTGATATCGTTGTAGAAACAAGTGATTTTGAAAAAGAGTGTTTTTGAGGCTTTTCTAGTTTCGCTAAAGAGGTCACTCCCGGTAAAGGGATCTTGGCTCTTTCCTCATCGAATAAGGTGCAGGGTATATCATATATACCACTATGCAAAGCAAGAACTATAGAAGCAATCAAAAACTAAATCGTGAGTTTGTAGCATCTGCTAGTTTTTCTAAAGAGGTCACTCCCGGTGAAGGGATCTCGGCTCTTTCCTCATCGAATAAGGTGCATGGTATATCACATATACCACTATGCAAAGCAAAAACTGTAGCTACCCTTTTTGAAAATTTGATTCTACAACATCTTTTAGGTTTCTTTTCGTTTATTAATCTCATTAATAAATCCCATCATTTATGCTTCCTAAGCATCACAAAAGAAACGAAAATACAACGTACGCTTATGCCATCCGCATTTGCCATAATGTTCCGTTATGCACCGTTAGGTTACTTAACTAACGGCATAGCGGGATGGGACTAGCGCGGGTGTAAAACATAAGCAACGTTTATTATATATCATATATACAATAATAAAGCATTCGTCTCACGCATATAATATGATCACATCACAGTATATCACCAGCAGAAGAAACATATGAAATATTGGATATACTAGGAGGTCCGTGTTTTATTTCGAGCCAGTATAAAACAAGGATTCTACGGTCGCGATGAATAGCCAAACTCATATCCCTAGACCCCTATGAGAGCGGCAAGTAACCCTGCCAATTCTAGGGTTAGCAGACCCGGTCTCGACTCCTCGAGATGGCCTTCCACTGGACCCTAGAACCCGGTTACTTGTGCTCCCCTCCTCGGGTCTATCCTAATGCGGAAAAGTAAATAATATACAATGGTGACATCAACCTCATCCCGGAAGTGCCCTAATAAAAGAATATTACATACAATGAATTTTACATGAATGAAAATAAAAACCCTCATCTCACATAAAAACCCCGGCTATTCAGAACACGATGATTGATGGAAGTTTTGTACGTGCGTTTTAAAAATTAAGAATACCGCAATCAAGACGGTGTCGCTTGGTAGCTAGCCGGTTGAGTACGGGTCGATCCACAGGGAAATGGTGTTCTTTTCTTTAAGTTCTAACGAGTTAAGTCCTATTTTTGGTAGGTTGTTTTAAGATCTAAGAATGAGATTAAATTGATTTAAAGTCTTGCTAGGGTTAGAATTAGGTTAATTTGAAATATGGATTCTTCTCACTGCTAACAATGCCCTAGTTAAGAATATAGGTGTTAGGGTAATAGTCAACAACGGGGATTAGCACGACTAGGAAGAAACGTAGTTTCTTCCTTTTGGTCCTTGTCTGTCCGTTCTTAACTCTTAGCCCTAATCTCCAGTTAATTCAACCACAATCGGTCTAACTAGGGAATCACCGCTATCATGCAGGATGGGGTGCTGTAGTGAGCGGTGTGTGGTTAATTTAAATAGAGTCCTAATTAATTAAAAATTATATTGGCAAAGAAAAGAGTGAGAGAGATTTCCTTCTCTCAAACCTTCCCTATCCTAACCCTAACAAGTGAGGAATTACTCACTCATTAGGAAAGTGACAATAGAATTCATTTTTATATTTTATCTTAAAAGACTATCTAAGTTGCAGATAATAAAAGAATAGATAAAGGAAATTGCAGGAATTAAATTCGGATAAAAAAATGCAAGATAAAAAATAAAAATGCTTACTTTTATTGATGACCTCTCAACGATTAAAACTAAATTAAAATTTTAGTCTAGAAATTAAAATGAGGCATGCCTAATTAGGTTTTTGGCTTTCCTATTTATAGATAGGAGAAAACCCTAGGTTACAATCTGATCCACATTTGAATTTACAAGACTACCCTAAGAAAGCCGGGTCAAAGTACCGACACACGCACCGACACGTGCACCTTATGGCCGCGGAACTGCGGCAGAAAGGCCTGTTTGGCCGCGGTTCCGCGGCCAATTGATGGGATCATGGGTTCCACTTCTCAGGGTTGCTTCATATTGCTTTTTGCTTCTGTTTTCTTCACTTAGTTCCTCAGAATCTCTTCTACTTTCTTCCAGATTTCCAACAGTGCAGATGATGTGGACTTTTTACCGTGAGTTTCGCGTTGAAGTCTTGAATCTTGTACTGCCCTTGTGCTTTTTGCATTGAACTGTCTACTGATCTTCATTTGTTCCTTGAACTGGTAGGCGGTATCATACGGATTCATCTATTGTTGGTCGTAGTCTCACATTTGTAGCGTATTTTCATGAATTTCACTGTAATGATCTGAGAACCTGTAACCTGCAACTATTTAGCAGACATGGATCAAAAGCACCTATTTATATGTAATGTGATTAAGAATGGGCGATATAATAATGCAAAATTCTGATATGAACAAATACCCCCAAACTTATCTTTTGCTCATCCCGAGCAAAGACAATTTTATTCTCGAAAAAAACCTAACCTCACTTTTGCAGGGAATCGCTATTGCACTGAGCTCGTGCAACAAGCCGTTAAACCTCTAGGTGTCCCTAGTAGGAGGAGTGTTGTCTCCTGAGGGTTTTCAGCGGATACTACCTACAAAATCCAACCAATTTGGCCTGTTGACTTTCATTCTTCAATTCGGTATTCTAGCAAGAAATTCTATTATTTTCAACTTAGAAATTATCAACCCATATTTTTCACACTCACTTTTCATTTAACTTAAGATCGTATATGTTCTGCAAATTTATTAAGCTTTCAGCATCTTTTGAATTTTCTTTCTAAGGTTCCATCTCAACTTAGGAATTTTTATCATTTCTATTGAAGATATAAGCCCTATTTTTCATTCCTATCTCTCATCCAATCCCCAATCATATACCCCTACATGTGTGTAATTATCACCCCTACACTTGGAAATTCAATTCAAGCTATCATATTCTCGTCCATCGTCCAAAGTACTTTTGGATGGTGAATTTTAGATGAAATTGCTTGCACATCCTTCATGCGACCGTTAATACTTCTTGAGGTACTAACGACCGATTACAAAATGTGTTCGCGCATTTAGGCGTAATTCCTCGTCTTGTAATACCTGAGGCTTAGCAGTGACTCCTAAACCAGTTGGTCTAAGGCACTAGGTGATAAAGCCCCCTCGCTATATTTTTTTTATTTATGCAGCCTTAAGTAATTACAAAACCAGTGTTCATTTTTTTTTATCTCTTTATTCACACTTATACTTTTTATTTTATTTTCCTTCATACTAAGGTTTTTAGACAAGAACATTTCAAGATATTCTCTACTATCCCAAGTTTCAAGGTGCGTGTATGTGCGCGTTGTAGGGTATATATTTTCAGAATTTAAACTTAAGGTTCGAAATTATTTTTCAGACTTAAACTTCAAATAAAAATTTCAATACTATTCCTTTATTTTGGCTTAGCCCAAGAACTGAACTCAAAATTTGCCTATTTCTAAATAAACTACAAGGATATATATTTTATACAATTAAACTTTAAGAAAGGTTATTTTTAGGGTTTTTAATTTACTAAGTTTAGGACCTAGTTTTTCCCTACTATTCAACCGCCTTGTCCAACTTAAGTCAAACATGGCCAAAATTGAATTTTTCAATTTTTATAATTTTTTTAAAAAAAAATTTCAATTTTTTTTGATTTTATTTATATATATATATATATATATATATATATATATTTTGGTTTTTACATTTTTTTATAAAGATGCAATGCAGAATTAAATATGCAAAGAAAGAAAAAATAAATATGTACAAAAATAAAAATATGCAAATGCAATGATAACTATTTACAAACCACCTCCACCCCCAAACTTATCAAAAGCAGTGCCCTCACTGCTCATGGCCTCGCCGTCCCCTCAAACGTGAACGAGAACGTTCCTCTCTCGCCAGCAGGGTGGTCATTCCATGCTCTATACCTGTCACTCGTTGATCCAGGTTGGTCACCATCCCTATCAATCTGTCTATCCCCCTAATGGCTTTCCTAAGTAAACGTGCTTGTGCTGCGGGGGTAAGCTCTTCCTCGCTCGCGGTCGAGCTGGAGCTGGGTGTCTTAGCGGGTACATCCTCGGCCAGCTCGGTGCGCGACCATACATCATTTAAGCGTGTGTAGGGCGTGGATTCGCCCTCAAGAAGAGGTCTAATGGGGATACCTCCATGCATATAAAACTCGAATTCCTCCACAGGGATGAAATGGCGACACAGTTGTGTCACCAACATAGGGCATGGATAATTGGCAGCCCTCTTGCCCGCACCAATGGAGTAAAGTAATACCGTGCACATATCATAGCTGGGGTTTCTAGTCATCAAAGTGTGCACGATATGAAGGGATGGTGTGAAAAATGTCGTATTGTGCGAACTACCAAAAATATTATTTTGTGCCCAACGGCACACAGTCAATACGTTCGCAAAAAGGGTTCTAGACTGGATGCCTTTACGTGGCTCTCTCGAACAATCATTACCCATCAAGGGTAGGTAATCCTCGAATTGGAGGGGTTGGTCATGAGTAGGTAGCCTAGGTGTTAAGGTGACTTCATGGATGAAGTCCCTATCGATTATTATTTCCATATCCCCCCAAAATCAACCTAATGTAACCATGTTGTGAGAGGCAACCTTCTTCCATGCACTCCTAAAATCGGGTGACGAGATCCGGAAGCGCGAAGGTATTCGGATGGTTAAATAGAAAAAAATTCAATCCGCGCCTTCGGATCTCTTCACCGAAGTAACTTCCAAAGACCGTGTGTGCAAAGATTTGTGAGAAATCTCTTTCAAATTGCAACGTGGGTGCCATCATAGAGAAGTGCAAAATGTTTATAAAATTTTAACAGAGAAGATCAGAGAATGCAAACCTCCTTTGAAGTTTTCAGAGGGAAAGGAGGCAGATCGGCGGCGGTTGCGCGGTCAGAAGGCTCCTTCGGCGGCGGAAGCGCGGCGCTCTGGCGAGATCTCCTTACTCTGGCTGCTGCGGCGGCTAGGGTTTTCAGATAGGAATACTTTAGGGTTTGGTAAAATGCAGAGAGGGGTCAGGTTCTATTTATCGGGGGTGTTTTGGTTATTTGCAAAAAAGACCTCTTAAAAAGAGGAATTTATTTGTAATTTTTTTTATTTTTTATTTATTAAAACTGAAAATTTACAAAAATACCCCCAAAAATTTGATTTTTTCGTTTTTTTATTTTTTATATAATTACAAGTTTGACATACCCCCAAACTTATTTGAAACAGTGTTTCCACTGTTTATGACTGGATAACCGAAATTTGGGGGTAGATGGAGGAAGATCAGTCAATGTAAATCGGCTCCTGCAACAGCAGGAGCTCCTCCGAAGGATCCGCGGTGAGGAACGGTTTAAGTCGATGTCCGTTCACTTTGAATAGTGAACCGTCCTCAGGATTTTCTAAATCGACCGCACCGTGCGGATATACGGTGCGTACCAAAAATGACCCTTTCCATCGAGATCTGAGCTTGCCGGGATGGAAATGTAGCCGGGTGTCATAAAGTAAAACCTGTTGACCAGGTTTGAAAGTTTTGCGCATAAGGTGTTTATCGTGAAACACCTTCTTTCGGTTTTTGACGACAACCGCGTTCTCATCAGCTTCATCCCGTAGCTCACTCAATTCGTTTAATTGCAGCTTTCTATGGCTGCCCGCATCTCCTAAAGATAAATTCAGCTCTTTTATCGTCCAAAATAAGCGATGCTCAATTTCAACCGGAAGGTGGCAAGCCTTTCCATAGACAAGCCTATACGGAGACATGCCAAGATCGGTCTTATAGGCAGTTCGAAATGCCCAATGGGCATCAGTAAGTTTTGAAGACCAATCTTTATGGTTTTTGGAAACCGTTTTCTCCAATATCTGTTTAATTTGCCGATTTGAAATCTCGGCTTGCCCACAACTTTGGGGATGATAGGGCGTTGATAGCTTATGATTAATGGAATATTTCCACATTAAGGACTCGAAAGTCCTATTACAGAAATGAGTTCCACTATCGCTGATAATTGCGCGGGGGTGCCCAAACTGAGAGAAAATATTTTCTTTGAGGAATCTAACGACAACCTTGTTGTCATTAGTCCGACTGGACACGGCCTCGACCCACTTAGAAACATAATCAACAACAAGGAGAATATACACGTTCCCAAAAGAATTTGGAAACAGTCCCATAAAATCTATCCCCCAAACATCAAAAATTTCCACAACCAATATTGGTTGGAGCGGCATTTCATTTCTCCTAAATATCCGACCCTAGTGTTGGCACTGGGAGCATGTCTTGCAGTGCTCATGTGCGTCTTTAAAAAGTTGTGGCCAGTAGAAGCCACACTGCAAGATCTTTTCGGCTGTCTTTTTAGGGCCAAAATGCCCGCCACACGCTTGATCGTGGCAAAATGACAGTCTGTCTTAATTCATTGTCGGGGACACACCGACGAATAATTTGGCCAGGACAGTATTTGAATAGATATGGTTCATCCCAGTAAAAATGTTTTACCTGGGATAGGAATCGGAGTCTGTCCTGATTTGACCATTCAGTTGGTATAAGTCCGGTGGCCAAATAATTCAAAATATGTCATGCCCCGCTTCCTAAAATACGGAATACGAGGGGTTGACAAGGCCAGCCAAGCTACTACGGTCGAGAAAATATCCTTCCGTAGTCACACTTCGGCTTCTAGCTTTACGTGGTAATCAGTAATCAATGCACAGGTAATAAGAAATGCAGTAACTAAATCAAAGCGAATACAAAAGAACTAACCAGATGGAGATCAAGAGAATACAACTCTGGATAGCTGGTCAAGATGTCCGTGATATCCTCGAAGTACGTCAGGTCCTAGTCCAGGCTAGATCCACTCCTCACTCTGAGCATGCATACTCAGGTCGTCAGAGCGGCACGATAGCAATATATATGGGTACAAATAGTAACTCGTATAATCATAATGAAATGTAACAGTAAATCAAGAGAGTAAAGATGTGAACATGAAGTAGCCAATGCGGGTGTATAATAGAGCAGGTGAACAGTAAAGCAGTAAAATAATATGTCATGTGTGTTGATTCAGTAAGCAATGCATGTCAATGTCACTAACTCTATCAGTCTCTAGGTCTCACTATATAGGTCACTAAGCCTATCGTCTGTCCAAGTGTGAGGGTCAACCACTCGTGAGTATCCCCCACCCAAGGGTAGGACCCAAGGGCAAGGGACCACGGGCCCGAAAAACGCATGATATCCCTGTAAATCTCCGTATATCTCCATATATGCCGGCATGGGACTCCCGAGGTTCTGTTGAACTCACACTCAAACTACCCCACACCCCGTGGTCTACATCAAACACCAACCATAATCTCAAATACCGGTCTGTCCATGACAAGTCTGCACGAGAACTGGAGACAGGATCCCCATCAAGCATGTCCCGACTGATACCCAAGATAAATGGACAGTATTTGGTGCCTTACCTGTGACACCCAAACAAGTGCTTCCATAATGTCCCATACCAATTATAGTCACACTTATACACGTCCCACAGACGTCGACAATACAATAAAACAATAGGGTCCACTGATTGTGTATAAGTACGTGTCATTTTCACTTATCCATTCATGCTCGACCACTAACGTACTTGCTACAATCAGACGCTAAAACCTAACACTGGGTAATGCACTTGATCACTAGGTTACCAATGCAATAACATATATGTAGTGTGATGAGAATACGATAATTTAGGCATGATTAAGATGTCATCACTCGGTGTGTTACCACTTGCATAATTCTCCATAAAACATACATGTAAAATTTTGCGGAACAATGAACAAGGGATAAGTAGTATGTTTGATTATCTATCCAGAAAATTTGGTTTCACATCAATCGGGTTTCAGGATCTCTAGATATGGCCATTTCATTTTAAGCGTTCACTGCTGGAAATCCAGTTTCAGAATCGGAAGTCCGTTTCGTAACGCATTTCAATCCCAGTTGGGATCAGAATTTAGCGACGCTACACATGATTGAAATTTAGGGGTTTCAATGAGGTTTCTAACGCACTAGATGGATTCTCAATCGCGTCTCTACGTCAGAAGTTATGCACTGTTCAACACTAGGGTATCAGTTCTGGTTCTGTTTGGGACTGCAATACGTCCCGATCTTTTAATTTGCAGTTTAAATAGTAAACGACGATATAAAGGGGTGAAGTCACTTGTGTTATTTATATAACAGACTCATTTTCAATAAAGTGTAGGGTTCTGCAACATACAGGTTCGGGCAGCGAATAGGTAGGCATTACGAGACAGGAAATAACAACCAGAGCTCCTCTGGACTGCAGTCCAGAGCCGCTCTCCGAGCCGATTCTCGTCATAATATCAGTACAGAAACAATTAAGAACTTGCATAGGGTTATAGATCGTCGAGTCGGCTTCGATTTGATCCCTCTAACGCATTATTTCAATATGTACACCATTAATTATAGTTTTAACACGTTTCAGGTGCGGGAAATTCCCAGTTTTTACGGGTGTATTTGGGGGTGTTCGTTTAAGCCATTAACAATTATATTTTCCAGTAAAATTTCTACACAGTGCTCATTGCCACACGTGCCACAATATGCAAACAAGTTCCGTTAAATTAAATGAAGGTTTTCATTTGGATCTTGCATCGAACACTTATGTTGTTTAAGTTTTCATGAATCACAAATAGGGAATTAATACAGTTTGATTTGTAACGGACATAATATAGCATGTAGAAAGTAGGGTAATTGCCTGGAGACGTTTTGGCGATGCACGGCAGTGGCAACGGCACGAACGCGCGACGAATCGGCACGGTTTGGATTCGCGGCCTCGGCTCGCATTTCGGTTTCATCGTCGGAGTTGCCCAGAGATGGCTCGTGTTCGCTGGAAGCAGAGGGGTTGCTCTGTGGATCTCCTGGGACGTATTGCGGTCGGCGATGGTCGGCGGCATAGCTCCTGTGATGTGCACAGTAAGGTTTGAGGTTGCAGCGAGGGTTTGATGTGGGTTTTGGAGAGAGAGATGGTGGGGCTCGGGTTAGGAGTGATAGTGTTGATGCTGAGGATGTAGGGGTGTCGACGAGGTGGTTCAGGTCAGTTGGGGGGCTCGCCGGCGTCGAGTGTAAGGGAGCGGCCGAGATGGGTGCAGGGGCTCGAGCTCGGTTGAGGGGTGCTTGGTCGAGGGGGTGAGTCAGGGGCTCTGTTGATGGAGAGGAGAAAGCGAGGGAGGAAGGACGGGGAGGGTCGTTGGCGTCGTCGTCGTCGAGGGTGAGGGATGATGGCTGTGGTTTTCTGTGGAGAGAGAGAAGAGGAGGAGTTGAGATTGGGAGTGTGAGGGAGCGAGGAGTTTGAGGAACGATGGTGAGTTTGAGAAGAGTGCGCGGTCGTGGTAACGTGGCGACGAAGGCGAGGCGTCGGCGACGTGGGGTCGAGCGCGGGGACCGTGGGTTCGCGCAACGTGGGTACGCGCTGGAAAGAGCGGGAAGATTTTGGACGTGGGGAAGAAGGATTAAAAGCGGGCCGGGTTGGGTAGTGCAGGCGTGGGCTGCTGGGCTAGGCCAGGAATTTTTTTATGTTTTAATTTAAACGAATTTCCCTTGGGCTGAGGGAAAAGGGCCGGGGGATTTTATTACATTCTGTTTGGGCTTGGTTTTAAATGGGGGAAATTATTATATAGTTAGTTTTAGTTAAACATTTTTATTTGTTTGGGCCGGAGAAAGAAAGTGTGGGCTGAGAATGGGATTAGGGTTTGGGGTTTAAAGGAAATAAAATAGAAATCAAAAATAGATATGGGGAAGTGGCCCGGCTAATAAGAGGGAAGAAAATACGAAAGGGAAGAAGGTAAAAGACGAATTTGAAGAATTGGGGACGGAGTAAATAGAGGAAAAGAAGGATGAAAGGGAAAGGGTTCAGGGTTTTTAAAATAATAAATGAATAATAATAATAAAATAAGTAGATTTAAGGGTAACAAAATACGGATGTTGATATACAAAAGGACTGGGTATTACATCATACCACCCTTACAAAAATTTCGTTCTCGAAATTTAAAATAAACGATAAGCTACAAAATAATAAGCGAAAGGCTACCACATCGAACACTAATACATAGTGGTTTACAAAAAGGTCAGATAGAAAAATTTTGAAGGTCTATATATATAAAAACTAACGTAACTGAAAGGCGGGTCTAAGTAGGTACAAGGGGATAAAATATCAATGACGACCAATAACACTCGAGGCATGCTAGATAAAATCGAGATCCTATATATATATGCATACATACATATATCAAAATAGCGCAGCTAAAATAGTATCAGACATAGTCATTTATAATAGCAACGATAAGCACAATACCCGGGAAAATAAAGTAACAATAATAAAATAGTGTAAGATTTGTCGATAGGTTAAAACATTTTAGGATAATGTATCGATCAAATAGTTTTAAAATAACTTAGGAAACCCACATAGTGAAAATAAGAAACATGGAACAAAATATGCGCGATATATGGTTGCGCTATTGAAAATGTGAAGGATAGTAAACCATTTAACATGGGTAAAACGGAAGTAGTCAATAACACACAATTTTTTGATAAATACAAAATAGTGAAAGCTAAGTTTTCGAATAACGATGTCCCTAAACATAGTTAGGGTAATAGAAGATAGCACAAAGATGTATTGAGCTAGCCAGGGTAGGGATTACGATGGAATTTGGCTCACTCAAAAGGTCGGAGTGTGATACTTTAAACTGAAGGTCGAAGAGACCGGGGTCGGGTCAGCCCAGGGTGTAAAGGGTGAATAGTAATGAATCTCAGAAGGGAAGGAACGTATGGGAAGGAAAACGGTCGATACATCATGCGAATTAAAAATCCGAAGGGTTAGAGAACTCGGAAATTTCACTATCAATTTCTCCTCCAGAAGGATCTCAAACAAGGCACAAACGAAGGATGAAGAGTGGCCCATTCAAAAGATCGGGATGCGGTACTATTTAATCTAAGCGAGGGTCAAGACAGCACAAGGTGCAGGGTGGACAGTCAGGGGTCTCAGGAGAAAAATAAAGGTATAGGTGAAACAGTCAAGTATCATGTGAACCAACAAGATCAAAAGATTAGCAAACTCAGCAAATTTATTTCATTCCGGAAAATTCCAAACAAAGCATTCTCGAAAGTAAAAGATGGCCCTAAACTATACATAGATTTTATTTTTCCAGAGGAGACGAAAGCTAAATCACGTCAGTCGCGGTTGTGGAGGTTCAGCAGGTTACGGTAGGTTCGCGCGCTCAGATAGGGGCGTCCATTCCCATATCGCCTCGCAGGGATCGCCACTGAAAGTTCTTCTGCCATGGAGTCTTCTTCTTCTGGCCTTCCTTCCTCGGCTGTAGCTTCTTCATCGAGGTCTGATTCTACGTGATCCTCTTCTGCTGGATCTTCCTCTATGGGATCTTCTTCGGGATCTTCCTCTATCCGGTTCTCTTCGGGGTCCTCCTCATCGTCGTCAGAGTCGCTGACTATGTTGTCTTCTGGGGCTGCGAATCCTTTACTCTCGGAATCACTGTTTCCAAAAATAATCTGTGGGCCGTTGATCTCATCATCTGATCCTACCAGCATGTAGTCTGAGGAAACGCACGACCGTGTGTCCTCATCTAGAGGCGTCACTTCTCCAATATGGGCCATGACCTGAAAAGAGAGAGTCATGATTAGACAGTGGGACACATTAAGAAGATAACCAAAGATATGGTAGCATAGGGGGATATGCTGTAGGCAAGGACTGAAAGTTCAAAATTTAAAAATGCTGATGCAATGAATAGTATAAATAAAGTGAGTGGGAAGGGAACAATATATACATCACAACTCAGAATTCTACTACATTCAACTAAAAGTTCAACGGACACAAGATTTTAAACGAAGGGAAATATTTACAAAAGAGTGACAACATTTTTAGTGAAAGCAGAAAACGTGATAATTCTTCTTTGATTTCTGAACTGCTGCATTTCTGTCTCGCGAGCTGAATCCTGCACGGGGTCCTCACTATCCTCGAAGCTCGAACTACGAAATAACCATCACTTCGCCGAAGTGGAGAGTGTGGACGAACCGTCTCCTTGTAGCTCCTTCCTATTAGGGCAACTATTGATAAAGTGTTCGCTGGATCCGCAAATCAGGCATTTCCCTTTGGCGCGGCGACAATCCCTCTGAAGGTGTCCTGGCTTCTTGCAGTACCCACAACATTAGGTCTTCTGCTGCTTCCGTTGTGGGGGAACAAGTGGGCGCTTCATTTTCACCTCTTTTCCTCGTATAACAGGGTTCCTATACGATTGGAGACTTCCGCTGGTGCCTGAGTCATCTGCCTTCTTAGTCCTTCAGCTAACAGGTCGTTTGTTCGCTCCTGAGCTTCCTTCAGACTTTGCAGTGCATTCAGGATCTCTACGGTCTGATCCTGGGAAGTGGAGATAGAGGAAGGGTCGTTGGAAGACATGGTCCTGAAACAACCATTTTAGGACGACATAAGATACAGGAAAAATCAGAACAAGATATACAATTAACAATGAAACAAGAATATCGGGTGAGATGAAACTCATTCAAACGGAAAACAAATGTAGAACTCCAAGTTACCCAATAGAGTACAGTATTGTAGCTATGCTGCAGTTCATAATTACAACTACGTAACTCTACTAAGTCACTCAAAACTCTAACGGATGGAGTCAAAATATGGCATGACGAATAATAATGATTCAAGTCAAAGATAACAGTTCACAATCTGGACCGAAAGAGCGACTTAAATTGTCAAGCCCTACTCGGAAACTGCAATCCCAATCATAGAAAAACCTGGCTCTGATACCAACAAAACCCTGTCACGTCTCGCTTCCCAAAATACGGAATACGAGGGGTTGACAAGGCTAGCCATGCTCCTACGGTCGAGGAAATATCCTTTCGTAGTCACATTTCGGCTTCTAGCTTTACGTGGTAATCAGTAATCAATGCACAGGTAATGAGAAATGCAGTAACTAAATCAAAGCGAATACAAAATAACTAACCAGATGGAGTCAAGAGAATACAGCTCTGGGCAGCTGGTCAAGATGTCCGCGATATCCTCGAAGTACGTCAGGTCCTAGTCCAGGCTAGATCCACCCTCACTCTGAGCATGCATACTCAGGTCGTCAGAGCGACACGATAGCAATATATATGGGTACAAATAGTAACTCGTATAATCATAATGAAATGTAACAGTAAATCAAGAGAGTAAAGATGTGAACATGAAGTAGCCAATGCGGGTGTATAATAGAGCAGGTGAACAGTAAAGCGGTAAAATAATGTGTCATGTGTGTTGATTCAGTAAGCACTGCATGTCAATGTCACTAACCCTATCAGTCTCTAGGTCTCACTGTATAGGTCACTAAGCCTATCGTCAATCCAAGTGTGAGAGTCAACCACTCGTGAGTATCCCCCATCCAAGGGTAGGACCCAAGGGCAAGGGACCACGGGCCCGAAAAACGCACGGTAATAATCAGTAATATCCCTGTAAATATCCGTATATCTCCATATATGCCGGCATGGGACTCCCGAGGTTCTGTTGAACTCACACTCAAACTATCCCACACCGCGTGGTCTACATCAAACACCAACCATAATCTTAAATATCGGTCGGTCCATGACAAGTCTGCGCGAGAACTGGAGACAGGATCCCCATCAAGCATGTCCCGACTGATACCCAAGATAAATGGACAGTATTTGGTGCCTTACCTCTGACACCCATACAAGTGCTTCCATAATTGTCCCATACCAATTATAGTCACACTTATACACGTCCCACAGACGTCGACAATACAATAAAACAATAGGGTCCACTGATTGTGTACAAGTACGTGTCACTTTCACTTATCCATTCATGCTCGACCACTAACGTACTTTCCATAATCAGACGCTAAAACCTAACACTGGGTAATGCACATGATCACTAGGTTACCAATGCAATAACATATATGTAGTGTGATGAGAATATGATAATTTAGGCATGATTAAGATGTCATCACTCGGTGTGTTACCACTTGCATAATTCTTCATAAAACATACATGTAAAATTTTGCGGAATAATGAACAGGGGATAAGTAGTATGTTTGATTATCTATCCAGTAAATTTTGTTTCACGTCAATCGGGTTTCAGGATCTCTAGATATGGCCATTTCATTTTAAGCGTTCACTGCTGGAAATCCGGTTTCAGAATCGGAAGTCCGTTTCGTAACGCATTTCAATCCTAGTTGGCATCAGAATTTAGCGACACTACAGTTGAATGAAATTTAGGGTTTTCAATGAGGTTTCTAACTCACTAGACGGATTCTCAATCGCGTCTCTACGTCAGAAGTTATACACTGTTCAACACTAGGGTATCAGTTCTGGTTCTGTTTGGGACTGCTATACGTCCCGATCTTTTAATTTGCAGTTTAAATAGTAAACGACGATATAAAGGGGTGAAGTCACTTGCGTTATTTATCTAACAGACTCATCTTCAATAAAGTGTAGGGTTCCGCAACATACATGTTCGGGCAGCGAAGAGGTAGGCATTACGAGACAGGAAATAACAACCAGAGCTGCTATGGACTGCAGTCCAAAGCCGCTCTCCGAGCCGATTCTCGTCATAATATCAGTACAGAAACAATTAAGAACTTGCATAGGGTTACATTTCGTCGAGTCGGCTTCGATTTGATCCCTCGAACGCATCATTTCAATATGTACACCATTAATTATAATTTTAACACGTTTCAGGTGCGGGAAATTCCCAGTTTTTACGGGTGTATTTGGGGGTGTTCGTTTAAGCCATTAAAAATTATATTTTCTAGTAAAATTTCTACACAATGCTCATTGCCACACGGGCCACAATATGCAAACAAGTTGCGTCAAATTAAATGAAGGTTTTCATTTGGATCTTGCATCGAACACTTATGTTGTTTAAGTGTTCATGAATCACAAATAGGGAATTAATACGGTTTGATTTGTAACGGACATAATATAGCATGTAGCAAGTAGGGTACTTGCCTGGAGACGTTTTGGCGATGCACGGAAGCGGCAACGGCATGAACGCGTGATGAATCGGCACGGTTTGGATTCACGGCCTCGGCTCGCGTTTCGGTTTCGTCGTCGGAGTTGCCCGGAGATGGCTCGTGTTCGCTGGAAGCGGAGGGGTTGCTTTGTGGATCTCCTGGGACGTATTGGGGTCGGCGATGGTCTGCAGCGTAGCTCCGGTGATGTGCACAGTAAGGTTCAAGGTTGCAGCGAGGGTTTGATGTGGGGTTTGGAGAGAGAGATGGTGGGGCTCGGGTTAGGAGTGATAGTGTTGATGCTGAGGATGTAGGGGTGTCGACGAGGTGGTTCAAGTCAGTTGGGGGGCTCGCCGGCGTCGAGTGTAAGGGAGCGGCCGAGATGGGTGCAGGGGCTCGATCTCGGTTGAGGGGTGCTTGGTCGAGGGGGTGAGTCAAGGGCTCTGTTGATGGAGAGGAGAAAGCGAGGGAGAAAGGACGGGGAGAGTCGTCGGCGTCGTCGGCGTCGGGGGTGAGGGATGATGGCTGTGGTTTTCTGTGGAGAGAGAGAAGAGGAAGAGTTGAGATCGGGAGTGTGAGGGAGCGAGGAGTTTGAGGAACGAGGGTGAGTTTGAGAAGAGTGTGCGGTCGTGGGAACGTGGCGACGAAGGCGAGGCGTCGGCGACGTGGGGTCGAGCGCGGGGACCGTGGGTTCGCGCTACGTGGGTACGCGCTGGAAAGAGCGGGAAGATTTTGGACGTGGGGAAGAAGGATTAAAAGCGGGCCGGGTCGGGTAGTGCGGATGTGGGCTGCTGGGCTAGGCCGGGAATTTTTTTGTGTTTTAATTTAAACGAATTTCCCTTGGGCTGAGGGAAAAGGGCCAGGGGATTTTATTATATTCTATTTGGGCTTGGTTTTATATGGGGGAAATTATTATATAGTTAGTTTTAGTTAAACATTTTATTTGTTTGGGCCGGAGAAAGAAAGTGTGGGCTGAGAATGGGATTAGGGTTTGGGGTCTAAAGGAAATAAAATAGAAATCGAAAATAGATATGGGGAAGTGGCCCGGCTAATTAGAGGGAAGAAAATACGAAAGGGAAGAAGGTAAATGACGAATTTGAAGAATTGGGGACGGAGTAAATAGAGGAAAAGAAGGATGAAAGGGAAAGGGTTCAGGGTTTTTAAAATAATAAATGAATAATAATAATAAAATAAGTAGATTTAAGGGTAACAAAATACGGATGTTGATATACAAAAGGACTGGGTATTACACAATATCTGCGAACCAAGGTTCGCATGATACAGTCAAGAGCTGCTCATCTGGAAAAACGTCTTTTATAGAAATTTGAAGCGTCGGCGAAGAAGGTGTTGGATATAGTGCCCTCAGAGTCAATTATTGGATCACAGGCACGTGATTGCAATGATTGCGGAGGACCTATACCGGTAGGACAGTCTTACTCGAGATGATAGTATGCTATCTGGTTTGCCTTTATCAGTCGTGTACAGGTTCAGGTGACTGATCACTGTTACACTTTGATAGAGACCTTAGGATCTTGCTTTACTACCAACAGTATGACGGCGATCATATGCGTGAGAGTTGGGTGGTTTATATGCATATCCTTAATTGTGGTCCCTAGTCGTGGGAGTTTCGAGACAGGGCATCGATACTCCGGAGTAGACTAGTGTATACAGTCGAAACCCCAACGAGGGGCGGTGGCCGGTCTCACAAGCCACTGGTGTCAGTTGGATCACCTAAGATGTATACAGGTGCTCATTGGGTTATGAGTACACCGGACAGGATTCGCCGGGAATCTGCTAGTTAGTATTATACATATCGTCAGATAGCAGTTCCCTGGTGACATGTGTACAGGTTAGTTCATCGACCTGAGGTCGTCATTTGTCTCGTGTGAGTTCCCACTGTGCTTTGATTTCTACCCTACCACGGCTCAAAGGAGCCGTGCAAACAGGTAGTTTTTGGGTACAGTCCCGAGCCATATGGAGGCACGTAAGCGGATCGGCAGGGGATTCGTCTCTCCCGGTATTGGGGGTGAGATCGTGCTGTGTCTAGAAGAGCCATTACACAAAGCCCACGGCCGTGGCAGGAGATTTTCTGGTAGGTACTCCAGTAGTATCTCAGGGTGTTTTTGGGCTACACTCTGACACGACTTATACTGCTATTGGGGGTCCGACGTTACTATCCTCCTAGGCAGATATGCGATACTCATAGACGAACGGACCGGACTGTATATACATTGCACTGTTAGGCTCAATAGGGTCTCCGGATGAGTTTGCTCATCGGCCTCCCTTGAGGTCAGTGCATGGGCAGCCGTTACGCACAGCTAGTGCCGCTGACGGCTTGTGGTTAAACCCACTGCCAGGGTACTGACGAGTCATTAGAGTCCCCCACAGACAGTTTCTCAAGTTCGGGCGAAAAGTTGTAGAGGCCGTATGGTTTTATGGCAGGGTTCGGAAAATGCACGTGTGTTTACGCACGTGTCATATTTCGGGCAGATAATACTGGTGGGCTTTGGTTTAAGTCGGATCCGAGTATTATACTGTGTAGATATAATATTTTTGTCTCAGTTGCATTTGTATTCGGTCGTAATACAAATGCGGGTATGTTTATACTGTTACGGGGTTGTCCTGGAATTCGTTTCAGGATCGCTTTTGGAAGTTGCCAGTTTCCAGTTTTCTATCAGCCGTATTTAACATTCGGTTAAATGCGGATTTATCTTTTCTTTAGATGAGTGTGGATGCTTCTAGATGGTTCTAGAAGTGGTGAGGTGTTTAGTGACTCATGGTTGCATTTAATGATTCAATTAATACAAGGTGACTAGGTTAGTGATTCATCTTTTTCATTAATTGTGTTCATACTAGATATTTCTCTTATTGTCACCTCTCCATCTCCTACACTCACCCCCCACTCCTATATTATGGCCGGCCCCTCCCCTCCTCTCTCTCACACACCTGATTGGTTCATTTGGTTAAAAAGATTATGATAGTTTTGGATGTATGGAAATTAACATATTCATATCTCATTTTCATATCGATCCAAAAGGCAACTTCATTAACCGTTCGTCCATGGCCTTGGACGTAACGAGACAAAGTATTCTACTCATTCTCTACATCATTCTTGATCGTCTCTTTTAGCAAACTTGACGACCGAGTTTCCTCGAGTTAGAGGCGGGAGCTCGTTTATAGAATCGTTGACGTGGTGCCACCTGGACGAGCAGATCGGAGATCGACGAGATCGGAGCAGCCGCAACGGAGCGTGGGATGATGGTTAAAGAACGAAGGACTCGGATCGTTCGGTATAACCTTTATACCCTCTTTACAGTTTGTTAGTTTAGCAATAATGGCAGATCCGGATTATAGTATACGATAGCGCCAGTTAAAAGTTTTTGTTCCGCATTTGGCGTCTGTTAGACGGCCGGGGCGCTACCGTAGACTTACAGTAGTATTAGAGCCTCACCATTATGCTTTACTAACTTGTGCTAACACGTTTAAAACATCGATCGGACCGGATATCAAAAACTACAATTTTCAAGTTCTGAGTTTCTGTCGATTTTAAAAGGGTTTTAAAAATAATTTTACACATCACAGAAAATTCAGCAGGCTTTTATTTGCACGTGGTACAAATTTGGGCACGTGACTCAACAGGAGCGCCGCGGAATCGCGGTCAAACCTAGGGTTTGACCGCGCATCCGCGGCCGTTATGTTGAATCATTGACCCAAATTTGTACAGTAGCTTCTCTTCTGGAAATTGGGGTTTTTGGTATATATCTTTTGGGCCCAGATTTTGTTACTGTACAGCAGATGTTCATGGGGCCCACTTCGTGATATTTAGTCGATCGAAATTTAAACATGTTAGTTTTCAGTACTTTTATTATATCTCCGACCGGAAATGTCATTTGATCGGTAAATCGCGTCTGATTGCTATAGTTCTTTTAGACGGGTTTGCGAACGTGACATTCGCGTTGATGTTCTGTGTTGTGCTGTGATGTTGCGGATTTGTCATGGTGGATAGCAGTGTGCAATGATAGTGCAGTTTGGATTTATTTGTACATTTGATATTGCGGGACGAGCGTCCAACATGTGGACTGCCGTCACTGCCTGTTGTATAATATTCTTTTGGGGCACGACCGGGTCGAGGTCGATATACCTGTTGTACTATTATTTATTTCTGTACTAGGTTTACCCCGCGACGGAGTGCACGGATAGCCAGGTTCTGGAGGGCAACGGGTCCGCATCTCATGGCTTTGAAAGGCAGAGGGGCCTCACTTTAGAATTGGCAGACTATTCGCCGCACTTATAGAGGGTACAGGTTGACCTAAGGAGGGGTGCTCAAGTTACCGGATTCCGTGAAGTGCTGAGTGGTCCATTCACTTTGCTGTAGGGGGCTGCCTCGCTTCAGGTTTTGGCGGGTAACTTGTCGCACCCGTAGGGGTCTAGTTTTCATTGCACAGGCTATCCACACGACCAGGGGAACGTCGGGTTTCAGCAGCGGCTCTGTGAAACCCGGGGATCTCAGGTTATCTGTATTGTTCTGTGATGCTTATTACTTTTCTGTAATGTTACATATTATCATGCCTGGAGCGATTACTGTATATTGGTATATATACTATTAGATGTTGTATATGTTTTACACCCGCGCTAGTCCAGTCCCCGCTCTGTCGTTAGTTAAGTAACCTAACGGGTGATGACGGGACCCAGTGATGAATGCGGATGGCATATACGCACATTTTATTTTCGTTCTTTTCTGGTGTGATTGATTGATGGGACTGCGTTGATTCTGATCAATGCAAAGGAATACAAACCTATTTGGAGTTGTTGGAACAATTTTAAAAAGTTCTACTACAAAGACGTTTCCTTTTGTTTTGCATAGCGGTATTCGGTGGGAATATCCTGCACCTCATTCGACGAAGCAAGGGCCGATATCCCTTTACCGGGAATGACCCCTTGGGCAGAAGTTTGCGTCAGGGTAATAACTTCACTATAGTCGATTACAAGTTGCTTTGCATAGCGGTATTCTGTGGAATATCCTGCACCTCATTCCACGAGGAAAGTGCCGAGATCCCTTCACCGGGAGTGACCTCTTTAGCAAAAGGTTTTCGCCACTATATTTTTATAAAAAGCTATCAGGTTCTTTCAATGATATCAAGTTCACTACGTTAAAGGTTTTTCGCCAAAAACTAGCCGTAGCCCTCCGTCATTTCTTTTGGGTATTCAGTAGTATTCAAGCTATGTATTTTGACCTAACGCCAAAGCATAGTGTTTGGTAGCTGCTGGGTATTCAATTGTTGCATAGATAGATGAGTTGGTTTGGGACAGCCGTTCTGCCATTTTGACCTAATGCCTAGGGCATGTGCGGGTGGGTTCAAATTAACAAGATAATGATGGGTTGAACTTGGCATGTGACTTATGACATTTTGATCTAACGCCAAAGTCATAAGAGCATGGGGCAAAAATAATATCGGGAGTTTCTAAAGATACTGAAACTTGCCAAGTATGCGCATACCTTCTTGAGTGTGAGTAATGTGAGTAGATTCCGTCACGTTATCATGCGATGAGAGTTGGATCCTGATTCCCACTGATGAGTTGGTTTACTCTTCGGGTGATCCCGATTGATTCTTCTTTCAGGTTTGGAGGAGAATTTGACAGGACAGTGGGAGGTTTCCGGATTAGATAAAGTGATAACCATTCTGATCTAGGTTAGAGTGCACGCAGAGTGTTTCTTTTCTCTCTCTCTTTGGCAGCAACCTTTGACCGACCCTAGATTATGACTCAGTGACCAAGTTGACCGAACCTTCTTAAAATACTGACTTTTGGATTGTCCGAGTTGCATAAGTCATTGCCACTCCTTCCTTTACCCTTTGGATTTCTCAGAACACCCCGTATTACTACGGACATCCACTTCCATTGGATAGATCCATCGTATGGTTATATACGAACTCGAAGGGACTTCTTCGAGGATGGATCCAGGTTCAGGAGAAATAGAATTGGTTTATTCAGTTGTCTTTTATTATCACTTTCTCTCAGGTTGCGAGGGCTCCTTGGTTTAGGAGAGTACACCTATTACGCTTATTAGATAGTCTTATTCCAAACCATAGGCAGGTGCCGAAAGGTAGGGAATAAAGAAAACCAATTAGCCTAAGTAGGGTGTGCAGAAGGTAATAACTAAAGACAAAATAAAGGGATTAGAAAGAAAGCAAAGTAAATTGCGACTGTTATCATTCATGACCAAACCGCGTACTTCATCGCCACTCCTATTTCACCTTTTCTTTTTTCCCCAGTTCGGGAGAAATAGAATAAGGTATTATTCAGTTGTCTTTTATCATCACCATCTCTCAAGTTGCGAGTACTCCTTGGTTTAGGAGGGTACACCTATTATGCTTACTGGATAATCTTCTTCCAAACCATAGGCTGGTGCCGAACGGTAGGGAAGGAAGAAAACCATTTAGCCTAATGATGGTGTACAGAAGGTAACGACTAAAGACAAATAAAGGGATTTGGAGAGATAGCAATGAAATATACGGTTAAATTCATGAATTGGATTATGGAAGAGGCATTACTAGGAATACCAGGATACCCCTACGAAACATTTTCATGTTTCAGTGCATTGTTAAAGGAAAACTGTTTTCCCGATTAGATACTTACTCCAAGGGTATGTATTTACCAGGTTTCATTCTCATATCCGTATGGTTTTACAGATGATGAGTGGGAGTAAGTTATTGGGAATTAGGTAATTATCCTCATTATATCGGAATTCGTTGTAATTGGTGATATTGAGGAAATCGCCTGGTTACAGTTTTCAACCTACGACGCACAGGTTTTGAGTTATTCAACTCAGCAGACTTATACCGAGTATTGTATGGTTTCCAGTGTCCATCAGGACAAAGGGGTAGGTCCTCGTACTATGTACTTATGACTTCTCTAGTTTTTTAGACAAGTGTTTCGTAGAAATACAAGGTCTAAGTTTTGAGAAGTTGTGGGTATAAGAATAAAGTAGAGAACCAGGTGTCACAAGTATCAGGATTCTTCAAAGAGATCGAAGATGTAGATTCTTGTGGTTGGTATTCAGATGATAGTAATGGTTTTGAGAAACTTGTTTCTCTTTCAGGTTACTCATAATTGGATGGATTCCTAAGTTGAGTAATGCTGATTAACCTCTCTCCATTAAGTTGATATGCACTGGAGACAGCTGCATGATTGAATATGGTTCCAATTAAATAAGTGCCAAAGTTTCTATATTGGATATAGAATGGTTCATATCTTAACAATGTTAAGGTATGGTGAGTTGTCCAGCTTATGCTTAAAACCAGACTCTGGATAACTCAAGGCACGTTTCTGTAATGGCAGTTTGTGGGTTGACCCTGGCTATGACGAGGGTTGATTTTCTACCATCTGGAAGATCAATAGTGATATTGTTCTTGACGCGCCACAGTTTTAGTAAAATGGATTTTTTTTCAGAAAACAGTAATGGGAGTATGGTAGAACTGGAAGTGATTCCAGAACTGCGAACGATTACGGAAAATTTAATAGGACCTATATATTCAATCAGGTTTGACATTCCGTTAGCCACTCTGCAGATATGGTGGGTAACCTCAGACACCCGAGAGGTACTTGGGTAGCCTCAAGGACGGTGATAGCGAGATTCTTGTTTACCCAAACTTGACACTACTGTTGTTCCAGACTATGAGACCCGGCAGGAGGTTAAGTATAGCGTCGTTCTAAACTAGGTTTAGAAGTGCACGTATATATTATTCTGCCAGAGGGTTGTCGTAGTCAGTGGGAGCAGCGGAAGTATAGTGGGCAAGTAGCTTATGTCTATTTATAGACTAGAGCAGATATAGCGGAGATAGATCATCTATTTTTGATGTGACAGTCATGGGTTTGACTTCATCAGAATAGGGGATGGATCTGTTAAGAAGGTAGTAAGGTGTGATGTCATGGTATCTGGATGACATACACAGAGTAGGAAGTAAAATTCCTATACTACAATCGGTTGTACTGTGGTCGTCACACAGTTGTTTCTCCAGACAGGATATGGATATAATATCTGACATTCTGGTTTCTAGATCTATGATTTTAGATCTAGATTTGAGTAGTTTCCCAATGTGGGTACTTTGACAGTATTCTGATAGTTTTTGGAATAGATGACTCCTGGCATGGTGGTGTATCTGCAGGTGATAGAGTCACCCTCTCTAAAAGTGTCTTACAGACTAAAGGGGAGAGGGATGTGCATGATTGGAAGATCACTTGCTTAGGCAATTGAGTCAATCATGAGATGTTAAGTACCACACCAGATGTTGTTTTTGCACTAGATGCAAAAAGTTTGTATTAATCCAATCCTGGAGAAACATAAGGAAGCAGTTTTAGAACATAAGTGAATGTTCTACGGATTTGATGACGGCAGCCTCCTTCGGGAGACGGTTATCATTCCAGGCTTCAAAGGTGACATAGATGACAGAGTGATTGTCAGAGTTATAGTTTTCCCTCTGACGAGGGACAGTATTATAGACAGTTGGTCCAAGAGGATACTGTGGGAGGCATGGTGCCGGATACTGATTAGGTTCAGTGATCGATACAGTCTAAGAAGTTTGGATTTGAAGTTCATTTATGAACTAGGTCCCATCAGATATCCAGACATATTCTGAGACAGGTATTACTCAATTCGGGAGATGGCTTTCTCCGCGAACTTGAGATTAAAAGAGACATAGAAAGAAACATCAGGGCGGATCCACTCACTGAGCCTATTTCTCGAACACAATAGTTTTACAAACGGGCTTTGTGAAACTGATTAGTAGAGGAGTTGGATGTTCGGTTTCACACGGGCTGTGAGTAGTCGACATCGCAATAATTAGCCTTAAGTGCAAGTGGGAGATTGTTGGATATAGTGCCCTCAGAGTCAATTATTGGATCACAGGCACGTGATTGCAATGATTGCGGAGGACCTATACCGGTAGGACAGTCTTACTCGAGATGATAGTATGCTATCTAGTTTGCCTTTATCAGTCGTGTACAGGTTCAGGTGACTGATCACTGTTACACTTTGATAGAGCCCTTAGGATCTTGCTTTACTACCAACAGTATGACGGCGATCATATACGTGAGAGTTGGGTGGTTTATATGCATATCCTTAATTGTGGTCCCTAGTCGTAGGAGTTTCGAGACAGGGCATCGATACTCCGGAGTAGACTAGTGTATACAGTCGAGACCCCGACGAGGGGCGGTGGCCGGTCTCACAAGCCACTGGTGTCAGTTGGATCACCTAAGATGTATACAGGTGCTCATTGGGTGATGAGTACACCGGACAGGACTCGCCGGGAATCTGCTAGTTGGTATTATACATATCGTCAGATAGCAGTTCCCTGGTGACATGTGTACAGGTTAGTTCATCGACCTGAGGTCGTCATTTGTCTCGTGTGAGTTCCCACTGTGCTTTGATTTCTACCCTACCACGGCTCAAAGGAGCCGAGCAAACAGGTAGTTTTTGGGTACAGTCCCGAGCCACATGGAGGTACGTGAGCGGATCAGCAGTTGATTCGTCGCTCCCGGTATTGGGGGTGAGATCGTGCTGTGTCTAGGAGAGCCATTACACAAAGCCCACGGCCGTGGCAGGAGATTTACTGGTAGGTACTCCAGTAGTATCTCAGGGTGTTTTTGGGCTACACTCCGACACGACTTATACTGCTATTGGGGGTCTGACGTTACTAGCCCCCTAGGCAGATATGCGATACTCATAGACGAATGGACCGGACTGTATATACATTGTCACTGTTAGGCTCAGTAGGGTTTCCGGATGAATTCGCTCATCGGCCTCCCTTGAGGTCAGTGCATGGGCAGCCGTTACGCACAGCTAGTGCCGCTGACGGCTTGTGGTTAAACCCACTGCCAGGGTACTGACGAGTCATTAGAGTCCCCCACAGACAGTTTCTCAAGTTCGGGCGAAAAGTTGTAGAGGCCGTATGGTTTTATGGCAGGGTTCGGAAAATGCACGTGCGTTTACGCACGTGTCATATTTCGGGCAGATAATACTGGTGGGCTTTGGTTTAAGTCGGATCCGAGTATTATACTGTGTAGATATAATATCTTTGTCTCAGTTGCATTTGTATTCGGTCGTAATACAAATGCGGGTATGTTTATACTGTTATGGGGTTGTCCTGAAATTCGTTTCAGGATCGCTTTTGGAAGTTGTCAGTTTCCAGTTTTCTATCAGCCGTATTTAACATTCGGTTAAATGCGGATTTATCTTTTCTTTAGATGAGTGTGGATGCTTCTAGAAGGTTCTAGAAGTGGTGAGGTGTTTAGTGACTCATGGTTGCATTTAATGATTCAATTAATGCAAGGTGACTAGGTTAGTGATTCATCTTTTTCATTAATTGTGTTCATACTAGATATTTCTCTTATTGTCACCTCCCCCTCTCCTAAACTCACCCCCCACTCCTATATTATGGCCGGCCCCTCCCCTCCTCTCTCTCACACACTTGATTGATTCATTTGGTTAAAAAGATTATGATAGTTTTGGATGTATGGAAATCAACATATTCATATCTCATTTTCATATCGATCTAAAAGGCAACTTCATTAACCGTTCGTCCATAGCCTTGGACGTAACGAGACAAAGTATTCTACTCATTCTCTACATCATTCTTGGTCGTCTCTTTTAGCAAACTTGACGACCGAGTTGCCTCGAGTTAGAGGCGGGAGCCCGTTTAAAGAATCGTTAACGTGGTGCCACCTGAACGAGCAGATCGGAGATCGACGAGATCGGAGCAGCCGCAACGAAGCGTGGGATGATGGTTAAAGAACGAAGGACTCAGATCGTTCGGTATAACCTTTCTACCCTCTTTACAGTTTGTTAGTTTAGCAATAATGGCAGATCCGGGTTATAGTATACGATAGCGCCAGTTAAAAGTTTTTGTTTCGCATTTGGCGTCTGTTAGACGGCCGGGGCGCTACCGTAGACTTACAGAAGGGTGCCGTGAAAGATGGTCGGCGACTACGTTTTCGCATCCTCTTTTGTCTCTGATGACAAGGTCAACCTCTTGTAGTAAGAGGATCCAACGTATCAGCCGAGATTTAGCATCCTTCTTAGTAAAAAGATGGCGAAGAGCTGAATGGTCAGTGTAAACGATGACTGGAGAGCCGATTAAGTAGGGCCTGAACTTTTCTAATGCAAACACAACAGCTAAGAATTCCTTCTCGGTTGTTGTGTAATTTAATTGGGCCTCGTTCAAGGTTCGGCTAGCGTAATAAATTACATGCGGCATCTTATTGATATGCTGTCCAAGGACAACACCAATTGAAAAATCAGATGCATCACACATAATTTCAAATGGATGCGTCCAGTTGGGAGACGAAAGAATGGGAGCAGAAGTGAGTGAATTTTTCAATGACTCGAACGCTTTCATACAGCTCGAGTCGAAATCAAATATGGTGTCCTTGGCCAACAAAAGAGTCAAGGGTCTAGCTATCTTGCTAAAATCCTTGATGAACCGTCTATAGAAACCGGCATGGCCAAGGAAGGCTCGAATGTCTTGGACGCATTTGGGAGGAGGGAGATTGGAAATGACTTCAATCTTAGCTTTATCTGCCTCAATGCCATTTTGCGAGATGATATGTCCTAAGACAATACCTTCTCGTACCATGAAGTGACACTTGTCCCAATTTAAAGTAAGGTTCTTATCCATACACCGGATAAGGGCTGCGTCTAGATGTAGCAAACACTCATCAAAGGAGTCGCCGAAAATGGAGAAATCATCCATGAAGATCTCCAAGAATTTTTCCACCATGTCTGAAAAAATACCCATCATACACCGCTGGAAGGTAGCGGGTGCATTGCATAACCCAAAGGGCATGCGACGGTAAGCAAACGTACCGAAAGGACAAGTGAATGTGGTCTTGTCTTGGTCTTTTTCGGCGATGGGAATTTGATTATAGCCGGAGTAGCCATCCAAAAAGCAATAAAATTCGTGCCCGGCCAATCGTTCTAGCATTTGGTCAATAAAAGGTAATGGAAAGTGGTCTTTCCATGTCGCGGCGTTGAGTTTTCTTTAATCGATGCATACTCGCCATCCAGTTTGGGTGTGAGTAGGTATTAACTCATTCGCCTCATTAGTTATGACCGTTATGCCCGATTTCTTTGGGACAACGTGAATGGGGATAACCCACTGGCTATCAGAGATAGGGTAAATGATACCACTATTAAGACATTTTACAATCTCCTTTTTAACAGCCTTCTTCATTACTGGGTAGAGTCGTCTCTATGGATCCCTTACTGGCTTGGCATCATCCATCATATGAATATGATGTTAAACTATTAGGGGACTAATCCCCTTGATGGCCGCCATAGTCCAGCCAAAACCTTGCCGATTGCTTTGTAAGACCGTTAAAAGGGTTTTCTCTTGCTCGGGTGTTAGAGAAGCCGAGATGATAACAGGAAGGGTCTCATTCTTACCTAACTAAGCGTATTTAAGGTAAGACGGCAATAGCTTGAGTTCGAGTGTTGGAGGCGAAACAATTGAAGGTAAAATTGATGAAATTGTCTCAAACTCGAAGGATTCCAACAGAGGTTCAAAACGAGTGTAAGCAACCGAGTCGGATGGTTCAGTTAACTCATCTGAAAATTCAAAGGATTCAAACTCGGGTGGTGAATGGTCAAGATCGTTCGAAAAAGTGAAACACTCGTAGTCATTATCGGGCGTGAAAGCAGTATCAGATTCAAGGAGAAACGCACTAGTAGCGTCAAAATTGCTGTGATCGAACAGAAATTTTTCGAGCTCACAGTCGTCCTGGGTGATCTCTTGGATCGAGCAAACATCAAGTATATTAGCATTAGGTTCGGAGGGCCGATTCCCCAACTTAAAAATGTTGAGCTCAATTGTCATATTTCCAAAAGATAGGTTCATCGAACCATTTCGACAATTGATCACCGCATTAGAAGTTGCAAGGAATGGTCGACCAAGTCACCGGAATTTGACTCCGGGGTTAGCTACAGGCTGTGTGTCCATAACAATGAAATCAACGGGGAATATGAAATTCCCTAGTTTAATCAACACATCCTCTAACTCACCCTTAGGATGGGTGATGGATCAGTCGGCCATTTGGAAAGTACAATGTGTGGGTTTCAACTCTCCAACGCCTAATTGCTCATATACTGAATAAGGAAGTAGGTTAACACTGGCACCAAGATCTAAAAGTGCGTGGTTGATGTTCTTATCCCCAATAGTTAATGAAATTGTAGGACAGCCAGGGTCCTTTCGTTTTTGAAGTAAAGGTTGGGTAAGAGCATCACTCACTGCACTAGCCAAGAAAACTTTCTTAGGTACCTGTGATTTCCTCTTCTTGGTGCATAAGTCTTTCAAGATTTTAGCGTAAGAAGGGACTTGTTGGATTGCATACAAGAGGGGAATGTTAATGCTAACCTGTTTAAATAACTCTACAATCTTCTCTATTTGTGGAGTTTCTTTATTGGATCTCAACCTGTTTGGAAATGGAACATTTTGAAAATTTGTTGAGTCCAGTGTTTGTGGAGGAGATTACGGAGTCGGAACGGATTCTAATGTTGGTGTTTTCGTGGAGTGAGATGTGGGTCCGTTCGGAGCAGTAGAAGAAGTAGAGCCTTGTGAAGAATGGAGAATAGGCTCTGAAGATGAAGAAGATGAAGAAGAAGAAGAAGAAGAGGCCGGGGTGTCATTGTAGGGTTCCTAAGCACTCTAAAGAGGTCTCACAAGGCATCAACCATGACAATTTCAAATTTTACAAGTGCCGAGAAACTCTAATACGGATCCTTAACTAGAATTTTAGGCGAAAAGATAAACTAGTTAACAACTTAACTAAAGTTAAGAAGCTACAACCTTTGTAGATCCGGTTATCCACTTCCTTAGCTCCACGTAGTCGTCCTCTCGCTGTCCAAGTTGGATCTCGGACTCTAACATCGGCTTCATCGGAGAAATGAACGGACTAGTCGTCGGCTACGATGCCGAAGATGATCTACGTCGAGGTTACACAAGATCAAGCTCCAACTTCACCAAGTTGTGAAACTTGTGAAGAAAACACCCTATACTACTTGGCAAGAGGTAGAGGGTGAAGAAATAGAAGGTGGGTTCACTTTAGAATTGGATTTCTCACACTTTTGCTCAAGATGCCATTAATGGTGGCAAGCTTTTTCTTGAAGAAGAAGATGATGAAGAAGATAGAATATGATAAGTGTTGTTAAAATAGAAAAATAAAATGAATACTTATCATCTTCTAACTATGGTTATGTGTAGAGATTAGACCATAGTTATTTGGAATGGTTAGGGTTAAGCATGAAGACAAAATGGTCACATTAGTCAAACCTTCATGAAGCTTCAACAAGATTCATGCTAGAATGAAACCATTTTGTTTTCTTTTATTTATTTGTCAAAAAAAGAATGGATAAATAAATAAGTGAATAACTCAAAACCCTAACCATTATCATAACCATGGTTTAATTCTTTGCACAAAGCCAAGTAAGTATGTATCATCAAACATGATACAATCAAGTGCACACAAAATATATCACATATACAATGTGCACTTCAAGTGAGAAAACCCTTTAAAAATGAACCAATACTAGTTAATGCAAAGTAATATATCAAATATATAATTATACATTAAATCATTAAATCAACACTTGATTCAATGATCCGGTCATGTCGCACATAACCGACTAGTATCAAATGAATCGACTTATCGAATCAATCTTTGATTCGATAACTAGGTTATATCGCATACAACCAATCGAAACATTCATCGCGAGAATGAAATACGGTATCACATACACGCATTATTCTCGGTCCCGCACATATCTCATATGCGCTCCTATTTCGTTTCGCTTGAGCCAGGAAACCTCTGTGTAGGACTCTAAAGACTTGTCAATACGCCGGTAGCAGGTGATGATCATATCAAGCACCCACAAGCCGCAAGCGGTCTGCTAAACGTAACGGCCACCCGGGTATTGAGCGATCAGAAGATCGACGAGCTAGCCCGCTCACACTCCTGTGAATCCAACTAGCAACACTTACCATACAGTCCGGTCTGTTCGTCTGATATGTCGCATATCAAGTCTAGGGGTGGTAAACGTCAGACCCCAATAACCGATAAGTCGTGCCGATGTGAGGCTCATAACGGGTCGAGAAACTACTGGTAACACTTACCAGCAAATCTCTGATCAGCCCTGGCCAGGGACTTCCCTGTTACGGCCAATCGAGCATAGCGCAACATCGACCCCTAATACCGGGAGATACGAAACCCCTCCTATTGCTCATTGCCTCCATGTGACTCGGGACTGTACCAAAAGACCACCGTTTTGCACGCCCTCATGGACGTGGTAAGGTGGAGATCAAAGCACAGTGGGAATCACACAAGACTCTATGACGATCTCGGGTCTATAGACTAACCTGCATAAGTGTCACCTGAGAACTGCCATCTGACGTGAGGTATAATACCATCTGGGAGTTCTCGGTGAGTCCGTCCAGTGTACCCAGTCTCCACTGAGCACCCGTATACCATTTCTGATGTCAAACACCAATGGATATGGGATCATCCATCGCCCATCTCATGGGTCGAGAAACGTATACGCTAGTCTACACTGGTATATCGATGCCCCGTCTCGATACACCCACGACTAGGGACCTTGAAGGATGCACCTATGGACTACCATGTCCCCACTAGTATGATCTGCATCATAGTCCAGGTAGTCAAGTACACATCCTAAGGGCTTTACCAACATGTAACTTTAAGACAGTTTAAAGAGACAAGTGTACATGTTAAGATAAAGAGCAACCAGATAGCATACTATCATATCGAGCAAGAAAGTCATCTCTATATATGTCCAAGCATCCAATATAATATACATCATCTGTACAATACTGGCCTCTAGGGCATACATACAACTAACAATCTCCCACTTGCACTAGGGCCAGCTGCTGTAGTATCACATACCGAGCATCCCGAAGAGTCTCTCAAACTGTATCTGGGGAATGGCCTTCGTGAGTGGATCCGCCGTGTTGTTCTTCGTGTCAACCCTCCTGACCTCGATCTCCCGGCGATCAACTATCTCCCGGATCAGGTGATACCGCCTCAGAATATGCCTGGATCGCTGATGGGACCTAGGTTCCTTGGCCAAAGCCACCGCTCCGTTGTTATCGCAATACAAAGGTATTGGATGCTCAATGGATGGAACTACTCCAAGTTCAGTAATGAACTTTTTGATCCAGACAGCCTCTTTAGCAGCATCGTTGGCAGCGATGTATTCAGCTTCCATCGTCGAGTCTGCCACGGTTTCCTGCTTGGAACTCTTCCATCTAACCGCCCCTCTGTAAAGGGTAAAGACAAGTCCCGACTGCGACTTAGAGTCGTCCTTATCACTCTGGAAGCTCGAATCGGTAAAGGATTCCACTTGGAGTTCTCCGTTACCATACACCAAGAGCATCTCTTTAGTCCTTCGTAAGTACTTGAGAATGCTCTTCACAGCTGTCCAGTGACTCTCTCCAGGATCAGCTTGATACCTGCTCACTACACTTAGTGAGTATGCTACATCGGGTCTGGTACATAGCATCGCATACATGATAGAGTCTACAGCCGAAGCATAGGGTATCCCTTGCATGCGAGCTCTCTCCAAATCAGTCTTGGGAGATATCTCTTTGGAGAGAGTGACTCCAGAGATCGTGGGCAAGTTCCCACGCTTGGATTCTTCCATACTAAACCTCTTTAGTATGGTGTCAATGTACCTGGATTGGGACAATCCCAATATCCGTTTGGATCTATCTCTATAGATCCTTATTCCCAATATGCAGGAGGCATCACCAAGATCTTTCATTGAGAATCTTTGTGATAAGAAGAGCTAGACCGATTGCAGCATAGGAATATCATTTCCTATCAAGAGTATGTCGTCCACGTACAATACGAGGAAGACTACCTTACTCTCTGCTACCTTCTTGTAGATACAAGGTTCATCTGGGTTTTTGACGAAATCAAACTCTTTGATAACGACGTCAAAGCAGATGTTCCAACTCCGCGATGCTTGCTTTAATCCATAAAAGGATTTAAGCAGCTTGCACACCTTCCCGCTGCTCCCACTGTCTACGAAGCCCTCTGGCTGAGTCATATACACGCACTCTTCTAAATCACCATTTAGAAAGGCGGTCTTAACATCCATTTGCCAGATTTCGTAATCATGATATGCAGCGATGGCAAGCATGATCCGGATGGATTTAAGCATAGCCACTGGAGAAAAGGTTTCGTCATAGTCCACACCTGGTCTTTGACGAAAACCCTTTGCTACAAGTCTAGCTTTGAAAGTCTCCACTTTCCCATCTACACCAAGTTTTTTCTTGAAGATCCACTTGCTCCCGATGGGTTTTACCCCTTCAGGAGCAACATCCAAATTCCATACTTTGTTGGTGTACATGGATTCCATCTCGGACCGCATAGCATCCAGCCATTTCACTGAGTCCCTACTCGTGATGGCCTGCTCGAAGCTAGTTGGGTCATCATCCTCCATGATGCAATCCTCGCTCCCACCGTCCATGAGAAAACCGTAGTATCTCTCAGCTTGGCGAGGAACCCTACTAGATCGGCGGAGAGGCTGGGGTTCGTCGGGTACTACTGAATCCTCTGGTTCTACCAAGTCTTCTGTTATAGTTTGTGTCGCTGGAACCTCTTCCAGTTCTACCTCAATGCCACTTATCTGTTTCATAAGAAAACTTTTTTCTAAGAAAGTGGCATGTCGAGAAACAAACACCTTTTGTTCCTTGAGATGGTAGAAGATATACCCTTGTGAATTTTTGGGATATCCTATAAACTTACATAAGACTGATCTTGCCTCGAGTTTGTCCGGATTTTGTCTTTCGACATAGGCTGGACAACCCTATATCTTAATATAATTAAGATGTGGTCTCTTCCCTTTCCATATCTCATATGGAGTGGTAGGAACTGATTTGGTAGGAACTCTATTCAATAGGTCCATGGCTGTCTCAAGTGCATATCCCCAGAAGGAAATAGGTAACTCAGCTGTACTCATCATTGAGCGCACCATATCTAATAGGGTGCGTTTCTCCGTTCAGATACACTGTTGTGCTGTGGTGTATATGGAGGAGTCAGCTGAGAGAGAATCCCATTCTCTTTTAGAAAGTCCAGGAATTCATTGCTAAAGTATTCACCTTCTCGATCGGATCGAAGGATTTTAATACTTTTTCCGGTTTGGTTCTCGACTTCATGTTTATATTCTCTAAATTTCTCAAAAGCTTCTGATTTGTGTTTCATCAGGAACACATATCCGAATCTAGAGAGATCGTCAGTGAATATAATGAAGTACGATGAACCATCCCTGGCATGTGTAGACATGGGACCGCATACATCACTATGTATCAGTCCCAAGAGTTCAGTAACTCTTTCTCCGTGTCCCGTAAATGGAGTTTTGGTCATCTTGCCTTTGAGACATGACTGGCAAGTGTCATAAGATGAAAATTCAAACGGATTTAAATATCCATCCTTATGCAACTTTGCTAGTCGTGTCGTATTGATGTGACCCAGTCTACAATGCCACAAGAAGGATTCGTTCAGTTCAGAACTCTTCCTCTTGTGTGTGTTTGTTATGCTCAGAACTGTTGATTGATTTAGAACATAAATGCCATTGCATAACGTGCCTGATCCAACCAACTTTTGGTTACGGAAAATGTTCATAACATTATGCTGTAATACAAAATTATATTCCTCTTTACTCAATAAAGAAACCGATATAAAGTTGCATATCAGGTTCGGCATGTAATAGCATTCGTTCAGAACCAATGTATTACCAGTTGGTAATACAAGGTGATATTCCCCGACAGTCTTAGCTGCAACAATTGCACCATTTCCAACTCTAATGTCTTTATCACCTTCTCCAAGATCTCTACCTTTTCTAAGACCATGTAACTGATTACATATATGGGATCCTGACCCGGTATCTAATACCCAGGACGTAGGGCAAATGGAGAAACAGTTTTCTGTAACGAACACACCCGAAGAAAATGCATCATCATGTACTTTCTTCAATCGGGTGGCATGGGAATCCTGGTATTCCCCTATATCCTGTTCATTCCTATAACTCTTATAAGAAAGAACGGAACCAACGTTCCCCAGCACAGTATAACATGCGGGTTCAGTCAATACATCCATATTATTATCTTTATTAGGGCATGACATGGCCGCTACCTGGAGAGAGAGAGAAGAAAACACTTTAGCGTATGCTCTTGCAAGATCAGATTGGTTATTATCTTATCTAATCAAGATGGCTCCCACTGGTTTTTATCAAATCTTCCTTCAAACCCTAAAAGGAAAGACTAGCCGGGATTAATTACACACTACAAGTTCGCCAATCTTTCAGCCAGGCCAGTGTCGGTACTTTGAGGGAGGTCCCCCGTGCTTTCGCACGAACCTAATTAATGTAAACCTCATTTTCCCAGAGGCGTAACCCCGTTGACACCTTTCTAGACATCTACTTGATCAGCTAATTGCAATGTGTAAAACTCTCCCAGGAGTAACTCTTACTCGCAGTGGGTATCGGGATCCAACTATCTCATAGAAGGTATGCAATCTCATTGCAAATTTCAACACTTGAAATTCCCGATAATATTTTGCCCCTAGCGTGCTATGACCTTGACGCATGCTAAACAACCCATAGTCCGCTAGTCAAGTTCAACCCGTACAATTCGTGATCGAATTAAACCCACCCGAACGGCCCTTGACGCATGCCAAACAACGCCGTATGAATACCTTAATCCAATCGCATCTCATGCTACAGATAAGTAATAATCAGCTACCGTACACTACGCCTTGACGCATGCCAAACAACCGTAGCACGAATACTGAATATTACATATCTGAATTGACGGAGGGCTACGCAGGTTTTTCTGAAAACCATGAGCGTAATGAACTTGATATCGTTGTAGAATCAAATGAAGTTTTGAAATGAAGTGATTTTGAGGCTTTTCTAGTTTTGCTAAAGGGGTCACTCCCGGTGAAGGGATCGTCGGCCCTTTCCTCGTCGAATGAGGTACGGGATATATCATATATCACTGTGCAAAGCATAAACTATAGAAGCAATCAAAAGTCAAACCGAGTGTGTAGCATCTGCCAGTTATTGCTAAAGGAGTCACTCCCGGTGAAGGGATCTCGGTCCTTTCCTCATCGAATAAGGTGCAGGGTATATCATATATACCGCTATGCAAAGCAAGAACTGTAGCTACCTGTTTTATTTAAAATTTGATTCTATAACATCGTAGGTTTCTTTTCTTTCATTAATCACATTAATGAAGTCCCATCATTTAAGTCACCTAAACATCACAGATAAATACGACGTACACTTATGCCATCCGCATTCGCCTGGATGTCCCCTCGTGCACCGTTAGGTTAGGTAACTAATGACAGAGCAGGGCAGGGCTAGTGCGGGTGAAAAACATAAGTAACGTCTATATAATATATCATATATACTATATACTGTATCTATCACAGAACATCACATGATCACATCACAGATATCGCAGCAGAAGAAACATATGAAACATTGGATATACTAGGACGTCCGTGTTTTCAATACGAGCCAGTATAAAACACGGATTCCACGGTCGTGATGAATAGCCAATCCCACACCCCTAGACCCCTACGAGAGTGGCAAGCAACCCTACCAATTCTAGGGTTAGGAGACCCGGACTCGACTCCTCGAGATGGTCTCCCACTGGACCCTAGAACCCGGTTACTTGTGCTCCCCTCCTTGGGTCTATCCTAATGCGGAAAAGTAAATAATATACAAAAGGTGACAACTTCCGCAACCTGGAAGTGCCCCAATAAAAGAATATTACATACAAGTTTTTACATGAATGAAAATGAAAAACACTCATCTCACATAAAAACCCCCGGCTATTCAAACACGACAATCCAATATAACATATCTAGCAACTCATAACATCACATGTCATCAACGTAAGTAAATATGCGCATCCCAATTGTCGTTGACATATAGCAACGAAACCGACGATATCACATATTACACTTACGGTCACAGAAAAGAAAGTGTAAAACTACAACAGTTGGAATCCGCAACCTCTTTAGACATCACATGCCTAATAAAATGAAATACTTAGACATCACATGCCTAACAATTATAAACCCCGCATTTTAGTCCCATTATCGAAAACTCTTTTCAATATGAAGTGAGACTAAACCGCTAGATTTATAACATTCATTCAGTTATCTCATAACTGTGTGTGAATTCCAATTATTGTATCCCATTCCGGATAAATAGAAAATATTAAACTTTCCGATCGAACATCCGAACACCCAAGTTTTCCCGAAACCGTTCAACACATGAAATAAGTTCAAAGACATTCACTTCATGCCTCAGTATCAACGGTCCAGCCGTAGAAGGGTCAAGCCAACGCCTCACATGTGGCACGCCGTACTGCCCCAAACCCGAAGGTTCAAAGGGCAGTTCAAGACGGTCACATAATCGAGTTAAGGTTTGTTGTCTTCTAGAGGGACCATCGCGTTACTTGCACTACTTAGAACGTCTTTAAACCACAGAAAAATCCAACACTTGGAAATTTTTCCGGCAGGGGAAAAGTTGGGTATTTATATCCGGTCGAACTTTTTAACATATTCAAAAATTATCCGGAATCCACTTAGACAAAATCTGATAATCCGATCGAATCTTCGATTCCCAATACAACCCCAGAATACTCAACTGTTGAGTGCATATTAAAAATTCCCAGAAAACTCAGTACCTGAAAACATGAATTACTGTGCAAACAATGGAGGCAAATCCCATCAACTGGCCGCGGAACCGCCGCAGAAGCCAGGCTTCTGCCGCGGTTCCGCCGCGCGATAGACACATCATGAGTAAATTTTTGCACCGTAATTCTTAGAATTCCCTGCTGAATTTTTTAAGCATTTTTAATCTGCAAAAAACCCAGTTTTTGAAAAAAGTCCAGAGAGCAATTTAGGTTTTTAGGGTTTCGGTTCGATCGGGTTTCAAACGTCGTCTACACTTCGCCTAAGGCTCTAGCTAGGCTCTGATACCGCTGTAGGGTTCCTAGGCACTCTAAAGAGGTCTCACAAGGCATCAACCATACCAATTTCAAATTTTACAAGTGCCGAGAAACTCTAATACGGATCGTTAACTAGAATTTTAGGCGAAAAGATAAACTAGTTAACAACTTAACTAAAGTTAAGAAGCTACAACCTTTGTAGATCCGGTTATCCACTTCCTTAGCTCCACGTAGTCGTCCTCTCACTGTCCAAGTCGGATCTCGGACTCTAACATCGGCTTCATCGGAGAAATGAACGGACTAGTCGTCGGCTACGATGCCGAAGATGATCTACGTCGAGGTTACACAAGATCAAGCTCCAACTTCACCAAGTTGTGAAACTTGTGAAGAAAACACCCTATACTACTTGGCAAGAGGTAGAGGGTGAAGAAATAGGAGGTGGGTTCACTTTAGAATTGGATTTCTCACACTTTTGCTCAAGATGCCATTAATGGTGGCAAGCTTTTTCTTGAAGAAGAAGATGATGAAGAAGATAGAATATGATAAGTGTTGTTAAAATAGAAAAATAAAATGAATACTTATCATCTTCTAACTATGGTTATGTGTAGAGATTAGACCATAGTTATTTGGAATGGTTAGGGTTAAGCATGAAGACAAAATGGTCACATTAGTCAAACCTTCATGAAGCTTCAACAAGCTTCATGCTAGAATGAAACCATTTTGTTTTCTTTTATTTATTTGTCAAAGAAAGAATGGATAAATAAATAAGTGAATAACTCAAAACCCTAACCATTATCATAACCATGGTTTAATTCTTTGCACAAAGCCAAGTAAGTATGTATCATCAAACATGATACAATCAAGTGCACACAAAATATATCACATATACAATGTGCACTTCAAGTGAGAAAACCCTTTTAAAATGAACCAATACTAGTTAATGCAAAGTAATATATCAAATATATAATTATACATTAAATCATTAAATCAACACTTGATTCAATGATCCGGTCATGTCGCACATAACCGACTAGTATCAAATGAATCGACTTATCGAATCAATCTTTGATTCGATAACTAGGTTATATCGCATACAACCAATCGAAACATTCATCGCGAGAATGAAATACGGTATCACATACACGCATTATTCTCGGTCCCGCACATATCTCATATGCGCTCCTATTTCGTTTCGCTTGAGCCAGGAAACCTCTGTGTAGGACTCTAAAGACTCGTCAATACGCCGGTAGCAGGTGATGATCATATCAAGCACCCATAAGCCGCAAGCGGTCTGCTAAACGTAACGGCCACCCGGGTATTGAACGATCAGAAGATCAACGAGCTAGCCCGCTCACACTCCTGTGAATCCAACCAGCAACACTTACCGTACAGTCCGGTCTGTTCGTCTGATATGTCGCATATCAAGTCTAGGGGTGGTAAACGTCAGACCCCAATAACCGATAAGTCGTACCGATGTGAGGCTCATAACGGGTCGAGAAACTAATGGTAACACTTACCAGCAAATCTCTGATCAGCCCTGGCCAGGGACTTCCCTGTTACGGCCAATCGAGCATAGCGCAACATCAACCCCTAATACCGGGAGAGACGAAACCCCTCCTATCGCTCATTGCCTCCATGTGACTCGGGACTGTACCCAAAGACCACCGTTTTGCACGCCCTCATGGACGTGGTAAGGTGGAGATCAAAGCACAGTGGGAATCACACAAGACTCTATGACGATCTCGGGTCTACAGACTAACCTGCACAAGTGTCACCTGAGAACTGCCATCTGACGTGAGGTATAATACCATCTGGAAGTTCTCGGTGAGTCCGTCCAGTGTACCCAGTCTCCACTGAGCACCCGTATACCATCTCTGATGTCAAACACCAATGGATATAGGATCATCCATCGCCCATCTCATGGGTCGAGAAACGTATACGCTGGTCTACACTGGTATATCGATGCCCCGTCTCGATACACCCACGACTAGGGACCTTGAAGGATGTACCTATGGACTACCATGTCCCCACTAGTATGATCTGCATCATAGTCCAGGTAGTCAAGTACACATCCTAAGGGCTTTACCAACATGTAACTTTAAGACAGTTTAAAGAGACAAGTGTACATGTTAAGATAAAGAGCAACCAGATAGCATACTATCATATCGAGCAAGAAAGTCATCTCTATATATGTCCAAGCATCCAATATAATATACATCATCTGTACAATACTGGCCTCTAGGGCATACATACAACTAACAGTCATCATTAGTGCCAACATTGTTGTGCAATATCTTTCCAGATCTCAATGTAGTCACGACACTCACATTATGATTTTGTTGTTCATGAGCAACATGTGCATTTTGTGGGTGACCAGGATTTGGCAGTGGTTGAGATGGAAGCTTCCACTTCTCTCGCTCGCTTAAAGTTGCATTCAGTTGTGCAATCTGGGCTTCAATGGTTTTAATACTTTGCCCATGTGATGCAGTGTGTTGCACCAAAGACTGAATGGAAGACTGGATGTTGGCTGAGAATTGAGTTGATTGTTTTAAAAATGCCTCCGGACTTCGTTCTAGCGAGGAAATCTTATCGTTATTTGGCTGAACAAAATTGTTTTGAGGAAAAAAGTTGTTTGGTGCAAAATTGTTCGTTTGATTTTGGTAAGGTTGGGGTTGGAAAGGTTGCTGATATTGAGTTTGTTGAGGGGCTTGTTGTTGAGGAGGAGGCCTCTGGAAATTGTTGTTGTCTTGGAATTGTTGTTGATTTTGATTCCAAGCAAAATTGGGGTTGTTCCTCCAACCAGGATTGTAAGTTGAAGAGTATGGATCATTTCTTTGTCTTTGCTGAAAGGCAGCGTTGACTTGATCCTGTTCTTGAGCAGGTGGGTTGTAAGGACACTCTTTGGTCAAATGGGACAGATCCGAACAACAAGTGCATATAGTGCGAGGGGGTAAAGCGGGGGCAGGAGAAGGTGATGAGAATTTGCTCTCAATTGCTTCTAGTTTTCGTGTAATTCCTGCCATTTCGGCTTTCATTGCAATTAACATGTCAAGTTAATGAACGCCTGCCCTAGACGGACCGGATGAAGTAGATGAAGTGGACGAAGCGGTCTATCTAGTACTTTCCCACTGAAGCGTTTGTTCAGCAAGATCATCGAGAAATTGCCAAGCTTCCTCGTCAGATTTGGTAAGGAAGTGATCTTGATAAATGGTTTCCAGCAACTGCTTAGTTGCTGGGTTCAGTCCTTCGTATAAATTTTGGCAAAGTTGCCATCTCTCAATACCGTGATGAGGGCACTGAACAAGAAGGTCTTTGAATCGTTCGAAACACTTCCAAAAAGGTTCGGAAGGAAGCTAGGAAAATTGGTTAATTTCACTACGAATTCTCGCGGTCTTGTGATGTGGGTAAAAATTTTTAAGAAATGCCTTAACAAACTCTTCCCAACTGTTTATAGAATGCGATGCAGTACTATATAGCCACTTTTCAACTAGGTCACATAGAGTGAAGGGAATGACTCGTAGCCTTATAGCATCATTGGAAAGTTGGGCGGTCTTCATCATTGCACAAACATTCTGGAATTTGTTAATGAAGATATAGGCATCTTCGGATTCCAGCCCGTGAAATTTGGGTAACATGTTGATGAAGTGGGGCTTAATTTCGAAATTATCCTCCTTAGCCGGCAGTAATGAAAGACAAGTAGGAAGTGCGGAGCGAGTGGGATAGAAACGATCCTGGAGCGCAATTCACTGTGGCGCTTTGACAGGAGGTTGTTGCTGGTTATTCGCACCCAGTTGAGGTGGAATCAGTCCCAAGGTAGGTAAAGGGTTGTTGGGATTGAATCCTGACATCTCTTTAGAAGATGATGAATGTGAAGAAGAAGGTAAAGATGAAAAAGGAGTGGAGAGAGTTTCGACTTCGGAGTCGAACGCGTCAGTAGCGACTAATGAGACACGGACTAAACGGGCGCTAGTGTCCCTAGTCCAACCGAACATACACTAAATGAGTTGTAGTGTAGTCAAAACGTAGAATGTGAGGGTAAGAAAATGCCAATGGGGAAATGTGAATGAAGGTTGGGTGCAATGGAATTCTAGCGACAAATGGCAAGTTTTTGTAAAAATTTTGTTTTGTATTTTTTTTATAAAGAGTTTTGCAAAAGATTTTGTACGGAACTACGACACACTTTCAAGCAATCACAATGCATAATCAAGCTTAGAGTTAGGGTCTCCTAAGTCAACTAGACTGCTCCTAACTGGTCCAAAGCGACAAGTTGTGAGATATCCCTCAAATTGCCTCTTCACCGCCAATTGTGGCCAGTTAAGCACAAGTGAAGAAAGGAGGGTTCCGCTCACGAATCACCGTGAGACGGGCCTTTTAAAGTTACCTTTCTCACTTTTCTAGCTTATGCACCACAAAGTCAGGTTTAGATAAACGACTGAATGCCCACAACCTTCCTCTGTCCTAATGAGCACGACAGTCCTTAATTGGCCGAGTCTAGATATTTTTTAATTAGCTCAAGGGTGATGCATATGCTTTTTGTGATTTCTGGGGTCTTGGGAAGGGTAATGAAATCCCCACCCAATCTGGATTGGTGTTATAGCCCATTAAATTCCGTTTTAAATATGCAAAGCAGTAACACACAAAATCTAAAACACTTGCCAATTTTTTTTATTTGCGGCGCAAAGAATCCTGCACAAAAATGATTTATTGGAGAGGGAGAAGAAGTTTTGCGCAAAGAACCCTGCAGGAAAAATTTTCAGTAGAGATCAGGGGGTAGGAGAGAAGAAAAAAATATTCAAAAAGAAATTTGGGGTGCTGACGTCAGCAGTTGACTGCGGAACCGCGGTCAAACGCCTGTTTATGCCGCGTTTCCGCGGCGGTTTGGTAGGTTTGGCCCTCCAAAATTTTCCTGTGGGCTGTTATGGTTCTCCTCTGTCTGTTCAGATCTTTTGTTTGTTGATTTGTTCACTGGGTTTACTCCAGATCTGAATCAGTCCATCTTCCGTTCCTGCACAATTCGAACAAAAACCGATAAAAAATAACAAGATGATTTTTTTTATGTATTTTTTTTCAATTTTTCAATTTTTTTTTCAATTTCAATTAACCCGAAATTACAAAAAGAAAATAATTACCGTTTTCTCGGCAACGGCGCCATTTGATTGTTTGTAGTTATGTACGTGCGTTTTAAAAATTAAGAATATCGCAATCAAGACGGTGTCGCTTGGTAGCTAGCCGGCTGAGTACGAGTCGATCCACAGGGAAATGGTGTTTTTTTTTTAAGTTCTAACGAGTTAAGTCCTATTTTTGGTAGGTTTTGTTTTAAGATCTAAGAATGAGATTAAATTGATTTAAAGTTTTGCTAGGGTTAGGATTAGGTTAATTTGAAATATGGATTCTTCTCACTGCTAACAATGCCCTAGTTAAGAATATAGATGTTAGGGTAATAGTCAACAACGGGGATTAGCACGACTAGAAAGAAACGTGGTTTCTTTCTTTTGGTCCTTGTCCGTCTGTTCTTAACTCTTAGCCCTAATCTCCAGTTAATTCAACCACAACCGGTCTAACTAGGGAATCACCGCTATCATACAGGATAGGGTGCCGTAGTGAGCGGTGTGTGGTTAATTTAAATAGAATCTTAATTAATTAAAAATTATATTGGCAAAGAAAGGAGCAAGAGAGATTTTCTTCTCTCAAACCTTCCCTATCCTAACCCTAACAAGTGAGGAATTACTCACTCATTAGGAAAGTGACAATAGAATTCATTTTTATATTTTATTTTAAAAGACTATCTAAGTTGCAGATAATAAAAGAACAGATAAAGAAAATTGCAGGAATTAAATTCGGATAAAAAAATGCAAGATAAAAAATAAAAATGCTTACTTTTATTGATGACCTCTCAACGATTACAACTGAATTAAAATTTTTAATCTAGAAATTAAAAAGAGGCATGCCTAATTAGGCTTTTGGTTTTCCTATTTATAGATAGGAGAAAACCCTAGGTTACAATCTGATCCATATTTGAATTTACAAGACTACCCTAAGAAAGCCGGGTCAAAGCACCGACACACGCACCGACATGTGCACCATATGGCCGCGGAACCGCGGCAGAAAGGCCTGTTTGGCCGCGGTTCCACGGCCAGTTGGTGGGATCATGGGTTCCACTTCTCAGGGTTGCTTCATATTGCTTTTTGCTTCTGTTTTCTTCACTTGGTTCCTCAGAATCTCTTCTACTTTCTTCCATATTTCAAACAGTGCAGATGATGTGGACTTTTTACCGTGAGCTTCGCGTTGAGGTCTTGAATCTTGTACTGCCCTTGTGCTTTGTGCATTGAACTGTATGCTGATCTTCATTTATTCGTTGAACTGGTAGGCGTCATCATACGGATTCATCTATTGTTGGTCGTAGTCTCACATTTGTAGCGTCTTTTCATGAATTTCACTGTAATGATCTGAGAACCTGTAACCTTCAACTATTTAGCAAACATGGATCAAAAGCACCTATTTATATGTAATGTGATTAAGAATGGGCGATATAATAATGCAAAATTCTGATATGAACACACGACAATCTAATATAACATATCACAGCAACACATAATATCTCATATCATCAACGTAAGCAAGTATGCATATCCCAATTGTCGTTGATGTATAGCAACAAAGCCGACAATACCCCACATATTACACTTACGGTCGCAGAAAAGAAAAGTGAAAAACTACAACATTTGGAATCCACAGCCGCCTTAGACATCGTAAATCCGAAATATCACATATTACGTATTTCATGCCTAACTATATGAATTCCACATATTGTATCACAATCACAGAATATCATGACGATGTTTAACGTTTCGATCGAATCAACATACACTCACAAATTACCCCCGTGAGCTCAATACTTAAGCAAAGTCGAAACACTCAAGAACTGTGCCACAGTGTCCATGGACCAGCCGTAGAAGGAGTTAACCAATACCTCACCTATGACACCACGGAACTACGGCAAACCCTAGGGTTCGTTCACGGTTCCGTGGGCATAGAATCGAGTTAAAGTTAGTATAGTCTTCTAGGGGGTCCATAGGGGTACTTGCACGATTTTACGAATATAATCAACTTCGGAAAATTACAACACATGGAAATTTCAGCGGGGTACAAAATGTGGTATGCGAAATTCAATTGAACTGCTAAAAATAGTCAAGGTTACCAATACAGTGTTAAAATATACGACTACGAAGCACTACGAATTAGCCCCAGGTCAAACTAATCATCACATGAAAATTGGGCTAAATAAACAATACTAGGAAATCCAAAATGAACCTAAAAGAGCACAGATGGAATACGGAGGGCAGAGGAGCTCTTGGGGCCGGCCAGGCCGGAAAATGAGCCTTGGTGCTCGGTCCAAATTCGAGCACCCCCCTCCTCCCCCTTATTTCAACCATGTTCATAATATGGCCCATAGATCATTCTGCACTTGTTTGAAAAATTTTTAAAGGACTTTTTTGAAAATTTACAGAGAGCAAAATGGGGTTTTCATAATACCATATTTCGGAGTCGATTTCGTTTTAGTAGTTGTTTTAACACCGTATCTAGAATTCTAGTTTGGCTCTGATACCACTGTTGGGCTTCCCTTGCACCAAGTCTAGGGTTTGGTAGCATCACCCATGCCACTTTAAAATTTAGAGAGGTGCAAAGCAAGAAAACCATGAATCTTTACTAGAAATTCTAGGGTAACAAGTTTGTATCACATACAAAGAACTAAAGAGATTAGGATTACAACCTTTGTAGTCCGTTCCTTCGCTTCATAAGCTCCGTGTTGAGGTCCCTTCGCTGCGATCATCATGAACTCCGACTCTAGATTGGACTCATGAGGTGAATGAGGCATCTTGCTTGTAGTCTTCATGATCTAAGATGATCTACCTTGAAGAATCACTAACCCAAGTTTTCACTTCACTAATGAAGTAATTAGAGAAGTGAACACCCTAATCTAAGTGGCTAGAATAGATGAGGATGATGAAGTAGGAGTTTTGCTCTCTTTTGTTTTCAATTTCTCACCATTTATCATCACAAATGAAGCTTTTCTTCAAGAAGCAAGAAGAAGAAGAAGAAGCAGCAAAAGCTTTTGTGATGAATAATGAATTATTGTTGTGGTTACAATTGCAACCATGGGTTAAGAATGAAAGGCTTAACCCTTGTAGAGAATAAACTATAGGTTAAGGGTTTGGGTTGGGTTAACAAATATCTTCACAAAATATCAAAGAAAGATGACAAAGTCAAAGCTTCTCATCCAAACACTTAACCCTAATCCAAACCCTAACTAGGTTTAAACTCAAAATCCATGTTGCATTTGTAACCCTAACATGTTACAACATTATATATCACATATACAATATATTTTGTAACAAAAGAAAATAATACAATTAACATATATCGCATATACATCAATGTATTATCCAGTGAGAAAATAAATCAATAAAGCGAGCTTATATTAGTTGACGTAATGTAATATATCACATATAAAATTATACATTAAATTATCGAATCAACACTTGATCCGACAATCCGGCTATATTGCATATAACCGACTAATATAACATGTACCAATTCATCGAATCAACACTTGATCCGATGACCCGGCTATATCACATATACGCGGCCGATATCTCAAATCGCGAGAATAGAATACGGTATCTCATATCATATTATTCTCGGTCCCGCACATATCACATATGTGCTCCTACTCCGTTTTTCCTGAGCCAAGAAACCTCTGTGTAGGACTCTAAAGAATCGTCAATACGCCAGCAGTAGGTGATGATCATATCAAACACCCACAAGCTGCAAGTGGTCAGCTAAACGTAACAGCCACCCAGGTATTGAACGATCAGAAGATCAACAAGCAAGCCTGTACATTCTCCTGTAAATCTAATCAGTAATACTACCGTACAGTCCGGTCTCTTCATCTCAAATGCCGTATATCAAGTCTAGGGGTGGTAAACGTCAGACCCCAGTAACCGATAAGTCGTGTCGATGTGAGGCTCATAACAGGTCGAGAAACTATTGATAACTCTTACCAGTAGCACTCCATATCAGCCCTGGCTAGGGACTTCCAGTTATAGCCAATCGAACACAGCACAACATCAACTCCCTATACCGGGAGAGACGAAACCCCTCCTATCGCTCATTGCCTCCATGTGATTCGGGAGTGTACCCAAAAGCCACCGTTTTGCATGCCGTCTTGGACGTGGTAAGGTGGAAATCAAAGCACAGTGGGAATCACACAAGTCTCTATGACGATCTCGGGTCTACAGACTAACCTGTACCAGTGTCACCGGAGAACTGCTTTCTGACGATAGGTATAATACCATCTAGGAGTTCTCGACGAGTCCGTTCAGTGTACCCAGTCTCCACTGAGCATCCGTACACCATCTTTGATGTCAAACACCGATGGATATGGGATCATTCATCGCCAATCATATGGGTCAAGACGCGTATACGCTAGTCTACTCTGGTGTATCGATGCCCTGTCTCGATACACCCTCGACTAGGAACAGTTATAGGATGTACTCGTTGACTATCCTGGCCCCACTAGTATGATCTCATCATAGTCCCAGTAGTCAAGTATATATCCTAAGGGCTTTATCAACATGTGAGAGTAAGACAGTAAACCAATACAAGTCAACATGTTAAGACAAAGTGAAACCAGATAGCATACTATCATATCGAGCAAGAAAGTCCTCACTATATATATCCAAGCATCCACTATAATATACATCATATGTACAACAATGGCCTCTAGGGCATATATACAACTAACAGTTCCTAACTTCTTCCCAATATTTCTCCGGGATTGGATTAATATTTTCTTATTACAACTAGTGCAAATGCAATATTTGGTGCGGTAATTGACATCTCATGATTGACTCAATTGCCTAAGCAAGTGATATGTCAATCATGTAAATCCCTCTCCTCATCAGTCCAAAAGACATCTCTTTAGAGAGGGTGATTCCATCACCTGCGGGTATACCACCACGCCAGCAATCATCCATTCTAAAACATTTTAGAATAGTGTCAAAGTACCTAAATTGGGACACTTCCCAAATCTAGATCTAAAACCATCGATCCAGTCATCAGAATATCTGATATTTTATCCAGATTCTCTGTGAAGAAACATCTGTGACAACCACAATTTAACCGATCGTAGTATAGGAACAACACTTCCTATCGGGAGTATGTCATCCAAAAACCAGGACAATACTCCCTACTCAACATTCATACCAGGTCTATATGTTATTCTTGATGAAGTCAAATACTATAACTGTCATATCAAGAATAGATGACCTATCTCCGCTTTCCCTACTTTAATATAAAAATATACATAAGTATCTTGCCTACCACGCTTTCGCTGCTCCCACTGACTACAACAACCCTATGGCAAAGTCATATACACATGCACTTCTAAATTGAATTTAGAACGACGTTATAGTCATCCACATGCTAGCTCTCATAGTCTAGGACAGCAGTAATGATAAGCTTGGGTCATCAAAACCTCCCTGTCACCGTCTTTGAGGAGATCGAAGTACCTCTCGGGTGGCTGAGATTACCCACTAAATCTGCGGAGTGGCTATTAGATTGTCAAATCCAATTGAATCCTTAGGTTCTACTAAATATTCAATAACCGTTTGTGGTTCTGAAATCACTTCCAGTTTTACCATACTCCCACTAATGTTTTCTGAAAAGAATTCATTTTACAAAAAGGTGGCGAGTCAAGAACAATATAACTATTGATCTTGCAAATGGTAGAATGTTGACTCTCTTCAAAGCCCGGGATAACCCACAAATTGCCATTACTGAAATGTGCCTTGAGTTTATCCGGATTTTGGTTTAAGCATAAACCGGACAACTCCATATACCTTAACACCGTTAAGGTATGAATCCATTCTATATCCAATATAGAAACAAAGACACTAATTTAATTGGAACCAGATTCAAAAATTATGCAGCTGTTTCCATTGTATATCGAATGAATGGAAAAAGGCCATGCAGTATTACTCATCAAAGAGCACACCCACGGATGAGTAACCTTAGAGAGAAGCAAGTTCTCAAAAATATTGCTTACGACGGAATACCTAGCATAAGTATCTACATCTTCAATCACTTCAAAGAATCCTGATACTTCCAACGTATGGTTCTTTACTTTATTCTTATGCGTATAACTTCTCAAAATTTGGACCTTGTATTTCAACGAAATGTTTGTCTAAAACCAGAGAAATTATAAGTAAACATAATATAGTAAGAACATCAACTCCTTGTCCTAATGGATATCGGACGGCATACAATACTTTGTATAGTCCTCTGAGTTTAATAACTCAAACTCTATGTATCGTAGGTTGAAAACTGTATTCTGGTTAAGAAGAATTACACCGTTATTGAATGCATCTTACCTAATCATCAACTGATAAAGGTAAATGTTATAAATATAATTTCAAAAAGTTATATCTCATTTTATAAAATAAATGTACAGATATATCAGTTTCAAATTGGTGTATAACAACGGATATTCAAAACCAAATATTTGCCATTAGGTAAAACCCAGGCGATTTTCTCAAAATTTACCAATTACAAAGAATTTTGATATTGAGGATTTAATCACCCAATTCCCAATATTCTACTCACACTCAGCATCTGTAACGTCATACACATGTGATAATCAAGTCCGCTAAATACATACACTGGAGTTAAAATCTAATTGGGAAAGCAGTTCTCAATTAACACCACACAGTAAAACTGAAACATGAAAATATTTCGAGGGGGTTGCTGGGTATTTCTAAGAATGTCTCTTCCAATATCAGACTCATGACATTAGTTACAATTTACATTGCCCTTACTCCAATCCCTTTATATGTCTTTAATTCTTACTTTCTGTACACTTTATTTAGGCTAATTGGTTTTCTTCTTTCCCTACCTTTTGACACCTGCTTAAGGTTTGGAAGAAAATTATCCAATAAGCGTAATAGGTGTACTCTCCTAATACTATGAGCCCTTACAATCTGAGAGAAGATAAAGGGAAAAGACAACCGAATAATTCTATTCATTTCCCCCATAACCGGAATCCATTCTCGAACTGAAATAAATTTCTGCGAGTTCTTATGTAATTATACGAGATGGTTTTATCCATTCTATATGGACCTTCATAGTGATATGGAATGTTCTAAAGAAAGCAAAGGGTAAAGCAGGAGTGGAATGGATATATAAGACTTTGTTGTGAATCATGACAAAACAAAGCCAGGGTTGTAAAAAGATTAGGTCAACTTGGTTTATGAGTTATATTTTAAGACGGGTCATGGTCGCTGCCACAGAGAGAGAGAGAGAGAGAGAGAAAACACTCAACATGCAGTCTATAAAAATTAGAATGGTTAATCACTTTATCTAATCTGGATGGCTCCCACTTTTCCTTGAATTCTTTTTTAAACCCTAAAAAGGAGACCTAGTCGGGATCATTAACATCTTACAAGTTCGCTAACCGTTCAGCCAGGCCAGTGTTGGTACTTCGAGGGAGGCTCCTTGTACTTTCATACGGACCTAATTAAATAACCCTATTTTCGCAGAGGCGTAACCACGTTAACACTTTCAAGACACCTAATAGGTTAGCTAATTGTGAAATGAAAATCTCCCGAAGAGTAATACCTACGTACAGAGAGAATCAGGACCTAACTATCATTGCATGATAACTTGAAGGAACCCACTCAAGTCACTACACTTCAGAAGGTATGCGCATGCCTGGAAAGTTTCCTTTATGTTTTAAACTCCCGATATGGTTTTTACCCCTAAGACTTTAGTGGCCTTGATGAATGATCAACAAATCATAGGGTCCTAGTGAAGTTCAACCCGTCATTATCCTGGATTGCATTAAACCCACCTGCACGACCCTTGACGAATGATCGACAAAGTTGCATGAATGTCATAATCAGTCGCATATCTGCAGGGTTGCCTAGTACGGCAGCAAGGTTTCGGGAGGCATTGTCCATGCCTATTTCAAAAATTTGCCGTTCTAGCTAACCCTAACCTAAGAATCTTTACTAGAGAAACCGATGAAACGATATGTAAACTACATTACATCTAAGTGAATGAGGAATACAACCTTTGTAGAACGATCCTTCACTTCTAAATCTCCATGTAGTAGTCCCTTCGCTGTGAGTAGTGATCTCCCGAACTCTAGTATAGGTTCTCTTGGAGAAATGAACAAGCTTGCTCGAAGTCTTCGAGGCCGAAGATGATCTACGTCGAGGAGACTCAAGCTCATGCTACCTCTTCACTAATGGTGAAATTAGTGAAGCAAACACTCTAAACTAAATGGCTAATAGTAGAGGATGATGAAGTAGGAAATGGGCTCACTTTAGTTTTCTTTTTCTCACAATATTTTCTCACCTTGAGAAAAGCTAGTAAGCTTTTTCTCATGAAGAAGAAGATGAAGTGATGAAGATGAGAGAATGAACTCATGAGGTGAGAATAACAACCATGGGTGAGTTAGTGTCATACACTAACCCATGTAGAGATTAAACCATGGCTAACAATAATGGTTAGGTTAATAAATATCTACAAGTAAAACAAAAAGAGTGGACTTGGTCAATGGTTCCACAAGCTTCTACAAGCTTCAACTATGTGACTTAATTCCACTAATTTTGATATACTTTAAATAAATAAAACCTTAACATTATTATTAGTATGGTGTGAGTCTCATACACCCATGAAGTATGTGGCATCAAGCATGACACAAAAAATTGTACGTAATCTCGTCTGATATGTCGCATATCTCGCCTGGGGGTGGTAAACGTCAGACCCCAATAGCTTGATAAGTCATGCCGATGTGAGGCTCATAACGGGTCGAGAAACTACTGATAACACTTACCAGTAAATCTCAGAACCTTTCACGACCCCAAAAGTACGGAGCATGACTGGCACTTAAATTACGAAACGTTTCGAGGCGTACGTAATCTAAGTAAGCCAAAACCCAGAAATCAAAACCAAATAAGCAGTAGAGTGAAGGAAAACCAATTTATTGAAAGCGATTTTAATCAAATAAGTCACATCAAGCTTTTTAAAAACAACATCCATTTTTCCGAAAATTTCGGCAGAGTCTCCTTTGTAAATACTGGTCCCCAAACGGGTACAAACAGGAATATATCAATAACAGCAAATAAGGCATCCCCAAGCGGGAGCTAGCTCTTCGCCCCAAGGTAGACTCAAATCCCACGCAATTTAAAACATCAATGTGCAAAATACGCATAAAAAGGCACAAGTAATAAGCAACACGTCGGCTCAAGTGAGCGCGAACCAAAGAAACAACATACATGCCCACAAATCTCACTGTCTCGTCTCTAAATCAATATACATCAGTACTGATAGATGATACAGTAGATGGAGTACACTAGATACAATGAATATACAAGGTGAAAATAAAAATAATGACACAACCCACCTACGAGCAAAAATCCTCAAATCCAAGCAAAGAAAGAAGTGCGTCCGCCGCTACCGTGCTGACGGATCGGACCTGGAAAAAGGCTGTAGCACAACAGGGGTGAGTTGTCAACTCGTGAGTAATATGTAACATCTATAAAGACTATCGTAAGCATGTACGCAAAATTTCACAATTCTACAATATTGATATGGTATGATGTACTAGCATGTATGCGACATGAATGCAATTTAACACGTGATCTGAATATGCTGATATGAGGAAATCATTATTTTCATCTTAGAAAACTCTTTTTGAAATATCTGAAGTAATATCAATTAAATCAACAGAAATCCGTGTCAAGTATCGACACCTCAAATGAATATCTCAGTGTCCTAAAGTATACGCATCTCAAAAAGTCTCGGGCTCCGGCAATCCGGACTGGCCTATCTCAAGTATTAATATCTCTATATCTCACGACCACGGTCGGTTTCCTCTGGATATCCGCCGCGCCAACAATCACCGGTAGGTAGATTGCCCCTGCCAGGCTCATCGTCTACTACTCGAACTTCTTGCACCGTGGTACCTTACCGGGCCCACCATGTACCCGAGACGGTTTATCCTGCTCCTCGAAATGGGTCTCGAAAACTAACAGAAAACTCATGGTGGATGACACAAGTATCATATCAAGAGAAAACCGCAACTTGCAATATTTAAAATGATATCAGTTTTATTAAATCCTTGCGGTTTCTCCAAAATCTCATAAATCTCAAATGCTGAAATCCTCAAGAAAGAAAGTACCACAAGTACACATGTCAATGATGATGAATTCCTATGGTATCAACAATGCAAACTACAATATATGACTAAAAGACTATGTATGATCGAAAGATGTAATGAGGTACATGCATCTGACTAGCAATTCTACATGTTCATCTTGCGGAATTTAATATATTAGTACTGGTTTATACGTCGTATATGGCGAAATTATTCTAAATTCTGGTTTAAACAGGTTATCTAGTGTTTGTGGCATAGCAATTACCAAGGCTGTTCACATGAATAGTGCTCATGTTGCATAAAACCCTGATAATAGTGCAAGTGTCCTATGAGACGATATTGCACAATTTTATATAATGAACTAAGCAAGCCAAATATTACTTGTGTCACATAACTCATTTTAATGGTTCAATGGTTTCTATACAATGAATTAACACATATATGGATATAAAGGTCATGCAATGCAGAAAAATAGGTAACTAGGAACTACATGCAACAAGCTAGTATTACTAAAAATTCTAAACTATCGGGCCTCTCGCGCCATCCAAACGATTTCCCCCGTAGATGTATACATCTACTCACCGGAAATCCCCAGCTAGCTTGGTCCAATCACCGCTTTCCCTTTTCGTGCCGCGTCCGAAGTCTCAGCGACCGATCCTGGAATTTGCACAACACAAAACATAAGATTACATATCCTGAAACGACGCCAAGTCACAAAAAGAAAGGGTCAACGTCTATGAGTTAGGCACATTGTGCACTTGGTGCGCGGAACACACACGAAAAACACTACAACCCTAACTAGAATTGTCGTTTCGGAACAACCGCCAAAACTAAACCCGATCAAACCAAGTTTCGCATTCACACACCCTAATTATCCTAGGAGATGCTAATAATATACTCACCATAAACAAATTAATTCATCTCCTGAGAAATTAGAAAACCTAGTAAGCATTAGCATTCCAAAATCGGTGCAAATATCGTAGATTTGCGACAAAAATGACCACACTCACAAATAATCAACCAACCACACAACTAGCAAGCCACTACACTTAATTTAACCCATTAGCAATGCTTCAAACCCTAATTCCAACATCAACCCCTTTTCTTGATTTTCATAACTAGCAATTTAAATTCATTCCACACTTGAAAAACCTAAATTAACATAAATTGAAGCCCACTTAAGTAAAGTAATCTCTTAGATTAGGTTAGTATAACAACTAGATAACAAAATAAACTTAATTAGCCTAGTAATGGTGTTATAAACCCAAGTTCTAGCTTAAACCACTCTCTTTAAAAACCTAGAATTTAAATTAGCACTAAAATTAACACTTCAAAGTTCTAATTTAGCACACTTACACTACAAATCAACCAATTGATTAGAATTATACCTCATAAGTAGTGAACCCTAGCTTGCACTAGCCTCTAAAGACACCTCCTTTCTCCATGTTTTAAACCAATTTGGGCTTGAGAAGGGATAACATAAGGATTTGCATTGAATTTGAGAAGAAATTTGTAGATTTTTGATGGATTTTGACACAAAATGAAATGGAGAAAAAAATGAGCTGCTGCAGGCTAGCTCTCGGCCAAGGGCAGAATGGGGAGAAAGTGAGGGAATTATGTGTAGAAATTCCAAAGTCAAAGCCATACCAATCACCTAAAACCCATACCTCAAATTAATATATTTAATTCCCTTTCAAACCATTTCTTTTCACATGAGTTGAAGGCAAAAAGGAGGGGGTTTCCTGCCGTGGTGGGGCCGGCCAAGGAGGGGTGAGGGAGTTATGAAAGAGTGTACAAGAAAATTCCCTGCAAACAGAACCCCTCAAGTTACAAAATTGCAAGATTTAGCTTATTTTATTTAAATTTAAATTTTCCTTTAATTAGAACCAACTAGAACTTGGAAATAACATACTAAAAATTTATAATACAAACTAGATTTTAGTTGTCATGGTTCTTAAGTATGTAATTAGCCCATTCAAATTTGTATTTATCACTAATTTAATGTATTTTAACAGCTTAAAATAATATTTAAAAAAATAATAAATTAGGGATTTTTTTTTAAACAACTAGAAATTTATAAGTGGCTCTTTAGCTACTAAATACTAGCAATTACCTATCCAAATTAGGTATAATTATGCCTATACTGAAAAATAATTATAATGACAATTTACGGAAAATACCAATTATTTACCGATTAACGGAAAAATACCTTAACGACTTTTCAAGGCGTTACAATCTTCCCCCCTTAAAGAAATTCGGTCTCCGAATTTAAAAATCTAGCTACGTGTACCTTCAAAGAGATGGGGATATTTCTTCCTCATCTCGCCCTCGGTCTCCCAGGTGACCTCCTCGCTGCTCGGGCCACGCCAAATGACCTTGATGGTCGGTATAACCTTTGATCTCAATTTCTTCACCTGCCGATTCAGGATGACCACCGGCTGCTCTTCAAAAGAAAGGTCGCGCTCCAGCTGGACCGTCGGGTGCTGAATCGCATGAGAAGGGTCGTGAAGGTACTTGCGGAGCATCGAAATGTGGAAGACGGGGTGAACATCAGGAAAGCTGGGTGGAAGAGCCAAACGATACGCAACTGCGCCGACACGCTCGAGGATCTCGAAGGAACCCATAAATCTGGGACTAAGCTTTCCTTTTCGCCCAAACCTCATCACGCCCTTCATTGGAGAGACCCTCGGAAAAACATGATCGCCAACTGCGAAATCTAGTCTGCGACGGCGTCTGTCCGCATACGATTTCTGCCTGCTCTGAACCGCTCTCATCCGATCTCGAATCAACTGTATCTTCTCAGTCATCTCCTACACGATCTGCGGCCCCAAAATACTACTCTCGCTGAGCTCTGTCCAACAGACGGGCGATCTACATCTCCTCCCATACAAGGCCTTGAAAGGTGCCATCTGAATAGTATCCTAGAAGCTGTTGTTGTAGGAGAACTCCACTAAGGGTAAATGATGATCCCAGCTTCCTCCGAAGTCTAAAACGCACGCTCGGAGCATGTCCTCAAGAGTCTGAATAGTCCGCTCTGACTGGCCGTCGGTCTGCGGATAAAATGCTGTGCTGAAACTTAAACGGGTGCCCAACGCCTCCTGAAGTCTCTGCCATAGTCGGTTGGTAAACTGGGTGCCTCGGTCGGACAAGATACAAGTCGGGACGCCATGCAACTGTACGATCTCGTCGATGTAAATCTGGGCATACAGAGCAAAACCGAAAGTGGTCTTCACTGGCAGGAAGTGAGCCGCTTTCGTCAAACGATCCACGATGACCCAAATGGAGTCATACCCTCGACTGGTCCTGGGTAGACCTATGATGAAGTCCATAGAAATCTGCTCCCATTTCCACTCCGGAATGGGCAAAGGCTGCAACTCTCCAGTGGGCCTCTGGTGCTCGGCCTTGACTTGCTGACAAGTCAGACATCTCGACACGAAATCTGTGACGTCCCTCTTCATTCCGTCCCACCAGTAAACATCTCGCAAATCGTGGTACATCTTGGTGGAACTGGGATGAACGCTATATATCGATCTATGTGCCTCTTCAAGAATCTCACGCCGCAGTCCCTCAGAATTTGGTACGCACAATCGAGTCCCAAATCGCTGTACCCCCTGATCATCGATCACGAACTCGGAAACTCTGCCCTTCCGAACTTGCTCTATGTTCTCTGAAAGACGGTCATCACTGGACTGTGCCTCTCGAATACGATCAAGTAGCTGCGGACATGCACGAATATGCGTAAGCTGTCCCTCTGTCGAAGTGAACTCGAACTGCACTCGGCTGTCGCATAGAATCTGCCAATCTGCTGACGACTGCCTCTGCACGGAGCTCAAACAGGATAAACTACCTCCGGGCCTCCGACTCAAAGCATCTGCCACCATGTTCACCTTGCCCAGATGGTAAAGGATCTCGCAATCATAGTCTTTCACCAGCTCCATCCAACAGCGGTGTCTCAGATTCAGGTCTCGCCGCTGAAATATGTACTTCAAGCTCTTGTGGTCCGTAAATATCTGGTATGACTCGCCGTATAGGTAATGTCTCCAGATCTTGAGTGCAAACACCACTGCAGCCATCTCTAAATCGTGCGTAGGATAGTTCTGTTCATGTGTCTTCAGCTGCCGAGAAGCATACGCAATCACCCTGTCGTGCTGCATCAATACGCAACCTAGTCCCACTCGAGAAGCGTCACAATAAACCACGAATCCGCCCGATCTCGAAGGCAATGACGACACTGGTGCAGTAGTCAGACGAGTCTTCAACTGCTGGAAGCTATGCTCGCACGCCTCGGTCCAATCAAAAGGAACTCCCTTCCGGGTCAACCCGGTCAACGGTGCAGTAATAAGGGAGAAGTCCTGAACAAATCGCTGGTAGTAGCCAGCCAAGCCTAGGAAACTGCGGATCTCCCTAACTGATGCCGGTCTGGTCCAATGCTGAACGGCCTCGATCTTCTTCGGGTCCACACATATTCCATGTCTCATAATTACGTGACCCAAGAAATCAACGCTGTCAAGCCAAAACGCGCACTTAGAGAATTTCGTGAAAAGCTGGTGCTCCCTCAAAGTCTGTAATGTGATCCACAAGTGATGCTCGTGCTCCTCTCGGCTTCGGGAATACACCAAAATGTCGTCTATAAACACGATGATGAACAGATCTAGATACGGTCTGAAAATGCGGTTCATCTAGTCCATAAACACGGCTGGTGCATTGGTGAGTTCGAACGACATCACCAAAAACTCATAGTGCCCGTAACGTGTGCGAAAAGCCGTCCTCGGAATATCCTCCTGCCGCACCCGCAACTGATGGTAACCCGATCGTAAGTCAATCCTCGAAAAGTATCCCGCACCCTGAAGCTGGTCAAACAAATTATCGATACGTGGTAAGGGATATCTGTTCCATACGGTAACCTTATTCAGCTGGCGGTAATCAAAGCACAAGCGCAAACTGCCATCTTTCTTCTTGACGAACAGGACAGGAGCACCCCACGGAGACACACTAGGTCGAATAAGCCCTTTATCTAACAAATCCTGCAACTGATCCTTTAGCTCTCTAAGCTCCGCCGGGGCCATCCGATAAGGCGGTATGGAAATAGGCCCCGAGCCGGGAATCAAATCGATGCAGAACTCAACATCACGCTCAGGCGGTAACCGAGGCAGCTCATCAGGAAAAACATCAGGGAACTCACTGACAATCGGGACCTAGTCCAAAAGAACCTCTGCAACTCGAGTATCACAAACATAAGCTAAGAATCCCTGACAACCCTTCCGCAATAGCTGACTGGTGCGAAGAGACGAAATCAAGCTGGGAAGGGTGACGCTGCGGTCTCCCTGAATAACAAGGACTGGCTCTCCCGGAAAGCTAAATCTGACTTCCTTCTCACGGCAGTCCACAGATGCATAACAAGTGGCCAGCCAGTCCATGCCCAGAAGCACATCAAAGTCCAACATATTAAGGAGAATCAAATCAACCGACGAATTCCTCTCCCCGATACGAACGGAACACAATCGAAACACAAAACGAGCGACAAATGACTCGCCTACCGGAATAATAACAACAAGAGGCTGATCTAACGACGATGACTCACGACCCAACATCGGTGCAAAGTGTGTAGATACATACGAATGTGTGGAACCTGGGTCGAATAATACTCGCGCGTCGAAAGAACATAATGGCAAGGTACCCGTCACAACGGCATTGGATGCCTGCGCATCCTGCGGAGTTAAAGCGAATACTCGGGCCTGTCCCCCACCAATAGCTAGCTGTCCTCGGCCTCGGCCTCAGCCTCCTCGTCCTCTCTGAATAGGACCGCCACGTCCACGGCCTCTGGGGGCGCCTAACTGACGTGGAGCATGACCGGGGGCAGGAAGTAGAGCTCTCTGAGGAGGTGGTGAAGCTTGTAAAGTCACGTGTGGAACCGTCGCCGCTCCCTGTCATCTCACCATACAGTCTCTGATACGATGGGACGGACTCCCACACCTAAAACATCCTGACGATGCCTGCTGGCCCTATGGATAAGAACCAAATAGCTGACCCCGTTTGACTCCTCTATCGCCACCATCTCTTGGAAAGAATCTGTCATGATGCCTCTGAGCTGGCATATCGGTACGAATCCTCTTCGGCCCAGAAACGGCTGAAGTCTCTGAAATGCGCGCCTCCATCCGTAAGGCCGTATCCATAATAGCTGCATAAGTGTCAAAGTGCTAGGCGCCGATGTCAAGAAATAACTGTGTGTCGAGTCCCTGCACAAACCTCTTTACCCTCTTCTCTTTAGTATCAACCAAGTACGGAGCATATCGGGACAACTTAGTAAACTGGATATCATACTCGGACACTGTCATCCCTGGAGTCTTGAGCAAAGACTCAAAACTACGAGCTCGAGCATCACGAACGCTCTCTGGAAGGAAACGGGCTAGAAATATTACTGTGAACTCGGCCTAAGTCATAGGAGGTAGACCTGCAGCTCGACCTCTCTCGACCGACTCCCACCATGTCTGAGCAAGGCCCTCCAGACGGAAACTCGTAAGCTCCACCCATCTATCGTCGAAACATTTAAGCGAATGGAAAATCCTAGCTAAATTGTCAAGGAATGTCTGCGGATCCTCTGCTGCATCGGTGCCGGTGAAGATTGGGGGTCTCAGTCTCATGAAATCCTGTAGTGATACTGTAATAACCACTGTAGTAGTAGGAGAGACTATCTGGGCAGCAGATACTATCGTAGTCTGTGCTGTGGTAGGTACGTCCTCCGATCTCGGTGCACGATTGGCCTCTACTAAGGATCCCACCATCTGTCGTAACTCCTGCATACCTCCCATCATCTGTCGTAACTCCTCTATACCAGACTCTAGCCTATCCATATGGCCTGGGGAAGGCGGATTAGTCTGTCCCTGAGGCGTAGGTACGTCACCCTGCTCGGTCCTCGTCTTGGACGAACATTCTCGGATCTCATCTCGGGCGGCAGCCCTCTTCTCTCTCGTAGCCTTCCGCGGCATAGTGGCTGGTACAGGAAATAGGATAATAAGAACAGTGCAATAGAATCATAGGATACACGGACTTGAAGAAGGAATTTTCAAGCAAGTATATCCTAAAGTCACCTAGGCGGAGTACCGTATCGCAAGTATACCGCGGACATACACACGCTACGTTGCCCTGCTTAAGTCACTTACTCCATCTACCAAGGGTCATCGTACACTCAGAAAGGTAAAACCTATCGCTCTGATACCAACTTTGTCATGACCCGAAAAGTACGGAGCATGACTAGCACTTAAATTACGAAACGTCTCGAGGCGTACGTAATCTAAGTAAGCCAAAACCCAGAAATCAAAACCAAATAAGCAGTAGAGTGAAGGAAAACCAATTTATTGAAAGCGATTTTAATCAGATAAGTCATATCAAGCTTTTTAAAAACAACATTCATTTTTCCGAAAATTTCGGCAGAGTCTCCTTTGTAAATACTGGCCCCCAAACGGGTACAAACAGGAATATATCAATAACAGGAAATAAGGCATCCCCAAGCGGGAGCTAGCTCTTCGCCCTAGGATAGACTCAAATCCCACGCAATATAAAACATCAATGTGCAAAATACGCATAAAAAGGCACAAGTAATAAGCAACACGTCGGGTCAAGTGAGCGCGAACCAAAGAAACAACATACATGCCCACAAATCTCACTATCTCGTCTCTAAGTCAATATACATCAGTACTGGTAGATGATACAGTAGACGGAGTACACTAGTTACAATGAATATACAAGGTGGAAACAAAAATAATGACACAACCCACCTACGAGCAAAAAGCCTCAAATCCAAGCAAAGAAAGAAGTGCGTCCGCCGCTACCGTGCTGACAGATCGGACCTGCAAAAAGGCTGTGGCACAACGGGGGTGAGTTGCCAACTCGTGAGTAATATGTAACATCTATAAAGACTATCATAAGCATGTATGCAAAGTGTCACAATTCTACAATATTGATATGGTATGATGTACTAGCATGTATGCGGCATGAATGCAATTTAACACGTGATCTGAATATGCTGATATGAGGAAATCTTTATTTTCATCTTAGAAAACTCTTTTTGAAATATCTGAAGTAATATCAATTAAATCAACAGAAATCCGTATCAAGCATCGACACCTCAAATGAATATCTCAGTGTCCTAAAGTATAGGCATCTCAAAAAGTCTCGGGCTCCGGCAATCCGGACTGGCCCATCTCAAGTATTAATATCTCTATATCTCACGACCACGGTCGGTATCCTCCGGATTTCTGCCGTGCCAACAATCACCAGTAGGTAGACTGCCCTTGCCAGGCTCATCATCTACTACTCGAACTTCTTATCCTGTGGTACCTTACCGGGCCCACTATGTACCCGAGACGGTTTATCCTACTCCTCGAAACGGGTCTCGAAAACTAACAGAAAACTCATGGTGGACGACACAAGTATCATATCACGAGAAAACCGCAACTTGCAATATTTAAAATGATATTAGTTTTATTAAATCCTTGCGGTTTCTCCAAAATCTCATAAATCTCAAATGCTGAAATCCCCAAGAAAGAAAGTACCACAAGTACACATGTCAATGATGATGAATGCCTATGGTATCAACAATGCGAACTGCAATATATGACTAAAAGACTATGTATGATCGAAAGATGTAATGAGGTACATGTATCTAACTAGCAATTCTACATGTTCATCTTGCGGAATTTAATATATTAGTACTGGTTTATACGCCGTATATGGCGAAATTATTCTAAATTACGGTTTAAACAAGTTATCTAGTGTTTGTGGCATAGCAATAACCAAGGCGTGTGTGTCCATAAGAATAGTGCTCGTGCTGTATAAAACCCTGGTAATGGTGCAAGTGTCCTATGAGACGATGTTGCACAATTTTATATAATGAACTAAGCAAGCCAAATATTACTTGTGTCGCATAACTCATTTTAATGGTTCAATGGTTTCTATACAATGAATTAACACATATATGGATATAAAGGTCATGCAATGCAGAAAAATAGGTAACAAAGAACTACATGTAACAAGCTAGTATTACTAGAAATTCTAAACTATCGGGCCCCTCGCGCCATCCAAACGATTTCCCCCAGTAGATGTATACATCTACTCACCGGAAATCCCCACTTGGTCCAATCACCGCTTTTTCTTTTCGTGCCGCGTCCGAAGTCTCCGCGACCGATCCTGAAATTTGCACAACAAAAAACATAAGATTACATATCCTGAAACGATGCCAAGTCACAAAAAGAAAGGGTCAACGTCTACGAGTTAGGCACATTGTGCACTTGGTGCGCGGAACACACACGAAAAACACTACAACCTTAACTAGAATTGTCGTTTCGGAACAACCGCCAAAACTAAACCCGATCAAACCAAGTTTCGCATTCACACACCCTAATTATCGTAGGAGATGCTAATAATTTACTCATGATAACCAAATTAATTCATCTCCTAAGAAATTAGAAAACCTAGTAAGCATTAGCATTCCAAAATCGGTGCAAACATCGTAGATTTGCGACAAAAATGACCACAGTCACAAATAATCAACCAACCACACAACTAGCTAGCCACTACACTTAATTTAACCCATTAGCAATGCTTCAAACCCTAATTCCAACATCAACCCATTTCTTGATTTTCATAACTAGCAATTTAAATTCATTCCACACTTGAAAAACCTAAATTAACATAAATTGAAGCCCACTTAAGCAATGTAATCTCTTAGATTAGATTAATATAACAACTAGATAACAAAATAAACTTAATTAACCTAGTAATGGTGTTATAAACCCTAGTTCTAGTTTAAACCACTCTCTTTAAAAACCTAGAATTTAAATTAGCACTAAAATTAACACTTCAAAGTTCTAATTTAGCACACTTAAACTACAAATTAACCAATTGATTAGAATTATACCTCACAAGTAGTGAACCCTAGCTTGCACTAGCCTCCAAAGACACCTCCTTTCTCCATGTTTTAAACCAATTTGGGCTTGAGAAGGGATAGCATAAGGATTTGCTTTGAATTTGAGAAGAAATTTGTAGATTTTTGATGGATTTTGACACAAAATGAAATGGGGAAAAAAATGAACTGCTGCTGGCTAGCTCTTGGCCAAGGGGATAATGGGGAGAAAGTGAGGGAATTATGTGTAGAAATTCCAAAGTCAAAGCCATACCAATCACCTAAAACCCATACCTCAAATTAATACCTCAAATTAATATATTTAATTCCCTTTCAAACCATTTCTTTTCACATGAGTTGAAGGCAAAAAGGAGGGGTTTCCTACTGTGGTGGGGCCGGCCAAGGAGGGGTGAGGGAGTTGTAAGAGAGTGTACAAGAAAATTCCATGCAAAAAGAACCCCTCAAGTTACAAAATTGCAAGATTTAGCTTATTTTATTTAAATTTTAATTTTCCTTTGATTAGAACCAACTAGAACTTGGAAATAACATACTAAAAATTTATATTACAAACTATACTTTAGTTGTCATGGTTCTTAAGTATGTAATTAGCCCATTCAAATTTGTATTTATCGCTAATTTAATGTATTTTTATCTGCTTAAAATAATATTAAAAAAATAAATTAGGGAAATTTTTTTAAACAACTAAAAATTTATAAGTAACACATTAGCTACTAAATACTCAATTACCTATCCAACTTAGATATAATTAGGCCTATACTGAAAAATAATTATAATGACGATTTACGGAAAATACCAATTATTTACCGATTAACGGAAAAATACCTAAACGACTTTTCAAGGCGTTACAGAAACAGCCCTGGCCAGGGACTTTCTTATTATAGCCAATTGAGCACAATGCAACATACTCCCCCAATACTGGGAGAGACGAAATCCCCTTCTATCGCTTATTGCCACCATGTCACTCGGGAATGTACCCAAAAACCATTATTTTGCACCTTCTCTTGAACGTGGTAAGGTGGAAATCAAAGCACAGTAGGAACCACACAAGACTCTATGACGATCTCGGGTCGACACACTAACCAGTACCAGTGTCACCAGAGAACTGCCATCTGACGTGAGGTATAATACCATCTAGGAGTTCTCGGCAAGTCCGTCCAGTGTACCCAGTCTCCACTGAGCACCCGTATATCATCTCTGATGTCAAACACCAATGGATATGGGATCATCCATCGCCCATCTACATGGGTCGAGAAGATATACGCTAGTTTACTCTGGTATATCGATGCCCCGTCTCAATACACCCTCGACTAGGGACATTAAAGGATATACTCACGGACTACCTTTGCCCCACTAGTATGATCTGCATCACAATCTAGGTAGTCAAGTACACATCCTAAGGACTCTATCAACATGTAACAGAGAGACAATCAGTGTACATGTTAAGATAAAGAGTAACCAGATAGCATACTATCATGTCGAGCAAGAAAATCCTCCCCATGTATGTCCAAGCATCCACTATAATATACATCATATGTACAATAATGGTCTCTAGAGCATACATATAACTAACAATCTTCTACTTGCACTTGGGCCGTCATATAGCAGTGGTTGTAGTATCCCATACTCAACCATCCCATAAAAGTCTCTCTCTTAGGAAAAAGGCCTTTGTGAGTGGATCTGCCGTGTTGTCCTCTGAGTCTACTCTCCTAACCTCAATCTTTGTTGAAATCAACTATCACCATGATCAGGTGATACTGCCTTAGAATATGTCTGGGTCACTGATGGGACGGGGGTTCCTAGGCATAAGCCATAATTCCATTGCCACACAATGGTAGGAACGAAGTTCATCACATGAACTAATATACACCCAGACTGCCTCTTTGGTAGCATCTTTGGTAGCGATGTATCCATAGTATCTAGCTTGGAACTTTTCTAACATATCGTCCCTCCACTGAGGGTAAAGAAAATGCCCGTGACTGACATTCAGTCGACCTTACCACCCTGGAAGCTATCCAGTGATTCTCCCCAGGATCGATTGATACCATCTCACTACACCTAGTAAGAATCCTAACATCCACTTAGATCTATCTCATAGATCCAAAACCCAGGATTTAAGATGTATCACCTTGATCCTTTATAGGGAATCCTTGTGATAAGAGGAGATTGACCGAGTGTAGCATAGGAAACACCTTCCCTATCAAGAGTATGTCATCTACGTACAATACGAGGAAGACCACCTTACTCTCTACTATGTTTTTGTATATACAAGGTTCATCTACCATTTTGATGAAGTCAAACGCTTTGACTACCACATCAAAACAGATGTTCCAACTCCGCGATGCCTGCTTTAACCCGTAAAGCAACTTGCACACATTTCCGCTGCTCCCACTGTCTACGAAGACCTCTGGCTGTGTACTTATAGATGCTTTCTTCTAAATCAATATTTAGAAAAGCAGTCACGACACCCAACTGCCAGATATTGTAGTCATGGTATGTAGCAATGGCAAGTAGGATCCAGATGGACTTAAACATAGCCACTAGAAAAGGTTTCATCATAATCCACACCTGGTCGATGACGAGAACCTTTTACAACATGTCTAGCTTTGAAAGTCTTGACTTTTCCATCTACACCAAGTAATCTTCTCAAGATACTTGCTCCTGATGGGTATTTAACCCTTCAGATAAAGCAACCAAAGTCCATACTTTGTTAGTGTACATAGATTCCATCTCAGATCGCATAGCATCCAACCATTCTTACAGAGTCCCCACTCTTGATGGCCTGCTCGAAACTAGTTGGGTCATCATCTTATGATGCAATCCTTGCTCCCACTGTCATTGAGAAAACCGAAGTATCTCTCAAGCGGATGAGGAACCCTACCAGATCGGCGAAGAGGCTGAGGTTCGTCAGGAGCTATTGAATCCTCTGGTTCTACCAAATTATCAGCTGTAGTTTGTATAGCTGGAACACCTTCCAGTTCTACCTCATGACCACAAATTTCTTTCCAAAATAAATTCCTTTTCTAAAAAGGTGGCATGACGAGAAATAAAACACATTTTGTTCCTCGGTGCAGTAGAAGATATTCCCTTACGAATGTTTGGGATATCCAACAAACTTCCACAGGACTGATCTTGCCTCGAGCTTGTCCGAATTTTGATTTTAGACATAGGCCGGACAACCCCAAATCTTAACTTACTTAAGAGATGGGCTCTTTCCATAACATATCACATATGGAGTGGTAGGCACCTGATTTGGTTGGAACCCAATTCAATAGGTATGCAACTTCTCAAGTGTATAACTCCTTAAAAGAAAATAGTCAACTCAGTAATATTCATCATAGAGCGCACCATATCAAATAAGGTGTGATTGCTCCGCCCCGATATACCGACCTGCTGTGGTGTATACGGAGGAGTAATGCTGAGAGAGAATCTTATTCTCTTTTAAAATAATCCAGGAACTCCGTGCTCAAGTATTCTCCTTCCTGATCACATCAAAGGACATAATACTTATACCCGTTTTGGTTCTCTACTTCTGACTTATATTCTTTGAATATCTCAAAAGCCTCAGACTTGTGTTTCAACAAGAGCACATGTGCGAATCTTGAAAGATCATCAGTGAATGTAATGAAGTATAAAGAACCAGTCCTGGCATGTGTAGACAGGGGACCTACATACATCATCATGTAGCAATCCCAAGTGTTCACTAACTCTTTCTCTGTTTCCAATAAACGGAGCTATGGTCATATTATCTTTGGGGCATGACTGGCAAGTTTCACAAGATGTAAATTCAAACTGATTTAAATATGCATCTTAATGTAACTTAGCTAGTCGGGTCGCATTGATATGACCTAGTCTACAATGCCTCAAGAAAATTCGTTCATTTCTAAACTCTTCCTCTTGTGTGTTCTGTACGTTGAGAACTGTAGTTTGATTTAGAACGTATATGCTTTTAGATAACGTGCTTAAACTGATCAACTCTTGATATAGGAAATGTTCAAAATATTATCCAACAATACAAAATTATATCTTTCTTTACTAAATAAAGAGACCGATATAATGTTGCATATCAGGTTCGGTATCTAATAACATTCGTTCAGAATCAATGTATTTGGTAATATAGGGTGATAATTGCCAACATCTTGGTTGCAACAATTGCACCGTTTCAAACTCTTAAAACTTTATCACCCAATCTCAGTTCTTTACCTATCTGTAGCCCATGTAACAGATTACATATGTAGGATCCTGATCCGATATCTCATACTCAGGACGTAGAGGATATTGAGAAACAGTTCTTGGTAATGAATACACCCGAAGAAGTTGCATCATCATGCACTTTCTTCGTTTAGACGGCACGGGAATCCTGGTATTCTCCTATTTCCTGCTTGGTCTTATAACAATTATAAGTTGGAGCGGGACCAACGTTCCCCAGCTCAGTATAACAAGCAGGTTCGGTCAATACATCCATATTATTATCTTGATTATGGCGTGACATGGTCCCTACCTGGAGAGAGAGAGAAGAAAACACTCAGCGTATGCTCTTGCAAAATTAGATTGGTTATTATTTTATCTAATCAGGATGGCTCCCACCGTTTTTATCAAATCTTCCTTCAAACCCTAAAAGGAAAGACTAGCCGAGATTAATTACACTCTACAAATTCGCCAATCTTTCAGCCAGGCCAATGCCGGTACTTTGAGGGAGGTTCCCCGTGCTTTCGCACAGACCTAATTAAAATAAACCACATTTTTCCAGGGGCGTAAGCTCGTTGACACCTTTCTAGATACCTACTTAATCGGCTAATTCTAAAGTGCAAAACTCTCCTAAGAGTAACAATTACTCGCAGTGGGTATCGGGATCTAACTATCTCATAGAAGGTATGCAATCTCATTGCAAATTTCAACACTTGAAATTCCCGATAATGGTTTGTACCCCTAGCGTCCTATGACCTTGACGGAGGCCAAACTACCCATAGGCCGCTAGTTAAGTTCAACCCGTTCATTTCTTGATTGAATTAGACCCACCCGCACGATCCTTGACGGAGGCTAAACTACGCCGTACGAATACCCTAATCCAATCACATCTCATGCTGCAGATAAGTACTAATCAGTTACCGTACACTACGCCTTGACGGAGGCCAAACTACCGTAGCACGAATACTAAATAGCACTTATCTGAAATGATGGGGGGTTACGCAGGTTTTTAAGAAAACCATGAGCGTAATTAACTTGATATCGTTGTAGAATCGAGTGATTTTGAAAAAAGAGTCTTTTTGAGGCTTTTACTAGTTTAGCTAAAGAGGTCACTCCCGGTGAAGTGATCTCGGCTCTTTTCTTATCGAATAAGGTGCAAGATATTTCTCAAATACCACTATGCAAAGCATGAACTAAAAAAGCAATCAAAAATAAAACCGAGTGGGTTGTACCATCTGCTAGTTTCGCTAAAGAGGTCACTCCCGGTGAAGGGATCTCGGCTCTTTCCTTATCGAATAAGGTGCTGGATATTCTATAAGGAATACCGCTATGCAAAGCAAAAACTAGAGCTACCTATTTTTGAAAATTTGATTCTATAATATCTTTAGGTTTATTTTCTTTCATTAATCACATTAATGAAGTCCCATCAATTAAGTTACCTAGCCATCACAGATAAATACAACGTACGCTTATGCCATCCGCATTCGCCTTGATGTCCCGTCATGCATTGTTATGTTAGGTAACTAACGACAGAGCGGGGCAGGGCTAGCGCGGGTGAAAAATATAAGCAACATCTATATAATATATCACATATACTATATACAGTATCTATCTCAACATATCAAGTGATCACATCACAGATTATCGCAGCAGAAATCAACATATGAAATATTGGATATACTAGGATTTCCGGGTTTTAAATTAAGCCTGTATAAAACACAGATTCCTTGGTCGTGATGAATAGCCAAACCCACATCCTTAGCCCCCTACGAGAGTGGCAAGCAACCCTACCAATTCTAGAGTTAGGAGACCCGGTCTCGACGCCTTGAGATGGTCTCCCATTGGACTCTAGAACCCGGTTACTTATGCTCCCCTCCTTAAGTCTATCCTAATACGGAAAAGTAAATAATATAAATCAACGGTGACATCTTCTTCAACCCGGAAGTGCCCCAATAAAAGAATATTACATACAAGTTCTTACATGAATGAAAATGAAAACCTCTCATCTCACATAAAACCCCCCGGCTATTCAAAAACGACGATCCAATATAACATATCACAGCAACACATAACATCTCATGTCATCAACGTAAGTAAATATACGTATCCCAATTGTCGTTGACATATAGTAACAAAACCGGCGATACACCACATATTACACTTACGGTCGCAGAAAATAAAGTGAAAAACTACAACAATTGGAATCGTCACTTCCCTTAGACATCATAAACCCAGAATATCACATATTCTGGATTTCATACCTAATAATGCAAATCTTACATTTAGGTCTCAACTATGAAAACATTTTTCAATAGAAGTCGGGTAATTCAATAAGATTCCCGATTTCATCCGAGACCGAAATGTTAAACTTGCACGCAACTAAATAGATTCCAATTATTGTATCATAATCGTAGATAGCTAGATGAAGTTAAACTTTTTGATCGAATAAGCAAGCACCCAAAATTTCCTAACAAGCTCAACACTTGAGCGGAGTTCAAAAGGTACCCAGAAACTGCCACAGCTCCTATGAACCATCCGTAGAAGGGCCGACCCATGCCTCACTCATGTCGCCATGGAACTGCGGCAAACCCTAGGGTGTGACCGCGGTTCCGCGATCCAAAAAGTTGAGTTTGGGTATCGTTCTTCTAGAGGGTCCACAGAATAGCTTGCATGATTTTCTGAAAATTTTGAACTCGGAAAAATCCAACTCTTGGAAAACTTCAGTGAAGGAAAATATGGGTTATTGATATCCGTTCAAACTTTTTAACATCGTCTAAATAACCCGAATACATGTTAGAATTACGACAGCGAAACACTCCGAATTGCCTTTGCAGAAAGTTAATATCACATGCAAATTTAGCAAAAACAAACAACACCTGAAACACTAAAACCCAGAGACTGGAACATCATGAAAATTTAAAGCCAAAATTCCAAAAACGACCCAAGCACGCCGGTTTTAAGCCCTATGTGGCCGGCCACTTTTGCTCCAAATTGCATCAATTTTTCACAGTGTTCATGTTATATCACATACAACATTCTGTACTTGTTTAAAAAAAATTTGAAGACATTTTAAAATCGACAGAAACCAAGTTTTCGTGTTTCAAGTTTCGGAGTCGTTTCGGTTTCGTAATCTAACAAATATCGTCTAATATTCTAGCATGGCTCTGATACCACTGCAGGGTTGCCTAGCACGGTAGCAAGGTTTCGGGAGGCATCGTCCATGCTTATTTCAAAAATTTGCCGTTCTAGCTAACCCTAACCTTAGAATCTTTACTAGAAAAACTGACGAAACGATATGTAAACTATTTTACATCTAAGTGAATGAGGAATACAACATTTGTAGACCGGTCCTTCACTTCTAAAGCTCCATGTAATAGTCCCTTTGCTGCGAGTAGTGATCTCCCGAACTCTAGTATGGGTTCTCTTGGAGAAATGAACAAGCTTGCTCAAAATCTTCGAGGCCGAAGATGATCTATGTCGAGGAGACTCAAGCTCATACTACCTCTTCACTAATGGTGAAATTAGTGAAGCAAACACCCTAAACTAAATGGCTAATAGTAGAGGATGATGAAGTAGGAAATGGGCTCACTTTAGTTTTCTTTTTCTCATAATATTTTCTCACCTTGAGAAAAACTAGTAAGCTTTTTCTTATGAAGAAGAAGATGAAGTGATGAAGATGAGAGAATAAACTCATGAGGTGAGAATAACAACCATAGGTGAGTTAGTGTCATACACTAACCCATGTAGAGATTAAACCATTGCTAACAATAATGGTTAGGTTAATAAATATCTACAAGTAAAACAAAAAGAGTGGACTTGGACAATGGTTCTACAAGCTTCTACAAGTTTCAACCATGTGACTTAATTCCACTAATTTTGATTTACTTTAAATAAATAAAACCTTAAGATTATTATTAGTATGGTGTGAGTCTCATACACCCATGAAGTATATGACATCAAGCATGACACAAAAAATTGTACATTAATATATATCACATATACACTAATGCATACAAGCTTCTACAAGTTTCAACCATGTGACTTAATTCCACTAATTTTGATTTACTTTAAATAAATAAAACCTTAAGATTATTATTAGTATGGTGTGAGTCTCATACACCCATGAAGTATATGACATCAAGCATGACACAAAAAATTGTACATTAATATATATCACATATACACTAATGCACACAAGTGAGAAAAAGAAATATTTAAGTGAGCTAATATTAGTTAATGTAATCTGGTATATCAAATATACAATTATACATTAAATTATTAAATCAACACTTGATTTAATAATCCGGCTATATCTCATACAACCGACTAATATCAAATGCAATAACTTATCGAATCAATACTTGATCCGATAACCCAGCTATATCACATATAACCGACCGATATCACATATCGCGAGAATAGAATGCGGTATCACATACACGCATTAATCTCGGTCCTGCACATATCACATATGCGCTCCTACTTCGTTTCGCATGAACTAGGAAAGCTTTGTGTAGGACTCTAAAGACTCGTCAATACGCCGGCAGTAGGTGATGATCATATCAAACACTCATAAGCCGCAAGCAGTCTGCTAAACGTAATGGCCACCCGGGTATTGAGCGATCAGAAGATCAACAAACAAGCCTGCTCATACACCTGTGAATCCAATCAGTAACACTACCGTACAGTCCGGTCTCTTCGTCTGATATGTCGCATATCTCGCCTGGGGGTGGTAAACGTCAGACCCCAATAGCTTGATAAGTCATGCCGATGTGAGGCTCATAACGGGTCGAGAAACTACTGATAACACTTACCATTAAATCTCAGAAACAGCCTTGGCTAGGGACTTTCCTGTTATAGCCAATCGAGCACAGCGCAACATCGATCCCCAATACCGGGAGAGACGAAATCCCCTCCCATCGCTCATTGCCTCCATGTGACTCGGGACTGTACCCAAAAACCACTGTTTTGCACGTTCTCTTGAACGTGGTAAGGTGGAAATCAAAGCACAGTGGGAATCACACAATACTCTATGACGATCTCGGGTCGACAGACTAACCTTTACCAGTGTCACCAGAGAACTGCTATCTGACGTGAGGTAAATACCTTCTAGGAGTTCTCGGCGAGTCCGTCCAGTGTACCCAGTCTCCACTGAGCACCCGTATATCATCTCTGATGTCAAACACCAATGGATATGGGATCATCCATTGCCCATCTACATGGGTCGAGAAGGTATACTCTAGTCTACTCTGGTATATCGATTTCTTGTCTCGATACACCCACGACTAGGGACATTAAAGGATGTACTCACGGACTACCTTTGTTCCACTAGTATGATCTGCATCACAATCTAGGTAGTCAAGTACACATCCTAAGGGCTTTATCAACATGTAACAGAGAGACCATCAGTGTACATATTAAGATAAAGAGTAACCAGATAGCATACTATCATGTCGAGCAAGAAAGTCCTCCCCATGTATGTCCAAGCATCCACTATAATATACATCATATGTACAATAATGGCCTCTAGGGCATACATATAACTAATAATATCTATGCAACAGAAAAGCTTTACAGAGCTACCGAACGCTACGCCTCAGCGAATAGCGACGACAAACGTAGCACGGATACTAAGCAATACGAATTTGAAATGACGAAGGTCCACAGATAGTTTTTAGTGAAAAAAACTTTAACATAATGAACTTGATATCGTTGAAGGAACTCGAGTGGCTTTGAAAAGGAGTGGTTTAAGCTCTGCTTTTAAAACGAGTAGTTTTGAAGAAAACCGAGTAGTTTTAAAAATATTTCCGACAACATCATTTAGGTTTTTTTTTCTTGCATTAAACCTATAATGCAATCCCATCAATTAAGTTCCTATGCATCACAAAAACAATGAAAATAGAATTTACGTATATACCACCCGCATTCACCATGGGGTCTAGGGACTTCACTGTAAGGTTACTTAACTTACGGCAGTGCATGGGTAGGGTAAGCGCGGGTGCAAAACATATACAAAATTTATATATATCATTACAGGCAGGTAATAAATATCAAAGGCATGCGATAATCAAGATAGAATAGCAGATATATTAGGAGCCTCGTATTTCGTTTGAGCCGCAAACGAAAACCAACATTCCCTCGTCGTGTGGATAGCTCAAATATCACCTAAAACAAAGACCCCTACAGTGTGGCAAGCTACCCGTCAATTCTAGAAGTGAGGCAACCATCACTCAATAATATGAGTGCGCCACCCGCCATTTCATGGAATTCGGTAACTTGAGCACTCCACCGTGGGTCTATCCTAAACCCTTACAAGTGCGACGAATAGCCTGCCAATTCTAAAGCAAGGCGGCTCGAACTCACCACCGCGAGACGACCACCTAGCATACTCTAGACCCGTCTATTCAAGCACTTCTCCATGGGTTATCCTAATACAAGAATGAATATACAATGGTAATGGTAATATCGATCTCAACCCGGTCGTGTTCTAATAAAACAATATACAATAAGTGGTAACAACGACCACAATCCATTCGCTCATCCCGAATAACAAATATACATTCAATTCTATGATGAGGGGCTATCCACAATGACTATTCTTCTAATCCATCACAAGATATATAACAACAGCACAAGCAAGTGTTTGCAACCCGTCTAATTGACCTATAGCAATTAGACGACGTTTACAAACCATATACCAAGATACAAATATAAATGATGTTAAATTTCGACCGAAAATAGTCTCGAATTACCCGTATGCATAAACAGTACAAAAAAAATCTGGGGCAAAAAGATGTATACCAAAAATTTCTACAATTCCAAGCAACTGACAAAAATTGAGGATAAACAGAAAAAATTTGGCCGCTAACCTCAGCCAAAACTCGGCCAATCCATGCCGGTTTATCCTCAAATTTTGTGCCAAGTTTTCTTTCTTAGAAAATAGCCCACTAATATACAAAAAAAATTCATGTTTCGTTTTGAAATGGACAGAAACTTGGAATTCGAAATTAAATACGTGTAAATTTTCGATCTCGAAACTAAAACATCGTCTAATCTAGTTCTATTGTTTGGTTTGGCTATGATATTATGTTAGTAGACGCTCGTGCTCGTGTCACAAACCAGCAGCTAATGTGGAATACAAAACGAAAATTTTCTAAATAAGAGCATGACTCTACGACCTAGAATCGAATCCAAATACTAAACTAGCTAACAAAGAGTTAGACTACTCGGTTAGTGATTACAACCTTTGTAGTCGTGTTCTTCATCTTCTATGCCACTTTTTTAGCTCCTAGGTCCACCGAGAACGAGCTTGGGAGTCGGTCTTCCTTGCCGAAGATGATCCACCTAAAGGAATCTTAACATAGGCTCTAACTTCAAATCAAAAGCGAAGTGAAGCAATCAGTGACCAAAACTTGCTAAGAATTGATCATTAGGATGCAGTAGTGGCTAATCTTTATATTTTCTCTCTTTTTGTTTTTCCTTTCTCAACATCTAAAAACTCAAGCGATGAGAAAGAAGAAGCAAAGGGTGTAGTTCATCCAAATGAGCAAGCATGGCTAAAATGAATCATCATCTCATTTTTTTATTTCTTTCTTTTAAAGTGTGAAGTGGGTGGAATTGTGACTCACAAGTGTGAGTCACAAATCTACACACTTCCACTTAATACAAGAAAGAATGAGAAGAAAATATGAGCCATGTCAAGTGTACACACACACGCGCGCGCGTGCACACACATATATATACATACACTAATTTAAGTATATGCTACAAATATACACCCGTATTCATATCAAGATACGAATACCGTATTTGTATCAAGAAACGAATACCGTATTTGTATCGAGACACGAATACCCGTATTTGTATCAAGACACGAATACCTGTATTTATACAAATACTCGTATTCGTCTAAATACCGTATTCTATCAAAATACATATACCAAAAAGAGATATATAATACTAGCTCACATTTCATCCAAATGTGATAATATGGCTATCTTTCAAACTGGCTAGTATTAATGAAATGTCCGATTAAAAGTACATGTTCAAAAACACGTGTTATAATCGAATCTAAGTACGTATCAAAATACGTACACTACATTGTTTCGCCTGAACTGAAAAACCCTCTGTGTGGGATTCTAAAGACTTGACAATACACTGGCAGTGGGTTTAACCACAAACACGTTAGCGGCACCAGCTGTACGTAACAGCTATCCAGCTATTGAACGAAAGGAAGGTCGACAAGCAAACTCGTCCGTAACCCTACTGAGCCTGAAAAATGACAGTCTCCATACAGTCCGGTCTGTTTGTCTAAAAGTATTGCATATCGGGTCTAGGGGGTGGATAAAGTCAGAGCCCTAATAACACGATAAGTCGTGTCGGTGTGAAGCTCATCATCCAGTGAGAAACTACTGATCCAAATCAATAAATCTCGTCCACATTGGCCAAGGATTTCTGGTGATGGCCACTTATCATGACCCAGAAATGACATGTAACCAGCACTTGAATCACGTGATGTCTATAGGACCCCACCATAACCCAAATATGCCAAAAACTAGGAATCTAAACCTTTTTAGGTAGATAGTGGAGGTGAAGTGTTGGAAAATGGTTATTAATGAAATCAAGTTCCTCTTTAAAGTATACATAAAGTTTGTTTGAAAACACAAGTCGGTTTTAGGTTAAGGATTGAAAACGTTTTCGTCATTTAAAATTTTGGCAGCATCTCCTTTGTAAATTTTGATAAAAACCAGTACATACTGTCACGCCCCGCTTCTCAAAATACATAAATACGGAACGTGACAAAGACAACCATGCTAACTATGGTGAGAAAATATCCTTCCATAGTCACATTACGGCAGTCAATCAGATATCAAGAACAGTAAATAAATATCTACCTATCACATGTCCAACTGCTGCAATAAATAATAACAAGAAAGTTAGCAGAAACAAGTAAAGATCCAACAAAAAATAATATCCTAGCTCTTCCTTATGGTATCACAATGAAAAAACCATAATTAGAAAATAATTCTAAAGCATCATTAAACTAAATCAGCAGAAAGCTCTTCACTGCTCAGCTTTCTTGTCAAAGTATTCTTGATCTTCCTGCAATAAGGTTAAAGGAACTGGGCCATGCAAAACCCAGACGTCAGTGCGTCATAGATATCATAATAATAATAATAAACTGAACAGTGTACTATATAGGATGCCACTTGCAAAAGTGAGGTATGAGTATAAACAAAATCAAACTCAGGTGTTATAACAGCACACTATAGGTAGTCAAATATATCACGTGTATCCTAAGATCTGTGTTTCTAGGTTAACTATCTAACAGGTATTTGAAATCAATGAATGTACTCCTCCTTGTAACTCAAAAGTATATATCTCGTTACCCCCCGGGACCACGGACATAAGATATATCCAGTTACGCCCGGGATCACGGATGCAAGGTGTATGAATCAAGAACGAATCTGTTCCGTTACTCCCCGGAACCACGGAAATATGTAATATCTTTTTAAGTGACACTTCAATTACACTTTTGATTTCCCAATTTCCCCAGGTTTCTTTTTCCAAGTCAGGTATGAATAATATCTACCTAATGCCAACACAAGAGCAGGCAGGTACATGTTATGTCTATCTAGACAACATGTCACATCCATCAAGACAAAAAGTCAGGATTGTTGGCATCGGTAAGTATCATAAGCAACATGTATTAATATGATAACAAAATAATAATAGTCTGGCAGATTACAAGCATGTCAGTGATGGTGTATGCAATTAGATAAAGTTTTTATTTGTAATACCATCGTGCAAACAGGTCATGATGAAATACGGTTGTAACCGTTATCTAAGTGCACTAAATAATGTAAGGAAAAATAATCACATTAATTCCTACACTTCGATTTATCGATTGACAAAACTAGAATAGTTTGTTAAAATTACTAGTTATAGATTTAATTTGCATAACCATTATAAATTGCAATTATAAAACTTGTTATTGTTAACTAATTATCGATGTACGGATTATATGTATAAAATGGTATACTAATAATAAATAATATTATGACAATATATATATAGATATAATTTTACGTAGACTATAACATGTAGCAAGTTGTAAACTTATCTTGGTCTCGACGAATGCGGATACGAACATGAACAGAGCAATACGAACACAGAACAATAGCAACACGAAGCAAACTTTAACTTGCTAGGCTCAGAGATGAAGTCGACGATGACTTGAACTGCTGCCGATGGTGGTCTTGGCAATGGTAGGTGCTGGTGATCGAAGAAAGGGTTGCTGGCGAGTCTGGCAGCGACTGGAGTTGGGTTTTTTAGCCGGAGAAGTTGAGTTGGTGATGGTGTGGGTCTCGGTGGTTTGAGTTCAATCGACGGTAGAAGATGAAGGTGATGATGGTGCTGTGACGATGATGATGAGGGCTGAGATGAGGAAGGAGATCGTGACGGTGTTAAGAGGCGAGGATGGCTAGGGTTCGGCAAAGTTTTAGAGGAAGGAGACGATGGTGGTTGATGGTGGCGAGGGTGCTCGGGAAAGGGGGTCGACGAAGATGACGGTGATGGTGGCTATAGGTGTTGGTTGATGGAGATGGGTTCGGCCAAAGAAGGAGACGATGAAGATGACGATGATTGTGGTCGGAGGTGGAGATGGTGATGACGACGAGGTTGGGGTGCTGATCGGGGTGATGGGTGTCGATGGTGAGGAGTTGGGGGCGTGGTGTCGGAGAGGGAGATGGAGAAAGAAAGAGAGTGGGAGAGAGAAAGAGAGAAAAAAAGAGATGATGCAGAGAGAGAGAAGGTTTTTGTTTATATAAGCAAATGGAAATTTAATTTTATATAGTGTGTGTGTATAATTTTGTATATAACTAATAATATTTTAAAAGATATTACAAATCCCCGACCCGTCTCTAATAAATCTCAAAAAAAAAATTATTGGAAATTATCTTTACATACGTAGCCCCTTTAACCATAAATATAAAGGTTAAAAGAATATATTTTAATCTAATATATTATACATGGTATCTCAGGATGTTTAAGATTTACCTGCAATAGATAATTGTCAATATAATATCATGAGATGTTTAAATAACATGCTGACAATTAATATATGAAAATATTTGTAACATATGGCTATCAGAATATATATATATATAATATATATATATATATATATATAATTTAAATATTATCTATCTGTTATTTAAAATTCATATAGATTTAATCAATGGATAAATGTCAATAAAAAGATACTTTAGCACCGTAGCGGGTTTCACACAAGCGGGTCGGATCCGATAAACACATATACTATTCAAACCAATCACAACCTAAACAATTATAAATAAAAACAAAATTCAAAATACTAATTAATATTGTTAAATAACATACGATTGTGTTAGGGTGTTATATATACACATAAATAATATCAACATCCCCAATTGGGAGCTATCTCATCACCTAATCAACGGAATCACAACCATATAGTAATATACAATGCCTAAGGCAAAGATCATCACAAGAACAAGTAAGAAAGAAAAAAAAATATTAAAAGCATCATCAAGTCGATTATATCCAAACTCGACATCTAAAAGAATAACGTAAAAGTCTCGTCTCTAAGTCAATAAAAATATACAAGGTTTTGGTTGATGGAGTTTTTAACTAGATAATAAAAGAATATACATATACAAGAGGCGGTTATGATCTGGAATGTAACCCACCTACCAAGGAAATCACCCGAAGAAGAAGAAGCGTGCCAGCAGCCGTAACTGATCCGAGCGGTCGGTCCTGCAAGAAACTATGGCACAATGGGGATGAATTGCTAACTCGTGAGTAGAAGATATCACAAGGTAGAAATCGCAATTTATAACTATCTACCTAGGTCATACAGTATAATACTATCACATTATGTGATAACGAATATAAATGCATATATATACATATATCATCAAGTGAGTGTCCACCATCGACACTCGAAATCATCGTCAACTGAATGTCTAGCATCGACACTCGAAATCATCATAAAACCTGTGTCCAGCATCAACTCGTAAAACCCTGATATTGTAGGTATCGTCTCGTTAGACCGGTGCTCTATCGATATCAACAGCCTCGGTCGGTATCTTCTGGATATCCGCCGTGCTCTAATCTATCTTCGGTATCGATCCACCTCGCTAGGCTCCCCGTACCTCCATACGGACTTCTTGCCCCTCAATGGCGTACTGGGTCCACTATGTATCTGTAATCGGTCTCTCGGCCCCTTCCTCGATTTCAGATAATACTCATATCATCAAAATAAGAAAACTCATGGTGGACGTCAAATCATCATATCAAGAGAAAACCGAATTTTTAGAACATACTCAAATTTTATAAATCACAACGCGTATTCTCAAATCTAAAAAAACAGGAATCCCATGAAAACACTATCGCATAAGAACATGGCAATAATGGAACAAATTAAGAGGTACAGAACAGTGGTATAAAGCATGCAGATATGTGATGAGCAGTGATCTAAGGTACTGGCAGGAATATAGTATGATGTGAAATAACATGGCAATCTCTATATATGTACGCAGCATGACAATTACCAATGATGTGTGCATGTAACATACAAGTATGCGTACGTGCAATATGTAAATCATTGGTAATTGTATAATATTTTACAAGTGTGTTCATCTAAGCAATGGAAAAAAGTATAATATACGGAAAAGTACGCGTTGCGGGGTGATAAGCACTAATCTACAATACTAACAGGGTATAGTGTGATACGAGTGACAAATCAATTACTGATGAGGTATATGTGTAGCATGCAGGTGCGTGTAAGTGCAACATGAAATCATCGGTAATGATGCGAGTGCCCTAGAAAACGAAGTTAAGTAAAGCTAAAGGTATAAACGTAGTATATATCATAAGTAAACGAAGCGCGAGCATATACAGAATAAGGAAACCGTAATGTGAACAAGTATTAAAATATCTAACTACATATGAGCCATACAGTTATAGTTTAAAATAGAACGAAACGTTGTTTTGGAAATAAGGGGATACAATGTTTTTGAAATAGATATCATTTGAAAATTTGTTGTGCACCCTTGACATTACTATTTAAAAGTACACAACGAATCGTTAGTTTTCAAAATAAATATGGCTTTAAACATCTTATAAAGTCCTAATTCAGGATTTAACAAGACTCCCCGATTCAAAAGAATATCGTCCGTATCGGCAATCTATCCTCATCACATCATGTACGGAACCTCCTCGTACGATGTCATCCGATCAAAACAGTATGGATCTATAGTCGCGTACTCCAACTCATATCATATAAAGTATGAACATCTAGTCGCGTACATTACATAACAATAATCACACACACACACACACACACACACACACACTTATATATATATATATATAGCCAAATAGCTATGAAATAGAGACTAAGTATATAACTATCTACTAGTTATATGAATATAAGCATATGGGTGTTCTAGCTTGACCTTATAGGTTAGGAATACAGTTCTACTATATAGTATTCTAATTACTATGGTTGAAGGGGTGCTATACACCATCCACCCAACTTTCCCGTAAATATACATTTACTCATAGATATGCGCCTCGTTCTAGTCGAAGCGGACGGACGCCTTGCCCTTCTTTGTCTCGGAAGTCTCCGTAATCAAACCTAGCATTCACATAACCACACACACATATAAGAATTCAAATTGACATCAATATAACAAACAAACACCCATAGGTTAGAACCTATGACCAACGTGAGCCATCCGTGTGCTAACTACCATGAATTAACCCTGGACTCGCTGTTCTAACACAAAATACCGCATCAAGACTTCAAAATACGGATTATCAATTTTAAAAACCTTAAAACATTGTCAAAACTAACTCAAAGCACTTCCAGAATTTTCCTTATGGCATCTGGAGAAAAACAAAGTATCACAAGGGCTACCTATCAAGTATATGAGCTACTGACCAAACCCCGACACCCAAATCAAAAATTTGACCGACCAAAAGTGCTACAAAAACCGAATTGGGCGGTTGAAATATGGAGTTAAGGCCCCGTGCTTCTGTGGTGGTCTCTTAGTGGTCTAACTAGGTCAATATAATTGTTTATTTATCTTATAAAGACACAAAATTTCTCCAGAATTTATTTGAACATCAAAAACTTCATTAAACTATATGTTGTAAAACTTAAACACTTCAAAACCAACCATACTTGTACTAAAATACCCTCATCTATCCCTAATTAGGTTGTGGTTAGTCAAGGAACCACCCTATCACACATCCACCTCAAAACCCCTCTTGAATCATCACAAAAAAACTAAAACTTGATCTTTTAACTACAAATAAGATTTTCATAGCAAGTGCTAGTAGCAATCTAATTAAAGATAATGTTTTACCTCTAGATTGGGATTAAGGAAAGTTTCAAGCTTGCAAAAAAAGTCTCAAGGTGAAGACTTGATCACTTTATCATGCTTAAGATGAGAAAATGAACGTCTTTAGTGAAGGCTTCATAGAGGTGTAGGGATTTGTTTATGTGTGTGAGTGAGATTTTTGGGAGTTGGAGAAAAATAAAAAAGGAGAAGATGAAGAAGAAGAAGAGCAAAACGAAAGAGATAAGGAATTATGAAGAAAGAATGGCTAGAGCCATAACCTCCCTCTCTCTTCCTTTCTCAATTTTAAATAACCATACGTCACCCATGCCTCTATGTCTCCCCCTATCTCCCTCCAAAATATAACAACAACTTTAAAACACAAATGAGAAAGTTAATCCCTCATTAGCATGCCATGGCACCTTTAAGTGCAAAATTAGGAGGGAAAACTTAGTTTTAGTAAAAAGGTTAGTATATACCATTATTTTAAAACCAATTAAAGAAAGCCCCATTAACAAATGTCCCTAAAATTATAAATTCATTTTATTTCCAATTAATCCTAAAAATGAAGGTATATGTATAATTATACCAATTTACGACAAACCCAAACAATGGCTAGGTATTATTTCCATAAAACTCGTAATATTATATTTAAATTATAAATAATATTTAAAATTTTCAAAATGTTACAATATCCTCCACTTAAAGAATTTCGGTCCCCGAATTTAAATTTACCCCAAATCTCAAAACACTTTGTATAATCGACTCAAATCAAATCGAGTCAACAGGGCTCCGAAATCATGAACAAGTTAGAAATACCATAGCGCAACGCGTGCGCATGAAAACAAAGTGCAAAACTCAAATAACCAAAATTCTAAAAAGTTCTACGAGAGTCACACAAGCTATGATGAAAAATGCAATTTGCAAAATCAACCGTTTAAATCAAGTGCACTACCAAGCACAAATATAATAAAGCCTATAATACGGATATAGCACGCATCCATGTGAAATCATACAAGTAGCTGAAAGATGTATGTATGAAAATCCTTTCAAAATAGCCGTATGATGCGTAGGCAAAAGTAGCGAACGTCTATTTATGAAGAAATATATATATAAATACACACACACACACACACACGTTTCGCTTAAGATATTTGTCTCGCCTTTTGAAAATAATTTAGAAAGGTTTTCTTTTATAAAAATCTTATGTCGCTCCTGGACACATAGGAAAATAATGAAGCTACAGCTCCTTTGAAAACCTCAGCAGTATATATCGATATATGCAAAAATATTCAGGCACCGTCTCTTAGACCAGTCCTGCTCGGCTACTATATAACATAATATATCTCATAAAAACATGATGCTTGAAAAAGAGATCAACCTCAACAAGTGTGTATGAAAATCAACCCATGTGTGACTGGTGTGCATAAAAATCGAAGTCAAAATCAAGTGCAATGAGTGTGCATGAAAACAAAAACCGAGTGCAACGCAGGTGCACGAAAGCATCTGTCAAGTGCAACGGGTGTGCACGACAATCAAATCAAATGCATCGAATGAGCATGAAAACAACATCAAGTGCATCTAGGGTGCATGAAATCAATACCAAGTGCATCGAGGTGCACGGAAACATCAATATGTGCAACGAGTGTGCACAAAACAATATCAAGTGCAATGGATGTGTACAAAAACATAGATCAAGTGCAACTACTATACACAAAGAAAAATATCCATCAGGTGTAGTTACAGTGCACGAAAATATCAATCATGAAACTTAATCGTCAAAACACAAGATTCCAAAACAACGAAAGCGTAATACTTGGATAACCAAAATAAAATCAAAAGAAAATGACATTGAAGTACATCTCTTTAAACATCGAAATGTGCCTATGCACCCGGAGTCCGCAGAGCAAGAATTTTCACTTGCCTTCTGCCCACGGTCTGGCGTCCTCTGCCTCAGGGCTCTTTTTCTCTCTACGGAACACCAACTCCATGGCCTCTTGGCTCGACAGCCTTGTAAGGAGTAGCGACGAAAACAATCCCACTCTAACGCCTCTCTGAACACCTCCTGGCCAAGTAACCTGGACACTCGCAATGTAACACGTTAACGACGGCGGCCTCTGGCCCTCCGAATTCACACTATACAACTGACCCTGGGTCCAATCTCCATCACTATAGTATCCCGAAAAGAACTCGCCACGGCTTCTGCTTATATCATCTCTGCAGAACTACCCGGAAACCGGCACTCCTTAATGAATCTGCTTCCGTTCCTGAGCAGCCGCAATCTCATCACTTCATTCTTCTATAAGTGTGGTTGTATCTAACGCCTCTGCATACATATCAAATATCTGGAATCAATGGAGAGGAACGACTGCGTACCGAGACCTCGCGCGAATCTCTTAAGCCACTTCTATTCAGTATCGACCAAGCAGGAATCATATCTCGATAGCTGCATAAACTGCAATTCATACTCGGCTACGATCATATCCGGGGTTTTACGCAAAGACTCGAAACTATGAATTCGGCATCTCTGACACTTTGTTAAAGAAATCTGGCTAAGTACACCCTCTAGAACTCATCCCAGATCATCGGAGGAAGACCCACTGCTCGTCTTTCAATCGACTCACACCATATCAGAGCAAGACCCTTCAAACGGAAACTAGCCAACTCAACCGATCTCGCATCAGAGCATCTCGACGAACCAAATATCCTAGACACCATATCCAGGAATGACTAAGGATCCTCTGTCACACACATATCTGTAAACTCATATAGCTTCAGCTTCATGAACTCTGGGAGCGACACCTCGTCAATCTCAATGACGGCTGGTACATCTATCTGCACGGTAGACAACCCAAAGATCTTCCGAGGAGGTAGTTTGACAACATGTTTTTCAGTCTGGCTGGCCTCAAGCAATGACCCGACCATCTGGTGCGGATCCAGAACACTTGTCTCTAAACGATAAATCCTAATTTGTTCCTGTGTCACTGGGATAACACCTTGGTAAATCCTCATCCCCGAAGAGCTCTCCCTAACTACATCTCTAGCTGCAGCCCTCTTGGCTCGCGTAGACATGGTGACAAGAACCACAAATAAGTATCGATGAGGATAGATTAAAAGAACGAATAGAAGAAAGGATCTCGAGATATATATTCTAAGGTTACTTAAGCGGAGTATCGTATCGTAAATATGCTACGGAACATACGTACGACACGTTACTCTACTTTAGTTACCTAATCGATCATACCAAGATCAACCTGCAAAACAAAAGTTCAGGTCTAATACCCCCAAAGTCAAGTCTAAGTTCCGTAAGGTTAAGCCTTGGTTCCGAAATATACGCCCTAGACTTCACATAATCAAATCTAGACTCGAACAAAGGTTAAATTTAACGCTCTGATACCAATTTTGTCACGACCTGGTAACGGCATGTGACCGGCACTTGAATCACGTGAAGTCTATAAGACCTTACTGTAATCCAAGTAAGCCGAAAAGCAGGAATCTAAACCTTTTTAAGTAGATAGTGGACGTAAATTGTTAGAAAATGGTAATTAATGAAATCAAGTTCCTCTTTAAAGTATAATAAGTTTTGTTTGAAAACACAAGTGGGTTTTAGGTTATGGTTTGAAAGCATTTTCGTCATTTAAAATTTTGGCAGCACCTCCTTTGTAAATTTTGATAAAAACTAGTACATACACATAAATAATATCAACGTCCCTAATCGGGAGCTATCTCATCGCCTAATCGACAGAATCACAACCACACGGTAATACATAACGGCAAGGCGAAGATCGTCACAAGAACAAGTAAGAAAAAAATACTTAAAGCATCATCAAGTCGACTATATCCCAACTCGACATCTAACAGAATAACGTATAAGTCTTGTCTCTAAATCCACAAAAATATACAAGTTTTGGTTGATAGAGTTTTTAACTAGATAATAAAAGAATATACATATACAAGAGGCGCTTACAATCTGGAATGTAACCTACCTACCAAAGCAATCACCCGAAAAAGAAGAAGCGTGCTGATAAGCTGCTACTGATCCGAGCGGTCAGTCCTGCAAGAAACTATGGCACAATGGGGGTGAGTTACCAACTCATGAGTAGAAGATATCACAAGGTAGAAATCGAAATGTATAACGATCTACCTAGGCCATACAGTATAATACTATTATACTATATGATAATGAATATAAATGCATATATATACATATATTATCAAGTGAGTGTCCATCATCGACACTCGAAATCATCGTCAACTGAGTGTCCAGTATCGACACACGAAATTATCATAAAACCTGTGTCCAGTATCGACACGTAAAACCCAGATATCGTAGGCACCGTCTCGTCAGACTGGTCCTCTATCGATATCAATAGCCCTGGTTTGTATCTCCTGGATATCCGTCGTGTTCTAATCTATCTCCGATATCGATCCACCTCACTATGCTCCCTGTACTTCCCTACGAACTTCCTGCCCTTCGGTGTCGTACCGGATGCACCATGTATCCGTAATTGGTTTCTCGGCCCCTTCCTCGATTTCGGAGAATACTCATTTCATCAAAATAAGAAAACTCATGATGACGTCAAATCATCATATCAAGAAAAAACCGTATTTTTAAAATATACTCATATTTTATAAATCACATCGTGGTTTCTCAAATCTAAAAAAAACAGGAATCCCATGAAAATACTATCGCATAAGAACATGCAAATAATGGAATAAATTAAGATGTACAGAACAGTGGTATAATGCATGTAGATATGTGATGAGCAGTGATCTAAGGTATTGGTAGGAATATAGTATGATGTGAAATAACATGGCAAGCTCTATATGTGTACGTAGCATGACAATTACCAATGATATGTGTGTGTAACATACGTGTCTGTGTACGTGCTGTTGGATATGTATTTCCTACAGGTCTCATTGTATAGGATGTTAGGGATATGTATGTACATGACAATCTTGCTCAATATGATAATATGCTATTTGGTTTGCCTTTATCTTAATATGTGATATATTTTACTTTTTATTTCATATGACTTATACATGTTGATAAAGTCCTTAGGATCCTTATTTGACTAGCAGCGTTATGATGACAATCATATTTGTGGGAGCTGGGTAGTCGATAAGCACATCCTTAAATGTCCCTATTCATGGGAGTATCAAGACTGGGCATCGATACTCTAGAGTAGACTAGTTTATACATTTCTAGACTTTGACGAAGGGCGATGGTTGGTCCCACAGCCATTGGTATGATGCACCTGAGATTATATACAGGTGCTCACTAGGGATGAGTACACTGGACGGACTCGCCGAAAACTGGCTAGATGGCATTATACTTATCGTCAGATAGCAGTTCTCATATGACATGAGTACAGATAGTCTGTCGACCAGAGGTCTTCATTTGTCTCGTGTGAGTTCCCACTGTGCTTTGATTACTACCCTACTACGGCTCTACTGAGTCGTGCAAACAGGTTTTATTTGGGTAAAGTCCATAGCCATATGGAGGCAGTGAGCGATTGTTGGGGATTTGTCTTTCCTTGTATATGGAGTCGATGTCATGCTATATTTGGTTGGCCAACACCATAAGTCCCTGGTCAGGGCGGATTGAGAATTACTGAGATTTAGATCAGTAGATTCTCGGATGGTCTTGAGCCACATCGGCACCAATTGTCAGGTTATTAGGAGTCTGACATTTTCCACCCCCTAAACCCAGCATGCGATACACTCAAACGAATAGACCGTACTGTACAGAGATTGCCACAGACAGGCTCAGTAGGAGTTTGGACGAGTTTTCTTATCGGCCTTCTTTTCGACAGATACATGGGTAGCCGTTATGTACAGCTAGTGCCACTGACATGCTTGTGGTTAAACCCACTGCCCACGTACTGTCGAGTCTTTAGCGTCCTACACAGAGGGTTTTCCTAGTTCAGGCGAAACGATGTAGAGGCCGTATGGTTTTACATGCAGGGTTTCGATCATATACGTGTACTAGCTACATGTATTTTTGATCGGACGAGTAATACTAGCAGGCTTAGGATTAAGCCCGTTCTGGTATTATAATATTGGATTATTTTTATCTCTTAGTATTCGTAGTACGAATACAGGTACATATATATGGTGAGGGGTATTCTTGTATTTTCACAAGAGTGTTCTAGAAGAAGACATCTCATTTGTGATAAATCCATTATGTTTAAATGGATAATGAGGTGGAGGTTTGAGGTGTTTTTTAAGCATGGTTGAAGCATGGCTAAATTAGATGACTCACTCATTTGGATAACTATTGAAGCATGTCACATTATTTTTAATGTAAATGATATGCTTGATATTATCACACTTAGCCATTCTTCATCTCCTTCTTATCGCACCCCTCTCTTTCCTCCTTTGCTCTCTTCTTCTTCCTCAAACCCTAAACACTCTCATGAGTTAAGAAACCTAGGGTTATTGAGACAAATTAATCCAATAAACATTCTTTACATCTTCTAAGCTATCTAGATTAGTAAACTAGGTACTTTAGTTACATCATTCTAGAGGTTAGAGCTTGAACCATAGACTCTTGGGTGGATCTTCTTCGACACGAGGAAGCCGATAACCAAGCTCGATCCGTACAAATGAGGAGCTTAAGAAGAGGATAAGAAGACCCGAAAGACTTGAACACAAAGGTATAAATCACTAAATACTAGATTAGATCCTTTGTTAGTATTGCTAGTTAGGGCTTATGGTCGATCTTAGAAGTTTAGTCGATGTTGCTTGCTATAAAATTATTGTTTGTTAATTCCGCCTCACTAAAAAACTTGTGGAGTGTGCGACATCGACTTACATGGTATCAAAGCCACTCCATAAGCCTTAGATAGCTCACAGCGACGTTTGAAATCCTCCGTTTTTGTCACGCATGAACTGTCGACAAAAACAATCCCTAAAAATAAAATTTTGAGATGTTTGCACACCCCGCGGGCTCACGGTTTGAACCAAAAATCCGCGGGGTGAATCATTAGAACCCCAGTGCTACCTTAAGGGGACCAAAGGCTGGGTCCACCCCCCAAGACCACCAAAAGGCGGTCTTGGGGGTGGTGACCCGAGAGCACCCTAAAAGGGTGCTCTCTTGTCTGCTTACCTTTGGGGGCCACCTCGTGGTGGCCCCTGAGGGTGGGTACCCTCCCGAGGCCCTCAGATCGATAGTTAATTTTATCCCCTATGCCTCCATGAAGATTCTGATGGGTTTCGAGTTCATTTCGACTCCCGAATTGACTTAAAACGAATTTTTTGGTGACTTTAGTGCACAGTTTTTCAAGTCTAGAATAATTAGTTTCGTTCGCTAATTGTGCGCGGAATTATAACGTCATGGTTTTCTTTACTTACTTTATTGATGTGTATATGTGTTCTTAAATGTCTTCTATTCTCTATACATCGATTAGAAGGGGTTGCACATATCTTATGATGTTCGGATGCGAATGGTTTCATGGATCGTCGTGTGAATGACCCGGTGTGAATCTAGATGTGAGATGTGGCTGGATTCTTTGTAATTCATGTAATAATTCATGTATATTCATTTATTGGGGAACATCTTGGTTGAGGATGTAGTCACCGGCTGTATATTAATTTTCATTTCCGCATCTAGGTTTGACCCACGGAGGAGTGCATAAGCTACCGGGTTCTAGGATTCAGTGGGTGGCCATCTCGAGGAGTCGAGACCCAGGTCACCCAATTCTAGGATTGGCGGGTATCTTACCATACTCGTACGGGTCTAGGATGATTCACACTCGACTATTCACACGACCGTGGAGGACTGTATTTCATAGGTGGCTTATTGAAATGCAAATATTCCTAGTTGATCCATTTTTCCATTCTCTGTGATGCTTATATCTGCCTGTGTTGCTTATCATGCCTGTGATGGATATATATATATATATATATATGTATGTATATGTATATATATATAAACGGTGCATGATGAAGCCCCGTGGTAAATGCGGGTGGCATATACGTACATTCTATTTTCATTCTTTTTATGGTATGATAAGGTTAATTAATGGGATCGCATTAATCTCACTTAATGCAAAGTAATAAACCTAATATCTGACGTCATTGGAATAATTGCAAAACCACTCGGTTTTCTTCAAAAACAAATTTTAAAAGTGGAGCTTAAACTACTCCTTTTCAAAAGCTATTCAGTTCCTTCGACTATATCAAGTTCATTACGTTAAAGGTTTTCACCAAAACCAGCAGTAGACCTCCATTATTTCAGATAAGTATCTACTAGTATTCATACTATGTGTTTTGACCTTCGCCAAGGCATAGTATTTGGTAGCTAGTGGGTGCTTATCTGTAGCATAGATAGATGCATTAATCTAGGATAGGCGTACAGCTGTTTTGGCCTTCATCAAGGGCTTGTACGAATCAGTCTACATTAATCTAGATAATGACGATTGAACTTGACTTGCGACTTATGATGTTTTGACCTTCGTCAAGATTATAAGCGCTTGGGGCAAAAACGACATCGGGAGTTTCAAACATACAGGAAATTTTCCAGTGTTGCATACCTTCTAGAGTGTGGTAGTTTTGGTAGGCTTCCTTCAAAATCATCACACAATGATAGTTGGGTCCCGATCCTACTGTAAGTATCCGCTTCGGGAGAATTTTTCACTTTGTAATTAGCTAATCAAGTAGATGTCTTGAAAAGTGTTAACGGGGCTACGCCTCTGGGAAAACGAGGTTATTTAATTGGGTCCATGCGAAAGCATGGGGACCTCCCTCTGAAGTACCAACACTGGCCTGGTCGAAAGATAAGCGAACTTGTAGGGTGCGATTAATCCTAACTAATTCTTCTTTTTGGGTTTGAAGGAGAATTCGAGGAAATAGTGCGATCCATCCTGTTTAGATAAACTAATAACCAATATAAACTTACAAGAACATATGCTGAGTGTTTCTTTTCTATCTCTCCTAATTGCAGCGACCATGACGGGACATAAGGTTATACTAGATAAAAGTAAACTGATTGGGCCAAACTATAAAGACTGGCTGAAGAACGTCCAAATGGCCTTTACTTATGATAAGGTTGCATATGTCCTCACGGCTAAAGCCCCCCTGTTTTAGGTTCGGCGTCCTCGGTCGTGGACATTGAGGTCCGTAAGACTTGGGATCTGGATTACGCGAAAGCCAAGTACCTTGTGCTGGTCTCCATGGATAACGAATATCAGAGACAGCATAAGAAGATAGACATTGCTTCCATTTTCCTTCATATCAAAATTTATATGGAGAACAATCTTTTATCGCAAAATACGAGATCTTGAAAAAACTGTTTCAAGCGAGGTTTGTTGTCGGATCATCTGTTGGGGACCACGTCCTGAAGATGATTACTCTTATTGAAGAGCTCACGGACCCGGGATCTACGTTGGAGAATGAGTTGAATACTGACTTAATTCTACAGTCCCTTCCCTCTACCTATGCCCAATTCATATTGAATTTCAATATGCAGAAGCTGGAAGTTTCACTTCCTGAGCTCCTCAACATGTTGAAGGTGGCAGAGGGTACCTTAAAGAAATCCAAGGAAACACCCGCTCTGTTTATTGGGAATCTTCTTCCATTAAATTCAAGGCTAAGGCCAAGGGGAAGAAGAAGAATGCCCCCACCGAGCCGAGAGGAGGTGTGCAGAAGGTGTAGGGTAAGGGAAAGGAAAAGATCGGGGGATCAGCCACAAAGGAAGAGTGTTTCTACTTTCACAAGAAAAGACATTGGAAGAAGAATTGCCGGGCTTTAAAAGCCAAGAATCAGGACACGAAGCAAGTTGTAGTTTCGGCTTCAGGTATGTTCATGATTGAAAACTGTTTCTCTATTAACTCTACTTCCTGGGTATTGGATACCGGATCAGGATCTCACATCTGTAATTCTTTGCAGGCACTGAGAAGCCGTAGAGTTTTGAGGAAAGGTGATATGACCCTCACGTTTGGCAACGGAACCAGTGTGGATGAGGTTGCAGTGGGCGAATATCACATCGGGTTGACGAGTGGACATATTTTGTTATTACATAACTACTTTTGTGTACCCAGTATGATGTGTAATATTATATCTGTATCTTTTTTATCTAATGAAGGATATAATTTTGCATTTGAAAGCAATGCCATAAACATTCACCTAAATCATGAAATGATTGGGTCGGGTACACTTAATAACGGGATTTACGTTCTCAATCAATATCAAGTTTTCAACGTCCAAAACACGCTAAAAATAAAAGCTCCAGAATCAAATCAAGCTTTCTTATGTCTTTGTAGACTTGGTCATATCAATGAAACACGATTAATTAAGTTACATAAATATAGATATTTAGATCCGTTTAAATATCAATCATATGCAACTTGTCAATCATGTATCAGAGGAAAGATGACAAAAACTCCATTCCCTGGACACGAAGAAAGAGCCACTGAGCTCCTGGGACTCATACACAGTGACGTATGTAGGCCAATGTCTACGAATACAAGAAGTGGCTATTCCTACTTCTTTACTTTTACTGATGATTTCTCAAGGTATGGACATATATTCTTGATGAAGCATAAATCCAAGGCCTTTGAGAAATTCCAGGAGTATAAGAATGAAGCGGAAAAGCAAATCGGCAAAAGTATCAAGGTGCTCCGATCTGATCAGGATGGTGAATACTTAAGTGCCAATTTCCTGGAATATCTAAAAGAGAATGGAATTCTCTCTCATCTTACTCCTCCATACACACCGTAACATAATGGTGTATTAGAAAGACGGAATCACACCTTGCTTGATATAGTGCGTTCCATGATGAGTAATGCTGAGTTGCCGCCATCCTTCTAGGGTTATACATTAGAATCTACTGCATACCTATTAAATAAGGTTCCAACTAAGTCCGTGTCTACCACTTCATATGAAATATGGAGCGGAAAGAAACACTATCTTAAGTATCTTAAGATATGGGCTTATCCTGCTTTTATCAAAAAGGTTCATCCGTACAAGCTCAAGGCACGTTCAGTATTGTGTAATTTGTGGGATACCCTAAGAACTCTTGGGGATATTATTTCTATTACGCTGAGGAACAAAAGGTCTTTGTTTCTTATCATGCCCGTTTTATGACAACTCAATTTCTTGAAAAATAGATTAGTGGGAGCGCAATAGAGCTGGAAGAAATTACAGAACCACAAACTATTAGTGAAGACTTGGTAGAACCTGAGATTTCAATAGAACTGGACGAACCTATACCACTCCGCAGATCTAGTAGGCAGTCTCATCTGCCCGAGAGATACTACGGTTTTCTCGTAGACATGAATTGAGAGGATTGCATCATTGATGATGATAAGCTGACTAGTTTTCAGCAAGCCATCACGAATAGAGACTCGGTGACGTGGCTGGATGCTATGCGATCCGAGATGGAATCCATGTACACCAATAAAGTACGGACTTTGAATGTTGCTCCTTCGGGGGTAAAACCCGTTGGATGCAAATAGATCTTCAAAAAGAAGATTGGTGTAGATGGACAGGTAGAAACTTACGAAGCTAGACTTGTTGCTAAAGGTTTTCATCGAAGACCGGGATTGGACTATGATGAAACTTTTTCACCAGTGGCTATGCTTAAATCCATTCGAATCCTACTTGCCATTGCTACCTTTCATGACTATGACATCTGGCAGATGGATGTTAAAACCGCTTTTCTAAATGGAAGTTTAGAAGAGTGTGTTTATATGGATCAACCAGAGGGTTTCATAGACAGTGGGAGCAGCGGAAATGTATGCAAGTTGCTTAAATCTATTTATGGATTAAAGCAGGTATCGTGGCGTTGGAACATCTACCTTGATGAGACGGTCAAGGAATTTGACTTTATCAAAAATGCAGATGAACCTTGTATTTATAAGAAAATTGTAGGGAGAGCTGTGATATTCCTCATTTTATACGTAGATGGCATTCTCCTGATAGGAAATGATATTCCTATGCAACAATCGGCCAAGCTATTCTTGTCATAGAAGTTCTCTATGAAAGACCTGAGTGATGCTTCATACATTTTAGAGATTAAGATCTATTGTGACAGATCTAAAAGAATGTTGGGATTTTGACAGTCAAGGTACATAGACACCGTACTAAAGAGATTTAGTATGGAAGATTCCAAGCACGGTAATTTACCCGTTTGTCACGGAATCACCCTCTCCAAAGAGATGTCTCCCAAGACTAATGAGGAGAGGGCTCGCATGAGCATTGTACCCTATGCTTTGGTGGTGGGGTCGATAATATATGCGATGTTGTGTACCAGACCAGATGTAGCTTACGCATTCAGTGTCATAAGCAGGTATCAGTCCAACCCAGGTGAGAAATATTGGATAGCAGTAAAGAACATTCTTAAGTACTTGAGAAGGACTAAGGAGATTTTCTTGCTGTACGGTAATGAGGACCTGCAGATCAAGGCTTTTACCGACTCTGGCTTTCAAAGTGACAAGGATGACTCTAAATCCGTCTAGGGTTATGTGTTTACCTTCAATGGAGGGGTGATCTTTTGGAAAAGATCCAAACAGGACATCGCAGCAGACTCGACGATGGAGGCTGAGTATATCACTGCTAACGATGCTGCAAGAGAAGCAGTCTGGATGAGGAAGTTTGTTTCTGAACTTCAGGTAGTTCCATCCATTTCTGATCCAATACCTTTGTATTGCGATAACAATGGAGCCATGGCTTTAGCAAAGAAACCACGGTCCCATCAGAAATCCAGATATATATCTTGAGGCGGTATCACCTGATCAGGGAGATCGTGGATCACAGGGAGATCGAGGTACGGAGAGTAGATACAAAGGACAACACGACAGATCCATTCACCAAGGCCATCCCTTCAGTCCAGTTCGAGAGACTGTTTGAGATATTGGGTATGCGGTATGCTAGCAACTGGCTCTAGTGCAGATGTTGGGTACTCAATACGCCAATAACAGGCCTTAGTGCAAGTGGGAGATTGTTGGATATGTATGCCCTAGAGGTCTTCATTGTATAGGATGCTAGGGATATGTATGTGCAGGAAAATATTGCTCAATAAGATAGTATACTATTTAATTTGTCTTTATCTTAACATATGATATGTTTCACTTGTTATTTCATATCGCTTATACATGTTGATAAAGCCTTTAGGATCCTTGCTTGACTACCAGCGTTATGATAGCAATCATACTTGTGAGATCTGGGTAGTCGATACGCACATCCTTAAATGTTCCTAGTTGTGGGAGTATCAAGACTGGTATAGATACTCCAGAGTAGACTAGTGTATACATTTCTAGACCCTGACAAGAGGCGATGGTTGGTCCCGCAGCAATTGGTGTGATGCACCTAAGATTGTATACAGGTGCTCACTGGGGGTGAGTACACTGGACGAACTCGCCGAGAACTGGCTAGATGGTATAATGCCTATCGTCAGATAGCAGTTCTCAGGTGACGTGAGTACAGATATTCTGTCGACCTAAGGTCGTCATTTATCTCGTGTGAGTTCCCACTGTGCTTTGATTACTACCCTACCACGGCTCTACTGAGTCATGAAAAAAGGTTTTAGTTGGGTACAGTCCTGAGCCACATGGAGGCAGTGAGCGATTATTAGGGATTCATCTCTCCCGGTATAGGGAGTTGATGTCATGCTGTGTTCGATTGGCCAACACCATAAGTCCCTGGCTAGGGCGGTAGATTAGTAGATTCTCAGATGGTCTTGAGCCATATCGGCATGACTTGTCAGGTTATTAGGGGTCTGATGTTTTCCACCCCTTGACCTGGCACGCGATACTTTCAGACGAACAGACCGGACTGTATGAAGATTTTCACGGACAGGCTCAGTAGGAGTTTGGACGAGTTTGCTCGTCTGCCTTCTTTTCGACAGATACCCGGGTAGCCGTTACGTACAGGTAGCGCCACTGACGTGCTTATGGTTAAACCCACTGCCAGCATTCTGTCGAGTTTTTAGAGTCCCACACAGAGGGTTTTCCTAGTTCAGGCGAAACGATGTTGAGGACATATAGTTTTACGTGCAGGGTTTCGATCATATAAGTGTACTAGCTACACGTATTTTTGATCGGACGAGTAATACTAGCAGGCTTAGGATTAAGCCGCATTCTTGTATTATAATATTGGATTATTTTCATCTTTTGGTATTCGTAGTATGAATATGGGTATGTATATTCGGTGAGGAGTATTCTTGTATTTTCAAAAGAGTACTTCTAGAAGAAGACACCTCATTTGTGATAAATCCATTATGTTTAAATGGATAATGAGGTGGAGGTATGAGGTGTTTTTTAAGCATGGTTGAAGCATGACTACATTAGACGACTCACTCATTTGGATAACTATTGAAGCATGTCACATTATTTTTTAATGTAAATGATATGCTTGATATTATCACACTTAGCCATTCTTCATCTCATTCTTAACACAACACTCTCTTCCCTCTTTTGCTCTCTTCTTCTTCCCCAAACCCTAAATACTCTCATGAGTCGAGAAATCTAGGGTTATTGAGACAAATTAATACAATAAACATTCTCTACATCTCCTAAACTACCTAAATTAGCAAAATAGGTACTTTAGTTACCTCATTCTAGAGGTTAGAGCTTGAACCATAGAATCTCGGGTGGATCTTCTTCGACACGAGGATGCCGATAACCAAGCTCGATCTATACAAACGAGGAGCTTAAGAAGAGGATAAGAAGACCCTAAGGACTTGAACACAAAGATATAAATCACTTCATAGTAGATTAGAACCTTTTTTAGTATTGCTAGTTAGGGCTTATGGTCGATCTTGAAAGTTTAGTTGATATTGCTTGTTATGAAATTATTGTTTGTTTATTCCGCCTCTCTACAAACCCTGTGAAGTGTGCGACTTCGACTTAAACGTGCATCATGTAAATCATTGGTAATTGTATAGTGTTTTATAAGTGTATTCATCTTAGCAATGGAAAAAAGTTTAATATACGGAACAGTACACGATGCGGGGTGATAAGCAGTAATCTACAATGCTAACAGGGTATGTATGATACGAGTGACAAGTCAATTACCGATGAGGTGTAGGTGTAGCATGCAGGTGCAATATGAAATCATCGGTAATGGTGCGAGTGTCCTAGCAAACGAAATTTAGTAGAGCTAAAGGTATAAACGTAGTATATATCATAAGTAATCGAAGAGCGAGCGTATACAAATAAGGAAACCGTAACGTGAACAAGCGTTAAAATATCTAACTACGTATGATCCATAAAGTTATAGTTTAAAATAGAACGAAACGTTGTTTCGGAAATAAGAGGCTATGATGTTTTTGAAATAGATATTATTTGAAATTTCGTTGCTCACCCTTAACATTACTATTTAAAAGTACATAACGAATCGTTAGTTTTCAAGATAAATATGGCTCTAAATATCTCATAAAGTCCCAATTCAGTATTTAACAAGTCTTCCCGAGTTAAAAGAATACCGGCCGTATTCGATAATCTATCCTCATCACATCATGCACGGAACCTCCTCGTACGATATCATCCAATCAAAATAGTACGGATCTATAGTCGAGTACTCCAACTCATATCATATAAATTATGAACATCTAGTCGTGTACATCACAAAACAATAATCATACACACAGACACACACTTATATATATATATATATGTGTATATATATATATAGCCTAAAAGCAGTGAAATAGCGACTAAGTATATAGCTATCCACTAGTTATACGAATATAGGCATATGGATGTTCTAGCATGACCCTACAGGTTAGGAATACGGTTTTACTATATAGTATTCTAATTACTACGTTTGCCAGGGTGTTATACCCTAACCACCCGACTTCTCCCGTAGATATACATCTACTTACAGATATGCGCCTCGCTCTAGTCAAAGCCGATAAACGCCTTACCCTTCTTTGTCGTCTCGGAAGTCTCCGCAATCAAACATAGCATTAACATAACCATGCACACATATAAGAATCCAAATTGACATCAACATAATGAACAAACACCCATAGGTTAGAACCTATGACCAACGTGAGCCATCCGTATGCTAACTACCATGAATTAACCCCGAACTCGCTGTTCTAACACAAAAAACCGCATCAAGACTTCAAAATATGGATTATCAATTTTAAAAACCTTAAAATATTGTCAAAACCAACTCAAAACACTTCCAGATTTTTCCTTGTGGCATCTGGAGAAAAACAAAGTATCACAGAGGCTTACTTATCATGTATATGAGCTACTGATCAAACCCCGACACCCAAATAAAAAATTTGACAGACCAAAAGTTCTAAAAAAAATCGACATGGACGGTTGAAAAATGGAGTGAGTGCTTCATGCTTTTGTGCTGGTCTCCTAATGGTCTAACTAGGTCAATATAATTGTTTGTTTATCTCATAAAGACACCAAATTGCTCCAGAATTTATTTGAACATCAAAAACTTCATTAAACTATAGATTTTAAAACTTAAACACTTAAAAACTAACCATACTTGCACTAAAATACCCTGACCTATCCCTAATTAGGTTATGGTTAGTAAAGGAACCATCCAAGCACACATCCACCTTAAAACCCCTCTTGAATCATCACAAAAAACAAACTAAAACTTGATCTTTTAAATACAAATAAGGTTTTCTTGGCAAGTGCCAGTAGAAATCTAATTAAAGATAGCGTTTTATCTCTAGATTGAGATTAAGGAAAGTTCCAACCTTGCAAAAAAAGTCTCAAGGTGAAGACATGATCACTTCATCATGCTTAGGATGAGAAATTGAACATTTTTAATAAAGGCTTCAGACAGGTGTAGGGATTTGTTTATGTGTGTGCGCGAGAGATTTTCGGGAGTTGGAGAAAAATTAAAGAGGGGAAGATGAAGAAGAAGAAGAGGAGGAAGAAAGAGATATGGAGTTGTGAAGAAAGAATGGCTAGAGCCATAACCCCCTTCTCTCCCATTCTCAATTTTAAATAACCATAGTCCACCCATGCCTCCATGTCTCCCCTCTCTCCCTCCAAAAAATAAAAACTATATTAAAACTTAAATGAGAAAGTTAATCCCTCATTAGCATGCCATGGCACCTTTAAGTGCAAAATTATGAGGGAAAACTTAGTTTTAGTAAAAAGGTCAGTATATACCATTAATTTAAAACCAATTAAAGAAAACCCCATTAACAAATGTCCTCATAATTATAAATTCATTTTATTTTCAATTAATCCCAAAAATGAAGGTATATGTATAATTATACTAATCTATGAAAAACCCAAATCCATACTCGGTATTATTTCCATAAAATCGAGTCAACGGGGCTCCGAAATCATGAACAAGCTAGAAATACCAAAGCACAATGCGTGCGCATGAAAACGAAGTGTGAAACTCAAATAACCGAAATTCTAACAAGTTCTACGCAAGTCACACAAGCTATGATGAAAAATGCAATTTGCGAAATCAACCGATTAAATCAAGCACACGACCAAGTACAAATATAATTAAGGCTATAATACGTATATAGCACGCATCCATGTGAAATCATACAAGTTGCCGAAAGATGTAAGTATGAAAATCCTTTCAAAATAGCCGTATGATGCGTATATCATGACACAAGTAGCGAACGCCCATTTATGAAGAAATACATACATACATACATTCATACATACATACATACATACATTCATACATACATACATGCATACATTCATACATACATACGTACATACATTTATATATATATATATATATATATATATATATATATATATATATATGTTTTGCTTAAGATATACGTCCCGTCTTTTAAAAATAATTTAGAAGGGTTTTCTTTTGTAAAAATCTTGAGTCGCTTCTGGACACATAGGAAAATAATGAGGCTATAACTCCTTTGAAAATCTCTTCAGTATACATCGATATATACTCAAATATATAGGTACTGTCTCTTAGAATAGTCCTGCTCGGCTACTATATGACTTAATATATCTCATAAAAATGTGATTCTTGAAAAAGAAATCAATCTCAACAAGTGTGTACGAAAACCAAACCACGTGCGACTGGTGTGCATGAAAATCGAAGTCAAACCAAGTGCAATGAGTGTGCATGAAAACGAAAACTGAGTGTAATGAGTGTGCACGACAACCACATCAAATGCATCGAATGCGCATGAAAACAACATTAAGTGCATCTAGGGTGCACGAATTCAACACCAAGTGCATCGGGGTGCACAGAAACATCAATATATGCAACGGGTGTGCACAAAACAATATCAAGTGCAATGAATGTGTACAAAAACATAGATCGAGTGCAACTACTGTGCACAAAGAAAAATATTCATCCGGTGCAATTACGGTGCACGAAAACTCAATCATTAAAACACAAGAGTCTAAAACGACGAAAGCATAATACTCAGATCACCAAAACACAAATAAAAAACAAATGACAATGAAGTACATCTCTTTCAACGTCGAAAGGTGTCTGTGCACCCGGAGCTGGTATAGCAAGAATTTCCACTTGCCTTCTGGCCACGGTCAGGCGTCCTCTGTCTCTAGGCCCTTGTTCTTTCTGTGGACCACCAAATCTACGGCCTCTCGGGTTAACAGCCTGGTAAGGAGTAGCGATGGAAACAGTCCTGCTCTAACGCCTCTATGAACACCTCCTGGCCAAGTTACCTGGCCACTCGCAATGAAACACGTCAATGACGGCGGCCTTTGGCCCTCCGAGTACGTGCCATACAACTGATCCTGGGTCCAATCTCCATCACCATAGTATATCGGAAAGAACCCGCCATGGCTTCTTCCGATATCGTCTCTACTGAACTGTCCGAAAACTGGCACTCCTTAATGAATCCGCTTCTGTTTCGGAGCAGCTGCAATCTCATCAATTTGATCCTCTATAAATGTAGTCGTATCCAACGTCTCTGTATACGCATCAAATCTCTAGCATCAACGGAGAGGAACGACTGCACACCGCAACCTTGAGCGAATCTCTTAATCCACTTCTCTTCAGTATCGACCAAGCAGGAATCATATCTTGATAGCTGCATAAACTACAATTCATACTCGGCTACGGTCATATCCAGATTCTTACGCAAAGACTTGAAACTACGAATTCGGCATCTCTGACACTTTGCGGAAGAAATCTGGCTAAGTACACCGTCCAGAACTCGTCCCAAATCATCAAAGGAAGACCCACTACTCGACCTCTTTCGATCGACTCACACTATGTCAGAGCAAGACCCTTCAAACGGAAACTAGCCAACTCAACTAATCATGCATTGGAGCATCTCAACGAACGAAATATCCTAGTCACCCTATCCAGGAATGACTAAGGATCCTGTGTCATACCCATACCCGTAAACTTGTTTGGCTTTAGCTTCATGAACTCTGGGAGTGACACCTCGTCAATCTCAACAATGGCTGGTACATCTGTCTGCACGGTAGACAACACAACGATTCCGGAGTAGGCTGTATGGCAACATAACTCTCAGTCTGGCTGGCCTCAAGCAATGACCCGACCATCTGGTGCGGATCCAGAACACTCGCCTCTAAACGAAAAATCCTAACATAAAAAGGATAACCAATCTGTTCCTGTGTCACCGGGATAACACCTTGGTTAGTCCTCGTCCCCGACGAGCTCGCCCTGAATGCATCTCTAGCCGCAGCCCTGTTGGCTCGCGTAGACATAGTGACAGGAACTACAAATAAGTATCGATGATGATAGATGAAAAGAACAAGTAGAAGAAAGAATCTCGATATATATATCCTATGGTTACTTAAGCAGAGTATCGTATCATAAATATACCGCGGAACATACGTACGGTACGTTACTCTACTTGAGTTTCCTACTCCATCATACCAAGGTCAACCTACAAAACGAAAGTTCGGGTCTAATACCCCCAAAGTCAAGTCTAAGTTCCGTAAGGTTGGGCCTAGGTTTCGAAATATATGCCCTAGACTCCACATAATCAAACCTAGACTCGAACAAAGATTAAACCTAACGCTTTGATACAAACTTTGTCACGACCTGGAAATGGCATGTGACTGGCACTTGAATCACGTGAAGTCTATAGGACCCCACCGTAACCCAAGTAAACCGAAAACCAGGAATCTAAACCTTTTTATGTAGATAGTGGAGGTGAAGTGTTGGAAAATGGTTATTAATGAAATCAAGTTCTTCTTTATAAGTAAAGTTTGTTTGAGAACACAAGTGGGTTTTAGGTTAAAGTTTGAAAACATTTTCGTCATTTAAAATTTTGGCAGCACCTCCTTTGTAAATTTTGATAAAAGCCAGTACATACACATAAATAATTTCAACGTCCCCAATCGAAAGCTATCTCATCGCCTAATCGGCAGAATCACAACCGCGCAGTAATATACGATGCCCACGGCGAAGATCATCACAAGATCAAGTAAGTAAGAAAGAAAAATACTAAAAGCATCATCAAGTCGACTATATCCAAACTCGACATCTAAAAGAATAACGTACAAGTCTCATCTCTAAGTCCACAAAAATATACAAGTTATTGGTTGATAGAGTTTTTAACTAGATAATAAAAGAATATACATATACAAGAGATGGTTATGATCTGAAATATAGCCCACATATCAAGGCAATCACCCGAAGAAGCGGAAGAGGAAGAAGAAAGAGATAAGGAGTTGTGAAGAAAGAATGGCTAGAGCCATAACCCACCCTCTCTCTCTCTCCCATTCTCAATTTTAAATAACCATACTCCATCCATGCCTCCATGTCTCCCCCTCTCTCCCTCCAAAATATAAAAACAACATTAAAACACAAGTGAGAAAGTTAATTCCTCATTAGCATTCCATGGCACCTTTAAGTGCAAAATTAGGAGGGAAAACTTAGTTTTAGTAAAAAGGTTAGTATATACCATTATTTAAAAACCAATTAAGGAAAACTCTATTAATAAATGTCCTCATAATTATAAATTCATTTTATTTCCAATTAATCCCAAAAATAAAGGTATATGTATAATTATACCAATTTATGAAAAACCAAAATCCATACTCGGTATTATTTCCATAAAACTCGTAATATTATATTTAAATTATAAATAATATTTAAAAATTTCAAAATGTTACACCACCTGTGCACTGTGCGACATCTACCCCAATACCGGGAGAGTCGAATCCCCAATGATCCGCTCACTGCCTCCATATGGCTCGGGATTGTTCCCAACTAAAACCTGTTTGCACGACTCAATAAAACCGTGGTAGGGTAGCAATCAAAGCACAGTAGGAACTCACACGAGACAAATGACAATCTCAGGTCGACAGACTAATCTGTACTCATGTCACTAGAGAACTGCTGACTGACTATAGGTATAATACCATCTAGCATGTTCTCAGCGAGTCCGTCCAATATAACTCATAACCCAATGAGCACATGTATACAATTTTTGGCGACTAACTAACACCAATGGCTGTGAGACAGGCCATCGCCCCTCGTCGGGGTCAAGAAACGTATACACTAGTCTACTTTGGAATATCGATCCCCAGTCTCGATACTCCCATGACTAGGTACATTTAAGGATTTCCTTATTGACTACCCAGTTCTCACAAGTGCGATAGCTACAATAACCCTAGCAGTCAAGCAAGAATCCTATGGGCTCTATCAACATGTAATAGTGATCCACAATACCACATAATTCATATACATGCTGATAAAGTTAAACCAGATAGTATACTATCATCTCAAATAAGACTGTCTTACCCGTATAGGTCCTCCCTCAAGCATACGCATCACCATTGAGTTTAATTAAAAAAATATCTAGACTCAGCTAATTAAGGACTTGTCGCGCTTAATAGGACAGAGAAAAGTTGTGGGCATTCAGTCCTTTATCTAAACTTGAATTTGTAGTGCCTAGGCTAGACAAGTGAAGAGGTAACTTTAAAAGGCCCGTCTCTCAGTGATTCATAAGCAGTACCCTCCTTACCTCACTTGTTCTTACCTGGCCAAAATTGGCAATGAAGAGCCGATTCGAGGGTTATCTCACAACTTGTCGCTTTGGAACAATTAGGAGCGGCCTAGTTGGACTTTGCGGACCATAGCTCTAGGATTGATTATACATATTTTGATTGTGATTTGTTTGAAGTTGTGTCCTTAATTCCATATTCTGTAAAAAAATTTCAAAACTCTATAAAAAACTCAATTTTTTTCCATAAAAACTTCTCATTTGTCACCAAATTTCCATTTCACCTACATTCCACCTACATTTATTGGAATCGTTTTCTTACCCTCACATTCTACCAACAGGCTTTGACAACATTAAGCGTATTTAGTGTATATCTGCTTGGACTCGGGACACTAGTGCTCATTTAGTCCTTGTTTCTCTAGTGCCTATCGACACAGGATCGACTCTGAAGTCGATTCATCTTCTTCCACGCACCCTTCACCTTCACCTTTGCCTGTTAACTCCGACGTTGACCGTGATTCCGTTTATACATCTTCACCTTATTTTTCCTTTACCTTTTCTCATAAAATGTCGGGACCTCCACTTTTTCTCGACCAAAACAATCCCGCACTTCCCAACATGATTCCACCACCTCTTGGTGCGAATAATCTACCTCCTCTGGGAATGATTCCACTTTCTCTTGGTGTGAATAATCTATCACCTCCTGCAGGAGTACCGCGACGCTTTGTGTTACAAGACCGATGATATCCTATCCGTACAGCTCTTTCTACCTGCATTTCTATACAACCAGCCAACAGAGATAATTTTGAGATTAAACCCTATTTTCTCAACATTCTGCCCAAATTACATAGGCTCGATTCTGACGACCTATACGTCTTCATCAACAAATTTCAGTAAGTTTTCCAGATGATAAAAACCACCCAGCTTCTGATGATGCGATTCACTTAAGGATGATCCCTTTCACCCTTTGCGATTTAGCAGAAAAATGGCTTTATTCCACCGCATCTAATTCCATATCCAGTAGAGATGAGTTTGTAAAAGCCTTTTCAAAGAAGTTTTATCCAAATCATAAAACTGCGTGCATCAGAACTGAGATCAATCAATTCACTCAGTTTCTTAATGAACCATTTTGGAAGTTTTTTGAACGCTACACGGATCTCCTTGTGCAGTGTCCTCACCATGGTTTTGAAAAAAAAACAACTTTGCCGTACTTTATATGAGGGCCTGCTTCCAAAAACTAGACAGTTACTGGAAACCATATGTCAAGGCCACTTCCTATCTAAATCCGACGAGGAAGCCTGGCCATTCTTGGAACATCTCGCTGAGAAAACTCTGCAGTAGAAAAGCACCTGACCGATTGCTTCATCTTCTACATCTTCTTCCGGTCAATTTAGGGCAAGAGTTCACTATCTTGACATTTCAATTGCGATGAAAGCCGAACTGTCCTCAATCATGCGGAAACTTGAAGAAATTGAGAGCAAATTTTCATCTCCTACCCCTATTCCTGTTGCTCCCCTCCGAACCATTTGTGCTTGTAGTTCGGACTTGTCACACTTGACGGAAGAGTGTCCTTATAATCCACCATCTTAAGGATAGGTTCAGGTTAATACTGCATTTCAGCAAAGACTCAGAAACAATCCATACTCTTCCACGTATAATCCGGATTGGAGAAACCACCTTAATTTTTCCTGGAACCAGAATCAAAACCAAAACCAGTTCCAAGGCCAAAATAACTTTCAGAGGACCCCTCCACAATAACAACAATAACAATAATTTCAGCAACCTTTCTAACCGCAATCTTTTCAAAACCCGACGAACAATACTGCTCCGTAAAAAAATTCATTCCCTCAGAACAAAAATTTTGCTGCATTCGGTACAAATAAGGTTTCCGCTCTCAAACGAAGTACGGAAGCTTTTGTTAAGCTATCCACACAACTACGTTGGAGCTCCAAACGACGATGAAGACACCCTGGCTTCTTCTTCTTTATCCCACTTTCTTCTTCTGAACCTGTTCTCTATACATCATCGGGTTTTTCTTACAAATCTGCTGCTTCAAACAGACCCACATCTCACTCAACTCAAACTCCAGTTTTGGGTTTCGTTCCATCTCCAAATGTCACGCCCCGCTTCCCAAAAAGACGGAAACAAGCACGTGATAAGCCCACGATGTATTTATTCTGAAAAGGTCTTTTCTCGCAACAAATATGCTAAGCGTAATGTAAGCAGTATAATATTGACAAGAATAGATAAGTGATAATAAAATACAACACTTTAGATATTTACATTCTCAACTTTACAAAGTTTACACTGATACAAGATCACTTAAAAGAAAAGAACAGTGAAAGTACCTAAATAGTAGCATACTGGAATGAAATGAAATAACTTCTGAAGGACTAATAGTCAGCCTAGGATTCAAACTGCGAGTAGTTCTCGGAAGTCGGTTCCACCTCTTTAGTATCTAGATTATCTGACGAACATTCCAAGAGAGATGGGCAGAATGACTGTCAGCGAACTATTGCTCGGTAAGTCCCCAAAAAGGATGTGTAATGTATATAAATGAAATGCAAGATGTAATGTGATATAGTATGGATAGAATGAAGCATGATCAGGTAAAACACAACAATGTTAAAGGAAACTATGTAAGCATGGAAATGTAACATGAACACAGCAATCAAGTATATTATGGCTGTGTAATGAAGGTATCGTGATTATGAAGAGTACTGTCAACGTGTCCTACATAGGTCACTAAAAGGTAATCTAACTAACATGAGTTTAGGTGTGAATGCCAACGTATTTCAGGAGTGTTCTCGAACCCAAGAGGATGTAATCTATGGGCAAGGAATCACGGGCCCTCATTCGTGAATTCGTGAATTCATGATTTCATGATGTAAGTATGGGACTCATGAGATTCCGTTAGATTCATACTCAAACTACCTCAACACCTCCCATGTCACACCCCGCTTCCCAGTGTAAGGAGAAGAAGACGTGACGGGCACGCGACGTATTTACTCAGAAGTAAACACGTTAAGCGTAAATAAGCAATATATATATATATATATATATAATGCAAAAGAAATGACAAGAGATATAATATGAATATCAACTTTTATTAACATCCATCTTTACAATACAACTGATTTGAAAAGGAAATGTACAATGATAAAAGCAATGCCTAAACAATGGCATACAAACTGAAAGGTAAGTACAAGTAAGCTAGTAGTCTGGTCATGCCTCAATCTGCTCCAAGTACTCCTAGCTGGGTTCGGTCTCCTGAGGGCCTGATCCTCCCGACGAGCATTCCAAAGAAAGAAAGAGACAGGAATGTCATCGGCGAACTAGCGCTCAGTAAGTCCCAAAAGAACGGAAGGAATACAACAAGTAATGTGGAAGGAAACTGTTAAATTATACATGTATCAGTTTATTATTCTAACGTAGTTGTTTGTAGCTTGGTATAGAAGGTATTAGTGTATACGAGAGGAGTCTAACTATCTCGTAGACTATGGTAACATGTAAGTACAAGGCCCCGTCAAAACCCATGGGATAACGACACGAGAGTTTATGTAGCTGTCTTTTAGTGTCCATCATCGTGCCACTTTTAATACATCCCGTACCAATCTACCCCTTTAACCCCGTAATGTGTTGTATAGATTATATTTATCAGACTTGTCAAGACTATGGATACAAGTTGTTTCTTATAATCAGGTTTAGGATGTAAACAAGTAGGCATGTAATCAAGTTAAGTTATAGCCATGGTTCGGTCAAGTCAAGTCATGTTTGCATGTTGATATTGTTCTGGTATTCAGGTTCAGGTTCAAGTATACATGTTAGAGTTTGGAGTCATGTTTGAATTGTATTCTGATTTGAGTTTGGATTCAAGCTTTATTTAGACGCAGACTTGAGTCAGACACTTAGAACTGATTTGGATCCTGAATTAGGTTTGGGAGTTATCGGTAACTGCTGCACATGGACGGCAGGATTTATGTATTTTTCCAAGACAATTACCATTGATAACACCGTTAAGTTTTTCTATCTTAAATAGGCAAGCACTCATTTTCTCCGGCTCCTGAGGCTCAAGAGAATTGATCCCGCTTAAACCCTTATTTACTAAAGTCCTTAACAATGTTTTATATAGCTCGAGGGGGTTTTATGAAAAATATTTTATTATAGTTCAAAATAATCTCGAGAAATTATTTATATTCTTTAGGATTTCCATGGATGTGTATTTTAAGAATTGAGGTATTTTAGTGATAATTACCCTAACTTGAATAGTTCATGGTATTTTACTGTAAAATTTTCTTGTATTGATATCTTGATGGTATTTTGATGAAACTTGTAATTATTTTACTTGAAAAAAATATAAGTTATTATATTTTGAAAAATATATGGATTTTATAATATTTATATAATTATCAAAAATTAATTTTTGATAATTAAGTAGAAAATCTAGTTTTTCTTAAAAATCGTATTAAAAATCTTTCGAGACCGAATGCTCTGTGAGGAGGTCTGCATCTCTCTCTACTAGCCCAAGGATGTGCGATAATCCGCACTATCCAATAGCGGGTCTCCTAAAGAGGGTTGTAGAGGCTTATTTGCAAAGGGTTTTGAAATACAATAAAAAGAAAACCGTTTTTTATAGTACATGGTATTTTAATGTAATATAATAACAAAAGTATGTTCAAGGGACATTGTGCAATGGAAATTGTGTGTATGTGAGGAGTAGGTCATTACCTCGTGATGTTTTCTAAAGGTATAGTATTAACAACATACTAAAAGGTGATATGTAAAGTTTATGGTATTTTAACGAAAAAGTTAAATTAAAGTTATTTTGCATGGAATTCTAGGTTACAATTTATTCTAAATATTTATAATAATGTTACAAGTATTGTGTAAAAGTTGGATGAACAATATGTAAGAAAAAGGGTGAGTTTTTAGGGTTTAGAATATCGACATTAGTATTAACTCCACTTACCGATGTTCATTTTAAAAAAGAATTTCAAAGAGGATGAAGAGAGACTGGGAGGGACTTACAAGTGGATTAGGGTAAGGAAAGGTTGAAGAAGATAGCTTGGTCGTCGCGGTGTCGTCGGAATAGTCTCGATTCCACATCGGAAGTTGGTCGTTGACTAACTCCTCTTCTACTCTACTTGTACCTGAGAAAATTTGAAGGTTTTGGCTAGAATTTTCAAAATGATGAGGGGCTAGGGCATGGGATAGTATTTATAGTGTGGAATTAGGGTTTTGGGATTAAAAGAGTGAATTAAAATGTATTAAAATGTGATAAATTGGGGAATTGAGTGGTCTCTGTTTGATTGCAGAGTAATCAAACAGTACAGGGGTAATGGGGGGTAGGGGAAACAACCAGTGTGCAAAACCCGGGGTCCATTTGCTACGGGGGCCCGTCCCCGCTGGCCCTAAAGCGCATTCCGCTAGTCATCTTCTGGAGTTAGGCCGGTGAATTCTCGCTACGTGTACTCCTCTGTGTTTATATAGTTTTGCACATGTTTTTTTTCTCAGACTTTTTATTTTTATGTGCATTGCACATATAAACTTTTGGGCTTCCAAAAAGTTTAAAAGAATAATCAGAAAAAATATAATGTGTCTGATGGGTTCAAACACAGGGGCTACATCACAGCAGTGCAAGGCTTTACCAGTGAGCTACAAGATGTTTCTTACTGTTCTTAAACAAAAATTAACTTATAAAGTGTACTTAGGCTTGTAAACTCATTTCTGTACATTAAATTGTAAATTTTCGTATAGTAAATTCAGAGTCGTTACACCGTGAATTCTTAAAGTTACCGGTATTGCTCGAATCCATAAATACATCAAGTTGCGAGATTGAGTTCATGTCGAGATCAAGTGTTTATGTATTTATGTCAAGTTGTAATCATGGTTCGAGTCAAGTCAGTTCAAGAGTATATATTGGGTTCAGGTATTCATATTAAATTCGTTTATTCATGTCAAGTTCATGTCAAGTTCTATTCATGGTTCGATCAAGTCAAGTCAAGTGTTCATGTTCAAGTTCAAGTGTTCAAGTTCAAGATTATGTTCAAGTTCAAATCAAGTTTGAGTTTGTATTTAGGTTATAGTCATATCTTATTAATAGATATAATCTTGTGAATTTTTTGAGTTTGGAAATATCGACAACCGCTGCATATGGAACGCATGATTTGTGTCGTTTTCAAAAACGATTGCTATCGATAAATTCCACCCTAAGGTTACGCTATATATTTAAGGAGAGACAAGTGGTGCATCATTGTCTTCGGAAACCCCGAGGCATTGAAAAGAGAAGATGACACTCAAACCAATCTACAACCTAAATGCGTAACATAACTAATCTTTTGATTTTTAAGGTATTTATGTGAAAGATGTCATTTAAAAATATCTCGAGGGGTTTTAATTCATCCTAAAACCTCGAGGGTGTTTTTTTCTGACAAAAATATGTTAATTGAAATGTAAATATTTTTCATAAAAACGTATTTTAAATTTTTTTTGGTATTTTAGTGTTAAAACTTAACTTTTAAAGTTTATGTTATTTTAATGAAAAATACTATTTTTGGAAACTTGAGGATATTTTAATAAAACCTTAATCTTTTTATTTGAGAGTATCAAATTTTACAAATTTGTTTTTCTTTGGACATTATGAATATATAAATTAAATTATTTTAAATTTGTTTACTTTGTAGTAAAATTTCGTATTTTCTTTAAAACCGTTTTTTATTTCTTTCAAGACCGAATTCTCAATGAGAAGTTCTACATCTCACTCTACTATCCTAATGATGTGCGATAATCTGCACTATCCACAAACGGGTCTCCTAACGAGAGTTGTAGATGCCTATTTGCAAAGGATAAAATTATCGATCGTATTTTTATTCGAGGGTATTTTATTGGAAATTGATTTCTTTTCAAATAACGCTACATGCATATGATCATGCTATGATTTTCAAGTGTGTGTGTGGGGTAGGTCGTTATCCCGTACATTATCTACAATATTCTATCACAAACTATTATTAGCAAAATAATAAAACTTTGTATTTTAACCGCTACGTTGATTTGTAACCAAAAAATAGTCGAACATCAACGGATAGGTTTTATTGTCATATCATGATATGTATAAAAATTGAATCATGCATTTGTCCCTAATTTCTAAGTACAACAAATAAGGTTTTTCAATATAAGAAATGAGAAAGGAAAAGAAAGAGTTTTATTTTGACTTCGTTATTTTGCAAGTATGTTATTTTTTCTTTAAATTAGGATGAATACGATATGACAAGAGATGGTGGTTCATGGCAAGATGACAAGAGAATATATGGAGAGAAAGAGAAGGGACTTACTCGAACCACCCATACTCGTACAAGCGAGGATTTGAAGAGAAGTAGCCTCGGTTTGAAGAACCGAGACAGACGATCTACGGAGGATGGCGATCTTGAGTTTCGTTCTATTTGAAATATGTGGAACAATGTAGAAAGAGAAAAGAGTTGAGTGAACTTGACTTCCTTTAGCTATTTATGGAGCTTCGACATCGTGGACTTAAGCAATTTCTTCAAGGAATTTTAGAGTATTTTTTTTTGAATATTTTAGAGAGGAAGATCATGGGAATATGCTAGGGTATTTAAAGGAGAGATAGGGGGTGTAATGGATTAAAGGATAATAAAATTTTGAATTAAAAAGGTTGTAAATGGGATAGGTGAAGGGTCAGCAGCTCTCTGTATTGAATCAGGAGTTTTAATGTATCAAAAGGGATAGAGGGGTGGCTAAAAGTCGCCCATGCAGAAGATGGAGACTTTTAGGCCATATGGGGCCGCTAGAAAAAGAAAAGCGGCAGCCAGAACATAGGCAAATGCCTCGGGAAGCGTGCCAAGTGCTCTATTAGGTTTAAACGTCGCATTAACATATTTCTTTTCTGTTGCAACTTTTCATAACCCTGTGTAAAGCTCGTGCAAACCTTTGGGCTTCAAAAACGTCGAAAACGAAAATAATAAAATATTTAAGGATGATGGGATTCGAACATGCAGGCTAAAGAACAGCAGTAGAGAGTCTTAATCAGCAAGCTATAAATTGCTTCTTGCACATATGTTATCAAGAATAACTTATAACTCGAAAATAGAACAGAAATGCACTCTCTTTTATTAATTAAAACAAAATAAACGGTACATGGAATTTAGGGTCGTTACATTCTACCCACCTTAGAAAAATTTCGTCCTCGAAATTTAAACAAGGTGGATGTTGCAACAGATGCAGGAAAATTTTTGGGTTAATGCAGTCGTGAAGGCTGAGATACGAACTTCAAATATCGTGCCGAAGTTGTGTGGGAAGGAAAGAACAAAAAAGGATGCAAGAATTTGAAAACGATAAAAATGATGGAAGGAAAATTACCAATGACAACCTAATCCACAGCTTCGATCTTGACGACTGATATAGAGAAAGCCTGGCGTCTTGACACTTTTTTTGTGCCTGCTGGTACATTGATTATTGACGAGGTAAATGTGGTCTTCGTGGAGGTGGTGCAGGTAGAGCTAAGAGGGTAGGTAGAGCTTGTATAGTCGATCTTGGTGCAGGTGTATCGTCCGCTCTGTACTTTAGGCATGCTTTTAAAGTGTGCTTAGGCGATCTATAAATCAAACAAAAACGATTTGTCTGTCTGCAATCTTTCGTCAGGTGCCCCAACTTCTTGCGGTAATTGCAGAAGGTTGATCCATAGTTGTAAAACGATCCTCCTGGCCTCCTGAGTGGTGCTATAGATTCTTGCTGCGAGGAAGCTCCTCTAATAATCTGGCTAATGGGCGTTTTTCTTCGTCCAACTGCGGGCTTCCCTTCTTCTTGATAATAACTTCATAGCGATGGGCTGCCTTCAAAGCTAGTTCATGAGTCGGAAAATCTCTCGTTGCTAGAGCAGCCTGGATGTTGAGGTCTAGACCTTGCTGAAAACGTCTGGCGCAGATCTCAGTGGTAGGAATCAGATGGGCAGTGAACCTGCCGAGCATAGTGAAATCGGCATCGTACTTGTCTACCAACTTGTCCCATATGGATTCTTGTTGTAGGTGGACAAATCGTTGCTCCATCTCAAAATGGGCAGTCTCAAGAAAGTACTTGGCGTCAAATAGTTCACAAAACGTCTTCCATTCGATAAGATGGATAATCCGACTTTCTTCGGCCTTCCACCAGACCCTGGCATTATCAGTAAGCTGGAGCTTCGCAACTCAAACCCAAGCCACTTCTGGAACTTAAGCTGCTGCTAGGTCATCTTTGATACCTTGAGCCTATTCTTCAGCTTCTAGCGGGCTCTCTTTCCTAGAGAAATTCTTCGGGTGTAGTGCTCGAAAATGTCACTCCCGGTGCTTGTGGTTCAATGCGAACTAGTCCTTGATGAAGAAGAGCAGTCTGCTGCTGTTCACCCATAAGTATACTCTTGATAGCCTCGAGAAACACCGTCTGTTCAGTGATTGGAGTTGCAGCAGTAGGTGGTGGTGGTGTCTCGCCGTTGATGTTGCTCGGGTCAGAGGAAGCCATCACCTTGGATAAAAAGATGGATTAGGATAGATTCAAACAAATTGAAATGCAAGGAATGTAAAAGTTGTCGAATTTCATCTTTCTTGTATCATATTGCTTATGACGTACATGCAGAACAGGACCTGCATGGGCCACCAATAAAACCTGTCACACCCCGCTTCCCAAAAATACTGAAACAGGCACGTGACAAGCCTGCGATGTATTTATTCCGAGAAGGTCTTTTCTCCCAACAAATACGCTAAGTGTAATGTAAGCAGTATAACATTAACATGAATAGACAAGTGATAATAAAATCCAACACTTTGTATATTTACATTCTCAACTTTACAAAGTTTACACTGATACAAGATCACTTAAAAGAAAAATATAATGAAAGTGCCTATAAATGGCATACCGGAATGAAAAGAAATAACCGCTGGAGGACTAATAGTCGGTCTAGGCTTCAAACTGTGAGTAGTCCTCGGAAGTCGGTTCCACCTCCTTAGTCTCTAGATTATCTGATGAACATTCCAAGAAAGAAAGAAAGATGAGTGGAATACCTATCAGCGAACTTTCGCTCGGTAAGTCCCCAAAAAGAATGGGTGATGTATATAAATAAAATGCAAGGTGTTATGTGATATTGTATGGATGGAATGAAGCATTAACAAGTATAATACGGCAATGTTAAAAGAAACTATGTAAGTATGGAAATGTAACATGAGCATAGCAATCAAGTATACCATGGCCGTGTATTGAAGGTATCGTTGTTTATCGCCGAAAACAGGGACGAAACCGAGTAGGTCGTCTTGGCTAATTTTGGGGGGCAGATACTATTTGGATTTATCTGTCTACCTCTCCGAAAATACCAAGTTGATTTATGGCTCCATTTATCAAAGGTTTAGACAGATGCGGCCGTTGTAGCAGACTTCATCAGATTCCTCCTCGTTGTGAAGGGTTTTTTAATTGTGGGGACGCTCTTCCCTGCAGGAGCAAGCCCCTGCAGGCGCAAGCCCCTACAGCTAATTATTTTACCGTGTAGCGATAACCACTTTCTCCTGCTCCAGAAGGTCACTTCGTGTCGTGTGTGTTTGTTTTATTTTTGGTTCCCCGTGGATTGTATACGGAGAATAATTTGTGTTGTCGCGCATAGGGCGTAGATTAGTCCAAATCCGTATTTTCTTAGATTTGGGTTTGGTTTGATTTATGGATCATTAACCTTGTTTGAGATTAAGATCGACTTAAATATTTGTTAAGGATACGTTAATCCGATATTGGACTAAGATCTACTTAACGGGGGTTTGGGATCATTTTTGATTCAACGAAAGAGCATTTAGGTATTATCGTTTTAGTTTAAGAACGTTGCGGTCCATAGCTAGTTTAAGGACATTACGGTCCATTATGGTATGCTCATGGGTTTGAGAGTGCATCCAAGAGCTGATGGTTGTCGGGACCCTCCAGCTCTCCGACATCGTTGAAGAATTACAACGACATGTATTAGAGATGTGGAGAGATGTACCCTTCAACCGAACTCCAGATTGAAGGGAGAGATCATAGTGGAATGAACATCATTTTAGATGTCATGTATCAGTAGATCATTGGCCATCTTTGGCACTAAGATCGATTCAAGGAGAACTGAGTATAGGAGGGCTCGGTTGATTGATGGTCAAAAGGTTTTGGCCTCGGGAGACTTGGCTAATTTTGGCTAAGGTTGGCATCTCACAGTGTTAAACACTGCTTTCTGCTTGACACTCACGTGCTCCCATGTGAGGCTCATAAGTAGTGTTAGCACTGAAATTTGGAGCGCTCATATGCGGCACCTGAAAATTGGGCATCATACACTTGGGTCTAAATCCCCATCTATATATAAGTGTTAAACACTTAGTCCTTGTGGCCATCACGTGTGGGCACGTGAGGTACTCTAGAGTTGGGCACTGCCTCCTTTGGATTTATCTTCCTATTCCGTTCTAGGTGCTAAGCATTATTGATGGTCACGTGGGATCACGTATGGCGCCCCAAAATAAGAACTTTCTTAATTTACTCCCCCTCCCCTTTTACAAGTGCTGAATACTATTAGGGGTCGCGTGGGATCACGTGACTCGAACTCAGTCGTTCCTTTTTGGTCCTTAGAGATGCTCACGTGGGAACACATGATATGTCGTTATAGCGTTGAACGCTAATATGCATGGTGCTCTTTATCTTAGTCTTGAGAGTTTCAAGTCCTTTGTTTTATATGAATTAAATTCTTATGGAGGGTTAAACCCTAGTTTTATCAGAGGAATTGAATTTCTATATCTTTGGAAGAATTAAATTCTTCAAACCTAGTTCTTTCCTCTAAGTTTTGGGACTGCATAACAGAATCTCCCCGATGAGAATTAAATTCTCAACTTGTGGGGAGATCTGCTTCTGCAGATCTCAACCAGAGGAAGAACTAAGTTTTTTTTTGTAAGAGTTAAACTCTTGTAAAAGGAGATAAAATGATCTCCAGGTCTTTTTCCCCACCTAGGGTTTCTTTTTCTTCAAAGAGAACTCCTCCTCTTCTATATTTTCTCCAATTTTATTGGGGGGTCTCCTCCTTCTTTTTCTTCAGTCTCGAGTCCTTTATATATTGGAAACAAGTTTGTTGATTTAGTTAAGAAAATCTCCCATTGAGAGATGTTTTGATTGATTTAGGGATTTTATCCACCGTTGGATCTTTGATCCAGGGACTTCTGTTTTACAAAAGACATTTTTCTTGTTTTTAACAAGATTAGGAAAATATTTTCCCGTACAGAGCTTATTCTATAGCTTGGTGATTTTTAATCACCATTGGATCTTTAATCCAACGGTGCTCTGTTTTACAGAGCACAGTCTTTCTTGTTTAGAAAGATTGGGGAAATATTTTCCTATACAGAGTTTATTCTGTAGCTTGGTTATTTTTAATCACTATTGGATCTTTAATCCAACAGTACTCTGATTTATAAAGCGTAATCTTTCTTGTTTAGATAGATTCAAGGAAATATTTTCCAAATAGGGTTTTGATCCTTCTCATTTTGAATTTAATTCTATCGGCTTAGAAGGCATTAGGTACCCTCACGTGTAGCATGTGACCCATAGCATTAGGCCAGTTTGCTTATATGCAGCAGTCCCAGAGAAAAGTATCACGAGTTGGCATGTGAGCTGATGTTCAGGTATGTCACATGTGGCACGTGACCCCCACTGTCACGACCCAAAATTGGCCCGTGACGGCCCTAATACTACGCAACGCCAAAAGACGTAACGCAGTACAAGAAAGCCAAAACCCAGAAATCTAAACCAAGAAAAATACGGAAAAGATAATATAGTTTTTGAAACATTTGAAATCACAACCCAAATTCTTTAAAAGTCCCACTTTCTTTCTTTAAAATTTTGGCTACACCCCCTTTTTGTAAAAACTAGCCAAGAAGAATACAATACAAATATACGACGCCGTAGCGAAGAAATAAAGACAATAGGAAGGAAACTGTATATAAAAGGCAACAATCCACAAATAATACACAAAAGCGTCCTCACCAAGTCTCTAAGTCAACAATACAATAGTAGATGGAGAGTACAAAATACAACGAATGTACAATATAAATACAGATAACCACCAAAACCCACCTAAGCAAAATAGTACTGTGAGCTGATGCAGTATCTGTAGCAAAAGATGATAGCTGAATAGCGGAATAGCGGAATAGCCTGCCTCGACTACTCTGGGGAACAACCTGAAACACCTGCGGCACAACGGGGGTGAGTTGCCAACTCGTGAATAGTAGATAACATATGCAGGTAATCGCAGGAATGTACGTACAGTATGAATCTAAGATATGTGATTACAGTAATAACATGTCATGTGAAAGCAAAGTAATGGAAAGTACAGTCAATATGTGAAGCAATGATGACATGATAATAGTATGCAATGACTATGCAATAGGGATATGAAAAATTAGATATGCAACTATCATAAGGGTACGCTAATAGGTACAACCAATATATGAATCTGTGCATAAAAAAGGTAAGTGTGAGGTATGGGGTGGAATATGTCATTTCCACGGAAACCTGACATCGTGGCTGGATCACAATCCTTCAAGACACTCAAATCCCAAATCCTCAAACCAGCCCCCAAGTCGGGCTCTCATATCATATAAGTCTCACATCTCCTCAATGTACAATATCGAATAGATCTCCTATATCCCGAATGTACAAATCATCAATCTCGTTCATATCCAATATCCAATCTCAATGAATCACCTATATCCCAAGTCGAATCTCAAGTAAATTTCTAACATCCTAAATAAATATATATACAGAAATAAATATGATGGGGGCAATACACATATATTAGCGTCCCATTCCACTAATATTGGTGTAAGGGTATATATAACAACGGCTAAATTCCCTGTTATATATACAAAGGTATTAAAAGAATATCATGAAAACAATGTGCCAAGCATTGACACAGAAATCCTGATCACGTATCATACGCTATCCCGAAAGCACGAGTGCCTAGCTCTGACCCTCGCCTTTCGACGTATGCATACGTACATGACTCCCAGCGGTGTCTCCGTGATCCCCCGCCGAGTCATGGGTACTGTCACTGGTAGGTACTCGCCCGCCTCCAGGCTCAATCGGCAAAATCCATCGATCTTCTTGCCGAGGGGAACCATACCGGGCCCCACCATGTACTCTCATACGGCAACCACACCTCGTATGGAGTATATAATCAGCACCGATAAAACTCATGGTGGACGCACAAATATCATCTCAAGGAAACCGGGTTTTTCAATGTATGCATAATTTCATGAACTCCCACGGTTCCCAAATCCAGAAAACACCATGTAAAATCCAAATAAACAATGAGCAAATCCAGGAACAAATAAATGCTATATATCTGAATGTGAGCATATAAATGAGAACATGTAGCTGAAACCAGATGTATGCGAAATCAATAAGGTACAGCTAAGTATAGGTATCTACCTATAAGTAAAATATGTGCATGGTATACCTGTAGCTGTATCGCAAGGTGTATATGTACCTATCACTAATGGTAAGATACACTACAGGTATACCGATAAGCTAGATGTCATGTGTGATAAGCAATAGAATCTATAAGGGGTTCTGTGTGACATGGCAATTATTGACGGTGTGTGTGCAGCATATAATCCGTGCCCGTGCAACATGAACCGTCAATAATATGTGCAGTGTCCTACGGCTGCTAGTCGCAGTATAACTATATCAAGGAAATAAAGTAAAGGCGCAATTCTAACAATGACGTAGAATGTGCGACAGGTATTGAATTCTAGCCCAGACGCATAACGCCATACGGGCGATTCCCCTGTAGATGTTAAATCTACTCACCTACGCTCCATGCTAGGTGAATCCTACCATCTGCCCCCTGTAGTAGTGTCCGTAGTCCCTGCCTGCAAACCTGCAAATAAGACATGGAAATCATATATAAGCCAAATATTCCGCGAAACGCGATATCGAACCAAAACGAGAAACTCGCGTCGCGAACTAAACGCACGTGTGCACGATACGCTGAATCGTGTGTGTACGCGTCTAAAACCATCGCGACACGCTGGATCATAGAACTCACTCACGTATCGCGCGTATCGCGCAAACACAACGAACACCAAATACGATATATAGTCCCAGATTTTCCTACAGGTCAAATCTTACAAAACTAGACATGCCAAAGCACTAGACAACACTGCAGAGTACCTTACCCAAAACCCCAAGACCCTACCCCTCTTCCTGGCCGCAAATTGCGGCCAGATTGATTAAACCGGCGGCCATAATTGGGAGTGGAGGGTTCGTATTCTGGTGGTGTGTTCTAGACCTAATCAGTATGCTCCAGTATTCTCAAATTTAACCTGAAGGCCCCGGGTCAAAAGCAGATCACAGAATGTCACAATATCGCTTACAAAACGCTAATTTTGCACAAAACACAAACCCTATGGTATTTTAGTGTAATCCAAGATTAAACTCAGTTAAGGTGACCCTAACAACACTTAAATAAACTAAGGTAGCTAACACAATCAACAATTTACCACCACATCTCACAAATCACCAAAACTAGCACCAAACTAGCTAATTAACACTAACCGAAGCTAATCAATGCACAACTCAAGCAAACTAGGAATTTGGGTTAAGAAATTATACCCTAACAAACCCTAGAAGGCAGGAGAAAGAGGCAAAAGGAGCTGCTACAGCTGCTGGTGATGTTGGTGCATGTTGCTGCTGCTGAAGTTGCTTGTGCTGCTGATGCTGTTACTGCTACTGCTGCTCTTGCTGATGATGAGGATGATGCTGGTGCTGATGATGGTGATGCTGGAGCTGCTTGCTGCTGATGCTGAGGGTGCTGCTGCTTGCTTCAGCTGCTGAAGCTCCTGCTGCTGCTACCTCTGTTGCTGCTACATCATCTTCTTCTTGTTGCTGGAGCTGAGACTGCTGCTGCTGCTGTGTCTTGAGCTGCTACTGCTGCTGCTGTGTCTGAGTGTGTGTGTGTGTGTGTTGTGTGAGAGAATGGGAGTGAGAGAATGAGAGTGAGAGAATGAGAGAACACAAACAAGTCAACCCCCTCCACTCTCTCTCTCTCTCTTCATTAATGAAGGCATGGGCAAATCCATGATGCCCCATCATGCACTCTCTCTCTCTCTTACCAAGGTCAACCATTCAAACAATACTTAAAATTCCCTTTCAAATTCATTTTCATTTTTAAAACAACCATGACACTTAATCAATATTAAAACTAGATTAGGGAATGGTTAGTTCACCATGTTGCTAATCATGGTTAAACCCCCAAAACAACCCTAGTTATCATGCACAAGTGTGTGCAAGCCTAGGAAAAATTTAATAAAATACTCATTAAATAGGATAAAATATTTAAAACTTAATTTGGTAAACTTTTTATTAAAAACCACACATTAAAATATAATTAGCTACAAAACACATTCTAAGGTGTTACACCCACGAAGTTAGGTCCAACAAAGAGTATCACGTGCTGACATGTGAGATTCTCTGGCCTGTTATTTATTTTAGGAAGGCGCCTATATACATTGTATATAGATACTCACGTGCCTGCACGTGAGACTCAATTTCAGCCTTATTTGTTGAGCTCAATGCCTATAATCTCTGCTCCAAGGCTCATCACGTGTGGGCACGTAATACTCCATTTGGGGAATTTTTCCCATCTCTTTTTGTTCATTATTTATTTTTTATAAGGGAACAAATGCCCCCACAGCGTTGTTCTCACATGGCTTGCACGTGAATGCAGCGCTGTCACCTTCACAGCCGTTGGATTGCCTAGGGGAATGGGGAGGTGAACCGCCCATGTCACGTCTTATAAATGTAAGGGTTTGGTCTTTAGAAAGCCACTGTTCTTTCATCTTCTTCCTTGTCTTTTTTGAGAATTTAATTCTCTTTTTCAGAGCTTAGTTCTTTGCCCATTGCAATTCTAGATTTCAACTCTGTTAGAAAAAGAAACCCTTTTTAGGTAACGATCTCGAATAACAAAGAAACCCTTTTCTTAAAAAAAATTCTGGATTTTAAATCCACCATAAGAGCTTTGCTCTCTTCTGAAACCCATTTCTTAGAGATCTAAAGACATGATCTTTGAGTAGTAAACCTCAATGTCTTGGGCATCACTCCTTTGACCTTTAAAGATTCATAGCATTTTTATTTTTCTTTTCCTCGTCATAGGGGTTTCTGGAATTTAATTCCATCGGATAAAAGGAATTTAATTCCTCACCAAAGAGCTTTGCTCTGAAGATCAAGAGGGCCCCTCGGGAATTTCATTCCCTGATGTTCTTGAGCATATTTTCATAGGATTTTTCCCTACTTGCATAAATTCAAATTTGTTGGGTATTTTAACAGAACTTGTTTTTCTATGAGAATGTCAATCGTTGTTTAAACTCCCGTGTCCGTTTAACGAGAATCCTTTTAGATTCTCATAATAAGCATTTTCTTGATCATCTCGATCGCTAAACTCTTGCTGATTTTTCTGTTCAAATGCTATGGCCGTTTATTTGTATAATCTTGATGAAATTATCTCATATGAAGACATTCGCGTCCAAGGCCGCTGTCAAAACCAGGAGTTTACGAATGCTTAATGAACTGAGGTTATGCGTCGCTTCGATGAATACAACGGTCGACTACTCCCCCGTCGTTCCGCTTTATTGAAGATCATCATGGGGGCGATTTGGGAAGCACTTCCTGAATTTAACGAAACCATACCACTTGAGGCGCTTGATGATGCCGAAGACAAGGTGCACTCAGTATATCTGATGGGCTTGATCTCGAAGAGGCGACGAGCTGGTCTTGTTGATATCTTGCATCAAGTTTTCTGACACACAAAGATAATTTCTGACTATCAGAGGACGGATGACATCAGCAAGAATCCTGACGCTTGCATTCATGAGAAGTTGCACACGAAAATGGTCAGAGAAGCCAGAAGCATTTTACTCAGCCTTGCTTCTGAATTCCTCAATCCATATCCAGGATCAAGTGTTTTACCATTGTAAACATTTTCTTTTGTTTTTATACCATGTATAAGTTCTTGGAGCATGAATGACAAAACTTCCTCTTTCCCCCTTTTTTTATGCTCACATGTATTCTACATGAAGTGTTGTTATACTGTTGTTGGCATTCACGTGTTTTGCGCATGAAGCGCTGCTGGGGAGTTTAATCCTGAACTAGTGCCGACGCTCACGTGTTATGCATGTGCGGTGCCATTTTAGTTTTCAAAAGGATCAACGCAGGTGTTCACGTGCCACACACGTGAGGCTCCACTGATGGGGTCATTTCTCCTCTCTACTCTAATTCCAATGAGTCACCCCTTTTTCCCATGCCCCATTTTTTGGCCTTGGGAATAGCTCCACCATGCACAACATTTTCTGTACATTGATTTGAATGCATCTTTTTATAACCCGAAGCTACATCTTCCTCTTTCTTCACAGAGAGAGAACCATTTAGACCTTAGGGTGATCATTTTGAGAAACAAACCAATAGTCATGGCTTGCAACCATCCCCACGCTCGTCGGCACCCTAGGAGGTGCTTATCGAGGAGATTATTCCTCGTTTTGCCACGCGGTTAGCAGATCCTCTTTTCACTGATGACTAATATGACGCGGCACTGTACAAAATCCTGACCCGTAGGGGCTCTCCTCTTCCTATGGGTTCCATTTGGCTCAGGATGATTTTCTTGTCCGTGCTTGCTGATATTCCACCTCATCTGGCAGAGATGACTCCGGCGATTTTTGATACGGTGGAGGAAAAAATTGAGTGTTTCCACAAGGCACACTTAATTACCCAGTCTTTGAAGGATCATTCAGTTCATTTACTGAGTCAGATAAGAGCCCGGCGGACCATCATGTCCGCTTTCACTGATGAGCACGGTGCTAATCGGTGGGTAGAAACTCCTCGCGAAGACCGTCGCTTCAATGGTGGAGAGGGCAAAGAGGCAATTGGAGAGCTTTGTATTTTGTTTTGTTAACCCCTGTATCTCTGATCCCATATTTGGTGATCTTTTCCCTGTAGAGTAGTATATTTCCATCGATGTATTTCTCTTATTATTGACCGTTGAATATTTTCTGTTGAATGTTTTATGTTCATCATATATTCGTACGTGTATCCCACCTTTGTACATGAGCTTTATAATTTACCCTTAGGAATTTTCTTTAAGTGCAAGCGCTATTGTAGTGTCGTACATAAATCAGCACGTTTTGGACACCATTTCCATTTAAGCACATACGCAGTCGTACTGTCGTGTCTCTTCAGCAAATGCGTCTTGTAGATAGTTTATCTTGATCTTCTTGCAGGACAGCGATGGCTTAGGAAACAGGTTCAGATCTGCCCCCTAAGACTTTTCAACTTTATGAGCCGTGAGGGTCTCATAAAGACTTTTCTCCTTATGAGTCGAGAGGATCCCGTAGGTGAATTTTCTCCTTAGGAGTCGTGAGGACTCCTAAGTGTGTGTTTACTCTTGAGAGCTGTAAGGATCTCACAAGAGAATTTTTCCCCTTACAAGTCGAGAGGACTCGTAAGTGGTTGTTTCCTTCCTTGTCGAAATTCGACTTTGGAGAGTGCGGCCCGTGAATAGTATGCAATAGTCCATCTTGGACCGAATTGCAGGGCCCCAGTGCTTAGGAAATGGGTCCCTATCCCCATTTCCTAAAGTTTTTCCCTACAAGTCGAGACAAATCAAGAAGTTCTCGCAAGGACACTAATTTCCTCACGAGTCGAGACGAATCGAGAAGTTCTTGCAAGGGTGTCCTAACATCATAGTTAACTCCTGCTAATAGAAGTCCGTTAGGGTCTGTGGTACTAGGGATTTTTACCCGTCGCACCGTCGCATTGGCCGATATATTCCTCGATATGCAACCTTGCTGTTCGGGTAGCCCGGCGACTGTCATGTCTCTGATCCCTTAGGGGCAGAACAAGACGTCTTCAAGTAATCTTCCTGGTAATATTACCGTCGAAAGAGCAAGCGTTAGGGATATTCTATGTCGCTTTTTACTTAAGGTTAGGCTCAGTTTGGGAGCCCCGATAAGTCATGACCACTCCGCGCTGGAGTAGGATGATCTCCGATAGTTTTTTCAGGTCTCATTTGAGTTGCCATCAAGACCCTGAAGCGAGGAATTTTCCTTGGCATCGTTTGTTGACACTGCGTCTGCAATATTGCGACGAATGTCGAGGTTGTCTCTGGGTTATCTATGAACCGTCGAGATTTGGAACTAGGGGACTTTGCCATGGCTCCATTTGTTGATGTCGCATCTGTATCCTGCAGGAGGGAGGAAGAATGCTGTTGTTGATCTTTAGGCTATAGATGTAGCCGTCGAGATTTGGAACTAGGGGACTTTGCCGTGGCTCTGTTTTGCTGACGTCGTATCTGCTTCTGGTTGGAACGAGAAGGAACGCCGTTGTGATTTCTAGGCTGTAGATGTAGCCATCGAGATCTAGCCTCTCTTTGACGAAGCCTGGTCGAACAATGTGGTTCCCTTTTCGTTTGTGCCTATGAATTGTATACAGGGGTCGATGTGATCTCACCTACAGGGTAAAAGTTTCATTTTTTGTTTCTTTCCGCGATGCTCTGTCATTTCAGCTTTTTATATCGCGAAAGTCGCAATCGCCCAATCATTTCAGCTATTTTTTTCGCGGTGCTCAATCATTTCGGCTATTTTTCTTTTTCTTTACTCGCTGCTTTTTATTGCGAGTTGCCCAATCATTTCGGCTATTTTTATATGCATATATCTTACTCGCTGATTTTTGTTGCAAGTTGCCCTATCATTTCGGCTATTTCATATGCATTTTTGGCTCGCTGATTTTTTTTTGCTGCGAGTATAGAACTTGAGGTCTGATACCAATCTTAGCATCAGCATCGCTGCGACTGGAATATTGCCAGGAGCGAATCATCATTTGCCGTGAAAGGACTTGGAATTTGATACCGATTTAGGCATCAGCATCGCTACAAGTGGGATATTGCCAGGAGCGAATTATCATTTGCCCTTGTCGATTCGAACAAAGGTGTCTTAGCAAACAGGGTTAGGATCCTGTCGACTAAGGCTTTTGACTTCATGAGCCGTAAGGGTCTCATAAAGGTGTTTCTCCCTACGAGTCGTGAGGATCTTGTAGGTGCGTTTTCTCCTTAGGAATCATGAGGATTCTTAAATGTGTGTTCTCTTATAAGTCGTAAGGATCTTACAAGAGTATTTTCTCCTTATAAGCCGAGAGGACTTACAAGTGTCGTTTCGCCAAATGGGGAAATTTCACGCTATTGGTGGAACTTGGTGGGGGAAACTTTTATCCGTGCCCGTGGATTGTATACAAAGGTCAATATTGAACCGCTTGTAGGGCAAACTGGGGGATGTGATGGCTTAAGAACTGGTTCAGATCCCTGTAGTTTAAGACTTTTGAATCCCATGAGCCGTGAGAGTCTCATAGGGGGAATTCTCCTTACGAGTCATGAGAATCCCATAAGTGTAATTTCTCCTTAGGAATCGTGTGGATCCCTAAGTGTGTTGCTCCCTTGTGAGGCGTAAGGATCTCACGTAGCTATTTTCTCCTTACAAGGTTGAGAGGACCTTGCAAGTGTGCATGAAAAAAAAATTACGAGTCTGCGCCCTTTCGAGTTTTCACGAACTCGCCGGCAGTCCTGCAGTTTTTACTCATGGAGCCCTTTCGGGTTTTCATCCATGCCCATTTCTCTGGTGGACGCACCGTTTTTTTATTATGAAACTCTCGAGAATAGTTTCGCCGCATGTGGCCCATTTGTTTGCCGGTGGGATTTGAGTCGCAGTCCTCCCCGCTGGGGTATGTGGACTTGCACTCCACTATCGCCGTGTTTAAGGCGACGTTGTTAGTTTAGGGACATCTCGTTCCATTATTAGTTTAAAGACATCTCGGTCCAATGTTAGTTTAAGGACATCTCGGTCCAAGGTTAGTATAAAGACGTTGCGGTCCACAGCTAGTTTAAGGACATCTCGGTCCATTGTTAGGTTTAGGACATTACGGCCCATTGTTAGTTTAAGGACATTACGTTCCATTGTTTTGGAGGCAAGGTTTTGCTGGATACTACTTATAGAGTTTGGACTCAGGGAGAGAGCGAGCGGACATGAGCGTCGTCATCCATCATTAACCTGAGCCGTGACTTGTCAAATGTAGTATTTCTTAAGGAACCGTCCGTTTATTGGCCGGAAGGGTCTTTCGCCATGCATATCCATGAGCAAGTAGGCCCCACCTTGGTAGACCTTGTCTATGATGTACGGGCCCTTCATAGTTCGGCTCGAATTTCTTCCGTTTGGCACGGTTGGGGATCATGGGTCGTTTTATGACTAGCATGAGCTCGCCTTGGCGGAATGTTCTCGGCCTAGTCAATCTTTCGTATGAGCGTGTCATCCTTGCTTAGTAAGCCTTTATGTTTTGCTGCACTATGAGACGAGTTTCATCAATGGCGTATAACTCCTCAAGCTGAAGATGGGCATTCTCTTCGTCCGTTAGTTTGTACCGAACCGCCACTCGTAAAGAGGGTAGCTCCATCTACAAAGGAAGTACCGCTTCCGTGCCGAATACTAACTTAAATGGTGTTGTGTTCGTGGACATCTTGAACGTCGTCTGATAGGCCCAGAGAGCTTCATGCAATCTCTCATGCCAGTCCTTTTAATTTCTGGACACCGTTTTCTTTATGATCTCTGTCAAGGTCTTGTTGAAAGCCTCAGCTAGACCATTAGCTCGGGGATTATAAACTGAAGAATATCTCCAATCTATTTTATGCTGCTGTGCGAAGCGGCTGATCTTATGACTTCTGTAGGCCGGCCCATTATCCAAGATGATGCGGAGTGCCAAACCGGTAGATGACATGTGTCTTGAAGAAATGGAGGATGTTCTTCGTCTTCACCTCTCTTAACGGTATTGCTTCTGCCCACTTAGAGAAGTAATCGGTTGTTGCTAGTATGAACCGATGTCCCTTGGATGATACTGGTTCGATGGGCCCGATTATATCGGTTCCCCACATTTCAAACGGCCAGCTAGCCAATGTCGAGTGTAGCGGATTTTGATGTTGGTGGATGAAATCCCCGTAAATTTGACATGAGTGACAGTACTTCGCATATTCGAGACAGTCCTGAATCATCGTGGGCCAATAATAGCCCTTTCTTTTGATCTTCAGCTTCATCATTGGCCCGGCTTGATAGGAACTGCAGAGTCCGCCATGAGTTTCTTGGATGACCCTCTTTGCTTCTTCCGGTCCTAGGCATCTCAACCATAGACAGTCGAATGATCTCTTATAAAGAGTATCATCGACGAAGGCGAAAGACAGGGCTCGCTTCATGAGCTGATGTCTTGACGACGCGTCTTCGGGTGTTCGATGCGATTTGAAGTAGTCTATAAAGACTTCTCTCCAATCCTTCGCCTTTTCTTCATCCTCTAACTGGAAGGCCGCTTGTTCGGTTTCCTCCTCTTCTCTAGACATCTTTGGAGATATCTCTGCTGGTGAGAGAATCCGGCGGCTTTGCACAATGATCCTTACGTCATCGAGGTTTTCGTCGGCCAGTTATTTAGCGAGCTTGGCTAATGCATCTGCCTTACTATTTTCTGCATGCGGTATGCTTTCCAGGGTGTAGGAGGGGATTTGCGTCGGCAATTGCTGCACACTCTCGCCATATTTTACCAACTCGGGTTTACACGTCTGATAGTCGCCCTTTACTTGGCTGATGATCAGCTGGGAGTCTCCATATATGAGGAGGTTTTCGATCCCCATGTCGACAGCAATCTCAAGACCTGCTATCAAAGCTTCATACTCAGCCTCATTGTTTGTTCTCGGCTCTGTTAATGAAAGGGAGAAACGTATTATCCCTCCTTGCGGAGTTACGAAGATACGGCCTACCCCGGCTTTAATCATGGGGGGGTTTTGCTTTCGCTTCTTCAAGGAGGACGCTCCATCAAAGTAGAGTTCCCATCGGGTATCATTCCCTTCTTTCTCCCTGTCAAAGAGTACGCCCGACCCATCTTCTTCATAAAAGACGGGTTCCAGCTGACTTTTTCTTACTCGTGCAGCTTCTTGGATCCGCTTCGCTGTTTTTGAATGCCGTCCCTGTTCTTCACCTTTCTTTTACTTCTACGTCGAGCTTTTTTCCTGCCACAAGAGAGCACAGCGGGCTAGGGGTGAAGGGCATTGTCGACTTCTCCTTCCGTAACCCGCTGAATGATACGTTGCATCCTGGCTTTCTCGTAAATGGCCATTTCGCGGCTATGGTCATCCCGAACCTTTTGACTCGCTTCTCTTATCAGCTTGTCAATCTGTTCTTCGAATGACGGGCTTGGTATTCTCACGGCGGGATCTCGCTCTGGTTCGACATCAACGCCATCTGGAAATGCATTCGTTTCTCCACCGGAATTATTTATGACATGGCAGCCATGGAATCGCTCCCTTTTATTGGATCGAACGTATCCAAGGCTGGTCGTCTCCATTCTCCCGTTGGGCATCTTTCGCTGAGTCCCGGGAACGTCCCAAATCTTGTTATAGAACTGGGCTTGTCGAGCAGTCTGTTTGAAGGGTACGCCTTGGCGTCTAAATAGCCTTTTCAGTCCCTCTGTGTGGTATCTGGAAAGACGGGTTGGTTGAAGCCTGTCGAGCACAGGTTCGGCACCGTGCTATACTTCATTCTCCACTTTAGTCTCTGTGGATTGGTAGAAAAGGATCGCCTTCTCACCTCTTTGCTTAGGAGGGACGTAGAAGGTCTGCAGCTCTTGCACGCTGTACGTATCAATTCTATCAAGTTCTTTGTAATGCCGCTGCGGGATCAGGGTAATCTGTAAACTCTGGTCAGCTCCAGCAAAGGTCTGCATTGGCGAGCGGACGGAGAACACTGCGTTGGCCTCGTCCTCAGAGTCACTACCAAAGACCAGCATAGGAGTAGACGGTCCTGGCCTATTGCCTTGGGGTTGTCCCGAGTAAACCATCTCTTCATCCTCTTCGGTATCGCTCCCAAATATCGGGATAGTGGCGATGGCTTTTTTTTGTTCTCCATTTTGCGACATCTTTCCATGTCTTCGAAGTCTGGTAAGAAGTACTTGGCGTCTTCATATTTACGGACTTTATTTACGGAGAATGGGTTCAGCTCCCCTGTAACTGTGTACTCGAGGCCGTCCTTGAAGTACTTCATGCACTAGTGTTGTGTAGATGGAATGATGTTGTACTCATGTAACCAAGGCCTGCCGAGCAAAGAATTTTAGCAAGTTTTGGCGTCAATAACATGGAACTTGATGTCAGTGACGAGCATCCCGAAGCGTAATGTCAGTATTATGGACCCGAGCGTTTGTGATGATTGCGAGTCGAATCCAGAGATAGTAATTTTGTCCCGCGCCAGGTGTTAAACGTTCATGCAGATCTCTTTCAACACTCTCACATTAAGAAGGTTGACGGAGAACCCGTTGTCAACCAGGATCTTCCCTATATTGATATCGTGACAATACCTGGTTACATACAGCAGACGGTTGTGCTCATACGTTCCGAGAAGGAGTTCTTCATCGCTGAAGGTGATATCATCCGTGTGGACTTCTTCCAGCTCGTCTTTCATCTTTTCTTCCGCCAGGAAGGCTTGAAACTGGTCGGGCTCTTGTAACGCCTTGATCAGGGAATCCAATCGTGCCTCTTTAGACATGAGAAGGGCATCCAAGATACTCAATTGTGAGGGCATCTTCCTCAGATGTGCCAGGACATTGTAATCCACCTTGTTCTTCTTGAGCAGGTCCTTGGTTGTGAGCTCTTCGACGACTCTACCATCAAGAGCAATCTCCTCAGGGACTTTTTCCTTCCCTCTGTCTCTTTTGCCTGAACCTTTGTTTGAAGGTCAGAGATTCTTTTCAGGAAACGTACGGTTACACAGCTGAATGTTCTCACAGTTCCTCATCTCTTCTTCTTTTTCAGAGGTGGATTCCTTGAAAAGAGGGCCGATGGCCATTTCTTCGTCTGAATCGCTCCCGAAAGTAAGAACTTGAGATTTCCCTTTTGTTAAAATGGCATCAACCATATGTCAATTGCCAGCAGCTCCTTCATGCTCATCTGTCGTGCTTCTCTGTTTCTGACGAGCATCGCGCTTCATCCGCTTAAAGTGTTGTCGGTGGGCAATGTATCCCTACCACTATTTCTTGAAGGCATTGCACTCTTCGGCAGGGTGTGTGACCCTTCGATGGTACAAGCAGTAGTTCGGATGTATGTCCGCTTCGTCGAGGCACGTACACCCGGGAGTATTTCCTTCGAAAGGTGGCAGCTTCATTCCTATTGACAGAGCTTTGGGAACTTCTTCCTTATCTTGATCCTGCTCTTGCTGGTGGAAGGGGCGCTTCGATCTGGTTGAGGTACTTTATGGCTTCTCATCAACGGAGCTTTTTTGGCCTAACACCGACTCTTGGCCTTTTCGTAAATGGCCGCTTCACGTTCTCGATCAGCTTTGCTCTTTTAAAGAGCTTCGTTCAGCAGCTTATCGATGAGGTCATTCGACGGTTCCATGGGTTTTGGTTCTGGATCTGCCCCCAGTTTCTCTATGTCAGGAGCCTCTTTGCCGTTTATCGATGAGTGAGAGATCATGTGGCAACTCGCTACGTAATTCTCGGGTTCTTCCAAAGAATCGTGTCCTTCATCAATGTCACTATTTCCGTCCTCAAGAACATGTATGAAGAACTCTTCCAGTATGACTGGGGTCCATGCCTCTTGGTTGTATTCCTCCAGTGCATCGATGTATTTCTGCAGACCCGTATGATTGCCGTCGAGCTGAACGTGCTTCTTGGCCTTCTTCTTTTTCTTTGAAGACTTCGGAGATTTGTCCTGGCGGTTTTGTCCATCGTTACCAACTTTTGGCGTTGGGTGCAGTTTCAGCATTCCATCAATAATTTCAGGCTCCAGTGGGCTTTTCCACCTAATCGCCGGACATGCTTGAAGATCCTTTAGCATTCTTTTAGTTTTCGCCGAGAGGACAACTTCCCAAGGAGCTTCCTCTATAAATGAGCATGATGCCCCCGGCGTATCCACCTTTTTAGGAGCATGCTGCTGTAGCACGAACTTGCCCTGTTGGTATTGGTCTTCAACCCAGTTTTTGAAGACGTAGCAATCTTCAATTGGGTGGCCCACTATTCGGTGGTAGGGGCAGTAATTGGGATTGTTGACGTCGCCCGATTGCAGCGGGTGTCTCTGATCCGACAGAGTGATGAGTCTGTTGTGCACTGCCAGCTCGAATAGTCTCCTCATTTTATCCCGGAGGAACAAGTAAAGACGTCTCAACTTTTCTTCGAGGGATCTTGGTTTGTTGCTTTGGCGAACAACCGGTTTTGGGTCACTCGGTTATTGTTGAGCGTTGTGACGAAGGTCGCTTTCCCTTTGCCCTTTTCATTCCGAAGATCTGTCTTTGAAGAGGACGGCCTATGGCCCATCTGGTCTATTTGGGTCAGCTTGTCAATCAAGGCCTGTAAGGTGGTCGGCTTGAAGAATATCATAAACTGGGATATAGTTGCCTGAGAGTCGAGGGTCCCGACGAACATACCCACGGCTGGAGCTTCTTCTATGTGTTGTTCGCATTTCGACCATAGGTTCCGCCACCGAATTGCGTACTGAACCCAGGTTTCTCCTGGCTTCACCCTGGCGTTGATTAATGCCGTGATCGGAGTGCGCTCGCTAGCGCTTGCGAACCTTTGTGTAAACAGTAGCTCTATTTCTGTAAATGTCTTGATGGAATCATTCGGAAGCTCCGAATACCATTCAAATCCTGTTTCCGCCAAGCTGCCGACAAATTAGCGAAGCAATAGTTTGTCATCGCCCCCGGTATTACCGCACAAAGCTCTGAATTGAGCAACGTGTTGGTGTGGATTGCCCGTCCCCTTATTCACATGGAATTTAGGGATCGTATATCCTGACGGGTACTTAATTTGGTCGTACCAGCCTGGATAAGATCATCCAGTTCTAACGACCTGGCCTGCCGCTTCGTTCGCTTGATGAGCTCGTATTTGTTGAGCTATGTAGTCATCAAGGGTAGCTTTGGAGATCGTCTCCTCCCTGGCTGCTTATAAAGCCGGAGGAGGATTTGATGTCTCCCCTCTGTCATCTTCAATGATTATTAGAGGGTCTTCGGCCGGGGGGTCCGGTTGGATCATCATCCCCACCATGTCTTGGAAGAGAAGCGCCATTTGTTTTATATTAGCCGCTTGTTCCGCGGCCTCTTTATCTTTCTTTTCAAGCACCCTCTGTAGGAATTCGGTGTCGGTCTTTTGCTCCTGGCGTTGTTCCGACGATGCTTCTGGAATTTCTTTCTTCCCAGTGAGTGCGGCCATTCTTGTCAACATTTCCCGGAGCTTTCGTTGTTGCTCCTGAGCTTTCGTCACAGACCGTGTGAGTGGTCGATGACTCACGGAAGGACGACTATCCTCTTTTCTGGATGCCATGTAGACGGTTTGCACAACCATGCCTCCAGACTTGGGGCGTTTAGGTCCACTGCCTTTGAAATTTGCCGCGGGCAAGGGGATCTTCTCCGGCCTTCCCCTCTTATGGGTGGTCGAAGTTTAGGGGGCCGTTGCGGCAGGCACCCATGCAGACGATACCTTTTGTGGTATGGCAAAGGGATGGTCCTCTTCTTGTCGAGCTTTTATCTTCTTCAGCTGGCGAGAGTAATCTTTGTCAATTACAGAGTCTTGGACTTTCCGCCAAACTCTGTGGATCTAGGAGGACAACCGCTGAGGAGGCCGTTACGGCTTCACCTGTGTTGTGTTTTCGACAGGCGGAGGAGACTTCTTCAGTATGGCGGTTAGAGAATTCTTGTGCACCCTTCTGAGCAGCTCAAAGTTGTTCCCAGTTGGAACAGCAGCATCAATTTCCACCATTGGAGCTGGTGGGGTTAGTCCATAGGGGGAACTGCCCCCAGCCTTCCTTACTCGGCATCACTGGCGACATCGAGCATGTCGTGCAGATGGGAATGGTTCAGTTACAGGAGTGGCTTCATCATGCCCCCTACTCTGATGGGGTGTTGTTGGTGTCAGCCAATCGAAGACCGACGTCCGCTGAGAGGGAACGGTCAATCTTGCAAGGGCCGACTTTTTGGCAGGGGAAGCCCCTTTGACGACTTCGTCTACCGGAGCTGAAATGGCTATCCGCTTTAGGATAACCCTTTAGGTATCGTGGGCCTCTTCATGGGCCCACTTGAGCTTTGGCTCATCCTGTCGAAGATTGAGATGGTGAACTTGGACGACCCGTTGAGAGAGGCCGTGGTAGTTGCAAGTCGATCGAAGACCGACTTCTTTGGAACCTCCTGTGATGATATTGAAGCATTGAAGCTTATTGGCGGGAGCATCGTCCCGAAGAATAGTCCAGTGGTGGCCTGAGTCATCTGTTCCACTGGCATTGCGAAGATGGAGGCCGCTTGAGGCCTATAAGTTACTCCTCCAGCAGGGATGGAGTGGGAGTTGTTGTTGCAATTGGTGCAGTTGGAATCCATCGATGTCATCTTCTCTTCTAGGGAGCAAGACACCAAATCTTAGTACCTCGAATCCAGGATCAACCATATTAAACAGCGATTCGTTCGCGAACACGACACACGAAGTGTGGAGTGGAAAGAGGAAAATGTCCCACCGGGCTTGCCAGAATCTGTTTACTACCGAAAATAGGGACAAAACCGCGTAGGTCGTCATGCCTGAATTTGGGGGGCAGATGCTATTTGGTTTTATCTGTCTACCTCTCCGAAAATTCCAAGTTCATTTATGGCGTCGTGTATCAAAGGTTTAGACAGATGCGGCCGTTGTAGCAGACTCCGTCAGATTCCCCCTCATTGTGAGGGGTTTTTTGATTGTGGGGACGCTCTTCCCTGCAGGCGCAAGCCCCTGCCGTTAATTACGTTACCGCGTAGCGATAACCACTTTCTCCTGCTCCAGAAGGTCATTCGTGTCGTGGTGTTTGTTTTATTTTTGGTTGCCCATGGATTGTATACGGAGACTAATTTGTGTTGTCGCCCGTAGGGCGTGGATTAGTCCAAATCCGTATTTTCTTAGATTTGGGTTTAGTTTGATTTAAGGATCGTTAACCTTATTTGAGATTAAGATCGACTTAAATATTTGTTAAGGATACGTTAATCCGATATTGGACTAAGATCTACTTAACAGGGGTTCGGGATCATTTTTGATTCAACGAAAGAGCATTTAGGCACTATTGTTTTAGTTTAAGGATGTTGTGGTCCACAACTAGTTTAAGGACATTACTGTCAATTATGGTATGCTCATAGGTTTGAGAGTGCATCCAAGAGATGTTGGTTGTCGGGACCCTCCACCTCTCTGACATCGTTGAAGAATTACAATGACATGTATCAGAGGTATGGAGAGATGTACCCTTGAACCGAACTCCAGATTGAAGAGAGAGATCATAGTGGAACGAACATCATTTTAGATGTCATGTGCCAGGAGATCGTTGGCCATCTTTGACACTAAGATCGATTTGGGGAGACCTGAGTATAGGAGGGCTCGGTTGATTGATGGTCAAAAGGTTTTGGCCTCGGGATACTTGGCTAATTTTGGCTAAGGTTGGCATCTTACAGTGTTAAACACTGCTATTTGCTTGACTCTCACATGCTCCCATGTGAGGCTCATAAGTAGTGTTAGCACTGAAATTTGAAGCGCTCACGTGTGGCGCGTGAGGCACCTGAAAATTCGGCGTCATGCACTTGTGTCTAAATCCCCATCTATATATAAGTGTAAAACACTTAGACCTTACGGCCATCACGTGTGGGCACGTGAGGTGCTCCAGAGTTGGGCACTGCCTCCTTTGGATTTATCTTCATATTCTGTTCTAGGTGCTAAGCATTATTGGGGGTCACGTGGGATTACGTGAGGCGCCCCAAAATGACAACTTTCTTAATTTACCTGCCCTCCCTTTTTACAAGTGCTGAACACTATCAGGGGTCACGTGGGATCACGTGACTCGAACTCAGTCGTTCCTTTTTGGTCCTTAGAGGTGCTCACATGGGAACACGTGATCTGTCGTTATAGCGTTGAACGCTAATATTCATGGGGCTCTTGATCTTAGTCTTGAAAGTATCAAGTCCTTTGTTTTATAAGAATTAAATTCTTATGCAGGGTTAAACCCTAGTTTTATCAGAGGAGTTGAATTCCTATGTCTTTGGAAGAATTAAATTCTTCAAACCTAGTTCTTTCCTCTAAGTTTTTGGACTGCATAAAAAAATCTCTCCGATGAGAATTAAATTCTTAACTTATGGGGAGATCTGCTTCTGCAGACCTCAACCAGAGGAAGAACTAAGTTCTTTTTTGGAAGAGTTAAACTCTTGTAAGAAGAGATAAAATGATCTCTAGGTCTTTTCCCTCACCTAGGGTTTCATTTTCTTCAAAGGTAACTCCTCTACTTCTTTATTTTCTCCAATCTTATGGGGGGTTTCCTCCTTCTTTCTCTTCAGTCTCGAGTCATTTATATAGTGGAGGCAAGTTTGTTGATTTAGTTAAGGAAATCTCTCATTGAGAGATTTTTTGATTGATTTGGAGATTTTATTCACCGTTGGTTCTTTTGATCCAGGGACTTCTTTTTTACATAAGACATTTTTCTTGTTTTGAACAAGATTGGGAAAATATTTTCCCATGCAAAGCTTATTCTGTAGCTTGGCGATTTTTAATCACCATTGGATCTTTAATCTAACGGAGCTCTGTTTTACAGAGCACAATCTTTCTTTTTTAGAAAGATTGGGGAAATATTTTCTCATACAGAGCGTAGCTTGGTGATTTTTAATCACCATTGGATCTTAATCCAACGGTGCTCTGATTTACAGAGCGTAATCTTTCTTGTTTAGAAAGATTCAAGGAAATATTTTCCAAATAAGGTTTTGATCTCTCTCATTTAAAATTTAATTCTATCGGCTTAGAAGGCATTAGGAACCGTCATGTGTAGCACGTGACACATAGCATTAGGCCGGTTTGCTTATATGCAGCAGTCCCAGAGAAAAGCATCACGTGTTGGCACGTGTGCTGATGTTCAGGTATGTCACGTGTGGCACGTGACCCCTACGAAGTTAGGTCCAACAAAGAGTATCACGTGGTGACACGTGAGATTCTGTGGCTTGTTATTTGTTTTAGGAAGGCGCCTATATATTTTGTATATTTGATACTCACGTGCCTGCACGTGAAACTCAATTTCAGCCTTATCTGTTGAGCGCAATGCCTATAGTTTCTGCTCCAAGGCGCATCACGTGTGGGCACGTGATACTCCATTTAGGGAATTTTTTCCATCACTTTTTGTTCATTATTTATTTTTTATAAGGGAATAATCGTGATCATGAAGTGTACTGTCAATGTGTCCTACAGAGGTCACTAAAAAGTAATCTAACTAACGTGAGTTTAAGTGTGAATGTCAACGTATTTCAGGAGTGTTCTCAAACCTAACAGGTTGTAATCCAGGGGCAAAGAACCACGGGCCCTCATTCGTAAATTCATGAATTTGTGATATAAGTGTGGGACTCATGAGATTTTATTGGATTCATACTCAAACTATCCTAACACCCCGCGTATTCTAGATTACAGTTAAAGTTACCGGTATTGCTCGAATCTATGAATACATCAAGTTGCAAGATTGAGTTTATGTCGAGATCAAGTGTTCATGTCATGTGTTCATGTATTCATGTCAAGTTGTAATCATGGTTCGAGTCAAGTCGGTTCAAGAGTATATATTAGGTTCAGGTATTCATATTAGATTTGTTTATTCATGTCAAGTTCATGTCAAGTTATATTCATGGTTCGGTCAAGTCAAGTCAAGTGTTCAAGTTCAAGTTCAAGTGTTCAAGTTCAAGATTAAGTTCAAGTTCAAATCAAGTTTGAGTTTGTATTTAGGTTATAGTCATATCTTATTAATAGATTTAATCTTGTGAATTTTTTGAGTTTGGAAATATCGACAACCGCTGCATATGGAACGCATGATTTGTGTCGTTTTCAAAAACGATTGCTATCGATAAATTCCACCCTAAGGTTACGCTATATATTTAAGGAGAGACAAGTGGTGCATCATTGTCTTCGGAAACCCCGAGGCATTGACAATAGAAAATACCACTCAAACCAATCTGCAACCAAAATGCGTAATATAACTAGTCTTTTGATATCTAAGGTATTTATGTGACAAATGTCTTTTAAAAATATCTCGAGGGGTTTTAATTCATCCGAAAACCTCGAGAGTATTTTTTTGATAAAAATATGTAAATTAAAATGTTAATATTTTTCATAAAATCGTATTTTATATTTTGTGGTATTTTAGTATCAAAACCTAAATTTTAATGTTTATGGTATTTTAATGAAAAATACCATTTTTGGAAACTTGAGGCTTTTTTATTAAAACTTTAATCTTTTCATTTTATAGTATCAAATTTTAAAAATTTTTTTCTTTGGACATTACGAATATATAAATTAAATTATTTTAAATTTGTTTACTTTGTAGTAAAATTTTGTATTTTCTTTAAAACCGTTTTTTATTTCTTTTGAGACCGAATTCTCCCTGAGGAGTTTTGCATCTCACTGTACTATCCTAAGGATGTGCATTAATCTGCACTATTCATAAACGAGTCCCATAACAAGGGTTGTAGAGACGTATTTGCAAAGGATAAAATTGATAGTATTTTTATTCGAGAGTATTTTATTGCAAATTGATTTCTTTTCAAATAACGGTACAAGCATATGATCGTGATATGATTTCCAAGTGTGCGTGTTGGGTAGATCATTATCCCGTGCATTATCTACAATATTCTATCATAAACTATTATTAGCAAAATAATAAAACTTGGTATTTTTACTGCTACGTTAATTTGTACACAAAAAAAGTCGAACATCAATGGATAAGTTTTATTTTCATATCATGATATGTACAAAAATTGAATCATGCATTTGTCCCTAATTTCCAAGTACAACAAATAAGGTTTTTCAACATAAGAAATGAGAAAGGAAAAGAAAGAGTTTTATTTTGATTTCGTTATTTTGGAAGTATGTTAATTTTTCTTTAAATTAGGATGAATACGATATGATAAGAGATGGTGGTTCATGGAAAGATGACAAGAGAAAATATGGAGAGAAAAGAGAAGGGACTTACTCAAACCACCCATACTCGTACAGGCAAGGATTTGAAGAGAAGTAGCCTCGGTTTGAAGAACTGAGAACGATGATGTATGGAGGATGGCGATCTTGAGTTTTGTTCTATTTGAAATATGTGGAACAACATAGAAAGAGGAAAGAGTTGAGGGAACTTGACTTCCTTTAGCTATTTACGGAGCTTCGATGTCGCGAACTTAGGCAATTTCTTCAAGGAATTTTAGAGTCTTTTTTGAATATTTAGAGAGGAAGAACATGGGAATAGGCTAGGGTATTTAAAGGAGAGATAAGGGGTGTGATGGATTAAAGGATAATAAAATTTTGAATTAAAAAGGTTGTAAATGGGATAGGTGAAGGGTCAGCAGCTCTCTGTATTGAATCAGGATTTTTAATGTTTCAAAAGGGATAAAGGGGTGGCTAAAAGCCGCCCGTGAAAAAGACGGGGACTTTTAAGTCATGTGGGGCCGTTGGAAAAAGAAAAGCGGTAGCCAGAACATGGGCAAATGCCATGGGAAGTGTGCCAGGTGCTCTATTAGGTTTGATTGTCGCATTAACATACTTTTTTCTGTTGCAACTTTTCATAACCCTGTGTAAAGCTTGTGCAAACCTTTGGGCTATCAAAACGTCGAAAACAAAAATAATAAAATATTTAGGATGATGGGATTCGAACACGCAGGCTAAAGAAGAGCAGTAGAGAGTCTTAACCAGTGAACTACAAATTTCTTCTTGTACATACGTTATCAAGAATAACTTATAGCTCGAAACCAGAACAGAAATATGGTCTCTTTTATTAATTAAAACAAAAGGGACGGTACATGGAATTTAGGGTCATTACACCACAACCTTCCACACGGGTATTGGACTCAACCAATTTAAACAAAACTCCTTTTCCCAACCGGTTGAGACCTAATAAACCCAGTCCACAAATGGAGAAGGTCGTAGAGCTGTTCAAATAAGTTAACATCAATATCTCTCTTTTAGATGTGATCCAACAAGTCCCTTCATACGCAAAAATCCTTAAGGATTTATGCACTAAGAAGCGGAAATCTTAAGTGTAGAAGAAGGTTTTCTTGGCTAGTAATGTGAGTGATATTCTTACCTTTGATTTGCCGAAAAAATGGAAGGACCCTGGTTGTCCTACAATCTCAATTACCATCGGGGATAAGAATATCAATCACGCTCTTCTAGACCTCAGTACGAGTGTTAACTTGCTTCCATATTCAGTATACGAGTGACTCGGTGTTGGAGAACTGAACACATTGTACACTGGAAATGGCCGACCGATCCATCACCCATCCTAGAGGTGAGTTAGAGGATGTGTTGATTAAAGTCTGGGACTTCGTATTCCCCTTAGACTTCATAGTCTTAGACACACAGCCTATGGCTAATCCTAGGAATTAAATTCTGGTGATCCTCGGTCGTCTATTTCTGGCCAACCTCAAATGCTGTAATCAATTGTCGCAATAGTTCTATGAACCTATCATTCGGAAAAATGACAATTGAGCTCAACATTTTTAGGTTTGGATATCAGCCTTCTGACCCGAATGCTCAGGTTCTGGATATCTGTTCCATCCAAGAGATCGATCCTGACACTTGCAAGTTTGTGAAATTTCTTGTCGATCCCGATTATCTCAACGCCACTAGTGAGTATCTTTTTGATCCCATTGCTTCCAGGACAGATAGAGAGTACGATTGTTTCACATTAGCGGATATTCCTGATGAATCTCCGAAGTTTGAATCCTTCGCATTTAAGGATGAGTCTGTTGAATCAACCAAGTTCGTCGCTTAAACTCGCTTTGAGCAGCTTATGGAGTCTTTTGAGTTCAAAAATCGGTCTCCTACTTTGCTATCAATCATTTCTTCACCGGTTCTCGAACTCTTTGCTGTCTCACCTTAAGTATGCTTACTTGGGTGAGAACGAGACACTACCCGTCATCATCTCTGTTTCTCTAGCTTTAGAGCAGGAGAAAGCACTTCTTTCGGTCTTGCAAAACAATCGGCAACCGTTCGGCTAGACCATGGCTGACATCAAAGGGATTAGTTCCTTGATCATTGAACATCATATGAATCTGATGGATAAAACCAAGCTACCTAAGGACCTACAAAGATGGTTGAACCCCGTCATGAAAGAGGCTGTCAAGAAACAAATTGTTTAATGTTTGGATAATGGTATCATTTACCCGATATCTGACAGCCAGTGGGTAAGTATAATCCATGTTGTACCAAAGAAGTCGGGCATCACGGTCATCACTAACGAAGCGAATGAGTTAATTCCAACTCGCACCCAAACCGGGTGGCGAGTTTGTATCGATTACCGAAAACTCAACGCTGCTACGCGGAAAGATCACTTCCTGCTTCTATTTATTGACCAGATGCTCGAGCGCTTAGCCAGACACGAGTTTTACTGTTTTTTGGACGTTTACTCAAGGTACAACTAAGTTCCCATTGCTGAAAAAGACCAGGAAAAAACCACATTTATTTGTCCTTTTGGCACATTTGCATACAGACACGTGCACTTCGGGTTATGCAATGCTCCTGCTACCTTCCAATAGTGTATGATGGGAATCTTTTCTAATATGGTTGAGACCTTTCTGGAAATTTTCATGGACGATTTCTCAATCTATGGAGATTCTTTCGACGAGCGCTTGAAACACCTTGACGCTATTCTGACCCGATATAAGGAAAAGAACTTAACTCTAAACTGAGAGAAATTCCATTTTATGGTATGTGAAGGAATCTTTCTAGGACATATTATTTCACAAAGTGGTATTGAAGTCGATAAGGTTAAAGTCAACGTCATTTCAAATCTGCCTGCTCCTAACTATGTCAAAGACATACGTTCCTTTTTTGGCCATACCGGTTTTTATAGTCGTTTCATCAAGGATTTTAGCAAAATTGTTAGACCCTTTATTGTTTTACTGGCCAAAGACCCGACGTTCCATTTCAATTCGGAATGTTTTGCCGCCTTTAACTCACTGAACCAGTCACTCACTACTACTCTTGTCTTGTCCTCCCCCGACTGGAACCACCCGTTCGAAATTATATGTGATACTTCCGACTTTGCTATCGGTGCTGTTTTAAGACATCATATCGATAAGAAGCCACACATAATTTTTTACGCGAGCCGTACCCTGAATGACGCCCAATTGAACTATACGACGACCGAGAAGGAATTCTTAGCGTTGTATTTGCTTTAGAGAAATTCAGGTAATACCTTATTAGCTCCCCAGTCTTCTATTACATAGACCATTCATCTCTGATGCATCTTTTCGCTAAAAAGATGCCAAGTCTCAGTTAATACGTTGGATCCTCTTGCTACAAGAATTCGATCTTGAAATCAAAGACAAAAGTGGATGTGAAAATGTTGTCGCCGACTATCTTTCTCGACTCCCTTCTACGCCATCGCCTATCGTGTCAATCAACGATTCGTTCCCTAATGAACAACTCTTGAAAATATTGTGCGAACCTTGGTTCGTGAATATTGTAAATTACCTTGCTACTGGACTTGCACCAAACGAATGGTCAAGGCAGGACAAACATCATTTTCTTTCCCAAGTAAAACAGTTTTACTGGGAGTAACCCTACCTGTTCAAGTATTGTCCTGATCAGATCGTTCGCCGGTGTGTACCCAATATTGAATTTCAGAGTGTTCTATCTTTTTGCCACGATCAAGCATGTGGCGGTCATTTCGGCCCCAGAAAAATTGCGGAAAAGGTCTTGCAGTGCGGCTTTTACTAGCTGACGCTGTTCAAGAATTCAAATGAATATTGCAAGACCTGCTCTAGATGCCAGCACATGGGCCGAATTTCGGGAAGAAATCAAATGCCACTCCAACCAATCTTTGTTATTGAGATTTTCGACGTCTTGGGTATTGACTTCATGGGCCCGTCTCTAACTCATATAGGAACCTGTACATTCTGCTTGTGGTTGATTATGTTTTGAAATGGGTCAAGGTCGTCCCAAGCCAAACTAACGAGATCAAGGTTGTCGTTAAATTTCTAAAAGAAAACATATTTTCTCGGTTTGGGCACTCTCGAGCTATTATCAGTGATAACGGATCACACTTCTGCAATCGGCCTTCCCAGGCTGTAATGCGAAAGGATGGAATCAACTACAAGTTCTCTACGTCCTATCATCCCCAAACATGCAGGCTACCCGAGATCTCCAATCGGAAAATCAAGCAGATTCTGAAGAAGACGGTTTCCACAAATCGTAAAGATTGGTCTTCGAAATTGACTGATACCCTTTGGGCATTTCGAACTGCATATAATACCGATCTTGGTATGTCTCCGTATCGGCTTGTCTTTAATAAGGCTTTCCACCTCCCGATCGAGATCGAGCATCGAGTTATTTGGGCGATTAAGAAACTTAACGCCGATTTTTCTCAAGCTGGTAGCTTTCGGAAGCTATAAATGAACGAGTTGAAAGAGCTTTGGGATGAAGCATACAATAATGTGGTTATCGTGAAGAACAGGATGAAGGTGTTTCACGATAAACACATTGTGCGCAAAACATTCACTCCAGGACAATAAGTCCTTCTTTACGATACCCGATTGCATTTTCATCCGAGTAAGTTGCGATCTGGTTGGGACCTTTCTTGGTGTGGCGTACCCGCACGGTGCAATGGGTTTGGAAAACCCAAAGGACGATTAACTATTCAAAGTGAACGGACACAGGTTAAAATCGTTCTTTACTGCAGAACCATCGGAGAAGCTCTTGATGTTGCAGGAGCCAGTTTACCTTACCTAATCTTCCTCCATTTACCACCAAATTTCTGTTATCCAGCCATAGACAGTGGAAACGATATTTCAAATAAGTTTGGGGGTATGTATATACTATCTTGTATATATATGGATATTCTTTTCCGGTGCGTATCCTTTTTTGTTATTCTGATGGGAATTTTTGTCCGGTAATGCTCAGTTTTTTGTGCCTGGATATTTCTTACTTGGTGAAATTTCCTTTTGAAAAAAAACAGGTGATTCTCTGAGATTTTTTGCCTTCCAACAATTTTGGTTTCTTTCTTGACATGAAAGTGAGTACACTATCCAATTTAAGTTTGGAGGTATGTTCGGTGAGCGTTTTTCTATCCTTTGCATCATGTATCATGTTTATATTTCCACATTGCATTAATATTTTTTTCAAAACCCATAAAAGTTTAAAAAATCCTTAAAATCCATAAAAATTGAAAAAATTTCCCAAAAAAATACATAATTTTTTTTCCATCAAGTTGGCTATTTAGACTCGAGTTCAACATGATAGTTGATCGGTTAGAAATAACTAAACTCTAGGTTTGGAAATGAGAAACCCAAAAGATAACCCTCATCGATCTCAACTTAAGCTCTTATACCTTTTTGCAACATATTACACTCGTCGTCGGTTCCGGGATTTAAATAATGAGCCCTATAAGAAAAGATAATGAAAGAAAAACACATAGAAATCTTTTCTTTTAAATAAAAATGAGTGAGGTCGAAATGAAGGGAAATTATTGAAATCTTGTAATGAAGGCTAAGTCCGAAAGATAACCCATCTCGAGCTGGTTGGAACTATCACACACCTTTTTCTACACACACGCCTTTTTTGATGAGCTAAAAAGAGTTATCTCCGTTGTGATATGCGTTTTTTCACAAACTGGGTTCGTGCGTACATATCGAGAACAAAGTTCTTGAATAGTACCTACCTAGCAAGTGTTCTCCCAAACTTAGAAATCCATGGAGAATATTCTTAGATTTGAGACAGATTGAGTTCCATATATATGTATTGCACGATCATGAAGGTGTGTGGGAATTAAAACCAGTGAAAAGTGGAGTGAAAAATAAGACTTAGTTCTTTTTTGAAGATGATAGAAATTCTGGATTTGTGACCAAGCTATAGAATGAACATAGAACTTCCAAATCTGACGCGATAACTATTCATTATGTTAAGAGAAAATGGAGGGCTTCTAAATTCAATTCTTGGGAGGAAACAACGCTATCGCATGAGCACGCTAGATGTATATGGGCTTAAGTTAAGTAAAAGTGAGGAGTGAAAAATACGGATTGGGAGTTTCTTGCTTAGGGTGATTTCGAACTCAAATACTACACTGAAGGATTAGAGTCGATGGTTAACTTGATAGGATTTTATGGGTAGTATCTGCTGAAAACCCTCAGGAGACAAAACTCTTCCTCCAGGGAAACCTAGGGGGTTAACAGCTTGTTGCACATGCTAAGTGCAGCCGTGACGCCTACAAAAGTGAGCTTAGGACTTTTTGAAAATAAAATTGTTTGCTTGGGACGAGCAAAAGATAAGTTTGGGAGTATTTTTTCATACCAAAATACTGCATCTTGTTACCACCCATTCTTGATCACAATGCATATAGGTAGGTGATTTTGATCCATGTTTGCTACATAATTACAGGTTACATGTTCTCAGTCCAGAACAATGCAAATCATGCATAGTTATGATAAATTCAGGACAACTGCCGACAAACGGATAAAAATACGGGTTTCGGTCATCCACATCCGTCAAGTGCCGCTTACGAGTACAAGGGGCAAGATCAAGCGATGGTCATTCGTGTCTAGAATAAGCACAAAACACGAGGGAGGCAGCACAAGGATCAATATTGGCAACGCAGAGCTCGAGGGAGATCCAAGACACAAAAATCAAATGATTTAATGGAGAAAAAGTCAAAAAATTTGTCATTTTGGACTCTTGAGAATCTGAGAATATTTTAGAAGTATTTTGCAAATATGAACTTACCAAACAAAAGAAAAAAGCAACACAAGAAAGCACAAGAAAAACGGAGCATCAATTCCAACAATCGGCCACGGATCAGCGAAATTTTGCATGTTTAGGCGGCGGATCCGCGGCGCTTACGTGTCATCATACGGCGAATTTTTATGGGCATTTTGGTCATTTTATTTGGCTTCAGAAAACACTCCTGTGGTTTTATTTCACTTCCTATAAATACTCCAGTTCAGAGGCAAAGAGAGATGTATTGTTTTCTTTAGGATTAATGTTAGTTTAGAGCAAACTTCTTCTTCTTCATCATCTTTCCTTCATTAACATTGTGTGAGAGCTTTTTGAGTGGATGATAAATGAAGATTGAGAGTTTTATTTTCATGTCTTGCCTCAATTGTTAACTTGGTTTTTATTATTTGCTTGTTATTATCTTAGTAGTATAATTGTGTTTTATCGGTTTTAATTGCATTAGTTTTCTCTTCTCTTTTATTTTATCATTGCAATCATAAAACTCAAGTGTGATTCTTGCTTAGGTGAGATCCTAAATTGTTAGTTGCCTTCTTCTAACTCATTTCTTTCTATCTTCTCTACTTATTTTATTTTATTTTTTTTATAATTAGTGAGTAGTTTTCTCACTTGTTAGGGTAGGAAAAGAGAAGTTTGAGAGAAGAAAATATCCCTCACTCTTTTCTTTGCCCAATAATTTGTGTTGAATTCCTGCCAAAGTATCCACATTCTGCTCCCTTCGGCACCCTATCTTCTATGATAGTGGTGACACCCTAGTGAGACCTGTTGTGGTTGGATTGGACGGGGGTTATGGCTAAGAGCCAAAAACGGACGGAAAAGGACCAAAGGGAAGGGACTAAGCGTTGGAAAGCCTAGTTTATACTCGCAAATATCTTTCTTAGTCGTGCTAATCCCCGTTGTTGCTGATTAGCGTAACATCAATATCAAGAGAGGAAAATGAAAGAAGTGAGCGAATTCCTAACTCAAACTAATCTAATCCTAACCCTAACAAGCTTTCTTTAACATACATATCCGAACACATAGTTAGCATTGAAATTTTTTTGATGAACTTGACTTAACTCATTAAAACATAAAGAAAAAGACTCTCATCTCTCCGTGGATCGACCTGTAATTAACCGGCTAGCAACCAAGCAAACCCATCTTGATTGCGGAATAGGACTTTAAAAACGTGGTGAAAAACCTTTTTAATCAGAACCCCCTAGGATGTACCCGCACACGGAAACCCCCATGGTGGAATCCGCAAGTGGGACCCATCGAGATTCCCGCAGCGGGTAACCCCTCTTTAAGGCATCTTTTTCTTTTTATCTTCTTCCCTTTTTCCCTTCTCAGGAGCTCTCTAACAACTCAAAACACTTCACCTTGAAATGTTTTCAAATACAACGCACATATGACGGAATGTTTAACGAGGAAAATTGTTTTCAAACACAACACATATGTCACAGAAAAAGTTCGCATATTACGCATGACCCGTCAATCGGAGGTTCTCTCATGTCAAAAATGAAAGGTGGCTTGTGCACGTGCCGTGATCACCGCAGCCAAGACGGAACGAAAAACAATAATTTTAAAGCAAGCATAAGTCACCCTTCAGTTTTGACAAGAAAGCCAGTGCTACCGACGTGCTTGTGGTTAAACCTACTGTCAGAGTATTGTCAAGTCTTTAGAGTCCCACACAGAGAGTTTACCGGTTCAGGTGAAACAGTATAGTATGCGTATTTAGATACGCTCGGGTGTTCGATTAAACACGTGTATTTTATACACGTGCTTTAATCAGACGATTTAGTAATACTAGTAGGTTTGAAAGATAGCCAGATATGGAGCTAGTATTATATTGCTCTCTTTCCAGTATTTGTATTTTAACACGAATACCGTATTTATACGAATACGTGTATTTGTATGAATACAGGTATTTGTGTCTTGATACAAATACATGTATTTCTTTCTTAATATGAATACGCGTATTTTTTATATTCGATACAAATACAGTATTTTTATTTTGGTAGAAATACGGGTATACGTATTTGTTATAAATACGGGTATTTTTTGGTATACTTGATTATATATATACATATATATTTATATGTGTGTATATGTGTACCATAGTGAGATGGCCTCTCTCTTCTTCTCATCTCTTCTAGTTTTTGAAAGAAGTGTGTGAGCTTTTAACTCATACTAGTGAGTCATAAGCCTACTCACTTATATTATTTTTAAAGATATGAAGAGATAAAGGTGAGATCAAGGGTTGATTATTATTATGTTTTTAATAATTATATTTTGCCATCCTCAACTTCTTCCTCTTTATTTTCTCTCTTAAGATTTGATAAAATAAAAAAGAGTATCTTGACACTACTACTATACCTCTAACTATCATTACTTAGTAAGTCTTGATCTTTAGTTGCTTCTTAGTTCATAACTAGAACCTGGAGCTTGAACCAGCATACTCGGGTGGATCTTCTTTGACGTGGAGAGACAACTTCATAAGCACAATCTAAGAACCTTAGGAGCTTAAGGAGATGACCACACAAGATCCGAAGAACATGACTTCAAAGGTTGTAATCCTCTATTCAGTAGCTAAACTCTTTTAGTTTGATTAGTTTAGTGTTTGGATTCATATCGTAGGGGTTTTAGTTACTAGTGCTCAAGTAAAAATTAAAGTTTTTTTATTCCGCAAACGCCGTAGTCATCACGGAACGAGCACTATCAACTTACACTAGTATCAGAGCCAACCCAAACACTAAAACTAATAGTAGATGATGTTAGGGTTTCGAAACTGAAATAACTCCGTATTAGTAAAACCGTGAATCCAAGTTTTTGTCGTTTTTTTATGAGCCTCTAAAAAAATTTAAACAATTTCAAAGTGCTCTTTATGATGTTATATGAACACCAAAGAAGAACAAGACACTAACTCCAAAATTCGACCACAAGTTTTCTCCAAATCGTTTTGTGGTGGAGTTAGATCTCGTGCTTCTTGTGGTGTCTTGTACACTTGGATTTAGGGTTTCTGGTATTGTTTGATTGTGCCCAGATTTCATATTGTGTTATTTTTGTGTATGGGCAATATAGAGTGTGTCTAAATCGAAATTTTCACATCATTGCTTATCTTTTTGTTCGTATATGTGATTCTAAATATCGACTAATTGATATACGTCGATTAGTAGGGGTTGCATATATCTTGTATCGGTTGTAGTTATGATATGAAAATAGATGTGATCGTCGTGATGGAATAGTCGGGGTTTTTACATATGAGAAGAGTGTTTTCTTTTTCATTCATGTATTATTCAAAATGTTGTAATATTTTTTGCAGGGCACTTCCGGGTTGAGGTTGTAACCACCGTTGTATTATTTACATTTCTGTACCTAGGATAGACCCAAGACGGGGTGCTCAAGTAACCGGATTCTAGAGTCCAAAGGGTGACCATCTCGAGCAGTAAGAACAGGTCACCTACCTTTAGGATTGGTAGGGTTGCTTGCAGCACTCGTAGGGGTCTAGGGGATTGAGTTTTGGCTATTCATCACGACTGTGGAATCCGTGTTTTCGTAAATGGATTAAACGAAAACACGCTAATCCTATTTTATTCTCTATTTTCATTTGTGTTGCTTCTGTTGTGATCTGTGTTATTTATCGTTGCTTGAGATAAATGTCTATATACGCTAATCCTATTATATTCTCTATTTTCATTTGTGTTGCTTCTGTTGTGATCTGTGTTATTTATCGTTGCTTGAGATAAATGTCTATATATATATATAAAATAAATATTGCTTATATTTGCATCTGCGCTATTCCTGTCCCCGTCCTGTCGTAAGTTAAGTAACCTTACGGTGAAGATCCGGGACCCTATGGCGAATGTGGATGGCATAAGCGTACGTTCTATTTTTGTTTCTTCTGCAATGATAGGTTTAATTGATGGGACCGCATTAATTCTAATTAATTCAATGAAACAAACCAAAAGTTTAACGTCGTTGAAAACTACTCGGTTTTCTTTAAAAAAACATTTAAATGCGGAGCCTAAACCACTTCTTTTAAAAGCTATTCGGTTCTTTTGACTGTTGGATATAGTGCCCTCAAGCCAATTATTGTAATTGCAAGTAGGCAATTATAATAATTGAACGAGGACCTATATCTGGTTTGTCATCATCATAGATGAATCCCGTAGGATTGTTGCTTGACAACCAGCATTATGATGACGATCATATATATGGGAGCTGGGTTGTCCATAAGCACATCCTTAAATGTCCCTAGTCGTGGGAGTATTGAGACTGGGTATCGATAATCCGGAGTAGATTAGTATATATGTTTCTATACCCCAACGAGGGACGGTGGCCAGTCTTACAAGCCATTGGTGTTGTGTTACCGAAGATAGTATACAGGTGCTCACTGGAGGTGACTGCACCAGACGGACTCACCGAGAACATCTAGATGGCATTATATCTATCGTCAGATGAAAGTTCTCAGGTGACATGAGTACAGGTTAGTCCTTGGACTTGAAATAATCATTTATCTCGTGTGAGTTCCCACTGTATTTTGATTCCTACTGTACCACGGCTCAAAGGAGACATGCAAACAGGTTTTAGTTGGGTACAGTTCCGAGTCACATAGAGACAGTGGTCGATTGTCAGGGATTCATCTCTCCTGGTATTAGGAGTCGATGTATCGCTGTGTTCAGTTGGCTATCACTAGAAATCCGTGGCCACGGTGGTTGAGATTTACTGATAGTTGATCGATAGTATCTCTGTTGGCGATGATCTTGACTTAGACACGACTTATCGGGTTAGTAGGGGTCTGACGTTATCCACTCTCTAGACCCGATATGAGATACTCTTTGACGAAGAGACCAGACTGTATGAAGATTGTCACATTCAGGCTCAGTAGGGTAAGGACATACTTAATTGTTGACCCCCCTTCGGTAAGTACCTGGGTAGCCGTTACGTACAGCTAGTGTCGATGATGTACTTGTGGTTAAACCCACTGCTAGTGTATTGTCGAGTATTTACAGTCCCATATAAAGGGTTTTCCCGGTCCAGGCGATAAATGTAGGAGCCGTACATTGGTACGTGCAGGGGTCCGATTAAATACGTGTACGGGATACACGGATTTTAATCAGACGGTTGATAATACTAGCCAGCTTAGGATTAAGCCGGACTATTAAATCAGGTTTTGATTTAATAATTTATATATGTATTTTGATACATATATTTTAGTATTATTGTTAACTATTTATTTTCTCTCTTTGGTGATATCCGTATTTTTATACGGATACGTGATATGTAGCGATACATATATATCAGGTGAAGTATTCCGTATTTATACGGGAATGTTTCTAGAAGAAGGACATCTTATATTTATTTATCTATTTAGAAAATAAATGGAAATGAGGTGAAAAGGAGGTGGCATGAAGCATGGTTGTGCTTGTAGATGAGTATGTCTTGGCATTTAATGTTGAAATGATTTGGGTTCACTATTAAACCATGGTTGATAAATGCAACGCCATTCATTTTTCAACATATGATTATGATTCACTTTCTACACTTAATGATTTTCATGTGAGTTGCTTCATGCTTCATGGAGAGTTTTTCCATTCTCTCATCACCTCTTCTATTTCTTCTTCTTGCTCTCTTTTGAGCATGGTTTAGAGAGAAAAGTTTAGTGAAAAATTTCTATATCACCCACCATCCATCCTTAGCAAGTTTGGATCGTCGGTCGGAACCTCTTCCGGTTTCCCTCGGGTGGATCTTCTTCGGCGAGGGTGGTCGACTTTCAAGCGCGATCCCGGCGGTTACGAACTTGGAGGGGTCTTCTACAATTGGGTACACACGTGTCGAAGGTTGTAATTTCTGCACCCTTGCATTTCTAGTTTGCTATTTTAGAATTTTGGATCGATTTCTAGGGTTACGGGTGTTGGGTGCTCGCAAAAAGTTTTTGTTTTCGCTTCCGTCTCGGCCGCGGCTCCCGCGGCGTGGGCACCGAATCCCAACATGGTATCAGAACCACTCCATAAACCTTAACTAGCTTGTTTGCACTTATTTAGAGTTTCGATCAACGGATTTTTCCGAAATGCATTTCCAGATCCATGCTCGCTGTTCGAATTTTAAAGTTGTTCAAAAAGTTGTTTTGGTAGCATTAAAATTATGTGCAGGTAAAACAAGAGACCAGAAAGAAATTTGGACACATAAGCCCAAAATTAGACCGCAGAACCGCCGCCTAACGTGCTATATGGCCGCGGTTCCGCGATCCAATTTTGGCCGTTGTGCCCAAAATTTTTTCCGGTGCTCTAGATTATGGAAATGTGATTTTTGATATATTTGGTTTTGGTCCAGATTTTTTTAAGTACTGATTTGTACTTGGGGACAATACGGAAAGTTTTAATCGATCAAAATTTTGAATTCATGGTTTTCAGTGCATTTATTAGTTTTTGCGACCATGAATATCATAGCGCGGTATAATCCGACTGGTTGCTATATGTACAATCAGACGGGTTTACGAACATGATATTCGCGTTAATGTTCTGTGTTGCACTGATATTTTGGATGGATTGTCATGATGGATAGCCTTGTGTACAGTTCAGATTCATTTGTATATTAATTATTGTGGGGCGAGTGTCTGACATATGGACTGCCATTTCTGTCAGTTTGTATATTCTTTTATTAGGGTACGACCGAGTTGAGGTCGATGTCACCGTTGTGTATATATTTTCTTTTCTGTACTAGAATTACCCTGCGAAGGAGTGCTTGAATAGACGGGTTCTAGAAGGCAACGAGCCTGCATCTCATGGAATTGATACTGGGGGGCCTTACTCTAGAATTGGTGGGCTATTCGCTGCACTCGTAGGGGGTATAGGTTGACCCACAGAGGGGTGCTCAAGTTACCGGATCCCGTGAAGTGCTAGGTGGCCCATTCACTTTGTTGATTGGGGTTGCCTCACTTCCGGGATTGGCGGGTAACTTGCCGTACTCGTAGGGGTCTAGGTTCTTCATTGCACTGGCTATCCACACGACCAGGGAACGTCGCGTCTCATTTATGGCTCAAATGAAACGCGGGGCTCCTAAATTATCCGCTATTCCAAATTGATATTCGCATACCTGTGATGATTTTTTTCTGTGGTGGCTGTTTATCTGCCTGTGATATATATATATATATATATATATATATATATATAGTAGATGCTTCTATATGTTTTGCATCCGCGCTAGTCCTGCCCCCGCTTTGCCGTTAGTTAAGTAACTTAACGGTGCATAACGTGGCCCCGTGGCGAATGCGGATGACATGTAAAAGCATGTTATTTTGATTGTTTCTTTTGTGGCTTGGAAACTTAAAATGATAGGAACACATTATCTGAATAATGAAAGGAAAATAAACCTAAATGATATTATCAGAACCAATTTTAAAACTACTCGGTTTTCTTCAAAACTCATAGTCGTATTCTTGTACTTTGCAAAGAGGTATTCGGTTAGGAATATCCCGCACCTCATTCTATGAGGGAAGAGCCTTGATCCCTTCACTGGGAGTTCACTCTTAAGCAAAGGTTTATGTTACTAGTTTTAAAAAGCGGAGTTTAAGCCACTTCATTTCAAAGCCACTCGAGCTCCTTCAACGATATCAAGTTCATTAAATTAAAAGCTTTTCACCAAAAACCAGCCGTACCGCTCCGTCATTTCAGATTTGTATTGGTTAGTATTCATGCTACGTGCTTTGACCTTGTTAAGGCATAGTGTTCGGTAGCTATGTAATACTTTTCTGTTGCATAGTGATGCGATTATCTAGGACAGTCGCACGGTCATTTTGACCTTGTTAAGGGAACATGCGGGTGGGTTTAGATTAATCCAGGATAATGACGGGTTGAACTTGACTTGCGACTTATGACATTTAGTTTGAAGGATAATTCGACGATATAGTGGGAGCCATCCTGATTAGATAAAGTGATAACCAATCTAATCTTGATAAAGTGCACGCTGAGTGTTTCTTTTCTCTCTCTCTCTCTCTCTCTCTGGTACAGCAACCCGTGACTTATCTTAAAAGACTTATGAACCAAGTTAACTAGACCTTCTTACACCCTTTGGATTTGGGTTGTCTTGATTCGCGATAAAATCGTATATGACCCTGCTATTCATACTTTCCCCTTTACATTTCTTCAGAACACGTCATATCACTAAGATGATCCATACTGCTTGGAACGACCATCGTATAGTTATATACGAACTCGAAGAAGTTACTTCAGTCGAGGATGGCCACGGGTTCTGGAGAAATTGAATAGGATTATTCGGTTATTGGGTTGTCTCTTCCCTTTACCTTCTTTCAGGTTATGAGAGCTCCTTATATTAGGAGAGTACAACTATTACGCTTATTGAATAGTCTTCTTCCAAACTTTAGGCTGATGCTGAAAGGTAAGGAAGGAAGAAAATCAATTAGCCTAAAGACGGTGTGCAGAAGGTAAGATATACAGACGTATAAAGCGATTGAAGTGAGGGCAAAGAAAATTGCGACTACTATCATGAATCTGGATAATGGAAAAGGTATTACTAGGAATACCCGACCACCCCCTATGAAACATTTTCATATTTTAGATTTTCTGTGTATTTGTAAAAGAGAACTGTTTTCCCAATTAATTCTGACTCCAGAGTATGTATCTACCGGATTTGGATCTCACATCTGTACGGTGTTACAAATGCTGAGTAGGAGTAGAATATTGGGAAATGTGCTCAATATCGGAATTCGTTGCAATTGGTGATATTGGATTAAATCGCCTGGTTTTGCTTAACGGCAAATATTTGGTCTCGAATAACTGTTGTTATGCGCCAAATTTTAAAATGAAATATATATATCTTTATTTTATCAGGTGAGATATACATTTTGAAAATTGTGTTATAAACATTTACCTTTATCGGTTGAAGATAAGATAAGGTGCATTGAATAACGGTGTAAAACATTCTTAACCAAGACATGGTTTTCAACTTACAGTATATGGAGTTTGAGTTAGTATACTCTTGGGATTTATACATGAAAATGTATGTTGTCCAGTGTCTTTCGGGACAGGGGTTGGTACTCTTACTTCATTTAGGATTACCTATGAGTTCTCTGGTTTTAGACACGCATTCGTTGTAATGTAAGGTCAAAGATTTTGAGAAGTTTGTAGGTATAAGAATAAAGTAGAGAACCATACGTTAGAAGTATCAGGATTCTTCGAAGTGATCGAAAATGTAAATACTTATACCAGGTGTTCCATCATAGCATTGAGAACCTGATTCTCTCACAGGTTGCTCATCTGTGAGTACGCTCCTTGATGAGTAATGTTGTATTGGTCTTTATTCATTAGGTGATATGCACTGGAAACAACTACATGACATTTGGATCTGGTTCTATCGAAATTAGTGCTTTGATTTTATATGGACATAGAATGGTTACATATCTTGAGGTTGTTAAGATATGGAGTTATCCTTTTTTTTACAAACAGAATCCGGACAAACTCAGTGCAAGCTTCGGTAATGGCGGTTTGTGGATTATCACGAGCATTCGCTAGGATTTTGTTTCTACCATTTTCAAGATCAATAGTTATATTGTTCTTGACTTGCCACCATTTTATAAAAGGGGTATTTTTGCAAAAGAAATTAGTGGGAGTATGGTAGAATTGGAAGTGATTCCAGAACCACAAACGGTTACTGAAAATTTAGTAGAACCTAAGAATTCAATTGGACTTGACAAACCATTAGCCACTCCGTAGATTTTAGTAGGTGACCTCAGACACCTGAGAGATACTTCGGTTTTTTCGTAGACGATGACAGGGAAGTCAGCATCATGGTGATGGTGGCCCTACTATTTATCAGTAGGTCATAGGAAGTGTAACTTCCAGGTGATCAGATACTTCAAATCCAAGATGGACTCCACGCACTTCAGCATATCATAGATTTTAGAATTTCTTGGGTGCTCCTAAAAGGGTAAAATCCATTAGGAGCAAGTAGATCTTTTGAGATCTGTGCAGGTGGAAATGTATCAACCTAATAAGGCTAGACATGTTGTAAAGAGTTTTCATCAAATACCCGTTGTGGATTGTGATGAGACTTTTACTTCAGTGTTTATACTGAAGCCCATACAGATATGACTTGGCACTGCTATTCCTTCTACTTGTTATCAGCAGATCATAGAAAGTGGTAATTTCCAGATGACCAAATATTTCATACCCAAGATAGACTCCATGCACTTCAACAAGTCATGAATTTTGGACTTTACTGGGTGCTCTTGAAAGGGTACAACCCATTAGGATCAAGTAGATCTTTCGGGATCTGTGCAGCTAGAAAGGTACCAACCTAATAAGGCTAGACTTGTTATAAAGAGTTTTCATCAAATACCCATTGTGGATTGTGATGTGACTTTTACTTCAGTGTCTACGTTGAAGTCCATATAGATATGATTTAGCGCTGATGCAGTTCATGGCTATGATATCTGGCAGGTGGATGACTATAACATCTTTCCAAACGGGAATTTGGAAGTGCACGTGTATATGACTCTGCCAGAGGGTTATCTTAGTCAGTGGGAGCAGCGGAAGGTGTGCAAGTTGCTTATTTCTATTCGTAGACTGAAGCATGGATAGCGGAGATGGATCATCTGTTTTGATGTGACAGTCAAGCTGATTGACTTCATAGATGAAACTAGTAAGAAGGATGTAGGGAGTAGTGTCCTGGGACTTGGATGGCATACTCCAAATAAGAAGTGATGTTCCTATACTATAATCAGTCAAACTTTGGTTGTCACATAGTGTTTTCTCCATGTTGGATATGAATAATATATCAGGAATTCTGGTGACTAGATCTAGATTTGGGAAGTTCCCCAATTAGGTACTTAGACAGCATTCTAAAAGTATTTTAAAATGGACGACTCATGGCGTGGTGATGTACCCGCAGGCGATGGAGTCACCCTCTCAAAAGAGATGTCTTCTAGACTGATGAGGAGAGAGAGTGCCATGAATGACATATCATTTGTTTAGGAAATTGAGTCAATCATGCAATGTCTTGTACAAAACCAGATTGGTGATTCTGGTTTTAGATCAAGATTTAGGAAGTTTCCCAATCGAGTACTTGGACAACATTCTAAAAGTATTTTAGAATGGACGACTCCGGGCATGGTGATGTACCCGCAGGTGATGGAGTCACCCTCTCTAAAAAGGATGTCTTCTAGACTAATGAGGAGGGGGGCTGGCATGAATGACATATCATTTGCTTAGGCAATTGAGTCAATCATGCAAAGTCTTATACAACACCAGATATTTCTTTTGCACTAGTTGCAACAAGCATATATTAATCCAATCCTTAAGAAACAAAGGGAACCTATCATGAACATAAGAGGATGTTCTTGGTATAAGATAACGGCAAGCTCCTCTAGGAGGCGGTTATCGGTTTAAGGCTTCTAAGGTGACCTGGATGATAGAGATACTGTCAGAGTTTTGAGTTTAGCCTCTTCGGAGGAGCAGTTTATTGGATAATGTTCCAATAAGGATACTGAGATAATCATGATGCAGGATGCTGGTTATAACTCAACAGAGGATACAACCCAAGAACTTTGTTGGATGGAGTTGTTCATTTATGAACTTGGTCCCATCAAGTACCCAAACAAATTCTTGAGACAGGGTATCACCCAGTTTAGGAGATTGTCGATCTCCGCAAAGTTGAGATGTCGAGAGATGAAGTTGGAATATTGTAGCGGATCCACTCACTGAGGCTATTTCTCGAACACATTAAGTTTCACAAATATAGTTTGCGAAGTTGATTAGTAGAGAGGTTGGGTATTCCGTAGCACACGAGCTGTTGGTACGCGATACTGCAATAATTGGCCTTAAGTGCAAGTGGAAGATTATTGGATATAGTGCCCTCAAGACAATTATTGTGATTGCAAGTAGACAATTATGATAATTGAACGAGGACCTATACAGGTATAACAGTCTTACTCGAGATGATAGTATGCTAACTGGTTTGTCTTCATCATAGATGAAGCCCGTAGGATTGTTGCTTGATAACCAGCATTATGATGACGATCATATATGTGGGAGCTTGGTTGTCTATAAGCAAATCCTTAAATGTCCCTAGTCGTGGGAGTATCGAGACTGGGCATCGATATTCCGAAGTAGATTAGTGTATACGTTTCTAGACCCCGACGAGGGGCGGTGGCTGGTCTCACAAGCCATTGGTGTTGTGTCACCTAAGAGAGTATAAAAGTGCTCACTGGAGGTGAGTACTGCTCGAAACTCACGGTGTCATGCATTTGTCGAGTTTTATTTAATTAAGATATGTCGGTTTTGTTGGTGAAAAATAGTGTACGATGTGAGTCTTGAGTTTTAAAATACCGCAAGTGCACGGTGCGTTGAAGCAAACCGGCAAGCACGGGTCGAACCACAAGTAGTGGATATCACGACATCAAATTGAGTTATAAATCAAGAGGTTGGAAATTGATTTTTGTCAGGTATTGCAAGAATTAAAAAGAAGAAAGGTTTTAAGGGAAAACTTAGGCTAAGTTTTAGTATGAGTGAAATACGACTTTACCCCCCAACTCTCCATTTTGATTCAAGGTTCACTTTTTAGTTTCCATTTGAATTGCAAAAGCATGCCGCATCAATCCGACTCATGAGTCGAGTAAGAATACGATATCAAGATTAAGTAAAATAGAAACTAAAAAATTGAGTTTGAGAATGAAATGAATATGGAGTTAGTTAAGTGAAGTTAGCAAGTTTAGAATATATGCTTGTGTGCTATGTATCCTATCTAGCTAATTGCAACACTTAACATAATTCCGTATTCATTTCAACTTCAAATCTTAATATAGCAACAAAAAAATGTAAATAAGGAATATGATATATGTTAAAAATTGATTTGCAAACATTCAAAACGATATATCCTATCAAGCAAAACATAATAAAATTGCATAATTAAAAAAAGAAGTGTAAAATGCAAGAATCAAAAGGGAGGGCTTGGATGCAAAGTCATTCCACAACCTACCTCACCATAGCCCAAGAACAACTACTCACACATCATAATTTGAAATAACAACAAAAAGAAAAGATGCAAAAGAGAAGATATACAAGAACAACTTAGATATAAATGAAGCTTGATTACAATGGTTCCAAGTGCAAATAAGTAATTCAAATACCGAAATCTAATCTTGCAAGCTCAAGAAAAGAGGTTGCAAGACTAAAGGAAGGCAAGGAATTCACACTAGAGCTACAAGATCACTAGTTACAATGTTTACAAACCTTTCTCTCACAAAAGAAGTAGTGCCCTCTAACTTGCCCAAAGATCTGGTATTTATAAGCTCAAAACAAAAATAAACAAACAATAAAAATGAGATGATGTGGCAGCAAGGGGGCCCAGAGAAAAGATAGGGACAATTGAGCAAAGGGAGGCCGGCGAGCTCGGGATTTGGGGGGCTGTGGCCGGTCCAAATCCGAGCGTAGGGGCTCGTAATTGTTATGTAGTCTTGTGATCTCTCTACAAGTCCAATGGTGCTGCTTGATTTGCTTATATAAACCTGGTTTGCTTTCAAAGATTTAGAGGGAAACTAGATGCTTCAAATCACATCATAATCTTTAGCATTCAATGCATATTTAATGCACATCACACTAATAGATGCTCCTCTTGTGCGAAGGCAGCCACCCCATCATGGTCTAGTGCACATGTATTGTGTTGGACCAAAAATTGTGTGCACACTTATTTACTGTAAAAAGAATCCTTTGGATATTGGTTCTCTGTTCCGATTGCAGTGTTGGCTCCCAAATGCTATATTCGTGATATTGAGTGTGTTTTCAGTGTTGTATCATGAATACCTGTAATCTGTAATTACTGAACAGACACTGGTTAATAGTACCGATATATACAAAAATAGATAACGAATGAGAGGTATTAAAATGTAGTTTTCTGTGATGAAAAAATACCCCCAAACTTATCTTTTGCTCGTCCCGAGCAAAACAAAAAATTCCTAGCCTCACTTTTATAGGGAACGCGATTGCACTGAGCATGTGCAAAAAGCCGTTAAACCTTTAGGTGTCCCTAGTAGGAGGAGTGTTATCTCCTGAGGGTTTTCAGCGGATACTACCCATAAAATCTCGTCAAGTTAGTTTCATAATTAACATCGACTTTTACTCCTACAGTTTAGTACCTACATTAGAAATTCTATTATCCTAAGTTAGAAGTTTTCAACCCTTATGTTTCACACCTCCTATTTATTCAATCTCGGATCCTATACGTTTGATAGATAAAGAAAGATCTCCGTCTCTCTTGAGTTGTCCTTCTAAAGCGCCAATCCAGAATTTTTATCACCTTTACAGAAAACATAAGTCCAATTCTTTATTCCTATCTTTCCTCCAAATATCGATTGTATACCCCTACGTGTGTGTAAATTTTCACCCCTACACTTAGGAATTCAATTCAAGATATAGTACTCTTGCCCTAATACCTAATACTACTTCATTTTGTTAAGGATGAACGGTGTTGCTCACACATCTTTCATGCGATTATTAATGCTTCTTGAGGCACTAACAACCGATTACTGAATGTGTGAGCTTAAAACGTAAATAGCAATTTTCGGGTCTTGACTTTATTCCTTTTTTTCTTTTCTTTTTCTGTTTTTCTTTTCCTTTTCAAGACCGGATATATTCTTCAATGATACTCTTTTGATGGTTAGCTTTAAATACCGTTTTTTCTATCATACTAGGCTTTCAGACAAGAGTATTTATAGGTATCCTCTACTATCCCAAGTTTCAAGGTGCGTGTAAGTGCAGTTTGTAGAGTATATATTTTCTGAATTTGGACTCAAGAATATGAACATTTTTTTCAGATTTATCTTTCAATAAAGTTTTCAATACTTTTCCTTCATCTCGACTTAACTCAAGAACTAAACTCAAGATTACCTACATCTTTACAAAACTGCAAGGATATATATTTACTAAAGTTAAATGGAAGGAGGGTTATTTTTAGGGTTTTCAACTTCTCGGCCTAGGATTTAGTTATTTCTAAAGTATCAACTAAAGTTTCGGAAAAAATCTAAGTTATCCTACTAGCTAATTAGACAACAAAGTTTTTATATTTTTGTGTGTTTTTAATAAGTGTGCAAATGCAACAATATACACATGAATGTGAAGGTAGAAAACTTACCGAGCAAAAATATACCCCCAAACTTAAACTTGACAGTGTCCTCATTGCCATGCTATATAACAAGAGCCAAAAATAGTTAAGGGGTAAAAATAATAAACAACGAGTACAAAAAGAAAAGCCAAAATGTATATACAATTTTTTAGGGGAAGTGTTTCAATCAAGATAATGCGGCTCATGTAAAAACTTGAGCTCCCTGTTTCCGCAGGTAATTCAAAGAATGGCTTTAGACGTTGGCCATTGACCTTGAAAGTATTACCCAAGTGTTGATTTCAATATTGACTGCACCGTGCGGAAAGATGGTGCGCACAATAAATGGGCCTGTCCAACGTGACTTCAACTTTCCAGGGAACAGATGAAATCGGGAGTCGTAAAGCAAAACCTTTTGTCCCACGGTTAATGTTTATCGGAGAATCGCCTTGTCGTTAATGACTTTTGTTTTTTCTTTGTACAGTTTGGCGTTCTCATACTCGTCATTGCGTATCTCGTCAAGCTCATTCAGTTGAAGTTTTCGAGTCTCGCCGGCCTTTTCTGAGTCGATATTGAGCTGTTTGATTGCCCAGAACGTGCAGTGTTCCAATTCAATAGGCAAATTACACGCTTTTCCAAAGATGAGTTGGTATGGGGACATACCTAGATTTGTTTTGAAGGCGGTGCGAAATGCCCAAAGCACGTCATTAAACTTCAATGACCAATCCTTACGGTGGTGGCTGACAGACTTTTTCAGAATCTGTTTAATCTGTCTAGTGGAGACTTCAAACTGACCGCAAGTCTGAGGATGGTAGGGTGTTGACAATCTATGGCTGATGGAGTACTTCTTCATCAGTGTTTCGAAAGATCGGTTGCAAAAATGCGTTCCATTATCACTGATGGTGGTGCGAGGCGTACCGAACAGAGAAAAGATATTATCTTTTAAAAATTTTACGATAACCTTATTATCGTTGGTTCGACAAGGGATAACCTACACCCATTTTGACACATAATCCACAGCCAGCAAAATGTATAAATTCCCAAAAGAGTTTGGGAATGGCCCCATGAAATCGATACCGCGACGTCGAAAATTTCTATAATCAGGATAGATTGTTGGGGCATCTAATTCCGTTTTCCAATCTTTCCCATGTGTTAGCAGTAGCCACGGAATTTGCAATATTCAAAAGCATCCTTAAAATGCGTCAGCCAGTAGAAGCCGCTTTGCAAAACCTTTTTAGTTGTCTTTCTGGGTCCAAAATGTTGCCACTCCCCGGCAACGGCACCAAAAACTTAGTGATGTTGCCACTCCCCGGCAACGGCACCAAAAACTTGCTCGAAACTCACGGTGTCGTGCATTTGTCAAGTTTTGTTTAATTAAGATATGTCGGTTTCGTTGGTGAAAAATAGTGCACGATGTGAGTCTTGAGTTTTAAAATACCACAAGTGCACGGTGCGTTGAAGCAAACCGGCAAGCACGGGTCGAACCACAAGTAGTGGATATCACGACATCAATTTAAGTTATAAATCAAGAGGTTGGAAATTGATTTTTGTCATGTATTGCAAGAATTAAAAAGAAGAAAGGTTTTAAGGGAAAACTTAGGCTAAGTTTTAGTATGAGTGAAATACGACTTTAGCCCCCAACTCTCCGTTTTGATTCAAGGTTCACTTTTTAGTTTCCATTTGAATTGCAAAAGCATGCCGCATCAATCCGACTCATGAGTCGAGTAAGAATACGATATCAAGATTAAGTAAAATAGAAACTAAAAAATTGAGTTTGAGAATGAAATGAATATGGAGTTAGTTAAGTGAAGTTAGCAAGTTTAGAATATATGCTTGTGTGCTATGTATCCTATCTAGCTAATTGTAACACTTAACATAATTCCGTATTCATTTCAACTTCAAATCATAATATAGCAACAAAAAAATGTAAAGAAGGAATATGATATATGTTAAAAATTGATTTGCAAACATTCAAAACGATATATCCTATCAAGCAAAACATAATAAAATTGCATAATTAAAAAAAGAAGTGTAAAATGCAAGAATCAAAAGGGAGGGCTTGGATGCAAAGTCATTCCACAACCTATCTCACCATAGCCCAAGAACAACTACTCACACATCATAATTTGAAATAACAACAAAAAGAAAAGATGCAAAAGAGAAGATATACAAGAACAACTTTGATATAAATGAAGCTTGATTACAATGGTTCCAAGTGCAAATAAGTAATTCAAATATCGAAATCTAATCTTGCAAGCTCAAGAAAAGAGGTTGCAAGACTAAAGGAAGGCAAGGAATTCACACTAGAGCTACAAGATCACTAGTTACAATGTTTACAAACCTTTCTCTCACAAAAGAAGTAGTGCCCTCTAACTTGCCCAAATGTCTGGTATTTATAGGCTCAAAACAAAAATAAACAAACATTAAAAACGAGATGATGTGGCAGCAAGGAGGGCCCAGAGAAAAGATGGGGACAATTGAGCAAAGGGAGGCCGGCGAGCTCGGGATTTAGGGGGTTGTGGCCGGTCCAAATCCGAGCGTAGGGGCTCGTATTGGTTATGTAGTCTTGTGATCTCTCTACAAGTCTAATGGTGCTGCTTGATTTGCTTATATAAACCGGGTTTGGCTTCAAAGATTTGGAGGGAAACTAGATGCTTCAAATCACATCATAATCTTTAGCATTCAATGCATATTTAATGCACATCACACTAATAGATGCTCCTCTTGTACCAAGGCAGCCACCCCATCATGGTCTAGTGCACATGTATTGTGTTGGACCAAAAATTGTGTGCACACTTATTTATTGCAAAAAGAATCCTTTGGATATTGGTTCTCTGTTCCGATTGCAGTGTCGGCTCCTAAATGCTATATCCGTGATATTGAGTGTGTTTTTAGTGTTGTATCATAAATACCTGTAATCTGTAATTACTGAGCAGACACCGGTTAATAGTACCGATATATACAAAAATAGATAACGAATGAGTGGTATTAAAATGCAGTTTTCTGTGATGAACAAATACCCCCAAACTTATCTTTTGCTCGTCCCGAGCAAAACAAAAAATTCCTAGCCTCACTTTCACAGGGAACGCGATTGCACTGAGCATGTGCAAAAAGCCGTTAAACCTTTAGGTGTCCCTAGTAGGAGGAGTGTAATCTCCTAAGGGTTTTCAGCGGATACTACCCATAAAATCTCGTCAAGTTAGTTTCATAAGTTAACATCGACTTTTACTCCTACAGTTTAGTATCTACATTAGAAATTCTATTATCCTAAATTAGAAGTTTTCAACCCTTATGTTTCACGCCTCCTATTTATTCAATCTCTTATTCTATACGTTTCATAGTTTAAGAAAGATCTTTGTCTCTCTTGAGTTTTGCTTCTAAAGCACAGTCTCCAATCCGGAATTTTATCACCTTAACGGAAAACATAAGTCCAATTCTTTATTCCTATTTTTCCTCCAAATGTAGATTGTATACCCCTATGTGTGTGTAAATTTTCACCCCTACACTTAAGAATTCAATTCAAGCTATAGTACACTTACCCTAATACCTAATACTACTTCATTTTGGTAAGGATGAACGTTGTTGCTCACACATCTTTCATGAGATTATTAATCTTCTTGAGGCACTAACAGTCGATTACTGAATGTGTAAGCTTAAACCGTAAATAGCAATTTCCAGGTCTTGACTTTATTCTTTTTTTTCCTTTTCTTTTTCTGTTTTTCTTTTTCTTTTCAAGACCGGATATATTTTTCAAAGATGCTCTTTTGGTGTTTAGCTTTAAATACCATTTTTTCTTTCATACTAGGCTTTCAAGTAAGAGTATTTCTAGGTATCCTCTACTATCCCAAGTTTCAAGGTGCATGTAAGTGCAGTTTGTAGGGTATATATTTTCTGAATTTGGACTCAAGAATAGGAACTATTTTTTCAGATTTATCTTTCAATAAAGTTTTCAATACTTTTCCTTCATCTCGACTTAACTCAAGAACTGAACACAAGATTACCTACATCTTTACAAAATTGCAAGAATGTATATTTACCAAGGTTAAACAGAAAGAGGGTTATTTTTAGGGTTTTCAACTTCTCGGTCTAAGATTTAGTTATTTCTAAAGTATCAACTAAAGTTTCAGAAAAAATCTAAGTTATCCTATTAGCTAATTTGATGACAAAGTTTTTATATTTTTGAATTTTCTTTCGATTTTTGTGTGTTTTAATTAAGTGTGCAAATGCAACAATATACACATGAATGTGAAGGTAGAAAACTTACCGAGCAAAAATATACCCCCAAAGTTAAACTTGACAGTTTTCTCATTGTCATGCTATATAACAAGAGCCAAAAATAGTTAAGGGGTAAAAATAATAAACAATGAGTACAAAAAGAAAAGCCAAAATGTATATACAAGTTTTTAGGGGAAGTGTTTCAATCAAGATAATGTGGCTCATGTAAAAACTTGAGCTCCCTGTTTCCGCAGGTAATTCAAAGAATGGCTTTAGACGTTGGCCATTGACCTTGAAAGTATTACCCGAGTGCTGATTTCAATGTTGACTGCACCGTGCAGAAAGATGGTGTGCACAATAAATGGGCCTGTCCAACGTGACTTCAATTTTCCAGGGAACAGATGAAATCTGGAGTCGTAAAGCAAAACCTTTTGTCCTACGGTGAATGTTTTTCGGAGAATCGCCTTATCATTAATGACTTTTGTTTTTTCTTTGTACAGTTTGGCGTTCTCATACTCGTCATTGCGTCTCTCGTCAAGCTCATTCAGTTGAAGTTTTCGAGTCTCACCGGCCTTTTCTGAGTCGATATTGAGCTGTTTGATTGCCCAGAACGTGCGGTGTTCCAATTCAATAGGCAAATTACACGCTTTTCCAAAGATGAGTCGGTATGGGGACATACCTAGATTTGTTTTAAAGGCAGTGCGAAATGCCCAAAGCACGTCATTTAACTTCAATGACCAATCCTTGCGGTGGTGGCTGACAGTCTTTTCCAGAATCTGTTTAATCTGTCTATTGGAGACTTCAACCTGACCGCAAGTCTGAAGATGGTAGGGTGTTGACAATCTGTGGTTGATGGAGTACTTCTTCATCAGTGCTTCGAAAAGATCGGTTGCAAAAATGCGATCCATTATCACTGATGGTGGTGCGAGGCGTACCGAACCGAGAAAAGATATTATCTTTTAAAAATTTTACGACAACCTTGTTATCGTTGGTTCGACAAGGAATAGCCTCCACCCATTTTGACACATAATCCACAGCCAGCAAAATGTACAAATTCCCAAAAGAGTTTGGGAATGGCCCCATGAAATCGATACCCCGACGTCAAAAATTTCTATAATCAGGATAGATTGTAGGGGCATCTGATTTCGTTTTCCAATCTTTCCCATGTGTTGGCAGCAGCCATGGATTTTGCAATATTCAAAAGCATCCTTAAAATGCGTCGGCCAGTAGAAGCCGCTTTGCAAAACCTTTTCAGCCATCTTTCTGGGTTCAAAATGGCCCCCACAAGCTTAATCATGACAGAAGGATAGAACACTTCTCGTTTCAGAGTTAGAGATGCACCTTCTAATAATCTGATCAGGACAGTACTTGAATAAGTATGGTTCATCCCAATAAAAGAATTTGACTTGGAAGAAAAATTTTACTTGTCCTGATTAGACCAAAAGGAAGGTGTTTCTTCGGTTACAAGAAAGTTGATAATATCCGCGAACCAGGGTTCGATCGATACAGAGAGAAGTTGTTCGTCAGGGAACTGCTCGTTGATTGGAATTTCCTCAGTTGGTGTATTAGGTAAGGAGACAAATGATCAGCAACAACTTTGTCAGTTCACTTCTTATCTTTGATGGTTAAGTCAAATTCTTAAAGAAGGAGAATCCAACGTATCAATCTGGCCTTGGCATCCTTTTTTGCAAAGAGGTGCTTAAGTGCAGAATGATCAGTGTAAATCGTAACGTGGGTTCCGATCAAGTAAGGACGGAATTTCTCAAGCGCGTACACAACAGCTAAGAATTCTTTTTCTGTGGTGGTGTAATTTAGCTGTGCATCATTTAATGTCCTGCTCGCATAATGGATAACATGTGGCTTCTTTTCAAATCGCTGTCCTAAGACAGCACCTATCGCAAAGTCAGAAGCGTCGCACATTAGCTCAAAAGGTTCACTCCAGTCTGGTGCACTTAAAATCGGAGCAGATGTGAGTTCTGATTTCAGAAGCTTGAACGTATGAAGGCACTCAGAATTGAAATCAAAGGGAGTCGCTTTAGCCAGCAAAGAAGTCAAGGGTCTAGCCAGTTTGCTAAAATCCTTGATGAAATGCTTGTAAAAACCGGCGCGGCCTATGAACGCCCTAATATCACGAACAGTCCTTGGCAGTGGGAGGATTGAAATGACGTCGATTTTTGCCTTATCGACTTCAATTCCTTTTTCAGAAATGATATGGCCTAACACGATACCTTATTTGACCATGAAATGACACTTTTCCCGGTTGAGTGTGAGGTGTTTTTCTTTACATCGTAACGTGACTAACTCAAGATGCCTCAAACATTCCGAAAATGAATCTCCAAAGACGGAGAAATCATCCATGAAAACTTCTAAGAATTGCTCTACCATATCAAAAAAGATGCTCATCATGCACCGCTGAAATGTTGCAGGTGTATTATACAGCCCAAAGGGTATGCGACGGTAGGCGAAGATACCAAAAGGACAAGTAAAGGTTGTTTTGTCCTGAGCTTCTGGATCAATCGGGATTTGATTGTAGCTAGAATACCCATCTAAGAAACAATAGTAAGCATGTCCGGCTAGGCGTTCAAGCATTTGATCAATGAAGGGCGGCGAGAAATGATCCCTGTGAGTGGCTGTGTTGGATTTTCTGTAATCAATACAAACTCTCCATCATGTTTGTGTGCAGGTTGGGATTAGCTCGTTTTCTTCATTCGAGATTACAGTGAGTCCCGATTTCTTTGGTACCACGTGAATGGGGCTTACTCATTTGCTATCAGATATGGGATAGATGATCCCATTTTCCAGACACTTCAATATTTCATTTCGTACCGCTTCTTTCATCACCGGGTTAAGCCGGTGTTGAGGGTCCTTGAAGGGTTTGGAATTATCAGTCATATGGATTCTGTGCTGGCAGATAGCAGGGATGTTTTCTTTGATATCAGCCATTGACCACCCAATCGCTTCCATGTTCTTTCTCAGAACGTCCATGAGGGCCAATTCTTGCTCAGGCGCAAGGTCGGTTGCGATTATAACTGGAAGAGTTTCATTATTTCCCAAGTATGCATACTTAAGGTGGTCAGGAAGAACTTTGAGGTCGAGTTTTGGTGGCTCCTCCACAGATGGTCACACTTCAGGGGCCGGTTCGTTACGAATTGGGGCCCCCAGTGTGCGTAGGAAGCTTGTTCAGGACTTAGCTTCGCAAGGAAAAGAATCTCCTCAGAAAACATTTCTTCAAATGTTTCTTCAAGACACTCATTTTTGAAGTCAAATGTCCCCTCCTCTGACATATCGTATACAGCGTTGACTTTAAAAGTGTCGTCATGTTTCTCGCTTGCTTGGTTTTCTAGCGTGAATATGTTGAGGTCAACTGTCATGTTTCCAAATGAGAGTTTCATGGATTCATTACGAAAATTGATCAACGCGTTGGATGTGGCTAGGAAAGGCCGCCCCAGAATGACTGGAATTTGACCACTGGGATTGGTGACGGGCTCAGTCTCCAACACAATGAAATCTATGGGGAATATGAATTCCCCGACCTTGATTAGAACATCATCGATTTCTCCTCTCGGTACTTTAGTTGATCGATCTGCCAGTTGCAGAGTCACTCTGGTTGTCTTGAGTTCTCCCAATCCCAGTTGTTTGTAAACTGAGTAGGGGAGGAGGTTCACGCTTTCCCCTAAGTCTAACAAGCCACGATTGATTTGCTTGTCCCTGATAGTGCAAGAAATAGTCAGACAGCCAGGGTCCTTATATTTTACTGGAATGGATTTGGACAAGACATCGCTCAAAGCGGCGGCCAAGAAGACAGTTTTGGGCACATTCGTGCGTCGTTTTTGTATGAACAAGTTGTTTATAATAGAATACTGCATTTAATACCGCCCATTCTTATGTGCGTTTGTTTATAGGCATGTACTTTTAATCCGGGTTTGCTATCTATTTACAGGTACAGGTTCCTAGTCCAAAATAACGCAAATGATACAAAATCTCCACTGTTACGCCAAAATCCAGGACATCTGTTGCCAACATATAAAAGCCGGGTTTCGGTCATCCGTATCCGTCCAGTGCCGCGTACCAGTTCCAGAGATAAGACAAATGACAGTGGTCATTCGTGTCTCGGACAAGCACGGAGCACGAGGGGGGCAGCACAAGAATCAATGGGTGCACGGAGCTTGAGAGGGATAAGATCAAAAGAATTATTTTTGAAGCCATTTTGGACTGTTGCAGATCTGAAGAAATTGTTGAAGAAATTTGCAATTTAGGACATGTAGAACAACAGAAGATAGCAACAGAAGAAATCCCTGAAAATATGCGACCCCAATTCCACAAAACCGCGGTGGAACCGCCGCCAAATGTAGGTTTTTGCAGCGGTTCCGCCGCGGTTTCGTGTCATCTTCTGACCAGATTTTGGGGGTAGTTTTGTCATTGTATTTGGGATCAGAATTTATCACTAGGGTTTCGGCACTCAGCCTATAAATAGCCCAGTTTTGTGCCAAGTTAGGATGCTTCTTTTTGTTAGGATTTAGTTTAGTTCTAGTTCTTCTTCTTCTTCTTCATGTATTCCTCCATTAAAATATAGTGAGAGTATTGAGTGGATGATGAAATGAAGATGATGGATTGTTATTTTGTATCTTTTAATTCTTGCCTTTTAATTTTAATTCTAGTTTAACTTTTATTATTTGTTGTTAACTAGTTGTTGTTATTTGTTTGCTTGCTTTCTTTATTTTTTCACTTTTCCTTTATCCTTATAACAATGTTGCTTAAATATGATCCTTGCCAAGATGAGGTCTCAAATATCTAGTTGTGATCTTCTAAACTCATTTCTTTCTACCTTCCTTCTTGTTTTATTTTCTTTTTCTTTTTAATGGGTGAGTAGTTTCTCACTTGTTAGGGTAGGACAAGAAAAGTTTGAGAGAAGGAAATCTCTCTCACTCTTTTCTTTGCCCAACATTTTGATTCGGATTCCTGTTAATTGAACCACAGTCTGCTGCCTACGGCACCCTATCCTACATGATAGCGGTGATACCCTAGTGAGACCGGTTGTGGTTAAATTAACTAGAGGTTAAGGCTAAGCGCCAAGAACGTACGGACAAGGACCAAAAGGAAGGAACTAAGCGTTGGAAAGCCTAGCTTATACTCGCAAGTTTCCTTCCTAGTCGTGCTAATCCCCGTTGTTGCCGATTACCGTAACACCGATATTAAGAGTGGCAACGAAAGAAGTGAGCGATTCCTAACTCAAACTAACCTAATCCTAACCCTAACAAGCTCTCTTTATACATATTTTAGCACCTAGTGAAACTAAACAAACCTGGACAAATTAGATTTAATTCGTTAAAACACTAAGAAAAAGATTTACATCTCTCCGTGGACCGACCCATACTCAACTGGCTAGCTACCAAGCGAAACCTTCTTGATTGCGGTAATTAAAACTAAGCACGCAAAATATCGAAGAAACAAATGGCGCCATTGCCGGGGAGACGGTAACGTATTTTCTTCTAGTTATTCGGGTTAATATTCTTTTTTTTTTTTGTGTATATATATATATAATATAGTAAAAATCTTTTTGTTATTTTTGATTTTTTTTTGTGTGCAAGTGTGCAGGGTATCTGGAGCAAGTACAGTAATCAAATAAGAAAACAAAGCATTTTATTTTGGATTAGAGAATAAAGGGAGTGCAGTGACCAAAAACGAAGCGCCAACTCCATAGTTTGACCGCGGAACCGCGATCAAAGCTTGGATTTAGCGGCGGTTCCGCGGTTCTATTGAGGCTTCTGAGCCCCAATTTTTTTCACCCTTTCTCTTTCCTTTTATCTCCTCTATGAACTCCACTGAATTGTATTTTCTGCAGGTTTTTTTGCACAGATTGCGCCGCCGCCAATTTTTTTTTTGTTGTTTTAGATTTTGTTTGTTTATACGCTTTGCATATAATAATATGGACATTAAGGGGCTATAACACCAATTCAGATTGGGTAGGGATTTCATCACCCTTCCTAAGACCCCACAAATCACTAATTGCATACGCATCACCTTGAGTTAATAAAAAATATCTAGACCAAGCCTATAAGGACTTGTCGCGCTCAATTAGGACAAGTGAAGGTTGCGGGGAATCGGTCGTTTATCTAAACTTGACTTTGTGGTGCCTAGGCTAGACAAGTGAGGAGGTAATTTTAAAAAGTCTGTCTCACGGTGATTCGTGAGCGGAACCCTCCTTACCTCACTTGTGCTTACCTGGCCACAATTGGCAGTGAAGAAGCGATTCGAGGGTTATCCTGTAACTTGTCACTTGGAAGTCTTGGAGCGGTTTAGTTGGATTTTAAAGACCCTAGATCTATGTATTATTTGTACATATTGTGATTGTGATTGTAATTGTGCTTGTAAAAAGTTAGTCCCATAATTCCGTATTCTTTCAAAAACAAACAATTTCAAAACTCCAAAAACAAACATTTTTATTATAAAAAAAAACCACTTCCTTCCTTCCCTACCTTTTCACTCTTCTAACATGGGTACCCCACTTTGAAAAACTCTTGCCGAAATTTGGTACCCACAACCAGAAATTTCTTCTTACGGTTCCTATTTTGGCCGAACCTCGAACGATCCATCCATGCCCAAAATTTCATTGAGAGATCGGATAGACGCGTCTAGGATAAACAATTGGACTCCGCAATGCATTTCGTATCAACCGTTTCAAACATTCACCCCTTCTTACATTGATACCCCTTTTGAGAGTCCAGTTGTAACTTCGAAACCCATGTCTATTGCTGAACGTATTGAACAATCTCGTAACCGATCTTTCTCTCCTTTCAACACTTCCAATTCTTGGGATCAATAATTCCATTCACCTTCTTATTCAAATGTTGATCCTACTCCTGTCCAACCATTCAATTCCTATCCATCCTACCCAACCGTTGCACCTTCCCTACACATTGCTTCTACACAGCCATTTGGGGGTTTCACATATCCAGATAACTTTGAATCTTTTACTGAAACCCCTACACAACCCATGTCTAGTCTAGAACAGTCGTTGGAAGACTTTTGGGTAGCATCGTACCAATAGATGATTGATTTGAATGCGTCCATGGCCGCCCTCATACAACCTAGTGACCCGGTAGCTAGTTTCCAACTAGCTCCAAATTTTCCAATGTATGATGAGGCGGGGGGCCAGCGAGCTCGGGATTTGGGGGGTTGTGGCCGGTCCAAATCCAAGCGTAGGAGCTCATATTGGTTCTGCAGTCTTGTGATCTCTCTACAAGTCCAATGGTGCTGCTTGATTTGCTTATATAAACCTGGTTTGTCTTCAGAGATTTGGTGGAAAACTAAATGCTTCAAATCACATCATAATCTTTAGCATTCAATGCACATTTAATGCACATCACACCCATAGATGCTCCTCTTATGCCAAGGCAGCCACCTCATCATGGTCTAGTGCACATGCATTGTATTGGACCAAAAATTGTGTGCACACTTGTTTATTGCAAAAAGAATCCTTTGGATATCGGTTCTCTATTCCGATTGCAGTGTCGGCTCCCAAATGCTATATCCGTGATATTGAGTGTGTTTTCAGTGTTGTATCATGAATAGCTGTAATCTGTAATTACTGAGCAGACACTGGTTAATAGTATCGATATATACAAAAATAGATAACGAATGAGTGGAATTAAAATGCGGTTTTCTGTGATGAACAAGTACACCGGACGGACTCGCCGAGAACTTATAGATGGTATTATATCAATCATCAGATGGAATTTCTCAGGTGGCATGGGTACAGGTTAGTCCTTTGACCTGAAATTGTCATTTATCTCGTGTGAGTTCCCACTGTATTTTGATTACTATACTACCACGGCTCAAAGTACTTGTACAGAAAGGTTTTAGTTGGGTACAGTCCAGAGCCACATGGAGGCAGTGGTCGATTGTTAGGGATTCGTCTCTCCTGCTATTAGGAGTCGATGCCGAAGCTGTGTTCAGTTGGCTATCACTAGAAATCCGTGGCCACGGTGGATGAGATTTACTGATAGTTGATCAATAGTATCTATGTTGGTGATGAACTTGACTTAAACATGACTTATCAGCTTAGTAAGGGTCTGACGTTATCCAACCCCAAGAAACCATATGCGATACTCTTTGACGAAAAGACCGAACTGTACGGAGATTGTCACATTCAGGCTCAATAGGGTAAGGACGTACTTAATTGTCGACCCCCCTTTGGTAAGTAGCTGGGTAGCCATTACGTACAGCTAGTGTCGCTGACGTGCTTGTGGTTAAATCTACTGCCAGCGTATTTTTGAGTATTTAGAATCCCACACATAGGGTTTTCCCGGTCCTGAGGAGCCGTACGCTGGTACATCCAGGGGTCCGATTAAATACGTGTACAGGATACACGGACATTAATCGAACGGTTGATAATACTAGCCGGCATAGGATTAAACCGGATTATTAAATCAGGTTTTGATTTAATAATTTATATATGTATTTTAATACATATATTTTAGTAGTATTGTTCACTATTCATTTTCTCTCTTTGGTGATATCCGTATTTTTATACGGATACGCGTATATGTAGCGATACATATACCAGGTGAAGTATTCCGTATTTATACGAGAATGCTTCTAGAAGTAGGACACCTCATATTTATTTATCTATTTAGAAAATAAATGAAAATGAGGTGGAAAGGAGGTGGCATGAAGCATGGTTGTGCTTGTAGATGAGATGTCTTGGCATTTAATGTTGAAATGATTTGGGTTCACTATTAAACCATGGTTAATAAATGCAAAGCCATTCATTTTTCAACATATGATTATGATTCACTTTCTACACTTAATGATTTTCATGTGAGTTGCTTCATGCTTCATGGAGAGTTTTTCCATTCTCTCCTCACCTCTTCTCCTTCTTCTTCTTGCTCCCTTTTGAGCATGATTTAGAGAGAAAAGTTTAGTGAAAAATTCCTACATCATCCACCATCCATCCTTAGCAAGTTTGGATCGTCGGTCAGAGCCTCTTCCGGTTTCTCTCGGGTGGATCTTGTTTGGCGAGAGTGGTCGACTTTCAAGAACGATCCAGGCGGCTACGAGTTTGGAGGGGTCTTCCACAATTGAGTGGACACGCGTTGAAAGTTGTAATTTCTGCATCCTTGCATTTCTAGTTTGCTAGTTTAGGATTTTGGATTTATTTCTTGGGTTATGGGTGTTTGGTGCTCGTAAAAAGTTTTTGTTTTCGCTTCTGCCTCGCCGCGGCTTCCGCGTTGTGTTACTTCTGCTCTGATCTGTGATGTTTATCATTGCTTGAGATGAATGGCTATATATATATATATATATTATATAATAAATGTTGCTTATGTTTTGCATCTGCGCTAGTCATGTCCCTTCCCTGTCGTAAGTTAAGTAACCTTACGGTGAAGACCCGGGCCCCTATGGCGAATGCAGATGGCATAAGCGTACTTTCTATTTTCTTTTCTTCTGTAATGATAGGGTTAATTGATGGGACTGCATTAATTCTAATTAATGCAATGAAACAAACCAAAAGTTTAATGTCGTTGGAACAATTTAAAAACCACTCGGTTTTCTTTAAAAACAACTTTTAAATGCGGAGCCTAAACCACTCCTTTTAAAAGCTATTTGGTTCCTTCGACTATATCAAGTTCATTACGTTCATGGTTTTTTCCAAAACAAGCCGTAGCCCTCCATCATTTCAAATAGGTATCCACTTGTATTCAAGCTATGTATTTTGACCTTCGTCAAGGCATAGTGATTGGTAACTAATGGATATTTATCTGTAGCATAGATAGATGCGTTAATTTAGGACAAGCGTACAACTATTTTGGCCTTCATCAAGGGTTTGCACGAATGGGTCTAGGTTAACCAGTTAATGACGGGTTGAACTTGACTTGCAACTTATGATATTTTGGCCTTTGTCAAGGTCATAAGCGCTTAGGGCAAAAACCACATTGGGAGTTTCAAAAGAAAAGGAAACTTGTTAGTTTTACATACCTTCGGGAGTGCGATGATTTTGGTAGGATTTTTTCAAAATTATCACACAATGATAGTTAGATCCCGATCCCACCGTGAGTAATTACTATTACTCTTCGGGAGATTTTTTCACTTTACAATCAATGTTAAAACCCGGTAGATCTTTAGAAAGGTGTAAGCGGGGAAACGCCTCCAGGGAAAAAAGGTTATTTAATTAAGGAACATCATGAAAGCAATGTAAAACTTCCCTCAAAGTACCGACACTCGCCTGGACGAAGGTTAAATAAAGAATTGTAGGGTGCGATTGATCCCGACTAATTCTTCTTTTATGGTTTGAAGGAGAATTCGAGGAAACAGTGGAAGCCATTCTGTTTAGATAAACTAAAAACCAATCTAAATTTGTAAGACCGTCTATGCTAAGTGTTTCTTCTCTCTCCCCTAATTGCATAGACCAAGATGACTAGGCTTAAATTACTATTAGATAAAAACATATTAACGGGGTCGAACTATAAATATTGTCTAAGTAATGTCCAGATGGACATTACTTATAATAAGTTAGGCTACCTCTTTACTACTAAAGCCCCCGTCGTCCTAAGTCCAGATTCCATAGTCGCGGACATTGAGGTCCGTAAGACTTGGGATATTGACTATGCGAAAACCAAGTGGCTCGTGCAGGCCTCCATGGATAATGAACACTAGAGGCGGCACGAGAAGATGGACCTAGCTTCCGTCTTCCTCCATACCAAGGATTTATATGGCGAGCAATCCCGTATCAGAAGATATGAGACCTCGAAGAAACATTTTCAAGCGAGGTTGGCTGGTGGGCCATCTATAGGGGACCACGTCCTTAAGATGATCAGCCTCATTGAAGAGCTCGCAGACCTTAGGACCACGTTGGAGAATGAATTGTATACAGATTTGATTCTACAGTCCTTCCCCTTTATCTATGCACAGTTCATATTGAATTTCAATATACAAGGAAAGGAAGTTACACTTTCAGAGCTCCTCAACATGTTGAAGAGTGTATAGGGCACCCTAAAGAAATCCAGAAAGATACCCGCTCTGCTTGTGGGGAACCTTCTTCCTCTAAATCCAAGGCTGAAACCAAGGGCAAGGGGAAGAAGAAGAAGACCCCCACCAAACTGAAAGGCGGTATCGTTAAGGTACATGGGAAGGGCAAGGAAAAAATTGGAGGGCCAATAGTAGCAAAGGAGGAATGTTTTTACTGTCACAAGAAAGGTCATTGGAGAAGGACTGCTGGGCTTGGAAAGCCAAGAACCAGGATTCGAAGCAAGTTGTGGTTTCGGCTTTAGGTGTGTTTATAATTAAGAACTGTTTGTCAATAAACTCTAGCTCCTGGGAATTGGATACCAGTTCAGGATCTCATATCTGTAATTTTTTGCATGCACTGAAAATCCATAGAGTTTTGAAGGCAGGCGATATTACCCTCAGGGTTGCAAACAGAGCGAGCGTGGATGCCGTTTTCGTAGGGAAATATCACCTAGGATTGACAAGTGGAAATATTTTGATTTTGCGTAACTGTTTTTGTATACCTAGTATGACATATAATGTCATCTCTCTATCTTTATTATCTAAAGAAGATTATGATTTTATATTTGTAAGCGATGTTTTTAACATTCACCTTAATCATGTCTTGATTGGGTTCGGTATACTAGATAACGGTATATACGTATTAAATCAATATCAAGCTTGCAATGTCCAAAACACACTTAAAAGAAAGAATCCAGAATTAAATCAAGCTTTCTTATGGCATTATAGACTAGGTTATATTAATGAAACACGGTTGACGAACTTAAATAAAGATGAATATTTGGATCCGTTTGAATATCTATCTTATGCAATTTGTCAATAATGTATCAAAGGAAAGATGACAAAGACCCCGTTCACTGAACACGGAGAAAGAGCTACCGATTGGGACTCATAAACAACGACGTGTGTGGCCCAATATCTACACATGCAAGAAGTGGTTATTCCTACTTCATTACTTTTACCGATGATTTCTCAAGGTATGGATATGTATTTTTGATGAAACACAAATCCGAGACCTTTGAAGAATTCCAGGAGTACAAGAAGTTGGAACTTTACCTGCACGCGGATTGTAGTTTTGAAAGAAAGGTTTTAGAAATGCGGCGCACGCTAGAACGGTCTTGTTTTAAAATTTTAAACCACAAGTGTACGACGCGTTGTAGCTGGCCGACAAGTACGGGTCGATTCACAGGAAATTGATGATTATGGATTTTTATTGCAAGTTCAAGAAGAAAAGAATGAGTTAGAATAGGTTTGTCAAGAAATTAAGAAAAAAACAAGGTATAAGGAAAGAAAATCGGCCGTGGTTCCGGACTGGATGGTTGAATCATGGCGAATTCTTAGATGCTCCCTTGATCATGAATTGTTCCGTCCTTGTGTTGGATCCGACGTGAAGCATGGTTTGTCAAGACGTTTGCAAAACACAAACCATCAAGATGTCGATGTTCAACGCAAGAAATGAAATGGATCCGTATTGTTCTTACTTATCATTTATATGTCCAAGTATTAAGTATCAAAATTAAGCACAAGGGTTAGCAGGTATACATCATCAATAAATACACAAATTAGCACATGAGAGCAATGCGGTTTAGCATTAAACATGCTAAGTGAGTGGGTGATAGTATAGGGTATATGAATGAAGAAGGGTGACAATCAACTTGTTGACAAAATACCCTATCAAGACACTTAGCAATCTTAACACTAGTTTGATTCTAACTTTAATATTGCAAAATGGGGACTTGGAGAGAATATGGTCTATGATGAGATTACCAAATAACCATAGAATCACATATCATATCAAACCAACACAATTTAACAAGCTTAAGGTTACAATCAAGATTTGAGTACATTAAACATCACAAGAGAATGAGTAAGGAAAAACCATTCATTTCACATCCTCACCATCACCACAACCATAAAGATTACTCAAATATCACAAAAGAGAAAATAAAACACAAGAGAAGAAATATGAATAAAATAAGTAGGTAAAAGAAAACAGGTGCAAGTTCATTATTCACAAAAGTGGAGGGCTTGAGCTACAGGGTAGATAGCAATTTTAACCTCCTTAATGGAGCCCTCAAATTAGAGCTCAAAAAGCAAAGAAGAAGAAGGTATCAAATATTACAATTTGTTTTCTCACTCCACAAGCCAACCCAGAATTTAATCTGAGATATGCTATATATAGGCAACTTAAAATCAAAAAGTAACTATACAAATGGACTAATAAGACCACAAAAGACCTACAAAAGATGAACGAGCCAAACTGGCCATGTCTTGGCTGCAAATTGCGGCCAAGATGATTAAATCCACGGTCATGGGTTGGAGGGTAAGCCCCATCTAGGTTCTGTTGCCTTCTAAGCTCAAGAGTATATCTTTGTTGTCTTAATTTCTTTTAATTCTCACTTGGATGCAATCTGGAGTTAAAACACAGAGAAAGGATCAAGTGGGTAATGAATTGTGTTCACACTTCAAATCACCACTTTTTCAAATACTTATTACCATGCCCACTCGCCCAAGCCACTTGTGCACCCACTTGTTCAAACCTACTTGCAAGACACCATGATGGTGTTTGCCCACTTGATGCATCATGATGGTGCATCTACTTGATCCACACTTGATATTGTTGTTTGTATCATGTTGGACCAAAATAATATATTTGTTGTAACAACAATATTCGTTGCAAAACCGACAGAGTTGATTTGTATTCTGTCCTGTTTGCAGTCCCAGCTAAAAACCGTCGTTTCTGTGCATATTGTGCAGAGTTTCTAGTATTTCTGCTTGTGTACCTATAATCTGTACTAATGAGCAGACACAGATTAATTAGCACTGTTTATTGACAAAATGATAGAAATTGAGCGGTATTAAAATGTAATTAATCATGCTGAACAAATACCCCCAAACCTATCTTTTGCTCATCCCGAGCAAAACAAAATCCTATCCTCACTTTTGCAGGGAACGCGATTGCACTGAGTCGGTGCAACAAGTCGTTAAACCTCTAGATGTCTCTAGTAGGAGGATTTTTGTCTCCTGGGGTTTTTTAGTGGATTACACCTACAAAATCCAGTCAAGCTAGTTTCGTGAGGTAACTGTTGATTCTAATCCTAAGGTTCAGCATCAAAGCTAGGAATTCTATCACCCTAAGTCAAAAACGTCAAACCTTTAATTTTCACTCCCCACAACTCATTTAACATAAGTTCATATATGTCGTTATGTATGCGAATAGCGTCGTTATGTTTCAAAAACTCCGACTAGTGTTATCATGTTGCAAATACGGACCAGGAAAAAGTTCAAAAAGGATCACACGAGTTTGAAAAGACTTAAGGTTTTCTCAAGTTTTATTCTCCAGTTAGGTCTCAAATCAGAATTTCTATCATCTTTAACAGAGAACTAAGTCTTAATCTTCACTCCTGCCTTCTACCTGTCTTTGTTCATACACACCTTCCATGATCGTGCAAAAATTATTATAATCTTACAAATTAAACTTTTATATCTCCGCTAAAAAGCTGTTATAGTCAAAAACTCGTAACTGCCAAGATTATTCTCCCACAAAGAATCGTGAGGACTTTTAACTTAGAGAGAACACTTGCTTAACTTACTTTATTTGGCGATTGAAGACATAACGAGCTTTGGGTCAATGACTCCCAAACCTGATGGTTTTAGGGCATTAGGTGTACAGACACCTCTAGGACTTAATTGCCCAAGATACCAAGGCCACAAAAAAAGACTCATTTTATTGCGTTTAAAATATTCTGAAAGCAGTGCAAACGGAGATAGTGCCAGTTTTTCTTTTCATCCCAAAGACGTGTTCGTGTAGATAAGGTGTGTAATCACTCCAACAAAGTTATGGATGGATTATTTTTCAGACTTTAGTCTCCATTAAAGCTTTCAATAATATCCTTTCATAACGATTTCTCTTTATAAACTATTCTTGATATTACTTATTTCAGCACAAATCTACTTGATCCTAAAGAAGTTTATCAATTTTATAAAAATTTAAAGACATTTTAAACTTGTCATCTAATTTTCAAAACTCACGACACGTGTAGTATGATGCAAAGATGTATATTACCTATGGTTAACTCAAAGGAGGGTTATCTTTTAGGTTATCAATTTCTAAAAATAGGATTTATTTGTTTCTATCTTATCAAACTAAATCGTCGGACTTCAAGTCTAAATTATCCACTAGCTAACTTGACGACAAAGTTTTTATGTTTTGAAATTTTTTCAAATTTTTTGTGAGTTTTTTAATATATATACAATACAGAATTTGCACATGATGCAACAAAAAGTAAACGAACTACTCACCCCTAAACCTGAAATGTATGATGTCCTCATCATTGTCCTCATTTCCGGTTGCTAGACTTAGACATCTAGGGTGAGTTTTTAATCACAAAAAGATAACCTAAGAACTAAGAAGAAAATAAGGTATTTACAAAATGTTAACTAATTACAACAATTAAAAGTTAGAAGATAGTGTTAGTCCAGAATTAGTACCAGTCATTCAAAAAAATTGTCAAAATAAGACCAGGCCTGGTAAAAGAAATTGTATACAAAAAAGAAAAAGAAAATGTTAGGAGTATGATTTGATGTTAGTACTTGGAAAAGTTGTGTGAAAGTAGGGATCAGAAAACATTATAGACGAAGACGAAATTTTGAAGGAGTCAAGGAATTGTTTCCCGGATGAATTTTATTTTCAAGAAGCATGTGTTGAGTTTCGAGCTCAAGTTCATTTAGAAACTGGAATTCATCATCAAAAAGTTTAGCAAAAGAGAGGTTCTTATGATGCTCCTAAAGTGATCGTGACTCAAACTTACCAAGAATATCAAGCTCATCCGCAAATTTCTCCTCAAAACTCGGCATGAAAGAATGTTTATAAAAGTTATCTTCCTCCCTATATTCCTTCATAATCATATTCTCATCAATGCAGCTCATATCTTCCAATTCAAGTTCTCCCTCAACATATTGACCTATGGGTAGGATAATGTCATCCAAAATTATAGGTTCCCACTTAAAAGTTTCGTCAAAAACTATATTAATCAGTGATACTAAAGTTGTGGGTTCCTGGTTGTGAATTTTGTCGAGCACTATATGGACACCATACCCATCAAATTCACAAGCTTTCTCCTCTAAAATTTTATCGCTAAAATCAGTTGGTGCAAGAATATCATCTTCAAGAAGTATATCAGTTAAATCGTCCTTAAGATTACAAGTGATAAGAGATCTATTTGGTAGCTGAAAGCTAGGGTCGGATTGACTCGGAGGGTTTTCTTGCTTGTCCTGATAACACTTAATCAAATAAATTATATTGTCATCATCTATGAAATCATCAAAATTTGTTTGATCATTTATCTCACTCAGATGACTTCCTCGATGACAGATATTGGCATTATTGGTTTCATGCTGACTGTGTTCACTCTCTAGAATCTGTCCAGCTAAATATTTCACTTGTTCGTCGATTCTAGCCAATGATTGAGATTGAGAGTGAAACAATTGATCAGATTGTTGTATGAACATAGCTAGCGTCGAAACTGTTTGATTCTCAACTTCAATAATCACTTCTAAATATTTCTCTAAAGCGGTCAACCTAGCATTCATCTCACTATCATACCCTATTGATGTGTCAATTTTTTCAGTAAGGAAGGGTTGTGATGGTAACAATGCTAAAGCAGTCATCTGGTTGACCTCTTTCTCTAAATTTTCCATCAATTGCTCTATATTTGAAGTGGGATTGGGTTCAAGAGTGTTAAGTGGGTGATCGATATTAAAATTTTGGCATGGTTGGTCACCCCTTACACAAGGACAGTTCTCAAGAATGTAAGAAGAATTTTGGTAATTTGAACAAAAGAATTGGGTATGTGTATAAACAAAAGAACATGGATCGTGAGGAAACGAATTGAACTGTGTATCACCCATATCAACAAGCATTCACAAAATCACAAAATAAAGAATATAACACATGATTAGTCTAAAATATTGTACATTTGAATGAATATTTTCCCTACTATTATTAAGTACTAAAAGGTATTTATTGCAATTATAGAACATATGAGGGTTTATTTGTTTAAATTTTATTATCATGTGTTTCTACATTATAATTGACATAATGAGGGAAAATACATGCATATAATATTTATATGAAATATTAGTAATTAAAATACGCATATCATATCAAATATTTCTAATCAATATTCTTAAGATTTAATATCATATAAAATAGTTAGGATAATATCTCAAAAATACCAAATACTACTAACACTTTGATTTGAGATATTGTGCATATATTAGCTCAGGTCTGGAATCCAAGAGATCCGAGTTAAATCAGGATGTCGGAATCAAATCTGCCAAAATATTGAAGCAAATCATGAAATCTAGAAATGGCAGAGACTCAGAGAATTATTCTCAGAATATAGACATCTAGAGGATCTCCACATGACAATACAAAACACCAGAAAAAATCCCAAAGCCTGATCCTACTAAACTGCGGCGGATCTACGGCTAAAGATAGGGATTTGCGGCGGAACCGCGGTGCATTGATGGCCGTAGGATCTTAGATTTTGGGGATTTGATTTTAACAGCATATATTATTATATGAAATCTAGGGTTTCTATTTTCTGTGACTATATAAGGGACCGAGAGCTTCACATTAAAGATCATCATCGAAGAGATCAAGAGGTCCAAACAATCTACGCATCCGAGTGATCATCAGCTATTCATCTACTTCCAATAAGAAAGAGATCTGGAGCAACTAGGGTTCTTATAATCTACTTTCAAAGGATTTGTAAATGCAATAGTTGATTAATAAAGGTAGTGTTTTTATTGTTCTTTTTGCAATTAATTTCCGCACTTACTTTCTGCACTTACTTTCTGCTTCTTAATCATGTTTTTACTCTTCATCCTTTCTTCTAAATCTTTAACCATGAGCGAGTGATTCCTAACTTGCTAGGGTCCGTAGGATAGGGTAGAACAATGGATGATAAAATGTTTTAACCTCTTTTATACATTTTAATGTTTATAAACTTTAGCAAAATAAATTTTAACCTCCTTATCGAGCGCGCTACCAATTTATTGATAGTCACGACCACGATTTGAGATTAGTTTAACACTTGTTTTGTTAAGAGCTAGACATGAATAGAGATCAATGCAAGGACAAGGGTTAGTATTGGGGAAACCCTAGTTTCTTCTAAGAAACCCTAATCTACATTCATCACCATCGATCTAGTTTTAAACTATTAAAAGATAAAAAGAGTCATTTTTAATTATTCATCCGTTACTACTAAGTCATATGAACCCTACAAGGCTTTTCTTTATAAAATTATATCAGTAATGACAAACAATCACCCTTCTTTAATCAATTCGTCTAAAGCAAGAAAAGAGCTCACGTTTCCCTGCGGACGACCCGTACTCATCGCGGTTAGCTACTAGCGACACCGTCTTGATTGCGGTTACTTTACGAACACACTTTTTTTAGCACATCAATCAAATGGCGCCGTTGCCGGGGAAACGGGTGTAATTTTTTTCTTGTTATTCGGGTTGATTTCGTATAAAATCTAGCAAATATATTATAAACGAGAACCAAAACCGTATCTTGTGTATTTAACGATTATTGTGCAAGTTTTACCGAGGGATCTGGAGTAACTGGAGATAGGAAACAGAGATTCAGAGACTTTCAACGTAGCCCAGAGGAGTATAGGAGGGCATTGAAGAAAAATTGGCAACCGATCCAACTACCTTGCAGTGGAACCACGGCGGAATAATGCGTTTTGCGGTGGAACCGCGGTGCGTTGGAAGAACTGAGACGCCAAAATCTTCAGGTAATTTCCTAATATCTTTCTTTCTCCTCTAAGCCCCAATAATATGATCTTTCCTGCAGGATTCTTTGCAAATATCGCTGCTCAAAAATCTTTTTGCGTGTTTTGATATCGGTTTGATTGTGCATATCTAGACCGGAAATTAAGGGGCAATAACCCAAATTCAGATTAGGTGGGGATTTCATCCCCCTTTCTAGGCCCTACAAATAAAAAAACGAGCATACTACCACCCTACATTAATTAAAAAATATCTAGACCAAGCCTCTAAGGACCGTCGCGCTCAATTAGGACAGAGGAAGGTCATGGGTAATCTATCGCTTATTTGCATTTCTCTTGTAGTGTCTAGGCAAGTGTGACTAAGGAAAATGGTTACTTAATTAGGCCCGCTATTTCGGTAATTCGTATAGCGGATACCTCCCACTTACCTGGCACTTACCTGGCCACAAGAGTGATAAAGATGTGGTAGATGATTGATCATGCGACTTATCCTTTGGAAAGCTAGGAGCGGTTTAGTGATTTGATCTAGGTGACCCTAGTTCTAAGGATTGATTGTGCATTTTGTGATTTATTGAGTCAAGCCTCACGTCTGACGGTTTTTCAAAACAAACCTTCTAAAAATCGTTCTCACACATGCTGCCACGTGCACTAAACCCGCTTAGTGCATGATCGGCTGGACACAGGATTCTAGTGCTCGTCTTGTCCGTGTTTTTTCTATTGACTCCAAAGTCGATACTTCTTCATGTTCTATTTCTCCTCCACCCACCACATCTCCCAAAATGGACGGTTCTCCATCGGGATTTAACGATACCACCATGCCACCATCTGTAGGTGTGCAGAATCCACCGCGCATCTCTTTCCAAGAAAGATGCTACACCGTACGCGTGCCCCTTCCTACTTGTCTGTCTTTTCTACCGACCAATAGGGGTAATTTCGAAATTAAACCCCATTTCATCAATTTATTGCCTAAATACCACGGGCTTGAATCTGAAGACGCATACGTTTTCATAACCAGATTCGAGAACATATGTGCAATGACGAGCACAACCCATCTTTCAGGAGATTCTATGTGATTACGTCTTTCCCCTTTTATCTTATGTGATCTAGCAAAAAATAGCTTTATAGCACCGCCGTACATTCTATCGCTAAATGGGATGAATTCGTTATAGAATTCCTTAAGAAGTTTTATCCTAATCACAAAACTGCCCGTGTTCGTAGCGAGATTAACCAGTTTACCCAACTTCCCAACGAACCATTCTGGAAATGCTTTGAACGGTTTAAGGATCTTCTTGTACAATGCCCCCATCACGGAATTGATAGATGGCAACTTTGACAAATTATATATGAGGGTGTTAATCCTGCCACGAAACAAATACTTGAAACCATTTGTCAATGCCATTTCATGTCAAAAGACGATGGCGAAGCTTGGCAATTTCTTGAGGATCTCGCAGAACAAACCTCACAATGGGAGAGCACTATACTAACATCATCTTCATCCAGGGTAGGTATCCATCAGCTCGACGTCTCCATCGCAGTGAAAGCCGAAATGGCCGCGATGCAAAAAAAACTCGAAACTATCGAAAAGAAAGTCTCGTCAACCTTCCTAAACCAAGTTATTCTCCCCAAAACCGTGTGCGGTTGCTGTTTTGACCCATCATTTAACAGAAGAATATCCTTTCAATCCTCCATCTCAAGGTCATGAAAAAACAAATGCTGCTTTTCAGCAACAATCTAGAAATGACCCTTATTCATTCACATATAATCAGGGATTGAGGAATCATCCTAATTTTTCTTGGAACCAAAACCAATCTCAAAATCAAAATCAGTTCTCAAGCCAAAATAACTATCAAAGGCTTCCACAGCAACAGCCACCACACCAAATTCATCACTCCTTTTAAATGCAATCTCTTCAAAATCCGGCCAACAACTTTGCTCCTTATAATAATATTTCAACGGCCGGTACCGATAAAACCTCTGCACTCGAACGAAACTTAGAAATGTTCATTAAACAATCCATGCAAACGACAGCTAATTTAACGTCTTCTATCCAAACGTTAGTGCAACACACTGTTTCCCACGGTGAAAGTATAAAATTGATAGAAGCACAACTTACACAGTTAAATACCGCAATGAGTAAAAGAGAGAAAGGGAGACTTCCATCTCAACCTTTACCAAATTCCGGCCACTCACAAAACGCGAATCTCATCCTTCAAAATCATAATGTGAGTGTTGTAACTACGTTGAGATCGGGAAGAGTGTTGTATAATCAAGTTGGTGAATAAGTTGAAGTTGATGATATTGATGAAACCCCGGGTACTATTTCTACTTCTACTTCATCTAATCCAACATCTTCTTCCGAGCCTATTCTCTGTTTTCCACCAGGTGTTCATACCGTAATTTTGCATTATTATATTCCCCATTCTTATGCATTTTACAAATAAACAGGTGCTTTTGACCCATGTCTGCTACATAGTGACAGGTTACAGGTTCTCGGAACAAAAACAGTGAAAAAGATAAAAGACGATGCAAAAGCGAGACTACGACCAACAAATAGAAGGATCTTGATCAAGCCTACACGAAGATCAGTTCACAAAGTACAAGGCATAGCAAGGTTAAAAACTTCGACACGAAGCAAATGGTAAAAGCCCACTACATTACTCACTGTGAAGATCTGGAAGAGAAATGGAAAACATTCTGAAGAACCAGATAAAGAAATAGGAAGACAAAGACACCCAGAACCAGCACAAGAAGTTGCAGAATCCAAGCTCATCATTTGGCCGCGGAACCGCGGCCAAACCTGGCTTACGGCCGCGGTTCCGCGGCCGTGCGGAGCCCGTAGTGGCGAAAGTTTTTACCAAAATGCTGGCGGCGCGTTGACTAGTCTACCTAGGGGCAATTTTGTAAAAGCATACATGCGGCGATTGTGAACCTAGGGTTTTCTATGTCCTATAAATAGAGACCCAAATTCTTGTATTAGGTTATGCATCCTTTCATCAATAAAATTCAGAATTCTCTTAAAGTTTTGTAGATCATCAATTTGTAAGTAGATTTATTTTTGCCCTAGTTCTTAGTTTCACTTTCTGCCCTAGATAAATTCTTATTTGCCTTAGTTTAATCTAGATTAGAATTTTTATTAATCTGCGGTAGTTAATTAATCTCTTAACTCTTAAAACAAATTAAAAATCATGTCTTTTGTAGATCCCTCAATGAGCGAGTAGTTTCCTCGCTTGTTAGGGTTAGGATTAAGGAAGGGTTTGAGAGATGAAGATCTCTCACCCCTTTCTTGCCCAATCACTTGTTAATAATTAGGACTCCATGCATACATTCATATTCCTCTCCCTACGGCACCCTACCCATGAGGTAACGGTGGCACCGTAGTATAAAAGACCGGATATGCATGTCTTCCATGGAGGTTAGGGAAAGGATTAAGAAAGGACGGACAAGGATCTAGAGGAAGAAACACCGTTTCTTCCCGATCATCCTAATCCCCTTTATTAATAATTACCATAACTCCTAAAAAGATCTAATTTAGGGCGTTGAAAGAGGTGGGAAATTTTAATTTACCAAACTTAACCTAAACCTAACCCTAGCAAGTTTCCTAATCCTAGTATAACTCAAATTAGTATTTGTTATAAAAGATGCAAACACCCTTTGGAATTAGCTCGTTAGAACAATTAGAAAATTAACACCATCGCTGTGGACCGACCCGTATTCACCGGCTAGCTACCAAGCGACGCCGTTCTTGATTGCGGTTAACAAATACTTTTGATCTTGAAAAAATCCTTAAATCAAATGGCGTCGTTGCCGGGGATGGCGTAATATTTCCTTTCTGCAATTTCGGGTTAATATAAAATATAAAAATCATTAAAAAAACTGAAAAATATATATATAAATTCTATCATCTTTTATTGTTTGAAGGGTTTCTTGTGTGAATCTTCGCAGGATCGACGTACAAGTTCGGATCTGGAAAAATCCAGAGAGCGAAACAGAAATCTGAAGATCTGAACAGCAGGGGATTTCAACAACAGAACAGCAGACAAAATCTCGGGATCTGAACCATCCACGTGACCGCAGAAGCGCCGCGCGACCCTCCTTCCGACCGCTAAACTGCGGCGGCCTGGTGACTTCGGCAGGTAGAAAAAGCACTGTAATTTTTCTTTCTCTCTCCTCTGCAAATCCCGATATATTTTTTGTCAAATCTCCTGCAGGATTTTTTGCGCTAAAAAAATCTCTCCCCCTTCTAATAATTGATCTTGTGCAGGATTCTTTGCGCCGCGCTTAAAATAAAAAATTTGATTGCAAGTGGTTGTTACTGTTTTGCATATTTTTAATCGGACTTTAAGGGGCTTAAGACCAATCCAGATTGGGTGGGGATTTCATCACCCTTCCCAGGACCCCAAAAATCACATAAGGCATATGCATTGACCATATTTAATTAAAAAATACTAGACTCAGCCCTAAGGACGTCGCGCTCAATAGGACAGAGGACTAGTTGTAGGCATCGGCCGTTGATCCTAACCTGACTTTGCGGTGTCTAAGCAAGTGTTTCTAAGGCGAGTAGTTACTTAATTAAGGCCACTACTTGTAATAGAGAGCCTCCCACTCACCTGGCACTCACCTGGCCGCAATTGGCGGTGAAGAGGCGGTTTGAGGTCCTATCTCTAGCCCTTTGGAACAGTTAGGAGCTGTCTAGCTGACCTAGGTGACCCTAGATCTATGCCTGATTGTGCATTTGTGGTTGATTGCATTTGTTTCAAAGTCTCATATCGAAAATCTTTTTGCAAAAAAAATGCTCCACATAAAAAAGGAAAAAAAAGGAAAAAAAATTACAAAAACTTGCAACTTGTCGCTAAAGAAATCCTTGCACTCCGCTTACACCACTTTCTTCTCATTGACGTTTTCTTACCTCCACATTCTGTCTCTCGCCTTTTTGACTACGCTACCTCTTTAGTGTATATCTGGTTGGACTAGGGACACTAGCGCCCGATTAGTCCGTGTTTCGTTGGTACCGACCGACGAACCTTTCGACTCTGAAGTCGAAATCATTTCCACTTCTTCACTTTCACCTTCAAATTCTTCTTCCGAAGGTATGTCGGGATATAATCCTAACAACACCTTACCCACGGGACTAATTCCACCTCCGTTAGATGCGAATAACCCGAATCACCCGCCTGTTGAAGCGCCCCAACGAATCTCGCTCCAAGATCTTTTCTACCCAATCTGTACCGCCCTTCCTACTTGTCTTTCACTCCCACCGGCAAATGGGGACAATTTTGAGATCAAACCCCACTTCATCAATATGCTGCCAAAATTTCACGGATTGGAATCCGAAGATGTCTATATCATTATCAACAAATTCCAAAACGTTTGCGCAATGATGAAAACAACCCAATTATCAGACGATGCTATAAGGCTAAGGGTCATTCCTTTCACCTTATGTGACTTAACCGAGAAGTGGTTATACAGCACAGCGTCGCATTCAATTAAGAATTGGGAAGAGTTTATGAAAGCTTTTCTTAAAAAGTTCTATCCTCATCACAAGACTGCTAGAATACGCAACAAGATTATACAATTTTCCCAGCTTCCTTCCGAACCATTTTGGAAGTGTTTTGAAAGATTCAAAGACCTACTTGTTCAATGTCCTCACCATGGGATCGAAAATTGGCAACTTTGCCAAACATTATACAAGGGATTGAACCCGGCAACGAAGCAGTTGCTAGAAACCATTTGTCAAGGTCACTTTCTAACAAAATCTAGTGAGGAAGCGTGGCAGTTTCTCGAGGATCTTAGTGAACAAACAATTCAGTGGGAGAGCACCAAGACCACCTCATCTTCTTCTATTGGTCAGTCTAGGGCAGGCATACATCAATTAGATATGTCGATTGCTATGAAGGCCGAGATGGCCGCACTTACGAAAAAGCTAGAAGCGATTGAGACCAAAATCTCATCGCCTTCTCCTGCCCCTGTTGTGCCCCCACGAACTGTTTGTGCTTGTTGTTCGGATTCATCACATCTCACCGAAGAGTGTCCTTACAATCCATCTGCTAAAGGACATGATCACGTCAATGCTGCCTTTCAGCAACGACAGAGAAATGATCCATACTCTTCGACATACAATCCGGATTGGAGGAGTCACCCAAATTTCGCTTGGAACCAAAATCAACAATTCCAAGGAAACAACAATTTTCAAAGGCCTTGTCACGACCCAAATATTTCGACTCGTGACCGGCACTTAACCACGCAACGTCTACAGGCGTAACACGACTAAGTAAGCCGAACCCAGAAATCAAAACCATTTAAAAGTAGTGAGTGTTGAAAACATTTAATTAAAGCATTTAGAAAACCTTAGATAGTTCAATAAGTTCTTTTAAAGTTACGTTATCATTTAAATAATTTTGGCAGCATTTCCTTTGTAAAAGTAACCTCGAAATTGGGTATAAAACAGGATATAAGTGAAAATGAGATATAATGAAATAAAGCATCCCCAAACGGGAGCAATCACGCCCAACGGCAGAAACCATCACCACAAGAGTAATATACGACGCCGTAGCGAAGAATGAGCAATAAGTAAACATCACAGAATAATAAACTGCATAAAAACAGTCGGCTCCCACGAACTCGACACCAGAATACAAAATATATATCATCGTCCTCACACTGTCACTAAGTCCAGTACATATATGATAGATGGAGAATACTAGATATAAAAGGGTGTACAATAAAAGTAATCAGATACCACAACCTACCTAAAAACAAAACAGCTCTCACACCAACTGTAGTCGTATCTGTAGCCAAAAGATGCAAAAGGCAGCCTGCCGCGACTATTCTGAGGGGCAACCTGCAAATACTGTGGCACAACGAGGGTGAGTTGCCAACTCGTGAATAGAGATAACATATAAAGGTAATCGCGAGCATGCACGTACTGCGCTACTCTATCATATGCCAGCAGGTAAGATCTATATGCGACAAGCAGTAGATGCAATAATCATGCAAATGCTCTGTCAGGTAAAATAACTACAGGATGAGATACATGATAATCAATGCTGAGCATGGGATAAATAACATCTACACGGAATATCAACACGGAAAGATAATCGGTGCCCAAAACTGCACCCCAAATCCCAAATAAACTCAGGCGCCGGCACTCTCCTCGGTCCTCAAATCCTGTAAATCTCTGAGAATCACGAGTGCCCAACATCGGCACTCAAAATATCATAAAATACTCGTGTCCAGCATCGACACGCAAATCCTCATATATCGAGCTCCGTATGCCCGGATCATCCCACGGGCTCCGTCTGCGGTATCGGCCCTCGGCCTCGGCAGTATGGATCATCCCGCATCCATCTCTCGACTCTGGTCAGTATCCTCCGGATAACCGCCAGGTCCAACCAATCACCGGTAGGTACTCGCCCACCTCCAGGCTCAATCGGCAAAATCCATCGATCATCTTGCCGAGGGGAACCATACCGGGTCCACCACGAACCCGCAAACGGATCATCCAACACCTCGAATCGGGTTTCAAGCACACGTCTCAGCACCGAGAAAACGCGTGGTGGACGCACCAAAATATCATATCACGAGGAACCGGGTTTTTTTTCAAATAGTGCATCTTTTCTTAAATAATCCCACGGTCCTCAAAACCAGAAATCATACGAAAATCCAACACCAATAAGTAAATCAAATGCAATATGCTATGTACATCAAGCCATAATATAGGTACAAGGGGAAACCGCTTTTAAAATAGTTTCAATTTTTAAAGACATCATGCAGCTCCCAATTTCTATGAAAATCATAACGAATCATATATGAAATGAACTACAGCAATATAATCATGGCAATTCTACAGTGAGTGTGTCATGGTAATTACTAACGGTGTGTGTGTAACATGCAGATTAGTGCTCGTGCAGCATGAACCGTTAGTAATAGTGCGGTGTTCTATCAATTCTAAGTTTACATACATATAGCAGGGAATGCAGTATGCAACAACAGTATCCATGACAGTCAATGGGGTAAATGCAACATATAGCTATAAGGTCCTATCTGCCCTGACGCATAACGCCATGCGGGCGATATCCCCGTAGATGTTAAATCTGTTGGAGATAGTGCCCTCAGAGTCAATTATTAGGTCACAGGTACGTGATTGTAATGATTGATGGAGGACCTATCCCGGTAGGACAGTCTTACTCGAGATGATAGTATGCTATCTGGTTTACCTTTATCATCGTGTACTGTTTTAAGTGACCTGACACGTTGCTATTACACGTTGATAGAGCCCCTAGGATTCTTGCTTGACCACCAGCATTATGAGGGCGATCATATAAGTGGGAGCTGGGGGTCTATAAGCATATCCTTAAAAGGTCCCTAGTCGTGAGAGTTTCGAGACAGGGCATCGATTCTCCATAGTAGACTAGTGTATACAGTCGAGACCCCGACGAGGGGCGGTGGCCGGTCTCACAAGCCACTGGTGTCAGTTGGATCACCTAAGATGTATATAGGTGCTCATTGGGTTATGAGTACACCGGACAGGACTCGCCGGGAACATGCTAGTTGGTCATATACCAGACGTCAGATGGCAGTTCCCTGGTGACATGTGTGCAGGTTAGTTCATCGACCTGGGGATCGTCATTTGTCTCGTGTGAGTTCCCACTGTACTTTGATTACTACCCTACCACGGCTCAAAGGAGTCGTGCAAACAGGTTTTAGTTGGGTACAGTCCCGAGCCACATGGAGGCAGTGAGCGTATCTTCAGGGGTTCGTCTCTCCCGGTATTGGGGGTGAGGTCGTGCTATGTCTAGGAGAGCCATTACACGAAGCCCTCGGCCGAGGCAAGGAGATTTACTGGTAGGTATTCCAGTAGTATCTCAGGGTGTTCTGGGCTACACTCCGACACGACTTGTACCGCTTTTGGGGGTCTGACTTTTACCAACCCCCTAGGCCCGCCATGCGATGCTCATAGACGAACGGACCGAACTGTACGGATATTGTCACTGACAGGCTCAGTAGGGTGTCAGGCTGAGTTCGCTCACAGACGTCCCTTTTGGTCAATACCTGGTGGCCCGTTATGTATTGGCTTATACCTCTAACGTGCTAGTGGTTAAATCCACAACCAAGGTGTTGACGAGTCTTTAGAGTCCCCCACATTCAGTTACTCAGCTTTCGGGCGAAAGGTTGTAGAGGCCGTATGGAGATATGGCAGGGTCCGATCAGATACGTGCGGTATTGCACGGATCAGGATCGGACAGTTTGTACTATAGGCCGTATGGTTATATGGCAGGGTTCGATCAGATACGTGCGGTATTGCACGGATCAGGATCGAACGGATTTTACTAGTCGGTTTTGGTTTAAGCCGGATCCTAGTATAGTACAGTGTAGATTTTGTCTCATTGCATTTGTATTTCGGTCGAAATACAGATGCGGGTGTGTATGCACAGTATCGGGGTTTTCCTGTAATTTATTACGGGACCAGTTTTCTGGAGTTGCCAGTTTGCTTTCCGTTTCGGCCAATTTCCTTTGTATCGTTCATTGGCCGAAGTTTGGTGGAGGAGGGTTTATTTGCATTGTTGCAAATAGGCATTAATGGAGGGGGTTCTTTGCTTATTGTTGCATCATGATAGTCTCTTATTGACCTTGACTTCTAGCTATCATGATGGCTTGACTTTGTTGAGTTGATGTTGTTGATGGAGTGTGGATTTCCTTGTGATCATTTTGTTTTTCTTTCATCATCACTCACTTTCCACCCACCCCCTTGTCTTTGCACTCTCTCTCCAATCACACCAAAAGGGGGGGGGGCCGGCCATTCCTAAGGGGATGATGGGATTCATTTCATTGGGGGTGTGGCAATTTTAGCTCTCATGGTGCCTAGAAAAATGCTCTCTTGTTCATCCAAAAACATCCTTCAATTCCACCACAAAAGGCAACTCCATAATCCCAAATGAGACATGTAATCCACATTATATTCTACAGCAAATCTTGGGCACGTCGAGTAGCCGGCTTCGTGCCCGAGTTGCCTCGGCATTGAGGTGGGAGCCCGTAAAAGAAGTAGGCGATGTGGTGCACTTCCGGCGACGAGGTGGAGACCGGAGCTTCCGCAGGAGATCGGGACGATGACGAGAAGACCGGAGGACTTGGATCGTCGGTATATCTCTTTCCCATCTTGTAGTTAGCTAGGACTAATTAATGGTTCGATCCGGGTATTAGTGCGCGGCGGTTTTCCAGTTCAAGTAAAATTTAAAGTTTATCACCGCTTCCGCATTTGGCCGTCGGATTGACGGCCGGGGCGCCGCCGTGCACTTACAAAATCTACTCACCGAAGTCTCGCGCTAAGTGTAGCCGACGACTTGCTTCCCCTTTTTCGCAGTGTCCGTCTCACTCGCCTGCGAACCTAGAATTACACAATATATCACACATAAGCTCAAATCTACAAAAACGCGATATTAAGGTCAAACTAGAAACCCGCGTCGCAAACCAAGCACGCGTGTGCGCGATACGCTAAAACGTGTGATTACGCGCCTGAAACTACCCCGACGCGTCGCGATACGCAGAAACCCCAAACCCACACATGTATCACGCATGTCGCGAAGGTTTAAAAATACGAGAAACAGGTATTTAGTTCCAGATTTTTCTACAGCAACAATTAAATAAAATTACACATGCCATGAGTCTAAGGGTAGCAGCAGACACCTATAGAGCCAAACCCAACCCCATTCCCTCCCCATCTGGCCGCAAATTGCAGTCAGAACTAATATTCCGGCGGCCTGAACATGTCATATGGGGGTCGTGTTCTACACATGGGATCAGCACCTCACAACTATACTGCAGTCTTCTTAATTTTAATCTGAACTCACTGGGTCGATAGCAGTTTGCAGAAAGCTAGGTTTTGCTCAAAAACGATGAATTTGCATCAAATAGCAATCTGGTGGCATTTTAGTGCAATTGGGGGCTAAGCTAGGTTAACATGGCCCTAACAACACTCCATCAACTTACTAAAACCAATTCATACATCATTTGATCAAAGTTCCCCCTAATTACCATATATTGCACTAAAACGCACCATTAATCACTAATCGAAGCTAAGTTACACTAATTAAGCAAACTAGGGGGTAAGTTCAAGAAGTATACCCCACACTCGACCCTAGGGAGCTGGAGGAGGAAGAAGGAGTAGAGGGAAGGAGCTGCAGCTGGAGTTGTTGCTGTTGCTGCTGTTCACTGCTGCTGCTCACTGTTGCTGCTGCTGTTCACTGCTGCTGCTATGCTTGCTTCTGCTGCTGTTGTGCTTGCTGTGGATGTGGGTGTGTGAGTGTGAGAGTGAGGTTGAGAGAAATGAGCACAAGAATGAGAGGAAATGATAACTCCCAATGTCAACCCCTCCTTTCTCTCTCATCATTAAATGCAAGCATGGGCTTTGCCATGATGCATTCTCTCTCTCTCATTCTCACCAAGTCAACACTCCAAAAAAAATTCAAATTAAAACCACCATCAATTAACTAAATAAACTTAATTAAAACCCAAAAGACTTAATCCCCATTATTAAACCCACCATGGTTGCTAATCATGGTATAACCTCATTTTAAACCCTAGTTTACATGCACATATGTGTGCAAGCTAGGAAAATTCTAGAAAAATATTTATTAAATTAGGAAAAATATTTGAAACTCAATTTGGTAAACTTTTTATTAAAAACCCTTATATAAATATAATTAGCCACTAAACACATCCTAAGGTGTTACAGGCCTCCTCCTCGACAACAACAAGCACCTCCACAAACTCAATTCTAGCAACCTTTCCAACAGCAACCTTACCCTAACCAAACGAACAATTTTGTGCCCAACAATTCTTACCCTCAAAACAACTTTGTTCAACCTCATAATGATAAGGTTAACTCGCTAGAAAGAAGTCTAGATGCGTTCCTAAAGCAATCTACACAATCCGCAGCAAGGTTGGAGACTTCTATTCAATCTTTGGTGCAAAACAGTGCCTCACACGATCAAAGCATCGAATCTATTGAGGCACAAATTGCACAACTCAATGCTGTGTTGAGCGAAGGAGAAAAAGGAAAGCTTCCATCTCAACCACTGCTAAATCCCGGTCACGCACATGTTGCATATGAACAGCAGAATCATAACGTAAATGCTGTGACCACGTTGAGATCCGGAAAAGTGTTGCAAAATAATATGGGTATTAACAATGACACTCCTGTCGGTGGTCCTTCTTCATCTTCTTCACCTTCTTCTTCTTCTTCTTCTTCGTTAGAGCCTATTCTTCATCCTTCACAAGGCTCTACTTCTTCTAGCTCGAACGGACCCACTTCTCACAACACGAACACATCTACACGGGGATCCGTTCCAACTCCACAATCTGATCCACAAAAATTGGACTCAATAAATTTTCAAAATGTTGCTTTTCCAAACAGGTTGAGATCTAATAAACCAACTCCATAAATAGAGAAGATTGTAGAGTTGTTCAAACAGGTTAGCATAAATATCCCTCTCTTGGATGCAATCCAACAAGTTCCTTCATACGCGAAAATCTTAAAGGACTTATGCACCAAGAAGAGGAAATCACAAGTACCAAAGAAAGTTTTCGTGGCTAGTGCTGTTAGTGATGCTCTTGTCCAATCTTTACCCCAAAAGCACAAGGACCCCGGTTGTCCTACTATTTCGATAACAATTGGGGACAAGAACATCAATAGAGCACTATTAGATCTTGGTGCTAGCGTCAATTTGCTACCTTATTCTGTGTACGAGCAATTAGGCGTTGGAAAGCTTAAGCCCACTCATTGTACTCTCCAAATGGCCGACCGATCCATCACCCATCCTAGGGGAGAGTTGAAGGATGTGTTAATTAGAGTAGGGGATTTCATTTTCCCCGTTGACTTTATTGTTATGGATACACAACCTATAGCTAACCCCCGGAGTCAAATTCCGGTGATACTTGGTCGACCATTCTTTGCGACTTCTAATGCGGTGATCAATTGTCGTAATGGTTCAATGAATCTATCTTTTGGCAATATGACAATTGAACTCAATATCTTTAAGTTGGGAAATCAGCCTTCCGAGCCTAATTCTAGCGTACTTGATGTTTGCTCGATCAATGAGATCGCCGAGGAGGACCGTGAGTTCGAAAATTTTATGTTTGATCACAGCAATGTTGACGCCTCTAGTGCGTTCCTCCTAGAATCCGACATAGCTTTCATGCCGGACAAAGATTATGAGTGTTTCACCTTTGTAGAAGATTTTGAAGACTCCCCACCCGAGTTTGAGTCTTGTGCTTTTGCGGATGAGTTAGTTGAACCATCCGACTCGGTTGCGTACACTCGATTTGAACCGTTGATGGAATCCTTCGAGTTTGAAACAGTTACATCATTGTTACCATCAATTGTTTCACCTCCTGAACACGAACTAAAGTTTTTGCCATCGCAACTTAAATATGCTTATCTAGGTGAGAATGAGACCCTTCCCGTTATCATATTGGCCTCTCTAGCTCTCGAGCAAGAGAAGGCCCTTTTAATGGTCTTACAAAATAATCGGCAAGCTTTTGGCTGGTCTATGGCGGACATTAAGGGGATTAGTCCTCTCATAGTTGAACATCATATACACTTGATGGATGATGCCAAGCCGGTAAGGGATCCTCAAAGACGCCTCAACCCCATAATGAAAGAGGCTGTCAAGAAGGAGATTGTTAAATGTCTTGATAGTGGTATCATTTACCCTTTCTCGGATAGCCAGTGGGTTAGCCCCATTCATGTTGTGCCAAAGAAATCGGGCATTACGGTTATAACTAATGAGGCAAATGAGTTGATACCTACTCGCACCCAAACCGGGTAGCGAGTTTGCATCGACTATAGAAAACTCAATGCCGCGACAAGGAAAGACCACTTTCCTCTACCTTTCATTGACCAAATACTAGAAAGATTGGCTGGGCATGAGTTCTATAGCTTTTTGGATGGCTATTCCGGCTATAACCAAGTCCCCATTGCCAAAGAGGATCAAGACAAGACCACATTTACTTGTCATTTTGGCACTTTTGCTTATCGTCGCATGCCCTTTGGGTTATGCAATGCACCCGCTATATTTCAGCGGTGTATGATGGGGATCTTTTCAGACATGGTTGAAAAGTTTTTGGAGATCTTTATGGATGATTTCTCCATTTTTGGTGACTCCTTCGACGAGTGTTGCTACACCTTGACGCAGTTCTTACCTGCTGTTGGGATAAGAACCTAACTTTAAATTGGGAGAAGTGCCATTTTATGGTACGAGAAGGCATTGTCTTAGGACATGTCATCTCGCAAAACGGCATAGAGGTTGATAGAGCCAAAATTGAGGTCATTTCCAATCTTCCTCCTCCTAAATGCATCAAAGACATCCGAGCTTTCCTTAGCCATGCCGGTTTTTATAGACGGTTCATCAAGGATTTTAGCAAGATTGCTAGACCCTTGACTCTCTTATTGGCCAAGGACACAACATTTGATTTTGACTCAACTTGCATGGAAGCGTTCGAGTCATTGAAACACTCTCTCATTTCTGCGCCCATTCTTTCATCTCCAGACTGGACGCATCCATTCGAAATTATGTACGATGCATCAGATTTCGCCATTGGTGCTGTTCTTGGACAGCACATTAATAAGATGCCGCACGTAATTTATTACGCTAGACGTACACTAAATGAGGCCCAACTGAACTACACAACAACAGAAAAAGAATTTTTAGCCGTTGTGTTTGCACTTGAAAAATTCCAGCCTTATTTAATCGGCTCTCTAGTTATTGTGTAAATGGACCATTCAGCTCTTCGTCACCTTTTTGCGAAGAAGGATGCTAAATCGAGGCTAATACGTTGGATCCTCTTGCTACAAGAGTTTGACCTTGTCATAAGGGAAAAAAGAGGATGTGAGAACGTAGTGGCCGATCACCTTTCACGACTTCCTTCTTCGCCTACACTTGAAATTCCAATCAAAGATGTTTTTCCTGATGAGCAACTCTTAACCGTGTCTTGCGAACCATGGTTCGCTGATATAGTAAACTACTTAGCCACCGGCTTGATACCTAAAGATTGGTCGAAACAGGATAAACTCCGATTCTTGTTCCAAGTAAAGCATTTTTACTGGGATGAACCTTATCTTTTTAAATACTATTCCGACCAAATCATTCGTCGGTTTGTACCTGAAAATGAGTTTAAGAGTGTGCTATCTTTTTGCTACGATCAAGCGTATGGTGGGCACTTTGGCCCTAAGAAAACAGCCGAGAAAATCTTGCAGTGTGGTTTCTATTGGCCACGACTCTTTAAGGATGCATATGAATACTGCAAGACATGCTCCCAGTGCCAACACTTGGGCCGGATATCGCGGAGAAATGAAATGCCGCTCCAACCAATTTTGGTTGTGGATATTTTTGATGTTTGGGGAATTGACTTCATGGGACAATTTCCCAATTCTTTTGGGAATGTCTATATTCTTTTGGCTGTTGACTACGTGTCGAAATGGGTCGAGGCTGTGCCTAGCCGAACGAACGATAACAAGGTTGTCGTTCGATTTCTTAAAGAACATATCTTTTCTCGGTTTGGGTACCTTCGAGCGATTATAAGTGATAATGGATCTCACTTTTGCAATAGGACTTTTGAGTCCTTAATGCGCAAATATTCCATTACTCACAAGCTGTCAACGCCATACCATCCCCAAACATGTGGGCAAGCCAAGGTTTCGAATCGGCAAATTAAGCAAATCTTGGAGAAAACGGTTTCTAAAAACCGTAAATATTGGTCACTCAAACTGATCGATGCACTATGGGCTTTCCGTACTGCATACAAGACCGATCTTGGTATGTCTCCATACCGGCTTGTTTATGGGAAGGCTTGCCACCTCCCAGTTGAGATTGAGCACAAGGCATTTTGGGCAATCAAGGAGCTGAATTTATCATTGGGAGATGCGGGCAGCAATCGAAAGCTGCAATTAAATGAACTAGAAGAGCTGCGGGATGAGGCTTATGATAATGCCGTCATTATTAAAAACCGAACTAAGGTGTTCCATGATAAACACCTTCTGCGTAAAACATTTAAACCTGGTCAACAGGTTTTACTCTATGACACTCGGTTACATTATCACCCCGGCAAGCTCCGTTCTAGGTGGAAAGGGTCATTCTTAATACGCACCGTTTATCCGCACGGTGCGGTCGATCTTGAAAATCCTGAGGACGGTACTTTATTTAAAGTAAACGGACATCGATTGAAACCGTTCCTCACAGCGGACCGTCGGAGGAGCTTCTGTTTTTGCAGGGGCCGATTTACACCGTTTGATTTTCTTCCATTTTACCCCCAAATTTTTGATCATTTTTTTTCAAAACTTTATTTCAAATAAGTTTGGGGGTATGTATCATTTGTAAATATGATTAAAAAAAGCACGAAATTGCCGACATTTTCGACCCACTTGGTGCAGCCTGACAGTGAGGACACTGTCCAGTTTAAGTTTGGGGGTATGCTCGGTAAGTTTTCTTCCTTCGCATTCATATGTATATTTTTGCATTTGCATCCTTATATAAAAATCATAAAAATTGAAAAATTTGAAAAAAGAAAAAAAATTGAAAAAGAAAAAAACAATAAAAAAACCGAAAATTTAAAAAAATATTATAAAAAAAAATTAAGTACTCAATTTTGGCCTTATTTGACTTGAGTTTAACAAATAGGTTAACTAGCTAAGAACAACTAGATCTTAGACTTAGTAAATTAAAAACCCTAAAAATAACCTTTCTTAAAATTTAACGGTAGAAAGTATGTCTTTGTAGTTTATTTAGAAATAGGCAAATTTTGAGTTCATTTCTTGGGCTAAGTCAAAACAAAGGAAAAGTATTGATATTTTTATTAAAGTATAAGTTTGAAAAATAATTCCTAATTTAAGTCTAAATTCTGAAAATATATACCCTACAAATTGCACAAACATGAACCTTGAAACTTGGAATAGTAGGAGAGACTTGAAATGCTCTTGTCTGAAATCCTTAGTACAAAGAAAAATACAATAAAATACAAGTGTGAATAAAGAAAAAAAATGAGCAGTGGTTTTTGTAATTACTTAAGGCTGCAAAAATAGAAAAATATTTAGCGAGGGTGCTTCATCACCTAGTGCCTTAGACCAATTGGTTTGGGAGTCACTGCTAAAACCTTAGGTGTTACAAGACTAGGAATTACGCTTTAATGTGCAAACACATCTTGTAATCGGTTGTTGGTACCTCAAGAAGTATTAACGGTCGCATGAAGGATGTGTGGGCAAAATTCATCTAAAAAAATTCACCAATAAAGAAGTGCTTTGGACAACGGATAAGAGTATGATTGCTTGATTTGAATTTCCAAGTGTAGGGGTGATATATACACACATGTAGGGGTATGTGATTGGGGTTTAGATAAGAGATAGGAATGAAAAATAGGACTTATGTCTTTAATAGAGATGATAAAAATTCCTAAGTTGAGATAGAACCCTAGAAGGAAAACTTAAGAGATGCCAAAACTAAGTAGGTCTGCAGAACATATATAATCTTAAGTTAAATGATAAGGAATCATGAAGAATACGGGTGGATAATTTATGAGTCGAAGATAATAGAGTTCTTTTTAGAAAACCTAATTGGAGAATAAAAGTCGATAAGCCAAATTGATAGGATTTTGTGGGTAGTATCCGCTGAAAACCCTCAGGAGATAACACTCCTCCTACTAGGGACACCTAGAGGTTTAACGGCTTGTTTCACGAGCTCAGTGCAATCGCGTTTCCCTGCGAAAGTGAGGTTAGGTTTTTGTTGAGAATAAAACTAGGTTTGCTCGAGGACGAGCAAAAGATAAGTTTGGGGGTATTTGTTCATACCGTAATTTTGCATTATTATATTCCCCATTCTTATGCATTTTACAAATAAACAGGTGCTTTTGACCCATGTCTGCTATATAGTTACAGGTTACAGGTTCTCGGAACAAAAACAGTGAAAAAGATAAAAGACGATGCAAAAGTGAGACTATGACCAACAAATAGAAGGATCTTGATCAAGCCTACACGAAGATCAGTTCACAAAGTACAAGGCAGAGCAAGATTAAAAACTTCGACACGAAGCAAATGGTAAAAGTCCACTACATTACTCACTGTAAAGATCTGGAAGAGAAATGGAAAACATTCTGATGAACCAGACAAAGAAATAGGAAGACAAAGACACCCAGAACCAGCACAAGAAGTTGCAGAATCCAAGCTCATCATTTGGCCGCGGAACCGCGGCCAAACCTGGCCTACGGCCGCGGTTCCGCGGCCGTGTAGAGCCCGTAGTGGCGAAAGTTCTTACCAAAATGCTGGCGGCACGTTGACTAGTCTACCTAGGGGCAATTTTGTAAAAGCATACATGCGACGATTGTAAACCTAGGGTTTTTTATGTCCTATAAATAGAGACCCAAATTCTTGTATTAGGTTATGCCTCCTTTCATAAATAAAATTCAGAATTCTCTTGAAGTTTTGGAAAGCATCAATTTGTAAGTAGATTTTATTTTTGCCCTAGTTCTTAGTTTCACTTTCTGCCCTAGATAAATTATTATTTGCCTTAGTTTAATCTAGATTAGAATTTTTATTAATCTGCAGTAGTTAATTAATCTCTTAACTCTTAAAACAAAATAAAAATCATGTCTTTTGTAGATTCCTCAATGAGCGAGTAGTTTCCTTGCTTGTTAGGGTTAGGATTAGGGAAGGGTTTGAGAGATGAAGATCTCTCACCCCTTTCTTGCCCAATCACTTGTTAATAATTAGGACTCTAGCATACATTCATATTCCGCTTCCTACGGCACCCTACCCACGAGGTAACGGTGACACCGTAGTATAAAATACCGGATATGCATGTCTTCCATGGAGGTTAGGGTAAGGATTAAGAAAGGACGGACAAGGATCTAGAGGAAGAAACACCGTTTGTTCCCGATCATCCTAATCCCCTTTATTAATAATTACCACAACTCCTAAAAAGATCTAATTTAGGGCATTGAAAGAGGTGGGAAATTTTAATTTACCAAACTTAACCTAAACCTAACCCTAACAAGTTTCCTAATCCTAGTATAACTCAAATTAGTATTTGTGATAAAAGATCCAAACACCCTTTGGAATTAGCTCGTTAGAACAATTAGGAAATTAACACCATCCCTGTGGAACGACCCGTATTCACCGGCTAGCTACCAAGCGACGCCGTTCTTGATTGCGGTTAACAAATACTTTTGATCATAAAAAAATCCTTAAATCACCAGGCTCGAACCCTCAGCCCACTTCCTTGAAGGAATTACCAGCTACGACCATCCCAAATCCAATTTTAGGATCCATTCCATCCCCACAAACTTCTCCTCCAAAGTTGGACTCAACCCTTATTGATAAAACTCCTTTCCCACACAGGTTGAGGGCCAACAGACCAAGTCCTCAAATGGAGAAGATTGTGGAAATTTTTAAACAAGTTAACATAACTATTCCTCTCCTGGATACTATCAAACAAGTTTCTTCCTATGCGAAAATTTTAAAGGACTTGTGCACTAGGAAATGAAAAATTCAAGTGCCTAAAAATGTTTTCTTAGCTAGTAATATGAGCAATTCTCTTACCCAATTGGTGCCCACGAAACGTAAGGACCCCGGTTGTCCTACAATATCTATAACTATTAGGGGTAAAAGTATCAATAGTGCTCTACTTGATTTAGGGGCTAGTGTTAACTTGCTTCCGTATTCTGTTTATGAGCGATTAGGCATAGGAGAGCTGAAACCTACGCATTGCACTCTCCAGATGGCCGATCGATCTATCACCTAACCTCGGGGTAAGCTAGAGGACGTGTTAATCAAAGTTGGGAAATTTATATTCCCTGTGGACTTTATAGTTATAGATACACAGCCTGTGGAAAACCTATGGAACTAAATTCCGGTGATTCTAAGTCGACATTTTCTAGCAACTTCTAACGCGATAATCAATTGTCGTAACGATTCAATGAACTTGTCCTTTGAGAAGATGACAATTGAGCTTAACATCTACAAGCTAGGAAGTCAACCCTCCGAACCCTATGCTCATGTATGTTCTATCGAAAAGATAGCTTCCGAAAGTTGCGAATGCAAAGAGCTTCACGATACTGATCTTGACGTCACTTGTGCGTTATTGTTTGATCCTACTATTTATCATACAAGTGAAGACCCTTCTGTAGACAAGTCCCTACCTAAGTCCGAACCCTTTGACATTTCGAATGATTTAGTCGACCTATCTGAGTATCATAACTTCCTTTTAAATGATATTATCATTTGGAATATCGATGAAAATTTTAAAGACATTTTTGCCAAAGAACTCGCATTCCTAGAAGACATGAGAGTTGTGATGAATTAACCCCCACCCAAAGAAGTTGAACCATAACCCCTTCTTCTTATCAAGAACAAGAATGCGAGTAATGCACCATCACTGTTTCATCTCTACCAACCTAGACGTAAACCCGATCAATTACGCCTCTTATATCCCCACTTCTTCACATCTATGATCTTTCACCAACTATATTGTTATATTGATAAAATATTCGAATGATTGGTGATGACTTTTAGTCTTTGTAAAGCTTTGCATAAACCAATAACCTTACCCCCCCTTTTATAATTTTAAATGTTAATACTGTTTCACTCAAGTTTGGGGGAGGAGAAAAATATTTTGGCTCGTGAAAGAAAAACAAAATTTTTGTACAATTGTGAGCCAAAAATAACTTTTCCTTCCAAGTCTACAGGTTTTGAGCTTAAAAGAGGACATCGGTGAGGACACTGCTGTAAATAGGTTTGGGGGAGGTTTGTGCTTATTCACGCATCATTTTTTGCATTATACTAAATAAAAGCACAAAAAAATTTTAAAAGTTGATAATGAAAGTTAGAAAGTGAAAAATTACATACGATAGGAAGGAAAATTTTAAGAAACGCAAGAAAATTAGATGTTTTATAACGAAGCTAGTAATAAATAGTCATGAGCTGTTGGTCTAAGGGTTAGTAAGATGAGCGAAATCACTAATCTGAGAATAGAAATAAGTCTTAAAAATAGTCCCTATTCTTGAGTCCAAACATCTGAATGTTGATACCTTACTATACGCACTTGCACACATCTTGAAACTTGGGATAGTAGAGTATACCTTTAAATGCTCTTGTCTAAAATCCTTAGTATGAAGAAAAAAAATATATAAACAAAAATATAAATGGAAAAAAATGGTGAAGAAAAATAAACACTCATTTTGTAATTACTTAAGGAAGCATAAAAAAATATAGCGTGGGTGCCTTATCACCTAGTGCCTTAGACCAACTGGTTTGGGAGCCACTGCTAAGCCTTAGGTGTTGCAAGACTAGGATATTGCTAATCACATCTAAAAGAGTGAGCGCATTTAGTAATCGGTTGGTTAGTACCTCAAGAAGTATTAATGGTCGCATGAAGAAAGTGTGAGCAATTCCATCTGAAATATTCACCGACTAAAAAGTACTAAAGAAGATGGACAAAAGTATGATAGCTTGAATTGAATTCTCTAAGTTTAGGGATGTCTTTACACACACGTAGGGGTATATGATCTATATTTGGAAGAAAGGTAGGGAGGAAGAATACAGGCGATGTTTTATTGAGAAATGATGTGATTTCTGATATTTTTTAATGACTATTAAGATAGGGCTCATGGATACTAAAAGGATAATTTAGTTTGAAACTCTTATTTTCAAGTTCTTTCTTTTATATGTTCTTTATCTTTGTATGTAACTTTCATCATCTTTCTTTTATTATGGGATTTTGTGGGTGTAATCCGCTGAAAACCCTCAGGAGACAACACTCCTCCTATTAGGGACACCTAGAAATTTAAAAGCTTGTTGCACGTGCTCAGTGCAATCGTGTTTCCTACGAAAGTGTGTTAGGTTTTTCTTTTTATTTAATAATTAGTTTGCTCGGGACGATCAAAGTTAAATTTAGGGGTATTTGATTAGTCTAAAATATTGCACAATTGAATGAATATTTTTCCTACTATTGTTAAGTACTAAAATGTGTTTATTGTAATTATATAATATATGAGGGTTTATTTGTAAAAAGTTTATTATCATATGTTTCTATATTATAATTGACATAATGAAGGAAAATACATGCATATAATATTTATATGAAATATTAGTAATTAAAATATGCATATCATATCAAATATTTCTAATCAATATTCTTAAGATTTAATATCATATAAAATGGTTAGGATAATATATCAAAAATACCAAATACTACTAATACTTTGATTTGAGATATTGTACAGATATTAGCTCAGGTCTGGAATCTAAGAGATCCGAGTTAAATCGGGATGTCGGAATCAAATCTGCCAAAATATTGAAGTAAATCAAGAAATCTAGCAACAACAGAGACTCAGAGCATTATTCTCATAATATAGACATCTAGAGGATCTCCACATGACAATATAAAACACCAGAAAAAATCCCAAAACCTGATCCTACTAAACTGTGGCGGAACCGCGGCGCATTGATGGCTGTAGAATCTTAGATTTTGGAGATTTGATTTTAACAACATATATTATTATATGAGATCTAGGGTTTCTAGTTTCTGTGACTATATAAGAGACCGAGAGTTTCATATTAAAGATCATCATCGAAGAGATCAAGAGGTCCAAACGATCCACGCATCTGAGTGATCATCAGCTATTCATCTACTTCCAACAAGAAAGAGATCTAGAGCAACTGGGGTTCTTGTAATCTACTTTCAAAGGATTTGTAAATACAATAGTTGATTAATATAGGTAGTGTTTTTATTGTTCTTTTGGCAATTAATTTCCGCACTTACTTTCTGCACTTACTTTCTGCATCTTAATCATGTTTTCACTCTTCATCCTTTCTTCTAAATCTTTAACCATGAGCGAGTAATTCCTAACTTGTTAGGGTTCGTAGGATAGGATAGAACAATGGATGATAAAATCTTTTAATCTCTTTTAAACATTTTAAAGTTTATAAACTTTAGCAAAATAAATGTTAACCTCTTTATCGAGCGCGCTACCAATTTATTGATATTCACGATCACGATTTGAGATTGGTTTAACACTTGTTTTGTTAAGAGCTAGACATGAATAGAGATCAATGCAAGGAGAAGGGTTAGTAGTGGGGAAACCCTAGTTTCTTCCGAGAAACCCTAATCTACATTCATCACTATCGATCTAGTTTTAAATTATTAAAAGATAAAAGAAGTCATTTTTAATTATTCATCCGTTACTACTAAGCCCTACGAACCCTACAAGCTATTTCTTTATAAATCTTATATCCGTAACGACAAATAATCACCCTTCTTTAATCAAATCGTCTAAAGCAAGAAAAGAGTTCACGTTTCCTTGCGGACGATCCGTACTCATCGCGGTTAGCTACTAGCGACACCGTCTTGATTGCGGTTACTTTACGAACACACTTTTTTTAGCACATCAATCAACACCCCTAACAGTCTATGTTTTGCTAAGTCAACTAGACCTTCTCAAGAACCTGATTGTCGAAATAAAATTGTGTCGAGAAACGGGCTCAAGATATACCGATCACAAAACCAGATAAGTGAAGAGATAAAGGGAGGTTTGCCAACGCTTCCGCGAAATTCCTTAATTAGAATAACCCTATCTCTTTTGGCGGTTGCACTGTGAACACCTACCTAGACACCTCGTGAACAATATAACATTAAGCGGTGTTCTAAACACAATTAACTTGCCCTATTGAGCACGAATTCTTAACGTCAGAGTTCTAATAGATTTTAAAAATTACTGTGGGTATGCAAGAGTTCGTATTAAGATGCAAATGCGTAATCAATAAAAGAATTTAAGCAAATCGATCAATAAAGCACATCTTTTTCATTTTAGGCTTAAACGCTGCAACAAATACATGCTAGTTCTATATTAGCTCTTGTGCGGTGAATTTTGCAGAGAATCTTGCAGAAGATAGAATAGTGGAATGCGTCGGATTTAAGAAAGAAGGAGAAGAAAATACATGCCGAAAGTGTTAGGTTAAGAAACCCCCGTTGTGTCGATCCCGATAGGTTGAAAGTTTCGCTTGCGTGGGTCAAACTATCCAGATTTTTGGCACTCTATTTCACCAACGCTTTGATATTGAAATTGTATTTTGCTCTGCATGATCGCTGCTCGCAATTCCGTTGAAATACGAAAATATCAGAAAATACGATATTTAGTGCAAAATGCGATATTTCTGGCCAATATACTGCAAACACATAATTATGTAATTTAGAGTATAAAAATGGTTTAATAACAGTGCAATAGAAAAGACACCAAAAATTTGGAGCAATCTGAGATGTTTGGGCAGCAAATTGCCGCTATCTTGAATATTTTAGCGGCCGACTCATTAGGGATCCTAACTTTTATTATGTGCTTCCTATCTTTTTAGTGTCCCAATTTTATATTCAAAATCTTACAATTAAATTCAGAGTGACATCAGATCAAAAGACAGAGAACAAATGTCAAAAAAGTTGGATTTTTGTTTTGGTTTTGAAAATTTTTAGTTGAAGTTAGTTTTGTATATACAATTGAACAAGAAATAACAACCCATAATGACTACCGTTTCCCTAGCAATGGCGCCAAAAACTTGTTGGGACTTTACCCACGTGCGCTTTGTAGTTTTGAATGAAAGGTTTTAAAGATGCGGCGCACGAGAGCTTGGTCTCGTTTTAAAATTATAAACTACAAGTGCACGGCGCGTTATAGACAGCCGGCAAGTACGGGTCGATCTACAGGGAATTGGTGATTAAGGGTTCTTATTGCAAGTTCAAGAAGAAAAGAATGAGTTTGAATAGGTTTGCCACGAAATTAAGAAAAGCAAGGTATAAGGAAAGAAAAGTGGTCGTGGTTCCAAATCGGATGGTTGAATCATGGCGAATTCTTAGATGCCCCTTGATCATGAGTTGTTCTATCCTTTTGTTGGATCCGACATGAAGCATGGTTTGTCAAGACATTTGCGAAGCACAAACCATCAATATGTCAAAGTTCAACGTAAGAAATGAAACGGAACCGTATTGTTCTCACTTACCGTTTGTATTTCCAAGCATGAAGTATCAAAACTAAGCACAAAGGTTAGCAAGTATACATCATCAACAAATACACAAATTAGGACATGAGAGCAAAGTGGTTTAGCATTAAACTTTCTAAGTTACTGGATGATAGTATAGGGTATATGAATGAAGAAAGGTGTCAATCAACTTGTTAACAAAATACCCTATCAAGACACTTAGCAATCTTAACACTAGTTTGATTCTAACTTTAATATTGCAAAATGGGGACTTGGAGAGAATATGGTATATGATGAAATTACCAAGTAACCATAGAATCACATACCATATCAAACCAATACAAGTTAACAATCTTAAGGTTACAATCAAGATTTGAGCACAATAAACATCACAAGAGAAGGAGGAAGGCAAAACCATTCATTTCACATCATCACCATCACCACAGCCATAAAGATTATTCAAACATCACAAAAGAGAAAATAAAACACAAGAGAAGAAACATGAATAAAACAAGTAAGTAAAAGAAAAAAAGTGCAAGTTCTTTACTCACAAAAATGGAGGACTTGAGCTACAAAGTAGATAGCAACTTCAACCTCCTTAATAGAGCACTCAAATGAGTGCTCAAAGAAAGAAGAAGAAGAAGAAGAAGCTATCAAATGTTACAATCTGTTTTCTCACTCCACAAGCCAACCCAGAAATCATTTTAAGATCTGTTATATATAGGCAACTTAAAATCAAAAACTAACTATATAAATGGACTAAAAAGACCATAAGGGACCTATATAAGTTGAACGGGCCAAAATGGCCATGTCTTGGCCGCAAATTGCGTCCAAGATGATTAAATCTGCGGCTATGGGTTGGAGAGTGGGCCCAACCTTTGTTCTGTAGCTTTCTGAGCTCAAGAGTATCTCTATGTTGTCTTTATTTTCTTTAATTCTCACTTGGGTGCAATCTGGAGTTAAAACACAGATCAGGGATCAAGTGGGCAATGAATTGTGCTCACGCTTCAAATCACCACTTTTTCAAATATTTATTACCGTGCTCATTTGCCCAGGCTACTTCTGCGCCCACTTGCTCAAACCTACTTGCAAGACACCATGATGGTATTTGCCCATTTGATGCATCATGATGGTAATAAATTTGTGGCCAGTTTTGAAAATTATAGGCTCGTGTTCCTATGGTGGTAAACTACTAGTATATAGGTCTCTCTACAATAGGCAAAATAATTTTCAGAGACCAAAAAAATTTCGACAGAAACTTGGAATTTGGTTTTCGTTTACGGAACTATTTCGGTTTTGAGACTTCCAACCTTGTCTATTCAGTTAGTTTAGTGTTTGAGTAGGCTCTAATACCAATAAATCTCACTTGCCCTGGCCAGGGACCTTTAGTATTGGCCAACCATACACTGCACGATATCAACTCCCAATACCGGAAGAAATGGATCACTTCAATCCCCTACTGCCTCCACGTGATTCGAGACTGCACCCAACTACTACTTGTTTGCATGACTTATTAAAGCCGTGGTAGGGTAGTAATCTAAGTATAGTGTGAACACACTCGAGACGATAGTTATAATACCTACTAGGGGAACTGCTATCCGACGATAGTTATAATACCTACCAGCAATTCTCAGCGAGTCCGTCCAGTGTAACTCCTAACCTAATAAGCACCTTTATACTATCTTTGGTACCATATACCAATGGCTATGGGACAGGCCATCTCCCCTGATGGGGATAAGAAGCGTATTCACTAGTCTACTCTGGAGTATCGATATCCAGTCTCGATAATCCTACGAATATGGACAATGTTTAAGGATGTGCTTATAGACTACCCAGCCGCTACTAGTATGGTTGCCATCACAACGCTGGTAGTCAAGAAAAAATCCTAAGGGCTCTATCAATATGTATTAGCGATATGTTAAAAGTAACATATACACATGTTAAGATAGACTCAAACCAGACAGCATACTATCATATTGAGCAAGACTATTATATATATCTGTATACATCCCAAGCTTCCAAAATGTAATATACAATACAGTACTATACAATAATGGCCTCTAGGGCATATATCACTAATAGATGGTGCATAAACTTAATCCACACTTGATGTTGTTGTTTGTATCATGTTGGACTAAAACAATATATTTGTTGGACACAACAATATTTGTTGCAAAACCGATAGAGTTGATCTGTATTCTTTCATGTTTGCAGTTCCGGCTAAAAACCGTTGTTTCTGTGTAAGCTGTGCAAAGTTTCCAATGTTTCTGCCTGTGTACCTATAATCTGTACTAATGAGTGGACACAGATTAAATAGCATTACTTATTGACAAAATGATAGGAACTGAGCGGTATTAAAATGTAATTAATCGTGCTTAACAAATACCCCCAAACCTATCTTTTGCTCGTCCCGAGCAAAACAAAATCATATCCTCACTTTCACAGGGAACGCAATTGCACTAAGCCCGTACAACAAGCCGTTAAACCTCTAGGTGTCCCTAGTAGGAGGATTTTTGTCTTGAAGATGAGCAAGTGCAAGTTTTGGCTTGAAGAAGTAAAGTTTTTGGGGCATGTCGTATCCGGAGATAGAATCACCGTTGATCTCGAGAAGGTTGTAGTAGTTCGAGATTGGCCGATTCCGAAGAACGTAGCAGAGATCAGAAGTTTTCTTGAACTTGCAGGATACTACAGAAGATTTGTGGAGAATTTTGCTCGTTTGGCTGAGCCTTTGACCAAGCTTACGCGAAAGAAAGTACCGTTCGTATGGACAGATAGATGTGCGTCAGCTTTTGAGATGTTGAAGCAAAGGTTGATAACCGCTCCTATTTTGACCGTACCAGACGGTTCAGGAGGATTGGTGATTCACAGCGACGCGTCTGGAAAAGATTTGGGATGTGTTTTGAGGCAGCATGGGAAAGTTATATCTTATGCATCGCGGCAGTTGAAGGCCCATGAGAAGAATTACCCAACTCATGATTTAGGGCTAGCAGCTGTGATTTTCGCTTTGAAGATTTGGAGACACTACTTATTGGGCGAAAGGGTCGAAGTATTCACCGATCACAAAAGTCTAAAGTATGTGTTCACGCAGAAAGAGCTTAACATGAGGCGGCGTAGATGGTTGGAGCTGATGGCTGACTATAGGTACACAGGCAGAAACATTGGAAACTTTGCACAGCTTACACAGAAACAACGGTTTAAAATGTAATTAATCGTGCTTAACAAATACCCCCAAACCTATCTTTTGCTCGTCCCGAGCAAAACAAAATCATATCCTCACTTTCACAGGGAACGCAATTGCACTAAGCCCGTACAACAAGCCGTTAAACCTCTAGGTGTCCCTAGTAGGAGGATTTTTGTCTTGAAGATGAGCAAGTGCAAGTTTTGGCTTGAAGAAGTAAAGTTTTTGGGGCATGTCGTATCCGGAGATAGAATCGCTGTTGATCTCGAGAAGGTTGTAGTAGTTCGAGATTGGCCGATTCCGAAGAACGTAGCAGAGATCAGAAGTTTTCTTGAACTTACAGGATACTACAGAAGATTTGTGGAGAATTTTGCTCGTTTGGCTGAGCCTTTGACCAAGCTTACGCGAAAGAAAGTACCGTTCGTATGGACAGATAGATGTGCGTCAGCTTTTGAGGTGTTGAAGCAAAGGTTGATAACCGCTCCTATTTTGACCGTACCAAACGGTTCAGGAGGATTGGTGATTCACAGCGACGCGTCTGGAAAAGATTTGGGATATGTTTTGAGGCAGCATGGGAAAGTTATAGCTTATGCATCGCGGCAGTTGAAGGCCTATGAGAAGAATTACCCAACTCATGATTTGGGGCTAGCAGCTGTGATTTTCGCTTTGAAGATTTGGAGACACTACTTATTGGGCGAAAGGGTCGAAGTATTCACCGATCACAAAAGTCTAAAGTATGTGTTCACGCAGAAAGAGCTTAACATGAGGCGGCGTAGATGGTTGGAGCTGATGGCTGACTACGATCTTGATCTTAAGTACCATCCGGGAAAAGTTAATGTTGTGCCGGATGCGCTTAGTCGGTTGCCAGCAATTCGGATGTTGACTGCACAGAAGGAACTTATCGAAGACTTTCAGAGACTCGAATTGGAGATCATGCTACCGCATTCTTTGGGACAGTTGATGCAGCTGCAAGTACAGTCATCGTTGATCGATAATATTAAAGCAGCGCAGTTGCAGGACCCAAGATTGCAGAAGTTTCGAGAACAGGTTGAAGCTGGACTTCGAACGGACTTGTTAATTCATGAAGATGGTTCGTTGCGATATGGTAGCCGTTTGTGTGTGCCAAAAGGAGATATTCGCAAAGAAGTTATGAAGGAGGCGTACAGTTCCGCACATCCAGGAGGCACGAAGATGTACCGCGATCTAAGACAGCATTTCTGGTGGGAAGGCATGAAAAGGGAGATTGCTCGTTTTGTGGCGAAGTGCTTGGTGTGTCTGCAAGTTAAGGCTGAATATCAAAGGGTTGCTGGTTTATTGCAACCACTTCCGATTCCTCAATGGAAGTGGGAACATATAACCATGGATTTCGTGACAACTTTACCACGGAGTCCAAAGAGCAACAATGCAGTTTGGGTGATTGTTGATCGATTGACCAAGGCAGCTCATTTCATACCATTTCGAGTTGGTCAGTCAACGGAAGCATAGCAGAACGGTACATGCAGGAGATTATAAGATTGCATGGAGTACCTGTGAGCATCGTTTCCGATCATGACACCCGATTCTTATCACACTTCTGGAGGAGTTTACAGGAAAGTTTGGGGACGCGATTGAAGTTTAGCACAGCTTATCATCCTCAGACAGATGGCCAGTCGGAGAGAACGATCCAAACTCTTGAAGACATGTTGAGAGCTTGCATGTTAGACTTCAAGGGTTCATGGGAGGATCATCTACACTTGGTGGAGTTTTCTTACAACAACAGCTTTCAGGAGACTATTCAGATGACTCCATTCGAAGCGTTGTATGGTCACAAGTGTCGTTCACCTGTTTGTTGGGACGATATTGGAGAACGAAGATTGTTGGGACCGGATTTGATCATGCAAACAGTAGAGAAGGTTAATACTATCCGAAATCATATGAAGGCAGCACAAGATCAGCAGAAATGTTGGGCCGACACATCGAGAAGACCTCTAGAGTTCGCTGTTGGTGATCTGGTATTTTTGAAGATGTCACCAACTAGAGGAGTGGTTCGTTTTGGGAGTCGAGGCAAGCTTAGTCCGCGATTCGTAGGGCCTTTCGAGATTTTGGAGCGTGTTGAAGAAGTGGCTTATCGATTGGTTTTACCACAATCTTTGGCGAATGTTCATGACGTGTGTCATGTATCTCAAATCCGTAAATATGTTCTACATGAAACACACGTGCTAGATCATTCAGAGCTGACTGTAAGAGAGGATTTGACCCTTGAGGAACGACCAGTGTCGATCGTTGATCGAAGAGAAAAGGTCCTTAAGAACAAGGTTATCTCTCTCGTACTTGTTTCTTGGGAAAATCGCTCGCATGAAGAATCAACTTGGGAACGAGAAAATGAAATTCGACAGAAGTTTCCGCACTTATTCTTGTAGTTCTTGATTGTTTACCTTTCCTTGTTCTTGGAATTTCGAGGACGAAATTCTTTTTGTAGTTGGGTATTACGAGAAAATGAAACACCCTAGTTCATTTATACCAATTCCAGTTCGCGTATTTCTTTAATTATGGTATTTTCCTGATTTACTGCGTTTTTGGTGCGAATAGTGTATTTGACATCTGTATTTGCATCCGACCCGACCCGCTTGCTGGAAACCCATTTTGATTCCTGTTTATGATTTATCCCGGCTTATTATGTGGATCCGTGCAGTTTCATTTTTTCATATACTGCATACTGGCATTTTATCTGGCATCTGCATTTTTTTAGTATAACAAATAAAGTCAAATAAAATATTTTAAAAATATCTAGCATGGTTTGCATCATACCCCTAACCCTATGGTAGCATCCGCGCATCTTGTTCTCGTCCCGTTCAGTGAAACGGATTTGTTTGGATGGTTACGTGCACGTACGTGCATCCGTTCCTGGGGGTATGCAATTTTTCGTTACCCGGATATCCAACTTTAATTTTGGTCGACATGTATATTTTTCGTATTTTAAAACTGAATTTTAGACCCGACCCGGGCATGTTTTGGACTATGTTTATATTTACTAGAATATCAAATTTTATTTATATAATATTAATTTTATAAACTGATACAAATTAAAATTTAGTTAACTAATAAAAGATTTTTTAAATTTAAATCTAAACTAATTTCCTAACAAACTAACAACCCATTTCTCTGTCTCTCTCCTTTGCATATATATATTTATGTATATATATATATATATATATATATATATATTATTTATTTATTTATTTATTTTCTTTCCTTATTTAATACACAGCCTCTTCATCTTACTTCTTCTTCTTCTTTCTTCTTTCTTTTTCTTGATCTCGTTTCTTGATTCCGGTGATCACCACCGGAGCTGTGCTCGTCGCTGACGATCCGAGTGATCCAGTGAACGTACCTTGCCTGTGTGATCACCCTCTTGCCTTGCCTGGACCCGTCCCGCGTACCGCGTGTGCGTTGCGACGATTTACCGATGTCGGACATGCCGTGCGTATCCGTCGCGTGATTCGATCGAGGCAAGTTTACTTTGCTACATGCTATGTTACTATATTTACATCCATTTGAATAAATATAATACATGTATTTAAAATTATGCATCCCATGTTATAGTTTTACATTTTTACGACATCTGTTTGCATCTGTACAATTTATTTCGTATCTAGTGCATGCAAATTTATCTTGTTACATGCTAGATTACAATATATTGCACCCATTTGAATAATAACATCACGTAATGTTCAGTTATGCATCCCACATTACCATTTTACAGTTTTACTGTCTTCGTACATCCGTATGAATCCATATCACTATTTACATATCTAGTCGCATGCTAATTCATCTTGCTACATGTTATGTATCTTCTTTTGCATTCATATGAATAAAAATATCACATGTTGATTGCACTGTACATCCATATTAAAGTTTTATCGTTTTCGGATACCCGTTTGCATCCATATCATTTAAAATATATATCGTCATAATATTTCTTATTATTATCTTTAATTAGTTTATAATCTGCATTTTATAATGTTATACAAAATATATTTTGAAAATATTATAGTTTACACATGAAATGTCGTTGCAAAGCGGATACGACAAATCTGAAATTTACTGTACACCTTACCATATAAAATTCATTATAAATCATAGAAAAATTATTAGTATACGTTCTTTAGTTCGTTACGAAGCTAACTCAGAATACTATAACTTTATAAAATATTTAATTGCAAAATAAATTTTTTAAATAACGTAAAATGCAAATGAAAATATCTCTAAACTGCTGTCCAGAGAAATTCCAGCAGCAAACTTTCAATTTCGAATGTTCATAGATTTTTGTAGGAACAACCTGAGATACTTAAAATTATAAAAAATGAAAACCTTATTGAATTATCTTTGTTTTGGTATAAGACACGTCCCTTTTGGAGAACGTTTGTTATTTTTAAGCTATTTTACAAATCAGGGTGACGCTGAATTTCTGAACGGAACTTTCTTGTGCATGGTTAATCAATACCACTTTTATAGTTATTAATCGGTTTGAATATGTTATCCATGTTAATATTATTATATAAATATCTATTTAATAAATAATAGTGCTTGTGTTTTAATATTCAGCAAATTTTACCGATTTACAGTTTTATAGTATCCGTCTGTATCCGTACGGTTTATTACATATCTAGTTGCACGCCGAGACCATATTATTTCATGTTACTATTGTATTAGTGCACCATGCTTGATAATTGTGCATCCTACTTAGTCATGATGTGACCCCTGATCGATATTTGTGCATCCATGCTTTTATTATACATCCGTACTTTCACCCTGATTCAATACTTGCTACAGTTTGATTATGAGCATCCGTTTGACACATGTGCACTACTTGACATGACCTGATACACCACTACCTGACATGACTTGATACATGTACACTACATGACCTGATATATCACTACTTGACATGTTACCTGATCCTGTTTCTAATACCGACAATCCTGACATGTCATCCCGATGGACATATCCTGTTGTCTGTATAGACAAACATGTTCCTGCTTGATCCTGTGTTGGCATTAGCTTCAGATTTATCAATACCTGACTTGAATACATAACTTGGGGGTAAGGGGAAATCAATGATGAAACCTGACTTGTAACTCAACAGTTCGACGCTTATACTGATCAGTTTTGGGGGCTAGGCCAGTCTCGGAATGATGTTGCTGACATCATTCGTCTGTACATATTTCCTGTTTGTGCTTGGCGGCATGTCTCGGATTTATCCCCGAGAGTCTGGACCGTGGTCCCGGGTACGCACGGGATACTATTGAGTTACATCGATGATTCATTAAATTGATTTCAAAGACTTGAGAGTAGTTAACCCAGTATTTAGTTCAGATTACTCACTGCACGTCACATATGCTTTTACCCTTCATTGTTCCATATTTATGATACTGTTATACTATTATTACTGTTTATACTCATGCCTGCATAACTTGTTACCTCCTGATTATATTATTGTTAATATTATGACGCACTGACGTCTGGGTTTTGCATGGCCCAGATCCTCTACCTTTGTCGCAGGCTGATCAGGAGTACTTCTGCCGTTAGGCCGAGCAGTAATGATCCAGTTAGTATCCAGTTTAGTTATATTTTACATTCCAGGTGTTTTTGCTCTTTGGATTTATTACTTCCGCATATTATTTCTTGACTCGTTTATTTTGGCTCATGGACATGTACTAGATAGTTTATTTTATTTTCCTGTTCTTGATATCTCTAGACAGCCGTAATGTGACTGTGGAGGGATGTTTCCTATCCATAGGTAGCATGCTTGGCTCTGTCACGTGCCTATCTTAGCGCACTCTGGGAAGCGAGGCGTGACACTTGTCATCTAATTTTCAAAACTCAAGACACGTGTAGTGTGATGCAAAGACGTATATTAGCTATGGTTAACTCAAAGGAGGGTTATCTTTCGGGTTATCAATTTCTAAAAATAGGATTTAGCTGTTTCTATCTTATAAAACTAAACCGTCAGACTTTGAGTCTAACTTATCCACTAGCTAACTTGTCGAAAAGTTTTTATGTTTTGAAATTTTTTTAAATTTTTTGTGAGTTTTTAAATATATATACAATACAGAATTTACACATGATACAACAAAAAGTAAACGAAGTATTCACCCCCAAACCTTAGATGTACGATGTTCTCATCGTTACCCTCGTCTCTGGTTGCTAGACTTAGACATCTAGGCTAAGTTTTTATTCACAAAAAGATAACCTAAGAACTAAGAAGCTAACAAGGTATTTACAAAATGTTAACTAATTACAGCAGTTAAAACTTAGGAGATTGTGTTAATCCAGAAATTAGTACCTGCTATTCAAAAAAATTGTCAATATAAGACCAAGCCTAGTAAAAGAAATAGTATACAAAAAAGAAAAAGAAAATGTTAGGAGTATGGTTAGATGTTAATACTGGGTAAAGTTGTGTGAAAGTAGGGATCAGAAAATGTTGAAGACGAAGATGAAATTTTGAAGGAGTCAAAGAATTGTTGCCCCGATGAATTTTATTTTCAAGAAGCATGTGTTGAGTTTCGAGGTCAAGTTCGTTCAGAAAATGGAGCTCGTCATCAAAATGTTCAGCAAAAAAGAGATGCTTAGGATGCTCCCAAATTGATCATGACTCGAACTAACCAAGAATATCAAGCTCATCCGCAGGGTTTCTTCCCACTCCACATTTCATATGGAGTGGTAGGCACAGACTTAGTTAGAAATTTATTCAATAGGTATGCAACAGATTCTAGTGTATAATGATCAGTCAAATTCACTGCACATTTTTATGGACATTTTTCTTCTTATTATTAATTACTAATAGGTGTTATCTGTAAATTAATAACATATATGGGTTTATTTGTAAAAAGATTATTGTCATATGTTTCTTAATTTATAATTAATATAATTGGGAAATATATGCATATCATATTTAAATAAAATATCCATGAGATTATTTATTATTAAAATATGCATATCTTTTCAAATATTCTAACCAATATATTAAGATATCATATCATTTAATTGTTTGGAATAATATCTCAAATAAAATAAATGCTACTAACAATTTGATTTGAGATATTGTGCAGGTATTATAATAGAGCAGTTTAGGTCTGAAATACAAGTAGGAGATCTACATCAAATCGAATTACCAAACCAAATCTGCCGAATGTTAGGAGCAAATTAAATAATCTCGCAATGGTAGAGAAAAAGCAATATTTTCATAATATTGTAATCAGAAGGATCTCCAAATATCGAGAGAAAAAGGCATGAAGAATCTGGAGACTCAACTCCACCAGAAGACAGTGGATCCGCGGCTAAAGAGGGTAAGGGGCGGCGGTTCCACAGTCGTTCTGTGGCCGTAGGATATGAAACTTCGAGGGCTTGATCGTCTTTGCACACATTTCAATCTGACGTCTAGCGTTTCAAGTTCCAGAGCCTATAAAAGGACCGAGAGCTATCGAACTATCAATCGACTGATCTACCGATCAAGCAATTTAGAGAAAACTAGGGTTTTGTAATTTTTTTCAGCGAGAAATTTCTGTAATGCAATAGTTTATTTAATAAAAAGTAGTTCTTTCTTTTAATTTTGTCACATTTACTTTCCGCAATTAATTTATACATTTACTTTCCGCGGTTTTAATTTTTGTATTTTCTTATGGGTTCATTCATCTTCAGCCTTTGTTTTACTTTGTTTATCCTAATGAGCGAGTAAATTCTCGCTTGTTAGGGTTTTTAGGATATGGTAGAATAATGGATGAACAATATCTCGTCAATTCGTTTAAAATTTTTAATTTTTATAAACTTTAGCAAAATAAATATTAACCCTCTTATCGGGCATACTATCAATTCATGATAGTCACGGCCACGATTTAAGATTCGTTAATAATCGTTTTGTTAAGGGCTTGAGACAAATAGGGATCAATGGAGGGACAAGGTTCAGTAGAGGGAAACCCTAATTCTCTACAAGAACCCTAATTCACATTCTTCGCTATTTCTCTAGTATTAAATAATTAAAAGATAAAAAGAATTATTTTTAAAACTCCATCCATTAACTACTAAATCCTATAAACCCTTCAAGCCCTTTTCTTATAAATTTTTAAAATCTTCTTAGTATAAAACGATCAAAATCCCACCTATCTTTGTCAACTCGTCTAAAACAAGATAAGTAGTTCACAATTTCCCTGTGGACGGCCCGTACTCACTATCGGCTAGCTATTGCGACACCGTTATTGATTGCGGTAATTTACAACACAACAAAGACTCACTTTTTTGAATCAATCAAATGGCGTCATTGCCAGGAAAACGGTCGTAATATTTTCTTGCTATTCGTGTTGATTTCTAATAAAAAACCAGAAAAATAAAATAAAAAAGAACCAAAACCGCATTTTATGTTTTTAACGATTCTTGTCTGGGTTTTGCTAGGAAATATGGAGTAATTGTAACACCCTAGTTCATTTTAAACCACATTTGATTTGGGTATTTTCCAATTTTACGACAGTTTCTTGTTTATTGCTTGTTTTAGGTGCGGATAGTGCATCTGGTATTTATGGTTAGTATCCGACCCGACCCGTATGCTTGAAACCCATCTTGATTTTAGATTACGTCATATATTTGCTAGTACGAAGGATCCGTGCACATCTAGGCTCTTTATATATATGTATCATATATTTGGAAACTGTGTATCTTTACATAATACAAATAATAGTCAAATAATATTTTTAACATCTAGCATGGCCTGTATCATACCCCATACCCTATGGTTGCATCCAGACATCGTGTTCATGTCCAGTTTGATGAAACGGACTCGTTTGGATCGCTACGTGTTTTTACGTGTATCCGTTATTGGGGTATGCATTTTATTTAACCGGACATCGCGTTATGATTTTGGCTTTTATGTATATTATCCATATTTTAAAACTAGATTTTTAGAAGAGATCCAGATATTTTTCGGAGTATATTTGTATTAGCTTCATAATCCTATAAAATATATTATAATATTCTTAAAAACCTTAACAGTTTATATTACTTATACATAATATATGTAAATATATATTTTAAATCCTAATAAATCCTCACATCTCTCTCTCCCTACAATCTCTCTCTCCCCTCTTATATAATATAATTTTTAAAACCTAATTATATTAAACACACCTCTCTCTCTCCTCCCTTTCGTTCTCTGTTTTCTTCTTCCCTCGCTCGCGATAAAACCCAAAACCCTAGACTCATCCCTCGCCTTCACCGCCGACCTCCCAACCTCGCCTTCATCATAACCTCGACCTCTTCTACCACCTCTATCTTCTCCCCTCTCTTCTTCTCATCCCTGCAAACCCCCGACCACGACCCTGCAACTCGAGAGCAACCTAAGAACCGTCCCTCACCTCGCCGTCGACACCCTCGTCGACCATACCCCATCTCCTCGACATCAACACCCTCTCTATAGCCTCACCTCCCTCCTCGAACACCCTGCACAACAACCCCAAGAAAACCCAAATTCCAAGCCCCCCAAGAACCCACAACCCTACAACAAGCACCCTACAAACCCCTCACCGCCGGTCACCCTCACCTTGTCGTCGTCTTCATCATCACATCCACTTCCTCCTCTCCTCCATCTCCCTCTCCATACCCGAGAACACCCTGCTCCCAAAACCCGACGAGATCCCTGCATGGCTGAAACCCAGCCTCATCACCGGAGATCTTGTCGTCGTCAACCACTGTCACCTCCTCCTTCTCCTCACCTCCCTCGACTCCCCGACACCTCAGGCCACCACCACAACCATCCCTACAGCCCCCGACAAATTTCCAGCAGTAAAAATCCCTACTGCCCTCGCCATTACTCATCGCCGACGTCTGCGCACCGTCGCCGTCGTCACCTCTCCGTGTCCTCTATCCCTAGCGCAGAGCCAATACCACAACCCTTTCATCTTCTCCTCTTTCTTCTCTTCTTTCTTTTCTTTTTCTTGAGTTCTTTATTATTCCAGCATTCGTTGGAGTCGCGCATGTCGCCGACGATCCGGACAACCCAGTCATCGTCATCATCCAGCGTGGTCACGTCTTTGAGTAGCCAAGTCCAGTCCTGTACGCACATGGTTGCTTCGCGATGTTTATTCGACGTCGAATGTGACGTTCGTACCCCGTCGTGAGATCCGATCAGGCAAGTTTATCTTGCAACATGCTATGTTAATATATTTATATCCATATGAATAAAAATAATAGATGTGTTTTAATTATGCATCCAATGTTATAGTTTTACCGTTTTTCGATATCCGTTCGTATCCGTATTGTCAATTGCATATCTAGTTGCATACCAGAACCTCATTATATCATATTATATTTATATTAGTGCAACATGCTATCTAGTTACATCATACGTAGTTATGGATACGTATACAGGTTATTACAGATAAACACATATGCATCATGATATCCATCATGCTTACCATGTTCAGATATTTGTTACGGTTTTACATTTGGTATCCCTCTGATACATATGCATCATATGATATGTTCACAACACACTACTTGACTCAGTATTTGGATCTAGTTACTAATACCAGCAATCCAGACTTGTTTTCCTGACGGACGTTACTTGTTGTCTGCATAGACGAAAACATGTACCTGCTTGATCTTGTGTTGGCATTAGATCTATATTTGCAATACTGGACTTGAACACAAATCTGGGGATAAAGGGGAAATCAAGAATGTAACTGAAACGTAACTCAAAAGGCTATTATTACATGTTTGCCGTTTTTCCGGGCGTTACGGAATATCCTGTTTGCCGTTTTTCCGGACGTTACAGAATATTTACATGTTTACCATTTTTCCGGGCGTTACGGAATATCTTATTTGCCATTTTTTCGGGCTTTACGGAATAATCTTGTTACCGTGGTCCCGTGGGAAATGAACAGGGTATAGACTGATGGGTTACGATGATGATTATAATAACTGATTTCGAAGACTTTAGAATAGATGACCTAGAAGTCCAGTTTTAGGTTACACATCATATACACATGTACCTCACTGTTTATATTTATGTTGTGATTTATATTCATGTTTACATATCTTGCTACTTCCTAGTTATTACTGCTATTTTAGTGTTATGACGCATTGACGTCTGGGTTTTGCATGGCCCAGTTTCTCTATCTCTATCGCAGGCTGAACAGGAGCACTTTAGCCATCAAGCCAAGCAGTGAGGAATTGAGTTTAGTGATATTTAGTTTAGTTATTTTCCGCAGCTTTCATTTCTTGATGTGAGCCCATATTGGGACGTATTTTCATATGTTGTTTATTGGATATTAATATCGTTTCCGCTTATACATTTTCTTGACTCTTTTATTGTGGCAAATGGACATATACTAGATAGTTATTACATTTTACTGTTCTTGATATCCTATAGACAGCCATAATGTGACTGTGGAGAGATATTTCCTATCCACAGGTAGCATGGTTGGCTCTGTCACGTGTCATAGTTTGCGCACTCTGAGAAGCGGGGCGTGACAATAATTGGAGCGCCAACAGAGATTAAGAGACTTTCAAATAGGACCAAAGGAGTATTGGAGTGCTGTGAAAAAGTTTGGAGATGAGACTCCATCAGACGGCGGCGGAACCGCGGCCAAAGGGAGCATTGGGCGGCGGAAGAGCGACCACCTAGGGGAGTTAAGCCCCTAAATCTTTCTGTTATTATCCTATTGTCTTCCTCTCTCCTCTAAAACTCTAAAAAACTATTTTTACCTGCAGGATTCTTTGCAAACAGCGCCGCTAAAAAATCTTTTTGCGTGTTTTAAATTTTGGTTTGTTTTGCATATTTAAAATGGACGTTAAGGGGAAAGAAACCCAAATTCAGATTAGGTGGGGATTTCATCACCCTTCCTAGGCCTCACAAATCACAAATGAGCATACTATCATCTTTTATTAATAAAAAATATTTAGACCAAGTCTCTAAGGACAATCGCGCTCAATTAGGACAAAGGAGGGTCGTGGGTAATCTATTACTTATCCGCATTTCTCTTGTGGTGTCTAAGAAAAGTGTTACTAAGAAAAGTGGTTTACTTAATTAGGCCCTCTATTTCGGTGATTCGTATAGCGGATACCTCCTACTTACCTGGCACTTACCTAGCTGAAAGATTGATAAGGAGGTGATAGAGAATTGATCCTACGTCTTGTCCTTTGGAAGTCTAGGAACGGTTTAGTTATTTGACCTAGGTGACCCTAGCTCTAGGGATGTTTGTGCATTTTGTGATTGGTTGAGTCAAGCCTTGTGTCCGTCACTCTTGACAGAGCAAAGCCTTCTTAAAATCATTCATACACATTATCATACGCTGCCGCGTACACTAAACCTGCTTAGTGCATGATCGGCTGGACATGGGATTCTAGCGCCCGTCTAGTCCGCGTTTTTGCTATCGACTCCAAGGCCAGTACTTCTTCACCTTCTTTTTCTCCTCCACCTACCACATCTCCCGAGATGTACGGACCTCTACCGGGTTTTAACAACACCACATTGCCACCACCCGTAGGTGCGCAAATTCAGAATCTACCATGCATCGCTCTCCAAGACCAATGCTACCCCACACGCGGACCCCTTCCTACGTGTCTGTCTCTTCCACCAGCCAATGAGGATAACTTCGAAATTAAACTCCACTTCATCAACTTGTTGACCAAATTTCATGGGTTTGAATGTCATGCCCCGCTTCCCAAAATACGGAATACGATGGGTGACAAGGCCAGCCATGCTCTTACGGTCAAGGAAATATCCTATCGTAGTCACATTTCGGCTTCTAGCATTATGTGGTAATCAGTAATCATAGCACAGCTAATAAGAAATGCAGTCACTAATTTTATCAAAATAGAAATAAAACTAACTAGATAGAGTCAAGGGAAAGATAGGGTTGGCGTCGCTGATCTAGATGTCCACAATATCCTCGAGGTAAGGCAGGTCCTGATCTGATCTAAATCCACTCCTCACTCTGAGCATGCATACTCAAGTCATCAGAGTGACACAATAGAAATATATATGAATATGTAATATGTGCAATGATGATCAACATGAAGCAGTAACATAGAGTAATGACGCGAGCATGAAATAACCGGTACATGTAACGATAAAGCAGGTGTATCAGATTAGTAATCAATGCAATATCCATGTCATTAAAGCAATCAGTCTCTAAGTCTTAATGTCCAAGTCACTAAAGAAATCAGTCTCTAAGTCTCAATGTCCAAGTCACTAAACCTATCGTCAGTCCGAGTATGAGCGTCAACTACCGCAGGAATATCCCCAACCCAAGGGTAGGCCCCAGGGGCAAGGTAACACGGGCCCGAATCACGCTCGCTAATAATCAGCAATACTATCCATACGACTCCCGAAATCACTGTATATGCCGGTAGTGGGACTCCTGAAATTCCGTTGATCGAACTCACACTCAAACTACCCACACCCACGGTCTACATCGAACACCGACCATGAACCCAAATACTAATCTCTCCATGAAAATTCTACACGGGAACCGGAGACAGGATCTCCATCAAGCATGTCTCGACTGGTATCCAAGATAAATAGACAGTACTCGATATCTTACCCATGACACTAATATAAAAGCTTCCATAACTGTCTCATACTAGTTATAGTTACACTTATATATGCCCCATAGGCGTCGATAATACAATAATTAACTGGTTTCACTGATTGTGTACAAGTACGTGTCACTTCACTTATTCATTCACGCTTCTACACTGACGTACTTTCCACAATCAAATCGCTAATTTTTTTCATTTGGTAATGTAACATGATCACTAGGTTATCAATGTATATGACCACTATTGAATGAGGGTATAACCGCTAAGAATGCAATTAATTATGATACAAATAAAAATATAGCAGCATGTGTCATACCACTTGAAAAATTTACTATAAATCACACGTGCAGAATTTAGCAAAACAATATAAAATGGGTAAGCAACATATTTAATTATCTGTCCATCAAAATTGGTTTCGTGCCAATTGGGTTTCAGGTTTACTAGTTATGGTCATTTTATTTTAAGTGTTTACTGCTGGAAATCCAATTTCTGAACTAGAAGTCCGTTTTGTAACACGTTTTACTCCCTGTTGGGAGCATAATTAGATGACTCTACAGTTACATAATATTTATATTTATCTGTTTTGTTTCCAACGCATCAAACGGATCAATAATATCTAGTGTACGCAGGGAGATATGCATTGTCTAAAGTTAAGGTATACATTATGTTTCTGCATGAAACTGCAGAACACATCGACGGTTTAAAAGGGGTTATAACTATCAAACGACACCGGAATGCAATGAGACTAGTACCGTTGGAAATATGATTCAATTCTTTACGCTTCTATGTTTGGTTCTGCACACTTGTACATTTAAACGGTAAGGTATATGCGTTCTAAAACAAGCAAAGGCGGAGATTCTTGCCCCGGACTGCAGTTCAGAGCCATGAATCACCTCAGTATTTGTTGTTATAACTTATTAAAATGCAAAGATGAACTATGGGGAACTGTAGGTTTATCTTTTGGACTCTATAAGAACCATAGAAATCTGAGATCCGATATACAGATAATTTATTATTATTTTAACCGTTCAGCTTGTCCGAGAAAATCCAGCTTTCACAAGGGTTATTGTGTTGTCGTTTTAGGGGTGTAACCAACTTTATTTTACAACCAAATTTATATGCGGTGTTCGTTAACAACGCAGGGTTTCATCGATCATGAGTTCCGCCATATTAGAGTAGGTTTTCGCTTAGGATTCGTATCGAACACCTAGGTTAAGCATTCGCTATCAAACAAAACACACGTTTTTCTTACTTAATCGAAACTAGTTATTATCCCTAAAATTTCTACGTGATATTAACATGGTCATAAGTCCTAGTCGGGCTTCATTAGCATAATTAACACAAACGTTCGCTATTGGGTTCTAATCATGATTCAATTACGTTTATAATTAATTGTGATAGTAATCATAGCATGATAAGCAAGTTTTGAAACTTGCCTGACGACGATGAGCGCGACATGGGCACACACGAGCTAGGCACGGAAACACCGTAGCAGTAGAAACAACACGACACTGGCAACGGCATGGCCGTAGCAACAGCAACAAGGTAAGCCCGGTGAGATGGGGTGCTTAGGCTTGAAGTGGAGCTTGGGCTCAGCAACTACGAGACTTGGCTTGACGAGACGACAATTATGGTGGTCGCAGCGGTGCTGTCGGCGGCGAGAGGCAGCGGCAGTCGTTGGAGGTGAGTGCTGAAGCTTAGCAGCTGGGAGAGGGGCTCGGCTTGGAGAAGCGGAGGAGGAGGATGGCTCTGGTGATGTGGAGGTCTTCGTTGGTATTGGCGGTGGATGAGGGGCTTCGGCGATGGCTTCCAGGTGAGGGTAGCAGGCGGTTGGGTCGGTGTAGGTAGTTCGTGGGGGAGTTTGGATGGTGGAGTGGGATAGGGAGGTGAATTAGTGGCAAGGAGCTCACGTTGGAGGTAGCGAAGGCAATGGCGATCATGAAGTCGACGGTTGAGGGCTCGGTTATGGAGTCGATGGAGGAGGGGCGACAGCCGTGAGTCAAGGAAATGGGCGCGATGGTCAGTGCGGGCTTGAGAAGAGAAGAGGCTGCAAGGAGGGTTCAAAGAAGGAAGCTCTGGGCTTGAAGATGGAGGGGGCAGTGGCGTTCATGAGGTGGTCGGTGGTTGTCATGGAGGCGGCCGGCGGCGAAGGCAAACCTTGGTCGATGGAGGAGGAGAAAGAGAAGAAGGAGTGAGGCAGCAGTTGGGTGGTTGTCGTGGTTGGTGGAGGTGCTCGGGAGGAGAGGAGTTTGGTGGTGAGGAGAAAGGGACGAGGAGGTTGCAGGGGAGCTCGGTTGGTTGGGGCTAGGTGAGGAGATGAGGGGCCAGGGGAGGTGACGATGGTGGAAGAAGGCTCGTGGAGGGTTGAGGGCTCGGTTGTTGAGGGTGATGGGGAGCTGGCGAGGAGATCATGGGGTTGGGCATGAGAATCAGGGTGGTTGCGGCGAAGGAGGAAAGCAGGCGAGGGGATCACGGAGAGGTTGTTGGAGAAGGAGAAGGGGTTATGGGTTTGTGCGAGTCGTGGGGGACGTCGGCGATGCGAGAGAAGGGAGCGAGTGAGGATTTGGGGGATGAGATCTCGCGGGGACATCGACGCAGTGGATGCAGTCGTCGCGGCTCGGGCACGAGGAAGGGGAGGACATGGGGCGAGGACGTGGGGGTGAGGAGGAGCGGGTCATGGGGGGAAAGAGGCAGGAAAGAAGGAGAGGGAGAAAAATAAGGGAGAGGGAAGTTCGGGTCGGGTCGGGTTCGAGTATAGTGTGGGTTTATGGGCCGGGGCTAGGGCTGGGTTGGGGTAGGAAAAGAATTAGGAAAAAATATAAAAAGGGATAGGGTTTAATTAGGGTAAGGGTTTAGAAGTTAGGTTTTAGAAAAATATAGAAAATTATGTAGGAGAATTTGGGGGGAAATATTTGGAAATTTATTTATTAAAATACGGTTACGGTATATCGGAACTGGGTATTACATTGAATTTGAAGATGCCTACGTTTTTATAACCAAATTCCAAAACGTATGTGCAATGATGAGCACTACCCAACTTTCAGGGGATGCTATGCGATTACGTATTCTCCCTTTTATCTTGTGCGATCTCGCAGAAAAGTGGCTTTATAGCACCTCCTCACATTCCATCACCAATTGGGATGAATTTGTTAAAGCATTCATTAAGAAATTTTATCCTAATCATAAGACTGCCCGTATTAGGAGCGAGATTAACCAGTTTGCCCAAATTCCCAACGAACCCTTTTGGAATTGCTTTGAAAGGTTTAAAGAACTCCTTGTCCAATGCCCTCATCACGGATTCGAAAAATGGAAACTTTGCCAAATTATGTATGAGGTGTTAATCCAGCGACAAAACAAATGCTTGAAACCATTTGTCAATGTCTGTCAAAATCCGATGAGAAAGAGTGGCAATTTCTTAAAGACCTCGCCGAACAAACACTACAGTGGGAGAGCATAAGACCAACAACATCATCTTCGTCTTCAACTAGGACAGGTATCCATCAGCTCGACACTTCCATCGCAATGAAAACCGAAATGGCTGCGATGCAAAAGAAGTTCGAAGCTATTAAAAGCAAATCCTCTTCAGCCTCCCCAAACCAAGTTATGCTCTCCAAAACCGTGTGTGCTTGCTCTTATGATTCGTTCCATTTAACTGAAGAATGTCCTTCGAATCCTCCATCTCAAGGTTAAGAACAAACTAATGCTGCTTTTCAGCAACGACCTAGAAACGATCCTTATTCCTCCACATATAACCAGGAATGGAGGAATCATCCTAATTTTTCTTGGAACCAAAACCAAACTAAAAACTATAATAAAAATCAGTTACAAAGTCAAAATAACTACCAAAGGCTTCCTCCACAGCAACAACAAGCACCACAGCAAATTCAGCAGCCCTTTCAACCGCAATCATTCCAAAATCTAGCCAACAACTTTACCACATATAATAATAATGTTCCTTCTGCTGGTATCGATAAAATCTCTGTACTCGAAAGAAGCTTAGAAGGGTTTATTAAACAATCCGTGCAAACGTTGGCTAATTTAACTTTTTCTATCCAAACATTAGTGCAACACACTGCTTCCCACGGTGAAAGCATCAAATCTATCAAAGAAAAAATTGCACAGTTAAATGCCGCGATGAGTGAAAAAGAGAAAGTAAAACTTCCATCTCAATATCTACCAAATCCCGGCCACCCACAAAACGCTAACATTGTTCTTAACCAACAAATCATAACGTGAGTGCCGTAACTACTTTGAGATCAGGAAGAATGCTAAATAACCATGTTGGAGAACAAGTTGATGATTTCGACGACACCCCGGCTGCTACTTCAACTTATACTTTTTCTAACTAAAGATCTTCTTCCGAGACTATTCTCCATTCTCCACTGGGCTCGAACTCTCAGTCCACTTCCTTGAATGAAATACCCTCTCAGACCACCCCAAATCCAATTTTGGGATCCATTCCATCACCACAAACTTCTCCACAAATGTTGGACCCAACCCCTGTTAATAAAGCTCATTTTCCAAACCGGTTGAGGCCCAACAAATCAAGTCCATAGATGGAGAAAGTTGTGGAAAGGTTTAAGCAAATTAACATTAATATTTCTCTCTTAGATGCTATCCAACAAGTTTCATCCTATGAAAAAATTCTTAAGGGCTTGTGCACGAAGAAAAAGAAAACTCAAGTACCTGAAAAAGTTTTCTTAGCGAGCAATGTGAGTGATGCTCTTACCCAAAATTTGCCCACGAAACATAAGGACCCCGGTTGTCTTACAATATCTATAATTATTGGGGGTAAAAACACCAATCGCGCTCTACTTGATCTTGGTGCTAATGCTAACTTACTTCTGTATTCTGTTTATGAGCAATTAGACATAGGATAGTTAAAACCCATGCACTGCACTCTTCAGATAGCCGATAGATCTATCACCCACCCTAGGGGTGATCTAGAGAACGTGTTGATGAAAGTCAGGGAATTTATATTCCCTGTGGACTTTATAGTTTTAGATACATAGCCTGTGGCAAACCCACGGAACCAAATCTATGTGATTCTTGGTCGAACTTTTCTCGCAACCTCCAATGCGGTAATCAATTGTCATAATGGTTCTATGAACCTATCCTTTAGGAAGATAACAATTGAGGGTAGGAAGTCAACCCTCCGAACTTTCTGCTCATATGATAGATATATGTTCCATCCACGAGATAGCTTCCGACAGTTGGGAATTTGAGGAGTTTTTGCTCTACGATAATGATCTTTACGCCACTAGTGCGTTATTGTTTGATCCAGCCACTCCTTACACGAATAGGGAATGCGAAGGGTTCACTTTCTTTGATGATCTTGATTCACGGGACATTTCTGTCGATAAGTCCACCCCCGAGTTCGAATCCTTTGACCAGTCAAACGGGTTAGTTGAGCTATCCGGGTCAACCGCTTACACTAGCTATGAACTTCTCATGGAGTCCGAGTATCGTTCCCTTACCCTACCTTCTATCGTCTCTCCGACGACATTTGATCTTAAGCCGCTGTCGTCTCATCTTAAATATGCATATTTATGTGAGAATGGGTCTTTACCCATCATCATATCAGCTTCTCTAGCCTTAGAGCAAAGAGAGAGCTCTTTTTTCTGTCTTGAGATCGAATCGGCAAGCTTTTGGTTGGACAATGGCGGACATCAAAGGGATTAGTCCCTTAATTATTGAACATCATATATATTTGATGGATAAGGCCAAACCAGCCTGTGACCGACAAAGACGGTTGAATCCCATCATGAAAGAGGCGGTGAAGAAGGAAATCGTTAAATGCTTAGATAATGGTATAATTTACCCAATATCTGATAACCAATGGGTAAGTCTTATTCACGTTGTCCCTAAAAAGTCTGGCATCACGGTCATAACTAATGAGGCAAATGAGTTAATTCAAACACGAACCCAAACCGGATGGCGGATATGTATTGATTATAGAAAGCTCAATGCTGTGACGAGGAAAGATCGCTTCCCTCTACCCTTCATTGACCAGATGTTGGAACGCTTAGCTGGGCATGAGTTCTACTATTTCTTGGACAATTACTCAGGCTATAACCAGATTCCCATCGCCGAAAAGGATCAAGATAAGACAACTTTTACTTGTCTTTTCGGTACTTTCGCTTATAGACGCATGCCCTTTGGGTTATTGATTGGATGCGAAAAGTGTGTGTGTGTATTTTGTAAATAACAGCAATCAAGACGGTGTCGTAAATAGCTAGCCGCGATGAGTATGGGTCGTTCACATGGAAACATGAATTATTTTATCTTGTTTTAACAAGTTGATAAAAGAGAGGAGGAATTGTTATCGTTTTATTTTAAGATGGATAGAAAATTTATAATAGAAAGGCTTGTAGGGTTTATAGGACTTAGTAGTTAATGGATGAAGATTTATAGATGATTCTTTTTATGTTTTAATTATTTAAAACTAGCAAAATAGCGATGAATGTGGATTAGGGTTCTTAGAGGGAATTAGGGTTTCCCACTACTGCCCCTTGTCCTTCAATTGATCTCTATTTATCTCAAGCCTTTAACAAAATAAGTATTAACGAATCTCAAATCGTGGTCGTGACTATCATTAATTGATAGCGCGTCCGATAAGAGGGTTAACATTTATTTTACTAAAATTTATAAAAATTAAAATGTCAAAAGAAGTTAAGCGATTTTTCATCCATTATTCTACCCTATCCTACAAACTCTAGCAAGAAAGAATTTACTCGCTCATGGATATTAGTGTAGTAAAAGAGAGATGGAAGATGAATGAAACCATATTTAAAATTTAAAAGTGCATAAAGTAACGCTGAATGTAATGCAGAAAAGTAATGCAGAAAAATAATGCAGAAAGTATTAAAACAAAGACTATCCTTATTGATCAACTATTGCATTACAACTTGCTCGCTGAAAAACTAAATTACAAGAACCTAGTTTCGCTCATAGATCTCTCTCTAGATTGATAGGTAGATGATTCTATGATTGTATAGATAGATCTTGGTCCTTTTATAGGCTCTAAAATATGAAATCCTAGATGACATACTGAAGTGTGTGAAATTACGATCATGACCCTGAAGTTTCAGATCCTAAGGCCGCCAAATGACCGCTGAACCGCCGCTTATAGCCCTATTCGACCGTGCTTCCACCGCCGATTGGTGGATTTGGGCTACTAAATTTTTTGTGGCTTTTCTTCTTAATATTTGAAGATCCTCTTGATACAAAAATTCTGAAAATATATCTTTTATTCTCTGTCGTTGCGAGATTCTTCGATTTGCTCCTAATATTCGGAAAATTTGGTTTGATACTTCAATTTGTTGTGGATCTCCTACTCATATTTTAGACCAAAGCTAATCTAGTATAATACCTACACAATATCTCAAATCATATTGTTAGTAGCACTTGTTTTTATTTGAGATATTATTCTAACCAATTATATGATATAATATCTTAAGAATATTGAGTAGGAATATTTGATATGATATGTATATTTTAATTAATAATCTCATGGATATTTTATTTAAATATGATATGCATATATTTTCCTAATTATATTAATTATAAATGAAGAAACATATGATAATAATTTGTTTACAAATAAATCCACATATATTCTTTATTTACAATTAACATCTTTTAATAGTTAATAATAGTAGGGAAATGTCCATACAAATATGCAATAAATTTGACTGTTCAAATACCCCAAACTTATCTTTGATCGTCCCGAGCAAACTATCTTATTATCAAAAAAGAAAAAAAAATCTAGCACACTTTCGTAAGCACACGTGTAAGTTCACGGTAGCGCCCCGGCCGTCTAACAGACGCCAAAATGCGGAACAAAACTTTTATGACTGGCGCTATCGCGTACTTTAACACGGATCTGCCATTAAAGCTAAACTAACAAACTACAAAGTGGGTAGAAATGTTATACCGAACAATCCGAGTCCTTCGGTCTTCAACCATCATCCCACGCTTTGTTGCAGCTGATCCGAACTCGCTCGATCTCTGGTCTCGTCGTCCAGGTGACACCACGTCGACGGATCTTTAAACGGGCTCCCGCCTCTGAACCGAGGCAACTCGATCATCAAGTTTGCTAAAATAGATGACCAAGATTGATGTAGAGAATGAGTAGAACACTTTGTCTCATTATGTCCAAAGCTATGGACGAACGGTTAATGAAGTTGCCTTTTGAAAATGTGATGGAATAAAATGAGCTATGAAATTTCCATACACCAAACTATCATAATCTTTTCAAGAAAATAACCATGCATGACTCACAATGAAGGGGCCGGCCATTTTAACAAGAGGAGGGAGTTAAGTGTAGGAGTAAGGGGTGGTAATCATAAGGCAAAAGATCAAGGAGAAATAGCTTAAGCATTACCAAAAACTATTAATGCAAATGGTGACTCACATTAAACACCTCACTAATGTAATTAATGCAAGAATGAGTCATGAAAACCTAGTCACCAAATAATTAATGCCATGATGAGTCACTAATCCTAGTCACCATTTCTAGAATCTTCTAGAACCATGACTCACCCAAAGATGAAAAGATAAATCCGTATTAAACCGAATATTTAATACGGGTGATAGAAAACAGGAAACTGGCAACTTCCAAAAGCGATCCTGAAACGAATTTCAGGATAACCCTGTAACAGTATAAACATACCCGCATTTGTATTACGACCGAATACAAATGCAACTGAGACAAAGATATTATATCTACACAGTATAATACTCGGATCCGGCTTAAACCAAAGCCCACCAGTAAAATCTGCCCGAAATATGACACGTGCGTAAACGCACGTGCATTTTCCGAACCCTGCTATAATACCATACGGCATCTACAACGTTTCGCCCGAACTTGGGAAACTGTCTGTGGGGGACTCTAATGACTCATCAACACACTGGCACTGGGTATAACCACTAGCACGTCAGAGGTACAAGCTGTACGTAACGGTTGCCTATGTATTGATTGGAAGGGAAGCTGACAAGCGAACGCATTAAGAAACCCTACTGAGCCTGACGGTGACAATATCTGAACAATCCGGTCCATTCGTCTATGAGTATCGCATATAGGGCCTAGGGGGCCGGTAAACGTCAGACCCCCAATAGCTGTATAAGTAGTGTCAAAGAGCAGCCCAGAACACTCTGAGATACTACTGGAATACCTTCCAGTAAATCTCGATTACCCTGGCCAGGGATTTCGTGTAATGGCTCTCCTAAACACAACGCGATCTCACCCCCAATACCGGGAGAGACGAATCCCCGACGATCTGCTCACCGCCTCCATGTGGCTCGGGACTGTACCCAAAAAATACCTGTTTGCACGACTCCTTTGACCCGTGGTAGGGTATAAATCAAAGCACAGTGGGAACTCACACGAGACAAATGACGACCTCAGGTCGATGAACTAACCTGTACACATGTCACCAGGGAACCGCTATCTGACGCTAGGTATAATACCAACTAGCAAGTTCCCGGCGAGTCCTGTCCGGTGTACTCATAACCCAATGAACACCTGTATACATCTTAGGTGAATCAACTAACACCAATGGCTTGTGAGACCGGCCACCGCACCTCGTCGGGGTCTCGAATATATACACTAGTCTACTCTGGAGTATCGATGCCCTGTCTCGAAACTCCCACGACTAGGGACACTTTAAGGATGTGCTTATAGACCCCAGCTCCCACATATATGATCGCCATCATACTGCTGGCAGTCAAGTAAGAATCCTATGGGCTCTATCATGATGATAAAGACAAACCATATAGCATACTACCATCTCGAGTAAGACTGTTTTATCGGTATAGGTCCTGCCTCAATCATTGCAATCACGTACCCGCGATCCAATAATTGACTTTGAGGGCACTATATGTAAGTCGATGTACAACACCCCACGAGTTGCGGGGAGGTGGAAATATGAAAAACGATCTTGTTCTATGTACTAACATCGACTAACCGCAAGAATCATTGCTAAACGATAACTAACAAAAACATAGGATTTCTTAACTACTATGAGAAGTGATTATACCTAATGAACCGTGTCCTTCGTCTTTTTGTTCTCCACCTCCTCTCCGGCCTTCTCTATGTAGTAGATGATCCACCTGAGAGCTTTACTCCAAGCTTCACCTCTAAACTTGAGGTAACTAGGTTTCTTTAGTTGCTAATCAAAGTACCTAGGTGATATAGAGAAGGGTTATGGATTAATTAGTCTATTCTAATCCTTAGTCTCAACACATGAGTGGTAGGATTAGAGTTTGAAGAGAGAGTGAGCTTGAGGAGAGAGAAGGTGAGCATGAGAATGAGAAGAAATAATGAACTCATTTGAATATATGAAGCATTATCTTTTATGAAATAAATAAATTAAATCATTTAACAACCATGCTTCATTTATTCATATGAGTGATTCATCTCATGAGTCATTAGATCAATAAATGATGCATTAACTCCATGGATGAATCACACAAATGAGTCATTAAAACAATAAATGCAAATGCCACCTAAACCCTTAAGTCACCATCCTTCTAGAAGCTTCCCGCGAAATTACGAGAACGCCCCTCCTATCCGTGAAAACACGGAAAAACTTTAGATTGTATAAATCCAATAACCCGATACTAGAATCTGGCTTAAACCAAAGCCGGCTAGTAAAAACTGTCCGAATGTCGTACGTGCGTAAACACACGTATGCGTCCGAACCCTTGTCGTAAAACCATACGACCTCTATATCGTTTCGCCTGAAACAGGGAAACTCTCTGTGTGGGACTCTAAAGACTCGACTACTACGCTGGCAGTGGGTTTAACCACAGACCGCAAGCGGCACTAGCTGTACGTAACAGTCCCCAGGTAGACGTCGATAAGAAGGCCGATGAGGAAACCCATCCGAACTCCTACTGAACCTGATGTGACAATCTCCGTACAGTCCGGTCTGTTCATCTAAGACTATCGCATATCGGGCCTAGGGGGTGGCAAGCATCAGTCCCCTAATAGCGGTATAAGTCGTGTCGGAGTGAAGCCCATTACACCCTGAGAAACTACTGGAACCTACCAGTAAATCTCGCTTGCCCTGGCCAGGGACTTTGCGTAATGGCTCTCTGACACAGCGCGATATCAACTCCCAATACCGGGAGAGACGAATCCTGTCTAACCGCCACTGCCTCCAAGTGCTCGGGACTGCACCCAACTGCTACCTGTTTGCACGACTCCTTTGAGCCGTGGTAGGGTAGCAATCTAAGAACAGTGGGACACACTCGAGGCAAAGTAGTAGTGTCAAGTCTGCGGACTATGCTATAATCATGTCACCAGGGAACTGTTAACTGACGACTGGTATAAAACCAACCAACAGTTCCCTATTAGTCCTGTCCGATGTACCCGTAACCCAACGAGCACCTGTATACTATCTCCAGTACGACGTACTGACGGCTGTGGGACAGACCATCTCCCCAACTGGGATGAGAAGCGTACACACTAGTCTACTCCGGAGTATCGATGCCCTGTCTCGATAATCCTACGACTAGGGACCTGAAAAAGGATGTGCTTGTAAACTACCCAGCCCCCACTAGTGTGACTGCCATCACAACGCTGGTAGTCAAGCAAGATCCTAAGAGCTCTATCAATACGTATGCTCACATATTAAGATAGATAAAACCAAGTAGCATACTACCATGTTTAGCAAGACTGTTATATAACTGTGAATATCCCAAGCTTCCATTAAGTAATATACAAGCTAGTATGATACAATAATGGCCCCTAAGTCATATACATTAACAATCTCCCACTTGCACTAGGGTCATGTACTGGCATATCGAAGACCGATGATCTCGAGTAGCCTCTCGAACTAAATCTGAGGTAAGGCCTTTGTGAATGGATCAGCAATGTTCTCTTCAGTAGCAACTCTCCGGACCTCGATCTCCTGGCGATCTATGATCTCCCTGATCAGGTGATACCGCCTTAAGATGTGTCTGGACTTCTGATGGGACCTTGATTCCTTCGCTAAAGCTATAGCTCCATTGTTGTCGCAATACAGAGGTATTGGATCAACAATGGTAGGAACCACCTGAAGTTCTGTTGGGAACTTCTTCATCCAGACCGCTTCTTTTGCGGCATCGCAAGCAGCAATATACTCCGCTTTCATCGTCGAGTCAGCAACGGTGTCCTGCTTGGAACTCTTCCAGCACACCGCCCCTCCATTAAGGGTAAAGACATAACCTGACATGGACTTGGAATCGTCCTTATCACTCTGGAAGCCGGAATCAGCAAAAGCCTCCATCTTGAGGTCTTTTCCGCCGTAAACCAAGAACAACTCTTTAGTCCTTCTCAGGTACTTGAGAATGTTCTTTACTGCTATCCAGTGCTTCTCCCCTGGGTCCGACTGATACCGGCTTACCACGCTTAGTGCGTAAGCTACATCTGGTCTGGTGCACAACATCGCATACATTATAGAGCCTACCGCAGAAGCGTAGGGTATAATAGACATGTGTTCCCTTTCCAAATCAGTCTTGGGAGACATCTCTTTGGAGAGGGTGATTCCGTGACAAGCCGGTAGATTACCGTGCTTAGAATCTTCCATACTGAATCTTTTCAGTATAGTGTTGATATACCTGGACTGCGAAAGTCCCAAAATCCTCTTGGATCTATCACGATAGATCTGGATCCCCAGAATGTAAGAGGCATCACCCAGGTCTTTCATGGAGAACCTGTGTGAAAAAAATCCTTTGACAGATTGTAGCATAGGAATGTCATTTCCTATTAATAGAATGTCATCCACGTACAAGACGAGGAATATGACAGTTCATGCTACAACTTTACTATATATACATGGTTCATCTGGATTTTTGATAAAGTTATATTCTTTGACCGTTTCATAACAGATGTTCCATCTCCGCGATGCTTGCTTCAGTCCATAAATGGACTTAAGCAACTTGCATACTTTCCCGCTACTCCCACTCTGATTAAAACCATCTGGCTGATCCATATAGACGCACTCTTCTAAATTACCATTCAGAAAAGCCGTCTTTACGTCCATCTGCCAGATTTCATAATCATAGAATGCAGCAATAGCAAGAAGAACCCGAATGGATTTGAGCATAGCCACTGAAGAAAAAGTTTCGTCATAGTCCAAACCAGGTCTTTGACGAAAACCCTTTGCAACAAGTCAGCCTTATAGGTTTCCACCTGTCCATCTACACCAATCTTTTTCTTGAAGATCCATTTGCATCCTATGGGTTTTACCCCATCTGGAGAAAAGTCCAAAGTCCATACTTTGTTGGTGTACATGGACTCCATTTCGGTCCGCATTGCATCTAGCCATCGTACCGAGTCGCCGCTCTGGATGGCCTGCTGGAAGCTAGTAGGTTCATCATCATCAATGATGCAATCCTCTCCATCCCCATCTATGAGAAAACCGTAGTATCTCTCAGGCGGATGAGACGGCCTACTACTCCTGCGGAGGGGTGCGGGAATGTCCTGTTCTTCTTGAACTACTAGTTATACCAAACTTTCAGTAGTAGTTTTGTAGCGTCTTGAAAAGTCGTTTTGGTGTTTTCCTGAAAATCGGTGAAAATTCGGTATTTTTCCGAAAACCGTCTTTTTTGTTATTTTGCAGTTTATGGCTAATTATACCTAAAATGGATAGGTAATTGCTTGTTTTTAGTAGCTAATGAGTTAATTATGAAATTCTGGTCGTTTAAAAATTTTCCCTAATTTTTCAATTTTTTTATATTATTTTAAGCCGGTAAGAAAATACATTAAATTAGCGATAAATACAAATTTTTCCGGGCTAATTTTAATCTTTAAAATTATGTTAATTAAAATCTAGTTGTAACATAAATTTTTAGTATTTTACTTTGATTTTTAACAAATTTTTATGATAGGAAACGAATTTATTGAAATTTAAGCTAAAACTTGCAATTTTTGACTTGTAGGGGGTCTTTTTGCATAAAATTTCTTTTGTAAAACCTCTCTCTCTCTTCCCTCAGCCCTAGGACAGCCCCACCTTGATCAGGTCCAGAAATTTCTGGCCTCACCTTGTTTTTCTTTCATGTGTTGAATTGGTTTGTTTAGGAATTTATTTTAAATATAGTTTGTTGAAGTATGGTGTATTGACTTTTGGGGGAGTTGACCAATGACTTTTCCCACACACCCACACCCTCCCCTTACCTCTTCTCTGGCCGAAACCTGCTCCTCCTCCACTTCATCTCTTTTCTTTTCATTTTCTTCAAAATTCTACAAGTTTAATTCAACAAAATTGCAATTTAAAGCTTACAAATTAAACCCATCCTTCATCTTTCTTTTCCTTCACCTCCCTAGCTTGGATCTTGATGCTTGAGGCCATCATTTGAAGCAAATTTATTCTTGCTAGATCTCTAGTTGAGGTATAATTTCTTGCTACTTAAATTCTTTTGATTTAGTTTCTTAAGTTAAATTTTTGTAGTGTTAATTTAGTGTAGTTCTAATCTAGTTTTTTTTCCTTAGGTTATGGTTGAAAAATTGAACTAGGGTTCTTGAAACCATTATTAGGTTAATTAAATTATTTTGCTATCTAGTTCCTACACAACCTAATCTAAGAGGTTACCTTGTTACGTGGTCTTTAAACTATGCTAATTTACTAAATTTTAAAAGTGTGATTTTGGTTGTAAATTGTTGTTTTAGGAAATTCAAGAAAGGGTTTATGTATGGAAAATGGGTTTTGAAGTATGATAAATGAGTTGAATTTATGTGATTGTGGCTAACTAGTTGTGTGGTTGGATATTGTGTTGGATTGTGATAACCGTATCGCTAATTTTCGATTTTTGCACCAAAATTGCAAGTTTTGTGCTTACTAGGTTTTTATTAAAATTAATTGGTGAATTATTTGTGATACCTTGGGGATATTTTTAGCATCTCCTTTGACGTTTAGGATGCGTGAGTGCGGAGTTTTGAGTAGTCGGGTTTTAGTTTTGCCGGGCGACCAAATCGGCGATTTTTAGCAGTTTTTGCGATTTTCGCGTATGTTCCGCGCACCCTGCGCACGTTGTGCCTAGCCAGTGAACATTAGTAGTTTCGTTTGGGTTTTGCGTCGTTCTTGATATGTAACCTTATGTTTGGTATTGATGTAAATTCCAGGTTCGGTCGCGGAGACGTCAGACGCGGCACGAAAGGGGAAAGCGGTGATTGGACACAGCTAGCCAGGGATTCCGGTGAGTAGATGTAACATCTACGGGGGACTATCGTTGGATGGCGCAAGCCGTCCGATAGTTTTAGTACCTTAATAAGATTCTTAGTAATGTTAGTAATTAGGGGTGTAACACTTGTATGATTATTTGCTACATTCATGCCCTATATTGACATACCTATACGAAACCATTTTATAGGACACCTGCACCATTGCCAGGGTTTTTATATGCAGCACGAGCACTATTCATGCTTACACACACACCCTGGTAATTGCCATGCCACCACACTAGATAACCTTTAAATTTAAACCTTTTACTAATTGATACTTAAACTTGTGCTATTGCCTTTAATTCCAAAAAATGAAACCGTAGGATTGCTATTCATGTGCATGTACTTCATCATATTAATTGTTCATGCCTAATCTATTAATCACACATCGCAACTTGATTATTGATACCATATGCATTCATTATCATTGATATATTCACTTATGAGGATTTCTTGAGATTTTATGATATTTCTGGATTTCGGGGGAAAGCCGCAAAATTTCTAAACTTATTATATTTTTAAAACATGTAAATTGCGGTTTTCTAGTGATGTAAGTGTCGTCCACCATGAGTTTGCTGTGGTTTTTGAGACCCGTTTCGAGAAGTTGGATGAACCGTCTCGGGTACATGGTGGGCCCGGTAGGGTACCCCGGGGCAAGAAGCTCGTGGTGTTGATGATGAGCCTGGCAGGGGACGGATTACCTACCGGTGACTTCATTGGGCACGGAGGATATCCAGAGGATACCGACCGGGGCCGCGAGAGGATGAGATATTGATATTGAGATGGGTCAGCCGGATGGCTGAGGCCAGAGACACCATGACATGGATTTATGAGATTTGAGACAGCTTTTAGGTGTCGTTGCTGGACACCGATTCTCGTCGATTCTTTGAGTATTATGCTGGCATTCTAAAAGAGTTTCAAAAACAAAAAGAGATAAAATGTTTCTTATATATACCTATTGAGACCTCAGATATTCATGTTGCATACATATTAGTACACTGATGTTGTATACACACCTGCTAGTGCATCCAGTCATACCTGTATTTTAGATGCTAGGATACTTGTGTGCATGCATACGATAGCCTTTGTAGATGTTATTTATTACTCATGAGTTGGCAACTCACCCCCGTTGTGCCACAGCCTTTTGCAGGTCCGATCCGTCAGTACAGTAGCGGCGGACGCACTTGTTCTTTTGCCTCCTTTGCCTGGACTCGAGGTTTTGCTCCTAGATGGGTTATATCATTATTTTTGTACCACGTTGTATATTCTTTGTATCTAGTACACTCCATCTACTGTATCTACCAGCATTATTGTATATTGACCTAGAGATGAGACTGTGAGATTTGTAGACTTTTATGCTGTATTTTGGGGTCGAGCTCACTTGAGTCGACATGCTGTTTTTCTTATGCTTCATTATGATTATTTTGCTTGTTGTCATTTTATATTGCGTGGGATTTGTGACCGCCTTATGGCGAAGAGCTTGCTCCCGCTTGGGGATGCCCTATTTTGTTGGATTCATATATATTTTTGTTGTACCCATTTTGGGGGCCAGTATTTACAAAGGAGACTCTGCCGAAATTTTCGGAAAAATTGGTATTGTTTTTAAAAAGGGTTTTACATGACTTATTTGATAAACTCGCTTTCAATTGATTGGGTTCTCTTCACTCGTTTGCTTAATTGGTTTTGTTTTCTGGGCTTTGGCTTACTTAGTTTACGGACGTCTTTAGACGTGTCGTAAACTTAAGTGTCAGTCACGTTCCGTACCCTGCGGGTCGTGACAAAGTCTCGGGGACATCCGATAAAATTGGTATTGTTTTTAAAAAGGGTTTTACATGACTTATTTGATAAACTCGCTTTCAATTGATTGGGTTCTCTTCACTCTTTTGCTTAATTGGTTTTGTTTTCTGGGCTTTGGCTTACTTAGTTTACGGACGTCTTTAGACGTTTCGTAAACTTAAGTGCCAGTCACGTTCCGTACCCTGCGGGTCGTGACAAAGTTGGTATCAGAGCGATAGGTTTTACCTTTTTGAGTGTAGGATGACCCTTGGTAGATGGAGTAAGTGACTTAAGCAGGGTAACGTATCGTGCGTATGTCCGCGGCATACTTGCGATACGGTACTCCGCCTAAGTGACTTTAGGATGTACTTGCTTGGAAATTCCTTCTTCAATTCCGTGTATCCTATGATCCTATTGCACTGTTCTTACTATCCGTTTTCCTGTAACAGCCACTATGCCGCCGAAGGCTACGAGGGCACAGAGGGCTGCCGCCAGAGACGAGATTCGAGCTGGCTCGTCCGAGACTAGGACTGAGCAGGGTGGTATGCCTACACCGCAGGGACAGACCGATCCACCTTCCCCAGGCCGTATGGATAGGCTCGAGACTGGTATGGAGGAGTTGCGACAGATGATGGGAGGCATGCAGGAGCTACGTCAAATGGTAGGATCCCTAGTTGCAGCCAGTCGTACACCGAGGCCGGATGACGTACCTACTACATCACAGACGACCATGATACCTGCTCCTACTACTACCACCGTGGCCATTCCGGTTTCACTACAGGATTTTATGAGGCTGAGACCTCCAGTATTCACCGGCACCGAGGCAGCGGAGGACCCACAGACGTTCCTTGACAGTTTAGCTAGAATCTGCCGTTCGCTGAGATGTTCGGATGATCGATGGGTAGAGCTTGCGAGTTTCCGACTAGAGGGTCTCGCGCAGACATGGTGGGAGTCAGTCTTGAGAGGTCGAGCTGCAGGTCTACCGCCTATGACTTGGGTCGAGTTTACAGCGGTCTTTCTAGCCCGTTTCCTTCCAGAGAGCGTTCGTGACGCCAGAGCTCGTAGCTTCGAGGCCTTAGTCAAGACACCTGGGATGACGGTGTCTGAGTATGACATCCAGTTTACACAGTTATCCCGATACGCTCAGTATTTGGTGGATACCGAGGAGAAGATGGTGAAGAGGTTCGTACAGGGACTCGATGCCCAGCTATATCTTGCCATTGGCGCCCAGCACTACGACACTTATTCAGCTGCTATGGATACGGCATTGCAGATGGAGGCACGCATATCACAGACTTCATCCGTTTCTGGGCCGAAGAGGATTCGCACCGAGGTACCGTCTCAGAGGCAGCGCGCCAGATTCTTTTCGAGAGATAGGCCTGGCAGAGGATTTGGACGGGGACAGTTATATGGTTCTTATCCCTAGGGGCAGCAGCCGTCGCCAGGGTGTTTTGGGTGCGGGAGTTTGCACCATCTTGTCAGAGACTGTCCGACGAGACGACAGGGAGCAGCGACAGTTCCGCATGTGACCCTGCCACCATCACCACCCCCTCCACAGAGAGCCCTACTTCCTACCACAGGCGATGCTCCACGCCAGTTAGGTGCACCCAGAGGCCGTGGACGCGGCGGTCCTGTTCAGAGAGGACGAGGAGGCAGAGGCCGAGGTCGAGGTCAGCCCTCTATCGGTGGAGGACAGGCCCGAGTTTTTGCCTTGACACCGCAGGATGCGCAGGCATCCAATGCCGTTGTGACAGGTACCTTGCCAGTTTGTTCTTTCGACGCACGGGTATTATTCGACCCAGGTTCCACACATTCGTACGTATCTACACACTTTGCACCGATGTTGGGCCGTGAGTCGTCGTCGTTAGATCATCCGGTTGTCGTTAGTACTCCGGTAGGCGAGTCGTTTGTCGCTCGTTTTGTTTTTCGGTTGTGTTCCGTTCGTATCGGGGAGAGGGATGCATCGGTTGATTTGATTCTCCTCGATATGTTGGACTTTGATGTGCTTCTGGACATGGATTGGCTAGCCACTTGTTATGCTTCGGTGGACTGCCGTGAGAAGGCAGTCATATTTAGATTTCCGGGAGAGCCAGTCCTTGTTATTCAGGGAGACCGCAGTGTCACCCTTCCCAGCTTAATTTCGTCTCTTCGCGCTGGTCAGCTCTTGCGGAAGGGATGTCAGGGATTCTTAGCGTATATTTGTGATACTCGAGCTACAGAGGTTCCGTTGGACCGGGTCCCGGTAGTTTGTGAGTTCCCTGATGTTTTCCCTGATGAGCTACCTGGGCTACCGCCTGAGCGCGATGTTGAGTTCTGCATTGATTTGATTCCCGGCTCGGGGCCTATTTCTATACCGCCATATCGGATGGCCCCGGCAGAGCTTCGAGAGCTGAAGGATCAGTTGCAGGATTTGTTAGATAAGGGGCTTATTCGACCGAGTGTTTCTCCGTGGGGTGCTCCGGTCCTGTTTGTCAAGAAGAAGGATGGAAGTTTGCGCTTATGTATCGACTACCGCCAGCTGAACAAAGTTACCGTTCGGAACAGGTATCCGTTGCCGCGCATTGATGATTTGTTCGACCAGCTTCAGGGTGCGGGGTATTTTTCGAGGATCAACTTGCGATCAGGATACCATCAGCTGCGAGTTCGACAGGAGGATATACCGAGGACAGCTTTCCGCACGCGCTACGGCCACTACGAGTTTTTGGTGATGTCGTTCGGACTCACCAACGCCCCAGCAGCATTCATAGATTTGATGAACCGTACATTCAGGCCGTATCTTGACTTGTTCATCATCGTGTTTATCGACGATATCTTGGTGTACTCCCGGAGCAGAGAGGAGCACGAGCAGCACTTGCGGATTACGTTACAGACTCTGAGGGAGCACCAGCTGTTCGCAAAGTTCTCCAAGTGTGCGTTCTGGCTGGACAGCGTCGGATTCTTGGGTCACGTGGTTACGAGAGACGGCATTTGTGTGGACCCGAAGAAGATTGAGGCTGTTCAGCAGTGGCCCCGACCTACATCGGTTACTGAGATCCGTAGTTTTCTAGGCCTGGCGGGCTACTACAGGCGTTTTGTTCAGGACTTCTCCCGTATAGCTGCACCGTTGACCGGTTTGACCCAGAAGGGGGTTCCTTTCGTCTGGACAGAGGAGTGCGAGCGCAGTTTTCAGCAGCTACGGACTTGTTTGACTACGGCGCCGGTATTATCTTTGCCTTCGGGATCAGGCGGATTTGTTGTCTACTGTGATGCTTCGCGAGTGGGATTAGGATGCGTATTGATGCAGCATGGCCGGGTGATCGCTTATGCTTCTCGGCAGTTGAAGAAGCATGAACAGAACTACCCCACTCATGATTTGGAGATGGCTGCAGTGGTCTTTGCACTGAAGATTTGGCGACATTACCTGTACGGCGAGTCGTGTCAGATATTCACCGATCACAAGAGCTTAAAGTACATATTTCAGCAGCGAGACCTGAACCTCAGACAGCGTCGTTGGATGGAGTTAGTGAAAGACAACGACTGCGAGATCTTATATCACCCCGGCAAGGCGAATGTGGTGGCAGATGCGTTGAGTAGGAGGCCCGGGGGTAGTCTATCCTTTTTGCGCGCAGTGCAGAGGCAGTCGTCAGCAGATTGGCAGATGTTATGCGACAGCCGAGTTGAGTTCGAGTTCACTCAGACAGGGGGACAGCTCGCGCAGGTTCGTGCACGCCCACAGTTGCTTGACCGTATATATGGGGCACAGCGCAGTGACGACCGTTGCTCAGAGATCATGGCACAGATGGGACAGGGCAGATTTTCCGAGTTCATGGTTGACGATCAGGGGATTTTACGATATGGATCTAGACTGTGCGTACCAGATGCTGATGGATTGCGGCGCGACATTCTTGAGGAGGCACACCGATCAGTGTATAGTGTCCACCCCGGTTCCACCAAGATGTACCATGATATGAGAGAGACCTACTGGTGGGACGGGATGAAGAGGGATATTGCGGAGTTCGTTTCGAGATGCCTGACTTGTCAGCAAGTCAAGGCCGAGCACCAGAGGCCCGCAGGAGAGCTACAGCCGTTACCCATTCCAGAGTGGAAATGGGAGCAGATTTCGATGGATTTCGTTGTGGGTCTACCCAGGACCAGTCGAGGGTACGACTCCATCTGGGTGATCGTGGATAGATTGATGAAAGCGGCTCACTTCCTACCAGTGAAGACCACTTTCAGCTTCGCTTAGTATGCTCAGCTCTACATTGACGAGATCGTGCGACTACATGGCGTACCGACTTGTATCGTGTCAGATCGAGGCACTCAGTTCACCAGCCGACTTTGGCAGAGACTTCAGGAGGCTTTGGGCACTCGTTTGAGCTTCAGCACAGCGTTTCATCCGCAGACAGACGGACAGTCAGAGCGGACCATTCAGACTCTCGAGGACATGCTCAGAGCGTGCGTTTTAGACTTTGGTGGTAGCTGGGATCGTCATTTACCTCTAGTGGGGTTCTCCTACAACAACAGCTTCCAGGATACTATTCAGATGGCACCTTTCGAGGCATTGTATGGGAGGAGATGCAGATCGCCCGTTTGTTGGACAGAGCTCAGCGAGAGCAGTATTTTGGGGCCGCAGCTTGTTGAGGAGACGACAGCAAAGATACAGTTGATCCGAGACCGGATGAGAGCGGCTCAGAGCAGGCAGAAATCGTATGCGGACAGGCGCCGTCGCAGATTAGAGTTCGCAGTTGGCGACCATGTTTTTCTGAAAGTCTCTCCGATGAAGGGCGTGATGCGTTTTGGGCGAAAGGGGAAGCTTAGCCCTAGATTCGTAGGTCCCTTCGAGATCCTCGAGCGTGTCGGCGCAGTTGCTTATCGTTTGGCTCTTCCTCCCAGCTTTCCCGATGTTCACCCCGTCTTCCATGTTTCGATGCTCCGCAAGTACCTTCACGACCCTTCGCATGCGATTCAACACCCGACAGTCCAGCTAGAGCGCGACCTTTCTTTTGCAGAGCAGCCGGTGGCCATCTTGGATCGGCAGGTGAAGAAGTTGAGGTCGAAGATTATACCAACCGTCAAGGTCCTTTGGCGTAGCCCGAGCAGCGAGGAGGTTACCTGGGAGACCGAAGGAGAGATGAGGAAGAAATATCCCCATCTCTTCGAAGGTATGCGTAGTTATATTTTTAAATTCGGGGACCGAATTTCTTTAAGGGGGGAAGACTGTAGCGTCTTGAAAAGTCGTTTTGGTGTTTTCCTGAAAATCGGTGAAAATTCGGTATTTTTCCGAAAACCGTCTTTTTTGTTATTTTGCAGTTTAGGGCTAATTATACCTAAAATGGATAGGTAATTGCTTGTTTTTAGTAGTTAATGAGTTAATTATGAAATTCTGGTCGTTTAAAAATTTTCCCTAATTTTTCAATTTTTTTATATTATTTTAAGCCGGTAAGAAAATACATTAAATTAGCGATAAATACAAATTTTTCCGGGCTAATTTTAATCTTTAAAATTATGTTAATTAAAATCTAGTTGTAACATAAATTTTTAGTATTTTACTTTGATTTTTAACAAATTTTTATGATAGGAAACGAATTTATTGAAATTTAAGCTAAAACTTGCAATTTTTGACTTGTAGGGGGTCTTTTTGCATAAAATTTCTTTTGTAAAACCTCTCTCTCTCTTCTCTCAGCCCTAGGACAGCCCCACCTTGATCAGGTCCAGAAATTTCTGGCCTCACCTTGTTTTTCTTTCATGTGTTGAATTGGTTTGTTTAGGAATTTATTTTAAATATAGTTTGTTGAAGTATGGTGTATTGACTTTTGGGGGAGTTGACCAATGACTTTTCCCACACACCCACACCCTCCCCTTACCTCTTCTCTGGCCGAAACCTGCTCCTCCTCCACTTCATCTCTTTTCTTTTCATATTCTTCAAAATTCTTCAAGTTTAATTCAACAAAATTGCAATTTAAAGCTTACAAATTAAACCCATCCTTCATCTTTCTTTTCCTTCACCTCCCTAGCTTGGATCTTGATGCTTGAGGCCATCATTTGAAGCAAATTTATTCTTTCTAGACCTCTAGTTGAGGTATAATTTCTTGCTACTTAAATTCTTTTGATTTAGTTTCTTAAGTTAAATTTTTGTAGTGTTAATTTAGTGTAGTTCTAATCTAGTTTTTTTTCCTTAGGTTATGGTTGAAAAATTGAACTAGGGTTCTTGAAACCATTATTAGGTTAATTAAATTATTTTGCTATCTAGTTCCTACACAACCTAATCTAAGAGGTTACCTTGTTATGTGGTCTTTAAACTATGCTAATTTACTAAATTTTAAAAGTGTGATTTTGGTTGTAAATTGTTGTTTTAGGAAATTCAAGAAAGGGTTTATGTATGGAAAATGGGTTTTGAAGCATGATAAATGAGTTGAATTTATGTGATTGTGGCTAACTAGTTGTGTGGTTGGATATTGTGTTGGATTGTGATAACCGTATCGCTAATTTTCGATTTTTGCACCAAAATTGCAAGTTTTGTGCTTACTAGGTTTTTATTAAAATTAATTGGTGAATTATTTGTGATACCTTGGGAATATTTTTAGCATCTCCTTTGACGTTTAGGATGCGTGAGTGCGGAGTTTTGAGTAGTCGGGTTTTAGTTTTGCCGGGCGACCAAATCGGCGATTTTTAGCAGTTTTTGCGATTTTCGCGTATGTTCCGCGCACCCTGCGCACGTTGTGCCTAGCCAGTGAACATTAGTAGTTTCGTTTGGGTTTTGCGTCATTCTTGATATGTAACCTTATGTTTGGTATTGATGTAAATTCCAGGTTCGGTCGCGGAGACATCAGACGCGGCACGAAAGGGGAAAGCGGTGATTGGACACAGCTAACCAGGGATTCCGGTGAGTAGATGTAACATCTACGGGGGACTATCGTTGGATGGCGCAAGCCGCCCGATAGTTTTAGTACCTTAATAAGATTCTTAGTAATGTTAGTAATTAGGGGTGTAACACTTGTATGATTATTTGCTACATTCATGCCCTATATTGACATACCTATACGAAACCATTTTATAGGACACCTGCACCATTGCCAGGGTTTTTATATGCAGCACGAGCACTATTCATGCTTACACACACACCCTGGTAATTGCCATGCCACCACACTAGATAACCTTTAAATTTAAACCTTTTACTAATTGATACTTAAACTTGTGCTATTGCCTTTAATTCCAAAAAATAAAACCGTAGGATTGCTATTCATGTGCATGTACTTCATCATATTAATTGTTCATGCCTAATCTATTAATCACACATCGCAACTTGATTATTGATACCATATGCATTCATTATCATTGATATATGCACTTATGAGGATTTCTTGAGATTTTATGATATTTCTGGATTTCGGGGGAAAGCCGCAAAATTTCTAAACTTATTATATTTTTAAAACATGTAAATTGCGGTTTTCTAGTGATGTAAGTGTCGTCCACCATGAGTTTGCTGTGGTTTTTGAGACCCGTTTCGAGGAGTTGGATGAACCGTCTCGGGTACATGGTGGGCCCGGTAGGGTACCCCGGGGCAAGAAGCTCGTGGTGCTGACGATGAGCCTGGCAGGGGACGGATTACCTACCGGTGACTTCATTGGGCACGGCGGATATCCATAGGATACCGACCGGGGCCGCGAGAGGATGAGATATTGATATTGAGATGGGTCAGCCGGATGGCTGAGGCCAGAGACACCATGACATGGATTTATGAGATTTGAGACAGCTTTTAGGTGTCGTTGCTGGACACCGATTCTCGTCGATTCTTTGAGTATTATGCTGGCATTCTAAAAGAGTTTCAAAAACAAAAAGAGATAAAATGTTTCTTATATATACCTATTGAGACCTCAGATATTCATGTTGCATACATATTAGTACACTGATGTTGTATACACACCTGCTAGTGCATCCAGTCATACCTGTATTTTAGATGCTAGGATACTTGTGTGCATGCATACGATAGCCTTTGTAGATGTTATTTATTACTCACGAGTTGGCAACTCACCCCCGTTGTGCCACAGCCTTTTGCAGGTCCGCTCCGTCAGTACAGTAGCGGCGGACGCACTTGTTCTTTTGCCTCCTTTGCCTGGACTCGAGGTTTTGCTCCTAGGTGGGTTATATCATTATTTTTGTACCACCTTGTATATTCTTTGTATCTAGTACACTCCATCTACTGTATCTACCAGCATTATTGTATATTGACCTAGAGATGAGACTGTGAGATTTGTAGACTTTTATGCTGTATTTTGGGGTCGAGCTCATTTGAGTCGACATGCTGTTTTTCTTATGCTTCATTATGATTATTTTGCTTGTTGTCATTTTATATTGCGTGGGATTTGTGACCGCCTTATGGTGAAGAGCTAGCTCCCGCTTGGGGATGCCCTATTTTGTTGGATTCATATATATTTTTGTTGTACCCATTTTGGGGGCCAGTATTTACAAAGGAGACTCTGCCGAAATTTTCGGAAAAATTGGTATTGTTTTTAAAAAGGGTTTTACATGACTTATTTGATAAACTCGCTTTCAATTGATTGGGTTCTCTTCACTCTTTTGCTTAATTGGTTTTGTTTTCTGGGCTTTGGCTTACTTAGTTTACGGACGTCTTTAGACGTTTCGTAAACTTAAGTGCCAGTCACGTTCCGTACCTTGCGGGTCGTGACAAGTTTGTGGTTCTGGAATTTCTTCCAGTTCTATTTCGCTCCCACTTATTTCCCTTTCTAAAAACTGATGTTCTAGAAAATGGGCATTACGAGAAACCAAAACCTTTTGTTCCTCTACGTAATAGAAATAATATCCCTTGGAGTTCTTTGGATATCCCACAAACTTACATTGTACTGATCGTGCCTCGAGCTTGTTCGCATGCTGCTTTTTAACAAAAGCTGGACATCCCCATATCTTCAGATGCTGAAGATGGGGTTTCTTCCCACTCTACATCTGATATGGCGTGGTAGGCACGGTCTTGGTAGGAGCCCTGTTCAGAAGATATGCCGCTGATTCTAGCGCATAACCCCAAAAAGATCGCGGTAACTCAGCATTACTCATCATGGAACGTACCATATCAAATAGGGTTCGATTCCGTCTCTCCGATACACCGTTATGCTGTGGAGTGTATGGAGGAGTAAGCTGAGAGAGAATTCCTTTCTCTTTTAGGTAACCTAGGAACTCGGCACTTATGTATTCACCACCTCGATCAGATCTTAGTGTCTTGATACTTTTGCCGGTTTGGTTTTCTACTTCATTCTTATACTCCTGGAATTTCTCAAAAGCTTCGGATTTATGTTTCATCAGATAAATGAATCCGTACCTAGAGAAATCATCCGTAAAAGTAATGAAATAGGAAAAACGACCTCTTGCATGTGTAGACATTGGACCACATACATCGCTATGTATGAGTCCTAAGAGCTCGCTCGCTCTTACTCCATATCCAGTGAATGGAGTCTTTGTCATCTTTCCTTTGAGACATGATTCACAAGTGGCATAAGTTTGATATTCGAACGAGTCCAAATATCCTTCTCTATATAACTTAGTTAACCTTGTCTCATTGATGTGACCTAGTCTACAATGCCATAAGAAAGCCTTATTTTTATCTGGAGACTTTCTTTTTAGTGTGTTCTGGACATTGAAAATCTGGAGTTGGTTTAAGACATATATATCGTATCCAGTGTACCGGACCCAATCAAACTATGATTAAGGTGGATGTTAAAAACATCGCTTACAAACGTGAAATCATAACCTTTATTTGATAACAAGGAAATTGATATGATATTACACGTTAAACTAGGTACACAAAAACAGTTATGTAAAACCAAAATATTTCCACTCGTCAATCCTAGGTGATAGTCCCCGACGGACACAGCTCCCACGCTAGCTCCGTTAGCAACCTTTAGGGTCATATCACCATCCTTCAGCACTCTACGGTTTCTCAGTGCCTGCAATGAATTGCATATATGAGATCCTGATCCGGTATCCAATACCCAGGAAGTAGAGTTGATTGACAGACAATTCTCAATTACAAACACACCTGAATTCGAAGCCACAGCTTGCTTCGGTTCCTGGTTCTTGGCGTTCCACACCTTGCAATCTTTCTTCCAGTGCCCTTTCCTATGACAATGGAAGCACTCATCCTGGGCCACTACTGGTGCCGCAAACTTTTTTATTCCCTTCTCTCCCACCTTACTAACACCTCCTCTAGATTTGGTGGCGGCCTTCTTCTTCTTTCCTTTGGCCCTAGCCTTAGACCTGGAAGAAGAAGCACCGCTAACAAACATAGCGGGTGTTTCGCTTGCCTTCTGCAAGGTGCCCTCTGCACTCCTCAACATGTTAAGGAGTTCTGGAAGTTCAACTTCTTTTCTTTGAATGTTGAAATTCAGAATAAACTGGGCGTAGGTGGAAGGAAGGGACTGAAGAATCAGGTCTGTATAGAGCTCATTATCCAAAGTCGTCCCAAGGTCTGCGAGCTCTTCAATATAGCCAATCATCTTTAGGACATGTTCTCGTACCGATGATCCGACAGCCAACCTCGCTCGAAACAAGTTCTTTGAGGTCTCGTATCTTGGTATACGAGATTGCTCCCCATACAGATCCTTTGTACGGAGAAATATGGATTCAAGGTCCATATCCTCGTGCCTCCTCTGATGGTCATTATTCATCAAGGCAAGCACGATGCACTTGGCCTTCGCGCAATCTAACTCCCAGGTTTTGCGGATTTCCTTATCCGCATCACTGGATTTGGGACCTACGACTGCAGGTGCCTTAGCGGTGAGGACATACCCCAATTTGTCATAGGTCAAAGCCATTTTGACATTCCGCAGCCAATCTTTATAGTTTGGCCCTGTCAGTATATTTTTTTTCTAAAATTAACTTAAGTCCAGTCATTTTCAGGGTCACTGCAAATAGGAGAGAGAGAGAGAGAGAACACTATAGCATGATGCTCTTGCAAGTTTAGAGTGGTTTTTAGTTTATCTAAACTGGATGGCTCCCACTGTTTCTCGAATCCCTCCTCAAACCAAAAAGGAAGAACTAGTCAGGACTATTCTCACCGTACAATACTTGCTTAACCGTTCAGCCAGGCCGGTGTCGGTACTTCGAGGGAGGTTTTCCAACGCTTTCGCGAAGTTCCTTAATTAAATAACCACTTTTCTCTGGAGACGTAGCCCCGCTGACACCTTTCTCGGCACCTACTTGGTTTATAGCATTGATCGTTAAGTGACGAATCTCCTAATGAGTAGCATATACTCACAGTAGGATCGGGATCCAAATATCATCGTATGATAATGCTGAAGGAATCCTACCAACATTCATCAAACTCCAAATGGTATGCATCTCTTTGCAAATTTCAGTTTCTTTAGAAATCCCCGATATAAGTTTTTGCCCCATACTCTTATGACCTTGGCTTTGGTCAAAATGTCATAAGTCACATGTCAAGTTCTACCCATCATTATCTTGTTAATTTGAACCCATCCGTACATACCCCTGACTTTGGTCAAATGATAATACGACTGTCCCAAACTAACTCATCTATCTATGCAACAAATAAATACCCAGCAGCTACCAAACACTATGCCTTGACTTTGGCCAAAATACATAGCTTGAATAATACTGAATACCCAAATGAAATGACGGAGGGCTACGAATGGTTTTGGCGAAACCGTGAACGTAGTGAACTTGATATGACCGAAGGAACCTGATAACTTTTAAAAGGAGTGGTTAAAGCTCCGCAATTAAAAATATATTCTGTTTTAAAAATAACCGAGTGGTTTCTTTTAAACTGTTCCAACGATTCAACTTTGGTTTATTTTCTTTGCATTAATAATAATGCGTCCCATCATTAACCTATCATTGCAGAAAACAACGAAAATACAACGTCCACTTATGCCATCCGCATTCGCCACTGGGTCCCGTCATCGCCCGTTAGGTTACTTAACTAACGGCAGAGCAGGGGCTGGACTAGCGCGGGTGTAAAACATAAGTGACGTCTAAATAGCTATCATATATAGATATTGTACATTCGTCAGACGCAATAATAGGCATTCCATATCACAGATGAACATTTATTGGATATGCAAGCAATCCGCGTTTCTTTTGAGCCTGCAACGAAAGACGGATTACACAGTTGTGATGAATAGCCATTACCCCACCCTAGACCCTTACGGGTACGGCAAACTACCCGCCAAGTACCCGAAATGAAGCGGTCTCTCTCAACAACGTGAGTAGGTCACTAAACACTTCAAAGTACCTGGTAGTTTGTGCACCCCACCTTGGGTCTATCCTAGGAGCAAAAACAGTAAAATGAAATAATACAACGGTGGCTACAACCGCAACCTGGATGTGCCCCGCAAAATAATATTACAACATGTTACAATTACATTGAATGAATGAATATAACAACCCATCACAAACCCCAGCTAATCATCACAACAATCCAATACAGTTCATAACCACAAACAGTAAAATCCATTACAGAAATGTGCAACTCCCTGCCAACCGACATACTAGCAGTTAGGGGAGGTTTACGAACACATTATACAATCACAGATATAATCAAATTAGCAAACATCGTAAAATTTCGATTGAGCAAACACTTTAGATTCTACTCCAAAACATCTCTGTGCACCTGAGACTTGAGCAGAAAATAAACATTCCAGAAAAGACAAAAACATCACAGAAGAGCCACTGGAAAAACTTGGGCTGAATCGGTTCCAACTCGGCCGCGGATCCGCGGCGGATCGGTGGGATCGGCCGCGGTTCCACGGCTGTTTGGATGATTCATGAACCCAATTTTTTTCAGTGTTCTTATATTTCTCTGTAGGTTATTCTGCAGGTCCCTGAAAAATTTTTAGACATCGTTTTAAAATCAACAGAAACTATGTGATATCGATATTTTTTCCGGTTCGTTTCGCGTTCGAAATTGTAACGACTTTGCTAATGAGTTAATTATTGTTTAGCAAGGCTCTGATACCACTGTAAGTTGATGTACAACACCCCACGAGTTGCGGGGAGGCGGAAATATGAAAAACGATCTTGTTCTATGTACTAACATCGACTAACCGCAAGAATCATTGCTAAACGATAACTAACAAAAACATAGGATTTCTTAACTACTATGAGAAGTGATTATACCAAATGAACCGTCCTTCGTCTTTTCGTTCTCCACCTCCTCTTCGGCCTTCTCTATGTAGTAGATGATCCACCCGAGAGCTTTACTCCAAGCTTCACCTCTAAACTTGAGGTAACTAGGTTTCTTTAGTTGCTAATCAAAGTATCTAGGTGATATAGAGAAGGGTTATAGATTAATTAGTATATTCTAATCCTTGGTCTCAACACATGAGTGGTAGGATTAAGGTTTGAAGAGAGAGTGAGCTTGAGGAGAGAGAAGGTGAGCATGAGAATGAGAAGAAATAATGAACTCATTTGAATATATGAAACATTATCTTTTATGAAATAAATAAATTAAATCATTTAACAACCATACTTCATTTATTCATATGAGTGATTCATCTCATGAGTCATTAGATCAATAAATGATGCATTAACTACATGGATGAATCACACAAATGAGTCATTAAAACAATAAATGCAAATGCCACCTAAACCCTCAAGTCACCATCCTTCTAGAAGCTTCCCGCGAAATTACGAGAACGCCCCTCCTATCCGTGAAAACACGGAAAAACTTTAAACTGTATAAATCCAATAACCCGATACTAGAATCTGGCTTAAACCAAAGCCGGCTAGTGAAAACTGTCCGAATGTCGTACGTGCGTAAACACACGTATGCGTCCGAACCCTTGTCGTAAAACCATACGACCTCTATATCGTTTCTCCTGGAACAGGGAAACTCTCTGTGTGGGACTCTAAAGACTCGACTACTACGCTGGCAGTGGGTTTAACCACAGACCGCAAGTGGCACTAGCTGTACGTAACGGTCCCCAGGTAGATGTCGATAAGAAGGCCAATGAGGAAACCCATCCGAACTCCTACTGAACCTGATGTGACAATCTCCGTACAGTCCGGTCTGTTCGTCTAAGACTATCGCATATCGGGCCTAGGGGGCGGCAAGCGTCAGTCCCCTAATAGCGGTATAAGTCGTGTCGGAGTGAAGCCCATTATACCCTGAGAAACTACTGGAACCTACCAATAAATCTCGCTTGTCCTGGCCAGGAACTTTGCATAATGGCTCTCTGACACAGCGCGATATCAACTCCCAATACCGGGAGAGACGAATCATGTCTAACCGCTACTGCCTCCAAGTGCTCGGGACTGCACCCAACTGCTACCTGCTTGCACAACTCCTTTGAGCCGTGGTAGGGTAGCAATCTAAGAACAGTGGGACACACTCGAGGCGAAATAGCAGTGTCAAGTCTGCGGACTATGTTGTACTCATGTCACCTGGGAACTGTTAATTGACGACTGGTATAAAACCAACCAACAGTTCCCTGTGAGTCCTATCCGGTGTACCCGTAACCCAACGGCACCTGTATACTATCTTCAGTACGACGTACTGACGGCTGTGGGACAGACCATCTCCCCAACTGGGATGAGAAGCGTACACACTAGTCTACTCCGGAGTATCGATGCCCTATCTCGATAATCCTATGACTAGGGACCTGAAAAAGGATGTACTTGTAGACTACCCAGCCCCCACTAGTGTGACTGCCATCACAACGCTGGTAGTCAAGAAATATCCTAAGAGCTCTATCAATACGTATGCTCACATAATAAGATAGATAAAACCAAGTAGCATACTACCATGTTTAGCAAGACTGTTATATAACTGTGAATATTCCAAGCTTCCATTAAGTAATATACAAGCTAGTATGATACAATAATGGCCCCTAGGGCATATACACTAACACTATATCCAACAATCTCCCACTTGCACTTAAGGGTAATTATTGAGATGTCGCGTACTCACAGCTCGTGTGATATCGAACATCCAACTCCTCTACTAATCAGTTTCACAAAGCTCATTTGTAAAACTATTGTGTTCGAGAAATAGCCTCAGTGAGTGGATCCGCCCTGATGTTTCTTTCTATATCTCTCTTAATCTCAAGTTCGTGGAGAATTCCATCTCCCGAATTGAGTAATACCTGTCTTAAAATATGTATGGATATCTGATGGGACCTAGTTCATAAATGAACTCCAAATCCAAACTTCTTAGACTGTATCGTCAACTGAACCTAATCAGTATCCTGCACCATGCCTCCTATAGTATCCTCTTGGACCACCTGTCCATAATACTGTCGCTCATCAGAGGGAAAACTATAACTTTGACAATCACTCTGTCATGCATGTCACCTGTGAAGCCTGGAATAATAACCGTCTCCCGAAGGAGGATGCCGTCATCAAATCCGTAGAACATGTACTTATGTTCTATAACTGCTTCCGTATGTTTCTTCAGGATTGGATTAATATAAACTTATCGCATCTAGTGCAAAAACGACATCTGGTGTGGTACTTGACATCTCACGATTGACTCAATTGCCTAAGCAAGTGATCTGCCAATCATGCACGTCCCTCTCCCCTTTAGTCTGTAAGACACCTTTAGAGAGGGTGACTCCATCGCCTGCAGGTACACCACCATGCCAGGAGTCATCTATTCTAAAATACTAATAGAATACTGTCAAAGTACCCATATTGGGAAACTACCCAAATCTAGATCTAAAACCATAGATCTAGTAACCAAAATGTCAGATATTATATCCATATCCTTTGTGGAGAAACAACTGTGTGACGACCACAATACAACCGATCATAGTATAGGAATTTTACTTCCTACTCTGTGTATGTCATCCAAATACCAGGACATAACATCCTACTACCTTCTTAACAGATCCATCCCCCTATTCTGATGAAGTCAAACCCATGACTGTCACATCAAAACATAGATGATCTATTTCCTCTATATTTGCTCAAGTCTATAAATAGGCATAAGCTACTTGCCCACTATGCTTCCGCTGCTCCCACTGACTATGACAACCCTCTGGCAGAATAATATATATACGTACACTTCTAAAGCTAGTTTAGAACGACACTATACTTATCCTCCTGCCGGGTCTCATAGTTTGGAACAACAGTAGTGTCAAGTCTGGGTAAACAAGAACCTCCCTGTCACCGTCCTTGAGGCTACCGGAGTACCTCTCGGGTGTCTGAGGTTACCCACCATGTCTGCGGAGTGGCTATTGGAATGTCAAACCTGATTGAATATATAGGTCCTATTAAATTTTCCGTAATCGTTTGCGGTTCTGGAATCACTTCCAGTTCTACCATACTCCCACTATTGTTTTCTGAAAAAATCCATTTTACTAAAACTGTGGCGAGTCTAGAACAATATCACTATTGATCTTCCAGATGGTAGAAAATCAACTCTCGTCAAAGCCAGAGTCAACCCACAAACTACCATTACAGAAACGTGCCTTGAGTTATCCAGTGTCTGGTTTTAAGCATAAACTGGACAACTCCCCGTACCTTAACATCGTTAAGATATGAACCATTCTATATCCAATATAGAAATAGAGGCACTAATTTAATTGGAACCAGATTCAAATCATGCAGCTGTCTCCAGTGCATATCAACTTAATGGAGAGAGGCTAATCAGCATTACTCAACTTAGGAATACATCCAATTATGAGTAACCTGAAAGAGAAATAAGTTTCTCAAAACCATTACTATCAACTGAATACCAATCACAAGTATCTATATCTTCGATATCTTTGAAGAATCCCGATACTTGCGACACCTGGTTCTCTACTTTATTCTTATGCCCACAACTTCTCAAAACTTAGACATTGTATTTCTACGAAACACTTGTCTAAAAACTAGAGAAGTTATAAGTAAACAGAACAGAGTACGAGGACCAACCCCTTTGTCCTGATGGACACTGGACAATATACAATACTCTGTATAAGTCCACTGAGTTGAATAACTCAAAACCTGTGCAACTGTACCCAGGTGATTTCCTCAAATATCACCAATTACAATGAATTCCGATATAATGAGAATGATCACCTAATTCCCAATAACTTACTCCCACTCATCATCTGTAAAACCATACAGATGTGAGAATCATACCTGGTAAATACATATCTTGGAGTAAGTATCTAATCGGGAAATTAGTTTTCCATTAACAATGCACTGAAACATAAAAATGTTTCGTAGGGGTATCCTGGTATTCCTAGCAATGCCTCTTCCATAATCCAATTCATGACTTTAACCGTATATTTATTTGCCATCTCTCCAAATCCCTTTATTTGTCTTTATTCATTGCCTTCTGTACACCATCGTTAGGCTAAGTGGTTTTCTTCTTTCCCTACCATTCGGCACCAGCCTATGGTTTGGAAGAAGACTATCCAGTAAGCATAATAGGTGTACTCTCCTAATCCAAGGAGTACTCGCAACTTGAGAGAAGATGATGATAAAAGACAACTGAATAATACCTTATTCTATTTCTCCCGAACTGGGAAAAAAAAGGCAAAGGTGAAATAGGAGTGGCTATGAAGTACGTGGTTTGGTCGTGAATGATAGCAGTCGCAATTTACATTGCTCTCTTTCTAATCCCTTTATTTTGTCTTTAGTTATTACCTTCTGTACACCCTACTTAGGCTAATTGGTTTTCTTCATTCCCTACCTTTCGGCACCTGCCTATGGTTTGGAATAAGACTATCCAATAAGCGTAATAGGTGTACTCTCCTAAAATAAGGAGCCCTCGCAACCTGAGAGAAGGTGATAATAAAAGACAACTGAATAAACCAATTCTATTTCTCCTGAACCTGGATCCATCCTCGAAGAAGTCCCTTCGAGTTCGTATATAACCATACGATGGATCTATCCAATGGAAGTGGATGTCCGTAGTAATACGGGGTGTTCTGAGAAATACAAAGGGTAAAAGAAGGAGCGGCAATGACTTATGCAACTCGGACAATCCAAAAGCCAGTATTTTAAGAAGGTTCGGTCAACTTGGTCACTGAGTCATAGTCTAGGGTCGGTCAAAGGTCGCTGCCAAAGAGAGAGAGAAAAGAAACACTCTGCGTGCACTCTAACCTAGATCAGAATGGTTATCATTTTATCTAATTAGGAAACTCCCACTGTAATCTCAAATTCTCCTCCAAACCTGAAAGAAGAATTAGTCGGGATCACCCGAAGAGTAAACCAACTCATCAGTGGGAATCGGGATCCAACTCTCATCGCATGATAACGTGACGGTATCCACTCATGTTATCACACTCCAGAAGGTATGCGCAAGTTTGGCAAGTTTCCTGTATGTTTGAAACTCCCGATATAATTTTTATCCCATGCTCTTATAACCTTGACGTAGGCCAACAAATCATAAGCCACATGTCAAGTTCTACCCGTCGTTGTCCTGATTAATTTAGGTCATCGTACATGCCCTTGACGTAGGCCAACAAGGTTGTACGTCTGTCCTAAACTAATGCATCTATCTATGCAACAAATGAATACCCCAGCAGCTACCAAACACTATACCTTGACATAGGCCAACAAACATAGCTTGAATACTACTGACCATCCATAAGAAATGATGGAGGGTTACGGCTGGCTTTTGGCGAAAAACCTTTAACGTAATGAACTTGATCTCGTTGAAGGAACCTGATAGCTTTTTATAAAAAATATAGTGGCGAAAACCTTTTGCTAAAGAGGTCGCTCCTGGTGAAGGGATCTCGTCTCTTTCCTCGTGGAATGAGGTGCAGGATATTCTAACTGAATACCGCGATGCAAAGAAACTTGTAATCGACTATATTGAAGTTATTACCCTGACGTAAACTTCTGCCCAAGGGGTCACTCCTGGTGAAGGGATCTCGGCCCTTGCCTCGTCGAATGAGGTGCAGGATATTCAAACTGAATACCGCTATGCATAACAAAAGGAAACATCTTTGTAATAACGCCTTTTAAAATTTGTTCCAACAACATCAAATATAGGTTTGTTTTATCCTTGCATTGATAAGAATCAATGCAGTCCCATCAAATGATCACACCAGAAAAGAACGAAAATAAAATGTACGTATATGTCATCCGCATTCATCACTGGGTCCCGTCATCATCCGTTAGGTTACTTAACTAACGACAGAGCGGGGACTGGGCTAGCGCGGGTGCAAAACATATACAACATCTACTAGTATATATACTAATATATAATAATCACTCCAGGCGTGATAATATGCAACATTACAGAAAAGTAATAAGCATCACAGAACAATACAGATAATCTGGGATCCCCGGGTTTCATAGAGCCGCTATTGAAACCTGACGTTCCCCTGGTCGTGTGGATAGCCTGTGCAATGAAACCTAGACCCTTACGGGTGCGGCAAGTTACCCGCCAAAACCTGAAGCGAGGCAGCCCCCTACAGCAAAGTGAATGGACGACCGGCACTTCACGGAATCCGGTAACTTGAGCACCCCTCCTTGGTTCAACCTGTACCCCCTACGAGTGCGGCGAATAGTCTGCCAATTCTAGAGTGAGGCCCCTCTGCCTCTATTCCCCTCCGAATGGCGGCCGAGACATGGGCGTCTCGCCTGAAGTTCGGGGCAGATGCTATTTGGTTTTATCCGTCCACCCCTCCGAAGATGCCAAGTTGATTTATGGCACCGTGTATCGGAGGTCTAGACGGATGCGGCTGATGTAGCAGACTTCGTCAGATTCCCCCTCGCTTGAGGGGTTTTTGATTGTGGGGACGCTCTTCCCTGCAGGCGCAAACCCCTGCAGTTAATTACGCTACCGTATCGCGGTAACCACTTTCTCCTTCTCCAGAAATTTTACTTTGTGTCGTGTGTGTTTGTTTTGTTTGTGGTTGCCCGTGGATTGTATACGGAGACTAATTTATGTCGTCGCCCGTAGGACGTGGATTGGTCCAAATCCGTATTTTCTTAGATTTGGGTTTGGGATTTTGGTTTAAGGATACGTTAGCCATATTTGAGGCTAAGATAACCTTAAACGTTTGTTAAGGATACGTTAGTCTAATTTGAGACTAAGATCAACTTAATGGGATCGTTTAGATCCGACAAGAGAGCATTTGGGCTCTATTGTTCCAGTTTAGGGACATAGTGGTCCATTGCATGTATGGCCGTCGGGACCCGTCACCTCTCTGACGTCGTTGAAGGATTACAATGACAGGTGTTAGAGGAGTTCCGAGATGTACCCTCGAACCAAAGTTGATTGGTGGGTCAATAGTCCGATTTGGGACTAAAGTCTGTTCGAAGGTTTAAGGATACGTTATCCATTTTTGAGGCTAAGATCAACTTTAACGGGATCGTTTAGATCCGACAAAAAAGCGTTTGGGGGCTCTATTGTTCCAGTTTAGGGACGTAGTGGTCCATATTCCAGTTTAGGGACGTGGTGGTCCATATTCCAGTTTAGGGACGTGGTGGTCCATCGCCAGTTTAGGGACATGGTGGTCCATCGCCAGTTTAAAGACATGGTGGTCCAAAATTCCCATTTTGGGGACGGATATTAATTTAAGGATGTTTCGGTCTACGAGTTTAAGGACCCCGCAGTCCGTATCGACGTGTGATTGTCGGGACCCATCACCTCTCCAACGTCGTTGAAGGATTACAACGATAGCTGTCAGAGGAGTTCAGAGATATACCCTTGAACCGGATGTAAATTGATTTAAGAAAGCAGCCGTGCTCAGTCAATTTAATTTGAGGACTTACGGCCATGATTGGGCTAAGTCCAGTTGAAAATATTCAACGTTATTATCTTTGGCCTATTAGGCCTGTGCTAGGGCTTTGCCCCTGTTTGATAATGCACTGCATTTTCTTCTGGCCTGCTAGGCCTTTTTGATTTGGGCTCTGTCCCTTTAATAGTGCATAGCACTTTGTTTGATCTGATAGACCTTCCTTTATTGGGCTCTGCCCTTTTATTAATGCGGTGCATTTAATGTTCTGACATTGCCCCACGTGGCTTGTCAGGCGCTTTGCGGCAATTGAGAAGCGCAAGGCGCAAGTCCATGGGGAGGTGACACGTGTCACGCTCTGGTGAGCGCAAGCGCAGTGCGCTGCGCTGTTGCACTGCTGACACGTGGCGCTCTATGGTGAGTTGCGCCAATTTAAGAGAGCGATGCTCTATTTCAAGAGCGCGAAGCGCAATTTGTTCCGAAGCTGACACGTGGCGCTCTCTGGTGGCTTGCGCCTACCCAGGAGCGAACAGTGCAGTTTTACAAGTGCAAGGCACTGTTTCAATAACTTGATCCAATTTTGGATTCAAGAAAAGAATCTTTTAAGAATCCAGAACCAATGGTTCATAAAAAGTGCAAGGCACTGTTATTATTTATTTTTTTGTTGAAGATTATTGATCTTATTCTTAGATCAATGATCTATTCAGAAGAAATTCTTCTCTTTTTATAAAGGTTTTTACCTTTCTTCTTTCTTCGAGCTTTTCTCTAAATTCTTTATAGGAATTCTCTGTTTTTCTCTCTGTGTTGATAATACTTTGAGTTGGGGTCTAGGGGTCTTTATATAGTGCCCATAAATTTGTTAAGTTTGTTAAAGAGATCCTTCTCTGAGTGATTTGGGGAATTTTCCCCACCGTTGGATCTTTGATCCAAGGGCTTATGTTTTACAGAAGACAATCTTCTTGTTTTTAACAAGAACAGAAAGATCTTTCAGAATTTTATTTCTGTTTGGCGCAAACGCCCCAGCGCGTGACACGTGTCACGCAACGCATCGCGCAGCGCAACTGCGCTGACACGTGTCGCGCAGCGCAACTGCGCTTGCGCAACTGCGCTGACACGTGTCGCGCAGCGCTTGCGCAACTGAAGCGTTGCTTCCTTTAATTTTTGTTTTAAAACAGAGCCTTACTCTGATTGGGCGCGCTGCCTTGGGCGCTGCGCTCCCTGTGCTGGAGTGTCTGATTTTGACACGTGGCGCTCTGTGAGCAGCGCAGGGGATCTGAAGCATTGCTTCATTTATTTTAACTTTAATTTTCACTTTAATTTTCAAAGCAGAGCTTTGCTCTGATTGGGGAAACAGAAGCGTTGCTTCGTCTCCCGCCTTGAAATTTGAACAGAGCTTTGCTCTGATTGGGGTAAACAAATGCCCTCCCACCGTTGCGCTTATGTGGCCTCCAAACGTGAGCGCAGCGGTGGCAGAATCCCAACCGTCGCGCCATCTCTTGGAAGTTGAAACGGCTCTTCAATGCCTATAAATAGGACCTTTGGTCCCTTAGATGATTTTCATCTCTTCATAGGAATTTTGTTCAGAGCCCTGCTCTTTTGTTTAAGCACTTTTAAAAGTTCGAACTTTAGGTAAAAATTAATTTGGATTAAATTAAATCAATTTTAAGAGCCTTGCTCTCAATAGATCCCTGATCTAAAGAAGTCTCATTTAGGGTTTCACTTAGCAGAGTTTTGCTCTAAAGGGGTCAAGAGAACTAAGGAGAACCCTATTAGGGTTCCATTAATAGAGCTCTGTTCTCTAAAACATTTTCCTTGTATTTTCTCATTTCATTAATGGAGTTTTGCTCCTTCCAAATCATACAAAAGAACTCTTAGGAGTTTTTCATTGATCTTAGAGCTTAAAGATGGCATTTTATTCCTCGGTGCATTATATCGTTTTGCTTAATCAGTCTTTCTGATAATTTTGTTGATTCTCTTTCACAGAAACAATGGACGCCCACATGTACGATCTTGACGAGATCATCTCTTACGGGGACATCCGCCGACTTGGCCGTTCTCAAAATCGAGAGTTCACAAACGCGGAGTGTGCTGAAATCATGAGCCGCTTCGATGCATATAACGGTCAACTGCTTCCCCGACATTCCTCCCTCCTGAAGCTTATCATGGAAGCCATATGGAAAGCGCTTCCCCTATTCTGTTCCGGTGTGCCGCTTAGGGCGTTGGATGCCGCCGAGGATAAGGTGCACTCGGTGTACCTGATGAACTTAGTCTCGAAGAGGCGGCGAGACAATCTTGTCGATCTCCTGCACCAGGCCTTCCAACAGTCCGCCATACTCGCTGCTTATTGGAGGGAGGAGGACATCCGTGGGGACCCCGACGCTTGTGCTCGCGAAAGAAAGCACACTAGGATGGTTCGCCAGGCTTGGAAAATCTTAGATAAGGTTACTTTCGAGTTCCTTAATCCATGTCCTGGGTCCGAGATTATACCGTTATAAACATTTCAATAATGTTGTTATTTATTTCTTTATGATTGTAAAAGCCCTTTGAAATATGAATGGAAAATTTTTATTTCAGCTTGTCTTATTTCTCATTCTGAGTCTTTTACACACGCATGAATGGATGTGCCTCGAACGCTTGATCAAATGCAAATCGAATGTCCTTTCTGTCGCTTCCCTCTTTCTTTTATTATCAGTATACTGCTTTAGTAAACACGGTTGACAGGTGATAGAGCGAGCGTCTTAGTTTCTTCAAGAAATAGCGATGGCTTAGGCCGCAGGTTCAGATCTGCTGCCTAAGACTTTTCAACTCTATGAGCCGTAAGGGTCTCATAGAGACTTTTCTCCCTACGGATCGAGAGGATCTCGTAGGTGGATTTTCTCTTTAGGAATCGTGAGGATTCCTGAGTGCGTTTTCTCTTATAAGTCGTAAGGATCTTATAAGAGAATTTTCCCTCTTACGAGTCGAGAGGACCCGTAAGCGGTTGTTTCCCTCCTTGTCGAAATTCAAGTTTGAAGAGTGAGACCCGTGGATAGTATGCAAGAGACCGTTTTGGGCCGACTTGCAGGATCCCAATGCTTAGGGAATAAGTTTTTTAATCCTTACTGCCTAAGGCTTTATCTTACGAGTCGAGCCGCATCGAGATGTTCTCGCAAAGACATCAATTTCTTCACAAGTCGAGACGAATCGAGCATTTCTCGCAAGAATATCCTAACGTCGCAGTTAACCTCTGCTCTTTACGACAGAAGTCCGTTAGGGTCTGTGATACTTAGGGTTTTGGTCGTCGTACCGTCGCATCAGCTGATATATTCCTCGATAGGCAATGGTGCTGTTCGAGTAACCTTGCGACTGCCGTGTCTCTGATCCCTTCGAAGGCTGGACAAGACGTCTTCAAGCAATCCTCCTTGGTAGTTTGACCGTCGGAAGAGCAAGCGTTAGGGATTTGCCATGCCGCTTTTTACATGAGGTTAGGTTCATTTTGGAGAGCCCCGATAAGTCATAACCACTCCGTTCTGGTGTGGGATGATCTCCGATAGTCTTTCAGGTTTTATGTGAGTTGTCGTCAAGACCCTGAAGCTAGGAATTTGGCCTTTGCTTCGTTTGCTGGCATCGCGTCTGCTGTATCGAGACGAATGTCGCGGTGGGAACTAGGGATTTTGCTGTGGCTCCGTTTGTTTGATTGTCGCGTCTGAACCCTGCTAGAGGAAGAACGCTGGGGTGACATCTCGTCTGCTGTATCGAGACGAACGTCACGGTTATCTCTAGGTTGCTGGTGAACCGTCGAGGTTTGGAACTAGCGATTTTGCCATGGCTCCGTTATTTGATGATGTTGCGTCTGCTGTGTCGAGACGAGCGTCGAAGTGGTGACCATTCCGCACTGGTGCGGGATGATCTCCGATTGTCTTTCAGGCTTTATATGACTTGCCGTTAAGACGTTGAAGCTAGGAATTTGGCCTTCGCTTCGTTTCCTTTGGTGTGTCCGAATCCTGTCGAAGGAAGAACGCTGGGGTGACATCTCGTCTGCTGTATCGAGACGAACGTCACGGTTGTCTCTAGGTTGCTGGTGAACCATCGAGGTTTGGAACTAGGGATTTTTCCGTGGCTCCGTTATTTAATGATGTTGCGTTTGCTGTGTCGAGACGAACGTTGAAGTGATGACCATTCCGCACTGGTGTGAGATGATCTCCAGTTGTCTTTCAGGCTTTATATGACTCGCTATTAAGACCTTGAAGCTAGGAATTTGGCCTTTGCTTCATTTGCTGGCATTGCGTTCTCTATATCGAGACGAATGCCACGGTTGTCTCTAGGTTGTTGGTGAACCGTCGAGGTTTGGAACTAGGGACTTTGTCGTGGCTCCGCTGTTTGATGATGTTGCGTCTGCTGTGTCAAGACGAACATCGAAGTGGTGACCATTCCGCACTGGTGTGAGATAATCTCCAGTTGTCTTTCAGGCTTTATATGACTCGCCGTTAAGACCTTGAAGCTGGGAATTTGGCCTTTGCTTCATTTGTTGGCGTCGCGTCTGAATCCTGTTGGAGGAAGGACACTGTTGTTGACATTGCGTCTGCTGTATCGAGACGAACGTCGAGGTGGTGCCGGGATTTTGCCGTCGCTCCGCTTTGTTTCGACCATGGGGTCTTTCGTTGACGTTGCATCTGCATCTTGATGGACTGCGAGGGGACGCCGTTGTTAACATCTCGTCTGCTGTATCGAAACGATTGTTGAGATGAAGCTGGGATTTTGCCGTCGCTTCGCTTTGTTTCGTCCGCGAGGTCTTTTGTTGGTGTTGTATCTGCATCTAGATGGACTGCGAAGGAACGCCGTTGCCAACATCTCGTCTGCTGTATCGAGACGATTGTTGAAATGAAGCTGGGATTTTGCCGTCGCTTCGTTTTGTTTTGACTACGAGATCTTTTGTTGGCGTTGTATCGCATCTTGATGGACTGCGAAGGGACGCCGTTGTTAACATATCGTCTGCTGTATCGAGACGATTGTTGAGATGAAGCTGGGATTTTGTCGTCGCTTCGCTTTGTTTCGTCCGCGAGGTCTTTTGTTGGCGTTGTATCTGCATCTAGATGGACTGCGAAGGAACGCCGTTGCCAACATCTCGTCTTCTGTATCGAGACGATTGTTGAAATGATGCTGGGATTTTGCCGTCGCTTCGTTTTGTTTTGACCGCGAGGTCTTTTGTTGGCGTTGTATCTGCATCTTGATGGACTGCGAAGGAACGCCTTTGTTAACATCTCGTCTGCTGTATCGAGACGATTGTTGAAATGAAGCTGGGATTTTGCCGTCGCTTCATTTCGTTTACATCGTGTCTGCAATATTGCGATAAATATCGAGGTTGTCTCTAGGTTGTCTATGAACCGTCGAGATTTGGCTTCGCTTTTTGATTAAGCCTGTTGGGAAGGTATGGTTCCATCTTTGTTTGTGCCCCTAGATTGTATACAGGGATCGATGTGATCTTACCTGTAGGGCATGAATTTAGTTATATATATATATATAATTATTTTATTTCTTTTCGCGATGCTCTATCATTTCAGCTTTTATATCGCGAAAGTCGCGATTGCCCAATCATTTCGGCTATTTTTCGCGGTGCCCAATCATTTCGGCTATTTTTCTTTTTACTCGCTGCTTTTTATTGCGAGTTGCCCAATCATTTCGGCTATTTTGTATGCATGCGTTTTTACTTGCTGCTTTTTATTGCAAGTTGCCCCATCATTTCGGCTATCTCATATGCATTTTTACTCGCTGCTTTTTATTACGAGTGTAGAACTTGGAATTTGGTGCCAATCTCAGCATCAGCATCGCTACAACTGGAATATTGCCAGGAGCAAATCATCATTTGCCATAAAAGGGCTTGGAATTTGATACCGGTTTAGGCATCAGCATCGCTACAACTGAGATATTGCCAGGAGCGAATCATTATTTACCTCTGTCGATGTCGAAACAAAGGTGGCTTAGCAAACAGGGTTAGGATTCCGTCGACTAAGGCTTTTGACTTCATGAGCCGTAAGGGTCTCACAAAGGTATTTCTCCCTACAAGTCGTGAGGATCTCGTAGGTATGTTTTCTCCTTAGGAATCGTGAGGATTCCTAAGTGCATGTTCCTCTGTAAGTCGTAAGGATCTTACAAGAGGGTTTTCTCCTTGTAAATCGTGGGGACTTACAAGGGTTGTTCATCATGCGAACATATCCCTAGTCATGGGGTGGGACTTTGTTAGGGAAATGTTTATTTGCGCCCGTGGATTGTATACAAGGGTCAAAACCTGAACCACTTGTAGGGCAATATCGAAGGTTGTGGAGGCTGCTTAAGCACAGGTTTAGGTCTCTGTAACTTAAGACTTTCAAATCTTATGAGCCGTGAGGGTCCCAAAAGAGAGTTCTCCTTACGAATCGTGAGGATCTCGCAAGTGTATTTTCTCTTTAGGAATCGTGGGGATTCCTAAGTGTGTTGCTCCCTTGTGAGTCGTAAGGATCCCACACGGGTGGTTTCTCCTTACAAGGTCGGGAGGACCCTGCAAGTATCTTTTAACGAGGTTGCGCCCTTTCGGGTTTTCACAAACACTCGCCGGTAGTCCTGCTGTTTTTACTCACGGAGCCCATTCGGGTATTCATCCGTGCCCTTTTTGCTTATGGTTATACCGTTTTTTTTATTCTTTTTATTCTTTTTTCTAACGAGATTGCGCCCTTTCGGGTTTTCACAAGACTCGCCGGTAGCCCTGCTGTTTTTACTCACGGAGCCCTTTCGGGTTTTCATCCGTGCCCATTTTACTTATGGACATACCGTTTATTATATATATATTTTTTATATTTTATGTTATTCATCTCGTCAGCCTAAGGATGATGCGGTAGTAGTTTAAAGACGTTTCGGTCGCTTGCAGGTTTTAGGACATTGCGGTCCATCATTAGTTTAAGAACGTTTCGGTCCGCTGTCGCCGTATTTGAGGCGAACATCTAGTTTATTGACTTTTCGGTCTCTGGGGCTTTCCCTATGAATGAGCATGATGCCCCCAGCGTATCCATCTTTCTCAGAGCGTGCGGTTGTGGCGGGTTTACCTTCCGCTTTTCGGAGATGACGAACTTGCTCTGTTGGTATTGGTCCTCAACCCAGTTCTTGAAGACGTAACAGTTTTCGATCGGATGGCCCAATACTTGGTGGTAAGGGCAATAATTAGAACTGTTGACATCATCCAGTTGTAGTTGGTGTTTCGGCTCCGGTAGAGTGATAAGCCTGTTATGCACTGCCACTTCGAATAGCCTCCTTGTTTCATTCTGGGGAAATGAGTAAGGACGTCTTAGCATCTCCTCGAGAGATATGCGTGGACGCATATTGTTTTGACGAACAACCGGTCTAGGGCCACTCGACTGTTGTTGAGTGTTGGCGACGAGGGTCATTTTCCCCTTTCCTTTATCCTTTTTGTTCGATCCTTTGTTTACGGGGCCGAGATTTTTCCCGAGTAGCGTGCGATTGCACGGCTGAACGTTCTCGCAACTCCTCAATTCCTTCATTTTTGAAATAGATTCCTTGAGGAGAGGGTTGATGGCAGCTTCTTCGTCAGAGTCGCTTCCAAAGGTGATAATTTGCGATCCCTTGGAGTCGGCTATATGACAGTCGGCGGCGGCTCTTTTGCGCTCATCTGTCGCATTTTTCCGACGTCTACGAGCTTCACACTTTGTCCTGTTGAAGTGTTTCTTTTGAGCGACATACCCTTGCCACCAACACTTAAAGGAGTCGCAGTCTTCGGTAGGATGTATGATCTTCTGATGATATAAGCAGAAGTTAAGATGCGTCTCTACTCCACCGAGGGTATTTTCTTCAAAGGGTGGTAGCTTCATTCCCACTGATAGGGCTTCAGCGAACCTTTTCCTCGTCTTGAATTTGTTTTTATCCGCAGCGGATGACTTTTGATTTGACGGAAGTGCCTCGACTCTTTGGTCTAGTAGTCGGTGTTTGGCTTCTTCCGGTATGGCCATCTCACACTCTTGATTGGCTTTAACTTTCAGACGAATCTCATTCAGGAAGACATCGATCAACTCGTCTGACGGCCGTGGAATTTCCGGTTCAGGGTCCACCCTCGGTTTCTCGGCGTAAGGAGCCTCTTCATCATTCTCCAATGAGTGAGAGATCACATGACAAGTCATTATGCAGTCTTCGGATTCACCAGATGAGTCTTCTCCATCGTCTTCATCCTCGACAAAAGAACAAGTTGCCCCCGGTGTGTCCGTCTTCTTTGAAGAGTGCGGCTGTGGTGGGTTCACCTTTCAGTTTTCAGACAGCGCAAACTTGCCTTGTAGGTATTGATCCTCGATCCATCCCTTAAAGACGAAACAGTCCTCGATCGGGTGACTTACCGTTTGGTGGTAAGGGAAATAATTGGGATTATTGAGATCGCCTGGCTGCAACAGATGTTTCGGACTCGGCAGATTGATGAGTTTGTTGCGCACTGCCAGCTCGAACAGTTTTCTCGTTTTATTCTGAGGAAACGAGTAAGGACATCCCAGTCTCTCCTCGAGGGATGGGCGTGGACGCACGTTATTTTGGCGAACGACCGACTTTGAGTTGCTCGGCTGTTGTTGAGCATTGGCGACGACGATCGCTTCCCTTTTCCTTTCTCATTTCGAGAATCTGGTTTTGGAGGAGAAGGTCCATGGCCCATCTGGTCCATTTGGGCTAATTTGTCGATCAAGGCCTGGAAGGTGGTCGGCCTGAAGAACATCATGAATTGGGAGATGGTTGCTTGAGGATCAAGGGTACCTACAAACATGCCTACCGTAGGTGCTTCTTCTATGCGTTGTTCGCATTTTGACCATAGGTTCCACCATCGTGTTGCGTATTGGACCCACGTTTCGCCTGGCCTTATCTTGGCATTTATCAGTGCTGTTATCGGGGTGCGCTCACTAGCACTCGCGAATCTTTGTGTAAACAATAGCTCCATCTCCGCAATGTTTTGACAGAGTCGTTAGGTAGCTCCGAATACCATTCAAAGGCTGTTTCCACTAAGTTGCCGACGAATTGGCGAAGCAGCAGTTTATCGTCGCCTCCAGTGTTGCCGCATAAGGCCCTGAATTGAGCGACATGCTGATGTGGGTTCCCTGTCCCCTTATATACGTGGAACTTAGGGATCGTATATCCCGGCGGGTAACTGATTTGGTCATACCAGCTTGGATAGGGTCGTCCGGTTCTAAAAATTTGCGCAGCTGCTTCATTCGCCTGATGAACCCGTATTTGCTGAGCTATATAGTCATCCAGCGCAGCCTTGGAAATGGTTTCATCTTTGGCTGCTGAGAGATCCGGCGGGGGATTAGATGTCTCCCTTCTATCGTCTTCAATAATGATTGGAGGGTCATCAGCTGGAGGGTCCGGCTGTAACATCATCCCTACCATATCTTGGAAGAGGAGCGCCATCTGTTTTATGTTAGCCGCTTGCTCTGCGGCTTCTTTGTCCTTCTTTTTGAGGACTCTACGTAGGAAGTCAGTGTCAGTTTCTTGTTCGTGACGCTGTTCTGATGACGACTCCGAGCTTTCTTTTAGCCCAGTAAGTGCAGCCATTGCAGTCATCATTTCCTGAAGCTTTTGTTGTTGCTCATGGGCTTTCGTCACGGATCGGGTGAGCGGTCGGTGACCCGTCAAAGCGCGGCTTTCCTCTTTTCCGGAAGCCATATAAACTATGTGCACTACTATGCCCCCAGACTTGGGGCGTTTGTGTTCAGCGCTTTTACGGTTCGCCATGTTCGCAGAGGCTTTTTGCAGCCTCCTTTTCTTTTAAGTAATTGGAGTTGAGGGGGCCGTCGCAGTGGGCACCCAAGTAGCTGTTGCTTTTTGTGGCTTGACGGAGTAATCCTTCTCCTGCCGAACCTTCATCTTTTTCTGTCGGTGGAGATAGTTTTCATCAATCACTGACTCTTGGACCTGTCGCCAGACTTTGTAAATTTTAGAGGACAGCCGTTGAGGAGGTTGCTCCGGCTTCTTCTCTGGAGTATTCTTCACAAATGAAGGATTTCGTCTCAACACCGCAGTAGGAGAGTTTCTGCGCACCGTGTTCAGCAATTCAAAGCTGTTCCGGTTGGAACAGCAGCATCGATCCCCACCATCGGAGCTGGTGGCGTAAATCCAGAGGGGGAATTGCCCCCAGCCTTCCTTACTCGATTCCAGTGGCGACGTCGAGCGCGTCGTGCGGGTGGAATTGATTGAGCCACAGGGGTGACCTCCTCATGCCCCTGGTGTTGGTCAGAATCTGCTGGTACCAGCCTTTTAAAGGCCGACGTCCGTTGAATGGGGACGACCAACCTGTCAAAAGCAGACTTCCGAACAGGGGAAGCAACCTTGGTGATTTCGCCTGAAACTGGAGTAGGGATAGCTATCCGCTTCGGGATAACGCCTTCTGGTATTGCAGGCTTCTTCATGGGCCCGTTGGAGCTGTGACCTAGCCAGTTAAAAACTGAGGCAATGGAGTTGGGCGACCCGTTGAGAGGGACCACGGCAGTGGTAAGTCGATCAAAGACCGACTTCTTTGGGGCTTCTTGCAACGTCATTGGGTCATTGAAGCTCATCGGTGGGAGCATGGTCCCAAAAAATAGTCCAGTGGTGGCTTGAGTTACCTGCTCCACTGGAATCTTGAAAAGAGAGGCCGCTTAGGGCCCGTAAGTCACTCCTCCAGCAGAGACTGAGCGAGAGTTGCAGTTGCAAGCAGTGCAGTTTGAAGCCATTGATCTTCTATTTTCTGCACGGAGCAAGACACCAAATCTTAGTACCTCGAATTCACAGGCAACCACAGCAAACCGCGATTCGTTCGCGAACACGACACACGAAGTGTGGAGTGGAAAGAGGAAAAGGTCCCACCGGGCGTGCCAGGATCTGTTCCCCTCCGAACGGCGGCCGAGACATGGGCGTCTCGCCTGAGGTTCGGGGCAGATGCTATTTGGTTTTATCCGTCCACCTCTCCGAAGATGCCAAGTTGATTTATGGCACCGTGTATCGGAGGTTTAGACGGATGTGGCCGATGTAGCAGACTTCGTCAGATTCCCCCTCGCTTGAGGGGTTTTTGATTGTGGGGACGCTCTTCCCTGCAGGCGCAAGCCCCTGCAGTTAATTACGCTACCGCATCGCGGTAACCACTTTCTCCTTCTCCAGAAATTTCACTTCGCGTCGTGTGTATTTGTTTTGTTTGTGGTTGTCCGTGGATTGTATACGGAGATTAATTTATGTCGTCGCCCGTAGGACGTGGATTACTCCAAATCCGTATTTTCTTAGATTTGGGTTTGGGATTTTGGTTTAAGGATACGTTAGCCATATTTGAGGCTAAGATCAACTTAAACGTTTGTTAAGGATACGTTAGTCTAATTTGAGACTAAGATCAACTTAACGGGATCGTTTAGATCCGACAAGAGAGCATTTGGGCTCTATTGTTCCAGTTTAGGGATATAGTGGTCGATTGCATGTATGGCAGTCGGGACCCGTCACCTCTCTGATGTCGTTGAAGAATTACAACGACAGGTGTTAGAGGAGTTCCGAGATGTACCCTCGAACCAAAGTTGATTGGTGGGTCAATAGTCCGATTTGGGACTAAAGTCTGTTCGAAGGTTTAAGGATACGTTAGCCATTTTTAAGGCTAAGATCAACTTTAACGGGATCGTTTAGATCCGACAAAAAATCGTTTGGGGCTCTATTGTTCCAGTTTAGGGACGTAGTGGTCCATATTCCAGTTTAGGGACGTGGTGGTCCATATTCCAGTTTAGGGACATGGTGGTCCATCGCCAGTTTAAGGACATGGTGGTCCATCGCCAATTTAAGGACATGGTGGTCCAAAATTCCCATTTTGGGGACGGATATTAGTTTAAGGACGTTTCGGTCCACGAGTTTGAGGACCCCGCAGTCCGTATCGATGTGTGGTTGTCGGGACCCATCACCTCTCTAACGCCGTTGAAGGATTACAATGATAGGTGTCAGAGGAGTTCAGAGATGTACCCTTGAACCGGATGTAAATTGATTTAAGAGAGCAGCCGTGCTCAGTCATTTTAATTTGAGGACTTACGGCCATGATTGGGCTAAGTCCAGTTGAAAATATTCAACGTTTTTATCTTTGGCCTATTAGGCCTGTGCTAGGGCTTTGCCCCTGTTTGATAATCATTGCATTTTTTTCTGGCCTGCTAGGCCTTTTTTATTTGGGCTCTGTCTCTTTAATAGTGCATAGCACTTTGTTTGGTCTGATAGACCTTCCTTTATTGGGCTCTGCCCTCTTATTAATGCGGTGCATTTAATGTTCTGACATTGCCCCCACGTGGCTTGTCAGGTGCTTTGCGCCAATTGAGGAGCGCAAGGCGCAAGTCCATAGGGAGGTGACACGTGTCACGCTCTGGTGAGCGCAAGCGCAGTGTACTGCGACAGTGCGCTGCGTTGTTGCGCTGCTGACATGTGGTGCGATCTGGTGAGTTGCGCCAATTTAAGAGAGCAGTGCTCTATTTCAAGAGCGCGAAGCGCAATTTGTTCCGAAGCCGACACGTGGCGCTCTCTGGTGGCTTGCGCCAATCCAGGAGCGCAACAGTGCAGTTTTACAAGTGCAAGGCACTGTTTCAATAACTTGATCCAATTTTGGATTCAAGAAATGAATCTTTTAAGATTGCAGAACCAATGGTTCATAAAAAGTGCAAGGCACTGTTATTATTTATTTTTTTTGTTGAAGATTATTGATCTTGTTCTTAGATCAATGATCTATTCAGAAGAAATTCTTCTCTTTTTATAAAGGTTTTTATCTTTCTTCTTTCTTCGAGCTTTTCTCAAAATTCTTTAGAGGAATTCTCTGTTTTTCTCTCTGTGTTGACGATACTTTGAGTTGGGGTCTAGGGGTCTTTATATAGTGCCCATAGATTTTTTAAGTTTGTTAAAGAGATCCTTCTCTGAGTGATTTGGGGAATTTTCCCCACCGTTGGATCTTTGATCCAAGGGCTTCTGTTTTACAGAAGACAATCTTCTTGTTTTTAACAAGAACAGAAAGATCTTTCAGAATTTTAATTCTGTTTGGCGCAAACGCCCCAGCGCGTGACACGTGTCGCGCAGCGCACAGCGCAGCGCACAGCGCAGCGCCACTGTGCTGACACGTGTCGCGCAGCGCACAGCGCAGCGCACAGCGCAGCGCAACTGCGTTTGCGCTGACACGTGTCGCGCAGCGCTTGCACAACTGAAGCGTTGCTTCCTTTAATTTTTGTTTTAAAACAGAGCCTTGCTCTGATTGGGCGCGCTGCCTTGGGCGCTGCGCTCCCTGCGCTGGAGTGTCTGATTTTGACATGTGGCGCTCTGCGCGCAGCGCAGTGGATCTGAAGCATTACTTCATTTATTTTAACTTTAATTTTCACTTTAATTTTCAAAGCAGAGATTTGCTCTGATTGGGGAAACAGAAGCGTTGCTTCGTCTCCCGCCTTGAAATTTGAACAGAGCTTTGCTCTGATTGGCGTAAACAGCCTCTCAAAACCATGAGATACGAACCCGTTTCCCTCCAGAACCTGGCTATCCGTGCACTCCGTCGCGGGGTAAACCTAGTACAGAAATAAAAATATGTACAACGGGTACACCTACCTCAGCCCGGTCGTTCCCCAAAAGAATATTATACAAACAGGCAGTGACGGCAGTCCATATGTTGGACGCTCACCCCGCAATATCAAATGTACAAATAAATCCAAACAGCACTACTATTGCACACTGCTATCCACCACGACATATCCGCAACATCACAGAACAACACAGAACATCAACGCGAATGTCACGTTCGCAAACCCGTCTAAAAGAACTATATCAATTAGACGCGGTTTACCGCTCAAATGACATTCCCGGTCGGAGATATAATATAAGCACCGCATACTAACAAGTTTAAAATTTCGATCGACAAAACTTCCCGAAGTGGGCCCCACGTACATCTGGTGTACAGTAACAAAATCTGGGCCCAAATGAAATATACCAAAAACCACAATTTACTAAGTCAAGCACACTGAAGCAATTTGGACCACTGATCCTACATACTGGCCGCGAATCCGCGGGCAAACCCTAGGTTTGACCACGGATCCGCGGCGATACAGTAAGATCACGTGACCGGATTTTTAGAGTGTGCTTGAAAAACCCTGCTCAATTTTCTGGGATCATCAAAATAATTTTTAAACCAGATTTAAAATCGACAGAAACATTGAACAGAAAAATTGTAGTTTTTGAAATTCGGTCCGATCGATATTTTAAACGTGTTAGCAAAAGTTAGTAAAGCTTAATGGTGAGTCTCTGATACCACTGTAAGTTCACGGTAACGCCTCGTCCGTCTAACAGACGCCAAAATGCGGAACAAAACTTTTACGACTGGCGCTATCGCGCACTTTAACCCGGATCTGCCATTAAAGCTAAACTAACAAACTACAAAGTGGGTAGAAATGTTATACCGAACGATCCGAGTCCTTCGGTCTTCAACTATCATCCCACGCTTTGTTGCAGCTGATCCGAACTCGCTCGATCTCCGGTCTCGTCGTCCAGGTGGCACCACGTCGACGGATCTTTAAACGGGCACCCGCCTCTGAACCGAGGCAACTCGATCATCAAGTTTGCTAAAAGAGATGACCAAGATTGATGTAGAGAATGAGTAGAACACTTTGTCTCGTTACGTCCAAAGCTATGGACGAACGGTTAATGAAGTTGCCTTTTGAAAATGTGATGGAATAAAATGAGCTATGAAATTTCCATACACCAAACTATCATAATCTTTTCACGCAAATAACCATGCATCACTTACAATGAAGGGGCCGGCCATTTTAACAAGAGGAGGGAGGTGAGTGTAGGAGCAAGGGATGGTAATCATAAGGCAAAAGATCAAGGAGAAATATCTTAAGCATTACCAAAAACCATTAATGCAAATGGTGACTCACATTAAACACCTCACTAATGTAATTAATGCAAAAATGAGTCATGAAAACCTAGTCACCAAATAATTAATGCCATGATGAGTCACTAATCCTAGTCACCATTTCTAGAATCTTCTAGAACCATGACTCACCCAAAGATGAAAAGATAAATCCGTATTAAACCGAATGTTTAATACGGGTGATAGAAAACAGGAAACTGGCAACTTCCAAAAGCGATCCTGAAACGAATTTCAGGATAACCCCGTAACAGTATAAACATACCCGCATTTGTATTACGACCGAATACAAATGCAACTGAGACAAAGATATTATATCTACACAGTATAATACTCGGATCCGGCTTAAACCAAAGCCCACCAGTAAAATCTGCCCGAAATATGACACGTGCGTAAACGCACGTGCATTTTCCGAACCCTGCCATAATACCATACGGCATCTACAACGTTTCGCCCGAACTTGGGAAACTGTCTGTGGGGGACTCTAATGACTCATCAACACACTGGCACTGGGTATAACCACTAGCACGTCAGAGGTACAAGTTGTACGTAACGGTTGTCTATATATTGATTGGAAGGGAAGCTGACGAGCGAACTCATCCAGAAACCCTACTGAGCCTGACAGTGACAATATCTGAACAGTCCGGTCCATTCGTCTATGAGTATCGCATATAGGGCCTAGAGGGCCGGTAAACGTCAGACCCCCAATAGCTGTATAAGTCGTGTCAAAGAGCGGCCCAGAACACCCTGAGATACTACTGGAATACCTTCCAGTAAATCTCGATTACCCTGGCCAGGGATTTCGTGTAATGGCTCTCCTAAACACAATGCGATCTCACCCCCAATACCGAGAGAGACGAATCCCCGACGATCTGCTCACTGCCTCCATGTGGCTCGGGACTGTACCCAAAAAATACCTGTTTGCACGACTCCTTTGACCCGTGGTAGGGTATAAATCAAAGCACAGTGGGAACTCACACGAGACAAATGACGACCTCAGGTCGATGAACTAAGCTGTACACATGTCACCAGGAAACTGCTATCTGACGCTAGGTATATTACCAACTAGCAAGTTCCCGGCGAGTCCTGTCCGGTGTACTCATAACCCAATGAGCACCTGTATACATCTTAGGTGAATCAACTAAGACCAATGGCTTGTGAGACCGGCCACCGCCCCTCGTCGGGGTCTCGAATGTATACACTAGTCTACTCTGGAGTATCAATGCCCTGTCTCGAAACTCCCACGACTAAGGACACTTTAAGGATGTGCTTATAGACCCCAGCTCCCACATATATGATCGCCATCATACTGCTGGCAGTCAAGCAAGAATCCTATGGGCTCTATCATGATGATAAAGACAAACCAGATAGCATACTATCATCTCGAGTAAGACTGTTTTATCGGTATAGGTCCTGCCTCAATCATTGCAATCACGTACCTGCGATCCAATAATTGTCTTTGAGGGCACTATATCCAACAACACGATTGCACTTAGTTCGTGCAATAAGCCGTTAAACCTCTAGGTGTTCCTAGTAGGAGAAGTGTTGTCTCATGAGGGTTTTCAGCGGATTACACCCACAAAATCCTAAAATAAAAGAAGACGAAAATTATATACAAAGATAAGGAACATATAAAAGAAAAAAACTTGAAAAGAAGAGTTTCAAACTACACTAACTTTTTTTTCGTCATGAGCCCTATCTTAATGGTCTTGAAAAGATTTTGGAAATCACATCATACCTTAATAAAACATCGTCTTTAGTCTTCCTCCCTATCTCTCCTCCAAATATCGATCATATACCCCTACGTGTGTGTAAAAGTCATCCCTACACTTGGAGAATTCAATTCAAGCTATCATACCCTTTGTCCATATTCCTTAGTACTTTTTAGTCGGTGATGTTTCAAATGGATTTGCTCACACATTCTTTATGTGACCGTTAATACTTCTTGAGGTACTAACCAACCGATTACTGAATGTGCTCACTTATTAAGGCGTAATTAGCAATATCCTAGTCTTGCAACACCTAAGGCTTAGCAGTGACTCCCAAACTAGTTGGTCTAAGGCACTAGGTGATAAGGCACCCTCGCTATATTTTTTATGCTGCCTTAAGTTATTACAAAACCAGTTCATTTTTCTTTTTAAATTTTTTTATGCACCACTTATATTTTGTTTTTCCTTCATACTAAGGCTTCTGGGCAAGAGTATTTCAAGGTATCCTCTACTATCCCAAGTTTCAAGATGTGTGCAAGTGCGTATAGTATGGTATCAATGTTCAAAAGTTTGGACTCAAGAATAGGAACTATTTTTCAGACTTATTTCTATCCATAGATTAGTGATTCCGTCATCTTACTAACCCTTGGGACAACAGCTCATGACTACGTGTTACTAGCTTTGTTTTAAAATATCTAATTTTCTTGCATTTCTTAAATCTCGTCCTTTCATTCATATATATTTTTCATTTTCTAACTTTTATTTTCAAAAAATATGCAATGCAATATTTATATATGATGCGCGGATATATACAAACTATCCATACAAACTATCCCCCAAACTTGTTTGTAGCAGTGTCCTCACTGATGTTGTCTTGTAAGCTTAAAACCTGAAGACTAGAAGGAACAGTTCAATAAGATAGTGTAAAAAAGGGGTCAAGAGTGAATGACAGTGAAATTCTCCCCCAAACTTGTTAGTGGGCCACAATCGTGCAAAAATTTCTTTTCTTTCAAGAGTCATTTTAAAAATATTTTTCTTCTCCCCTCCCCCCTCCCCCCCCCAAACTTTAGTAAAACAGTGTTTTCATTACTAAGCATTGAAATTCAACATAAGAGGGGGGTAAATATTATTGGTCTATACAAATCTTTACAAAGACCAAAATTTAAAACTAACCATTCAAATATTTTATCAAAGTAACACCATGGTTGGTAGAAGATCGCATAACGGATGTACGTAAAGAAAACTCAAGAATGTATAAGAATAGAGATTGTATCATATCTCGAGTAGAAGAAACATAAATAAGAGTAATGATAAGAGATGAAGTGGGGGGAAGATAAGTGATGTAATCGAAAGGTTTTACGTCGCGGTTGATGGAGACGAAAAAGTGATGGTGGATGAAAACGAGAATGTGAATGATTAGAAATGGGTGGAATCGTCGTATTCTCGTATGTGATTAGAAGAAGAGGTGGTGGTTCAACTTCTTCAGCCTCAAAGGAAGGGGCATGAATTTCCGGTGGAGATTGATTCTTCACAGCATTCAAGTCGTTAAGGAATGCAAGTTCTTCAATGAAAATATTTTAAAAACTTTCATCGATTGTCCAAGTGATAATCTCATCGAAAAAAGGTATCGATATCTATATTAGTGGAATAGGAAGATCTACTAGGAAAATTGAAAGTTTCAAGATCAATTTTTTACGCACCAAAGTTCAAAACACTCGATTCGTCAGAAATTATAGAGGTAAGAGACTCGAAAAGCTCATCTACCTTATTTTCAAAAGAGTCGAACTCGAGTGGTCTTTTAAGAATTATAGAACTCGAAATATCGAAGTGTAGTTCATCAAACTTCGGTGGAAGTGAAAGAAGATTAGAAGAACCAAAGAAAGTTGTGATGAAATGGGTAAACGAACTTGGGTGTCGAGCATTGTTGAGCCAAATGTGGGAGATGAAGGCTGAATATCGTTTTGCATATCAGATAGGTCGGTGGTAAGAATAGGATCGCTTAAATGTACGGGAATATGTTCACATTCAATGGAAGGAGCATGATGGGTCGGTGAATCCAACTCATCCAATATAGTGAGTTCATCTTCAAAGATATTCTTATCACCGCTCTCACTAACACCTTCGGTCAAATCAAACGAATAGTTCTTTAAAAATTCATCAATTATATTATCCTCAATCGATGGATCACTTAGTTTACTTGATGGAATGGAAGGTTTGGAATGTCAAGTGTAGTCGAATCAGGATCAGTTTGATTTGGAATGGTGTAAGGCTCTCTTTCACACTCATGATTGGAAAAGTCAAATATGTTATTCTCGGGCACCTCATCAATTAGATTCTTAAGCGATTGATCATCAAATACATTCGGTTGGAGTTCAGGATGGAAGGTGTCGAGATCAAAAGAATTGGTTTTGGTTTGACTTGGAAGGATCCCAGGTTCTATCTCGCTACTCAATTCCAACTCTATTTCAAAACTAGACATGGTTTGTGAAAAAGTTTCAATGAAGGATTCAAGTTGAACCGTGGAACTTCCTAATTGATGTTCAGAAGCACTGTCTAGATAAGATTCATAAGTTGAGTATGGTTAGAATGTATTTAATTATTGGCTACGGGCGAGTTCAATGTGTTCTGCAATAGAAATGGGTTTACGATTTGCCACATTAGCCTCAAGAGAAGTAATAACATGAGAGGTATGAAAATTTGGTATTGTTGATAAGATTTAGAAGGTTGTATCCAAGTTTCATAAACAGGATTAGGTCAACATGGTGATATGAAGAATATTAAGATTAGTTGGTTAGTTGGCCACTGGCTTTTGCAATTTGCTCAGTAATGATCATAGGTGTAAAAGTTGCCGTATTCGCCTCAAAAGGAGTATCAATATTTTCATATGAAAATGATTGTAATTGTTGTCCTCTGGTTATTGGAGAAGTGAAAAGTATGAAACTTTAGCTACGAGCCTTCGCAATATGCTCAGCAATGGACATGGATTTAGAAATTTTCCTCACTAACCTTAAAAGGATTATCAACATAAGAAGGTGTTGAATTTTGACGCGGTTGATAGGACTTTGAGTGAAGTGTCCAAATGTTATTTCTAGAGCGTTCTATCCTATCCCTCAAAGAAATGGCAGGGTCGGTATTTGTACCAAAGCAATTACGATAATAAGAAATATCTGGTTGTTTGTAGCAAAGCTCGACAAGAGTTGGTCGGTTTGGGTTACCCATCATAAGAGAATAAAAAGAAAAGAGGGTGATAATATTAAAAAATTTATTTTTTATTTATTTTTGAAATTGGTTTGCTTTGAAAGAGGGACTCGACAAACGTGCACAAACAATACCTAGAACTAGGGCCACCTAGGTCAAATTACTAGACCGCTCTATACTTCCAAAGGACAAAACGTAGGATAAATCCTCTATCACCTCCTTATCAATCTTGCAGCCAGGTAAGTGCCAGGCAAGTGGGAGGTATCCGCTATACGAATCACCGAAATAGCAGGCCTAATTAAGTAACCACTTTCCTTAATCACACTTGCCTTAGACACCACAAGAAAAATGCGGGTAAGCAATAGATTACCCACGACCCCCCTTTGTCCTAATTGAGCGGGACTGTCCTTAGAGACTTGGTCTAGATATTTTTTATTAATGTAGTGTTATGTGTATGCTCGTTTATGATTTGTGGAGCCTAGGAAAGGTGATGAAATCCCACCTAATCTGAATTTGGGTTTCTTGCCCCTTAATGTCCGTTTTAAATATGCAAAACAAACCAAAATCTAAAACTCGAAAAAGATATTTTTTTAGAGGTGTTGTTTGCAAAGAATCCTGCAGATAAAAACAGTTTATTGGAGCTTTATAGGAGAGAAGAAGAAGAAGAAATAATACCAGACAAAGTTGGGGGCCTAGCACCCTAATATGGCCGCGGTTTACCCGCCAAAAGCACAAATTGACCGCGGTTCTGCCGTTGGTTGGTGAGATCTCCCTTCCAAAGTTTGGCACAACACTCCAATACTCCTCTACTCCTATTTGATAATCTCTGAATCTCTGTTGGATTGCTCCAAGTGCTCCAGAATTCATGCAAAACTCGCACAAGAATTGTTAAAAATACAAAATACGGTTTTTATTTATATTATTATTTTTTTATGTTCATTGGTTTTATTAGAAATCAACTCGAATAACAAGAAAAATAATTACGGTCATTTCCCCGGCAACGGCTCCATTTGATTGGATGCGAAAAGAGTGTGTGTTTGTGTGTGTGTTTTGTAAATAACTGCAATCAAGACGGTGTCGCAAATAGCTAGCCGCGATGAGTACGGGTCGTCCGCAGGGAAACGTGAATTTTTTTATCTTGTTTTAGACGAGTTGATAAAAGAAAAGAGAGATTGTTGTCGTTTTATTTTAAGATGGATAGAAAATTTAAAATAGAAAGGCTTGTAGGGCTTATAGGACTTAGTAGTTAATGGATGAAGATTTATAGATGATTCTTTTTATGTTATAATTGTTTAAAACTATAGAGATAGCGATGAATGTGGATTAGGGTTCTTGAAAGGAATTAGGATTTCCCACTACTGCCCCTTGTCCTTTCATTGATCTCTATTTATCTCAAGTCCATAACAAAACAAGTATTAACGAATCTTAAATCGTGGTCGTGACTATCAGTAATTGATAGCGCGCCCGATAAGAGGGTTAATATTTATTTTGCTAAAGTTTATAAAAATTAAAATGTCAAAAGAAGTTAAGCGATTTTTCATCCGTTATTCTACCCTATCCTACAAACCCTAGCAAGAAAGAGTTTACTCGCTCATGGATATTAGCATAGTAAAAGAGAGATGGAAGATGAATGAAACCATATTTAAAGTTTAAAAGTGCAGAAAGTAACGCTGAATGTAATGCAGAAAAGTAATGCGGAAAGTAATGCAAAAAATTAATGCGGAAAGTATTAAAACAAAGACTATCTTTATTGATCAACTATTGCATTACAAATTGCTCACTGAAAAACTAAATTACAAGAACCTAGTTTCGCTCGTAGATCTCTCTCTAGATTGATAGATAGATGATTTTATGAATGTATAAATAGCTCTCGGTCCTTTTATAAGCTCTGAAATGTGAAACCCTAGATGACATATTGAAGTGTGTGAAATTACGATTATGACCCTGAAGTTTCAGATCCTAAGGCCGCCAAATGACCGCTGAACCACCGCCTATAGCCCTATTTGACCGCGCTTCCGCCACCGTTTGGTGGATTTGGGCTTTTTCGTGGCTTTTCTTCTTCATATTTGGAGATCCTTTTGATACAAAGATTCTGAAAATATATCTATTAGTCTCTGCCGTTGCGAGATTCTTCGATTTACTCCTAATATTCGGCAGATTAGGTTTAATACTTCAATTTGTTGTGGATCTCCTACTCATAGTTCAGACCTGAGCTAATCTAGTATAATACATGTACAATATCTCAAATCATATTATTAGTAGCACTTGTTTTTATTTGAGATATTATTCTAACCAATTATATGATATAATATTTTAAGAATATTAGATAAGAATATTTGATATGATATGCATATTTTAATTAATAATCTCATGGATATTTTATTTAAATATGATATGCATATATTTCCCTAATTATATTAATTATAACTAAAGAAATATATGATAATAATCTTTTTACAAATAAACCTATATATGTTCTTTATTTACAATTAACACATTTTAGTAGTTAATAATAGAAGGGAAAATGTCCATACAAATGTGCAATAAATTTGACTGATCAATTATGTAATACTCCCGCTACATTTCAGCGGTGTATGATAGGGATATTCTCGGACATGGTGGAGAATTTTCTAGAGATATTTATGGACGATTTCTCCATATTAGGGGATTCCTTTGAGGAATGCTTACGTCATCTCGACACTGTTCTTACCCGCTGTAAGGATAAGAATCTGACTTTGAATTGGGAAAAATGACATTTCATGGTTCAAGAAGGTATTGTCTTAGGGCATGTCATTTCATGAAAAGGCATTGAGGTAAACAAAGAAAAAATAGATGTCATTTCCAACCTTCTTCCTTCTAAATGCGTCAAAGATATACGATCCTTTCTTGGCCATGCCGGTTTTTATAGAAGATTCATTATGGACTTTAGCAAGATTATTATACCCTTAACTCTTCTCTTGGCCAAGGATAAAATATTTCATTTCGACTCGGATTGCTTGGCTGCTTTTGAATCACTTAAACATTCCCTCAATACAGCCCCCATTCTATCATCTCTGGACTGGAATCACCCTTTTGAGCTTATATGTGATGCATCCGATTTTGCTATTGGAGTAGTCTTAGGACAGCATATTGATAAGATGCCACATATGCTGTATTATGCGAGTAGGACCTTGAACGATTCCCAAATGAACTATACAACCACTAAGAAAGAACTCTTGGCAGTTGTCTTTGTATTAGAAAAATTCAGGCCCTACCTAATTGGCTCTCCGATCATAGTTTACACCGATCATTCCGCATTATGACGCATTTTATCAAAGAAGGATGCTAAATACAGGCTAATACGTTGGATCCTCTTGTTCCAAGAATTTGACCTTGTCATATGAAACAAGAGTGGATGTGAAAACGTCGTAGCCGACCATCTTTCATGACTTTCTTCTTCACCAACGTTGACCTTACCAATAAACGATTTTTTTCCAGACGAACATCTTTTGACCCTATCTAGCGAACCTTGGTTCACTGATATTTTGAATTATTTAGCAACGGGACTTCTACCCAGCGAATGATCAAATCAAGACAATTATATATTTTTATCCTAGGTGACATATTTTTACTGGGACGAACCTTATTTGTTCAAGTATTGTCCCGATCAGATCATTCGACGATGTGTCCCTAATAATGTGTTTAGGAGTGTATTGTCCTTCTGCCATGTTCAAGCATGTGGCGGTCACTTTAGTCCAAGAAAAACTGCGGAGAAAGTTTAGCAATGTGGCTTTTATTGGCCAATGTTATTCAAAGATGCATATGATTATTGCAAAACTTGTTCACGATGTCAACGCATAGTTCGGATTTCACGGAGAAACGAGATGCCGCTCCAACCAATCTTGGTTGTGGAGATATTTGATGTATGGGAAATTGATTTCATGGGCTCGTTTCCCAACTCTTTTGAAAACCGATACATTTTATTAGCGGTTGATTATGTCTCTAAATGGGTTGAAGTAATACCAAGCCGTACTAATGAAAACAAGGTTGTCGTTAAGTTCCTTAAAGAAAATATCTTTTCTCGGTTCGGGCACTCTCGTGCCGTTATTAGCGGCAATGGGAAGCATTTCTGCAATCGGTCTTTAGAGGATTTGATGTGGAAATATTCAATCAACCATAAGTTTTCTACGCTCTATCATCCCCAAACGAGTGGGAAAGCTGAAATCTCTAATAGACAGATCAAGTAAATTTTGGAGAAAACGGTTTCTAAGAACCGTAAAGATTGGTCCTCTAAACTGACTGATGCTCTTTCGGTATTTCGTACTGCATATAAAACCGATTTTGGGATGTCTCCTTATCGACTAGTATTTGGGAAGGCATGCCATCTCCCTGTCGAGATCGAGCATAAGGCAATGTGGGCAATTAAAGAGCTTAATTTTGATTTTGACCAAGCAGGCGGCTATCGGAAGCTGCAATTAAATAAGCTGAGCGAGTTTCATGATGAAGCCTACGATAATGCGGTTATAGTAAACAACCGGACAAAGGTGTTCCATGAAAAATATCTTTTGAGAAAAATATTCACACCGGGACAACAAGTCCTTCTTTATGATTTTTTTCTCCATCTTCATCCGGGTAAGCTGAGATCTCGTTGGAAAGGACCTTTTGTGATGCGGTATGTATACCCGCACGGTGCAGTGGATGTAGAAAATGCTAAAAATAGTTCTATTTTCAAAATAAATGGGCATAGATTAAAACCATAGTTTTCCGTTGACCCAACGGAGGAGCTCATGTTCTTGCAGGAGCCGCTTTATCACGACTAACTTTTCTCCACCTCACCTCCATGTTTCAGTTTTCCAGCCATAAACAGTGGCAACACTATTTCATCTAAGAATTGAGTTTACTGGTTTTTATGCTCGAACAACAGCATCAGTGAAGACACTACTGCAAACAGGTTTGAGGGGGAGGTTTGTATTCACGTATCATTTTGCACTATAAAAATAAAAAATAAAAAATGAGTTTTTTAAAATAAAAGTTAGAAAGTGAAAAATACATATGAAAGAGAGGTAGAGATTTAAGAGATACAAGAAAATTAGATGTTTTAGAACGAAGCTAGTAATACGTGGTCATGAACTATTGTCCCAAGGGATAGTAAGATGAAGGAATCACTAATCTGCGGATAGAAATAAGTCTGAAAAATAGTCCAAACTTCTAAACGTTAATACCCTACTATACGCACTTGAACACATCTTGAAACTTGGGATAGTAGAGGATACATCGAAATACTCTTGCCAGAAAACCTTAGTATAAAAAAAAAGAATAATCAACAAAATATAAGTGGTTCAGAAAAATGAACACTGGTTTTGTAATTACTTAAGGCAGCATAAAAAAATATTGCAAGGGTGCCTTATCACCTAGTGTAAGTCGATATCACACACTCCACAAAGTTTGTGGAGAGGTGGAATTTTCATAAAACAATTTTACAAGATGCAACATCGACTAAACTTCCAACATCATTCAAAAACCTTAACTAAAAAATACACAAAGGTTCTAAACTACTATGATAGTCGTTTATACCTTTATGATACTAGTCACTCGGGTCTTCTTATCCCCTTCTTGAGCTCCTAGATGGTATGGAACGAGCTTGGTCGTCGGCTTCCTCATATCGAAGACGATCTACCCGAGAGTCTATGGTTCAAGCTCAAACATCAAGAATGAAGTAACTAAAGTACCTAGTTTGCTAATCTAGGTAGCTTAAGAGATGTAAAGAGTTAATTGGACTATTTTATCTCAAAATACCCTAGGTTTCACAACACATGTGAGGTTTAGGGTTTGAGGAAGAAGAAGGAGAGCAAAAGGAGAGAATGTGAAGTGTAGAATGAATGAAGAATGGCTAAACTCTAAACTATCAAGCATGCATTATTTTCATAGAATAATGCAACCATGACTGAATAGTTGTGACAAATGAATAAACAAAATAAAATAGCCATGCTTCATATCATGCTTTGAAAAAACCCATTTCTCCACTTCATTATCTATTTTCCAATAAATAGATATATCCAAAATGAGGTGACTCCTTCTAGAAGCACTTCTTGTAAAATTACAAGAATGCCCTCACTGTATATACATACCCATATTCGTACTGAAAAAAATACGAATACCCAGAGATAAATATATTCCAATAATATAATACTAGGATGCGGCTTAATCCTAAGCCCACTAGTATTATCCATCCGAAAAAAATCCGTGTAGCTAGTACACGTATATGATCAGAACCCTGCATATAAAACTAAACGGCCTCTATATCGTTTCGCCTGAACTAGGGAAACCCTCTGTGTGTGACTCTAAAGACTCGACAGTACGCTGGCAGTGGGTTTAACCACAAACCCATCAGTGGCACTAGCTGTACGTAATGGCTACCCAGGTACGTGTCGAAAATAAGGCCGATAAGCAAACTCATCCGAACCCCTACTGAGCATGTCCGTGACAATCTCCGTATAGTCCGGTCTGTTCGTCTGAGAGTATCGCATGTCGGGTTTAGGGGTGGAAAATGTCAAACCCTTAATAACCTAACAAGTCGTGCCGATATGGCTCAAGACCATCCGAGAATCTACTGGTCTAACTACCAGTAATTCCCAATCCTCCCTAGCCAAGGACTTATGGTGTTGGCCAACCGAACACAGTGCGACATCGACTCCCTATACTGAGAGAGACGAATCCCCAACAATCACTCACTGCCTCCATGTGGCTCGGGACTGTACCCAACTAAAGCATATTTGCACGACTCAGTAGAGCCATGGTAGAGTAGTAATCAAAGCACAATGAGAACTCACATGAGACAAATGACGACCTCATGTCGACAGACTATCTGCACTCATGTCAACAGAGAACTGCTATCCGGCGATAGGTATAATACCATCCAGCCAATTCTCAGCGAGTCCGTCTAGTGTACTCACCCCCAGTGAGCACATGTATACAATCTTAGGTGCATCACACCAATGGCTGCGGGACCAACCATCGCCCTTCATCAGGATCTAGATATGTATACACTAGTCTACTGTCACGCCCTGCTTCCCGGTGTATGGGGAAGTAGGCGTGGCGGGCACGCGACGTATTTACTCAGAATTAAACACGTTAAGCGTAAATAAGCAATATAAATAAATGCACAAGAATGACAGGAGATGTAATCTAAACAACAACTTTTATTAATATCCATTCTTTACATTACAACTGGTTTGAAAAGGAAATGTACAATGATAGAAGCAATACCTAAACAGTGGCATACAAATGAAACGGTAAGTACAAGTAAAGACTAGAAGTATGGCTCCTCTATGAACCGATCCAAGTCCTCCTGGCTGGGCTCAATCTCCTGAGAATCAGGTCCTCCTTACGAACATTCCAAACAAAGAAGAGACAGAAATGTCGTCAGCGAATTAGCGCTCGGTAATTCCTAAAGATAAGGGTGGAATAGAATAAGTAAAGAATATATGACTAGTAATCTGAACAAGTATATGTTTGTTATACTAACGTAGTTGTTTATAGCTTGGTACAAAATGTATCAGTGTATACAAGAGGAGTCCAACTATCCCGTGGACTATGGTAACATGTATGTATAAGGCCCCGTCAAAACCCACGAGACAACGGCACAAGAGTTCATGTATGTGTCTTTTAGTGTCCATCATCGTGCCACTTTTAACACATTCCGTACCAATCCACCCTGTTAAAACCCTGTAATGTATTGTATTGAATTATAGTTATCAGACTTGCCGAGACCATGGATACAAGTTGTTCATGTAATCAGATTCAGGATGTAAACAAGTAGGTATTAATCAAGTCAAGATGTAGCCATGGTTCGGTCAAGTCAAGTCATGTTTGAATATTGATCTTGTTCTGGTATTCAGGTTCAGGTTCAAGTATACATGTTGGTGTACTAGATTCATGTTAAATTGGATTCTGATTTGAATTAGACTCAGATTGATTTGGACTTAGACACAATTCAAACACTTAGAACTGATTTGGATCCTGAATTAGATTTGGGAGTTATCGGTAATTGCTGCATATGGACGGCATGATTTGTGTCTTTTTCCAAGACAATTACCGTTGATAACATCGTTAAGTTTTTCTACCTTAAATAAGCAAGCACTCACTTTCTCCGGCTCCCTGAGTGTCACGACCCAAATGTGGCACGTGACCGGCACTTAAAACACGTGACATCTAAAGACATCGACGCAATCTAAGTAAGCCGAAATCCGGAATCTAAACCCTTTTTGAAAATATTGGTGGTGAAGTTTAAATAATCGTCCGATAAAATCAATTTAAAATGACATCTAGATTTAACTAAGTATGTTGAAAAGCATTTATGACGTTTTGAAACTTGACATCACCTCCTTTGTACTTTTATAAAAAAAATCCGATACAACATAATAAAATAGCATCCCAACGGAAGCTAGTCTCCACGTCCAAACGATGGAGCAACAACAATCTAAATCAGAAGTCGACTCCAAAGAGTGCAACATAACAACACAAAAACTCTAAGTCTTGTTTCTAAGTCCATAATATACCACTTCTAAGTTGATGGAGTTTTCACTAGATACAAGAATATATGAATAATCAAGAGTGAGTATGATACAACAATAACCCACTTACCAATCAATCCCCGAAAAGAATGTGTGCCCAAGCCGCTAATAATCCAAGCGGTAAAACCTGTAAGAACCTGTGGCACAACGGGGATGAGTTTCCAACTCAGTGAATAGAAGTACATCTAAAGGTAGAAATCGAAATGCATGACGATACCTAGGTCATAAGTATAGTCTTATCATAATCTGTACCAATATACTATAGGCTATGCATATGTGCAATACTAACTATCATGCGATCCCAAGTATAATATCTCCATGTCATATGAGTCAAAATCATGAATCTATATTTCTTGTTGGAATTCCCTTTTTGTATATGAATGTCTATACAAATATATCCAGGTACCGTCCTCTGGATCAGTCCTGGTTGAATCCACTAATAATATCTAACTGTGTACCTCATGATAATGATCATATCAATATATATATAGATGCCCAGCATCGACATCGAAATCCGAAATCTCTCGTGTCCATCATCGACACGTAAATACAGATACCGTCGACACCATCTCAACAGATGATCGCCACCCGATATCCTGGGTACGATCAGTATCACCTGGATATCCGCCGTGCCCAATCGAACCCCGGTCAGTATCCCCTGGATATCTGCCGTGCTCATTCAAACCCCGGTCAGTATCCCCTAGATATCTGCCATGCTCATTTCTATCTCCGGAATCGAGTATCCTCATTAGGCTCCCCGCCTATAATGCGGCTATCCTGCCGCTCGACCCCGACCGGGTCCACCATGTATCCGACTGTATGCCCTCCAACTCAGTCCGGATATTTCACAAATCCGGAACCGTATAGCTACCCCACCAGGTCCGGAATCAAAATCAGGAAACACAAAACTCATGGTGGACGTTTAACTCATCATATCAAAATATCAAGTAAGAAATAAGAAACTTGCATAGATTGTATTGATGATATATTATATATATACATATATAACAGTGTCCCATACCACCGATATATATCATCAGGAGAAAAATATCCAAAAAATCCATAAGAATCAAATACAGCATCTATAGTACTAATATTCATAATATACAACAGGTATAAAGAAGACTACTTAATCATATCACATAAGCATAATGATCTCAATTCTACCGTATCATGGCACTACTAATGATGTGTACTGTAGCATACGCGTCTGTGCTCGTGCAACATGGAAATCATTAGTATTTGTGCAAGTGTTCTATGGTACAACAGCCTCTTTATTTTAGTACATATATAACATCACGGTTCTATAGTGACATGGCAGTACCAATGAGGTGTAGTGTAACATACATTCACGTGATCGTGCAGCATAGTACTCATTGGTATTTGTGCAGTGTTCTATCAGAGTGTGCGTAACGCAGAAACGTATAATATTGATAATATAATGCAAACATGTAAAGTAATCTAAACGTAACTATTGTAATTACTTGGTATGAGCTATACCGTTTTCTTTAGAAATGATTGAAACGTTAAGTTTGAAATAAGGAAGCTGCCGTAGATTTAAAATAGATATCCATTTTAGAAACTAGCACGCATCCTAGTAATTTTATTTAAAAGACAACGAATCATAGTTTTTAAAAGAATATAGCTCACACAAGTATTACATCCTAAAACAGAATATAACCTAACTCTACGAGTCAAAGATAAATTGGCCATTATTCGGCATACAAAGTTCATCATTCCTAATACGTATAAATCATTGTATTATATCTCATCATATCACTGCATCTGTATCATCACAAGTCTAGCGTGATCCCTCGTACAAATCATCAACCCATATCCATATCATATCACTGTATATGTATCATCACAAGTGTGGCATGATCTCTCGTACAAATCCATCCAACCATATCCATATCGTATCACTGTATCTCATCTATAACTATGCATAAGACTGTATGAAATTGAAGGACATGCTAGATGCGATACTGTATAAATATCTTGAATAAATACTAAACTAACTGGATATATAATACTATTTGTAAGGTTGCGGGGGTTCTATACGCCATCCACCCGACTTCCCCTGTAGATGTAAATCTACTCACCAACTTAAAAGCTCGCTGGATCCACACTGCTACATCGCCAACTCCGTCTCGGAATTCTTGAATCGTACCTATATTCGTATTTAAATCGCATTGAAGTAAATATCATATCGAAAACCAAAACAACAAGCTAAACGCCCGTAGGTTAGAACCTACAGCACACTTAGCCCAAAAACGTCAATATAATTCTGTCGTTAACGTATAAACGTTAACGTTTCGGTTACAACATCAAAATACAAAAACTGCGTATCGTAAATATCTGAAATTTGATAAAACCATTTCTAAAATGTTCCCAGATATTACTGTATAAATATTTAGACAACACAAACAATACAGAGACTTATCAAATACCCAAAATAGGCTACAGAAGAAAAACCAACACAAAAGGGTACAGGGGGCCGGCGTCGCCGGATTTTGTGGGGAGTTTGGGGCTCAGGTTTTAAGTGTAGTCTTCTAGTTTGCTCATTATACTTTCGGTCTTGTTATTTTTTCTAGTGATTATTCGTATTAATTCCATATTACTTTACAGTGAACTAGATAACACAAAATCTCAATTTATGATACGGCACAAACTAGACATACTACGTATCGTATATAGAATTTTACCCCAATCTGATATTAGCTTACGGATTTAACCTACTGAATAATTAACTTACTTAAACAATACCAAACATCTTAGTATAGATATATGGAGCTATCCTAAAATTTCCAACACCCAATTCCCTATGCAAACCGGCGAGATCGGATTTGTCCTTATTGTCGCCGGCCAAAATCCGAGCAAAGGGGCTCGTCTTCCTATGAGTTATTCTAAGTCCAGATTAAAATATAATGGCACTATTTGGTTAGGTTAATTTCCATCTAATCTATAGCAGATTCCAGACAGATCCTAAACTTATCAAAATACGATATCCGATTTCAAACAAAAACTGAATTGAACTAAAACGGTAAGGTTGAACTTATACCTATTGAATGATTCACAAGAGAACACCGGCTCCAGAATCCTATGATGGAATCCTCTAAGGGTTGTAGTGTATTGAGTTTGATGAATGGTACACTTGATGAAGGAAGCCATTGCTCTCTCTTTCTCTTTTAGTATGAACGCTTAGGAATTTCTTGGTTTGGGCTGAAGAAGTGTAGTGTTCAGTTGAGAGGCTAAGGAATTTACTAGGTATTGTGTGGTGTAGAGAATGCATGAGGTGGAGGTTAAGAGATGGAGGTGGCATGAGAGGAAGGAGGAGGTGTGAGCATGAAAGGGATGGTATTTTCATGCAAGAAGGAGGTGGACATATGAAGTGTCATCTAGGATATGCTATACCATGGTTACAATTTAAGCTTAACATGACCTTACCCTTTTTGCATAACAACTCTTACCAAATTCTAATTTGCATAAGAAACTAACCTTATCACATAAACCCCCACACCATATCATATTACACATGAAGCTAATCTTTTTCACTAAAACCCTTGAAATTTACTAATGTTATAAAGTAAAATTTTAATTTTAATTTGTTTCATATACTACTTATGAAAATGTCCTATTTGGTTTTAATAACATTTTAAATTAACCTTTTATTATTTAATTAATTAAATTTATTTATTTTCTAAAATTTTCAAAATGTTACAACATTCCCCCTTAAGAAAATTCGGTCCCCGAATTTAAATTAAATATCTTTCTTAAAACATTTTCTCAATTCAATCAACTCATTTTAAAATAATTTCCTGGGGTCATACTTTAAAACATGAAAATTTCTCGTTATAGCAAGACTCCAAAGTCCCATACGAGCTAAAATGCATCACAACGCAACCGTGTGCGTGAAAACTCATAAGATATAATCTTTCATAACTGTAACTCTCGCGGTTGCTATGAGAATTTCTCCAGTTATGACAAAAATTTGCCAAATACGAAAACCGTTGTGTATCCTAAGTACACACAATCAGTGCCATGATCGCAGTGCAATATCAGTGCACCCGACCAAGCGAAAAATTCTTTTATATAAATCAAATCTATAATATATCCTATCAAGTGCAAAGCACAAAAACAAAATCAACCCTAATGGGTTTGCATGTAAGTCTCAAACCACACTTCACGGTGTGCATGAAAACAACAGCGCTAAGTGCAACAGGCGTGCACGAAACGATATCCATTGCACCCACTGTGCATGGAATTAAAAGTATACAAAATAATACCAAGTGCATCGAGGTGCACAAAACTAAAATCAAATGCATCAGAGTGCAAAAATCAAAACGAGCAACTAGTGTGCACGAAATCAAACCAAGTATACCTAGAATATATATATAAATTCTTAACCATGTGCATCTGATGTGCACGGAAAATCAATGTAGTGCATCTGGTATACACAACACTCCAATTGAGTGCAGTCATCTCGCACTAAAATCTCAACAAGTGCACCTGTTATGCACAAAGCATAAGTCAAAGTGAAATTACTGTACATAGAAATCTCATCAAGTGCACATAGTATGCACAAAACATAAATTGATCCTCAAATCCTTAAAATACAAAAATCACGGACATCGAGTTGTCCTTTCTCCAACGTTTGAAAATGAATGTTTTAGAGTATAAAATTACGTAAATCGAACTTAAAGAACATCGAGTTATATTCTCTTCAATATCAGAAGGTGTTTATACTACCGGGATTGGCATAGCAAGAATTTCTACTTGCCGTCTGCCACGTTCTAACGTTCTCTGTCTCTGAATTCTGATTTTTCTTGCAGATCTCTAATACCATAGCTTACTTATGCGATCTTCCGGTGAGGAGCAACAACACCATTCGTCTTATTACGGATACATCCCATCACACCTTCTTGACCAGTAGTCCAGTCTCTTGTAACGCAACAGGTTGATAACGGAAATCTCGGTCCTCAGCTTATGTGCTAACAACTAATCCTAGTCCAATCTTATTTATTATAAACTCCTGGGAGAGAATCCATCAATTCTCCTGCTAAAATCATTTATCCAGCCTGCTCGGAACTAGCACTCATTTCTTAACCAATTTTCCCTTTAATAAGCATTTTCATTCCTTTTTGATTTCCTCCTGAAAGTGTAGTCGTACGCGTCATCAAATCTTTAATATCCACTGTGTAGAATAACTAGCCTCTGAAACTTCGCACCAATCTCCTGTCCTGTAAATTCCCTATATCAATCACTTAAGGAGCGTATCTGCATAGACACGCGAATTTGCAAGTCATACCTGGTTATGACCAAATTCGGAGTCTTACAAACTCGGAAACACGAATTCGTCATCTCTGATACTATGTAGAAGAATCTAGCTAATTTCACCTTCGAAGACTCATCCCAAATTCGTCGGAGGAAAAAGTACTGCACGATCTCTTTATCGAACGACTTGCATCTGGTCTAAGCAAGATCCATCTGTAGAAGTACATCACTTTCACCGATTTCGTATCGGAGTGCCATAATGGATTAAAAGTCCTAACCATTCTACATCTGATCGGCTACGAATCCTTCTGATCCATTTACACTTGTACACATCGTCTACTTTTAACTTCATGAACTCTGGAAGCAACATCTCAATAACTTCAGCAGTGATTGGTACCGCTATCTGAACGGTACGCGACACCACGATCTTCGAAGAGGAGAAAACATCATGCCTCAAGTCCGGCCAATCTTCATCAATGATTCTACCATCTAGTATGGATCCTGAAGAAACTCGCGTTAATATTATAACTCGATCAATATCAATAAACGATGTGTCTCTATATCATCGGAATGTCAACCTGGTCAGTCCTTGTCCCAGACAAGTCTACTCTGACCGTATCTCTAACTGCAGCCCTCCCGACTCCCATAAACATGGTGACCGAAACAATCAACATGCATTGACGAAGATAGATTAATGGAATGAATAGAAGGAAGATCTCAAGATGTAAATCCTAAGGTAACTTAGACGGAGTATCATATCGTAAATATGCCATGGAAAAATATGTACGGTACGTCACTCTACTTAGTACCTACTCCATCAACAAAGGTCATCCTATAAAACGAAAGTTCAGGTATAAGACCCCCAAAGTCAAGTCTAAGTCCTATAAGGTCAAGCCCAGGTAACAAAATGTATGCCCAGACTCCATATAGTCAACCTAGGCTCGAACAAAGGTTAAACCAAACGCTCTGATACCAACTTTGTCACGACACAAATGTGGCACGTGACCGGCACTTAAAACACGTGACATCTAAAGACATCGACGCAATCTAAGTAAGCCGAAACCCGGAATCTAAACCCTTTTTGAAAATATTGGTGGTGAAGTTTAAATAATCGTCCGATAAAATTAATTTAAAATAACATCTAGATTTAACTAAGTATGTTAAAAAGCATTTATGACGTTTTGAAACTTGACAACACCTCCTTTGTATTTTTATAAAAAAAAACCCGATACAACATAATAAAATAGCATCCCAACGGAAGCTAGTCTCCACGTCCAAACGATGGAGCAACCAACAATCTAAATCAGAAGTCGACTCCAAAGAGTGCGACATCACCACACAAAAACTCTAAGTCTTGCTTCTAACTCCATAATATACCACTTCTAAGTTGATGGAGTTTCTACTAGATACAAGAATATATGAATAATCAAGAGTGAGTATGATACAACAATAACCCACTTACCGATCAATCCCCAAAAAGAATGTGTGCCCATGCCGCTGATAATCCAAGCGGTAAAACCTGCAACAAACTGTGGCACAACGGGGATGAGTTGCCAACTCAGTGAATAGAAGTACATCTAAAGGTAGAAATCGAAATGCATGACGATACCCAGGTCATAAGTATAGTCCTATCATAATCTGTACCAATATACTATAGCTATGCATATGTGCAATACTAACTATCATGCAATCCCAAGTATAATATCTCCATGTCATATGAGTCAAAATCATGAACCTATATTTCTTGTTGGAATTCCCTTTTTGTATATGAATGTATGTACAAATATATGCAGGTACTGTCCTCCGGATCAGTCCTGGTTGAATCTACTAATAATATCTAACTGTGTACCTCATGATAATGATCATATCAATATATATATATATAGATGCCCAGCATCGACATCGAAATCGGAAATCTCTCGTGTCCATCATCGACACATAAATATAGATACCGTCGACACCATCTCAACAGATGATCGCCACCCGATATCCTGGCTATGATCAGTATCCCCTGGATATCCGCCATGCCCAATCGAACCCCGGTCGGTATCCCCTGGATATCTGCCGTGCTCATTCGAACCCCGGTCAATATCCCCTAGATATCTGCCATGCTCATTTCTATCTCCGGAATCGAGTATCCTCGTTAGGCTCCCCGCCTATAATGCAGCTATCCTGCCCCTGTAGGTCTATATCACGCACCCCACGAACTTGCGGGGAGGCGGAATATATGAAAAACGATTATCAATGCTTCGTAACACGGACTTGAGCGCATGAATCGTATCTAAACCGTTACTAACTATCTACGAGAGGTTTAACTACTCGGATTCGAAGTTATTCCTCACGATACATGTCCTTCAGGTCTTCATCGCCGTCCTCCACTCCTCGTAGGCTCCTTGGAACATCGGCACCTCAACGGCCTCCTCGAGTCAAAGACGATCCACCCGAGAGCTCCTACGCCAAGCTTGATCTCTAACTTGAGATAACTAGGTTGCTCAAAGTGCTAATCTAAGCTACCTGGGGGATATAGAGTGAGGTTATGGATGTATTAGTCTAGCTAACCCTTGATCTCAACACATGAGAGGTTAGGGTTAGGGTTTCAAGAATGAGAGAGCTTGAAGAGAGAGAAGGTGATGATAAGAAGGAAATATGATATTGTTTCTCACTTGATATATGAAGCATAATGAATAAATGAATAAAATGAGATTATTCATCATGCTACATAAATGCATTATGAGTGATTCACTATGTGAGTCATTAAGCATTTAATAATGCATTAATGACATGATGAATCACACATAATGAGTCACAATATCATTTAATGCTAATACCACCTTACTCCCCCAAGTCACCATGCTTCTAGAAGCTTCCCGACAAATTACGAGAACGCCCCAACAATCCGTGAGAACACGGAAAAACTTTAGACTGTATAAATCCAATAACCCTATACTAGAATATGGCTTAAACCAAAGCCGGCTAGTAAAAACTGTCCGAACGTCGTACGTGCGTAAACACACGTACGCGTCCGAACCCTTGTCGTAAAACCATACGACCTCTACACCGTTTCGTCTGGAGCAGGGAAACTCTCTGTGTGGGACTCTAAAGACTCGACTACTACGCTGGCAGTGGGTTTAACCACAGACCGCAAGCGGCACTAGCTGTACATAATGGTCCCCAGGTAGATGTCGATAAGAAGGCCGATGAGGAAACTCATCCGAACTCCCACTGAGCCTGATGTGACAATCTCCGTACAGTCCGGTCTGTTCGTTTAAGACTATCGCATATCGAGCTTAGGGGGCAGCAAGCGTCAGTCCCCTAATAGCGGTATAAGTCATGTCGGAGCGTAGCCCATTACACCCTGAGAAACTACTGGAACCTACCGGTAAATCTCGCTTGCCCTGGCCAGGGACTTTGCGTAATGGCTCTCTGACACAGCACGATATCAACTCCCAATACCGGGAGAGACGAATCCTATCTAACCGCCACTGCCTCCAAGTGCTCGGGACTGCACCCAACTGCTACCTATTTGCACGACTCCTTTGAGCCGTGGTAGGGTAGCAATCTAAGAACAGTAGGACACACTCGAGGCGAAGTAGCAGTGTCAAGTCTGCGGACTATGCTGTACTCATGTCACCTGGGAACTGTTAACTGACGATGGGTATAATACCAACCAACAGTTCCCCTGCGAGTTCTGTCCGGTGTACCCGTAACCTGTATACTATCTCCAGTACAACGTACTGATGGCTGTGGGACAGACCATCTCCCTAACTGGGATGAGAAGCGTACACACTTAGTCTACTCCGGAATATCGATGCCCTATCTCGATAATCCAACGACCAGGGACCTGTATAGGATGTTGCTTACAGACTACCCAACCCCCACTAGTGTGACTGCCATCACAACGCTGGTAATCAAGCAAAGATCCTATGGGCTCTACTAATATGTATAAGTGATACGTAACAAGAAACATATGCTCATATTAAAGTAGACTCAAACCAAGTAGCATACTACCATATTTAGCAAGATTGTATATACAACTGTGAATATCCCAAGCTTCCATTAAGTAATATACATGCAAGTATGATACAATAATGGCCCCTAGGGCATATACACTAACAGCCCCTTGGCCCCAACCGAGTCCACCATGTATCCGACTGTATGCCCTCCAACTCAGTCCGGATATTTCACAAATCCGGAACCGTATAGCTACCCCACCCCGTCCGGAATCAAAATCAGGAAACACAAAACTCATGGTGGACGTTTAACTCGTCATATCAAAATATCAAGTAAGAAATAAGAAACTTGCATAGATTGTATTGATGATATATTGTATATATACATATATAACAGTGTCCCATACCACTGATATATCATCAGAAGTAACATATCCAGAAAATCCATAAGAATCAAATACAGCATTTATAGTACTAATATTCAAAATTTACAACATGAATAAAGAAGACTACTTAATCATATCACATAAGCATAATGATCTCAATTCTACCGTGTCATGGCACTACTAATGATGTGTACTGTAGCATACGCGTCTGTGCTCGTGCAACATGGCAATCATTAGTATTTGTGCAAGTGTTCTATAGTACAACAACCTATTTATTTTAGTACATATATAACATCATGGTTCTATAGTGACATGGCAGTACCAATGAGGTGTAGTGTAACATACATTCACATGATCGTGCAGCATAGTACTCATTGGTATTTGTGCAGTGTTCTATCAGAGTGTGCGTAACGCAGAAACGTATAATATTGATAATATAATGCAAACATGTAAAGTAATCTAAACGTAACTATTGTAATTACTTGGTATGAGCTATACCGTTTTCTTTAGAAATGATTGAAACGTTAAGTTTGAAATAAGGAAGCTGCCGTAGATTTAAAATAGATATCCATTTTAGAAACTAGCACGCATCCTAGTATTTTTATTTAAAAGACAACGAATCGTAGTTTTTAAAAGAATATAGCGCACACAAGTATTACATCCTAAAACAGAATACAACCTAACTCTACGAGTCAAAGATAAATTGGCCGTTATTCGGCATACAAAGTTCATCATTCCCAATACGTATAAATCCTTATATTATATCTCATCATATCATTGTATCTGTATCATCACAAGTCTAGCGTGATCCCTCATACAAATCATCAAACCATATTCATAGCGTATCACTGTATCTGTATTATCACAAGTATGGCATGATCCCTCATACAAATCCACCCAACCATATCCATATCGTATCACTGTATCTCATCTATAACTATGTATAAGACTGTATGAAATTGAAGGACATGCTAGATGCGATACTATATAAATATCTTGAATAAATACTAAACTAACTAGATATCATAATACTATTTGTAAGGTTGCGGGGGTGCTATACGCTATCCATCCGACTTTCCCTGTAGATGTAAATCTACTCACCAACTTAAAAGCCCGCTGAATCCACGCTGCTATATCGCCAACTCCGTCTCGGAATTCTCGAATCGTACCTATATTCGTATTTAAATCGCATTGAAGTAAATATCATATCGAAAACCAAAACAACAAGCTAAACGCCCATAGGTTAGAACCTACAGCACACTTAGCCCAAAAACATCAATATAATTCTGTCGTTAACGTATAAACGTTAACGTTTCGGTTACAACATCAAAATACGAAAACTCCGTATCGTAAATATCTGAAATTTGATAAAACCATTTCTAAAACGTTCCCAGATATTACTGTATAAATATTTAGACAACCCAAACAATACAGAGACTTATCAAATACCCAAAATAGGCCACAGAAGAAAAACCAACACAAAAGGGTACAAGTGGGCCGGCGTCGCCGGATTTTTGGGGTGGGTCGCCGGATTTTGTGGGGAGTTTGGGGCTCAGGTTTTAAGTGTAGTCTTCTAGTTTGCTCATTATACTTTTGGTCTTGTTATTTTTTCTAGTGATTATTCGTATTAATTCCATATTACTTTACAGTGAACTAGATAACACAAAATCTCAATTTATGATACGGCACAAACTAGACATACTACGTATCGTATATAGAATTTTACCCCAATCTGATATTAGCTTACGGATTTAACCTACTGAATAATTAACTTACTTAAACAATACCAAACATCTTAGTATAGATATATAGAGCTATCCTAAAATTTCCAACACCCAATTCCCTATGAAAACCGGCGAGATCGGATCTGTCCTTATTGTCACCGGCCAAAATCCGAGCAAAGGGGCTCGTCTTCCTATGGATTATTCTAAGTCCAGATTACAATATAGTGGCACTATTTGGTTAGGTTAATTTCCATCTAATCTATAGCAGATTCCAGACAGATCCTAAACTTATCAAAATACGATATCCGATTTCAAACAAAAACTGAATTGAACTAAAACGGTAAGGTTGAACTTATACCTATTGAATGATTCACAAGAGAACACCAGCTCTAGAATCCTATGATGGAATCCTCTAAGGGTTGTAGTGTATTGTGCTTGATGAAAGGTACACTTGATGAAGAAAGCCATTGCTCTCTCTTTCTCTTTTAGTATGAACACTTAGGAATTTCTTGGTTTGGGCTGAAGAAGTGTAGTGTTCTGTTGAGAGGCTACGGAATTTACTAGGTATTGTTTGGTGTAGAGAATGCATGAGATGGAGGTTAAGAGATAGAGGTGGCATGAGAGGAAGGAGGAGGTGTGAGCATGAAAGGGATGGTATTTTCATGCAAGAAGGAGGTGGACATATGAAGTGTCATCTAGGATATGCTATACCATGGTTACAACTTAAGATTAACATGACCTTACCCTTTTTGCATAACAACCCTTAACAAATTTTAATTTGCATAAGAAACTAATCTTATCACATAAACCCCCATACTATATCATATTACACATGAAGCTAATCTTTTTCACTAAAACCCTTGAAATTTACTAATGTTATAAACTAAAATTTTAATTTTAATTTGTTTCATATACTACTTCTGAAAATGTCCTATTTGGTTTTAATAACTTTTTAAATTAACCTTTTATTATTTAATTAATTAAATTTATTTATTTTCTAAAATTTTCAAAATGTTACACTGAGGCTCAAGAGAATTGATCCCGCTTAAACCTATATTTATTAAAGTCCTTAATTGTAATTTTATATAACTCGAGAGGGTTTTATGAAAAATATTTTATATACTTTCAAAATAAATCTCGAGTGTTTATTTATATTATTTAGGGTTTCTATAATTGTGAATTTTAAGAATGTGAAGTATTTAAGTGTTAATGTTTAGCTTGGATAGTTCAAGGTATTTTAGTGTAAAACTTGACTTTTGGATAACTTGAAGGTATTTTTTTGAAACTTGTCATTCTTTTATCTTTTTAGAAAATATGGAATTTTATTATATCTTGAAAATATGTGTTTTGATAATATTTATATATTTATAAAAATTAATTTTATTATTAAATAGAAAATCTCGTTTTTCTTAAAAAATCGTATTAAAAATCTTTCGAGACCGAATGCTCCATGAGGAGGTCTGCATCTCGCTCTTCTAGCCCAAGTATGTGCGATAATCTGCACCATCCAATAGCGGGTCCCCTAAAAAGTGTTGTAGAGGTATAGTCGCAAAGAATTTTGATAATACAATTCAAAGAAAATCGGGTTTTTATAGTTCATGGTATTTTAATGAAATGTTGAATCGCCCTAAAAATATGTTTCAAAGAGTATCGTGCTATGTAAACATGTGTGTATGTAATGGGTAGGTCATTACCCCGTGAAATTTTCTAGAGGTATGATTTCGAAAAGTAATAAAATATGGTAGATACAAAGTTCATTGTATTTTACTGTAAAAGTTAAATTAAAGTTATCTAGCATGATATTTTAAAGTGGACGTTATTTCTAAATATTAGATTCATGATTATAAACATAGGGTAAGAGTTTGTATCAAAGTTATGGAAGAAAATAACGAAATTTTTTTGGTTTTAGAATGAGATGTCGGTAGTAACTCCACTTACCGACGTATTTTATAATGAAAACTTTTTTTAAGAAGAAAAAGTAAAATGGGAAGGGACTTACTAGCTAGAAGGGTAGGAAGGAGGTAGAAGGAGATGTGGTAGCTTTCGAGGAGTCGCGGGTCACCGGAATTTGCTCGATTCCTCGCCGGAAGTGGTCTTTGGGTAACTCCACTTGTACACTTCTTGTACTTAGAAAAATTTGATAATTTTGGCTAGAGATTTTAGAATAAGGAGGGGCTAGGGTATGGGGTTGTATTTATAGTGTGAAATTAGGGTTTTAGAATTGAAAGATTGAATTAAAATGCATTAAAATTTTGATTTAAAGATGAAATTGAATTCTCTGTTTAATTTTAGAGTAAACAAACAATGCAGAGATAATGAGGGTAGGCCAAAGGTTTTGTGTGCAGAACACGGGGTCTTTTCCCCTACGGATGACCGTCGACGCTAGCTCATCAAGGGATCTCGCCGGTCCAATAGTGGAGGGGGCCGTTGGATCTTGGCCACGTGTCCTACTCGCTGTTAATAACATTGTGCACATGTTTATTTTCCCTGACTTTTCATTTTTATGTGCAGTGCGCGTGTAAAATTTTAGGCTTCCAAAAAGTTTAAAAGAAAATTCAGAAAAAAATAATATATGCCTGAGGGGATTCGAACACAGGGGCTACGTCACAGCAGTGCAAGGCTTTACCAATGAGCTACAAGTTGTTTCTTGTTGTTCTTAAACAAAAATAACTAATAAATTGTGCTCATACTTGCAAACTCCTTTCTGTACTTTAAGAAGAAAAAATTTGTACTGAAAATTCATAGTCGTTACATTCTACCCTTCTTATAAAAATTTTGTCCTCGAAATTTATTGAAGAAAGTTGTAACAGATTCAAGAAAATTTGATGACAGTGGTGGTGAAAGAATTACTGAAAGTGCATAAAAAATGTTTGAAAGAACGAAAGGATGCATGGGTTTTGAAAGAAAAATGATTACCGGTGTTACCTTGACCTATAGTTTCGGCTTCGCCGGTAAAGTGAGAGCCTAACGCCAGGGTACATTCCTCCTAGCTGGAGGCGCATTCCTCTGTCCTTGGGGCATGTTTCTCTGCCCTTGAGGCATGTTCTTCATTGCCTGATAGAACTGACGAGGAGGTTGTGCAGGAGGTCCACGAGGAGGTGGAGCAGGTAGGGCAAGACGAGGTGCAGGAGCCTGAATAGCGGGCCGCTGAGGAAAGGTGATGGATGGTCTATATGCTGGAACTGGGTTGCGTCTATGAGGACATGCTCCAATATCGTGAGTGGATACACCACAAACTTAGCATAGGTCATTTGTACGCCTGCAGTCCTTCACCAGGTGTCCATTCCTCTTGCAGTAAAAGCAAAAGTCTGGACTAGGCCGGTTAAAAGTTACTTCCGGTCTCCTGGGTAAAAAAGGTAGCCTGGAAGAAGCCCCTCCTGCCATCTGAGTGGCAGGGTGTTTCACACCGGCAGTCTGAGGTCCACCCTTCTTCTTCACCACTGCCTCATAGCGTCGGGCAGCCTTCAGAGCAAGATCATGGTTTGGGAAATCCCCTGTAGCTAATGCAGCTTGGATTTCCGAGTCTAACCCATGCTAAAATCTTCGTGCCCTGATCTTAGCAGTCGGGATCGGGTGTGCCGCGAACCTGCTAAGCATGGTAAACTCAGCATTGTATTCATCCACAGATTTGTTCCATATTGAACCTAGCTGTAAGTGGATGAACTGTTGTTTCATGTCGAAATGGGCAGTCTCGGGAAAATATTTCAAGTCGAACATATCGCGAAATATTCTCCATTCAATCGGTTGGGCGAGTCGTCTTTCTTCAGCCTTCCACCAAACTCTAGCGTTGTCAGTTAGTTGCAGCTTTGCAACTCTCACCCAAGCAACCTCTGGCACTTATGCTACTGCCAAGTCATCTTCTATAGACTGAGCCCATTCCTCTGCCTCTAGTAGGCTCTCTTTCCCAGAGAAATGTTTCGGATGCAAATCCCGGCATTGCTTGACTCCGGATGTCTCGGTCTTTGGACGATGCATTAAGATAGCAGTATGCTGCTGCTGACCCTCCAAGAGACCCTTGATTGCCTCAAGCAATACCGTTTTCTCGTTGATGGGAGCTGCAACGGTAGATGGTGGTGGTAGAGTAGGAGGTGGGGTGTTGCCATTAACGTTGGTACTTGTGTTGTTGGGAGAATCCATGACCTTGATAGGAAAAGAAAGGTTAGGATAGATTCAAGAAATTTGAAATGTAAAGAGTGTAAAGTTGTTGATTCTTATACTTCTTGTGATATATTGCTTAGGATTCCATGCAGAACTGACCTGCATAGGCTTCCAACAAAACCTATCACGCCCCGCTTCCTGGTGTACGGGGAAGTAGGTATGGCGGGCACGCGACGTATTTACTCAGAAGTAAACACATTAAGCGTAAATAAGCAATATAAATAAATGCACAAGAATGACAAGAAATGTAATATAAACAGCAACTTTTATTAATATCCATTTTTTACATTACAACTGATTTGAAAAGGAAATGTACAATATAGGAGCAATGCCTAAACAGTGGCATATAAATAAAAAGATAATTACGAGTAAAGACTAGAAGTCTGGCTCCTCTGTAAACTAATCCAAGTCCTCATGGCTGGGCTCGGTCTACTGAAAGTCGGGCCCTCCTGACGAACATTCCAAACAAAGAAGAGACACGAATGTCGTCAGCGAACTAGTGCTCAGTAAGTCCCAAAGATAAAGGTGGAATAGAATAAGTAAAGAATATATGACTGGTAATCTGAACAAGTATATGTTTGTTATACTAATGTAGTTGTTTGTAGTTTGGTACAGAATGTATCAGTGTATAAAAGAGGAGTCCAACTATCCCGTGGACTATGGTAACATGTAAGTACAAGGCCCCATCAAAACCCATGGGACAACGGCACGAGAGTTCATGTAGGTGTCTTTTAGTATCCATCATCCTGCCACTTTTAACACATTCCGTACCAATCTACCCCGTTAAAACCATGTAATGTATTGTATTGAATTATAGTTATTAGACTTGCCGAGACCATAGATACAAGTTGTTCATGTAATCAGGTTCAGGATGTATACAAGTAGGCATGTAATCAAGTCAAGATGTAGCCATGGTTCGGTCAAGTCATGCCATGTTTGCATATTGATCTTGTTCTGGTATTCAGATTCAGGTTTAAGTATACATGTTTGTATATTGGATTCATGTCGAATTGGATTCTTATTTAGATTAGACTCAAATTGATTTGGACTCAGACTTAAGTTAGACATTTATAACTGATTTGGATCCTGAATTAGGTTTGGGAGTTATTGGTAACTGCTGCACATGGACGGCAGGATTTGTGTCTTTTTCCAAGACCATTACCATTGATAACACCGTTAAGTTTTTCTACTTTAAATAGGCAAGCACTCACTTTCTCCGTCTCCCTGAGGCTCAAGAGAATTGATCTTGCTTAAACCTATATTTACTAAAGTACTTAATTGTAATTTTATAAAACTCGAGGGGTTTTTATGAAAAATATTTTATATACTTTCAAAATAAATCTCGAGTATTTATTTATATTATTTAGGGTTTCCATAATTGTGAATTTTAAGAATGTGAAGTATTTTAGTGATAATAGTTTAGCTTGGATAGTTCATGGTATTTTAGTGTAAAACTTGACTTTTGGATAACTTGAGGGTATTTTGGTGAAACTTGTCATTCTTTTATCTTTTTAGAAAACATGGAATTTTATTTTATTTTGAAAATATGTGTTTTGATAATATTTATATATTTATAAAAATTAATTTTTTTATTAAATAGAAAATCTCATTTTTCTTAAAACATCGTATTAAAAATCTTTCGAGACCGAATGCTCCGTGAGGAGGTCTGCATCTCGCTCTACTAGCCCAAGGATATGCGATAATCCACACCATGCATTAGCGGGTCCCCTAAAAAGGGTTGTAGAGGCATAATCGCAAAGAATTTTGATAATACAATTCAAAGAAAACCAGGTTTTTATAGTCATGGTATTTTAATGAAATATTGTATCGCCACAAAAATATGTTTCAAAGAGTATCGTACTATATAAATATGTGTGTATGTGAGGGGTAGGTCATTACCCCGTGATGTTTTCTAGAGGTATGATTAAGCAAAATAATAAAATATGGTAGATACAAAGTTTATGGTATTTTACTGTAAAAGTTAAATTAAAGTTATCTAGCATGATATTTTAAAGTGAACGTTATTTCTAAACAATAGATTCATGGTTATAAACATAGGGTAAGAGTTTGCATGAAAGTTATGGAAGAAAATAATGAAATTTTTTAGGTTTTAGAATGAGATATCAGTAGTAACTCCACTTACCGACATATTTTATAAATAGAACTTTTTTAAGAAGAAAGAGTAGAATGGGGAGGGACTTACTAGCTAGAAGGGTGGGAAGGAGGTAGAAGGAGATGTGGTAGCTTTCGTGGAGTCACGGGGGTCGCCGAAACTTGCTTGATTCCTCGACGGAAGTGGTCTTTGGCTAACTCCACTTGCACTCTTCTTGTGCTTAGAAAGAATTGATAATTTTGGCTAGGGATTTCAAAATGAGGAGGGGCTAGGGTATAAGTTGTATTTATAGTGTGGAATTAGGGTTTTGAAATTGAAAGATTGAATTAAAATGCATTAAAAATATGATTTAAAGATGAAATTGAATTCTCTGTTTAATTTCAGAGTAAACAAACATTGCATGGAAAATGGGGGTAGGCCAAAGGTTTTGTGTGCAGAACACAGGGACTTTTCCCCTACGGATGACCGTCGATGCCGGCCCATCAAGGGATTTCGCCGGTCCAATAGTGGAGGGGCCCGTTGGATCTTGACCACGTGTCCTACTCGCTGTTAATAACATTGTGCACATGTTTATTTTCCCTGAATTTTCGTTTTTATGTGCAGTTCACGCGTAAACTTTTGTGCTTCCAAAAAGCTTTTAAAAAAATTCAGAAAAAAATAATATGTGCCTGAGGGGATTCGAACACATGGACTACATCACAGCAGTGCAAGGCTTTACCGGTGAACTACAAGTTGTTTCTTGTTGTTCTTAAATAAAAATAACTTATAAATTGTGCTCGGATTTGTAAACTCCTTTCTGTACTTTAAGATGAAAATTTTTGTACCGAAAATTCAGAGTCGTTACATTCTACCCTCCTTATAAAAATTTCGTCCTCGAAATTTATAGAAAGAAGTTGTAACAGATTCAAGAAAATTTGGTGACAGCGGTGGTAAAAGAACAACTGAAAATACATTAAAAAAATGTTTGAAAGAACGAAAGGATGCAAGGGTTTTGAAAGAAGTAGGATTACCATTGTTACCTTAACCTATAGCTTCGGTTTCTACGGCCGCTAAAGTGAAAGCCTAACACCGGAATACATTCCTCCTAGCTGGAGGCACATTCCTCTGTCCTTGGGGCATGTTTATCTTCCCTTAAGGCATATTCCTCATTGCCTGATAGAACTGACGAGGAGGCTGTGCAGGAGGTCCACGAGGAGGTGGAGCAGGTAGGGCACGATGAGGTGCAGGAGCCTGAATAGCTGGTCGCTGTGAAAAAGTGATGGCTGGTCTGTGTGCTGGAACCGCGTTACGTCTATAAGAACATGCTCTAATGTCGTGAGTGGATGTGCTACAAACTAAGCACATGTCGTTTGCACGCCTCCAGTCCTTCACCAGGTGTCCATTCCTCTTGCAGTAAAAGCAAAAGTCTGGATTGGGCCGGTTAAAAGTTACTCCCGGTCTCCTGGGTAAAAAAGGTGGCCTGGAAGAGGCTCCTCCTACCATCTGAGTGGCAGGGCGTTTCACACCGGCAGTCTGAGATCTGCCTTTCTTCTTCACCACTGCCTCATAGCGTCGGGCAGCCTTCAAAGCAAGATCACGGGTTGGGAAATCCACTATAGCTAATGCAGCTTGGATTTTCGGGTCCAACCCATGTTGAAATCTTCGTGTCCTGATCTCAGCAGTTGGGATTAGGTGTGCTGCGAACCTGCTAAGCATGGTAAACTCGGCATTGTATTCTTCCACGAATTTATTCCATATTGAACCTTGTTGTAAGTGGATGAACTGCTGTTCCATGTCGAAACGGGCAGTCTCGGGGAAATATTTCACATCGAACATATCGCGAAATGTTCTCCATTCAATCGGTTGGGCGGGTCGGCTTTCTTCAGCCTTCTACCAGACTCTAGCGTTGTCAGTTAGTTGTAGTTTTGCAACTCTCACCCAAGCAACCTCTGGAACTTATGCTGCTGCCAGGTCATCTTCTATAGACTGAGCTCATTTCTCTACCTCTAATGGGCTCTCTTTCCCAGAGAATGTTTTGGATGCAAAGCCCGGAATTGCTTGACTCCGGGTGCCTCGGTCTCTGGACGATGCATGAGGATAGCAGTCTGATGTTGCTGACCCTTCAAGAGACTCTTGATCACCTCAAGCAATACCGTTTGCTTATTGATGGGAGTTGCAACGGTAGGTGGTGGTGGTAGAGTAGGAGGTAGGGTGTTGCTATTAACATTGGTACTCATGTTGTTGGGAGAATCCATGACCTTGATAGGAAGAGAAAGGTTGGGATAGATTCAAGGAATTTGAAATGTAAAGAGTGTACAGTTGCAGATTCTTATACTTCTTGTGATATATTGCTTAGGATTTCACGCAGAACTGACCTGCATGGGTCTCCAACAAAACCTGTCACGCCCCACTTCCCGGTGTACGGGGAAGTAGGCGTAGCGGGCACGCGATGTATTTACTCAGAAGTAAACACGTTAAGCATAAATAAGCAATATAAATAAATGCATAAAAATGACAAGAGATATAATATAAACCGCAACTTTTATTAATATCCATTCTTTACATTACAACTGATTTGAAAAGGAAATGTATAATGATAGAAGCAATGCCTAAACAATGGCATACAAATGAAAAGGTAAGTACAAGTAAAGACTAGAAGTCTGGCTCCTCTGTGAACTGATCCAGGTCCTCATGGCTGGGACCGGTCTCCTGAGAGTCGGGTCCTCCTGACAAACATTCCAAACAAAGAAGAGATAGGAATGTCGTCAGCGAACTAGCGCTCGGTAAGTCCTAAAGATACGGGTGGAATAGAAAAAGTAAAGAATATGGTAACATGTAAGTACAAGGCCCGGTCAAAACAAGTATATGTTTGTTATATTACGTAGTTATTTGTAGCTTGGTACAGAATATATCAGTGTATACGAGAGGAGTCCAACTATCCTGTAGACTATGGTAACATGTAAGTACAAGGCCCAGTCAAAACCCACGGGACAATGGTACGAGAGTTCACGTAAGTGTCTTTTAGTATCCATCATCATGCCACTTTTAACACATTACGTACCAATCTACTGCGTTAAAACCCCGTAATGTATTGTATTGAATTATAGTTATTAGACTTGCGGAGACCATGGATACAAGTTTTTCATGTAAACAAGTAGGCATGTAATCGGGTCAAGATGTTTCCATGGTTCGGTTAAGTGAAGTCATGTTTGCATGTTGATCTTGTTCTTGTATTCAGGTTCAGGTTCAAGTATACAGGTTGGTATATTGGATTCATGTTGAATTGGATTCTGATTTGGATTAGACTCAGATTGATTTGGACTTAGACTTGAGTCAGATAATTATAACTGATTTGGATCCTGAATTAGGTTTGGGAGTTATCGGTAACTGCTGCATATGGACGGCAGAATTTGTGTCTTTTTCCAAAACAATTACCGTTGATAACACCATTAAGTTTTTCTACCTTAAATAAGCAAGCACTCACTTTCTCTGGCTCCTTGAGGCACAAGAGAATCGATCCCGCTTAAACCTATATTTACTAAATTCCTTAATTGTAATTTTATATAACTCGAGGGGGTTTTATGAAAAATATTTTATATACTTTCAAAATAAACCTCGAGTATTTATTTATATTATTTAGAGTTTCCATAATTGTGAATTATAAGAATGTGAAGTATTTTAGTGATAATAGTTTAGCTTGGATAGTTCAAGATATTTTAGTGTAAAACTTGACTTTTGGATAATTTGAGGGTATTTTGGTGAAACATGTCATTCTATTATCTTTTTAGAAAACATGGAATTTTATTATATCTTGAAAATATGTGTTTTGATAATATTTATAAAAATTAATTTTATTATTAAATAGAAAATCTCATTTTTCCTAAAAAATCGTATTAAAAATCTTTCGAGACCGAATGCTCCGTGAGGAGGTCTGCATCTCACTCTACTAGCCCAAGGATGTGCGATAATACACACCATCCAATAGCGAGTCCCCTAAAAAGGGTTGTAGAGGTATAATCGCAAAGAATTTTGATAATACAATTCAAAGAAAACCGGGTTTTTATAGATCATGGTATTTTAATAAAATGTGGTATCACCACAAAAATATGTTTCAAAGAGTATCGTGCTATGTTAACATGTGTGTATGTGAGGGGTAGGTCATTACCCCGTAAAGTTTTCTAAAGGTATGATTAAGCTATGTAATAAAATATGGTAGATACAAAGTTCTTGGTATTTTACTGTAAAAGTTAAATTAAAGTTATCTAGCATGATATTTTAAAGTGAAAGTTATTTCTAAACATTAGATTCATGGTTATAAACATAGGGTAAGAGTTTGCATGAAAATTATGGAAGAAAATAATGAAATTTTTTAAGTTTAAGAATGAGATGTCGGTAGTAACTCCACTTACCGACATGTTTTATAAAGAGAACTTTTTTAAGAAGAAAGAGTAGAATGGGGATGGACTTACTAGCTAGAAGGGTAGGAAGAAGGTAGAAGGAGATGTGGTAGTCTTCGTGGAGTCGCGAGGTCGCCAGAACTTGCTCGATTCCTCGCTGGAAGTGGTTTTTGGCTAACTCCACTTGTACTCTTCTTGTACTTAGAAATAATTGATAATTTTGGCTAGGGATTTCAGAATGAGAAGGGGCTAAGGTATGGGGTTGCATTTATAGTGTGGAATTAAGATTTTGGAATTGAAATATTGAATTAAAATGCATTAAAAATTTGATTTAAAGATGAAATTGAATTATCTGTTTAATTTCAGAGTAAACAAACAATGCAGGGATAATGGGAGTAGGCCAAAGGTTTTGCAAAACACGGGAACTTTTCCCCTACGGATGACCGTGGCGCCGGCCCATCAAAGGATCTCGTCGGTCCAATAGTGGAAGGGGCCCGTTGGATCTTGGCCACGTGTCCTACTTGTTGTTAATAACATTGTGCACATGTTTATTTTTCCTAACTTTTCATTTTTATGTGCAGTGCACGTGTAAACTTTTGGACTTGCAAAAAGTTTAAAAGAAAATTCAGAAAAAAATAATATGTGCCTAAGAGGATTCGAACACAAGGGTTACGTCACAGCAGTGAAAGGCTTTACTAATGAGCTACAAGTTATTTCTTACTGTTTTTAAACAAAAATAACTTATAAATTATGCTCAGACTTGCAAACTCCTTTCTGTACTTTAAGAAGAAAAAATTTTGTACCGAAAATTCAAAGTCGTTACATCTACTCTGGAATATCGATGCCTAGACTCGATACTCCTACGACTAGGGACATTTAAGGATGTGCTTATCGACTACCCAGCTCCTACAAGTATGATTGTCATCACAACGCTGATAGTCAAGTAAGGATCCTACGGGCTTTATCAACATGTAAAAGAGATATGAAATAACAAGTAAAACATATCACACGTTAAGGTAAAGGCAAACTAAATAGCATACTATCATATTGAGCAAGATTATCCTGTACATACATATCCCTAGCATTCTATACAATGAAGGCCTCTAGGGCATACATATCCAACAATCTCCCACTTGCACTGAGGCCTGTAATTGGCGTATTAAGTACCCAATGTCTGCACTAGAGCCAGTTGCTGGCATACCACATACCTAACATCTCAAACAGTCTCTCAAACTGGACTTGACGGATGGCCTTGATAAATGGATCTGCCGTGTTGTCCTTTGTATTTACTCTCTGCACCTCGATCTCCTGGCGATCCATAATCTCCCTGATCAGGTGATACCACCTCAAGATATGTCTGGATTTCTGATGGGACCGTAGTTCCTTTGCCAAAGCCATGGCTCTATTGTTATCGCAATACAAAGGTATTTGACCAGCAATGGATGGAACGACCTGAAGTTCAAAAACAAACTTTCTCATTCAGACTAACTCTTTTGCGGCATCGTTAGCAGCGATGTACTCAGCCTCCATCGTCGAGTCTGCTACGGTGTCCTATTTGGAACCCTTCTAACAAACCGCCCCTCCGTTGAGGGTAAACACATAACCCAAGATAGATTTAGAGTCATCCTTGTCACTTTGGAAGCCAAAGTTGGTAAAAGCCTCGATCTGGAGGTCCCTATTACCGTACACCAAGAACATCTTCTTAGTACTTCTCAGGTACTTAAGAATGTTCTTCACTGCAATCCAATGTTTCTCACCTGGGTTGGACTGATACCTGCTTATGATACTAAGTGTATAAGCTACATCTAGTCTGGTACATAACATCGCAAACATTATCGATCCTACCGCCAAAGCATAGGGTACTATGCTCATGCGAGCTCTCTCCTCATCAGTCTTGGAAGACATCTCTTTGGAGAGGGTGATTCCGTGACAAGCGGGTAAATTACCGCGCTTGGAATCTTCTATACTAAATCTCTTTAGTACGGTGTCTATGTACCTTGACTGTGAAAGTCCCAACATTCTTTGAGATCTGTCACGATAAATCTTAATCCCCAGAATGTATGAGGCATCACCTAGATTTTTCATAGAGAACTTCTGTGACAAGAACTGCTTAGACGATTGTAGTATACGAATATAATTTCCTATCAAGAGAATGTCATCTATGTATAAAACGAGGAATACCACAGTTCTCCCTACAATTTTCTTATAAATACAAGGTTCATCTACATTTTTGATAAATTCAAATTCCTTGACCGTCTCATCAAAGCAGATGTTCTAATTCCGCGATGCTTGCTTTAATCTATAAATGGATTTAAGCAACGTGCACACCTTTCCGCTTCTCCCACTGTCTATGAAGCCCGCTTGTTGATCCATGTAAATACACTCTAATAAACTTTCATTTATAAAAGCGGTTTTAACATCCATCTGCCAGATGTCATAGTCATGGAAGGCAGCAATGGCAAGTAGGATCCGAATAGATTTAAACATAGCCACAGGTGAAAAAGTTTCGTCATAGTCCAATCCTGGTCTTTGACGAAAGCCTTTAGCAACAAGTCTAATTTTGTATGTTTCTATCTGTCCATCAACCCCAATCTTCTTTTTGAAGATCCATTTGCATCCTATTTATTTTACCCCAGTAGGAGCAAAATCCAAAGTCCATACTTTGTTTGTGTACATGAATTCCATCTCGGATCGCATAGCATCCAGCCACTTCACCGAGTCTCTACTCGTGATGACATGCTGAAAACTAGTTAGCTCATTATCATCGAAGATGCAATCCTCTTGTAACAACCCTAAACTTTCTGTACAAATTTTTTTCAAAAATACAGAAAGGAACACCTGAGCCTGAGCACAAGTTATAAATTTGAATTGCTTTTGAACAGTAAGAAAGCACTTGTAGCTCATTGGTAAAGCCTTACACTGCTGTGACATAGCCCCTGTGATCGAATCCCCCAGCCACATATATTTTTAATTGATTTTTTTAATCTTTTAGATGCCCAAAGGTTTACACGTGCACTATACGTAAAATGAAAAGTCACAAATTAAACAAACACGTGCACTGAGTTATACCAAATGACACCAACATGTGGCCAAGATCCCACCATCCCTCATTGATTTTTGGCCGGCGAGATTGGCATGGTGACCGGCACCGCCGGGCCCCCTGTAGGGGATACTCCCCAAAATTCAACCCCAACACCCCTTCGCCTACCCCACTACCCCCATATTGTTTGTTTACTCTGAAAACATCCAGAGAGTGATAATTCCTCTCTTTAATTTATTTTTAATGGACATTTTAATTCCATTCTTCATTACCCTAAACCCTAATTTTCCGTATAAATACCACACCATATTTCACCTCTCATTCAGAATTTCATTACAAAATCTCTCTTAAACTTTCCATGTCCTAAGTTGTACAAGTGGAGTTAGCAAGAGGCGAAGTTCCGACGACGTTTCTAGGAGAATCCGGCGACGAAACGACACCGCGATGGTTTCAAGAGCTTCCTCCTTCTCCCTTCTTTTTTTATAGCCAGTAAGTCCCCACTCACCTCCTCTATCTCTATTCTAAAATAATCTATTTCGAAAACTCGTCGAAAGCGGAGTTATTTCGACTTCTAATTCGTTTTTCTTTAAAAAAATCTATAATAAAATACCATATTCTCTCATAATGTTTAAGAAACATAAATAAACATATTAGAACAAGTTTCATCTCAAAATAATTCATGTTATAATTTCTATTTCACATTTACAGTAAAATACCATCATGTTACATACAACTTATAATTATTCAATTTAACCGTATTACCTTTAGATAACTCACGAGGTAATGAACTACCTCATCAAAACACACATTTTTGACATAGCACGATGAATTTTGGGATTCTAGTTTATGGGAAAATATGATTTTACGAATAAATACCTTAAACATTCAAAAACTATTTTTTTAAAAAGTGTGTTATTTAATTCCGTGCAATTACGCCTCTACAAGCCATTTTGGGGAACCCCGATCGGGATGGTATGGGTTATCGCACATCCTCGGGCCTAGTAGAGCGAGATGCAGACCTCCGCAAAGTGCATTTGATCTCGATGGAATTATTGATACAATTTTTAAGAAAATGAGATTTCTATAAAATAAATAAAATTATTTTTATTAAATATATATATATATATATGAATATTATCAAAAGATCTATTTTAAAATATATTATATAAATATTGCATGTTTTCTAAATCAAAAGAATCACAATTTCATGAAACTGCCATTACAATTCAATACAAATTCCAATATTTCATTAAAATACCATATACAATGAAAACTAGGTTCTACTCACTAGAAAACTTCACTTTTATAAAATATACATCTATGGAAACCCTAAAGACGATAATTAATTACTTGAGGTGTATTTTGAAATTATATCAAAACTATTTTTACATAAAACCCTCTCAAGTTATATTAAATTACAATAAGGACCCTGGTAAATATAGGTTTAAGCGGTACCAGTTCTCTTTAGCCTCAGAGAGCCATAGAATGTGGTTGCTTGCCTATCTAAGGTAGATAACCTAACAACGGTGTTATCAACACGGTAATTGTCTTGGAAAAAGACACAAATCCTGCCGTCCATGTGTAGCAGTTACTGATAACATCAAAATTAATTCAGGACATCAATTTTGTTTAAAAGTCTGACTCAGTTCGAGTCACGGTCAAATATGCAATTAATCTGACTTGAATCCAATTCAAGTATAACTGCAATTCAACATGAATCCGTCTATACCAGAATTCAATCTATAACAATCTGTCTCGACTGAACCGAACCATAGATATACTCCGTTCACATGCCTATCTATTTATATCCATTCCATTTACCTGATATCATGGTTTCGGCAAGTCGTACAATCTATTACACAAATAAATACAATTCAATACAAAATACATTACGGGGTTTAAAGGGGTAGACTGATACGGAATGTGTTAGAAGTGGCACGAGACGGTCACTATAATACACCTAAACTGAATATCCATTGTCGTTGTACCGTGGCTGAACGGTTCCTTGTGCTCCGTATACCTTAGTCTCTAAAATAGTGGGACTCCTCTCGTATACACTGGCATATTATGTACCAAGCTACAAACAACTCGTACCCGACCGAATGAAAGAAGAGAAGAAATCCTTTCTTTAACATTATAATCAAATCTTACTAGTTATATTCCCTTTTCTGTCTATTTTATTTCTCTCTTTCTCTGGGACTTACCGAGCGATTGTTCGCTGACGATATTTCTTTTCTTCTTTCTTTGAAATATTGTCAGGTGGATCTGACTCACTAGAGATCGAGCCCAGTACTGAGAACTTAGAGCAGTTTGCCATCGGCCCAGAGCTGTAGACACTTGTATATACTATTCATTTCAGTTATGTCATTGTTTAGGCATTGCATTCTATTCCTGTATTTACATTTCCAGTTGTACTTGTAAAGAATTGTTAAATAAATAAAAGTTGTTGTTCATTTATATTCATGTCTCTTGTGTACATTTTACTTTATATTGCTTAGTTACGCTTAGCGTGTTTACTTCTGAGTAAATACGTAACGGACTCAGTCGCGTCCCCTTGCCCATACACCGGGAAGCGGGGCGTGACAGGTTTTGTTGGTGTCAGTTCTGCATGGACATGCAGATTAATTCTGCATGAAGTCCTAAGCAATATAACACAAGAATCAGCAACTAAAAACATTTTTTACATTTCATATTTCTTGAATCTTACAATTTCATATATTTTGAATCTATCCTAACTCTATTTTTCTTTCATGGTTATACATTCTCCAAACAATACCAGCACAAACTTCAACAATACACCACCACTATTATCAAACTTTTCTTGGATCTGTTACACTTTCCTTCTATAAATTTCAAGGACGAAATTTTTATATAGAGGGTAAAATGTAACAACCCTAAACTTTCTGTACAAATTTTTTTCAAAAATACAGAAAGGAACACCTGAGCCTGAGCATAAGTTATAAATTTGAATTGCTTTTGAACAGCAAGAAAGTACTTGTAGCTCATTGGTAAAGACTTGCAATGCTGTGACATAGCCCCTGTGATCGAATCCCCCCAGCCACATATATTTTTAATTGATTTTTTTTAATGTTTTAGAAGGCCAAAGGTTTACACGTGCACTGCACGTAAAATGAAAAGTCACAAATTAAACAAATACGTGCACTGAGTTATACCAAATGATACCAACATGTGGCCAAGATCCCACCATCCCTCATCGGTCTTTGGCCGGCGAGATTGGCATGGTGACCGGCACCGCCGGGCCCCCTGTAGGGGATGCTCCCCAAAATTCAACCCCAACACCCCTTCGCCTACCCCACTACCTCCATATTGTTTGTTTACTCTGAAAACATCCAGAGATGATAATTCCTCTCTTTAATTCATCTTTAATGTACATTTTAATTCCATTCTTCATTACCCTAAACCCTAATTTTTCCTATAAATACCACACCACATTTCACCTCTTCTCATTCAGAATTTCATTATAAAAACTCTTTAAATTTTCCAAGTCCTAAGTTGTACAAGTGGAGTTAGCAAAAGGCGAAATTCCGACGACGTTTCGAGGAGAATCTGGCGACGAAATGATGCCTCGACGGTTTCGAAAGCTTCCACTTTCTCCCCTCTTTCTTTATAGCCAGCAAGTCCCCACTAACCTCCTCCATCTCTATTCTAAAATAATCTATTTCGAAAACTCGTCAGAAGCGGAATTATTCCGACTTCCGATTCGTTTTTCTTCAAAAACTCCATAATAAAATACCATATTCTCTCATAATGTTTAATAAACATAAATAAACACATTAGAATAATTTTCATCTCAAAATAATATATGTTACAATTTCTATTTCACTTTTACAGTAAAATACCATCTGTTACATACAACTTATAATATTCAATTTAACCGTATTGCCTTTAGATAACTCACGAGATAATGACCTATCTCATCACAACACACATTTTTTACATAGCACGAAGAATTTTGGGATTCTAGTTTATGGGAAAATACGATTTTATGAATAAATACCTTAAACATTCAAAAACAGTTTTTTTTAAAAAGTGTGTTATTTAATTCCGTGCAATTACGCCTCTACAAGACATTTTTGGAAACCCCGATCGAGATGGTTTGGGTTATTGCATATTCTCGGGCCTAGTAGAGTGAGATGCAGACCTCTGCAAGGAGCATTCGATCTCGATGGAATTTTTGATGCAATTTTTAAGAAAATGAGATTTCTACAAAATAAATAAAATTATTTTTATTATATATATATATATATGAATATTATCAAAAGATCTATTTTAAAATATATTATATAAATATTCTATGTTTTCTAAATCAAAAAAATCACAATTTCATGAAACTACCATTACAATTCAATACAAATTCCAATATTTCTTTAAAATACCATATACAATGAAAACTAGATTCTACTCACTAGAAAACTTCACTTTTATAAAATATACATCTATGGAAACCCTAAAGAAGATAATTAAATACTTGAGCTGTATTTTGAAATTATATCAAAACTATTTTTACATAAACCCCCTCAAGTTATATTAAATTACAATAAGGACCCTAGTAAATATAGGTTTAAGCGGGACGAGTTCTCTTGAGCCTCAGGGAGCCGGAGAATATGGGTGCTTGCCTATCTAAGGTACATAACCTAACAACGGTGTTATCAACACGGTAATTGTCTTGGAAAAAGACACAAATCCTGCCGTCCATGTGTAGCAGTTACTGATAACATCAAAATTAATTCAGGACATCAATTTTGTTTAAAAGTCTTACTCGGTTCGAGTCACGGTCAAATATGCAATTAATCTGACTTGAATCCAATTCTACTATAACTGCAATTCAACATGAATCCGTCTATACCAGAATTCAGTCTATAACAATCTGTCTCGACTGAACCGAACCATAGACATACTCCGTTCACATGCCTATCCATTTATATCCATTCCATTTACCTGATATTATGGTTTCGGCAAATCGTACAATCTATTACACAAAGCAATACAATTCAATACAAAATACATTACGCGGTTTCAAGGGATAGACTGGTACGGAATGTGTTAGAAGTGGCACGAGACGGTCACTTTAATACACCTAAACTGAATATCCATTGCCGTTGTACCATGTCTGAACGGTTCCTTGTGCTCCGTATACCTTAGTCTCTGAAATAGTGGGACCCTTCTCGTATACACTGGCACATTCTGTACCAAGCTACACAACTGCATGCCCGACCGAAAGAAAGAAGAGAAGAAATCCTTTCTTTAACATTATAATCAAATCTTACTAGTTATATTCCCTTTTCTGTTTATTCTACTTCTCTCTTTCTCTGGGACTTACCGAGCGATTGTTCGCTGACGACATTCCTTTTCTACTTTCTTTGGAATGTTGTCGGGTGGATCCAACTCATTAGAGATCGATCCCAGAGCGGTAGGCACTTGTATATTCTTTTCATTTCAGTTATGCCATTGTTTAGGCATTACTTTCTATTCCTGTATTTACATTTCCAGTTGTACTTGTAAAGAATTGTTAAATAAATAAAAGTTGTTATTCTTTTATATTCATGTCTTTTGTGTACATTTTACTTTATATTGCTTAGTTACGCTTAGCGTGTTTACTTCTGAGTAAATATGTAGCGGACCCAGTCGCGTCCCCTTGCCCGTACACCGGGAAATGGGACGTGACACCTCTCAATCCCCGTCTACGAGAAAACCGTGGTATCTTTCGAGCGGATGAGACTGCCTACTAGATCTGCGGAGTGGCATAAGTATGTCCGGTTCTATTAAAATTTCAAGTTTTACTAAGTTTTCAGTAATAGTTTATGATTCTGAAATTTCTTCCAGCTCTATTGTGCTCCCACTAATCTCCTTTTCAATAAATTGAGTTTCCATAAAGCGGGCATGATGAGAAACAAAGACATTTTGTTTCTTAGCGTAATAGAAATAATACCCCTAGAGTTCTTTGGGTATCCCACAAACTTACACAATATTGAACGTGCCTCGAGCTAGTTCGGATGAACCTTTCTGACAAAAGCAGAACAACCCCATATCTTAAGATAATTAAGACATGGTTTCTTCCCACTCCACATTTCATATGGAGTGGTAGCCACAGACTTAGTTGGAACCTTATTCAATAGGTATGCAGCAGATTCTAGTGCATAAACCCAGAAGGATGTCGGTAACTCAATATTACTCATCATGGAACGCACCATATCAAGCAAGGTGTGATTCCGTCATTCTGATACACCGCTGCGTTGTGGTGTGTATGGAGGAGTAAGCTGGGAGAGAATTCCATTCTCTTTTAGATATTCCAGGAACTCGGCACTTAAGTATTCACCACCCCGATCAGATCGAAGCATCTTGATATTTTTGCCGGTTTGCTTTTCCGCTTCATTCTTATACTTCTGGAATTTCTCAGAAGCCTTGGATTTATGTTTCATCAAGAATACATGTCTATACCTTGAGAAATCATCAGTAAAAGTAATGAAGTAGGAATAACCACTTCTTGCATGCATAGACATTGGCCCACACACGTCACTGTGTATGAGTCCCAGGAGCTCAGTAGCTCTTTCTACGTGTCCAGTAAATGGAGTTTTTATCATTTTTCCTTTGATATATGATTAAAAAGTTGCATATGATTGATACTCAAACGAATCTAAATATCTATCTTTATGTAACTTAGCCAATCGTGTTTCATTGATATGACCAAGTCTACAATACCATAAAAAAACTTGATTTGTTTCTGGAGGCTTTTTTTTAGCGTGTTTTGGACATTGAAAACTTGATATTAATTGAGAACGTATATTCCGTTATTAAGTGTACCCGACCCAATTATTTCATGATTTAGGTGAATGTTTATGACATTGCTTTCAAATGCAAAATTATATCCTTTATTAGATAATAAAGATACATATATAATATTACACATCATACTGGGTACACAAAAACAGTTACGCAATAACAAAATATGTCCTCTCGCCAATCCTAGGTGATATTCTCCTACTACAACAGCATCCACACTGGTTACGTTGCCAACCCTGAGGGTCATATCACCTTTCCTCAAAACTCGGCTTCTCAGCGCCTGCAAAGAATTAAAGAGGTGAGATCCTGATCCGGTATCTAATACCCAGAAAGTAGAGTTAATAGAGAAACAGTTTTCAATCACAAATACACCTGAAGCTGAAGCCATAACATTCTTCGTGTCCTGATTCTTGGCTTTTAAAGCCTAGCAATCCTTTTTCTAATGTCCCTTATTTCCGACAGTAGAAGCATTCTTCCTTTCTTGCTGCCTCCCCACCATTCTTTTCTTTTCCCTTTCCCTGCACACCTCCCCTCGGTTTGTTGGGGGCCTTCTTCTTCATCCCCTTGACCTTAGCCTTGGATTTAGCGGAAGAAGATTCCCCAATAAACAGAGCGGGTGTTTCCTTGGATTTCTTCAAGGTGTCCTCTGCCACCCTCAACATGTTGAGGAGCTCAGAAAGTGAAACTTCCAGCTTTTGCATATTGAAATTCAATATGAATTGGGCATAGGTAAAGGAAAGGGACTGTAGAATTAAGTCAGTATACAACTCATTCTCCAATGTAGTTCACAGGTCTACGAGCTCTTCAATAAGAGTAATCATCTTTAGGGAGTGGTCCCCAACAGATGATCTGACAGCCAACCTCGCTAGAAACAATTTCTTCGAGGTTTCGTATCTTGCGATACGAGATTTCTCTCCATATAAGTCTTTGGTATGGAGGAAGATGGAAGCAAGGTCCATCTTCTCGTGCCGCCTTTGATGTTCATTATCTATGGAGACCAGCACGAGGCACTTAGTATTCTCGCAATCAAGATCCCAGGTTGTCACGACCCGAAAAAAAGCACGTGACTGGCATTTGAATCACATGAAGTCTATAGGACCCCACCTAATCCAAGTAAGCCAAAGCCCAGAAATCTAAACCTTTTGGGGGAAATAGTGGAGATGAAGTTTTAAAATAAAGGTATAATGAAAATCAAGTTCTTTCTTTAAATGCACAAGTAATGATATATGAAAATACAAGTGGACTATATACTATAATTGAAAACATTTTCGTCATTTGAAATTTGGGCAGTACCTCCTTTGTAAATTTTGAACCAAAACCAATACATAGCAATAATAATAGGCATCCCCAAGCAGGAGCTAGCTCTTCGCCAAATTGGCGGAAACAACACACAAATACAGATATACGACACCAAAGGTGAAGATCAAACACAGAAAGAAAATAAAGAAACCAAAACATCATCAAGAAACCAGAAATAAGAATAGATACATGACCGTGACTCTAAGTCCGAAAGAATATACAAACTGTGGTTTCTAAGTCTACCAAATATACATAGTTTGGTTGATGGAGCTTTTAACTAGATATAACTGAATAAATATACAAGTACAAATGGTGGTCACGATGCAAGTGTACTCCACCCACCAAAGCAAGTCACCTAGAAGAAAGCGGTGTGCCAGCAAGCCGCTACTGAATCTGTGCAGTCAACCTGCAAGAAAACTGTGGCACAACGGGGGTGAGTTTCCAACTCGTGAGTAGAAGACATCACCGGATAGAAATCGAATGTATGACGATCTCCTAGGTCATACAGTAGCATAATAATAATATAATAACGGCGATGTGGTAACAAGGGTGATAATGTAAACATAGTATAACAATACTAATGTAATCATGTCCATGTCACAATGTGGTACCATGTCATCTGTATCATATGTGTGCGTGTAGGTGTATCATCCAACGTGTTCCCATCAACGACACACCAAATCATCATAAATACCTGAGTGCCCAGTATCGGCACTCGAAAACATCATAAAAACCGTGTCCAGCAGCGACACATAAGTGTTCATATCTCGGGCGCCGTCTCATCGGATCGGCCCTCATGCCCATCTGATCTTACGACTCCGATCGGTATCCTCCGGATATCCGCCGAACCAAACTATCACCGGTCGGTAGTGCTCCCCTGCCAGGCTTAACGTCTCTCTATACGATCTTCTTGCCCTGGGGTCCGTACCGGGTCCACCATGTACCCGCAGAAGGTGCCTCCTCTCTCCTCGAATCGGGTATATATACATAGCTCATAACCGAGAAAACTCATGGTAGACGCCACACATCATATCAAGAGAAACCGCGTTTCTAAAACAATTCACAAGTTTTTCAAAATAGATCTGCGATTTCTCAAATCCAGAAATCTCATGAAAACCGAAATCTCATAAACATGAGCCAATAATGAAATAATGAGTACCGGCACAGAGCCAATCTATAGTGAACAAGCAGAATGTATATATATGAACGTGGCATCTAACTAAGTAAGAAATGCAATATCTAAACTAGCATGTGAGATCATGAATGCTAAGCAATACTATTAAGCTACAAGTTATCAGGTTGTACGAGTGAAGTAACGGTTTCTAATGAGTACGTGGCATGGCAATTATCGATGATGAGTGTGTGAGTCGACGAGTCTGTGTATATGCAATATGCGCATCATCGGTAATGGTGCATGTGTCCTAGCAGACGTGGTCATAATAGATAATGAAAAGAACATGTATATGAAATGCAAATGAGAATGATATAAGCATAACGAAAAGTAAATAGTAAACGCAACAATATAAAATATATATATAGCTACATACGAGCCATACAGTTATAGTATTTAAAATAGCATGAATTGTTGTTTTTAGAAAAATAGGGGACTACGGTGTTTTTGAGAAAAAGATGCCATTTGAAAATCCGTAGCGTCCCTTGGGTTTGTCTTTTGAAAATGCATACGATTCATTAGTTTTGAAAATAGGTATAGCTCTAATTATATTTTAATATATACTTAAGTGATTTGAAGACTAAAATATATCCGAGTCGAAAGTGATTAGAAAACTATAACATTTATGAGTCGATATATCCATCAGTCGGCAATCCAGCCTCATAGTATCACGTACGGTATAGTCCATCGTACGGCATCCTCGAGTAAAGAGTGAGGATCAATCATCATATATATTATATCTCATACGGTATAATCCATCGTACGGTATTCTCAAATCAAGAGTGCGGGTCAATCATCACATATATCATATCTCGTACGGTATAATCCATCGTACGATATCATAATCAAGGGTACGGATCTAAGGTCACATATATTCTATCATCTCATCTAGTCACATATCATCACATGTTATATGTATATCGCCCAAAGATCATGTAATATTTCATATCATAACATGGTGTTTCAGTCTCGAATCATATATCATAACCTCGTGACATCATGTCCGATCATATCGACTCATATCCTTCTAACATGTCATATCCTCATCTTACACGTATATGTATGTATGTATGTGTGTGTGTGTGTGTGTGTGTGTGTGTGTATAAACATGTACACATACACACACACACATATATACATATACACACATATCATACCAAGTGTGTGTGTGTGTGAGACAACATAAATCCCAAAGGCTCACGACTAAGAGAAATAGGGCTAAGGGTATACCTTCCTACAAGTACACTTATTCTAACCTATAGTCTCCTAGAAACCTATTAGCTAAGTCTACATATCCAACATTGAAATATATATAACTATATATAAGTACCCTATTACTACGGTTGCGGGGGTGCTATACGCCATCCACCCGACTTTCCCCGTAGATATACATCTACTCACCTACTATTCTCACTTTAGCCGAAGTCGATGAATGCCTTGCTCTCCTTTGTCGTCCTGAAAGTCCACTCGAAGGTATCTACAGTTCAACACACATCATATCGTAAACAAAATCAAATCCGAAAACCAATATGGAAAACGAGACATACATAGGTTAGAACCTATGGTCTACGCATGCAAGAATAACCAAACAACTCCCGGCGTTGACGTACAAATGTCAAACGACCGAGTCAAAACTCAAATATCAAAACTCAAGTAAATAAAAGTCGCAATACAAAAACAGCAACTTGGATAAACACTCCCAGATTTTACCCTAGGTGAATTAAGACATTTTGCATATAGGGTAGGCCTAAACATCACATAATAGAGCTATGGACTAAACCTGGGAACCACTCAACTAGGTCAGGCCGCAAATTGCGGCCAGAAGGCATATTTTGGCGGCCAGTTTAGGGAATTGAGTGCTCCGGTCTCTAGGGTATGTTCCTAATAGCATGCACGTCTCTCTGTGTTTGCTAAATATTTTTCAGAGTCCCCAAGTTAGAGCAGATCCTAACTTATCATCACATTTCTATAAAAACCCGATATCGAAAAATTCTTCATATTTGGGACTTCTAAACTCAGTTTGGTCCAGAATTCTTTCACTAAAAGGTTTGTAGTCACTAACTAAGGCTCAAATACACTTCCACAACTCAAAACATCCAATAAATCTCATCCTAGAATTTCCAAGATCACTAAACCTACACTTGTTTAACTCTAATTTACTATAAAAGATTAGGAAAACTTAATACTTAACTAAAAGTGAGGGATTTACCTTCCAAGGGCAACCCAAGAAATTTTTACGATGGCCAAAGTGCTTAAAGTCCCAACTTGATCCTACTATGGTGTTTGTAATGATATGAGGAGTGATTTTTGTGACGGTGGTTATTGGTTTTGGGGTGGTTTTGAGGGTGGACTTGGGGTGGTAGTAAGGATGAAGGAGGATGAAAGAGAAGGAGATGAGGAAATGGGAGATGAAGAAATGAAGAGGAGTGAAGAAGGGTCAAGGAGTGTGTAGAACCTTTCCACTCTCTCTCTCTCTCTCTCACTCACCCATAATACTTATCACCTCAAGTCTCTATCTCATCTTAATTCTTCCTTTTCTTTTTCTTTTCTAAATAAAACGAAAACCAATTTAAAGCAAATGAAGCCATGGTTCAATAAATATAACAAGTGTTACAATATGATATGTTGCATGTTATGATATATAAATTAGGTTAATACATAATTAGTAAAATATTAATCAAGTTTAGCATTAAACTTGTATAAAAATAATTATATCAAAATTTATAAAATATCCAAATCAAATAAATACTTTCATAATCAATAATTCATATTAATTTCCAAATATTTTTCAAACTATATGTATATAGTCATCCCATTCCATTAAAACTAATTTCCATACTTTTATAATATTCATAAAATTCATTATTTTATTATTTAAATTCCAAAAATAATATTTTATATTTCTAAAATGTTACAATCTTCCCCCTTAAATAAATTCGGTCCCCGAATTTAAATTTAAACCCCCCAATTACTAAAACATTTCAGTAAAACGATCAAGTCATCGGGGCTCCAAAATCACGAATACATACACATGCGCATGAAAATGAGTGCAAAACTCAAAATCGAAACTCCGTCAAGCGTCACGCAATCATGGGAGTTATGACGAAAATACAAGTTTCAAAATCTACTATTAAAATCAAACATAATATAATTAAAACTATGACATATATATAGTACGCATTCTTGTGAAATCGTCTAAACAACTGAATAAAAGTGCAAGCAAAATCCTTTTCAAATCACCATGTGATGCGTATATCACAGCACAAGTAGCGGACGTTCATTTTGTAAATAAATAGCTATATATCTATGTAAGTTTTGCTTAACATATACGTCCCGCCTTTTGAAAATGATTTAGAAGGGTTTTCTTTGTAAATTTTCGTGTCACTCATGGACACCCAGGAAAATATTGAGACTATAGCTCTTTTCGAAATCCCCTCGGTAAATATCGATGCATGCAAAAATATTCAGGTACAGTCCTCAGATTAGTCCTGCTCAGTTACTATATAACATAATATATGTCATAAAAATACGATGCTCGAAAGGAATCAATCTCAAATAGTGTATCCAAAAATGCCACATGCGTCTGGTGCACACGGAAATCGAAATCAAATACAAGTGCCATGAATGTGCACAGAAGCAAAAACTAAGTGCAATGGGTATGCACGGAAATATCTGTCAAGTGCAATGGGTGTGCACGACAATAATATCAAGTGCATCTAATATGCACGAAGAATCTCGATCAAATGCATCTGGTGTGCACAAAATCACATCAAGTGCGCCAAGTGTGCGTAAGAATCTAAATCAAGTGTGTCAGGTACGCACGAAAGCATATTATGCAATAGGGCACACGAAGACGAATATCGAGTATCAAAAATCAAAATCAACGGTATACAGCATGCACCAAATCAAAATCAAGTATACCGCGGTATATGAACTCGTAAACGTGTGCAACTGCATACACAAAACCCATATCAAAATACTGAAAGCGCACGTAAGCTACACCGAATGCATAAATCAAAATCAAGTGCATACTATATGCACAAAATCAAAATCAAGTATCTCGGAGTGCATAAAATCAAAATCGAGTGAAAATGGGTATGCACAAAAACGAAAATCAGTACAACTGATATATAAAAATACGAATCAAGTGCAGCTGTAGTGCACGAAAATATCAATCATGAAATTAAATAATCAGAACTCAAAAGCCTAAAACGATAAGAGCGTGATACTCGGATCACTAAACACAGTCAAAATAAATGACATTGAGGTACACCTTCAATATCGAAAATTGCGGCCAGAAGGCATATTTTGGCGACCAGTTATGGGAGTTGGGGGCTCAGGTCTCTAGGGTATGTTTCTAATGGCCTGCACGTCTCTCTGTATTTGTTAATATTTTTCAGAGTCCTCGAGTTATAGCAGATCCTAACTTATCATCATATTTCCACAAAAACCCAATATCGGAAAATTCCAAGTTCATGTTTGGGACTTCTAAACTCAGTTTGGTCTAGAATTCTTTCACTAAAAGGTTTGTGGTCACTAACTAAGCCTCAACTACACTTCCACAACTCAAAACATCCAATAAATCTCATCCTAGAATTTTCCAAGATCAATAAACCTACACTTGTTTAACTCTAATTTACTATAGGAGATTAGGGAAATTTAACACTTAACTAAAAGTGAGGGATTTACCTTCTAAGAGCAACCCAAGAAATTTCTACGATGGCCAAAGTGCTTAAAGTCCCAATTTGATCCTACCATGGTATTTATAATGATGTGAGGAGTGATTTTTGTGAAGATGGTTATTGATTTTGGGATGGTTTTGAGGATGGACTTGGAGTGGTAGTGAGGATGAAGGAGGATGAAGGAGAAGGAGATGAGGAAATGGGAGATGAAGAAATGAAGAGGAGTGAAGAAGGGTCAAGGAGTGTGTAGAACCTTCTCTCTCTCTCTCTCTCTCTCTCTCTCTCTCACTCTCTCACCCATGATACTTGTCACCTCAAGTCTCTCTCTCATCTTAATTCTTCCTTTTCTTTTTCTTTTCTAAATAAAACCAAAACCATTTTAAAAGCAAATGAAGCCATGGTTCAATAAATATAACAAGTGTTACAATATGATATGTTGCATATCATGATACATAAATAAGGTTAATACATAATTAATAAAATATTAATCAAGTTTGGCATTAAACTTGTATACAAATAATTGTATAAAAATTTATAAAATGTCCAAATCAAATAAATGCTTTCATAATCAATAATTCATATTAATTTCTAAATATTTTCCAAACTATATGTATATAGTCATACCATTCCGTTAAAACTAATTTCCATACTTTTATAATATTCATAAAATTCATTATTTTATTATTTAAATTCCAAAAATAATATTTTATATTTCTGAAATGTTACACAGGTCTTACGGACCTCAATGTCCGCGATTGAGGATGCTGGACCTGGAACACGGGGGCTTTAGCCGTGAGGACGTATGCAACCTTATCATATATAAGGGTCATATGGACGTTCATCAGCCAGTCTTTATAATTCGCCCCAGCAAGTTTGTTTTTATCTAATATTAGCTTAAGTCCCATCATGGTTGCTGCAATTAGAAGAATGAGAAAAGAAACAATCACCATATGCTCTTGTAAGTTTAGATTGGTTATTAGTTTATATAAACAGGATGGCTTCCACTGTTTCCTCGAATTCTCCTTCAAACCCAAAAAGAAGAATTAGTCAGGATTAATCGCGCCATACAAGTTCGCTTATATTTCGGCCAGGCCAATGTTGGTACTTCGGAGGGTGGCACCACGTGCTTTCATACGGACCTAATTAAATAACCTCATTTTCCCAAAAGCGTAGCCCCGTTAACACCTTTCTAGACACCTACTTGATTAGCTAATTGAAAAGTGAAAATTCTCCCGAAGAGTAGCGGATACTCACAGTAGGATCAAGCCCCAACTATCATTGTGTGATAAATTTTGAAGGAAGCCTACCAAAAATACCACACTCCAGAAGGTATGCAACAATAGCAAGTTTCTTATATGTTTGAAACTCCCGATGTGGTTTTTACAACGAGCGCTTATAACCTTGACGAAGGTCAAAACATTATAAGTCACAAATCAAGTTCAACCCGTCATTGTCCAGATTAATCTAGACCCATTCATACAAGCCCTTGACGAAGGTCAAAACAGCTGTATGCCTGTCCTAAATTAATGCATCTATCTATGCTACAGATAAGCACCCACTAGCTACCAAACACTATGCCTTGGTGAAGGTCAAAACACATAACATTAATAATAGTAGATATCTATCTGAAATGACAGAGCGCTACGGCTGGTTTAGGCGAAAACCGTTAACTATTGAACTTGATATAGTCGAAGGAACCGAATAGATTTTGAAAAAGGAGTGGTTAAGCCCCGCTTTTAAAAGTTGTTTTTGAAGAAAACCAAGTGGTTTTGCAATTGTTCCAACAACGTCAGATTTTAGGTTTATTACTTTGCATTAATCAATATTAATGCGATCCCATCAATTAACCTTATCATTGCAGAAAGAAACGAAAATAGAACGTACGCTTATGTCATCCGCATTCGACACGGGGCCTTGATTGATATGAAAAAGTGTGTTTGTTTGTAGTTTAACCGCAATCAATAACGGTGTCGCGTGTAGCTAGACCGAGATGAGTACGGGTCGTCCTCTAGGAAACGTGAAACTTTTTACTTTTACTTTAGATGTGTTGAGAAAGAGAGGAGGGATAAAAGAATTTTTATAGAATGGTTTCTAGATCTACGTTAAAAAAGAATGTAAAATATAGATCTAGATTATTTTAGAGATGTAGATAATATAATAAGAAGGCTTGTAGGGTTCGTTAGGATTTAGTAGTTATAGACGATTAATTAAAAGTTACCCTTTTTATCCATTAATAGATTTAGAACTAGAACGACGGTGATGCGTGTAGATTAGGGTTTCTGGAGGGAAAAGGAATCCAACTCTTAACCCTTATCTCGACACGGAACTCCGTTCATATCTAGCCTTTACCAAAACAATCATTAATCTAATCTCTAATCGCGGTCGGAACTAGCAAAGAATTTCTAGCGCGCCCGATTAAGATGTTAATGATTCTTTTGATAAAGTTCCTAAACTTTATAGGACTTAAAAAGGATTTAGTTATTTTCATCGTCCATTAGCCTACCTTAATCCTACGAACCCTAACAAGCGGAGAATTACTCGCGCATGTTGGGAGAAGAAGATGAAAAGACAAAGAGGGAAAACATAATGTAAAATGCAAAAAAGAATTAAATAAAATAACTACCTTTATTAATCAACTTGAACAATCTACACTTTTATTCCGTAGGAAATGATTACAAAACTAGTTGCTTCTTGATCTTTCCTAAGGAGGTAGTCGAACAGTCGATGATCAGCCTGGATGCGTGAGCGTCTGGGGCTTCGTGATCGCTTCGGCTTGATAACTTTTTCAAGAGGCTCTCGGTGCCTTTTTATAGTGCAAAGACAGAATCATTTAGTTGAAAACTTGGTAAAATTCAGCAAAGATTGATACCCCAAATTTTTACCAAATGATTCCTCTAGAATGCCGCGGATCCGCGGCCAAAGGGGGGTATGGCCGCGGATCCGCGGCCATTTGATCTCAACTCTCCATCATTTTTCTGGGGCTCTATCTTTGGGACATGTGGCAATCCTAGGCACCTTCAAAATTCAGAAATCTTCTCTCGGTTGCTTCCAGACTTGGTCTCCAAGTTTTGCTTCTTAATTTGGCAAGTTTTCTTCAACAACTTGATTTGCTTGATAAATTCTGCATAACAACTTGGATATATTCAGCACAATAATCTCAAATAATATTTAGTAGACTTAGTTCTACTAAGATTTGGTCAATGAATTTATTTGCATACATTTTTTCTACCAAATACTAATTAAAATATATTAACACATGGAAAATGGTGTCTTTACACATAAACCCTCATATGTATAATATATCATAATAAAGTCCTTTTTTAATATGAAAATGGTAGGAAAAATGTAATACAAATGTGCAGTTTTATCAACTGAACAAATACCCCCAAACTTATCTTTGATCGTCCCGAGCAAACTAGTTTATTCAAGAGGAGAAAAAGAAAGGAGAAAACTAAGCACACTTTCATAGGCAGACACGATTGCACTGAGCACGTGCAACAAGCCGTTAAACCTCTAGGTGTCCCTAGTAGGAGGAGTGTTGTCTCCTGAGGGTTTTCAACGGATTGCACCCACAAAATCCAATAACAAAAGAGAGATGGTGAAATTTACATATAAAGATAAGAACCATAAAAGAAAGACTTTAAAAATAAGAGTTTCCAACTACACTAGCCTTTCAGTTGTCATGAGCCCTATCTTAATAGTCATGAAAAAATGTTAGAAATCACATCATCCCTCAATAAAATATCATCTTTATTCTTCATTCCTACTTTTCGTCCAAATATTGATCATATACCCCTACGTGTGTGTAAAGAACATCCCTACACTCGGAGAATTCAATTCAAGCTATCATACTCTTGTCCATCTACCTTAGTACTTTTTAATTTGATGATTATTTAGATTTGCTCACACATTTTCATGCGACCGTTAATACTTCTTGAGGTACTAACCGACCGATTACTTATGTACTTGCTGATTCGGTGATAATATTTTCCTCGTCTTGCACCACCTAAGGCTTAGCAGTGACTCCCAGACCAGTTGGCCTTAGGGCACTAGGTGAAGAGGCACCCTCGCTATATTTTTTTATTGCTGCCTTGGCGATAACAAAACCAGTGTTCATTTTTTTTCTTTTCACCATATTTTTTTTTCATTTCCTTCATACTTTGGTTTTTAGACAAGAGCATTTCAAGGTATCCTCTTCTATCCCGAGTTTCAAGACGTGTATAAGTGCATATAGTAGGGTATCAACATTCAAATGTTTGGCTTCCAGAATAGAAACTATTTTTCAGACTTATTTTTATCCTCAGATTAGTGACTTCCTTTATCTTACTAACCCTTGGGACAACGACTCATAACTACTTATTACCAGTTCGTTTAAGAAAACTTCTAATTTTCTTGGTTTTCTTAAACTATTCCTATCTTTTGGATATAATTTTTCACTTTCTACTCTTTTGTTACAAAAGAAAATTTTTGAAATTTTTGAAAATATTGTGCTTATGCAAAATATGATGCAAATTGATGTGTAAATAAGCACAAACCTCCCCCAAACCTGTTTACAGCAGTGTCCTCAGTGATGTCATCCGTTAAGCTCAAAAACCTGTAGACTTGGAAAGAAATTATTAATCGGGGCAAGAATATATGAAAGTGAAAATCCTCCCCCAAACTTATTTTAGGCTCATAATTTTGTAAAAATCATTTTCTTTCAAGAGCCAAAATATCCTCCCCCCCAAACTTGAGTTAAACAATTTTAATCTTTTAAAATCACACGAGGGGGTCAAGGTTATTAGTCAATGCCAAGCTTTGCAAAGACCGAAGGTCAATACCAACCATTCAAAAAATTTATCGATGAAGCACCAAGGTTGGTGGAAGAACCTGTCACCTTTCGACGTGAAGAAGTGGGGAGGTGATAAGAGGTGTAATGGAAAAGGATTGCGTCTCAATTTGGAGAGACGACACAGTGATAGTAATGATGGATTACTCGCATTATCATGATTGTCCAAAAGAAGGGGTGGAGGTCCAATTTCTTCATCTTGGAGTTGATTCATCTCAACACCCGTGTCTTGTAAAAATGCGAGTTCATCAGCGAAAATTTCCTCAAAACTTTCATCGATACCCCGAAGAATAATGTCATCAGAAAAAATGGGGTGATCGTCCGACTCTATAAAAAGTTCCTCATCAGTGTTAGATGTTGACCCGGACAACTCGGTGGAAGAGTCTGTATCAAGCAACAACATATGAAAAGAGTCAGTATCATGAGGTTGATCAAATTCGCTGCTGTCGACATCCATTAATTCGACAGAACACACATGAGCATAGGGTTCGGAGGGTTCACTTCCCAACTTGTAAATATTAAGCTCAATTGACTTCTTTCTAAAGGATAGGGTCATAGAGCCGTTTCTACAATTGATTACTGCGTTGGAAGTGGCCAAAAAGGGTCGACCGAGTATCACCGGGATTTGATTGCGTGGGTTTGCTACAGGTTGTGTATCTATAACGATAAAGTCCACAGGGAATATGAACTCCCTGACTTTGATTAACACATCCTCTAGCTCACCCCTAGGTTTGGTGATAGATCGATCGGCCATCTGAAGAGTGCAATGCGCAGGTTTTAACTCTCCGATCCCTAATTGCTCATAAACAGAATACGGAAGCAAGTTAACACTAGCACCTAGATCGAGTAGAGCACGATTGATATTTTTACCCCCAATGGAAATAGAAATTGTAGGACTTCCGGGGTCCTTTCGTTTCTTGGGTAGTTGTTGTGTAAAAGCTGTGCTCACATTACTCGCAAGGAAAACTTTTTTAGGTACTTGAACTTTTCTCTTCCTAGTGCACAAGTCCTTTAGGATTTTTGCATATGACGGAACTTGTTGAATAGCATCTAGGAGAGGAATGTTTATGTTAACTTGCTTAAAAATTTTCACAATCTTCTCCATCTGTGGACTTAGTCTGTTGCCCCTTAACCTGTTTGGATAATGTGCTTTATCAATAAGGGTTTGGTCCAACATTGGAGAGGATTGTGGGGACGGATTCGATCCCAAAACTGCAGTGGGAATCGACTTAGATAGATTTGGCGAAATGGGCGAAGGGTTCGAGCCTTGAGGAAAACGCAGAATAGGCTTGGGTGAAGGTGGGAGACTAGACGAATTAGGGGAAGAAGAAGAAGAAGCTGGGGTATCAAATGTGTCACTAACATCATCACCTTGCTCACCCACTCGGTTATTCAGCACTTTTCCCGATCTCAACGTGGTAACAGCACTCACATTATAATTTTATGAGTGGCTAGGATTAGGTATGGGTTGAGATAGGAGTTTCCCTTTCTCTCTCGCACTCATTGCGGCGTTTAACTGTGCGATTTGGTTTTCTAATGATTTAATACTCTCACCATGGGAGGCGGAGTTTTTCGTTATGGTATCAATAGAAGACCTCATCTCAGCCGAAATTTGCATGGATTGTTTCATGAACATATCCAAAGTTTTTGCAAGTGAGTTGTCAGTACCGGCCACTTGTGGTGTAGAGGTGTTGGCCGGATTTTGGAAATTCTGTGACTGAAAGGGGGGCTGATTCTGTGGTTGTGGTTGCTGTGGAGGAGGTCTTTGATAATTACTTTGTTGGTTTTGATTCCAAGCAAAGTTAGGATGATTCCTCCATCCTTGATTGTACGTGGAAGAATAAGGGTCGTTTCTAGGTCGCTGCTGAAAAGCAGCATTAGCTTGAAATGATGCATTCATAGGACATTCTTCCGTTAAGTGTGAAAGATCCGAACAGCAACCACAGACGGTCTTAGGAAGTGTGACCTGATTTAGGGAGAATGATGAGAACTTGTTTTCAATAGCGTCGAGTTTCTTTTGTATCGATGCCATTTCGGCTTTTACAGCGATAGAAACATCGAGCTGGTGAATACCTCCCTTAGTTGAAGGTGGTCTTACGCTTTCTTACTGCAACGTGTGTTCTGCTAGATCTTCCAGATATTTCCATGCTTCACCGTCATCTTTAGACAAGAAATTGCATTGACACATTGTTTCAAGATCTGCTTTGTCGCTGGATTAATGCCCTCATATATAATCCGACATAAATCCCATCTTTGTATTCCGTGATGGGGGCATTAGACAAGCAGATCTTTGAAACGTTCAAAGCACTTCCAAAATGGTTTATTGGGAAGCTGGGTGAACTGGTTGATCTCGCTCCTAATATGGGCAGTCTTATAGTTTGGGTAAAACTTCTTAAGAAATGCTATAACAAATTCATCCCAATTAGTGATAGAGTGTGCGGCAGTATTATAAAGCCATTTTTCTACCAAGTCGCACAGTGTGAATGGAAGAAGACGTAAGCGCATAGCATCTAAAGTCAATTGTGAAGTACCCATCATTGCGCATACGTTTTCGAATTTGGTGATGAAAACGTACGCGTCTTCCGACTCAAGCCCATGAAATTTGGGCAGCAGGTTGATGTAGTGGGATTTAATTTCGAAATTATCCCCGTTAGGTGGTGGAAGAGATAGACAAGTAGGAAGGGGACCATAAATAGGATAGCATCTCTCTTGGAGAGAGATGCGCGGTAGATTCTGCTCACCTGCGGGCGGTGGCAGCGTGGTGTTATAATTAGATGGAGTGCCGTCCATCACGGTCGATGTGGTGTGTGGTGGGGGAAAAGAAGATGAAGAAGTACCGAGTTCGGCGTCGATAGCAGGAATGCGGACAAGACGGGCACTAGGATCCCGTGTCCAGCCGAGCATGCACTAAGCGGGTTTAGTGCAAGTGGCAGCGTGTGTGTGATTTTAAAATTGGCTTGTTTTTGAAAAAGTGGGACTTAAGACAAATCACCCTAAGATGCACAAGCAACCCTAGAACTAAGGTCACCTAGGTCCAGTCTCTAGACCGCTCCTAGACTTCCAAAGGACAAACCGCGGGATCAATCCTCTACCGCCTCCGTACTACCCTTGTAGCCAGGTAAGTGCCAGGTAAGTGGGAAGGAACCATGTCGTGGGCCTAATTAAAAACCACTAGCCTTCGTCACACTTGCCTAGGCACTACAAAAGTAATGCGGATAAACGATAGATTACCCACGACCTTCCTCTGTCCTTATTGAGCGCGACAGTCCTTAGAGTCTGGTCTAGATATTTTTTAAATTAATGAAGGGTTGATCTATATGCTCGGTTTGTGATTTGTGGGGCTTAGGAAGGGTGATGAAATCCCCACCTAATCTTGATTTGGTCTTTGCCCCTTAAAATCCGTATTAAATATGCAAAACAAAACCAATCATAAAACTTTTGCAAAAAGATTTTTTTAGCGGCGCAATTTTGCAAAGAATCCTGCAGAAAATAGATTTTATTGGATTTGAGGAGAGAGAGGAGTTAAGAAAGATACCAGAGAATTCTGTGGCCCTAACTCTTCTATCCTGCCGCAATTCCGCCGCACAAAGTGCCTTTATGCCGCGGTTCCGCCGCGTAGTAGAGAGAACAGTTGATGAAAATTTTTCTGTGGTCTCCTTTGCTCCTCTGGATCTCTAAAAATGTTTTTGTTTCCTATTTTCCTCAATTCTGTGACTCCAGATCTCCTTGCAAAAATTCACGCACAGATCGTTAAATATGCAATTTGCAGTTTTGTTTTAATAATGATATGACTCGTCTAAGAATTCAACACAAATAGTAAAAATAAAAAATTACGCACGTATCTCCGGCAACGGCACCATTTGATTGATGTGAAAAAGTGTGTTTGTTTGTAGTTTAACCGCAATCAATAACGGTGTCGCGTGTAGCTAGACCGAGATGAGTACGGGTCGTCCTCTGGGAAACGTGGAACCTTTTACTTTTACTTTAGATGTGTTGAGAAAGAGAGGAGGGATAAAAGAATTTTTATAGAATGGTTTCTAGATCTACGTTAAACAAGAATGTAAAATATAAATCTAGATTATTTTAGAGATGTAGATAATATAATAAGAAGGCTTGTAGGGTTCATTAGGATTTAGTAGTTATGGACGATTAATTAAAAATTACCCTTTTTATCCATTAATAGATTTAGAACTAGAACGACGGTGATGCGTGTAGATTAGGGTTTCTGGAGGGAAAAGGAATCTCACTCTTAACCCTTATCTCGACACGGAACTCCGTTCATATCTAGCCTTTACCAAAACAATCATTAATCTAATCTCTAATCGCGGTCGGAACTAGCAAAGAATTGCTAGCGCGCCCGATTAAGATGTTAATGATTCTTTTGATAAAGTTCCTAAACTTTATAGGATTTAAAAAGGGTTTAGTTATTTTCATCGTCCATTAGCCTATCTTAATCCTACGAACCCTAACAAGCGGAGAATTACTCACGCATGTTGGGAGAAGAAGATGAAAAGACAAAGAGGGAAAACATAATGTAAAATGCAAAAAAGAATTAAATAAAATAACTACCTTTATTAATCAACTTGAACAATCTACACTTTTATTCCGTAGGAAATGATTACAAAACTAGTTGCTTCTCAATCTTTCCTAAGGAGGTAGTCGAACAGTCGATGATCAGCCTGGATGCGTGAGCGTCTGGGGCTTCGTGATCGCTTCGGCTTGATAATTTTCCAAGAGGCTCTCGGTGCCTTTTTATAGTGCAAAGCCAGAATCATTTAGTTGAAAACTTGGTAAAATTCAGCAAAGATTGATACCCCAAATTTTTACCAAATGATTCCTCTAGAATGCCGCGGATCCGCGGCCAAAGAGGGGGTATGGCCGCGGATCCGCGGCCATTTGATCTCAACTCTCCATTATTTTTCTGGGGCTCTATCTTTGGGACATGTGGCAATCCTAGGCACCTTCAGAATTCAGAAATCTTCTCTCGGTTGCTTCAAGACTTGGTCTCCAAGTTTTGCTTCTTAATTTGGCAAGTTTTCTTCAACAACTTGATTTGCTTGATAAATTCTGCATAACAACTTGGATATATTCTGCACAATAATCTCAAATAATATTTAGTAGACTTAGTTCTACTAGGATTTGGTCAATGAATTTATTTGCATACATTTTTTCTACCAAATACTAATTAAAATATATTAACACATGGAAAATGGTGTCTTTACACATAAACCCTCATATGTATAATATATCATAATAAAGTCCTTTTTTAATATGAAAATGGTAGGAAAAATGTAATACAAATGTGCAGTTTTATCAACTGAGCAGGCCTCGTCATACACCGTTAGGTTACTTAACTAATGGCAGAGCGGGGGCAGGACTAGCGCGGGTGCAAAACATAAGCAACGTTTATTATATATATATATATATATAGCCATTCATCTCACACAATAATATCCATTTCAGATCACAGATCACAACAGAAGCAACACAGATGAATATATTGGATATACCAGGATTTTCGTGTTTTGTTTTAGTCTATAACGAAAAACGGATTCGTTTGTACACAGATGAATAGCCAAACCCTCATCCTAGACCCCTACGGGTGCGTCAAACTACCTGCCAAATTCCCGAAATGAAGCAACCTCCCTCAATAAAATGAGTAGGCCACTTGGCACTTTAAGAACCTGGTAGTTTGTGCACTACACCTTGGGTCTATCCTAGGTGCAAGAAAAAGTAAATGAAATAATACAACGGTGGCTACAATCTCAACCCGGATGTGCCTCGCAAAAGACTATTACATTATTACAAGTATACATGAATGAAAGAGAGAAAAAACACACTTTTCACATCCCATCGGCTATTCATTCACGACGATTTAATACTTCATATTCACCAACCGCAAACAAGATACAAGATATATGCAGCCCCAACTAATCGACGTATAGCAATTAGTAGACGTTTAGAAACACATATACAAACTAAAAACGAATAAACGATGTTAAAATTTCGATTTCGAAATACTCCGTATTGCCCAAGCAAAAAGATAACACAATATGAAATATGGGCAAAATCAAACAATACCATAAATCCTAAATCTAAGAGTACAAAACATCAAAAGAAACTCGAGACCCAACTCCAACAGAAAACCGGTGAGGGCGGGAAAAATTGGATTTCCGGCTGTTTTTTTATGGAATTTGTGCCATGTTTTTCTCTGGTGTTCTAGTTACAACATAAAGAGCACTCTGCAATTGTTTAAATAATTTTTAGAGGCTCTGAAAAATTTACAGCAACTTGGATTTTGGGTTTAACGTTACGGAGTTATTTCGGTTTTGAAACTCTAAACTTCGTCTAATGAGCTAGTTAAGGTTTAAGTAGGCTCTGATACCATGTAAGTCGATGTCGCACACTCCACAAGGTTTGTGGAGAGATGGAATTTTCATAAAACAATTTTACAAGATGCAATATCGACTAAACTTCCAAGATCATTCAAAAGCCTTAACTAACAAAATACACAAAGGTTCTAAACTACTATGATAGTGGTTTATACCTTTATGATACTAGTCATTCGGGTCTTCTTGTCCCCTTCTTGAGCTCCTAGATGGTATGGATCGAGCTTGGTCGTCGGCTTTCTCATGTCGAAAACGATCCACCCGAGAGTCTATGGTTCAAGCTCAAATCTCAAGAATGAGGTAACTAAAGTATCTAGTTTGCTAATCTAGGTAGCTTATGATGTAGAGAGCTAATTGGACAATTTTACCTCAAAATACTCTAGGTTTCACAACACATGTAAGGGTTGGTGTTTGAGGAAGAAGGAGAGCAAAAGGAGAGAGAATGTGAAGTGTAGAATGAATGAAGAATGGCTAAACTCTAAACTATCAGGCATGCATTATTTTCATAGAATAATGAAACCATGCTTGAATAGTTGTGACAAATGAATAAACAAAATGAAATAGCCATACTTCATACCATTCTTTGAAAAAACCCAATCCTCCACCTCATTATCTATTTTCCAATAAACAGGTATATCCAAAATGAGGTGTCTCCTTCTAGAAGCATTTCTTGTAAAATTACAAGAATACCCTCACTGTATATACACACCCGTATTCGTACTACAAAAAATACGAATACCCAGAGATAAAGATAATCCATTAATATAATACTAGAATGCGGCTTAATCCTAAGTCCACTAGTATTATCCGTCCGAACAAAATCCGTGTAGCTAGTACACGTATATGATCGGAACCCTGCATGTAAAACCATACGGCCTCTACATCGTTTCGCCTGAACTAGGGAAACCCTCTGTGTCGTACTCTAAAGACTCGACAGTACGCTGGCAGTGGCTTTAACCATAAGCCCGTCAGTAGCACTAGCTGTACGTAACGGCTACCCAGGTACCTGTCGAAAGGAAGGCCGACGAGCAAACTCATCCGAACCCCTATTGAGCCTGTCCGTGACAATCTTCGTACAGTCCGGTCTGTTCGTCTGAGAGTATCGCATGCCGGGTCTAGGGGGTGGAAAATGTCAGACTCCTAATAACCTGACAAGTCATGCTGATGTGGCTCAAGACCATCCGAGAATCTACTGGTCTAACTACCAGTAATTCTCAATCCGCCCTGGCCAAGGACTTATGGTGTTGGCCAACCGAACACAGCGCGATATCGACTCCCTATACCGGGAAAGAAGAATCCCCAACAATCGCTCACTGCCTCCATGTGGTTCAGGACTGTACCCAACTAAAACATGTTTGCACGACTCGGTAGAGCCGTGGTAGGGTAGTAATCAAAGCACAGTGGGAACTTACACAAGACAAATGACGACCTCAGGTCGACAGACTATCTACACTTATGTCACCAAAGAACTGCTATCCGACGATATGTATAATACCATCCAGCCAGTTCTCGACGAGTTTGTTCAGTGTACTCACCCCCAGTGAGCACTTGTATACAATCTTAGGTGCATCAGACCAAGGCTGCGGGATCATCATACCAAGGCTGCGGGATCAACCACCGTCCCTCGTCAGTGTCTAGATATTTATACACTAGTCTACTCTGGAATATCGATGCCCAGTCTCGATACTCCCACAACTAGGGGCATTTAAAGATGTGCTTATCGACTACCCAGCTCCCACAAATATGATTGTCATCACAACGCTGGTAGCTAAGTAAGGATCATACGGGCTTTATCAACATGTAAAAGAGATATGAAATAACAAGTAAAATATATCACATGTTAAGATAAAGGCAAACCAAATAGCATACTATCATATTGAGCAAGATTGTCATGTACATACATATCCCTAACATCCTATATAATGAAGGCCTCTAGGGCTTACATATCAAACACCAAGTGTCTTAGATCAACTGGTTTGGGAGTTACTTGATTGATGTGCTAAAAAGTGTTGTAAATAAAGTAACCGCAATCAGGATGGTGTCGCTAGTAGCTAGCCGCGATGAGTATGGATCGTCCGCAGGGAAACGTGAACCTTTTTCTTTCTTTAGACGAGTTGATGGAAGAAGAATGATTGGTTGTAGTTACGGATATAATACGGATGTAAGATTTATGAAGAAGAGGTTTGTAGGGTTCATAGGACTTAGTAGTAATGGATGAATAATTAAAAATGACTCCTTTTATATTTTAATAGTTTAAAACTAGATCGATAGTGATGAATATTTCGGGTTCTTTTGGAAGAAACTAGGGTTTCCCCACTCTTAACCTTTATCCTTGCATTGATCTCTATTCATGTTCAGCCCTTAACAAAACAAGTGTTGAATAGATCTCGAATCGTGGTCGTAACTAGTAATAGATTGGTAGCGCGTCCAATAAGGATGTTAAGATTTATTTTGCTAAAGTTTATAGACTTTAAAATATATAAAAGAAGTTAAATGATTTTATCATCTATTGATCTACCCTAGCCTACGAACCCTAGCAAGTTATGAATTACTCGCTCATGGTTTGAGATTTAGAAGAAAGGATGAAAAAGAATGAAAGCATGATTAAGATGTAGAAAGTAAGTGCAGAAAGTAAATGCGAAAAGAAATAAACTAAGATCAACCTTTATTAATCAATTATTGCATACAACTCTCCTTTTTGAAAGTAGATTACAAAGAACCCTAGTTTTTGCTCTCGCTCTCTCTTGTTGGAGATAGATGACTAGCTGATGATCACCTGGATGCGTGGATCGCTTTAGAACTCTTGATCTTTTGGTTTGATCATTCTAGATGTGAAACTCTCGGTCCTATTTATAGTCACAGAAACTAGAAATTCTACATACCATTTGTGAATATACGATGATACGATCCAATCACCAAAATATTTCATTAAACAACCCTAGATATGCCGCGGATCTACCGCAAATACATGCATTTGGACGCCCTTCCACGGCAATGTAGTGGGATTAGGGTTTGGTATTTTTTCTGCTCACTCTTGTTGACATATGGAGATCCCTTCGATATCTGGATTCTGAGAATAATTCTCCGAGTCTGTACCATTGCTAAATCTTACAATTTTCTTCCATATTTCGGCAGATTTGATTCCAACATCTCGGATCTCCAGACCTGAGCTAATCTGCACAATATCTCAAATCAAAGTGTTAGTAGTATTTGGTATTTTTGAGATATTATCCTAAGCATTTTATATGATATTATATATTAAGAATATTGATTAGAAATATTTGATATGATATGCATATTTTAATTACTAATATTTTATATAAATATTATATTAATATATTTTCCCTCATTATGTTAATTATAATGTAGAAACATATGATAATAAACTTTTTACACATAAACCCTCATATGTTCTATAATTACAATAAACACCTTTTTAGAACTTAACAATAGTGGGGGGAAATAATCATTCAAATGTGCAATATTTCAGACTAATCAAATAACCCCAAACTTAATTTTGATCATCCCGAGCAAACTAGTTATTAAAGAGAAGAAGAAAGAGAAAAATCTAGCACACTTTCGTAGGCAACACGATTGCACTGAGCACGTGCAATAAGCCTTTAAATCTCTAGGTGTCCCTAGTAGGAGGAGTGTTGTCTCCTGAGGGTTTTTAGCGGATTACAACCACAAAATCCCATAATAAAAAATAGATGATGAAAGTTACATATAAAGATAAAGAACATATAAAAGGAAGAACTTAAAAATAAGAGTTTCAAACTACATTAGCTTTTTAGTAGTCATGAGCCCTATCTTAATAGTCATGAAAAGATATCAGAAATCATATCATCCCTCAATAAAACTTCGCCTTTAGACTTCCTCCCTGCCTTTCTTCCAAATATCGATCATATACCCTTACATGTGTGTAAAAGACATCCCTACACTTAGAGAATTCAATTCAAGCTATCATACTCTTGTCCATCTTCCTTAGTACTTTTTAGTCGGTGAATTTTTTAGAGATGAAATTGCTCACACATTTTTCATGTGACCGTTAATACTTCTTGAGGTACTAACCAACCGATTACCAAATATGCTCACTCTTTTAGACGTAATTAGCAATAGCCTCGTTTTGCAACACCTGAGACTTAGCAGTGGCTCCCAAACCAGTTGGTCTAAGGCACTAGGTGATAAGGCACCCACGTTATATTTTTTTATGCTGCCTTAAGTAATTACAAAACCAGTGTTCATTTTTCTTCACCATTTTTTCATTTATATTTTTGTTTATGTATTTATTTTCCTTCAGACTAAGGCTTTTAAACAAGAGCATTTCAAGGTATTCTCTACTATCCTAAGTTTCAAGATGTGTGCAAGTGCGTATAATAGGGTATCAACGTTTAGATGTTTGGACTCAAGAATAGGGACTATTTTTCAGACTTATTTCTATCCTCAGATTAGTGATTCCCTTCATCTTACTAACCCTTGGGACAACAGCTCATGACTACCTATTACTAGTTTCGTTATAAAACATCTAATTTTCTTGCTTTTCGTAAACCTCTTCCTATCTTTCACATGTATTTTTCACTTTCTAACTTTCATTATCAAAAAAAAATTTGTGCTTTTATTTAGTATAATGCAAAGAATGATGCGTGAATAAGCATAAACCTCCCCCAAAACTATTTGCAGCAGTGTCCTCACTGATATCATCTGTTAAGCTTAAAACCTGTAGATTTGGAAGGAAAAGTTAGTAACGGTGACAAGAAATAATGACAGTGAAAACCTCCCCCAAACTTATTTTTGGCTCACAATTTTGTAAAAAATTGTTTTCTTTCAAGAGCCAAAATATTTTCTCCCCCCCACCAAACTTGAGTAAAATAGTATTAAGCATTTAAAATTATAAGGGGGGGTAAAGTTATTGGTCTATGCAAAACTTTAGAAAGACCAAAAGTCAACACCAAACATTCGAAGATTTTATCGATATAACAACATGGTTGGTAGAAAATCATAGATGTGAAGAAGTGGGGAGATAATAGGCGTAATCGATCGGGTTTACGTCTCGGTTGGTAAAGACGAAACAGTAATGGTGGAAGAAAATGAGAATGTGAATGATTAGGAATGAGTGGGATATTTACATTCTCGTACTTGATAAGAAGAAAAGGTGGTGGTTCAATTTCTTCGGGTGGAGGTTGAATCATCATAACATCCATGTCTTTTAGGAATGCGAGTTCTTCGATGAAAATGTCTTCAAAACTTTTATCAATGGTTCGAGTAATAATTTCATCATCTATATTGATGGAATATGCAGATTCACTAGGACGGTTGAAAGTTCCAAGGTCAGTCTTAAGCGCACCAAGATTCAAAACACTCGATTCGTCAGAAATTATAGAGGTGGGAGATTCGAAATGATTGTCTCCCTCCTCCTCAAAATAGTCTAAATAGAGCGATCTTTCAAGAATCATAGAACTCGAAATATCGGAGTGTGATTCATCAAAACTCGGTGGAGTTTAAAGAATATTAGAAGAACCAAACAAAGTGGGGGATGATATGGGTAAACAAATTTGGGTGTCGAGCATTATTGAACAAGATGTGGGAGGCGAAGGGTGACTATCGTTTTGCTTTTCGGATAGGTCGGTGGTAAGAATAGGATCGGTTAATTATACAGGAAGATATTCGTATTCAATAGAAGGGACATGATGGGTAAGAGAATCCAACTCATCCAACATAACGGGTTCATCTTCAATGAGATTCTCATCACCGCCCTCACTAACACCTTCAGTCAAATCAAAAGAATAGGTATTCTTATTCGATAAATCGTCTGGTTCACTTGATGGAGTTGGAAGGTTTGAAATATCAAGTGTGGTCGAATAAGGATCGGTTTGATTTGAAATGGTGTCGAGCTCTCTTTTACACTCACTATTACCAAAGTCAAACATATTATTCTCGGACACTTCATTACTTAGACTATAAAGCAGTTGAACATCGAATATATTCGGTTGGGGTGCAGGATAGAAGGTGTCGAGATCAAAAGAATTGGTTTTGGTTTTACTTTGAGGGATCTCTTGTTCTTTGTCACTACTCAATTCCAACTCTACTTCAAAACTAGACATGGGTTGTGAAGAAGTTCCAATAAAGGATTCTCTTTGAACCGTGGAACTTTCTAATTCATTTTCAGAAGCACTGTCTAGATAAGGTGAAGAAGATGAGTATGGTTGGGAAGTGTCTAATTGTTAGCTACGGGGAAGTTCAACGTGTTCAGCAACCGACATCCGTTTATGATTTGCCACATTAGCCTGAAGAGAAATGTTAAGAAGAGATGCCCTTACTTGTTAGCTATGGACGAGTTCAATGTGTTCCGCAATCGACATGCGTTTCTAATTTGTCCCATTAGCCTCAAGATAAGTGACAACATGAGAGCATGTAAAGGTTTGGTACTGTGGATAAGAATTAGAAGGGTGAACCCAAGTTTCATAACCAGGATTAGGATCAATATTGTGATATGAAGAATATTAAGATTGGTTGATTAGTTGGCGACTGGAAATTGCTATTTGTTCAGTAATGGTAAAAGATGTCATATTTGCCCTTAAAACGAGTATCAATATTTTCATATGTAAATGATGGTGTTTGTTGTCCTAATGGTTTTGGATTAGTTAAAGGATTGAAACTTTGGCTTTCAGCCTTCGCAATATGCTCAGCGATGGACATACGTTTCGAAGTTCCCTCACTCGTTTTAAACGGATTATCAATATAAGAAGATGTGGAATTTTAATGTGGTTGATAGGACCTTGAGTGAGGTATCCAACTGTTCTTTTCCGCTTACTCTATCATATCTCTTAAAGACATGGTAGAGTTGGATTTTGTACTGAAACAGTAATGAAAATAAGATATATTTGGTTCTGGATAGCAAAGCTCAGCAAGAGTTCGTCTGTTTGGGTTACCCATTAGAAGAAAGATTTAAGCTCTTTTTGGATTCTGGAAATTGTTTTGCTTTGAAAAATAGTCGGACTTAAGGCTTGACTCGACAAATCACAAAATGCACAATCAACCCCTAGAACTAGGGTTTCCTAGGTCAAGTTACTAGACCGCTCCTAGACTTCCAAAGAACAAATCGCAGGATCAATCCTCCACCACCTCTTTATCACTCTTGTGGCCAGATAAGTGCCAGGTGAGTGGGAGGTATCCGCTATACGAATCACCGAAATAACGGACCTAATTAAGTAACAACTTTTCTTAGTCACACTTGTCTAGACACCACAAGAGAAATGCGGATAAGCGATAGATTACCCACGACCTTTCTCTGTCCTAATTGAGCATGAATGTCCTTAGAGGTTAGGTCTAGATATTTTTTTAATTAATGTAGGGTTATGCGTATGCACGTTTGTGATTTGTGGGGTTTAAGAAGGGTGATGAAATCCCCACCTAATCTGAATTTGGGTTTATTTCCCCTTAATATCCGTTTTAGATATGCAAAAAAAACAAAATCCAAAACACGCAAAAAGATTTTTAGCGGCGATATTTGCAAAGAAACCTGCAGTAAAAATTAGATTATTGGATCTTAGAGGAGAGAGAAAGATATTAGAAATTTACCTGAAGATTTTGGGGGCCAAACTCCTCACTTCCGCCGCCGTTCTGCGGCCAAGTGCCCACTTCTGCCGCGGTTCCGCCGCACTATGGAGGGACCTCTTGATAATTTTTATTTAGTGCTCTCCTCTGCTCCTCTGGATTATTTTGAAAGTCACTGAATTTCTGATTCCTTGCTCCAGTTACTCCAGATTCCTTTGCAAAACTCGCACAATAATCGTTAAATTCACAAGATGCGGTTTTGAAATTTTTTTATGGTTGCCGGATTTAAGAATTCAACCCGAATAGCAAAAAAAAATTACGGCCGTTTTTCCGGCAATGGCGCCATTTGATTGATGTGCTAAAAAGTGTTGTAAATAAAATAACCGCAATCAGGACGGTGTCGCTAGTAGCTAGCCGCGATGAGTACGGGTCGTCGGCAGGGAAACGTGAACCTTTTTCTTTCTTTAGAGGAGTTGATGGAAGAAGGATGATTGGTTGTAGTTACGGATATATTATGAATGTAAAATTTATGAAGAAGAAACTTGTAGAGTTCAAACGGACTTAATAGTAATGGATGAATAATTAAAAATGAAACCTTTTATCTTTTAATAGTTTAAAAATATATCGATAGTGATGAATGTAGATTAGAATTATTTTGGAAGAAACTAGGGTTTCCCCACTCTTAACCCTTGTCCACTCTATTCATGTATGGCCCTTAACAAAACAAGTGTTGAATAGATCTCGAATCGTGGTCGTGACTAGCAATAGATTGGTAGCACGCCCGATAAGAATATTAATATTTATTTTGCTAAAATTTATAAACTTTAAAATATATAAAAGAAGTTAAATGATTTTATCATCCATTGATCTACCCTAGCTTACGAACCCTAGCAAGTTAGGAATTACTCGCTCATGGTTTGAGATTTAGAAGAAAAGATGAAGAAGAATGAAAGCATGATTAAGATGTAGAAAGTAAGTGCAGAAAGTAAATGCGAAAAGAAATAAACTAAGATCTATCTTTATTAATCAACTATTGCATACAACTCTTCTTTTTGAAAGTAGATTACAAAGAACCCTAGTTTTTGCTCTCGCTCTCTCTCTCTCTCTTGTTAAAGGTAGATGACTAGCTGATGATCACATGGATGCGTGGATCGCTTTGGACCTCTTGATCTCTTCGGTTTGATCATTTTAGATGTGAAGCTCTCGGTCCTATTTATAATCATAGAAACTAGAAACCCTAGATACCCATTTGTGAATATACATTGATAAGGTCCAATCACTAAAATATTTCATCAAACAACCCTAGATATGCCGTGGATCCGCCGCAAATACATGCATTTGGCTGCCCTTCCGCGACAATGTAGTGGGATTAGGGTTTGGTATTTTTTCTGCTCACTCTTATTGACATGTGGAGACCTCTTCGATACCTGGATTCTGAGAATAATACTCTGAGTCTTTGCCATTCCTAAATCTTACGATTTGCTTCCATATTTCGGCAGATTTGATTCCAGCATCTCGGATCTCCAGACCTGAGCTAATCTGCACAATATCTCAAATCAAAGTGTTAATAGTATTTGGTATTTTTGAGATATTATTCTAACCATTTTATATGATATTATATGTTAAGAATATTGATTAGAAATATTTGATATGATATACATATTTTAATTACTAATATTTTATATAAATATTATATTAATATATTTTCCCTCATTATGTTAATTATAATGTAGAAACATATGATAATAAAATTTTACACATAAACCCTCATATATTCTATAATTACAATAAACACCTTTTAGAACTTAACAATAGTGGGGAAAATAATCATTCAAATATACAATATTTCAGACTAATCATCACTGCTAAGCCTTAGATATTGCAAGACTAGGATATTGTTAATTACGCATTAATAAGTGCGCACATTCGATAATCGATTTGTTAGTGTCTCAAGAAGTATTAACGGTTGCATGAAGAATGTGTGAGCAAATCCATCTAAAACGTCATCAACTAAAAGGTACTAAGGAATATGGATAAATGTTATGATAGCTTGAATTGAATTCTCCAAGTGTAGGGATGACTTTTACACACACGTAAGGGTATATGATCGATATTTGGAGGAAAGGCAGGGAGGAAGACTAAAAACAATGTTTTATTGAGAGATGATGTGATTTCTGACATCTTTTCAAGACCATTAAGATAGGGCTCATGACAACTAAAAAGTTAGTATAGTTTAAAACTCTTATTTTCAAGTTTTTTCTTTTATATGTTCCTTATCTTTGCATGTAATTTTCGTTTTCTTTCCTTTATTTTCTAAATTTTTAGGATTTTGTGGGTATAATCCGCTGAAAACCCTCAGGAGACAACACTCCTCTTACTAGGGACACTTAGAGATTTAAAGACTTGTTGCACAAGCTAAGTGCAATCATGTTGCCTACGAAAGTGTGCTAGGTTTTTCTTTTTCTTTTTGAAAATAGAATAATTTGCTCGGGATGATTAAAGACAGGTTTGGGAGTATTTGATCTGTCAAATTTACTACACATTTTTATGGACATTTTCCTTATTACTATTAATTACTAAAAGGTATTATCTGTAAATTAAGAACATATATAAGTTTATTTGTAAAAAAATTATTGTCATATGTTTCTTAATTTATAATTAATATAATTGGAAAATATATGGATATCATATTTAAATAAAATATCTATGAGATTATTTATTATTAAAATATGCATATCATATCAAATATTCTAACCAATATTATTAAGATATCATATCAATTAATTTGTTGGAATATTATCTCAAATAAAACAAATGCTGCTAACAATTTGATTTGAGATATTGTACAGGTATTATAATAGATCAGTTCAGGTCTAAAATACAAGTAGAAGATCCACATCAAATAGAATTACCAAACCAAATCTGCCGAATATTAGGAGAAAATTGAAGATTCTCGCAACGGCAGAGAAAAGACAATATTTTCATAATATTTTTATCAGAATGATCTCCAAATATCGAGAGAAGAAGGCACGAAGAATCTGGAGACTCAACTCCACCAGAGGGCGGCGGATCCATGGCTAACGAAGGTAAGGGGCGGCGATCATTCTGTGGCTGTAGGATATGAAACATCAGGGGCTTGATCGTTTTTCCACACACTTCAATCTGACGTCTAGAGTTTCAAGTTTCAGAGCCTATAAAAGGACCAAGGGCTATCAAACTATTAATCGACTGATCTACCGATCAAGTAATCTAGAGAAAACTAGGGTTTTGTAATTTGGTTTTTCAGCGAGCAACTTCTGTGATGCAATAGTTTATTCAATAAAAGATAGTTTTTTCTTTTAATTTTGTTACATTTACTTTCTGTATTTACTTTCCGCAATTAATTTCTGCATTTACTTTCCACGGTTTTAATTTCTGTATTTTTTTATAGGTTCATTCATCTTCAACCTTTCTTTTACTTTGTTTATCCTAATGAGCGAGTAAATTCTCGCTTGTTAGGGTTTGTAGGGTAGGATAGAATAATAAATGAACAATATCTCTTCAATTCTTTTTAAAGTTTTAATTTTTATAAACTTTAGCAAAATGAATATTAACTCTGTTAGTTGTATATATGCCCTAGAGGCTATTGTTGTACATGATTGTATATTACAATGGATGCTTGGACATATATATGGAGGACTTTCTTACTCGACATGATAGTATGCTATCCGGTTACTCTTTATCTTAACATGTAGACTAGTATTGTGATACTGTCTTGCTCTCACATATTGATAAAGCCCTTAAGATGTATACTTGACTATCAGAATTATGATGCAGATCATACTAGTGGGGCCAGGGTAGTCCACAAGTACATCCTTTAATTGTTCCTAGCCGAGGGTGTATCGAGACGGGGCATCGATATTCCAGAGTAGACTAGCGTATACGTTTCTTGACCCATTGATGGGCGATGGATGATCCCATATCCATTAGTGTTTGACATCAAAGATGGTATACGGGTGCTCAGTGGAGACTGGGTATACTGAACAGGACTCGCCGAGAACTCCTAGATGGTATTATACCTAACGTCAGATAGCAGTTCTCTGGTGATACTGGTACAGGTTAGTCTGTAGACCCGAGATCGTCATAGAGTCTTGTGTGATTCCCACTATGCTTTGATTTCCACATTACCACATTCAAGAGAGCATGCAAAACGGTGGCTTTTGGGTACAGTCCCGAGTCATATGGAGGCAATGAGCGATAGGAGGGGATTCGTCTCTCCCGGTATTGGGAGTTGATATTGCGCTGTGCTCGATTGGCCATAACAGGAAGTCTCTGGCCAGGGCTGATATGGAGATTTACTGGTAAGTGTTATCAGTAGTTTCTCGACCCATTATGAGCCTCACATCGGCATAACTTATCAAGTTACTGGGGTCTGACGTTTACTACTCCTAGACTAGATATGCGACATATCAGACGAAGAGACCGGACTGTACGGTAGTGTTGCTGTTGGATTCACAGGAGTATGTGTCACGCCCCGCTTCCCAAAAGAAGGAGAAGGAAGACGTGGTAAGGTCCGCAACCTAACTGTATTGAAGGTGGTCTATTCAATACAGTTACGTTAAGCGTATAAATATTTACTATGCAGGATGTGTGCCAAAACAAAAATAATAAAAACGAAAGGCATTTTATTTCCATTAACCAAACTTTATTACATCCCAAAAGAAATAGTAAAATAAACTAAGTAGTTTAATTACATCAAAGGAGAAACAGAAGCCCTAAACATGTGGGCAACAACAGAAATTAAAACTATCTAATCTTCCATCGTCCAGTCTGCATAATCTTCATAAGTTGGCTTCACATCTTGATCTTCGCTGTAATGCTCATTCTTATCCGACGGACATTCCAAAGATAGAGGAGGAAAAGGAAAGTCCGTCAGCGAGTTATACTCGGGTAGGATTGCCTCATAAGATAGTAAGGGTATAGAAATAAACATGTGTGTATAGTGAATATGATGTACATGTGTATAAAGGTATGAGGTTATGTACAAATTGGATATGTGAATATGAGTAGGTTATATATGTTGTAAGTTATATATAGATGAAGGTAATAGTTTGTATTAGTTTGTTAAACAAGGGTCCGGATACTCGAGATTATTCCGTTGTGGCCATGGAACAACAACTGGGGAAGTGAAATGTACCGTTTCACTTCCCGGGATCATGATCGAGTAGTAGGGGAATCCGAGTTCCGAATTATCCTTACCTAATCAAACTACCCATCCCCGTGGTTCAGTATAAAGGTTTGGACAGATTAGAGTTAGTGCGTATACTTCTAGGCATGGAATTTCTATATTGTATAGTCGCCCATATATTGGACTGGTCATCCGGAATATCGGGATCTTCATATTTGTAGTCGCCCATATATTGGACTGGTCACCCGGAATATCGGGATCTTCATATTTATATAGTCGCCCATATATTGGACCGGTCATCCGGAATATCGGGATCTTCATATTTATATAGTCGCCCATATATTGGACTGGTCACCCTGCCTGCAGGGATCTTCATAAGTATTCCATACCTAGGTCTGCGCATTCTAACCCTAATCGTATCATATTTTGTATATGTCATGTTGTCATAAACTGGAATTTTAGAAGAGTATTTGATATCATTTAATATGGCCTTCCACAACCACTCGTTTTATCTTCTAGAATTTGTAAAGTACTTCGTGTTCTTCAGAAAAAGCTTAGTTAAAATAATAAGGTTTAAATATCGTTTATTACTTCTAAGAAAAACCATGATATTTGGGATATTTATTATTTTGGAAAAGAATAAGGTTCTACAGAAAATATCCTTTTGATACAAGGTTGTGGTGTTTATTTGAAAATATTTTGTAAAAGGCTTTTTATTTGAAAATCTAAACTGCTCCTAATATTCCAAAAGGATAAGTTATGAGGTCCTCAAATCGCCTCTTCACCGCCAATTGTGGTTAGGTAAGTGCCAGGTAAGTGGGAAGGTACTCCACTACGTAAGTAGTGGGCCTAATTAATAACCATTAGCCTTAGACATACTTGCCTAGACATCACAAAGTCTGGTTTAGATAAACGATCGATGCCTACAACCTTTCCTTTATTTTAGATTGGTTTTAAAAAAATTACCTTTTAGAAGATACTAAATATTCCCTTTTGAAAAGATATCGTTATTCAAATAATATTTTCTTCTTTAAAAATTTGAGGGGTTTTAAAGATATTTGTAAGTAAAATATACGTATGCTGTATCTAAAATATTTATTTTACATATCTTTAAAATATTTAAACAAGGGTATCTTGTGGAAGTAACCTATTTCGAGATCATTTTTATAGTATGGGTATGTCAGAGGTGAAATGACAATTCATGGGTTACATCAGATTCCAGGTATTATGGGTGTGCAATATAATTGTGTACAGAGGAAATTTAAACACCGTTTTAAAATATGGGTTAACATTATCATGATTAAGGGTACAAGGAAAAGGGTATGCACAAATATTATAACACCATTTTAAATGGGGGTTGAGAATTAGAAGTTGGAACTAGGTTATTGAGATAGAAGAAGCTGACAGGAAAAGGAGAGAGAGACGGATCCTACCTTTTGTTTGAGTCGGAAATGCCGAAGAGCTGAAAACGTAGGTGTGTAAAAAATCCTTAATATCTCTGTGCCCCGATTTTTCCTCGGAGATTGGATGGATCCGTAGCGTCGGCGTCGTCGATACGAAGGCACCTGTATTTTTTTCAGAATTTTTGGAGTTCGGTGGTGTGAGAAATTGAGGTTTGAAGGTGCCTATTTATAGCGTTCAAGAAAATCCAAAAAAAATCTGTTAAAAATCCTCAAAATCTGCGCCCAATGATTGCTGATGATTCACGCATCATTAGCCGCCGCCGCCCTTTATATCAGGCGTTGGATTGAGATCCAACGGTTGAGATCACGCCGCCCATCAATCCGCGCCTTGCCACGCGTCGCCACGCAATTGGTCCGTGGCCGTGGGTGCGGATCGCCACGTGGGCGCCGCCGCAGAGCTCTGGGCCGTTGGATCTTGGATCCAACGGTCCAGGTTAAAAAGATTTTAAAATTTTAAAATTAAAATAAATAAAATAGCAGATTATTTAAAATATTGATTTGGCTTTGAAAAATTTGTTAAAAATAGTAAAAAATATGGGAAAATTATGGAAAAATTCCAGAAAATATATTTTATTATTATCTTTAATATAAAAATAGTTTTGGGCTAAAAACAATTAGTATATCTATTTCTAAATTGTTAGCTAGTTATAATAATTATATAATATCTAGTTCATCTTTAAAATATTTTAAATTACGAATTAATTATTTTAATTGATAATAAAAATATGTAGATTATTTTAAGGCGTTATAAAATTTTATTCATTTTAAGCCTATAAAAATAATAAATAGATTTTAGAAATTTCCTTTAATCATATTTACTGCTTTGAAAATTATTAACACTACTTTAAAAATTATTATTATATAAAAGAAACATGTAAATAATTATTTGATAGTAGAAATATAAATAAAATATATTTTATTAGGTATTAGAAAACATGGTCGTTACAATCTACCCTCCTTAAAATAATTCCGTCCTCGAAATTTCAGAAGATAGGTCAAGGAAAGAAAGAAATCACTAAGAAGAGATTATCGCGGTTAAATATTTTGGTCTCGCACTCTCATCCCGTTTCCTCGCTTCCGTGTATGTCTGCCTAGTAGTTCTTCCTTCATACAGCTCTAGCCAGCTGGATTGTCTTATCGCTCAAGGTTTCATCATTCTAGTATTCCGACCGGTTGCTGCTCGTAGGTTATGCTAATCTTTCCATAATCTCGGAACGACCAAAAGTATGACTAGAGTTTCCTCTAACGAAAGTAGCAAAAGTAAGCTATACATAAACCCACCGTCTTCTTCCAAGATATTAAACGCAAAATGAGTCGTGAGCTGAGCTTTCTTCGCTCGCTGCATTGTATCACCATTTCCACTTTTTCTACTATTATCTTATAAATTCTCCATCTTCAGGGTCTTACCAATCGATCGGTACTTCTCCCATATAAAACTTGACCTCTCTCATCCGCTTCATGTGTTTCAACCATCCGTGTTCCCAAGTTCTCCTTAAAGTAGTGTTTCTATGTCTTCAAGATGAACATTTACCATCGTCGGTTCTGATTCTGGATAGGAATAGTTGCATCCATAAATTGTTAGTTATCTTGACGCATATGCAACTATATCGCCGCGCTGATACATCACATCACCAAGTCACTCCTCCGAAAGTCGTTGTGGATGTTTAAACTTCTGGGTTTGCTAAGAATTTCAAGAATGCTTGTGATAGTTACGATCTACCCTCCTTAGAATAATTTCATACTTGAAATTTTCAAAGGAGTAGCCACTACTAGGCACGAAAATCAGTAACGCTACCAGGAATCCTCTTTGCTGCATGTGTCGCTCCCGCGAGTTGGTGTATCACTTGATGCATGGAAAGTCTCTCATGTAGTGTCCGGTCCTACCACAATGGTTGCATACAACGGCTGTTTTTCCGAAGATAGTTGGTACTGCTGGTCTCATAGGTTGTTTTCTCCCGTTGAATCTGGAAGATGATCCTTCAAGAACTTGATTGGCTGGTCTCTTAATGCCAGTCAATCGGTCATCCTTCCTTATGCGTCTCTGAAGGTCTTCAAAGTTTCGTGCCGCCTTTAAAATTTCATCATAAGTTGATAAGGTAGCAGGAGACATGGAGGACTGTGTCTTCGGGTCCAATCCTTGTCGGAATCTCTTAGCATAAAGTTCTGGGGTTGCCACCAGATGATGCACGAACCGACTTAATCTCGCGAACTCCGAAGCGTACTCGTCCACCGATTTATCCCACATACTTCCCTATTGGAATTGTACAAACTCCCGTTCCATTTTTAGGTGTGCCACGACTGGAAAGTACTGGGTATCAAAATGCTGTTTGAACCTTTCCCAGTCGATGGGCTCCTTCGATCTACTTTCCTCTGCCTCCCACCATATCTTGGCATTATCCGTAAGTTGTAGCTTAGCGATGTTCACCCATGCGTCCTTCGGGATTTGGCGGCACTGAGATCATTGACTGTTCCCTTAAGCCATTCTTCAGCTTCTAAAGGAGTTTCCTTCCATGAAAAAGTCTTAAGGTGGAGTGATCTGAACTGTTTCACTCCCGCCGCACCTTGTGGAACTGGGGTTAGTGCCTGCTTAAAAACTTCTGCTTGTTGCTGCCTACTCTCGCGCAGCTCTTGATGTAGGCAGCCGCCTGCTGCTGCTGTTGTTCCAGTAGTCCTTGCAGCATTTATAGCATCGCTGCGTGATGAGAAGTGGCTTCATTGACTCCATTTCCCCTTCTGTTGCGGTTAGTGTCGTCCGGCCATTGATGATTAGGATTAGAATAGGTTAGGTTATAAACGGCTGAGGTGAGACAAGATAATAACTTGCATGGAAGAACAACAATTAATGCAAGGGGAGACTAAGAAGAGCAAGAGACACAAGAAAGATTATTGCTAGAAACTAAGATTTTATTATCCAACTTCAATATGGAGAGTACAACCGGAAGTAAGGACATGCCCTTACATCGTTATATTCGGCCAAAGAAAAGGAAAAGACTTATTAAACTCGGTTACGGGAGTTCAACAAGTGGTGATAGGTCCTCGATCTAAGAAAAGCACGACCATTACCACGGTACCTTGTGGGGACAACCGCCTGAGAGTCTACGACTTCGTCTTCTGAATCTTCAGATGTAACTTTAAGGTAATATCGGACATGTCATCCTCGTTGGAAAGATTTGCCATGACCAGAAGGAAAGGTCATGGTCAGGGTACAGAATGTCAAGGAAGGAACAAGGGACATAGGAAAACTATGATATCGGTATAGATGGATGAGATTCACAAATATAATAAGTCAGCTAATGGTTTCATTTTAGTACACAAGAGGACCTGCATGGGCCACCACAAAAACCTGTCACGCCCCGCTTCCCAAAAGAAGGAGAAGGAAGACGTAGCAAGGTCCGCAACCTAACTGTATTGAAGGTGGTCTATTCAATACAGTTACGTTAAGCGTATAAATATTTACTATGCAGAATGTGTACCAAAACAAAAATAATAAAAGCGAAAGGCATTTTATTTCCATTAACCAAACTTTATTACATCCCAAAAGAAATAGTAAAATAAACTAAGTAGTTTAATTACATCAAAGGAGAAACAGAAGCCCTAAACATGTGGGCAACAACAGAAATTAAAACTATATAATCTTCCATCGTCCAGTCTGCATAATCTTCATAAGTTGACTTCATATCTTGATCTTCGCTGTAATACTCATTCTTATCTGACGGACATTCCAAAGATAGAGGAGGAAAAGGAAAGTCCGTCAGCGAGTTATACTCGGGTATGATTGCCTCATAAGATAGTAAGGGTATAGAAATAAACATGTGTGTATAGTGAATATGATGTACATGTGTATAAAGGTATGAGGTTATGTACAAATTGGATATGTGAATATGAGTAGGTTATATATGTTGTAAGTTATATGTAGATGAAGGTAATAGTTTGTATTAGTTTGTTAAACAAGGGTCCGGATACTCGAGATTATTCCGTTGTGGCCACGGAACAACAACTGGGGAAGTGAAATATACCGTTTCACTTCTCGGGATCATGATCGAGTAGTAGGGGAATCCGAGTTCCGAATTATCCTTGCCTAATCAAACTACCCATCCCCGTGGTTCAGTATAAAGGTTTGGACGGATTAGAGTTAGTGCGTATACTTCTAGGCATGGAATTTCCATATTGTATAGTCGCCCATATATTGGACTGGTCACCCGGAATATCGGGATCTTCATATTTGTAGTCGCCCATATATTGGACTGGTCACCCGGAATATCGGGATCTTCATATTTATATAGTCGCCCATAGATTGGACCGATCACCCGGAATATTGGGATCTTCATATTTATATAGTCGCCCATATATTGGACTGGTCACCCTGCCTGCAGGGATCTTCATAAAGTATTCCATACCTAGGTCCACGCATTCTAACCCTAACCGTATCATGTTTTGTATATGTCATGTTGTCATAAACTGGAATTTTAGAAGAGTATTTGATCTCATTTAATATGGCCTTCCACAACCACTCGTTTTATCTTCTAGAATTTGTAAGGTACTTCGTGTTCTTCAGAAAAAGCTTAGTTAAAATAATAAGGTTTAAATATCGTTTATTACTTCTAAGAAAAACCATGATATTTGGGATATTTATTATTTTGGAAAAGAATAAGGTTTTACAGAAAATATCCTTTTGATACAAGGTTGTAGTGTTTATTTGAAAGTCTTTTGTAAAAGGCTTTTTATTTGAAAATCTAGACTGCTCCTAATATTCCAAAAGGATAAGTTATGAGGTCCTCAAATCGCCTCTTCACCGCCAATTGTGGTTAGGTAAGTGCCAGGTAAGTGGGAGGTACTCCACTACGTAAGTAGTGGACCTAATTAATTACCACTAGTCTTAGACACACTTGCCTAGACATCACAAAGTCTGGTTTAGATAAACGATCGATACCTACAACCTTTCCTTTATTTTAGATTGGTTTTAAAAAATTACCTTTTAAAAGATACTAAATATTCCCTTTTGAAAAGATATCGTTATTCAAATAATATTTTCTTCTTTAAAAATTTGAGGGGTTTTAAAGATATTTTTAAGTAAAATATACGTATGTTGTATCTAAAATATTTATTTTACATATCTTTAAAATATTTAAACGAGGGTATCTTGTGGAAGTAACCTATTTCGAGATCATCTTTATAGTATGGGTATGTCAGAGGTGAAATGACAATTCATGGGTTACATCAGATTCCAGGTATTATGGGTGTGCAATATAATTGTGTACAGAGGAAATTTAAACACCGTTTTAAATTATGGGTTAACATTATCATGATTAAGGGTACAAGGAAAAGGGTATGCACAAATATTATAACACCATTTTAAATGGGGGTTGAGAATTAGAAGTTGGAACTAGCTTATTGAGATAGAAGAAGGTGACAGGAAAAGGATAGAGAGGCGGATCCTACCTTTTGTTTGAGTCGGAAATGCCGAAGAGCTGAAAACGTAGGTGTGTACAAAATACTTAATATCTCCACGCCCCGATTTTTCCTCGGCAATTGGATGGAGCCGTAGCGTCGGCGTCGTCGATACGAAGGCGCCGGTATTTTTTCCAGAATTTTTGGAGTTCAGTGGTGTGAGAAATTGAGGTTTGAAGGTGCCTATTTATAGCGTTCAAGAAAATCCAAAAAAAATCTGTTAAAAATCCTCAAAATCTGCGCCCAATGATTGCTGATGATTCACGCCATCATTAGCCGCCGCCGCCCTTTATATCAACCGTTGGATTAAGATCCAACGGCTGAGAACACGCCGCCCATCAATCCGCGCCTTGCCACGCGTCGCCACGCAATTGGCCCGTGGCCGTGGGTGCGGATCGCCGCATGGGCGCCGCCGTTGGATCTTGGATCCAACGGTCCAGGTTAAAAAGGTTTTAAAATTTTTAAATAAAAATAAATAAAATAGCAGATTATTTAAAATATTGATTTGGCTTTGAAAAATTTGTTAAAAATAGTAAAAAATACGGGAAAATTATGGAAAAATTCCAGAAAATATATTTTATTATTATCTTTAATATAAAAATAGTTTTGGGCTAAAAACAATTAGTATATCTATTTCTAAATTGTTAGCTAGTTATAATAATTATATAATATCTAGTTCGTCTTTAAAATATTTTAAATTACGAATTAATTATTTTAATTGATAATAAAAATATGTAGATTATTTTAAGGCGTTATAAAATTTTATTAAAACATTTTAAGCCTATAAAAATAATAAATAGATTTTAGAAATTTCCTTTAATCATATTTACTGCTTTGAAAATTATTAACACTACTTTAAAAATTATTATTATATAAAAGAAACATGTAAATAATTATTTGATAGTAGAAATATAAATAAAATATATTTTATTAGGTATTAGAAAATATGGTCGTTACAATATGGACAAGCTTGCTTGTTGATCTTTTGTTCGCTCAATACCCGGGTAGCCGTTACGTCCAGCTAGTACCGCTGATGGCTTGTGGGTGACTGATATGATTATCACCGACTGCCGGCGTATTGACGAGTCACTAGAGTCCTACACAGAGGTTTCCTAACTCATGCGAAACGAAGTAAGGCACATATGTGATATGTGCGGGACCGAGATTAATACGTGTATATGATAACATATTCCAATCTCGCGATACAGGTTATATGTGATATAACCGGATTGTTGAATCAAGTGTTGATTCAATGATATGCTATATGTGATATACATATAAATGATATTAGTCGGTTGTATGCGATACAGCCGGGTTATTAAATAAAGCATTGATTTAATAATTTAATATGTAATTATATATCTGATATATTGATATACATTAACTAATATTAGCTCACTTAAGAATTTCTTTTCTCATTATACATTTAATATATATATATGATATATGTTAATGTATTTATTTTGTATGATGCTTGATGATACATTATACATAGGTGTATGAGACTCACACCACACTTAAGATAATGTGGGTAATTATTTATTTAGGGATAAACAAAATTAGGTGGAAATTAGTCATGGCTTGAAGCTTGGAGAAGCTTGTGGAAACCTTTAACTTAGTTCACTAATTTTGTTTTACTTTAGATATTTATTAAACTAACCATTATCTTTAGCCATGGTGAAGTCTCTACATGAGTTATATATGATATTTTCTCACCCATGGTTCATGAGTTGATCACTTGTTCATTTTCTTCATCTCCCCCATTTTGCTCTCTAGTTTTGAGTGAGAAAAGAAAAGAAAGAGAGAGAAATTATTCTAAAGTGAGCAAAATTCCTACTTTACCAATCTATATCAAACTAGTCATTTAGTATAGGTTGTTTTTTCACTAGTTTATCAATTAGTGAAGAGGTAGCTTGAGTTAGAGATTTTTCGATGTAGATCATCTTCGGCCTCGAAGATCCTTGAGCAAGCTCGTTTCTTTCACCTAGTGGAACCAAAGGAGAGTCCGGGACACCACTACTTGGAGCAAAAGGGACTACTACACGGAGCTTTAAAAGTGAAACACCGGTCGACAAAGGTTGTATTCTCATTTCACTTAGTGTAAAGTTGTTTACATGTTAGTTATAACCTTAATTCTCTAGTTAGATCCTCATTCCGGGTTGCTTAGCATTCTAGGTTTTTTAAAATTGCATGCTTGATGCCTTAGAAAACATAGTGAGGGTGCTAAGAAACCCAACAAACTCTCTTATCGGGCATGCTATCAATTCATGATAGTCACGACCATGATTTGAGATTTGTTAATAATCGTTTTGTTAAGGGCTTGAGATAAATAGGGATCAATGGAAAGACAAGGGTCAGTAGAGGGAAACCCTAATTCCCTACAAGAACCTTAATCCACATTCATCGCTATTTCTCTAGTATTAAATAATAAAAAGATAAAAAGAATTATTTTTAAAACTCCATCCATTAACTACTAAATTGTACAAACCCTACAAGCCCTTTTCTTATAAATTTTTCAAATCTTCTTAGTATAAAACAATCAAAATCTTATCTTTCTTTGTCAACTCGTCTAAAACAAGATAAGTAGTTCACCATTTTCCTGTGGAAGACCCGTACTCACTATCGACTAGTGTTCAGACCAGAATATTGCATTTTAATACCGCCCATTCATTATCTATTTTTTGTATATATCGGTACTATTAACCGGTGTTTGCTCAGTAATACAGATTACAGGTATCCGTGATAAAATACTAGAAATAAATTCAGAATCATGGATATATCATTTGTGAGCCGACACTGCAATCAGAACGGAGAACCGACCGATATTCCAAGAGTTATTTTGCAAATAAAGTGTGTGCACATACTTTTGGTCCAACATAATACATGTTGCACACAACTCTTGGAACATGGACCTAGTAGGGGCTGCCATGAATCATGGCACAAGTGGGCATGGTGTGATGTGCATTGATGGTGCAATAAATGCATAAAATTTGGATGTGATGTGTGGCATCTAGTTTCTCTCCATTTCTCTGCAGACAAACCAGGGTACTTTAGACCAAGCAAACATTACCAGAGTGCTATTGGAGTGCACACAAGCCTACACTGCAAGCACGAGCCCATGTGCTCGGATTTGACCCGAGCACATTGCCTTCCAAACCGAGGTCGCCGGCCCCCCTGCTCCCAAATGCTGCCATCTTTCTGTGGACCCCTCCTTGCGCCACGTAGCCCTATTTTTATTGTTTATTTTCTTTTCTTTTATGCCTATATATAGCAGGCAGTGGGCAAGGGTTCATGGTCCCACTTTGTCTCATATTGTATCTTTCATTTTACACTTTGTAACTCTTTTGTTTTCTTTTTAGTTCTTGTATATAGCTTCCCCTTGAGATCCTTGCCTTTTCTTGATCTTTCAACCTCTTGATTGAGCTTGAAGGTTTAAAGGTTGGTATTTGATCTCAAGAGTTATATCTTCATATGGAATCAATAAAGCTCTTCTCTTTTGTGCCTTCATTTCACATGAGCTCTTTACTCTTCTCTTGATCTTGCAACCCCTTCATTGGGCTTGCAAGTTTAAGGGTTGGTTATTGATCCCATGACTTGTGTTTTGTTCCATGATTCTTAGTAGTTTCTTTCTTGCACTTTTCTTTCTTGCTCTTTTACATTCATGCAATTTATTACCTTGCTTTAATTTCTTGCAACTTTAATTCCATGCCCCTTTACTTACTTGTAATGCTTTTTCCTTTCTTCTCTTTTCTCTCTTCTTTTGCTCTTTTTTGTTGTTGTTAATATGATATTTGTGAATATGTGTTGTTAGGAAAAGAAATCGATATTGTAAGTTAACATTTCGTTTTTCATTTCCTTTTCCCGCATTTTCCATTTGAACTCCGTCCAAACGTTACGCAAGCGCTCCGTTAAGCACCCTACCCTACCAAGGTATCGGTGATTCCTAACCGCGACCGGTTGCGTTCGGTTTGGCCGGAGGCGAAAGCAAGAGACAAGAATGGAAGGACAAGGGTCAATAAGCCGGATTCCATGAATATCGTGCTTAAGAACCCTAATCCACGTTGTTGCCGATTGCTCTAGCTTCATTGGTTAAGTTTGGCTCAAAGGACGTGAATACCGAATCCATTAACTTACGCTATCCTATCTTATCCTAACAACCGTTTACTTTGCATATAACATGTAGGGTAGATAAGAACTTTCCGCCTACGTGCATTAAGTCGTGAGAACAAGAATGTAAAACGCTCCGTCTCCCTATGGATCGACCCGTGCTCAACCGGCTAGCTGCAAAGCGACACCGTCTTGATCGCGGTTAAACTTTAGAACTTTCAAATATCCGACACGCTTTTGGCGTGCGATCAAATGGCGCCGTTGCCGGGGAAACGGTAACGTTTTAATTCTTGTTATTTCGGGTTAATCATTGTACATCTCATCTATACAACTAATCCTATTTTCAAAACAAACTAAAAAATTCAAAATTTCAAAAACAAACAAAAAACTAACACAAACTAACATCTTTTTGTTCTCTGGAATTTGACCTGCTTGCACTCTGGCTCTGAACTAAAAAACCAAACAATACCAGTGTGACATTAGTATAACACTGTGAACCCAGAAGAAGATTGGAGCCCATTCACCCAAGGAAATCCGGCGACATCTCCTCAAATTCCGGCGTCGCCGGCCGTACTGCCTCCGTTTACCTCCAAATTTTCCCCCTGTGCTCCAGTATTCTGTTTTTGTCCTATTGTTATTGTTTGCTTGTTTTAAATTTTAGTGTGCAGGTATTTGGGCATTCGTATCGCTTTTTCGCACTAATATCCGTTTTTCCGACATTTGTAGATTTTTACGGATTTGCGAACGGCGATTGTGGGGAGCAAAGTGTACATTCCGAGCTAAGGTGATTACAAAGTACAGTGCCAAAGATCCGGGTAGTTTGACCCGCGCAAGCGAACTTATCAAGCTTACCGGATTTGATTCAACGGGGGTTTCTAAACCCGAAAATTTATCGGTACGTACTTCGTTAACACCTTCTTCTCAAATCCGACGCATCCAATATACTATTCTTTGCAGGATTCTTTGCAAGTTCGCTTCCAAACGCTAAAAATTGACTAACCCGTATTTTTTGCTGTGCTGTGCTTAACATAAAAAAAGATTGTTTGATTCTTTAAAGAATTTTTTGATTAATTTGCGCATTGCATCCATTAATACGGACTTAAGGGCAAGCGAACCCCACAACATACGGTAAAGGATTTCATCACCTTTTCTGTGGCCCACAAATCACGAACTTGAACATAACGTATACCCACACAAATTTTTAAAAGAAATTAGACTTTAAGCCTTAAGGACTTCGCGCTCACTAGGTGAGGTTAACTGTGTTTAGAACACCGCTTAACGGTATATTGTTTACGGGGTGTCTAGGAATGTGTTAACGGCGAAACTGCCAAAAGAGAAAGGGTTATTTAATTAAGGATTTTCGCGAAAGCGTCGGAAAACCTCCCCTTATCTCTGCACTTACCTGGCCTCGTGATCAGTATATCTTGAACCCGTTTCTCGACATAGTTTTACTTCGACAATCAGGTTCTTGAGCAGGTCTAGTTGGCTTAGGTGAACCCTAGACCGATTAGGTGCGTGGTATTTTTGTGTCGTGATTATTTTTGTCTAGATTCTTTTTGTGTGTATATTTCATTCTTTTATTAATAACTAACTAATAAAATATATAAAAAAAACCACATTCTTTTCTCTTCTTCTTCTTCCTCTCTTCATATCATGGGTACCCCACCTCGAAAAACTCTTGCCGAACTTTGGTACCCACAACCAGACATTACTTCCTACGGTTCTTGCTTTGGCCGAATTTCGAACGACCCCTCCATGCCCAAAATTTCTTTGCAAGATCGCATAGACGCGTCTAGGACAAACACTTGCACTCCGCAATCCACTTTGTATCAACCTTTTCAACCTCCCCCACCCTCTTATGTTGATACCCCTTTTGCAAGTCGTCTTTTGTCCATCGCTGAACATATTGAACAATCCCGTAACCGATCTTTCACTCCTTTCACCACTTCCAATTCTTGGGATCAACAATTCCATTCACCTCCTTATTCAAATGTTAATCCTACTCCTGTCCAGCCATTCAATTCCTACCAGTTCTACCCGACTTTTGCACCTTTCCTAGACATAGCTTCTGAACAGCCTTTTGGGAGTTTCCAGCATCCAACAAACTTTGACTCTCTTACTGAAACCCTTTTACAACCCATGTCTAGTCTGGACCAGTCATTGGAAGACTTTAGGGTAGCGTCATGCCAACAGATGATGGATTTGAATGCGTCCATGGCCGCCCTCATACAACCTACTGACCCGGTAGCTAGTTTCCAACTAGCTCCACATTTTTCAATGTATGATGAGGCGGTAGGACAGGCTGAGAATTTGAGTGGAGAGAGTGAGCTGTACACTCTTCCAAATCAAACCTACCCGTTTCAACTTGAATCCCACAACTCCTGTTTTGAATATCTATCGAGTGTCCCAAGTAATTTATCAATTCAAGATAGAATGATTAATGAGTTGTGTAACTTTGTAGTGTTTGATTTACCGGATTGTGAAAGGACCCTGTCAAGTGAAACCACACCAAATCCTTTTGACCTCTACACCTTCACTCTAGAACCTGAATTGATTGATATCCATGCTTTTGTTGAGGTGTCTGAGAATATTGATTTTCACTTGATCGAGGATATTGACGCTGGGAATATTTCGGATGATGAACCCGTAGATTTGGCTGAGTTTTTCTCTCCAATTCATCATCCCGAGTCATTAAATGTTTTTCCCGAACCCCATATGTGTCTGGATTTTGAGGATAAATGCATGGATGTGCTGAATTTTGAGGAAAATTTTGAGGATATTTTTTAGGATGAACCGGTTTTGCTTGATGAGTCGGATTTTCAAATCATCATGTCCCTGTCATTGACTGTGTACACCCTCCTGAACCTTTACCTGATACCCCTCCTCGATATCTTCCCTCCACCATTTCCATCGTTCCGACCTTGCAAGACACCGTATCACTTTCATTTACTATGTCTGGTTTACCGAGTTCGGCGTACCCATGGTTTCTCACGAATCTTGAAGGATTTGACCCCATTTCTCGACGAGTTGATAGATTAGCACAATCACTTTTCACACATCGGTCATCACAAATTGTGCTAATCTATTCACTCCATTTTCACCCTCAAGTTCGTACTCCGTTTCTTTTTCCCTTCCGCCATTCTTCTTCTCATATACCGAGACCATATACCACTTCTACCCGCATACGGTCTCGCGTATTCAACATTTCTTTCCTCATCGTATTCTTTCACCAACTAGCACACTACAGAGATAGAATTTTTGAATGGTTGGTGCTCACTTTTGGCCTGTGTATGGCCTTGTATAGCTTGATGCTGTTCTCTTTCCCCCCTAACTCTGAACTTTAACGCTTAACAGTGGAAACACTGTTTTACTTAAGTTTGGGGAGAACTCTTTTTGTGTATATATTTTTGGTTTTCTTTTTTGTTTTGTATATAATTTGTTTTTGGGAGCGCCGACAATTTTGACCCTCTTGGTGTAGCCTGACAGTGAGGACACTGTCAAGTTTAAGTTTGGGGGTGTGCTCAGTAAGCTTTTTTCCTTCGCATTCATTTGTATATTTTGCATTTGCATACATATTTGAAAACCCACAAAAATCGAAAAAATTTCCAAAAATATAAAAACTTTGTCGTCAAGTTAGCTAATAGGGTAACTGAGATTTTTATTCCGAAAGTTTAGTTGATATGTTAGAAATAACTAAATCCTAGGCTTAGGAATTGCAAACCCTAAAAATAACCCCCATTCTGTTTAACTTTGGAAAGTATACGTCCTTACAGTTTTTTTTAAGAAATAGGTAATCTTGAGTTCAGTTCTTGAGTTAAGTCAAGATGAAGGGAAAGTATTGATACTTTACTGAAGGATAAGTCTGAAAAATAGTTTCTATTCTTGAGCCCAAAATTAGAAAGTATATACCCTACAAACTGCACTTACACGCACCTTGAAACTTAGGATAGTAGAGGATACCTAGAAATACTCTTTGTCTGAAAATCTAGTATGAAAGAAAAAACGGTATTTAAAGCTAACCACCAAAAGAACATCATTGAAAAATATATCCGGTCTTGAAAAAGAAAAATAAAGAAAAAGAAAAGGAAATAAAGTCAAGACCTGGAAACTGCTATTTACGCTTTAAGTTCACACATTTAGTAATCGGCTGTTAGTGTCTCAAGAAGCATTAATATTCGCATGAAAGGTATGTGAGCAACACCGTCCATAATTAATGAAAAGAAGTAGTATTAGGTATTAGGGCAAGGGTACTATAGCTTGAATTGAATTCTTGAGTGTAGGGGTGCAAATTTACACACACGTAGGGGTATACAATCGATGTTTGGATGAAAGATAGAAATAAAGAATAAGACTTATGTTTTCTGTAAAGTTGATAAAAATCCCTGATTTGAGACCGCACTTTAGAAGGAAAACTCAGTAGATACCAACATCTTTCTAAACATTTTGGAACGTATAGGATCCGATGTTAAATAGATAGGAGGCGTGAAAAATAAGGGTTGGATATTTCTAACTTAGGATGATAGAGTTTCTAACGTAGATACTAAACTATAGGAGTAGAATCGATGTTAACTTATGAAACTAACTTGACGGGATTTTGTGGGTGTAATCCGCTGAGAACCCTCAGGGACACCTAGAGGTTTAACAGTTTGTTGCACGCGCTCAGTGCAATCGCGTTCCCTGCGAAAGTGAGGCTAGGATTTTGTTTTGCTCGGGATGAGCAAAAGATAAGTTTGGGGGTATTTGTTCAGACCAGAATATTGCATTTTAATACTGCCCATTCTTTATCCATTTTTTGTATATATCGGTACTATTAACCGGTGTTTGCTCAGTAATACAGATTAAAGGTATCCGTGACAAAATACAAGAAATACATTCAGAATCACGGATATATTGTGAGCCGACACTACAATCAGAACGGAGAACCGACCAATATTCCAAGAGTTATTTTGCAAATAAAGTGTGTGCACATACTTTTGGTCCAACACAATACATGTTGCACACAACTCTTGGAACATGGACCTAGTAGGGGCTGCCATGAATCATGGCACAAGTGGGCATGGTGTAATGTGCATTAATAGTGCAATAAGGCATAAAGTTTGGATGTGATGTGTGGCATCTAGTTTCTCTCCATTTCTCTGCAGACAAACCAGGGTACTTTAGACCAAGCAAACATTACCAGAGTGATATTGGAGTGCACACAAGCCTACACTGCAAGCACGAGCCCATGTGCTCGGATTTGACCCGAGCACATTGCCTCCCAAACCGAGGTCGCCGGCCCCCCTGCTCCCAAATCTGCCATCTTTCTGTGGACCCCTCCTTGCTGCCACGTAACCCTATTTTTATTGTTTATTTTATTTTCTTTTATGCCTATATATGGCAGGCAGTGGGCAAGGGTTCATGGTCTCACTTCGTCCCATATTGTATCTTTCATTTTACACTTTGTAACTCTTTTGTTTTCTTTTTAGTTCTTATACATAGCTTCCCCTTGAGATCCTTGCCTTCTCTTGATCTTTCAACCTCTTGATTGAGCTTGAAGGTTTAAGGGTTGGTATTTAATCTCAAAGGATGTATCTTTATATGGAATCAATAAAGCTCTTCTCTTGTGTGCCTTCATTTCACATGAGTTCTTTACTCTTCTCTTGATCTTGCAACCCCTTAATTGGGCTTGCAAGTTTAAGCGTTGGTTAGTGATCCCATGACTTGTGTTTTGTTCCATGGTTCTTAGTAGTTTCTTTCTTGCACTTTTCTTTCTTACTCTTTTACATTCATGCAATTTATTACCTTGCTTTACTTTCTTGCAACTTTAATTTCATGCCCTTTTACTTACTTGTAATGCTTTTTCCTTTCTTCTCTTTTCTCTCTTCTTTTGCTCTTTTTTGTTGTTGTTAATATGGTGTTGTTAATATGATGTTTGTGAATATATATTGTTAGGAAAAGAAACCGATATTGTAAGTTAACGTTTCGTTTTCCATTTCCTTTTCCCGCCTTTTCCATTTGAACTCTGTCCAAACGTTACGCAAGCGTTCCGTTAGGCACCCTACTCTACCAAGGTATCGGTGATTCCTAACCGCGACCGGTTGCGTTCGGTTTGGCCGGAGGCGAAAGCAAGAGACAAGAACGGAAGGACAAGGGTCAATAAGCCAGATTCCACGAATACCGTGCTTAAGAACCCTAATCCACGTTGTTGCCGATTGCTCTAGCTTCATTGGTTAAGTTCGGCTCAAAGTACGTGAATACGGAATCCATTAACTTACGCTATCCTATCTTATCCTATCAAGAGTTTACTTTGCATATAACAGTTAGGGTAGATAAGAACTTTCCGCCTACGCGCATTAACTCGTGAGAACAAGAACGTAAAATGCTCCGTCTCCCTGTGGATCGACCCGTGCTCAACCGGCTAGCTGCAAAGCGACACCGTCTTGATCGCGGTTAAACTTTAGAACTTTCAAATATCCGACACGCTTTTGGCATGCGATCAACTAGCTATTGCGACACCGTTATTTATTGCCGTAATTTACAACACAACAAAGACTCACTTTTTCAAATCAATGACATAACCCGAAAATGATGGCGGCAACTCGGTATTACTCATCATGGAATGCACCATATCAAATAAGGTGTGATTCCGTCTTTTTGATACACCGTTGTGTTGTGGTGTGTATGGAGGAGTAAGCTGAGAGAGAATTCAATTCTCTTTTAGATATTCCATGAACTCGGCACTTAAGTACTTACCACCCCGATCAGATCAGAGCATCTTGATACTTTTGCCGATTTGCTTTTCCACTTCATTCTTATACTCCTAGAATTTCTCAAAGGCCTCGTATTTATATTTCATCAAGAATACATGTCCATACCTTGAGAAATTATCAGTAAAAGTAATGAAGTAGGAATAACCACTTCTTACATGCGTAGACATTGGCCCATACACGTCGCTGTGTATGGGTCCCAAGAGCTCAATAGCTCTTTCTCTGTGTCTAGTGAACGGAGTTTTTATCATTTTTCCTTTGAAACATGATTGACAGGTTGCATATTATTGATACTCAAACGGATCTAAATATCCATTTTTATGTAACTTAGTCAATCGCGTTTCATTAATATGACCAAGTCTACAATACCATAAGAAAGCTTGATTTGATTCTAGAGTCTTTCTTTTTAGCGTGTTTTGGACGTTGAAAACTTGATGTTGATTGAGAATGTATATTCCGTTATTAAGTGTACCCGACCCAATCATTTCATGATTCAGGTGAATGTTTATAACATTTCTTTCAAGTGCAAAATTATATTCTTCATAAAATAAAAAAGATACAGATATAATATTACACATCAGACTGGGTACAAAAAATTAGTTATGCAACAACAAAATATGTCCACTCACCAATCCTAGGTGATATTCTCCCACTGCAACAGCATCCACACTAGTTCTGTTGCCAACCCTGAGAGTCATATCACCTTTCCTCAAAACTCTACGGCCTCTCAGCTCCTGTAAAGAATTACAGATGTGATATCCTGATCCGGTATCCAATACCCAGGAAGTAGAGTTAATAAAGAAACAGATTTAAATCACAAACACACCTTAAACCGAAACCACAACTTACTTCGTGTCCTGATTCTTGGCTTTTAAAGCCCGGCAATCATTCTTCCAATGTCCCTTCTTACGACAGTAGAAGCACTCTTCTTTTGTGGCTGCTCCCCGATCTTTTCCTTTCCCTTACCCTGTACCTTCTGCACACCTCCTCTCGGTTTGGTGGGGGCCTTCTTCTTCTTCCCCTTGACCTTAGCCTTGGATTTAGCAGAAGAAGATTCCCCGACAAACAGAGCGGGTGTTTCCTTGGATTTTTTTCAAGGTGCCCTCTGCCACCCTCAACATGTTGAGGAGCTCAGGAAGTGTAACTTCTAGCTTCTGCATATTGAAGTTCAATACGAATTGGGCACAGGTGGGGGAAGGGATTGTAGAATTAAGTCGGTAAACAACTCATTCTCTAACATAGTTCCCAGGTCCGCAAGCTCTTCGATGAGAGTAATCATCTTTAGGACGTAGTCCCCAACAGATGATCCGACATCTAACCTCGCTTGAAATAATTTTTTTGAGATCTCGTATCTTGCGATACAAGATTGATCTCCATATAAGTCTTTAGTATAGAAGAAGATGGAAGTATAGTCCATCTTCTCATGCTGCCTCTGATGTTCATTATCCATGGAGGCCAGCACGAGGCACTTGGCTTTCGCGCAATCTAGATCCCAAGTCTTACGGACCTCAATGTCCACGACCGAGGATTTTAGACCTGGAACGGGAGGGCTTTAGCCGTAAGGACGTATGCAACCTTTGTAGGGTTACGGCAGCGCCCTGTCCATCAATCTGTGGCTAAACGCGGAACAAAAACTTTTTAAAACCGGCGCTAACGGAACCCTAATCGACGGATCGTACCATTAACCCTATACTGGTTATATATAAAGGAGTTTAAGAGATTAAACCGATCGATCCGTGTCCTTCGGTCTTCAATCTCTGTCCTTAGCTCATCGCGGCTTCTTCGAACAAATTCGTTCTCCGGTATCCCTCGTCGAAGACGATCCACGTCGAGGATTAGTAATACGGGCTCCAACTTCAAAACCGAAGCAACTCGGGCATCCAATTTTCTAGCCTAGATACCCAAGATGAAGTAGAGATAGTGTGTGAATACTTTGTCTCAAAACATCCATGGATTCTCAACTCATGAGAGGGTATGAATGGAGGTGAAGAAGAAGCCATGAAGGAAAATGTGAGCTCAAGACTTTGGCTAAAAGAAAAAGAGATGAAGAAAATGTTCTTTATTCTTTTCTTTCTTGTGTTGAGTGTTGTGAGAAATGGTGAGCAACTAAAGAAAATACTAGCACCATAAAAGATCTGCCACATGCACACAAATATCTCACTAAACCCACACAAGACCCAACACCATGAGTCATAAGCACAATCAATGCACCATGCCAAGACTTGCACTCACACTCTCCATCAAAACAATACTAAACATTTAAAGAAAACCTTAAATGTTTAATACAAAACAAAGAAAAGAAATGGCATCTTTAAAAGTAATCCCATAACAAATCACAAGAATACCCCTCATCCGTATATACATACCTGTATCCGTATTCCGACTGAATACGAATACAACGAGATGAAAGTAATCCAACAATATAATACTAGGATCCGGCTAAAACCAAAGCCCACTAGTATTATCCGTCCGATCATGATTCGTGCACAAGTGCACGAATATGATCGAACCCTGCCATAAAACCATACGGCCTCTACAACGTTTCGCTCGAACCAGGGAAACCCTTTGTGTGGGACTCTAAAGACTCGTCAATACACTGGCAGTGGGTTTAACCACAAGCACGTTAGTGGCACTAACTGTACGTAATGGCTATCCAGGTATTGATTGAAAGGGAGGCTGACGAGCAAACTCATCCTGAAACCCTACTGAGCCTGACAGTGACAATATCCGTACAGTCCAGTCCGTTCGTCTATGAGTATCGCATATCGAGTCTAGGGAGGTGGATAAAGTCAGACCCCTAAAAATTTGACATTTAGTGTCGGTATGAAACCTATTACCAATTGAGAAACTACTGATCCGAATTAGTAATTCTCGTCTACCCCGACCGAGGATTTCTGGTGATGGCCACCCGTGCACACCACGACATCAACCCCCAATATACCGGGAGAGACGAATCCCCTAACGATCCACTCACTGCCTCCATGTGGCTCGGGACTGTACCAACTAAAACCTGTTTACACGACTCCTTTGAACCAGGGTAGGGTAGTAATCAAAACACGGTGGGAACTCAGACGAGACAAATGATGATCTCAGGTCGATAGACTAACCTGTACACATGTCATCTGGGAACTGTTATCTGATAATAGGTATAATACCAACTAGCATGTTGCCGGTGAGTCCGTCCGGTGTGCTCATAACCCAATGAGCACCTGTATACATCTTAGGTGAACCAACCGACACCAATGGCTTGTGAGACCGGCCACCGCCCCTCGTCGGGGTCTCGATCCGTATACACTATTCTACTCTTGGAGTATCGATGCCCAGTCTCGAAACTCTTACGACTAGGGACACTTTAAAGATGTGCTTATAGACGACTCAACTCTCACGTATATGATCGCCATCATACTGCTGGTAGTCAAGCATGAATCATATGGGCTCTATCAACATGTAATAGTGATCTGTAATGTTACCTGAAGCATGTACATGATTGTTTCGCCCAATCAGAGCAAAGCTCTGTTTGAATTCAAAATTTAAACTTTTGAAGCAACGCTTCAAGTCTCAGGCGCAACGCGCCACGTATCAGGCGCAGATGTATCAGCGCTGCGCCCAAGAAGACGCGCCCAATCAGAGCAAAGCTCTGTTTAAAGGAACCAACGCTTCAGATCCTTTGCGCTAGCGCTCTGCGCTCTGCGCTGCGCAACACGTGTCAGCGCAGATGCGCTAGCGCAGTTGCGCTGCGCTCTGCGCTGCGTGACACGTGTCACGCGCTGGGGAATCTGCGCCAAACTAAATTAAGATTTTTAAGAAATCTTTTCTGTTCTTGTTGAAACAAGAAGATTTTCTTCTGCAAAGCAGAAGCCCTTGGATCAAAGATCCAACGGTGGGGAAAATTCCCCAAATCACTCAGAGGATGATCTCTTTAACAAATTTAACTAATTTGTGAGCACTATAAAAAGGACCTTAGGCCTCAATTCAAAGGCGTCGAGATTTTTCTTGAGAATTCAAGAACTTTAAACAGAAAGAACTCCGAGAAAATTTCAAGAAAAAGGTAAAGAACCTTCATGGATTAGAAGAAATTCCTTCTAAAAGACCATTAGTCTAAAAAAATATAAGATCAATGATCTTTATATAAAAAAAAACAGTGCTTTGCACTTCTTGTGAACCTTCGGTTCTTTAAAAACGATAAAAAAAATAAAAGAATAGTGCTTTGCACTTTTACGAACCTCTGGTTCTTCGAATAAAGAAGAAATTTATTTTTCTTTGATCTAATTTAGATCAAGAACTTAAACAGTGCTTTGCACTTCCCTTCTGGAATCTAAAAAGATTCTTAGTGCTTTGCACTTCCAAGTTGCGCCGCTGCGCTCTTAAGAGAGCGCCACGTGTCGGCCATAAAACCACTTGCGCTAAACGCCCTTAAGATAGAGCTTTGCTCTCTGGAATTGGCGCAACTCGCTGAGAGTGCGCCACGTGTCAGCAGCGCAACAGCGCATTGCACTGCGCTAGTGCGCTTGCGCTCATCAGAGCACGACACGTGTCACCACCATATGGACTTGCGCTCATTACTTAGCGCAAAGCGCAGATGCATTAAAAAGGGCCAAGCCCAATTAAGAGAAGGCCTAACAGGCTCAATAAAGCGCAGATGCATTAAAAAGGGCCAAGCCCGATTAAGAGAAGGCCTAACAGGCTCAACAAAGCGCAAATGCATTATTTTAAGGGACAGAGCCCAAACAAGAACAAATGCTTTGCATCATTTATAAATGGGCAGAGCCCAAACAAAACAAAGTAGATACTTTGCAAATGGGCAGAGCCCAAAAGAAACTGATACTCTATATCTTTCGTGGGTAGAGCCTAAATAAAAAATGCAATGCAAATAAAATGTTGGACATTTCAACTGGACTTAGCCCAATTTTGGCCATAAGTCCTTAAATTAAATTGACTGAGCAAAATGGCTCTTTTAAATCAATTTACATCCGGTTCGAGGGTACATCTCCGAACTCCTTTGACATCCGTCGTTGTAATTCCTCAACGACGTCAAAGAGGTGACGGGTCCCAACGACCACACATCGATATGGACTGCGGGGTCCTTAAACTCGTGGACCGAAATGTCCAAAAACTAATGTTGGACCGAAACGTCCTTAAACTAATAATGGACCGAAATGTCCATAAACTAATGTTGGACCGAAACGTCCTTAAACTAATAATGGACCGAAATGTCCATAAACTAATAATGGACTGAAACGTCCCTAAACTAATATCGGACCGAAACGTCCCTAAACTAATATCGGACCACTACGTCCTTAAACTGGCGATGGACCACTACGTCCTTAAACTGGCGACGGACCGAAACGTCCTTAAACTAATGATGGACCACTACGTCCTTAAACTGGCGACGGACCGAAACGTTCCTAAACTAATAATGGACCACCACGTCCTTAAACTGGCGCAATCGAGCCCGAACGCTCTTTTGCCGGATCTAAACGGTCCCGTCTAAGTTGATCTTAGCCCCAAATGTGGTTAATGTGTCCTTAGATATTTAAATAAACAATAAAACTCCAAATCAACTTTGGTTCAAGGGTACATCTCTGAACTCCTCTGACGCTTGTCGTTGTAATCCCTCAACGACGTCAGAGAGGTGACGAGTCCCGACGGCCAGACAATTAAATCAATCACTACGTCAAGTCGATCTTAGTCCAAAACAGGACTAACGTATCCTTGACGAACGTTTAAGTTGATCTTAGCCGCAACGCGACTAATGTATCCTTAAACCAAAAAACACCAAACCCAAATCTAAGTAAATACGGATTTGGACTAATCCACGTCCTACGGGCGACGGCATTACTCAGTCTCCGTATACAATCCACGGGCAACCACAAACAAAACAAACACACACGACACGAAGTGAAATTCTGGAGAAGGAGAAAGTTGTTACCGCGATGCGGTAGCGTAATTAACTGCAGGGGCTTGCGCCTGCAGGGAAGAGCGTCCCCACAATCAAAAACCCCTCATCCTGAGGGGGAATCTGACGAAGTCTGCTACATCGGCCGCATCCGTCTAAACCTCCGATACACGGTGCCATAAATCAACTTGGCATCTTCGGAGAGATAAACGGATAAAACCAAATAGCATCTGCCCCGAACCTCAGTCACGGACGCGAAGTCCGGGCCGCCTTTCGGAGGGGAACAGATTCTGGCACGCCCGGTGGGACCTTTTCCTCTTTCCACTCCACACTTCGTGTGTCGTTTTCGCGAACCAATCGCGGTTTGTTAAATGGTTGCCTACGGATTTCAAGTTGCTAAGATTTGGTCTTTTGTCTGGCGCAGAACTCAAGCATCCATGGATTCTAACTGCACCAACTGCGCGAAGTGCCGCTGCAACGGACGCTCCACCTCACCAGGAGGTGTAGCATATGGGCCCCAAGCAGCTTCCTTCCTTACTCTGCCGGTAGATCAGGTGACCCAAGCCACCACCGGCTTGTTCTTCGGGACCATGGTCCCCCCTGCAAGCTTCTCTATGCCGATATCCGCACCAGAAGCGAACAAGAAGTCGGTATTTGACCGGCTCACTGCTACCACGACCCCTGTCAACGGGTCGCCTGCTACTAAACCGACAGCCTCCGTTTTCACCAGGCTAGGTCAGAACTATAAAGTGGCCGTCCCAAAGAGGGCAACGGCCGCTGCTTTGGAAGTCGTTAAAGCGGCTTCTCCCATCAGAGAGTCGGTCTTCACAAGATTGACGGTTCCCACTCCTCCCCCAGCTGGTCAGAAGGCATCAGTCTTTGATAGGCTGACATCAGCAGTTACCCCACACTCAAACAGGGGGCAACAAGAAACTATCTCGGTTTCCGAGCCAATCCCAACGGCTCGTCGTGCGCGACGTCGCCATTGGCAACGGGTAAGGAAAGCAGGGGGCAACTCCCCCTCAGGGCTAACCCCACCTGCTCCAGTGGTGGAGGTCAACGCTGCTGTTCCAACTGGGAACAGCTTCGAATTGCTGAGGAAGGTGAGAAAGAACTCTCCGGTTGCTACATTGAAAAGGTCTCCTCCGCCCATGGAAAAAGTTCCGGAGACGAAGCAGGAACAGCCCCCTCAACGGCTGTCGTCAAAAATTTATAAAGTTTGGCGGAGGGTTCAAGACTCCGTGATTGACTCAGACCACTTCCGTCGCCAGAAAAGGGCGAAGGTGGAAAAAGACAAGAACCGCCCCATTAAACAGCAGGGGGCAACAAATGCTAGAATGCCCGCTTCAACGGCTCCTTCAACCTCAAAGGTCCATAAAAGGAAGAGGCCAGAAAAAGCTCCCATGACACTGACAAAGTTTGAAAGCGGTGAACCTAAACGCCCCAAGTCAGGGGGCATAATTGTTCATACGGTTTATATGGCTTCTGGAAAAGAAGAAAGCCGTACATCTACGGGTCACCGACCGCTCACCCGATCAGTGACCAAAGCTCAGGAGCAGCAACAAAAGCTCCAGGAGATGATGACCACAATGGCGGCACTCACTGGGCCGAAAGAAACCCCGGAAACATCCTCAGAAGAACGTCAAGAACAAGAAACGGACGCCGAATTCCTTCGGCGCGTGCTAGAGAAGAAAGATAAAGAGGCTGCGGAACAGGCAGCCAACATAAAGAAAATGGCCCTCCTGTCCCAGGATATGGTGGGTATGATGATTCAACCAGATCCACCTGCTGGGGATCCCCCGATCATTCTTGAAGATGATAGGGGAGAAACATCGAATCCTCCACCGGCTCTATCCGCCGCTAAAAAGGATACCATATCAAAAGCTGATTTGGATGAATATATTGCCCAACAAATACGGGTGCATCAGACGACTGAAGCAGCCGGTCAGATCGTGAAAACGGGGCGGCCATATCCGGGCTGGTATGACCAAATCAAGTACCCGCCGGGTTACACGATTCCCAAGTTTCATGTTTACAAAGGGACCGGCAATCCCCATCAACATGTGGCCCAGTTCAGGGCGCTTTGCGGTAATACCGGCGGCGACGACAAGCTTTTGCTTCGCCAGTTTGTTGGAAGTTTATCTGATACGGCGTTTGAATGGTATTCTGAGCTTCCCAACGACTCTATAAAAACCTTTGCGGAGATGGAGCTACTCTTTACCCAACGCTTTGCAAGTGCCAGTGAGCGTACCCCGATGACGGCACTGATCAATGCCAGGGTAAAACCCGGCGAGACATGGGTTCAGTACGCTATACGGTGGCGAAATCTATGGTCGAAGTGTGAACAACGCATAGAAGAAGCTCCAGCAGTGGGAATGTTTGTTGGAACCCTTGATCCACAGGCAACCATCTCGCAGTTCATGATGTTCTTCAAGCCGACTACCTTCCAGGCTTTGATCGACAAATTAGCGCAGATGGACCAGATGGGCCATAAACCCCCTCTCCCGAAACCGGACTCCCGAAACGATAAAGGAAAGGGAAAAGCGATCATTGTCGCTAATGCCCAACAACAACCGAACGACTCGAAGCCGGCCGCTCGTCCAAACAATACACGCCCATACGTACCCCTTGAGGACCGGATGGGACGCCCTTACTCTTTCCCCCGCGATAAAACAAGGAGGCTATTCGAGCTGGCGTTGCGCAACAGACTCATAAATCTGCCAGATCCAAAACGTCCGTTGCAACCGAACGACGCTAACGAGCCCAATTACTGCCCTTATCATCGAGTGCTAGGCCATCCGATTGAGGATTGCTACGTTTTCAAGAATTGGCTTGAGAACCAGTACCGTCAGGGCAAATTTGCGCTATCTGACAAATGGAAGGTGAATCCTCCACAGCCCCACACCTCTAAGGGGAAGAATACGCCGGGGGCAACATGCTCTGTTATAGAAGAAACTCCCTGGGAGGTTGTATTATCAGCCAAAACGAGGAGAATGCTAAATGATCTTCAGACCTGTCCAGCGGTCAAGTGGAAGAACCCCTTGGAACCGCAGGTTATTGAAGGGATGTTGAAGCCACGACCGATTCCGAAGACCGATGGTGGCAGTTCAAGCGCTCATAGTCAGCCGTCAAAATCTTCGAAAAAGAAGAAGAAGAAATCTAAGAAGCCCGTTAAGCCTGGTGACAAGCGCACGGACTTACAAAAGCAAATCGATGCGCTGGATGAGTACAACCAAAAAGCGCGGACTCCCATTACGCTCCAAGATTTCCTTGATCACGTCTTCCAAAAAGAAGATGAGGGAGAAAGTTCATCGGATGAATCCGGGGAATATGTGGCGAGCTGTCATATGATCTCCCATTCGACTACGAACGATGAAGGGACTCCTGGCATTGAAGCGCTGGGGGCAAATGCCGAATCAAGAGCCTCAGGGTTATCAGTTGAAATGATTAGCGCGTTTCTTAATGAAGCTCGGTTGAAAAGTAAAGCTGATCAAGAACGCGAGACGGCTATATTTGAAAGAGCCAAGCGCCAGCGACTTGAGGAAAGAGCTGAGGTGATCCCGCTGGAGCAAAATGCCTCCACCGCTGACAAAGGCCAGTTCAAGATAAAAAAGAGGTTTGCTAAGGCCATATCGATGGGCATGAAGCTACCACCCTCTGAAGAAAAAGTTACTGGCGTGGTAGAAATGCACCCCTCTTATTGCTTATACCATCAGAAGGTCTCGCATTCCACCCAAGATTGCAAAGCTTTCAATGGATGGTGGCAAGGATACGTCGCTAATCGACAACGCTTTAAACGGGAAAAGCGTAAAATTCGTAGGGAGCAAAGAAACACGACCAAAAAGCTTGAAAGAACTGCCGGCAGTTGTCACATGGTTAACACTACCGAGTCACAAGTGCTTACATTCGGGAGCGACTCTGATGAGGAGCTGGAGCTTGGCCCCCTCTTCAAAGAATCCACTTCGGGAAAAGAAGAAGAACCGAAGTCTTGCGAAAACATACAGCTGCGCAATCGAACATTACCCGAAAAGAACCTCGGACCCTTGAACAGAAAAGACAAAGGGAAAGAGAAGGTCTCTGAAGACATCGCTTTGGATGACCAAGTTGCGGAAGAGTTAACCGCCAAGAATCCCCCAAAAAGGAATAAAGTAGATTACAATGTCTTGGCGCATCTGAGAAAGCTACCCTCACAACTCAGCATTCTCGATGCCCTATTGCTATCAAAAGAGGCGAGGGATTCTTTGATTAAGGCCCTACAAGATCCGGACCAGTTCCAAGCCTTCCTAGCTGAACAAAAGATGAAGGATGAATTGGAAGAGATGCACACAGCCGACGTCGCTTTTGGCGATGAAGACCTTCTACTCGGGACGTGTGAACATAATCGCCCCCTTTATGTCTCAGGATACTGCCATGACATAAAGATAGGAAAAATCTTGGTCGATAACGGATCGTCTGTCAATTTACTCAATGTGCAAGTGTTAAAGGAGGTTTGCATGAGTGTCCAACACCTCGCCCGGGACAAAATCACCATCTCCGGTTTCTACTCTCAATCCTCAAAGACTCTTGGATCTGTGATACTGACGCTACGCTTCGGGTTGCTCGTCACAGACATCAAATTCCATGTTATAGACGCCAAGACATGCTACAATGCTCTGCTCGGCCGACCATGGCTACACGAGTACAATATCATCCCTTCTACACAGCATCAGTGCATGAAGTATTCTAGGGATGGCCTCGAGTACACAGTGGCAGGAGAGTTGAATCCGTTTTCCGTAAACGAAGTTCGCAAATATGAAGATGCCAAATACTTCTTACCGAGTTTCGAAGACACGGAAAGGTGTCACAAACCGGAGAACAAAACTAACGCAACCATCCCTGTCTTCGACAGTGACACCGAGGAGGAGGAGGATATAATTTATTCAGGTTCACCCCAATCCACCAGGCCAAGACCATCCGTTCCTTCACTAATCTTCGGCAGTGATTCAGAGGATGAAGTTCATGCTGTATTCCCTGCTCGGCCTGCAATACGGGTTTCCGCTGATGAAGAGCGAAGTCTGCAGATAACCATGGTGCCCCTTAAACATTACAAAGAACTGGATGCACTCGACGCCAACAGCGTAGAAGAATTGCACACATTCTATATTCCTCCTGGACGAAAAGGCGAGAAGGCAATCCTATTCTACCGTTCTGAAGAAAACAAGGTGGAAAAAGAAATTTGGCATGGCGCGGATCCTACGCTCGACAGGCTTCAGCCTATCCGTCTTCCCAGATATTATACGGAAGGTTTGAAGAAGCTCCTGAAACGCCAGGGGATATCCTTCAAACAAACCGTTAGAAAGGCCAAATTCTATGACAGGGTCTGGAACGTCCCCGGGACTCAATGCAAACTGCCTAACGGGAGAACGGAAACAAAAGGGCTTGGGTACATTCGGCCAAAGAAACGGGAGCTAGTAAACAGCTGTTATGCCATGTATGACTTCGATGAAGAGGCGGACGCTCAATGGGAGGACGCTAATCCTGAATCAGCAAAAGTTCCTGACACAAAACCGCCCAATCCATCGTCTGAAGACCAGATGAGCAAACTTATAAAGGATGCGAGTCAAAAAGCCCCAGATGATCACGATCGTGAAATGGCAATCTACGAGAAAGCCAAGACACAACGTCTCCTTCGACAGGCAGTAAAGAACGGAGATGTTGCCCCCACGTCAGCCTGCTACAAAAAAGGTTCGACGCGAAAGCAAAAACAAGTCGAAAGGCAAGAAAGGCGCTCGGCAACCACAAAGCAGAGCTAAGAAGCCACGTATCCGAGAGTCGAGCGTTATTGACTTAACCCTCATGAAGAAAATGGGTCGAGCATACTCGTTTCTTCGGAACAAAACAAGGAAAATACTTGGTCTTGCTCTAAAACATCAAATGCTTACTCTGCCGGAGTCTAAACACCCTGAGCAAGCGGGCGAAGTCTCCAACCCAAATTATTGCTCTTACCATCAAGTAGTAGGGCATCCGCTTGAAGATTGTTTCACCTTTAAAAATTGGGTTGAGGATCAATATCAGCTTGGCAAATTTGCGTTGTCTGACAGTTGGAGGGTAGCGCCGCCGCAAAAGCACGAACCCGAAAACACAAGGATAGAACCAACTCCGCATTGGGATTGGCAGAAAATTCGCACCTGCCATGTGATAACAATATTAAAAGAAAGGTCCGAGGACATGAACAACCTCCCTTGGTGCTTTGAAAGCGACAGCGATGAGGTAATCTCAGAATTTCCCCCAGCTCCTAAAGAACTGGAGGATGGAATCCATACCACTGCAGATAATCTCAAGAAAATTGAGTTGGGGACGGCAAATGACCCGCGACCGACATTCATCAGCGAGCTACTATCTGAAGAAAAGGTGGCTGCATTAAAGGATGTGCTTTTACAGCACAAAGATTGCTTTGCGTGGAACTATTCCGAAATGCCGGGACTAGATCCAGAAATTGCTGTACACAAATTGGCGATATCCCCGGACATCAAGCCGGTCAAACAAGCGCCGAGAAGAATGCGACTCGAGCTTGAGATGAGCATCAACGCCGAAGTCAAAAAGCTGATAGACTCTGGCTTCATCCAGGAAGTTCAATACCCTGAATGGATTGCCAACATCGTCCCAGTGATGAAGAAAAATGGGACGTTGCGTATATGCGTGGATTTTCGGGATCTTAATAAAGCCTGCCCGAAAGATGATTTCCCAGTGCCAGTCACTGAACTTATGATAGACAATACATCCACTCATGAGGTTTTCTCCTTCATGGACGGCTCGTCGGGGTATAACCAGATAAAAATGCATCCCGAAGACCAGAAGCACACAGCCTTCAGGACTCCTCTTGGTATATTTTGTTATAAAGTGATGCCCTTCGGTTTGAAGAACGCCGGTGCTACTTATCAAAGGGCCATGACAAAGATCTTCGACGACCTTATACACGAAATCGTTGAATGCTATATCGCCGATCTCGTGGTTAAAAGCAAATCATACGAAGAACATCTCGAGCATTTGAAGACCGTATTTCAACGCCTTCGGCAATACAATTTGAAGATGAATCCTCTTAAATGTGCGTTCGGGGTTTCCTCGGGCAAGTTCCTGGGATTCATCGTCCGACACCGAGGTATTGAGATAGATCCGTCTAAAATCAAGGCGATCATGGAAATGCCTCCGCCGAGAACTCTTAAACAGCTGCGGTCTCTCCAAGGAAAGCTCGCATACATTCGGCGGTTTATCGCTAATCTTTCAGGAAAGTGCCGTCCTTACAGTCACCTGATGAAGAAGGGAACCCCATTCGTTTGGGATCAAAAATGCCAAGGCGCACTAGACGAGATCAAGCAATACCTGCAGAACCCGCCGGTGTTGGCTGCCCCGGTTAAGGGGAAGCCTCTCATTCTTTATACGACCGCCCTCGAAGGTTCCTTAGGCGCATTATGGGCGCAAGAGAACGATCAAGGGAAAGAAAGAGCACTCTATTACTTGAGTCGAGTTCTGCTGGGGGCAGAACTCGACTACTCTCCCATCGAAAAACACTACCTGGCGTTGATCTTCGCAATAACAAAGCTTAGACATTACGCATTGGCGCATGAGATCCGTCTCATTTCAAAGGTGGACCCCCTTAAATACTTAATGTCAAAGGCCATATTGACGGGACGACTCGCTAAATGGGCCCTACTCTTGATGGAATTTTCGATCACGTATCAACCTCTCAAAGCAGTGAAAGGCCAGGCCATCGCCGACTTCCTCGCTGAACATCCCATACCCGCCGATTCTCCATTAAATTGCGATCTTCCAGACGAACATGCGTTTGATGCAATCGACGGTGGTGATACCCGATGGGAACTCTATTTTGATGGTGCATCTTCCATGAAGAAACGCAAACAAAACACCCCTATAATCAAATCGGGGGTAGGCCTCATCTTTGTAACTCCACAAGGAGTGATAATGCGCTTCGCATTCTCCTTAACAGAGTCGAGGACAAACAATGAAGCTGAATATGAAGCCTTGATAGCAGGTCTTGAGATTGCCATCGACATGGGAATTGAAAATCTCCTCATATACGGAGATTCTCAACTGGTCGTTAGTCAAGTAAACGGCGACTACCAGACGTGCAAGCCGGAGTTGGTGAAGTACGGCGAAAAGGTGCAACAATTGTTGACCCAAATTCCTTCCTACACTTTGGAAAACATACCGCGCGCGGAAAATAGCAAGGCAGACGCATTGGCCAAACTTGCTAAAGAACTGGCTGACGAGAATCTCGATAACGTCAGAATCATGGTACAAAGCCGTCGGGTGCTTGCCCCAGCAGAAATATCTCGGGAATCATTTGAAGAAAAAGGAGCAAACGAGCAGACTACCCTGCAAGTAAAAGATTGGGAAAATACTGAGGATTGGAGAGAAGTCTTCATAGATTACTTCAAGTCCCACCGACTGCCTGAAGAAGCGTCAACAAGACATCAGCTCATGAAACGAGCTCTGTCCTTCGCCTTCGTCAATGATACTCTGTACAAAAGGTCATTCGATTCTCTGTGGCTGAAATGCCTAGGACCTGACGAAGCGAGAAGGGTCGTCCAAGAGGTTCACGACGGACTCTGCGGTTCCCACCAAGCAGGCCCTAAGATGAAGTTGAAGATAAAACGAATGGGCTACTACTGGCCCACGATGATTCAAGATTGTCTCGAATATGCGAGGCAATGTCACTCATGCCAAATTCATGGGGACTTCATCCATCAGCACCCAAATCCATTACATCCAACGGTGGCCAGCTGGCCATTCGAAATGTGGGGAACTGACATAGTCGGTCCTATCGAACCAGCATCGTCCAAGGGACATCGTTTCATCTTGGCGACGACTGATTACTTCTCCAAATGGGCAGAGGCGGTACCGTTGAGGGAAGTGAAGACGGAGAATATTCTCCAATTCTTCAAAACGCATGTCATATACCGGTTCGGAACCCCAAGAAGGATCATCTCTGATAATGGGCCAGCCTACCGAAGTCATAAAATTAGCCGCTTCGCACAGCAGCACAATATAGACTGGAGATACTCCTCAGTTTATAATCCGCGAGCCAATGGATTAGCTGAGGCCTTCAACAAGACACTGACGAAAATCATAAAGAAAACAGTGTCCCGAAATAAGAAAGACTGGCACGAGAGACTGCAAGAAGCTCTTTGGGCGTATCGGACCACGTTCAAGACAGCCACAAACACAACGCCATACGCGTTGGTGTTTGGGACAGAAGCAGTACTCCCTCTTGAAATAGAATTACCCTCTCTACGAGTGGCAGTCCACTACGAGCTGACAGACGAAGAAAATGCTCATCTTCGATTTGAAGAGCTTGACGCTCTTGATGAAATCCGACTTCTAGCACAACAAAATCTGGAAGCTTATAAAGCAAAGATGACGCGCTCATACGAAAGACTAACCCGACCGAGGACATTTCGTCAAGGCGAACTCGTGCTAGTGGTCAAAAGGCCTATGATCCCCAATCGCGCCAAACGAGGAAAATTCGAGCCAAACTATGAAGGCCCGTGCATCATTGATAAGGTCTACCAGGGTGGGGCCTATCTACTCATCGATATGCACGGTGAAAGGCCTTTTAGACCAATAAACGGTCGCTTCTTAAAGAAATACTACGCTTAATGAGCTACGGCCTAGGTTAATGGTAGATGACGACAACTATGTCCGCTCGCTATCTTCTTAAGCCGGAACTCTATAAGCAGCAAGTGGCCTTCTTTAACGCCGGACCGAGATGTCCTTAAACTAATAACAGACCGAAACGTCTTTAAACTACTACCGCAGCATCCTTAGGCTGACGGTAAAAAAAAAAAAAAAAAAAAACGGTATGTCCATAAGCAAAAAGGGCACGGATGAAAACCTGAAAGGGCTCCGTGAGTAAAAACAGCAGGGCTACCGGCGAGTGTTCATGAAAACCCGAAAGGGCGCAACCTCGTTAAAAGACACTTATAGGGTCTTCTCGACCTTATAAGGAGAAACCACCTGCGTGAGATCCTTACGACTCACAAAGGAGCAACACACTTAGGGATCCCCACGATTCCTAAGGAGAAAACACACTTGCGAGATCCTCACGACTCGTAAGGAGAACTCTCTTATGGGACCCTCACGGCTCATAGGATTTGAAAGTCTTAAGTCACAGAGACCTAAACCTGTGCTTAAGCAAACCCCCACAAACTTTCAATATTGCCCTACAAGTGGTTCAATATTGACCCTTGTATACAATCCACGGGCGCGAATAAACATTTCCCTAGCCAAATTTCATCCGTAATTGGGAATACGTTCGCATGGTGAATAACCCTTATAAATCCCCTCGATTTATGAGGAGAAAACCCTCCTGTAGGATCCTTACGACTTACAGAGGAACAAAACACTTAGGAACCCTCACGATTCCTAAGGAGAAAATACACCTACAAGATCCTCACGAATTGTAGGGAGAAAAACCTTCACGAGACCCTTACGGCTCATGAAGTCAAAAGCCTTAGCCGACAGGACCCTAACCCTGGTCGCTAAGCCTCCTTTGTTCGACAACGACAGAGGCAAATGATGATTCGCTCCTGGTAATATCCCAGTTGTAGCGGCGCTGATGCCGAAATCGGTATCCAATTTTAGGTTTACAGCGAGAAGCCAGTAGGCCGCACATGCATACGAAATAGCCGAAATGATGGGGCGACTTGCAATAAAAAAAAAGCAGCAAGTAAAATATATGCATGCAAAACAACCGAAATGATTGGGCAACTCGTAATAAAAAGCAACGAGTAAAAATAAAATAAATAGCCGAAATGATTGGGCACCGCGAAAAATAGCCGAAATGATTGGGCAATCGCGACCTTCGCGATATAAAAGCTGAAATGATAGAGCATCGCGGAAATAAAATAAAATAAAAAAGAAATGATAAAACTTTGGCCCTGCAGTTAAGATCACATCGATCCCTGTATACAATCCAAGGGCGTAAACAAAGAAGGAACCATACTTCCCCAGCGGATTCCGTCAAACGACGAAGCCAAACCTCAACGGTTCATTTCAACCGAAGAAGCCAATAACTTCAACAAAAACTCCTCAACTCACGGATACAAACACTCCTTGACGAGAGCCTTCTAATCCGCGTCGACCCGCAGAGCCACCAGTGCCTCCGTAGGAACCCTCGACTCGTTTCAAACCCCAAGGAAACAAATAATCCTTGGCGCTTGGGAAACAAATAATCCCTCGCAAAACTTCTCAACTCACGGATACAAACACTCCTTGACGAGAGCCTTCTGATCCGCGTCGACCCGCAGAGCCACCAGTGCCTCCGTAGGAACCCTCGACTCGTTTCAAACCCCAAGGAAACAAATAATCCTTGGCGCTTGGGAAACAAATAATCCCTCGCAAAACTTCTCAACTCACGGATACAAACACTCCTTGACGAGAGCCTCCTGATCCGCGTCGACTCGCAGAGCCACCAGCGCCTCCGTGGGAACCCTCGACTCGTTTCAAATCCCAAGGACACAAATAATCCTTGGCGCTTGGGAAACAAATAATCCCTCGCAAAACTTCTCAACTCACGGATACAAACACTCCTTGACGAGAGCCTCCTGATCCGCGTCGACTCGCAGAGCCACCAGCGCCTCCGTGGGAACCCTCGACTCGTTTCAAATCCCAAGGACACAAATAATCCTTGGCGCTTGGGAAACAAATAATCCCTCGCAAAACTTCTCAACTCACGGATACAAACACTCCTTGACGAGACCCTCCTGATCCGCGTCGACTCGCAGAGCCACCAGCGCCTCCGTGGGAACCCTCGACTCGTTTCAAATCCCAAGGACACAAATAATCCTTGGCGCTTGGGAAACAAATAATCCCTCGCAAAACTTCTCAACTCACGGATACAAACACTCCTTGACGAGAGCCTTCTAATCCGCGTCGACTCGCAGAGCCACCAGCGCCTCCGCGGGAACCATCGATTCGTTTCAAACCCCAAGGACACAAATAATCCTTGGAGCTTGGGAAACAAATAACCCCTAGCAAAATACTCAACTCACGGATACAAACACTCCGTGACGAGAGCTTCTTTGACTCACATCTCGGGCAGTAAGGATTCAAAAAAACTTACTTCCTGAACAATGGGACCCTGCAAGTCAATCCTAAATGGTCTCTTGCATACTATTCACGGGTCTCACTCTCTGAAGTCGATTCTCGACAAAGAGGGAAACAACCGCTTGTGGGTCCTCTCGACCCGTAAGAGGGAGAAACTCTCTTGTAGGATCCTTACGACTTATAAGAGAAAACCACACTTAGGAATCCTCACGATTCCTAAGGAGAAAACCCACCTACGAGATCCTCTCGATCCGTAGGGAGAAAATTCTCTATGAGACCCTCACGGCTTATGGAGTTGAAAAGTCTTAGGCAGCAGATCTGAACCTGCGACCTAAGCCATCGCTGATTATTAGGAAAGTCAAGATGCGTGCCCTACTATCCATCAACCATGTTCGCTAAGATGATGTGCTGATAATAAAAGAAAGAAAAGACGGAGAAATGACACAAGGCATTACAAAAATATGCATCCTTCATTCATAAAATTTGATTGAGTTTAGGATACATCGTACTAAAGAATACAAGATATACATATATGTTACAAATACCAACGATACAAGGAAAATTACTGAGAAGGAAGCGTCTTGCACAGATCCAGCAATTGCTCGCACACTTCCTTCTATGCCTTTTCCCGATTGGCCACCACTGCCAACTCCGCCTCCACTTGGGCCCGTTGCTGTGCGACGGAGGCAAGCTGGTCCCTGATGGCCTGATGAGCAGCCTCACGGCCTGCGATGTCACGCTCGGCAATATCGAGTGCCCGCTTCAGTCTCAGCCCATTTGAGATGCGCTCTAGAAGGCCCTCGAAGACGGCCTTTACCTCAGCGGCGTTCGTCTCAACTTCAGCTCGCAGGCGAGCAGCGTTGCTTGAAGATTCTTGGCACTCCTTCAGCCTCAAAACCACTTCTTGTTCCAGATGACGGAAATGAGAAGCGCTTTGCTCGAGCCACGCTCCCCGTTGAGTGCTCGAGGCCAAAGTCTCAGGGGACAGGCGCATTGACTCTAGCTGATGAAGGCAAGCCTCGATTTCCCGACAATAGTTAACCCAAGAGGCGACAGCACCCTCGTCATGGAAGGTAGCAAATATCGCCAACATCGGGTTAACCGTCGTGGCGAAATCCTCAGCAGACACCGGAGCCTCGATGTCGAATTCCTCGATGTAGTCGCTCAGCATGCGCAAACTATTTGCGGCACCTTTCGAAAACGGACGTCGCTGGGAAGGGCCGCCCGGTATTGTAATACGAGACTCAAAAGGCACTGAGACTGAAACGACAGCTGAAAAAGACAAAATATGATTAGATGATGATCCAATAGATATGGAGAAAATCATTGACAAGATAATTACTATACCGGTGGGAGTAGGTGGCAAGGACGGAAGGGCCGGTAGCGCAACCGATCTGTCTTCTCCCCCTTCGATTTGTAACACTGCAGTCAAGACAAGAGAGAGTTAGAAATAATTCTACCACTGGAAAAACAAAGATATCAATCAGGAACAGTACTCACCGGCGCCACCAGAGGGAGAGGCGAGTTCAGATGAAAAGGAGAAGTGTGGGACCAACACTTGATACAAATGGTCAAAAAGAACTCCTGAAAGACACAACAATGTGAATATAGTATATGGATTATACGTTGGAAAGATGGGTTTAGTAAGTTGCAAACTCATACCTTCCAACATCTTTGACGGTGTAAGAGAGGGCTGAGGGGTAGCCATCGCCAAGGCAGTCGTGGAAGGAGCTCCCTCAAGTAGTGGGGCATCAACACTAGCTGCACCTGCATTACGAAAAATGAACTTGTCAAAAAAGATTGTAAAGCAAATAAAAACAAAAACAACAACTTAAGGTGTACCTGAGGAGCTCCCGGCGGAAACAGAGACGACTCCCTCCTCTATCGACATGAGACCACCGCCTGTGGCCTCATCGCCCGATTCAACGGGGACCGTCGTCGTGCTCGCAAGACCGGGAGACGGCGGAGGACCGTAGACGGGAAGAGCTATGACTGGAGTATTGCCAGATTCCAGAGAAGGGGCGGTTGGCTCGTCTTCAGGAATCGTGGCCACCTCGCCCACTACCATCTCAGGCTCAATAATGGCGGTTGTATCGTCCACCATCGCCGGGGATCACCGGTCTCGAGCGCCTCATTCGCCGCCACTCTGGGCTCAGTTATAATGATCACATCATCTGCCACCACTTCGGGTTCGGCATCCATGACCTTATCGGCTGCAGGCCCCTCAACCTCTACCCCAAGCTCCAAAGCCACAACGACGTTGCCCACCGTCGGCTCGAGTTCGGCAGGTACTGCCCCCTCTGTCCCTTCGAGATTGACGGTTTCCGCCTCCCCCTCGATCGGACTTGGTCCTGCAAGATGAGAGATGTAAGGACAAACGACATTAAGATACTTATAACAAAAACTCCAAGAGAAACGTTACCTGAGGCGAATTTACCATTCGCGCTCCGAGCTGCACGTGCCACCTCTCTGCGGGCAGTGGACAGGGCGACAGGGGCCTCTTCAGAGGGAGTATCAGCTCGAGGAACGGTGCTAGGGCCCGCTCCCATAGCCAAGGCAGCCCTGCGCGCCTTCGCCTCACGCCTCAACCGTTTCCTCTCCTCCCGAGCGGTCATGAGGGACCTCCGTGATGCCTCCTTCAAGGCATCATCATCTTCATTCAGGGATGCCTCCAGAGCCTTTAAGGCATCTCTCATCGGCTCTCCGAGATGAGCCTCCTGCGGTGTCCCAGAGGAAACAGGAACATCGGCCGCTGGTAGAACATCCGCGTCGCTAGGAGGGAGCGGCATTGAGGACTCTGCAATTAAAATGGAAAGGTTAGATCGACCATAACGCAAGGAAAATGAAAAATTCGATGAGTCGAAACTTACTAAGGCCCACAGATGCCCTGGCACGTTCCTCCTCCTGAAAGGTCTTCAGAGAAGCGGCAATGGCTTCTTCATCGGTGATGCCTGTTGAAAGAAAAGAAAGAAAAGCGTTAGTCAAAAATAATGAAATAACGAAGAAAATACGTTGCAATAAAGAAAAAGTGACTAGTAGTTACCTGATTGCGCAAGCTTAGCCAGCCACGCGTCACGCTTCACCAGCCATGCCGAAGCTCTGAGAGCAGCCTCCAAGTCTGTATCGTCCGGCGGCGGCATCACCAACCCGGCGTTAGTCCCATATTCGAGCAGACCCTCGGAATAGGGAGCATGAGGTTCCTGGCCGAACGCAACGTCCGCAGCAAAGAGTGACTTCTTTTTCTTTTACCCTCCAACCCTAGGCTCGCGGGGGATCGACTTCCGTTTAGCAGCCGCTTTGGGGCGACGAGTCCCGATGTCCGCACCCATGCCAGACTCTGGCGAGGGTACAACCACTGCCTCCACTGAAGCACGGGGTGCGGTAGGTGCGTCTGTGATATCAGGGAGCGGCAGCTCACGTGAAGGACTTTGCGCACGTAATGGTCTGCCCCCAGCATCTTTTAGAGGAGGGACCACCAGGATCCTTGGTGCCAAGGGAGCGTTACGATTGGTACCGGGGGGTACTTCTTTACGGTCAATCAACACTCGCCTCTCTTCCTTTATAACAGCCCCCGTCGCATGATTGTACCAGTCTTTATATACATTAAGAAGTCGTGGAGCACAGACCGGCGGGCTAATGAAAAAACGAGAACCCGTGTTCAGGCGCATGAAGTGGTGTAACGCGTTCTCCATCCCTTCTTCATTTACAGCAGGTTCCAATAAGAAAGCCTCTAAGGGTACCCCTTGATCGTAACCCAGTTGTCAGGCAAAATGATGCGGGTTATATCTCATAAAGACTGCTGCACCGCCCTGCCTGAAGACTAGGAAACCCGGTCTAATAGAATACAAATGGAGGATCTCCCGGGCCGTCAACACTGAAGCTCCATCCTTGAAGGAGTCCTGTAATGGTCGCACCGCAGTGGTGGATGCCTTCCCAATGGTTAATACCTTATCAATAAAGGACATCCCGACTCCAACGGTGTGAGGGCGAAGCAGTAAACCCCTGGCGTCCCGTGGTGAAGGGGTCACGATTGATGAGCCAATCAGATGTAAAACGCGAGGGAAACCACACTTGTCAAAGAATGAAGGCCTTTTATGCATACCAAAGACACCCGCCGTGTGTAACTCGAGCCACGATGCAAAGTAGTGCATCGGGAAGGCCACGTGCAGTGCCCCGGGCTCATTGGCATCCGCTGCTCGGCTGAGGCCATGATATAGGTGTGCCAGGCCGGCAATCCCCACGGCCACTTTTACCCCAATGACCATGCGATGGGCTGGATAAAAGACAGAGGGCCGCATGCGATGAGAATGCATTGGGATCGCGAACCAACTCAGCCACAGCCCGAGAAATCCTAAGAAAAAGGCCTCCTCATCCATCCCAGGGACTGCAATCTCCGCGAAAGATATGGTAGGAAAGTCTGGGAGGAAGAAAGCCTTTTGGTCTATTTCCTTCGTCGGCAGGTTAGCCAAACCTAGACCAAAAGGATCATCCAGAATAGCAGATTTGACGGCTCCTGGCGAAATGACGCTAGGACGGAGGAAGCGAGCAATGAAGTCCTCAAAATTAACTCCTCGGCTCCCGTGTTCGATGAAAAGGGACTCGTAGATGTTCAACACCTTGATCAGGCTTGGGAATTGGTGTTGAACGGCATTTTCCGACGTAATCCCCCTTACCATCGGCTTAGCACCGAAGACGTATTCATCTGTCGGGAGCAGCTCTTCATAGTGTTCCCCCATGACTGGTAGGCCGGATACCTCCGCGAATTCCTCCAAGGAAATGGACACTTCCCGATCCATGGCAAGGAAAGTGTGGGTCGGAATATTCCATTGCTCCAAGAAAGCCTTGAACCACCAAGTGGGGAGTGTAGGATATTGAAAAAGAGAGACGTAGACCGCGGTATACAGTCCTAGTCTTATCAACTGCGACTTCCTCGTCGACAGGATGTACCGGGCCCACGGCAGATATCCAATTGGGTGGTGGGGAATCAAACCAAGGTTATATGATTGCCCCCAGGGTCGTGCTTCTCCCTGACAAATACGGCGTCCTAGGATATCCAAAACCATAGGACGCTGAACCGGGACCGCATCCATAGCGGGATGAAGAAAGCTGTTCGCAGTCCAGTCTATCATCTCCACGGCATACTGCACTGGAGGTGGGTTAGCATAATGAATTGCCGTGATAGGTTCTGACGGCACCGCGCAAGTGAAGCTGCGTCGACCCATAATAATCTGGTTATACCAAGACCCCCAAAGGTGGAGTTTCTTGTACTCCGGGTCATATGCCTTGATCATGGCCAGAACCTCACGGTCCAAAGACGCCTCTGGAAATCCCTCCTCCGAGCGGACAAACGGGAATGAAGTGTCTTCAGACATGATCGCTGCAAAAAGAGCAATGTAGCCGTCAGTGTTGTAATCCCAACGTTTGACATTGAAAGAAGAAAATGCATTAATTAAATTAAAATCAAAATTAATTAATTACACCGCACCACAGTACAGTGAGTAGGGGACCAAAGAGGGACCCACAAAATCTAAATGACAATACGTCAATTAAGAAGACAAACTCATCATTGGATGAGATTGTCAGTTGGTCCTTGGGGGGAACATTCCCATAATAAAAAAGGGGGGAAAGAATCCCTAGAGACAAGGAGAAAATCTCCTTTTTCAGAGCAAGGCTCTGTCACAGAATGACACTTGTCAAATTCTGGTCTCAAAAGAATTAAAATTCCTTAAGAAAGAGCTTAGCTCTATAATATTCCATCAAAAAGAAAGTTTTTGAAAAGAAATTTAAAATTAAAATTTCTGGAATCCTGAAAAAAAAAAGATCCATGAAAGCTTATAGAAAAATTCTTCATTTGTTCAGATCTAAAAGATCTACATTTGATTCAAAGAGCAAAGCTCTGTTCATGAGTTAGAACCCCTGAATAAGATCTCTGTAGATCTATAGATTTGTGAGAGCAAAGCTCTGTTAATGAAACCCCAAAAGGAATTTCTTCAGATCAAAAGATCCATGAGAGCAAAGCTCTGTTGGTTAAAATTAACTTAACTTAATTTTAAAATTAATTATTACCTAAAGTTTTCTAAACTTTGGGAAATAAGAGCAAAGCTCTAGAGTTCTGAAAACAAGAGCAAAGCTCTGAAATTCTTAAGCAAAGAGCAGAGCTCTGAAAATCTAAATCTAAGAAAATGGTAAGATTTTCTAAGGGTTAGAAGGCCTTATTTATAAGGCGCTTGCGCCTCTTGGAATTCCCCCTCAATCCAACGGTCAGGAGGGGTTGCCACCGTTGCACTCACGTGTGCGCCACGTGAGCGCAACGGTGGGGAGGCATTTGTTTCGCCCAATCAGAGCAAAGCTCTGTTTGAATTCAAAATTTAAACTTTTGAAGCAACGCTTCAAGTCTCAGGCGCAACGCGCCACGTGTCAGGCGCAGATGTATCAGCGCTGCGCCCAAGAAGACGCGCCCAATCAGAGCAAAGCTCTGTTTAAAGGAAGCAACGCTTCAGATCCTTTGCGCTAGCGCTCTGCGCTCTGCGCTGCGCGACACGTGTCAGCGCAGTTGCGCTGCGCTCTGCGCTGCGTGACACGTGTCACGCGCTGGGGAATCTGCGCCAAACTAAATTAAGATTTTTAAGAAATCTTTTCTGTTCTTGTTGAAACAAGAAGATTTTCTTCTGCAAAGCAGAAGCCCTTGGATCAAAGATCCAACGGTGGGGAAAATTCCCCAAATCACTCAGAGGATGATCTCTTTAACAAATTTAACTAATTTGTGAGCACTATAAAAAGGACCTTAGGCCTCAATTCAAAGGCATCGAGATTTTTCTTGAGAATTCAAGAACTTTAAACAGAAAGAACTCCGAGAAAATTTCAAGAAAAAGGTAAAGAACCTTCATGGATTAGAAGAAATTCCTTCTAAAAGACCATTAGTCTAAAAAAATATAAGATCAATGATCTTTATATAAAAAAAAAAAACAGTGCTTTGCACTTCTTGTGAACCTTCGGTTCTTTAAAAACGATAAAAAAAATAAAAGAATAGTGCTTTGCACTTTTACGAACCTCTGGTTCTTCGAATAAAGAAGAAATTTATTTTTCTTTGATCTAATTTAGATCAAGAACTTAAACAGTGCTTTGCACTTCCCTTCTGGAATCTAAAAAGATTCTTAGTGCTTTGCACTTCCAAGTTGCGCCGCTGCGCTCTTAAGAGAGCGCCACGTGTCGGCCATAAAACCACTTGCGCTAAGCGCCCTTAAGATAGAGCTTTGCTCTCTGGAATTGGCGCAACTCGCTGAGAGCGCGCCACGTGTCAGCAGCGCAACAGCGCATTGCACTGCGCTAGTGCGCTTGCGCTCATCAGAGCACGACACGTGTCACCACCATATGGACTTGCGCTCATTATTTAGCGCAAAGCGCAGATGCATTAAAAAGGGCCAAGCCCAATTAAGAGAAGGCCTAACAGGCTCAATAAAGCGCAGATGCATTAAAAAGGGCCAAGCCCGATTAAGAGAAGGCCTAACAGGCTCAACAAAGCGCAAATGCATTATTTTAAGGGGCAGAGCCCAAACAAGAACAGATGCTTTGCATCATTTATAAATGGGCAGAGCCCAAACAAAACAAAGTAGATACTTTGCAAATGGGCAGAGCCCAAAAGAAACTGATACTCTATATCTTTCGTGGGTAGAGCCTAAATAAAAAATGCAATGCAAATAAAATGTTGGACATTTCAACTGGACTTAGCCCAATTTTGGCCATAAGTCCTTAAATTAAATTGACTGAGCAAAATGGCTCTTTTAAATCAATTTACATCCGGTTCGAGGGTACATCTCCGAACTCCTTTGACATCCGTCGTTGTAATTCCTCAACGACGTCAAAGAGGTGACGGGTCCCAACGACCACACATCGATATGGACTGCGGGGTCCTTAAACTCGTGGACCGAAATGTCCAAAAACTAATGTTGGACCGAAACGTCCTTAAACTAATAATGGACCGAAATGTCCATAAACTAATGTTGGACCGAAACGTCCTTAAACTAATAATGGACCGAAATGTCCATAAACTAATAATGGACCGAAACGTCCCTAAACTAATATCGGACCGAAACGTCCCTATACTAATATCGGACCACTACGTCCTTAAACTGGCGATGGACCACTACGTCCTTAAACTGGCGACGGACCGAAACGTCCTTAAACTAATGATGGACCACTACGTCCTTAAACTGGCGACGGACCGAAACGTCCCTAAACTAATAATGGACCACCACGTCCTTAAACTGGCGCAATCGAGCCCGAACGCTCTTTTGCCGGATCTAAACGGTCCCGTCTAAGTTGATCTTATCCCCAAATGTGGTTAATGTGTCCTTAGATATTTAAATAAACAATAAAACTCCAAATCAACTTTGGTTCAAGGGTACATCTCTGAACTCCTCTGACGCTTGTCGTTGTAATCCCTCAACGACGTCAGAGAGGTGACGAGTCCCGACGGCCAGACAATTAAATCAATCACTACGTCAAGTCGATCTTAGTCCAAAACAGGACTAACGTATCCTTGACGAACGTTTAAGTTGATCTTAGCCGCAACGCGACTAATGTATCCTTAAACCAAAAAACACCAAACCCAAATCTAAGTAAATACAGATTTGGACTAATCCACGTCCTACGGGCGACGGCATTACTCAGTCTCCGTATACAATCCACGGGCAACCACAAACAAAACAAACACACACGACACGAAGTGAAATTCTGGAGAAGGAGAAAGTTGTTACCGCGATGCGGTAGCGTAATTAACTGCAGGGGCTTGCGCCTGCAGGGAAGAGCGTCCCCACAATCAAAAACCCCTCATCCTGAGGGGGAATCTGACGAAGTCTGCTACATCGGCCGCATCCGTCTAAACCTCCGATACACGGTGCCATAAATCAACTTGGCATCTTCGGAGAGATAAACGGATAAAACCAAATAGCATCTGCCCCGAACCTCAGTCACGGACGCGAAGTCCGGGCCGCCTTTCGGAGGGGAACAATGATGATAAAGACAAACCAGATAGCATACTATCATCTCGAGTAAGACTGTCCTACCGGTATAGGTCTTCCCTCAATCATTGCAATCATGTGCCTGCGATCCAATAATTGACTTGAGGGCACTATAGCCAACAATCTCCCACTTGCATTTAAGGCTAATTATTGCAGTGTCGCATACTCACGGCCCGTGTGATACCGAACACCCAATTTATCTACTAATCGATTTCACAAAGCCCGTTTGTAAAACTATTGTGTTCGAGAAATAGCCTCAGAGAGTGGATCCGCTCCAATGTTTCTTTCTATGTCTCTCTTTATCTCAAGTTCGCGGAGAAAGCTATCTTCTGAAATGAGCAATACTTGTCTTAGAATATGTCTGGATATCTGATGGGATCCAGTTCATAAATAAACTCTAAATCCAGCAATCTTCTTAGACTGTATTGTCCACTGAACTTAATCAGTATCCTGCACCATGCCTCCCTTAGTATCCGCTTGGACCACCTGTCCAAACTACCGTCCCTCAAAAGAGGGAAAACTATAACTCTGACAGTCACTCTGTCATCCAGGTCACCTTGGAAGCCTGGAATGATAACCGTCTCCCGAAGGAGGCTGCCATTATCAAATCCCTAGAACATCCACTTATGTTCATAAACTGCTTCCGAACATTTCTCCGGGATTGGATTAATATATCAACTTATTGCAGCTAGTGCAAAAACAACATCTGGTGTGGTACTTGACATCTCATGATTGACTCAATTGCCTAAGCAAGTGATATACCAATCATGCGCATCCCTCTCCCCTTTAGTCTGTAAGACACTTTTAGAGAGGGTGACTCCATCACCTGCAAGTAACTACCATGCCAGGAGTCGTCCATTCTAAAACACCTTTAGAATACTGTCTAAGTACCCAGATTGGGAAACTATCCAAATTTAGATCTAAAACCATAGATCTAGTAACCAGAATGCCAGATATAGTATCCATATCCTATGTGGAGAAATATCTGTGTGACAACCACAGTATAACCGATTGTAGGATAGGAATTTCACTTCCTACAAAGTGTATGTCATCCAAATACCAAGACATACCACTCTACTACCCTCTTAACAGATCCATCTCCTATTTTGATGAAGTTAAAGCCTATGACTGTCACATCAAAAATAGATGATCTATCTCCGCTATACTTGCTTTAGTCTATAAATAGACATAAGCTACTTGTCCACTATGCTTCCGCTGTTCCCACCGACTACAACAACCCTCTGGCAGAGTCATATACACATGAACTTCTAAAGCTAGTTTAGAACGACGCTATACTCATCCTCATGCCGGGTCTCATAGTCTAGAACAGCAATAATGGCAAGTCTGGGTAAACAAGAACCTCCCTGTCACCGTATTTGAGGATACCGAAGCACCTCTCGGGCGCCTGACGTTACCCACCATATCTGCGGAGTGGCTAATGGAATGTCAAACCCTGATTGAATCTTTAGGTTCTATTTAAATTTTCAGTAATCGTTTGTGGTTCTGGAATCACTTCCAGTTCTACCATACTCCCACTACTATTTTCTGAAAAAATCCATTTTGCTAAAACTGTGGCGAGTCAAGAACAATATCACTATTGATCTTTCAGATGGTAGAAAGTTAACCCTCTTCATAACCCGGGATAACCCACAAACTGTCATTACAGAAAAGTGCCTTAAGTTATTCAGAGTCTGGTTTTAAGCATAAGCCGGACAACTCCATATACCTTAACATCGTTAAGATATGAACCATTCTATATACAATATATAAACAGAGGCGCTGATTTAATTGGAACCAGATTCAAATCATGCGGCTGTCTCCAGTGCATGCCAACTAAATGGAAGGAGGCCGATCAGCATTACTCAACTTAGGAGTACATCCAAATATGAGTAATCTGAAAGAGAAGCAAGTTCTCAAAACCATTACTATCAACTGAATACCAAACACAAGTATCTACATCTTCGATCACCTTGAAGAATCCTGATACTTGCATCACGTAGTTCTCTACTTTATTCTTGTACCTATAACTTCTCAAAACTTTGACCTTGTATTTCTACGAAACACTTGTCTAAAACTGAAAAAGTCATAAGTAAACAGAATATAGTACGAGTACCAACCCCTCTATCCTAATGGATAGTGGACAACATACAATACTTTGTATAAGTCCCCTGAGTTGAATAACTCAAACCCAATGCGTCGTAGGTTGAAAACTGTACTATGGTTAAGAAGAATTACACCGATGTTTAATGCTCCTTACCTAACCATCAACTGATATAGGTAAATGTCATGGACATAATTTCAAAAAGTTATATCTTACTTTATAAAATAAATATACAGATATATCAATTTGAAATTGATACATAACAACGGATATTCAAAACCAAATATTTGCCGTCAGGCAAAACCCCAGGCGATTTCCTCAAATATCACCAATTACAACGAATTCCGATATAATGAGGATATAATCACCTAATTCCCAATAACTTACTCCCACTCATCATCTGTAAAACCATATAGATGTGAGAATCAAACCTGGTAAATACATACCATGGAGTAAGGATCTAATTGGGAAATCAGTTTTCAATTAACAAGGCATAGTGAAACTGAAACATGAAAATGTTTCGAAGGGGTATCCGGGTATTCCTAGTAATGCCTCTTCCACTAATCCAGATTCATGACTGTAACCGTAAATTTCATTGCCATCTCTCCAAATCCCTTTATTTGTCTTTACTCATTACCTTCTGTACACCACCCTTAGGCTAAATGGTTTTCTTCCTTCTCTACCGTTTGGCACCAGCCTATGGTTTAGAAGAAGACTATCCAATAAGCGTAATAGGTGTACTCTCCTAATCATAAGAGTACTCGCAACTTGAGAGAAGGTAAAGATAAAAGACAACTGAATAAACCTTATTCTTTTTCTCCTGAACCAGAGAAAAGCAAAGGTGAAATAGAAGTGGCGATGATATACACAGTTTGGTCGTGAATGATAGCAGTCGCAATTTACTTTGCCCTCTTTCTAATCCCTTTATTTGTCTTTACTTATTACCTTCTGTATATCACACTTAGGCTAATTGGTTTTCTTCCTTCCCCACCTTTCGGCACCTGCCTATGGTTTGGAAGAAGATTATCCAATAAGCGCAATAGGTGTACCCTCTCCTAATCCTAGGAGCCCTCGCAACCTGAGAGAAGGTAAAAGGAAAAGACAATTGAATGGTCTTATTCATTTTCTCCAGAACCGGAAACCATTCTCGAATCTGAAACAAGTTTCTTCGAGTTCGTATATAACTATACGATGGTCATATCCAATAAATATGGATCTTCGTAGTGATACGGAATGTTCCGGGGAAAAGCAAAGAGTAAAAATAAGAGTGGCAATGAAGCATGCAACTCTGACAATTCAAAAGACAGTGTGTTTTAAGAAGGTTCGGTTAACTTGGTTACGGAGTTATAGTCTAGGGTCGGGACATGGTCGCTGCCAAAGAGAGAGAGAAAAGAAACACTCAGCGTGCACTCTAACCTAGATCAGAATGGTCAATCACTTTATCTAATCAGGATGTCTTCCACTGTATCCTCAAATTCTTCTCCAAAGCTGAAAGAAGAATTAGTCGGGATCATCTAAAATCACTCAAGGAGTAAACCAACTCATCAGTGGGTATCGGGATCCAACTATCATCACATGATAACCTGATAGAATCCACTCAAGTTATCACACTCCAGAAGGTATGCGCGTGTCTGGCAAGTTTTCTGTATGTTTGAAACTCCCGATGTGATTTCTACCCCATGCTCTTATGACCTTGACGAAGGCCAACATATCATAAGTCACATGTCAAGTTCTACCCGTCATTGTCCAGATTAATTTGAACCCACCCGTACATACCCTTGACGAAGGCCAAAATAGTAGTACGAATGTCCCAAACCAACGCATCTATCTATGCTACAGAAAAGTAACAAATAGCTACCATACACTATGCTTTAACGAATGCCAACATACATAGCATGAATACTAAGTGCTACCCGTCTGAAATGACGGAGGGCTACGAATGGTTATTGGCTAAAAACCTTTAACGTAATGAACTTGATATCGTTGAAGGAACCGGATAGCTTTTTATAAATATATAGTGGCGAAAACCTTTGCTAAAGAGGTCACTCCCGGTGAAGGGATCTCGGCTCTTTCCTTGTGGAATGAGGTGCAGGATATTCCAACTGAATATCTCGATGCAAAGCAAAAAGTAATCGACTATAGTGAAGTTATTACCCTGACGCAAACTTCTGCCCAAGAGGTCACTCCCGGTGAGGGGATCTCGGCTCTTGCCTCGTCGAATGAGGTGCTGGATATTCATAACCAAATACCGCTGTGCAAAACAAAAGAAAAACGTCCTTGTAATAACAGCTTTTTAAAAATTTTCCAACAATATCGAATAGGTCTTTTTTCCTTGCATTGATCTGAATCAACGCAGTCCCATCAATTAATCGATCACAAAAGAACGAAAATATGATGTACGTATATGCCATCCGCATTCACCACTGGGTCCCGTCATCACCCGTTAGGTTACTTAACTAACGCCAGAGCGGGGACTGGACTAGCGCGGGTGTAAAACATATACAACATCTACTAGTATATATATAGCAATATACAATAATCGCTCCAGGCGTGATAAATGCAACATCACAGATAAGCAATAAGCATCACAGAACAATACAGATAATCTGGGAGCCCCAGTTTTCCTTTGAGCCGCAAGTGAAACCCGACGTTCCCCTAGTCGTGTGGATAGCATGTGCAATGAAAACCTAGACCCCTACGAGCGCGGAAAGTTACCCGCCAAAACCAGAAGCGAAGCAGCCCCCTTCATCAAAGTGAATGGGCCACCCAACACTTCACGGAATCCGGTAACTTGAGCACCCCTCCTTGGGTCAACCTGTACCCCCTACGAGTGCGGCGAATAGCCCACCAATTCTAGAGTGAGGTCCCCTCCTTCTCAACACCATGAGATGCGGACCCGTTACCCTCCAGAACCCGGCTATCCGTGCACTCCATCGCGGGGTAATCCTAGTACAAAAAATAAAAATATGTACAACGGTGACATCGACCTCAACCCAGCCGTGTCCCAAACAAATAATATACAAACAGGCAGTGACGGCAGTCCACATGTCGGACGCTCGCCCTGCGATATCAAATGTATAAATAAAACTAAACTGTACTAACATTTCACACAAACTATCCACCACGACGATTCCGCAACAACATAGCACAACACAAAACATCAACATGAATGTCACGTTCGCAGACCCGTCTAAAAGAACTATAGCAATTAGACAAGTTGTACCGATCTAATGACATTCACGGTCGCAGATAGAAATGCATGTACTGAAAACTTTAAACAATGTTAGAAATATCGAGTTCGAAATAACCCCGAATAGACCCAAACAACTAGATAAAAAAATATCCAAACTGGGTTAAACTAGCAATACCACTGAACCAATATTCCAGAGACCAGACAACACCCAAAACACGAAGTCCAGAATCCTTTAGAAAACCGGCCAGCTCGGCCCAAAACAGGTAGAAGTGGCTCGTATTTGGGGTGCAATCTAATGGTCACCTAAGTAGTCTTCTGCAGTTGCTAAAATATTTTTAGAAGACTCGGAAAAAAATGACAGAACCTAGAATACCACGGGTATTGTTTCGCAGTTGTTTCGGTTTTGATACTTTAACATTGTCTAAACAAACTAGTATATGGTTAATGGGTTGTCTTTGATACCATGTAGGGTTACGGAAGCTCCCTGGCCATCAATCCATGGCCAAACGCGGAACAAAAACTTTTTAAAACCGGCGCTAACGGAACCCTAATCGACGGATCGTACCATTAACCCTATACAAGTTATATATAAAGGAGTTTAAGAGATTATACCGATCGATCCGTGTCCTTCGGTATTCAATCTCTGTCCTTAGCTCGCCGCGGCTGCCTCGAACAAGTTCGTTCTTCGGTCTCCCTCGTCGAAGACGATCCACATCGAGAATTAGTAATACGGGCTCCCGCTTCAAAACCAAAGCAACTCGGGCATCCAGTTTGCTAGCCTAGATATCCAAGATGAAGTAGAGATAGTGTGTGAATACTTTATCTCAAAACATCCATGGATTCTCGACTCATGTGAGGGTATGGATGGAGGTGAAGAAGAAGCCATGAAGGAAAATGTGAGCTCAAGACTTTGGCCAAAAGAAAAAGAGATGAAGAAAATGTTCTCTGTTCTTTTCTTTCTTGTGTTGAGTGTTGTGAGAAATGGTGAGCAACTAAAGAAAATACTAGCACCATAAAAGATCTGCCACTTGCACACAAATATCTCACCAAACCCACACAAGACCAAACACCATGAGTCATAAGCACAATCAATGCACCATGCCAAGACTTGCACTCACACTCTCCATCAAAACAATACTAAGCATTTAAAGAAAACCTTAAATGTTTGATACAAAACAAAGAAAAGAAATAGCATCTTCAAAAGTAATCCCGTAACCAATCACAAGAACACCCCTCATCCGTATATACATATCTGCATCCGTATTCCGACTGAATACGAATACAACAAGACGAAAGTAATCCAACAATATAATACTAGGATCCGGCTTAAACCAAAGCCCACTAGTATTATCCGTCCGATCATGATCCGTGCACAAATGCACGAATATGATCGAACCCTGCCATAAAACCTTACGGTCTCTACAACGTTTCGCCCGAACCAGGGAAACCCTCTGTGTGGAACTCTAAAGACTCGTCAATACACTGGCAGTAGGTTTAACCACAAGCACGTCAGTGGCACTAGCTATACATAACTGCTACCCAGGTATTGAGCGAAAGGGAGGCCGACGAGCAAACTCATCCTGAAACCCTACTGAGCCTGACAATGACAATATCCGTACAGTTTGGTCCGTTCGTCTATGAGTATCGCATATCGAGTCTAGGGGGTGGATAAAGTCACCCCTAATAACTTGACATTTAGTGTCGGTATGAAGCCTATCACCAACTGAGAAACTACTGATCCGGATCAGTAATTCTCGTCTACTCCGGCCGAGTATTTCTGGTGATGGTCACCCATGCATACCGCGACATCAACCGCCAATATACCGAGAGAGACGAATCCCCTGACGATCCGCTCACTGCCTCCATGTGGCTCGGGACTGTACCCAACTAAAACCTGTTTGCACGACTCCTTTGAGCCGTGGTAGGGTAGTAATCAAAGCACAGTGAGAACTCACACGAGACAAATGACGATCTCAGATCGATAGACTAACCTATACACATGTCACCTGGGAACTGCTGTCTGACAATAGGTATAATACCAACTAGCATGTTTCCGGCGAGTCCGTCCGGTGTACTCATAACCCAATGAGCACCTGTATACATCTTAGGTGAACCAACTGACACCAATGGCTTGTAAGACCGGCCACCTCCCTTCATCGGGGTCTCTATCCATATACACTAGTCTACTCTTGGAGTATCGATGCCCAGTATCGAAACTCCTACGACTAGGGATACTTTAAGGATGTGCTTATAGACCATCCAACTCTCATGTATATGATTGCCATCATACTGCTGGTAATCAAGTAAGAATCCTATGGGATCTATCAACATGTAATAGTGATCTGTAATGTCACCTGAAGCATGTACACGATGATAAAGACAAACTAGATAGCATACTATCATCTCGAGTAAGACTGTCCTACCAGTATAGGTTATCCCTCAATCATTGCAATCACGTGCATGCGATCCAATAATTGACTTGAGGGCACTATAGCCAATAACCTTATCATAAGTAAGAGCCATATGAACGTTCTTCAGCCAGTCTTTATAGTTTGGTCCAGTCAATTTGTTTTTATCTAGTATAAGCTTAAGTCCCGTCATGGTCGCTGCAATTAGGAGAGAGAGAAAAGAAACACTCGGTATATGCTCTTGCAAGCTTAGATTGGTTATTAGTTTATCTAAACAGGATGGCTCCCGCTATTTCCTCGAATTCTCTTTCAAACCCTAAAAGAAGAATTAGTCAGGATTAATCGCATCCTACAAGTTCGCTTTTCTTTCGGCCAGGCCAGTGTTGGTACTTCGGAGGGAGGTGCCACATGCTTTCGCACGGACCTAAATAAATAATCTCTTTTTCCCAAAAGCATAGCCCCGTTAACACCTTTCTAGACACCTACTTGATTAGCTAATTGCAAAGTGAAAAACTCTCTCGAAAAGTAGTTGATACTCACAGTGGGATCAGGCCCCAACTATCATTGTGTGATAATTTTGAAGGAAGCCTACCAAAACTACCACACACTAGAAGGTATGCAGCACTAGCAAGTTTCCTGTATTTTTGAAACTCCTGATGTAATTTTTGCCCCGAGCGCTTATAGCCTTGACGAAGGTCAAAACATCATAAGTCGCAAGTCAAGTTCAACCCGTCATTGTCCAGATTAATCTAGACTCATTCGTACAAGCCCTTGATGAAGGTCAAAACAGCCGTACGCCTGTCCTAGATTAATGAATCTATCTATACTATAGATAAGCACCCACCAGCTACCAAACACTATGCCCTGACGAAGGTCAAAACACATAGCATGTATACTAGTTGATATCTATCTGAAATGATGGAGGGCTACAGCTGGTTTTGGAAAAAACCGTGAACGTAATGAACTTGATATAGTCGAAGGAACCGAATAGCTTTTGAAAAGGAGTGGTTTAAGCTCCGCTTTTAAAAGTTGTTTTTGAAGAAAACTGAATGGTTTTGCAATTGTTCCAACGACATCAAATTTTAGGTTTATTACTTTGCATTAATTGAGATTAATGTAGTCTCATCAATTAACCTTATCACACCACAAAAAGAACGAAAATAGAATGTACGTATATACCACCCGCATTCGCCACGGGGCCCCGTCATGTACCGTTAGGTTGCTTAACTAACGGCAGAGCGGGAGCTAGACTAGCGCGGATGCAAAAAATATACAACATTTATTTATACATACATACATACATACATACATACATACATATATATATATATATATATATATATATATATATATATATATCCATCATAGGCATGATAAGCAACACAAGCAGATATAAGCATCAAAGAGAATGGTAAAATGGATCAACTAGGAACATTTGCATTTCATTGTGCCTCCTATGAAACACAGTCCTCCACGGTCATATGAATAGCCGAGTATGAATAATCCTATACCCCTACGAGTGCGGCAAGCTACCCGCCAATTCTAGAATTGGGTGACCCGGGTCTCAACTCCTCGAGATGTCCATCCACTGAATCCTAGAACCCAGTAGCTTGTGCACTCCTCCGTGGGTCAATCCTAGATGCGGAAATGAAAAATAATATGCAACCGGTGACTACACCCTCAATCCGGATGCGCCCCAATAAAAGAATATACATCAATTATTACATGAATTGCAAAAATTCACTCACATCTAAATTCACACCGGGCCATTCACACGACAATCCATCAAACCATTCATAACCGAATATCACAAGATATGTTCAACCCCTTCTAATCGACGTATAGAGATTAGAAGAAGTTTAAGAACGCATATACGCATCACAAAAGCAAGTAAAGAAAATCATTACGTTAGAATTCCGCGCACAATTAGCGAACGAAAACAATTTTCTAAGACTTGAAAAAACAGTTCACTAAAGTCCTTAAAAATTTGTTTTAAGCCAATCCGGGAATTGAAACGAACTCAAAACCTGTCCGAATTTTTACGGAGGCAAAAGGGAAAAAATTAATTGTCGTATCGGGGGCCTAAGGGGTACCCACCCCCGGTGTCCACCATGTGGTGGTCCCTAAGGTTAGGCAGACCTGAGAACACCCTTTTGGGGTGCTCTCGGGTCACCACCCCCCAAGGCCATCTTGTAGTGGTCTTAGGGGGTGGGTCTGACCTTCGGTCCCCTCCCGGGGTGCCCATGCTTCATCCCGCGACTTCTCAGTTCAAACCGTGAGCCCGTAGGGTGTGCAAACATCTCAAAACATCATTTTTAGGGACTGTTTTTGTCGGCAGTTCGTGCGCGACAAAAACGGCAGATTTCAAACGTCGCTACGAGCTATCTAAGGCTTATGGAGTGGCTTTAATACCATGTAAGTCGATTTCTCACACTCTACAGGTTTTGTAAAAAGGCGGAATTAATAAAAAACAATTTTATAGCAAGCAATATCGACTAAACTCTCAAGATCTACCATAAGCCTTAACTAGCAAAACTAACAAAGGTTCTAATCTACTATGAAGTGATTTATACCTTGTAAGCTGATGTCGCGCACCCCGCAGTTCGCGGGGAGGCAGAATTTACAAAAAACGATGATATTGTCTACGCAACACCGGCTAAAACTCTAGGATCTTTACTAAACCCTTAACTAGCTAATCTATCTAGAGGTTTAACTACTCTGTTAGAATGTTATACCTCCAAGATACGGTCCTTCGGGTCTTCTAGTGCTCCTCTCCGAGGCTCCTCGATGATTGGATCGGGTTTGCTCCATCGGCCTTCTCTTGTCAAAAATGATCCACCGTGAGAGAATGTGCTCCAAGCTTCAATCTTTAAATGAGGTAACTAAGGCAGATGGTTCGCTAAACCAACTAGCCTAGGAGATGTAGAGAATGCTAATGGATTGTTTGTCTCACTAAACCCTTGGCTCACAAAACATGTGAAGATTAGAGTTTAGTTAGAGGAAGAAGGATATGGAGGAAACCTAGAGAGCTCAAGAGAGGAGATCAACTCAAGAAAATATCAAGAGAGAAGAATGAACCATCAAGAGAAAAAAAGTCTAAGTATATGCTCACTTATTGAGCCATGGAATATATCACAATAGAATATATGTGCCATGCCTCAATAATGAACCCAAAGCAAATAAAATAATCAAAGCCCATTCTTTACACCATGCCACAATAAGTCTCCTCCATTTCCACCTTATTAATCCATTTGGAAAATAGATAATACAAATAATGAGGTGGCACCTTCTAGAAGCATGCCTTTTCAAATTACAAGAATGCCCCTCTCACCGTATATACATACCCGTATCCATATTTCGAAAAATACGGATACACTGAGACGATAACAATCCAATAATACAATACTAGGATCCGGCTTAAACCAAAACCCACTAGTATTGTTCGCCCGATCAGCATCCGTGTACAAGTACGCGTACGTGATCGAAGCCCAGTCGTAAAACCATACGACGTCTACATCAATTTCCTAAAGTAAGGAAACCCTCTGTGTGGGACTCTAAAGACTTGACAGTACGCTGGCAGTGGGTTTAACCACAAACCGTCGGCGGTACTAGCTGCACGTAATAGCTACCCAGGTATCTGTCGATAAGAAGACCGATGAGTAAACTCACCCGGACTCCTACTGAGCCTATTAGTGGCAATCTCCGTACAGTCCGATCTGTTCATCTGAGATACTCACATATCCGCCTAGGGGAATGGTAAACGTCAGACCCTTAACAACATAATAAGTCGTGCCGGAGAAGATCCCAATACACCATGAGAAACTACTGGAGTACCTTACCAGTATTTCTCGACTGCCCTGGCCAGGGACTTTGTGTAATGGCTTTCCAAACACTGCGCGATATCAACTCCCAATACCAGGAGAGACGAATCCTATCTGATCGCTACTGTCTCCAAGTGCTTCGGGACTACACCCAACTAATACATGTTTGCACGACTCCTTTAAGTGTGGTAGGGTAGTAATCAAAGTGGAGTGGGAACACACTCGAGATGAAGTAGCGATGGAAAGTCAATGGACTAAGTTGTACTCATGCCACCTGGGAACTACTACCTGAAGATATATATAATACCAACAAGCAGTTCCCGACGAGTCCTGTTCAGTGTAACTCACAACCTAGTGAGCACCTGCAAACCTTCTCCAGTACGTCATACTAATGGCTGTGGTACAGACCATTTCCCCTGCTGGGATGAGAAGTGTATACACTAGTCTACTCCGGAGTATCGATGCCCCGTCTCGATAATCCAACGACTAAGGACCTATATAAGGATGTGCTTATAGACTACCCAGTCCCCATGAGTGTGACTGCCATCACAACGCTGGTAGTCAAGCAAAGATCCTAAGGGCTCTATCAATATGTATAAGCGATATACTAAAAGAAACACATGCACATATTGAGGTAGAATCAAACCAGGTAGCATACTACCGTATCGAGCAAGACTGTTATTATAACTGTGAAATATCCCAAGCATCCAATATGTAGTATGCAATCCAGTATGATACAATAATGACCTCTAGGGCATATATCACTAATAATCTCCCACTTGTACTAAGGCCATGTATTGGCATATCGCAGACCTATCATCTCAATTAGCCGCTCGAACCGAGTCTGAGGAATAGCCTTTGTGAGTGGATCTGCAGTATTGTTCTTTGTCTCTACTCTCCGCACCTCGATCTCCCGTCGATCAATGATCTCCCTGATCAGGTGGAACCGCCTCAGGATGTGTCTGGACTTCTGATGGGACCTTGGTTCATTCGTCAAAGCTATAGCACTGTTGTTGTCACAATACAGCGGTATTGGATTAACAATGGATGGAACCACCTGAAACTCTGTCACGAACTTCCTAATCCAAACTGCTTCCTTTTCGTCATCACAAGCAGCTATGTACTATGCTTCCATCATTGAGTCAGCAACGGTTTCCTGTTTGGAGCTCTTCCAAACAACCGCCCCTCCATTAAGGGTAAAGACATGACCCGACATGGACTTGGAGTCATCCTTGTCACTCTGGAAGCTGGAGTCAGCGAAGGCCTTGATCTGGAGGTCTTCCCTGCCGTACACCAAGAACATCTTCTTAGTCCTTCTTAGGTACTTGAGAATGTTCTTCACTGCTATCCAGTGCTTCTCCCCTGGGTTTGACTGATATCGGCTTACAACGCTCAGGGCGTATGCTACATCTGGTCCGGTACACAACATCGCATATATTATAGAGCCTACCACAGATGCGTAGGGTATAATCGACATGCGATCCCTTTCCAAATCAGTCTTGGGAGACATCTCTTTGGAGAGGGTGATTCTGTGACAAGCCGGTAGATTACCGCGCTTAGAATCTTCCATACTGAATCGTTTCAGTATGGTGTCGATGTACATTGACTGTGAGAGTCCCAACATCCGTTTAGATCTGTCACAATAAATTTGGATCCCCAGAATGTAGGAGGCATCACCCAGGTCCTTCATGGAGAACCTCTATGACAAGAATCCCTTAACTGATTGTAGCATAAGAATGGTATTTCCTATCAAGAGAATGTCATCCACGTACAGGACGAGAAATACCACACTTCTCGCTACAATTTTACTATATATGCATGGTTCATCTGAATTTTTGATAAAGTCGAATTCCTTGACCGTCTCATCAAAACAGATGTTCCAACTCCGCGATGCCTATTTTAGCCGATAAATGGACTTAAGCAACTTGCACACTTTTCCGCTGCTCCCACTCTGAATGAAACCCTCCGGCTGATCCATATAGACGCACTCTTCTAAATTTCCATTTAGAAAAGTGATCTTTACGTCCATCTGCCAGATCTCATAGTCGTGGAAGACAGCAATGGCAAGATGGATCCGAATGGATTTGACCATAGCCACAGGAGAAAAGGTTTCATCATCATCCAAACCGGGTCTTTGACGAAAACCTTTTGCAATAAGTCTAGCCTTATAGGTTTCCACCCGTCCATCTACACCAATCTTCTTTCTGAAGATCCATATGCAGCCTATGGGTTTTACCCCTTCTGGAGCAAAGTCCAAAGTCCATACTTTGTTGGTGTACATGGACTCCATTTCGGTCCGCATTGTATCCAGCCATTTTACCAAGTCTTGGCTTTGAATGGCTTGCTGGAAGCTAGTTGGCTCATCATCTTCGATAATGCAATCCTCTCGATCCCCGTCTATAAGAAAACCGTAGTATCTCTCGGGTGGATGAGATAGCCTACTAGTTCTGCGGAGCGGCGGAGGTGTGTCAGGTTCTTTCGAAACGTCTGGTTCCACCATGTTTTCAGTAATAGTTTGCGGTTCTGAAATTTCTTCCAGTTCTATTGCGCTCCCACTTATCTGATTTTCTAAAAATTCAGTTTCCAAGAAGTGGGCATGCCGAGAAACAAAGACTTTTTGTTCCTCTGCGTAATAGAAAAGATACCCTCTGGAGTTTTTTGGGTATCCCACAAACTTACACAATACTGAGCGTGCCTCGAGCTTGTCCGCATGCTGCTTTTTTACAAAAGCTGGACATCCCCATGTCTTATGGTACTTAAGATAGGGTTTCTTCCCACTCCATATCTGATATAGTGTGGTAGGCACTGACTTAGTAGAAACTTTGTTCAAAATATATGTAGTTGATTCTATTGCATAGCCCCAGAAGGATCGTGTAACTCAACATTACTCGTCATGGAACGAACCATATCCAATAGGGTTCTGTTCCGCCTTTCTGATATACCATTGTTCTGAGGTGTGTATGGAGAAGTAAGCTGAGAGAGAATTGCATTCTCTTTTAAGTAGCCTAGGAACTCAGCACTTAAGTATTCACCACCTCGATCAGATCTCAGTGTCTTGATACTTTTGCCAGTTTGTTTTTCCACTTCATTCTTATATTCCCGGAATTTCTCAAAGGCCTCGGATTTATGTTTCATCAAGAATACATGTCCGTACCTAGAGAAATCATCCGTAAAAATAATGAAGTAGGAATAACCATTTCTCGCATGTGTAGATATTGGACCACACACATCGCTGTGTATGAGTCCCAAGAGCGAGCTCGCTCTTTCTCCGTGTCCAGTAAACGGAGTCTTTGTCATCTTTCCTTTAAGACATGATTGACAAGTTGCATAAAACTGATATTCGAACGAATCCAAATATCCCTCTCTATGTAACTTCGTCAACCATGTTTCATTGATATAACCCAGTCTACAATACCATAAGAAAGCCTGATTTAATTCTGGAGACTTTCTTTTAAGTATGTTCTGGACACTGAAAACCTGAGCTTGATTCAATACGTATATGCCGTTATCTAATGTACCTGACCCAATCAAATTTTTATTTAAGTGTATGTGTATTACATCGCTTACAAATGTAAAATCATATCCTTCCTTAGAAAGTAAAGATACAGATATGATATTACATGTACAAACAGTTACGTAGAATCAATATCTGCCCACTTGTCAATCTTAGGTGATATTCCCCTACGGATTCAGCGTCCACGCTCATTCCGTTAGAAACTCTGAGAGTCATATCACCTGCCTTGATAACTCTATGGTTTCGTAAAGCCTGTAATGAATTACAGATATGAGATTCTGATTCGGTATCTAGTACCCAGGAAGTAGTGTTAATAGATAGACAGTTTTCAATTACAAACACACTCGAAGCCGAAACCACAACGTGCTTTGAATCCTGGCTTCTGGCTTTCCAAGCCCTGCAGTCCTTCTGACAATGCGCTTTCCCGTGACTACAAAGACATGCCTCCTTCCCTACTACTAGCCCTGAAACTTTTGCCCTGCCATTTCCTTCTATCTTACTGACACCGTTTATCGACTTGGTGGAGGCCTTCTTCTTCTTTCCCTTGGCTTTCGCCTTGGATCTAGAAGAGGAAGATTCCCCAATAAGCAGAGCAAGTGTCTCCCTGAATTCTTTCAAGGTGCCCTCTGAGCTCCTCAATAAATTGAGGAAACTTAGAAGTGTAACTTCATTCCCTTGAATTTTGCAATTCAAGATAAACTGGGCATAAGTAGATGGTAGGGACTGTAGAATCAAGTCGATATATAACTCGTTCTCCAACGTGGTCCGATGGTCCATGAGCTCTTTAATATAGCTAATCATCGTAAAGACGTGGTCTTCTACAGATGACTCGATAACCAACCTCGCTTGAAGCACTATCTTCGAGGTCTCATACTTGCGATACGAGATTGATCTCCATATAAAACTTTGGTATGGAGGAAGATGGAAGGTAAGTCCATCTTCTCGTACTGCCTCTGGTGTTCACTATCCATTGAGGCCAACACGAGACACTTGGTTCTCGCACAATCCTTTTCCCATGTTAGACGAATATCCATATCCGCGATGGTGGAACTTGGACCTTGGACGGCGGGGGATTTTGTAGTTAGGAGGTAGTCTAGCTTGTCAAAGGTAAGTGCTATCTGGACATACTGTAGCCAATCAATATAGTTCAGCTCAGTCAAATTATTAGCTAATAACCTATGCCCGGTATAGTGGTCGCTGCAATTAGGAGAGAGAGAAGAAACACTTAGCATGATACTCTTACAAGTTTAGATTAGTTATTAGTTTATCTAAACAGGATGGCTTCCACTGTTTCCTCGAATCCTTCCTCAAACCATAAAAGAAGAATTAGTCAGAATTAATCTCACTTTTACAATTCTTGCTTAACCTTTCAGCCAGGCTAGTGTTGGTACTTCGAGGGAGGTTTTCCAATGCTTTCGCGAAGTTCCTTAATTACATAAGCTCTTTTCCCTAGAAGCGTAACCATGCTAACACCATTCTAGACACCTACTTGGTTTATAGCATTGATCGTTTAGTGAAAAATCTACCGAAGAGTAGCGCATACTAACAGTAGGATCGGGATCCAAATATCATTGTGTGATAACCAAGAAAGAAGCTTAGCATTATTATCACACTCCAAATGGTATGCAACACTAGCAAGTTTCAGTACCTTAGAAACCCCGATGTAAATTTTTGCCCCATGCTCTTATGACCTTAACGAAGGCCAACATATCATAAGTCACATGTCAAGTTCTACCCGTCATTATCCAGGTTAATTTGAACCCACCCGTACATACCCTTGATGAAGGCCAACAAAGTAGTACGACTGTCCCAAACCAACGCATCTATCTATGCAACATGTGAATACCCAGCAGCTACCAATCACTATGCCTTGGCGATGGTCAAAATACATAGCTTGAATACTACTGAATATTCATATGAAATAACGGAGGGCTACGGATGGTTTTGGCGAAACCGTGAACATAGTGAACTTAATATAGTCGAAGGAACCATGATAGCTTTTTAAAAGGAGTGGTTTAGGCTCCGCATTTAAAATTGCTTTTTGAAGAAAATCGAGTAGTTTTGAAATTGTTCTAACGATTAGCTTTGGTTTGTTTTATCTTGCATTAATCTTTGTTAATGCGGTCCCATCATTTACAAATCCTATCATTGCAGCAAAAGAAACGAAAATACAACGTATGCTTATGCCATCCGCATTCGCCACTGGGCCCTATCTAATACCGTTAGGTTACTTAACTAACGCCAGAGCGGGGGCTGGACTAGCGCGGGTGCAAAACATAAGCAGCGTCTACTAGATATATAATATATATATATATATATATATATATATATATTCGTCTCACGCAATAATAGGCATTCCAGATCATAGATGAATATATTGGATATACTAGGAATTCCACCGACAGCTTGTGATCGAAGCCCAGTTGTAAAACCATACGACGTCTACATCAATTGCCTGAAGCAAGGAAACCCTCCATGTGGGACTCTAAAGATTCGACGGTACACTGGTAGTGGGTTTAACTATAAGCCGTCAGCGGTACTAGTTGCACGTAACGGCTACCCAGGTATCTATCGATAAGAAGACCGATGAGCAAACTCACCCGGACTCTTACTGAGCCTATCGGTGACAATCTCCATACAGTCTGGTCTGTTCGTCTGAGATACTCGTATATCCGCCTAGGGAATGGTAAACGTCAGATCCCTGACAACGTGATAAGTCGTACCGGAGAAGAGCCCAATACACCATAAGAAACCACTGGAGATCTTACTAGTATTTCTCGACTGCCCTAGCCAGGGACTTTGTGTAATGTCTTTCTGAACACTGTGCGATATCAACCCCCAATACCGGGAGAGACGAATCCTATCTGATCGCTACTGTCTCTAAGTGCTTCGGGACTACACCCAACAACTACCTGTTTGCACGACTCATTTGAGCATGGTAGGGTAGTAATCAAAGTGGAGTGGGAACACATTCAAGACGAAGTAGCGATGGCAAGTCAACGGACTAAGCTGTACTCATGCCACCTGGGAACTGCTACCTGACCATAAGTATAATACCAACAAGCAGTTCCCGACAAGTCCTGTCCAATGTAACTCACAACCCAGTGAGCACCTGCATACCTTCTCCAGTATGTCGTACTAATGGTTGTGGTACATTTCATATCCCCTGCTGGGATGAGAAGTGTATACACCAGTCTACTCCGGAGTATCGATACCCTGTCTTGATAATCCAATAACTAAGGATCTGTATAAGGATGTGCTTATATACTACCCAGCCCCCACGAGTGTAACTGCCATCACAACGCTGGTAGTCAAGCAAAGATCCTAAGGGCTCTACCAATATGTATAAGCGATATGCTAAAAGAAACACATGCACATATTGAGGTAGAATCAAATCAGATAGCATGCTACAATATCGAGCAAGACTGTTATTATAGCTGTGAAATATCCCAAGCATCCAATATGTAATATACAATCCAGTATGATACAATAATGGCCTCTAGGGCATATATCACTAACATACCTTTGTGTTCAAGTCCTTCGGGTCTTCTTATCCTCTTCTTAAGCTCCTCTTTTGTCGGGATCAAGCTTGGTCGTCGGCCTCTTTGAGTCGAAGCCGATCCACCCGAGAGTCTATGATTCAAGTTCCAACCTCAAAAATAAGGTAACCAAAGTACCTAGTTTGCTAATCTAGGTAGCTTAGAAGATGCAGAGCGTTAATTAGATTAATTTATCTCAATGACCATAGGTTTCTCAATACATAAGAGTGCTTGGGTTTGAGGGGAAAAAAGAGAGCAAAGGAGGAAAGAGAATATCAAGTGTAGAATGAAGTGAAGAATGGCTAAGCTCAAAACTATCAAGAATTTCATTTTCAATAAACTATAGTAGCCATGCTTGAATAGTTATCACAAATGAATAATGAAAAGAAATAGCCATACTTCATACCATGCTTTATTTCACCTCATCCCTCCACCTCATTATCTATTTTCAATAAATAGATTTAACACGGATGAGGTGTCTTCTTCTGTCATTACTCAAGTAAAAATACAAGAATGCCCTCACCGTATATACATACCTGTATTCGTACTACAAAAAATACGAATACCAAGAGATAAAAATAATCCAATAATATACTAGAATGCGGTTTAATACTAAGCCCGCCAGTATTATCCGTCCGAACCAAATCCGTGTAGCTAGTACATGTATATGATCAGAACCCTGCACGTAAAACCATACGATCTCTACATCGTTTATCCTAAACTAGATAAACTCTCTATGTAGGATTCTAAAGACTCGATAGTATGCTGTCAGTGGGTTTAACCACAAGCTCGTCGGTGGCACTGGCTGTACTAAATTGATACTCAGGTACTTGTCGAAAAGAAAGCCGACGAGTAAACTCATCTAAACTCCTACCGAGTCTATCTGTGACAATCTCCGTACAGTCCGGTCTGTTCGTCTGAGAGTATCGCATACCGGGTCTAGGAGTGGAAAACTCAGAACCCTAATAATCTTACAAGTCGTGCTGATGTGGCTCAAGACCATCCGAAAATCTACTGATATAACTATCAGTAATTCTCAATCCACCATGGTCAGGGATTTATGGTGTTGGTCAACCGAACACAACACGACATCAACTCCCTATACCAGAAGAGACGAATCCCCAGCAATCACTCACTACCTCCATATGGTTCGGGACTGTACCCAACTAAAATCTGTTTTCACGACTCAGTAGAGCCGTGGTAGGGTAGTAATCAAAGAATGGTGGGAACTCACACGAGACAAATGACGATATCAGGTTGACAGACTATATGTACTCATGTGAGCAGAGAACCGCTATCTGATGATAGGTATAATACCATCTAGCCAGTTCTCGGCGAGTTCGTCTAGTGCACTCACCTCCAGTGAGCACCTGTATACAATTTTAGATGCATCACACCAATGGCTGTGGGACCAACCATCGCCCCTCGTCAGGATCTAGAAATGTATACTCTAGTCTATTCTGGAGTATCGATGCCCAGTCTCGATACTCCAATGACTAGGGACATTTAAGGATGTGCTTATCGACTACCCAGCTCCCATAAGTATGATTGCCATCATAATGCTGGTAGTCATCCTGTGGGTTTTATCAGCATGTTGAAGCGATATGAAATAACAAGTAAAACATATACACATGTTAAGATAAAAGCAAACCAAATAGTATACTATCATATCGAGCAAGATTGTCCTGTACATATATATCCCAAGCATACTATACAATGAAGGCCTCAAGGGTATAAATATCCAACAAAGGGTTGAAACATGTAGCCAATGGGACAATAGTGCAATAACTTAGCCAATACGCTACAAGGTTACTCTTGTACATATAATAAGAATTAAATATATGTCAGTGTTCAAAAGGAAGCGGTATTTTATTAAGGAAAAAACATACAAAGGTATATGGATTTTGGGGTCTATTTTTTACTTCTTTTTCTACAAATTCCCAAATGCCATAAGATTTTAACAAATCCTTCATCATGGTACTCCAACTCTGGTAGTTATCTTTGGTGAGATGATATCGAACAATCTCATCAAGGCTCATCTTCTTTTCTGGACGTCGGTTTCAAAACCTTATTGAATGGCGACGATCAAAACCTTACGCGTATCGGCGATCACCTGCTATGATACCATTGTTGTTATATAAAAATATGCCTAAAGTGATCTATGAAGGAGGAGAAGAACCTAAACTATTATAATGTAGGAAAAATCTCTAAACATTATTAATTTCAAATACCCTTCTCTTTAATAGATAATCTCTCTCTCTCTCTCTCTTAAATAATCTCTCTCGGTTACAAATTTTGAGCGATGACTTTTTAAATGGCCAATATATGATAAAACTAAATCTTCTCAAATTATTTTAAATTTATTTATAATTTAAAACTCTAACTAACTCAATCTAATTTAAACATAACTATTTAAATTTAAAACTTAAACTTAATCTAATAATTGAATTATAGTTTCCAACAAAGAAAGTTTTTTTTGGAATAGGAGTATGGCAAAAGAAACGGCCATCGCATTTGAATTGGTAATAAAGTCTTGTACAGTGTTCAAAAAGCATAACTGTACAAGCGGATAAAAAGAAAAATAACGAAGAACAGATCCCAGACCTGTCCGCATTTGAGGACAAATCTTAAATTTCCTATACATGGTCCGAACCCTTCCGTAACCCATATCCACCGTAACCAAACACGTCTAGCTAGGGATAAAATTAAAATCCTACACCTATAAAAGTAATCTAAGTGGTATTCACTCTTCTTAGATCTTAGGTTCAACCTAGTCATATCCTTTCCAGTTGTTTCTGCTTCTCATCTAATTTTCTTAGATTAAATACCAAAAATTTTTAGCTCGTGGTCATGGAATCAAGTGGAGAAAGCTAGGGTTAAGATTTTTAAGGTCAAATAGAAAGCTAGCATTTTGGAATTTAAGAGGTGTGAGAAAGGCCCTCTTTGATGTGATGGTCATTGGTTTTTCCAGATAAATAAAGGCCATGTTTAATATGTGAAACACCGCTCGTGCTCAAAGTCCCGTGTTTAACCAATCTTAACTAATAAATCTTAATCCGAGCCCAAAGCCTGCTCAAACATGTCCTGTTAGGGTTTGAGTTTATCTTTCCATTCAAATGGATGGATTTAATATGGTTGGAAGACCTGTTTAAAATAGCGGGTTTGGATTTGTTAACGGTTCAAAACCTATCCAACCCATGTATGCCTTAATAGCATGTAGCAAATAATTTTGCACAGGATTTTAGGCATAAAAAGAGCCGATCATTGTTTAGTTGTTTTTAATTTTTATAATTAATTGGCTTCGCAAATCCAATAATTTTTTATGTTTGGTCAGACAAAATTTAGAAAATGAAGTGCAACATTTGTTGCAGTCTTTGCTTAGGCCGCATATGATGATATTTGGAAACCTAAATAATTGCATGATTGCATTTTCCTAACTTGTAGCATTTTGCACCTAACGCTTTGTGGTTTGTTTGCAACTCAATTTCACTTCTAGGCTTACAAAATCGTACAAGCTCGCATATTCGTTTTTACGTTACGTTAAACCCAAACTCGTATATTCAGGCTTCAAACGAGTTTGGACGGATAACGGATTTAGACGGCACCGGTTGAGTTTTGTGAGCTTTTCGAGCTTAGCTCATTATAAATTATTTATAAAGATCAAAATTGCAAGACTTGGCATGAATTCTAGCAGGCATAGATGCACAAAATTTATGCTTTAACGAAAATGGATTTATTAATTAAACTTAAAGGCTACACCGGTTACATATCATATAATTTATTATACTGTGCACATTTCAACATTTGGAATTAAATGACTTTGGCCTGCATCAAATCAAGTGGGATATGGAAAGCGGGGTTGGTACGGCGGTATGGGGTTCAGTCGAGTGGGCTTGGCATCAAACCCATACCAAATTTGAAAATTTCATATGTAATCTATTACCTGCACCAGAATATTGGGTACGGTATAAGATGTCAAAAACCTCCGGGAATATCGGATTAAATTCGGATCAAACCTGGTTGTTTGATTGGATCCTTTCCTAAGTCAGTCCGGATGGGTTTGGATCAACTTGACTTTAACCCAAACATGACCTGGCTGACCATATCATGGCCTGAATCCAACACGATCCGCCTAACTCGATTAATGGTCATTTCGGATCGAGCGGCCCATTTAAATTGTATAATTTTTTGTATATTGTTACAAAATCTCAACTTCATCCTAAATTTTTTTAAAATAAATAATCGTAAATATTATAAGAGGATGCGAAGTATACAGTGCCACAACAGGAATTTCCACGGTGGCGAGACACGTGGCAATACACAATATATGGGTTCCTCTCACTTTACTCTTTTTAATTCAAATGCAATTAATATATGCAATTGCAAGATAATCATGCATATGGATTAAAAGATGGTATTGTGCTATGGCATCCGCCAATGTAGAAATTTCCTATAGTGTCATTTTATACTATATTTTCTTATATTATAAAAACATCAACTTATTTAATCTAAAAAGGTAACAAAGAACCCTAACCCAATTAGTCTAACTAACAGGCCATGTCGGGTTAAATTGTTTAATCATATTACAAGCACGGTCGAGCTAAGTTCGGAAAACCCGTGTTCAGTGACTGGGTGCACGTAATTTTGAAAGTCCTAATTCTACCGGTTGAAATTTCCATTAGAGTAACATATCAAAGTAGAAAGATCAAAATTTCCAAAATTTGAGCATGCCTTGTAAAAGCATAAAAAATAAATTTTGTGAAAGAGAGGAAAGTTCTAAAAACTCTACATTTTTGGTCGTTTTGAGCCATACATGTATGATGTAGCCAGCAACACCTAAAGACGTCTTCAAACAAACGACTTTGGAATTTTTGACTTGTTTGATCCAGTCTCTCTCTCTCCAGTCGAAGTTACCAAACATCCCACAGCTACCCTCCACGTGCCACTCTTCTCTCTCTCTGCGGCGGCCTTCGCCATCAAATCGGAGCTCCAATAGCAGCAGGCTTTATCGGTTGCAGATCTTCGTATTCTCATTCTTCTTCTTCTTTAACGAGTATTTTCTTATCGGCTCGGGATCCAGATCGAGGAATGCACGCGGCTCCGCCATCCCGCGGATCCGCGGGGGAGGATCCTAGGGTTTACCAAGCTTGGAAGGGCAGCAATGTAAGTCGCATGCATCTCTCTCTCTCTCTCTCTCTCTCTCTCTCTGGTTTTGCCTAATTTTAGAAAAATGTAGGGGTTAATTTGTGAAATTGATGGTGGTGATAGGGGGTTAGGGTTTCATTTGTATCATCCCATTTGCTGATTTTAGGTAATTTTGCTAGTTTTTGTTAAATGGTGGATATTTAATAGTAGAAACCTAATCATTTTTCCTTCTACTGTGAGTGATGCTTTTTTGAGTAGTGAAGTTATTAATAACTCATCTGAAAGATAGCAGGGAAAAAAGCTAGAATCTTTTAGCAATTTTCGCCGGAAAAATGGCACCTTTTTGCTTTGCACTTAGTTTTTGGTGGAGGAAGTTTTGTAGTTCATCATATTCCAATTGGCTTTTGATCCATCGACTACACTAGAAGCTAGAAACCAACCATTTATTCTCATTTTCCTTTATGGTAGTAGCAATGTGAATCTTGGGTTTTAATATTATATATGGAGAGTGTTTTTCATCACCCTATTGAGATAGGATGCGCTCGCTTTTCAGGTGCGTACATATTCCCTCTATCTAAGACATGCAGTGGTTTATTGATTGTGAGGATTCTGATATCCGGCAGCCGCGGACAAAGCTGCCGTTAATTACCCCCGCTTTGCGGCAAAGGAATCTCCGATTAACGGGTCGGATAAGTCATGCGAACTAAAAGTGCAATATGCGCTTGTTGTGTTTTGAAAACAATTTTGAGGGTGCTTTGGGTATATCGCGGGTCTCACAGAGTTTACGGGGGGCCCGCTACCCAGTAAGCGGGCCGGGGGTCAAGAGGGACAGCAGCTCCCTTGCGGGATGCGGGACAACACCCTATTAGAATTTTTTTGAAGGGAAGAAATCTTTCGAGTGTCGGATTGCTCCTGAAAGGGGAAGAGAGAAGTTGAGCCGGGAGGCCAAAAGGAGAACCCTTTTAAAAGGGTTTCCCCATGGGGAGACCCTGGCGGGGACCTTTTAAAGGGGGGCCCCGATGGCGGGGACCCCTTGGAGGGGGTCCCGACGGCAAGGACCCCTTTGGGGGGTTCCAAAGGCGGAAAATCCCTTTGCTGGGGTTTTCGAGATGGACATTCCCTTCGCGGGGATGTCCGTGGCGGCGATCCCTTTAGGGATCCCTACCAATGAGCGGAGGCGACGTGGGTGATGAAAACCATCGAGTTCTTTCGTTCAAAATGTATTTGCTCTGGGTGAAAACCATGGGCTTTCATCCCGAGACCCCTAGTTCTCTCTTGTTCTTCGAGCTTGATGAGGGAAGCTTGCTCATTTATTGAGTTTCAATCTTGGATCTTGGCTTCTTTGAGACGAAACTTTCCTTCTAGTGATGGGTTCTTTTCTATTCTAACGAGTTTTTTTTGTTTAGAGAGGATATGGGAGATGAGAGATCCAAAAGGAAATATCGTTCTTTTGGGTTTCCCTTAAGGAAGATGCAGATTTTTGGGAGCTCACAGAGGAGAGGATATGGAGGCTAAGAACCCTAATATTTTTGTGGGAGAAGAAAACCTTATCATTTCATCATCTTGTTGAGTTTAAATACCCTTACATATTTGCATATTAGCCCTTGGGCTTTATAAAATTGGGATTTTGCCCATTATTTCTACATTATTCATAGTTATTGCATATTAAATCTATTTTATTACAATTTAATTCTTTTCTTGTGATGGGGCCGACCCTATGCTTAAGCTTTGACCGGGCTAAGCTTGGGCCCACTTTCTTGGACTTGGGTTCGGGCATGGGCTCGGTTGCTTAGGTGTTGACTTTGACTTGTTGACTTTTTGAGCTCGACTGTAGGGTGTAATTTTTGATCCCAACAAAATGCCCCCCATCAATAAGTGCACGATGCATGTGTGCATCACGTGTATGAAATTGATTGATTTTCTTTCATGGAGATTGGTTTGATTCTCTTTTAGCGACGTAGAAATCGGTGTCATGAGACGGAGCTTTATTCCGACACGAAGGAAGATATTTCGACGTGCTACCGTTGGGAGGGTCGTTGCTTGACGTGCTTCCATTACGGAGGTCGATGTCTGACGTGTCGCCATTGCGGAAGGTCGATATTTGACGTGTCACCGGCGCGGAGGGTCGTTGATGTGCTACCGACGCAGAGGGTCGCTGTTTGACCTATCACCAGCGCAGAGGGTCGCTGTTTGACATGCTACAGAGGCGGATAGTCATTTCTTAACGTGATTCCGGCGCGGGGGTCATTTCTTGACGTGATTCCGGCGCGGGGGTCATTTCTTGACGTGATTCCGGTGCGGAGGTCGCTGCTTGACGTGATTCCGGTGCGGAGGCCGCTTGCTGACGTGTTTCCGGCACGGAGGTCGCTTGCTGACATGGTTCCGGAGCGAAGGTGGCCGCTTGACATGGTTCCGGTGTGGAAGTCGTTTGTTGACGTGCTTCCTGCATAGAGGTCGCTGCTTGCCGTGATTCCGGTGCGGAGGTCGCTGCTTGACGTGATTTCGGTGCGGAGGTCGCTGCTTGACATGATTTCGGTGCGGAGGTCGCCGCTGATGTGATTCCGGTACGGAGGTCGTTGCTTGACGTGATTCCGGTGCGGAGGTCGCTGGTTGACGTGATTCCGGTGCGGAGGTCGTTGCTTGATGTGTTTCCGACGAAGGAGTCGCTGTGGCTGACGTGTTTCCGACGAAGGGGTTATTTTTGAAGTGTTTCCGACGAAGGGGTCATTTTGGCCGACGTGTTTCTGATGAAGGGGTCATTTTTGATGTAAAGGTCGTTATTTGAATTGGTTGAATGGATTTGTTCCTGAAGTTTCCTATCTGTCCAGCGGGACTTTTGAGCTTGAAAGCACTGTTGTTTGGGATTTTAATTTGATTTGTTTGATTCCTGCCTTGTTCGGCGGGACCTTTGATCTTGGAAGCACTGCCGAGTGGGACTTGGAATTTGGATTTTTTGTTTGGATTGGAATTTGAAGGTTTTGAATAGAATTTAGATTTTTTAAAAATTGGTAAAGTTTGATTTTGAGGTGAGATTTGAACTGGAGTTGGATTTGAGTTTGGATTTGAGTTTGGATTGAAAGTTTGGAATTTTGGGGTTGGGGTTGGCTTCAGGTTGCTAACACTGGAGCATGAATGCCGTAGCAATTCATCATTTGCCGTTTGGGGATTTGGATGTTCGGATTCTGGTTGGCGTATGCATCGCCATACCGAAATATGGTACCAGAAATAACTCATCATTCGTCTTTGGAGGATTTGGAAATTTTGATTTTGGTTGATATCAGCATCACTAACACTGAAGTATGGTTTGATGAGCAAATCATCATTCGTCTTTGGAGGATCTTATTTGTTCCTAGTTTAATGACTTAGGGGTCATCTATTTCCCGTTTAACGACTTAGGGGTTATCTATTCCTAGTTTAACGATCTAGGGGTCATTATTGTTGGGAATTGAATTAGAATTTAAAGGTCCGGATTTTCGGAGTTGGAATTTAGACTTTGTCTGGATTTTAGCCAGGATTTGCATTAAGTTGGATTTAAAGTTGAGGATTGGATTTGGAATTTGGATTGTTTTGGTTAGAATTTGAAGATTTTGAATAGATTTTGGATTGAAAGTTTGAAATTTTAGGGATTTGAAATTTCGTTGTCGTTTGCATCGCTAACACTGGAATAGTATTAGGAGCGACTCATCATTCACCTTTGGAGGGGTTTAGATGTTTATTTGTATATACATGTATATTCCCAGTTTAACGATTTAGGGGTCAAAAGGTTTTTTCTTCTTCAGTTTGTGCCCTTTCGGGTTTTCATAAGCTCGCGGGTAGTCTCGTTGTTTTTACTCACGAAGTCTTTTCAGATTTTCATTTGTGCCCCTTTTGCTTGTGGATTGATCCTTTATTTCTTTTCTTTTATTTCTTTTTCTTCTCTTTTCTCTTATTTTCCAGTTTAACGATTTATGGGTCGACTATTCTCAATTTAACAACTTAGGGGTCGATGTTGCGCTTATCCTTTGTTTGGCCGTATTGGCGTCTTTTCGCAGAGTTATTTGATTTTCTTGGATTTTGGGTTTGATTGGGCTGAATTGATGGCTAACCTTAGGCTTTTCTTGAAGAAGCCGTAGTATTTTCTTCTTTTGGATAAGCATGTCCTACGAAGGCTGTGGCGGACTCGAGTTATTTCTTAAAGTGGACGATTGAGTTGCTTGGTATGCTCGTCATATCATCAACCTTGGAATAAACCATGACCAACTCTCTATCTTTTTCATGGAGCCACTTTTGAAGTTCTTGAAATAATACTTGTTATGTAGTTTTGGGGACGAAAACTGCGCTATCACCGTCATCTGATTCTTCAGGAGCTGTTGGCACTCTTTGTTTAGCTGTCTGAGCAGAGCCTTCATCATCATCTAAACCGAGCCGGGATTGGGCAGCGGCAACCATATCATTATCATGACTGTGAAGCATAGGAGAATTTGTTCTTTCGGGTCCCATGTAGACCGTATGGATTTTATATCCGTCCGTTGTCACATCATTAGTAGAGATATTTGCTGGGTTTTTGAACCATTGTTGTAGTCCGCTCCTTTTCAGAGGACAAATGACTGAGGACTGTCAGTCCGATCCGGATCTTACATACAATCGGTACTCTCTGTTCGAGTTCTTTCTTTTGGTTTTGTTCGGCGAGTGGAGCTTGGCGTCCCCTTGATGAGATTGTGCTATACTTTTGATTCTGGGCTTAGACACGCCTCTTTGCAGAATTCTTTGAATTGTCGTTTTCTTGACCTTTACGATCGTAGCATGCTTCTGCGCCGATTTTAACGATTCGAAAGAATTGTTGATTTTTACGGCAGATTTGGTTTTAGTCACAGGGTAACCATGTTCCTGAAACCTTATGACTTCCAAATGAGCAGGAGCCCTCACCCTTTTATTGGCTATATATTTGAGCCGTTTTTGCTTCAACTCTTCGGTTTTAAGGGCCTGGCAGGCATCTGCTTTCTTGGCAGCCGTCTTAGGCTGACAGCTAGAAAGTCTAGAGAAAAGACTTGCATTTGCGATCGTCATGGGCCCTGCCTAGGCTGGTCAGGACGTCTTGTTGCCCCTTGCGAGTTGACGGCCTTGCCCCCAGACGGAGAGATAGAAAGCCGCTCAAACACCGATTTATGCTTTGGATCGGATATCTTTGCGATCATGACGGTCGGCCTTTTTTTAGACCGGTTTGTTGATTTGGCTCATTGGAGCTTCCGCGTTTAGAGCGCTGACGGAGACCGAAGATAATATAATAGGCCTGGATTGGATTGGATGTCCTGCTTCCTGCTGCATGTGAATTGGTGTAGATGTCTCTCTGCCAGTGGTTTTGATTGTGTATTCAACAGTAGCCATATTGGAAGCCGGGCTTGTTTTTCCGGAAATTTAACATACATTAGTTTAAAGTCATTCCGGACATAACTTGAAAACTTTAGTTTGTTAAAGTTATTTTTAAAGTAGAGTTTAAAGTTAAAGAAGAGTTGGAGTGATTGGCCTTTACACATTGGGTTTTAATGATAAGTGGATTTCAATAATAAGACTCAAGCCTTATAGAGGTGTGACCCATTTTATATTTTATATCCATTTACTTCTCATAGTTTTTCCAATATGGGACTATTTAATTCACACATCTCAACATTCCCCCTCACGTGCAACCATCACTTTTTTTGGTGTGGTTGTCACGTGGAAAGTACAATACTTGTAGAGTAAGTCTCTTAGAGGCACCTTTTTAGGTGCCTGTAGCCTGCTTCTCTTAAATGTATTATTAAAGGTCCTGATCCCTAAGAAGATTATAAAGTTGAATGAAGCTTAGCGTGCATGTCACACACTGTGGTAAAGGAATCATCTAATTCTGTTCGGTGCCTTCATATAACTTCTTTTATCATATCTTGAGAGTTGCTAGGCTACTTTAACAACTTATTTGGCAATACAAGGCTTTCTGTAAAAACATCCAAACTCTTAAAACCATGGAAGCAATGGTGCTCTTCTCCCAGCCCTCAGGAATTAATTAATTAATAAACCCAAATTAAACCCAGACCTTTCCATAAAATATTTTCTTTTTTTTCTAAATACCTATAGAACTAGCTAGTAGGTTTGTTGTTCTCACCTATGAGATTGGTTATGTGTGTGATATACATCCTAAGCTTTGATATTTCGATTGGATCGATTTAATCCACACATCTTAACAAGTTTAATGTCATTTCGGACGTGAACTTATGGAGCAGGTACGTAAAGCAGTTCTTTGTTGGCATTCGAACACAAGGTAAAAGCGAAGAACGGCGAGCAGACCCTGGTCGTCATCCGTTAGTTGCGACTGACCAGCATTCAAAGTGCCATCATTGTTGAGCGTTGTTTGTTATTGAAAGTTGATCTGAATGAAGGAGCATGGTTCCGTACAGACAACAACGTATGTCTTGGCTGAGTTCGCTTGATCGTTTGACCCGATATATGGAAGGAGATATGTCCCACCAAGCGTGCCAGAATCTGTAGAGTGTTTTTCGTCACCATATTGAGATGTAATGCGCTCACTTGTCAGACGTGTACAGATTCTCTCTAGCTAAGATAGGCAGGGGTTTATTGATTGTGAGGATTCTAATTTTCGGTAGCCACGGACAAAGCCGCCGTTAATTACCGCTCGCTTTAAGACGAGTGAACCTCTGATTAATGGGCCGTATAAGTCATGTGAACTCAAAATACAATATGTACTTGTGTTTTGAAAACAATTTTGAAGGTGCTTTGGGCATATCGGAGGCCCGCAGAGTTTATGTGGTCCTGCTGCCTGGTTAGCGGGCTGGGGGTCAAGAAGACTAGTAGCCCTCTTACGGGGTGCGACTACCACCTCGTTAGAAATTTTTTTGAAGGGGAGAAGTTTTTTGAGTATCGAATTGCTCCCGAAAGGGGAAGATAGAGAGAAATTGAGTCAGGAGGGTAAAAAGAGAACCCTTTTAAGAGGGTTTTGAGGAGAGGTCCCCATGGGGAGATCCCGAACCTTGGAGGGGGTCCCAACGGCGGAAAATCCCCTTGCGGGGATTTCCGAGATGGACATTCCCCTCGTGGGGATGTCCGTGGCGGCAATCCCTTTGGGGATCCCTACCAACGAGCGGAGGCGACGTGGATGAGGCTTTCGTCGAGTTCTTTCGTTCAAAATGTGTTTGCTCGGGGTGAAAGCAATGAGCTTTCACCCCGAGAACCCTTGTTCTCTCTTGTTCTTCGAGCTTGATGAGAGAAGTTTGCTCCTTTATTGAGTTTTTATCTTGGATCTTGGTTTATTTGAGATGAAGCTTTCCTTGTAGAGATGGGTTCTTTTCTATTCTAATGGGTTCTTTTTGTTTAGAGAGTATAGAGGAGATGAGAGAGATCCAAAAGGAAATCTCTTTGTTTTGGGTCTCTCTTGAGGAAGATGCAGATTTTTGGGATCTCATAAAGAAGAGGATATGGAGGCTAAGAACCCTAGTATTTTTGTAGGAGAAGAAAATCTTATCATTTTATCATCTTGTTAGGTTTAAATACCCTTATATATTTGCATATTAGCCTTTAGGATTTACAAAATTGGGATTTTGCCCATTATTTCTACATTATTCATACTTATTGCTTATCAAATCTATTTTATTACAATTTAATTCTTTTTTTGAGATAGGGCCGGCCCCCATGCTTGAGCTTGGACCGGTCTGGTCTTAGGCCCACTTGCTTGGACTTGGGTTCGGGCGTAGGCCCGGTTGCTTGGACGTTGACTTTGACTTTTTGACTTTTTGACCTTGACTATAGAGTGTAATTTTTGACTGCAACATATATAGACGACCTACTTCTTAAGGTATGAAGATGGGTTTGATGTGGTTTCTTTGTGTTAAGTTGTGGTATTCCTTCTTCTATTGAAATACTTGGACAAAATGATTATGGCTACTTAAGGATGCCATTTGGTGTAAGCAAGCGGAGTTTTGAAACTTGGGCTTCAAATGGCAAAGGACAAGAGCTAGCAACCAAAGTTTTTCATGGTCGAGTGCTGTTGAAGCTGTTCCATTGAATGTCACTTTGGAGTTCATCACCTACTGCACCCATTTTTTTCTAAACTATGCATACCAACATCTATACGGACTGCTGGCAATGTGTTATACTCGTTGATCTCTTTAGATATTTTTTTTCGATGCTCCGGCATGGATTAAAGCACCTTCTACTCATCCAACCTAGTTTTAGCACCGAACAATCAACGAGCGGTTGAAGCTGACATCCGAATTTGGAGAGAAGCCGTTATTTTACCCATCCTTGGCATTTTTGGTCTCCTTTGTTAGCAATTTGGTCATGAGAATATATATAGATTAGCAAACATTCTTTGTGTAACTTGTTGAAGCGAAATGCAAAACTTCCAGTCAGGCAGCCATTCTATAAGATTTGAATGCCCCATCATATTTATCCACCAACCCACAATCTGATCGCATCGGCATATGGGTAATTAAAAGAGGCTTTGTAACATTATTTGTACAACTTGATCTTACTTAAATAATGGACCTGCATCTTCTCTAATTTCACAATCAGAAGCATCCACTGGCTTTGTCCTTCCATTGATAAGCTTATTCTAGCTTTGGCCTGAGCCTTTGCCAGTGCACGTGTTACATTAGCTCTAGCCACCTTAACCTGCTAGCAATAAGTTAACCACATGAAGCTACTAGTTTAAAAATTAAACAAGCGTAGTATCACAACTCAACTATAGGTAGTTTTCTCATTTAAAATTTGTGTGGCGCATCCACATACCTATTGTTTTGTCACCCCATTGTCAATGTTACTGGGTTCCTGCTCATTATACTGTGCGTCAATTGTCCATCTTCTGTAGCAATGAAACATCCACTCTAACATTGCATTCAAGTTCCAATACCCACTATCACTGTCCTCACCAGCCATCAGACCCCTTGCAGTTGCGCAGCTGTTATGGCGCCTGCTTCTCTTCATGGTACAATGGATGTTTTTTGTCACTTAGTTTGAGGAAACTCTCCAGTAAATAATTTTTCTTGGGAATCTTTCTGACAGCTCTAGGAAAGAAAGTGAAGGGTAGACACCAAGACACTTGTGAGATAGTTGTTTTAAGGTGAAACATGCTGGTAAAATTTTGTTGAAGCTTGTTGGAAAACTTGTGGAAACTGTTGAAGGATGGTTGTTCTTTAAATTGCTGTACAGTGCGTGTGCTTTTACATATTTATGATGCTTGTACTCTATATTTTGATTCAAATTTTTTATTGCTTTCTTAATCCTATTTATAATGCAAGTAATTTTTTTTATATAAATCCCTATCAGTTTTCTATAGGTTTTCTCATGACGTTACCTTTTAGAATCCATGTGGCTTCCCTTTTGATTCCAAACTGGGGTCTCATTAAAAATCTGTATCTTTTACTTGCAGTTCCGAAATGTTTTTCTGATTCCCTTGAGTTTCGTAGAAGTCTCTACTTTATCTTATTATATTCACGTTTTGTGTGTCCCCTTAATCCATCGCATTTGCAGTTTCCCACTCCTACTTCCCAAGATTGTTCAGCGTCTTATCCCCAATAGATGGGTTCTCACATATTTTTATCTTATCTTTGGCCTCACAACGGTCTATATGCTTTTAGCTACAGCTACTGAACCTCATCTTGCATCCTCTGCCATCTGGTCTGGTGGCGCAGGTGCTAGCCTCATCTTAATGCATGCATTTTGTCCTACCTGAAAATCTCTTTCACTGGATATCGTTACTTGTTTTTTCATTAGTGGCTCTATCTCCATAGGTAATCTATAGTTCTGATAGCGTAGTTTCCTCCCAATCTAAATTAAAAAATTTCATTTTAACTTGTCGGACATAAAATCTCGTTATGTTTCTGAAAAAGATAGAACCTAGTTCGACTACCCAACAAGGCATAACCGTATAACTAATTCTTAAGATAAGTGACTATAGGCACATGTGTAGTAAATAAAACATATTGTATACTAAGTACTTTGGTGCGTAGGAGGACAGGTGACCCCTTGATGGAGACTATCTTTATAAACTATTTAGGGAATCAGGTTCATATTAAGATTTAGTTAAGTTGATATGTACATTACATAGTTTGCTTTCTAATTGGTAATATATTTATGCTATTTGCCTTGTTTACTTATAAATGTACAAGCAATTCTGAAGGACATCCAGAATCTGCTATCTTGATCTTTCACCGTCACCTATACATAGATTAAGATATTTATACAATAAATAGAAATACTCCTATAGACCGGATAAATCATGAGGTCGGGCCTATGCCTCCTGGACCTGCACAGCTGCATCTCATGTATTCATCCTAATTTCCATATCGATAAAATCATCAAATGCCATCGAGGTGATAAATTTTCCATCCAAACATAAAAGAATAAGCATTATTGGAGCGATAGTATCCAATAGAATTCTTGTGAGGGTATTTAGCGTATTTTTAGTTTATATGATGACTTTATTGGATATAGTTGGTTAAATATCAATCTTGATTCTTCTTTGTAGAATATTAGCGATTCTCTTGTTATTAATTCTTATTTCATTGTTTTTTATTGTGTTTTTAGTCTAAAATAGTTTATTATTCGTTTCCAAACAGTATTTAGCATAAATTATTTGTATGCGTTGACAATATTTCTATGACTTCTCTCATTGCGTCATATCCTAGTTCTTGCGAGACATACATGTCCTCCCCATGTCCGGGTCCAAGTTATATCATAGCATGTCCATGGTGTCCATAACCAATCAGCTTTTGTTCTTTGATTTTTAAGCCCTATTAATGGCTTCACGATTATTACCCTAATATGGGTGCATCTTTTTCTACGAATAATTACTTCGAGTCATCTGCAAAAATGCTTCGTGAAACCATGCATTTCAAGTTATGCCGAAAGCTTGACTGCCATATGATGCTTATTGATCCTCTGCACAAATCTTAAGTTAATCCATTTAATGATTGCTCGATTCTAGACTTCATGGTGTTAAGGTTGGTTGTTGGTTTCCTTTCTTTCCTCATCATGCCATGTATTGTCCTCCAAGATGTTTTCAATGAAGAATTTATTTTAATATATAGTTGATATATGTTCTGCAGATATTTTTCCTTCAAGGGAGGTTCATATTTGGACCCGATGTGAGATCGTTATTTCTTACCATATTTCTAATTGTTGCTCCCGTCGTGGTTTTTTGCGTATGCGTTGCCAGAAAGCTAGTGGATCATTTTTCTCATCATCTTGGGATATTAATACTGGTAGTTGCAGTTGTGTTCACAATTTATGTGAGTATTACCTCTTTTGCTAGTTTCTGTCATGATATATATTTTATTTACGGGAAGCTCTTTTTATTTTACTGGTTGTGTAAGAATCTACAACTGTCATGAAATAGTATATTCTACTCCAATATTTTCATCAGCGTATTGTATCTTCAGTGGTGTCTGAAGAGTTGGTTTTTCCACCTTCTAATCTAATATGGAGTCTTTCACGCTTCGCCTGTTGGTGTTCTAAAATCCATCTTATGTAAAGCTTCTTCTGTTTTCCTGGGGAGCATTTAGAAGTCATCTCGTAATTGTTGTACAAGTTGATATTTAGTATTTGATACATAGATTAGCTTATATGAACCCTTCTGTGCTGAGGGCCTGAGGCCCTCTCTGGAAGTTATTTACAGAAACTGACTGAGAAAACAGGATCCAAATATATGCTTACAACATCCATCTATCAAAATTCAGAAAACAAGTGACGCTGATTTGGCAAGCAAAAAGATATGAACATATCACCCATTTTGTGTCCCTGAGTTCTTTGTTTAGAACGCAGAGTTTAAAACCTTAATATTTCTCATGATTGATAAAATATTAAATGTCAGAAAGCTTTTAGGTTACTTGGGCATCCCAACCAGTAATGATTAAAAAGACGCCGAAGTCGCTTGGATTGTGAAAAAAATACTTTTAGCCTGTCAATCCATGTCCACACAACTTAATGCCAAGAAACAATTTAGTACTTGTGCTGGTAAGACATTTTGGCGATATTGCAGGAAGTGGGAACACATCATTGTCTTTTCGTGGTTCTTGAGGTAATGTGCTGTTCATTAAGTATTAGGCCGTCTTAATCAACTATCAAAATTTGAGCTGTTACAGTTAAAAGCCTTTTGCTCCTAATATATCATTTTTTATTTATCAAATTTATCTTATCTCCTTTCATCTGTCAGTTTTCATAGTTTATAATATTAGAAGTAATGACCAATGAGTATCAAACAAAGAGTCAACATCACCATGTGTATTATGATAATTTCAGCTGTTACAGTTAAAAGCCTTTTGCTCCTAATATATTGTTCTGTATTTATCAAATTTATCTTATCTCCTTTCATCTGTCAGTTTTCATAGTTTATAATATTAGAAGTAATGACTAATGAGTATCAACCAAAGAGCCAACATCACCATGGAAGTGTATTATGATGAAAGACTAAAACATGGAAGAATGAGGTAAGAAATGCGTAATTTGTTGTTTAGGTGTGGTATGAATTATAAGTTTAAATTGTTGTACATCAGGCTTCTTTTCAACTTATCAATAAAGGTTACTCATGACCATACATACATAAGGGTTCATGGAATGACTGCTCCCTAGGCCCGGTAGTATTCAGCCCCCTTCAAAAAAAATGCCATGTTTTACTTGTCTGTATAATTCCATTCCTAGTGGTAGTTATTTTTTTTAACAGTTATAGTGGCTACCAAATACTGAGCACTGGCAAGTATGAATTTTAGTATCATTATTGGCAACTCCTTTTTTCTTTTTTATCAGTAAATTTAGAGGGATGTTTACCTACCCTGATACAGCATGCTCTTCTAGCTTGTTGAATTAGTGGAGTGTAATTATCTAAAGAGCTACATACAATTAAAATAATTCTGATTATATAGTTCCCAGATTCTTTGAAGACTAATCATTATCAATGACAACCATTTTATGATGTATAAATTTGTATGTTGCTGTTGGTTTAAAATTTACTCTACCTCGCGCTCTTGCTTTTTCCCTACTATGTAAAATTCTCATAGGTTGAAAAGTCTCATTAGTTTTGTTTTCTAGGATCTGGCGCTCCTACTTCTAACCTCTGGAAGAGATCCAGGTATCATACCTCGTAATGCACATCCTCCAGAGCCAGAAGGTTATGATGGCAACATTGAAGTTGGGGGAGTTCAAACACCACAGCTGCGTTTGCCCCGGTCAAAGGATGTCATTGTCAATGGCATGACAGTGAAAATTAAATATTGTGATACTTGCATGCTTTATCGACCTCCTCGTTGTTCCCACTGTTCAATCTGCAACAACTGCGTGGAGCGTTTCGACCATCACTGCCCCTGGGTGGGCCAGTGCATTGGACTTGTAAGTACAATTACTCGGAACTTGATTTCCCATTAATGTAAAGCGGTAATCATATTGATTACTTATAATTTGAGGATAGAATCTGAATAGGATTTTGCTCAAGTAAGTTTTGAGACAGTTATATATCAGTTCATACCAATTATCTATTTACTTTTTGTAGATTATTATCTGGTTTGCTCGCTTACAACAACAGTTCCATATTTCTTGCTTATGCAGTTCATCAATTTATGTTTTTTTATAAAAAATTTACACTTAAGACTATTTATATTTTATTCTATTTCCTTTATTTTGTTATACTTGTCAAATAATTAATCATAGATTAGTTCACCGATGGACTTGGAATGAGAAATAGGAAAAGATCATTAAGAAAAAAAGGGTAGAGAATTTATATCATTCTTTGTAGGTTCTCAAATCAACTAGGAAATGAAGTTACTGTTAGCATAATCATGAAGATTCACATACGAAAGAATTACTATGATCAAAACCACTGTCCAATGCAATCTCTGTATTTGCATAGGTTTCATGTCATAAATTTAGTACCAGTGATGGAAGTACTTGCCACCTCAATTGTACCTACAACTTTAAAATAATAAAAGTTAGTTATATTCGTCAGTATAATACTAATATACTATAATTAATAACTAATCAATTTAGTATGTTGGGTATACCATATGAAGGGACAACAGTTTAATGTATGCTGACAGATTAGTTATAAAAAAAATTAATGGGTGTCTTTAGCATTAACCAATTGCTAACTACTTCAATTGATTATTGGAAATGTCCACTAATAATTAAATCTATAAATATTTGTGTATAAACCCTTTAACTACTAACCATGAAAAATCCATTAGATCTAAACTTTGTTAATAGGTTATTTGGTTGGAGGGAATCAGCACATAACCTATGAATTAGAATTCCTATGTCTATGCTATTCTCAGATGTTTAAAGAGAAAAGGAGAAAATGAGACTTGATCTCAATATATCCACCAACCACTGTCCAATGCAATCTCTGCCTCCCTCCGCCATCTTGCTTATGATTTCAGTATTAATCTTTCGTCGTTGACGAGCTTTGTCAACTTCCCCCTCCCCCCTATTTGAGGGTCGTCTATATTCGGAGTCTTGACTTCTCTTTTCTTTTTACCCTTGTCCCCTCTACTTATTGGTGAAAAATTTTTGGACCTAAAAGAACTTATAGGGATGGGAATTTATAAAAAATGTATTTTTAATTATTGAATTTTACTCAAATGAATTATATTGTTGGTGGGATTGTTCCCTCATCCCTTCGAACATCCTTCCAAAATAAAAAAGTCCTACTAACAAATATAAAATATTTGTGATTATAGCTGTAGTCTAAATCGAACTATATAAGATCACTAGCATTATGCATGTTCTATGCATGCGTGAGTGAAGAAAAAATTTGGCATACGGATGATTTTTGTTTCTTTCTTGACTGTTAAACTCAAGAATTATTTTTTGGCTAAGTTTGTTCATTTTACGAAGAGAAATTATTTTGTACTGGATATTTTTTAAGGATATAAAGGTAATAAAACATGACATAGTTTTATTCTAGAATCCTCTCATGGATGTTTCTTCTTTTGCATTTTTCTTTAAAAATGAGCAATTTTTTGTTCATGCTTCTAGCCCCATAAGTTTGAGTTATAATAATAAAGATAATGAAAATATCAGCGAAAATGAGATAAATCATATAGTATCTAGAAACAGTCAAAAATTTATTAAAGAACTTTATTATCAATAAAACCTAACAAATCTTCAATACGTGCATTTTCTTTTTAGAAGTAAATAAAAATAAGAGCAATAGTAAATCAGATCGAATTCTAAATTCCTAACAAAAATATCAATTGCCCAACAATTAAAACTCATAACAAATTAATAAACAACCAAAATTGTAATCAATAAACACAAATAAATTACTAAATGCTTGAAAGATAAGATCCGATCTCTACAAAATTCTCGACGGCTAAGATCTCGAAAAATCTAATTTCCATCACTTCTTCCCAATTTTAGAAGAGTCACCACTTTGTGAACCTAGGAAAACAAAAATGATCTCTCGACCATGCAAATATTTCAATCAACTATAGGTTCTTCTGAACTCTTTGAGTTTAGAGATCAAATGAAAGTGCATGCTTAACTACTTTTGGAATATTAGCAAGGTTTAAATTAGCATTTGAAGTAAGATTCAGTTTTTAAACCTGAACATTTAAATATATAGATTGTCAATATTTGACTTAACTTTTCATAACATATGATTCATAACCCATCGTTGGACAATGGAAAATGCCCTAATTAGAAGAAGTTACAATTGTAATATATAACACAACTAGGAGAAAGGGTAAGCTTAAACTAACATGAATAGAGGCAATTAAAAACGACATGTTAATTTTTAACTTAACCAAGAAAAAACCTTAATTGAGGAAATGGAAGAAAATAATTCATACAAGCAACCCTCAAAATTTGTGATAAAGGCTTTTGATGTATACTTTTGTTCAAGTATATTGTTTCATTAATGTATCTAGATATTCTATTACCAATACAATCTCATGCTTAAACTCTTCACTCGGTCGATAACCAGTAATTACAATTCCACATCATTATTAATCATAGCTATCAACAATCGGATCTCAAAATATATAAAAAATATTTTATGCAATACGTAAATGTTTATTGCTAAATTACCCCCAAATAAACAATCATGAAATCATGAATTGTGTCATGTCCAACCATGATTATGTTATCATGATGCATGTTCGTAAAGGAGTAAACTGATGTAGAAATAAAAGAACAAAAAACCAATTCTAGCAACATCACTGTGCATCAATGTGTAGTCAATTAATCTTAATAGAATTTTATTGGATTCACTTTAAAAATTAGGCAATTTAACAACTCTAGATTTAAATGAACCATCGACATGTGAAGGAAGAGCAGTCGATTCAATGAAATGAGGATCAATAGACTCGACTGTCACTTAGCTCTACTCAATAGTAGTGAAAAGAATCAAGGAGAAATAAATTTATTGGCATAATAATTCATGAGTACATACTAGATATATAGAGAGGATAATAGACCACTTCTCCTATTATAACTGATGTGGGACTAAAGCTAATAACTAATTATATTCACAATACTCCCCGCAAGCTGGAGTGTAGATGTCAATCATGTCAAGTTTGGATAGAAAAGTGAAAACCGGTCGAGAAAGTGGTTTGGTAAGGATATCTGCTAGTTGAACCTAAAAGGAAACATGTTGGAGTGCGACCACTTTATCTGTCACCTTATAACAAATAAAGTGATAATCTATTTCGATATGCTTAGTCTGTTCATGAAAAACTGGATTCAGCAATCTGGATTGCAGCCTTGTTATCACAGAAAAGTGCACTCGGAAGAGAAGAGTGAACCTCAAGATCTGTTAGAAGGGGGACGAGTCATACCAACTCAGCAACTGTATGTGCCATGGATCTATACTCAGCCTCAGCAGAAGAACGAACTACTATTTCTTGCTCCTCCATATAACCAAGTTTCTTCCCAAGAATACACAGTAACCACCAGTGAAACGATGATCATCAATAAATCTAGCAAAGTCAGCATCTGTAAAGGCTGTAAGCGACAACGTAGACGATGGTTTGTAGAGAAGATCCTGTCCTGTAAAAGCTTTGATGCATATGAGAATATACTCAACTGTCTTAAGACGAGAGGTCAAAGGATCTTGCATATACTGACTCACTTTGCTAACGGTAAAGACAATATCAAGACAAGTGACAGCGAGGTAAATAAGCTTCCCAACCCGACGTCGATATCGTCCTGGGTCAAGCGGTGGAGGATCCGAGAGAGAGCTCAATCGAGATAGCTTGACATGGAATCCATGAGTGCCTGCTGGTCTACATCCCAGAAATCCTGTCTCGGATAAAAGATCGAGTATATACTTGCGCTGAGAGAACTGTAATCTACCAGAATTCCGTGACGCTTCAATTCCAGAAAGTATCTAAATGGCTCAAGCTCCTTGGTATGAAAGTGTGAAACCAAATATTCTTTTACCTTAGAGATACCAGCAAAATCATCTCTACTAATGGTAATATCATTAATATACATCAGCACAATTACTATGCCTTGAGGATGACTATGTGTAAAGAGAAATGTGTCGGCGCGACTGCGTTTGAAGCCAATATGTCGTAGAACCGTACTAAACTTTTCAAATCAAACACGTGGTGACTGCTTCAAACCAAATAAGATTTATGTAGGAGACAACCATGAACTCTTCCGATCGCTCAAAACCAAGAGACTGCTGCATGTAAATGGTCTTCAAAAGATCGCCATTCAGAAAGGCATTCTTTACACTAAGTTGATGAAGTGGCTACGTCTTAGAAACAATTGAGAATATAAGAATACGAACTGAGCTCAATTTGGCAACTGGAGAAAAGTCTCAACATAATCCAGACTATACTGCCGAGTAAATCCCTTGAACACCAATTGAACTTTGAGACGGTTAATCGTCCTATCTGAATTTTGCTTGACAGTAAAGACCCATCGACAGCCGACAACCTTCTTATCTGAAGACGGAGGTACCAATTTCCAAGTCCGATTGAAGCGCAGTGTGGCAAACTCCTCTAACATGGCTGCATTTCAACCTGGGTGCTGAAGTACTTCCTGAACAGAAAAAGGAAGAGTGAGGGCAGACAAGGAAGAAACAAACTGACGAGCAGATTGTGTCAGTCTATGATAAGAAACAAAATTAGAAATCGGATGTGCTGTGATACAGGAATGCTTATCCTTGCGTAAGATAATAAGAAGAGAGATTTTCTTCCAAAGGCAGCAGTTGTGGAGAACCAGGAATAGTGGACTGTAACGGAGTACCCGCAGAAAAATTAGAAACAGTGGGAGTGGGCAGTATCAGAATTGAGAGGAAACCCTAATTTCCTCTTTCCCAAACCCTAACCCTAATTCTCTAGCCCTAGCCACCTTTTCCTCTTTCCTATTGCCGCAGCCTTGCCTCCTTTCCTCTCCTCTGTCCCCTACTGCATCACCCGCACCATGATCCTCCTCTGCCCTCACCACACCAGCACTACCAACGCACCACGCCTGCACCACCCTCCCTCGTACCACGCCAACTCCACACCATGCCTCCTTGGCACCAGCTCCACCCTTCGTTGATCTGATCCGGACATGATCCCGCACCACCAGCACCCATGCCTTTCATGTCCGCTGCCCTCTGCTTGTAGACTTCCTCCTTCTCCAATGATGTTGCCCCATCCATGCCAATCGCAGCTCTCTCGAACCCTTGTCCTAACCCTCGCCAACAGCCGCATGGCAACAATCGTCTGTGCTCCTCTCGATCGTCTTGCTACTCTTGTACTCGCTCGTGTGTTAGACGACCTTATTCTCTGTCTCATGGTCTACTTCTGCACCGTTCATGAATTCTGATTTAGCCTCTGATGGCCGTGTGATCGCATGGTCATTCCCCTATTACTGCTCGTGATCGTGTTCCCCATAGACATCCTGCCCCAGACATCCACACCAGCTGCTACTAACCGACCTTCCTCTTCTGCCAGCGAGCTACCTTTATCCAGTGCCGAGTGAGGCCAGTTTCGTCGTTTCCTCTCTTCTATAGTTTCTGCCAACCATACTACTCCGTCAGGTATATCGTTCCTTTCTCATTCTAAGTCGTGGGTCGCCGACTCCGACGCCTCACATCATATGCCTCGTGATGGACCGTTTTGTTAGTGTATATGCCCTAGAGGCCATTACTGTATCATACTAGTTTGTATATTACTTAATGGAAGCTTAGGATATTCACCTTGTATATACAATCTTGCTCAAAATAGTAGTATGCTACTTGGTTTGTTTCTACTTCAATATGTACATGTGTTTATTTTAGTATATCGCCTATATACATTAGTGGAGCCCTTAGGATCTTTGCTTGATTACCAGCGTTGTGATGGCAGTCACACTAGTGGGGCTGGATAATCTATAAGCACATCCTTATGCAGGTCCCTGGTCGCAGGACTATCGAGACAGGGCATCGATACTCCGGAGTAGACTAGCGCATGCGCTTCTCATCCCAGTATGGGAGACGGTCTGTCCCACAGCCGTCGGTACGTCGTACTTGAGATAGTATCCGGGTGCTCGTTGGGTTACGAGTACACTGGACAGGACTCGTCGGGAACTGACTAGTTGGTATTATGCCTATCGTCAGTTATCAGTTCCCAGGTGACATGAGTACAGCTTAGTCCGCTGACTTGACACTGTCACTTCGCCTCGAGTGTGTTCCCACTGTACTTTGATTACTACCCTACCAGGGCTTAAAGGAGTCGTGCAAACAGGTGGTAGTTGGGTGCAGTTCCGAAACACTTGGAGGCAGTGGTGGTTAGACAGGATTCGTCTCTCCCGGTATTGGGGGTTGACACCGTGCTGTGTCTAGGAGAGCCATTACACGAGTAGTCCCTGGCCAGGGCAAACGAGATATACTGGTAGGCTTCCAGTGTTATCTCAGGGTGTTTTGGGCTTCACTCCGACACGACTTGTACCGCTATTGGGGACTGACGTTTGCCGTCCCCTAGGCCCGCCATGCGATGTATCAGACGAACAGACCGGACTGTACGGAGAATGTCACATTCAGGCTCAGTAGGAGTTCAGATGGGTTTCGCCTCGTCAGTCTTCTTGTCGGCATCTATCTGGGGACCGTTACGCACAGCTAGTGCCGCTTGCGGTCTGTGGTTAAACCCACTGCCAGCGTAGTGTCGAGTCTTTAGAGTCTCATACAGAAAGCTATTCGTCTTTAGGCAAAAGAGTAGAGGTCTCATGGTTTTGCGACAGGTCGCATGGTTTTGCGACAGGGTTCGGTCACATCCGTGCACTTGTGCACGTACAGTGTCCGGACAGTTCACACTAGCGGGCTTTGATTTAAGCCCGATCCTAGTGTACCTTTTGGGATTGGTTTTATCCAGTATGCATTCGTGTTCCTCGGAACGCGGATGCGGGTGTGTATGCACAGTTGACGGAGAGACAGAGGCAGATGATTCTCATTAGGGTTGTTGACCGTTGACAGTTGACTATTGGCTTTTTGCTCAACCCTAATGAGAATATGATATGTGATTAACAATTATATTAATTAAGTATTATGGTGACATGGTTGTTGAGGGATTGACTTTGTTGACTTGTTGACTTTTGTTGACTTGTTGACTTTGTTGACCGGTTGACTAGGCTTGACTAGTTGACCATCATGATAACTATAGCTATCATTTCATGGCAAAGACTTTTGCTTGCTTGCTCTTTTGTGCAAAATGAGTGCATGAAATGATATGGCTATGGTTGCTTAAACCATCACATAATACTTGATTGATATGAGGTGTTATGATTGCTTTGGATTATGAAAGCCAAATGAGAAAAGTCTTCTCTCATTCTTTCATGCTCATTCTCTCTCTTGTTCTTGAGCTCTCATCTTCCTCCTCTTGCTCTCCCTCTCTTGATTCTATGGTTCACTTGTCTCATGAGTTGAGAACCAAGAACCATAGATAAAATCCCATACAAACTCTTCTCTACTCACTCTAGTTCACAAGGTTTAGCAAACCGAGTGAACTAGTTTCTTCAAAGTTCGAAGAAGGAGCCAAAGGTTGAAGCTTTCAGGTGGATCTATCTTCGGCGCAAGGAGACGACGGGGAGAAGCCGATTCGGACGACCATCGAAGCTTGAAGACGAAGGAGTTCGAGAAAAAGAAAGGTATGACCCCCTAACCGAGTAGTTAGCAACTCGTAGTTAGGTTGTTAGTTAGATGTTTAACAAAGATCCGGGTTTTAAGTCCATGTTACCACCTCTAAGAAAATCGTTTTTTATCAAATTCCGCATGCTCGAAAGTACCGGGAGAGGTAGCATGGACTTACAGTGGTATCAGAGCCTAGTTAAACTCTATCTAACATGTTAGCAAAGTAGCTAGAAGATCGATCAAAGGAAAAGTCGCAAAACGAACCCCGTTTTTTAAACTTTCTGTCGATTTTAAAAGTGCTGGAAATTTTTTTTGAGATACACCAAAAATCGACTCAGGGTTTTCTGAAGAAACTGCAAAAATTTGATCCCCTAACTCGATCAAAGCGCCGCGGAACCGCGGCCGAGTTGACTCGGTCATGGGGTTTCTTCTTTGCAGTTTGCTCATAGGGGTATTTTGGGATTTTTGGAATATGTATTTTCTGCCCAGATTTTCCAGAACGAAAATTTTGTGTTTGGGGCCTAAAAATCCGTATTTTTGATCGAACTTCTAAAAGACTTTAGCTGACGGGTTTTTCTGTGATGTGATATTTGTATTGAACGTCTGCTAATCGCTATATGTCGATTAGTGGGAGTTATACAAATCTGTGATCTGTAATGTTATTAGAATGTGTATATGAATTCATTGGATTGTCGCGGGTGAATAGCCGGGGTTGTGAGACGGGAGTTTTCTTTTCTTTCAATTCATGTAAATTTGTAAATTGATGTAATAATTATTTGTATGGCCGCACAACCGGGTCGGGGGTTGTAGCCGTCATTGTATAATTTCTTTTTACTGTTTTTGCTCCTAGGATAGACCCATGGAGGGGGTGCACAAACTACCGGGTATCTCGAAGTGCCGAGTGGCCTACTCACGTCGTTGAGGGAGGTTGCTCCGCTTCGGATATTTGGCGGGTAGTTTGCCGCACCCGTAGGGGTTTTGGGTGGGGTATTGGCTATTCACCGCGACCGTGTAATCTGCTTTTCGTTACAGGCTCGTACGAATTGTGGATTCCTAGTATATCCAATGTGTTCATCTATGATCTGAAATGGCTATCATTGCAATATATCTATATATGATATTATTTAGGCGTTGCTTATGTTTTACAGCCGCGCTAGCCCAGCCCCCGCTCTGTCGTTAGTTAAGTAACCTAACGGGTAATGACGGGGCCCGTGGCGAATGCGAATGGCATAAGCGTACGTCATATTTTGGTTGTTTTCTGCAATGGTAGGATTAAATGATGGGACGCATTAAAAGAACTAATACAAGAATATCACGCATTAAAAGAACTAATGCAAGATAATAAACCAAGCTAAAGTCGTTGGAACACTTTCGAAAAACCACTCGGTTCTTTTCAAAACCAACTTTTAAATGCGGAGCTTGAGCCACTCCTTTTAAAAGCTATCTCGTTCCATCGATTATATCAAGTTCACTACGTTCACGGTTTCGCCAAAAACCATTCGTAGCCCTCCGTCGTTTCGTATGAATATTCAATAGTATTCAAGCTATGTTTGTTGACCTTCGTCAAGGTATAGTGATTGGTAGCTGTTGGGTATTCATATGTAGCATAGATAGATGTGTTGGTTTGGGACATTCGCATTACCTTGTTGACCTTCGTCAAGGGTATATACGGGTGGATTCAAATTAACCTGGATAATGACGGGCAGAACTTGACATGTGACTTATGATTTGTTGACCTTCGTCAAGGTCATAAGAGCATGGGGCAAAAATCCACATCGGGAGTTTCATAAGTACTGAAACTTGCTAGATTTGCATACCACTTGGAGTGTGATGATTCTGGTAGGATTCCTTCAGTTTCGTCACGCGATGATATTTGGATCCCGATCCTACTGTGAGTATATGCTACTCCTCGGGAAATTTCTCGCTAAACGATCAATGCTATAAACCTAGTAGGTGTCTAGAAAGGTGTTAGCGGGGCTACGCCCCCAGGGAAAAGAGGTTATTTAATTAAGTAACTTCGCGAAAGCGTTGGAAAACCTCTCTCGAAGTACCGACACTGGCCTGGCTGAACGGTTAAGCAAGTATTGTACGGTGAGATTGATCCTGACTAATTCTTCCTTTTTGGTTTGAGGAGGGATTCGAGAAACAGTGGGAGCCATCCTGTTTAGACAAACTAAAAACCACTCTAAACTTGCAAGAGCATCATGCTGAGTGTTTCTTCTCTCTCCTAATTGCAGCGACCAATCGACATGACTGGATTTAAGTTACTCCTAGATAAAAACATACTGACAGGGCCAAACTACAAAGATTGGCTCAGGAATGTCAAAATGGTAATCACTTACGACAAGCTGGGGTATCTTCTTACCATCAAAGCTCCCCCTGTCCCTGGTCCCACTTCCAGCGTCGCGGATAAGGAAATCCGTAAGACTTGGGAGATTGATAGCGCGAAGGCTAAGTGCCTCGTACTTGCCTCTATGGACAATGAACATCAGAGGAGGCACGAGAATATGGACTTGGAATCTATATTTCTTCATACAAAAGAACTGTATGGAGAGCAATCTCGTATCGCAAGATACGAAGCGTCGAAAAAGTTATTTTCGGCAAGGATGGCCGTCGGATCATCAGTAGCAGAATACGTGCTTAAGATGATCGGCTACATTGAGGAGCTCGCGGACCTAGGGACCACATTGGAGAGTGAGCTCTATACGGACTTAGTTCTCCAGTCCCTTCCTTCCACTTACGCCCAGTTCATAATGAACTTCAACTTACAAGAAAAGGAAGTTGAACTTTCAGAGCTCCTCAACATGCTGAGGAGCGCAGAGGGCACCCTACAGAAAGGTAGGGAAACATCCACTTTGTTTGTAGGAGGATCATCTTCTTCTAGGTCCAAGGCGAAAGCCAAGGGAAAGAAGAAGAAAGCCCCCGCCAAACCAAGAGGCGGTGTTAGTAAAATGGATACGAAGGGAAAAGCTAAAGCAACAAAGAAAGCGGGGAAGCTTGTGGATAAGGAAGAATGTTTCTATTGTCATAAGAAAGGACACTGGAAGAATGATTGCAGGGCCTGGAAGGCCAGAACACAGGAATTGAAGCAGGTTGCAGCTTCAGCTTCAGGTGTATATGTTATTGAAAACTGTCTTTCAATAAACTCTACTTCCTGGGTATTGGATACCGGATCAGGATCTCATATCTGTAATTCTTTGCAGGCGTTGAGAAACCGTAGTGTTTTGAAAGCAGGTGACATGACCCTCAGAGTTGCAAACGGAGCTAGCATGGATACTAAAACCGTGGGGGACTATCACCTGGGAATGTCAGATGGACATGTTTTGGTTTTGCGTAATTGCTTTTTTGTACCCAACGCAACTTGTAATATCATTTCTGTATCTTTGGTTTCTAAAGAAGGTTATGAATTTGCGTTTGTAAGCAATGTTGTAAACATTCACCTTAATCAAGTTCTGATTGGGTCAGGTACATTGAGCAATGGTATATACGTATTAAACCAACCACAGATTTTCAATGTCCAGAATACACACAAAAGAAAGTCTCCGGAAATAAATCAGACTTTCTTATGGCATTGTAGACTGGGTCACATCAATGAGAGAAGGTTGACAAAGTTACATACAGAAGGATATTTGAATCCGTTCGAATATCAATCGTATGCCACTTGTCAATTCTGTCTCAAAGGAAAGATGACAAAGTCTCCGTTCACTGGACACGGAGTAAGAGCGAGCGAGCTCTTGGGACTCGTACACAGCGACGTGTGCGGTCCAATGTCTACACATGCGCGAAGCGGTTATTCTTACTTCATTACTTTTACGGATGACTTTTCAAGGTACGGTTATGTCTTCTTAATGAAACATAAGTCCGAAGCCTTTGGAAAATTCCAGGAATATAAGAATGAAGTAGAAAAACAAACCGGCAAAAGTATCTAGATCCTAAGATCGGATCGAGGTGGTGAATACTTGAGTGCCGAGTTCCTGGACTATTTAAAAGAGAATGGAATTCTCTCTCAGCTTACTCCTCCATACACTCCGCAACATAATGGTGTATCAGAGAGACGGAACCGAGCCCTATTGGATATGGTACGGTCCATGATGAGTAACGCTGAGTTACCGCGATCATTCTGGAGGTATGCGCTAGAATCAGCTGCGTACCTTTTGAACCGAGTTCCAACTAAGACTGTGCCTACTACACCATATGAGATGTGGTGTGGGAAGAGACTCTATCTTAAGCATATTAAGACATGGGGATGTCCAGCTTTTGTTAAAAAGCAGCATGCGGACAAGCTCGAGGCACGCTCAGTACAGTGTAAGTTCGTGGGATATCCAAAGAACTCTAAGGGATATTTCTTCTACTGCGAAGAGGAACAAAAAGTTCTTGTTTCTCGTCATGCCTACTTCTTGGAAACTGAGTTTTTAGAAACCCAGATAAGTGGGAGCACAGTAGAACTGGAAGAAATTCCAGAACCTCGAGCTATTACTGAAAGCTTAGTGGAACCAGAGGGTTCAAAAGAACAGGACATTCCTACGCCGCTCCGCAGGAGTAGTAGGCAGTCTCATCCGCCCGAGAGATACTACGGTTTTCTTATAGACGGGGATAGAGAGGATTGCATCATAGATTATGATGAGCCTACTAGCTTCCAGCAGGCCGTTCAGAGCGTTGACTCAGTAAAATGGCTAGATGCAATGCGGACCGAAATGGAGTCCATGTACACCAACAAAGTATGGACGTTGGACATTGCTCCAGACGGGGTAAAACCCGTAGGATGCAAGTGGATCTTCAAAAGGAAGATTGGTGTAGATGGACAGGTTGAGACCTATAAAGCTAGACTTGTTGCAAAGGGTTTCCGTCAAAGACCTGGCTTGGACTATGACGAAACCTTTTCTCCAGTGGCTATACTGAAATCCATTCGGATCCTTCTTGCCATTACTGCCTTCCACGATTATGAGATCTGGCAAATGGACGTAAAGACCGCTTTTCTAAATGGAAATTTAGAGGAGTGTGTCTATATGGACCAACCAGAGGGTTTCATTCAGAGTGGGAGCAGCGGAAAGGTGTGCAAGTTGCTTAAGTCCATCTATGGACTAAAGCAGGCATCGCGGAGTTGGAACATCTGTTTTGATGAGACGGTCAAGGAATTTGGCTTTATCAAAAATCCAGATGAACTATGCATCTATAGTAGATTTGTAGCAAGAACTGTAGTATTCCTCGTTTTATACGTGGATGACATTCTCTTAATAGGAAATGACATTCCTATGCTACAATCTGTCAAGGGGTTCTTGTCGCACAGGTTCTCCATGAAAGACCTGGATGATGCCTCATACATCCTGGGGATCCGGATCCATCGTGATAGATCCAAGAGGATATTAGGACTTTCACAGTCCAGGTACATCGACACCATACTGAAAAGATTCAGTATGGAAGATTCCAAGCGCGGTAACCTACCGGCTTGTCATGGGATCACCTTCTCTAAAGAGATGTCTCCCAAGACTGATTTGGAGAGAGATCGCATGTCTATTATACCCTACGCTTCTGCGGTAGGCTCTATAATGTATGCGATGTTGTGTACCAGACCGGATGTAGCTTATGCACTGAGTGTGGTAAGCCGGTATCAGTCAAACCCTAGGGAGAAACACTGGATAGCGGTAAAGAACATTCTCAAGTACCTGAGAAGGACTAAGGAGATGTTCTTGGTGTATGGCGGAAAAGACCTCCACATCGAGGCCTTTGCTGACTCCAGCTTCCAGAGTGACAAGGATGATTCCAAGTCCATGTCGGGTTTTGTCTTTACCCTCAATGGAGGGGCGGTGTGTTGGAAGAGTTCCAAACAGGAAACCGTTGCAGACTCGACGATGGAAGCGGAATACATCGCTGCATCTGATGCCGCAAAAGAAGCTGTCTGGATGAGGAAGTTCTTGAAAGAACTTCAGGTGGTTCCGTCCATTGTTGATCCAATACCTCTGTATTGCGACAACAACGGGGCTATAGCTTTAGCGAAGGAACCCAGGTCCCATCAGAGATCCAGACACATCTTGAGGCGGTATCACCTGATCAGGGAGATCGTGGATCGCCGGGAGATCGAGGTTCGGAGAGTCGCTTCAGAAGATAACACTGCAGATCCATTCACCAAGGCCTTGCCCCAGACTCAGTTCGAGCGGCTGATCGAGATGATAGGTCTTCGATACGCCAGTACATGGCCTTAGTGCAAGTGGGAGATTGTTAGTGTATATGCCCTAGAGGCCATTACTGTATCATACTAGTTTGTATATTACTTAATGGAAGCTTGGGATATTCACCTTGTATATACAATCTTGCTCAAAATAGTAGTATGCTACTTGGTTTGTTTCTACTTCAATGTGTACATGTGTTTATTTTAGTATATCGCCTATACACATTAGTGGAGCCCTTAGGATCTTTGCTTGATTACCAGCGTTGTGATGGCAGTCACACTAGTGGGGCTGAGTAATCTATAAGCACATCCTTATGCAGGTCCTTGGTCGCAGGACTATCGAGACAGGGCATCGATATTCCGGAGTAGACTAGCGCATGCGCTTCTCATCCCAGTATGGGAGACGGTCTGTCCCACAGCCGTCGGTACGTCGTACTTGAGATAGTATGCGGGTGCTCGTTGGGTTACGAGTACACTGGACAGGACTCGTCGGGAACTGACTAGTTGGTATTATGCCTATCGTCAGTTATCAGTTCCCAGGTGACATGAGTACAGCTTAGTCCGCTGACTTGACACTGTCACTTCGCCTCGAGTGTGTTCCCACTGTACTTTGATTACTACCCTACCACGGCTCAAAGGAGTCGTGCAAACAGGTGGTAGTTGGGTGCAGTTCCGAAGCACTTGGAGGCAGTGACGGTTAGACAGGATTCGTCTCTCCCGGTATTGGGGGTTGACACCGCGCTGTGTCTAGGAGAGCCATTACACGAGTAGTCCCTGGCCAGAGTAAACGAGATATACTGGTAGGCTTCCAGTGTTATCTCAGGGTGTTTTGGGCTTCACTCCGACACGACTTGTACCACTATAGGGGGACTGACGTTTGCCACCCCCTAGGCCCGCCATGCGATGTATCAGACGAACAGACCGGACTGTACGGAGAATGTCACATTCAGGCTCAGCAGGAGTTCAGATGGGTTTCGCCTCGTCAGTCTTCTTGTCGGCATCTATCTGGGGACCGTTACGCACAGCTAGTGCCGCTTGCGGTCTGTGGTTAAACCCACTGCCAGCGTAGTGTCGAGTCTTTAGAGTCCCACATGTTGCGCCACGGCATCGTCCCGGTCTACTACTCGAGGCCAAAATGCGGAATCAAAATTTTTCTTAACTTTAACCGGCGCTACCGCGGACAATATACCCGGATCGTGACCATTAACCTAATGCTAGCAAACAAGAGAAGGGGTGAGAGATATACTGAGTGATCCGTGTCCTCCGGTCTTCTCGTCGTCGTCCCGATCTCCCGCGGAATCTCCGTCCGTCGCCTCCTCGTCAAAACGGGCACCACATCGCCGGGTTGTTTTACGGGTTCCCACCTCTGGACCGAGGCAACTCGGACGCGAAGTTGGCGAGCCGACGCGTTCAAGAGATGCTGTAGACTAGTGTAGAAAATTTTTGTCTCAATGGGGTGAAGTTGCCTTGGTGATGGAGGAATCAAAGAATGAACTATGGAGAGATGTGTGGAATCAATTTTTTTTTAGCAAAGGAAAAATGAAAAATGAGATGAAGATATCACTCTACAAAATGAATCCCCTCTCTTCTCTCAAGTGGCCGGCCACACATAAGAATGGGGTGGGTTTCAACAAGGGAGGTGAGTGTAGGAGACCAAAGAGGTGACCACATCCAAAGACCATCATAACAATATCAAATCAATTCAAATCAACATAAAGCAAGAAAATGATGATAGAAAAGAATGGTATCAAATGATGCTATCATAATCTCCCATTTCACAAATAAACCCTCCACAAAATGTTATTTGCACACTTGCAAATAATCCCCTCCATCGGAAAGTCCGGCCGTGAAGAAACAAAGGAAAACCGGCCGGAACGGAATGCAAACTGGCAACTTCAGAAAACTGATCCCGTAATAAATTACAGGAAAACCCCGCTACTGCATATACATGCCTGCATTTGTATTCCCACTAAATACAAATGCAACGAGACAAAATCTACACTGTCAAATACTAGGATCCGGCTTAAACCAAAGCCGGCTAGTAAAAACCGTCCGATCACGATCCGTGCAATACCGCACGTATCTGATCGAACCCTGCCATATCTCCATACGGCCTCTACAGCGTTTCGCCCGAAACTTGAGAACTGAGTGTGTGGTGGACTCTAAAGACTCGTCAATACTATGGCTGTGGATTTAACCACTAGCACGTCAGAGGTATTAGACATACGTGACGGGCCACCAGCTATTGACCAAAAGGGACGCCGATGAGCGAACTCATCCTGACACCCCACTGAGCCTGTCAGTGACAATATCCGTACAGTCCGGTCCGTTCGTCTATGAGCATCGCATGGCGGGCCTAGGGGGTTGGTAAAAGTCAGACCCCTAAAAGCGGTACAAGTCGTGTCGGAGTGTAGCCCAGAACACCCTGAGATACTACTGGAATACCTACCAGTAAATCTCCTGCCTCGGCCAAGGGCTTTGGGTAATGGCTCTCCTAGACACAGCGCAACCTCACCCTCAATACCGGGAGAGACGAACCCCTGCAGATCCGCTCACTGCCTCCATGTGGCTCGGGACTGTACCCAACTAAAACCTGTTTGCACGACTCCTTTGAGCCATGGTAGGGTAGTAATCAAAGCACAGTGGGAACTCACACGAGACAAATGACGATCTCAGGTCGATGAACTAACCTGTACACATGTCACCAGAGAACTGCTATCTGAAGTCTGGTATAATCCCAACTAGCAGGTTCCCGGCGAGTCCTGTCCGGTGTACTCATAACCCAATGAGCACCTGTATACATCTTAGGTGAACCAACTAACACCAATGGCTTGTGAGACCGGCCATCGCCCCTCGTCGGGGTCTCGACTGTATACACTAGTCTACTAATGGAGTATCGATGCCCAGTCTCGAAACTCCTACGACTAGGGACCTTTTAAGGATGTGCTTATAGACTCCAGCTCTCACGTATATGATTGCCCTCATACTGCTGGTAGTCAAGCAAGAATCCTAGGGGCTCTATCAACGTGTAATAGCGACTCGTAAGGTCACCTAAAGCAGTACATGATGATAAAGATAAACCAGATAGCATACTATCATCTCGAGTAAGACTGTCCTACCGGGATAGGTCCTCCCTCAATCATTGCAATCACGTGCCTGTGATCCAATAATTGACTCTGAGGGCACTATCTCCAACAATCTCCCACTTGCACTCAAGGCTAATTATTGCGATGTCGCATACTCACATCCCGTGTGATACCGAACACCCAACTCCTCTACTAGTCAGTCTCACAAAGCTCATTTGCGAAACTATTGCGTTCGAGGAATAGCCTCAGTGGGTGGATCCGCTGTGGTGTTTCTTTCTATGTCTCTCTTTATCTCAAGTTCGCGGAGAAAACCATCTCCCGAAAAGAGCAATACCTGTCTTAGAATGTGTCTGGATATCTGATGGGACCTAGCTCATAAATGAACTCCAAACCCAAACTTCTTAGACTGTATCGTCAACTGAACTTAATCAGTATCCTGCGCCATGCATTTCCCTCAGTATTCACCTGGACCACCTGTCCAAAATACTGCCCCTCGTCAGAGAGAAAACTATAACTCTGACAGCCACTCTGCCATCCAGGTCACCTTGGAAGCCTGGAATGATAACCGTCTCCAAAAGGAGGCTGCCGTTATCAAATCCCTAGAACATTCACTTATGTTCTAAAGCTGCTTCCGATCGTTTCTCCAGGATTGGATTAACATCAACTTATTGCATCTACTGCAAGAACAACATCTGGTGTGGTACTTGACATCTCATGATTGACTCAATTGCCTAAGCAAGTAATCTGCCAATCATGCACATCCCTCTCTATTTTAGTCCATAAGACACCTTTAGAGAGGGTGACTCCATCACCTGCAGGTATACTACCATGCCAGGAGTCGTCCATTCTAAATACTCATAGAATGCTGTCAAAGTACCCAGATTGGGAAACCACCCAAATCTAGATCTAAAACCATAGATCCAATAACCGGAATGTAGAATATTCAAGTCCTTTGTGGAGAAACCACTGTGTGACAACCAAAGAATAACCGATCGTAGTATAGGAATATCACTTCCTACTCTGCGTATGTCATCCAAATACCAGGACATCACACCCTACTACCTTCTTTACAGATCAATCCCCTATTCTGATGAAGTCAAACCCATGACTGTCACATCAGAAATAGATGATCTATCTCCGCTATTTTTGCTTAAGTCTATAAATAGACATAAGCCTCTTGCCCACTTTGCTTCCGTTGCTCCTACTGACTACGACAACCCTCTGGCAGAGTCATATAGACGTACACTTCTAAAGCAAGTTTAGAACGACGCTATATTCATCCTCCTGCCGGGTCTCACAGTCTGGAACAACAGCAATGGCAAGTCTGGGTAAACAAGAACCTCCCTGTCACCGTCCTTGAGCATACCGAAGTACCTCTCGGGTGCCTGAGGTTACCCACCATATCTGCGGAGTGGCCAATGGAATGTCAAATCAGATTGAATCTTTAGGTTCTTATCAAATCTTCAGTAATCGTTTGCGGTTCTGGAATCACTTCCAGTTCTACCATACTCCCACTACTGTTTTTCTGAAAAAAATCCATTTCTTTTAAAATGTGGCGAGTCAAGAGCAATATCACTATTGATCTTCCAGATGGTAGAAAGTCAACCATCATCATAGCCTGGGTCAACCCACAAACAGCCATTACAGAATCGTGCCTTGAGTTATCCAGAGTCTGGTTTTAAGCATAAGCCAGACAACTCCCCGTACCTTAACAATGTCAAGATATGAACTGTTCTATATCAAATATAGAAACAGAGGCACTAATTTAATTGAACCTGATTCAAATCATGCAGCTGTCTCCAGTGCATGTCAACAAAATGGAGAGAGGCCGATCAGCGTTACTCAACTTAGGAATACTTCCAATTATGAGTAACCTGAAAGAGAAGCAAGTTCTCTTAATCATTACTATCAACTGAATACCATACACAAGTATCTACATCTTCGATCACCTTGAAGAATCCCGATACTTGCAATACCTGGTTCTCTACTTTATTCTTATACCTATAACTTCTCAAAACTTGGACCCTGTGTTTCTACGAAACACCTGTCTAAGAACTAGAGAAGTCATAAGTAAACCGAATATAGTACAAGGACCAACCCCTCTGTCCTAATGGACACTGGACAATATACAATACTCTGTATAAGTCCTCTGAGTCTAGTGACTCATTCACTGTGTGTCGTAGGTTGAAAACTGTACTTATGGTTAAGAAGAATTACACCGCCGTTTAATACTTCTTACCTAACCATCCACTGATATAAGTAAATGTCATAGATATAATTTCAAAAAGGTACATCTCACTCTATAAAAATAGACGTACAGATATATCAATTTGAAATTGGTGCACAACAGCGGATATTCAAAACCAAAAATTTGCCGACCTGCAAACAACCCAGGTGACTTCCTCAAATATCACCAATTACAACGAATTCTGATATAATGAGGACAATCACCAAATTCCCAATAACTTACTCCAACTCATCATCTGTAAAACCATACAGATATGAGAATCATACCTGGTAAATACATACCCTGGAGCAAGTGTCTAATTGGGAAATCAGTTTTCTTTAACAGTACACAGTGAAACTGAAACATTAAAATGTTTCGATGGGGTATCCTGGTATTCCTAGTAATGCCTCTTCCAATATCCAGATTCACAACTGTAACCGTATAATTCTTTGCCACCTCTCCAAATACCTTTATATGTCTTTAGTCATTACTTTCTGTACACCCCTTTAGGCCAAATGGTTTTCTTCCTTTCCTACCGTTCGGCACCAGCCTATGGTTTGGAAGAAGACTATCCAATAAGCATAATGGGTGTACTGTCCTAATCCTAGGATCACTCGCAATGCGAGAGAAGGTGAAGATAAAAGACAACCGAATAAACCTTATTCCTATTTCTCCTGAACCAAGATCCATCCCCGAACTGGAACAAGTTCCTTTCGAGTTCGTATATAACCATACGATGGATTATCCAATAAACTTGGGATCTTCGTAGTGACACGGAGTGTCCTGGAGAAATACAAAGGTGATTTAGGATTGGCGAAGAAATACTTGGTTCGGTCGTGAATAGCAGTCGCAATTTACTTTGCCCTCTTACTAATCCCTTGCTTTGTCTTAACTTAATACCTTCTGTATACCGTTTAGGCTAATTGGTTTTCTTCATTCCCCACCGTTCGGCACCAGCCTAAGGTTTGGAAGAAGACTATCCAATTTGCGTAATAGGTGTACTATCTCCTAAACCAAGGAGTACTCTCAACCTGAGAGAAGGTAAAAGTAAAAGACAACTGAATAGTCCTATTCGTTTTCTCCAGAACCGGAAACCATCCTCGAATTCCTTCGAGTTCGTATATAACCATACGATGGTTTTGTCCAATAGAAGTGGACGTTCATAGTAATACGGGGTGTCCTGGAGAAAAGGGTAAAAGTAGGAGTGGCAATGAGGTTTGCAACTCTGACAATCCAAAAGCCAGTGTTAAGAAGGTTCGGTTAACTTGGTCACTGAGTCATAGTGTAGGGTCGGGTCAATGGTCGCTGCCAAAGAGAGAGAAAAGAAATACTCAGCGTGCACTCTAACCTAGATCAAAGTGGTTATCACTTTATCTAATCAGGAAACCTTCCACCGTAACGTCAAATTCTTCCCCAAACCTGAAAGAAGAATTAGTCGGGATCACCCGAGGAGTAAACCAACTCATCAGTGGGAATCGGGATCCAACTATCATCGCATGATAACGTGACGGAATCCACTCACGTCACCACACTCCAGAAGGTATGCGCATGCCCGGCAAGTTTCAGTTTCTTTAGAAACTCCCGATGTAATTTTTACCCCTAGGACTCAAGTGACCTTGACACAGTCAACAAATCAAAGAGTCCTAGTCAAGTTCAACCCGTCATTATCCTGGATTGCATTAAACCCACCCGTACGAGCCCTTGACACAGTCAATAAGGCCGCATGACTGTCCTAACCAATCCCATTAATATGCTACAAACAAACACTACTTAGCTACCGCACACTACGCCTTGACACAGTCAACAAACGCAGCACGAATACTAAGTAATACTTGTAAGAAATGACGGAGGGCTACGTCCAGTTTTTGGCGAAAAACTTTTAACGTAATGAACTTGATATCGTTGAAGGAACTGCATAGTTTTTATAAAAAGTATAGTGACGAAAACCCTTTGCTAAAGAGGTCACTCCCGGTGAAGAGATCTCGGCTCTTTCCCCGTAGAATGAGGTGCAGGATATTCCAATTGAATACCACGATGCAAAGCAAAAAGTACTCGGCTATAGTGAAGTTATTGCCCTGACGCAAACTTCTGTCCAAGGGGTCACTCCCGGTGAAGGGATCTCGGCCCTTGCCTCGTCGACTGAGGAGCAGGATATTCCAACTGAATACCACGATGCAAAACAAAAGTGAACGCCCTTGCAAAAACAGCTTTTTGAAAAAGTGTTCCAACAACATCAGAATAGGTTTGTTTATCTTGCATTGATCCGAATCAACGCAGTCCTATCAATTTATCACACCACAAAAGAACGAAAATAATGATGTACGTATATGCCATCCGCATTCGCCACTAGGTCCCGTCATCACCCGTTAGGTTACTTAACTAACGACAGAGCGGGGACTGGACTAGCGCGGATGCAAAACATATACAACATCTACTAATATATATATAATATATAATTTTCGTTCAAGGCGTGATAAAATGCAACATCACAGAAATGTAACCAGCATCACAGAACAATACAGATATCTGGGATCCCCGGGTTTCATAGAGCCGCTACTGAAACCCGACGTTCCCCTGGTCGTGTGGATAGCCTGTGCAATGAAAATCCTAGACCCCTACGGGCGCGGCAAGTCACCCGCCAAAACCTGAAGCGAGGCAGCCCCCTTCAGCAACGTGAATGGACCACCCAGCACTTCACGGAATCCGGTAACTTGGGCACCCCTCCTGGGTCAACCTGTACCCCCTACGAGTGCGGCGAATAGCCCGCCAATTCTAGAGTGAAGCCCCCTCCGTCTCAATGCCATGAGATGCGGGCTCGTTGCCCTCTAGAACCCGGCTATCCGTGCACCCCTCCGCGGGGCAATCCTATTACAGAAAGTAAAATATACATACAACGGGTACATCGACCGCAACCTGGTCGTGCCCCAAAAGAATAATACAAACAGGCAGTGACGGCAGTCCACATGTCGGACGCTCGCCCCGCAATATCAAATGTACATATAAAACAAAACTGTACTACCACTGCAACCAGGCTATCCCCCACGACCAATCCGCAACATCACAGCACAACACGGAACATCAACGTGAATGTCACGTTCGCAAATCCGTCTAACCGGGCTATAGCAGTTAGACAGGATTTACCGATCAAGTGACATTCACGGTCGCAGATATAATGTAAATACTGTGAACTAGCATGTTTAAAATATCCGATCGAACAAATATACCCAAGTGGGCCCCAAGCACTACTGTAGCACTCACAGAAAATCTGGGCCCAAAAAGAATGTCCCAAAACCCATAATTCTATGTCAGAAGCACACTGGAAAAAATTGGTGAAATGAAGCCTAAATTCTGCGGCGGAACCGCGGCCAAAGTGGGGTTATGGCCGCGGTTCCGCGGTCGTTTTGAAGGATCATGTTACCAAATTTTTCCAGTGATCTTAGAATACCATGTACATCATTCTGAAACAACCTGAAAAATTTTTAGAGTTCAAAAAAATTCGACAGAAACCTGATGCACACGAAATACGGTTTTTGGGATTTTTTTTCGATCGGGTCTTTAAACACACTAGAGCAAGCTAGACTAGGTTAATGGCGTGGCTCTAATACCATGTTGCGCCACGGCAGCGCCCCGGCCTACTACTCGAGACCAAAATGCGGAATCAAAATTTTTCTTAACTTTAACCGGCGCTACCGCGGACAATATACCCGGATCGTGACCATTAACCTAATGCTAGCAAACAAGAGAAGGGGTGAGAGATATACCGAGTGATCCGTGTCCTCCGGTCTTCTCGTCGTCGTCCCGATCTCCCGCGGAATCTCCGTCCGTCGCCTCCTCGTCGAAACGGGCACCACATCGTCGGGTTCTTTTACGGGCTCCCACTTCTGGACCGAGGCAACTCGGACGCGAAGTTGGCGAGCCGACGCGTCCAAGAGATGCTGTAGACTAGTGTAGAAAATCTTTGTCTCAATGGGGTGAAGTTGCCTTGGTGATGGAGGAATCAAAGAATGAACTATGGAGAGATGTGTGGAATCAATTTTTTTTTAGCAAAGGAAAAATGAAAAATGAGATGAAGATATCACTCTACAAAATGAATCCCCTTTCTTCTCTCAAGTGGCCGGCCACACATAAGAATGGGGTGGGTTTCAACAAGGGAGGTGAGTGTAGGAGACCAAAGAGGTGACCACATCCAAAGACCATCATAACAATATCAAATCAATTCAAATCAACATAAATCAAGAAAATGATGATAGAAAAGAATGGTATCAAATGATGCTATCATAATCTCCCATTTCACAAATAAACCCTCCACAAAATGTTATTTGCACACTTGCAAATAACCCCCTCCATCGGAAAGTCCGGCCTTGAAGAAACAAAGGAAAACCGGCTGGAACGGAATGCAAACTGGCAACTTCAGAAAACTGATCCCGTAATAAATTACAGGAAAACCCCGCTACTGCATATACATGCCTGCATTTGTATTCCCACTAAATACAAATGCAACGAGACAAAATCTACACTGTCAAATACTAGGTTCCGGCTTAAACCAAAGCCGGCTAGTAAAAACGTCCGATCACGATCCGTGCAATACCGCACGTATCTGATCGAACCCTGCCATATCTCCATACGGCCTCTACAGCATTTCGCCCGAAACTTGAGTAACTGAGTGTGTGGTGGACTCTAAAGACTCGTCAATACTATGGCTGTGGATTTAACCACTAGCACGTCAGAGATATTAGCCATACGTGACGGGCCACCAGCTATTGACCAAAAGGGACGTCGATGAGCGAACTCATCCTGACACCCTACTGAGCCTGTCAGTGACAATATCCGTACAGTCCGGTCCGTTCGTCTATGAGCATCGCATGGCGGGCCTAGGGGGTTGGTAAAAGTTAGACCCCCAAAAGTGGTACAAGTCGTGTCGGAGTGTAGCCCAGAACACCCTGAGATACTACTGGAATACCTACCAGTAAATCTCCTGCCTCGGCCAAGGGCTTTGGGTAATGGCTCTCCTAGACACAGCGCGACCTCACCCCCAATACCGGGAGAGACGAACCCCTGCAGATCCGCTCACTGCCTCCATGTGGCTCGGGACTGTACCCAACTAAAACCTGTTTGCACGACTCCTTTGAGCCGTGGTAGGGTAGTAATCAAAGCATATTGGGAACTCACACGAGACAAATGACGATCTCAGGTCGATGAACTAACCTGTACACATGTCACCAGGGAACTGCTATCTGACGTCTGGTATAATCCCAACTAGCAGGTTCCCGGCGAGTCCTGTCCGGTGTACTCATAACCCAATGAGCACCTGTATACATCTTAGGTGAACCAACTAACACCAATGGCTTGTGAGACCGGCCATCGCCCCTCGTCGGGGTCTCGACTGTATACACTAGTCTACTAATGGAGTATCGATGCCCAGTCTCGAAACTCCCACGACTATGGACCTTTTAAGGATGTGCTTATAGACTCCAGCTCTCACGTATATGATCGCCCTCATACTGCTGGTAGTCAAGCAAGAATCCTAGGGGCTCTATCAACGTGTAATAGCGACTCGTAAGGTCACCTAAAGCAGTACACGATGATAAAGATAAACCAGATAGCATACTATCATCTCGAGTAAGACTGTCCTACCGGGATAGGTCCTCCCTCAATCATTGCAATCACGTGCCTGTGATCCAATAATTGACTCTGAGGGCACTATCTCCAACACCACACAGAAAGCTATTCGCCTTTAGGCAAAAGAGTAGAGGTCGCATGGTTTTGCGACAGGGTTCGGTCACATCCGTGCACTTGTGCACGTACAGTGTCCGGACAGTTCACACAGCGGGCTTTGGTTTAAGCCAGATCCTAGTGTACCTTTTGGGATTGGTTTTATCCAGTATGCATTCGTGTTCCTCGGAACGCGGATGCGGGTGTGTATGCACAGTTGAAGGAGAGACAGAGGCAGAGGATTCTCATTAGGGTTGTTGACAGTTGACTATTTGCTCAACCCTAATGAGAATATGATATGTGATTAACAATTATATTAATTAAGTATTATGGTGACATGGTTGTTGAGGGGTTGACTTTGTTGACTTGTTGACTTTTGTTGACTTGTTGACCGGTTGACTAGGCTTGACTAGTTGACCATCATGATAACTATAGCTATCATTTCATGGCAAAGACTTTTGCTTGCTTGCTCTTTTGTGCAAAATGAGTGCATGAAATGATATGGCTATGGTTGCTTAAACCATCACATAATACTTGATTGATATGAGGTGTTATGATTGTTTTGGATTATGAGAGCCAAATGAGAAAAGTCTTCTCTCATTCTTTCATGCTCATTCTCTCTCTTGTTCTTGAGCTCTCATCTTCCTCCTCTTGCTCTCCCTCTCTTGATTCTATGGTTCACTTGTCTCATGAGTTGAGAACCAAGAACCATAGATAAAATCCCATACAAACTCTTCTCTACTCACTCTAGTTCACAAGGTTTAGCAAACCGAGTGAACTAGTTTCTTCAAAGTTCGAAGAAGGAGCCAAAGGTTGAAGCTTTCAGGTGGATCTATCTTCGGCGCAAGGAGACGACGGGGAGAAGCCGATTCGGACGACCATCGAAGCTTGAAGACGAAGGAGTTCGAGAAAAAGAAAGGTATAACCCCCTAACCGAGTAGTTCGCAATTCGTAGTTAGGTTGTTAGTTAGATGTTTAACAAAGATCCGGGTTTTAAGTCCATGTTACCACCTCTAAGAAAATCGTTTTTTATCAAATTCCGCATGCCCGAAAGTACCGGGAGAGGTAGTATGGACTTACACGTTTGACCTTTCTTCTAGTCCTCACAAGTTTATTTTCATGACTGATGGTAATACCATTTATGTTTTTGGCTCTACTGATTTATCACTTTATCTTTACATCTAAAAATGCTTTAGTTGTGTTATCTTTAAAACAAAACTTGCTTTCTATTTATCAGTTTACAAATGATTCTTACTACTCCGTAACATTTTATCCCTCACTTTGTGATCCAGGATCTTCTGATGAAGCAGCGGATTGGTTGGGGGGCATGAACAGAATGGACTATACTATGTTGGTCTTCCCAGTACGTCTGCAGCTATTTCTACTATCCAGTAGTATCGGAGACTTAGTCACCTTCATCTTTCTTCTTTACATACTATGCTTCCTTCTCTTGACTTATCAGAGTTAATCATGTATTCTTGGTAAACATCATCGCTCCTCTTTTCCTCCAGTTAATAAAAGACATGATTTACCTTTTGCGTTAGTTCACTCCGATATTTGGGGTCCTTTTAAATTTTCTAGTGTGTTTGGTTTTAAGTAGTTTAGGACTTTTATCGATGATCATTCACGTATGATTTAGTTGTATTTTCTGCGTAATAGGTCTGAACTTTTGTCAACCTTTAAAATCTTCGTAACTGAGATTGCTAATCAATTTGGTGTTTCCGTAAAGGTTTTTCGTTCAGATAATATTAAGAAATTTATTAGCACGGAGTTTACTGGCTTTTGTCAGACCCATGGTATATTGCATCAAACTTCATGTTATATTCAGCAAAATGGGATTGCTGAGTGGAAGAACCAACATTTGTTTGAGGTAGCTCGTTCTCTTGTTTTGCATATGCACGTTTTTAAACGATTGTGGAATTTTGCGGTCTTAGCTGTCTGTTTTTATATCAATCGTATGCTTTCTCTGATTCTAAGCAACCGATTCCCTTTCTCTATTTTGTTTCCACACTGCAAGCCTTTTCATGTTCCTCCCGAGGTGTTTGGTTGTCTATATTATTCTCATATTTTAGGTCTTCAGATAGACAAACTTGATTCTCGAGCTACTCGTATGGTATTTGTAAGTTAGTCACGATCCCAGAAAGGATATGTTTATTTTGACGCCGTCCCTTCTAAAGTTTGTATTTCATGTGATGTGACCTTAGAAGATCAAGTATATTTTCCACCACCTGTCACGGACCCCGCGTTTACTATCCATGTTCCTCACCTATCTTCCTCGGAGCTTGAGTCGTCCATTCAACTTGGTCGTCCTAGTTTTAAGCCCGTGTTCCCCTATCCACAGGTATATCACCGTCGTGACCCAAAAAGCCCATCACTCTCTCAACTTTAAATAATCTAAAGTTTAACACGGTATTAGAGCCAATGACTCGATCCTCCACACCAAAGAAAAAGGAGTGTTGAAAATAAAAACCAAATGATGGGACTTTAAAGATAGTTCCACATTGGAAACAACGAAAGAAATATATGGGTATAAAATATATGATGGGTCAAAACCTCAATAAGAATTGAGTCTTATTGTTGGAACCCACTTATCAAAGGCCCAAATGCACATATTAAAAAGTCCATCACTCCCTCAACTTTAAATATTCTAAACACAAACAAGTAGGTTGTAAAAACTTTTTTGAAACTCGTTATCAAGAATAGTAATAATGATGTCAACAGGTTTGGTAGTACCAACCTTGAGACTTCCATTAGGAACGACATTAATAAAGACTTTGAAAGCTCCTTAATTTTCTCAATTGGACCCGCTTAGAAGATGAATTTGAGGACTCTCTAGAAATGGTACTAGTTTGGTTAATATCATGATGTTTAAGGTTCGTAGAAATCTCGTGTTCGGTAATACCAGCCTTAAGATTTTCATTAGGAATGACAATGATGAAGACTTTGAAAGCTTTTTAATGTTCTCAATTGGACCAGTTTAGAAGAAGAATTTGAGAACTCTCTAAAAATGGTACTAGTTGTGCTAATATCATGATGCTTAAGAAACGTTTTAGAAATCTCTTGTTTGTTTGGCAGAGTATGCAATGGTTTTTTAAAAGCCGTCACGACTTTTCTAGCAGGTAAAGAAAGTTCATTCCATAATCTAGGTTCATATTATTCACGATCATTATAATTATACTCATAATGGTCATCACAGTCACTATTATCAGGATATTATGCATCATAATTATAGACACATCTATTATACTTCCTAAGGACAACACAAGGCCTATCATATTGTGCAGCGATTCAAAATTCAGGTTTAGACGTACATGGGATTGACAGTGTTCATTTCGTAACTTGGCTTCATATCTTTCCAATATCTATTAGGCTTTTTTCCATTTATCTCATGTTGGTGTTCTAATTTTGTCCACTACATTTTAGTTTCACCTATATCAATTCTTCGACGATCAGAAAATTATGAGTTTAAATATTCACCCAAATCTAACAGCCAATCATGAATAGATTACATAAGATTTACCGGAGAAGTCGGGAGGATTAGTTATAGGATTTTTCGCACCCATTGGCGGCACTACGAATACAAGTGTCTTGTCGAAGCGAATAGTCATTGTTCCTGGGGCAAATAACAATGTAAAGCTCTGATATTCCAACTAATAATCTGCACAAAGGCATTTATTTGTTCATATATTTAACAAGTGATCCACTTTCCCAATTGTTTCATACAAGGTTATGGAACATGGTGTGCATCATCATTCGGTTGAGTGGTACATAGCGCATATACAGTATATGCGGTAAGACTTTTCGAAAGTAAAAAGAGAGGGAAGAAGGAGAAGTAAGCGAGTAACGAAAGAAATTGATGGGAAATAAGAAAAATATTGAGAAACTTTTAAAAAATTTAGTCTATACCAATAGAAATTGAGATGCTTTGAAAGAAAAACAAACATTTTCAAGAAGAGAAGTAAAATATAGGAGACCAAAAAGAACGAGGAGAAGCTTAAAGAGTGGGGTTCATTTTAATATAAATGGTTGAGTAGTTGGTTCAATACAATACTTGATCAATTTCAATCATGAATACATAAAGTTATGCCCTCAAAGGTGTTGTAGTTTTGAAAAATGATCTTCACCCGCATAATGGGTCGTGCGGCTCCAATTATGTACCTGGATGGTGCATGCATACCCATGCACTGCATAAAACATATTTTATAACAGTGGTTTCATAATAAAATAAAAGTTAAGAAATCCCCATGATACCACACAGACTAAGATAATCAACGAAGTTTTTGCCATTATAAGTAGTTTGAGTTTCTCAGTAGTGTACTCTAGTGTTTTGAAGTGTAAGATGGCTTTGGATGGGGGATATAAAATATCTAAATGAGACCCCAATGTCATGGTTTGAGCCTTTTTTCAAGAAAAATTGTTTTGTCCTATTTGATTTTCTCATTTATCTACCTTGATTATGCACTAGCTTGTGCCCTCATCCGTAAAATGTCAGAAATTTCATGCTCCTACTGCTGTACTATCCATTCCTCCAACTGATTTATTGTTATTATTAATGCAGCGGAACTATCGGTTCTTCTATATGTTTGTTTTCTCCACAACCCTGCTCTGCATTTACATATTCTCTTTCAGCTGGGTTTACATCAAGAAAATTATGGACGATGAAAAAACAACCATATGGAGAGCAATGACCAAAACTCCAGCTTCCATTGTTCTCATAATCTACGCTTTCATATCAGTATGGTTTGTTGGAGGCCTCTCTGTCTTTCATTTATACCTCATGAGCACCAACCAGGTAAATTACTTGCTTTTAACCTCTACGAGAAATCTATTTACACTAACTCCCGATTCTCCTATTGAAGACGACATATGAGAACTTTCGATATCGATATGATCGCGGAGCTAATCCTTATGACCGAGGATTGCTTGGAAACTTCATAGAGGTTTTCTTCACGAGCATCCCGGCCTCAAAGAACAAGTTCCGTGCACGGGTGCAGAGAGACGAAGGAGGATTAGATGTGCAGCCAACAGGCGGCGGAGGTTTTATGAGCCCAAACATGGGGAAAGGGGTCGGAGATATAGAAGTGGGGAGGAAAGCAGTTGCATGGGATGGGGAAGTTGGGGGAGCAATGGAAAGTGATTTAGAGGTGGGCATGCGCAATGAGTTGCTTGAAGATAACAAAGACGGTGTTGGATTTCCCGGTCCTTCGCCAGATGACACGTCAGCAGCGCCAGCTCATCCGAGACGGGGCAGCTGGGGTCGGAGGAGCGGGAATTGGGAGATGCCGCCGGAAATTTTAGGATTAGCTGCCGGGGTTGGGGGATTCGAACGGGGAAATGAGGGAGTTCGATAGGGTTTGTGGATTTGAACTTTCTTAAGTTATAAGTAGGGTTTGATGATTTAGAATGGCGTGGTGAAGTTATCATTCCACAGGTCTATCCTTTGTTTAGCTCTCATGTATGGAAAAGGATCTGAGCTCCATTGTAATTTAGAGAAGGGCACCACTAGGGTGTAATTTATGACCCTTTTGTTTCTTTTTTGCTTCTTTGTGTACATTTTTCCATCTTTTTGTTGGTTATCAGGCAAGAAATTGTGTTTTGGCTGTGGTTTTCCAAAGTTGAGTGTGTGTTGTGTGCTTTGTTTTTCAAAAGGGGAGCAAGAAATTGTGTTTTGGCTTTGGCTCTCATGTCATTTTTTATATAGTGTTTATAACAATACTGTGTGGTATCACTGAAATGTTTACGAGTATGATCCTAGAATGCAATATAACTGGGAAAAAACAGTGAACTGATGCAGATCCGAACTGCTAGAGCCAAACTTGTTTGTTCATCTATGAGTTTGGTTGATTTGTAATCAGGCCATTCATTAACTTGAACAAACCAAGTTTAGCTTGAGGTGAACTCGGGTCTTGAGCCGAAGATGAAATGAGCCTACTCGAGCTGATTGAATTGTTTCCTGTACTCAGGTTGCAACCTTAATACCGCAAAATTTCTCTTGAGGATGCAGGCCGGTTTCCGCGGGCATGGGTACGTAAAAGATGCCTGGGGGACCCAATTTGCTACCTGACTTGAAGCGAAACTTGCTGCATGGATCCAACCGGTAACTCATTTGTTTGGCTTGGAAAACCATGATAGTACACGACCTAAGCCTACTTCAGGTGCTTTGGTCATTTGGCTTGATTGAAATTTGGCATGGAAGTTATTTAATGACGATGATTATATAGATGCTTTGTGGCATTGCAAATTTCAAAGCTTTATACCCATTATTTGGATCCGTATGGATTGGAAGAGAGCATGGAGCAAGTGGAGCCGAAAAAACAAAAGGTATCCATTCATGTGCTTTTCATTATTTATTTCAAAAAGAGAAAATTCATGACCGTAAGGTCCTCGTTTTGGCAGAATGAAAATAGAGGAAAATGATAATAGGAAAAACCAAGAAAAAATACTTGCTAGAGAAATGTTTGGATAGAGGTAAGAGAAAAGTAGAAAGTAGATTTAAATAACAATTTGGATACGAGAGAATTGAAGTGTTCTAATCAAAAAAACAAAGTTTTAGCTATATCTTCTTTTTTTGTAAAGTTGGTCATTTGCTAAATCTTACGGTACAATTCAGTTAACCTTTTTTTTTCCAATTTATTACTTTACTGCCAAAACAACCAAAATATGAGATAGTGCTTTGTTTATATATTTTTACTTTCCCACTTTCTCTTTACCAAACATGTTCGCGCAAGAAAGAAACGATTCTGGTTGCATTACGAGTGTTTACTATTATTACCCCTCTGCTTTTAGCAACTAGATGAAAAGAGTCCATGGGTTTGTGTCTTTTTTTTATCCATGATGTGTTGCCAAAGCTAATAATAACAAGAGAGAAAGCAAGAAATTATAGTAGAAGTTTCCAGTCCAAAAAGAAGTGACATGGTAACACTCCTTAATAATTTTCCCAAAATATCCCCACATTAGTATTAGTATATAATATAAAGAAAACTATGTGGTATTTTGTTTATTTTTCTGTTGAGGAAGTCAAAAAGTGTTGAAATCTCTATATTTCCCCCCTAAATTTTAAAGATTCCCACAACTTGAATTGAAAAATCATACGTAACCTCAACATTTATTAATTAATACATATATACTCCATTAATATATTATGGGTAAATTTTAGAAAACACCATCGACTTTCAGTGTATTTGAGATAACACCACTAAACTTAAAAAATGCCATAAAGCCCGCATGAAGAGCATTTTCATAAAAAAAAAACTGGAAAGTATATGTGCCAAGAAGTACCTTATTTGGTTAATTTTGAGGCTACTCAAACATCATGCAAGATATTTTGGAGTTATTCGATTCAATTATGGCTTATACGAGTTACTCAACATTGGTAGTTCGAGAGGGTTTAATAGTATTTTAAAAGTTTAGTGGCGTTATCTCAAAACCCTTGAGGCCCTGTTTGAATATGGAGTTAGGATAACTGTAGTTTATTTTTAAATGGAAGTAGAGAGATGTAAACTATGGTTTGCAAGCCATAAACTCCAAAGATAGAGTTTACAAAACTTTAATCAGATTGGAGTTGAGATAACTGCAATTATCTCAACATTTAGGCTGAGATAACTGCAGTTATCTCATCTCCAAAATGGTATCCAAATAAGTCAAAATTAGGATTTGGGAGTTTGGCTTGCTAACTTTATGAAACCGCAGTTTAGAAAACTTAACTCCATTTCCAAACAGGGCCTGAAAAGTCGATGATGTTTAATAAAATTTATATCGTACTTTCCACGTGCATCACATGTAAAGGTGGGGGGATTTTGGGATAAAACCCCTCACTCTTTAATAACAGTAATACACGGTCGATTTAAAAAAAATAAGAGAAGAGGTGAGAGAGAGAGGACAAAATTTGGGATTAAGCACTCTTTCGAAACAAATTAGGGATTTAGACATCTTTTAAAACTATTTAGAGAAATAGCATATTCGGGCCACATCACTGCCACATAAGCGCCACATAGGATTGTCTGTTTGTGGGTTGCGCAAGTCGTATTCCATACTTTGCTGGTGCGGAATAGGTCGCACTTTGCAAGTGCGGAATGAAACTGGGTCCAAGTCTATTCCGCACTTATAAAGTGCGGAATAGTTTGGTATCCCAACAAGCCAACCCAGAGAGCCAAGTATAAAAACTTGGTTCTCTAGGGGAAGACAAGTACAAAGACTTAGTTCTCTGGGGGAAGCCAAGTCCTATTCCGCACTTCCAAAGTGCGGAATAGGTCTGGGCCCTCATCCAGAGACCCAAGCCTGTATGCTTGGCTCTTTGGTGGAAGGCAAGAAGTATTTCACACTTTCAAAATACGGAATATACATCCAGAGATCACCTACTGAACTTGAGAAATTTCATGTCATATCAATTTATTCACTAAATTTAGTCTCCTCCTTCAAATACCAAACATCCTAAGTTCCAACATCCAATTTTTATACTACAACATCAATTGATCATACCAAAAGCCGCAAAATTTTGCAGCAACTCCAAAAACCCACTGTCCCAAAGTTCAAACAAAAAACATACAGCAGCCCCTTTATAAATTTTGACTAAATTCTCTTACAACATCAATAAAATAAATGCTATCCCACACAGGAGCTAACTTGACGGCAAACACGGTGGAGACCAATCCATGCAAAATATACAACACCTAATGCTGAAGAACAACAAGCGAAACGCAATAAACAATATATAAATAAAGCGAAGCCGACTCCACACGAGTTTGACATCCAAATATATACATATCATGAATTCGATAAAAACAAGTATAAAAGAGAGCGTTATATTAAGCACGATAAAGCCCGTGGAATTCTAGATCGACCGCGACGGCACGGCGATGGACCAGGTATATCCTCCGGTTGTATGGCTAGCTGTGAGAGTTCAGGTTGGTCCATAGTTCTAGAAGGTCCAGTTTCATTTCTATGTCGGCAACGTTGACGTTGATAAGTGAAGTTCACCAGTGCTCGAGAGGGAGGAGGAGGAGGATCCGGACGTCTTATTGAACACCGTTGAAAGAAACGATTGACTGATCTCCATATGGCCTCAATCCCACTAGCTGGTGTCGTATATCCACCTATTACGCTGTCCACGATATCATGGACCTGAAACAAGATGTCGGCATGTAACATAAATAAGTAAATATCTAAAATATATAATTTTAAGAAAATACATAATAAAAAATAGAAAGCAACAACAAAGTGTTTACCATCTCACGCTCAACGGGTCTCTGCGGCTCATATGTCACCCATGGAGGACACGCTGTGTGAATGTACCGCTATATTATCCTCGAGTACCGGCGCTGGAAATCTTTTGTCGGTAATGGCGGACCTCTCTGGTGTTCGACAAGCAGAGCTCGTGCATCCCATCGAAGGATGTAAATATGTTGAAAAGCCCTCCAATCTACTGTTCTACCTCTCCGTCTGACCCAATCAATTTGTTCTACCGGATCTGGGATGTCTTGTACAAGCCCGAACTGTCGTAATACATGGTCGGGGACATGGTATGCGACGATGCCGAAACCGATAATAGATGTCCGGGCATGCCAGATATTGGAAAACTGTAAACACACATCCGGTAAAAGCCGGTAGATATCCAGTGTATATGGGATCTAGAGTACAGCTCGGTCCGGGAGCATATCTAACTCATTTCGGTAAAACTCTAGGGACTTGGCGGGTGTCTTATCCTATGTCCGACCAACGTTAAACCTGTAACGCAATAAAAAACAATGTAATTCAGGAGTCACACTTACAATTCACAAAACTTTTAAAAGTAATTAGATAACTTATAGTTTTTTCTATACCCGAATGGCCGATCTCCATCTAGCTGCATCTCCTGCATAAATGTAGGACAACTGATGGACAGTTGGGTCCAGCACCACATCCGCAGATACCATACTTTATTAGATACCTATATATTCAAAATGATAACAAAATCTATTAAGTATTTCAAAATTTTACTTGAAGAGGATAAAGACAACCACTTATAATATTGCACTCCTGCAGAGCGACAAAGGTCAACTCTTCGTACAGGTAAGTCAGCACGACACTCCCCTATGTAAACATGCCACATATATTTAGATCAGCTAATAATGGTAGCCACATGAGATGTACCATATTTTTCGATGTGTCGAGAAATAAGGACGTCCCGAGCTGATGAAGAATATAAGCCCTATGTACTGCTCGATCTCCGCCTGATCTGTATCATCTCCGGAGGGATCGAATGCTTCGTAAAGCCATGTAAACTTGAGAGCACCTTCTTTCATTTGTGCGGGAGCCCGACCAAGATGCTCAATGCAAAGCTCTCACCAGTCGTGTCCTGTATCCCCTGTCACCGGTGGACCGTGGATGCACAAGCCAAGTAATACAACAACATCATGAAGGGTGATCATCTCCTTCATAGGTAAATGAAATGTGGAGGTCTCTGGTCTCCATCGCTCGGCCAACGCTGTAATGAGAGGATAGTCGAGACGAATGTAGTCAGTTTTTGAGCAGTGAAGAAATTATGCATGTGCTAACCTAGCCTGCATACGTGCATCTCCAATCGCCCATAACCTAACCTGCTGTAAGTGAGAAATACATGTCAAAACGACATTCTCCTGCACATTAAAGAAACAAACTTGTTAGAAATATACAATTAGAAACAAGTACAAGTACTATGTTGTTGGATATGGTGCCCTCAAGGCAATTATTGTAATTGCATGTAAGTGATTATGATAATTGAGGGAGGACCAATACAGGTAGAACAATCTTACTTGAAATTATAGTATGCTATCGGTTTGTTTTTATCATTGATGTGTATACGTTTTATTTGTTATTACGTGTCACTAATACCTAAGCCCGTAGGATTCTTGCTTGACTACCAGCATTATGATGGCGATCATATACGTGGGAGCTGGGTAGTCTATAAGCACATTCTTAAATGTCCCTAGTCGAGAGTGTATCATGACCGGACATCGATATTCCGGAGTAGACTAGTGTATACGTTTCGAGACTCCGACGAGGGGTGGCAGCCGGTCTAACAAGCCATTAATGTTGTGTCATCTAAGATAGTATACATGTGCTCACTGGAGGTGAGTACACTAGACGGACTCGCATAGAACTTGTAGATGGTATTATATCTGTCGTTAGATAGAAGTTCTCTAGTGGTATGAGTACATGTTACTCTTTTGACCTGAGATCGTCATTTGTCTCATGTGAGTTCCTATTGTACTTAGATTACTACCCTACCACGACTCAAAGAAGTCGTGCAAACAGGTTTTAGTTGGGTACAGTCCCGAGCCGTATGGAGACAGTGAGCGATTGTCAGGGATTCGTCTCTCTTGATATTAGGAGTCGATGTTGCACTGTGTTCGGTTGGCCATCATCCTAAATCCAGCCACGGTGGATGAGATTTGCTGATACGAGTTCAGTAGTTTCTCGGTTGGTGATAAGCTTGACCCTGACACGACTTATCGAGTTATTAGGGGTCCGACGTTATCCACCCTCTATACCCAGTATGTGATACTCTTAGACGAAAAGACCGGGCTGTACGGAGATTGTCACATTCAGGCTCGGTACGGTACGAATGGACTTGATTGTCAATATCTCTTTTGGCACATACTTAGGTAGCCGTTACGTACAGGAAGTGCCACTGACATGCTTGTGGTTATGGATTTATCTCGTAACTCACTGCCAGCGTATTGTCAAGTTGTTAGAATCCCACACATAGGGTTTTCCTGGTTCAGGTGATATGATATAGATGACGTGTGTGGATACATACAGGGGTCTGATTAAATACGTATATAGGCTACACGAAGTTTAATCGGACGGCTGATAATACTAGCCAGTTTAAGATTAAGCCGGATTATTAAATAAAGTTTTGATTTAATAATTTATAATATATATATATATATTAGTATTATTGTTCACTATTCATTTTCTCTCTCTTGGCCATTTGTATTTTTATACGGATACGTGTATATGTATTTCGATACGTATACCGGGTTATATTCCGTATTTATACGGAATACTTTGTGGAAGGAGGACACCTCATTATTGATTTTTCTTTTTATAAAATCAATTAGATATGAGGTGGTGATTGATCTCAAAAAATATCTAGTAACCGCAATCAAGAACGGCGTCGCTTGGTAGCTAGCCGGTGAGTACGGGTCGGTCCATAGGGATGTTATGAATTTCCTAATCGCGCTAACGAGTTAATTCCGATTGTGGTCGGACAGATTATTAAATCTAAAAACTAAATCTATCTATACTAAGATTATCTAGATCTAAATCTTGCTATGGTTAGGTTTAGGAATGATTTGGAAATGTAAATAAATCTCAACGCTTTCTATACCCAAATTAGGATCTAAGAGGAGTTATGGTAATTATTAATAATGGGGATTAGATCCATTCGGGAAGGTGTTCCTTCCTCTAGGTTCTTGTCCTTCCTTTATCAATCCTTACCCTAACCTCCATGGAAAACACGCGCAACCGGGCCTTTATACTACGGTATCACCGCTACCTCGAGGGATAGGGTGCCGTAGGGTGCGGTGTGTACGTGTTTGCATGGAGTCCTAGTGATTATATGTGATGGGTAAGAAAGGGATGAGAGATCTCATCTCTCAAAAGCCTTCCCCAAAGCTAACTCTAACAATTATCTAGGGCAAGGAATTAAATCTAAACTAGAGCAGAGAATGAAAAATCACCTACTTTATAGATGGCTCTCTCTAAACATCAACACAGGGTTGTCATATCTGAATTCATGAAATGAAAAGAGGTATCGATGCTCTCCAAAAGAATTCTAAAATTTATTAATGAAGGGAGGCATAGGGAGGCATAGCCTTTACAATGATTTAGAGTTCCTATTTATAGAGGATATGAAACCGTAGGTTACAATTGATTCGTACGTCTACATTTACCAAAATATCCTTAGGAAAACCTAGTCAAAGCAGACTCCAAGCTTTGGTAAAATTTTATGTCTCTGTCTCTTTAAAAGGAAGTATTGGGCCTTGAAATTTCCTTTGTGGGCTCTTCTGTCTTTGGGCTTCCTTATTATTTGGTTCTTTTATTAAAATAGCTTCTATGTTTCTTCCAGATCTCCAGTGAATAATTACGGTGGACTTTTAACCGTTCGCTTTGTAATCTTGGACCTTGCATTGCCTTGTACTTTGTGAATTTTATTTTTGATATAGGCTTGATCAAGAGTCTTCTGTTTGTTGGTCAAAGTCCACTTTTGCATCGTCTTTTCATCGTTTTCACTGTTTTCTGTCTAAGAACCTGTAACCTGTAATATGTAGCAGACATGCGACAAAAGCACCTGTTTTTATTGTAAAATGCATAAGAATGGGGAATATAAAATGCAATATTATGATATGAACAAATACCCCCAAACTTATCTTTTGTTCGTCCTCGAGCAAACTTAGTTTTATTCTCGACAAAAACCTAACCGCACTTTCGCAGGGAAACGCGATTGCACTGAGCTCGTGCAACAAGCCGTTAAAGCTCTAGGTGTCCCTAGTAGGAGAAGTGTTGTCTCCTGAGGGTTTTCAGCGGATACTACCCACAAAATCCTATCAATTTGGCTTTTCGACTTTAATTCTCCAATTAGGTTTTCTAACAAGGAATTCTATTATCGTCGACCCGTAAATTATCCACCCATATCTTCACACTTCCTCATCATTTAACTTAAGATTATGTATGTTTTATAGATTTACTTAGCTTTCGGCATCTCTTAAGTTTTCCTTCTAGGGTTCCATCTCCACTTAGGAATTTCTATCAACCCTTATTAAAGATACAAGTTCTATTCTTCACTCATTTCTCTCATCTAAACTCCAATCACATATCCCTATGTGTGTGTATAGATCACCCCTACACTTGGAAATTCAAATCAAGCAATCATACTCTCGTCCGTTGTCCAAAGCACTTCTTAATTGGTGAATTTTTAAATGAATTTTGCTTACACATCCTTCATGCGACCGTTAATACTTCTTGAGGTACCAACAACCGATTACAAGATGTGTTTACACATTAAAGCGTAATTCCTAGTCTTGCAACACCCAAGACTTTAGCAGTGACTCCCAAACCAGTTGGTCTAAGGCACTAGGTGATGAAGCACCCTCGCTAAATATTTTTCTATTTTTTTAGCCTTAAGTAATCACAAAAACCAGTGTTCATTTTTTTTCTCTTTATTCACTTTTGTATTTTTTTTTCATTTTTCATCGTACTAAGGACTTTAGACAAGAGCATTTCAAGGTCTCTTCTACTATTCCAAGTTTCAAGGTGCGTGATTGTGCAAATTGTAGGGTATACATTTTCAGAATCTAGACTTAAGCTAGGAATTATTTTTCAAACTTATACTTTAATAAAGATATCAATACTTTTCCCTTGTTTTAACTTAGCCCAAGAAGTGGACTCAAAATTTGCCTATTTCTAAATAAACTACAAAGACATATACTTTCTACCGTTAAACTTTAAGGAAGGTTATTTTTAGTGTTTTTAATTTACTACGTCTAAGATCTAGTTGTTCCTAGCTAGTTAACCTATCTGTCAAACTCGAGTCAAAATAAAGCCAAAATTGAATACATTAATTTTTATAATTTTTGAAATTTTTCAATTTTTTATGGGTTTTCAAATAAGTATGCAAATGCAAAAATATACACAAATGAATGCGAAGGAAGAAGACATACCGAGCATACCCCCAAACTTAAACTTGACAGTGTCCTCACTGTCATGCCACACCAAGAGGGTCAAAATGTCGGTACTCCCCTGTTTATTTATTTATAAATTTTTTTTTGAATATTTTATTGTTTTGAATTTTTTTTTATGTTTTATAGAAAAAGAAAAAAAAAATATATACATATATACAACAAGGTCCTCCCCAAACTAAACAAGGCCTTACACAAGCCAAAGGTTAGCACCAACCATTCAAAAATCTTATCGTGGTAATGGTAAAGTTGGTGAAAGGAGGGAGTGGAAAGAAGAGAAATGATAAGCACACGAGACCGTATGGGAAGAAGAGTGGAATATGGTCTCGGTGGAAAAGAATGACGGAAAAGAGAAAGAAGTGGAGTACGATCTTGAGGGTGTAAATCGAGTGAATAAATTAGCGCAATTTGTGATGACCGATGTGTTAAAAGCGATTGCGCTAATCTATCAACCCGTCGAGCAATGGGGTCAAATCCCTCAAGATTCGCAAGAAAGCATGGGTACGCCGAACTTGGTATTGGAGATGAAAGCGTAACGGTCTCTTGTATGATCGGAACGATAGGAAGGATGAAAGCAAGTGAATTAGGGGTAGTCTCATTCTCACCGTAGTAAACTGTCTCGAACTGGAAAGATTCCATCAATGGTTCGAAACAACTGTAAGCAACCGAGTCTGATGGTTCAACTAACTTATCTGAAAATTCAAAGGACTCAAACTCGGACGGTGAGTCATCAACATTGTCCGAAAAAGTGAAACACTCGTAAGTGTCATCGGCTGTGAGAACTGTGTCAGATTCAAAGGAAAAGTTTTCAAGCTCACAGTCGTCAAGCGTGATCTTGTGCGTGGTCGGAACGATGGAAAGGAGGGAGGGTGATATAACAGTTAAAGATTCGGGAGGATGAATTTGAAAATCCGATACATCAAACAAAAATGGTTCAACCTCAATATTATCCTCAAGACTCTCCTCAATACTATCCTCATAAGTCTCCTCAATAGTTAACTCATCCATGCTATTATCATCAAAATCAAGACGCATATGAAATTCGGGAGAAACATTTAATGACTCGGGATGATGACTTGGACATAAAATTTCAATCAAATCGATAGGTTCATCATCCGAAATTTTCCCGGCGTCTTTATCCTCAATCAAGTGAAAAAATATTTTTGACACCTCATCAAAAGCATGGATATTTATCGATTTAGGTTCTAGAGTGGAGGTGTAAAGATCGAAAGGATTAAGTGTGGTTTCACTCGAAAGGGGTTCTTCACAATTTGGCAAATCAAGCACTACAAAATCACACAACTCGTTTTTATTTTCAACTGGTGAACTATTTGGGACAATCGATGGAAAACCGGAGTTGTGGGTTTCAATTGGATAAGGGTAGGTTTGATTTGGAATGGTGTAGAACTCACTTGCTCCTCTCAAATTCTCCCTCTGTCCAACCGCCTCCTCATACATTGAAAAATTTGGAGCTAGTTGGAAACTAGCTCCCGGTTCACTAGGTTGCATAAGGGCGGCCATGGACGCTTCCACATTCCTAGTCATTTTGTTTGTTGCTAAGATATAAGCCTCCAACGACTCTTCCAAACTAGACTTGGGTGGTAAAGGGGTTTCGGTAAAAAATTCGAAATTGTTTGGATATGTGAAACTCCCAAAAGGCTGTGTAGAAACAGTATCTAGTGACGGTGGGAAAGTCGGGTAGGACTGGTAGGAAGTGGGTGGTTGGACAGGGGTAGGGTCAACATGTGGATAAAAAGGTGAATAGTCTTGTGGATCCCTAGAACTAGATGAGTGGAGAGGGGTGAAAGATCGGCTACGAGATTGAGCAATATGCTCAGCAATGGACATCGGTTTAGGAGTTACAGCAGGACTTGAAAAAGTGGTATCAACATATGAAGGTGGTGAAGGTTGACATGGTTGACACAAAGTGGGTTGCAAAGTCGAACTGTTTCTCCTAGACGCTTCTATTTGATCTTTCAAAGAAATTTTGGGCATGGAAGGATCGTCTTTAAATCGACCGAAACAATTGACGTACGAGGCAAAATTAGGTTCGGGATACCAAAGTTCGGCAAGAGATTTATGATGTGGGGTACCCATGATAGAAGAAAGGGGAAAAGAAAGAAGGTTGGGTGGTGCAAGGATTTATTTACGACAAGTTGCAAGTTTTTATAAAAGATTTTTTTTTTCTTTTTCCTTTTTTTTTTATTTGGAACTGTTTGCAAAATTTTTTTCGAGAAAAGAGCTAAGACACACTTTCGATCAACCAAAAATGCACAACCAGGCCTAGATCTAGGGTCACCTAGGTCAGGTAGACAGCTCCTAACTATTCCAAAGGGCTAGAAATAGGACCTCAAACCGCCTCTTCACCGCCAATTGCGGCCAGATAAGTGCCAGGTAAGTGGGAAGGAACCACAGTAGTGGGCCTAATTAATAACCACTAGCCTTTGACACACTTGCCTAGACACCGCAAAATCAGGTTGGGATAAACGGTCGATACCTATAACTAGTCCTCTGTCCTATTGAGCTCGAAGTCCTTAGGGCTGAGTCTAGTATTTTTTAATTAAAGATTGGTCAATGCAAATGTCTTATGTGATTTCTGGGGTCCTAGGAAGGGTGATGAAATCCCCACCCAATCTGAATTGATCAAAAGCCCCTTAAAGTCCGATTAAAGATATGCAAAACAGTAAATTACTTGCGATCAAATCTTTTTATTTTATGCGCGGCGCAAAGAATCCTGCACAAGATTGTTATTTGGAAGGGGGAAGATTTTTAAAGCGCAAAGAATTCTGCAGGAGATTTGACAAAAGATATATTTTAGGTTGCAGAGGGGGGAAAAAGAAAACAAACAGTGAAAATTTCGCGCGATGACGTCAGCATTACGCGGCAGTTCAGCGGCGGGAGCGCACTTGCGCGGCGGAATGGCGGCGGTACGGAGGCTTCAGGTCTCCAAAAAAATTGTGTTGTTCTGATTTTCCAACCTCTTTCTGTTATGATATATCTTTTTCTGTTTCGAACTCTGGATTTTTCCAGATCCGTCTCAATTGTAAATCCTGCAAAATTCAAACAAGAATACCTTTCCAAAAATAACAGATGATATATTTTTATATTTTTTATGATTTTTCAGATTTTTATGATTTTTTTAATTTTGATTAACCCGAAATTGCAAAAAAGAAATAACACGCTATCCCCGGCAACGGCGCCATTTGATTGATCTCAAAAAATATCTAGTAACCGCAATCAAGAACGGCGTCGCTTGGTAGCTAGCCGGTGAGTACGGGTCGGTCCACAGGGATGTTGTGAATTTCCTAATCGCGCTAACGAGTTAATTCCGATTGTGGTCGGACAGATTATTAAATCTAAAAACTAAATCTATCTATACTAAGATTATCTAGATCTAAATCTTGCTATGGTTAAGTTTAGGAATGGTTTGGAAATGTAAATAAATCTCAACGTTTTCTATACCCAAATTAGGATCTAAGAGGAGTTATGGTAATTATTAATAATGGGGATTAGATCCATTCGGGAAGGTGTTCCTTCCTCTAGGTTCTTGTCCTTCCTTTATCGATCCTTACCCTAACCTCCATGGAAAACACGCGCAACCGGGCTTTTATACTACGGTATCACAGCTACCTCGAGGGATAGGGTGCCGTAGGGCGCGGTGTGTGCGTGTATGCATGGAGTCCTAGTGATTATATGTGATGGATAAGAAAGGGATGATAGATCTCATCTCTCAAAAGCCTTCCCCAAAGCTAACTCTAACAATTATCTAGGGCAAGAAATTAAATCTAAACTAGAGCAGAGAATGAAAAATCACCTACTTTATAGATGGCTCTCTCCAAACATCAACACAGGGTTGTCAGATCTGAATTTATGAAATGAAAAGAGACACCGATGCTCTCCAAAAGAATTCTAAAATTTATTAATGAAGGGAGGCATAAGGAGGCATAGCCTTTACAATGATTTAGAGTTCCTATTTATAGAGGATAGGAAACCCTAGGTTACAATTGATTCGCACGTCTACATTTACCAAAATATCCTTAGAAAGACCTAGTCAAAGCAGACTCCAAGCTTTGGTAAAATTTTATGTCTCTGTCTCTTTAAAAGGAAGTATTGGGCCTTGAAATTTCCTTTGTGGGCTCTTCTGTCTTTGGGCTTGCTTATTATTTGGTTCTTTTATTAAAATAGCTTCTATGTTTCTTCCAGATCTCCAGTGAATAATTACGGTGGACTTTTAACCGTTCACTTTGTAATCTTGGACCTTGCATTGCCTTGTACTTTGTGAATTTTATCTTTGATGTAGGCTTGATCAAGAGTCTTCTGTTTGTTGGTCAAAGTCCACTTTTGCATCGTCTTTTCATCGTTTTCACCGTTTTCTGTCCAAGAACCTGTAACCTGTAATATGTAGCAGACATGCGTCAAAAGCACCTGTTTTTATTGTAAAATGCATAAGAATGGGGAATATAAAATGCAATATTATGATATGAACAGGTGGAGGGTGAGATGGCTTTGGGTATGGTTCGTGGACATGTAGAGAGGGATGCACTCCATTTGTTTATGATAAAAAATGGCTGCGATATATTTTGATGGAAAAAATTATTATGAAGCCATTCTATTCTCCCATTCATTTTCAACCAACACTCAACTCATTCTTGTTTATTAGTCTTCCAATTTAACCGCAAGTATATAGTTTATCGCAGTCGTACTTGAGAATCGTTCTCACAGATGGTTGTGTTAACTACTTTTAAACTAAATTAAAATTGAGTTGTTTTAAAACTAAATAGCAAGGAATTAAAAAGATGGGTTTTTATAAGAAAAGAATCTAGAGTTTTTGTTTTGCTTATCTTTCAATGGTTGGTTTAAAAGATACTACTTCTTTGCTAGATCTCTTTCTAATATATTTTCTATTACTTAATATAAAAGCATAGGTTATAAAAACTTAATTAACAATAGCTTATCAATTATAAAAGATCATTTAGATACCATATTAAAAACTTAGCTCTATATTTTTAAGAATAATGAACTAGGTTGAATTTATTTTAATAAAAATCATAAACCGTCCCTAATTAGATTTCTAGTTTGTCAAACTTTCATCATTCTAATTAGATTTTAGGTGTATCATCTATCCCTAAATCCATTCAAATTGTCAATTATTCTTATTAAAATCTAGTTTATATGATGAAAACTTAAAAGAAAGTAATTATATTAAAATAAATTCACCATTAAACACAAGAAAGAGAAGAGATAAATGTCCAACCATAGAAATTACGCAAATACAAACTCTAGAAAAATAGATTAGTTACTCATATTATAAAAAAGGAACACTTTATTCATAATAAAAGTACTTACAATTATTCTTGATTGCTCGCTCTCCAAAAGTAAACCCTAATTTTTAAGCATATGAGAGAGAGAGATATCAAACCATAGGGCTATACAGATACTTATATAGGGCTAAGGAAGTTTGGAGAACAAGTAATAAAATATACAAGAGAATCAACTTGCTAACAATTATGAAAATCTAATCAATAAGAATCTGGTTGCTCTGTTGGATGTTGTTGTGTGTCTTCAGAATCTTCTAAATACGAAACCCTACATCTCATATTAATCTTTGTGGAAAGACAATCATGCCCATAAAAAATCTCATCGAACGGCCCAAAACCGACCGCTGATCCGCCCATAATTGACTTGATTCGCCACCGATCCGCCGCCGAATTTTGTCTTCGTGGCGCCAGATTTTTTCTGTGGTTTTATCATCAATTTAGATGATTTTTTAGCTCATACAATTTTGAATATCTTGCCGTCTTTCTATGGTTGCGTGGATCTCCGAATTGTTCCTAAATTTGATATATAATTGGCAGGTTAATTTGTTGCTTTTGATTTGATTTGGTGTCTCCAACAGATTTGTTATTATGATAATTGATTCAGCTCTATTTGTTACAACCTTTGCTAATTTGCAATGATATTCCCAAATTTGTTCCAAATTTGCAAATTATCTTTTGATAATCCTGAATAACTCCATTAAGTCTCCATTTTACGCACATAACCCTCATTTGAACACAATTTTCCGTCCTTTTGCATCCAAACTCTGTTATCTATAATAATTCACAAAAGATACCCAGAACAACATAATATATAACAATAAAATGATAAATGGGTTAGAAAAATATGCAATAAATTACACCTATCGAATACCCCCACACTTATCTTTTCCTAGTCCATCGAGTAAATCTAGGGTTCCAAACTCTACTAAACTAAACTACAATCTAGCTAAATGTTACTCTTACTCCTACAAAAGATAATAAAGGAAACAAAAATAAGAAAATGAAAACTATATACAAAGGTAGGAATAGATAAGAAAAATACAAAAAACAAGAGTTTAAATCTCACTAGATTTTCAGTCGTCATAAACCATGCCTTAATAGATTTTGATCTATGCCGAAAATTACTTTCTCGTCATTCTTTCAATCTATCCTACCTATCTTGTTTCCAAACATGACCATATACCCTTACGTATGTGTAAAATCATCTCTACACTCGAAGAATTCAACTCAAACTCTCATACTTTTGCCTTTAGCTCCCTATTACTTTTTAATTGATGATCAAATTGATGGATTTATTCCCACATTTTTCATGCGACCGTTATTGCTTCGTGAGACACTAACAAACAGATTATCGAATGTGATCACTTATTGGACGTAAATAGCAGTATCCTAATCTTGCAACACCTAAAATACAACAAATGATCCTAAACCATTTGGTCTAAATCACTAGGTGATGAAGCACCCTCGCTGGATTTTTTTATGCTTTCTTGATAATTGCAAGACAATGTTTATTATTTTGTGTGATATTAATAATTTTTTCTGTACTAGATCATTACAGATAAGAGCATGACATGTCTCTTCTAATATCACATGCTTCAAGATGTGTGCATGTGCATATAGTAGGGTATCAACGTTCAAATGTTTGGACTCAAAAATAGGCTTCACTTATATCTTCTCAAACCAAGTAACTCCTTCATGATACTAGCCTTTTGGGAACGGGCTCATGACAACTTATTACTAGATCCATTCAACAGATCACTTTTTCTTATTTTTCTTAAAATCTCTTTCTCACTTTTATATACATTTTTCACATTTTTATTTTTATTTTTATTTTCAAAATTTTCTAATAATTTTTTTAAGAAACTAAAAATAAAAGAAAATTTTTGTGCAAAACCAAGCCATCTCCCATACTTAAATCAAACAATGTCTTTATTGTGTTAGAGTGCATACCTTATTACACCCATATAGTTGTGCTTACCTTTGTTAAAATCTTCTTGATTTCAAATTCTCAATACCTATAAAAGAAGATGTGGGTGTGCATTTTGGTACCCAAACTAATTTGAGTTTATGGGGTTAATTTTAGGGATCCATTTCAAATTGGTATATAAAGATATATTTTTTTTCAACTCATAAAAATATGCAAAGTGAACATGTGCACCACAATAATGACAAGTGTGATTAGATGTACCCATGAGACTAGATTTATATTTAGAATAGTGGTTGACAAATTTAGATGAAGAGAATTTTTGAATCTTTGAAGTTTTAAGATCAGCATCTTGTTTATTTAAAAATTTCTTCCCTTTGCTTAGTAAAGAATCAATCGTTTTCTTTCTTTTTAAAAACTCGGTAAAAAAACTGTTAAATCATTATTTTGTTATTTGAAGGAACCAATTTCCTCGATCAACTTTTCTTAAGAAATACATGATAATTTTAAAGAATCAATTTCGCTTCTAAAAGCTGAAACAAAATTTTCATGATCATTTCTCAAAACATCACATGACAATTAAATTTTCATTTTCAGTGTTTAAAGCATCAATAGTTTTTGATTGAATATCAATTTTTGAATGAAACTCAGTTTTATCCTTCTCGAATTTATTAATTTGTACCAGAAAATCATTTTTCTCTTTTTCTAATCTATCAATCAAAACATCATTTATCAAAACTTCTTGTGAACTAGCTGAAGATTTTAAAACATCAATTTCACTGGTAAAAATTTCAATCAAACTATTATTTTCTTCTCTCAAAGAATTGCAAGATAAAATCAACTTCTCTTTTTCTCTTTTCAAAGATTCATTCAACGAAACTAATTCCTTTTTCTCTTTTACTAACAACAAAATTTTATTTTCAAGAAAACTATTTCAAGACATTACCATATTAAGTTTACCATGAAGATTAGGAGAAGCATCAATAAGTTGATCATGTGTACTATCAAATGAAGAATCGCAGTCCTTAAAATCAAATAAACACTCATCATCGTCACTTGTTTTCTCATTAGACAATTCAAATAAAGCGTTGATATCACATGATAAGTCATAAGAATTACTAGGTTGGCTTCCTAAATTGAAAATATTTATATCAACCGTCATATTTCCAAATGAAATTTTCATCGAACCATTGCGACAGTTAATCAAAGCGTTCGCGGTAGCTTGGAATGGTCATCATAAGATTACCGGAATTTGATTTTTAGGGTTATAGACAGGTTGTCTTTTTAAAACAATAAAATCTACAGGGGATATAAATTCTCTTAGTTTGATTAACACATCCTTAATCTTTCCCTCTGGCTTCTTAATGGAACGATATGCCAACTGCAAAGTGATTTTTGTTGGTTCAAACTCACATATCCCAAGCTGTTCATAAACTGAAAAAGAAAGAAGGTTTACACTAGCGCCTAGGTCAAGTAAAACTATATTAATGACCTTACCTCCGATAATGCATGAAATTGTAGGCAACCGGGGTCCTTATATTTTATGGGTAATGCATTTTATAAGGTGTCGCTAACATTACTGGCTAGAAAAACCTTCTTAGGTACATATGTTTATCTCTTTTTAGTGTAAAGGTCTTTAAGAAATTTAGCATAGGATGGAATTTGGTCAATTGCATCTACGAGAGGTATGTTGACCTTGACTTATTTAAACGTGTCCATCATCTTCGCTACTTTAGCATCTTGCTTCTTGGCTTTTAAACATTTTGGATATGGTGCTCTAGGCTCAAGAGGGGTATCTATAGAAGATAGATAGAATATTGGTGTGGGTGTAGGAATTGATACCGGCTGTGTAGGAATATCGAGAGTTTGTTGCTCCTCATCAGTCGGTATCTCAACAGAATTATCGGGCATCCTAACCTAGTTATCAACCTGTTTTCCCGATTTCAACGTGGTTATAGCAATCATTTGGGTGGGATTTGTATGATCATTAGGATTTATAACAGGTTGATTAGGTAAGGTGCCTAGCTCACGTCCTCCTAATGCTGCAACCAGCTGGCCAATTTGCTTTTCAATATTTTCTAGTAGCTTTTCTACCCTATTAAGTCTAGTATTCTCGTCCCCCTACCTTTGTTATGTGTTGGGTTAGGTTGGGTTGAGAACCTTGTCTTATGTTTAGGAATTGTTGGGTAGTGCCTTAATTCCATTGTAAATTAGGGTGGTTCCTCCATCCTTGGTTATAAGTTTGAGAATAAGGATTATTATTATTATTTTGATATGCAGCATTGACGGTCTCTTTCCCTTGAGGACCACTTAGAAGGGGACATTCTTCAGAAAGGTGGAACGAGTCTTGTCAGTTTAGAAAAAGGAGAGGGTTTGCTAACTTATTGGACGGGGACGGTTGTAGTTGATAGTTTTTCTATTGATTTTTTTTATTGCTGCTAGCTCGGCTTGCATCCCTATAGTAGTTTCAACTGCGTTTAACCCTCCCCTAGATGTGGTCGAACCTCTCTCGCTTGTACTCTCTCATTGCATGGTTTTATCAGATAATTCTTCTAGAAAGCTCCATGCATCATCTTCCTTTTTCATCATAAAATCGCCTTAACACATCGACCCTATCATAAGTTTAGACTCCGTACCATCATACACTATCTGGCATAATTCCCACTTAGCTATATTGTGATATAGGCATTTAATGAGAAGGTCTTTGAAACATTCAAAATATTTCTAAAAAGATTCCTCCGGTTTTTGTGAAAATGTCCTAATTTCATTTCTGAATTTAGTGGTTTTTAAATGCGGGTAGAATTTTTAAGGAAAATTTTAGTAAACTCCTCCCATGTGTGAATAGTGTTAGCTGTCACACTGTACAGCCAATGCTTAGCTTTATCAGTGAAGGCAAATAGTATTAGTCTAAGTTTTACAGCATCTTGATTTAACTGCTTCAATTTGAATAATTAGCATAAGTCCTAAAATTCCCTTATAAAGACATAGGCGTCTTCCGATTCTAGACCATGGAATTTGAAAAGTGGGTTTATAAAAGCAGGTTTAATTTCATAGTCACCGACAGCAATCGGTAAGACTATGTAAGATGGCAATGATGTGCGGACAAGATAGTATCTATCCTGTAAGGTAGGTGTAGCTGAGACGATCTCAGCCATAGTATCTATAAAATCAAGACGAGTCAAATGATTTTTTTCATCTCGACCCCACACGTGCATACACCAAGTATGCAAAAGTTTTTTTTTTTGTTTTTTATATGCAAAAACTAAGATGCAGAAACTAAATTAGAGATTCTAACAAATCACAATCGAAGATGTGCAAACAACCTAGATCTAGGGTTACCTAGGTCATGTCACTAGACCCGCTCCTAACTGCCAAGAGACAAATTGCGGGATAGATCCTCTAACAGCTCTTTAACAACCTTGATGCCAGATCAGTGCCAGTTAAGTGGAAGGGTTCCGCTATATGAATCACCAAGATAGCGGGCCTTAATTAAATAACCACAATCAGTCACACGTCACTAGACACCTCAAGATTGAATTGGATAACCGTTAGATTAACTACAACCTCCTCTTGTCCTATTGAACATGATATGTTCTTAAGGGGATAAAGTCTAGATATTTTTAATTTAATGTAGGTTAATGCGGATGCTCAGTTGTGATTTGTGAGACCTAAGAAGGGTGATGAAATCCCAGTTAATCTGGATTTGGGTTGTTGCCCTTTAGAATCTTTTTAAATATGCAATGCAATCTAAAACGATCAAAAATCTAAAATAATTTTTTTAGGCGCAAAGAATCCTGCAAAAATCTGTTAGTTGGAATAAAATCGAGATTTTGGGAAGAACGAGATCTTACCTAGATTTGTCTCCTGTTCGTCTCGATCTTCTCTTCCAGTAAGTTCGTCTCAATTTCTGAAATTTTAAACATAAATTTTGCAGAATCAAATGCACTAAACGAAATCTAATTTAATCTACAACTAAATTCTAAAACTTAAATTTAAATGTAATTAAACTATACCTTCCGGCAACGACGCTAAAAACTTGATGGGGATTTTATTAGTCTCCGAATTTAACTGCAAGTATACAGCTTATCACATTCATATTGAAGCATCGTTCCAACAGAGAGTTGTGTTAACTACTTTTAAACTAAGTTAAAGTTGAGTTGTTTTAAAACTAAGCTGCAAGAAATTAAAAAGGTGGGTTTTTTTATAAGAAAAGAACTTAGGGTTTTTGTTTTGCTTATGTTTCAATGGTTGGTTTAAAAGATACTTCTTTTCTAGATCACTTTCTAATATGTTTTCTATTACTTGATATAAAAACATAGCTTATGAAAACTTAATTAACAATAGTCTATCAATTATAAAAGATCATCTAGATACCATATTAAAAACTTAGTTCTAGTTATTAAGAATAATGAACTAGGTTGAATTTATTTTAATAAAAATCATATCTTTAACATCTCTAATTAGGGTTCTAGTTTGTCAAATCTTTATCATCCTAATTAGTTTTTAGGCGTATCGCCTATCCCTAAATTCATTCAAATTGTCAATTATTCTTATTAAAATCTAGTTCATATGATGAAAACTTAAAAGAAAGGAATTATATTAAAATAAATTCATCATTAAACAGAAGATAGAGAAGAGATAAAATATCCAACCATAGAAATTATGCAAATACAAACCCTAGAAAAATAGATTAGTTACTCACATTATAAAAAAGAAAAACTTTATTCATAATAAAAGTACTTACAATTATTCTTGATTGCTCGCTCTTCATGTATAAACCCTAATTTTTAAGCATATGACAGAGAGATATCAAACCCTAGGGTTGTACAGGTGCTTATAAAGGACTAAGAAAGTTTAGAGAATAAGTAATAAAAGATACAAGAGAATCAACTTGCTAACAACTATGAAAATCTAATCAATGAGAATCTAGTTGCTCTGTTGGATATTGTTGCGTGCCTTCAGAATATCTAAAGACGAAACCCTACATCTCATATTAATCTATGTGAAAAGATGATTGAGCCCATAAAAAATCTCATCGAATTGCCCAAAACTGCCCGATGATCTGCCCCAATTAACTTGATTCGCCGTTGATCCACCGCCGAATTTTGGCTTTCGTGGCTCCAGATTTTTTCTGTGCTTTTATCGTTAATTTAGATAATTTTTGAGCCCATACAATCTTGAATATCTCGCTGTCTTTCTGTAGTTGCGTGGATCTCCGAATTGTTCTCAAATTTGGCATATAATTAGGCTGGTTGATTTGTTACTTTTGATTTGATTTGATGTCTCCAACTGATTTTTTGTTGTGATGATTAATTCACCTCTATTTATTGCAACCTTTACTGATTTGTAATGATATTCCCAAATTTGTTCCAAATTTGCAAGTTATCTTTTGATAATCCTGAATAACTCTCTTAAGTCTCCATTTTACGCACATAATCCTCATTTTAGCATAATTTTTCCACTTTTTGCATCCAAGTCCTGTTATCTGTAATAATTCACAAAAGATACCCTGAACAACATAATATATGACAATAAAATGATAAATGGGTTAGAAAATGTGCAATAAATTACACCTATCACATGTTATGGCTACCTCTTCATCATCCTCCTCCTTCTTCATTAGCTCTCTTGATTATTACTTTGTGAGAGAAAATAAGAGTGGAAAATTCATACATCCTAACTCTCCATTCCTAGCAAGTTTGGAGCGTCGGTTGCTTCACTAGGTGAACCTGGAGCTTGGATCGGTTCCTTCGGGTGGATCATCTTCGACAAGAGCGGTCGTCTCTCAAGTTTGTTCCCGACGGACTACAAGAAGCCTGGAGAGGACTTCCACGATTGTGTGGACACACGTCAAAGGTTATAATCTCTAAACCTTGCATACTTGTTTTCTAGTTTAGTGTTTGAATCGATCGCTAGGGATTAGTTTCTAGTACTCCCCATAAAATTTTTGTTTTTCGATTCCGCATTGGCCGCAGTTGTAGCAGCAAGGGCACTAGTAAGTTTAAATGGTATCAGAACCACCCAAACACTTTAAACTAGTTTGTCACGACATTAGAATTCACGGTTTTTCAGGAATCGAAAACTGTAAAAATAACAGTCCCGAAAATTCAAGTTTTAAGTTGTTTGCACACCCCGCAGGCTCACAATTTGAATAGAGAAGCCGCGGGATGATATGTGGGTACCCCGGGAAGAACTGAAGGGCAAAGACCACTCCCCAAGACCACCACGAGGTGGTCTTGGAGGGTGGTGACCCGAAACTACCCTAATTGGTAGGCTCGGGTCTGCCTACCCCCTGGGACACTTTGTGGTGGTCTCGGGGGTGGGTACCCTACCTAGGCTTCCATTTGAACGTTGATTTTGTATTTGATATCCTCAGGAGGTTTCGGGAGAGTTTCGATTCGATTCGGACTCCCGGATTGGCTTAAAACTTGGTTTTTTAATGTTTAGTGCTCTTGATTTTCGGCTTTTGGAAAATTTGGAATGTGTGCTATTTGTGTGTGGAATTCTAATGTCGTGGTTTTGTTTACATGCATATATGTGTTATTGAACGTCGTCTAATTGCTATATTTTCGTTTAGACAGTGTTTCACACTTGCTTGTGTTGCTTGTTCTGTGTGATATATATATATATATATATATATATCCATGTGATGGTTTAGCCGGATTGTCATGTTGGATAGCCCATCGTGCGCTTGCTTGTACAATTTTGATTTATTATTGTTGTATCATTTGTTCAGGACAAGCTCCAACTTGTGGCCACTATTTTCATATTATGTATATTCTTTTATTGGGGCACAACTAGAATGCGGTCGTTGTCACCCTTGTATATATTTCATTTCTGTACTAAGATTAACCCAGGAGAAGTGCTCGAGTAACCGAGTTCTAGAGTGCGCTGGTGACCGTCTCATGGTGTTTAAGACTTGACCGTCTCGCTCTAGAATTGGCGGGTTGCTCGCCGCACTTGTAGGGGCTATAAGATCGACCCACGGAGGAATACCCAAGTTACCGGATTCTAGAAAGCAACCGGTAACCAACTCATGGTGTTGAGGGCGGGTTACCCAATTTCTAGAATTGACAGGTAGCTTGCCGTACTCATAGAGATCTAGGATCGATGTTGTATGGGCTATCCACACGACCGGGGAACGTCGCATCTCATTTGCAGCTCAAATGAAACGCAGGGTTCCTAATTTATCCGCTATTCCATATTGTTTGATGCATGCTTGTGATGTTATTACATGCTTCTGATGTTGATATATATATATATATATATATATATATATATATATAAAATATAGTAGATGCTTCTATATGTTTAGCATCCGCGCTAGCCCTGTCCCCGCTCGGCCGTAAGTTAATTAATTTTACGGTGAAGAGCCAGGATCTTGCGGAAAATGCAGATGGATATAAAAGCATGCTATTTTAGTTGTTTCTTATATGGCTTAGAAACTTGTAATGATGGGATCGCATTATATGTTTAATGCAAGGAAAATAAATCTTATATGATGTTGTTGGAACCAATTTTTAAAATTACTCGGTTTTCTTCAAAACCATAGTCATATTCTTTTACTTTGCAGGAGGTATTCGGTTAGGAATATCCTGCACTTCATTCTTTGAGGAAAGAGCCTTGATACCTTCACGAGGAGTTCGCTCTTAAGCAAAAGTTTATGTTGCTAGTTTTAAAAGCGGAGCCTAAACCATTCCATTTCAAAGGCACTCGAGTTCCTTCAACGATATCAAGTTCATCGCGTTAAAGGTTTTTCGCCAAAAATCAGCCGTAACCCTCCGTCATTTCCTATGAGTATTGCTTAGTATTCATGCTGCATTTGTTGACCCCGTCAAGGCATAGTACACGGTAGCTAAGTGGTACTTGTTTGTAGCAAGCGATACCATTGGTTATGACAGTCGTACGGCCTTGTTGACTCCATCTAGGGCTCGTGCGGGTGGGTTTAATACAATCAAGATAATGAAGGGTTGAACTTGAATAGGGCCCTTTGATTTGTTGACTCCATTAAGGTCACTAGGGTTGTATGGGCAAAAACCATATCGGGAGTTTCAAATATAAGGGAAACTTGCCAAATTTGTGCATATGTTCTGGAGTATAGTAATTTTGGTCGGTTTTCGTCAAGATTATTACACAATGATAGTTGGGTCCCGATTTCCATTAATAAGTAGGTATTACTCCACAGGAGATTTTCACTTCATAATTAGCTAACCTATTAGGTGTCAAGAAAGTGTTAACGAGGTTACTCCTCTGCTGAAATAGGGTTATTTAATTGGGTCTGTGCGAAACCACGGGGGACCTCCCTCATAGTAGCAACATTGGTCTGGCTGAACGGTTAGCGAACTTATAAGGTGTACATGATCCCGACTAGTTATCCTTTTAGGGTTTGAAGGAGAATTCGAGAATACAGTGAGAGCTATCCTGATTAGATAAAGTGATTAACCAATCTAATCTTGATAGAGTGCACACTGAGTGTTTCTTTTCTCTCTCTGGTTATGAGACCCATGACTTACCTTAAATTAAAACTCATTAACCAAGTTAACCGAACCTTCTTACACACTTTGGTTTTGGATTGTCATAATTCACGATAAAGTCGCATATATCCTTGCTACTCCTGTTTTCCCTTTGCATTTCTACAGAACACTCTGTATCACTACGATTATCCATATTGATTGGAAAAAGGCGTAAAGTTACATACGAACGCGAAGAAATTATTTCAATTGAGAATGGCCACTGGTTCGGAAAAAATTGAATAGGATTATTCGGCTGTCTCTTCCCTTTACCTTCTCTAAGGTTGCGAGAACTCCTTGTATTACGAGAGTACACCTATTACGCTTATTGGATAGTCTTCTTTCAAACCTTAAGCTGGTGCCAAAAGGTAAGGAAAGTGTAACACTCTAGTTCAGTTATAGCAGTTCTATTTTGAGTATTTCTTTATTTATGGTATTTTTCCCGATTTATTGTGTTTTGGGTGCGAATAGCGTATTTGACATTTGTATTTGCATCCGACCCAACCCGCTTGCTGGAAACCCGTCTTGATTCCTGTTTATGATTTATCCTGGCTAGTTTTGAGAATCCGTGAACTTTCATGTTATATAACTGCATTATATCCGGTATCTATATTTTTCAATATAACATTTAAAGTCTAATAAAATATTTTAAAAATATCTTGCATGGCCTGCAGATACCTCTAACCCTGTTGTAGCATCCGCGCATCGTGTTCTTGTCCCGTTCAGTGAAACAGACTCGTTTGGATAGCTACGTGCACGCTACGTGCATCCGTTCTTGGGGGTATACATTTTCGTTACCCAGATATCCTATTTTGGTGTTGGTCGACACGTATATTATCCGTATTTTAAAATTGGATTTTTAGACCCGACCCGGGTGTGTTTTGGATTATTTTTATATTAACCAAAATCTCAAAATATATTTAATATTATATTCATATAATATTTTACTGTTAACCAGTTTATATTTTAAAAAAAATTAAAATATATTTTCTAAATCCTACAGCTCTCTCTATCTCTTTCTTTATATAATATAAAATATTTTCAAATCCTATTCTAAATCCTGCAGCTCTCTCTTTCTCTCTCTCCCCCTTCTCTCTCCTCTCGCGCTAACTGTGTGCTCCTCGAATCCCATCACCTCCCTTCTTCTCACTACGGTCACCTCCCTCCTCTATTTTTCTTCTTCTTCTTTTTAAAAACCCTGCCGCGACAACAACCCACGCGACCCTAACCCAAAACTCTGCCGCCTCCAAAAACCTCAACCCTAACTCTCGCCTCCATCTTCTCCTTCTCCTTCTTGTCACCTCTTATCTCTCCCCTTCAACCTCTCTCCTCTCCCGAGCACCCGACGACGAACCCAAGAACCCACGCCCTTGCCTCTGCCCTCGCCGCGCCGTCACCACCTCATCACCGTCGCCCCACACCTTCGTCTCCACCTTCTCTTCCTCCGTCTCCAACCATCACCACAGCCATCACCACCATCACCTTCAGTCCAAACCGAACCCCACTTGCCTCACCTGCACACCCCTCGCCGGAGCTTCGTTAACCCGACGACCTCACACCATCATCATCGTCTCCATCTCCTCCTACTCCTCTCTCCTATACCCTTCAAACCACAGCCTCTCTTCTTCTCTTTCTTCTTCTTCTCTTTTCTCTTCTTTCTTGATTTCTTGAATTCTCGTTTCCGGTGATCGCCGACAGCCGTGCTCGTCGCTGTCGATCAGGCAAATCCAGTGAACGTCCCCTACCTGCATGGTTATCCTTTTTCCTTGCCTGGACCCGTCCCGCGTGCCGTATGTGCGTTGCGACGATTTACCCAACGTCGGACGTGCCGTATGCACCCGTCGTGTGTTCCGCTCAGGCAAGTTTATCTTGCTACATGCTATAATACTTATCTTGCATCCATATGAATACAAATATTACATGTTGATTGCATTATACATCCATATTAAAGTTTTACTGTTTTCGGATACCCGTATGCATCCATATCATCTATTATATATGTAGCTGCATTATAGATTATATTAATTCATGTTATTATTGTAGTGACACCCCATACTTAATAATGTGCATCCCACTTAGTCATGGAGCTGTAGTTGTAACCCCTGATAGATAATTGAGCATCCATGTTTTATTGTGTATCCATACCATTAATTCTGCATACTTAGTTGCATGCCATATTACATTAATTCATATTATTTTTACATTAGTACCCCATGCTGATAATGTGCATCCTACTTAGTCATGATGTAACCCCTGATAGATATTTGTGCAACTTTGTTTTTATCGTACATCCGTACTTTTACCCTGATTCAATACTTGCTACATTTTACTGTTGGGCATCTATTTGTTACACTGTGCACTACTTGACATGACATGATACACCACTACTTGACATGTTGCCTGATCCGGTTTCTAATGCCGACAATCCTGATATCTTGTCCCGATGGACATATCATGTTGTATGTATAGACAAACCTGTTCTTGCTTGATCCTGTATTGGCATTAGCTTCAGATTTATCAATACCTGACTTGAACACATAACTTGAGTGTATGGGGAAATCAATGATGAAACCTGACTTGTAACTCGACAGTTCGATGCTTATACTGATCAGTTTTTACGGGCTAGGCCAGCCCCGGGATGATGATGCTGACATCATTCGTCTGTACATGTTACCTGTTTACTGCCTAGCGGCACGTCTCCGATTCAGCCCGAGAGTCTTGACCGTGGTCTCGGGCATGCACGGGATACTATTGAGTTACATTGACGATTCATTAAATTGATTTCACAAACTTGAGAGTAGTTAACCAAGTAGCACAGTTTAGTTTTATCGCTGCACTTCACATATACTGTTACACTTCACTGTTCTTTATCCCTGCTCACTTATTACATTCATGTTACTATTTTATAATTCATGCCTACACATCCTGTTACCCCTGATTATATTATTGTTGATATTGTGACGCGCTGACTTCTGGGTTTTGCATGGCCCAGATCCGCTACCCTTGTCTCAGGCCGAGCAGTGAGGACCTGTTAGTATTCTAGTTTAGTTTCCTTTCAGTATTTTTTTTTATTTCCTGATGTGAGCCCGTATTTAGGACGTACCTTCCAGATTGTTATTGTTTTTGGATTTATTGCTTCCGCATATTATTTCTTGACTCTTTTATTCTGGCATATGGACATATACTAGATAGATTATTTCATTTCTACTGTTCTTGATATCCTATTGACAGCCGTAATGTGACTGTGGAGGGATGTTTCCTAACCACAGGTAGCATGGTTGGCTCTATCACGTGCCGATCTTAGCGCACTCTGGGAAGCGGGGTGTGACATGGTTTGTTTGGTATCAGAGCCATAGAATTTAGGTTAATGGGGTTTGATTCTTTTGTAGTTGGGTATTAGACCCAATACACGAATCGGAAAATCCGTAATCAAGAACATGTCCAGCCACTTAGTTATCGTGATTCTTGAATCATATCTTTCTCTTGACCCCTGTCTTGACGATATGCAAACAACTTTGCATCTCGACTTGAAACTTTTGGTTCCCAATTGTTTCTCTCTAGGATTTGGACGACTTGAACAAAGTTATGTGATTGTAATTATGAACTGCAGCATGGTTACAATGCGGTTCTCTATTTGAGTAACTTGGAGTCCTAGTCTTGATTCATATCCTTGATTTTTTGTCTTTATTTTGCCTTGCTTCTCTTGCTTTCCAGTTCATGTTTTATCGCAAGTTTTGAATCCTGTTTATCATACTAATCCTCTTCGGTGTCTTAGTTTCAGGATCATGGCGGATAGAAATCTGCGATCGTACCAGAGGCGTGTCGATGACGCCGCTTTGCTTGGAGTAATTCGTGGGATGCTGGAGAACCAGAAGCGGCAAACCGAGCTGAACCAGCGGCAAGCCGAAACTTTTCAGGAAGGTTTGCAGACCGTTCAGCAGTCCGTAAACACTGTTGCGGCCAAACCAGTAGAGCGTGTGGGTATCGTGGCGGATTTCAGGAGACTTGGTCCGTCCATTTTCACTGGTTTGGAGGAGCTGTTGCCAGCGGAGCAGTGGCTGGTCGATACGGAGAATCTGCTCGTTGCAGCACAGATTCTGGAGGACAAGAGAGTGGATGTTGTACGCATTCAATTGGTGGACTATGCTCGTGAGTGGTGGCTTATGGAAGAGACCCGTTTGTCCAAGCCGATCAGTTGGGATGCTTTCTCGCAGAGTTTCTTGGAGAAGTTCTTTCCGCAGACTGCACGGGAGGAAATGGAAGAAAAGTTTATCAGTTTGAAGCAGAATGGCGGATTCATGGATGCGCATTCGGCTGAGTGGACACAGCTCAGTCGATTCGCTGGACCTTTGGTGGCCAAAGAAGCTGATAGGGCACGAAGGTTTATGCGCAGTTTGGACGTGGAAATCCAGAGGCACGTTATATCTTTGGGATTGACCACTTTCTCGCAAGTTCTTAAAGCAGCCCGAGTGCAGCAGAGCTTATCAATGAAGACTTGGGGTACGCAGCAGCAGGCGGTAGTAATACGGAAGCCGGCATTTATGCCGAATCGAGCGCCTATACGCAGAGGTATTCCGGTGAACCGACATGGCGTAGTACCGATGAAGAAGCCCATCGCAGCAGATCAGAGAAAGAGCGTGATTTGTGACTACTGCCATTTACCCGGACACGTGCAGAGGGAGTGTCGAAGGATGCTGGGACTTTGTTTGGTTTGCGGATCAGCTGATCATACTATCAATGCTTGTCCGTCGAAGCTTCGTTTGAAGGATGATGTTCAAAGGCCACCGCAGAGACATATTCAGGGGCAGAAGCAGATAACTCAGGGACCTAATCAAGCTCGAGCCTTTACTCTGATGGCTGAAGAGGCCAGTGCTTCAGATGAAGTTGTTTCAGGTATCCTACTTGTTCATGATTTTTCCGCATTAGCATTATTCTATTCTGGTGCATCCCATTGTTTTATGTCGTCCAAGTTTATTGCTGCACATTCAATTTCTTGCACGGACCTGTCTAGTTGTTGGGACATACACACTGGGAATGGGAAGATCATATCTAGTAGCGAGTGCAAGGATTTTTCAGTTGTGATTTGCGGACGGGAGTTATTTGCAGATTTCTTGGTGATCGATACCGACAGTTATGATGTTGTCTTGGGAATGGACTTTCTCGGCACTTTCCATGCTCACATTGATTGTAGGGCAAAGAAAGTGATTTTCCAGATTCCCGGACATCCGGAGTTTGTTTTTGCTAGAGCTAGCAGTTCTATCGGGCCAGTCGAGTTTAGGGCTAGGCCGACGAACAGTGTTCTTTCATCGATGGAAGTTGGTAAGGAGGAAGCGCCAGCTGTAGTTCGAGAGTTCATGGACGTGTTCGAGGACATCTCGGGTTTACCGCCAAAACGAGATGTGGAGTTCGCGATCGATCTTGTTCGTGGTGCAGCGCCAATCTCAAAGGCGTACTATCCAATGGCACCAGTGGAGTTGGAAGAAGTCAAGAAGCAGGTTACCGAATTGCTAGAGAAGGGTTGGATTCGAAGCAGTAATTTATCTTGGGGAGCTCCAATTCTTCTAGTCAAGAAGAAAGATGGCACAAGGAGGATGTGCAACGATTATCGAGAATTAAACCGGGTGACTATTAAGAACAAGTACCCGATCCCTCGCATTGGTGAATTGTTCGAGCAACTTAGTGGCGCGAGGGTATTCTCGAAGCTGGATTTGCGATCCGGATATCATCAGGTTCGAGTTAAATCAGAAGATATTTGCAAGACTGTGTTCCGAACTCGGTATGGACATTACGAGTATTTAGTGATGCCATTCGGAGTCACGAATGCACCGACGATATTTATGGACTTGATGAACTGAGTATTTTCACCGTTCTTGGACCAGTTTATAGTGGTGTTCATTGATGTTATTCTGGTCTACTCGAGGAGCATAGAAGAGCATGCAGAACACTTGAAGATCGCACTGCAGACATTGAGGAAAGAAAGATTATATGCGAAGATGAGCAAGTGCGGGTTTTGGCTTGAAGAAGTGAAGTTTTTGTGGCATGTCATATCTGGAGATGGAATCGCCGTTGATCCTGAGAAGATTGCAGCAGTTCAAGATTGGCTGATTCCGAAGAACGTAGCGGAGATCAGATGTTTTCTTGGACTTGCCAGATATTACAGAAGGTTCGTGGAGAATTTTGCTCGTTTGGCTGAGCCTTTGATCAAGCTTACGCGCAAAGAAGTACCGTTCGTACGGATGGATAGATATGCGTCAGCTTTTGAGGCATTGAAGCAAAGATTGATAACCGTCCCTATTTTGACCGTACCAGACGGTTCCGAAGGATTGGTGATTCACAGCGACGCATCTGGGAAAGGTTTGGGATGTGTTTTGATGCAGCATAGGAAGGTTATAGCTTACGCATCGAGGCAGTTGATGACCCATGAGAAGAATTACCCAACTCATGATTTGGAGCTTACAGCAGTGATTTTCGCTTTGAAGATTTGGAGACACTACTTATTGGACGAAAGGGTCGAAGTATTCACCGATCACAAAAGCCTGAAGTACGTGTTCATATAGAAAGTGCTCAATATGAGGCAGCGTAGATGGTTGGAGCTGATGGCTGACTACGATCTTGATCTCAAGTACCATCCGGGAAAAGTTAATGTAGTGCTAGACGCGCTTAGTCGGTTGCCAGCAATTCGGATGTTGACTGCACACAAGGAGCTTATCGAGGATTTTCGAAGATTCGAGTTGGAGGTTGTGCTACCGCAGTATTCAGGACAGTTGATGCAGCTGCAAGTACAGTCATCGTTCATCGAGAGTATTAAAGCAGTGCAGTCGCAGGACCCAAGATTGCAGAAGTTTCGAGAACAGGTTGAAGCGGGACTTCGAACGGACTTGTTGATTCATGAAGATGGTTCGTTGCGTTATGGTAGCCGTTTGTGTGTGCCGAAAGGAGACATTCGCGAAGAAGTTATGAAGGAGGCGTACAGTTCCGCATATTCCGTACATCCAGGAGGCACAAAGATATATCGTGATCTACGACAGCATTTCTGGTGGAAGGCATGAAAAGAGATATCGCCCGCTTTGTAGCGAAGTGCTTGGTGTGTCAGCAAGTCAAGGATGAACATCAAAGGGTAGCTGGTTTATTGCAACCACTTCTGATTCCTCAATGGAAGTGGGAATATATAACCATGGATTTCGTGACAGCTTTACCGTGGAGTCCAAAGGGCAATAATGCAGTTTGGGTGATTGTTGATCGATTGACCAAGGTAGCTCATTTCATTCCGTTTCGAGTTAGTCAGTCAACGGAAGCGTTAGCAGAACGGTACATGCAAGAGATTGTGAGATTGTATGGAGTGCCTGTGAGCATCGTCTCCGATCGTGATACCCGATTCTTATCGCACTTCTGGAGGAGCTTACAGGAAAGTTTAGGGATGCGATTGAAGTTTAGCACTGCTTATCATCCTCAGACAGATGGCCAGTCGGAGAGAACGATCCAAACTCTTGAAGACATGTTGAGAGCTTGCATGTTAGACTTCAAGGGTTCATGGAAGGATCATATACACTTGGTGGAGTTTTCTTACAATAACAGCTTCCAGGCGACTATTCAGATGGCTCCATTCGAAGCATTGTATGGTCGCAAGTGTAGCTCACCCATTTGTTGGGACGGTGTTGGAGAACGAAGATTGTTGGGACCAGATTTGATCGTGTAAACCATGGAGAAAGTTAATACTATACAGAATCACATGAAGGCAGCACAAGATCGGCAGAAGAGCTGGGCCGATACATCGAGAAGACCTCTAGAGTTCGCTGTTGGTGATTTGGTATTCTTGAAGATATCACCGACTAGAGGAGTGATTCGTTTTAGGAGTCAAGGAAAGCTTAGTCCTCGATTCGTGGGGCCTTTCGAGATTATGGAGCGTGTTGGAAAAGTGGCTTATCGATTGGCGTTACCACCATCTTTGGCGAGTGTTCATGACGTGTTTCATGTATCTCAACTCCGTAAGTATGTTCGAGATGAAACACATGTGCTAGATTATTCGGAGCTGACTGTAAGGGAGGATTTGACCTTTGAGGAACGACCAATATCGATTGTTGATCAAAGAGAAAAGGTCCTCAAGAACAAGGTTATCCCTCTCGTACTTGTTTCATGGGGAATCGCTCACATGGAAAATCGACTTGGGAACGAAAAGACGAGATTCGACAAAAGTTTCCACACCTCTTCTCGTAATTTCATGTTTGTTTGTTTTTCTTGTTCCGGGAATTTCGAGGACGAAATTCTTTTTGTAGTTGGGTATAATGTAACACTCTAGTTCAGTTATACCAGTTCTATTTTGAGTATTTCTTTATTTATGGTATTTTTCCTGATTTATTGTGTTTTGGGTGCGAATAGTGTATTTGACATTTATATTTGCATCCGACCCGACCCGCTTGCTGGATACCCGTCTTGATTCCTGTTTATGATTTATCCTGGCTAGTTTTGAGAATCTGTGCACTTTCATGTTATATAACTGCATTATATCTGGCATCTGTATTTTTCAATATAACATTTAAAGTCTAATAAAATATTTTAATAATATCTTGCATGGCCTGCATGATACCCCTAACCCTGTCGTAGCATCCGCGCATCGTGTTCTTATCCCGTTCAGTGAAACGGACTCGTTTGGATAGTTACGTGCACGCTACGTGCATCCGTTCTTGGGGGTATGCATTTTCGTTACCCAGATATCCTATTTTAGTGTTGGTCGACACGTATATTATCCGTATTTTAAAACTGGATTTTTAGACCCCACCCGGACGTGTTTTGGACTATTTTTGTATTATCCAAAATCTCAAAATATATTAAATATTATATTCATATAATATTTTACTTAACTAGTTTATTTTAAAAAAAAATTAAAATATATTTTCTAAATCCTACAGCTCTCTCTATCTCTTTCTTTATATAATATAAAATATTTTCAAATCCTATTCTAAATCCTGCAGCTTTCTCTCTCTCTCTCTCTCTTTCTCTCTCTCCCCTTTCTCTCTCCTCTCGCGATCACTGTGCGCTCCTCGAATCCCGTCATCTCCCTCCTCTATTTTTCTTCTTCTTATTTTTAAAAACCCTGTCGCAACAACAACCCACACGACCCTAACCCAAAACTCTGCCGCCTCTACAAACCTCAACCCTCTCTCGCCTCCATCTTCTCCTTCTCCTTCTCGTCACCTCCTATCTCTCCCCTTCAACCTCTCTACTCTCCCGAGCATCCGACGACGAACCCAAGAACCCACTCCCTCGCCTCTGCCCTCGCTGCGCCGTCACCACCTCATCACTGTCTCCCCACACCTTCATCTCCACCTTCTTTTCCTCCGTCTCCAACCATCACCACAGCCATCACCACCATCACCCTCAGTCCAAATCGAACCCCACTTGCCTCACCTGCACACCCCTCGCAGGAGCTTCGTTAACCCGACGACCTCACACCATCATTATCGTCTCCATCTCCTCCTACTCCTCTTTCCTACACCCTTCAAACCACAGCCTCTCTTCTTCTTCTCCTTCTTCTTCTTCTCTTTTCTCTTCTTTCTTGATTTCTTGAATTCTCGTTTCCGGTGATCGTTGGCAGCCATGCTCGTCGCTGTCGATCAGGCAAATCCAGTGAACGTCCCCTACCTGCATGGTTATCCTTTTTCCTTGCCTGGACCCGTCCCGCGTGCCGTGTGTGCGTTGCGACGATTTACCCGACGTCGGACGTGCCGTACGCACCCGTCGTGTGTTCCGCTCAGGCAAGTTTATCTTACTACATGCTATAATACTTATCTTGCATCCATATGAATACAAATATTACATGTTGATTGCATTATACATCCATATTAAAGTTTTACTGTTTTCGGATACTGGTATGCATCCATATCATCTATTATATATGTAGCTGCATTATAGATCATATTAATTCATGTTATTATTATAGTAACACCCCATGCTTAATAATGTGCATCCTACTTAGTCATGGAGCTGTAATTGTAACCCCTGATAGATAATTGAGCATCCATGTTTTATTGTATATCCATACCATTAATTCTGCATACTTAGTTGCATGCCATATTACATTAATTCATATTATTGTTACATTAGTACCCCATGCTGATAATGTGCATCCTACTTAGTCATGATGTAACCCCTGATAGATATTTGTGCAACTATGTTTTTATCGTACATCCGTACTTTTACCTTGATTCAATACTTGCTACATTTTATTGTTGGGCATCCATTTGTTACACAGTGCACTACTTGACATGACATGATACACCACTACTTGACATGTTACCTGATCCTGTTTCTAATGCCGACAATCCTGACATCTTGTCCCGATGGACATATCATGTTGTCTGTATAGACAAACCTGTTCCTGCTTGATCCTGTATTAGCATTAGCTTCAGATTTATTAATACCTGACTTGAACACATAATTTGAGGGTATGGGGAAATCAATGATGAAACCTGACTTGTAACTCGACAGTTCGATACTTATACTGATCAGTTTTTACGGGCTAGGCCAGCCCCGGGATGATGCTGCTGACATCATTCGTCTGTACATGTTACCTGTTTACTGCCTAGCGGCACGTCTCCGATTCAGCCCGAGAGTCTTGACCGTGGTCCCGGGCATGCATGGGATACTATTGAGTTACATCGACGATTCATTAAATTGATTTCACAAACTTGAGAGTAGTTAACCCAGTAGCACAGTTTAGTTTTATCGCTGCACTTCACATATAGTGTTACACTTCACTGTTCTTTATCCCTGCTCACTTATTACATTCATGTTACTATTTTATAATTCATGCCTGCACATCCTATTACCCCTTATTATATTATTGTTGGTATTGTGACGCGCTAACGTCTGGGTTTTGCATGGCCCAGATCCGCTACCCTTGTCGCAGGCCGATCAGGAGTACTTCTGCTGACAGGCCGAGCAGTGAGGACCAGTTAGTATTCTAGTTTAGTTTCCTTTCAGCATTTTTTTTATTTCCTGATGTGAGCCCGTATTTAGGACGTACCTTCCAGATTGTTATTGTTTTTTGATTTATTGCTTCCGCATATTATTTCTTGACTCTTTTATTCTGGCATATGGACATGTACTAGATAGATTATTTCATTTCTACTATTCTTGATATCTTATTGACAGCCGTAATGTGACTGTGGAGGGATATTTCCTAGCCACAGGTAGTATGGTTGGCTCTGTCACGTGCCGATCTTAGCGCACTCTGGGAAGCGGGGCGTGACAGAAAGGAAGAAAACTAATTAGCGTAAGTATGGTGTACAGAAGGTAAGATGTAGAGACATGTAAAGGGATTGAATTGAGGGCAAAAAAATTGCGACTACTATCATAAATCTGGATAATGGAAAAGGAATTATTAGGAATACCCGGACACCCCATTGAAACATTTATATTTCAGAATTTCTGTGTACTTGTAAATGAGAACTATTTTCTCAATTAATTCTGACTCAAGTGTATGTATGTACCGGATTTAGATCTCACATCTGTACGACGTTACAGATGCTGAGTAGGAGTAGAATATTGGGAAATGGACGATTTGATCCTTAATATCGGTATTTGTAGCAATTTGTGATATTGGATTAAATCGCCTAGTTTTGCCTAACGACAAATATTTGGTTTCGAATAACACCAATTTTAAAATTGAATATCTGTATCTTTATTTTATAAAGTGAGATATAAATTTTGAAAATTGTGTTCCAAATATTTACCTTTATCAGTTGAGGATAAGATTAGGTGCATTAAATAACGGTGTAAAATATTCTTAACCAAAATACAGTTTTTAACTTATAACACATGGAATTTGAGTTAGTATACTCTTGGGACTTATACATAGTAATGTATGTTGTCCAGTGTCCTTAAGGAAAAGGGGTTGGTACTCATATTTCATTTAAGCTTACCTATGAGTTCTCTGGTCTTAGACATGCATTCGTTGAAATGCAAGGTCCAAAGATTTTGAGAAGTTTATAAGTATAAGAATAAAGTAGAGAACCATACGTTGGAAATATCAGGATTCTTCGAAGTGATCGAAGATGTAAATACTTTTGCTAGGTATTCCGTCGTAGTGATATTGAGAACTTGATTCTCTATCAAGTTACTCATCTGTGAGTGCGCTCCTTGATTAGTAATGCTGCATGGCCTTTTCTATTTAGGTGATACGCACTGGAAACAGCTGCATGATATTTGAATCTGGTTCCATCTAAATTAGTGTCTTTGATTCTATATGGACATAGATTGGTTGCATATATTGATGTTGTTAAGATATAGAGTTATCCGATTTCTGTTTAAAAGCAGAATCCAGACAAACTCAAGGCACGCTTCGGTAATGGCAGTTTTTAGATTATCCCAAGCATTCGCTAGGGTATTGCTTTTACCATTTTCAAGATCAATAGTTACGTTGTTCTTGGCTCGCCACTTTTTTTATAAAAGAAATCTTTTTGCAAAAAAAATACTAGTGGGAGTATGGTGGAACTGGAAGTGATTCCAGAACCACAAACGGTTACTGAAAATTTAGTAGAACCTAAGAATTCAATTGAACTCGACAAACCTTAGCCACTCTTCAAATTTAGTATGTGACCTTAGCTATCCGAGAGATACTTCGGTTTTCTCGTAGACAGTGAAAGGGATGCAGCATCATTGTGATGATGACTCTACTAGTTATTAGCAGGCCATGGGAAGTGGTGACTTCCGGATGATGGCTGGATGCTTTATATCCAAGTTGGACTCCACACACTTCAGCAAATTATAGAATTTGCTGGGTGCTCTTGAAAGGGTAAAACCCATTAAGAGCAAGTAGATCTTTCGAGATTTATGTAGGTGGAAAGATATTAACCTAATATGGCTAGACTTTTTGTAAAGATTCTCATCAAATACCCGTTGTGGATTGTGATGAGACTTTTACTTCAGTATTTACGCTGAAGTCCATACGGATATGACTTGCCACTGTTGCTATTCAAGACTATGATATCTGACAAGAGGATGACTATAATATCTTTCTAAATGAGAAGTTGGAAGTGTACGTGTATATGACTCTGCCAGAGGGTTGTCATAGTCAGTGGGAGCAGTGGAAGGTGTGCAAATTGCTTATGTCTATTAATAGACTAAAGCATGCATAACGGAGACAGATCATCCGTTTTGATATGACAGTCAAGGTGATTGACTTCATCAAAACAACATATGAACCTAGTAAGAAGGATGTAAGGAGTTATGTCCTGGGATTTGAATGACATACTCCTGATAGAAAGTGATGTTCCTATACTACAATCGGTCAAACTTTGGTTGTCACGGTGTTTCTCTACATAGGATCTGGATAAAATATCATGAATTCCGGTGACTAGATCTATGGTTTTAGATCTAGATTTGGGAAGTGTCCCAATCCAGGTACTTAGACACCATTCTAAAAGTGTTTTAGAATGGATGACTCCTAGCATGGTAGTGTACCCGCAGGTGATGGAGTCACCCTCTCTAAAGAGATGTCTTCTAGACTGATGAGGAGAGAGACTTGCATGAATGACATATTACTTGCTTAGACAATTAAGTCAATCATATAATGTCATGTACCAAACCAGAAGTTGCTTTTGCACTTGCTGAGTTATCAGGAATTTTGGTGAGTAGATCTATGGATTTAGATCTATGTATTTGGGAGGTTTCCTAATTCGGGAGGTTTCCTAATTCGGGTACTTAAATTCCATTCTAAAAGTGTTTTAGAATGAACGACTTCTTACGTGGTAGTGTACCCACAGGTGATGGAGTCACCCTCTCTAAAGAAATGTCTTTCAGACTGATGAGAAGAGGGACTGGCGTGAATGATATATCATTTTCTTTTAGGCAATTGAGTCAATCTTGCAATGTCTTGTACCAAATCATATGTTGCTACTACACTTACCATAGTAAGCAGATATTAATCCAATTCTAAAGAAACAAAAGGAAGCAGTTAAGAACATAAGAAGATGTTCTTGGTATATGGTAACGGCAGCCTCCTCCAGGAGGCGATTATCGATTCAGGCTTCCAAGGTGACCTGGATGACAAAGATGCTGTCAGAATTTTGAGTTTAGCCTCTTCTGAGGAACAGTATATTGGATAGGGTTCCAGTAAGGATACTGAGGTAGACATGATGCAAGATACTGGTTATGACTCAACAGAGGTTACAGCCCATGAAGTTTGTTGAATAAAGTTGTTCATTTATGAACTTGGTCCTATCATGTATCCAGACAAATTCTTGAGGCGGGGTATCTTTCAGTTCGGGAGATTGTTGATCTCTGTGAAGTTGAGACATATAGAGAGAAAGTTGGAACATTGTAGCAGATCCACTCACTGAGGCTATTTCTCGAACACGGATGTTTCACAAACACAGTTTGCGAAACTGATTAGTAGAGAAGTTGGGTATTCGGTAGCATACGAGCTGTGGGTATGCAATACTGCAATAATTGGCCTTAAGTGTAAGTGTGAGATTTTTGGATATAGTGCCCTCAAGGCAATTATTGTAATTGCATGTAGGCGATTATGATAATTGAGGGAGGACCTATACAGATAGAACAGTCTTACTCGAAATTATAGTATGCTATCTGGTTTGTCTTTATCATTAATGTGTATACGTTTTGCTTGTTATTACGTGTCGCTAATATATAATGATGAAGCCCGTAGGATTCTTTCTTGACTACCAGAATTATGATGGCGGTCATATACGTGGGAGATGGGTAGTCCATAAGCACATCCTTAAATGTCCCTAGTCGAGAGAGTATCGAGACTGGGCGTCGATATTCCAGAGTAGACTAGTGTATATGTTTCAAGATCCTGACGAGGGGCGGTGGTCGGTCTTATAAGCCATTGGTGTCGTGTCACCTAAGATAGTATACAGGTGCTCACTGGAGGTGAGTACACTGGATAGACTCGCCGAGAACTTCTAGATGGTATTATATCTATCGTCAGGTAGAAGTTCTCTAGTGGCATGAATGCATGTTACTTTTTTGACCTGAGATCGTCATTTTTCTTGTGTGAGTTCCCACTATACTTAGATTACTACCCTACCACGGCTTAAAGGAGTCGTGCAAACATGTTTTATTTGGATACAGTCTCGATCCACATAGAGGCAGTAAGCGATTGTCAGGGATTCGTCTCTTCTAGTATTAATAGTCGATGTTGCACTGTGTTCGGTTGTCCATCACCCTAAATACGTGGTCACACTGGATGGGATTTACTAATAGGAGTTCAATAGTTTCTTGGTTGATGATGAGCTTGACTCCGACGCGACTTATTGGGTTATTAAGGATCTGACGTTATCCACCCCCTAGACCCGATATGCGATATTATTAGACGAAGAGATCGTACTGTATGGAGATTGTCACATTCAAGCTCAGTAGGGTACGGACAGACTTGATTGTTGACCTCCCTTTTGGCACATACCTGGGTAACTGTTACGTACAGCCAGTGCTGCTGATGTGCTTATGGTTATGGATTTATCCAGTAACTCACTGCCAGCGTATAGTCGAGTCTTTAGAGTCCCACACATAGGGTTTTCCTTATTCATGCGATATGATGTAGATGATGTGTGTTGATACATACAGGGATCCAATTAAATACATGTACAGGCTACACGGACTTTAATGGGACGGTTGATAATACTAGCCGGTTTAGGATTAAGCCGGATTATTAAATCAAGTTTTGATTTAATAACTTATATATATATATATATATTCATTCTATTATTATTGTTCACTATTCATTTTCTCTCTCTTGGCTATTCGTATTTTTATACGGATACGTGTATATGTATTTCGATACGTATACCAAGTTGTATTCCATATTTATACGGAATACTTTTTAGAATGAAGAAACTTCATTATTGATTTTCCTTTATGAAAATCAATTAGATATGAGGTGGAGGGTGGAGTGGCTTTGGGTATAGTTTGTCGACATGTAGAGATGGGTGCGCTTCATTTGTTTATGATAAAAAATGGTTATGATATTTTTTCATGGAAAAAATTATTATGAAGCCATTCTATTCTCTCATAAATTCAACCATTCATTTTCAACCAACACTCGACTCATTCTTGTTATGGCTAACTCTTCATCCTCCTCCTCCTTCTTCATTAGCTCTCTTGAGCTTTAGTTTGTGAGAGAAAATGAGAGTGGAAAATTCATACATCCTAACTATCAATTTCTAGCAAGTTTGGAGTGTCGGTTTCTTCACTAGGTGAAACTGGAGTTTGGATCGGTTCTCTCGGGTGGATCATCTTCGGCAAGGATGATTGTCTCTTAAGCTTGTTCCTGACGGCCTATAAGGAGCTTAGAGGGGTCTTCCATGTCTAAGTGGATACGCATCAAAGGTTGTAATCTCTAAACCTTGCATGCTTGTTTTCTAATTTAGTGTTTAGATCGATCGCTAGGGATTAGTTTCTAGTGCTCCCCGTAAAATTTTTGTTTTTCAATTCCGCATTGACCGCGGTTGTAGTGGAAAGGGCACTAGGAACTTTCATATATTGAATTGAATTAATTTCTTACCGTCACACATTTCTTCGCCAGATGTCGGTCCGACAGGTATAAAGACGGATCTACAGGTCCTGGGTCTATCGATACAATATCTGCCAAAAGTAATAATTCAAATATAAGTACCAATTCTACATCAACGAATACAATACGTAACTGTAGATAAAATACAATACATCGAACGGATACAATATGTAACTGGCGATAAATTATAAAATACATTAAGCGACACAATATAATACCGTCTATAGGATACAATACATCACCGAACACGATACATCAAGCGACACAATACATAACGGTTCTGACCGATATAAGACATTAACGAACACGATACATCAAGCGACATAATACAATATAGTTCTGACGAATATAAGACATCAACGAATACAATACATAACTGAATCAAGGCTACAATATATCATAGCGGTTGATTCTGAAGTTGATGTGGAAGTGTCACGCCCCACTTCCCGGAGTACGCTAAAATAGGCACGTGACATAGCCAACCATGTTACCTGTGGTTAGGAAAAATCCTTGCACAGTCACATTACGGCTGTAGAGATATCAAGAACAGAAAAGTAAACTAACTATCTAGTACATGTCCATAAGCCAGAGTAAAAGAGTCAAGAAATGCTATAGTATGCGGAAGCAAAAGATCAAATAAACACCTGGAAAATAAGACTGGATACCGACATGATCCCTACCGCTCGATCTAACAGCGGCAAAACTCCTGATCAGTCTGCAACAAAGGTAGAAGATCTGAGCCATGCAAAACCCAGACGTCAGCACGTCATAACATCAAGCAATAATAAATGAACAGGATACACGAGATATGCAGGTATGAATCATAAATAGTAACAAGTCAACAGGGATGTATAACAGTAAAGTGTATCAGTGTATGTGACGTGCAGTGATCAATCTAAACTGTGCTACTGGGTTGTCTACTCTAAAGTTTGTTTGAAATCAATTAATGTAATCCTCCATGTAACTCAAAGGATATGTCTCGTTACCCCCCGGGACCACGGATCAGGAATATATGAACCAAGAGTGGTTCTGTCCCGTTACCCCCGGGACCACGGATCAAGATGTAAGAGTCACGAATGGCTATGTCCCGTTACCCCCTGGGACCACGGATCAAGTAATACCCTTTTAAGTTACACTTTAGTTTACACTTTTGATTTCCCCATACCCCCAAGGTTATGTGTTCAAGTCAGGTATTCTGTAATCAAGAACTAATGCCAACACAGGATCAGGTAGGTGCAGGTTTGTCTGGATAGATAACAGGAACGGTCCGTAAGGACTACATGTCAGGTTTGTTGGCATTAGACACAAGATCAGGTAACAGGTAAAGCCATGGTACATCAGGTCAAGTCAAGTAGTGTATTTAGGTGCCAGGTCATGTCGAGAGTGTACGGTACCGTATCGGGTCAAGTAATATGTGTGTAGCAAGTCATGTCAGGGTTTAAAAGATATCATGTGGGTGCTCATAATCAACTAACATAATCATGGTTATAAATAAACAAGCATGGGTATTATCAGAACAGTAAACTGGCACATGTAATATGATATGCGAATAGGTACAGATTAAACTACTTGGATGCACGGTTATCAGTTTGGGTTTAAGAGATAGTTTCAACATTACATGCATGCAGTATAATAAATGTGGATGATAAAATCATATTAATATGTACTAAAACAATCTAGAGATGTGTTTGAATATGAATTAGACTAGATGTATGCAACCGGTCGTTCGATAGGGTATAAACTACAAAAGGGTATTATAGCTATGCAAACAATTGGGATTATGAGATCTAACATATAAATGTGGTTATTAGGTTTAGTAAACTAAATGTGACAGTTGGGTTTCAAGTTCTAGATCTGAAATATGTAAACGGGACATCGTGCTGCTAACTTGGAACTCATGGATTTAGATTCTATTTACAGATTTAATAAGAAAATAGATAAATTAATATAGGAATAGTATGAATAGCATGTAGCAAGTTTCACTTGCCTCGACGGATCGCGAAGCGGTAAACGGAACGTCACGCGTCGGTGGGAAAAGTCGTGACGCACGCACGGTACACGGAATGAGTCCAAACAACGAACAGTGGGATCACACGGGTCAGATGTCCTCGCTGGGTCGTCGAGATCGTCGACGGCCCGACCGGATTCCGGCGATCTAAAAACAATAGTGAATAAAAGAGAACAGAAAATGCACAAAGAAACAAGAAGAGAAGAAGGGAAAGAAAGGAAGAGGAATGAGACTAAACTGGCTTACTGGGTTGTAGTGGGGTGATCTGGTGATGGCGATGTGAGGAGACGACGACGAGGCGACGGGCACGGGCAAAGAAGGAAGGCGGAAAAGAAAAATATAATGGGGAAGACGAAGAGGGAGGAGAGAGAGACGTGCTAAAATTTAAGGGTAACAAATCTTTTATGCATGTGCAGAGAGAGAGATAGAGAGAGATATAAACTGTTTTAAAATATAAAATATATTTTTTTTAGAGATAGAGAGAAAATCAGGAGAGAGAGAGAGAGAGATTTTAATTTTATTAAATGATTATAAAATATTTATATAGTTAAAGAAGATTTGAATAATATTATAATATTAGTCCGTTTTGAGATTTTGATAAATACAAATTTACTCCAAAACACGCCCGGGTCGGGTCTAAAAATTCAGATTTAAAATATGAAAAATATATGTGACTTCCGAATTTCAAAACGAGTGCTCAGGTAACGAAAAAGCATACCCCCAAAAACGGATGCACGTACGTGCGCGTAGCCATCCAAACACGCCCGTTTCACTGAACGGCACGAGAACAAGATGCGCGGATGCTACCACGGGGTTAGGGGTATCATGCAGGCTATGAAATGCAATTTTAAATTATTTTACGTGATTTAAATTGTTATATGCAAAAGATGCGATACTAGATAAAATGCCAGTATGCAGTATACATGAGATGCACATGTCTATATAACAAGTCAGGGTAATCTATAAATATGAATCAACCAGTTCAAGTAAGCGGGTCGAGTCGAATGCAATGTAAAAGTAAACTACCATTCGCATCCAAACATGATAAATCAATAAAATACCACAGACAAACAAATACGGAAACAGAAATTGGTATAACTGAACTCGGTTGTTACATTATACCCAACTATAAAAAAAAATTCGTCCTCGAAATTCCAAGAACAAGAAAGGATAAACAATCAACACACTACAAGAATAGATGTGGAAACTTCTGCCGGATTTCATCTTCTCGTTCCCAAGTTGATTCTCCATCTGAGCGATTACCCCAAGAAATAAGTACAAGAGGGATAAGTTTGTTCTTAAGAACCTTTTCTCTTCGATCCACAATCGATATCGGTCGCTCCTCAAAAGTCAAATCTTCTCGGACAGTCAGCTCCGAAATATGCAGCACGTGTGTTCCATTTCGAACATATTTACGGAGTTGAGATACATGAAACACGTCATGAATATTCTCCAAAGATTGTAGTAACACCAAAAGATATGCTACTTCTCCAACACGCTCAAAATATCTAAAGGTCCAACGAATCGAGGACTAAGTTTTCCTCGATTTCCGAAACGAATCACCCCTCTAGTCAGTGATATCTTCAAGAATACCAAAACACCCACGGTGAACTCTAGAGGTCTGCTCGACGTATCTGCCCAACTCCTTCTGTCGGTCTTGTGCTGCTTTCATATGATTCCAAATAGTATTAACCTTCTCAACTGTCTGCACAACCAAATCTGGTCCCAATAATCTTCGTTCACCAACATCGTCCCAACAAACGGTGAACGACACTTGCGACCATATAAAGCCTCGATGGAGCCATCTGAATAGCTGCCTGGAAACTGTTGTTGTAAGAAAACTCCACCAAATGTAGATGATCCTCCCATGAACCCTTGAAGTCTAACATGCAAGCTCTCAACATGTGTTCAAGAGTTTGGATCGTTCTCTCCGACTGGCCATCTGTTTAAGAATGATAAGCTGTGCTAAACTTCAATCGAGTCCCCAAACTTTCCTGTAAGCTCCTCTAAAAGTGTGATAAGAAACGAGTGTCACGGTCGGACACGATGCTCACCGGTACTCCATGCAATCTTACAATATCCTGCATGTACCGTTCTGCCAAAACTTCTGTTGATTGACCAACTCGAAAATGGATGAAATGAGCTGCCTTGGTCAATCTATCAACAATCACCCAAATTGTATTGTGGCCCTTTGGACTCCGCGGTAAATCCGTCACGAAATCCATGGTTATATATTCCCACCTCCACTGAGGAATTAGAAGTGGTTGCAATAAACCAGCAACCCGTTGATGTTCAGCCTTAACTTGCTGACACACCAAGCACTTTGCTACAAAGCGGGCAATCTCCCGTTTCATGCCTTCCCACCAGAAATACTGTCGCAGATCACGGTACATCTTTGTGCCTCCTGGATGTACGAAATATGCTGAATTGTGTGCCTCCTTCATAACTTCTTCGTGAATATTTTCCTTTGGCATACACAAACGACTGCCATACCGTAACGAACCATCTTCATGAATCAATAAGTCCGTTCGAAGTCTAGCTTCAACCTGTTCTCGAAACTTTTGCAATCTAGGGTCCTGTAACTGCGCTGCTTTAATATTCTCGATCAACAACGACTGTACTTGCAGCTGCGTCAACTGTCCCCCAAGAATGCAGTAGCACAATCTCCAAATCAAAATTTTGAAAGTCTTCAATAAGTTCCTTCTGTGCAGTCAACATCTGAATTGCTGGCAACCGACTAAGCGCATCTGGCACGACATTAACTTTCCCCGGATGGTACCTAAGATCAAGATCGTAGTCAGCCATCATCTCCAACCATCTACGCTGCCTCATATTTGGCTCCTTCTGAGTGAACACGTACATTAGTCTTTTGTGATCGGTGAATACTTCGACCCTTTCGCCCAATAGGTAGTGTCTCCACATCTTCAAAGCGAAGATCACAGCTGCAAGCTCCAAGTCATGAGTTGGGTAATTCTTCTCATGGGTCTTCAACTGTCTCGATGCATACGCTATAACCTTCCCATGCTACATCAAAACACATCCCAATCCTTTCCCAGATGCGTCGCTGTGAATCACCAATCCTCCGGAACTGTCTGGCACGGTCAGAATAGGAGTAGTTATCAATCTCTGCTTCAACGTCTCAAAGGCTGACGCACACTTCTCCGTCCACACAAAAGGTTCCTCCTTGCGTGTAAGCTTGGTCAACGGCTCCGCCAGACGAGCAAAGAAATTCTCCACGAACCTTCTATAGTATCCTGCAATTCCAAGAAACTTCTGATCTTTATAACGTTCTTCGGAATCGGCCAGTCTTGAACTGCTGCAATCTTCCCTGGGTAAACGGTGATGCCATCTCCAGCTACGATATGCCCCAAAACTTTACTTCTTCAAGCCAAAACTTGCACTTGCTCATCTTTGCATATAATTTTTCTTACCTCAATATCTGCAGTGCGATCTTCAAGTGTTCTGCATGCTCTTCAATGCTCCTCGAGTAGACCAGAATATCCTTAGCGAACACCACTATAAACTGGTCCAAGAATGGTGAAAAGATTTGGTTCAGTCCATGAATATCGCTGGTGCATTCGTAACTCCGAAGGGCATCACTAAGTACTCGTAATGTCCATACCGAGTTCGAAACGCCGTCTTGCAAATATCCTCTGCTTTCACTCGGACCTGATGATATCCGGATCGCAAATCTAGCTTCGAGAATACCCTCGCGCCACTAAGCTGCTCAAATAATTCGCCAATGCGAGGGATCGGGTACTTGTTCTTAATAGTCACCCGGTTTAATTCTTGATAGTCGATGCACATCCTTCTTGTGCCATCTTTCTTCTTGACTAGAAGAACTGGAGCTCCTCAAGGCGAGTTACTGCTTCGAATCCAACCCTTCTCAAGTAATTCGGTAACCTGCTTCTTAACTTCTTCCAACTTCACTGGTGCCATTGGATAATACGCTTTAGAAACTGGCGCTGCACCAGGAACAAGATCAATCGCGAACTCCACGTCTCGCCTCGGCGGTAAACCTGATATGTCTTCAAACACATCCATGAATTCTCGAACCATAGCCGGCGCTTCTTTCTTATCAATTTCCATCGACAAAAGGACACTGTTTGTCAGCCTAGCCCTAAACTTGACTGGCCCGACAAAACTGCTTCCTCCAACAAAACAAACTCCGGATGTCCGGAAATCTGGAGAATCACTTTCCTTTCCTTACCATCAATATAAGCGTGGAAAGTGCCGTGAAAATCCATTCCCAAGACCACAACAAACAAGGGATGCACCAGGATTGAATGATCCTAATGCGGAAAAAACAAGAACAAGTAAGATACCGAGATGACTTCATCCGAAGTCAAGATACCGAAGAGGATTAAGCACGGGAAACATGATTCAAGCTGGCGATAAAACAATAGCCGGTAAGCAATGAAACCGAGAAAAACAAGGTAATACAACGATCATGAAATAAGGAAGTGAATCAAGACCAGAACTCCAAGTTACTCAAATAGAGTACCGCATTGTAACCATACTGCAGTTCATGGGTACAATTACATAACTCCACTCAAGTCGCCCAGATCCTAGTATCAGAATCAAGGAACAGGGAGGGACAATAGTGAACCCAAAAGGTTTCAAGCCAAGATGCAAAGTCGTTTGCATATCGTCGAGAAAAGGATCAAAAGAAAGATATGATTCAAGAATCACGATAACAAGGTGGCAGGACATGTTCCTAATCACGAGTATTCTGATTCGTGTATTGGGTCCAATACCCAACTACAAAAGAATCAAACCTGATTAACCTATATCCCATGGCTCTGATACCAAAAAAACCATGTCACGCCCCACTTCCCAGAGTACGCTAAAATAGGCACGTGACATAGCCAACCATGTTACCTGTGGTTAGGAAAAATCCTTGCACAGTCACATTACGGCTGTAGAGATATCAAGAACAGAAAAGTAAACTAACTATCTAGTACATGTCTATAAGCCAGAGTAAAAGAGTCAAGAAATGCTATAGTATGCGGAAGCAAAAGATCAAATAAACACCTGGAAAGTAAGACTGGATACCGACATGATCCCTACCGCTCGATCTAACAGCGGCAAAACTCCTGATCAGTCTGCAACAAAGGTAGAAGATCTGGGCCATGCAAAACCCAGACGTCAGCGCGTCATAACATCAAGCAATAATAAATGAACAGGATACACGAGATATGCAGGCATGAATCATAAATAGTAACAAGTCAACAGGGATGTATAACAGTGAAGTGTATCAGTGTATGTGACGTGCAGTGATCAATCTAAACTGTGCTACTGAGTTGTCTACTCTAAAGTTTGTTTGAAATCAATTAATGTAATCCTCCATGTAACTCAAAGGATATGTCCCGTTATCCCCCGGGACCACGGATCAGGAATATATGAACCAAGAGTGGTTCTGTCCCGTTACCCTCGGGGACCACGGATCAAGATGTAAGAGTCACGAATGGCTCTGTCCCGTTACCCCCCGGGACCACGGATCAAGTAATACCCTTTTAAGTTACACTTTAGTTTACACTTTTGATTTCCCTATACCCCCAAGGTTATGTGTTCAAGTCAGGTATTCTGTAATCAAGAACTAATACCAACACAGGATCAGGTAGGTGCAGGTTTGTCTGGATAGATAACAGGAACGGTCCGTAAGGACTACATGTCAGGTTTGTTGGCATTAGACACAAGATCAGGTAACAGGTAAAGCCATGGTACATCAGGTCAAGTCAAATAGTGTATTTAGGTGCCAGGTCATGTCGAGAGTGTACGGTACCGTGTCGGGTCAAGTAATATGTGTGTAGCAAGTCATGTCAGGGTGTAAAAGATATCATGTGGGTGCTCATAATCAACTAACATAATCATGGTTATAAATAAACAAGTATGGGTATTATCAGAACAGTAAACTGGCACATGTAATATGATATGCGAATAGGTACAGATTAAACTACTTGGATGCACGGTTATCAGTTTGGGTTTAAGAGATAGTTTCAACATTACATGCATGCAGTATAATAAATGTGGATGATAAAATCATATTAATATGTACTAAAACAATCTAGAGATGTGTTTGAATATGAATTAGACTAGATGTATGCAACCGGTCGTCCGATAGGGTATAAACTACAAAAGGGTATTATAGCTATGCAAACAATTAGGATTATGAGATCTAACATATAAATGTGGTTATTAGGTTTAGTAAACTAAATGTGACAGTTGGGTTTCAAGTTCTAGATCTGAAATATGTAAACGGGACATCGTGCTGCTAACTTGGAACTCATGGATTTAGATTCTATTTACAGATTTAATAAGAAAATAGATAAATTGATATAGGAATAGTATGAATAGCATGTAGCAAGTTTCACTTGCCTCGACGGATCGCGAAGCGGTAAACGGAACGTCACGCGTCGGCGGGAAAAGTCGTGACGCGCGCACGGTACACGGAATGAGTCCAAACAACGAACAGTGGGATCACACGGGTCAGATGTCCTCGCTGGGTCGTCGAGATCGTCGACGGCCCGACCGGATTCCGGCGATCTAAAAACAACAGTGAATAAAAGAAAACAGAAAATGCACAAAGAAACAAGAAGAGAAGAAGGGAAAGAAAGGAAGAGGAATGAGACTAAACTGGCTTACTGGGTTGTAGTGGGGTGATCTGGTGATGGCGAGGTGAGAAGACGACGACGAAGTGACGGGCGCGGGTGAAGAAGGAAGGCGGAAAAGAAAAATATAATGGGGAAGACGAAGAGGGAGGAGAGAGAGACGTGGTCAAATTTAAGGGTAACAAATCTTTTATGCATGTGCAGAGAGAGAGATAGAGAGAGATATAAACTGTTTAAAAATATAAAATATTTTTTTTAGAGTTAGAGAGAAAATCAGGAGAGAGAGAGAGAGAGAGACGAGAGAGAGAGAGAGAGATATTTTAATTTTATTAAATGATTATAAAATATTTATATAGTTAAAGAAGATTTGATAATATTATAATATTAGTCCGTTTTGAGATTTTGGCAAATACAAATTTACTCCAAAACACGTCCGGATCGGGTCTAAAAATTCAGATTTAAAATATGAAAAATATATGTGACTTCCGAATTTCAAAACGAGTGCTCAGGTAACGAAAAAAATATACCCCCAAAAACGGATGCACGTACGTGCGCGTAGCCATCCAAACACGCCCGTTTCTCTGAACGGGACGAGAACAAGATGCGCGGATGCTACCACGGGGTTAGGGATATCATGCAGGCTATGAAATGCAATTTTAAATTATTTTACGTGATTTAAATTGTTATATGCAAAAGATGCGATACTAGATAAAATGCCAGTATGCAGTATACATGAGATGCACGTGTCTATATAACAAGTCAGGGTAATCTATAAATATGAATCAACCAGTTCAAGTAAGCGGGTCGAGTCGAATGCAATGTAAAAGTAAACTACCATTCGCATCCAAACATGATAAATCAATAAAATACCACAGACAAACAAATACGGAAACAGAAATTGGTATAACTGAACTCGGTTGTTACAGGAAGGTTAGAACATTGTGATTTTTTATGACCATAGATTTTACAATTGCTACACCTGCTCTGTCCTTTCACCCTTTTACGCCCTTCATCCATAGCACTCTTGATACGATAGCTTGGAGGCCTGTCTTTTTTTCTCGTATTGCTGGGTGGGAATATACATGGCCCACGATATTCTTGTTGGATATAGTTGTAAGTCGATGCCTCGCACCCTGCGGGTTTGCGGGGAGGCGGATTTTGCAAAAAATGATTTTTATATGCTTCGTAATTGTTCACCGCCGAAAGACGCGACTGGGACGTTAGGACGTCTGGCATGAATTTTGGGGGCAGATACTATTTGGATTTATCCGTCCACCTCTCCAATATGCCAAGTTGATTTATGGCACCATATATCGGAGATTTGGACGGATGTGGCCGTTTGTAGCAGATTTCGTCATATTCCCCCTCGTTTGCGAGGGGTTTTTGATTGTGGGGATGCTCTTTCCTACAGGCGCAATCCCTGCAGTTAATTACGTTACCGCATCGCGATAACCACTTTCTCCTGCTCCGGAAGTTCACTTCGTGTCGTGTATATTTGTTTTATTTTTGGTTGCCCGTAGATTGTATACGGAGACTAATTTATGTTATCGCCCGTAGGACGTGGATTAGTCCAAATCCGTATTTTTTAGATTTGGGGTTTTTATTTAAGGTCCGTTAATCTATTTTGGGATTAAGATCGACTTAAACGTATATGAGCATTTGGGGGCTCGGTTGGTTTTTTGTTAAGGATATGTTAGTCCAATTTGAGACTAAGATCTACTTAACGGGGTTTCAGGATCATTTTTATTTCAGATCCAACAAGAGAGCATTTGGGCTACATTGTTTTAGTTTAAGGATGTTTCGGTCCATTATCGCCATTTTGGAGGCGAAGTTCTAGTTTGAGGACATCTCGGTCTGTTGATCACCATTTTGGAGGTGAGATTTTAGTTTAAGGACGTCTCGGTCCGTTGATCACCATTTGGGGGTGAGATTTTAGTTTAAGGACGTTATGGTCCGTTGTTGCCATTTTGGAGACAACAGTTAGTTTGAGGGCGTTTCGGTCCGTTGTTAGTTTAGGGACGTCTCAGTCCATTGTCCATCTTACATGCACGTATATTTGTTACGTAACGGGATGAGAAACGATGATATGGGATGCATCCAGTGTGGGATGTGATTTGAATTGGGATGTGCACGTCAGTTTGGGAAGTGCACCAAAAAGCGGTTGGTTGTCGGGACCGCTACCTCTCTGAAGACGTTGAGGAATTACAACGACATGTGTCAGAGGTGGAGAGAGATGTACCCTTGAACTAATTCTCGTAATTGAGGGAAAAGGGATTAATGGTAAACCCAGGAATCATTAGTCGTGTTTTGAGACTAAGATGTCCTCAAGGGAATGTAGGACAAATATCGTTTTGGGATATCATCAGTTGGAAGATCGATGGTCGTGTTTGGGACTAAGATCAGTTTGGGAAGTAGTGAGCGCATGGGCTCAGTTGATCTGAATTAGGGAGTTTCCACTCTCAAGGGACCTAACCAACTTGGGCTTGGTCTACTCAGTTTTCTTTTTATTTGAAAAAGAGTGCTAAGCACTTGTTTGGGCTCGGTCCCTTTTTTTTTTGCAAAAAGTGCTGAGCACTTATATAAATTCTGACACTCGCGTATAATCATGTAGGCTTTTAGTCATGGGTATTGCCCAATAAGTGTTAAACACTTTATCCCTTTTGTCTTTATATGGAGTGCGAAGCACTCTTCATGGCGCCCATGTGCGAAGCACATGAGGAGCTAGGCGCTGCCTAGTGGGTACCAAGCACTTTTATTCTGTGGCGCCCATGTGAGGAACTGGGCATCGCTCAATGAGTGCTAGGCACTCATGTAGCGCCCACGTGTGGGGCACATGAGGCACTAGGCGCTGGGCGCCACTCCCTGAATTTTTTTTATTCTCTGGCGCCCACATGAGGGGCACATGAGGCACTGGGCACCGTCCACTAATTGCTAAGCACTCTTGAGTTCTTTTGTAGTGTCCACGTGAAAGGCACGTAGGGCACTAGGCCCTGAGCGCCACCCACTGAATGCTAAGCACTCCTGAGTTCTTTTGTAGCGCCCACATGAGGGGCACGTGGGGCGCTGGGCACTGAGCACTGCACACTGAGTGCTAAGTGCTAAGCACTCCTGAGCTCTCTTTTTTTTTTTGAATAATCCACAGGATCTTTATCTACTTTTATTTATCTAAAATTTTCAAGAAGAGAGTTCTTCTTCCTCGAGAATTTAACTCTCTGTTCTTTCGAAACTTTCTCTTTTTTTTAAGCTTATGGGGGGTTCCTCTTCTTTAGACTTGAAGTGTTGGGTCCTTTATATAGTAGGGGCAGTTTGTTGGTTAGCTCCGAAGAAATCTCTTATTAAGAGATCCCAAATGATTTAGGGATTTTACCCACCGTTGGATCTTTGATCCAAGGACTTCTGTTTTACAGAAAATATTTTCTTGTTTTTAACAAGATTAGGGAAATATTTACAGAATTTATTCTATAGATTGGTAATTCTTTAATCACCATTGGATTTTTAATCCAACGATACTCTGTTTTACAGAGGGCAATTTTTCTTGTTTAGAAAGATTTGAGGAATGTTTCCTCTAAACCGAATTTAATTCTACATCCTGATGATTTATCATCTCCGTTGGATCTTTGATCCAATGGCTCTGCATATCAGATAGTAGAATTTAATTCTACTGGATGCCGGCGCTCACGTGTTGTGCACGTGGGGGTTGCTTAAGATTTTTGTGTGCTTTGCATACGGGCGCTGCTCATATAAGAGTTTTTAACTCTGGCGTTGGCGCTCTCGTGGAAGGCACGTGAGGCGCTGCCTCTTAAGTTTTGAACAGAGCTTTGCACTTTTATTGGGGGAAACAAATACCCCCCCACCGTTGCGCTCAAGTGGCTCACACATGAGTGCAGCGGTGACACCTTTTCCATCGTTTGATCTTCTTAGAAGTTGAACCGTCTTCCTGTGCCTATAAGTAGGTCCTTTGGCCCTTGAGATGACTGCTGTTCATCTTTCCTAACCTTCTTCTTTCTCTAAGAATTTAATTCTCTTTCCAGAGCTCAGATCTCTGTCCAAAGAAACTCTTTTAAAAGTCAAAATTCTGTCAAAATTTGGTAAGAATTATGAATAAACTCTTGAAGGAATCTCTCTCTTGTGGCGCCTTTTGGTTTTTGCGCTTCTCGGAAGTCTAACAGGACCTTCATGTTTTAGGGTTTTAACCCATTAACTTAGCTTTGCTCTTCTCTTGTAACGATCTCTTAGAGATCTCAAAAAATGGAAACTTTTTTTACTTGAGTAGATCGTAGATCTTAAAGATCTTTTAGGGTTTTACCATGTTAGAAAGCTTTGCTTTTGAGAGTTCTGGGATGTTATCCCATTGTTCTACAGAGCATGGCTCTGAAAAATTTTGGAAATTTTATTCCCTCTCTAATTTTCTTAACAGATTTGAAATCTGGTTGCAGAACACAGTTCTCGAGGAGTTTAACTCCCGAGTACAATTATGTTTTCTCATTAAATGAGAATCCTTTTGGATTCTATTTTTAATGAGTGACTGCCCCATCATTGATGGGTCGTTACCTTGATTTTGTGGGGGCCCTGTCCCCCCTTTTTTAACTGTGGTGCAGTACAATTTTAAGTGACAAAGAATGTTAAGGCCTTAATCATCGTGTCGATAGCCGGTTCCTCCCTTTTTGTGCAGGTACTATAGCTTCTGATTCCTATTTCCCCTTCGAACGTTCGGAAGGCGCTTTCGCCGACACGCCCGTAGATCGGGAAGTCTTCGCTCTTATTAAGGATCATGACCCAGAGCAAAAATCTCTTCATCTGTGAGGGTCATGGTATAGTTAGATTATCCGGGGTCGGCACAGTTTTTCTTATGCAGCGCTTTCGGAGCCAATCCCAGCGATTGATTACGCCGATCCGCCTCAAGTGACTTACGCCGTAGAAGAGGTTAACTAGACCTCGGAAGGTCGTCTTCAGCCTTCCATGGCGTCGATACCCGTACAGCCACCGATGGCCTTGGACATTTTGGGGCGACGTATATGCCAAGGAGAGCCGCGCCCTTGAGGGCAAGTTTATATGATAGGATTGACGCCCTGTCATTCGGTCGACTATCTACAGTGGGACCAGTATATCCTGTCGGCCAAGAAGTCGCTGCTATTAAAGACCGGGTTGTACCCTGCAATCTACGCGTCTCTCTTTCATTACCATGATCTCCATGTGAGGTGGATCAAGTCGTTTTGGAACAATGGAATATCCCGACCCATACCTTTCTCTTATCAGATTGGGAAGTTTCGATTTCATTGGAAGAGTTCACGGAGATTTCCGGCTTACCCGTCAGAGGGGAGCACTATGAGGAGATACTTCCCCCCGATGAGTACATCTTTGCCACTAAGTCAGTGGTAATGGGCCTTACCCCGGAGAACGCCGTTCAACATCAGTTCCCCAGCTTGATCAAGGTATTGAACATGTACGAGAATTTATTCATGGAGTCTGGCGGGCATGGGGTTAACTTTGCAGATTTTATCGCCCGCTTTCTTCGTCCGGAAGTTTTGTCTAAACAGGCCACGAAATTCGCTAAACTCGACGACCCTTTCGGGTTTGGTTTAGATAACTTGCCGACGGCGGAAGCAAATCTAAAGAATTTCTTTATTCCGGACACTCTAGTTGTCCCTTTTGCAGAAATCGCTGCCCCGGGTGTTGACGAAGAGTCGTTCTTTTTGGGGTTCATTGGCCTGTAGCTGAGTTGGTTTGCGCTTCCGACGCACCCCCGCTACATGAGGCCATCTGTTTTTTATCCGGCTCATCGCATCGTCGCAGGGACGACATGGCCGTTGGGATCGTGGGGTTAGCTCATCTATACCACGGCCTGAGTTTAGTAGTTAACACTACTCAGCCGGGGGTAAAGCCCGTGTATCTCCCATTGCATTGCTTCACATCATAGATTGAGATGCACGTGCCGGGTGCCTTTGGCGTTCACAAACGACCCCGATTCTACGAAAGCTACAACTTTCCCCGGGTCATGTACCTAGTTGACGCTTCTGCTCCAGATCCGTCACAGTGAGAGGATCGGCTATTACTCCTTCGACCATACATGGTTGGGGACAGTATGACCTTTGTCGATAGAGTCTTGACTATCGGCAAAGAATCCACCAAGGTGGTCCAACCGTTGCACGATACTTTTAAGGATGGGGCTTCTGCGTTGAGGCCCGGGAGGTCATGCACCTATACTCTATCAAGCCGGGCTTCCTAGTGTTTAGACAAAATGCCTCGGTGCTATTCATGAGGTACAACCCGCACTGCTTTGCTCAACAATTGGGTTATAATCAAGGTGTTCCTCTTGAGGCGTTTTTAGTCGAGTCGGTTGCTACGGAGGAGGGTATTCGTAGCGTGATGCATCATTTTATGCGATTAAATACGGGGTCCCATTTCCTTTTCAGCGAGCCGAGCTATGTGCCGAATGCTTCGAATACTCACGTGGCGTGGTACCAGCATGCGATGGGTGCTGTTATTAAGGAGGAGAGGCGGCTGTTACTCGATCACAAGGATGTCGTCCTAGCTGGTATTCCAGCGGTCCTTTTGAAGCGACAAGCAGCCGTTCACCCTTCTTTAAGAGAAATCACTACGGCTATAGTCCCCCGAGCTTTCCCTGAGAAGCTTCAGCTGGATGTTCCTGCGACTATGACAGCCATGGCATCCCTTGAATCGGGCATTGGTTCTGATATCGGAACCCGCCGTCCGAAGAGGCCTGTCAAGCAAAAGCTTTTATCGTCGGCTGTTGGTGTCATTTCATAGAAGAAAAAGAAATCTCTATTCTCTGCTGACGTCGTATTCAGCCAGGAGCCCCATGCTCCCTACAGTGAGGGCTTATGCGAATATGGCACCAATGAGGGTTTGTTTGACACGCCTGCAACCGATACTGATCTTCAAGCTGCCCTCGCAGTTTCCGAGCGACTGGCTTTCGAGGAAGTAGCGTTGGTCTCTATTGCGGAGTTGGGTATACTTTATTTACATTCTTCTGTATCTATCCCTTCTTCCCTTATTATGCTTTATTAACGCTCTCTTCTTTAACAGGCATTTCTGCCGAAGGGGCTCTCGCGGCTTCCCTCAAGACGTTTAAGGAGGAAGAGAGGCTTTGCGCCACCTTGGGTCTTGGTATAATTCGCTTCACCACAACTTTGCTCTTTTAGTTCCTTCTATTCACGGTCTGACTCTTTTATTTATCTTGCTGCAGGAACTACCAAAACCCAGGTTGTTCCAAGTGTAATTCCAAACCCAGGCGGTGATGCAGAAAAGCTTCCAGAGCCACCGACTACGGCCGAGGCCATCCGAAAGTCACCACAGGAGGCGTTGCTGAAGCAGCCAATGATGGACGCCGTAGCGGCTCCGGAGGCAGAGCTCGGTTTGGACGATGACGTCCCCCTGTCGAAAGTTTTAAGGAGGTCGGTTCTTACGGCTCAGGCTGAGAGGAAGAGCAAAAATCATGCGGTGAGGGAATGCGACGCTGTCTTGGCCGCGGGTGCAGGCTCAAGCAATGTTTCGCCTGTTGACATTCCTTCGGTGGACGTTCCTTCTGCCCTGTCTACTGCCCATAGACAGGTTGCGCGTGTCGCTCGTGAAGAGAGTGAACGAATAATTCAAGGTAGAACAGCACGCGGTCCTTAATAACATCTCCTCCCCTGTCTATCTATTTAACATATGCATTTTTATTTATAGGACCAAATTTGGATGACGGCATGACAGGTGAAGCGCCGGCAACTAAAGAGCATGAAGTGTGCAATCTTTCTCTGGACTCTGGGACCGTTCCAACTGCCGCTCTTTCCCCCTGTGGATCCTTGATATAGGAGGATGACGCAAGCGTTACGACAGCCCTTGTCGAATCGGGGATGAAGCGGTGGGGGTTGAATCTGCTCTCCCAATGGAAACCGAAGAAGCCATCCGACTTGTCAGGTATTCCTTGGGTTATTATTTTTGAGTTTTTTTAATCTTGCTAAGCGTCTTTGATGATATTTCCTTTGTCTTGAGCATAGGCGCAATAAACTCTGAAGTTTTACTGGCCGAAGAATTACCACCGGCCGCTGCCTTGACTGTCACGGTTCCTTCTGTGCCTCCCCGAGTTTTGGAAGGTAAGGGTTTCTCATTTAGTTGCTTTATTGTAGATACCAATTTTTCTTTGCCTTAACCATATATTGTCGCAACCTTGCAGGAGTGCTTTTTGACCACTTATACCAAGTGCTACACCCGCACTTCTCCTTCCAATCAGAAGTCGTTCCCTCTTCCAGCAGTGGTCAGTATATTCTTTGTTTAGTGCTTCCCATTTTCGTGAGTAAACTTTCTGCTGATAAGCCTTCCTTATATTGACCCCAGTATCACAGTTTAAAGGAGGGAGCGAAGGAATAGCTAAGCCTCCGGAGCTCCCTATTTTGCCACCTTCAACAGCCGGTATGGTAGATTTCGTCCATCAGGTGTCTTCTTTGTTTTTCAAGTTGAAATCTGACCGTAATTTATTTTGCGGCGATTACACCGGCTTCAGCTCCTTTTGAGTCCCGCATTCCCATGCCCACGGGGCCCTTCGCTAAACGTCCATCTTCCAGGAGAGCGGTGACTAGCCGGAGAATATTAAGCGAGTTTATCGAGGATCTTCATGCCGGGGCTCTCATTTCTATTACGGATTTTGCTGACGAAGTCAATCCAATGCTGGAGACGCTCATGAATTTCCACACTGAAGACCTCGTCGGTTCTTGGGTTGATTATTGCAGGAAGATCGAGGCTTGTCTGCATGAGATTGAGCTTAAGCGCCTCGCTCCTGAGGTATTAACTTTGAAATCTCAGCGAACCGCGTGGATCGAGCATAGTATCGCTTTCATTCGATATTTTGAACAAGAGGGGACTCTGAGGCGAAAGGGGCATGAGACAGCTTCCGGTGAATCCGTCCAATTGCGCGCCTAAATTGAAGCGAATGCCGTGCAACTGAAAACTATTTTTTAAAATCTCCAACGATATATTTCTGACAGGTTGGCGCTAAGGCAGAAGCTTGACTTCACTGGGCGGGTCACACAAAGTTGTGAAGCTGCCAAACAGGAAATTGCTGAGAAGCTTTCATCCTGCTTGCAACAACGAGCTCAAATCGAAGCGGAGCTGGCCACCATAGCTGAACGCGAGGAGGAATTGAAGGGAGCGCGTGAGTGGGTCGTCAGGCTGTTGAAAGCGCCTCCTTCTTAATCATTGTAATTGTATTTCCCTTTTTGCATTGGTTGTATCTCTTAAACATTTTGATTCATGAATAAGAAAATACATTCTCTTTTATGCGCTTATCCGTGTCTTGATGCCTTAATGTGGCCGTAATTAGTTAATTTACTCATTTCGAAGTTTATAGTTTATGCGCTCATTTCGGAGCCTGTAGTTTATTCACTCATTCTGGAGTCTCTAGTTTATGGACTCATTTCGGAGTTGATAGTTTATTCACTCATTCTGGAGTCCCTAGTTTATGGACTCATTTTGGAGTTTATTTAGTTTACCTCTCTTGGGTTTATAGGCAAACTTGTCCTAACGTTATAGTTAACCCCTGCTCTTTACGACAGAGGTCCATTAGGTTTTGTGGTACTAGGGTTTAGTCCGTGTACCGTCGCGTTGGCTGATATGTTTCCCGATGTGCAAACTTTACGCTGTTGTTCGAGTAGCCCCGCGACTGTCGTGTCTCTGATCCCTTCGGGGGCTGGACAAGATGTCTTCAAGTAATCTTTTTAGGCAGTTTGACCGTCGGAAGAGCAAGCGTTAGGACTTTTGCCATGTCGATTTTTACTTGAGGTTAGGCTCAGTTTGGGGAGCCCCGAAGAGTCATAACCACTCCGCACTGGAGTGGGATGATCTCCGATAGTCTTTCAGGTTTTATTTGAGTTGCCGTCAAGACCCTGAAGCTAGGAATTTGGCCTTCGCTTCCTTTTGATTTGGCTATTTTGGAGCCTTTGTTGAAATTGCGTCTGTTGTAACGAGAAGAATGTCGGAGTAGTCTTTAGATTGTTTTGTGAACCGTCAAGACTTGGAGCTAGGAATTTTGCCATGGCTCCATTTTGTTTTGACCCTGGAGTCTTTATTGACGTCGTGTCTGCATCCTGCTAGAGTGAGAAGGAACGCCGTTGTTCACATTGTGTCTGCTGTGACGAGACGAATGTCCAGGTAGTCTTTAGGTTGTTTTGTGAAGCATCAAGACTTGGAGATAGGAATTTTTCCATGGCTCCATTTTATTTCGACCCTGGGGTCGTTTGTTGACGTCGTGTCTGCATCCTGCTGGAGTGAGAAGGAACATCGTTGTTGACATTGCGTCTGCTGTAACGAGAAGCGTGTTGAGGTAGTCTTTATGTTGTTTTGTGAACCATCAAGACTTGGCTCTCCCTTTGAAGGAGTCTAGTGGGAAAATATGGTTCTCGTTTTGTTTGTGCCCATGGATTGTATACAGGGGTTGATGTGGACTCACCTGTAGGGCAAAAGTTTCATTTCATTTTATTTCTTTCCGCGATGCTCTATCATTTTAGTTTTTTATATCGCGAAAGTCGCAATTGCCCAATCATTTCGGGTTTTTATCGCGGTGCCAAATCATTTCGGTTATTCTTTCTTTTTACTCGTCGCTTTTTATTGCGAGTTGCCCAAACATTTCGGCTGTTTTTATATACATATATTTTGCGCGTTGATTTTTATTGCGAGTTGCCCCATCATTTCGGCTATTTCATATGCATTTTTTTGCTCGTTGATTTTTTGTTGCGAGTATGGAACTTGAGACCTGATACCAATTTTGGCATCAGCATCGCTGTGACTGGAATATTGCCAGGAGCGAATCATCATTTGCCTTGAAAGGACTTGGAATTTGATACCTGTTCAGGCATCAGCATCGCTGCGACTGGAATACTGCCAGGAGCGAATCATCATTTTCCTTTACTGTTTTGAACAAAGGTGGCTTAGTAAACAGGGTTAGGATCCCGTCGACTAATACTTTTCGACTTTATGAGCCGTAAGGGTCTCATAAAGTTATTTCTCCCGGCGAATCGTGAGTATCTCGTAGGCGTATTTTCTCCTTAGGAATCGTGGGGATTTCTAAGCGTGTGTTCTCTTATCAGTCGTAAGGATCTTACAAAAGTGTTTTCTCCTTATAAGTAGAGAGGACTTACAAGTGTCGTTCACCATATGAGGACATTCCTTATGATTGTTGGAACTTGGTAGAAGAAACGTTTATTTGTGCCCGTGGATTATATACAAGGGTCAATATCGGATTGCCTATAGGGCAACTTAGGGAATATGATGGCTTAAGGACAGGTTTGGATCCCTGTAACTTAAGACTTTGAATCCTATGAGCCGTGAGGGTCTCATAGGGGGAGTTCTCCTTACGAATCGAGAGGATCTCGTAAGTGAAAAATTTACGAGATTGCGCCCTTTCAGGTTTTCATAAGCTCGCCGGTAGCCCTGCTGTTTTTACTCACGGCGCCCTTTCGGGTTTTCATCCATGTCCATTTTGCTTGTGGACGTACCTTTTTTTTAACAACGAGATTGCGTCCTTTCAGGTTTTCACAAGCTCGCCGGTATCCCTGCTGTTTTTACTCACGACGCCTTTTCAAGTTTTCATCCGTTCCCATTTCGCTTATAGACGTACCATTTTTTTCTTTCTTTTTTACTTGGGTTGCAGTCTTTGCCATTGGAGCTTTGATTGCAACATAGATCCTAAGAGAAGATATCGTCGTATTTGGAGCGATGCGCCCTGTTTGAGGCGGAGTACTAGTTTAGGGATATTTCGATCCATTGCCAGTTTAAGAACGTAGTGGTCCATTATCACCATTTTTTGAGGTGATGCTTTAGTTTGAGGACATTACGGTTCGTTTTTAGTTTAGGGACATTTCGGTCTATTATTACTTTAGGGACATTTCGGTCCATTGCCAGTTTAAGGACGTGGTGGTCTATTGCTAGGTTAAGGACATAGTGGTCCATTGTTAGGTCCATTATCACCATTTTTGGGGTGAAGCTTTTCCGAATACCACTTAGAGTTTTGACTCTGGAAGATAGTGAGCGGACACGAGCGTCGTCATCTATAATTGACCTAAGTCGTGACTCGTCATGCGTGGTATTTCTTGAGAAATTAGCCGTTTATTGGCCGGAAAGGTCTTTCGCCATGCATATCCATGAGCAAATAAGCCCCACCTTGGTAGACCTTGTCTATGATGTACGGGCCTTCATAGTTTGGCTCAAATTTCCCTCGTTTTGCACGATTGAGGATCATAGGTCTTTTGACGACTAGCACGAGTTCGCCTTGGCGGAATGTTCTCGACCTAGTCAGTTTTTCGTATGAGCGCATCATCCTTGCCTTGTAAGCTTCTAGGTTTTGTTGCGCCATGAGGCGAGTTTCATCGAGGGCGTCGAGCTCCTCAAGCCGAAGATGGGCATTTTCATCATCTGTTATCTCCTATCAAACCGCTACTCGGAGAGAATGGAGTTCTATTCCAAAGGAATGACTGCTTCAGTGCCGAATACCAATGCGTATGGTGTTGTATTTGTAACCATTTTAAACGTTGTTCGGTACGCCCAAAGAGCTTCGTGCTGTCTCTCGTGCCAGTCCTTTTTTGTTTCTGGGCACCGTTTTCTTTATAATCTTGGTCAAGGTCTTATTGAAAGCTTCAGCTAGACCATTAGCTCGGGGATTATAGACGGAAGAGTATCTCCAGTCTATTTTGTGTTGTTCTGCGAAGCGGCTGATTTTATGGCTCCTGTAGGCTGGCCCATTATCCGAGATTATTCGTCGCGGAGTACCAAACCGGTAGATGACATGTGTCTTTAAGAAATGGAGAATATTCTCTGTCTTCACCTCCCTTAGTGGTATCGCTTCCGCCCACTTAGAAAAGTAGTCGGTCGTTGCCAATATGAACATGTGTCCTTTGGATGACGCTGGTTCAATGGGGCCGATTATATCGGTTCCCCACATCTCGAACGGCCAGCTAGCTACGGTCGGATGTAGCGAATTTGGGTGTTGGTGGATGAAGTCCCTATGAATTTGGCACGAGTGACACTGTTTCGCATATTCGAGGCAGCCCTGAATCATCGTGGGCCAATAATATCCCATCCTTTTGATCTTCAGCTTCATCTTTGGCCCGGCTTGATGAGAACCGCAGAGTCCGTCATGAGTTTCTTGAATGACTCTCCTTGCTTCTCCTGGCCCAAGCACCTTATCCACAAATCGTCTAGCGATCTCTTGTATAGAGTATCATTGATGAAAGCGAAAGACGGAGCCTGTTTCATGAGCTGATGTCTTGACGACGCGTTTTCGAGAGTTCAATGGGATTTGAAGTAGTCTATGAATACTTCCCTCCAATCCTTGATCTTTTCTTCGTCTTCTATCTGGAAGACTGCTTGTTTGGTCGTTTCCTTTTCTTTAGACGACTCTGTTAAATCCTCCAAAGGTATCTTTGCTAACGCGAGAACCCGACGGCTTTGCACGATGATCTTTACGTCATTAAGGTCTTCGTCAGCCAATTCTTTAGCCAATCTAGCCAATGCATCCGCTTTGCTGTTTTCCGCATGTACTCTCTAATATGTAGGAAGGGATTTGTGTCAGCAGTTGATGCACTCTCCTACCATATTTTATCAACTTTGGTTTGCACGTCTGATAGTCGCCATTTACTTGGCTAACGACCAGCTGGGAGTCTCCATATATGAGGAGGTTTACGATTCCCATATCGACAGCGATCTCAAGACCCGCTATCATAGCTTCATATTCAGCCTCGTTGTTTGTTCTTGGTTCCGTTAAGGAAAGGGCGAAACGCATTATCCCTCCTTACGGAGTCACGAAGATGAGGCCCACCCTGGCTTTGATTATAGGGGTGTTATGCTTCCGCTTCTTCATGGAAGATGCTCCATCGAAGTAGAGTTCCCATTGGACATTATTTTCTTTCTCCTCCCCTTCGATTCTGTCGAACGCGTGTTCGTCTGGCAATTCGCAATTTAAGGGAGAATTGGCTGGTATCTGATGCTCAGTAAGAAAGTCGGCGATGGCTTGACCTTTCACTGCCTTGAAGGGTCGATACATTATCGAGAACTCCATCAATAGGAGGGCCTATTTGGCAAGCCTTACTATTAGTATGGCCCTTGACATCAGATATTTGAGAGGATCCACCTTTGATATGAGATGGACCTCATGTGCCAAGGTATAGTGCCTGAGCTTCGTTGTCGCGAAGATCAGTGCCAGACAATGCTTTTCGAAGAGGGAGTAGTTTTTTTCTGGCCCCAGGAGAATTCAACTCAAATAATAGATAGCTCTCTCCTTCCCCTGGTCATTCTTCTGTTCCCATAACGCGCCTAGAGAATCTTCCAGGGCTGTTGTGTACAGGATAAGGGGCTTTCCCTTAACCGGAGCGGTCAATACCGGCGGGTTCTGCAGGTATTGCTTGATTTCGTCCAGTGCACTTTGACATTTACAATCCCAAACAAACGGGGTCCCCTTCTTCATTAGATGGCTGTAGGGGCGGCATTTGCCGGAGAGATTGGCTATGAACCGCTGGATATACGTGAGCTTTCCATGGAGAGACCGTGGTTGTTTAAAAGTTCTTGGTATGGGCTTCCATAATCGTCTTGATCTTTGATGGGTCTATTTCGATGCCTTGGTGTCGTATGATAAATTCTAGGAATTTGCCTGATGAGACTCCAAACTCGCATTTCAGAGGATTCATCTTTAGATTGTATTTCCGAAAACGCTGGAACACTATGTTCAGATGTTCCCAGTGCTCCTCGTACAATTTTATTTTCACCACAAGGTCGTCAATATAGCATTCGACATTCTCATGTATGAGGTTATCGAAGATCTTCGTCATGGCCCTATGGAAGGTAGCGCATGCGTTCTTCAAACCGAAAGGCATCACCTTATAGCAGAATATGCCTAGCAGAGTCCGGAAGGCGGTGTGCTTTTGGTCTTCAGGATGCATTTTTATTTGATTGTAGCCTGAAGATCCATCCATGAAGGAGAAGACCTCATGAGTGGACGTGTTATCAATCATTAGCTCGGTAACAGGTACTGGGAAGTCATCCTTCGGACAAGCTTTGTTAAGGTCCCGAAAGTCCACGCAGATGCGCACTGTCTTATTTTTCTTCATCACTGGAACAATGTTGGCAATCCAGTCAGGATACTGAACTTCTTGGATGAAGCCGGAGTCAATTAGTTACTTGACTTAGGCATTGATACTCATCTCGAGTTCGAGCCGCATTCTTCTTGGCGCCTGTTTAACTGGCTTGACGTCCGTTGATATAGCCAGTTTATGTACTGCTATTTTTGGATCTAGTCCCGGCATCTCGGAATAATTCCATGCGAAGCAGTCTTTATATTGCATAAGCACGTCCTTTAGTGTGGCCACCTGTTTTTTAGACAACAGCACACTGACGAACTTGGGTATCGGCTCATTTTCCGTGCCCAAGTCGATTTTCCTCAGGTTGTCTGCCGTGGTGTGTATCCCATCTTCCAGCTCTTTTGGTGCTGGTGGAAACTCTGAGATCTCCTCGTCCTCATTTACGAAGCACTTGAAGAAGTCATCCATATTCTCATGCTCTCTCCCCTTTGAGAGTGTTATCATGTGGCAAGTACGAGTTCGCTTCCATTCTCGGTGTCGAGCTGGTCAAGCCTTCACGATATAGGTTCTCTTTGGCTCATACTTTCGTGGTGGGGTCACCCTCCAGCTATCGGATAAAGTGAACCAGCCATGTTGATATTGGTCTTTGACCCGGTCTTTAAAGGTGAAGCAGTCTTCAAGAGGATGTCCTATTGCTCGATGATAAGAGCAATAATCCGTGTGATGGACCCCGTTTATTTGTTCGGGATGCCGAGACTCCGGAAGCGTCATCATTTGATACTTCATGACAAGGTCAAATATTTTCCTTGCCTTGTCTCGGGGAAAAGAGTATTTCCGACCCATCTTCTTCATAAAAGACGGATTCCAGCTGACTTTTTCTCGATTGTGTGGCTTCTTAGGTTTTCTTCGTTTTTTCGAACGTCATTCTCATTCTTCACCATGTTTTTGCCTCTGTATCGGGCCTTTTCCTTATCTTGAGAACCTACAGCGGGCTGAGGGCGAAGGGCATCGCAATTTTCCTTTTTCGCAGACTGCTGAATGAGATGCCGAGTCCTGGCATTTTCGTAAATGGCCATTTCGCGGCTGTGGTCTTCCCGAACCTTTTGACCGGCTTCACTTATTAGCTTGGCAACCTACTCCTCGAACGACGGACTTGACGCTCTTACGGCGGGATCTCACTCTGTTTCAATATCAGCGCTATCTGGAAAAGCATTCCCTTCTCCACCGGTGTTATTTATGACACGGCAGCCATGTAATCGCTCCCGTTTCTTGGACCAAACATATCCAAGCCCAGTCGTCTCCATCCTCCCGTTGGGCATCTTTCACTGAGTCCCGGGAACGTCCTAAATCTTGTTGTAGAACTGGGCTTGTCGAACGGTTTGTTTGAAGGGTACGCCTTGGCATCTTAATAGCCCTTTCAATCCCACTACGTAATATCTGGGCAGACGGATTGGTTGAAGCCTGTCAAGTGCAAGCTCGGCACCATGTCAGACTTCTTTCTCCACTTTGGTCTCCATAGATCGATAGAAGAGGATCGCCTTTTCACCTCTTCACCTGGGAGGGACGTAGAAAGTCTGTAGCTTTTGAACGCTATATGTATTGAGCGCATCAAGTTCCCTGTGATGCCGCTGTGGAACCATGGTGATTTGTAAACTCTGATCAGTTTCAGTAATGGTTTGTGATGACGGGCGAGTGGAGAACACAGCGTTGTCCTCTTCCTCAGATTCACTGCCGAAGTCCAAAATAGGAGCAGATAGGCCGGGCCTGTTGCCTTGGGGTTGCCCCCTGTCACGCCCCTCTTCCCGGTGTACGGGAAGAGGATGCGACGAGTCCGCTACGCATTTACTCAGAAGTAAACACGATAAGCGTATCTAAGCAATATAAAAGAAAAGTATACAAGAGACAAGATGTAAATGAACAATAACTTTATTTATTGACATTCTTTTTATAATACAATGAAAAGTAAATACATGGAATGAAAGCAATGCCTAAACAGTGGCATAACAGAAATGAAAATATATACAAGTAAACTAGATCTCTGGGTCGAAGGCTATCTGATCCAAGTCCTCGGTGGTGGGCTCTGTCTCCAGAAGGTTCGATCCACCTGACAACATTCCAAAGAAAGAAGAAAAGGAATGTCGCCAGTAAGTCCTAAAAAATAGGTATTGACAGAATAGACAGAAGGAGAATGCAACTTTTAAAGTTGTATTATATTGTTAACGCTGCTGTTTGTAGCTTGGTACAGAAAATACCAGTGTATACGAGAGGAGTCCCACTATTCCGGAGACTAAGGTATACGGAGACTAAGGTATACGGAGCACAAGGAACTGTTCAGCCACGGTACAACGGCAATGGAGATTCAGGTTAGGTGTATTATGGTTACAGTCTCGTGCCATTTTTAACACCTTCCGTACCAATCTACCCCTTATAAACCCCGCGATATCTTTATTGTATTGATTGTATTGATTGTATTGATTGTATTGTATTGTCTTGCATTGTAGATTGTATATGGATGACTTGCCGAAACCATGATATCAGTAATGGAACGGATAAAATGGATGGACATGTAGATGGAGAATATCCATGGTTCGGTTCAGTCAATATAGATCGATATAGATTGAATAGACGAATTCATGTTGAATTGTAGTTTATACTTGAATCATATTCAAGTCAGATTGATTAGATTGAGACTCAGTCTGAGTCAGACACTTTTAAAAGAGAACTTGAAGTCCTGAATTAATTTTGATGTTATCGGTAACTGCTGCACATGGACGGCAGGATTTATGTCTTTTTCCAAGACAATTACCGTGTTGATAACACCATTTGTTAGATTGTCTACCGTAAATAGGCAAGCACCCATATCTCTGGCTCCCCGAGGCTCAAGAGACTGGTCCTGCTTAAACCTATGTTTACTAGGGTCCTTATTGTAATTTAGTATAACCTGAGGCGGTTTTATGTAAAAATAGTTTTGGCATAATTTCAAAATACTCCTCAAGCATTTAATTATCATCTTTTGGGTTTTCATAAATGTATATTTTATAGATGTGAAATTTCTAATGAGTAGAACCTAATTTCATAATATATGGTATTTTCTTGAAATATTGGAATTTGTGTTGTATTTGGATGGTATTTTCATGTAATAGTGATTCCTTTGATTTAGAAAACTTGGAATATTTATATAATTAAAATTGATATTTTGATTATATATATATATATAATGAAAATAATTTATTTATTTTCTTGTAGAAATCTCATTTTCTAAAGAAAAATGTATAAAAATTCCATCGAGATCGAATGCTCCTTTCGGAAGTCTGCATCTCACTCTGCTAGGCTTGAGGATGTGTGATAATCCGCACCATCCCGAATGGGGTCCCCAAAAATGGGTTGTAGAGGCGCAATTGCATGGAATTGTTTAATACACTTTTTAAAGAAAACGGTTTTGTAAATTTAGGGTATTTATTTGTAAATTCGTATTTTCCCGTATTCTATTATCCCAAAATTCATTGTGCTATGTCAGAGATGTGTGTTGTGGTGAGGTAGGTCATTACCTCGTGAGTTATCTAAAGGTATAGCAAGGAATAAAGTTATTATGTCAAAACTAAAATATATGGTATTTTTCTGTAAAAGTGCGATAAAATTTACAAAAATGATTCTTTTAAGGTGAACATTGTTTTAATAGAATTATTAATGTTTGTTAAACAATATGTGAGAGCATGGTATGTTCTGGATTAAGGAAAGTTGAGTTTTGAAGAAAAACTGAATCGGAAGTCGGATTAACTCCGCTTCCGTCGGGTTTTGAAAGTTTTAGAATTGAGATGAGAGGGAAAGAAGGGACTTACTGGCTTTAGTGAGAGGAGAGAGGTAGGAGAAGGATTAGGATTCATCGGGACGTTGTTTCGTCGCCGGAAACTCCTTGGATCGTCGCCGGAACTTCGTCGGAGCTTCGCCCTTCGCTAACTCCACTTGCACACTCTTGGGACTTGAAAGTTTTTAAGAGTTTTGGCAGGGATTTTTGAGTGAGGAGGGGTGAAATGAGGTATGTTATTTATAGGAAAAACTAGGGTTTAGTGTATTGAATGGGGAAATTAAAATTTGTATTAAAAATGGGATTAAATAGGATTTTATTGTTCTCTGTAAATGTACAGAGAAAATAAACAATGTAGGGGAAGTGGGGTATGCCAAGGGTTACAGGGGTGAAGAGATGGAAGCATTTGCAACGGGCAAGCCTGGCGGTATCAGGGGATTAGGGCATTTCGCCGGCCCATTCCCGACGGGGGGTGCTAGGGTTTGGTGCCACGTGTCTTGTCGCTTTGTATTCTTCAGTGGACATGTTTATTTAAACCGTGACTCTTCAGTTTACGTGTAGTGCACATGTAGACCCTTAGGCTTCTATAAAGATTAAAAGAAAGTAAAACAAAAGGATAATATGGCTGATGGGATTTGAACTCTGGTGCTATGTCTCAACAGTGCAAGGTCTTACCAATGAGCTACAAGCTCCTTCTTGTTGTTCAAAAGCAAAAGAAATTCTTATAGCATTCACAGGATTTGCAAATACCCCAATTGTACATTAATTTTTAAACAATTTTCTGTACACTGAAATTGGAGTTGTTACAGTCTACCCTCCTTACAAAAATTTCGTCCTCGAAATTTACAATTTATTTTAAGGACTAGTTTACAAATAAGTGAGCGTATTTTGCACGCATCTCATCTTCCCTTTCCCATGTTGATTCTCCTGGTGTGTCTTTTCTCCACATCACTCGAACCAAGTTGACTTTCTTGTTCCGAAGTGACTTCACTTTTCTGTCTAGGATCTCAACAGGTTGTTGCTCACAAGATAAATCTGGCTGTACAGTAAACTCAGAATGATCAAGAATATGTCTGGGGTCACTCACATACCTTCTGAGTTAGGATATGTGGAACACATTGTGCACTCCTTCCAATGAAGGTGGAAGTGTTAAGCGATAAGCCACTTCATCGACTCCTTCGAGTATGTCGAACGGTCCAATATACCTTGGATTTAGCTTTCCCCTTCTTCCAAAACGAATCACTCCACGGTTTAGAGATATTTTCAGAAATACATGTTCTCCTGGTTGGAACTCCAAGTGACGGCGGTTTGCATCAGTCCAGTGTTTCTATCGATCTTGGGCTATGCGCATTCTTTCCCTGATAGTGCGGACCACATCCACAGTTGCTACTATCATCTCAGGTCCTAGGAGTTCTCTATCTCCGATGTCGTCCCAACTTAATGGCGATCGACACTTCCTTCCATAAAGTGCTGCAAAAGGTGTCATTCTTATACTTTCTTGGTAGCCGTTGTTATATGAAAACTCCAAAAGATATAGGTGATCTTCCCATTGTTAGTTATATGTATGCCCTAGAGGCCATTACTGTACATGTGATGTATATTGTAGTAGATGCTTGGACATATATAGGGAGGGCTCTCTTGCTCGACATGATAGTAAGCTATTTGGTTTCACTTTATCTTAACATGTACACTTATTGTCTCTCTATTATATGTTGATAAAACCCTTAGGATGAGTACTTGACTATCAGGATTATGATGCAGATCATACTAGTGGGGACAGGGTAGTCGTTAAGTACATCCTTCAAACGTTCCTAGTCGTGGGAGTATCGAGACAGGGGCATCGATACTCCAGAGTAGACTAGCGTATACGCTTCTCGACCCATATGATGGGCGATGGATGATCCCATATCCATTAGTGTTTGACATCAGAGATGGTATACGGGTGCTCAGTGGAGACTGGGTACACTGAACGGACTCGCCGAGAACTCCTAGATGGTATTATACCTATCGTCGGATAGCAGTTCTCTGGTGACACTGGTACAGGTTAGTCTGTAGACCCGAGATCGTCATAGAGTCTTGTGTGATTCCCACTGTGCTTTGATTTCCACCATACCACAGTCAAGCGATCGTGCAAAAAGGTGGTTTTTGGGTACAGTCCTGGGTCACATGGAAGCAATGAGCGATAGGAGGGGTGTCGTCTCTCCCGGTATTGGGAGTTGATGTTGCGCTATGTTCGATTGGCCATAACAGGAAATCCCTGGCCAGGGTTGTTGAGATTTACTGGTAAGTGCTATCAGTAGTTTCTCGAACCGTTATGGACCTTGCATCGGCATGACTTATCAAGCTATTGGGGTCTGACGTTATACCACCCCCAGGCTGTGATATACGACATATGAGACGAAGAGACCGGATTGTACGGTAGTGTTACTGATTGGATTCGCAGGAGTAGGAGCAGGCTTGCTTGTTGATCTTCTGATCGCTCAATACCCGGATGGCCGTTACATTTAGCAGACCGCTTGCGGCTTATGGGTGTTTGATATGATCATCACCTACTGCCGGCGTATTGACGAGTGTTTAGAGTCCTACACAGAGGTTTCCTGGCTCAAGCGAAATGGAATAGGAGCACATATGTGATATGTGCGGGACTGAGATTAATGCGTGTATGTGATACAGCATTCTATTCTCGCGATGTGTGACATGATTGGTTATATGTGATATAGCCGGGTTATTGGATCAAGTGTTGATTCGATAAGATGTTACATTTGATATTAGTCGGTTATATATGATATAGCCGGATTATTAAATCAAGTGTTGATTTGATAATTTAATGTATAATTATATATTTGATATATTACATTACATTAACTGGTATTAGCTCACTTAAGATTTCTTTTCTCACATTTGATACACTTTACATATATGTGATATATGTATTGTTTTCTATTTGCACACAAAATATATATGTGATATATATTGTTGTGTTATGCTAGGTTACACTTGCAACATGAATGTATGAGACTTATACCATGCTAGGGTTAAAGCTAGGGTTTGATATTTATCACTTAAGTTATCACAAAATAGTGAAGACTTAGTCAATGTTTCAAGCTTGGATGAAGCTTGTAGAATATTGACCAAGTCCACTCTTTTGTCATTCCTTAAGATATTTGTTAACCCAATCTTAACCCTTGACCTTGGTTTATTCTCTACATGAGTTAGGCATGATACTTACTCACCCATGGTTGCAATTCTAACCTCACTCTCTCATGAGTTTCACTTCATCATCTTCTTCTTCCAAATGAAAAGAGTTTTCTAGGGTTTGAAAAAGTGATAAAACCTTGTGAGAAAAATAAATCTAAAGTGAGCCCACTTCCTACCTCATCATCCTCTACTATTAGCCATTTAGTTTAGGGTGTTTGCTTCACTAATCTCACCATTAGTGAAGAGATAGCATGAGCTAGTGTCTCCTCGACATAGATCATCTTCGGTCTCGAGGTCTTCGATGCAAGCTTGTTCATTTCTTCATGGGAGCCTCTCTAGAGTCCGGGAGTATGTGATCGCAGCGAAGAGACTACTACACGGAGCTATTGAAGTGAAGGACCGGTCTACAAAGGTTGTATTCCTTATTCACTTTAGATGTAAAGTGTTTGCATAATGTTTCGTTGGATTTTCTAGTAGCGATTCTAGGGTTAGGGTTAGCTAGAACGGCAAAAATTTAAATATGGTATGGACGATGCCTCCCGAAAACTTGCTGCCGCACTAGACAACCCAACAGTGGTATCAGAACCATGCTAGAAAATTAGACGATGTTTGCTAGGATTACGAAACCGAAACTACTCCGAAACACCCGATACAAAATCTAGTTTCTATCGAATTTTTAGAGATGTCAAAATTTTTTTTAAACAACTGAACTGTGTTATATGTGATATAACATGAACATCACCAAAATTTGGAGCATTTTTACTTAATTTTGGCCTGCCACAATGGTGTTAAAACCGAGCTCACCGGGTCAATTGTGGATTTTTGGCTTCAAATTTTCATGGTGTTCCAGTCTCTGGGTTTTGGTGTTTCAGGTATTGTTTGTTTTTGCTAAATTTGCATGTGATGTTAACTTTTTGCAAAAGCAACTCGAAGTGTTTCGTAATCGTAATTCAACATGTATTCGGGTTATTTAGACGATGTTAAAAAGTTTGAACGGATATCAATAACCCAAATTTTCCCCACTGGAAATTTTCCAAGTGTTGGATTTTTTCAAGTTTAAAATTTTCAGAAAATCTTGCAAGCAATTCTGTGGACCCTCTAGAAGAACGATACCCAAACTCGATTTTTTGGATCACGGAACCGCGGTGATACCTTAGGGTTTGCCGCAGTTCCGTGGAGACATGAGTGAGGCATGGGTCGGCCCTTCTACGGATGGTTCATAGGAGCTGTGGCATGTTCTGGGTACTTTTTGAACTCCGCTCAAGTGTTGAGCTCATTGGGAAATTTGGGTGCTTGCTTATTCGATCGAAAAGTTTAACTTCGTCTAGCTATCTGTGATTATGATACAATATTTGGAATCCATAAATAGTTATGTGATAACTAGTTTGAATTTTATAAATCTAGCAATTTAGTCTCATTTGATCGGTTGCCACGGGATTTTGATGTTGATTAAAAGTCCGTTACAATTACATAGTGTACGCGGATACTCGCCGAGTAACCTTACTAAATAGCCATGCCCCATAACCCTGACCAAGTTACTGTAGGAGAACCCCGTCGCCGCAAGCATCCGTTCGGATGCTTGCGGCAGCGGTGTTCTGCCTTAGTGCATATCGTCAACGGCATCGGGGGGTGCGGCCGTCTAATAAAGTTTCCAACGAGCATTCGATCAAGTTATCGGGAATCTTGTTGAATTACCCGACTGTTCATTGGAAAGTGCAGTCATGAAATCTATTGTGATGTATTGCCACTTCCATTCTGGGATAGGTAACAGTTGAAGTAATCCAGCAGTCCTGTGATGTTCAGCCTTTACTTGCTGACACACCAAGCATTTAGCGACGCTTCTTGCTACTTCACGCTTTATTCCATGCCACCAGTAATTTTGACGCAGATCTTTGTACATCTTTGTACCTCCAGGGTGTACTGAACAAGGAGAGCTGTGAGCTTTTTTCATCAACTCTTCTCGCACAGGACCTTTAGGTACACACAGTCTGCTGCCGTATCTCAAAGATCCGTCTTCATGGATGATGAAATCTGTTCAAAGTCCATTCTCTACTTATTTTATGATCTTTTGCAACTTAGCATCACTTGCTTGAGCTGCTTTGATCTGATTGACAATGGTAGATTGAACTTGTAAGTTCATCAAATTTGAAGCGTTACCTAGCATGACCACTTCAATCTCCATTTGATGCAATTCCTGTTGAAGCTTCCACTGTGCGGCGAGATTCAATGCTAATGGTTGGCGACTAAGGGCATCAGGTACTACATTCACCTTCCCTGGGTGATATTGCAGGTTGATGTCGAAGTCCGCCATGAGTTCTAACCATCTTCTCTGCCGCATATTCAATTCTTTCTGAGTAAACACATATTTCAGACTCTTGTGATCTGTGTATATGTTCACTCATTCACCAAGAAGATAATGGCGCCAAATCTTAAGAGCAAAAATTACGGCTGCCAATTCCAAATCAAGCATCGGATAATTGCGCTCATGAATCTTCAGCTGTCTTGAAACATTAGCCACAACCTTACCGTGCTAATGTAAAACACATCCTAATCCTTTACCGGAGGCATTGCAATGCACTTCAAAACCTCCAGATTGGTCATGTATGACAAGGATAGGTGCCGATGTCAATCTTGACTTGAGTTCTACGAAAGCTTGCTCTCATGCTTTTGACCACATAAATTCTTCATCTTTACGTGTGAGCTTGGTCAGGGGTGTTGCTTGCAGGGATGCCTAGCACGACGACAAGGTTTCGGGAGGCATGGCCCATGCCAATTTCAAAAATTTGCTGTACTAAAGAACCCTAACCTAGAATCTTAACTAGAGATTTAGACGAAACAACAATGTAAACAACTTTACATCTAAGTGAACAAGAAATACAACCTTTGTAGACCGGTCCTTCACTTCAATAGCTCCATGTAGTAGTCCCTTCACACCAAGTAGTGAACTCCCGGACTCTAGAAAGGCTCCACAAGATGAATGGAACAAGCTTGCTTGAAGTTTTCGAGACCGAAGATGATCTACGTCGAGGAGACACCAACTCAAGCTACCTCTTCACTAATTAGGGTTTAGTGAAGCAAACACCCTAAACTAAATGGTTAGTATAGTAGAGGATGATGAAGTAGGAATTTTGCTCATTTTATATTTATTTTTCTCACAATATTTCTTCACCTCAAGAAAAGCTAGTGAGCTTTCTTGAGATGAAGAAAAAGAAGAATGGCGAATGAATCTCATCTCATGAGAGTAAGAATGGCAACCATGGGTGAGTTAATATCATATACTAACTCATGTAGAGACTAAACCTTGGCTAATCATAATGGTTGGGTTAATAAATATTTTAAGTAAAACAAAACTAGTGGACTAAGTTTATCATAAGCATGGTGTAAGTCTCACACACCCATGAAGCATGTATCATCTAGCATGACACAAAAAAATGTACATTAATATATATCACATATATACTAAAGCACAAAGTGAGTAAAAGAAATTCTTAAGTGAGCAAATATTAGTTAATGTAACTTAATATATCATATATAATTATACATTAAATTATTAAATCAACACTTGATTTAATAATCCGGCTATAACACATACAACCGACTAATATCATATGAATCAACTTATCCAATCAACACTTGATTCGATAACCCGGCTATATCACATATAACCGTCCGATATCACATATGGCGAGAATAGAATACAGTATCACATACGCGTATTAATCTCGGTTCTGCACATATCACATATGTTCTCCTACTTCGTTTCGCATGAACCAGGAAAGCTCTGTGTAGGACTCTAAAGACTCGTCAATACGCCGGAAGTAGGTGATGATCATATCAAACACCCACAAAGCGCAAGCGGTCTGCTAAACGTAACGGCCACCGGGTATTGAGCGATCAGAAGATCAACAAGCAAGCCTGCTCATACTCCTGCGAATCCAATCAGTAACACTACCGTACAGTCCAGTCTCTTCGTCTGATATGTCGCATATCACAGCCTGGGGGTGGTAAAACGTTAGACCCCAATAGCCTGATAAGTCATGCCGATACAAGGTCCATAACGGTTCGAAAAACTACTGATAACACTTACCAGTAGATCTTAGCAACCCTGGCCAGGGATTTCCTGTTATGGCCAATCAAGCATAGCGCAACATCAACCCCCACTACCGGGAGAGCCGAATCCCCTCCTATCGCTCATTGCCTCCATATGACTCGAGAATGTACCCAAAAACCACCGTTTTGCACAAACTCATGAACGTGGTAAGGTGGAAATCAAAGCACAGTAGGAATCACACAAGACTCTATGACAATCTCTGGTCGACAGACTAACCTGTACCAGTGTCACCAGAGAATTGCTATCTGACGATAGGTATAATACCATTTAGGAGTTCTCGGTGAGTCCGTTCAGTGTACCCAGTCTCCACTGAGCACCCGTATACCATCTCTGATGTCAAACACCAATGAATATGGGATCATCCATCGCCCATCACATGGGTCGAGAAGCGTACACGCTAGTCTACTATAGAATATCGATACCCTGTCTCGATACTTCTACGACTAAGAACATTTGAAGGATATACTTACCGACTACCCTGTCCCCACTAGTATGATCTGCATCATAATCCTGATAGTCAAGTACTCATCCTAAAGGCTTTATCAACATGTAATAGAGAGACAATAAGAGTACATGTTAAGATAAAGAGCAACCAGATAGCATACTATCATGTTGAGCAAGAAAGTCCTCCCTATATATGTCCAAGAATCCACTACAATATACATCGTATGTACAGTAATGGCCTCTAGGGTATACATATAACTAATAAGCTCCCACTTGCACTAAGGCCATTTGTTGTAGTATCTCATACTCAACGTCTTATAGAAGTCTCTCTAGGGAAAGGCCTTTGTGAGTGGATCCGCCGTGTTATCCTTTGCGTCAACTCTCCTAACCTCGATCTCCTGGAGATCAACCATCTCCGTGATCAGGTAATACTTTCCTCAGAATATGTCTGGATCGCTGATGGGACCGGCGTTCCTAGGCCAAAACCACAACTCCATTGTTGTCACAATAACTGTTATTGGACGCTCAATGGTAGGAACCATGTATCTCATGAACAAGAATTATCCAGACATCCACTTTGGTAGTATCGTTGGTAGCAATGTATTCAGCCTTTATCGTCTAGTATGCCACGGTATCTAGCTTTGAACTCTTCCAACATAACGTCCCTCCACTGAGAGTAAAGACAAAGCCTGCGACTGACTTTCAGTCGACCTTATCATTTTGGAAGCTCGAATTGGTAAAGGACTCCCACTGGAGTTTACCGTTACCAAACCCCAAGTACATTTCTTCAATGCTTCTCAAGTACTTAGGAATGTCCTTCACGGCTGTCCAGTGATTCTCCCAAGATCCGATTGATTCATGGTCACTACACCTAGTGAGTTAGCTACATCTGGTCTGGTACATAACATCGCATACATGATAGAGCTTAGTGTCGAAGCATAGGGTATCCTTTGTACGCGAGCTCTTTCCAAATCAGTCTCGGGAGACATCTTTTGGAGAGAGTGATTCCTGAGTTAATGGGCGAACCACCATGCTTAGAATCCTCCATACTAAACCCCTTTAATATGGTGTTAATGTACCTGGATTCGGGACACTTCCAATATCCACTTAGATCTATCATCATAGATCATAATCCACAAGATGTAGTAGGTATCATTCAGATCTTTCATGAAGAATCCTCGTGATAAGAGGAGCTTGACCGATTGTAGCATAGGAAACTATTTCCTATCAAGAGTATGTCATCTACGTACAATACGTGGAAGATAATCTTACTCTCTACAACCTTCTTGTATATACAAGGTTCATCTACCTTTTTGATGAAGTCAAACTCTTTGACTGCCACATCAAAATAGATGTTCCAACTCCACGATGCCTACTTTAATCCTGATGGACTTAAGCATAGCTTTGAAAGTCTCAACTTTTCCATCTACACCAAGAATCTTCTCAAGATCCATTTGCTCCCGATGGGTTTTACCCCTTTAAGTGCAACAACTAAAGTCATACTTTGTTGGTGTAATTGGATTCCATCTTTGATCGCATAGCATCCAGCCATTTGCAGAGAGCCTTCACTCGAGATGGCCTGCCTGAACCTGGTTGGGTCATCATCTACCATGATGCAATCCTCGCTCCCACCGTCACCGAGAAAACTGTAGTATCTCTCAGTTGGATGAGGAACCCTACCAGATTCGCGGAGAGGCTGGGGTTCGTAGGAGACTATTGAATCCTTTGGTTTCACTAAATGATCAGCTGTTAGTTTGTCTAGCTGGAACTCCTTCCCGTTCTACCTCATGACCACTAATTTCTTCATAAGAAATTCTTTTTTTCTAGAAAGGTGGCATGCTGAGAAACAAAATACCTTTTTCTCCTCAGTATGGTAGAAGATATACCCTCGCAAATGTTTGGGATATCCTAACAAACTTATACAGAACTGACCTTGCCTCGAGTTTGTCCGGATTTTACTTTTCAACATAGGCCGGACAACCCCATATCTTAACTCGTTTAAGACATGGTCTCATCCCATTCTATATCTCATATGGAGTGGTAGGCGCTGATTTGGATGGAACCTCATTCAATAGGTATGCAGCTTCTCGAGTGCATAACCCTCAAAAGGAAACAGGTAACTCAGCAGTACTCATCATAGAGCGCACCATATCCCATAGGGTGCGATACCTCCGCCCTGATACACCGTTGTGCTGTGGTGTATACGAAGGAGTAAGCTGAGAGAGAATCCCATTCTCCTTTTAGAAACTCCAGGAACTCCATGCGCAAGTATTCGCCTCCTCGATCACATTGAAGGACTTTAATACTTCTACCCGTCTGGTTCTCTACTTCAAGCTTATATTCCTTGAATTTCTCAAAAGTTTCAGACTCGTGTTTCAACATGAACACATGTCCGAATCTTGAGAGACTGTCGATGAATGTAATGAAGTACAAAGAACCAAGCCTAGCATTTATAGACATAGGTGTTGGATATATATATGCCCTAGAGGCCATTATATGATAGTGGATGTATTTGTATATGTATATATATTCAGTATTCATTCTTTCTCGACATGATAGTATGCAATCTGGTTCTTCTTTATCTGACATGTTGATTTGATCATGCTTTTATTCATTCATACATGCTGATAAAGCCCTGAGGATATTGGCTTGACTACTCTGATTATGATGGAGATCATACCAGTGGGACATCTGTAGTCTATAAGCATATCCTGGAAAGTCCCTAGTCGTAGGTATATCGAGACGGGGCATTGATATACCAGTGTAGACTAGCGTAAATGATACTAGACCCATACGATGGGCGATGAATGTTCCCACATTCATCGATGTTTGGCATCAAGATCATATACGGGTGCTCAGTGGTGACTGGGTACACTGGACGGACTCACCGAGAACTCCTATATAGAATTATATCTATCGTCGGATAGCAGTTCTCAGGTGACACTGGTACAGGTTAGTCTGTAGACCCGAGATCGTCATAGAGTCTTGTGTGTTCTCCCACTGTGCTTTGATTGCCACCCTACCACGGCTCTACTGAGTCGTGAAAACAGGTGGCCGTTGGGTACAGTCCCGAGACACACGAAGGTAATGAGCGATAGGAGGGGTTTCGTCTCTCCCGGTATTGGGAGTTGATGCTGTGCTGTGCCCGACTGGTTATATCAGTAAGTCCCTGGCTAGGGCTGCTGAGATTTGCTGATAAGTGTTATCAGTAGTTTCTCGATCTGTTATAGACCATTCACCGGCACGACTTATTGAGTTATTGGGGTCGACGTGACCATCCCTAGGCTCGATATGCAGCATATCTGACGAAGAGACCGGACTGTACGGTAGTGTTGTCGGTTGGCTCGACGGGAGTTGTAGCAGGTTCGCTTGTTTTCTTCTGATCGCTCAATACCCGGGTGGCCGTTACGTTTAGCTGACCGCTTGCGGCTTGGGGGTGCTTGATATGATCATCACCCACTGCCGGCGTATTGACGAGTCTTAGAGTCCCACAAAGAAGTTACCTAGTCCAGGCGAAACGTTGTGGTGCGCGTATGCGATATGCGCATGGACCCGATTAAAATGCGCGTATGGGATACCGTATATTAATTGGGCGGCTTGCTTTTGGTCGGGTCGTATGTGATATGACCGGATTGATAAATCAAGTGTTGATTTATCATTAGCTTCTCACTAGAAATCCTATCTTGTTTCTTTTGGATGTATGCATGCATGTATGCATTCATTCTTGTTCATGCACATATGGATGTGCATGCACACATGCATACATATATCATTCTATCATGGTTGCTTATACATTGAGAATGGTGGCAATATAAGAATCACACCATGGTTTTTATATGGATTATTATTTCTTTTAAATTAAAATAAAAGGAAAAGAAAAAGGGTTAAATCATGGAATGTTTCTACACTCTTCTTCACCTTACCATGCTCACCTACCTTTTAACCCTTGGTTTATTTCCTTTTGTGTTTTTAACTCCAATACAATAATATCTTTATAATTAACCATGGTTTGAAATGAGAGATGGAAAATATATATACTTATATTTTTCATTTTTCTCATTAGAGTTTTTTTCTTCTCTTCTTCTCAAAAGCCAGCATCTTCTTCAACCTTGATCTCTTGCTCTCTAGACTTTTCAAGGAAGCAAAATACTCATAAAAATAGGATTTTGAAGTGAGAAAGAGAACCACAACACCATTCTACACAAGTCTAGCCCACTTGTTTAGAGTGTTAGCTTCATTTCATCTTCTTGTTAAAGTGAAGTTGCTAGCTTGGACGAAGGAGCTTCGGGTGGATCGTCGTGGACACTAGAAGACTTCAAGAGAACCTTCCTCCAACACTCAAGAGGCCAAAGAGTCTAGCGAAGGGAGCTACAAAGGTTGTAGTCTCGAAACCCTAGTCTTTGTTGCATTTATTGTTTAGAAACCCTAATTTTCTAGGATCGATCCTATGTATGCTTGCTTAGCACCATAAAAACTTGAACTTTGTGACATGTGATGCTTCCAAACTCTTCATAGGGTGCTAGGTAAACCTTACAATAGGACCGTATACATCATCATGTATCCGTCCCAAGAGTTCAATAACTCTTTCTCCGTTTCCAGTAAACTGAGTATTGGTCATTATACCTTTGAGACAAGACTGGAAAGTATCATAAGATGAAAATTCGAACAGATTCTAAAATTCATCCATATGTAACTTAGCTAGTTGTGTCGCATTGATATGACATATTCTACAATACCTGTTCATATCAGATTTTTGCATTTTTATACCGCCCAATTTTTATCACATTGCTTATCGGTAGGTACTCTTGAGCCGTGTTTGCTAGTCAATTGCAGGATACAGGTTCTCAGCTCTAAACAGTGAAATTCATGGAAAAACACGACAAATTCAGGATTACTGCCAACCATAGATAAAACACGGGACTCCGCTCTCTATCCGTATGTTGCCGCACACCAGTTTAAGGGACAAAATGGCAAATCGATGTCATTTTCATGCACAAAGCTCAATGTCAACACAAGATCCAACATATCTACGCGGAGCTCGAGGAAATCATGGCAACAGATCCACATCACATCACCTTTTGATCTACTAAAATTCTGGAAGAATTTTGAAGAGCTTCTGAGAAAAGTACTATACCAAACTGAAGATAACAGCAAACAAAGGAATCCGTCCAAACCTAAGGGCCCAACTCCCCAAAAAGGCCGCGGAACCGCGGCATAAGCATGCTTAGGCCGCGGAACCGCGGCCGTACGGCCTCGGCAGAAGGTCATCTTTTGGGGGCAGATTGGTCATTTCATTTTTGTTCTGAATGTTGCCCTAGAGTTTCTGTTGCCTGCCTATAAATACTCCAGATCTTGCCAAAACCAAGGGTGCTTATTCTTATATTTAGATTTTAGAATACATGTTGTTGTTCTTCTTCCTCTTCTCATCTCTTCTTCATTAAAACCTTGTAGTGAGCTTTTGTGAGTGAAGTGATGAATAAAGAGTTCTTTTTGTTACCATGCTTGTCTTATTGTTAATTATAATTGCTTGTATTTTTCATTTGCTAATCTAGTTGTTGTTATTTGTTGTTTGTTTCTTTCTTGTTCTCTTTTTCTTTATCCTTAAACAACAATGATACTTAAACTTGATCCTTGCCAAAGTGAGGTCTCAAATAGCTAGTTGTAATCTTCTAACCTCTTTCTTTCTATCTTCCTCCTTTATTTTATTTTCCTTTTATTGTAATGGGTGAGTAGTTTTCTTACTTGTTAGGGTGGGATAAGGAAAGTTTGAGAGAAGGAAATCTCTCTCACTCTTTCCTTGCCCAACATCTTAATTCGGACTCCCGTTAATTGAACCACAATCCGCTCCCTACGGCACCATATCCTACATGATAGCAGTGATTCCTTAGTGAGACCGGTTGTGGTTGAATTAACCGGGGGTTAAGGCTAAGAGCCAAGAACAGACGGACAAGCACCAAAAGGAAGAACTTAAGCGTTGGAAAGCCTAGCTTATACTCGCATGTTCCTTCCTAGTCGTGCTAATCCCCGTTGTTGCCGATTACCGTAACACCGGCATTAAGAGTGGCAACGAAAGAAGTGAGCGACTCCTAACTCAAACTAACCTAATCCTAACCCTAACAAGCTCTCTTTATATAACATTTTAACACATAGTTAATCTCAAAACAAACCTGGACATTTAGACTTAACTCGTTAAAACACATAGAAAAAGATTCCCATCTCCTTGCGGACGATCCATACTCAACCGGCTAGCTACAAGCGAAACCGTCTTGATTGCGGTAATTAACTAAGCACGCAAAAACTCTACCAATCAATACCACAAGAAGGATTTGTTCATTTCTGAACTAGTCCTCTTATGTGTAGTCTATATACTTTGAACTGATATTTGATTTAGAACGTATATGCTATTATATAACGTGCATGATCCAATCAACTCTTGATTCAGAAAAATGTTCACAAAATTATCCACCAATACAGAATTATATCTTTTTTTAACTTAATAAAGAAACTGATGTAATGTTGTATATCAGGTTCGGTATGTAATAACATTCGTTCAAAATCAATGTATTTACCACTTGGTAATACAAGGTGATATTTGCCAACTGATTTGGCTGCAACAATTGCATCATTCTCTAACACTTAGAGACATATCACCCAATCCCAGTTCTCTACCTATCTGTAGCCCATGTAAAAAATTACATATGTGGAATCCTGATCCGGTATCTCATACCCAGGACGTAGAGTATACTGAGAAACAGTTCTCGGTAAAACACACCCGAAGAATATACATCAACATGCTTATTCCTCGATTGGGTCGCATGGAATCCGGATATTCCCCTATTTTCTGCTCGGACTTATAGTTATAATATAGAGCGGAACCAACGTTCCCCGCCTCAGTATAATAAGCAGGTTCGGTCAATATATCCATATTATTATCTTGATTAAGGCGTGACATGATCGCTACCAGGAGAAAGAGAAAAGAAAACACTCAGCGTATGCTCTTGCAAGATCAGATTGGTTATTATTTTATCTAATCAGGATGGCTCCCACTGTTTTTATCAAATCTTCCTTCAAACCCTAAAAGGTAAGACTAGCCGGGATTAATTACACCCTACAAGTTCGCCAATCTTTTGGCCAGGCAAGTGTCGGTACTTTGAGAGAGGTTCCCCGTGCTTTCACACGGACCTAATTAAAATAAACCTCATTTTCCCAGGGGTGTAACCCCGTTAACACCTTTCTAGACACCTACTTGATCGGCTAATTGTAATGTGTAAAACTCTCTCAGGAGTAACTCTTACTTGCAGTGGGTATCGGGATCCAACTATCTCATAGAAGGTATGCAATCTCATTGCAAATTTCAACACTTGAAATTCCCGATAGTATTTTACCCCTAGCTTCCTATGACCTTGACGGAGGTCAACAAACTATAGGTTGTGTTCAGTTGATAAAACTGTACATTTGTTATTACATTTTTCCTACTATTTCTATATTAGAAAAGGTCTTTATTATAATATATCATATATATGAGGGTTTATCTGTAAAAATACTATTTTTCATGTGTTGATATATTATAATTAACATTTGGTAGGAAAATGTATGCAAAGATACCATTGACCAAATCTTTATGGTGAAATTAATATCTCAATAAAACAAAAATCCACTAATATTATTTGTTGAGATTGTGCAGAATTTTTCAGGGCTAAAAATCAAGAGAATCAAAGTTGTTAAGAGCAAACCTGCCTAACTAAGAAAGCAAATTAAGAAATCAATTATGGCAAAAGCAAAGAAAATATTTCCAATTTCCAAAAGTTCCAGAGATCTCCACGTGTCACAAGGAGAAAAGCCCAGAAGACAAAATCCAACGATCAACATACAAGACCGCGGATCCGCGGTCAAACCTAGGCGTTGACCGCGGATCCGCCGCGTATCTGAAGATTAAAGAGATGGGATTTTTCTGGTAGAATTTCAACAGATGGCTTCCAAATTTGGAAGCTAGGGCTCTGGATTTTGGAGTATAAATAAGGACCGAGAACCCCTTAGAAAAAGAATCAAGCCGACGAGATCACGAAGTCCAAGACGGCTCACGCATCCAGACTGATCATCAACGGTTCATCTACCTCCTTAGAAGAGATCGAGAAGCAACTAGTATTTGTAATCATTTTCTAAGGAATCAAAGTGTAATGAATATTGTTGATTAATAAAGGTAGCTTTCTTTTTCTTATTCTATTTCTTCGTAGTTTAATTATGCATTTTCTCTCCATCTCTCTTTCTCCCAACATGCGCGAGTAATTCTCCGCTTGTTAGGGTTCGTAGGATTATAGTAGGTTAATGGATGATGAAAATACCTAAACTCTTTTTACGTCCTATAAAGTTTATAAACTTTATCAAAACAATCATTAACATCCTAATCGGGCGCGCTACCAATTCATTGTTAGTCTCGACCGCGATTAGAGATTAGATTAATGATTGTTTTGGTAAAGGCTAGATATGAACAGAGTTCCGTGTCGAGATAGGGGTTAAGAGTAGGATTCTTTTTCCCTCCAGAAACCCTAATCTACATGCATCACTGTCGTTCTAGTTTTAAATCTATTAAAGGATAAAAAGGGTAATTTTTAATTAATCATCCATAACTACTAAATCCTAACGAACCCTACAAGCCCCTTCTTATATTAACTACATCGATAAATATTCTAGATCTATATTTTGCATTAGTGCTTAACGTAGATCTAGAAACCATTCTACAATATTCTTTATCCCTCCTCTCTTTTTCAACACATCTAAAGTAAGAGTAAAAGATTCAACGTTTCCCTGAGGACGATCCGTACTCATCTCGGTCTAGCTACACGCGACACCGTTATTGATTGCGGTTAACTACTACAAACACAATTTTTCGCATCAATCAAATGGCGCCGTTGCCGGGGATACATGCGTAATTTTTTTAGTCTTACTATTTGTGTTGAATTCTTATACGATCTATATCATAAATAAAACAAAACTGCAAATTGTATATTTAACGATTATTGTGTGAATTTTGCAAGAGAATCTGGAGTCACAGACTTGAGGATACAGAAGACAGAGACATTCATCAAGATCCAGAGGAGTGCAGGAGGCCACAGAGGAAAATTTCATCACCTGAACCCTCAGCCACGCGGCGGATCCGCGGCAATAAGACCCTTGTGGCGGCGGAAACGCGGCTCAACTGAGGATCTAGGGCTTCAGTCTTCTCTGGTAAGATTCTAACCTCTTTCTCTCTCCTCTCAAATCCAATAAAATCTCTTTTCTGCAGGATTCTTTGCAAAATATCGCTGCTCAAAAATCTTTTTGCAAAGTTTTGTGATTGGTTTTGTTTTGCATATTTTAATACGGATTTTTAAGGGGCAAGACCAAAATCCAGATTAGGTGGGGATTTCATCACCCTTCCTAAACCCCACAAATCACAAACCGAGCATCTGCATCAACCCTACATTAATTTAAAAAATATCTAGACCAGATTCTAAAGACTGTCGCGCTCAATAAGGACAGAGGAAGGTCGTGGGTAATCTATTGCTTATCCGCATTACTTTTGTGGTGTCTAGGCAAGTGTGTCTAAGGCGAGTGGTTACTTAATTAGGACCACTACTTTCGTAGCGGGGAGCCTCCTACTCACCTGGCACTTACCTGGCTACAAGGGTTGTAAAGAGGCGGTAGAGGATTGATCCTACGGCTTATCCTTTGGAAGTCTAGGAGCGGTCTAGAGACTGGACCTAGGTAACCATAGTTCTAGGGTTGTTTGTGCATTTTTGTGTGATTTGTCTAAATCCGTCATTTTTCAAAACAAACCAATTATTTTCTCCCCCTTTTACCCCTTCCCCCTTCTTCTCTTCTTATAATCGGTGACCTAAACAGAAGAACACTTGCCGAGCTTTGCTGTCCACAATCAGATATCTCTTGTTTTCGTAATCCCTTCGGTATACCGTCTGGCTCTTCCATGTCCTTAAGAGATCATATAGAACAAGAGGGAAGAAACAGTTGGCCACCTCAGTCTAGGTCTTATCAACCGTATCCTAATCCTACACTTGTTTCAGTTGATACCCAGAGTGAGGAAGCCCCTAGATGAATGTCTATTGCTGAGCACATAGCTAAGGCTAGAAGCCAAAGTTTCAACCCGGACCAATATCAACCATCACCTCCACTTTCTAAAGAAGAGTTTGATAGGCGGTTTGTGGCATGTAAGACGTCCAGTAGCCAACCGACCAACCCATATCAATATTCTTCTTATCACAATGTTGACCCTACTCCCACCCAATTTTCGCAACCATTCTATTGCTATCAATCCAATCCGACTTTTCCATCTTCTCTAGACAGTTCTTCTAATCAGTCATTTGGGAGTTTTAATTATCCACAGGAATTTCAATCTTATACTGAAATCCCTTATCAACCCAAGACTAGTCTGGAGCAGACATTAGAAAAATTTCTAGAACCGTCGAACCAAATTAAGAAGGAAACAACAGAGTGGATGCAAGCAAAGAAATTCAAACCTACCCAAAAATTTTCAGTATATGATTCGGGCATAGGACAAAATGAGAATTTGGGTAGTGAGACGAAACTGTACACCCTTCTTAATCAAACCTCCCCATTCCAAACTGAAATCCACAACTCCAGTTTCATAAATTCATCAAGTACACCAAATGATTCACCAATTGAAGATAGAATATCTGATAAGTTGTGTGACTTTGTAGTGTTTGATTTACCCGATTGTGAAGGGTCAATTTCAAGTGAAATCATACCCAACCCTTGTGATCTCTACACCTCCAATCTTGAACCAAAACTAATTGAAAACCATACTTTTGATGAAGTGTTTGAGAATTCTAACCTTCACTTGAATGAGGTGATTGACGTTAGGGATATATTGATTGATGAACCCGAAATTTTGGATGATTTTTTCCCACCAATTCATCAGATCCTTTCACTTCCTTGTGGTCATCATCTTGAGCCTTTAATTCTTCCCGAACCCCAAATACGTCTTGAAGTTGATGATAAAGGTATACCCGAAGAAATACAGCCTCCATTCTACAATATTCTTTATCCCTCCTCTCTTTTTCAACACATCTAAAGTAAGAGTAAAAGATTCAGCATTTCCCTGAGGACGACCCGTACTCATCTCGGTCTAGCTACACGCGACACCGTTATTGATTGCGGTTAACTACTGCAAACACAATTTTTCGCATCAATCAAATGGCGCCGTTGCCGGGGATATGTGCGTAATTTTTTTAGTCTTACTATTTGTGTTGAATTCTTATACGATCTATATCATAAATAAAACAAAACTGCAAATTGTATATTTAACGATTGTTGTGTGAATTTTGCGAGGGAATCTGGAGTCACAAACTTGAGGATACAGAAGACTGAGACATTCATCAAGTTCAACCCGTACATTTCATGATTGAATTAAACCCACCCACACGACCCTTGATGGAGGCCAACAAAGTCGCACGACTAGCCTAATCCAATCTCATCTTATGTTGCAGATAAGCACTAGTTAGCTACCGCACACTGCGTCTTGACGGAGGCCAACAAACGTAGCATGAATACTAAGTAGTATTTATCTGAAATGACGGAGGGCTACGATAGGTTTTTAAGAAAACCTTTTGCGTAATGAACTTGATATCGTTGTAGAATCAAGTAATTTTGAAAAGGAGTGTTTTTGAAGATTTTACTAGTTTTGCTAAAGAGGTCACTCCCGGTGAAGGGATCTCGGCTCTTTCCTCATCGAATGAAGTGTTGGATATTTCACAAATACCACTATGCAAAGCATGAACTAAAAAGTAATCAAAAGACAAAACCGAGTGTGTTGTAGCATTTGCTAGTTTCGCTAAAGAGGTCACCCCCGGTGAAGGGATCTCGGCTCTTTCCTTATCGAATAAGGTGCTGGATATTCTATAAGGAATACCACTATGCAAAGCAAGAACTAGAGCTACCAGTTTTTAAAACAAGATTCTACAACATCTTTAGGTTTCTTTTATTTCATTAATCTCATTAATGAAGTCCCATCAATTATGCTTCCTAAGCATCACAGAAGAAACGAAAGCAGCAATATTTACTATATATCATCATATATATAATATAAGCATTCGTCTCAACATATCAAGTGATCACATCATAGATATCAGCAGCAGAAGAACACATATGAAATATTGGATATACTAGGAATTCTGTGTTTTAATTAAGCCAGTAAAAAATGCGGATTCCATGATCGTGATGAATAGCCAAACCCACATCCCTAGACCTCTACGAGAGCGGCAAGCAACCCTACCAATTCTAGAGTTAGGAGACCCGGTCTCGACTCCTCGAGATGGTCTCCCACTAGACTCTAGAACCCGGTTACTTGTGCTCTCCTCCTTGGGTCTATCCTAATGCGGAAAAGTAAATAATATACATCAATGGTGATATCATACTCAACCTGGAAGTGCCCCAATAAAAGAATTTTACATACAAGCTTTTACGTGAATGAAAATGAAAACTCTCATCTCACATAAAAAAAAACCGGCTATTCAAAATACGACGATCCAATATAACATATCACAGCAACACATAACATCACATGTCATCAACGTAAGTAAATATGCGTATCCCAATTGTCGTTGACATATAGCAATGAAACTGGCGATACATCACATATTACACTTACAGTCGCAGAAAAGAAAGTGAAAAACTACAACAATTGGAATCTGCAACCACCTTAGAGATCATAAACCCAATGTATCACATACTTTGGATTTCATGCCTTACCAAATGAATTCCTTAGACATCACATGCCTAACAATTATAAACCCCGCATTTTAGTCTCGATATTGAAAACACTTTCCAATAACCAGTCGGGTAATTCAACAAGATTCCCGATGACCTGATCGAATGCTCGTCGGAAACTTTAGTAGACGGCCGCACCCCCGATACCATTGACGAAGTGCACTTAGGCGGAACACCGCGGCCGCGATCACCCAAACGGATGGTTTTGGCAACAGGGTTCTCCTACAGTCACTTGGTCGGGGTTATAGGGCATGGCTATCTAATAAGGTTACCCGACGAGTATCCACGTACACTACGTAATTGCGACGGATTTTTGATCCATATCAAAATCCCATGGCAACCGATCAAATGAGACTAACTTGCTAGATTTATAAAATTCAAATTATTTTTCACAAAACTAAATATTATGGATTCCAAATATTGTATCACAATCACAGATATCTAGACGATGTTAAACTTTTCGATCGAATCAACAAACACCCAAAATTTCCCAAAGAGCTCAACACTTGAGCGGAGTTTAAAAAGTACTCAGAACATGCCACAAAACCTATGGACCAACCGTAGAAGGGTCAATCATTGCCTCGCCTATAGCGCCGCGAAACTACTGCAAACCCTAGGGTTTGATGGTGTTGGAGATAGTGCCCTCAGAGTCAATTATTAGGTCACAGGTACGTGATTGTAATGATTGATGGAGGACCTATCCCGGTAGGACAGTCTTACTCGAGATGATAGTATGCTATCTGGTTTACCTTTATCATTATGTACTGTTTTAAGTGACCTGACACGTCGCTATTACACGTTGATAGAGCCCCTAGGATTCTTGCTTGACCACCAGCAGTATGAGGGCGATCATATAAGTGGGAGCTGGGGGTCTATAAGCATATCCTTAAAAGGTCCCTAGTCGTGAGAGTTTCGAGACAGGGCATCGATTCTCCATAGTAGACTAGTGTATACAGTCGAGACCCCGACGAGGGGCGGTGGCCGGTCTCACAAGCCACTGGTGTCAGTTGGATCACCTAAGATGTATACAGGTGCTCATTGGGTTATGAGTACACCGGACAGGACTCGCCGGGAACATGCTAGTTGGTCATATACCAGACGTCAGATGGCAGTTCCCTGGTGACATGTGTGCAGGTTAGTTCATCGACCTGGGGATCGTCATTTGTCTCGTGTGAGTTCCCACTGTACTTTGATTACTACCCTACCACGGCTCAAAGGAGTCGTGCAAACAGGTTTTAGTTGGGTACAGTCCCGAGCCACATGGAGGCAGTGAGCGTATCTTCAGGGGGTTCGTCTCTCCCGGTATTGGGGGTGAGGTCGTGCTGTGTCTAGGAGAGCCATTACACAAAGTCCTTGGCCAAGGCAAGGAGATTTACTGGTAGGTATTCCAGTAGTATCTCAGGGTGTTCTGGGCTACACTCCGACACGACTTGTACCGCTTTTGGGGGTCTGACTTTTACCAACCCCCTAGGCCCGCCATGCGATACTCATAGACGAACGGACCGGACTGTACGGATATTGTCACTGACAGGCTCAATAGGGCTGTCAGGCTGAGTTCATTCACAGACGTCCCTTTTAGTCAATACTTGGTAGCCCGTTACGTATTGGCTTATACCTATGACGTGCTAGTGGTTAAATCCACAACCGAGGTGTTGACGAGTCTTTAGAGTCCCCCACATTCAGTTACTCAGCTTTCGGGCGAAAGGTTGTAGAGGCCGTATGGAGATATGGCAAGGTCCGATCAGATACGTGCGGTATTGCACGGATCAGGATCGGACAGTTTGTACTATAGGCCGTATGGTTATATGGCAGGGTTTGATCAGATACGTGCGGTATTGCACGGATCAGGATCGAACAGATATTACTAGCCGGCTTTGGTTTAAGCCGGATCCTAGTATAGTACAGTGTAGATTTTGTCTCATTGCATTTGTATTTCGGTCGAAATACAGATGCGGGTGTGTATGCACAGTATCCGGGTTTTCCTGTAATTTATTACGGGACCAGTTTTCTGGAGTTGCCAGTTTGCTTTCCGTTTCGGCCGATTTCCATTGTTCCGTTCATTGGCCGAAGTTTGGTGGAGGATGGCTTATTTGCATTGTTGCAAATAAGTGGTTGTGGAGGGGTTCTTTGCTTATATTTGTATCATGATGGTTTCATGATGGAGCCCATCTTTTGACTCCTAGCTTTATGATGATAGCTTGACCATTGTAGGTTATGATTGGCTTGTGGAGTGTTGGGTTTTGTTCTCTCATCATCTCTTTTCATCATTGCATTCCACCCACCCCCTTGACTTTTCTCTTTCTCTCTCCAATCACACTTGAGAAGGGGGGGGGGCATTCCTATGAAGGGGAATGGAATGGGATTCATTTTGAGGGTGGTATTTTGGCTTCTCATGTTTGCTAGAAAAGTCCTCTAGCTCATTTCCAAAAGTTGTTCTCTTTTCCTCCACCAATGGCAATTCCACAATCCCCAAAAGTGAGACATGGTTCTTCACACATTCTACAGCAAATCTTGGGCACGTCGAGTAGCCGGCTTCGTGCCCGAGTTGCCTCGGCATTGAGGTGGGAGCCCGTAAAAGAAGTAGGCGATGTGGTGCGCTTCCGGCGACGAGGAGGAGACGGGACATTCCGCAGGAGATCGGGACGATGACGAGAAGACCGGAGGACTTGGATCGTCGGTATATCTCTATTCCCTTTCTTGTAGATAGCTAGGACTAATTAATGGTTCGATCCGGGTAGTAGTGCGCGGCGGTTTGCCAGTCCAAGAAAATTAAAGTTTATCACCGCTTCCGCTTTTGGCCGTCGGATTGACGGCCGGGGCGCCGCCGTGCACTTACAGTGGTATCAGAGCCTCGCCATTAACTTAGTCTAGCTTGGTGTAGTGTGTTTTTCTGTTTCGATCGATCGAATGTTCCAAAACTACATTTTTGTTAGCATCAGTTTTCTGTTGGAAATTTTTGGTGTCGAAAAATTTTTCAGGTTGTAAAATAGTGATGCACTGGAGGTTGTAAGCCCACTGTAGAAATTCGACGAAGTAAGTCGACGACCTGAGCGCGGAACCGCGGCCAAAGCCCCCCTGGGGCCGCGGTTCCGCCGCCGAATGGTGTCCTTGCTTCATCAAATTTCTTCAGTCGCTTTCTGGGCTTAAAATATGGGTTTTGGAATAATAACATTGGGCCCAGAATTTCTTGATGTGCTACAGTATTGTTTGGGGCCCCACTTGTTAAAATTTGATTGATCGGATATTTTAAACACATTATTTCACAGTATTTACATTATATCTGCGACCGTGAATGTCACTTGATCGGTAAATCCGGTCTAACTGCTATAGCCCGGTTAGACGGATTTGCGAACGTGACTTTCACGTTGATGTTTTGTTTTTCGCTGTGATGTTGCGGATCGGTCGTGGGGGATAGCCTGGATGCAATGCTAGTACAGTTTTGTTGTATTATGTACATTTGATATTGCGGGGCGAGCGTCCGACATGTGGACTGCCGTCACTGCCTGTTTGTATTATTATTTTGGGGCACGACCTGGTTGCGGTCGATGTACCCGTTGTATGTATATTTTACTTTCTGTACTAGGATTGCCCCGCGGAGGGGTGCACGGATAGCCGGGTTCTGGAGGGCAACAAGCCCGCATCTCATGGCATTGAGACGGAGGGGGCTTCACTCTAGGATTGGCGGGCTATTCGCCGCACTCGTAGGGGGTACAGGTTGACCCAGGAGGGGTGCCCAAGTTACCGGATTCCGTGAAGTGCTGGGTGGTCCATTCACGGCGCTGAAGGGGGCTGCCTCGCTTCAGGTTTTGGCGGGTAACTTGCCGCGCCCGTAGGGGTCTAGGTTTTCATTGCACAGGCTATCCACACGACCAGGGGAACGTCGGGTTTCAGCGGCTCTGTGAAACCCGGGGATCCCAGATATCTGTATTGTTTCTGTGATGCTGTACATTTCTGTGATGTTGCATTTTATTCACGCCTTGAGCGAATATAATATATTGGTATATATATTAGTAGATGTTGTATATGTTTTGCATCTGCGCTAGTCCAGTCCCCGCTCTGTCTTTAGTTAGCTAACCTAACGGGTAATGACGGGACCCAGTGGCGAATGCGGATGGCATATACGTACATCAGTATATTTTCGTTCTTTGTGGTGTGATCAATTGATGGGACTGCGTTGATTCGGATCAATGCAAGTTAAACAAACCTAATCTGATGTTGTTGGAACACTTTTCAAAAAGCTGTTATTGCAAGGACGTTCTCTTTTGTTTGGCATCGTGGTATTCAGTTGGAATATCCTGCTCCTCAGTCGACGAGGCAAGGGCCGAGATCCCTTCACCGAGAGTGACCCCTTGGACAAAAAGTTTGCGTCAGGGCAATGACTTCACTATAGCCGATTACTTTTGCTTTGCACCGTGGTATTCAGTTGGAATATCCTGCACCCCATTCTACGGGGAAAGAGCCGAGATCCCTTCACCGGGAGTGACCTCTTTAGCAACGGTTTTCGTCACTATATTTTTAAAAGCTATCAGTTCCTTCAACGATATCAAGTTCTTTACGTTAAAGGTTTTCGCCAGAAACCATTCGTAGCCCTCCGTCGTTTCATATGGGTAGTCAATAGTATTCAAGCTGTGTTTGTTGGCCAAAGTCAAGGCACAGTGTTTGGTAGCTGTTGGTTATTCATATGCAGCATAGATAGATGCGTTGGTTTGGAACAGTCGTATAGCCTTGTTGGCCAAAGTCAAGGGCTTGTGCGGGTGGATTCGAATCAACCTGGAGAATGACGGGTAGAACTTGACATGTGACTTATGATTTGTTGGCCAAAGTCAAGGTCATAAGAGCATGGGGCAGAAATCACATCGGGAGTTTCAAAAGAACTGAAACTTGCCAGATATGCGCATACCTTCTGGAGTGTGACACCGTGAGCGGATTCCGTCACGTTATCATGCGATGATAGTTGGATCCCGATTCCCACTGATGAGTTAGTTTACTCCTCGGGTGACCCCGACTAATTCTTCTTTCAGGTTTGGAGGAGAATTTGAGGTACAGTGGGAGGATTCCAGATTAGATAAATTGGTAACCATTCTGATCTAGGTTAGAGTGCACGCTGAGTGTTTCTTTTCTCTCTCTCTTTTGCAGCGACCATTGACCCGACCCTAAGACTTTGACTCAGAGACCAAGTTGACCGAACCTTCTTAAACACTGGCTTTTGGATTGTCAGAGTTGCAAACCTCATTGCCACTCCTACTTTTACCCTTTTCTCCAGGACACCCCGTATTACTACGAACGTCCACTTCCATTGGACAAAACCATCGTATGGTTAGATACGAACTCGAAGGAATTTATTCGAGGATGGTTTCAGGTTCTGGAGAAAACGGATAGGATTATTCAGTTGTCTTTTCCTTTTACCCTCTCTCAGGTTACGAGTACTCCTTGGTTTAGGGGTAGTACACCTATTACGCAAATTGGATTGTCTTCTTCCAAACCTTAGGCTGGTGCCGACCGGTAGGGAATGAAGAAAACCAATTAGCATAACGATGGTGTGCAGAAGGTATTAAGTTCAGACAAAGCAAGGGATTAGTAAGAGGGCAAAGTAAATTGCAACAGATATTCACGACCAAACCAAGTATTCCTTCGCCAATCCTAAAATCACCTTTGTATTTCTCCAGGACACTCCGTATCACTACGAAGATCCACAGTTTATTGGATACTCCATCGTATGGTTATGTACGAACTCGAAAGGAACTTGTTCCAGTTCGAGGATGGATTCTGGTTCAGGAGAAATAGGAATAAGGTTTGTTCAGGTGTCTTTTATCTTCACCTTCTCTCGCTTTGCGAGTGCTCCTAGGATTAGGACAGTACACCCATTATGCTTATTGGATAGTCTTCTTCCAAACCATAGGCTGGTGCCGAACGGTAGGGAAGGAAGAAAACCATTTGGCCTAAAGGGGTGTACAGAAGGTAAAGACTAAAGACATATGAAGGGATTTGGAGAGGTGGCAAAGAACTATACGGTTACAGTCGTGAATCTGGAAGAGGCATTACTAGGAATACCGGGATACCCCATCGGAACATTTCAATGTTTCAGTTTCACTGTATAATGTTAAAGGAAAACTGATTTCCCGATTAGATACTTACTCCAGGGTATGTATTTACCAGGTACGATTCTCACATCTGTATGGTTTTTCAGATGATGAGTGGGAGTAAGTTATTGGGAATTGGGTGATTATCCTCATTATATCGGGATTCGTTGTAATCGGTGATATTTGAGGAAATCACCTGGGCTGTTTGCCGGTCGGCAAATATTTGGTTTTGAATATCCGCAGTTATGCACCAATTTCAAATTGATATATCTGTACGTCTATTTTCATAGAGTGAGATATACCTTTCTGAAATTATGTCTACGACATTTACCTATATCAGTGGATGGTCAGGTAAGGAGCATTAAACAGCGGTGTAATTCTTCTTAACCATAAGTACAGTTTTCAACCTACGACACACAGGGAATGAGTTATCAGACTCAAGGGACTTATACAGAGTATTGTATGTTGTCCAGGATCCATCAGGACAGAGGGGTTGGTCCTCGTACTATATTCGGTTTACTTATGACTTCTCTAGTTTTTAGACAAATGTTTCGCGGAAACACAGGGTCCGAATTTTGAGAAGTTATAGGTATTTGAATAGAGTAGAGAACCAGGTGTAGCAAGTATCGGGATTCTTCAAAGAGATCGAAGATGTGGATGCTTGTGTATGGTATTAAGTTGATAGTAATGATTAAGAGATCTTGCTTCTCTTTCAGGTTACTCATAATTGGAAGCATTCCTAAGTTGAGTAACGCTGATTGGCCTCCTTCCATTTAGTTGACATGCACTGGAGACAGCTGCATGATTTGAATCTGGTTCAATTAAATCAGTGCCTCTGGTTCTATATTGGATATAGAACAGTTCATATCTTAACGATGTTAAGGTACGGGGAGTTGTCCGGTTTATGATTAAAACCAGACACTGGACAACTCAAGGCACGTTTCTGTAATGGCTGTTTGTGGGTTGACTCAGGCTATGACGAGGGTTGACTTTCTACCATCTGGATGAACAATAGCGATATTGTTCTAGACTCGCCACAGTTTTATTAAAAATGGATTTTTTCAGAAAACAGTAGTGGGAGTATGGTAGAACTGGAAGTGATTCCAGAACCACAAACGATTACTGAAGATTTGATAAGGAACCTAAAGATTCAATCTGGATTGACATTCCATTGGCCACTCCGCAGATACGGTGGGTAACTTCAGGCACCCGAGGGGTACTCCGGTAGCCTCAAGGACGGTGACAGGGAAGTTCTTGTTTACCCACACTTACCATTGCTGTTGTTCCAGGTTGCGAGACCCGGCGGGAGGATGAGTATAGCGTCGTTCTAAACTAGCTTTAGAAGTGTACGTCTATATGACTCTGCCAGAGGGTTGTCGTAGTCAGTGGGAGCAGCGGAAGCATTGGTGGACAGGTAGCTTATGCCTATTTATAGACTAAAGCAGATATAGCGGAGAAAGATCATCTATTTCTGACGTGACAGTCATAGGTTTGACTTCATCAGAATAGGGGATGGATCTGTTGAGAAGGTAGTAGGCTGTGATGTCCTGGTATTTGGATGACATACACAGAGTAGGAAGTGATATTCCTATACTACAATCGGTTATACTTTGGTCGTCACACAGTGGTTTCTCCACACAGGACTTGGATATTATATCAGACATACTGGTTACTGGATCTATGGTATTAGATCTAGATTTGGGTGGTTTCCCAATCAGGGTACGTTGACAGCATTCTAAGAGTATTTAGAATGGACGACTCCTGGCACGGTAGTGTACCTGCAGGTGATGGAGTCACCCTCTCTAAAGGTGTCTTATAGACTAAAGTAGAGAGGGATGTGCATGATTGGCAGATCATTTGCTTAGGCAATTGAGTCAATCATGAGATGTCAAGTACCACACCAGATGTTGTTCTTGCACTGTATGCAATAAGTTGACATTGATCCAATCCTAGAGAAACGGTCGGAAGCAGTTTTAGAACATAAGTGGATGTTCTAGGGATATGATAACGACAGCCTCATTCGGGAAACAGTTATCATTCTAGGCTTCCAAGGTGACATGGACGACAAGGAGGTTGTCAGAGCTATAGTTTTTCCTTCTGACGAGGGGCAGTATTTTGGACAGTTGGTCCAAGGCAATACTGAGGGAGGCATGGCGCAGGATACTGATTAAGTTCAGTTGACGATACAGTCTAAGAAGTTTGGATTTGGAGTTCATTTATGAGCTATGTCCCATCAGACATCCAGACACATTCTAAGACAGGTATTGCTCATTTCGGGAGATGGGTTTCTCCGCGAACTTGAGATATAGAGAGACATTGAAAGAGACAACAAAGCGGATCCACTCACTGAGGCTATTCCTCGAACGCAATAGTTTCGCAAACGAGCTTTGTGAGATTGACTAGTAGAGGAGTTGGGTGTTCGGTATCACACGGGCTGTGAGTATGCGACATCGCAATAATTAGCCTTGAGTGCAAGTGGGAGATTGTTGGAGATAGTGCCCTCAGAGTCAATTATTAGGTCACAGGTACGTGATTGTAATGATTGATGGAGGACCTATCCCGGTAGGACATTCTTACTCGAGATGATAGTATGCTATCTGGTTTACCTTTATCATCGTGTACTGTTTTAAGTGACCTGACACGTCGCTATTACACGTTGATAGAGCCCCTAGGATTCTTGCTTGACCACCAGCAGTATGAGGGCGATCATATAAGTGGGAGCTGGGGGTCTATAAGCATATCCTTAAAAGGTCCCTAGTCGTGAGAGTTTCGAGACAGGGCATCGATTCTCCATAGTAGACTAGTGTATACAGTCGAGACCCCGACGAGGGGCGGTGGCCGGTCTCACAAGCCACTGGTGTCAGTTGGATCACCTAAGATGTATACAGGTGCTCATTGGGTTATGAGTACACCGGACAGGACTCGCCGGGAACATGCTAGTTGGTCATATACCAGACGTCAGATGGCAGTTCCCTGGTGATATATGTGCAGGTTAGTTCATCGACCTGGGGATCGTCATTTGTCTCGTGTGAGTTCCCACTGTACTTTGATTACTACCCTACCACGGCTCAAAGGAGTCGTGCAAACAGGTTTTAGTTGGGTACAGTCCCGAGCCACATGGAGGCAGTGAGCGTATCTTCAGGGGGTTCGTCTCTCCCGGTATTGGGGGTGAGGTCGTGCTGTATCTAGGAGAGCCATTACACAAAGTCCTTGGCCAAGGCAAGGAGATTTACTGGTAGGTATTCCAGTAGTATCTCAGGGTGTTCTGGGCTACACTCCGACACGACTTGTACCGCTTTGGGGGGTCTGACTTTTACCAACCCCCTAGGCCCGCCATGCGATACTCATAGACGAACGGACCGGACTGTACGGATATTGTCACTGACAGGCTCAGTAGGGTTGTCAGGCTGAGTTCACTCACAGACGTCCCTTTTAGTCAATACTTGGTAGCCCGTTACGTATTGGCTTATACCTCTGACGTGCTAGTGGTTAAATCCACAACCGAGGTGTTGACGAGTCTTTAGAGTCCCCCACATTCAGTTACTCAGCTTTCGGGCGAAAGGTTGTAGAGGCCGTATGGAGATATGGCAAGGTCTGATCAGATACGTGCGGTATTGCACGGATCAGGATCGGACAGTTTGTACTATAGGCCGTATGGTTATATGGCAGGGTTCGATCAGATACGTGCGGTATTGCACGGATCAGGATCGAACAGATATTACTAGCCGGCTTTGGTTTAAGCCGGATCCTAGTATAGTACAGTGTAGATTTTGTCTCATTGCATTTGTATTTCGGTCGAAATACAGATGCGGGTGTGTATGCACAGTATCCGGGTTTTCCTGTAATTTATTACGGGACCAGTTTTCTGGAGTTGCCAGTTTACTTTCCGTTTCGGTCGATTTCCATTGTTCCGTTCATTGGCCGAAGTTTGGTGGAGGAGGGCTTATTTGCATTGTTGCAAATAAGTGGTTGTGGAGGGGTTCTTTGCTTATATTTGTATCATGATGGTTTCATGATGGAGCCCATCTTTTGACTCCTAGCTTTATGATGATAGCTTGACCATTGTAGGTTATGATTGGCTTGTGGAGTGTTGGGTTTTGTTCTCTCATCATCTCTTTTCATCATTGCATTCCACCCACCCCCTTGACTTTTCTCTTTCTCTCTCCAATCACACTTGAGAAGGGGGGGCGGCCATTCCTATGAAGGGGAATGGAATGGGATTCATTTTGAGGGTGGTATTTTGGCTTCTCATGTTTGCTAGAAAAGTCCTCTAGCTCATTTCCAAAAGTTGTTCTCTTTTCCTCCACCAATGGCAATTCCACAATCCCCAAAAGTGAGACATGGTTCTTCACACATTCTACAGCAAATCTTGGGCACGTCGAGTAGCCGGCTTCGTGCCCGAGTTGCCTCGGCATTGAGGTGGGAGCCCGTAAAAGAAGTAGGCGATGTGGTGCGCTTCCGGCGACGAGGAGGAGACGGGACATTCCGCAGGAGATCGGGACGATGACGAGAAGACCGGAGGACTTGGATCGTCGGTATATCTCTATTCCCTTTTTTGTAGATCGCTAGGACTAATTAATGGTTCGATCCGGGTAGTAGTGCGCGGCGGTTTGCCAGTCCAAGAAAATTAAAGTTTATCACCGCTTCCGCTTTTGGCCGTCGGATTGACGGCCGGGGCGCCGCCGTGCACTTACAGATGGCGGTTCCAACGGTCACAGAATCGAGTTAAGGTTTTGTTCTTTTAGAGGGTCCATAGAAAACACCTGCATGATTTTCTGATGATTTTAAAGTTGGAAAAATCCAACTCTTGGAAAATTTCCAACAAGGGGAAAAATGGGTTATTGATATCCATTCGAATTTTTTAACGTCGTCTAAAATAACCCGAAACGATGTTAGAATTACGACTACGAAACACTTCGAATTGCCTTTACAGAAATATAACATCACATGCACTATCAGTAAAAACAAGCAACACCTGAAATACCAAAACCCAGAGACTGGAACACCATAAAAATTTGAAGCCAAAATGCCATTACATAACCGGCGAGCTCGGATTTCCTTATGATGTCGCCGGCCAAAATCCGGCGGGGAGGGTTCAAATTTCTACGGTGTTCATGTTAAATCTCATATAACATTCTGCAATTGCTTTAAAAAAATTTAGACATTCTGAAAATTTTGACAGAAACTAGGTTTTTATTTCGTGTGTTCCGGAGTTGTTTCGGTTTCGCAATCTTACAAACATCGTCTAATTCTCTAGCATGGCTCTGATACCACTGCTGGGATGCCTAGCACGACAGCAAGGTTTCGGGAGGTATCGTCCATGCCAATTTCAAAAATTTGTCGTACTAAAGAATCCTAACCTAGAATCTTAACTAGAGATTTAGACAAAACAACAATGTAAACAACTTTATATCAAAGTGAATAAGGAATACAACCTTTGTAGACCGGTCCTTCACTTTAATAGCTCTGTGTAGTAGTCCCTTCGCTCCATGTAGTGAACTCCGGACTCTAGAAAGGCTCCACAAGATGAATGGAACAAGCTTACTTGAAGTTTTCGAGGCCGAAGATGATCTACGTTGAGAAGACACCAACTCAAGCTACATCTTCGCTAATTAGGGTTTAGTGAAGCAAACACCCTAAACTAAATGTCTAGTATAGTAGAGGATGATGAAGTAGGAATTTTTCTCACTTTAGATTTATTTTTCTCACAATATTTCTTCACCTCAAGAAAAGCTAGTGAGCTTTCTTGAGATGAAGAAGAAGAAGAAGAATGGTGAATGAATCTCATCTCATGAGAGTAAGAATGGCAACCATGGATGAGTTAATATCATATACTAACTCATGTAGAGACTAAACCATGGCTAATCATAATGGTTGGGTTAATAAATATCTTAAGTAAAACAAAACTGGTGGACTAAGTCAATGGGCTCAACAAGCTTCTCCAAGCTTCTAGCCATGACAAAATCCCAACCAATTTTGAATTTCTTAAATAAAAAAAACCCCTAGATTATCATATGCATGGTGTAAGTCTCACACACACCCATGAAGCATGTATCATCTAGCATGACACAAAAAAATGTACATTAATATATATATATATCACATATTTACTAAAGCACAAAGTGAGTAAAAGAAATTCTTAAGTGAGCAAATATTAGTTAATGTAACTTAATATATCATATATAATTGTACATTAAATTATTAAATCAACACTTGATTTAATAATCCGTCTATAACACATTGAACCGACTAATATCATATGAATCAACTTATCGAATCAACACTTGATTCGATAACCCGGCTATATCACTTATAACCGTCCGATATCATATATCGCGAGAATAGAATACGGTATCACATACGCGTATTAATCTCGGTCCCGCACATATCACATATGTGCTCCTACTTCGTTTCGCATGAACCGGGAAACCTCTGTGTAGGACTCTAAAGACTCGTCAATACACTGGCAGTAGGTGATGATCATATCAAACACCTACAAGCCGCAAGTGGTCTGCTAAACGTAATGGCCACCCGGGTATTGAGTGATCAGAAGATCAACAAGCAAGCATGCTCATACTCCTTTAGAACGTCGTTCCCTGAACTGACATTCCATCTGATACGAGAGGTTTGACTGGAATTGCATGAGTTCGGACGAACCATTGCGACATAAAGCAATGAGATGCTCCAGTATCGAAGAGTGCGAGTGCAGGAAGTGAGGCTACTAAGATTGTACCTAAGTTATGTGGGATATGTTTTAGGTATAAGGGAAAATGTATATAGGTATGTATTGATGGAAAATAAGGCTTGATGGCGAAGTGTTACCAGTAATGACTTGGCCGGTGGCTTCAGCTTCTTCCACGGTCATTGTGAAAACCTATCGCCTCGGCACATTCCTCTTTGCTAGAGGAGCATTCCTCTGTCCGTTCCTTGGTCCTTGAGGTGGGTTCCATTGAGTTTGATGGAACTGACGAGGAGTAGGTGCAGTCGGTCCATGAGGAGGTGGGGCAGGTAGTGCGAGTCGTGGAGCAGGTGCCTGGATGGCTGGGCGATGTGGGTATGTGATTGCTGGCCTAGGTGCAACATATGGGTTGCGTCTACGAGGACAAGACCCAATATCATGAGTAGCTGAGCAGCATGCTAAGCAAAGGAGATTTGCTCGCCGGCAATCCTTCACCAGATGTTCATATCTCCTGCAATATGTGTAAAAGGCTGGGCTGGGCCGGTTGTTTGGTACTCCGGGTCTCCTGGGCACGAATGGTGGACTTGAAGAGTATCCTCCTGCCATCTGATTGGCAGGGTGCTTAACTCCGGCAGATTGAGATCTGCCCCTCATCTTTACCACCGCTTCATTTCGATGGGCTGGATTCAGAGCCAACTCGTGGGTCGGGAAATCCCCTGTAGCAGCTTGGATCTCCGGATCTAACCCTTATTGGAATCGACGGGCTCTGATCTCATCCGTCGGTATCAAGTGTGCCGCGAATCTGTTAAGGTGTTGTGTTAGCTGTGTAGTATGTGATATATGAAAATCGAAATATTAAGACATATCTTACCGACTGAGCATGGTAAACTCAACATCATATTCATCCACAGATTTGGTCCACATCGAACCTTGTTGTAAGTGAATGAACTGTTGTTCCATGTCGAATCTGGCAGTCTCAGGGAAGTACTTCGCGTCAAACATATCACGAAAAGTCCTCCATTCGATCGGCTGGGTGAGACGGCTTTCTTCCGCCTTCCACCAGACCCATGCATTGTCAGTGAGCTGCAGCTTTGCAACTCGAACCCAAGCTATCTCTGGCACTTGTGCCGCTGCCAGATCATCTTCAATAGTTTGAGCCCACTCCTCAGCTTCCAGAGGGCTTTCTTTTCCTGAGAATTGATTAGGGTGAAAAGCCCTGAATTGCTTCACCCCAGGTGCTTCAGCTTCTAGATGGTTCGTCAAGATAACAGTCTGTTGCTGCTATCCTTCCAGAAGGTTGCAGATCGCCTCAAGCAAGACCGTCTGCTCGTTGATCGGAGCAGCAACGATAGGTGTAAGCGGTAGAGGTGGGGGAGTGTTGTTGACATTTGTGCTGGTGTTGTTTGGAGAATCCATAACCTTGAAAGAAAATTTTGGGTTAGGACAAATTCAAAATATATGGAATTGGAAGATTCAAGGAATATGAATTGTAAAGAATGTTTTCAGTTGTTGGTTCTTGTGTTATATATTGCTTAGAACTTCATGCAGAATTAACCCGCATGTCCATGCAGAACTGACCCGCATGTCCACACAGAGCTGTCCTGCATGGGCTGCCAACAAAACCTGTCACGCCCCGCTTTCCGGTGTACGGGTAGATGACGCGACGGATCCGCTACGCATTTACTCAGAAGTAAACACGCTAAGTGTATCTAAGCAATATAAAAAAAAGTACACAAGAGACAAGATGTAAATGAACAACAAATTTATTTATTAACATTCTTTTTACAATACAATGAAAAGTAAATACATGGAATGAAAGCAATGCCTAAACAGTGGCATAACAGAAATGAAAATATGTACAAGTAAACTAGATCTCTGGGTCGAAGGCTATCTGATCCAAGTCCTCGCTTGTGGGCTCTGTCTCCAGAAGGTCCGATCCACCTGACAACATTCCAAAGAAAGAAGAAAATGAATGTCGTCAGCGAACAATCTCTCAGTAAGTCCTAAAAAATAGGTATAGACAAAATAGACAGAAGGAGAATGCAACTTTTAAAGTTGTATTATATTGTTAACGCTATTGTTTGTAGCTTGGTACAGAAAATGCCAGTGTATACGAGAGGAGTCCCACTATTCCGGAGACTAAGGTATACGGAGCAAAAGAACCGTTCAGCCACGGTACAACGGCAATGGAGATTCATGTTAGGTGTATTATGGTTACAGTCTCGTGCCATTTTTAACACCTTCCGTACCAATCTACCCCTTATAAACCCTGCGATGTCTTTATTGTATTGATTGTATTGATTGTATTGTATTGTCTTGTATTGTACATTGTATTTGGATGACTTGCCGAAATCATGATATCAGTAATGGAACGGATAAAATGGATGGACATGTGGATGGACATGTAGATGGAGAATATCCATGGTTCGGTTCAGTCAATATAGATTGATATAGATTGAATAGACTGATTCATGTTGAATTGTAGTTTATACTTGAATCACATTCAAGTCAGCTTGATTAGATTGAGACTCGGTCTGAGTCAGACACTTTTAAAAGAGAACTTGAAGTCCTGAATTAGTTTTGTTTTTATCGGTAACTGCTGCACATAGACGGTAAGATTTGTGTCTTTTTCCAAGACAATTACCGTGTTGATAACACCGTTTGTTAGATTGTCTACCTTAAATAGGCAAGCACCCATATCTCCGGCTCCGTGAGGCTCAAGAAACTGGTTCCGCTTAAACCTATGTTTACTAGGGTCCTTACTGTAATTTCGTATAACTTGAGGGGGTTTTATGTAAAAATAGTTTTGGCATAATTTCAAAATACTCCTCAAGCATTTAATTATCATCTTTAGGGTTTTCATAGATGTATATTTTATAGATGTGAAATTTCTAATGAGTAGAACCTAATTTCATAATATATGGTATTTTCTTGAAATATTGGAATTTGTGTTGTATTTGGATGGTATTTTCATGTAATAGTGATTCCTCTGATTTAGAAAACTTGGAATATTTATATAATTAAAATAGATATTTTGATGATAGATATATATATTTAATGAAAATAATTTATTTATTTTCTTGTAGAAATCTCATTTTCTGAAGAAAAATGCATAAAAATTCCATTGAGTTCGAATGCTCCTTTCGGAGGTCTTCATCTCGCTCTACTAGGCCCGAGGATGTGCGATAATCCACACCATCCCGAACGGGGTCCCCAAAAATGGGTTGTAGAGGCGCAATTGCATGGAATTGTTTAATACACATTTTAAAGAAAACGGTTTTGTAAGTCTAGGGTATTTATTTGTAAATTCGTATTTTCCCGTATTGTATTGTCCCAAAATTCATCGTGCTATATCAAAGATGTGTGTTGTGGTGAGTTAAATCATTACCTCATGAGTTATCTAAAGGTATACCTAGGAATAAAGTTATTATGTCGAAACTAAATTATATGGTATTTTTCTGTAAAAGTGCGATAAAAGTTACAAAAATAATTCTTTTAAGACGAAACTTGATTTAATAGATTTATTAATGTTTGTTAAACAATATGTGAGAGCATGGTATGTTCTGGATTAAGAAAAGTTGAGTTTTGAAGAAAAACCGAATCGGAAGTCGGATTAACTCCGCTTCCATCCGGTTTCGAAAGTTTTAGAATTTGAGATGAGAGGGAAAGAAGTGACTTACTGGCTTTAGTGGGAGGAGAAAGGTAGGAGAAGGATTAGGATTCGTCGGGATGTCGTTTTGTCGCCGGAAACTCCTTGGATCGTCGCCGGAACTTCGTCGAAGTTTCGCCCTTCGCTAACTCCACTTGCACACTATTTGGACTTGAAAGTTTTTGAGAGTTTTGGCAGGGATTTGTGAGTGAGGAGGGGTGAAATGAGGTGTGGTATTTATAGTAAAAACTAGGGTTTAGTGTATTGAATGGGGGAATTAAAATTTGTATTAAAAATGGGATTTTATTGTTTTCTGTAAATGTGCAGAGAAAATAAACAGTGTAGGGGAAGTGGGGTAGGCCAAGGATTGCAGGGGTGAAAAGATGGAAGCATTTTCAACGGGAAAGCCCGGCAGTATCGGGGGATTAGGGCATTTCGCCGACCCATTCCCTACGAGGGGTGCTAGGGTTTGGTGCCACGTGTCTTGTCGCTTTGTATTCTTCAGTGCACATGTTTATTTAAACAGTGACTCTTCAGTTTACGTGTAGTGTACATGTAGACCCTTAGGCTTCTAAAAAGATTAAAAGAAAGTAAAACAAAAAGATAATGTGGCTGATGGGATTTGAACTCTGGTGCTATGTCTTAACAGTGCAAGGTCTTACCAATGAGCTACAAGCTCCTTCTTGCTGTTCAAAAACAAAACAAATTCTTATAGTATTCACAGGATTTGCAAATACCCCAATTGTACATTAATTTTTAAATAATTTTCTGTACACTGAAATTGGAGTTGTTATACCCCCAGTAGACTATCTCTTCATCCTCTTCGGTATCGCTCCCAAAGATCGGGATTGTGGTGACAGCTTTTTGTTTATTCTCCGGCTTATGATATCTTTTTGTGTCTTTGAAGTCTTGTAGGAAGTACTTGGCGTCTTCATATTTTCGGACTTCATTTATGGAGAATGGATTTAGCTCCCCCGTAACGGTGTACTCGAGGCCATCTTTGAAATACTTCATACACCAGTATTGTGTAGAAGGGATGACGTTCTACTCGTGCAACCAAGGCCTACCGAGTAAAGCGTTCTAGCAAGTATTGGCGTCGATGATATGAAATTTGATGTCTGTGACAAGAAGCCCAAAGTGTAATGTCAATATTACGGACACAAGCGTCCGTGATGACCGTGAGTCGAATCTAGAGATGGTAATTTTATCCCGAGCCAGGTGCTGAACGTTTATGCAAATCTCCTTCAGCACCTTCACATTGAGAAGGTTGACGGAGGACCCGTTATCGACCAGGATCTTTCCTATCTTGATGTCGTGGCAGTATTCGGTGACATATAGAGGACGGTTGTGCTCGCACGTTCCGAGGAGGAGATCTTCATCGTCGAATGTGATGTCAGCTGTATGAACCTCTGTCAGCTTGTTCTTCATCTTTTCTTCTGCAAGAAAAGCTTGGAATTGATCGGGCTCCTGAATGCCTTGATCAGAGAATCTCTTGCTTCTTTGGACAGGAGGAGAGCATCCAATATGCTCAGTTGTGAGGTTATCTTCCTCAGATGTGCTAGGACATTGTAATCCACCTTGTTTTTCTTAGGCGAGTCCTTGGCTACGAGCTCTTTGACGACTCTAACATCGAAGGCAATTTTCTCAGGGTCTTTTTCCTTCCCCTTGTCTTATTTGCTCGAACCTTTGTTTGTAGGCCCAAGGTTCTTTTCAGGCAGCGTACGGTTACGCAGCCGAATATTCTCGCAGTTCTTCTCCTCCTCTTCTTTTCTAGTGGTGGATTCTTTGAAGAGAGGGTTGAGGGTTATTTCTTCCTCCGAATCACTCCCGAATGTAAGAACTTGAGATTTTCCTTTTGTCAAACGGGTATCAACCATATGACAGTTGCTATCCGTTCCTTCACACTCATCTGTCGCGCTTCTTTATTGTCGACGAGCTTTGTGCTTCATTCGCTTGAAGTGTTGTCGGTGAGCAACGTATCCTTGCTACCACTTTTTGAAGGCATTGCACTCTTCGGTGGGGTGTGTGACCCTCCGATGGTATAAGCAGTAGTTCGGATGTATATCCGTTTTATCAAGGCACATGATCCCGGAAGCGTTTTCCCCGAGAAGGGGAAACTTCATTCCCATTGACAGGGCTTTGGCGAACCGCTTCTCTGCGTTGATCCTGCTCTTGTTTGTAGCAGGTGTGCTTTAGTTTGGTTGGAGTGTTTTGTGACTCTTCCTCACTGCGTCTTCTTCATCCTTGTTCCCCTCCGAATGGCGGCGACGACGTGAGGACGTCTAGCCTGAGATTCGGAGCAGAATGCTATATGGTTTTATCCGTCTACCTCTTCGAAGATGCCAAGTTGATTTATGGCACCGTGTATCGGAGGTTTAGACGGATGCGGCCGATGTAGCGGACTTCGTCAGATTCCCCCTCGCTTGAGGGGTTTTTGATTGTGGGGACGCTCTTCCCTGCAGGCGCAAGCTCTTGCAGTTAATTACGCTACCGCATCGCGGTAACAACTTTCTCCTTCTCCAGAATTTCACTTCGTGTCGTGTATGTTTGTTTTGTTTGTGGTTGCCCGTGGATTGTATACGGAGACTGAGTAATGCCGTCGCCCGTAGGACGTGGATTAGTCCAAATTCGTATTTACTTAGATTTAGGTTTGGTGTTTTAGTTTAAGGATACGTTAGCCGTGTTGAGGCTAAGATCAACTTAAACGTTCGTTAAAGATACGTTAGTCATGTTTGAGACTAAGATCAACTTAACGTGGTGATCCATTTAATATATGGTCGTCAGAACTCATCACCTCTCTGACGTCGTTGAAGGATTACAACGATAGGTGTCAGAGGAGTTCGGAGATGTACCCTTGGACCGAAGTTGATTAGGGAATATATGGTCTGTTTGAATGTTTAAAGATACGTTAGCCGTGTTTGGGGCTAAGATCAACTTAAACGGGATCGTTTAGATCCGACAAAAGAGCATTTGGAGGCTCTATTGTCCCAGTTTAGGGACGTAGTGGTCCGTGTTCCAGTTTAGGGACGTGGGGGTCCATTGCCAGTTTAGGGACGTGGTGGTCCGTCGCCAGTTTAGGGACGTGGTGGTCCGTGTTCCAGTCTAGGGACGTGGGGGTCCATTGCCAGTTTAGGGACGTGGTGGTCCGTCGCCAGTTTAGGGACGTGGTGGTCCGTGTTCCAGTTTAGGGACGTGGTGGTCCGTGTTCCAGTTTAGGGACGTGTTGGTCCGTGTTCCAGTTTAGGGACATGGAGGTCCATTGCCAGTTTAGGGACGTGGTGGTCCGTCGCCAGTTTAGGGACGTAGTGGTCCGTGTTCCAGTTTAGGGACATGGGAGTCCATTGCCAGTTTAGGGACGTGGTGGTCCGTCGCCAGTTTAGGGACGTGGTGGTCCGTGTTCCAGTTTAGGGACGTGGGGGTCCATTGCCAGTTTAGGGACGTGGTGGTCCGTCGCCAGTTTAAGGACGTGGTGGTCTGTGTGCCAGTTTAGGGACGTGGTAGTCCGTCTCCAGTTTAGGGACGTGGTGGTCCGTCATTAGTTTAAGAACGTTTCGGTACATGAGTTTAAGGACCCCGCAGTCCAATATTAGTTTAAGGACGTTTCGGTCCACGAGTTTAAGGACCCCGCAGTCCAATATTAGTTTAAGGACGTTTCGGTCCACGAGTTTAAGGACCCCGCAGTCCAATATTAGTTTAAGGACGTTTCGGTCCACGAGTTTATGGACCCCGCAGTCCATATTAATGTGTGGTCGTCGGGACCCGTCACCTCTCTGACGTATTTGAAGGATTACAAAGATAGGTGTCAGAGGAGTTCGGAGATGTACCCTTGAACCGGAGGTAAATTGATTTAGGAGAGCAATTTAGCTCAGTCAATTTAATTTGAGGACTTACGGCCATGATGGGGCTAAGTCCAGTTGGAAAATGCTCATCATTTTTATTTGTTTATGCATTGCATTTCTTTTTTATTTGGGCTCTGCCCATAAAGGATGCAGAGCATCAATTTGTTTTGGGCTCTGCCCATGATGCAGAGCATCAATTTTACTTGGGCTCTGCCCTTTTATAAAAGATGCAGAGCATCAATTTTACTTGGGCTCTGCCCATTTATTGCTTTGCAATTTAATTTGGCCTGTTAGGTCTTTTTGACTTGGGCTTGGCCCTTTAGAAAAAGAAACGTATTGCATTTCAGGCGCTTTGCGCCAATCAAAGAGCGCAAGCGCTTGTAGTGATGACACATGTCATGCAAGCGCAGTGCGCTGTGCTAGTGCGCTGTGCTTGCGCTGCTGACACGTGGCGCATTGCGCCCGAGATTTGAAGCGTTGCTTTAAAATTTGAATTTTGAATTTCAACAGAGTTTTGCTCTGATTGGGGAAACAAATGCCCCCCCACCGTTGCGCTCACGTGGCGCGCACGTGAGTGCAGCGGTGGCAAGCTCTTGACCGTTGGATCAAGGGGCGAGCTGAAAGGGCACAAGCGCCTTATAAATAGGACCTATGGCCCTTAGGAAATCTTCACCATTTCAAGATTTTTGATTTCAACAGAGCTTTGCTCTTGCTTAAGAACTTCAGAGCTTTGCTCATTCCCAAAGTTAGAAACTTTAGGTAAAAATTAATTTAAATCAAATTAATTTAAATTAATCTTAACCAAAGAGCTTTGCTTTCACAGATCTTTTGATTTAAAGAGATCCCCATCGAGGTTTCATAAACAGAGCTTTGCTCTCAAAAACTTATAGATCTGCAGAGATCTTATTCATGGGTTCTAACCCATGAACAGAGCTTTGCTCTTGAATCAACTGTAAATCTTTTAGATCTGAAAAATGAAGAATTTTTCATAAGTTTTTCATGGATTTTTCAAGATTCCAAAATTTTTATTTCTTTAAAGTGTAAAATTTTTTCTGATGGACCTTTCCATTATTACCATAGAGCTATGCTCTTTTAAGGAATTTTATTCCTTAGAGACCAGAATTTGACAAGTGTCATTTTGTGACAGAGCTTTGCTCTGAAAGAGGAGATTTTCTCTTTGTCTCTAGGGATTCCCCACTGATGAGAATATTCTCTTAGGGATCTTTTTTTTAACCGACAGTCTTACCCAATGATGAGGCTGTCTTATTAAATAAGGCATTTTCATCCAGATTTTGTGGGTCCCTATTTGGTCCCCTACCCACTGCACTGCAGTGTAGTGTGATTAATTTTAATTTAATTAATTTTTAAATTCAGTTAATTAAAAAAATTTAAACGCCAAACGTTGGAATTACAGCACTAACGGCTAATTTCTGTTCATTTGCAGCGATCATGTCTCTCGACACCTCGTTCCCGTTTGTTCGTTCAGAGGAGGGTTTTCCCGAAGCGCCCTTGAACCGTGACGTCTTGGCTATGATTAAAGACCACGACCCGGAATATAAGAGTCTCCACCTTTGGGGGTCGTGGTATAACCAGATTATCATGGATCGACGGAGCTTCACGTGCGCCGTACCGTCAGAACCCATCACGGCGATTCATTACGCCACCCCACCCTCGGTGCGGTATGCCGTGGAGATGGTTGATTGGACCTCGAAGGGCTTTCTTCATCCCGCCATAGATGCGATTCCGGTCCAACATCCTATGGTTTTGGATATCCTAGGACGCCGTATTTGTCAGGGCGAGGCGCGACCTTGGGGGCAATCATATAACATTGGTCTGATCCCCCGCCACCCGATCGGTTATCTGCCGTGGGCCCGGTACATCCTGTCAACGAAGAAGTCGCAGTTGATAAGATTAGGATTGTACACCGCGGTATACGTCTCTCTATTCCAATATCCCACGCTCCCCACCTGGTGGTTCAAGGCCTTCCTGGAGCAATGGAACATTCCTACCCACACTTTCCTCGCCATGGATCGGGAAGTGTCAATCTCTCTGGAAGAGTTTACAGAGGTATCCGGTTTACCGGTTATAGGGGAACACTATGAGGAGTTGCTCCCGACAGACGAGTACGTCTTCGGTGCTAAGCCGGTGGTAAGGGGGCTCACGCCGGAGAATGCTGTTCAACACCAATTCCCAAGCTTAATTAAGGTGTTGAACATCTATGAGGCCCTTTTCATCGAACATGGGAGTCGCGGAGTTAGCTTTGAGGATTTCATCGCTCGGTTCCTTCGTCCAAGCGTCCTCTCATCAGAAGCTTCCAAGTTCGCTACCCTGGATGACCCTTTCGGTCTAGGTGTGGATAACCTGCCGGAGAAAGAGATAGACCAAAAGGGTTTTTCCTTCCGGACTTCCCGACTATGTCTTTTGCGGAAATTGCGGCCCCTGGGATGGACGAGGAGGCCTTTTTCTTAGGATTTCTCGGGTTGTGGCTGAGTTGGTTTGCGATCCCAATGCACTCTTATCGTATGCGGCCCTCTGTCTTTTACCCAGCCCACCGGATGAGCATCGGGGTAAAAGTGGCTGTTGGGATCGCCGGCTTGGCACACTTATATCATGGCCTCAGTCGAGCAGCGGATGCCAATGAGCCTGGGGTACTGCACGTGGTCTTCCCGATGCATTACTTCATATCGTGGCTCGAACTACACACGGTGGGTGTCTTCGGCATGCATAAAAGGCCCTCGTTCTTCGACAAGTGTGGTTTCCCTCGCATTATACAGCTGATCGGCGCATCAATTGTAACCCCATCACTACGGAACGCCAGGGGTTTACTCCTTCGCCCTCACACTGTTGGAGCCGGGATGTCCTTTGTTGACAAGGTATTGACCATTGGAAAGGCGTCCACCACTGCGGTGCGACTATTACAAGACTCCTTTAAGGATGGAGCCTCAGTTTTGACGGCCCGGGAAACCCTCCACTTGTATTCTATTAGACCGGGATTCTTGGTCTTCAGGCAGAACGGTGCGGCAATTTTCATGAGATATAACCCGCATCGTTTTGCCCAACAACTGGGCTACGATCAAGGGGTACCCTTGAAAGCTTTCCTACTGGAACCTGCTACCACTGAAGAAAGGATGGAGAACGCGCTGCATCACTTCATGCGCCTAAACACGGGTTCTCATTTTTTTATCAGTACGCCGGCCTGCGCCCCACGACTCCTCAACGTATATAAAGAATGGTATAATCATGCGACAGGAGCCGTTATAAAGGAGGAAAAGCGATTGCTGGTCGACCGTAAGGGTGCGTCCCCAGGTACCGACCGTAACGCTCCCTTAGTGCCAAGGACCCCGGTGGTCCCCCTCTAAAAGATGTCAGGGCCAGACCATCGCGTGCGCAAAGTCCTCCACACGGATCGCCGCTCCCCGATATTGCGGATGCACCTCTAGCACCCTGTGCTCCAGTGGAGACAGCGGTTGTAGCCTTGCCAGAGTCTAGTGTGGGTGCGGACATCGGGACCCGCTGTCCCAAGGTGGCTGCTAAGCGTAAGTCGATCTCGCGTGCACCTAGGGTCGGCGGGCAGAAGAAAAAGAAGTCGCTCTTCGCCGCAGACGTCGCGTTCGGTCAGGAACCCCACGCTCCCTATGCTGAGGGCCTGAGTGAATATGGGACTAACGAGGGATTAGTCATGCCGGATGACACGGATTTGGAGGCTGCCCTCGAAGCTTCGGAGCGGTTAGCGAGGCGCGATGCGTGGCTGGCTAAGCTTGCGGCATCAGGTAATCACTAGTCACACATTTTTTTATTGCATCATATTTTTATTACTGCCTTTGATTAATATATTTTTTTTCTTTTCTTCCCACAGGCATCACCACGGAAGAAGCTATTGCCGCTTCCCTGAAGACTTTCCAAGAGGAGGAACGTCTTAGAGCGTCCATGGGCCTTAGTAAGTTTCAATTCATCAAGTTTTCATTTCCCCTGTGTTATGGTCGATCTAACCTCTCCCCTTTTATCGTAGGAACCTCAATGCCGTTCCCTCCAAGCGATGCGGACATTCTGCCATCTGCCGATGTTCCTGCTTCCTCGGGACAGTGCTGGGGCCCGCTCGTGTAGCCAAAGCAGCCCGGCGTGCCTTCGCTTCGCGCCTTGACCATTTCCTCTCCTCCCGAGCTGTCACGATCGATCTCTTAGATGATTCCTTCAAGGCGTCGTCGTCCTCGTTCAGAGATGCCTCCAGAGCCTTTAAGGCATCTCTCATTAGCTCTTCAAGACGGACCTCCCGCGGCAGTCCCGAGGAAGCAGGAACATCGGCAGATGGCAGAATGTCCGCATCGCTTGGAGGGAACGGCATTGAGGTTCCTGCGATAAAAGGGGAGAGGTTAGATCGACCATAACACAGGGGAAATGAAAACTTGATGAATTGAAACTTACTAAGGCCCATGGACGCTCTAAGACGTTCCTCCTCTTGGAAAGTCTTCAGGGAAGCGGCAATAGCTTCTTCCATGGCCCCGATACTGCCGGGCTTTCCCGTTGAAAATGCTTCCATCTCTTCACCCCTGCAATCCTTGGCCTACCCCACTTCCCCTACACTGTTTATTTTCTCTGCACATTTACAGAAAACAATAAAATCCCATTTTTAATACAAATTTTAATTCCCCCATTCAATACACTAAACCCTAGTTTTTACTATAAATACCATACCTCATTTCACCCCTCCTCACTCACAAATCCCTGCCAAAACTCTCAAAAACTTTCAAGTCCCAATAGTGTGCAAGTGGAGTTAGCGAAGGGCGAAGCTTCGACGAAGTTCCGGCGACGATCCAAAGAGTTTCCGGCGACAAAACGACATCCCGACGAATCCTAATCCTTCTCCTACCTTTCTCCTCCCACTAAAGCCAGTAAGTCACTTCTTTCCCTCTCATCTCAAATTCTAAAACTTTCAAAACCGGATGGAAGCGGAGTTAATCCGACTTCCGATTCGGTTTTTCTTCAAAACTCAACTTTTCTTAATCCAGAACATACCATGCTCTCACATATTGTTTAACAAACATTAATAAATCTATTAAATCAAGTTTCGTCTTAAAAGAATCATTTTTGTAACTTTTATCGCACTTTTACAGAAAAATACCATATAATTTAGTTTCGACATAATAACTTTATTCCTAGGTATACCTTTAGATAACTCATGAGGTAATGATTTAACTCACCACAACATACATTTTTGACATAGCACGATGAATTTTGGGACAATACAATACGGGAAAATACGAATTTACAAATAAATACCCTAGACTTACAAAACCGTTTTCTTTAAAAAGTGTATTAAACAATTCCATGCAATTGCGCCTCTACAACCCATTTTTGGGGACCCCGTTCGGGATGGGGTAGATTATCGCACATCCTCGGGCCTAGTAAGTTTCAATTCATCAAGTTTTCATTTCCCCTGTGTTATGGTCGATCTAACCTCTCCCTTTTTATCGCAGGAACCTCAATGCCGTTCCCTCCAAGCGATGCGGACATTCTGCCATCTGCCGATGTTCCTGCTTCCTCGGGACTGCCGCGGGAGGTCCGTCTTGAAGAGCCAATGAGAGATGCCTTAAAGGCTCTGGAGGCATCTCTGAACGAGGACGACGATGCCTTGAAGGAATCATCTAAGAGATCGATCGTGACAGCTCGGGAGGAGAGGAAATGGTCAAGGCGCGAAGCGAAGGCACGCCGGGCTGCTTTGGCTATAGGAGCGGGCCCCAGCACTGTCCCTCGTGCTGATACTCCCTCCGAAGAGGCCTTTGTCGCCCTATCCACTGCTCGCAGACAAGTGGCGCGTGCAGTTCGGAGCGCAAATGATAAATCCACTTCAGGTGATATTTCTCTCAGAATTTTGTTGTAAGAATTATAATGCCATCGGTTCTTATATATTTTATCTTGCAGGGCCAAGTCCGACCGAGGGGGAGGCGGAGACCGTTGAACCCAAGGAAACAGAGGAGGCGGCACCTGCCGAACTCGAGCTGACGGTCGGCAACGTCGCTGGGGCTGCGGAGCCTGAGATGGAGGCTGAGGGATCTGCAGCCGAGAAGGTTATTGATGCTGAGGCTGAAATGGTGGCAGATGAAATGATCATTACCACTGAGCCCCGGGTGGTGGCGGACGAGGCACTTGAGGCCGGCGACCTTGTAGTGACGGCGGATGAGCCGATGGAGATCGCGGAGCCCGAAGAAGTGGCGGGTGAGATGAGCACGACTCTTGGGGAGGAGTCAGCCGCTCTCTCCCAAGAGTCCGGTAATGCTCCAATCATTGCCCTCCCTGTCTACGATTTTCCGCCGTCTCCTGGCCGCGCGAGCACGACGACGGTCCCCATCGAGTTGGGTGATGAGGCCATGGGCAGTGGCCTCATGTCGATGGAGGAGGGAGTTGCCTCCGTTTCAGCCGGCAGCTTATTAGGTAAATCCCAAGTTGCTGTCTTTCTTTACCTTGCAATCTTTTCTGACAAATTCACCTTTTTCGTAACGCAGGTGCAGCCAGCGCCGATGCCCCACTGCTTGAGGGAGCGCCTACAACGACTGCCTTGGCGGTGGTCACTTCTCAACCCTCTCTCATACCATCAAAGATGTTGGAAGGTATGGATTTGAAATTTATTAATCTTATCCTTCAGACGTATAATTTGTGTACTAAAATTGTACTGTTATGTCTTTTCAAGAGTGCTCTTTGATCATCTATATCAAGAGTTGCTCCCACACTTCTCCTTCCCATCTAAACTCGCTTCTTCCTCCGGTGGCTCTGGTAAGTATGGTTTCCATTGATATCTTTCCTTTTCATTGATGGAATTACTTCTAACCCCTTTTTTTCCCGACTGCAGTGCTACAAATCGAAGGAGGGGATGAAAGATCGGCTGCGTCGCCGACCCTTCCGGCCTTGCCACCTGCCTCAGCTGGTACAGCGACTATCACATTGATAACTCCCCCTTTTTTATTTCCTGAACTGTTATCTGATCAAATCTTGTTTCTTTTCAGCTGTCGTTCCGATCTTGGCGCCCTTCGAGCCTCGCATCACAATGCCGGCAGGTCCTTACCTGAGATGTCCATCTTCGAAAGGCGCCGCGAACAGCTTGCGTATGTTGAGCGACTACATTAAGGAGCTCGACGTCGAGACCCCTACGCCTGCTGCGGATTTCGCTACGGCGGTTAACCCGATGCTGGTGATACTCGTGAATTTCCATGACGAGGGCATCATCGTATCTTGGGTTAACCATTGCAGGGAGATTGACTGCATCAGCTGGAGTCGATGCGTCCCGCTCCCGAGATCTTAGCCGCCAGTAATCAAAGAACAGCATGGATTGAGCAGAGCGCTTCTTACTTTCGCCATCTTGAGCAAGAAGTCATTTCAAGGCGTAAGGAGCGCGGTGAGACTTCGAGCAAGTCTGCCCAACTGCATGCTCGGGTGGAGGCCAATGCTGCACGGCTGAAGGTTGTCTTTGAAGGCCTTCTGCAATGTCTTTCCGAAGGGTTATCATTGAGGCAACAGCTTGACGTTGTCGAGCGGGATGCACCCAACCAGGAAGCAGCCCAGAAGGCGGCCGAGGAGCAACTTTCATCTTTTTTACAGCAGCGGGCCTAGGTGGAAGCGGAGGTGGCCGCGGCAGCCACTCAGGAGGAGGCGCTGAAGGAAGTGCGAGAACGGCTTGTGGATTTGTTAAAGACACTTCCTCCTCAGTAGCTATCCCTCTTTGTATCGTTTGTACTTGTAAATAAAAAATGTATATATATATTTTTTATTCTTTAGCACAATGTATCCTGTACTCAATCAAGTTTATGAATAAAAGATACACATTTTTTGTAATGTCTTGTGCTATTTCTTCGCTTTTTCTTTTCTTATTATCAGCACGCTGTCACAATTAGCAGATAATAGAGTAAGCACCTTGATTTCTTCATGAGATAACGATGGCTTAGGCCGCAGGTTCAAATCCGCCGCCTAAGACTTTTTCAACTCTATGAGCCGTGAGGGTCTCACAGAGACTTTTCTCCCTACGGATCGAGAGGATCTCGTAGGTGGGTTTTCTCCTTAGGAATCGTGAGGATTCCTAAGTGTATTTTCTCTTATAAGTCATAAGGATCTTATAAGAGAATTTTTCCCCTTACAAATCGAGAGAATCCGTAAGTGGTTAGTGAGTTGACTTGTTTCTAAGTTGAAGTATAGCTCCGCCGGGGAGGTTGTTGGTTGACTTGTTTCCGAGGCGGAGGTCGCTGATGACTTGTTTCCGAGACGGAGGTCGCTGATGACTTGTTTCTGAGAGAGAGGTCTTGGATTGACTTGTTTCTGGTTCGGAGGTCGTTGTTGACTTGTTTCCGAGACGGAGGTTTTTGATTGACTTGTTTCCGGGTCGGAGGTCGTTGTCAACTTGTTTTCGAGACGGAGGTATTTGATTGACTTGTTTCCGGGTCGGAGGTCGTTGTTGACTTGTTTCCGAGACGGAGGTCTTTGATTGACTTGTTTCCGGGTCGGAGGTCGCTGTTGACTTGTTTCCGAGGCAGAGGTCGCTGATGACTTGTTTCCGAGACGGAGGTCGCTGATGACTTGTTTCTGAGACGGAGGTCTTGGATTGACTTGTTTCCGGGTCGGAAGTCGTTGTTGACTTGTTTCCGAGACGGAGGTTTTTGATTGACTTGTTTCCGGGTCGGAGGTCGTTGTCGACTTGTTTCCGAGACGGAGGTCTTTGATTGACTTGTTTCCGGGTCGGAGGTCGTTGTCGACTTGTTTCCGAGACGGAGGTCTTTGATTGACTTGTTTCCGGGTCGGAGGTCGTTGTCGACTTGTTTCCGAGACGGAGGTCTTTGATTGACTTGTTTCCGGGTCGGAGGTCGTTGTTGACTTGTTTCCGAGACGGAGGTCTTTGATTGACTTGTTTCCGGGTCGGAGGTCGTTGTTGACTTGTTTCCGAGACGGAGGTCTTTGATTGACTTGTTTCCGGATCGGAGGTCGTTGTCGACTTGTTTCCGAGACGGAGGTCTTTGATTGACTTTAGGTTGTCTGTGAACCGTAGAGTCTTGGAACTGGGGACTTTGCCGTGGCTCCGATTGGTGATGTCACGTCCGTGTCCTGCTAGAATGAGGGGGAAAGCCGCTGTTGGTCTCCAGGCTGTTGGTGAATCGTCGAGATTTGGCTTAGCTTTATGGCGGAGCCTGTTGGGAAGGTGTGGTTCTCTCTTTGTTTGTGCCCTCGGATTGTATACAGGGATCGATGTGATCTTAACTGTAGGGCAAAAGGTTTCATATATTTCTTTTTATTGTTTTATTTCCGCGATGCTCTATCATTTCAGCTTTTATATCGCGAAGGTCGCGATTTCCCAATCATTTCGGCTATTTTTCGCGGTGCCCAATCATTTCGGCTGTTTATTTTTATTTTTACTCGCTGCTTTTTATTGCGAGTTGCCCAATCATTTCGGCTGTTTATTTTTATTTTTACTCGCTGTTTTTTATTGCGAGTTGCCCAATCATTTCGGCTATTTTGTGTGCATACGTTTTTACTTGCTGCTTTTTATTGCAAGTTGCCCCATCATTTCGGCTATTTCGTATGCATGTGCGGCCTACTGGCTTTTCGCTGTAAGCCTGGAATTAGACACCGATTTCGGCATCAGCACCGCTACAACTGGGATATTTCCAGGAGCGAATCATCATTTGCCTCTGTCGATGTCGATCAAAGACGGCTTAGTGAACAGGGCTAAGGTCCTGTCGACTAAGGCTTTTGACTTCATGAGCCGTAAAGGTCTCACAAAGTCATTTCTCCCTACAAGTCGTGAGGATCTTGTAGGTATATTTTCTCCTTAGGAATCGTGAGGATTCCTAAGTGTTTGTTCCTCTGTAAGTCGTAAGGATCCTACAAGAGGATTTTCTCCTTGTAAGTCGAGAGGATTCACAAGGGTTGTTCACCATGCTAACATATCCCTAGTCTCGGATGTGACTTGATTAGGGAAATGTTTATTCGCGCCCGTGGATTGTATACAAGGGCCAGTATTGAGCCACTTGTAGGGCAGTATCGGAGGTTGTGGGGCTGCTTAAGAACAGGTTTAGGTCTCTGTAACTTAAGACTTTCAAATCTTATGAGCCGTGAGGGTCCCATAAGAAAGTTCTCCTTACGAGTCGTGAGGATCTCGCAAGTGTATTTTCTCCTTAGGAATCGTGGGGATTCCTAAGTGTGTTTCTCCCTTGTGAGTCGTAAGGATCTTACGTGGGTGGTTTCTCCTTACAAGGTCGAGAGGACCCTATAAATGTCTTTTAATGAGGTTGCGCCCTTTCGGGTTTTCACAAACGCTCGCCGGTAGTCCTGCTGTTTTTACTCACGGAGCCCTTTCGGGTTTTCATCCGTGCCCTTTTTGCTTATGGACATACCGTTTTTTGTTTTTTTTTTTATATTCTTTTTTTTTTATTTTCTTCTTCTTTTTTCCTTTTTTTTTACGAGGTCGCGCCCTTTCGGGTTTTCACGAACACTCGCCGGTAGCCCTGCTGTTTTTACTCACGGAGCCCTTTCGGGTTTTCATCCGTACCCTTTTTTGCTTATGGACATACCGTTTTTTTTTATTTATTATTATTATTTTTTTTTATCTCGTCAGCCTACAGATGCTGCGGTATTAGTTTAAGGACGTTTCGGTCCATTATCCAGTTTTAGGACGTAGTGGTCCGCCATTAGTTTAAGGACGTTTCGGTCCGCTATCCAGTTTAGGACGTAGGGGTCCGCTGGGCTTTCTCTATGAATGAGCATGATGCCCCCAGCACATCCATCTTTTTCGGAGCATGTAGTTGTGGCGGGCTCACCTTCCAGTTTTCAGACAGCGCGAGTTCGCCTTGTTGGTACTGGTCTTCAACCCAGTTTTTGAAGACGAAGCAATCTTCGAGTGGATGACTTACTGCTCGATGGTAGGGGCAGTAATTAGGATCGTTGACATCTCCCGGCTGTAGCGGACGTTTCGGATTCGGCAGATTGACGAATCCGTTGCGCACTGTCAGTTCAAACAGTTTCCGCGTTTTATCTCGGGGAAACGAGTATGGACGTCCCAGTCTTTCTTCGAGTGATGGGCGTGGGTGTATGTTGTTTTGGCGAACAATCGATTTTGAGTTGCTCGGCTGTTGTTGAATGTTGGTGACGAAGGTCATTTTTCCTTTTCTTTTATCCCTTTTGTTCGCTCCGTCGTTTGCGGGTCCGAGATCCTTTCCGGGTAGTATGCCCTTGCACGGATGAATGTTCTCATGACTCTTCAATTCTTCAGAGATGGATCCCTTGAAGAGAGGGTTGAAGGCTGTTTCTTCATCGGGGTCGTTCCTGTGGCAATTGCCGGTGACCGTTTTATGCTCATTTGTCGTATTCTCCCGCCGTCTACGAGCTTCCCACTTTGTTCTATTGATGTAATGTTTGTAAGTGACATACTCTTGCCACCAACACTTAAAGGAGTCGCAGTCTTCAGTAGCGTGTGCGATCTTCTGATGATATAGGCAATAATTAGGATACATCTCTATTCCACCGAGAGTGTTTTCCTCCAAGGGTGGTAGCTTTATTCCCATTGATATGGCTTTAGCAAACCTTTTCCTCGTCTTGAATTTGTTTTTATCGGCAGCGGATGTCTTTTGATTTGATGGGAGTGCCTCGACTCTTTCGTCCAATCGGCGGTGTTTAGCTCCTTCCAGTATGGCCATTTCACGCTCTTGATTGGCTTTTACTTTCAGACAAATCTCATTCAGGAAAGTATCGATCATCTCATCTGACGGTCGCAGAATTTCTGGTTCAGGGTCCGTCCCTAGCTTCCCAGCGCAAGGAATTTCCTCGTCGTCTGTAAACGAATGGGAAATCGTATGATAGCTCGCCACGTATTCTTCAGATTCATCCGACAAGCTGTCTCCCTCATCTTCTTCTTGAAAGGCGTGGTTGAGGAACTCTTGGAGTGTAATGGGAGTCCGCGCTTTCTGGTTGTATTCCTCCAGCGCGTCAATTTGTTTTTGTAAGTCCGTGCGCTCGTCGCCAGGCTTCACGGGCTTCTTGGATTTCTTCTTCTTCTTCTTCGAAGATTTTGACGGCTGGTTGTGAGTGCTTGGGCCACTACTATCGATCTTTTGAGTTGGACGCGGCTTCAACATCCCCTCAATGATCTGAGGTTCCAACGGGTTCTTCCATTTGATCGCTGCGCATGCCCGAAGATCGTTCAGCATTCTCTTTGTCTTAGGTGACAGCACAACCTCCCATGGGGTTTCTTCAACGAGAAAGCACGTTGCCCCCGGCATATTCATCCTCTTAGAGGCGTGAGGTTACGGCGGATCCACCTTCCATCTGTTGGATAGCGCGAACTTGCCCTGTTGGTACTGGTCTTCGAGCCAATTTTTTAAGACGTAGCAATCTTCGATCGGATGACCTAGTACTCGGTGATAGGGGCAGTAGTTGGGATCGTTGACATCATTTGGTTGCAACGGACGTTTTGGATCCGGCAGATTTATGAGTCGGTTGCGCAACGCCAGCTCGAATAACCTTCTCGTTTTATCTCGGGGAAACGAGTATGGACGTCCTAGTCTCTCCCCAAGGGGTACCTACGAACGCATATTATTCTGACGAACAACCGGCTTCGAGTTACTCGGCTGTTGTTGAGTATTAGCGACAACGATCGCTTTTCCCTTCCCCTTTTCATTTCGGGAGTCCGGCTTTGGAAGAGGGGGTCTATGGCCCATCTGATCCATTTGCGCTAGCTTGTCAATCAAGGCCTGGAAGGTAGTCGGCTTGAAGAACATCATAAATTGCGAGATGGTTGCTTGCGGATCAAGGGTTCCTACAAACATACCCACTGCAGGAGCTTCTTCAATGCGCTGCTCGCACTTTGACCATAAGTTCCGCCACCGTATAGCATATTGAACCCATGTCTTTCCTGGCCTTACCCTGGCGTTAATCAGTGCCTTCATCGGGGTGCGTTCACTGGCGCTTGCAAAACGCTGGGTAAACAATAGCTCCATCTCCGCGAAGGTCTTGATAGAGTCGTTCGGGAGCTCAAAGTACCACTCGAACTCCGTGTCTGATAAGCTTCCAACGAACTGGCGAAGTAACAATTTATCATCACCGCCGGTGTTGCCGCAAAGTGCCCTGAATTGGACAACATGCTGGTGGGGATTGCCCGTCCCCTTATAGACATGGAACTTGGGAATTGTATAGCCCGGCGGATACTTGATCTGGTCATACCAGCCTGGATACGGTCGCCTCGTTTTTACGACCTGCCCTGCTGCTTCAGTCGCTTGATGAACCCGGATCTGCTGAGCTATATATTCGTCCAGGTCGGCTTTGGAGATCGCCTCCTCCTTGGCTGTTGACAGAGCCGGTGGAGGATTTGACGTCTCTCCCCTATCGTCTTCAAGGACGATCGGGGGATCTTCGGCTGGAGGATCTTGTTGGATCATCATCCCCACCATGTCTTGGAACAGGAGGGGCATACGCTTTATAATGGCTGCTTGTTCAGCAGCCTCTTTATCCTTCTTCTCCAATATTCGTTGAAGGAATTCTGCGTCAGTTTCTTGCTCCTGGCGTTCATCCGAGGACGTCTCAGGGGTTTCTTTTGGCCCAGTGAGTGCGGCCATTGCGTTCATCATCTCTTGGAGCTTTTGCTGTTGCTCCTGAGCCTTGGTCATTGACCATGTAAGCGGTCTATGACCCGTGGATGCACGGCTGTCCTCCTTTCCTGACGCCATGTATACTGTATGAACTGTTATGCCCCCGAACTTAGGGCGTTTAGGTTTACCATCTTTGGCATTTACCGCGGGCACGGGGGTTTTCTCCGGCCTTCTTCTTTTGTGGGCCGTTGAAGTTGAAGGGGCCGTTGTAGTGGGCACCCTGGCGATTGCTGTCCTTTGTTGTTTAATAGGACGGCCCTTTTCTTCTTGCACCTTCGCCTTTTTCTGTTGACGAGAGTGATCTGGGTCAATTACAGAGTCTTAAATTCTCTGCCAAACTCTATAAATTTTTTAGGACAGCCGTTGAGGGGGCTGCTCTTGCTTCATTTCCGGAACTCTCTCCGCGGGTGGAGGAGATCTCTTCATTGTAGCGGTTGGAGAGTTCTTACGTACTCTCCTAAGTGGTTCAAAACTGTTCCCAGTTGGAACAGCAGCATTGACTTCCACCACTGGAGCAAGTGGAGTTAGCCCTGAGGGGGAGTTGCCCCCTGCCTTCCTCACTCGTTGCCAATAGTGACGTCGAGCATGACGAGCCACTGGGACCGGCTCGGCGATAGAGACAGCTTCTTTTTGCCCCCTGTCCGGATGAGGCGCTGCTAGTGTTAACCTTTTAAAGACTGAGGTTGTTCTTTGGGGGGTGATATTCAATCTGTCAAAGACAGATCCTCGAGCAGTGGCAGGAGCAGGAATAGTCAGTCTTGAAAAGACTGACTCTTTGACAAAGGAAGCTGCCTTGACGACTTCTGGAGCAGCGGCTATTGCCTTCCTTGGGACAGCCGCCTTGGGATGCACAGGCTTCTTGGTGGGCCCCTCAGAGCTTTGATCCAGCCTAGCAAAAACAGAGGCTGTTGGCTTGGTAATGGACGACCCGTTGACAGGGGCCGTCGTAGCAGTGAGCCGGTCGAAGACCGACTTCTTGTTCGCTTCTGGTGGAGGTATTGGTATAGAGAAGCTTGCAGGTGGGATCATGGTCCCGAAAAACAGGCCGGTGGTGGCCTGGGTCACCTATTCTACCGGCAGAGCGAGGAAGGAAGCCGCTTGAGGCCCATATGCTACACCTCCAGGTGAGGTGGAGCGTCCGTTGCAGTGGCATTTCGAGCAGTTGGTGCAGTTAGAGGCCATTGATGCTTGAGTTCTGCGCCAGGAAAAAGACCAAATCTTAGTAACTTGAAATCCAAAGGCAACCGTTAACAAACCGCGATTGGTTCGCAAAGACGACACACGACGTGTGGAGTGGAAAGCGGAAAAGGTCCCACCGGGCGTGCCAGAATCTGTTCCCCTCCGAATGGCGGCGACGACGTGAGGACGTCTAGCCTGAGATTCGGGGCAGAATGCTATATGGTTTTATCCGTCTACCTCTCCGAAGATGCCAAGTTGATTTACGGCACCGTGTATCGGAGGTTTAGACGGATGCGGCCGATGTAGCGGACTTCGTCAGATTCCCCCTCGCTTGAGGGGTTTTTGATTGTGGGGACGCTCTTCCCTGCAGGCGCAAGCTCCTACATTTAATTACGCTACCGCATCGCGGTAACAACTTTCTCCTTCTCCAGAATTTCACTTCGTGTCGTGTGTGTTTGTTTTGTTTGTGGTTGCCCGTGGATTGTATACGGAGACTGAGTAATGCCGTCGCCCGTAGGACGTGGATTAGTCCAAATTCGTATTTACTTAGATTTGGGTTTGGTGTTTTAGTTTAAGGATACGTTAGCCGTGTTGAGGCTAAGATCAACTTAAACGTTCGTTAAGGATACGTTAGTCCTGTTTGAGACTAAGATTAACTTAACGTGGTGATCCATTTAATATATGGCCGTCGGGACTCATCACCTCTCTGACGTCGTTGAAGGATTACAACAATAGGTGTCAGAGGAGTTCGGAGATGTACCCTTGGACCAAAGTTGATTAGGGAATATATGGTCTGTTTGAATGTTTAAGGATATGTTAGCCGTGTTTGGGGCTAAGATCAACTTAAACGGGATCGTTTAGATCCGACAAAAGAGCATTTGGAGGCTCTATTGTCCCAATTTAGGGACGTAGTGGTCTGTGTTCCAGTTTAGGGACATGGGGGTCCATTGCCAGTTTAGGGACGTGGTGGTCCGTCGCCAGTTTAGGGACGTGGTGGTCCATGTTCCAGTTTAGGGACATGGGGGTCCATTGCCAGTTTAGGGACGTGGTGGTCTGTCGCCAGTTTAGGGACGTGGTGGTCCGTGTTCCAGTTTAGGGACGTGGGGGTCCATTGCCAGTTTAGGACGTGGTGGTCCGTCGCCAGTTTAGGGATGTGGTGGTCCATGTTCCAGTTTAGGGACATGGGGGTCCGTCGCCAGTTTAGGGACGTGGTGGTCCGTCGCCAGTTTAGGGACATGGTGGTCCGTCGCCAGTTTAGGGACGTGGTGGTCCATGTGCCAGTTTAGGGACGTGGTGGTCCATTGCCAGTTTAGGGACGTTGTGGTCCGTTGCCAGTTTAGGGACATGGTGGTCCATCATTAGTTTAAGGACGTTTCGGTCCATGAGTTTAAGGACCCCGCAGTCCAATATTAGTTTAAGGACGTTTCAGATCCACAAGTTTAAGGACCCCGCAGTCCAATATTAGTTTAAGGACGTTTCGGTCCGCGAGTTTAAGGACCCCGCAATCCATATTAATGTGTGGTCGTCGGGACCCGTCGCCTCTCTGACGTCGTTGAAGGATTACAACGATAGGTGTCAGAGGAGTTCGGAGATGTACCCTTGAACCGGAGGTAAATTGATTTAGGAGAGCAATTTAGCTCAGTCAATTTAATTTGAGGACTTACGGCCATGATGGGGCTAAGTCCAGTTGGAAAATGCTCATCATTTTTATTTGTTTATGCATTGCATTTCTTTTTTATTTAGGCTCTGCCCATAAAGGATGCAGAGCATCAATTTGTTTTGGGCTCTGCCCATGATGCAGAGCATCAATTTTACTTGGGCTCTGCCCTTTTATAAAAGATGCAGAGCATCAATTTTACCTGGGCTCTGCCCATTTATTGCTTTGCAATTTAATTTGGCATGTTAGGTCTTTTTGACTTGGGCTTGGCCCTTTAGCAAAAGAAATGCATTGCATTTCAGGCGCTTTGCGCCAATCAGAGCGCAAGTGCTTGTAGTGACGACACGTATCATGCAAGCGCAGTGCGCTGCGCTAGTGCGCTGTGCTTGCGCTGCTGACACGTGGCGCATTGCGCCTGAGATTTGAAGCGTTGCTTTAAAATTTGAATTTTGAATTTCAACAGAGCTTTGCTCTGATTGGGGAAACAATCCTGACGCCGATGCTTGGCCTTTTCGTATATGGCCGTTTCACGTTCTCGGTCAGCTCTGCTCTTTTGAAAAGTTTCGTTTAGCATCCTGTCAATTGGGTCTTCTGGCGGCTCCGGGGATTTTAGCACCGATCCTGCCCTCCGTTCCACTGCATTGCTTTCCGACACCGAGAGAGTTTCTTCGCCATTTAACGAAGAATGAGAAACTATGTGGCAACTTGCTATATAATCTTCGGTTTCTCCTGACGAGCCATTTCCCTCATCATCGTCACTATCTCCGTTCTCAAGTATATGGTTGAGAAACTCTTCGAGGGTGACTGGGGTCCACGCCTTCTGGTTGTACTCCTCCAGTGAATCGATGTACTTTTGCAGGTCCGTGCGCTTGTCGTCAGGCTGCATGGGCTTCTTGGTCTTCTTCTTTCTCTTCCAAGACTTTGAAGGCTTGACCTGGGTGTTTTGCCCATCGTTAGCAGTTTTCGGTGTGGAATGCGGTTTCAGCATCCTTTCAACAATCTCGGGCTCCAGCGGGCCTTTCCATCTGATCGCCGGACACGCCTGAAGATCTTTCAGCATTCTTTTGGTTTTAGCTGAAAGGATAACTTCCCACGAAGCTTCTTCCACAAGCGAACATGATTCCCCCGGCGTATCCACCTTTTTAGGAGCATGCCTTTGTGGCGGGTTCACCTTCCAGATCTCTAACAGCGCGAATTTTTCTTGACGGTACTGGTCCTCGATAAAGCTGGAAGGGGGTTTGATGTTTCCCCTTTGTCATCCTCGATAATTATCGGCGGGTTTTTAGTTGGAAGTTCTGGCTGGATCATCATTCCAACCATGTCTTGGAACAAAAGTGGCATCTGATTTATATTAGCAGCCTGTTCCGCGGCCTCCTTATCCTTTCTTTCAAGCACCCTTCACAGGAACTCTGTATCGGTTTCCTGCTTCTGGCGTTGTTCTGATGCTGACTCCGGACTTTCTTTCTGTCCGGTGAGGGCTGCCATTAATTCGGCATCTCCTAGAGCTTTTGTTGTTGCTCCTGAGCTTTTGTTAATGACCGAGTTTGCGGTCGATGACCCACAGAAGCATGGCTTTCCTCTTTCCTGGAAGCCATGTAAACCATGTACACGATCATGCCCCTAGACTTGGGGCGTTTGGATCCATCACCTTTAGAATTTGCCGCCGGTGGTGGGAGATTCTCTGGCCTTCTCTTTGTGTGGGAGGTCGAAGTTGAATTAGCTATTGTAGCAGGCGCCTGTGTGAAAGAAGTCCCTCGCTCTATGCTGAAAGGATGATTTCTTCTTGTCGAACCTTCATTTTCTCCGGTTGACGAGAGTAGTTCTTGTTGATCACATAATCTTGGACTTTCTGCCAGACTCTATGGATTTAGAAGGATAGCCGCTGAGGGGGCTGCTCCGGTTTTGCCTGCGTCATGTTTTCAGCAGGAAGTGGAGATTTCTTCAACACTGTGGTTGGGGAGTTCTTCCGCACCGTCTTTAGAGGTTCAAAGCTGTTCCCGGTTGGAACAGAAGCGTCAACTTCTACCATTAGAGCTGGTGGAGTAAGTCCATAGGGGGAGTTGCCCCCAGCTCTTCTCATTCGGCGCCAGTGGCGACGTTGAACATGCCTTACAGATGGGACCACCTCAGTTGTGGAATCAGCTTCGTCGTGCCCTCGGCTTTGGTGAGGGGCTGCTGCTGGTGCCAGCATGTCGAAGACCGACATCCATTGAGAGGGAACGGCCAATCTTGCGAAGGCCGACTTTCTGGTAGGGGAAGCACTTTTGACGACTTCACCCATAGCAGGAGTTGGAACGGCCAATCTTGCGAAGACCGATCCTTTGGTAGGAGAAGCATCTTTAACGACTTCACCTGCCAGAGCTGGAACGACTATCCGTTTTGGGATAACCCCTTCAGATATCGCGAGCCTCTTTGCGGGCCCACTTGAGCTTTGGCTCGGCCTATTGAAGACTGAGTTGGCAGACTTGGACAACCCATGAAGAGGGGCCGTGGTGGTTGCAAGTCGATCGAAGACCGACTTCTTGGGAGCTTCCTGTAGTGGCACTAGGGCGCTGAAGCTTGTTGGCGGGAGCATGGTCCCGAAGAACAATCCAGTGGTGGCTTGAGTCACCTGTCCCACGGCATTGAAAAGATGGAGGCCGCATTGGGCCCATATGTCACTCCTCCAGTTGGGGCGGAGCGGGAGTTGTTGTTACAGTTTGTGCAGCTGGAAGCCATTGATGTTCATTTCTTCTTTCTGCACAGGAACAAGACACCAAATCTTAGTATCTCGAATCCAAGGGCCATAACAAACCGCGATTTTTGATCGCGAAACACGACACACGAAGTGTGGAGTGGAAAGAGAAAAAGGTCCCACCGGAGGTGCCAAAATTTGTTCACCGCCGAAAGACAAGACCAGGATGTTAAGACGTCTGGCCTGAATTTTAGGGGCAGATACTAATTGGATTTATCCGTCCACCTTTTCGAAGATGCCAAGTTGATTTATGGCGTCGTATATCGAAGGTTTGGACGGATGCGGCCGTTGTAGCAGATTTCGTCAGATTCGCCCTCGTTTGCGAGGGGTATTTGATTATGGGGATGCTCTTCCCTGCAGGCGCAAGCCCCTGCAGTTAATTATGTTACTGCATCGCGATAACCACTTTCTCCTACTCTGGAAGTTCACTTCGTGTCGTGTGTGTTTTTTTTATTTTTAGTTGCCCGTGGATTGTATACGGAGACTAATTTATATTGTCGCCCATAGGGCGTGGATTAGTCCAAATCCGTATTACTTAGATTTAGGATTTTTATTTAAGGACCGTTAATCTATTTTGGGATTAAGATCGACTTAAACGTATGTGAGAATTTGGGGGCTCGGTTGGTTTTTTGTTAAGGATACGTTAGTCCAATTTGAGACTAAGATCTACTTAATGGGGTTTCAGGATCATTTTTATTTCAGATCCAACAAGAGAGCATTTAGATTCTATTGTTTTAGTTTAAGAACGTTTCGGTCCATTATCGCCATTTTGGAGGCAAAGTTCTAGTTTGAGGACATCTCGGTCCGTTGATCATCATTTTGGAGGTGAGATTTTAGTTTAAGGACGTCTCGGTCCGTTGATCACCATTTGGGGGTGAGATTTTAGTTTAAGGACGTTATAGTCCGTTGTTGCCATTTTGGAGGCAACAGTTAGTTTGAGAACGTTTCGGTCCGTTGTTAGTTTAGGGACATCTTGGACTATTGTCCATCTTGCGTGCACATGTATTTTTTACGTAACGGGATGCGCAACGACGATATGGGATGCATCCAGTCTAGGATGTGATTTGATTTGGGATGTGCACGCAGTTTGGGAAGTGCACCAAAAAGCAGTTGGTTGTCGAGACCCACCACCTCTCTGAAGACGTTGAAGAATTACAACGACATGTATCAGAGGTGTAGAGAGATATACCCTTGAACCAATTCCCGTAATTGAGGGAAAATGGATTAATGGTAAACCCAAGAATCATTAGTCGTGTTTTGAGACTAAGATTTCCTCAGGGGAATGTGGGACGAATATCATTTTTGGATATCATCAGTTGGAAGATCGATAGTCGTGTTTGGGACTAAGATCAGTTTGGAAAGTAGTGAGCGCATGGGCTCGGTTGATCTGAATTAGGGAGTTTCCACTCTCAAGGGACCTAACCAACTTGGGCTTGGTCCACTCAGTTTTCTTTTTATTTGAAAAAGAGTGCTAAGCACTTGTTTGGGCTCAGTCCCTTTTTTTTGCAAAAAGTGTTGAGCACTTATGTAAATTCTGACACTCGCGTATAATCATGTAGACTTTTAGTCGTGGGGATTGCCCAAAAAGTGTTAAAAACTTTACCCCTTTTGTATTTATATGGAGTGCTAAGCACTCTTTATGGCGCCCACATGCGAAGCACGTGAGGAGCCAGGCGGTAGACGCTGCCTAGTGGGTGCCCAGCACTTTTATTCTATGGCGCCCACGTGAGGGTCACGTGAGGTACTGGGCGCTGAGCGCCGCTCAATGAGTGCTAGGCACTCCTGTAGCGCCACGTGAGGGACACGTGAGGCACTAGGCGCTGGACGCCACTCCCTGAGTTCTTTTTATTCTGTGAAGCCTACATGAGGGGCACGTGAGGTATTGGGCGCTAAGCGCCGCCCACTGAGTGCTAAGCACTTATGTGTTCTTTTGTAGCACCCACGTGACAGGCACATGGGGCAGTGGGCGCTGAGAGCCACCCACTGAGTGCTAAGCACTCCTAAGTTCTTTTGTAGCACCGACGTGAGGGGCACATGGGGCACTGGGCGCCGCCCACTGAGTGCTAAGCACTCCTGAGCTCTTTCTCTCTATTTTTGAATGATCCACAGGATCTTTATCTACTTTTATTTACCTAAAATTTCCAAGAAGAGAGTTCTTCTTCCTCGAGAATTTAATTCTTTGTTCTTTCGAACCTTTCTCTTTTTTAGGCTTATGGGGGGGTCCTCTTCTTTAGATTTGAAGTCTTGGGTCCTTTATATAGTAGGGGCAGTTTGTTGGTTAGCTCCGAAGAAATTTCTCATTAAGAGATCCCAAATGATTTGGGGATTTTACCCACCGTTGGATCTTTGATCTAAGGACTTCTGTTTTACAGAAAATATTTTCTTGTTTTTAACAAGATTAGGTAAATATTTACAGAATTTATTCTGTAGATCGGTGATTCTTTAATCACCATTAGATTTTTAATCCAACAGTACTCTGTTTTACAGAGTGCAATCTTTATTGTTTAGAAAGATTTGAGGAATATTTCCTCTAAACAGAATTTAATTCTGCATCATGATAATTTATCGTCTCCGTTGGATCTTTGATCCAACGGTTTTGCTTAACAGAGAGTAGAATTTAATTCTACTGGACGCCAGCGCTCACGTGTTGTGCACATGGGCGCTGCTTAAGATTTTTGTGTGCTTTGCACACGGGCGCTGCTCATATAAGAGTTTTTAACTCTGGGGCTGGCACCCTCGTAGAAGGCGCGTGAGGTGCTGCCTCTTGAGTTTTGAACAGAGCTTTGCTCTTTTATTGGGGGAAACAGTAACATCGACTAAACTCCAGGATCGATACTAAACCCTAACTAACAAGCTAACTAAAAGGTTTAACTACTATGTAATAAAGTTATACCTCAAGTTACTAGTCCTTCTTGTTCTTGCTGTCCTCCTCCTCTTCTTGAGCTCCTTGGAATGTGTATGGATAACGCCTCCTCGTCGGCCTCCTCAAGTCGAAGATGATCTACCCGAGAGTGCCTACCTTGAGCTTCTACCTCTAAGATGAGGTAACTAGGTTACCTAGAGTGCTAATCTAAGTGACCTGGAATATATAGAGAGTGATTAAGGATTAATAAGTCTTACTAACCCTAGGATTCTCAACACATGAGACAATTAGGGTTTGAGGAAGAAGAAGAGAGCTCTTGAGATGAGAGAGTGTTTGAGATAATAATGAAATGAATATGGCTACTTGAGATGACTATGAAGCATGCCAAAATATCTCACCAAATATCTCACAAAATATCTAAGTCCACTCTTGCCTCAATAGTCATCCATGAGTCACCAAGTAGCCATGCTTCATCACAAAATAACACCTCATATATCTTTTAATCAAAAGATAAAAGCACAAATGAGGTGTCCCCTTCTAGAAGTATACTTGAGTAAATTACAAGAATACCCCTCACCGTATATACATACCCGTATCCGTATTCCGAAAAACATGAATACAATAAGAGGAAACTAATCCAATAATCTAATACTAGGATCCGGCTTAAACCAAAGCCCACTAATATTATCCACCAGAATATCATACGTGCATAAGTACACGTATGTGATCGAACCCTGTCGTAAAACCATACGACCTCTACATTGTTTCGCCCGAAGCAAGGAAACCCTCTATGTGGGACTCTAAGGACTCGACAGTACGATGGCAGTGGGTTTAACCATAAGCACGTCAGCGGTACTAGCTGCATGTGACGGCTACCCAAGTATCTGTCAATAAGAAGGCCGATGAGCAAACTCAAAGCCTATCTGTGAAAATCTCCGTACATTCCAGTCTATTCGTCTAAGAGTATCGCATATCGGGCCTAGGGGGCGGTAGCCATCAGACCCCTAATAGCGCAATAAGTCGTGCCAGAGTAAAGCCCAAAAACACCCTGAGAAACTACTGGAGTACCTACCAGTAAATCTCGCTTGCCCTGGCCAGGGACTTTGTGTAATGGCTTTCCGAACACAGCGCGACGTCAACCCCCAATACCGGAAGAAACTAATCCTATCTAACCACCACTGCCTCCAAGTGCTTCGGGACTGCACCTAATTACTACCTGTTTGCATGACTCATCAGAGCCGTGGTAGGGTAGTAATCTAAGAACAGTAGGAACACACTCGAGGCGAAGTAGCAGTGTCAAGTCAACGGACTGTGATGTACTCATGTCACCTGGGAACTACTACCTGACGATAGGTATAGTACCAACCAACAGTTCCCCATGAGTCTGTCCAGTGTAACTCATAACCCAATGAGCACATGCATACTATCTCCAGTACGACGTACTAATGGCTATGGGACAGACCATCTCCCCTGCTGGGATGAGAAGCATATACACTAGTCTACTCTGGAGTATCGATACCCTGTCTCGATAATTCTACGACTAGGGACTTGTATAAGGATGTGGTTATAGACTACCCAGCCCCCACTAGTGTGACTGCCATCACAATGCTGGTAGTCAAGCAAAGATCCTAAGGGCTCTACCAATATGTATTAGCGATACGCTAAAAGAAATATATACACATATTAAGATAGAAACAAACCAAGTAGCATACTACCATATTGAGCAAGACTGTCATAAAATCCGTGTATATCCTAAACTTCCAAAATGTAATATACAAACTAGTACTATACAATAATGGTCTCTAGGGCATATATCACTAACAATAGTGTCCTCAAGGAAATTATTATGATTGCAAGTAGGCGATTATGATAATTGAGGGAGGACCTATACAGGTAGAACAGTCTTGCTCGAAATGATAGTATGTTATTTGGTTTGTCTTCATCATTGATGAAGCCCGTAGGATTCTTGCTTGACTACCAACATTATGATGGCGATCATATACGTAGGAGCTGCGTAGTCCATAAGCACATCCTTAAATGTCCCTAGTCATGGGAGTATCGAGACTGGGTATCGATATTCCGGAGTAGACTAGTGTGTATGTTTCTAGACCCCGACGAAGGGAGGTATCCGGTCTCACAAGCCACTGATGTTGTGTCACTTAAGATAGTATAGAAGTGCTCACTGGAGGTGAATACACCAGACGGGCTCGCCGAGAACTTCTAGATGGTATTATATCTATCGTCAGATGGAAGTTCTCAGGTGGCATGAGTACAGGTTAGTCTTTTGACCTGAGATCATCATTTGTCTCGTGTGAGTTCCCACCGTACTTTTATTACTACCCTACCACGGCTCAAAGGAGTCGTGCAAATAGGTTTTAGTTGGGTACAGTCCCAAACCACATAGAGATAGTGATCGATTGTCAGGAATTCGTCTTTCCTGGTATTAGGAGTCGATGTCGCGCTATGTTCGGTTGGCCATCACTCTAAATCCATGGCCAAGATGGATCATATTTACTGATAGTTGTTTAGTAGTTTCTCTGTTGGTGATGAGCTTGACTCCGATACGACTTGTCGGGTTATTAGGGATCTGACGTTATCCACCCCTAGACCCGGTATGCGATACTCTTAGACTAAGAGACTGGACTCTACGGAGATTGTCACATTCAGGCTCAGTAGGGTTAGGACGTACTTGATTGTCGACCCCCTTTCGGCAAGTACCTGGATAGCCGTTACGTACAGCTAGTGCCACTGATTTGCTTGTGGTTAAACCCACTGCCAGCGTATTGTCGAGTCTTTATAATCCCACACGGAGGGTTTTCCCGGTTCAGGCGATAGATGTAGAGGCCGTACATTGGTACGTGCAGGGGTCCGATTAAATACGTGTATGGGATACACGAACTTTAATTGGGCGGTTGATAATACTAGCCGTCTTAGGATTAAGACGGATTATTAAATCAGGTTTTGATTTAATAATTTATATTTTGATATATATATTTTAGTATTATTATTCACTATTCGTTTTCTCTCTTTGGTGCTATCCGTATTTTTATACGGATACACGTATATGTTGCAATACATATACCGGGTGAAGTATTCCGTATTAATAAGGAAATGCTTCTAGAAGAAGGACGCCTCATAATTGATTTTCCTCTTTGGAAATTCAAATAATGAGATGGCTTGATGAGGTAGCAAGGAGCATGGTAGAGAGGTATGGCCGTGCTTTTATATTCATAAAATCATTTGGGTATACTATTGTAGTATGGTTGTAAAAAGAAAGTGAGCCATTTTTTCTACTAAATTTTTTTTCACAAAAGACTTCATTTTCTCATGTCATGGCTTAGTCTCCTTCAACCTCCTCTTCCTTCTTCTTCTTGCTCTTTTGAGCATGAAAATTGAGAGAGAAAATTAGTGAAAAAATTCCTACATCACCCACAATCCATTTCTAGCGAGTTTGGAGCGTCTGTCGGAGCCTGGATCGGTTTTCCTATGGTGGATCATATTTGGCAAGGGTGGTTACCTCTCAAGCGCGTTCCCGAGGTCTACGAGCTTGGAGGGGTCTTCTATAATTAGGTGGACACGCATCAAAATTTGTATTTTCTAATCATTGTTACTAAGTTTGCTAGTTTAGTTGTATGGTTTGAATTCTTGATGATGGAGGCTGTGATCTCCTTCAGATGTTGTCCTCTGTCGATCCTGTGATGGCGGTCTTTGATGGTTGAGATTTGGTGGATCTCAATGGGTTGGCGTTGACGCCGAGCAATCTGCAAAAGAAGTCCCGGGGTGGGTGACTACCGTAGGACCCTCCGACGATCAAATTAGTGTCGAGGAATAAGTGCAGAGTAACGACGTATTGGAAATTATTTCGAGTTACCTGAGTCGTCTAAGAGAGGGGTTTATATAGTGGTCTCGTGGAGCGAGCGAGCGGGTATGAGATCGTCACCGTCAGTTACGCCCCCCTGTGTTATCCTCGTATTAATGGCGGGATACACCCATTAATGGAGGGACGCGCTAGCGTAGGACGCGGAATGTCGAGAGGCGAATATCTCATCCTGGCGAGATACGTGAATCCGTTGCGGAGGCACTTGGGTTCCGCGCTCTCGGTTGATCGGGGAGACCGAGGAAGCTCGTCCTGTCAGATGACTCGGAGACGAGCAGTGAGGCCGAGGAAGCTCGGCCTGTCAGATGGCTCGGAGACGAGCAGTGAGACTGAAGAAGCTCGGAAATGAGTTGTTGGTAGTTTGCAGGTGAAGGTAGAAAGTACTCAGGGAGGTCTTCTGAAAGGTCGGACACTTCCTCGAGAAGAGGTCCCGAGGAATGCCCTTAATGCAACTCATTTAATCCACCTCCGTAGCCTTCGGGACACGTCATCCGCCACATGTTGTAATCTGAGAAAATACCACTTGTGAGCATCATCATTAGCCCCCCACTCTCGTTCCGACCTATTTATGGGTCAGGTCGAGAGTGGCCTGCTCGGTTTTTCTTTGGCTCAGTTTGTCACCGGGAATCAGAATATGGATTGCCCGGGAACGACATGGCGTTTGGCGGTTGCGTCGTTTCGATCTTTGGGCCCACGTGTCGTCTCGTCGTGTGCCTGAATTTTCGCGTGTATCTCCGATAGCATCAGCGGATCAGTGAAATGATTGCGCTTTAAAGAGGGACGTCATTTTAGTCGATTCGCCAGTTGGGATATGGGACACATGTCCAACGTTGGTTGGCAGAAGCGACAGGCTATCTGTGACTCTGTAGTTGAAGAGACGTCCCTAATGGCCGGTCTCTACGTGGAGCTTCGACTGTCACTTGGGCACGACGTTTCGTTTTGGCGGGAATCAATCTTGGTCATGGGATGTTCTCTTTTGCGGTGTATAAATATGAGAAGACCATCCTAGGGCCGACACTTTGCTCTAATTCTATTTCATTGCTGAAGATTGCCCGGCACTCCACTTCTTAGATCGGATCCTCTGTTCATTTTTCCTCGGTGAGTCCCTTCCTTTGAATTAGGTTAGATGTCTTCATCCGAGGAGTCTGTAGAGATAGTAAGGATAGAGTCGGACGATGAGGGCCGAGTCCAGTGGGCTTCCTCCTCTTCGGCTTTAGATAGCCAGGGCCGAGTCCAGTGGGTCTTCCTCCTCTTCGGCTTCAGATAGCCAAGAGGGTTCCTCTTCTGATACGTCTTCTGTGTCGAGTTCGCCCACTAGTGTCAGGGTCGGCCTTGTCACTCGCCGTCAGGCGGCGACAAGGGCTCCCAAGGTGCGGATCGGGAACACCCACGATCCGCCCTCCATTTTGAAGAGTCTGGACGAGCTTTCTGAAATTCGGACTCGATTCCATATCCCCTCTAACTATTCCATCCGTTTAGCCAGAGAGGGTGAGTGGGCAGACCAGGTGCAAGGCAAAGAGATTGCCATGTACTTAGAAGCATTCCGGGCAGGAATGCGTCAACCCTTCCCAACCGAGGTTTGTGGGGTGCTTCGTTACATTCGTCTTGCCCCGGGCCAGCTGGCGCCGAACTCATGGAGAATCCTCCTCGGGTTTCTAGTCCGGTTAAAACTTAATCAGATACCCTTCAGTTTGAACCTCCTTGTGTCCTTCCTTTGTTATAAGAATCACCCTGGCACCAGCAAGGAAAAGCCGAGCTGGGTGTACTTTTCGTATAAAAAACATAAGGGTGGGACGGCCGGGTCGGGGGTAGTAGTCGTCCCTTCTTCCATCCACGAATGGAAAAAGAAGTTTGTATTCGTTGGGCCACCTAAGGGCGAGGATTGGCCTGTGCCTACACAGTGGCACAGGGCCGACAGCCTGAGGGCAAAATAGTCGACTTCCCCTGAAGCGAGGGTGGTGTCCCAGTGGGAGCCGATCCAATGGGCGGATGTCCTGCTATCCGAGCACACACTGGGCTGGGCTGGGCTCAGTCCTGCGCGTTTCTTAGGTAAGTTAGGGCTTTCGACGACCTGTTTAGACTTCGTTAACTTCCTTTGCCTTTTCATTGTCGCTAACCCCCTTTTGTTTGTGTGTTCTTTTTCGCAGAGCCAATGGACTGATCGAAGATCCTAGCCGCCATGGCCGCCAAGAACCAAGAAAGGAAGGCCCGGGGCGCAAGCTCGGCCCGACCCGGTCCGAGCTCTGCCCCGAGGCCAACTCCACCATCCAAGCCTTCCGCTGCTCCCCTAGCCCCAGAAGAACGCCGCAGGGGGGTTATAAGCATGCACGGGACCCAGCGCCCCAGGCAAAAAAGGAGGAAGAGGCTGAGCCCGCTGAAATTCCCTTAAAAAGGCTGAAGTGGACGGTCTCTCGGCCACCTTCTACCGAGATCCCCGTGCAGGAAGGAGACTTCTGCATTAAGGTTCCCTCGGGGTTCTCCATCGCCGATAGCTTGCTTTCAAACATGGAGCAAGTATCCGGGGGCAAGATTCCCCAGGGGACCATGAAGGCCCAGGTGGCAGCCATAGCACAGGAGGCAGTTCAGGTTGGTACTTGACTTTTCTTAAAATTTCTTAAGTCTTGTTTTCTAGGTTTGAGCTTTCTAACCCGTTTGCTGCTTTCCTCAGGTCCTTCATCACTGCGCTCTCCTCGTCGCCATGGAATCCGAGGAGGTAGCCCCGGCCATGAAAAAGGCGGACGAATCCTCCTCGCGGGAGGAGTAACTCCACCTCCAACTGCGGCAGGCGGAGGAGAAAGCGGCTCTCCTCGACACTTGACTGGTCGCCGAGGGGCTGACGAACTCCAAGTTGAAGGAGTCTCATCGGCTCCTGGATGAGTCAAACCGGGCCATCAAGGCCAAGTTGGAGGAGGTGAACAACCTCTACAACTTGATGAAGAAGTCGAGAGACGCCCTCAAGAGGGATATCCAGGTGGACATGGACGCAATGAAGCTCGCCGAGAGCCAGGCGGCAAAGTTCGTGGAGGGATACAAGGTGTCCGGCCAATTTTATGCCGATCTCGCTGAATCCGTGACTGTCGTGTGGCATAGCACCCTCGACGCCGTCAAGGAGTCTATGTCGGGGTTCGATGATAGCGAGCTCCACGCTAAGTACCTCCTGACCGAGGAAGCGCCTCAAGGGGAAGTCGCCGAGGTGACAGTTGGGGGCGAGGCTGTCGGTGGAAGCGCCGACCCCGAGGTCGTAGTTTTGGTCCCTGATGCCGGCGTCGAGCAGGGTGAGATCCTTCCCGAGCGGGCGGCCTGAGCCTTCCTCCCTTGAAGATTTTTTTTCTTTTCTTAAAATTTTGTAAGCCTCCGGGCATTTCTGTAAGGCTGAGGAGCCTAGAATACCTTGTATTCATCTTTGATTATAAATAAAGTACTCCTTTTTCCTTTGCCCAAATGTCTGCTCGTTGTGCAAGTACTTTAGCTCGTATACTTTTTCATTGTTTGAATCTTCATTCTGCAAGTATTTTTATCTCGTAGGTCTTTTTATCTTGCAAGTGCCAGGCCGGTGTCCACCCTTTCCGCACTCGCTAACCGTTCATCGAGTAGAGTCGAGCGATAGCCAAGTGTAGGAAGCTCGGTGTCCTCCTTTTAGCTGGAGTCAAGGTGGCGATCGCTCGTCAAGTCGAACGATAGCCAAGTGTAGGAAGGTCGGTGTCCCTCTTTTTCCCCGGAGTCGAGGTGGCAATCACGCATCGAGTCGAATGATAACCAAGTGTAGGAAGGTCGGTGTCCTCCTTTTCCCCGGAGTCGAGGAGGCGATCGTGCGTCGAGTATAAACCGATTGATGGGCCTAGCAAGAATCTGCTCGGCGGCCTCATGAGGAAGGTTTTTAGATTCACTTCTTTGTAGGGCAGGAATCTACCCGCTGCGGATGGACCGTGCAGGAAGCTACTCGGCGGCTTTGATCGAAGACTTTGGATCCACAGTATTGATGGGCAGGAAGCTATCCACTACGGATGGACCGAGCAGGAAGCTACTCAATGGCCTCGTGAAGAAGGATTTAGATCCACAACATTGATGGGTAGGAAGCTACCCACTGCGGATGGACCGGGTAGGAAGCTACTCGGTGGCTTCGTAAGGAGGGTTTTTGATCCACAGCGTCGTTGGGCAGGAAGCTACCCGCTGCGAATGGACCGAGCAGGAAGCTGCTCGGTCTCTTCGCGACAAGGGCTTTTGATCCACAGTATTGATGGGCAGGAAGCTACCCACTGCGGATGGACCGAGCAAGAAGCTACTCGGCGGCCTCATGAGGAGGGCTTTTGATCCATAGCGTCGTTGGGCTGGAAGCTGCTTGCTGTGGATGGACTGAGCAGGAAGTTGTTCGGTCGCCTCGCGACAAGGGCTTTATCGACTCTATAGTAACTTCTTAGGCATCGTTCAACCTCCCTTGACCAGCAAAGGGCGGGAATGGTGACCGTCGCGGATGACACATGGCAATGCCATATCGGGAAAGTATGATATTCCGTGATTTGCGTCGCTGTGCGAGTAAATCTCGGCCGTTAGAAGATTTTTGTTGAGGCTATAAATACTGAAGGTATATTTATTTCTTTCTAGTCTCTCACTCCCTGAAGATGGTCGGCCGCATGTATACTATCAGGGAGATCGTTTCTCGTGATAACGTATACTTTTACAACCTTGATCGCTCTAAGAAAACGTACGAGGCGGTGATAAGCCGCCTGGAGGGCCACTGTGAACGCTTACTTCCCCGAAGATCTCATTTCCTTCAGGTGTTGATTTATGCGATATGGAGGACATCGCCGGGTTTGCACAATACCCTATCCCCACAGCTGATGGACGAGGCGTTCGACAAAATGTACACGGTCCACGGGCTTGGTCTGTTCTCAAAGGCTAGGCGGGATCTCTCGGTGGACCTCCTTCTTAAGAGTTTCCAGCAAAGGTTGTTCATCGCTTCCTGCTCGGCAGAAAAGGATCCTCCCTCGCCAGGGGAATCCGTGGCTTCTAGGGTCCGCGAGTACCCTCGGAGGGAGCGGGTCGAAGCTGCTCGGGATCGGCTGGAGGAGCTTTCTTCGGTGTACCACCGACAATGTTTCCTTAATCCTCGCCCTCCTTTGTTGTAACTGTTGTAAGGCTGAAGAGCCCATAATACCTCATGAATAAATAAACTTGTCTTTGATTGTAGTGTACCGCCTCTTTTCCTCTTCTTGATACAAATTTTATGTTTACTCAAAAAACTTCGGTGTCTTGGAACCGAGAAAAGAATCAGAGGGCTAAAGCCCCGCGAGGGTACATAAAGTCTTTTCTGCGGCTTGGTCAGAGATGGCCAGATATAGCAATAGTTCTTCACCTTCGACTGGTCAGGTGAGTAGTGGTGGGGTCGCTAGATGCGCCTAAAGTTGTTCAAAAGCGTTCTGGCACTCCTCAGACCATTCGAACTTGTGGATTTTCCTTAGGGCCCTAAAAAACGGGAGGCACTTCTCCCCGGATCTGGACATAAAGCGACTCAGGGCAGCGACTCTTCCCATGAGTCGCATGATGTCAACATTGCTCTTGGGCGTTGCCATGATAAGGATGTAAGCCGATGTCGCGCACCCAGTGGTTTGCGGGGAGGCGGAATTTTCAAAAACGATGATATTTGACTGCGCAACACCGGCTAAAACTCCAGGATCTTTACTAAAGCCTTAACTAGATAATCTATCTAGAGGTTTAACTACTCTGTTAGAATGGTTATACCTCCAAGATCGAGTCCTTCGGGTCTTCTAATGCTCCTCGCCAAGGCTCCTCGGTGATCAGATCGGGCTAGCTCCATCAGCCTTCTTGCGTCAAAGACGATCCACCACGAGAGAATGTGCTTCATGCTTCAACCTCTAAATGAGGTAACTAAGGTAGATGGTTCGCTAAACCAACTAGCCTAAGGGATATAGAAAGTCTAATGGATTGATTAGTCTCACTAAACCCTTGGCTCACAACACATATGAAGGTTAGGGTTTAGTCTTTGAGGAAGAAGGAGATGGAGGAACTCAAGAGAGCAAGAGAGGAAAGCAGCTCAAGAAAGTCTCAAGAGTTTAGAATGAACCATCAAGAATGGCTAAGTGTGGAGAATGGCTAATATATATCATACACTCACTCATTGAGCCATGGAATAAAAAACCATATAATAAAGCACCCATGCCTCAATAGTAAGTCAAGACTAATAAACAAATCAAAATAACCATGCCACACAATGTCTCCTCCATTTCCACCTCATTAATCCATTTAAGTAAATGGATAAAACAAATAATGAGGTGTCACCTTCTAGAAGCATGCCTTGCCAAATTACAAGAATTCCCCTCACCGTATATACATACCCGTATCCGTATTCCGAAAAATACGGATACAATGAGACGATAACAATCCAATAATATAATACTAGGATCCGGTTTAAACCAAAGACCACTAGTATTGTCCGCTCGATCAGCATCAGTGTACAAGTACACATACGTGATCAAAGCCCAGTCGTAAAACCATACGACGTCTACATCAATTGCCTGAAGCAGGGAAACCCTCTGTGTGGGACTCTAAAGACTCGACAGTACGCTAGCACTGAGTTTAACCACAAGCCGTCAGCGGTACTAGCTGCACGTAATGGCTACCCAGGTATCTATCGATAAGAAGACTGATAAGAAAACTCACACGGACTCGTACTGAGCCTATCGGTGACAATCTCCGTACGGTGTCTGTTCGTCTGAGATACTCGCATATCCGCCTAGGAGGATGGTAAACATCAGACCCCTAACAACGTGATAAGTCGTGTCAGAGGAGAGCCCAATACACCATGAGAAACTACTGGAGTACCTTACCAGTATTTCTCGACTGCCCTGGCCAGGGACTTTATGTAATGGATTTCTGAACACTGCGCGATATCAACCCCTAATACCGAGAGAGAAGAATCGTATCTGATCGCTACTGTCTCCAAGTGCTTCGGGACTACACCCAACTATTACCTGTTTGCACGACTCCTTTGAGCATGGTAGGGTAGTAATCTAAGTGCAGTAGGAATACACTCGAGACGAAGTAGCGATGGAAAGTCAACGGACTAAGCTGTACTCATGCCACCTGGGAACTGCTATCTGACGATAGGTATAATACCAACCAGTAGTTCTCGACGAGTCATGTTCAGTGTAACTCACAACCCAGTGAGCATCTGCATACCTTCTACAGTACGTCGTACTAATGGTTGTGGGACAGACCATATCCCCTGCTGGGATGAGAAGAGTATACACTAGTCTACTCCGGAGTATCGGTGCCCCGTCTCGATAATCCAACAACTAGGGACCTGTATAAGGATGTGCTTATAGATTACCCAGCCCCCACAAGTGTGACTGCCGTCACAACGCTGGTAGTCAAGCAAAAATCCTAAGGGCTCTACCAATATGTATAAGCAATGTGCTAAAAGAAACACATGCACATATTGAGGTAGAATCAAACCAGTTAGCATACTACCATATCGAGCAAGACTGTTATTATAACTGTGAAATATCCCAAGCATCCAATATGTAATATACAATCTAGTATGATACAATAATGGCCTCTAGGGCATATATCACTAACAATCTCCCGCTTGCATTAAGGCCATGTATTGGCATATCGCAGACCTATCATCTCGATTAGCCGCTCGAACTGTGTCTAAGGGATGGCCTTTGAGAGTGGATCTGCAATGTTGTTCTCTGTCTCTATTCTCCGCACATCGATCTCCCGTCAATCAATGATCTCCCTAATCAAGTGGAACTGCCTCAGGACGTGTCTGGACATCTGATGGGACCTGGGTTCCTTCGCCAATGCTATAGCGCCGTTGTTGTCACAATATAGCGGTATTGGATCAACAATGGATGGAACCACCTGAAGCTCTGTCACGAACTTCCTGATCCAGACTGCTTCCTTCGCGGCATTACAGGCAGCAATATACTCTGCTTTTATAGTCGAGTCAGCAACGGTTTCCTGTTTGGAGCTCTTCCAAACAACCGCCCCTCCATTGAGGGTAAAGACATGACCCGACATAGATTTGGAGTCATCCTTATCACTCTGGAGTCGACGAAGGCCTCGATATGGAGGTCTTCCCTACCGTACACCAAGAATATCTCCTTAGTCCTTCTCAGGTACTTGAGAATGTTTTTCACTGCTATCCAGTGCTTCTCCCCTGGGTTTGACTGATACCGGCTTACAACGCTCAGGACATATGCTACATCTGGTCTGGTACACAACATCGCATACATTATAGAGCCTACCGCTGAAGCGTAGGGTATAATAGACATGCGAGCCCTTTCCAAATCAGTCTTGGGAGACATCTCTTTGGAGAGGGTGATTCTGTGACAAGCCGATAGTTTACCGCGCTTAGAATCTTCCATACTGAATCATTTCAGTATGGTGTGGATGTAACTTGACTGTGAGAGTCCTAACATCTCTTTAGATCTGTCACAATAGATCTAGATCCCCAGAATGTAAGAGGCATCACTCAAGTCCTTCATGGAGAACCTCTGTGACAAGAATTCCTTGACTGATTGTAGCATAGGAATGTCATTTCCTATCAAAAGAATGTCATCCACGTATAGGACGAGGAATACTACACTTCTCGCTAAAATTTTACTATATATGCATGGTTCATCTGAATTTTTGATAAAGTCGAATTCCTTGACCGCCTCATCAAAATTGATGTTCCAACTCCGCGATGCCTGCTTTAGTCCATAAATGGATTTAAGCAATTTGCACACTTTCCCGCTGCTCCCACTGTAAATAAATCCCTCCGGCTGATCCATATAGACGCACTCTTCCAAATTTCCATTCAGAAAAGCGATCTTTGCACCCATCTGCCAGATCTCATAGTCGTGGAAGGCAGCAATGGCAAGAAAGATCCGAATGGATTTGAGCATAGCCACTGGAGAAAAGGTTTCATCATAGTCCAAACCAGGTCTTTGACGAAAACCTTTTGCAACAAGTCTAGCCTTATAAGTTTCAACCTGTCCTTCTATACCAATCTTCTTTCTAAAAATCCATTTGCAGCCTACGGGTTTTACCCCTTCTGGAGCAAAGTCCAAAGTCCATACTTTGTTGGTGTACATGGACTCCATTTCGGTCCGCATTGCATCCAGCCATTTTACCGAGTCTCTGCTCTGAATGGCTTGCTGGAAGCTAGTTGGCTCATTATCGTCGATAATGCAATCCTCTCTATCCCTGTCTATGAGAAAACCGTAGTATCTCTCGGGCGGATGAGATTGTTGGGGCCAAAATTTACACCCCGGTTGATCAAGTCAAAATCAAAGCCAACCCCAAACCAAGTGGGCCCATGCCTAGGTTAGAACCGAGCATGGAAGGGACCGGCCCCATGACAAAAGAAATGAAACCATAAATTAGTTTTAATGTAATTCTTTTTTTTAGAAATAAATGTATGTAAATGGGAAGAAAGCCGAAATTTTGTAAAACCTATGGCTTATGTGCAAAAAGAAACAAGCATATAGGGTATGGGGTGGCACAAGCGCCATTTGGCAAAGCCCAAGGGGTTATATGTAAAGTGTGTAACCTATAAAGGCAAACATGATGAAAATATCTATGACAACTTTTTCATTCTATAAAAACTCTAGGGTTTGAACCTCCTCCTTCCTCAAGGTTCTAAACCTTATTCTTTTCTTTTGAATTAAATCAAGAGTTTAACTCTTCCTGATCCAAAAATAAATAGTTTTTTACCATAAAACCCTTAAAGTGGAGCTCGGATCTGCCATTAAACCCCTAAAAAGGGAGATTTTAAGTCTCACCTCCCTTTCTTCCCCAAGATCCAGCTAACAAAGTGGAAGAAGAAGGATACCCATCTCCAAAAAAAATCTCATTCCGGCAGGGTCCGAGGCTCAAAAGAAGATCTAAAGATTTCTAGGAGTTTAACTCCATTCAAGATCTATTGGAATTTAACTCCATAAATCAACCCCTTTTTAGGAGTTTAACTCTAAATCTATATATAATCCCAATTAGGAGTTCAACTCCAATGACCCTTAGGAGTTCAACTCCCAGCCCAGGGGCTAAGCCCCTTTTCCGCTGGTGTTTCTAGCGGTCGTGTGCCGCGCACATGACCCATGGGCATCCAGCGGTCGCGTGCGGGGCACGTGACCCGTGGGCTCCCAGCGCCCGCATGCGGGGCATGTGATCCGTGGGCGCTCGGCGCCCGCATGAGCCTCACGTAACCCACGGGCGCCCAGCGATCGTGTGCCATGTAGTAACCCGCGGGCGCCCAGTGCTCAGCGGTCGCGTGTAGGGCACGTGACCCGCGGGCGCCAAGCGTCCACGTGCCATGCACGCATCTTTAAGACGCTCCTCACCCCTCATTTTTCATGCACTCTACACCCAAAACACCTCCCCCATTGGAAATTTTTTTCTAACGGGGCGCTGCCCCGCACCCCGCAAGGGGGCTGCTAGCCCTCTTGACCTCCAGCCCGCTATCCGGGTAGCGGGACCCCCGTAAACTCTATAAGGCCCCCGATATATCCAAAACCCTTTCAAAAAACAACACACGCACACGGCACATTGAGTTCGCATGATCTGCTTGACCCGTCAATCGGAGGTTCCCTCGCTCCAAAAGCGAGGGGTAATTAACGGCAGCTTAGTCCGCGGTCGCCGGAGATTCGGATACCCACAGTCAATAAACCCCTACCTACCCTAGGTAGGGGGAATCTGTAGTACGCCTGACAAGCACGTGCGTATTCCCATCTCAATGGGGTGACGAAAAACATCCTACAGATTCTAGCATGCCCGGAGGGACCTTTCTCTCCTCCCATATCTCGGGTCAAGCATTCATGCGGACTCATTTAACATATATACCGACGTTTGTACTAAAGTAATGTTCCTTTCGTGCAGCAATCAATTTTCAACGACGATGTCTCCCAAGATGAATTCAGCTACCAACGCAACCCCAATCTCGTACGTGGTCAAGATCAATGCTCGTGTAGTTCTCCTTGTCAGTTTCAGCAGGCAATGGGAGGAGCTACCCTATCAATTTGGTTCGGTTGTCATCTACCCTGCTCGAAGCGCTCATCTGGCTGAGGTCTCGACAAACCAAGCGGCCAATCTAACCTCAAGGTGCAAGAGGCCGAACGTCGTGGTCGCCAGAGCATCCCACCCCAAATGCAAATCCGTATTCAAACGACTCTCCACTGTTCCAACTGGGGGAAAGACCGTCAACACCAATGGGGCCACAAAGCAGCTCCAGCAAGCTCAGATGTTGCCCTTGACAATCGCGTGAGCAGGCATCTTCTCTGGGCTCTCCATCAATCGGTCTACGGCGTCTTCCCGAAGAGCCGAAGTCTGCCAAGTGCTTAAGACAGAAAAGTTAAGGCAGAAGCGGCTCGGGGATCGAGCCAACAAGAGGACCAGGACTTCGGCCATGTGGAATCATGTGAGGTTCCAAGAGCAGGGTTACTCCGTGACGACGGCTGAGTCGGCCATTAAAGTCATCAATTCCTTTGAACCTCTTAAGTGGGTTCAGAAAAATGCCATGACCGCCAGAATCAAGAAGACAACGGTCCGAACAATGCCACAAAGGGACGTGTCCCGGCCCCAAAAGAAAAAGCATGACACCATCTCTTCAAGAGTCTATCAGGTGCTCTGAGCCGCGCGAAAACAGCGGAGCAAATCCAGAAAGGAAGCGCCAGCACAACTCATGAATCCGGTCAGGCCAGCCATCTCCAATCGATTATCCGCTACCAAAACAGAAGGGCCAAGATGGTAGTCCACAAAATCAGCTATCAATAATGAAATGATGGCCGGATATGTTATCCATATGGTCTATATGGCGGGCGCGCGTCCCAGCGACAACCTGCGCAGCAAGAGCAAGGATGGGGCTACCACATCCCAAGCCCGATCTAGCTTGAATGTGGTTACCGCTTCACAAGATCAGCCGCCTCCACTGGATGAGGAAAACCCTCTAGATGAAGCCGATAGGCAGAAAGACCCCTCAGTCCATGTAGAGTCAAGTTCGGACAGCGAGGAAGAACCGAATTTCCGCCCCAGGACCGCAGAGCAAGAGATGCTTCAAGAGCTTCGAAAATAGCTCAGGAGCAAAGATAAAGAAATGGCCAAGCTTTACTCCAAAATTGACGACCTGACGAATGTTGTGATGCAGCTTACGACTCAAATTGCTCAGGCGCCTCCCAATTAAGCATAAGTCTCTACTCATGAGCAGGGTGATGACAATCCGAAGCAATCGATGCCTGTCCCTTTGGGTCCAAGATTGGGCGAGCCGCACGAAAGCCGGCCACATTCCGCTTCTGGGAACGCCTTAGCCCCAGATAGCACCATCCCGCTAACACAAGATCGGATATGGATTTGGTCACCAGCAAGGTTAAAACATTGGTGGCCGAAGCCAAAGCTCAGAAAGAAATTGGCAGTAGCGGGCGACCATATCCCGCACAGTACGATCTGATTAAGTTCCCCGCGGCTACAGCATTCCTAAGTTTGGAAGATTTGATGGGACGGAAAATGCAAATCAGCACGTCGCCCACTTTAAAGCGTCATACGGAAATACAGGGGGAAATGATGCTCTCCTTCTTCGTTAGTTTGTCAATAGCCTGACCGGTGTTGCTTTCGACTGGTACGCAAGCATACCAGACGGGTCCGTCATTACTTTTGCCCAAATGGAGTCTCTGTTTCCGCAAAGATTCATGAGTGTCAGTGACAAAATCTCCATCACTGACCTCGTGAGAACCAAGCCGGGGAAAAATGAAAGCAACACAGACTTTATTGCCCGATGGCGCAACCTCACTGTCAAGTGCGAACCGCCGCTAGAGTAGGACCAGTCTGTCAGCCTCCTCATTGGGAACCTCAGCAATTGGATGGTCCCATTCTTGTGTACATCAGGACTCAAGATATTTCAGGAGCTGACCAAGAAAGTCCAAATGCTGGAACGCTCGAAGCAAGAGTCTACCCCGGACTCTCAGAGAGACAAGACTTGGAAAAGCAAGTGGGACGACAATCGTAAAAGCGGGAATTCCAGCAATACCAATGTCTTTAATGCATCTGATAATGAAGACAAGCGAAAGGCAGATGAATCTAAAATTAACCGGTCTCGAAATCCAGTGCTTGGAGGAGAAGGGCCTTCCTTAGAGGAGAAAAAGAACAAGGTTTACTCTTTCAGAAGGGACGAGGTTCGCATGATATTCAAAGATACCTTGAACAACGGCCTACAATTGCCGGAGTCGAAGAGACCGCATGAAGCAAAAATGACCAACAATCCCCTGTATTGCCCGTACTATAGAGTAGTGAGCCACGCGATTGAGGATTGCTATATCTTCAAATACTGGGTCGACAAGCAGTACAAGACTGGAGAGATCGAGCTGTCCAAGAGTGTGTTGGTAAACAACCAAGCTGCAACCACCAACTTCATACAGACACAAGCTGAAGCCTTCTGGGAGCAGACAGCTGAACCCGCTTCCCTGAGAAATGAAACTGACTCACCGCAGCCTCCGTGGAGTACGCACATATCTAATAAGACGAATAAGATGATAAAGCTACTTCGGAAAGAGTTCAGAACATAATGGGAAGGGCAGAAGAAGCCCACCATTCTAGCTGCCAATTCGGCTCAATCAGGCTCAAAATCTAAAAAGCTCAAGAAGAAGAAAAGTACAGCTCGACGCGAAAAAGAGTCTGCAGGGAGATCGACCATTCAAAAATATATCGATTCCCTCGAATACTATGAACAAAAGGAAAGAACTCTAATTCAATTGAAAGAGTTCTTTCCTGTAGAAGCGGCTGAGATTCTGGAGGAGCTAGAAGAAGACTCCGATGAAGAGATCCTTATAGTGACCTGCTACGCCATCCATCTTGGCAGCGACTCTGAAGAGCGGCTCTATTTTCCCGAAGAGGACGAAGAGCTCGCCACAAAGGCCAACCAAATCCAGCTCAGAAGCGGCAGGGCTCTACCGCCAAATCAGGGAAATGCCCTAAAAGGAAAGGAAAAACAGGTGGTTAATGAAGAAGATGGTAGAAAACTGGCTAATGAAAACTTAAGTCCTTCCTCAGTAGACTACAACGTCTTGGCTTATCTCCGGAAGCTTCTGTCTCTCCTGAGCATCTACGATGCCTTGGTCCTATCTAAGGAGCTTAGAGATGTTCTCATCCACGCTCTACAAAACCCCGAACGGTATTAGGCTCGCTTTGCGGAAATTAATATGAAAGAAGCCCAGTACGCTTTACATGCCACCGCAGTCACGTTTAAGGATGAAGACTTGCTACTGGGAACGGCTGAGCATTAGCGGCCACTTTACACAATTGGGTACAGCGACGGAGATCGGATTAATTACATATTGATTGATCCGGGATCCTCAGTGAACATCATGAACTTGCGGACTCTGAAGAGTTTGTCAATGGAAGTCCGATACCTATCAAGGGAAATAATTGTTATTCAAGGCTTCAATCAAAATGGCCAGCAAGTTCTGGGATCCATAGCTCTGCCGATCAGGTTCGGGGACCTACAAACCGAAGGCAAAATATACGTGATTGACGCCGAAGCGTCTCATAAAATTCTCTTGGGGCGGCTATGGCTCCACGATTATGGCATTGTTCCGTCAACTTTCCATCAATGCATGAAGTATGCTAAAAACGGCGAAGAAAGACGCATTGACGGAGACATCCAGTCGTTCGGTGTGCATGAGGTCCGATATGAAGATTCTCAATACTTTGTGAACCCCCAAAATGCTAAGCCACAATGGACTAAGGACAGAACAACCCGAAACTCAAAAGCAAATCTGAGCCGGCTGTCACTTTAAAAAGCAAAAAAAAACCATGTGCGTCCGCTTTTCGGTAGCGACACCGATGAATCTAATGCTGGAAGTCCGTCCTTCCGTAAAACTCTCCCTCATTTCGGTAGCGATACGGGCGAATCTGATATCGAAGGCTCATCCGGCAGCAAAATTCGCCCTCATTTAGGCAATGACACTGAAGAATCAGAAGAAGAGAACCTGCTTCGCAACAGCTATGCAGATTGGGCCCCCACGCAACAAGCAAATCTACGAGAGACCTTCGAAGTTGCAGAAGGGTCCGTAGCCGTCACAAGGGTGCCAGAGCAGATATGCAAAGAGCTTGATGCATTGTCGGTCTCCACCGTGGGCCAGCTGAAAACTTTCTACGTTTCCGGAATGAAAAGTGGACAGAATGGTATCCTGTTTAATGGGTCAAATCTTATCGCACACCCGGACGGTTTATCTGTGACATGCCTTCCATACGAGAGAGGCATAAGAGCCATCCTAAACCCAAGATATTTGTAACAACTCCAAATTTTGTGTACATAAAATTCATTTAAAGTTAATGTACAATTGGGGTATTTACAATTCCTGTGAATGCTATAAGTATTTGTTTTGATTTAGAACAGCAAGAAAGTGCTTGTAGCACATTGGTAAAGCCTTGCACTGCTGTGGCGTAGCCCCTATGATCGAATCCCCCCAGCCACATTATCTTTTTATTTAATTTTCTTTTAAATTTTTAGAAGCCTAAGAGTCTACACATGCAACACACGTAATAGGGTAAGTTACAGAATAATCAAACATGTTAAATAGGCTAGTTGAAGCGTCAAGAACACGTGGCCCCAATCCGAGCCCCCATCTCTAAGATCGGACCGCCGAGAAGCCTCCTAGGACCGGTGCCGCCGGTTTTCCCATGTCCAAACCTTAATTTTTTATTTTTCCATAGACCCTTGGACTCCCCCCATAACTCCAGTATTATTTATTTTCTCTGCACATTTACATAGCACAATAAAATTCACATTTAAAACTATTTTATTACAAATTTTAATACACCCATTCACTACACTAAACCCTAGCTTTTGCTATAAATACCACCTCTCATATCACCCCTACCCACTCACAAGCCTTTGCCAAAACTCTCAAGAATTCTCAAGTCTATATATTGTGCAAGTGGAGTTAGCGAAGAGCGAAGCTCCGACGAAGTTCTGACAACAATACAAGGAGTTTCCGGCGACGAAGCGACGCCCTGAAGCTCTCTTTAGGACCCCCTCTCTCCCCTCTTGACACCAAGACAGTAAGTCCCATTTTCCCTTCTCATCTTATTCTTTAAAAAGTTTCAATTCTAAAACTGACGGAAGCGGAGTTAGTCCGACTTCCGATTCGGTTTTCTTTAAAAACTATACTTTTCTTAATCAAGATAACTTCATATTCTCACATATTGCTTAATAAACATTAACAAAACCATTAAATCAAGTTTCACCTCAAAATAAATATTAATGTGACATTTATCACATTTTTTACAGAAAAATACCACAAAACTATTCATTTCGACATTATAACCCTTATTCTTTGCTATACCTTTAGATAGTTCACGAGGTAATGACCTACCTCCTCACAACACACATTTCTATCATAGCACGATTGATTTTGGGACAATAGAATACGGGAAAATACGACTTTACAAATAAATACCCTAAACTTACAAAACTGTTTTCTATAAAAAGATGTATTAAACATTTTCATACAATTACGCCTCTACAACCAATTTTGGGGACCCCGTTCGGGATGGTACGGGTTATCGCACATTCTCAGGCTTAGTAGAGTGAGATGCAAACCTCCAAAAGGAGCATTCGATCTCGATGGAATTTTTATACACTTTTCTTTAGAAAATAAGATTTTTATAAGAAAATAAATAAATTATTTTTATAATATATATATATATATATATTAGCAAAATATCTATTTTAATTATATAAGCATTCCACGTTTTCTAAATCAAAGGAATCACTATTACATGAAAATACTATCTAAATACAACACAAATACAATATTTCAAGAAAATACCATATACTATCAAACTAGGTTCTATTCACTAGAAATTTCACATTTATAAAACACACATCTATGAAAACTCTAAAGACGATAATTAAATACTTGAGATGTATTTTGAAATTATGCCAAAACTATTTTTACATAAAACCCCCTCGAGTTATATTAAATTACAATAAGGACCCTAGTAAATATAGGTTTAAGCGGGACCGGTCTTTTGAGCCTCAGGGAGCCGGGGATATGGGTGCTTGCCTATTTAAGGTAGACAACCTAACAAAAGGTGTTATCAATACGGTAATTGTCTTGGAAAAAGACACAAATCCTTCCGTCCATGTGCAGCAGTTACCGATAACATCAAAACCTAATTCAGGACTTCAATTTCTTTTCTAATTGTCTGACTCAGACTGAGTCCCAATATAAATAATCTGACTTGAATGTGATTCAAGTATAAAACCACAATTCAATATGAATCCATCTATTCAATCTATTCAAGCTATACAACATGACTGAACCGAACCATGGATATACTCCATTTACATGTTCATCCATTATATCCGTCACATTACTGATATCATGGTTTCGGCAAGTCGTCTATTTATACAATTATAATATAAGACAATACAATACAAACAATACAATCAAGACATCGCGGGGTTTATAAGGGGTAGATTGGTACGGAAGGTGTTAAAAGTGGCACGAGACTGCAACCATAAGACACCTAACATGAATCTCCATTGCCGTTGTACCGTGGCTGAACGGTTTCTTGTACTCCGTATACCTTAGTCTCCGGGATAGTGAGACTCCTCTCGTATACACTGGAATTTTCTGTACCAAGCTACAAACAACAGCGTTAACAATATAATACAACTTTAAAAGTTACATTCTCCTTCTGTCTATTATATCTCTTCTTACTTTTGGGACTTACCGAGCGATTGTTCGCTGACGACGTTCATTTTCTTCTTTGTTTGGAATGTTGTCAAGTGATTCGGACCTTCTGAAGACAGAGCCCACCAGCGAGGATTTGGATCAGATAGCTTTCGACCTGGAGCTCTAGTTACTTGTACATTTCATTTACATTTCTGTTATGCAATTATTTAGGCATTGCTTTTATTCCATGTATTTACTTTTCAGTTGTATTGTAAAAAGAATATTAATAAATAAAGTTGCTGTTCATTTACATATTGTCTCTTGTATACATTTTATTTTATATTTACTTTTACGCTTTTACTTCTGAGTAAATACGTCGCGTGACCCGTCGCGTCCTCTACCTATACACTGGAAAGCGGGCCGTGACAATATTATGCGCCCGAGATGCAGGAATACTTTAAAAAGTGCAGATGCCGGTTATATCAAACGGAATCCGAAGCGAAGTTTTATGAGGGGCTATAGCATCCGCCTGAGGTCCGAGCACTTATCGATGGACGAATTCCAGACAAACGGGGCATAGGTTTCATTCAACCTGATTCCAAAGCATGCTACATGATCCAAGTTGGTGAAGCCAACGAAAGGTCAAAAGACGACGACGAGATAGCCGAACCAGAAGAGCCCCTCGAGAGCTTAAAGACGGCGGACAAGCAACCTTTGACGAGCTAACCGAGATTGACTTAGGAACGCCCAATAATCCAAGGCCGACCTACATCAGCTCACTCTTGTCAGAGGAAATGAAAGAGCATATAATCACCCTGCTGCATGAGTTCGCCGACTGTTTCGCGTGGACGTACAAAGAAATGCCTGGCCTCTCCTCTGAAGTGGCCGTGCATAAGCAGGCTATATCTCCTGATGCCAAGCCTGTCAAACAAGCTCCTCGAAGAATGAGAAGGGAGCTGGAAGAAAAGGTCATCGAGAAAACTAAGAAACTTATCGATGCTGGCTTCATCAGGGAGGAGAAATACGCAGACTGGATCGCATGCATTGTCCTAGTAAAGAAGAAAAATGGGCAGATCCGGGTTTGCGTCGATTTCAGGGACCTTAACAAGGTATGCCAGAAAGATGATTTCCCGCTTCCGGTCATGGAAATGATGGTCGATGACACCTCAAATTACGAGCGGTTCACCTTCATGGATGATTCGTCTAGGTATAATCAGATAAAAATGTTGCCTGAGGATGAGAAGCATACAGCATTTCGAACCCCGATTGGCATATACTGTTACAAAGTGATGTCGTTCGGACTGAAGAACGCCGGTGCTACATATCAAAGGACAATGGCCAATATCTTTGATGACTTAATCCATAAAGTCGTCGAATGTTATGTTGATGATTTGGTCGTCAAGACTAAAGCCAAGGCCGATCACATCCAAGATCTTAGGACCGTTCTCACAAGACTGGGGGAATACGGTCTGAAGATGAATCCTCTAAAGTGCACTTTTTGCGTGTTATCGGGAAAAGTCCTGGGCTTCATAGTCCGACATCGAGAGTTCGAAGTTGACCCATCCAAGATAAAGGCCATCATGGAGATGCCTCTTCCTAAGAATCTGACGCTGCTAAGATCTTTTCAAAGCAAACTTGCTTATATACGAAGGTTTATCTCAAATTATTGGGCAGATGTAGGCCTTTCTCAAAGCTTGTGAAGAAAGGAGCTCCTTTTGTCTGGGATGCCGAATGTCAAGAAGCGTTCGAAAGCATCAAACAGCACCTGTTTCACCCTCCAGTGTTTGCTGCCCCTATTCTAAATAAACCATTGATTCTCTATACTGCCGTGCTTGATGAGTCACTCGGTGCGATCCTTGCCCAGAACAACAAGGAGGGAAAAGAAAATGCCCTCTACTACCTCAGTCGAACTCTAGTCGGGGCGGAACACAACTATTCCCCGATCAAAAAGCAATGCCTGGCTCTGGTATTCGCTGTGAAGAAGTTGAGGCATTATTTTCTCGCTCATCGGGTTATGCTGATCTCCAAGGTCGACCCTCTCAAACACTTGATGACCAAAGCAAGCCTAGCCGGTAGAATGGCGAGATAGGCTGTCATGCTGCTTGAATTTGACATAATCTATACTCCTCAGAAAGCAGTAAAAGGGCCAGCCCTCACCAACTTCCTTGCTGCTCATCCCATACCAGAAGGGTCGCCGCTCAATTGCGAGTTACCGGACGAACTAGTGCTGCACCTTGAGGATGATGAGCCGTGTTGGGAGCTCTACTTCGATGGAGCCTCATCAATGAGGAGCTCCGGCAAATCAAGCATCCCGGAGATAAAAGCGGGGATAGAATTAATGTTCGTCACGCTATCGGGAGGAACTCTATGACGTTCTTTCACTCTCACCGAGCCTCGCACAAACAACAAGGCTGAGTACGAAGCTCTGAAAGTTGGTCTGGAGCTCGCCATAGAAATGGAAATCCTTCGGCTACGAGTTTACGGTGACTCCCAGCTTGTCGTCAACCAGGTAAGCGGCGACTATAAGATATACAAATCCGAGTTAGCTCGATATAGAAGCCGAGTGGTGGAACTCATGAAACGGTTCACTCACATTGAATTAATGAGAGTCCCTAGGGCGTTGAACGGAAAAGCTAACATACTCGCTCGCCTGGCTAAAGAGCTAGCTGATCCTGACATAGACGAAATTCTAATCATAGTCAGAAGCCGGCAAATTCTGCCTTCAGTCTCTTTGCGTGAAGAAAAAAGCATAGAACAAGAGAACAATCCTGCCGAAGAGGTTTCGATCGTTCAAGACGAGATCGATTGGAGAGAACCCTTCATAGAGTACCTTCGATACGACAAGCTGCCCGAAGAAAAATCTACAAGGATTCAGCTGAAAAAGAGAGCTCTCTGATACGTGTTTGTAAATAATATGCTATACCGCAGATCATATGACCAACTTTGGCTCAGGTGGCTGTCATCGGCCGAAGCCCAAAAAGTCATGAAAGAAAATTCACTCAGGCGTCTGCGGGGCTCACCAGTCCAGCCCCAAAATGCGGCTTGAGATTAAACGGCTTGGATATTACTGGCCCACCATGATAAGGGATTGCGAAGAGCATGCAAAGAAATGCCATCTCTGCCAAATCCATGGTGATTTCATTCACAAGCATCCCAATCCGTTGCATCCTATGGTAGCGTCGTGGCCTTTCGATGTTTAGGGCACTGACATAGTTGGACCAATTGATCCTTCGTCATCCAAAGGCCACTGGTTCATATTGACCGTAAATGACTATTTCTCCAGATAGGCTGAAGCTGACCCGCTAAAAGAAGTCAAGATAGAAGATATTCTGATATTCTTCCGGCATAATTTTCTATACCGCTTCGGTACACCAAGAAAAATCATTTCTGACAACGGGCCTTCTTTCAAGAGCTTCAAAGTCTCAAGGTTCGCTGCCCAACACAAGATAGACTGGAGATATTCTTCCATCTATAATCCAAGGGTCAATAGGCTAGCCGAAACCTTCAATAAAACTCTGTGCAAGCTCCAGAGGAAAAATGTTTCAGCCAACAAGAGAGACTGAAATCTCAAACTTCACGAGGCATTATGAGCATATCGTACCACGCACCGTACTCCAACTCAGTCCACTCCATACTCATTACTCTTCGGAGTGGAGGTGATCCTCCCCTTCGAAATCGAAATTCCAAGCTTAAGAATGGTCGTTCAGCACGAGTTGACGATGGAGGAAAATGTGCTCCTCCGGCTCGAAGAGCTCGACGCCCTCGAAGAAAAGAGGCTCGCAGTACAGCAAAATCTCGAGCTGTACCGAGACCAAATGTCACAGGCTATGACAGGATGACCCGTCTCCATGCTTTTAAGAAAGGAGAATTGGTGTTGGTCTTCAAAAGACCGATCATCCCCAATCGACATGCCAAGGGAAAATTCGAGCCAAACCGGGAAGGACCATACGTCATCGAGAAGGTGTTTGATGGAGGGTCCTATCAGCTGATAAATGCCGAAGGAGAAAGGCCCATGCCACCCATCAATGGCCGATATCTCAAGAAATACTATGCGTAAATGTTCCAAGTCGCAGACGAATTAAGCACACCGGCCCTATGGTCTAGATCATACATCATGTAAAACCGTATACAATCCATGGGCGTAAACGACCCCTATCTCTCCCAAAGTACTACCGACGAGACTACATTTAAAGTCCTACCGGCCTTTAAAAAACGGTATGTCCACAAGCAAAACGGGCATGGATAAAAACCCGAAAGGGCTCTGTGAGTAAAAACAACAGGACTGCGAGTTTGCGAAAACTCGAAAGGGCGCAAACTCGTGAAAAGAGATGAAATACACTCGCAAAGTCCTCTCGACCTTGTGAGGAGAAAATCCCCGCGTGAGATTCTTATGACTCACCAAGGAGCATCACACTTAGGAATCCCCACGATTCTTAGAATGAAATACACCTGCGAGATCCCCTCGACTCTTAGGGAGAAAATGCTTTTATGAGACCCTTACGGCTCATAAAATTGAAAAGCCTTAGGTGATAGGGATCTAAACCTATCTTTTGAGCCATCGCTCCCTAACGGGCAATGGCAAATGATGAGTCGCTCCTGGCATTTCGCTTCAGTGTTAGCGGTGCTGATGCCGACAAAAAATCCAAATCCCAGGTCTTCCCAACGGCAAATGATGAGTCGCTCCTGGCATTACGCTTCAGTGTTAGCGGTGCTGATGCCAACCCAAAACCCAAATCCCAAGTTTTCCCAATAGCAAATGATGAGCACTCCTGGCATTGCTTCAGTATTAGCGGTGCTGATGCCGACCCAAAAACTAAATCCCAAGTCCTCCCGGGGCAAATGATGAATTGCTCCTGGCATTATTCCAGTGCAGCAATGCTGATGCCGACCCAAAAAACCAAATCCCAAGTCCTCCCGGGGCAAATGATGAGTTGCTCCTGGCATTATTCCAGTGCAACAATGTTGATGCCAAACAAAATCCAAATTCCAAGTTCCTCTCAAATTCAAATGTCCCGCCAAATAAGGCAAAATCAAACAGATCAAATTAATGTCCCACCCGGTGGTGCGTCCAAGCTCAAAAGTCCCGCTGGACGGATAGGGAACTCCTAAAATAAATCAAATCAAACAAATCAACACTGACACCGTAGAAAACGGAGCAAGTCAACTTCAACCTGGACACCGCAAGAAGCGGAGCAAGTCAAATCAAGCACCGACTGTCCAAGTCGCAAAAAGGGTAGCACCGACCATCCAAGTCGCACAAAGAGCAGCACCGACAGTCCACGTCGCTAAAATGGCAGAACCGACCGTCCACGTCACTAAAATGGCAGAACCGACCATCCAAGTCGCTAAAAGGGCAGCACCGACCGTCCACGTCTCAAAAATGGTAGCACCGACCGTCCAAGTCGCAAAAAGGGAAGAACCGACCGTCTACATCGCTAAAATGGCAACACCGACCGTCCACGTCGCTAAAATGGCAGAACTGACCGTCCAAGTCGCAAAAATGGCAGCACCGACCGTCCAAGTCGCTAAAAGGGCAGAACCGACCATCCAAGTCGCTAAAAGGGCAGCACCGACCGTCCAAGTCGCTAATAGGGAAACACCGACAGTCCACGTCGCAAAAATAGCAGCAACGACCGTCCAAATCGCAAAAAGGGCAGAACCGACTGTCCACGTTGCTAAAATGGCAGCACCGACCGTCCACGTCGCTAAAGGAAGAACCGACAATCCAAGTCGCAAAAGGGGCAACACCGACCATCCAAGTCGCTAAAAGGGCAGCACCGACCGTCCACGTCGTAAAAATGGCAGCACCGACCGTCTACGTCGCAAAAATGGCAGCATCGACCGTCCACGTCGCATAAAGGGCAATATCAACCGTCCACGTCGCTAAAATGGCAGAACCGACAGTCCACGTCACAAAAATGGCAGAACCGACCATCCACATCACAAAAATGGCAGCATCGACCGTCCACGTCGCAAAAAGGGCAGCATCGACCTCCACATCATCAAAACGGGAACCAGATTAAATCAACCTCCACGCGAAAGAAGATCCATCAATTTCGTGCACACAACCCACATATGTGGTGTGCATTTATTGATGGAGGGCAATTTGTTGGGGTTAAAATTTACACCCCGGTCGACAAGGTCAAAATCAAAGTCAACCCCAAGCTAAGTGGGCCCATGCCCAGGTAAGAACAGAGCATGGAAGGGACCGGCCCCATGACAAAAAGAATGAAGCCATAAATTAGTTTTAATATAATTCTTTTTTTTTTGAAATAAATGTATGTAAATGGGCAGAAAGCCAAAATTTTGTAAAACCCATGGCTTATGTGCAAAAAGAAACAAGCATATAAGGATGGGGTGGCACAAGCGCCATTTGGCAAAGCCCAAAGGGTTATATATAAAGTGTGTAGCCTATAAAGGCAAACATGATGAAAATATCTATGACAACTTTTCCATTCTCTAAAAACTCTAGGGTTTGTACCTCCTTCTTCATCAAGGTTCTAAACCTTCTTCTTTTCTTTTGAATTAAATCAAGAGTTTAACCCTTCCTGTTCTAAAAATAAATAGCTTTTCATCATAAAACCCTTCAAGGGGAGCTCGGATCTGCCATCAAACCCCTAAAAGGGGAGATTTTAAGTCTCACCTTCCTTTTTCCCCAAGATCCAGCCAACAAAGAGGAAGAAGAAGGATACCCATCTCCAAAAAAATCCCATTCTGGGAGGATTCGAGGCTCAAAAGAAGATCCAAAGATTTCTAGGACTTTAACTCCATTCAAGATCTGTTGGAGTTTAACTCCATAATTCAACCCCTTTTTAGGAGTTTAACTCCAAATTTATATATAATCCCTGTTAGGAGTTTAACTCCAAAGACCCTTGGGAGTTCAACTCCCAGCCCAGGGGCTAAGCCCCTTTTTCGTTGGTGTTTCCAGCGGTCGCGTACCACACACGTGACCCATGGACGCCCAGCGTTCGCATGCATGGCATCTGACCCATGGGCACCCAGCGCCCGTGTGCAGGGCATGTGACCCGTGGGCACCCAGCGCTCGCGTCCACCTCAAGTGACCGCGGCGCCCAGTGGTCGTGTGCCGTGCACGTGACCCGTGGGTGCCCAGCGCCCAGCGGTCGCGTGCCGCTCATGTGAACCGCGGGCGCCAAGCGTCCACACACCTGGCACGTGACCCGTGGGCTCCTAGCGCCCATGCGCCTGGCACGTGACCCGTGGGCGCCTAGCGCCCACGTGCCATGCACGCGTCTTTAAGATACTCCCCACCCCTCATTTTCCATGCACTCCACACCCAAAACACGTCCCCCATTAGAAAAAAATTCTAACGGGGCGCTGCCCCGCACCCCGCAAGGGGGCTGCTAGCTCTCTTGACCCCCAGCCCACTATCCAGGTAGCGAGACCCCCGTAAACTCTGCGAGGCCCCCGATATATCCAAAACCCTTTCAAAACACAACACACGCACACGGCACATTGAGTTCGCATGATCAGCTTGACCTGTCAATCGGAGGTTCCCTCACTCCAAAGGCGAGGGGTAATTAACGACAGCTTAGTCCACGGTCACCGGAGATTCAGATACCCACAATCAATAAACCCCCATCTACCCTAGGCAGGGAGAATCTGTAGTACGCCTGACAAGCACGTGCGTATTCCCGTCTCAATGGGGTGACTAAAACACCCTACAGAGATAGCCTACTAGTTCTGCAGAGTGGCGCAGGTATGTCGGGTTCTTTTGAAACGTCTGGTTCCACCATGCTTTCAGTAATAGTTTGCGGTTCTGGAATTTCTTCCAGTTCTATTACGCTCCCACTTATCTCATTTTCTAAAAATTGAGTTTCCAAGAAGTGGGCATGCCGAGAAACAAAGATCTTTTGTTCCTCTGTGTAATAGAAAAGATACCCCCTGGAGTTCTTTGGGTATCCCACAAACTTACACAATATTGAGCGTGCCTCGAGCTTGTCTGCATGCTACTTTTTTACAAAAGCTGGACATCCCCATGCCTTAAGATACTTAAGATAGGGTTTCTTCCTACTCCACATCTGATATGGTGTGGTAGACACTGACTTAGTAGGAAGCTTGTTCGTAAGATATGCAGTTGATTCTAGTGCATAGCCCCAGAAGGATCGCGGTAACTCAGCATTACTCCTCATGGAACGAACCATATCCAATAGGGTTCTGTTCCGCCTTTCTGATACACCGTTGTGCCGATGTGTGCATGGAGGAGTAAGCTGAGAGAGAATTCCATTCTCTTTTAAGTAGCCCAGGAACTCGGCACTTAAGTATTCACTACCTCGATCAGATCTCGGTGTCTTGATACTCTTGCCGGTTTGTTTTTCCACTTCATTCTTGTATTCCCGGAATTTCTCAAAGGTCTCGGATTTATGTTTCATCAAGAATACATGTCCATACCTAGAGAAATCATTCGTAAAAGTAATGAAGTAGGAATAACCACTTCTCGCATGTGTAGACATTGGACCACACATATCACTGTGTATGAGTCCCAAGAGCTCGCTCGCTCTTACTCCGTGTCCAGTGAATAGAGTCTTTGTCATCTTTCCTTTGAGACATGATTGACAAGTTGCATAAGACTGATATTCGAACGGATCCAAATATCCCTCTCTATGTAACTTCGTCAACCGTGTTTCATTGATGTAACCCAGTCTACAATACCACAAGAAAGCCTGATTTAATTCCGGAGACTTTCTTTTAAGTGTGTTCTAGACGTTGAAAACCTGAGCTTGATTCAATACGTATATTCCGTTATCTAATGTACCTGACCCAATCAAATTTTGATTTAGGTGGATGTGTACTACATCGCTTACAAATGTAAAATCATATCCTTCTTTAGAAAGTAAAGATACAAATATGATATTACAAACTAGACTAGGTACATACAAACAGTTACGTGAAATCAATATCTGCCCACTTGTCAATCCTAAGTGATATTCCCCTACGGATTCAGCATCCACGCTCATTCCGTTAGCAACTCTGAGAGTCATATCACCTACCTTGATAACTCTACAGTTTTTTAAAACCTGTAATGAATTACAGATATGAGATTCTGATCCGGTATCTAGTACCCAGAAAGTAGAGTTAATAGATAGACAGTTTTCAATTACAAACACACTCGAAGCTGAAGCCACAACGTACTTCGAATCCTGGCTTATGGCTTTCCAAGCCCTGCAGTCCTTCTGACAATGCGCTTTCCCGTGACTACAAATACATGCTTCCTTCCCTACTACTTGCCCCGAAACATTTGCCCTGCCCTTTCCCTCTATCTTTCTGACACCGCTTATCAGCTTGGTAGAGGTCTTCTTCTTCTCTCCCTTGGCTTTCGCCTTGAACCTAGAAGAGGAAGATTCCCCAATAAGTAAAGCGGGTGTCTCCCTGAATTCTTTCAGGGTGCCCTCTGAGTTCCTCAATAAATTGAGAAGACTTGGAAGTGTAACTTCCTTCCCTTGAATTTTGCAATTCAAGATAAACTGGGCGTAAGTAGATGGTAGGGACTGTGGAATCAAGTCAATGTATAAATCGTTCTCCAACATGGTCCCGTGGTCCTTGAGCTGTTTAATATAGCTAATCATCGTAAGGACGTGGTCCCATACAGATGACCCGACAGTCAACCTCGCTTAAAGCAATATCTTCGAGATCTCATATCTTGCGATACGAGATTGCTCTCCATATAAAACTTTGGTATGAAGGAAGATGGAAGATAAGTCCAGCTTCTCGTGTTGCCTCTAGTTTTCACTATCCAATGAGGCTAACACGTGGTACTTGGCTCTCGCACAATCCTTTTCCATGTCAGACGGATATCCATATCTGCGACGGTGGAACTTGGAGATGGGACGGCAGGGGTTTTGTAGTAAGGAGGTAGTCTAGCTTGTCATAGGTAAGTGCCATCTGGACATACCGTAGCCAATCAATATAGTTTGGCCCAGTCAAATTATTATCTAATAACCTTTGTCCGGTCATAGTGGTCTCTGCAAATAAGAGAGGGAGAAGAAACACTTAGCATGATACTCTTGCAAGTTTAGATTGGTTATTAGTTTATCTAAACAGGATGGCTCCCACTGTTTCCTCGAATCTTTTCTCAACCCGTAAAAGAAGAATTAGTCAGGATTAATCTCACTTTTACAATTATTGCTTAACCTTTCAGCCAGGCTGGTGTCGGTGCTTCGAGGGAGGTTTTCCAACGCTTTCGTGAAGTTCCTTAATTACATAACCTCTTTTCCCTAGAGGCGTAGCCCTGCTAACACCATTCTAGGCACCTACTTGGTTTATAGCATTGATCGTTTAGTGAAAAATCTCTCGAAGAGTAGCGCATACTCATAGTAGGATCGGGATCCAAATATCATTGTGTGATAACCAAGAAGGAAGCCTTCCATGATTATCACACTCAAAATGGTATACAACACTAGCAAGTTTCAGTACCTTAGAAACTCCCAATGTGGATTTTTGCCCCATGCTCTTATGACCTTGATGAAGGCCAACATATCATAAGTCATATGTCAAGTTCTACCCGTCATTATCCAGGTTAATTTGAACCCACGCGTACATATCCTTGACGAAGGCCAAAATAGTAGTACGACTGTCCCAAACCAACGCATCTATCTATGCTACATATGAATACCCAGCAGCTACCAATCACTATGCCTTGGAGAATGTCAAAATACATAGCTTGAATACTACTGAATATTCATATGAAATGACGGAGGGCTACGGATGGTTTTGGCGAAACCGTGAACGTAGTGAACTTGATATAGTCGAAGGAACCATGATAGCTTTTTAAAAAGAGTAGTTTAAGCTCCGCATTTAAAATTGTTTTTGAAGAAAACCGAATGGTTTTGAAATTGTTCCAACGATTAAGCTTTGGTTTGTTTTATCTTGCATTAATCTTTGTTAATGCAGTCCCATCATTTACAACCTATCATTGCAGCAAAAGAAACGAAAATACAGCGTACGCTTATACCATCCGCATTCGCCACTGGGCCCCGTCTAACACCGTTAGGTTACTTAACTAACGCTAGAGCGTGGACTGAACTAGCGCGAGTGAAAAACATAAGCAACATCTACTATATATATATATATATATATTCATTCGTCTTATGCAATAATAGGCAGATCACAGATGAATATATTGGATATACTAGGAATTCCTCGTTTCGTTTAAGCCTGTAACGAAAGACGGATTCCACGGTTGTGATGAATAGCCAAACCCCATCCCAGACCCCTACGGATGCGGCTAACTACCCGCCAAATTCATGAAGTGAAGCAACCTCCCTCAGTAAAATGAATAGGCCACTCGGCACTTCAAAGAACTCGGTAGTTTGTGCACCCTACCTTGGGTCTATTCTTGGAGCAGAAAACAGTAAAAGAAATAATATACGACAGTGGCTACAACCTCAACCCGGATGTTCCCCTCAAAATAATAGTACATCAATATTACAAATTACATTGAATGAAAGAAAAGAAAACACTCTTCTCACATCCCCTGCTATTCATCCATGATGATCCAATAAAATTCATATCCACAAACCAACACAGATCACAGATATGTGCAACCCCCAACTAATCGACGTACAGCAATTAGGGGAAGTTTACGTATACATATATCAAACACAGAAAACCCGATTAGCCAAAATACTTAGAATTTCGATCGATTAACCAAATTTGAATCTACCCCAAGTACAACACTGTACATAAAAATATCTTGGGCAGAAACAAAATATCCCAAAAAACACAAATAAACACAATAGAACAACAGGATAAATTTTGACCGAGTCGGCGTCGACTCGGCGGCAGAACGCTCTGTTCTTCCGCGGTTCCACAGCGGTATAACCGAATCACGAGCCTAAATTTCTTCAGTGTTCTAATAAAACCTTGCACGTATTTTTAAGGCCTCTGAAAAGATTTTTAGACCAAATTTTAAAATCAACAGAAAACGGGGTTTTAGATCGTGTTTTCAGGATTTTTCCGCGATCGAATTTCTAAAGACTTTGCTAACTAGCTAGTTAAGGTTTTGTAGGATCTGATACCACTGTAAGCCGATATCACGCACCCCGTGGTTTGCAAGGAGGCGGAATTTTCAAAAACGATGATATTTGACTACGCAACGCCGGCTAAAACTCCAGGATCTTTACTAAAGCCTTAACTAGCTAATCTATCTAGTGGTTTAACTACTCTGTTAGAACGGTTATACCTCCAAGATCGAGTCCTTCGGGTCTTCTAGTGGTCCTCTCCAAGGTTCCTTGGTGATCGGATCGGGCTAGCTCCATCAGCCTTCTTGCGTCAAAGATGATCCACCACGAGAGAATGTGCTCCAAGCTTCAACCTCTAAATGATGTAACTATGGTAGATGGTTCGCTAAACCAACTAGCCCAGGAGATGTAAAATGTCTAATAGATTGATTAGTCTCACTAAAACCTTAGCTCATAACACATGTGAAGGTTAGGATTTAGTCTTTGAGGAAGAAGGAGATAGAGGAGCTTAAGAGAGAAAGAGAGGAAAGCAACTCAAGAAAGTCTCAAGAGTTTAGAATGAACCATCAAGAATGGCTAAGTGTGGAGAATGGCTAAGTGTGGAGAATAGCTAATATATATCATACACTCACTCATTGAGCCATGGAATAAAAAACCATATAATAAAGCACCCATGTCACAATAGTAAGTCAAGACTAATAAACAAATCAAAATAGCCATTCCTCACCATGCCACACAAAGTCTCCTCCATTTCCACCTCATTAATCCATTTAAGTAAATGGATAAAACCAATAATAAGGTGGCTCCTTCTAGAAGCATGCCTTGCCAAATTACAAGAATGCCCTTCACCGTATATACATACCCGTATCCGTATTCCGAAAAATACGGATACACTGAGACAATAACAATCCAATAATACAATACTAGGATCCGGCATAAACCAAAGCCCACTAGTATTGTCCGCCCGATCAGCATCAGTGTACAAGTACACGTATGTGATCGAAGCCCAGTCGTAAAACCATATGACGTCTACATCAATTGCCTGAAGCAGAGAAACCCTCTATATGGGACTCTAAAGACTCAACAGTATGCTGGCAGTGGGTTTAACCACAAGCCGTCGGCGGTATTAGCTGCACGTAACGGCTACCCAGGTATCTGTCGATAAGAAGACTGATGAGCAAACTCACCCGGACTCCTACTGAGCCTATCGGTGACAATCTCCGTACAGTCCGGTCTGTTCGTCTGAGATACTCGCATACCCGCCTAGGGGGTGGTAAACGTCAGACCCCTAACAACGTGATAAATCATGTCGGAGGAGAGCCCAATATACCATGAGAAACTACTGGAGTACATTACCAGTATTTCTCGACTGCCCTAGCCAGGGACTTTGTGTAATGGCTTTCCGAACACTGCGCGATATCAACCCTCAATACCAGGAGAGTCGAATCCTATCTGATCGCTACTGTCTCCAAGTGCTTCGGAACTACACCCGACTACTATCTGTTTGCATGACTCCTTTGAGCGTGGTAGGGTAGTAAGTGCAGTGGGAACACACTCGAGACGAAGTAGCGATGGCAAGTCAACGGACTAAGCTGTACTCATGCCACCTGGGAACTACTACCTGACGATAGGTATAATACCAACCAGCAGTTCCCGACGAGTCCTGTCCAGTGCAACTCACAACCCAGTGAGCACCTGTATACCTTTTCCAGTACGTCGTACTAATGGCTGTAGGACATACCATAGCCCCTGCTGGGATGAGAAGCGTATACACTAGTCTACTCCGGAGTATCGATACCCCGTCTCGATAATCCAATGACTAGGGACTTGTATAATGATGTGCTTATAGACTACCCAGCCCCCACAAGTGTGACTGGCATCACAACGCTAGTAGTCAAGCAAAGATCCTAAGGGTTCTACCAATATGTATAAGCGATATGCTAAAAGAAACACATCCACATATTGAGGTAGAATCAAACCAGGTAGCATACTACCATATCGAGCAAGACTGTTACTATAACTGTGAAATATCCCAAGCATCCAATATGTAATATACAATCCAGTATGATACAATAATAGCCTCTAGGGCATATATCACTAATAGAGGATGGTGCCAATCTTTTCAGGGTTTGCTTCGATTCCTCGATGGATTACCATGAACCCGAGGAACTTCCCACTGGTGACTCCGAACGCGCACTTAGTTGGATTCAGCTTCATTTTGTACTTGCGCAGGACATCGAACGTCTCGCCGAGGTCTTTAGTGTGACCAGTTGACGAGATGGATTTCACGAGCATGTCATCGACGTAGACTTCCATGTTTCTGTCGATCCGAGGTTTGAACAACTTATTGACCAGGCGATGATATGTGGCCTCGGCATTTTTGAGTTCGAAGGGCATCACTTTGTAGCAGTATAGCCCCCGATCAGTGGTGAAGACAGTAAGTTTTTCGTCGGTCGGGTTCATCCTGATCTGATTGTAACCGGAGAAGGCGTCCATGAAGCTCAATAATTCATGGCTGGCCGAGCTGTCTACCAGCCAGTCTATCTAAGAGAGGGGATAGTTGTCTTTGGGGCAGGCCTTGTTCAAATCCGTGAAATCGATGCACATGCGCCATTTCCCGTTTTCCTTCTTGACCATGACCACGTTCGCCGGCCAATCTGAGTAGTCCAGGTTTCTAATAAAGTTAGCGGCGAGCAGTCGATCTACTTCGTCTTCTATCGCCTTTTGCTTGGCCGGTGCAAAGCTTCTCTTCTTTTGTCGGATGGGCTTTGCTTTCGGGTCGATCCCGAGCTAGCTAGCGCCGAACTCGTAGAGAATCCTCCTCGGGTTTCTGGTCCGGTTAAAACTTGATCAGATCCCCTTCAATTTGACCCTCCTTATATCCTTCCTTTGTTATAAGAATCACCTCGGCACCAGCAAGTAAGAGCCGAGCTGGGTGTACTTTTCGTATAAAAAATATAAGGGTGGGGCGGCCAGGTCAGGGGTAGTAGTTGTCCCTTCTTCCATCCACGAATGGAAGGAGAAGTTTGTATTCGTCAGGCCACCCGAGGATGAGGATTGGCCTGTGCCTACACAGATATGTGTTTTGTGCTTACTTAAATTCATCGTTTTCACTTTCGCCTTGGCCTCGGCTTCCGCGGCGCGAGCACAAGACACTAACAATTCCTCCCAGTGTTGTTAGTCGGGAACAGGGCTAAACAAAGGGGCATATAACTCTCGATAGTATTTTGTGTAATACTCTCTACGGCATAACATCTCGTATGATATGTTTGCTCCCCTGAAGCTCGTGAACAAGCTGCCATCACATGTTTGCATGGAAACTTTTGTAGTAAAGGTATATTACAACTACATCGACATCCAGTATCATCTACACCGACGTCATTCGTAATTCCATCTTTATCTACCACTTTCCAATGATGCTTAGAGAATTGACGAAGTTGGCAATGTCTCGTATCCGCATTTCTTTTTGCCAATTTACTCTTATTTTTCGGAGTGAACAGTGTGTCCCGTTTAGCCACCGCTTCATGACAAGTGATGAAGTACATGTTGAAACGGTAGAAGGTTCGAGCAATCAATGCCTATATCGGTAATGCACGGGTTTCTTTAAGAACGCCATTAAAGCTCTCGGAGCAATTCGTAGTCATAATACAATATCTTACACCGCCATCCATACATAATGCCCAAGGATCTTTGTACCCCCTAAACTTGTGTTAATCTAAGTATCTGCCTCTGGATTTAATTCACTAATACGAGCTTTTTTTTAGCATAAATTAAAGGATCCGAAGCACTGCCAGGTTCATACAACAAAATCTGTAATGATTCGTCTTTGATTTTTTTCGAGAAATTAGCTCTGATATGCCTCAAACAGTAACGATGATAATAGGGCGTACGCTAGCCCTGAGCTAGTGCCCTTGGAAGTCCCTTCATCCGATCAGACAACCGAGTAATTTCTCGATGGCTTACGGATATACATACGAATACATGCGAAAAACCATTCCCAATTTGCTTCAGTTTCATTACCGACAACCACAAACGCTAAAGGATACAACCCTCCAACTGCATCTACCCTGGTAGCAACAAGCAAAGTCCCCTTATATTTACCATATAAGTGTATGCCATCAATGCTCAGAACTGGACGACAGTATTCAAATCCCTTAATTGATGGTCTAAAGGTCTAGAACACGCCGGTAAACTGAACTGCTGTTGGAGTCAGGTTTTCGTAGGTGATCTTGTAGATTGTGCCGGAATTGCTCTTTGTGATTGCCTGCAAGTACTGTGGCAGAGTTTGATATAATTTCTCCCAATCCTCAAATATCATGCATAAAGCCTTCCTTCTCACCTCCCACGCTTTAAAATAAGAAACATTAATTTGATATGCCCCTTCCATTTGATCTTGAATGGCATCTGGTGCATATCAAGCCACCTTTTCAGCAGAGGCAAGATGCATTGGCATATAAATGTTGATGTGGCATGTTTGTACCCCACATCCCCTACAATATTTCGGCATGGATACTCCGGATTATATTCCTTTATAGTGAAGTCTTCTTTGGCAACTACAGGTGCAGTCTTCTCTGGTGGATCGCATCAAGGCTGCACAAGCGGGTGATCCCCGATTGCAAAAATTCAGGGCGCAAGTAGAAGCCGGGCTGAGAACGGACTTGATTATACATGAAGATGGCTCTCTGAGATTCGGTAGCAGACTCTGCGTACCCAAGGGAGATGTCCGAGAGGAAGTACTGGCTGAAGCGCATAGTTCAGCTTATTCTGTGCATCCGGGAGGTACGAAGATGTATCGGGACCTAAAGCAGCATTTTTGGTGGAACGGAATGAAGCGGGAAATTGCGAGGTTCGTATCCAGGTGCTTGGTATGCCAGCAGGTGAAAGCGGAGCATCAGAGGACAGCGGGATTGTTACAACCACTGCCGATACCAGAATGGAAGTAGGAGCACATTACCATGGATTTCGTGATGGCCTTACCACGGAGCCCTAGGGGCAATAACGCCATTTGGGTTATCGTCGATCGCCTCACGAAAGCTGCACACTTCATACCATTCCGAGTGGGACAGTTGACAGAGTCGCTGGCAGAGAGATATATGCAGGAGATTGTACGACTTCACGGTGTTCCGGTCAGCATTGTGTCAGATCGGGACACCAGATTCTTGTCGCACTTTTCGAGGAGCCTACAGGAGAGCTTGGGTACCCGCCTCAAATTCAGCACAGCTTATCACCCGCAGACGGATGGACAATCCGAGCGTACGATTCAGACGCTCGAGGATATGTTGAGAGCCTGTATGTTGGACTTTCAGGGTTCCTGGGAGGACCATCTGCATCTAGTCGAGTTTTCTTATAACAATAGTTATCAGGCTAGTATTCAGATGGCTCCTTTTGAAGAACTTTACGGGCGGAAGTGTCGATCCCCAGTATGTTGGGATGATGTGGGAGAACGAAGATTACTGGGCCCCGAACTCATTGTTCAGACAGTCGACAAGGTCCAAATAATCAGGCAGCGGATTAAGACGGCTCAGGATCGACAGAAGAGTTGGGCAGATACCAGCAGGAGGGCACTAGAATTCGAAGTCGGAGATCACGTGTTCTTGAAGATTTCCCCTACCCGTGGAGTTATCAGGTTCGGAGGTCGGGGAAAGCTTAGTCCCCGTTTTATCGGACCTTTTGAGGTGCTAGAGCGAGTAGGAGAGGTGGCCTACCGACTTGCCTTGCCTCCATCGCTAGCTGGTGTGCACAATACCTTCCACGTGTCACAGTTGCGGCGTTATGTTCGGGATGAGAGCCATGTCCTGGACTATTCGGAGCTAGTGTTAGGTACCGATCTATCGTACGAGGAGCAGCCTACTACCATCCTCGACCGTAGAGAGAAAGTGCTGAAGAATAAGGTCATTCCGTTAGTCCGAGTGTTTTGGGGCGGTCGTTCCCCAGGGGAATCCACCTGGGAGCGGGAGGAAGATATCCGCACACGTTTTCCGCATCTCTTTGTGTAGTCCTGTTGTTTTTCTTGTATCCTTGTTAAATTTCGATGACGAAATTTTTGTAAGGGGGGGTATGATGTAAATCCCCGTTTCCATCTCAATAAAAGTTTCTAATTTTCCAAATATCCCCGGGCTTTCCTTTCTTTTCCCTCGAAAATTTTGTAGGAAAGTGGTTGCTTAAATTCCAATATTTAAATTAATCTAAAACTCAAAACCCAAAATTTATTTTAAAACCTAAAACAAAACCCAAACTAAATAAATCATTCTCTTTCTATAAAAACCCTCAGCCCATAGAATTTTCCCCATCAAAATGAAAACAATTAAACATTTAACCCCGGCCCAGCAACTTTCCTCAGCCCGTGTCTATAAAATAAAACCCCAGCCCATTCCCAAATTCCCTATTTTATTTCCTTCTCCTCGGCCCAGCCCGTCCCCTCCTGAGCCACTATAAAAAAAATTCAAGGGAATTAAACAATTAATTTAAACTTCCCCAGCCCAGCCCGTCTCCAAGCCCAACTCCCTCCTGACCCGACCTGACCCGCCTTTACTCCCTCCTTCTTCCCCAACGGTAACTTTTCCCGCTCGCGATCCGCTTCCTTCGCCGCAGCTCACGCCCACGCCCACGCTCACGCCTTGTCGTTACTCCCTCGCGATCCCCTCAATCTCCTCCCCTCGTCTCCCCTATCTCCCTCACACCCTCACTTCTCTCTCACTTTCAAAATTCCTCACCTCTCTCTCTCTCGAAAACCCACTAACCCACTGCACTTGACTCCCTCCAACGACGGCGAACCTCCTCGTCGACCCCTCATTCATCATCCCTCGCTTCTCCTCCACCCACAGAACCCTCCTCCATCTTCCTCCACCAACCTAGAACCCCTACACACCCAACCCCGTACTCCCGAGCTTCACCTGCACCCATTCGACTACCACCGTACACCCTCATGCCGGCGATCCCCCATCTCGTCGTCGACCTCTACACTCTCTTCTCCTCAGCCTCATCTCGCTCACGACAACACCCGAGCCCTACTCTCTCTCTCTTCAAAAATACCAAAACCCAAGAACCCACACACACAACCCGACACCCCGTTGCTCATCACCGGGGCGACGCCGTCGACCGTCGTCGACCCCAGCGCACTCGCAGAGGACCACTAAGCACCCCCTCAACTTCCAGTGACCGTGCAACGGCTCCGGGCAGCTCCGACGTCAAATCCGTATCGCGAGCCGAGGCCGTGCAAACCAATCCACGCCGTTCGACGCGCGTTCGTGACGTTACCGCCGCCGTACATCCACGAAACGTTTCCAGGCAAGTAATTTACTTGCTACATGCTAATCTACACGTATTACAAACTCAAACAGATAAGTTATGAAATTACAATTTCCGATGAAATTACAATTTCCGATAAAATTAAACGACATACCTGTTCGATACGTGATCCCAATGAAAATACTCACCTAATTTGACGGAATTGGATTGTTTCTGTTGGCCCATGTATTGACGAATATCTTGTATAAATCTCACTGGAAAATTACGACTGTTAGTGACTAAAACGAATACCCCCAAATATACCCGTAAAACTAGAAATTTCACGTATCTAAAAGTTGTTAAAATTACCATAAATTATGTATATACTGGAATGATGTGTTAAAGGGCTTAAATCGAAGCCGGCTCAACGAACTTTAACCCCATGTAAGTTTCTAATGGTTTCTGTGCTGAAACTGTGACGATATTTGGATCGGAGTGCGACTCTGGACTGCAGTCCAGAGCGACTCTGGTTACTATTTACTGCCTCATAATGCGTGCCATTTTGTTTCCTGAATTCGTATGTTGTGGAACTCTGCAGTGTATTAAAGTTGAATCTGTTAGATAAACAACACAAATGGTTTCATTCCGTTTTATGGTAGTTTGCTATTTAAATTGTAAATAAAAAGGGCAGGACGTATAACAGTTCAGAACAGATTCAGAAGTGACATACTAATGTTAAACAGTGTATAACTTTCGACGTACAGACGTGATTGAGGATCCATCTATTGAGTTGAATACCCTAATGAAAACACTAGATTTTATTCAACTGTAGCGTCGCTAAATTCTGAACCAAACTGGGTGAATTTCGTGTCGCGAAACGGACGTTCAGTTCAGAAACTGAGTTTCCAGCCGTGAGCACTTAAAATAAAACTGCTGTAACTTGAATGCCGGGAATCCGATCGAACTGAAATTAATTTTGATGAACTGCTGACAGAGTGTACTATTTATCGTATTTGTATCATTTCGTTAAATTCCGAATATATGAATTTATACAAATTTTGTAAGTTGATGACATGGATATTGGTTCATAACATACTTGGCTTGTTAATGGCATACATACACATATCTTACCCCATTTGCCATATACTTAGTATTAGTGCGTGTTAGAGTCAGTGGACATTGCATTATCGTGCGAGATTGATATTGGTCTAGGAGTGACGAATACACCAATGGAAAGTGGACATTCGTGACAGTGATTGATACAGTGAACAGTGATAAAACCGTGCCATTGGTATACTTGTACACGACTAAATCAAAATCATAAATAGTGTAAACCTGGGGAAAAGGGGGAAATCGAAGTGGAAAGAGAATCGTATTTAGCGGAACTGTATTTAGAGGATGATCATTCGAGCAGTGATATATATATATATTAGGTAGGATCTAGCGATCCGGCTGACAGGGTTATATCCCGGGCATGTGGGCCGTTGTCTCGGGTATGTACGAGACTTCTGTTAAACATGATCCTCCTTTCCACTATACGATTTCAAACTTGACCTAGAGACTGATAGGGACACAGATCATACTTTGCATCATATAGTGATATAGCGATTACACGCTTTGTACTTTCATTGTTATTATCTCATTTACATGTTTCACCTCATTATAATAATATTGCTATTATGTCGCTCTGACGACCTGAGTATGCATGCTCAGATCTCGTAGAAGGACCAGCGTAGGAGACGGATCTATCTTTCGAGTTCACGGAGATCTAGTCTGGTGTACTTTCTTTCTTTACTGCTTTCCATAAAAGAGATCGTGAAATTGAACTTGGTTAGTAACTGTTCTTGTTATTTGTAATTTGTGAACAATGGATTTTAATGTAATAATTTAGTGATGTAATTCCTTTAATACTGTGCTTTATTTACTGATTATCATGTAATGCTAGAAGCCGAAGTGTGACTACGGTGGGATTATTCCTTGACCGTAGGAGCATGGCTGGCCTAGTCATCTCTCGTTTTCCGTATTTTGGGAAGCGGGGCGTGACATGGTTCACGCCCCGCTTCCCAAAATATGGAATACGAGGGGTTGACAAGGCCAGCCATGCTCCTACGATCAAGGAAATATCCTGCCGTAGTCACACTTCGGCTTCTAGCTTTACGTGGTAATCAATAAATAATATGCAGGTAATGAGAAATGCAGTAACTGAAACAAAACAATGCAAAGAACTGACCTGATGGAAAACAAAAGGGTATAACTCTGGATAGCTGATCAGGATGTCCGCAATGTACGTCTAGTCCTGGTCCAGGCTAGATCCACTCCTCACTCTGAGCATGCATACTCAGGTCGTCAGAGCGACACAATAGCAATATATATATATATATATATATATATATATGCAGGTGGCAACTTGAACAGTGATAATAGATGTATAACAGTAAACCAATACAGTAAATATATGAACATGGAGTAACCAATGCAGTGTCTAGTAGATCAGGTGAACAGTAAAGCAGTAATATACTATGCCAGGTATGTCAACACAGTAAGAAATGTTTATCAATGCCATTATCCCTATCAGTCTCTAAGTCTCACTGTACAGGTCACTAAGCCTATCGTCAGTCCAAGTGTGAGAGTCAACTACTTGTGAATGTCCTCCACCCAAGGGTAGGACCCAAGGGCAAGGGACCACGGGCCCAAAATGTAACTCACGGTAATAATCATGTACCCTGTAAATCTCCATATATCTCCATATATATAAGCCGGCATGGGACTACCGAGATTCTGTTGAACTCACACTCAAACTACCCCACACCCCGTGGTCTACATCAAACGCCAACCATAACCTCAAATACCGGTCGGTCCATGACAAGTCTGCGCGAGAACTGGAGACAGGATCTCCACAAGCACGTCCTGACTAATACCCAAGATAAATGGGCAGTGTCTGGTGTCTTATCTGTGACACCCATGCAAGAGCTTCCATAAGTGTTCCATACCACTTATAGTCACACTTACACGCGTCCCACAGACGTCGACAATGCAATAGAATAATAGGGTTCACTGATTGTGTACAAGTACGTGTCACTTTCACTTATCCACTTATACACGAACACTAACGTACTTGCCACAATCATCACTAATACCTAACACTGGGTAATGCACATGATCACTAGGTTATCAACGCAGTGACATATGTATGATATGATGAGAAAACAGTATATAAAGCATGATTAAAATGTCATAAATCGGTATTCTACTACTTGCATAATTTATCATAAATAATATATGCCAAAATTTAGCGAAACAATGAACAGGGGATAAGTAGTTTGTGTGATTATCTATCCATCGAATTTAGTTTCACGTCAATCGGGTTTCAGGATCACTAGATATGGCCATTTCATTTTAAGCGTTCACTGCTGGAAATCCGGTTTCAGAATCAGAAGTCCATTTCGCAACGCATTTTAATCCCAGTTGGGATCAGAGTTTAGCGACGCTATAGTTGAATGAAATCTAGGGTTTTCAGTAAGGTTTTCAACTCAATAGACAGATTCTCAATTGCGTCTGTATGTCAGGAGTTATATACTGTTCAATACTAGTATGTCAATTCTGATTCTGTTGGGACTGTTATACGTCCCGATCTTTCAAATTACAGATTAAACAACAAACGATGACGAAACAGAATGAAACCACTTGTGATATCTAGCTAACAGTTTCACCTTTAATAAACAGTGGAGTTACGCAACATACGAGTTAAGGAAAACAAGGTGGTACAAATCACGGGACAGCATACAGTAACCAGAGTCGCTCTGGACTGCAGTCCAGAGTCGTACTCCGATCCAAATATTGTCACAATTTAAGTACAGGAATCATTAGAAATTTGCATAGGGTTATAGTTCGTCGAGTCGGCTTCGATGTAAGCTCTCGAACGCATCATTCCAGTATGTACATAATTTACGGTGATTTTAACCATTTTCAGATACGAGAAATTTCCAGTTTTACTGGTATACTTGGGGTTAATCGTTTTAGTCATTAACAGTCGTATTTTCCAATGAAACTTATACAAGATGTTCGTCACTACATGGGCCAACATTAACAATCCCGTTCCGTTAAAATAGATGAATAATCTCATTGGGATCATGCATCGAACAGGTATATTATATAATCTATCGGGTATTGTGAATATGAAATTTATACGATTTTAGTTCGTAATACGAATAAATTAGCATGTAAGCAAGTAAGAGTACTTGCCTGGAAATGATGAATTGATGGCACGGTAGCAAAGGCAGTCGTGACACGGCACGGGCACGGAGTAGCAAGCACACGACGAGTCTCGGCTAGGCTTGGGCTTGGCTCGAGCTTGGTGACGGGCTGTTGCGGCTAGGGCATTGGGTGAGACGAGGCGAGAGAGAGAGAGAAGTGTAGAGAGAGAGAGAGAGAGAGAAAACAAAGAGAAAGAATTAGAGAGAGAGTGTGAGAAAGAGAGAGACAGAGAGTTTGAGAGAGAGACAGAGGGAAACAGAGAGAGGGAGAGAGAGAGAAGTTGCGGGGGGCGTCGACGACGATGAAGAGGTCGGGGCTGCGAGGGTTAAGCTCGGTGGTAGTCGACGGCGGTGATGAAGGGGTCGGCGAGGGGACAGAGGTTGGAGCGAGGGAAAAATGAGAGGGGTGTAGAGAGTGGTTGTCGGAGGAGAAGCTTGGTGGTGTAGGCGTTGGGGTGAATAGGAGTGGTGAGGTGAGGAGATGAGGGCGATGACGAGGGGGAGTTCGGCGGGGATGCAATGGGTTAGGGTGGCCGGTGATGGGTACAGGGAGGAGGAAAGAAGGGGGAGCTCGGGGTTTTTAGAGAGAGGAGGGAGGAGAAAGGGGAGAGTAGCGATGCCGGCGATGGTGGCGAGGCGAGCGCGGCGACGGTGTGATGTGGGCGTGGGTCGGGAGAGGGAGCGGGAAGAGGAGGAGAAAGGAGAACGAGGGAGAGAGATGGTGAGTTCGAGGGTGTGAGGGAGAATGAGGAGCGGACCGTTGGGGAGCGGGTCGTAGGGGAAACGTGCACGAGCGTGGGCGTGGGCGTGGGCGTGGGGTGCGGCGAAGTGAGCGGGAGGAAAACTAGCCGTTGGGGAAGAAGAAGGAGGGCGAAGCGGGTCGGGTAGGGTGCTACGGGTCGGGTTGGATGAAGCGGCTGCTGGGTGAGGAGAATGGGCCGGGCCAGAACAGAAGTAATAATAAGGAGAAGAAAACGAAAAGGGCCGGCTGAGAAAATTGGGAAAAGAAAATAGGGGAGTGGGCTGGGTTTGCTGGGCTGAAGGAAAGAGTATAGGGTTTTGGGTTTTAAATAGAAAAAGAAATGAGCCGGCTGAAGGAGTTGGGCCAGGGAAGAATTTAAGTTTTAATTTATATGTATTCTTTGGGCTGGGGTGGGAAAAGAGCTTGGGCTGAGGAAAATATAAAAGGGATTGAAATTAGGGTTCGAGGTTTAGAAGGAATAAAATTATAAATAAAATAAATAAAATTCCAGAGTAACAAAATACAAATACTGGTATAAAAAGGGGCTGGGTATTACAGTCGAATGTGACCACCATTTTGAAATTATCGAATGAAGTTTCTAAGGGTATTGTCCAGGGTTCGTACCTGGATTGTTAGCACACGCTACAGTGTACTTTGATTTGGTAATCCTGGCTGTTTTGAATGATCCACACCTTTTAATGGACCATACACTGACTTCTTCAATTAATTTTTCTTTCATCGCAAACATTTGTCCAGCTTGAAATTCGACATTATCGTCCGTTCGCGTCACGCAACGAGTGTCATAAATGATCATATCCTCAGTAGCATATGCTTGTACCATGGCATCATCGATCGCCTCATCTGGATGTGACTCTTCGAACTCAACATATTCGTTGTTAGCATATACTTGATCTACCCACTGATCGTCTACTTTATCTTGGTCTGTGTACCGCATACTATCTTCTTGCATGCCGCCACCTCCTTCACAATCGGTATCTTCATCATCACCATCTTTCTCGTTTTCAGGGTCATCTCTTTCTTCAACATGATGTGAGGAAAATGGTCTCGCATAAGGTGTTCCAATTTCTAAAGATGCACCGGCACCAAACTTCCCTTGCATTGAACTTTTGTGTTCACATATGCTCCCGCACAAAAAATGAAGACTTACGCGACATATAAATTTAAAATTCACTTGTCAATTAACCATGATTCGATATATGAAGAGTATCGTTAGTTTTATTTAATATAGTATGTTACCTATTTCCTCTAGCCACCCCCATTGTGCATTCCATATTGTACAGATTTGATATTGTCTGACTATACAAATCCTAACCACAGTTAAACATATTTGAGTCAACCTGCGTGCCATGGAATGGAACTTGCATGGAATTGAATCCGTCATCAAGCAAGTTCGGCTCTCCGGGACTGCACATAGTCGTATTGAGCATGCGAGTAAACTTCCCCAGTGGTTCGAAAGCTTGATGTGAATGTATTGCTTCTTGAAACGATTCTACTGCTTCTTGATGCAATTCTAATGCTTCTTTCACAACCAACACTTGTATTGATGGATTTTAAGGATACAAGCTAAGCATCGTACTTGTTCCTCGTCATCGGCTACTTCAACGCTTGTGTAGTCCTGACTTATGATCGGAATCTTGCATACCAAATTGATTTTATACTCTCTCGGATTTATCCGGGTGGTTGTATAAATCTTTCGCTTCAACGCGTTGTATGTGCCGATTTATTAACTCTCATCATTTTACTTTTTCCATCAACGTAGTTCGGTCCACCACAAGTTTCAATGTTTAAGGTACCGTTATAATAACAAATCAACACAATATCCTCATTTGCCGCTGTACCTAATATTTACAATAATTTTGAAATTATCAAAAACTCAATAAACAAACTTAAACTCTACAACAACATTCAATTCCGTATTTAATTAAAATCCAGTGCTTATGAAATTTACCCTAACCCTCACCCTAAATACACCTAAACTATTATTTTTTAATACACTAAAATATCCTAACCCTAAACTCTAACTCATTGTCTCCCTTCCCACTAACACCCTAATCCTAAGGATAACACTAACACCCTATCCTCCAAAATTACAATAACCATAATCCCCAACATACCCTAACCCTTACCCTAACCTTTAAAATACCCTAAATTACCCTAACCCTAACTCCCAAAATACCCTAGCCCTAACACTAAAATACCTTAAATTATCTTAACCCTAAGCCAAAATAACCTAACCTGACACCTAAAAAACCTAACCCATAACAAACTAATTTAAAACCAAAATTAAAATAATTTCATTAATTACTTTTTTAAAAAAAACTCACTGTTGAGAAAGAGGGGGATCTCGAGAGGGTGTTGTGATAAGGCTTCGGAGGCGGAGGAGGTGGGCTAGAGATCGCCGGAGAAGATGGCTTCGGAGGTGGAGGAGGCGAGAAGATAGCTGGAGAGAGAAGAGAGAGTTGCGAGGAGAGAGAGACATAGAGAGGCGAAAGGAAAGAGAGATGCGAGAGGAATAAAAAAGGGACAAGGGATTGGGTCACCTGCAGCTGGCAAAGTTAAATATGCATAAGTTGACCAACTCTTATTCCGCACTTTGTACGTGACAAAGTGCGGAATAAGACTTGGCTCACTCATGGGTCATACATATTCCGCTCTTTGAAAGTGCGTGACGTGCTTCGGATCACGTCAAAATGTTACCTTCCGCTGATCTGCTGATGGTGGCGATGGACGGCTGAGATTGGATCTGGAGACTGGCTCCTGAAGTGTGTGGATCTCAATGGGTTTGAGGTTGGTGGGGCCGAGCTACCTGCAAGGAAGTCCCGGGTGGCTGTACCACCGAGGACCCTTCGACGGTCAAGTTAGAGAGGAAATCCGAGCAGAATAACGGCTTAGTGGAGTAAAAATGGCTAACTTAAACCGTCTGAAGGAGGGGTTTATATAGCGGTGGCAGCAGGAAGGCAGGCGCGAGAATCACGCCGGCCGTTACGCCCCCGACGTCACGCCCGCGTAATGGGCGGGATCTCCCATTAATGGCGAGACAGGCTCGTTAATGGGGGATCGTGATGGCGTGGAACGCGGGACATGGCTGGCGGATATCTCGTGCATGGCGAGATTCATGGGATGGCGGTTGCGCCTGTGAGTGGTGTCGTTGGTCGGTCGATGAGACCGAGGAAGATGACCTCGGCGGGAGAGCTCGCAGACGAGCGGAAGAGCCGAGGTATCTTGGTTCTGCGGAAGCCCGGAGATGAGCTAAGAGGCCGAGGAGGCCAATTGTGCAGGGGACTCGGAGGTGAGCCGACGTTTGTTTGTAGGACGGGCATAGGAGTGGTCTGGTCGGCCACTGTGGGTCCTTTCTTGCATGCTCTGGGACACGTCATCTGCCACGTATCATGATCTGGGAGATCACCGATATCGAGCATCATCATTAGCCCCCCACTCTCGTCCCGACCAGCTGATGGGTCGGGTCGATGCCGGGTCACCCGAGGTGACCTCCTTTCCGAAGATATCATCGGGGGGTGTCCCTGGGCAATCGGCTGTATTTTCTGGACGATGCCAGCAAATCAGGGGTGAGATCTTTGCATTAAAGAGGGTGCGCCGGATCGTGCGTATGTTCACTGAAGTGACAGCCCATGTGTCGGGCGCTGGTTGGCTGACACGACGGGCCGCAGACCTCTGACGTCTGATGGGGTACGGCCAATGCGCGTGCGACAGGTGGAGCGATCATGGCCGTCGAATGCATTTAGCCGTTTCGGTAGGAGATGACTGTCGCTGTAGGATGTGTACACTGGCAGCTATAAATAGAGGTGGGGTCCCTATCAAGGCCCATACCTCTACAAATTTTCCTCGTCCTGAGTCTTGTTAGCTCGGCGCTCTCTTTTTTTAGGTCGGATCTTTGCGTTTTCTCTCCCGAGGACTTCTCTCCATCAGGTTAGACGTCTTCTTTTTCTTTCTTCTGCTTCTTATCCTTCTGAATCGAGCCTGCCTCTCCCTTTGGCAGGACAAATGGATCGATCCAGGGCTCTTGGAGCCCTCGGTGCTCAGTCCCGGAGGGGGGCCGGAAGGCGGCCGTGCCTTCGGCTGACCTGAGCCCCGCACCAAATGTGCCGCCGACGGTGGGGCCATCTGCCTCGTCACGAGCTCCCGATGATTGTCCCGGTGGCGGCCAAAGGCGTCTACGGGTTCCCGAGCCCCAGACGAGGGATGCAGGAGAGGACGAAGACGGGGTTCCTCTTAAGAGGAAGAGGACGGTCTCTCGGGCGCCACCGACGGAGATTCCGGAGGGGATTCCTATGCAAGAGGGGGACGTCCATTTCGTGGTCCCATCAGGGCTTTCCATTGCTGCCAGCCTGCTTGCTGGTATGGAGGAGTCGGCTGAGGGCAAGATTCCGCGGGGAACCCTGAGGGCCCAAATGGCGGCTATAGCTCAGGAGGCAGTGCAGGTATGTACTCCCTCATGTGTTATTTTGAGCGCCCTTTCTTTAGTTCGAGTGTCTCTAAGTCTTTCTGTTGTTTTTCGTCAGGTCCTTCAGCACTGCGCCCTCGTTACTCGCATGGAGGCCGAAGGGGCTATCCATGCTACGAGGCCGGCGGGAGAGTCTTCTTCGGAGGCCGAGGATCTGCGACTTGAGCTGCGTCTGGAGAGGGAGAGGATGGCCGTCCTTGAAGCCCGATCGGCCATCGCGGAGCTCGCCGTCTCAAAGTGCCGGGAGTCCTATCACCGCCTAAGTGAGTCCCACTGAGTCATCGAAGTAAAGTTGGTGAAAGCGGCCGATCGCTTTGCAGCCATGAAGAGGGCGAGGGATGCCAGCACGCGGGATGCCGAGGCGGCGCTTCAGGCGGCGGAGGTTGCCGAGATTCGGGCTAGAAAGGCGGTGACTGATTACAAGGGGTCGGACCAGTTTTACGTCGACCTCGGCGAGGCCTCCGCCATTGCATGGAACAAAGCTCTTGATGCCGTCAAGGAGCAGTTTTCGGAGTTTGCCGACGGTGAGCTCCGTGCTCGGGTCCCACTTTCAGTGGCCATGCCTCCGGCCGATGGTGATGAGGGAGGTGAGGTCTAGGCTGGGCTTACGGCCCGAACTTTTTGGTTTTTCCTCCTCTCTCTTTTGTAAGCCTCCGGGTAATTTGATAAGGCTGGGGAGCCCACAATACCCTTGTAAAGACTTTTGGCTTTGTGAATAAAAACTTTCTGCATTCGTATTTGCACGCGTATTTTCCTTTGTCGGTAAACACTTGTATTTGCACAGTATTGCCTTCGTGTTGTGTCAGTTCTTCGTCTAGCGATTACACGTCGAGTTGAGTCTGTTCATTTGCCAAATGTACAAAGACCGGCGGGAAGACGGTATCTCCATGGCCCCGAAGTCGGGGTGGAGATCGCTCAGACGTAGATAGACCGGATGTCTCTTGGTGAGGGCTTTTGTTCGTTAGTCGTGGGAGGCATGGAGAGGCATGCTAAGGATGGGCCGAGCAGGGTAGCTGCTCGGTTGCCTCCTGGCGAGGGCTTTGATCCCTAGCGTTATGGGGTAGGGAGCTACCGTCCAGGGATAACCGAGCAAGGGCGGGCCGGGTTGCCTTTTGGCGAGGGCTTTGATCCCTGGCGTTGTGAGGTAGGGAACTACTGGTCAGGGATAACCGAGCAGGGGCGGGCCCGGTTGCCTCTTGGCGAGGCCTTTGATCCCTGGCATTGTGGGGTAGGGAGCTACCAGCCAGGGATAACCGAGCAAGGGCGGGCCCGGTTGCCTCTTGGTGAGGACTTAGATCCTTAGCGCGGGAGGGGCCATAAGAAGCCTACTAAGGATGGGCCGAGCAGGGTTACTGCCCGGTGCCTCTTGGCGAGGGCTTTGATCCTTAAAGACGGGCCGAGCAGGGTTGCTGCCCGGTGCCTCTTGGCGAGGGCTTTGATTCTTAAGGACGGGCCGAGCAGGATTGCTGCCCGGTGCCTCTTGGCGAGGGTTTTGATCCCTGGCGTTGTAGGGTAGGGAGCTACCAGCCAGGGATAATCGAGCAAGGGCGGGCCCAGTTGCCTCTTGCGAGGGCTTTTGATCCTTAGCGCGGGAGGGGCCATAAGAGGCCTATTAAGGACGGGCCGAGCAAGGTTGCTGCCCGGTGCCTCTTGGCGAGGGCTTTGATCCTTAAGGATGGCCAAGCAGGGTTGCTGCCCGGTGCCTCTTGGCGAGGGCTTTGATCCCTAGCGTTGTGGGGTAGGGAGCTACCAGCCAGGGATAGCTGAGCAAGGTAGCCGCTCGGCTGCCTCTTGGTGAGGGCTTTGATCCCTGGCGTTGTGAGGTAGGGAGCTACCAGCCAGGGATAGCCGGCGGGGTAACCGCCCGGCTGCCTCTTGGTGAGGGCTTAGATCCCTGGCGTTGCGAGGTAGGGAGCTACCGGCCGGGGATAGCCGAGCAGGGTATCCGCTCGGCTGTCTCTTTGCGAGGGCTTTTGATCCTTAGCGCGGGAGGGGACGTTAGGGGCCTACTAAGGATGGACCAAGCAGTGAAGCTGCTCAGCTGCCTCTTGGTGAGGGCTTTAATCCTTAGCACGGGAGGGGCCGTAAGTGGCCTACTAAGGATGGACCAAGCAGTGAAGCTACTCAGTTGCCTCTTGGCGAGGGCTTTGATCCCTGGCGTTGCGAGGTTGGGAACTACCGGCTGGGAATAGCCGAGGAGGGGAGCCACTCGGCTGCCTCTTGGTGAGGGCTTAGATCCCTAGCATTGCGAGGTAGGGAACTACCGGCCGGGAATAGCCGAGCAGGGAAGCCGCTCGGCTGCCTCTTGGTGAGGGCTTTGATCCCTAGCGCTTTGGGGTAGGGAGCTACCAGCCAGGGATAACCGAGCAAGGGCGGGCCCGGTTGCCTCTTGGCGAGGGCTTCGATCCTTAGCGCGGGAGGGGCCGTAAGAGGCCTGCTAAGGACGGACCGAGCAGGGTTGACGCCCGGTTGCACAATAATTTGCCGACCCTCCAGATGTGTGAACATCGGGAAGGGTAATAGTCACGGATGACATGTGTCAGGGACGTACGGGGGGAAGGCGGAAAGTTTCGTGAAGCCGCGTCAGTATCGCCACGTGGCGACGTGGCATTGGAGTAGCTGCCTCGATTCCCAAGATTCGCGCCGGTATGCATGAGAATCCGGGTCCTTGAAGATTTGCTTGGGGTTATAAATAGAGAGGAAGATGGCAGCTCCTCCGGCATCGCTTTCTTTGAGATGACCGGGCGCGTGTATTTGATCGAAGAGATCATCTCCCTTGATGATGTCGCTTTGTATGACCAATCTATGACCGAGGATGGGCACCGGGGAGTGGTTCAGCGCCTAGAGGATCACTTTGGCCGGCTTCTCCCTCGGCGGTCGTCCCTGCTTCAGATGTTGATGTACGCGATCTGGAGGGGGTCCCCGGGTATGGACAACCCCTTCACTGAGGACCTTCTGGACGAAGCGCTCGACAAGGTGCGTTCGATCTTCCTGTTCGGCCTCATCTCGAAAGCCAGGCACGATCGATCCTTGGCTCTCATCCTGGAGTGTTTCAAGATGAGGTACGTCGTGGGCCGAGGTTCAGAGGGCGGTGCGTCGGGTGCTTCTGTGGCGTCTCGGGTCCACGCGCTACGTCGGTGGGAGCGGGTTATAGCGGCGAAGGCCCAGCTAACAGAAATCTACTCTGAGTATCACCAGGAGTACTTCCTTGATCCCGTTCCACCTTTGTTGTAACCTTATCTTTTTCTGTAAGGCTGAGGAGCCCATAGTACCTTTTTGGATGAATAAGACTCTTCTTTTGCAATGTTCTAGCGTTCCCTTCTTGTTATTTGAATGGAAAGGACTTTTTAGAAAAATTTACATTGTCTTTGTGAAAGGAGAGGTACACACTCGTAGGTATTCGTTTCACTGGTACAGCTTGAGCTTCTCAGTGTTGTAAGGCCGTGGAAACTTGTGCCCGTCCGCGTCCTGTAAGCGGTAGGCTCTGCCGGGAAGTACCTCGGAGACGAGAAAAGGACCGTCCCATTTCGGGGAAAACTTATGTGGACTGCCTTGATCGACGAACTCGTTTTGCCATAGGACCGGATCTTCGGTCCTGAAGGAGCGACGCTTGACCCACGCGTTGTAGTATCGGGCAGTTTGCTGGTGATTGGCGGCAGCCCTGATCTGAGCCCGATCTCGTTTCTCCAACAAGATGTCCAGGTTGGCCCGTAGTGCCGTGGTTTTTACTTCGTTGTCGAAGTGTTCAACCCGGCGACTGGGTATCCCGATCTCCGCTGGGACCATTGCCTCGGTCCCATAGCAAAGCCTGAAAGGGGTTTCCCCGGTGGGGGTCTTCTTTGACGTGCGCAGGGCCCATAAGACCCAGGGCAGTTCCTCGACCTAACTGCCTTGGCGTCCTTCTAGGCGGGTCCGGAGACCTCGGAGAACATCTCGGTTAGCAACTTCGGCCTGCCCGTTGCATTGGGGATGTGCGACCGCGGCAAACTTCATGAGGATATGATATTCATTGCAGAAATCCTTCACTTTCTCGTTTTCGAAGTTCGTCCCGTAGTCAGTGATGATACACCTCGGGATGCCAAACCGGAGTATCAGGTTGTTCTGCAGGAACTTGATGGTCGTGGCAGCATCCAGTTTCCTGATGGGGACGGTCTCAATCCACTTCGTGAAGTAATCTACTGCGACGAGGACATATTTGTGCCCGCCCGCACCGGTAGGGAACTGGTCTATCATGTCCAATCCCCACTGGGCGAATGGCTACGGGGAGGTTAGGGCGGTTGGCTCGGTAGCCGGAAGGCGAGGTATGCTTCCATGGAGTTGGCAACTTTTGCATCTCCTGACGATCTTCTGGGCGTCTTGGTGAATAGTTGGCCGGTAGTACCCCTGGAACAATGCCTTCTGGATCAAGGTAAGGTCCCCTTGGTGTGCGCCGCCGACCCCTTCATGGATTTCTCGGAGGACGTAGTCGGCTTCGCGGGGGTCGACGCACCGGAGCAGGGGCTGAGTGAAGGACTTCTTGTAAAGGTTCCCGTTGCTCCAGACGAAGTGACGGGCTTTGGCTCGGAGACGGCAGGCTGCTCCGATCTTCTGGGAGCGTACCTTCCCTTAGGAATTCCACGAGGGGCTTCCTCCAGTCTTGGCCTTCTTGTTGGGCCGTGTTTACATGAAGTATTGTCGCCCCGTCTTCCACGCTGGGCCGTGGCAAGGTCTCGAAGAGGATAGATCGCTTATTGTTGGCCGAGTAGGATGAAGCCAGCTTGCTCAGGGCGTCGGCTTGGGCATTGAGCTGCCTGGGTATTTGCTCTACCTGGACTTCATCAAAGTTCTTCCGAAGTTTTCTTACCTCGGCCAGATACTTCACCATTAGAGGTTCCCGAGCCTCGAAGTGGCCGGTCACTTGGCCAACGATTAGGGCTGAGTCACTGCGGATTCGAATTGTTCTCAACCCAGCCCGGAGTCCATGCGCAGTTCAACCAGTAGGGCCTCGTACTCTGCCGCATTGTTTGAGGCCTTGAATTCGAGCTTTAGAGAGTACTCCATTTCTGCCTCGTTCGGGCCCCGAATGATGAGGCCGGCGCCACAGCCTTCCTTGGTTAAGGACCCGTCGACGTAAATGACTCACTCAGGGACCGAGTCGGGTCTCCCCACGATCGGGTGTTAAGCCGCGAGGTTCGGCGTGGACTCCGGCTCCTTGCTGGGGATGGTGCACTCGACGATAAAATCGACCAGGGGTTGTGCCTTGATGGCCTGCCTCGGACGGTATTTTATGTCAAACTGGGACAGCTCCCACCTCTACTTCTCTAAACGGCCCGAGGATTCGGGTGAGGCGAGGATAGCCCCCAGCGTGTGCTTGGTGAGAACGAGGATGGTGTGCGCCTGGAAGTAGTGTCGTAGCTTCCTTGAGGCCACAATGAGTGCCAAGACGATCTTCTCTATGGCCGGATACCCCGTTTATGCGTTTTTGAAGACGTGGCTCACGTAGTATACCGACTTCTGCACTTCTTCGACCTCTCGAATGAGCACTGAGCCTGCTGCTTGGTCGGATACTGCCAGATACAGTGATAGCTCATCTCCTTCAACTGGTCCGGTAAGCAGCGGTGGCGTCGCAAGGTACCTCTTTAATTGGTCAAAGGCGGTCTGGCACTCTTCTGACCACTCGAACCTCGGGATTTTCCTTGGAGCTTTGAAGAATGCGAGGCACTTCTCCCCAGACCTCGACATGAAACGGCTCAGAGCGGCTACCCGCCCTGCAGTCGCATGATCTCGACGTTGGTCTTGGGCACGGTCATGTTGAGGATAGCATCGATTTTTTCTGGGTTAGCCTCGATCCCACGGTGGGTGACCATGAAACCGAAGAACTTTCCCCCGGTGACCCCGAATGCGCACTTGGCGGGGTTCAGTTTCATCTTGAACTTGCGGAGTACCTCGAAGGCCTCGCCCAGGTCCTTGGCGTGGTCGGTCGACGAGACTGATTTGACGAGCATATCGTCGACGTAAACTTCCATGTTCCTGCCGATCTGTGGCTTGAATACGCGGTTGACCAACCGTTGGTACGTAGCTCCGGCGTTCCTGCGGCCGAAGGGCATCACCTTGTAGCAGTATACCCCCCGGTCCGTTGTGAATGCGGTAAGATCTTCGTGTGCCGGATTCATACGGATCTGATTGTAGCCGGAGAAGGCATCCATGAAGCTCAATAGCTCATGGCTTGCCGAACTGTCGACGAGCTGGTCTATCCGAGGTAGGGGATAGTTGTCCTTGGGGCAGGCCTTGTTGAAGTCGGTGAAGTCGACGCACATGCGCCGCATCCCGCTTGACTTCTTGACCAGGACTACGTTCGCCAGCCACTCCGAATAGGGTACGTTCCGAATGAAGTTGGCGGCGAGGAGCCGATCCACTTCATCTTCGATAGCCTTTTGTTTGACCGGGGCGAAGCTTCGCTTTTTCTGCCTGACGGGTCGGGCCGTAGGATCAACCCTGAGCTTGTGAGATATGATTTTGGGGTCGATCCCAGGCATGTCAGCAGGCACCCAGGAGAACACGTCGGAGTTATTCCTGAGGAAATGAACCAGGTCGTCTCGCTGAGTTCCTGTCAGAAGCGATCCGATCTGGACGATCTTTTCGTCGTCCCCTTCTACCAGGGGGACCTCTGTCAGTGGTTCGACCGGGGTTCCTCGGACCTCTTTTTGCTCGTCTCGAGTGTCCAGAGAACCCCTGATGTTGCCTTCAGCCTCGACATCGTCGGTCGGCTGCTCAGACGAAGATGACGCGGTGAAGCATACCTTTGCAATCCGCTGGTCTCCATAGATCCGACCTATCCCTCCCTGATCGAGAGGGAACTTCATCGCTAGGTAGTAGGTCGATATCTGGGCCCGGAGGGAGTTCAGCGTTGGGCGACAGAGGTGGATGTTGTAGGCCGATGGGATTCTTGCTACGATGAATTCCACAGGCACTGTTCGCGTGCGGCCGGCCTCCCTGACGTTAAACTGCAGAGTGACTACCCCTTCCGCCGGGATGGAGTGGTTGGTGAATCCTGAAAGGACGTGGGAGGTCGGCCTTAGGTCTGTAAGTCGATGTACTACACCCCAATACTTGTGGGGAGGCGGAATTTTCAAAAACGAACTTGTTTAGTGAACAAACATCGACTAACCGCTTGAATCGAAGCTAAACGATAACTAACCAAACATATAGTTGTTCTAAACTACTATGTTTAGGGATTATACCTATCGAACCAAGTCCTTCGTCTTTACGATCTCCTCGTCCTCCTCGGCCTTCTCTAGGTAGTAGACGATCCACCCGAGAGCAAAACTCCAAGCTAAACCTCTAAACTTGAGGCAACTAACCTTCTTGGATTGCTAATCAAAGAAGCTATGATGAAATAGAGTGATGGTTATGGATTGATTAGTCTTACTAACCCTTGTACTCAACTCATGAGAAGGGAGGATTAGTCTTTGAAGAGGGAGAGCTTGAGGAGAGAGAAGGTGAGAATGAATATCAAATGAGAATAGTAAATCTATCATAATAAATATGAAGCATTCTTATTTATGAAACAAGAATAATTCATAATGAATAAGCATGCTTCACAAATATCTAATGGTGATTCATTGTCATGACTCACTAAGCATTTATCATGCATTAATGATATGCATGAATCACCCTCATGACTCACTAAACTCATTTAATGCAAATGACACATAACCCTCCTTAGTCACCATCTTCTAGAAGCTTCTCGAGTAATTACGAGAACGCCCCTCCGATCCGTAAAAATACGGAAAAACTTTAGACTGTATAAATCCAATAACCGGATACCAGTAACTGGCTTAAACCAAAGCCGACTGGTAAAAACTGTCCGAAAGTCGTACGCGCGTAAACGCACGTATGCGTCCGAACCCTTTGTCGCAAAACCATGCGACCTCTATATCGTTTCGCCTGGAGTAGGAAACTCTCTGTGTGGGACTCTAGAGACTCGACTACTACGCTGGCAGTGGGTTTAACCACAGACCGCAAGCGGCACTAGCTGTACGTAACGGTCCCCAGGTAGTTGTCGATAAGAAGGCCGATGAGGAAACCCATCCGAACTCCTACTGAGTCTGATGTGACAATCTCCATACAGTCCGGTCCGTTCGTCCAAGACTATCGCATATCGGGCCTAGGGGGCGGCAAGCGTCAGTCCCCTAATAGCGATATAAGTCGTGTCGGAGGGAAGCCCATTACACCCTGAGAAACTACTGGAACCTACCAGCAAATCTCGCTTGCCCTGGCCAGGGACTTTGCGTAATGGCTCTCTGACACAGCACGATATCTACTCCCAATACCGGGAGGGACGAATCCTGTCTAACCGCTACTGCCTCCAAGTGCTCGGGACTGCACCCAACTGCTACCTGTTTGCACGACTCCTTTGAGCCGTGGTAGGGTAGCAATCTAAGAACAGTGGGACACACTCGAGGCGAAGTAGCAGTGTCAAGTCTGCGGACTATGCTGTACTCATGTCACCTGGGAACTGCTCACTGACGACTGGTATCAAACCAACCAACAGTTCCCTGTGAGTCCTGTCCGGTGTACCCGTAACCTAACGAGCACCTGCATACTATCTCCAGTACGACGTACTGACGGCTGTGGGACAGACCATCTCCCCAACTGGGATGAGAAGCGTACACACTAGTCTACTCCGGAGTATCGATGCTCTGTCTCGATAATCCAACGACCAGGGACCTGAATAAGGATGTGCTTGTAGACTACCCAGCCCCCACTAGTGTGACTGCCATCACAACGCTGGTAGACAAGCAAGATCCTAAGAGCTCTATCAATACGTACACTCACATATTAAGATAGAAAAACCAAGTAGCATACTACCATGTTTAGCAAGACTGTTATATACATGTGAATATCCCAAGCTTCCATTAAGTAATATACAAACTAGTATGATACAGTAATGGCCTTCTAGGGCATAAACACTAACAATCTCCCACTTGCACTAGGGCCATGTACTGGCATATCGTAGACCGATGATCTCGAGTAGCCTCTCGAACTGAATCTGAGGTAGGGCCTTCGTGAATGGATCAGCAATGTTCTCTTCAGAAGCAACTCTCCGAACCTCGATCTCCTGACGATCAATGATCTCCCTGATCAGGTGATACCGCCTCAAGATGTGTCTGGACTTCTGATGGGACCTTGGTTCCTTCGCTAAAGCTATAGCTCCGTTGTTGTCGCAATACAGAGGTATTGGATCAACTATGGTAGGAACCACCTGAAGTTCTGTAAGGAACTTCTTCATCCAGACTGCTTCTTTTGCGGCATCGCAAGCAGCTATATACTCCGCTTCCATCGTCGAGTCAGCAACGGTGTCCTGCTTGGAGCTCTTCCAGCACACCGCCCCTCCATTGAGGGTAAAGACATAACCCGACATGGACTTGGAATCGTCCTTATCACTCTGGAAGCCGGAATCAGCAAAGGCCTCCAACCTGAGGTCTTTTCCGCCGTAAACCAAGAACATCTCCTTAGTCCTCCTCAGGTACTTGAGAATATTCTTTACTGCTATCCAGTGTTTCTCCCCTGGGTCTGACTGATACCGGCTTACCACGCTCAGTGCGTAAGCAACATCTGGTCTGGTACACAACATCGCATACATTATAGAGCCTACCGCAGAAGCGTAGGGTATAATAGACATGCGTTCCCTTTCCAAATCAGTCTTGGGAGACATCTCTTTGGAGAGGGTGATTCCGTGATAAGCCGGTAGGTTACTGCGCTTAGAATCTTCCATACTGAATCTTTTCAGTACAGTGTCGATATACCTGGACTGCGAAAGTCCCAACATCCTCTTGGATCTATCACGATAGATCCGGATCCCCAGAATGTACGAGGCATCACCCAGGTGTTTCATGGAGAACCTGTGTGACAAGAATCCTTTGACAGATTGTAGCATAGGAATGTCATTTCCTATCAATAGAATGTCATCCACGTACAAGACGAGGAATACGACACTTCTGGCCACAACTTTACTATATATGCACGGTTCATCTGGATTTTTGATAAAGTCATATTCTTTGACTGTCTCATCAAAACAGATGTTCCAACTCCGTGATGCCTGCTTTAGTCCATAAATGGACTTAAGCAGCTTGCATACTTTCTCGCTGCTCCCACTCTGATTGAAACCCTCTGGCTGATCCATATAGACGCTCTCTTCTAAATTTCCATTCAGAAAAGCCGTCTTTACGTCCATCTGCCAGATTTCATAATCATGGAAGGCAGCAATAGCAAGAAGGACCCGAATGGATTTGAGCATAGCCACTGGAGAAAAGGTTTCGTCATAGTCCAAACCAGGTCTTTGACGAAAACCCTTTGCAACAAGTCTAGCCTTATAGGTTTCCACCTGTCCATCTACACCAATCTTTTTCTTGAAGATCCATTTGCATCCTATGGGTTTTACCCCATCTGGAGCAAAGTCCAAAGTCCATACTTTGTTGGTGTACATGGACTCCATCTCGGTCCGCATTGCATCTAGCCATCGTACCGAGTCGCCGCTCTGGATGGCCTGCCGGAAGTCAGTAGGTTCACCATCATCTATGATGCAATCCTCTCTATCCCCATCTATGAGAAAACCGTAGTATCTCTCAGGCGGATGAGACGGCCTACTACTCCTGCGGAGGGGTGCGGGAATGTCCTGTTCTTCTTGAACCTCTGGTTCTACCAAACTTTCAGTAGCAGTTTGTGGTTCTGGAATTTCTTTCAGTTCTACTACGCTCCCACTCTTCTGATTTTCCAAAAATTCAGTTTCTAAGAAGCGGGCATAACGAGAAACAAAAACCTTTTGTTCCTCTGCGTAATAGAAACAATATCCATGAGAGTTCTTTGGATATCCCACAAACTTTCACTCTACTGAGCGTGCCTCGAGCTTGTCCGGATGCTGCTTTTTTACAAAAGCTGGACATCCCCATGTCTTCAGGTACTGAAGATAGGGTTTCTTCCCACTCCACATCTGATATGGTGTGGTAGGCACAGTTTTGGTTGGAACTCTGTTCAAAAGATATGTCGCTGATTCTAGCGCATAACCCCAGAAAGATCGCGGTAACTCAGCATTACTCATCATGGATCGTACCATATCCAATAGGGTTCGATTCCGTCTCTCCGATACACCGTTATGCTGTGGAGTGTATGGAGGAGTAAGCTGAGAGAGAATTCCTTTCTCTTTTAGGTAACCTAGGAACTCGGCACTTAAGTATTCTCCACCTCGATCAGATCTTAGTGTCTTAATACTTTTGCCGGTTTGGTTTTCTACTTCATTCTTATACTCTTGGAATTTCTCAAAAGCCTCGGATTTATGTTTCATCAGATAAATGAATCCGTATCTTGAGTAATCATCCGTGAAAGTAATGAAATAGGAAAAACCCACCTCTTGCATGTGTAGACATTGGACCACATACATCGCTGTGTATGAGTCCTAAGAGCTCGCTCGCTCTTACTCCTTGTCCAGTGAATGGAGTCTTTGTCATCTTTCCTTTGAGACAAGATTGACAAGTGTCATAAGATTGATATTCGAACGAGTCCAAATATCCTTCTCTATGCAACTTAGTCAACCTTCTCTCATTGATGTGACACAGTCTACAATGCCATAAGAAAGCTTTATTTAAATTTGGAGACTTTCTTTTTAGTGTGTTCTGGACATTGAAAATTTGGAGTTGGTTTAAAACATATATGCCGTTATTTAGAGTACCGGACCCAATCAAACCATGATTAAGGTGGATGTTAACAACATCTCTTACAAACGTGAAATCATAACCTTTATTTGATAACAAGGAAACTGATATGATATTACACGTTAAACTTGGTACAAAATAACAGTTATGCAAAACCAAAATGTGTCCACTTGTCAATCCTAGGTGATAATCCCCTACGGACGCAGCTCCCACGCTAGCTCCGTTAGCAACCCTGAGGATCATATCACCTTCCTTCAGCACTCTACGGTTTCTCAGTGCCTGCAATGAGTTGCAAATATGAGATCCTGATCCGGTATCCAATACCCAGGAAGTAGAGTTGATCGACAGACAATTCTCAATTACAAACACACCTGAAGTCGAAGCCACAGCTTGCTTCGGTTCCTGGTTCTTGGCGATCCACGCCTTGCAATCCTTCTTCCAGTGCCCTTTCCTGTGACAATGGAAGCACTCATCCTGGCCAACTACCGGTTCTGCAAGCTTTTTCTTTCCCTTCTTTCCCACCTTACTAACACCTCCTCTAGGTTTGGGTGCGGCCTTCTTCTTCCTTCTTTTGGCCCTAGCCTTGGACCCGGAAGAAGATGCACCGCCAACAAACATAGCGGGTGTTTCCCTTGCCTTCTGCAAGGTGCCCTCTGCACTCCTTAACATGTTCAGGAGTTCCGCAAGTTCAACTTCTTTTCCTTGAAGATTGAAGTTGAGGATAAACTGGGCGTAGGTGGGAGGAAGGGACTGGAGAATAAGGTCTGTATAGAGCTCATTATCCAAAGTCGTCCCAAGGTCTGCGAGCTCTTCAATATAGCCGATCATCTGTAGGACATGTTCACCTACCGATGACCCGACAGCCAACCTCGCTCGAAACAAGTTCTTAGAGGTCTCGTATCTTGCTATACGAGATTGCTCTCCATAAAGTTCCTTTGTATGGAGAAATATGCCATCTAGGGACATATCCTCGTGCCTCCTCTGATGTTCATTGTTCATCGAGGCAAGCACGATGCACTTGGCTCTCGCGCAATCTAAATCCCAGGTTTTGCGGATTTCCTTATCCGCATTGCTGGATTTGGGACCAGGGACAGCAGGTGCCGTAGCGGTGAGGACGTACCCCAGTTTGTCATAGGTCAAAGCCATTTTGACATTCCGCAGCCAATCTTTATAGTTTGGCCCAGTCAGTATATTTTTCTCTAAAAGTAACTTAAGTCCAGTCATTTTCAGGGTCGCTGCAATTAGGAGAGAGAGAAGAAAACTCTTTAGCATGATGCTCTTGCAAGTTTATAGTGGTTTTTAGTTTATCTAAACTGGATGGCTCCCACTGTTTCTCGAATCCTTCTTCAAACCATAAAAGAAGAATTAGCCAGGACTATTCTCACCGTACAATACTTGCTTAACCGTTCAGCCAGGCCAGTGTCGATACTTCGAGGGAGGTTTTCCAACGCTTTCACGAAGTTCCTTAATTAAATAACCTCTTTTCTCTGGGGGCGTAACCCCGCTGACACCTTTCTGGACACCTACTAGGTTTATAGCATTAATCGTTAAGTGACGAATATCCTGATAAGTAGCATATACTCACAGTAGGATCGGGATCCAAATATCATCGTATGATAATGTTGAAGGAATCCTACCAACATTCATCAAACTCCAAATGGTATGCATCTCTTTGCAAATTTCAGTTTCTTTAGAAATTCCCGATATAAGTTTTTGCCCCATGCTCTTATGACCTTGACGTATGCCAACAAATCATAAGTCACATGTCAAGTTCTGCCCATCATTATCTTGTTAATTTGAACCCACCCGTATATACCCTTGACGTATGCCAACAAGGTAATGCGACTGTCCCAAACCAACACATCTATCTATGCAACAAATGAATACCCCAGCAGCTACCAAACACTATGCCTTGACGTATGCCAACAAGCATAGCTTGAATACTACTGACCATCCATAAGAAATGACGGAGGGCTACGACTGGTTTTGGCGAAACCGTGAACGTAGTGAACTTGATATAATCGAAGGAACCTGATAGCTTTTAAAAGGAGTGGTTAAAGCTCCGCATTTAAAAATATCTGTTTTTAAAATTAACCGAGTGGTTTCTTTTAAATTGTTCCAACGATTTAAACTTTGGTTTGTTTTTCTTTGCATTATAGATAATGCGTCCCATCATTAACCTATCATTGCAGAAAACAACGAAAATACAACGTCCTCTTATGCCATCCGCATTCGCCACGGGGTCCCGTCATCACCCGTTAGGTTACTTAACTAACGACAGAGCGGGGGCTGGGCTAGCGCGGGTGTAAAACATAAGTGACGTCTAAATAGCTATCATAAATATAGATATTTTACATTCGTCTGACGCAATGATATACATTCCAGAACACAGATAAACAATATTGGATTTGCAAGCAATCTGTATTTCTTTTGAGCCTGCAAGAAAAGACAGATTACACAGTTGTGATGAATAGCCGTTACCCCACCCTCGACCCCTACGGGTACGGCAAACTACCCGCCCGGCAGTTTGTGTACCCCACCTTGGGTCAGTCCTAGGAGCAAAAACAGTAAAATGAAATAATACAACGGTGGCTACAACCGCAACCTGGATGTGCCCCGCAAAAATAATATTACAACAAATTACATTTACAACAAATGAATTAAACAATAACCCATTGCTAAACCCCGGCTATACACCACAACAGTCCAATACAGTTCATATGCACAAACAGATATAACCATTACAGAAATGTGCAACCCCCTGCCAACCGACATACTAGCAGTTAGGGGAGGTTTACGAACACATTAATCAATCACAGATATAATCCAACATGCAAATACTGTACAATTTCGATCGATTAAACATCTTTAATATTGCTCCAAAAACTGCTCTGTAAACAGGAAACCTGAGCAAAATTAAAATATTCCAGAAAACCCCAAATACCAGAGAGGACCCACACATGAAAGATGAGTCCATGACTCGGCAACTCGGCCGCGGAACCGCGGCGGATCGGTGGGATCCGCCGCGCTTCCGCGGCGCTTTAGCCGAATCATGGGCTCAAATTTCATGGGTGTTCTTCTGGACCCTTTTCAAGCTTTCTGAACTCACCTGAAAAATTTTTGGACTTCATTTAAATTTCGACAGAAACTTGACATTTTTAGGGTTTTTCGGCTTCGTTTTTCCGTTCGAAATTCGTACAAATTTGCAATAAAGTTATTTATTGTTTAGCGAGGCTCTGATACCACTGTAAGTCGATGTACTACACCCCAATACTTGTGGGGAGGCGGAATTTTCAAAAACGAACTTGTATAGTGAACAAACATCGACTAACCGCTTGAATCGAAGCTAAACGATAACTAACCAAACATATAGTTGTTCTAAACTACTATGTTTAGGGATTATACCTATCGAACCAAGTCCTTCGTCTTTACGATCTCCTCGTCCTCCTCGGCCTTCTCTAGGTAGTAGACGATCCACCCGAGAGCAAAACTCCAAGCTAAACCTCTAAACTTGAGGCAACTAACCTTCTTGGATTGCTAATCAAAGAAGCTAGGATGAAATAGAGTGATGGTTATGGATTGATTAGTCTTACTAACCCTTGTACTCAACTCATGAGAAGGGAGGATTAGTCTTTGAAGAGGGAGAGCTTGAGGAGAGAGAAGGTGAGAATGAATATCAAATGAGAATAGTAAATCTATCATAATAAATATGAAGCATTCTTATTTATGAAACAAGAATAATTCATAATGAATAAGCATGCTTCACAAATATCTAATGGTGATTCATTGTCATGACTCACTAAGCATTTATCATGCATTAATGATATGCATGAATCACCCTCATGACTCACTAAACTCATTTAATGCAAATGACACATAACCCTCCTTAGTCACCATCTTCTAGAAGCTTCTCGAGTAATTACGAGAACGCCCCTCCGATCCGTAAAAATACGGAAAAACTTTAGACTGTATAAATCCAATAACCGGATACCAGTAACTGGCTTAAACCAAAGCCGACTGGTAAAAACTGTCCGAAAGTCGTACGCGCGTAAACGCACGTATGCGTCCGAACCCTTTGTCGCAAAACCATGCGACCTCTATATCGTTTCGCCTGGAGTAGGAAACTCTCTGTGTGGGACTCTAGAGACTCGACTACTACGCTGGCAGTGGGTTTAACCACAGACCGCAAGCGGCACTAGCTGTACGTAACGGTCCCCAGGTAGTTGTCGATAAGAAGGCCGATGAGGAAACCCATCCGAACTCCTACTGAGTCTGATGTGACAATCTCCATACAGTCCGGTCCGTTCGTCCAAGACTATCGCATATCGGGCCTAGGGGGCGGCAAGCGTCAGTCCCCTAATAGCGGTATAAGTCGTGTCGGAGGGAAGCCCATTACACCCTGAGAAACTACTGGAACCTACCAGCAAATCTCGCTTGCCCTGGCCAGGGACTTTGCGTAATGGCTCTCTGACACAGCACGATATCTACTCCCAATACCGGGAGGGACGAATCCTGTCTAACCGCTACTGCCTCCAAGTGCTCGGGACTGCACCCAACTGCTACCTGTTTGCACGACTCCTTTGAGCCGTGGTAGGGTAGCAATCTAAGAACAGTGGGACACACTCGAGGCGAAGTAGCAGTGTCAAGTCTGCGGACTATGCTGTACTCATGTCACCTGGGAACTGCTCACTGACGACTGGTATCAAACCAACCAACAGTTCCCTGTGAGTCCTGTCCGGTGTACCCGTAACCTAACGAGCACCTGCATACTATCTCCAGTACGACGTACTGACGGCTGTGGGACAGACCATCTCCCCAACTGGGATGAGAAGCGTACACACTAGTCTACTCCGGAGTATCGATGCTCTGTCTCGATAATCCAACGACCAGGGACCTGAATAAGGATGTGCTTGTAGACTACCCAGCCCCTACTAGTGTGACTGCCATCACAACGCTGGTAGACAAGCAAGATCCTAAGAGCTCTATCAATACGTACACTCACATATTAAGATAGAAAAACCAAGTAGCATACTACCATGTTTAGCAAGACTGTTATATACATGTGAATATCCCAAGCTTCCATTAAGTAATATACAAACTAGTATGATACAGTAATGGCCTTCTAGGGCATAAACACTAACAAGGTCTACTGGGGTTAGCCCCATGCGCAGAAAGCAGTCGTAGAAGAGAATGTCCACCGAGCTACCCGAGTCGACAAGTATCCTGTGCACCTCGTATTGGTGGACCCGAGCCGTAATCACCAGATGGTCGTTGTGGGCCAGGAATATGCCGTGGAAGTCTCCGTCGTAAAAAATGATTGGCTCGGTCTCCCTGGCCTTCTTCCTCGGGCGGCTGTCGGCTTCTGTCACGCCCCGCTTCCCAGAGTACGCTAAGATGGGCACGTGACATAGCCAACCATGCTACCTGTGGGTAGGAAGTATCCATCCACAGTCACATTACGGCTGTAGAGATATCAAGAACAATAATAAACTATCTAATACATGTCCATAAGCCAGAAATAAATAAGTCAAGAATAAAAATAATGCGGAAGCAAAAGATCCAATACAAGAATAACTGGAATGTATGTCCCATAATGCGGGCTCACATCAGGAATGAAAATACTGAAAATAAAAGAACTAACTACTAACGAGTCCTCACTGCTCAGCCTGCTGACTGAAATACTCCTGCTCGGACTGCAGCAAAGGTAAGGAATCTGGGCCATGCGAAACCCAAACGTCAGCGCGTCATAATATCAAGCAATAATATTAACAGGGGTAGTACGACATGCAAGTATGAGTATGAGCAAGAATATAATGAGAATATATAACGGTGAATGTGTCAGTATAAGTGACGTGCAGAGATATCTAAACTGTGCTACGGGATTATCTATTCTAAAGTCTTCGAAACCAAGTAATGTAATTCTCATCGTAACTCATCAGTGATCATTCCGTAACGCCCGGAAAGACGGCAAACAATAGGTATTCCGTAATGCCCGGAAAAATGGCAAACAATAGGTATTCCGTAACGCCCGGAAAAACGGCAAACGATAAGATGGCCCTTTGAGTTACGTTCGGTTACAATACTGATTTCCTCATACCCCCAAGTTATATATGTTCAAGTCAAGTATTAAATAATCTAGAGCTAATACCAACACAGGATCAGGCAGGTACAGGTTTGTCTAGATAGACAACAGGAACGGTCCGTAAGGACAACAGGTCAGGTTTGTTGGCATTAGACACAAGATCAGGTAACAGGTAAGACCATGGTACATCAGGTCAAGCTAGGTAATATATAAAGCTGTCATGTTATGTCAAGAGTTGTACGGTATCATGTCGTGTCAAGTAATAGGTGTAATAGGTAATATCAGGGTGCACAGGATGTCATGTGGGTGCGCATAATCACACTCGCATAAGCATGTGTATACATCACAAGCATGGGTACTAATAGAACAATAAACTGGAACATGTAATATGATAAGCAAATAGGTGCAGATTAAACTGCTTGGATGTACGGTTATCTGTTTGAGTTTAAGGGATGGTTTCAACCTTACATGAATACAGTATGACAAGTATGGAAGTTAAAATCATGTTAATATGTATTAAGTAATCTAGAGATGCAATGATATGTATAATATGTTCAATGGATGCAATTATAACTAAAACAGGTTAAAGATGCACACGGGTGTCCAATGGAATAAAACTATAGAAAGAGTACCATAGACTATGGAACTAGTTATTATGTGATTTAAAATATAAATGCGGTTACTAGGTTTAGTAAACTAAATGCAACAGTTAGGTTTCAAGTTCTGAATCTAAAATATGTAAACGGAACATCGCACTGTTAACTTGGAATTCCTGACTTTAGATTCTATCTATAAATTTAATATGAAATTAGATAAATAAATATAGGGATAGTATGAATAGCATGTAGAAAGTTTCACTTGCCTCGACGGATCACAAAGCGGTAAACGGAACGTCTCACATCGGAGAGAAAAGTCGCGATGCGCGCACGGTACACGGAATGAGTCCAAACAATGAACAGTGGGATCACACGGGTCAGAGGTCCTCGCTGGGTCGTCGGGATCGTCGACGTCGTGGCCAACTCCGGCGATCTTGACAGAACAGCGATCACAAGAAACAAGATCTTAAGGAAAAGAAAAGAAAGCAAGAAAAAGAGAATAGAGGAGGAATGTGTGTACGATGGCTTACTGGGTTGCAGAGGGGTGTGCTAGCAGTGGCGGCGAGATCGACGGCGGTGAGGGACGCCGGTGAAGGGTTTCTGAAGAGCTAGGGTTTGGGCTCGGGTTAGGAGTTGCTGGGGTTTTGTGTGCAGGATTTTGGTTGCTGGAGGGAGAGTAGAGGAGAGGGAGGAGATGGCGATGGTGGATGGTCGGCGGCGATGGAAGGCAGCGGTGGGTTCTTGGTTCTCTCTCGGGTGTGTGTGCAGGGGCGATGGAGGCTAAGATGGAGAGGAGGAGGAGAGGAGACGGTGGTGTGGAGCAGGAATAGGGTTAGAGTTTGAGGAGGTGACGAGAGGTTGGATGGGTTTCATTTTCTTTCTCGTGCATGGGTTTTAAGCAGTTGGAGAAAGAGATAGAAGGGAGGTGAGGATATCGCGGGGGAGGTGACGGGATCTTGGTGCACCGCGATAGGAGAGAGACAGGGGCACGAGATGAGAGAGGTAGAGAGAAACGAGAGGAGATAAAAAGAGGAGGAGAGATAGATTTGTTTGCTAGCGGGGGTGAGAGAGAAAGAGAAAGAGAGAGAGAAGGAGAAAAGGAAAGGAGAGAGGGGATTGGTGGGGCCCGGTAATATAAAGGGGTTTCCTGATTGGTTGAGGGATGAGAAAATAGATTAGGAAAAAAATATAAAAATATTTTTAATAGTTTTAAAAATATTGTGCCGGCTGTAAAATCTTTTAAATGAATTGAAGAGATTAAAAAAAATAATTAGAATTTAAATTTAAAATTCAAATAATTGAATTTTAGCGGAATATAAAATATTTCAGAAAAGTGCCCGGGTCGGGTTCAAAATTTTGGATTTGAAATACGAAAATTATTGGTAAGTTCCAAAAATTAAAATGAAGAATTTTGTAACAGAAATGCATACCCCCAAGAACGGACGCACGTACGTGTGCGTAGCCGTCCAAGCACGTCCGTTTCACTGAACGGGACGAGAACACGATGCAAGGACGCTACCACAGGGTTATGGGTATCAAGCAGGCCATGTCATGCATTTTTAAATTATTTTTAAGGGACTTAAATTGTTATATGCAAAATATGTAATGTCGGGATAAACTATAACTAGGAAACAACAACAAGTTCAAGCAAGCGGGTTGAATATAAAGTAAATTACCATTCGCATCCACATAGTAAATGAATTAAACACCACAAACCACACATACGGCACAGAAATTGGTATAACTGAACTCGGTTGTTATAGCCTCCACGGTTGGCGCAGGATGCTGAGTCTCGTAGGAGCTCGACGGACCCCCCGCTGACATGACCATGATTTTTGATGAGCCTCGGTTCCTTTCGGTGAGGTTTCTTATGCCTCCCGGCGAGGTCGTTTTTGAGCTGCCGTGGCGAGTCTCGCGTGCGCGACCCCGTCGAGGGAGGGGGTGCCGGTCATGCCAGCGGACAGACGAGTTGACTGCCACCGCCTCGGGAGGGACAGGGGTGTGACGAGACTCGGGGCGAAGCTCTCTAGCGTAAGACCTCGGAGCTAAGCGAAGCGGTGCTCACCGGGTCATTGAATATGTCGGCCCGGGGGACCTGCAGCTGCTGGAAACAGCGAGGCGATGATCGGTCATGCTTGCACGGTTGGAGCCTTCTCTCCCTCTGTAGGGGTCCCGGTCCCGAGGTGGGGGAGCAGCGCCCTGGGAAGCTTGTCCCGCCATTTGGACACGGACGAGCGCATCCACGACGGACGCGAGTCGATCTATCCGGACGGCTAGGGCGTTGATGGCGTTCGGGGGAGGAGATTCGTCCGCGCCTCCGCTGAGGGGGAGGCGGCGGCTAGTGCTTGGATCGTCGGGGTGATCGCTCGCCATCAGGTTGAGATCGGAAGATGAACTTTTGTTTTTGTGGAATTAAGGACTTCCCACAGACGGCGCCAGCTGACGTGCTTCAGATCACGTCAAGATGTCACCTTCCGCTGATCTGCTGATGGCGGCGATGGACGGCTGAGATTGAATCTGGAGGCGGGCTTCTGAAGCGTGTGGATCTCAATAGGTTTGAGGTTGGTTGGGCCGAGCTACCTGCAAGGAAGTCCCGGATGGCTGTACCACCGAGGACCCTTCGACGGTCAAGTTAGAGAGGAAATCCGAGCAGGCTTAGTGGAGTAAAAATGGTTAACTTGAACCGTTTGAGGGAGGGGTTTATATAGCGGTGGCAGCAGGCAGGCAGGCGCGAGAATCACGCCGGCCGTTACGCCCCCGACGTCACGCCCGCTTAATGGGCGGGATCTCCCATTAATGGCGAGATAGGCTCGTTAATGGGGGATCATGATGGCGTGGAATGCGGGACGTGGCCGGCGGATATCTCACGCATAGCGAGATTCGCGGGATGGCGGTTGCGCATGTGAGTGGTGCCGTCGGTCGGTCGATGAGACCGAGGAAGATGACCTCGGCGGGAGAGCTCGCGGACGAGCGGGAAAGCTGAGATATCTTGGTTCTGCGGTAGCTCGGTGACGAGCTAAGAGGCCGAGGAGGCCAATTGTGCAGGGGGCTCGGAGGTGAGCCAGCACTTGTTTGTAGGACGGACATAGGAGTGGCTTGGTCGGCCATTATGGGTCCTTTCTTGCATGCTCTGGGACACGTCATCTGCCACGTGGCATGATCTGGGAGATCACCGATATCGAGCATCATCAGTGCGGAATAGGTTCCCAGGGAGCCAAGTACCCAGGCTTGGCTCTCTGGGCGAGTCAATTCTTATTCCGCACTTTGTAAGTGCGGAATAATACTTGGCCCAATCCTTAACCGTTAGTCCCATGCGGCACTTATATGACATCTCAGGTGGCGCTTATATGGCATCACACGTGGCAGTTATATGGCATTGATGTGACCCGACTAATTCTCTAAATAGTTCTTAAAGGGGGTAAATATTAGTTTCGAACAAGTGCATAATCCCAAATTTTGTAAGAGAGAGAGAGCGCGCGCTTAAACCCTAACTCTTCCTCAATTTCGATTAATTGTCGCCAACAAAGTAATTTTACGATGGTATTTCGATCGAAGCCCTCGCCCTGGCCATCAAATTCTCGTCCTGTTTAGTTGCATTGATACAGCCAGGTAAAATTCCCCAAGAAATTTGATGTTTTCTTTGATTCTTGCGAAAAAGTTTGGTTTTTGTTGCGATTTTTGTTGCTGTTGTTGAGTTGCGTTTTAGGATTTTTGTTGTGTCAGAGAATTTGATGTATCCCGTGAATTTTAGGAGGCAGTCGAATTGATTGGCTGTTGTATTACATCGATTTATTTGTATTTTACTTAATGTTTCCCTTTTCAAGTAAAAAGATATGCATTGGGTAATTTGAGTCTATATTCTGATTTGGGATAAACTGCAACAGTCTCAATTTTTTCTTTGCAAACAAAGAAATTACAGTAGCTTTAAGATTATGATTATAATAGAATGTAGTGAATTGATAGTGAGAGCGATATTAAGGTAATTAGTATGAAGGCACATATTATGGGTGGAAATTTGCGTCGTGACAATCTTGTCCAAGCAGGAATGTTGGTATTTTTATGTCAAAAAGAAAAAATCTTTAAAAAATCAATTTTTTTGTTAGGTAAGTGTGTCTTTTTACCGGAATAGAGAGGAAAAGGAAGAAAGAGATCTTTTTTCTGGGGGAAATGGAAGTCATGGTGTCATCAGTATCATTAAGCGCAATGTACTCGTTATGGTATGTAATTTAAAACTTAGTGGACACTGTAAATTTCTGCACTCGGTGATAAATTTCATTTGCAACGACAATTATCAATTCTAAAGTTTTCAGTAAAATATTTTTTTATTCGATAATAAGCGATGTGTTAGTTGTCAGTTGATTGAGGAGATGACACTTGATAGAGCAGAATAAGAAAAATATTTACAGCCTGCCCCAAAGGTATGGATTAAGAATTATTGTTTTTATTGTTGAATTTCCTTCATTTATCTATAAGTCTCTTATTACATCATATCCTTTTCTTGATGTAAATAAAATCTGTGACTAACCTTTGGATGGATAGATATATTTATGGACTGGAAAAAATTGCTGAAACAAAGTTGTCCTTATCATCCAACAATCTTTATTGTTTAATTTTTTCTAGTCATCTTCAAGTTAAAAAAACGAATAATGCATAAGCACTCTCTCTTGAGGGATTAATGGGATTATTTTCAACGAAAAACATGATTATTTGCTTTGTATAAAATAGCAAGCAATAAATCCACACACGTTAATGCATAATAATTGGTATACGTATTTTAATGGCCTTTTCCGATTCTAATACAATATTGACATCACTGTGATATGCTTGACTCATTTCAGTAGTTTTCCGGTCATATGCTTGGTTAATTCAAGAACCTTGATTTCTTGCATTGTTAGACAAGTATCCATATACACATTAATCACAGTCTTGGAATGCTTAAAGCTAAAGACAACTGGAAATTTTATGGATTTTTAACCATGGCAGCTTGTTAACTCCAACCCTATAAAAATTTAGGAAGAAATTTTTATTACTTCTATTAAATTAAGACGGGAGTAGGTTTTCTGTGACCGAAGAATTGAGGATGCTTACAATCACTATGTGGCTACAACTCCTACAATATTCAATGCTATGATTAGTCTGCTTGAAAGTACTGTTGTTTCAGTATCCTGTCCGAGTTAGCTTATGAGAAGTGTATTAACAATGTCGGAATTTGTTGTTTCCATCTCTCATTTTAAAATCTTGAATTATAAACTTTAACTTAAAATGGTGTATTCTTGTGTTTACATATTTATTTATTTTCGAGGGGGAGATAAAAGTTTATCAAATGGTTTGAAGTCTCGGCCGATGTCAATCCGAGATGGCCAACTCCGATCCTAGAAATGACCATCTTTGATCCCCGACCGATATTGTCTGATACCAAGTAATATTGTATTTATCATCTTATAATAGGGTTTTCTGTATTTAGTACTGGTTAATGGTTTTACTAATGAGCTAATGAGTTCATTTGGTTTAATAGGTATGGTATAAATTATTAGATTATTACAGTCATTTTGAGATCAATAATACAACTTTAGGCATCATTTACTAGTTACTACAAAAGAATATTACAAATTATTTATAGCAACTTTAAATATTTATTTAAAAATTCTCATTCTTAAAAAATAACCTTTTCTTATGATATAAAATCACCTATATGATACGGTCGATATGTTCGAGATTGCTGATTTTGATCCCAAAAGTGATCGCTCGATGCCGAGGCCAATCCTGATATCGAGATTCTATGTAAGGGTGAAACCTGACCAGGTCAGACGGGGTTTTGACATTTTTTGTCTGATTCGAAATTTATAACCTAAATCTAAACCCATCCAAATCTAACAGGTTTTGCAATGCATTATATCCAAACACATATTTGAGTAACGTATGGGTTTCAGGTAGGCATGTAAATGGGTCGCAAACTTGTACTCGTTTATTATTTTACGGGTCCAGATCAACCCATTAACCTTACGAGTCTGTATGGAATAGATCTAGACCTAACCCGTTAATAATTGTCCCGGGTCCGTTTATCCGGACTCGTTTATCTATCTTTTGATTTTTTAAAACACAAATCAATTATTTATTTCATCAAGTCAATACTGTGATATAAGTGCATCACCAGAACTCAGAATCTCACAATTTACTTTTAAAAGCTAAATTGCATAATAAGAATCAACTAAAACTATAAATAGTTCATTTCTCAAATTTGCAACTTTTGTAACCCGAAAGCTACAATTCATAATTCTAAATAACTTAAATATAAAGTTTAAGATTATTAAGATAAATTGAGAAATAGAAAATATATAGAACTAAAAATCCACGACTTCGGATTTATCTATCAATTTCTTAAAAATAGTATTAAACAAATTTCAAAGTCATTACTTATAGATTACGAAGTCATTACTTATATCAAGCACTTAAGCTGGTTTGGGTCTAACGAGTCTGAACCAAAGACACCTAGTCCCGACCAATTTTTTAAACCAGTAAACGAGGTTGGGTCTGGGTCTTGATGGACCTATACCAGACCGGATTTTAACAGCGGGTTTGGGTTGGATCGTGTCTAGACCCGACCCATTGACATGTCTAGTTTCAGTTTAGGTGGCCGTGTTTTTCGGGATCGACCCATTATAAACTTAAAAACGGTTAAACAACGTAAACTTAAGTAATCTCTATCAAATATGTATTAGCCAAATATAATCTTTAATGAAATTATATTAGCTATATAATACAGATTTATAAACTAAACTTAAATAGCGCATCAACTAAATGCAACATAATAAATTCTCATGTGTATATTTGAAATTAATTTCTATAGTATACAGTTTGGTTGGAGTTGGATCGAATATAACAAACTGGTTCAGTTTAGGCCGGGTTTAGGGTTTAGCAGGTGAGTTATGCAAACCTTTACCCGGCCTAAATTTTTTTTACCGGCTTGATCGAGGTGTAGGATGTCACAACAATCTAAAAATATCAGTTTGGTTTGGGATGGTTTAAAGTCAAATCTCAACCAATTTTTATTCTTAGTTTAATTGACTTTATATTTGACAGTATCATTTAAAGTTTAAATCTTTGTTAAAGTAAGAAACTATTTGGTGAATGTGTGTGCTGGTAATAATTAGACAGATTAATTATCTATCATTTAAATATTTTTTCTTCCATCTCACAGTTATCATAAGATGCAAATTTAATCATTACTATAAATTAAAAGTTCTAATTAGCTACCCGTCTTCAGTTTGAACCTAGTTAGCAATTGTTTAATATTTCTTTATGTAACTTACTTATGTAGAAAATAGACTCTGGCAAAATAATTAAGGATTTATTTTACCTTTTCATTTTTAGTGTAGAACCTAAAGAGAAGAAATTAAAAAAATTGTTTCACAATTTATGAGAAGAAGATGAACAAATAAGAAAATAGAGTAGAAAGCATTTTAGGTGAAGAAACGTCATAAATTTATCAAATAACTTTTATTATCCAATAAAACCTAACAAATCTTTAGTAAATGATAGTTTCCTTTTGTAAAAGTAAATAAAAATAAGAGCAATATCAAATTAGATCTATTTCCATCTAAATTATTAATGAAATAACAATTGTCCAACATTTAAAACTCATAACAAACTAATAAACAACTAAAATTTTAATCAACAAACACAAATTTATTACTGAATTCAAATAAAGTTAAGTTCTGATCTTTATAAAATTCTTCATGGTTAAGATATTGAACAATCTAATTTCTATCATTTCTTCTCAGTTTCGAAAGATTCAACACTTGGTGAACCTAGAAAAACAAAAATGATCTATCAACCATACAAATATTTCGATTAACTATAGGTTCTTCCGAACCCTAAGTTTATAAGTCAAATGAGCGTGCAGACTTAACTGTCTTTGGAATACTAGTAGAGTTAAATTAGCATATGAAGTGAGAGCAAGTTCTTAAACTTGAACATTTAGAAATATAAAACATAGATATGTGACTTAACTTTTAATAACATATGATTCATAACTTTTCGTTGAACAAAGAAGAATGCTCTAGTTAGAAGAAGTTATAATTGTACTAAATAGCACAACTAGGGTAGGGGTAAATTTAAATTAATATGGATAGATGCAATTAAAAACGATATGTTAATTATTAACTTAACTGAGAAAACAACCCATAATTGAGCAAAATGGAAGAAATTGATTCATATAGTCGACCAAAAAAAATTGTGATAAAGGATTTTGTTGTCGTTTGCTTTTTTTAAGCATTTAGTTTCATTAATGTATCTAGACGTTCTATTGCCAATGCAATCTCATGCTAAACTCTTCAGTTTATCGATGAATATTAATTGTAATCATATATCAGTATTTATCATAGCTATGATCTCAAAATATAAAAAGATATACACTATGCAATATGTAAATGTTGATAGCTAATTTACCCCTAAAGAAACAATCATGAAATGATGAACCATATCATGTCCAGACATGGATATGTTATAATCATGTATGTTCTTAAACGAGTAAGCTAATGCAGAAATAAAAGAACTAAAACCAATTCTAGCAACATCACTTTGCATCAATGTGTCTTTGTTAACTAATCTTATCAAATTTGATTGGATTCATTTTAAAAATCAGGCAATTTAACAACTCTTGATTTAGATGAACTACCGACATGTGAAAGAAGAGAAATCGACTAAATGCAAAGGAAGATCAATGGACTCGAGTGTCACTTAGCTCTACTCAATTGCAGGCTGTGGAAATTCTTTGAAACTAGTTATTAAGAATAGTGATGTTGATGTTGTCAAAACTTTGGTGGTACCAACCTTATGACTTTCATTAGGAACGACATTAATGATGACTTTGAAAACTCCATAATTTTCTCAATGGAACCACTTTAAAAGATGAATTTGAGTAATCTCTAGAAATGGTACTAGTATCGCCGATGTCATGATATTTTAGGAGCTCCTTAGTAATTTCGCATTTGTTTGTTAGAATATGCAGTGGACTTTTTGACAGTCACGACTTTTCTAACAGCAAAGAATATTCTTCTGTGATGCAGGTTCATATGATTCACGATCATTATAATTATACTTATATGGTCATCACAATCGCAATTATTAGTATATTGTGCATCATAGCTACAGACACATCTGTCATACTTTCTGAGGACAACACGAGGCCTATCATGTCGTGCAACGATTCTAGATTCAGGTTTAGACTACATTGGATTGACAGTGTTCATTTAATACCTGGCTTCATATCTTTCCAATATATATATTAGGCTCTTTTCTATATATGTTAAGCTGGTGTTCAAATTTTGTGTAGTACTTTTTAACTTCATTTGTACTATTAATTTTTTGACAATCAGATAATTGTGATGGTTAAAATATTTATCAAAATCTAATAACCAATCATGAATAGAACGTATAAGATTTACCATAGAAGTCAAGAGGATCAGTTATAGGACCAATTTTTTTCCAAACAGAGGTGGTCCGACGAATATAAATGTCTTGTCTAAGCGAATAGTCATATTGAATTATAAAACTCTTTATTAGCTACCAAGTTTTGGGGGTGTTTTAGTAATTAACTAATTATGGGATGCCTTTTAGTAACAATACCTGGAATTTAAAGATATTTAAAGCAATAAGTAACGAACATTTTGATATAAACATCCGACGCTGAAACTAGTTCTTTAACTACATAAGTGTCGAAATTAAATAATAGGGCCATGGATGGATTTCTTAAGTAAGGCGCAGGGTTGGTTGGTTGGTTGGTTTCTTTTGTAATCTTGAGACAATAGTGGTTATCAAAATACTCTCATAAGATCAAGATTCGATAATTGGAGATATCATGGCTATACTCGTAGATACTCCTCAATGTAACTTTTAAGGAAAATCTAGAAATATCCTTGTAGGGTATGATTGCAGGCTCAACTCCAGGAACCAAAATAAAATTGCTTGCGTTGGGTGGGAAGTACTTGTCATGTTTGTTGATCATGTTCTCCTGCCATTAACCATCCTCTTTACGCTCTGTTTTAGTCTAGTTTGTTCTACCTTCTTCTTGCAACTTCCATTTTGCAAAACCAAATTTTGTGTGACATGAAAACTATAATAATATTAAGCAATCTATATATATGCCGTAAATCATCTTTACCGTGTTAATCACTAGACTGAAATTATGTCTGACGTTTCCCTATCACACGGGTCTTATAAATATGATGACTCCACTAGGAGAATTTTCATAACAGTCCACGTTTTAAAAGAAAAGTGTCTGCTTTGGCAGTTCGGTGCGGCTGGGTTGTGCCTTTTTTGTGATCGAACTAGGGTATATATTACACTAAAATACCCTCAAGTATCGCAATTTTCACTATAATACCTTAAAGTTTTTTATTACAGTAAAATACCATAAACTATGGTTTTTAAGGGAAACTTTTGCACTAAAATACCCTCGAAAGTAGCTTCTAAGGTATTTTACTATAATAAAAGAATTTTAAGGTATTTCGGTGAATAAACACAATAGTTTAGGGTATTCTAGTGAAATTTACCGATTGAACTATCTCGTTTTATCAGCCTAATATTCTCTAAATACTCTTATTGTTACTTAAATGGGTGCATGTAGATGTATATGGGCGTGGTAATAGCGATTATATTAATATCTCTTAATGAAGATTATAGTCATATAATCTTGTTAAATGTGTATGTAGACTATTCTTGGTGTGAGAATAAGACTTAAAATTAAATTTTAGCTAAGGTCAATTGGCATTTTTAGCTGTTTACGCCTTTGAAAATGCTATCTAGTCATCTGAACCATTAGAAGTTATGATTAACAACCAATTTACGAGAAATAGCTTAATTAACAGATATACAAGGTCGTTGGGTTCCTAAGAGCCTTTACAACGCTTAATCAGCAGTCTAGACAGCACCTACGCTGCTAGGTCCTCGCCCACTCCACATATTCTCCCACTTCTAAAATGTTGACAATTATTGTAATCTTTTCAGACTTATGGACAGAACGGTAGTAAAACTCATGCCTATAACCATAACTTTATTTTAAATGATGCTCAAAGTCACCTTTTGACCGCTATAACTTAATCTCGCCGGTCGGGAGAAGTCTTGCATTGAGCGCTAGCCCTGACATTCCCCTATTGATAATACATTCCTGAACATAAGCTCCCATATCAAATTTGATACCTAATGAGATTGATAGAGCTAATCTATATGCATAAACACATGATAGAGATCCTCAAGTTAATAATCCGCGTTTAATGAAAATCATGTAAAATTTAATCAAGGTAATTGCAATTGAGCTTCAAAGTACTAAAGATTTGATTCATATGACAAATAGCTCGTTCGGATATGTAAAGTCACTAAACAACTATTATAAGATCTTAAATAAATTCAAGCTAAAAGAGCCTAGATTTAAATACCAAGAAAGTGTCTTTTAGCAATTTTATACCAAATATCAATCAATTAAAACCTATCCAAAACCAGAGAAACCAGTAACCTTTATAGTTCATACCTCAGAACGAAGTTCAAGATGCTTTCTGTTGGATGGACTTGAGCACCCTTGAATATGGCTTTGTGCTCTGAATCTTTGAAACATGAATTGCTTTAGCAATTCAAAATCGGCTTACTGGTTTCAGTTTGTTCTTAGGATAAATTAAGGTTAACCTATAAGAAAGCGTTAAGCATGTGAGTTGCTTTCTTCTTTATAAAATCACCTAGATTCAAAGCAAATCTAAGAGGCAAAGCTCTTAGGTCTTCGATCAATATACTATTCGAATCGATGGATCTTCTAGAAGAACTTCTATGGGTATAAAGGTTCTAAATATTGGTGTTGATATTATGAAGACTGATGTCTTGGAGTAAAATATAAAGGGGGAAAGGTGATAACATAATGATGAGGCGGCGAGGATAATTTGATAATATGGCGGCAATGGTTTCTTGTGGTGGTTGTGGATGTTGTTGTAGGGAAAGATGAGGCAGCTATGCTGGATTTTGAGGAGGATTGTCTAAATGAGTTGCTGAGATGTGTTGGGTCTTTTCAGTTGAGGCTTGAGATTTGTAGAGGGGTTTTGATAGATAAACTCTAGAAAATAATTTTTTACTAGTTGGCTAAGGCTTCACACCTCAGCCTCAGACATAGAGGAACAGGGAGAAAATCACAAATAGCGAACAATCAACTCAATTCAGTCTTCATTACCAACTTCCAAAGGTACCTGAAATAGAAAATTGTGGTCCTGCAAATCTTAACAATCTTTTTTTTCTAAAACATCATGCCTACTAAAAGCATAAATCTTATATAAATCTAGATAATACCAAATCCTTTATCAACTAACAGAAAAAATATTGTAAAAAATCTCTTAATTATATTTAAATATATTAGAAGATAGGCTTCTTCATAAGATGGGTTTATCTGAGTTCTAATAGCTTAGCCATTTAGGAAATTTTTACAGAATGTTTTGTAACTAATCTAGGACTAAATCCTACACACCACCATCATTTTGCAATAAGAAAGGTTTATGTGTTTAATACAAGCTATCCATTTCGGAATTTTTTTAGAGAATGTATTGTAAACTAATCTAGAACTGAATCTTACACACCACCATCATTCTGCAGTCAAGACTTTTCCACTTCCACTTGCTTAGATGTAGTACGCCTTTAATGTTCCAAGTATTGCAAGTACTGTATTTTGTTTTTGACTGAGGCCCTGTTTGGCAATGAAGTTGACTTTAGATAACTGGAGTTTTATAAAGTTATCCAAACCTAACTCCAAAATCTTAACTATGCCATGTTTGGCTCTCATATCGGAGTTTAGAAAATTTTGGTGGTCTAAACTCCAAAGTTGAGATAACCGAAGTTTGTTAAACTCCAATCCAACTAGAGTTTTCTAAACAACATAAAAATGAGAAGAAAACACTCATTTTGGAGTTTAGATAACTCCATTGCCAAACACTTCATTTAAGTTAAAATTAAAAGTGGAGGTAGGGCCTTGCAAACTAGAGTTTGCATTCTCTCTATCTCCACTTAAAAATAAACTTCGGTTATCCTGACTTTATTCCCAAACAGGGCCCAAATAAGTTTCTTTTTGAATAGCATGTTTGTTCACATTAAAATTTTGAATTGAACAGCTTAATTTAAAGATGGAACAAGAAAGAATGAAGATTTTCTGTAACAATTTCCCTACTGTATAATCAAATTACTATCTTCAGGCATTAAACAAAATAGCATGGTATGAAATCTCAATATTGGTATTGGATAACAATTTTTGGGATCACCATCGATTGTTTCAGTTGTAATGACTTTCTCGGATACGAAAATTAGGGTATTTTTATCTTTCGACATATATAACAATATAAGTAGAGATAATCTCTTATATATTTTAAGAATAATTTTATACTTTTTCATATGATATTAAATTACTTTTTCTGAATAAATATACAACACCAACAATAGCAACAACCGAGCCTTTATCCCAAGCATATAGGGTAGGCTACATGAACCAACATGAGAATCACGTCGGGTCGAGCACATTGATCCTCCGTCTCCACTCACTCCTATCGAACAATATACTTTCATTAAGGCCTTTGGCATCCATAACTTTTCGTATCGCCTTCATCCACGTTTTATTCGATCTCCTTTTCACTCTTTTGATGTGGCTTAAACCGTGAATATCTATTCGTTGAACCAGCGCTTTTGTAGGTATGCATTGCACATAACTAAACCATCTTAAACGGTTTTCTCATATCTTCTCCTCATGTGCTATACCAACCTTTGCATGAATATACTCATTTCACATCTTATCTTTTATAGTGTTACCATACATCCAACGAAGCATGTGCACCTCCGCTCCACTCATATTGTATGCATGATGTTTGTTAAAAGCCCAACATTCCGTACCATATAATAAAACAAGCCTAATAGTGTTTCGATTAAATTTTCCTTTCAATCTTAACGAAAAGTACGATCACACAAAATCTTTGTTGTGCTCTTCTATTTCTACCAATCAACCTGAATCCTCTGGTAGACATCACTATCGATCTTCCCGTTATTTTGGATGCTGGAACTTAGATACCTAAACTAATCGCGCGGGTGGTAACACTGGCCCATCCAGTGTTATCCCACTATGATCCTGACTTCCTAGTTTACTAAATTTACATTGCATATTCGCCGTCTTAGACCTGCCCAATCTAAAGCTCTCGAGATTCCAATGTTTGTCTTCATAACTCCAATTTGGTATTAACCCCAACTTTCGTCTTAGAATAATATTATCAACGAATAACATACACTAAGATATCTCATCCTGGATTTTAGTAAGCTCATTCATCACTATGGCAAACATGAATAGACTTAATACAGATACTTGATGCAAGCTAATTGTGATCGGAAATTCACTCATTAGGTCGTCGTAAGTCTTACATTTGCCACTACTCTATCATGCATGCCCTTGATTATGTCAATGTACTTGATTGAGACTCCCTTCTTTATCATTGTTCACCATAATTCCTCTCTAGGTATCTTGTCCTAAGCTTTCTCTAAGTCAATAAAAACCTTATGCAAATCCCTTCTCTCTCGAAAACGCTCGATAAGTTGACGAAGCAAATGAATAGCCTCCGTTATCGATAGTCCAGACAAACCCAACTGGTTCTACGTTTATCTTAACATCCTTCCTTAGCCCATGTTTTATCACCCTCTTCCAAAACTTCGTGGTGTGACACATGAACATTATTCCACGGTAGTTGGAGCAACTCTGAATAAAATGTTCTATAATATATGAAAATATAATCTTATGCTTTTTCATAAATGATATTAAGATACACACGTAAATAGAATTTTCTAAAAGGTAGGTTTTAAATGACATTTTCCATTTCGTCTACATAATACTATATGTGGTTTTGATTTAAATTTCCCACATACCGTAAACCAATTTTGTTAAATGATATGTTGTAAATGCAGTTGCCAACCTACTATGTCATCTATATTTATCATTTGTTGTTTTATTTAACTAGCATTAATTTAATGACCAGTACTAACCTGCCGTGTCTTTTTATTACTACGAAATGGAAATTGCCAATCTGGCAACCCTAATCCCAATCCGTAGTGTGTGTATATATATACATTGCAACCTAGCAAGAGAAAAGCGCCGCCAGCAGCACCCTAATCAACTCTTGTTGCGAATTTGAGGTAACTCTCTCCTTCTCTTTTTCTCTCATTCTCTTCCCTTTAGGATCGACTCAGGTTTGGCCGACCTTGACCACTCTCAATAAAAACTTGCCGCCGTTTGCCTTTATCAGTTGATCCTGACTTTTGGATTGTCTTGTATCACCGCCTTCAAAAACCGACCAGATCTGGCCGATTTGAATCATGATCGGCCGATTTTTGAATCCATGCTATATGGTGATATTTGCATTTAAAGCAATCCCTTGTTTATTTTTTGAAGATCAAGACTACTATTGCATTAAATAGAGATTTAATTAAGTTTTATAGAACTATTGATTCTACTTGTTTATGTATTACTATACTGATTCTTATCTACATCTATGAGGTATGAACATAGATGGAGGCAAATATGTTACTTTAATCAAGGAGATGATCCTTAACATAAATAGAAGAAAATGGTATATGTCGCCAACAATGTTTGCAATCAAGACTTCTCGTTGTAGCATTACAGACATTTCATCATGAAGTTGCACATATGTCGGACACAGATAATAGATATAAGATGACTTTTTCAACACTCCCTCTGTCCTTTTAAGTATATTATATATTATTACTTTTTTGGAAACTTCTTTGACATTGCTTGAACTTAATTAGTAGCAATGTAGCATGTGGGCTTCTTCTAATGATCTTCTAGGAAAGTACCTTTTAGGAATTAGTTATCAAAATAGTATTCCTATGAGGAATTATAACTAAAGGTGTTTTAATTTTGACATTATTTATGATCACTGATTTACTTCTGGTGGTGTCTGTCTATGAATTGGCAGTCCCAGAAGCCTCCTCCCACAAAAAAAGAAAAAAAAAACTATCACAACTTTTACATTAGAAAAGCTATTTTTCATTTGCGCCTTCAGTATATTTCTTGTATTTTCATACCCTCTGCCAGTAAAGACAAGCCTTGAAATCACCATATATTTCGGCCTTTTAGGTGCCATATAGAATGTTCGAACAATTCACCAATCTTCCAAACCCTCCACCCCTCTTTCAGCAAATCAAACAAAGGATTGCTTTGATTCTTCTAGATTATCTGAAGTGGAAAAACACAACCCTGAAATTGGTCCGAATCATGTATTGCCGGCCTCCATACTAATGAGTAGTTCCTAGTAGATATGATATCTGAACACTTTCTTAATCAAAACACTTCTTTAAAAAGTTGCAAAGACATTTTCTTTAGTATCACGTTGATGTGCTATTGCATGTGATAGCAAACATTAGGCTTATACATTGATACTGAAGCCAATAAATACAAACACAGTAGATATCATAATATTGATTTTTTGTAAGTAGATAGGATGTTTATAAGAAGTGAGATGCACTGCTCCATCAAGGAACGCAGAATATGAATAGGAAAGAACTTCCGTGTCATGGTCATTTTGACAATCCCTTGATAAAATCGGTTGACTCTGCTATTGAATACGAACATATTGATAAGGCTCCATGGTAAACTGTATGATATTATGATCGATCGACCCTTGTTTTTCATATTCCCTGGCAAGGTCTCTATGGTAAAAAGCAGGGCATAAGCCAGTAGGTAACCTCTCTTTCTTGTTTAAGCTCATGCAATTTGATCTAAAGAACGACTTAGCAAATTCTTCCAAATGAAAAACGATGGTTGATGAAACAATGAAGATAACTGCAATAGAGAATGTCATTCATCTCTTATTCATGGTATAAGCTAACGAGCCAAATAAAAGGCATTACCAATTAAAAATGCCATATTATGGTTAAACATTATTATATAAATATGTGTTCATTATTCATAATGTAACATCATATCTCATTTGGGCTGTCAAAAATCAAATTGTATGGCCTCCAACCTTTTCTTGTCATGTTTTGTCATCTTTCAAATTATACTTGGTTATTGTATTGGGTGATATTGTATCCCGTTAGCATGCCTTTACATTGCTTCTCAGTTTACAATTTACAAGCTACTCCATTTTAAGGCTTCAGGAAAACTTTCAGATCTTATATATTCAGGCACCTTGATAAGTTGCCTACGAGATTATTTATTCCATAAGACTCCGTCACATTGATTAACCCTCAACTGGTTACGTAATATTTCATAAATCATTCTTTACTGTAAAAAGCATAAAAGCTATGTTAGAATAATTGTTTTGAGATTATGTGCCCCTTTGTTTTATCTTTCCATTAGTTAGTTTGAGAATGAATAAGATCAGATTCAAAACCAGAATAACATACTTTCTTATTTCTCATAGATAATATGTTGTGTAAGCCTTTGGTTATTCAAATAATAGATCTCCATCCGGTATGAAATATATGCTCATGTTTTATTTAGTATGTGGTTTGTGTTTCTTTTTCAACGGTGACATGATTTTCTCAGATACAATAAGGATCTCTGTGTAACAGATTGGCATGGAGTGTTGCTCTGTGTTGTTACACAACAAAGAAGTTTTTGCTGTGGCAGTTTTAGCTGTGAAGTTGAAGAAAACACCAAAGCATGATTGTAGTTATTTCAAATATTGAAATTTCTTGATCATTCCTTAAAATATCTACCCTGAGATCATATGAATGGTTGCCGCAATTTAGTCTCCCGTGATAACTCCTACAGTTGAACTTTTCCTTGTATGCTTTTTCCGCTAATATACACATGCACTCTAACTTCGCCTTTCGTATCTTTCTTTGTAGGTTTACATATTACTAGAATTGTAGAACTGTAATCCAGGGGAAAATGAATGGGGATGGTGCTTTCAATGGGAAGATTCTGGTTGATAAACTTGCCAAACTCAACAGTTCACAACAGAGCATCGAGAGTATCCTTTCTGATGTAGTATAATAAGTTAGCATGGGAAACAGAGCTTTTACTGCTTCTTAAATGTTCATTAGAGGAGCATATATAATCTGCATATTATTCATCTATGCCACTTAACCTTTGCTGACAATTTCTTGGTTTCTATATTGACATATTCAATTGCTCGTGAAGTGTGATCACTTGCTACATCCATTCATGTTGGTGGGTTAGTAATGAAAGCTTTACTTTTTTTAATTTATACACTGCTTATTTGCTGCTTCATTGAGAAGGCAAAAACTATTATTGATGAAATGCAATTACAATTTGTAGTTAGCCTCCATGTTCCATGGTTGTCTATCTAGTAGGCTGACACATCACAACTTTTAATTCTTAGCAACCTTCCTCTTATCAGAAAAATAGATATACATTCCTATTTGCACATGGCTTATGTATTTTTCGATTTCGTCGAACTTTTCTTTGTTTTATGCTTCATCGACATCGGAAAAGTATGAAAGTTTTATTTAGTCACTGTTATCAATGTAATTGAAGGGTCATTGCAGCATTATATGGTGTCGTCTGTATAATTGAGAGGTGTATCTACTTTTTTTCTCTTAGATTTATCGTGCATTTTCTTGTTATTGGACAAATCAGAAGGGGGATTTTTGTGAAACAGTATCTGGAATTACTGAGGAGCATTTAAAGTGGTATCATTTTGTGGAAGTTTCCAATTCATAATTCACTTTATCATTTGGGGAGTGAAGAGGTTTGGCAATATTAACCAAGTATTTAGCTACTTGGTCTATCTGTGTAGAAAGTGACTAGTGTATAGTTTGTGTTTATCATTGGGTGGTTATATAGTAGTCTGTACAGTTATGACATTATTCTGATGGTGAAGACGATATCTTCTTCTTTATAGCATGCAGTTGTTAATCCGAATGATAGAAGATATCTTCTTTCTATCATCTTTTTGGGAGCCATTTATCTATGTAGACTTATGTGTCTTCCGTGAGTGAATATTATTAGAGCTTAAATTGTAAAGTATGTATTTAGTATGCATGCATGGTTTTTTTTTGGAATAGAATTAAATGAAAGTAAACCTACTGAGTTGGCACAGTTTTCATGGTTTTACTGAGGATTGGCTGGGCAGGATTGTCCCTTCTATAAAATGTGGATATGAAGATGCAGATAGTATATAGCACAGAGAGCACAGCTGCACAGCTCGAAATCTGTTTATTTCCCTGGCCATCGGCAAGCATATATCATATTTCCCATTACATTAAGTAAATCGTTGTGGATACATTGTGCTTAGTTGCATATGTATATGTGGTCAGGGAGCAAGCTCAAGGTCATTCAAATTTTTGAGGGAAACAAAAGGGGAGAATAAGTTACTCCTGGGAAGTTAGGAGCTATATAAGCACAAAGAGTTCTAGATTATTACCGTTAAATACAAATGAGAAGATGGATATGGGAGCACAAGAAACTAAACTTTTTGAAGTACTGTTAGGTTCATCTTTAGGTAATTGCATAGAGATGATGAGAATATGAGATATTTCCTTCAATCTTCCTTTTTAGAAATTACGATTACAATATGGTTCTTTTCTAGTTTTTCTTTTTACTTGTTTGGTGTTCCATATCTTAAATCTTTTTGTTTTGATCTATATATGAGCATTGATGTCCTGGAAACTTTATTCTCCTTACTGAGTTCACTAAGTTTCTACCTGAAGGCCTATGGCTGAGGAAATGATTTTAATGATATTTCCTTCTAACTTATAACAAATCCTTTGATATTTCTATATATTTCCTTGTACTTTTCGGTGTTCATAAACTTTTGTATTATCATTGTATATTTTAAAGAAGCTAAATTGTTTCCTTTCTGTGGCAAGTCAAGTGTTCCATACCACCTTTTCTTGTTTAAATATTTTGGTTATGCTTTTATAGTTTAAGAAGCCATCCTTTGTATGAACTTTCCCCTCATCCTGTTAGAATAGCTTCATATAAAACATGCATATGATGTACTGAGATATCTTTTGGATAAAGTTTCGTACTATTGGCACTAACTGATACTGTCGTGTCCTCCTTAACAAAGTTATAGCTTTATCACATTGGTGTATCTTCCACAGGAAGAATGCAAAACAAGTTGTTGAAACATGGGCACAACAAATTTATCGTTCTCCCGCAGACCAACGATTATCTTTTCTGTATCTTGCAAACGATATCTTACAGAACAGTCGCCGAAAGGGCATGGAATATGTTGGAGAATTCTGGAAAGTTCTCCCGAATGCACTCAATGATGTAATTGAAAATGGTGACGAGTCTGGAAGGAAAGCTGCTCTTAGATTGGTAAGGGGTATTCTGGCATTGTTCTTTTATTCTACATAATAGATAACACGGCTGACGTAATTACAGCATTGTTCATGCACATTTTGACCCATATTTTATCTGAAAACTGTAGTGGTCCACACACACACACACACACACGCCCTCACATAATTTTTTCCTATTCTAAATTAAAGCATTAGTTGTTCATACCATGGATTTTGACTTGCGATCCTGTTGAGTAAAGTGCACGTTTAACGCAATAGTATTGTATATGCTGTGTGAAAGATAGTTATACAACTTCTCAATTCGTAAGGTATTTCCCTTTCTAGAAAGTTGTAGACGACTAAACTGCATATATTTTTGTTTGTTCTTTTACATGATGAATATAAATTTGTTTTTAATTACCTTAGGTTTGTGTTTTATATGCAGTAGTATGCTCACAAACCAAGTTGGCAATCTAGATTCCCATGTATGGCATCCCATGCTCTAATTTCTTACTAAAATCTCATTCCTTCTTCATATGGATAGCTCTATTCCAATTATATGAAAATTTATCTTCTTAACACCTTACTATTCTCTTTTCTTTCCTCCTCCATAATCACCCCATCACCTCCACCTCCTATTTTTGCTGCTATTTCTGCCGTTACAATTGCTATTACTGCCTCCACTACCACCATCTTGTCGTTGTTGCTACCAGCACCGTTTCTGTCGTCGCCATCACCGCAATGCATTTAAGTTTCCCAATCATCCACTTTCATCATTGTCAGTACCACTTCCGTCGTCCAGCCTCACCAATCTAGCCTCTCCATTTTTAGCGCAGCCACCAGAAATTGCTACCACCACAGGCACTGTCACTAGCATCATTGCATTACTTCTGGCATTGCCATCACCATGTTCACCTGTTCCTCCATGTATCACTCCATGTGGTTAGTTCAGAAGGAAATGCCACTTCCGAAATATTTCTAATGTACCATCAGAAGAATATAATTTTCTTGAAAATTTTGAGATTACACCATAATAGTTACGCGGCTGTCATAAAAACCCAATGGGAAGGAATGACACTTCCAAGAATTTGATATCTGATTGGAACTATTTTTTCCCATGTGCCAAACACATTTCAAAGGTACTTGCTATGCTGTTAAAAAGCCTTAAGATTTACCTCACGTTGGAACTGTATTTTCCATTTGCCAAACACATTCCAAAGGCATTTAATACGCTATTACAACCTAAGAGACCTTTATTTACCTCACCTTGGAAGAAGTGATAAATACAAGCAGAGACATTTACTCGTCTCGCCATGGAAGAAGTCTTAGGAAGGTTTAAGAAAGACGTGCTAAAAGGTGACAATATGGGTCTTGGTTTAAAGCTGACAACATTTTAGGAAGAAGGTATCTAAATGAACATAAGTGATTTGATCAAGAAGAGTGTTGCCTGGGAGTGCTAGCCTGCTAGGTATTTATCAGGATGATAAGGAACTTGGAATGAACTTTGCAGTGGTCTTGTAATTCCAGCGTGGTATGAATTCATATATACCTAGCTACTGTAAATTCTATAGCTTCCTGTTTTTGCAGCTTTAATAAATATTTAGTCCATTTTGATTTAATTCTGGATTAAAAGCCAGGTTTAAAATTTCAAGTTGTATTGTAGTCTTGTTTATGCTCCCCTCAGGAAGTTTTGTTTCAGTGGCTTTAAATTTTTTTCTTTTTCAAATGAGCGTTTCAGTATTACGTGGGCACACATACATAGGGAGAATAATAATCAATATTGGTATGTATAGAATAAGCCATGGCCATGTACCATAATGTAGCACATCTCACTATGACGTCCGATAATTCAGAATTAACTTAAGTTTATTAGTGGGCTTATGTTGGAAGTCCTTAAAACTTTATGTTAGAGGTTCGGTATCTGGTATACTTATCCAGTTAGACCCAATTAGTCTCCACATCACAGACTCAAATTATTTGGGTTGAGAGAGGAAAATGGAGTGGTTGGTGGCTTTGATGTTGGGGAACTCAACACACTAGTAAGTGAGTGGGACTGTGGGGTTTGATATATGAGTGGTTAATGGTGTATATTTATTTATATGTATTTTAGGAGAGGCTAAACTATCCATTTGCTTCCTTTTCCTTTCGTTTCCATTGGCATGATCCCTGTTCGACTGATTATATTATGTGGGAAGATTTTGATCCCGCTCTAATCTGATCCAGAATGTCTGAATTTTTTTGTTTGTTTTGTTTTAATTCTATCAATAAATACCAGCTGTGCTTGTGGTTTTAGTGTACCATACTTGAAATTTGAAATTGTAGAGGGGCATGGTATGGTAGGTTGATTTATTTTTTGTCTTCTTTTGGTATAAAGATTGCATAATCAATGTTCATCCATATGGGGATCTGGGTAAAGGTCATATTTCTATTTAAAATTCAAAGATTTTTAATTGTAAAATATTTGTAATCTGTTTGTGTTATTTGTTTTAGAAATTTTTGAAGTCTTATTTTTTATCGAAGTGGAGAAGATTTAAGAACTTCTTGTTTAATGTTCCCAAGCCGTTTCATATTTAATTTGCTCTTCTCCTTGTTTCTTCATTCTTGATTTCCTTATGAACTTCTATGGAACCACCCCTCGTAAATTGGGATACCTGTTCCCCCTCCCCCCCCCCCCCAAAAAAATTTTTACCTTGATTTACTTCAAGAACACTGTCAGTTCTAGAAGATTATGAATAACTTATTTGCGCCAAGTTCCCTCTTGAACCTTCAAGTTGCAAGACTCGTTGTGTTGGTGACTGCATATTTGCATCAAGAGACTAACAGTTGAGTAGATGGAAGTTATTGGCAATGTTGATGGAAAGTTCGGAATGTGGTGAAACTATGAATCCCTGCATAAATAAAATGAATGAATCACAGGATAGACCATCTCAAGTAATAGATGAAGTTGTAAATGGATACAAGCTAAGAAGGTTTTCTCAATACATAATGTAGAATAATGGTTACAGTAGATGTTAATTTAATCAAGAAGTTGATCCTCAATTAAGAGTGCTAAATAGAAGAAAATAGTTCATGTATCCGATCCAAAAGTTTTGGTTAAAGGATTCTTGCTGTTTTATGGAATGTGAAATAAAACCTCTTCCTGTGTTGTGTAGCAAAGTGGATTTACCTTGGTGCCTTCAAATGGGTATTTTCAACATGCTGCAGAATCATATGGGCCCATAAATTAACTATTTTTATTTTTTGTTGGAAGAGATTAGCGTTCTACCCGCAAGCTGAAACAAGCCCATGGGAAACTATAAACATCAATCTTAAGGTAGATCTAAAGGTCTTCTATTGCCATGTTAATTCCTCCCTGCAAAACTCTATTTAACAAGGCCTTCTGTGACTTGATGGCTATCTATTCCCTAGTGTTGAAAGCAATTCTCTATAGCAAATAAATCATCTATCTCTTCTTCTAAACTTCCCCATAATGTAGGAAAATTTGGATGATGCCAACTTTTCATTAGTATAATGAAAGTCCACCTTTTGTTTGTAGTATACTCAACCATGATATATAGACAGCCAACTGTAGAACTTTGTCCAATCTTTTAACGAATCTTGCTTCACAGATGGCCTCCATTTTGATGGCCAATTGCTAAGATGACGACGAAGCTTTCCTTTTTTCCATAGTTTGGTAGCCTCGTATGGACATCACTACCCATGTTCAAGCTACAGTTACATATTATCAATAATTTTATTGAATTTTCAGAATCCATATAATATATCTCTGGCTAGGGGATTAGAGATCTGAACAATATCATTTTACACATTGATATATTTGGAAAATGCACCATGTATATCAGCAATGGACTCAGAGATTTCGATGTTGCAGCAACTTATCAACTGCGTTGTCTGAATCTTAGAAGTTGAGTTGATCAAAGCCTTTCTTCTTTCAAGTACAAGTTGATACCGACATGGACATGGATTTCACCCTTTATCTGATCCAGTGAAATGTGCCTCAATTTGTATAGTGATCCATGTATGATATTAGGATATTGATTTCCTTATACAATTAGTACGACCATCTTTGTAGGACCTGGAGGGTATGAGGGAAACATGCCATCAACGTTTATTGGTGAAGGAGGGTAGGTATCAGCAGCTGAGTATGGATTTTGTAGCATCACAGCTGAGTATGGATTTTGTAGCATCACATCAGACATTTAGAGCCATTTATCCCGAGGATATCATGGATCAAAAGCTTCCTCTGCAAAGGCTTCCATAACTCAAACTTGATAAATCATGCAGAACTACTGCATTTATTTATTATCACATGTAAATGTCGAACTAAATAGTTGCTTATCTTAATATCAACCATGAGATTGCTTAATCAACCATGAGATTGCAATGATCTCTTAAGTGATTGTTTAAGCTTCTTAGAAGGCTAGTTATGCATTGATTGCAAGCTCATGGTTGATCAAATCTTTGATGTCTCTAAACATTTTAATGTTTGTTTCAAAGGTCAATGGCCATTGATTCTGCTACATGGTTGTCATATGCAACTTCTAATCAATAACTTTTAGCAATTCTAATCTATAACTTTATCTAGTTTTTGAAAATTTATTTGGTTCTTATATTCTCAAAACTGATATCATTGCATCTTTCTCATGCTATGAACATCATATTCAATTAGACTGTAAAATCATGAAAGATCTAGCCTCCTAAAAGATAGTTCGTAGACTCGTTCAACTTTTCTATATTGCTTAGGAATAGGTTAGTTAATATCTCTAATATTGTTTAGGAGGATATACTAGTATACTACTATATCTAGGTGCAAACAAGTAGAAAACGACTTCAACTTATATTGCACATGATTTTCATCTGCAAGTATTGCACACAATAAACCCTGGCATGTAGTGGCATACACGGGATTGCATTACGTTAATGCTGAAGAACTCGAATTGTTTGTCCTTTTCAATTCAATGCGTTTAAGTTCTTAAAATGGGAGCGCATACTGGCCATTTCTCCTTATAGATTACCATACTTCTTGACTAGTTTGCTCAGCCAACTTTTGAATATTTTTACTATGTATGTGAATATGTGATTTACTTAACTATTGTGGAATTCGTGTATCTTCGTGATACCTGGAAAGGTTCCCTTTATTATTATTTAACTAAGCCCTACAGATAACCTTGCTTCTTTCATATTCTTTCTAACATGTTTAACACATGCACATGCACACACGCACGTGTTCATTTCTGTTTGTACCATTTATTGTTCGTCCAGGTTGACATATGGGAGGAACGGAAAGTCTTTAATCCTCGTGGGCAGACGTTAAAGGAGCATCTTTTGGGAAGGACTACAAATGAAAAGAGTATTACTTATGAAGTGGTAAAACTCCATAACTCCATCGAAATGACAATTTCCATGTACCACAACCTAATGCCTCCTTTGGTAGATAAAGTTATATATTAATTTCTCCTTTCCTTGTCTGCATTTTCAGAGACAACCTACCGGAGACGTATTCGGCAACCTTATTTCAAGTATTCTTCATACTTATGATGGCCCTGATGTAGATACAATATGTGAAAAGGTGAACACAGCTCATAGCACAATTAAAAATGTCAAGGAACTCGGAAGCGATTTATGCTCAGGTAAATTCAGGACCAAAATTATTTATTGCATGCTATGCAAGGCTTTCAATGTTTTATGATACAACGATCTTTATCCAAAATGAAATTGATTTCTTGAATGTTCATAACTAGATAAATGATGACTGTGTAGAGATTGGGTATAGTTTAGATTACCAAATAAACGATTGATGTGTAGTGATCACGCATAGTTTAGATCTATTATTAATGTCAAATATGAAGATGATTGTGCAGGTGCATTTGTATCATATCTATCACGTTAATATGGAGACTCTAAATATTGTTATTACTAAGATTATTTCCTCATTAAAATGTTGGGCAAGTTCTATAAATTGATTAAATATCACATAACTGAGATGAGACTTCTCTCAGAAATCATTCGCACAGATGTCAAGAGCATTTTGAGAACCAATTTGATACCTCTAATTCTTTTAAGAATTTTCGATTGCTTGCTGAACGGGAAGCTGACTGTGGGTTCTTGTAAACCTAAGAATGTCAGTTATAATCATAAAATTAAAATGTTTAAGCACGAAGAATGTAAATTAATATATTTATATAGTCTCAATGTTGTTTTAAAAAAAATAATAATTGAATTTTATATTATAACTGAACACATTAATGAGAGGGAGCTGAAGTTCAGCAGGAATGACAAATGCATAAAAGCTTCCATTTATTTTCTACAGATTGCAAATTTATATTTTTTTTAGGGAATTTGAATACAAAAAGAACTTGCTATAATACTGTTTAAAATACAAAATGTATGAAGATTTCGTGGGTGTACACAGTACAGCATTTTCTAAGATTGATTTGTGTGAAAAAACATTGAGTTTGCTATTGTTAATCTTTATCTATCTTAATCTGTAGTATATCTAAATCTTATGATATCTGCCCATTATGTATATGAAATTTCAGATCTCTAGCCACTCTGGTTTTGGTACATGGTTTTATGCTTTATATTTATCACTAGAGTATAAATAAGACTTTAAGGCCTCGTTTGCCAACCGGGTTATGCTTTCTGAATCTTCGGTTTCATGGGGTTTTGATATTAAACTCAGTGAAACCGTGGCTCTTTTTGCCACCAAAATAGAGTTTCATTGAGTTTTGATATTAAACTCTGCGAAACTGTGGCTCTTTTTGCCACCAAAATAGAGTTTCCCAAACCGTGGTCCGTGGCTTCAAAAAAGTTTCGAAGCTTGAAACCCCATTTTTCTAATTTCCAAAAAGATTAGAGTTTCGTAAGGTTTCGTGCCGTATCTCTCTATTCTCTCTCTTGCACTTGAAAAAAGTTAAACGAAACCTTTCATAAATTATGTTGCCAAACTTTTGTGAAACCCCAATTTTACAAAACCATAGTTTGCATGCATGCAAACAGTGGTTTTGTTTTTTAACTTGAATGAAAACATGGTTTTTGAAATCTTATTGCCAAACTAGGCCTAAGCAAGCTAAAAAAAATTCCTGAAATTTAATGAAGCACTCTTTATTGAAGCAAGTTGTAAGAATACAGGAAGAGAAAAGTAGAAAGGTCCAGGTTAGTATAACCTGAAAACCTTCAGATAGACAATCATCCGAGAGAACAGAAGTAAAGAAAAGCACAAGTCTCACTCCACAATCCCCATGAAAACAGAAAGGATTCCTCTTGGCAGATGGTAGGGCAATGTAATCTATTAGTTTGATATAGCCCTTCGGATGTGGAAATGTTCATGTCCACAGGGTCCTGAATAGATCGACCCATATACCTATCATAGTAGTAGGGTGAAAAGGCACCCGAAATTTTTTATTATAACATCTCAAGCCTATCAGCTACAATTGCATTCCAAGAACATGTGAGTTGTCATCTCTCTCTCTCTCTCTCTCTCACACACACACACACACGCGCGCACACACACACACACACTCGACAAAATGCATCATCCTGCTGATCTTCCTATAATAAGGTTACCTCTGGTAGTATTGTATTCCTGATAGCAATCCAATGAAAAGCCTCAATTACTCGATCTTTCAATGGCCTTGGCAGTGCCTGGAAGATCCCCATAATGTTCTTATAAAATGACTTAACTGACGATCATCTGCTATTTTCCCATTGCCATCTGGGTGCTGGTCTTGTTGAAACTCAATAAGCATGACCAAAAAGGAAAAAAAGGAAAAAGGGGAAGGAAAAAAAATGTCTTTAAGTTTTTTCTCTGTTTATCTTTCCTTCATATCCATTTAAATCTTGGAATTCATTCTTACACACCATTATAGTGAAATGGGATACAGAATCATTTTTGTGCCAAGTGTTCCTTAAGCAAACTAGAGTACCTGATACTATTTAATCCAAGTGTTCCTTAGGAAATTTAATGTCCCAACTAGTCTAGAAGGCCACTTCCTTACACTTCAATACAGTTTGCCACTGGAGCAAAAGGATGTGTGCTTGAAGAACAGTTTCCACGTAATAATTTATATATCTGTTCATGACGAGCAAAGCTATGTAATTAAAGGACTTCCTTAAACTAGATAGATAATGGAAATCAAGAAATAGGTTCTTCATTCTCAGGATATTATTAAATTACTGTGCACGTGATTAAAGTAGTAAAATATAAAAAAATAAAGTGACTTCTTAATTATGTAATTTAATTATATCTTTGTTTTATTACTTTAATGAGTTGTTTTTTTTAGGTATTCTCTTTGTGAAGTTTGTTGATGGATATGGTATTCAAATACTTATCACTGTTGAAGTTGTATTTTACCATAATAATCTTCATAATTTTTTTGGGTAAATTTTATAAAGCTCCATCAAACTTTCACATTTATTAGATAGCACCATTGAAGTTTAAAATCACCATAAACCCCAATTGGATGGTAGTTAAATCAATGAATTGAAGGGTATTTTAATCGAAATATACTATATTGGGGTTATTTAAGTCAATGTACAAGGTCATTTTTAGGTTATTTAATCCTTTAGTGCCTTCAATGAGTTAACCAAACCAGCATTTTCAAACACCATTACTAGTTTAATGGGGGTTCATGGTATTTTGAAAGTTCAATGGTGCTATTTTAAAAACTTTGAAAGTTTAACGGTGCATTATAAAATTTACCCATTTTTTTTGCTTAGCTTTTTTTAGCCTTTCACAGTTATTGATTTTATAGGACTTTCTCATCACAATCTATGACTTGAACCATCTTAAAATAAGGATTTTTCTGAATATTTGAATATTTATGATTTATATTAGAATTGAGAGTGCCACATGTTCCACTGCTCTTCTAATTATAATAGTAGATTTTTTTTTCTTTTCAAATCTTTATTTAATTCTTTTATCCTTCAAAATACAACCTGATCAATCTATTGTATCCTTCAAAATGCCACTTGTCAATCTATGGGATGTTGTTAGCATCGAGAATGCAGATTTACCTGAATTATAGGATTAGAGAATTTTGTTGTTTATAGATTTCAAAAGTGAATACTTTTTTTCTTTTTTGAATTTAAATAGTAGGGATTTTAAATATCATGAGATGATGTGGCACTTTAATAAACCTTGTTAGCACAATTTGAAATTCTAATTGTAACCCACCCAAGAGTTGTAGTTATAATAGTAGAGATATTATTTCACACATAATATTTATGACATTCTTACAGATATTCTCAGTCCAAACATTTTATCTTTTTCTAATTGATTGAATCTATCATTTGCATAAATATATTTGAGTCTAGATATGACTCCTGTTCTCTTGAAGTTATTACGACCTAAACAACCTGATATTTGCTGGGCAATGTAGTTAATAATTAGATTGTGTATCTTCATCAAGACTAAACTTCTTTATCTTTTCATGATTCCAACACAGAATGGCTTAATCCTTCAATGAATTTTGATTGAATGAATCTATAGGTAACATCAACGCAATAGGAGTTTCTGAACTGCAAATGCAGCTTGGCATTATGAGGGAATGTATGGAACAATTGAAGGCCGCTGAATCATTAAGACTGACTCTGGTATCCCATATAAAAGAAGCTATGAATGATGAGGTGGGTTAACTAATTTCCTTCCATTTCTTCATGACTAGTACGAGTTAGTGTAGTGTCGGTTATTCTACTGTATCTATAATTGTAATCTGGGTGACCAATCTACTTTCCAGGAATCCAGGCTCGAACGCCTCCGAAAACAACTTCAGGTACTCTTTGAACTGTTTGTTAACGGGATGCTGGTAAAAGTAGGCAACTGTTTTAATATCCTAGCTGAGTTAGTACAGATAATTGTTTTGAGTTCCTAGTATACTGTATCTTATAGTTGTTGTGTATTAGCTTACCCATGTTCATATTAGCATTTTTAGTACTATGCCGATTAATATTTGTTTTTGAGAATAAATATTTTCTAAGAACCTATGTGATCATCTTGTTCATTCGGGTAAATATACTTGATTATACATTTCCGCATTTGTGATGTGGAGTATAAGTTCTTCAGGAATTAAGGTTATATGTTCTCGTCTTGTAGAAGAACCTTTATACCCCATGTGAGAACCTTTATACCTTGTCCTAGACATGGTTTGAAATCAGACACTCACTTTTGGGATCGAAATAGGCCATCATGCCCATACCAGCCATCTTGAATCGGAATATCAGATTTTATCATTCGAAAAATAATAATTGTAAAAATTAGTTAATATTTTTAAATAACAACACAATTAACTATAAACAATTTGGCAAATTCTTTATTAATTGATAATGTCTGAAGTGGTTGTCTTAATACTTGGAAAAATAACTAAAAACTTTTTAATATTTTGCAATAATTAATTGTTCAAATTAAACACAACGACCTACTAACCTATTAATAAATCTATTAGTAAACTCATTAGCTAACTAACTAGTACACCCGGTTTCTCTTTAATAAACTGCTAACTCATTAATAAACATAAAAATTAAAACCCCTTACCAAATGATAAACCTAAATATTACTTGGTACCGGATGTTATTATTATCGGAACTTGAACGGTCAATTTGGCATCAGAATCAGCCATATCAGATTGGGATCAGTTACCATATCAGATTGGGATCAACTGAGATTTCAAACCATGATTTTCGAGTTTGGAAAAGATTCAAGAACCTTGAAGAATTGTTGTACATCAAAATAGAAGTAAAAGCTGCATGTATCGGGCGGTTGGAGGTCAATATCTTAAAATCAATGATATTGAACGGATTATACAATTTTCAAAAATTGGATAATTTCATAAGTTTATAAGCGTCCATATTTGAGGGTAGAATCAGATCACATCATGTATAATTTTCTTGATGCTCCTTCCTTCAATAGAATAGCCAAAATGTGCATTGTTAACATTCATATATTCATTGTACTCGCGTAAGTTGCAAATCAAGTACTTGGTTCTCGGTAGTTATCGACTTCTAAATGGCTATGAATATCCGTAAAGTATTATGCTTCAAAAAGGTTTTATCCTTGAGTAGAGTGAAATCATGACCTTTAAGCTAGAATTAAAAATATGCATTGGCCATAAGATTGTCTGCAAGGTTAACCTTTCCATGTGTTAATTTGGGAGAGGAGAGAGATAAGGTGTTTTGGGGAATGATTTTGGTGGTTAAGGATTAGCTTCTATCCTCCTTTTATTTAGACTTTGTGATTTACACATATAGCCCTCTCCAATTACATATGACAACTCATGTCATAATACTTTATAACTTCTAGATTATCGTAGTCTATTCTAACACCCTTCTCGAGTTGAAGTATACATATCATACATTTCCAGCTTATTTCAAATAAAATTCACTCTTGCCCTTTCTAAAGGTTTTGTAAAAAGACCCTCGAATTGATTAACAGATTTTATATAGTATGTATCTATTGCGTCATCTACTTCGTTCGAACAAAGAAACAGTCAACTTCAATGTACTTTATCCTCTCATGAAATACTGGATCTATGTATATTACAACCTTCTTGTCGTAGTATAATCTCATAGAAAATTGGGACCAAGCTCCCCGAGCAAGAAGCTAGTCCATACAAGCTCGCAAGTAGTGTTTGTCATAGCTCTATAATCAGACTCTACACTATAGAGGAGACAACACTCTGTTTCTTGTTCTTTCAATGTTTCTTGCTCTTTCAAGATACCAAGTTATCTCCAACAAACACAGTGCACTATAGTAGGGATCAGGTGTGCCCAGTCAGCCTTAGTGAATCCAGCTTCTCGAGAGTTTCCATTGTCTAAATACAACATGGAGCTCTCTTTAAATATCGTTATATTCCAAAAGGGAAAAAGATTTCTGTGAGTAGTATGCATTGTTGTATCCCACTAAGGCCAGCCATAAATTGGCTCGCAACGCTGACTCGATAAGCAATGTCGGGTCGAGTGACTGTTAGAATGTTTAACTTGTTAACTAATCGCTTGAATCGACCATGATTTTCCAACTGATCATCTTGTCCTGGTTTAGCTTGTTACAAATGAAATTCACTCTAGCCCTTCTTAAAGGTTTAGTAAAAAGATTCTCTAATTGATCAACAGATTTTATAGTATGTATCTATTGTGCCATCTTTTACTTTCTTTCGAACAAAGTGAAAATCAACTTCAATGTGCTTTATCCTATCATGAAATACTGGATCGATGTATATTGCAACCTTGTTGTCGCGGTATAATCTCATAGAAAAGTGGGTCTGAAATAAAGCTTTCTGAGCAAGAAGCTAGTCCATACAAGCTCGTAAGTGGTGTTTGTTGTAGCTCCATATTCTGATTCTACACTACAGAGACAACACTTTGCTTCTTGCTCTTTCAAGGCACCAAGTTGCCACCAACAAATACACAGTGCACTGTAGTGGATATTTGATCAGATGTGCCCAGTCCACGTTAGTGAAACCATCTTCTCGAGAGTTTCCATTATCTGAATACAACCTGGAGCTCTTTTTAAATATCATTGTATACGCACAGTTGAATCCCAATATGGTCGCAATAAATTCGCTCGTAACGCTGAGTTGATAAGCAATGTTAGGTCGAGTGATTGTAACATAGTTTAACTTGCCAACAAATCGTTTGTTTCTACCGGGAACTTCCAACTGATCACCTTGTTTTAGGAGCAGTTTGATCCGTAGGAGTCTATATGCTTGCTTCTTAACATCCTAGGCTTAGATAACATGTCAATTACATACCTCTGCTGAGAAATATATATGACCTTTTTGGATCGAGCAACTTCATTGTCTAAGAAATATCAAAGGCTTCCAAGGTCGTTTGTTTGAAATTGAGTTTGGAGGTGGAGTTTTAACTTTTCAATATCATTGCTATCATCAGCGAAGTTAACTATATCATCAACATATACCACCAACAAAATGTGTAAGTCTTGATGAGAGAAGAAAGAGTGACATTGGCGCAACGACCAAGGCCAAAAGAAGTGACCATCTTTGTAAAACTTCCAAACCATTCTAGAGGAGATTGCTCAACCCATGCAATAACTTCTTTAAGTGACAAAGTAGTCCAGAGTTATCCTGAGCAACAAACCCAGGTGGTTACTCCATCTAGACCTCCTCGGTCAAGCTGTCAAGTCTGCTATAATGAAATGCATTCTTCACATCAAGCTTATATAAGGGTCAATAATAAGTAACTACTAGAGACATAAGCAAGTGAACCGGGTCATTTTGGACCTCGAAGAAAGACCCCTAATAATTGATCCTATAAGTCTGTGTATACCCTTTTGCCACCAAACGAGCTTTAAGGCATGCAAAAGAACCATCAGGATTGAGTTTAACTAATAGACCCATCGACGTCTCACAATTTTCTTTCCCACAGAAAGAGGGACCAAGTCCCAAGTTTGATTTTGTTTAAAAGCTGACATCTCTTTTATAGCAACTCTCTCATGTATGATACAGTGCTTCAGACAGACTTAGGAGAGGATGAGAATCGATTGAAGTGATAAATGCTCAATAAGAATGCGATAGATATGCATAAGTCACATGATTAGCTATGGGATGAGATGTGCAATTTTGAGTTCCTTTTCTCCAAGAACTGGGAACATCGATATCATATGGTATGAATTTTGGAATGGTGGGATGACAGTGTCAGGCACTTGAGACTTTGTAGTACGCATCCGTCAAGAATACACCCAAGTCATAGTAGAAGGAACATATGCATGTTGTGTATCATGTGGTTAACTAGGAGCGGTTGTATCAGTAGGACGAACATCGGTAGGAGCTTCTTGAGGTAAATCTGAAGGATGCTCTCATGTAATCTAAAAATAAAAAATAACTAGCGGAAATCTTCATTAAAATCTGAAGCACTGTGAGATTCAGAAAAATAAGGACCGGATTCATGAAACGTAACATGTGCTGAAATGAACCCGTCTCAACTCAGGACTGTGGCATCGATACCCTTTTTGAGTCCGTGAATATCCAAGGAATATACATTCAATAGACTTAGTATCCAATTTAGTCTCAACTTGATGATCATGAACAAAACAAACCCATCAAAAAACTCACAGGTAAAGAGAAAGGTGTGTTTGGAAACGTTGAAGCAAATAGAGTTTGATCATCTAAAGATAGAATTATAGAAGCAGGCATTTGATTAATTAAACTAGTAGCGGTAAGGACCACGTCTCCCCAATAAGTCTTAGGAACTTTCATATGAATCGGCAATGTACGAGTAATCTCCAAAATATGTATTCTTTCGTTATGCTACCCCATTTTGTTGTAGTGTATAAGGGATGAACTGAAATACCCTCTAGCATTATTGCTACAAACAAAGCCAATGGAAACTCCACACCAATTTTAAACTTCGGAACAGAACTTCTGAAATACAGAAAATACTTCAGACCAAGATTTCATCAATAATATTGTAGTCATTCTTAAGATCAGTAAATGTGATAAAGTATCTAAAGCCAACTCGAGATACAACTGGACAAAGGCTGTAAGAATCTGAACCAGCCAAATCTCAAATGGTTTATCTACTCTTTTATTGGTTCGAGGTGGATAACTAGAACAGTGATCCTTACCTATTTTATAAGACTCGCACTCCAATGCAGACAAACAGCCAATAGAAGGATCAAGCTTCTTAAGATCTGGAGGAGTATATGACCAAAACGACTATGGATCTCAAGTGGTGATAGAGTGGAGCATTCCATTGGAGACTCCGAACACAACATCGAAGAGGTTTTTTGTCTAAGAAATAGTGACATTTAGATTCATAATCTCTAGTGAAAATTTTTTCCTAAATGATGTCTCAAAGTACATCTTATAGAACAAAATGTGACTGAGAACTTTATTGACCTGGTAAGAAAACGAACAGTAAATTAAAAAGAAAATATGGTATGTATATAACATAATGTAGGGATAACATCAGTGCGAGTCTAATACTACCAACTCCTAATACAGCTAAAGTGGATCCATCTGCCCAAGGCGCTGATCACACGAGGATGAGGTCAGGGGACGAAATGAAGAGAGGATTCCCATCTCTTTGGTCATATGATCAATTGCACCAGAATCAATAATCTGAGGACATGAAGTAGGTATAGAAGAGAAATAAGCCATATGATTACTCTAGCAGTATTAGTAGTATCATGTGTAAACCATGAGGATGCTGTAGAGTTGGGTGAGAACAGAAGATGAGGTTTCAATATCTCATTCTTCGTTAATAGTGCCTTTGCAGTAGATGCAATCCGCATACTCAACGTCATTTCACTTGTTAGTGTATATGCCCTAGAGGCCATTACTGTATCATACTGGTTTGTATATTACTTAATGGATGCTTGGGATATTCACCTTGTATATACAATCTTGCTCAAAATAGTAGTATGCTACTTGGTTTGTTTCTACTTCAATGTGTACATGTGTTTATTTCAGTATATCACTTATACGCATTAGTGGAGCCCTTAGGATCTTTGCTTGATTACCAGCGTTGTGATGGCCGTCACACTAGTGGGGCTGGGTAATCTATAAGCACATCCTTATGCAGGTCCCTGGTCGCAGGACTATCGAGACAGGGCATCAATACTCCGGAGTAGACCAGCGCATGCGCTTCTCATCCCAGTGTGGGAGACGGTCTGTCCCACAGCCGTCAGTACGTCGTACTTGAGATAGTATGCGGGTGCTCGTTAGGTTACGGGTACACTGGACAGGACTCGTCGGGAACTGACTAGTTGGTATTATACCTATCGTCAGTTATCAGTTCCCAGGTGACATGAGTACAGCTTAGTCCGCTGACTTGACACTGTCACTTCGCCTCGGGTGTGTTCCCACTGTACTTTGATCACTACCCTACCACGGCTCAAAGGAGTCGTGCAAACAGGTAGTGGTTGGGTGCAGTCCCGAAGCACTTGGAGGCAGTGACGGTTAGACAGGATTCGTCTCTCCCGGTATTGGGGGTTGACATCGCGCTGTGTCTAGGAGAGCCATTACACGAGTAGTCCCTGGCCAGGGCAAACGAGATATACTGGTAGGTTTCCAGTGTTATCTCAGGGTGTTTTGGGCTTCGCTCCGGCACGACTTGTACCGCTATTGGGGGACTGACGTTTACCGCCCCCTAGGCCCGCCATGCGATGTATCAGACGAACAGACCGGACTGTACGGAGAATGTCACACTCAGGCTCAGTAGGAGTTCAGATGGGTTTCGCCTCGTCGGTCTTCTTGTCGGCATTACCTGGGGACCGTTACGCACAGCTAGTGCCGCTTGCGGTCTGTGGTTAAACCCACTGCCAGCGTAGTGTCGAGTCTTTAGAGTCCCACACAGAAAGCTTTTCGCCTTTAGGCAAAAGAGTAGAGGTCGCATGGTATTGCGACAGGGTTCGGTCACATCCGTGCACTTGTGCACGTACAGTGTCCGGACAGTTTACACTAGCGGGCTTTGGTTTAAGCCAGATCCTAGTGTACCTTATGGGATTGGATTTATCCAGTTTGCATTCGTGTTCCTCGGAACGCGGATGCGGGTGTGTATGCACAGTTGACAGGGAGGCAGAGGCAGCGGATTCTCATTAGGGTTGTTGACAGTTGACCGTTGACTTTTTGACTTTATGCTCAACCCTAATGAGAATATGATATGTGATTAACTATTATATTAATTAAGTATTATGGTGATATGGTTGTTGACTTGTTGACTTTTGTTGACTTGTTGACTTTGGTGACTTGTTGACTTTTGTTGACTTGTTGACCGGTTGACTAGGCTTGACTAGTTGACCATCATGATAACCATGGTTATCATTTCATGCCAAAGACTTTTTTCTTGCTTGCTCATTTGAGTAAAATGAGTGCATGACATGATAAGCTTATGGTTGCTTCAAACCATCACCAAAGACTTTTTTGATATGATGAGTTATGATCACTTTGGATTATGAGAGGGTGAAAGACAAAAGAGTTGCTCATTCTTTCTTGCTCATTCTCTCTCTTGTTCTTGAGCTCTCCTCTTGCTCTCACCCTCAACCTCTTGCTCCCTCTCTTGATCTATGGTTCTCTTGTCTCATGAGTTGAGAATCAAGAACCATAGATAAAATCCCATTCTATTTCCTCTCTACTCATTCTAGTTCACTAGGTTTAGCAAACCAAGTGAACTAGTTTCTTCAAAGACCGAAGAAGGAGCTAAAGGTTGGAGCTTTCAAGTGGATCTATCTTCGGCGTACGGAGACGACGAGAAGGAGCCATCGGATCACCACCGGAGCTTGAAGACGAAGGAGTTCAAGACAAGCTAGGTATAACCATCTCTATCCGAGTAGCTAAATATCTTTAGCTTAGTTTGCTAGTTTTAGTTTAGGTAAAGATCCCGACCCAGCTTAGTCCATGTTGCCTCTTGCGTTAAAATTTTGATTTTATACCGTTTCCGCCTCCCCGTAAGAACCGGGGGTCGCAACGTGGACTTACAGTGGTATCAGAGCCTAACTAAACTTAAACTAGCTTGGTAGTGAAGTGTAACGAAGTTCGGAACCGGAAAAATCCAAAAACCAAACTTTTACAAAAACTGAGTTTCTGTTGAAATTTTTTTGGCTCAAAATGAAAAACTTTACACTTGTAAATTCGGCTCAGGGTTTTGTGTGAACACCCAAGAAAAACGATACAGTAATTCGTCAAAACCGCCGCCCTTCCGCCGCGTGAGCTAGGTATCCGCCGCGGAACCGCCGCGCTTTGTCGTCTTCTCTGCATCGTTTTTCGTGCAGTGTGTGTCTGTGTTGGTTTTGGGATTTTTGATATATATTATATGTGCCCAGATTTTCCAGAAAAGAAATTTCCTTTTGGGGTCCTATAATTCCGTATTTTTCCGAACTTCACTGCACTTTGACTATGATGGTTATATCTGTGATGTTTGCATGTATTGAACGTCGGCTAATCGCTATAAGTCGATTAGTCGGGGTTATACATGATCTGCAATGTGCTGGAATGTGTATATAAATATGTTGGATTGTCGCGGGTGAATAGCCGGGGGTTGTGAGACGAGAGTTTTCTTTTCTTGCAATTCATGTAAATTTGTAAATTGATGTAATAATTATTTGTATGGCCGCACAACCGGGTCGGGGTTGTAGCCGTCATTGTATAATTTCTTTTTACTGTTTTTGCTCCTAGGATAGACCTATGGAGGGGTGCACAAACTACCGGGTATGCCGAAGTGTCGAGTGGCCTACTCATGGAGATGAGGGAGGTTGCTACGCTTCGGGTACTTGGCGGGTAGTTTGCCGCACCCGTAGGGGTCTTGGGTGGGGTTTTGGCTATTCACCGCGACCGTGTAATCTGTTTTTGTTACAGGCTCGTACAAATTACAGATTCCTAGTATATCCAATGTATTTATCTGTGATCTGAAATGTTTATCATTGCAGTATATCTATATATGATATTATTTAGGCGTTGCTTATGTTTTACAGACGCGCTAGCCCAGCCCCCGCTCTGTCGTTAGTTAAGTAACCTAACGGGTAATGATGGGGCCCCGTGGCGAATGCGAATGGCATAAGCGTACGTCATATTTTGGTTGTTTTCTGCAATGGTAGGTTTAAATGATGGGACGCATTAAAAGAACTAATGCAAGAATATCACGCATTAAAAGAACTAATGCAAGATAATAAACCAAGTTAAAGTCGTTGGAACACTTTCGAAAAACCACTCGGTTCTTTTCAAAACAAACTTTTAAAATACGGAGTTTGAGCCACTCCATTTAAAAGCTATCTCGTTCCATCGACCAAATCAAGTTCACTACGTTCACGGTTTTGCCAAAACCATCCGTAGCCCTCCATCATTTCAGTTAAATATTCGGTAGTATTCAAGCTATGTATTTTGACCTCACGCCAAGGCATAGTGATTGGTAGCTGCCGGATATTTATCTGTTGCATAGATAGAATGCGTTGGTTTGAGACAGTCGTACTGCCATTTTGGCCTACGTCAAGGGTATGTACGGGTGGATTCAAATTAACCTGGATAATGATGGGACGAACTTGACATGTGACTTATGACATTTTGACCTCACGCCAAGGTCATAAGAGCATGGGGCAAAAATCCACATCGGGAGTTTCATAAGTACTGAAACTTGCTAGATTTGCATACCATTTGGAGTGTGATGATTCTGGTAGGATTCCTTCAGTTTCGTCACGCGATGATATTTGGATCCCGATCCTACTGTGAGTATATGCTACTCCTCGGGAAATTTCTCACTTAACGATCAATGCTATAAACCTAGTAGGTGCCTAGAAAGGTGTTAGCGGGGCTACGCCCCCAGGGAAAAGAGGTTCTCTAATTAAGGAACTTCGCGAAAGCGTTGGAAAACCTCCCTCGAAGTACCGACACCGGCCTGGCTGAACGGTTAAGCAAGTATTGTACGGTGGGATTGATCCTGACTAATTCTTCCTTTATGGTTTGAGGAGGGATTCGAGAAACAGTGGGAGCCATCCTGTTTAGACAAATTAAAAACCACTCTAAACTTGCAAGAGCATCATGCTGAGTGTTTCTTCTTCTCTCTCCTAATTGCAGCGACCAATCAACATGACTGGACTTAAGTTACTCCTAGATAAAAACAAACTGACAGGGCCAAACTACAAAGATTGGCTCAGGAATGTCAAGATAGCAATCACTTATGACAAGCTGGGGTATCTTCTTACCACCAAAGCTCCCCCTGTCCCTGGTCCAACTTCCAGCGTCGCGGATAAGGAAATCCGTAAGACTTGGGAGATTGATAGCGCGAAGGCCAAATGCCTCCTGCTTGCCTCGATGGACAACGAACATCAGAGGAGGCATGAGAATATGGACATGGAGTCCATATTGCTCCATACAAAAGAACTGTATGGAGAGCAATCACGTATCGCAAGATACGAAGCGTCGAAAAAGTTATTTTCGACAAGAATGGCCGTCGGATCATCAGTAGCCGAGCACGTGCTAAAGATGATCGGCTTCATTGAGGAGCTCGCTGACCTAGGGATCACATTGGAGAGTGAGCTATATACGGATATAGTTCTCCAGTCCCTTCCTTCCACTTACGCCCAGTTTATACTGAACTTCAACTTACAAGAAAAAGAGGTTGAACTTTCAGAGCTCCTCAACATGCTGAGGAGCGCAGAGGGCACCCTACAGAAAAGTAGGGATACATCCACTTTGTTTGTAGGAGGATCATCTTCTTCTAGGTCCAAGGCAAAAGCCAAGGGAAAGAAGAAGAAGGCCCCCGCCAAACCAAGGGGCGGTGTTAGTAAAGTGGATACGAAGGGAAAAGGAAAAGCAACAAAGATAGCGGGGAAGCTTGTGGATAAGGAAGAATGCTTCTATTGTCATAAGAAAGGACACTGGAAGAATGATTGCAGGGCCTGGAAGGCCAGAACACAGGAATTGAAGCAGGTTGCAGCTTCAGCTTCAGGTGTGTATGTTATTGAAAACTGTCTTTCAATAAACTCTACTTCCTGGGTATTGGATACCGGATCAGGATCTCATATCTGTAATTCTTTGCAGGCGTTGAGAAACCGTAGGGTTTTGAAGGCAGGTGACATGACCCTCAGAGTTGCAAACGGAGCTAGCATGGATGCTAAAGCCGTGGGGGACTATCACCTGGGAATGTCAGATGGACATGTTTTGGTTTTGCGTAATTGCTTTTTTGTACCCAACGCAACTTGTAATATCATTTCTGTATCTTTAGTTTCTAAAGAAGGTTATGAATTTGCGTTTGTAAGTAATGTTGTAAACATTCACCTTAATCAAGTTTTGATTGGGTCAGGTACATTGAGTAATGGTATATACGTGTTAAACCAACCGCAGATTTTTAATGTCCAGAATACACACAAAAGAAAGTCTCCAGAAATAAATCAGACTTTCTTATGGCATTGTAGATTGGGTCACATCAATGAGAGAAGGTTGACTAAGTTACATACAGAAGGATATTTGAATGCGTTCGAATATCAATCGTATGCCACTTGTCAATCTTGTCTCAAAGGAAAGATGGCAAAGACTCCGTTTACTGGACAAGGAGTAAGAGCGAGCGAGCTCTTGGGACTCGTACACAGTGACGTGTGCGGTCCAATGTCTACACATGCCCGAAGCGGACATTCTTACTTCATTACTTTTACGGATGACTTCTCAAGGTACGGTTATGTCTTCTTAATGAAACATAAGTCTGAGGCCTTTGGAAAATTCCAGGAGTATAAGAATGAAGTAGAGAAACAGACCGGCAAAAGTATTAAGATTCTAAGATCGGATCGAGGTGGAGAATACTTAAGTGCCGAGTTCCTGGACTATTTAAAAGAGAACGGAATTCTCTCTCAGCTTACTCCTCCATACACCCCGCAACATAATGGTGTATCGGAGAGACGGAACCGCACCCTATTGGATATGGTGCGGTCCATGATGAGTAACGCTGAGTTACCGCGATCGTTCTGGGGGTATGCGCTAGAATCAGCTGCATACCTTTTGAACCGAGTTCCGACTAAGACTGTGCCTACCACCCCATATGAAATGTGGAGTGGGAAGAAACCCTATCTTCAATATCTGAAGATCTGGGGATGTCCAGCTTTTGTCAAAAAGCAGCATGCGGACAAACTCGAGGCACGCTCAGTACTGTGCAAGTTTGTGGGATACCCAAAGAACACCAGGGGGTATCTTTTCTACTACGCAGAGGAACAAAAAGTCCTTGTTTCTCGTAATGCCCACTTTCTAGAACACCAGTTCTTGGAAAAGGAAATTAGTGGGAGCGCAGTAGAACTGGAAGAAATTCCAGAACCACAAACTATTACTGAAAGGTTAGTGGAACCAGAGGGTTCAACAGAACAGGACATTCCTACGCCGCTCCGCAGGAGTAGTAGGCAGTCTCATCCGCCCGAGAGATACTGCGGTTTTCTCATAGACGGGGATAGAGAGGATTGCATCATAGATTATGATGAGCCTACTAGCTTCCAGCAGGCCGTTCAGAGCGTTGACTCGGTGAAATGGCTGGATGCAATGCGGACCGAAATGGAGTCCATGTACACCAACAAGGTATGGACGTTGGACATTGCTCCAGACGGGGTAAAACCCGTAGGATGCAAGTGGATCTTCAAAAGGAAGATTGGTGTAGATGGACAGGTTGAGACCTATAAAGCTAGGCTGGTAGCAAAGGGTTTTCGTCAAAGACCTGGCTTGGACTACGACGAAACCTTTTCTCCAGTAGCCATGCTGAAATCCATTCGGATCCTTCTTGCCATTGCTGCCTTCCACGATTATGAGATCTGGCAAATGGACGTAAAGACAGCTTTTCTAAATGGAAATTTAGAGGAGTGTGTCTATATGGACCAGCCAGAGGGTTTCATTCAGAGTGGGAGCAGCGGAAAGGTGTGCAAGTTGCTTAAGTCCATCTATGGACTAAAGCAGGCATCGCGGAGTTGGAACATCTGCTTTGATGAGACGGTCAAAGAATTTGGCTTTATCAAAAATCCAGATGAACCATGCATCTATAGTAGATTTGTAGCGAGAACTGTAGTATTCCTCGTTTTATACGTGGATGACATTCTCTTAATAGGAAATGACATTCCTATGCTACAATCTGTCAAGGGGTTCTTGTCACACAGGTTCTCCATGAAAGACCTGGGTGATGCCTCATACATTCTGGGTATCCGGATCTACCGTGACAGATCCAAGAGGATATTAGGACTTTCGCAGTCCAGGTACATCGACACCATACTGAAGAGGTTCAGTATGGAAGATTCCAAGCGTGGTAACCTACCGGCTTGTCACGGGATCACCCTCTCTAAAGAGATGTCTCCCAAGACTGATTTGGAGAGGGATCGCATGTCTATTATACCCTACGCTTCTGCGGTAGGCTCTATAATGTATGCGATGTTGTGTACCAGACCGGATGTAGCTTATGCACTGAGTGTGGTAAGCCGGTATCAGTCTAACCCTGGGGAGAAACACTGGATAGCGGTAAAGAACATTCTCAAGTACCTGAGAAGGACTAAGGAGATGTTCTTGGTGTATGGCGGAAAAGATCTCCAGATCGAGGCCTTTGCTGACTCCAGCTTCCAGAGTGACAAGGATGATTCCAAGTCCATGTCGGGTTTTGTCTTTACCCTCAATGGAGGGGCGGTGTGTTGGAAGAGTTCCAAACAGGAAACCGTTGCAGACTCGACGATGGAAGCGGAATACATCGCTGCATCTGATGCCGCAAAAGAAGCTGTCTGGATGAGGAAGTTCTTGAAAGAACTTCAGGTGGTTCCGTCCATTGTTGATCCAATACCTCTGTATTGCGACAACAACGGGGCTATAGCTTTAGCGAAGGAACCCAGGTCCCATCAGAGATCCAGGCACATCTTGAGGCGGTATCACCTGATCAGGGAGATCGTAGATCGCCAGGAGATCGAGGTTCGGAGAGTCGCTTCAGAAGATAACACTGCTGATCCATTCACCAAGGCCCTGTCCCAGACTCAGTTCGAGCGGCTGATCGAGATGATAGGTCTTCGATACGCCAGTACATGGCCTTAGTGCAAGTGGGAGATTGTTAGTGTATATGCCCTAGAGGCCATTACTGTATCATACTGGTTTGTATATTACTTAATGGATGCTTGGGATATTCACCTTGTATATACAATCTTGCTCAAAATAGTAGTATGCTACTTGGTTTGTTTCTACTTCAATGTGTACATGTGTTTATTTCAGTATATCACTTATACGCATTAGTGGAGCACTTAGGATCTTTGCTTGATTACCAGCGTTGTGATGGCCGTCACACTAGTGGGGCTGGGTAATCTATAAGCACATCCTTATGCAGGTCCCTGGTCGCAGGACTATCGAGACAGGGCATCGATACTCCGGAGTAGACCAGCGCATGCGCTTCTCATCCCAGTGTGGGAGACGGTCTGTCCCACAGCCGTCAGTACGTCGTACTTGAGATAGTATGCGGGTGCTCGTTAGGTTACGGGTACACTGGACAGGACTCGTCGGGAACTGACTAGTTGGTATTATACCTATCGTCAGTTATCAGTTCCCAGGTGACATGAGTACAGCTTAGTCCGCTGACTTGACACTGTCACTTCGCCTCGGGTGTGTTCCCACTGTACTTTGATCACTACCCTACCACGGCTCAAAGGAGTCGTGCAAACAGGTAGTGGTTGGGTGCAGTCCCGAAGCACTTGGAGGCAGTGACGGTTAGACAGGATTCGTCTCTCCCGGTATTGGGGGTTGACATCGCGCTGTGTCTAGGAGAGCCATTACACGAGTAGTCCCTGGCCAGGGCAAACGAGATATACTGGTAGGTTTCCAGTGTTATCTCAGGGTGTTTTGGGCTTCGCTCCGGCACGACTTGTACCGCTATTGGGGGACTGACGTTTACCGCCCCCTAGGCCCGCCATGCGATGTATCAGACGAACAGACCGGACTGTACGGAGAATGTCACACTCAGGCTCAGTAGGAGTTCAGATGGGTTTCGCCTCGTTGGTCTTCTTGTCGGCATTACCTGGGGACCGTTACGCACAGCTAGTGCCGCTTGCGGTCTGTGGTTAAACCCACTGCCAGCGTAGTGTCGAGTCTTTAGAGTCCCACACAGAAAGCTTTTCGCCTTTAGGCAAAAGAGTAGAGGTCGCATGGTATTGCGACAGGTCGCATGGTTTTGCGACAGGGTTCGGTCACATCCGTGCACTTGTGCACGTACAGTGTCCGGACAGTTTACACTAGCGGGCTTTGGTTTAAGCCAGATCCTAGTGTACCTTATGGGATTGGATTTATCCAGTTTGCATTCGTGTTCCTCGGAACGCGGATGCGGGTGTGTATGCACAGTTGACAGGGAGGCAGAGGCAGCGGATTCTCATTAGGGTTGTTGACAGTTGACCGTTGACTTTTTGACTTTATGCTCAACCCTAATGAGAATATGATATGTGATTAACTATTATATTAATTAAGTATTATGGTGATATGGTTGTTGACTTGTTGACTTTTGTTGACTTGTTGACTTTGGTGACTTGTTGACTTTTGTTGACTTGTTGACCGGTTGACTAGGCTTGACTAGTTGACCATCATGATAACCATGGTTATCATTTCATGCCAAAGACTTTTTTCTTGCTTGCTCATTTGAGTAAAATGAGTGCATGACATGATAAGCTTATGGTTGCTTCAAACCATCACCAAAGACTTTTTTGATATGATGAGTTATGATCACTTTGGATTATGAGAGGGTGAAAGACAAAAGAGTTGCTCATTCTTTCTTGCTCATTCTCTCTCTTGTTCTTGAGCTCTCCTCTTGCTCTCACCCTCAACCTCTTGCTCCCTCTCTTGATCTATGGTTCTCTTGTCTCATGAGTTGAGAATCAAGAACCATAGATAAAATCCCATTCTATTTCCTCTCTACTCATTCTAGTTCACTAGGTTTAGCAAACCAAGTGAACTAGTTTCTTCAAAGACCGAAGAAGGAGCTAAAGGTTGGAGCTTTCAAGTGGATCTATCTTCGGCGTACGGAGACGACGAGAAGGAGCCATCGGATCACCACCGGAGCTTGAAGACGAAGGAGTTCAAGACAAGCTAGGTATAACCATCTCTATCCGAGTAGCTAAATATCTTTAGCTTAGTTTGCTAGTTTTAGTTTAGGTAAAGATCCCGACCCAGCTTAGTCCATGTTGCCTCTTGCGTTAAAATTTTGATTTTATACCGTTTCCGCCTCCCCGTAAGAACCGGGGGTCGCAACGTGGACTTACATCACTATCCTCACAAAAACAATCTATCAACCCGTGACTACCAGGAAATCACTAATTCAGTAATGGAAGCAACTAGATCGATTCAACAACAGAATCTGATCTCGATTAACTAGAAAGTAGTGGATTTCCTAACTTCAACTAGAAATGCGTCTAAGAAAATAATCGATCTTCAACACAATAAAAAATGAGATATAAACTCCAACTCGGTCACTCCACTAACCAACAATCTGAGATTAATTTCTTAATACAATCCGATGAATAAAATCATTGATAAAAGCTCCTAAAAAAGATTAAGCAATCAATCTCTTGATATGATCACAACAAGAAAAGGTCCTTTAACAAGACATGAAATCAATGATTACGTTACAATGGATCTACGAAGATACTCACAACCAACATGTGACTCCCAAGATCCAATTACAATTATGAAACAGTCGAATCCGATCGCATCAAATTATCGAAACACAATCATAGACGACTTCCGATAGTCTATTCGCTTCAAGAACGCGATCCATTGAGAAAATTAAAGAAATTCCTCATGACATCAATGTCGCCAATTGAATTGATGCGAGACATGAATCCAAGTGAAAGGAAGGCTAAATCGAGCAAACTCATCTGTCAGTAAAGAGCCTCTACTCTTAAAAATAGGTCGGGTATGAGGTATTATTATAAAGCCCGTCTTTGAGTCAATTAATCTAACTCTTGGAGGGCAAAAAGTTATTATAGCAAGACGGAAACCACTGTGGCGGGTTGGGATGCACTGTAGCAAACCAAAGTTACTGTAGCATAGCAGAGTTTAAGATCACTGTAGCTGTCGAAAAATACAGCAGTAAAAATCGAAAACATTGTAACTCGAAAGTTAATGCAGGTTGGAGATTATTGTAGCGCGGTCGAAATTTACTATAGCACGACCCAAAATCGGTGGCGAAGGCTCGATTGTTGAGGGCTTGAAAACGGTAGCGACGTTGGTGTTGGTAGAGATCGGTGACTGCTATAAAAATCTTGGACTTCGGGTTTTAATTAAATGAAGGGTTGAGATTTAGAGTTGGGTTGAGAGGAGTGTCTCTGATACCATATTTTTAAAAACAATCATCACAAAATAGGAAATTTTAAATATTACCACCAGTATCTTTCTGTTAACTAAATTGACCCATCTGTTAGTTTAACTCAGTTTCGACACTGAGTTTGAAGTAACCATTGTTAAACTGAAGGAGTCAGTCCTAAATGCCCTTATCCCCTCTCTCAATCCTGAGTTCATGAAGCCCCAAACACTAAAATTTCCCCCCAAATAATGTCTTTTTTTAATCTCTTTTCTGTTCTCAAATCAATCTCCTCTCTTAGTGAAGCTGAGACCTAGTGAAAATCGTCCAAGTTTCTTCACAATGAGACTTAAGAACTTGAATGGCAAAGACTTGGATCACTTTAGAAGTTTAGATAAATTTTTTTTTCTATAAAAGTACCATTTTTTGATCAATTTGTTGGTTTAGAACAAGTTTCCCTTATTTGTAAATGCTATGCCTTAATGTCAAAAGTTTTGGTGGAAACAATTGGGAGTTCCATTCTAATTTTATACCTAAAATTTGTTTAAGATATTTTGCACGTTTAGTGGAAAAAGATAAAAAAAAATTGAAATCAAGAGGAATTGAACCATACCAGTTCTTCTTGGCTTCTCATCATCATCAAATTCGGTACTTGGCTTCCTATCATCATCATCATCAATTAGGACTTCCATATGCGTCTATGGTTTCAATTTTGTATATTGTTGCTTCATGGAATGTGTTTTACTTCATTCATGAAGTTTGAAACTAAATTTAAACTTTAGTTAGAACTTCATGAATGAGGTTTGAGAAGAGGAGGTGATTATGCTGTTGGAGCGGATATTGTTGCTGGAGGGAATGGAGGGGAAGAGTTGCTGCTGCTGGAGGAGTGGAGAGTTGTTGCCGATGCTGTTGCTTGCCTTCTTAAAGGCTTGTTATAACCGTTCGAGAGGCAAAACAGCCTTTTTGCCCCTCCAAACGGCTATATCTAACAGAGTTAGATGTATTTAAATAGGTTAATGATTTTGATGGTTGTTTTTAAAATTACTGTTTTTTATGGTTTTTAAAAATATAAGATTTTTTATGGTTGTATATTGAAGAAACTAGAGAGGAGAGAGATGAGAGAGAAAATGATTAGGGAAATGTAATGGGCAATTGCTTAAGGCTAATTTCTCTCTTTATATAGGCAAATACATTATGCAATTACATCCCTATTATTATCCTAATTACATATAACCTCGTATATAATACGGGTTATTCTTAACACTCCCCTTAAGCTGGAGCATACATGTCAAATATGCCCAGCTTGTTACAAAGAAATTATATTATATTCTTTCTTAAGGGTTTTGTGAATAAGTCTGTAAGTTGTGCCAATTGAATATAGTGGGCATTAACAATCCCATCTTCCACTTCTCCCTTACAAAGTGCCAATCCATCTCAATGTGCTTCGTTCGTTCATGAAACACAGGATTGGAAGCAATATAAATCGCAACCTTATTATCACAATATAAACACATAGGTAAGGTAGGCTCAAAACCAAGATCTTCCAGTATAAATTGAATCCACACAAGCTCACAGGTGGTATTCGCCATCGCTCGATATTCTGACTCGGCGTTGGAGCGGGACACAATGCTTTGATTCTTATTTTTCCAGGAGACTAAGTTACTTTCTACAAACACACAATATCTCGTAGTAGATCTGCGATCAGATGGAGATCCGGCCCAATCTGCATCTGTAAAGCCCGCCACTCTTGAATGACCATGATCTGAGTACAATAGGCCCTTTCTAGAAGCATTCTTCAAATAACGAAGTATGTGAATCACTGTATCCCAATGAGTCGCTCGAGGATCAACCATAAATCGGCTCACAACGTTGACAGGATATGAGATGTCCGGTCGAGTGATGGTAAGATAATTCAATTTATCGACCAATCGTCGGTATCTTCCAGGATCTTCAACCAAGTCACATTGTCACCGAAGTAGTTTGGTATTCGGATCCATTGGAACCTCTATGGTTTTGAATCATAACATCCCAGTTTCAGTCAACATTCAGCACATACTTCCGCTGTGAGATATAGATGCCCTTTGTCGACTGAACAATTTCGATGCCCAAAAAGTACTTAAGGATCCCAAGGTCCTTAGTCTAAAACTTCGTTTGCAGATGGTGCTTAAGCTGTGAAATACCAGTTTTATCATCGTCAATAATCACTATGTCATCGACATACACCACCAAAAGAATATGAAGACTATTGGTTATTACGATAGAACACTGAATGGTCATGTGCACATTGTTTGAGGCCAAATAAAGTAACCACCTCGGTAAATTTCCCAAACCAAACTCGAGTGGACTGTTTCAATCCATACAATGACTTCTTCAATCGAAAAACGAGACCAGACCCCCCTTGAGCAACAAACCTAGGTGGTTGCTCCATATATACCTCCTCGACCAAAGAACATTGAAGAAAGGCATTTTTCACATCAAGCTGATGCAATGGCCAATGATGGGTAGCGACAAGAAACATAAGTAGACAAACAGAAGTCATTTTCGCCACAGGAGAAAGTCTCATAATCAACTCCATAAGTGTGAATACCCTTTTGCAACCAAACATGCTTTCAAGCGGGAAAGTGTCCCATCGGGGTTAACCTTCACAGTGTATACCCAGCAACGCCCTACAGCCTTCTTTCCAGCCAGAAGAGGAACAACAATGTCTGATTCAGTTCAAGGGCAAGCATCTCATCAATCATAGCATCGGTCCACCCTTTATGAGACAAAGTATCTGAAAGAGACTTGGGTAGAGCATGAGAGTCGAGTGAGGAGATAAATGCAAGATACGTCGAAAATAAGTGAGATGTTGCCACATGGTGAGCTATAGGGTGAAAAGTGCAGCTCTAGTTGCCTTTCCGTAAGGCAATAGGGAGATTAATATCACTCTTCGGCGGAGCTTGAGACTCTGGGAGATCAACAAGAGGTTGTGGCTCAGGAGCATGTTGAGGTTCAGGAGTCATACGGGGCGAGCATATACTCTCGTAATCGGTGGTGTGGGATCCAATAGTGGAGAATCAAGAGTAGTAGGTGGCTCAATAGGAACGGTGCGGGTGATTTCCAATATAGGAGGTGGAGAAGCAACCGACTCAGACGGGATGTCATGTGATGAAAAATAAGAGAAATCTAAAGAAAAGTCAATGTCTATGCCTACAGGAGTGTGCGGTGTAGAGAAGTATGGAGCCGACTCATGAAAAATCATGTCGGCTGATATAAATCGACGATGTAATTCAGGATTATAGCAACAATATCCCCTTTTAGCCCGAGAATACCCAAGAAAAATGTACTTAATAGTCTTGGGATCTAGTTTAGAACCCCTGATAGTAGATTATGGACAAAACAAAAACATCCAAATACCCGTGGATGGACAGAAATAAGAAGAGACCATCGACAGGAACAATATGGAATGATGAATCTATCCATCGAGGACCAACGTGGGCATACAATTAATCAAGTAATTAGCAGTAAAGACTGCATCTTCCTAAAAAGATTTAGGCACTCGCATATGAAACAGAAGAGTTCGAGTGGCTTCTAACAAATGTCGATTCTTCCTTTTTACCACCCCATTCTATTGAGGGGTACAAGAACAAGAGAATTCATGAATAATTCCAAGTTGTTTTGTATATACCCGAAAAGATGTACTAAAATACTCCTTGGCATTATCACTCCTCAAGGTACGTACACCGACTTCAAATTGAGTCTTCACTTCAGAACAAAAAGTCTGGAAATGAGAAAACACTTCACTCCTGGATTTCATCAAAAATAATCATGAGAGTTGAGAAAAATCATCGACGAAGGTCATAAAGTATCAAAATCCTCCCTGGGCAACAACAAGGCATGGCCCCCAAACATCAGAATGAACTAAATCAAAAGGTTTGTCCATTCTTTTATTAATACGAGATAGGTAGCTGGAGCGATGATACTTGCCCAACTCACATGATTCACATTCGAGAGCAGACAAGGAACCAAAAGATGGAATCTTCTTCAACGTTTATAAGGACAGTTGACCAAAATGGCAATGAGGATCAAAGGCTGATGTAGGGCTCGATTTTGGACATGCTATATGACATGGGTGCTCATCAAGGTGATATAGTCCATCAATCTCTGTCCCAATGCCAATCGTTCGTTTCGTCTCACGCTCCTGGAAAAGCACATCCTCCAGAGAAAAATGTGGCGCTACAATTCAATTGCCGAGTCAGTTGGCTAACGAATAATAAGTTGAAAGCGAATCGAGGCAAGTATAGAACAGAAGACAGAGATAATTGTGATGTAACCTGAACTGAACCCGCTTCTACAATTTCAGCTGTAGTACCATTTGCCAAAGTGACCGGGATGGTTCCATGTCTCTCCTTATAGGAAGACAATATATTTTGCTCTCCTGCCATGTGATCTATAATGCCAGAATCAATAACCTAAGGGCGATGAGCATTTGTTTGCGAGAGACAAGATATATGATTGTCTTGTGCCTTGATTAAATCTGAAGTGGGTGAAGACACAAGGAGACGAAGTCTTTGTATTTCATCTTTTACGCAGAACCCTTCTATATTAGGAGACGATGCAGCCGATGTCATCATCATAGCTACTCGTAAACAACAAAGATTTTCAATCAATCTATCAAACACCTGATGGATGGTTTAAGCTCATCAGTTTCAACCACCAAATAACAAGAAATGGTGCTCTCGAAATTGAGGCAACCCTCAAAATAATGCTCGTGTCTGCAAATGAGCTTGAATCTACACACCAAAAGAAAGAGATCTCTAAAGATCTCACTCAAATACAATCAAGAATGCTAACCAAATAACCAATTCAATCAGAGCTGAACACGGACTCCGATAACTCCAAAACTCCAACAATACAATCAATCGAGCAACTCATAAGGAAAGCAGACGTAATCAACATCAAAACGTGCGAGAAATTACCTCAGATCCTTGGGTTACTATAGCAAACAGAGAGAAATTCGACCAAAGACACCAAGTCGAGCTCTAGAATCACCAAGTCAAACACCAAATATGTAAGAGCAGGTCACCTAAGAGCAATTCATGCCTAAAAACAGCAAGTCGAACTCAAATCGATCTCAAATCAGCAAGTTTTCCCAAAATCGACCAAGTCAGGCTCCAAATCAGCCCCAAGTCGACACCGATTCATCAAACCAGCAATCGATCCCTAAATAAAATCAACTTCGAGCCAAGTCGATCCCCAAAACTCCCAGTCGAGCCATGCCGATTCTTCATAATCTCGTATATGAGAGAATTGACACCGGAGGTGGCTCGACTTGGCCAGAACGATGTCGATTAGCGTCGTGGCGGTCCGGCGAAGGCTTCTGGTGCTCCAGCGAGGGCTTAAGAGGTCCAGTGAAGGCTTCTGGTGGTTCGGCAAAGTCGAAGGAGGAAGATGAAGGGAGGTGGCGGCTTGTTAGGGTTTAGGTGTTTGGTTATGGGATGGATGGTTCAGATTAGATCTGGAGCGATGAATGACTCAAATTGGATCCGAGGCTCTGATACCACGAAAGAAACTAGAGAGGAGAGAAAGAGGAGAGAGAAAATGATTACGGAAATGTAATGGGTTAGCTCAAGGCTAATTTCCCTCTTTATATAGGCAAACACATTATGCAATTATATACATATTATTATTCTAATTACATATAACCCCGTATATAATACAGGTTATTCTTAACATATATCAAAAAAACTCGCACACTATCTATTTATGTTATTCTTACAAAATTAATTACTTTACTAGTAAGAATTTGAAAGAAGCATAAATTAATTAACATAAGTTTCTCAGTTCATTTTAGAAGGGATGGATGGTCAAACTTTTGACCATTGTGATGGGTTTAATTAGTGATGAGGTTTTGGCATTTTGACCAAGCTTTGTCCATTTCCTTAAATCCTATTGGTCAATTACCTTCGGATTTGTAGTGGTGGGTATGTACCGTTTGGGCCTGTTTGGCAAATGGAAAGAAAGAAGAAAATAAGAAAGTAGGAAAGTACTAAGAAAGTAAAATTACAAGTAGTAAAACTTGTTTGTTTGGTCTTAAAGAAAGTGAGATTGATGATTAGTTGGAGCTGTGGAAATATGATTAGAGGTGTAATAAGTATTATGTTGTACTATTTTTTGCTTAATTAATAACTAATTCTTAAATCATATCTAAAAGGGAAAAATTCCCCGAGGCGATTTTCGTCGAGGGAGGCGATTTCCGGCGAACTTCTCCAGCAATCTAAGGTGAGCGTTTTTTTCTTTCTCGTTTTCGATGGCGTTTTGATCTATGATATCCATGGACAGTCACTCAAGCAAGGAGGGGAGGAATCCAAGGAACAGAGGTGGATCTCGACCAAGGATTAGAACTCCAGAGCGCCATCGTCGATCCGACGGGGCTAGGTCTCCATCTCGGGTAGGTCCCCGACTCGGTTTGGCCATCGGAGCGGGGTGGCGATGGCCGTTTCGAATGGGTTAGCCATCATCGTTCTAATGGGGTTAGGTATCCATCTAGGGGTAGGTCCCGGTAGGGAGAACACACCATGGAAGAGAAGCCATGGGGCTCGGTAGGTCGAAGGATGCATATGTGCTAAAGAAGAGGGGCTGAGGGGTCAACTAGATCTGGGAGAGAAGCGAGCCACGGAGAGGAGGTAAGGAAGGACCTACGACCGGTGGTAGGTCTATATATGGTCGTTGTGGAGTCATCTCGACAAGGTGAAGAAAAGTGTGATAGAGGAGCGTTATGCTGGTATATGGATTAGAGGGAAGCGTTATGCGAAGGAAGAGATCATTAAGGTGGTAGAGGAGGCGGTCGGTCGGCGGCAAGTGAGGGAGAGAGATCTGGAGGGTTTCAAGGCTATATCTCTTCGTACGAGGTGAGGTTGGTCGACCAAGTTGGGTGGTTTCAAGCTCCGGTTGACATTAAGAATGAGACCAATGTTGTGAAGAGCTTCAACGGCAGTAGGTCACCACCGGCGGAGCATAACGGATTTTGCTTTACTTGCAAGGAGTGGGGTCATTCTCAATATCAATGTGGTTTTGGCTAAGAGCCTGCCCATTGCCGGAGAGAAGATATGAAGCAGGGTAAGAAAAGTAATGAGTTTGTGGTGCCTTCCGATGACGAGATAGAGACACCGACGAACTTTGTCAAAGACCTTGGAGATTATAAGAATGACGAAGGCAAAGGAGGGGCCGCCGTCGGCGAGATTGGTCGTGCCGAAGTTACGAGAGCGATCAGGGAGATGCAATAATCGCTCATGGGTGTTGATGCCACATTCTTCAACATTCTTTAGAGTATATAACCCATTTTCCATCGAAGGAATCTCTATAGCTTTTAGTTAAGTGCCTAAGTATTGAAGACGATGTCAATCATTCCAAATTCAGAATCACACGGTGGACGGGGTATGAGGGGTCTACCACTCATCGACACAAGTTGGAGGTGTGGTTAAGGGTTGAAACTTTACCGGTCATGTGTGGTCGTGGCATGAGTTTGAGGGCTTGGTAAAGAGTTTTGGGGTGGTTCTACAACTCGACGAGGCTACTGAAGGCGGAGTGGTCAGTAACATGGCTCGTATCAGAGTGGGTTGTGAGGGAAGTCGATTCGTTCCAAAGGAGAGGAGGGTTTTGGTGGCTGGAAGAGTTTTTAAGGTTTCCTTTTCGGTGGAGGGAGAGTTGATTACGAGAGCCCCTACAGTGAACTTTAGAGACGAGAAGACGGTTGGAAATAGGGACGGCGAAGTGGCGAGGAAACTAGGGTTTCAGGAGGAACGGGGACGGGAGGTTGAAGATGGTGGGTTTAGACCGGTTCAACAATGGATTGTGGTGCACTAACCAAGAGACGCCACGTCCTAAGGCAGGGGCACATCGAGTCTTTCACGTGACGAGAACCGAAGATCTCGCATGCATGGGAATCACGAGATTCGAGGGAAATCAATTAAAGAGCCAATGAATCCGAAGGTGCCATGCAAGGAATCAGTGATTGTGGAGGAAATTTTTGCGGCGGCTACAGTTCAAATTCCAAGCGCGTCTAAGGAGCAATTTGGGCCTAGTGGGCTGCGGGATTTGGGCCTAAACAGAAGACCTACTCAAACAGAGACGGGTTGGGCTAAAGAAATGGGATTGCATGATAAAGGAAGTTCGCCGGGTAATAAGGAGGATACATCTAGGATCGATGGGCCATATGGCGAGTTGCAGAGAAAGCAAGATGAAAACTGGGAGAGATGAGAATTTAAAGGCAATTCTGGAGGACTCAATCTCGAACGGGCAAAGTAACTATTACTCAGAAAGGTGTCTTAATGATGAAGCGGGGGAGGACTGGGTGGGTAAAGGGGTTTGTTCTGAAAAAGGCCGGCATGTCGGCTGGGGTGGAGGTCGAGGTGGAGGGGAAAGGCAAAGGAAAAGAACATGTGGTGGACGAGGGGCTGTACAGATTATAGTCACACGCCAGTTAGAGAATGTGTTATCAGCGGACCTACAAGCTCTTGTCACGCGAGAAATAGAGGAAGCAATGACAAAGTTGACGTCAAAAGGAGTGGTTGAGGAGCATGGCACAAATTTATTGGATCGGCAGTCATGTAGTCTAGAGAAAATACATGATAATGCTCAAGAACATGCACAGATGACCACAGATGTGGTCCAAGAAGATAGCCTGGTCGCTATAAGTCGTAAGAGTGGAAGAATAGAAGCTAAGCATGGCTTGAAGATGACCAAAGTGGGCATGGATTTAGGAAAGGCGTAAGAGGCAAAGAAGAATAAAGCAACGTCCTCAGGTGCCTTGTTAAATTCAGTATCTATTTTTAGCACTTTACCTGATAGTCATTTAGTACAATATTGCGCGGCATCTGGCGTAGATATAAGTACGTCCAAAATCGAGATAGATTTGAATTTGACCGTAGTTAAAGAGCTGGAACGTGTACGAGTGGGCGCTAGCGTCACTTTTCGGAAGGAGAACGCTAAGTTGCAAAGCGAGAGAATGGCTTTATGCTAAGGCTTATGGGACCTAGCGGATAGAGGGTAAGGAGGGGCTGTCTTTTTATATAGTTTTAAATGGACTGTATTTTTTAGAATGTTCGGGGCTTAGGGTTGTCACTTAAAAGGCGTATGGTTAAGGAGGTTGTCAGGAAAGGGCGTTTTACGATAATTGGTTTACCAGAGACGAAACTTGGTTGTCCGTCGACTAGAGTTTTGAATAGCCTAGGAGCGGGGGTGAAGTTAAATAGGTAGCGAAGAACGCAGATGGGGCTCGTGGAGGAATAATGCTTGGAATTGATCTTGGAATTGATCAAAGGTTTATGGATATTGAAGATTCTTATGTTGGTAATTTTTCAGTAACGGCGGTCAAAAAAATGAAGATGGATGGTAGCAAATGGTAACGGTTGTGTATGGTCCGTCAACACAAGAGTATAAAGAGGATTTTTGGAGGGAACTCTGTCGTTTAAGAAGTAAATGGACGGTCCCATGGGTTTAGGAGAGATTTCAATGTGGTGTGGTACTTGGATGAAAGGGTGGGGACCTTAAAGGATGAGCCGGATAGAGGGTTGTTTACCCAGTTTATCAATAACCTTAATTTTTTGGAAATATCAGTAAAGGATCGCAAATTTACTTGGTCTAACGATAGCCGGAAAGCTCGGTTGGCAAAGTTGGACATAATTCTCGTGTCTTTAGATTGGGAGTGTCGACATCCTTTCGCATTCGCTAGAACGGAAACAAAGAATACTTCGGATCATGTGCTGCTGGTACTTTGTGATAGAAAATGGAGTCCATGAGGAGGAAAAGAAAGTTTATATATGAGAAGAGGTGGTTGGAGGAGGAGGATGTGGATAAACTAATTAAGGAGAGCTTGGGTTGCCAGACTGTTTGTTCGGATGTCGCGAGCAATTTTGTAGCTAAGTTACGACGTCTTAGCCGGGCTTTACGGAAATATGAAAGAAAGAGAGCTAGAGTCGAGAGACAGAGGAAAGAGGAATTACTGGACTATATTAAGAATTAGAACTGAAGGAAGAGGTTAGAGATCTTTCAGAGAATTTGGTTACTTGTGCAAATGGAGGGTGAAGCTTAAAGAAATATATAGGAAAGAGGAGATAGCGTGAATACAGAGATCGAGAGAGCAGTGGTTGAGGGAAGAGGATGAGAATATATCATTTTTCCACAGGATGGCTAATGTGAAAAGGATGTTGAATTACATTAGTAGAATTGAGAGTAAGGGTTCGGTTTTGACTAAGGAAGAAAAGATAAAAGGGACGGCGTTGGAATATTATAAGGAGTTAATGGGGAAAGCCAAACGTATGCGGTGGAAGTTGCATGCTAATTTTTGGGAGGAAAACGAACAATTGAATGTGGCGCAAAGTACGTCATTGGTGGTTGGTTTTTCAGAGAAGGAAATTAAAAGTGCGATCTGGGATATGGGAGCGGATAAATCGCTAGGACTTGACGGTTTTCCATTCTTTTTTATCAAAGGTTTTGGGAGATCATCAATGAGGACGTTATACGGTTATTTCGTGCAATGGAAGATACACTAAGCTGGTAGAGACTCAACCACTCACGCATAATCCTTATATCAAAGAAGAATGAAGCAAAGGAATTAAAGGATTATAGGCTGATTAGATTAATTAACTGTTCTTATAAGATTCTTTCAAAGATTTTGGCTAATAGGTTAAGGAGTGTCTTAGGGGAAATTGTTGGTGATACGCAGACTGGGTTCATGGCAGGAAGGTATAGTATGGACGGGATAGCAACGGGCAATGAAGTGATCCAGGATGCTAAAAGGAGGGGGAAAAGGATGTCGAGAAGGCCTATGATATCGTGGAATTGAACTGCATTATTGAATGTTTGGATTTGAAAGGCTTCGGACCATAATGGACAAATTGGATTAAAAGATGGTTGAACTCTGCATCAGCAATGATGTGCATTAATGGAGAGGATACTAATGAATTTAGATGCAAGCACAGGCTTCGCCAGGACCCGATGTCCCCACTTATTTTTACCTTGGTAGCTGATGGTCTGGCAAATATGATACAGCGCTGCAAGACAAAAGGATTGTTGGAAGGGTTAGGGCCAGGGGACGTCTGGACAGAGGTAATTAATTTACAGTATGTGGATGACACCTTACTTTTTAAGCGACTTTGCGAAAGGCAAGCATGGGTAATAAAATGGCTTTTATACTCTTTCGAATTGTAGTCGGGTTTAAAGATTAATTTCCATAAGAGTTTGGTGGTTTGTCTAGGAGGAAATTGAGGGGAACGATTGGTAGGAATTTTTAATTGTAAGGTGGAAGACTTCCCGATAAAATACCTTGGTTTACCTTTGAGGCCAGGAAGGTTAAAAAGGGTGGATTGGCTATCTTTAATTGATAAAGTGCATGGCAGACTGGAAAGGTGGAAAGGAAGGTGCCTATCATGGGGTGGACGGGCTACACTGCTTAATTTGGTGTTAAGCTCGATTTTTATGTATTTTATGTCGTTTTACTTATTACCAGAGTGGGTGGTGAAAAGAATTGGTCGAATTAGGCGAGATTTTCTATGGAGAGGTGCTTCGGCGGAGAGGAAGAAATATAATCTAGTAAAGTAGGGGAAAGTGTGTAGACCAAAGAAAGAAGGTGCACTAAGGATAAAGAACCTTAGAGATATGAATAGGGCACTTCTTGGAAAGTGGTGGTAGCATTGGATCCTAGGGAAGAAGAAAGGATGGGTGGTGAGTATAATTGCTGCATATGGTAATAAGACGGGATCACTTAATGCCTCTAGTAAGGATTTTTTGCCTGCTTCCGGGTTTTGGAAAAGGGTGATGTCGATAAGGGAGGCGTTTTTAAGAAAAATTGCTTACACAATAAATGATGGTGGGAGAATTAGTTTTTGGCAGGACTATTGTTGTGGGGATCAAACTTTACAAGAAAGATTTCATAGAATGTTCGCTTTGGCAAAGAATAAGGAAACGTCGGTATTGAGTCAGTGGAGAGAGATCAAGTGGTGGCCGAAATTCTCAAAATCTTTGTCAACTCAAGAACGGAAAGAGTGTCGAACAATGATAGAATATCTTCAAGAGTGGAAGCCGATGGAAAGAGGGAGGGAGGATGAGGCGGCGTGGAGATGGACAACAAACTCTTTTCAGTATAGTCGTTTTACACAGTGTTAAACTATGGAGGCATTATAGTGCCAGAGCAGAATTCGATATGGAAATTCTCGGTACCACTCAAAGTTAAGATTTTTATGTGGCTGGAACTCAATAATGCGATACTAACAAGGGATAGCTTGTGCAAAGGAAAATGGATAGGACCACTGCAGTGCGAAATGTGTGCGACGGAGACGGGGTTAGTAGATCATTTGTTCATAGCGTGCGATTTTGCTAGACAGATTTAGGATAGGTTTGAGAGTAATGCAAGGGCTATGATCTTTTTCGTGTCCTTCGTTGATCTTTATAGTCAATGGAGGCTTGGGCTGGATATATGTTTTCATGGGGAGAGGGGTATAGTAAGATCGGCAATTTGTTGGATATTTGGGCCGAGCGAAATAATAGGATTTTTAATGATGTTAAAAACTCTATTATGCATGTGATTAATCATATTGGATCAAATATTGCATTCTGGTCAGTTGTGCGACAAAGGCAGGGAAGAAAGCAAAAATACAAACGATATAGGAGAAGATAGAGAGGACATGCAGCATGATTTGCATCCGCAAGACAACGCAGAGGATGTGGATCACAACAATGTGATGGATGGTTAAGGATGATGCGTGAATCTGTGGATGGGTGGGGAAGTTTGGTTAATTTAAGTAGGTAGGAAGTGTTATCTTAATGTTGCTTTTTTTGCCATGTTTTTCCTTTTTCTTTTTGCTGATGGTGACTCTTTGTATGTTTCGTTAAAATTTTCGTTTAATGAAACATGGAGGCATTACGGTCTTCGTTTTGGTCAAAAAAAAAAGCTAATTCTTTAAAATAATATAAAATAATGAGAAAAGTCTCTTTCTCACTCTCTCTTCCGCTTTCTTGCTCAAAACCTAGAAACTGGATTTGGCAAGAAATCTATGTGGCATAGAAAGTGGCCATGCATTTTCTAAGTACTTTCCGGTCTCCAAACGACCAATGTGCCTACTTTCTTCACTTTCCTACTTTCCTCATTCTCTTTCCCGTCTCCAAACATGCCCTGCAATGGCTATTTGAGAATGAACAGAGGCGTTGGTAACTCTTCATACAATGAAGGGTTTCTTAACCGTAACTTTTCAAAGCTTATAAATATAGTCTTCAACTTCATGTTTCAGTACAACAAATTCTCTCAAGCTCTTCTCGTTCTCTCACAAATTATCATCAAACTATTTTCATATTAACACAATAGTGAAAGGTCTTGAGATCGGTGGTTTAGTCCAGGTTGCTACTTACCGAGTCCATAGACTTCGTGTTATCTTGGAAGTGTATCACCCAAGCTAATACCCATTAGCAAACTGAACCAAGTGGGAGGCGATAAGCACTCTAAAGATAGTCGTACACCACTCGCCTCGAAGCCTACAAGTTTTGGATTTTCAAATTGTTTTATTCGACTTTCTGTCGCCGTCTACCCAAATATTCCAACACTTTTGGCTCGAAACCTGGCTAAAACATTACTCTTGAGCCTGTTTTGAGTGAATATGTTGATTTTTATTTTATTTTATTTTATTTTTTATTTTTTTTGTTTTGTTTCGGTTTGGTTTTTTGGGGTTTTTTTGGGGGGTGGGGAGTGGCGGAGTTTGGGGGGGGGGGCTTCATCCATAAGCATGTTCATGGCTCTCCTGTATCTGTCCCTGCACGTAAATAATGAAGCGAAGCTGGAAAGGAGAAAGCATAATCACATCACATCACATCACCAACATAAAAAAAAACCAACCCTCCCCCCCAAAAACACACACAACAAAAAGAGATGGGTACTGCTTTTACCTGTCTCGTTGAATACATAAGTAAAGTCATACCCAAAAAAAATTTCCTCTCTTTGGCTTTTTTCCCTCTTGGGGGGTTTCAACACAGTAATTCCCTTTTTCTAATGCTTAAAGAACTTTTTCTTTGTCTGATGTTATTCCTTTTATTTTTGTTCATCCTGAAGCCCAAAGTACAAGTACAGACAATAGGGTAATACTGGGGTACCCTCAATTAAGTTTTGGTACTATTCCTTAGTTGCAAAGAAAGAGCAATGTTTAAAAAACTTAGTGTATAAATTTTATTTATCTGTGTGTGTGTGTGTGTGTGTGTGTGAGAGAGAGAGAGAGAGAGAGAGAGAGAGAGATTACGTGTGCATGATGTGCATTGCTATAACTAATTATCTGTTTCTCGTTGGATTATAAGTTGGTTTATTATTTGCACATGCATGTATTTGCAGATTTAACAAGTGAACTTTTAGTTTCTCCGTGTCATAGTTCCTTTGCCATGCCATCTCATTATGGCTTATCATAATTGTCATTTACTCCTTTGACAAGGTTGCCATAGAGCATAATGAAATAGCAGCAAGGCTTATGGCGGGGCTGCCGCCACACCCGCCGCAACCTGAACGGAATGCTGTTGTAGTGCCGCCTCCAACTCCTGCCTCCTCTCAAGCTCCGCTGCCTCATAATTTCTGTCCACAGCAGCAGCAACAGGGACCCGCTCCTTCAGACATGGCCGTGCTTCACACAAGAACAAATAAAGAGCGGAACCAACACAACCCTTGTGGCGATGCCAATAACAAGAGGCCTACGATCGACAATGGAAATGCTTCTTGTTACTCTCCTGAGCCGCTGCAACCACCACTGCTGCCCCCACCCCTCCCGCATTCAATGCTTGCGCCTGCTACTACAATGCCACTGCTGCAGCCGCCCATGATGCCTGGTTATCCCATGCTACCAGGGGTCCCCCCATTTCCGGGGCTCGCTAACCTTAATTACCATTTGCAGGAAGCAGCAAGAGCAGCCGATGATGCCGGGGGCTTTGTTGGCCAGCGGCCACTGCCATATACGGGTGCCTCTCCCTCTAATGTCTCTGGCCAAGAAAGTGATCGGACAACAACAGATTAGGATTTAGAATTCATGTTGTACTCTCTGCTCCACCAAAATTGGGCAGGTGTCCGAGACTCCCCAGGTTGCCAGGCATAGTTAGCCTGTGGTGGTAGCTTCTTGGATTCGAACCTCTCTAAATTTATATGCATGGTGTGTATTAAACCAGACTAATAGAAGACTTTCAACCTCATTTTCAGGTGTTGAGTGGAGAGCGAGTTTTAGTACAACTGTTTTGTAATCTTTAGTTTAATAGTCAGATAATGGATATTAAATATTTTGGGATTCTATTTAAGATATGTTGGATTCTGGCATGCATGAAGTTTTGAGGAGTGTTGATGCAACAAAAGAATTGATATCAAATGTTACTACTGCTTGCATCTTCTGTTTCTTTGTGATTGGAAAAATCACTCGTGTGATTGCATTGAAGCATGTAGCTTATACATAGAAATTGCCTGGATCTATAGATGATACATAGTTTTACATTTTCACCACTAATTCTGCATCAAGCCAAACAAAATTTTCTAATTTTTTTCTCCTTTTTCCTGCATTCAGAGACCACAGCTTCCAGTTGCACAATTCATGCATTTTCGTTCTCATAATTCACAGCTAAATAATCATTGCCGGATATGTAAACTAATTTGCAAAAGTCGGACTCATAAAACAACAAACACAAGCCATATGAAAAGCTACAACAACATTGTTGACAAGTTCTCTACACGAGGAATAATCCCATCCATACCATCTCAAAAAGGAGCTCTTACAGCACAATACATATGGAAAACTTGGAATTTGCACACTTGAAAACAAACAGTAGTAGAATCATATCCTCTTGAAAACTTTCTTGGCTGCATCCACTGTTCTCTCAATATCGCCTGATGTATGTGCCAAGCTAGTAAACCCTGCCTCAAACTGCGATGGAGCCAAGTACACACCTTCCTCTAGCATCCCCCTATGAAATCTCGCAAACTTTTCAGTGTCACTCGTCTTTGCATCCTCAAAATTAAAAACTGGCCCTTCAGTGAAGAAGAACCCAAACATCCCACGGATGTATCCGCCGCACATTTCATGCCCGGCCTCCTTCCCAGCCTCCAAAACCCCAGAAACTAGCTCGCCCGTGATCTTGTCCAAGTAGTCGTAAGACCCAGGCTCCTGCAATCTCTTAAGAGTGTGGACGCCAGCTGTCATCGCGAGAGGGTTACCACTTAGGGTTCCGGCTTGGTACATTGGTCCGGCAGGGGCCACCATCTGCATAATGTCCTTTCTACCCCCGTATGCACCAACAGGGAGGCCACCTCCAATGACCTTCCCCATAGTGGTCAAATCCGGAGTTATGCCAAAATACTCCTGAGCTCCACCATAAGACAGACGGAACCCGGTCATCACCTCATCAAAAATCAGAACAGCACCATCCTGTTTCGTAATTTCACGGAGGGACGATAAGAATTCGGGCTTCGGCACGATGAAGCCGGCATTTCCAACCACGGGTTCGAGTATCACGGCGGCAATCTCACCCTTGTGGGAATCAAAGAGGGCCTTGACCGCCCCGAGGTCATTGAACGGGGCGGTTAGAGTTTCTGAGGTGGCAGCTTTGGGGACGCCGGGTGAATCAGGAAGGCCAAGGGTGGCGACGCCACTGCCGGCCTTGACAAGGAAGGGGTCGGCATGGCCGTGGTAACAACCTTCGAATTTGAGGACCTTCTGGCGGCTGGTGAAGGCCCTGGCAAGGCGGAGGGCGCCCATACAAGCTTCGGTACCGGAGTTGACGAACCGGACCATCTCGACGCTGGGCACGGCGGAGATTACCATCTTGGCCAATACATTTTCAAGTGCGCATGGTGCACCAAAGCTCGTGCCTTTCTTCAATGTCTCGATCAAGGCAGCATTCACCTGCATTCAAGAACACATCATGATATAGTATCTCCTTCCCTCTCTAACTCCCTCTTTAAATGCCCTTGATAGTCTAGAGAAGGTATTTGCAGCTAAGGGTGTAACAAATTTATTGTGTTGAGTTTTTTTACTTGTAGCCCCCCCCACCCCCCCCCCCCCCCACCCCCACCACCAAAAAAAAAACATAGCAAATTCCTTTCTACCCCAAAAAACTTGTTATTTACATTTTACCCCCCAAATCTAATAAGATATATCATTTTACCCCTTTACGATTTCCGTCAACTTTTAACGGCATAACATCGGTTTTTTCTTTAAAATATCTCAACTTTTCTTCTTCAGAAATACTCAAGTCCTTCTCTAGCTATAAAGAAGTTAAATACTTCTACGGTCTTACTTGTTGTTTTTGGGTAAATGGTAAACCTAAAATTTATGGAGAAAAATTAAATTTAAAGTTAACAGGGTTTTTTTCTGACGGAAATCGTATATGGGTAAAATGATGTATCTTATTAGTTTTGGGAGTAAAAAGTAAATACCAAGTTTTTGGGTATAAAGGAATTAGCTGTTTTTTTGGGGGGGCTACAAGTAAAAAACCCTATTGTTTTTGAATATGAACATCAAAATGTCAAAGTCGTTCCTGTTGTATACATCTGCATTTAGATTTTAGCGAGAGAGTGTCACCTTATCATCGGCATGGCCAATTATAGCTGGACCCCATGATCCAACATAGTCAATGTACTCGTTGCCATCAACATCCCACATGCGGGAACCTTTAACAGAGTCGAAAACAATGGGCTGTCCACCAACTGATTTAAAGGCACGAACAGGTGAATTTACACCTCCAGGCATCAATTCCTGAAAAGAAAACATTATTTTCCGTTAATACTATGTGAGATAATGAAATAGATAACAGGATCACATTTAGTATGTCGGATTAAATACATCATTTAAAAATAGATGCAACTACATTTTGGTACAATGTCGACAATTTCTAGGCAGAAAACCAATTTTATACAGTATCTTTAGGATATGGAAAGGAGGAAGGGGGGAGGGGTGTGTGTTAAAGAAGCAACACAACCCTTATGTGTTATGCATAAGTCACACCCGCATGTGCGCATTCTTAAGTAATTGAGATGGATGGTAATAGTTTGTGTCAGGCATCTTCAGTTGCCATCACACCCCTTCCTTTTTTAACTTTCAAAACTTTCTAAAACATTGAAAGTTGAAGTCAGAAAAACCTTCTCCCATATTTAAGAGGCCGGATGGGCGCATAATAAATAACGGCATAAGGTAGATAGTTTGAGTGAGTGGCTGTGCCTTTGAGATAGAAAACAATGGTCAAACTGCAAAAAGGGTGACACGATTGTAGATGATGGAGCTGAAATCGCTAGGACAAGGGACGGGTTATTGAATAATAAATAATGACATTATGGTGGGAGCCTAATTGGATTGTGCTTCTGCAATAGAATCAAATGGTTGAAGTACCAAGAAGTGATAACGCTCGAGTTTGAAGATGCTACTATAATGTGGGTAGACAGAACCAACCTGGACTGAAGTTCTACAAATAAACATGATTAACACCAAAGAAATGGAATACAGGCTCAATTTATTTTTTAAATTTTTTTTCACTTCTTCATTACCAAAGATTAGTAAGGCTCAGCTTGGAACTTGATCTTTGGTCGCCAGCTTCAGGCTTGGGGTAATCTAAACCTAGATCAGAAATGCATCTTGCAAATGATCCGATAATACAAGCGCCACACCCAACCCCCACCCCTACACATGCTAACCACTAACAAAAACAACACAGCAAGAACAAAAATACAGTATTAGATACCAAGCAGGCTAAACCCAAAATCAGTGTTCAGGATTGGTTCTTCAAAGATCAGGATGATATATTGGTCAAATGATCTTGTGTGTAAAAAAAATAGATTGGGTTGACATTCTCAATGAATTTTTTCAGGACAGAATGGAAAGACAAGTACTATTTATCTACCTTCAAACAAACAAACAAAAAAACGGTTACCACATAGACGATTTGTTAAAATTATGTGCCGCGACGTTGTTTGTGTGTCTTCCAAGAAAAACTGGAAAAATAAGTACTTGCCCATGTGTACTTCTCAGAATTTAAATTGCAAAAGCACAATTTTTTTTAAGGGGCATACATAGGCTCATCGTCATGAATTTAGTTTACTTCGCAGAAAACACCCATAACTCCAAGGTAAAATTTAATAAGAAATTAATAATTATACTGAATGCAAAATAACTAATAAGTTCACTAAATACCTATAATGCTTCCATAAAGTAGGACCATATAATTACATGTTCTCATGAATATACATTATAATGTATGAGGAATTGAGTTGTATGATCAGAAGACAATTTTTGACATGAAGTGATCAAGAAAAATTCTGATTTGCATGATTGCAGGTACAAGCTGGCTAAGGTTATGTGCTTTTCCCCTCTTGCTGGTATATATACATCATTCCTGGAAGACGTCATCCCTGGTAGAAAACCAAATCATCTTTTATATGTATTCTGAACACATTCTGAGTCTAGAAGACTTCAGTAGATTTGTAGCCTGCATGACCAATGAAGTATATTTTCCTAATTATTGGCTAGCCTATTGGGTTTTACAGAAGGCCCGTAGCTTATCAAGAGAGACACGATTATCAAGAAATTTCTTGGGAGGGGGGGGGGGGGGGGTTTGAAACATATTACATATTAACTAGTAAAATTCACTATTTATCTCAAAACAGTCATCCAACAATTCTAGATCTTAGAGGAGGAGGAAAAGAGCGGTACCTTGAAATAATTTAGTAGAATCACCTAATAAACATACAGCAACCAAAGCCATATCAACTCAAAATAACCATTTTAATCTACAACCATCTCAACATTCATCTCATAATTCCCCAAAGTTCGATCAATTTCCGCTACCCTTAAATACCCAATTAAGATTTTCAACCAAATTAAACAAAACCCATCTAAAAAACAACCAATTCAGGGAATTAAACAGAAACCCATCTGCAAAATCCCATTTTTATGCGTTAATTCAAGACAAGAGGCAATAAAAGTAACTGAATGGAAAAAAAAAAAATGGGACCTTGGCGGCGTTGAAAATCTCCTCGGATTTCTGAAGAGACAAGGACCCCTTCTTCTCTTCGACAGAGATGGCGTTCGTTACAGAGAGAGCCGAAGCTCTGCGATTCGAGGCAGAGGAGGGCTTCTTCGATGAAGGACGCATACAGAGATTCGAGCTCCATGAGAGCCCAACACCAGCCATTGTTTTGCTCTCCCTCTCCTCTCTCTCTCTCTCTCTCTCTCTCAAAAGCTCAGCAGGGCTCAAAAAACAGGCGATAAGAAAAGTCCTAAAGAGGACAAAATTTGGGATTTAGTTTTTATTAGAAATTAATTAGGGATTTAGGGCTACTTTTAAAACTATTTAGAGATTTAGCACATTTGGATCACATCGTTGACACGTAAACGCCACATAGGATGACAGTTTGAGGCTAGGACGAGTTTTAAACCGCCCTTGCAAAGTGCGGCTTATACTTGGGTCTGTGAGAGAGACCCAAATCTAATCCACACTTCCAGAGATCCAAGATCACCACAGGGGACTTATTTCGCACTTGCAAAGTGTGGAATAAGACCCACAGCCCAACCAGAGATTTGGCTCTTTGGTTGGGAGCCAAATCATATTCCGCACTTACAAAGTGTTGAATAGACTCCCCAACCCATCCAGAGACTTGGCGTTCAACCCAAGAGCCAAGACTTGGCTCTCTGGTTGGGGGTCGTCTTATTCCGCACTTGCAAAGTGTGGAATAGACTGGCACTGCCACCAGCATACCTGAAATTCTTCGCCTTCTCCTTGGATACAACGTCCAATTTGTAAATTTTTGCAACTCTTTCTCCTTAGTTCCAGCAAACTTGAAAGCCTCAATTTTTGCAACTCCTCCAAAAACCCACTATCTTAAAGTTCAAACAAAAAACGGACAGCACCTGATCAGTCGAAAATAGTGCATTCTCAACACGTCAATTTCCCTACTCTTATCATTCATATATAGGTGCTTATTTAATTATAACACAGATTACGAACTTATCTGGAAAATACCAAATAACCTGTGTTATAGTTATAATCGACATTCTAAATGGAAATTAAGTGTTTATTACTATTCTCATGATTTTTATATCTCAACACTTGTCTCGAGATTGTGTGCAGGAAATTCTTCAGGTAAAAGAGCCGGAACTGCTAAAAGTGCTGATAAAATACATCAAGTCTTTGACCTGAGATCTGGCAATAAACAAGAAAGTATAACGAGATTCCAGACATAAAATAAAGCTCTAAGGATCAGCACCAAACCAACCTGAGACTTTCATGCAGAGATCACCTAAAAGGGCCGCGGATCCGCGGCCGAGTCAGGCCGATCCGCCGCGGATCCCCGGCTGATCCGACTCATCGGCGACTGAAATTTCTCCACGCGGCTTCTTCTCAACGGAAAAACTTCTTCAAGACGCTTCAGTTCCCCGAATTCTCCAGAAGCTTCCCTTTAATAGAAAGGCTTCTCATGCAAGCTAGCTAACTACCTTAATCTAGAAACTTCTCTACAACTACCTAGTTTCCAAGGGAAGATTGACCTAGTTTCTAGGGGAAGCTAAAGGGAAAACTATAAAAGGGCACTTATAGCTTTCAAATCAAGTTGGGTGACACAATTTGAGCCAAATTAAGATTCATCGAGTACTGACTCAAGCAAGCCTTCAACGAGCCTTTGAAGCAACGCCGATCTTCATCCGAGCAAGAGATCCACGACGATCCGCGACTCAAGAAGACCGAAGCGAAGCTAGTTTCGACGATTTAGTTCCTCCTCAAATCTTGTAATCTTTGAGTGAATTGTACCTAAGCGTTGATTAATAAAAGGTGAAAATTCTAAATCTTGCTTTTCTTTACATTCGTGCATTATGAAGAGTTATCGATTCTTGATTCTTTTCTTTTTCATGATATTTGAGTGAAATCTCCGGTTGTAGCGGAATCGAGAGAATAGGTAGATGATGATGATCAAATTCTTGAACGATTCTTAAGTCTTATGAGTTTTGTAAACTTTAGGAAAATTGAATCATCGAAGACTTAGTTTTGAGCGAGATCGCTTTCTTGAATATTTTTGCTCCAAATTAGAGATCAACGATCGGTGATTTAATTTGCTAGAGGCTAGAATTTGAATGATAATCAATGAAAGGACAAGGGATGATGATGGAGAAACCATAGTTTCTTCAATAGATCTCTAAATCTCGTTGATCGTCATCGATCTAGCAACAAATCCTCAATAGATAAGAATTAGTAATTATTAGTATTCTTCATCACTATCAATTGGATCGATTCCTACAAACTACTTTACAAATCTTAATAATTCAATCGATTTGGACATTTTCTTGATCTTTAGTAATTCTTGATTTTAGATCTATTTCTTTATGATTCTTGAAAATAAAATTTCACAAATATTGAATCATTTTCTTTTATCTTTTAATTTTCAACTCAACTAAAACGATTTCGAACAAATCACACTTTCTCCGTGGACGATCCGCACTCACTAAACGAACCTACAAAGACACCGATTATTGATTGCGGTTTACAAATTTCTTTGGTTGTGATCTTTTACACTTTTCAAAATACGACATGGAAATCGATTCAATCAGCACCCTCTTTGTAAATTTTGACTAACTTCATATACAAGATCAATAAAATAAACACTACCCAACACGGGAGCTAACTTGATACCAAACACGGCGGAGACACAATCTACGTAAAATATACGACACCTAAAGGCGAAGAACAACAAGAGAAACGCAATATGCAGTATATATAAATAAAGCGAGGCCGACTCTACACGAGTTCGACACCCAAATATATATATCTCATGAATTCGATAAAAACAAATACAAAAGAGAGCGTCACATCAAGCACGACAAAGACTATGGAATCCTAGATCGGTCGCGGCGGCGCTGAGATGGACCGGGTATATCCTGCGGTTGTGTGGCTAGCTGTGAGGGTCCAGGTCGGTCCGTAGGTTTAGAAGGACCAGTTTCGCCTCTATGTCGGCGACATTGACGTTAATAAGTCGCATTTACCGGTGCTCGAGGGGGAGGAGGAGGAGGATCCAGAAGTCGTATTGGACACCGCTGAAAAAACGACCGACCGATCTCCAAATGGTCTCGATCCCACTGGCTGATGTCGTATGCCCGCCTATTACGATGTTCGCGATATTATGGACCTGAAACAAGACGTCGGCCTGTAACATAAATAAGTAAATATCTCAAATATATAATATTAAGAAATTACATAATAAAAAATAGAAAGAAACAACAAAGTGTTTACCATCTCACGCTCTACGGGTCCCTGCGGCTCATACCTCACCTGTAGAGAACACGCCGTCTGAATGTACCGCTGAGTAATCTTTAAGTACCAGCCCCTGGTAACCTTCTATCGGTAAAGGCGGATCTCTCTGGTGTACGACGAGTAGAGCTCGTGCATCCCATCGAAGGATATAGATATGTCGAAAAGCCCTCCAATTTACAGCTCTACCACTCCGTGCAACCCGATCAATCTGGTCTACCGGATCCGGGATGTGTTGTACAAGCCCGAACTGTCGTAATACACGGTCGGGGACATGATATGCGACGCTGCCAAAACAGATAATTGGTGTACGGACACGCCAGATATCTGGAAACTGTAAACACAGAGCCTGGTAGATATCTAGTGTATATGGCATTCAGAGTACAGCTCAGTTCGGGAGCATATCTAACTCATTTCGGTAAAACTTGAGCGACCTGGCGCGTGTTCTACCCCATGTTCCACCGACGTTAAACCTGTAACGCAACAATAAAATATTGTAATTCAGGAGTCACATTTACGATTCATGTAACTGTAGGGTTCCTAGGCACCCCAAGGAGGTCTCGCAAGGCATCGAACATGCCAATTTCAAATTTGAACGTGCCGAGAAACCCTAAACTACGGATCGTCGGCTAGAATTCTAGGCGAAAAACTAAACTAGTTAACACTTAACTAAGAGATACGGAAATACAACCTTTGTAGATCCGGTTCTCCACCTCCATAGCTCCGCAATGAAGTCTCCTCGCTGTCCATAACAAGTCCCGGGCTCTAGCGTCGGCTTCATCGGAGAATGGACGGGCTAGGTCATCGATGTCCATGCCGAAGATGATCTACGTCGAGGCATCGCTAAATCAAGCTCCGACTTCACCAAGTCAAGAAACTTGTGAAGAAAACACACTCTACTACTTGGCAAGAGGTAGAGGATGAAGAAATAGGAAATGGGTAGACTTTAGAATTGGATTTCTCACTCTTTATCATCAATCACCATTGATGACCTCAAGGTTTTCTTCTTGAGTTCAAGGAAGAAGAAGAAGAAAATGATATGATAAGTTAATTAAAGAATAGAAAAGAATAATCATCCTTATCATAATCAAACCATAGTTAGGTGTAGAGAATTAACAAGGGTTAGTGAATGGTTGGGTTAAGACATGAAGACAAAATGGTCACTTAGGTCAAACCTTCATGAAGGTTCATAAACAAACAAAGAAAGCCACCATTATCTCTTCATTATTTTCTTTTGCTAAAATAAACAAAAATGGATAAATAAATGAAGCAAAAGAAACCCTAACCATTGACCAACCATGGTTTAATCCATACACCAAACTATCATGTATCATCAAACATGATACAATCAAATGTACAAATGTATATCACATATACAATGTGCACAATCCAAGTGAGAAAATCCATTTAAAGTGAACCGATACTAGTTAATGCAAAGTAATATATCAAATATATAATTATGCATTAAATCATTAAATCAACACTTGATTCAATGATCCGGTCATGTCGCACACAACCGACTAGTATTCAATGTATCGGCTTATCGATTCAACGCTTGAATCGATAACTAGGTTATATCGCATACAACCATCCGACACATTGATCGCGAGAATGAAATACGGTATCACATACACGCATTATTCTCGGTCCCGCACATATCTCATATGCGCTCCTATTTCGTTTCGCTTGAGCCAGGAAACCTCTGTGTAGGACTCTAAAGACTCATCAATACGCCGGCGGCAGATGATGATCATATCAAACACCCACAAGCCGCAAGCGGTCTGCTAAACGTAACGGCCACCCGGGTATTGAGCGATCTGAGGATCGAAGAGCAAGCCCGCTCACACTCCAGTGAATCCAACCAGTAACACTACCGTTCAGTCCGGTCTGATCGTCTGATATGTCACATATCTCGCCTAGGGGTGGTAAACGTCAGACCCCAATAGCTCGATAAGTCGTGTTGATATGAGGTCTATAACAATTCAAGAAACTACTGGTAACACTTACCAGTAAATCTCAGCAACCCTGGCCAGGGATTTCCTGTTATAGCCAATCGAACACAGCGCAACATCAACCCCCTATACCGGGAGAGACGAATCCCCTCCTATCGCTCATTGCCTCCATGTGACTCGGGACTGTACCCAAAAACCACCGTTTTGCACGCCCTCTTGGACGTGGTAAGATGGAAATCAAAGCACAGTGGGAACCACACAAGACTCTATGACGATCTCGGGTCAACAGACTACTCTGTACCAGTGTCACCAGAGAACTGCCATCTGACGTGAGGTATAATACCATCTGGGAGTTCTCGGCGAGTCCGTCCAGTGTACCCAGTCTCTACTGAGCACCCGTATATCATCTCTGATGTCAAACACCGATGGATATGGGATCATCCATCGCCCATCTGTATGGGTCGAGAAGGTATACGCTAGTCTACTCTGGTATATCGATGCCCCGTCTCGATACACCCACGACTAGGGACTTTGAAGGATGTACTTATGGACTACCATGTCCCCACTAGTATGATCCGCATCATAGTCCAGGTAGTCAAGTACAGATCCTAAGGGCTTTACCAACATGTAACAGAGAGACAATCAGTATACACGTTAAGGTAAAGTTCAACCAGATAGCATACTATCATGTCGAGCAAGAAAGTCCTCCCTATATACGTCCCAGCATCCACTACAATATACATCCTATGTACAGTAATGGCCTCTAGGGCATACATATAACTAACAATCTCCCACTTGCACTAGGGCCATCTGATAGCAGTGGTTGTAGTATCTCATACTCAACCATCCCATAATAGTCTCTCTCTGGGAACAGGCCTTTGTGAGTGGATCCGCTGTGTTGTCCTCTGAGTCTACTCTCCAAACCTCGATCACCCTGGAGATCAACCATCTCCATGATCAAGTGATACTGCCTTAGAATATGTCTGGATCACTGATGGGACGGGCGTTCCTTGGCATAAGCCACAACTCCATTGTCACACAATGGTAGGAACGTAGTTCATCTTATGAACCAATATACACCCAAACAGCCTCTTTGGTAGCATCTTAAGTAGCGATGTATCGTGCCTTTATCGTCTAGTATGTCACGGTATCTAGCTTGGAACTCTTCCAACATACCGTCCCTTTACTGAGGGTAAAGACAATGCCTGTGACTGACATTCAGTCGTCTTTATCACCCTGGAACCATTCCAGTGATTCTCCCCAGGGTCGATTGATACCATCTCACTACAGCTAGTGAGTATCCTAACATCCATTTAGATCTATCTCATAGATCCAAAATCCAGGATTTAGGAGGTATCACTTTGATCCTATATGGAGAATTATGGTGATAAGCGGAGATTGACCGAGCGTAGCATAGGAAACTCCTTCCCCATCAAGAGTATGTCATCCACGTACTCTACGAGGATCATCACCATACTCCCTACTACCTTTTTGTTTATACAAGGTTCATCTACCATTTTGATGATGTCAAACTCTTTGACTAATCCATCAAAACAGATGTTCCAACTCCGCGATGCCTGCTTTAATCCTATAAAGCATCTTGCACACGTTTCCGCTGCTCCCACTGTCTACGAAGCCCTCTGGCTGTGTACTTATAGACGCTCTCTTCTAAATCATCATTTAGAAAAGCAGTCAAGACACCCAACCACCAGATATCGCAGTCATGGTATGTAGCCGTGACAAGTAGGATCTGGATGGACTTAAGCATAGCTACTTGAAAATGTTTCATCATTTTCCACACCTGGTCAATGATGCAAACTTTTAACAAGTCTAGCTTTGAAAGTCTCAACTTTTCCATGTACACCAAGTAATCTTCTCAAGATATACCTGCTCCTGATGGGGATTTAACCCTTCAGATATAGCAACCAAAGTCCATACTTTGTTGGTGTATAAGGATTCCATCTCAGATCGATAAACATCCAGCCATTCTTACAGAGTCCCTACTCTCGATGGCATGCTCGAAACTAGTTGGATCATCATCTCATGATGCAATCCTTGCTCCCACTGTCATCGAGAAACCGAGGTATCTCTCAGGTGGGTGAGGAACCCTACTAGATCGGCGGAGAGGCTGAGGTTCGTTGGTAACTATTGAATCCTTTGGTTCTTTCAAATCATCTGCTGTTGTTTGTATAGCTGGAACCTTTCCAGTTCTACATTACAGACCTTGCCTCGAGCTTGTCCGGATTTTGCTTTTAGACATAGGCCGGACAACCCCAAATCTTAACTAGCTTAAGACATGCGCTCTTCCCATTCCATATCACATATGAAGTGGTAAGCAACTGATTTGATTTGAACCCTATTCAATAGGTATGCAACTTCATAAGTGCATAACTCCCAAAAGGAAAAAGGTAACTCAGTAGTACTCATCATAGAGCACACCTTATCATATAGGGTGTTATTGCTCCGCCCCGATATACCATCGTGCTATGGTGTATTCGGAGGAGTAATGCTGAGAGAGAATCTCATTCTCCTTTAGAATAGTTCAAGAATTTCGTGCTCAAGTATTCTCCTCCTTGATCTCATCAAAGGACATAATACTTATACCCGTATTTTGGTTCTTTACTTCTAACTTATATTCTGTGAATATCTCAAAAGGTTCGGACTTGTGTTTCAACAAGAACATATGTCTGAATCTAAAAAGATCATCAGAGAACGTAATGAAGTATTAAGAACCATTCCTGGCATGTGTAGACAGGGGACCTACATACATCAACATGTATCATCCCAAGAGTTTACTTAACTCTTTCTCTGTTTCCAATAAACAGAGCTGGTGTCGTTATATCTTTGTGACATGACTAGCGAGTTTCACAAGATGTAAATTCAAACTGATTTAAATATGCATCTACATGTAACTGCAGCCAGTCGGGTCGCATAGATCTGACCTAGTCTACAATACCTCAAGAAGGAATCGTTCAATTCTGAACTCTTCCTCTTGTGTGTGTTCTGTATACTAAGAACTGTAGTTTGATTTAGAACATCAACGCTTTTAGATAACGTGCCTGAACCGATCAACTTTTGATATAGGAAATGTTCAAAACATTATCCAACTATACAAAATTTTATCATTTCTTTACTTATAAAGAGACTGATATGATCTTGTATATCAGGTTCAGTATCTAACAACATTCGTTCAGAATCAATGTATTGGTAATACAGGGTGACAGTGACCAACAGACTTGGCTGCAACACTTGCCCCATTTTCTGCCTCATGAAACTTATCACCCGTTCTCAGTTCTCTACCTTTCTGTAGCCCTATGTAACATATTACATATCTGGGATCCTGATCTGGTATCACATACCCAGGACGTAAAGGATACTGAGAAACGGTTCTCTGTAATGAACACACCCGAAGATGATGCATCAGCATGCACTCTCTTCGTTTGGGCGGCACGGGAATTCTGGTAATCCCCAATTTCCTGCTCTGTCTTATAACAATTATAAGTTGGAGCGGGACCAACGTTCGCCAGCTCAGTATAACAAGCGGGTTCGGTCAATATTCCGTATTATTATCTTGATTAAGGCGTGATATGGTCGCTACCTGGAGAGAGAGAAGAAAACACTCAGCGTGCGCTCTTGCAAGAATAGATTGGTTATTATTTTATCTAATCAGGATGGCTCCCACTGCTTTTTATCAAATCTTCCTTCAAACCCTAAAAGGAAAGACTAGCCGGGATTAATTACACACTACAAGTTCGCCAATCTTTCAGCCAGGCCAGTGTCGGTACTTTGAGGGAGGTCCCCCGTGCTTTCGCACGAACCTAATTAATGTAAACCTCGTTTTCCCAGAGGCGTAACCTCGTTAACACCTTTCTAGACACCTACTTGATCGGCTAATTGTAATGTGTAAAACTCTCCCAGGAGTAACTCTTACTCGCAGCGGGTATCGGGATCCAACTATCTCATAGAAGGTATGCAATCTCATTGCAAATTTCAACACTTGAAATTCCCGATAATATTTTTCCCCTAGTGTTCTATGACCTTGACGAATGCCAAACAACCCATAGTCCACTAGTCAAGTTCAACCCGTACATTTCTTGATTGAATTAAACCCACCCGCACGACCCTTGACGAATGCCAAACAACGCCGTACGAATACCCTAATCCAATCACATCATATGCTCAAGCAGATAAATACTAGTTAGCTACCGTACACTACGCCTTGACGAATGCCAAACTACCGCAGCACGAATACTAACTAGTACATATCTGAAATGACGGAGGGCTACGACAGGTTTTTCTGAAAACCTATTGCGTAATGAACTTGATATCGTTGTAGAATCAAATGATTTTAAAATGGAGTGCTTTTGAGGCTTTTCTAGTTTTGCTAAAGGAGTCACTCCCGGTGAAGGGATCGTCGGTCCTTTCCTCTTCGAATGAGGTGCGGGATATATCATATATATCACTGTGCAAAGCAAAAACTCTTAAAAGCAATCAAAAGACAAACCGAGTGTATAGCATCTGCCAGTTATTGCTAAAGGAGTCACTCCCGGTGATGGGATCTCGGTCCTTTCCTCATTGAATAAGGTGCAGGATATATCACATATACCGCTATGCAAAGCAAGAACTGTAGCTACCTGTTTTATTTTGAAATTCGATTCTACAACATCTTAGGTTTCTTTTATTTCATTAATCACATTAATGAAGTCCTATCATTTAATTACCTAAACATCACAGATAAATACGACGTACACTTATGCCATCCGCATTCGCCTCGATATCCCCTCGTGCACCGTTAGGTTAGGTAACTAACGGCAGAGCGGGGCAGGGCTAGCGCGGGTGTAAAACATAAGTAACGCCTATATAATATATCATATATACTATATACTGTATCTATCACAGAACATCACATGATCACATCACAGATATCGCAGCAGAAGAAACATATGAAATATTGGATATACTAGGACGTCCGTGTTTTCAATACGAGCCAGTATAAAACACGGATTCCACGGTCGTGATGAATAGCCAAACCCACACCCCTAGACCCCTACGAGAGCGGCAAGCAACCCTACCAATTCTAGAGTTAGGAGACCCGGACTCGACTCCTCGAGTTGGTCTCCCACTGGACTCCAGAACCCGGTTACTTGTGCCCTCCTCCTTGGGTCTATCCTAGTGCGGAAAAGTAAATAATATACAAAGGGTGACAACTTCCGCAACCTGGAAGTGCCCCAATAAAAAGAATATTACATACAAGTTTTTACATGAATGAAAATGAAAAACACTCATCTCACATAAAAACCCCCGGCTATTCGAACACGACGATCCAATATAACATATCCAGCAACACATAACATCACATGTCATCAGCGTAAGTAAATATGCGCATCCCAATTGTCGTTGACATATAGCAACGAAACCGGCGATATCACATATTACACTTACGGTCACAGAAAAGAAAGTCTAAAACTACAACAGTTGGAATCCGCAACCACCTTAGACATCGCATGCCTGACCAAATGAATTACTTAGACATCGCATGCCTAACAATTATAAACCCCGCATTTTAGTCTCAAAATCGAAAACTCTTTTCAATATCAAGTCGGGCAATTCAACAAGATTCCCGACATCCTGATCGAATGCTCGTCGCAAACTTCAGTAGACGGCTGCACCCCCGATGCCGTCGACGAAGTGTACCAAGGCGGAACACCGCTACCGCGAGCACCCGGACGGATGCTTTCGGCGACGGGGTTCTCCTACAGTCACTTGGTCGGGGCTATGGAGTGAGGCTGTCTATTAAGTTTACCCGGCGAGTATCCGCATACGCTACGTGATTGCGACGGACTTTTGATCACATCAAAATTCCGTGGCAACCGATCAAGTGAGACTAAAGTGCTATGTTTATAACATTCATTTAGTTATCTCATAACATATTGTGAATTCCAATTATTGTATCCCATTCCAGATAATTAGAAAATGTTAAACTTTCCGATTGAACATTCGAACACCCAAGTTTTCCCGATACAGATCAACACATGAAATAAGTCTAACAGCATTCAGTTCGTGCCTCAGTAGCAACGGTCCAGCCGTAGAAGGGTCAAGCCAACGCCTCACATGTGGCACGCCGTACTGCCCCAAACCCGAAGGTTCAAAGGGCAGTTCAAGACGGTCACATAATCGAGTTAAGGTTTGTTGTCTTCTAGAGGGACCATCGCGTTACTTGCACTACTTAGAACGTCGTTAAACTACGGAAAAAATCCAACACTTGGAAATTTCCCGACAGGAGAAAAATTGGGTATTTATATCCGGTCGAACTTTTTAACATATTCTAAAATTTATCCGGAAAGCCACATAGACAAAATCTGATATCCCGATCGAAACACCGAATCCCCAAAACAACTGCAGAAAATTCAACTCTTGAATAAAATTTAAAAATTCCCATAAAATCCAGCATCAGAATATAGGAGTTATAGTGCAAATAATACAGTGAGAAAGGCCCGTACGGCCGCGGTTCCGCCGCATGAGCCATGCTCATGCCGCGGAAACGCGGCGGTATAGATGAATTGGAATGTCGTGTTTCACCATAACTCTTAGATCTTCCTGCTGAATTTTTTAGCAATTTTTAACTTGGAAAAATCCACGTTTTCAGAAAAAGTCCAGAGAGCATTTTGTGATCGGGTTTCGGCTTCGTTCGGACTTCAAATTCCGTCTAGACTTCGCCTAAGGCTCTAGCTAGGCTCTGATACCACTGTAGGGTTCCGAGACACCCCAAGGAGGTCTCGCAAGGCATCGAACATGCCAATTTCAAATTTGAACGTGCCGAGAAACCCTAAACTACGGATCGTCGGCTAGAATTCTAGGCGAAAAACTAAACTAGTTAACACTTAACTAAGAGATACGGAAATACAACCTTTGTAGATCCGGTTCTCCACCTCCATAGCTCCGCAATGAAGTCTCCTCGCTGTCCATAACAAGTCCCGGGCTCTAGCGTCGGCTTCATCGGAGAATGGACGGGCTAGGTCATCGATGTCCATGCCGAAGATGATCTACGTCGAGGCATCGCTAAATCAAGCTCCGACTTCACCAAGTCAAGAAACTTATGAAGAAAACACACTCTACTACTTGGCAAGAGGTAGAGGATGAAGAAATAGGAAATGGGTAGACTTTAGAATTGGATTTCTCACTCTTTATCATCAATCACCATTGATGGCCTCAAGGTTTTCTTCTTGAGTTCAAGGAAGAAGAAGAAGAAAATAATATGATAAGTTAATTAAAGAATAGAAAAGAATAATCATCCTTATCATAATCAAACCATAGTTAGGTGTAGAGAATTAACAAGGGTTAGTGAATGGTTGGGTTAAGACATGAAGACAAAATGGTCACTTAGGTCAAACCTTCATGAAGGTTCATAAACAAACAAAGAAAGCCACCATTATCTCTTCATTATTTTCTTTTGCTAAAATAAACAAAAATGGATAAATAAATGAAGCAAAAGAAACCCTAACCATTGACCAACCATGGTTTAATCCATACACCAAACTATCATGTATCATCAAACATGATACAATCAAATGTACAAATGTATATCACATATACAATGTGCACAATCCAAGTGAGAAAATCCATTTAAAGTGAACCGATACTAGTTAATGCAAAGTAATATATCAAATATATAATTATGCATTAAATCATTAAATCAACACTTGATTCAATGATCCGGTCATGTCGCACACAACCGACTAGTATTCAATGTATCGGCTTATCGATTCAACGCTTGAATCGATAACTAGGTTATATCACATACAACCATCCGACACATTGATCGCGAGAATGAAATACGGTATCACATACACGCATTATTCTCGGTCCCGCACATATCTCATATGCGCTCCTATTTCGTTTCGCTTGAGCCAGGAAACCTCTGTGTAGGACTCTAAAGACTCGTCAATACGCCGGCAGCAGATGATGATCATATCAAACACCCACAAGCCGCAAGCGGTCTGCTAAACGTAACGGCCACCCGGGTATTGAGCGATCTGAAGATCGACGAGCAAGCCCGCTCACACTCCAGTGAATCCAACCAGTAACACTACCGTTCAGTCCGGTCTGATCGTCTGATATGTCGCATATCTCGCCTAGGGGTGGTAAACGTCAGACCCCAATAGCTCGATAAGTCGTGTTGATATGAGGTCTATAACAATTCGAGAAACTACTGGTAACACTTACCAGTAAATCTCAGCAACCCTGGCCAGGGATTTCCTGTTATAGCCAATCGAACACAGCGCAATATCAACCCCCTATACCGGGAGAGACGAATCCCCTCCTATCGCTCATTGCCTCCATGTGACTCGGGACTGTACCCAAAAACCACCGTTTTGCATGCCCTCTTGGACGTGGTAAGATGGAAATCAAAGCACAGTGGGAACCACACAAGACTCTATGACGATCTCGGGTCAACAGACTACTCTGTACCAGTGTCACCAGAGAACTGCCATCTGACGTGAGGTATAATACCATCTGGGAGTTCTCGGCGAGTCCGTCCAGTGTACCCAGTCTCTACTGAGCACCCGTATATCATCTCTGATGTCAAACACCGATGGATATGGGATCATCCATCGCCCATCTGTATGGGTCGAGAAGGTATACGCTAGTCTACTCTGGTATATCGATGCCCCGTCTCGATACACCCATGACTAGGGACTTTGAAGGATGTACTTATGGACTACCATGTCCCCACTAGTATGATCCGCATCATAGTCCAGGTAGTCAAGTACAGATCCTAAGGGCTTTACCAACATGTAACAGAGAGACAATCAGTATACACGTTAAGGTAAAGTTCAACCAGATAGCATACTATCATGTCGAGCAAGAAAGTCCTCCCTATATACGTCCCAGCATCCACTACAATATACATCCTATGTACAGTAATGGCCTCTAGGGCATACATATAACTAACAGTAACGACCCTAAAAGTCCTATACACTTTTATTGATCCAGTGTTAATAAAAGATTGTATTTCTGTCATGGTTTCGAGTTATAAGTTGTTTTTGATAACTTATGTACAAAAAACAACTTATAGCTCACTGGTTAAGCCTTTCCTCTGCTATCTCATAGCCTGCAAATTCGAATCCCATCAGTTCCAATTATTTTTAATAATTTTTCTTTTTAATTTTTCGGAAGCCCAAGAGTTGCACGTGCATTACATGGAGAAACGAAGAGTTGCAAATAAATCAAATAATAAAAACGAGACATAAATAACCAAATGAATGCACTGCACAAACCCCGAGACCCAACTCTTCTTTTTGGCCGCCTAAATCCCTTCAAAAACCGCCACCGGTGGTCAAGTTATCACCAATCCCTTTCGTGCTTCGCCTGTAGGGTTCCTAGGCACACTAAGGAGGTCTCACAAGGCATCAACCATGCCAATTTCAAATCATACAAGTGCCGAGAAACCCTAATACGGATCGTTAACTAGAATTTTAGGCGAAAAAAACAACTAGTTAACAACTTAACTAAGTGAACGGAAATACAACCTTTGTAGATCCGGTTCTCCACCTCCATAGCTCCGCGATGAAGTCCCCTTACTGTCCAAATCAAATCCCGGGCTCTAGCGTCGGCTTCATCGGAGAAATGGGCGGGCTAGGTCATCGACTACGATGCCGAAGATGATCTACGTCGAGGCATCACAAGATCAAGCTCCCACTTCACCAAGTCATGAAACTTGTGAAGAAAACACCCTATACTACTTGGCAAGAGGTAGAGGATGAAGAAATAGAAAGTGGGTTCACTTTAGAATTGGATTTCTCACTCTTTTCATCAAATCACCATTGATGGAATCAAGCTTCTTCATCTTGAAGAAGAAGAAGAAGAAGAAGATGAATATTATGATAAGTTCTTTTCTAAAAAGAAAATAAAATGAATACTTATCATATATCAACCATAGTTAGGTGTAGAGAATAAACTAGGGTTAGGTTGGAATGGTTAGGGTTAAGCATGAAGACAAAATGGTCACTTAGTCAAAGCTTCATGAAGCTTCAACAACAAACAAAGAAAGCCACCATTTTCTCTTTATGCCAAAATGAATGAATAAATAAATAAATAAATCAAGTGAATAATTAAAACCCTAACCATTCATATAACCATGGTTTTATTCTTTACATTAACCCAAGTGAGCTTGTATCATCAAACATGATACAAACAAGTGCACAAAAGTATATCACATATACAATGTACATTTCAAGTGAGAAAATCCATTTAAAGTGAACCAATACTAGTTAATGCAAAGTAATATATCAAATATATAATTATGCATTAAATCATTAAATCAACGCTTGATTTAACGATCCGGTCATATCGCATATGAACGACTAATATCCAATGTATCGGCTTATCGAATCAATCCTCGATTCGATAACTAGGTTATATCGCATACAACCAATCGATACATTCATCGCGAGAATATAATACGGTATCACATACACGCATTATTCTCGGTCCCGCACATATCTCATATGCGCTCCTATTTCGTTTCGCTTGAGCCAGGAAACCTCTGTGTAGGACTCTAAAGACTCGTCAATACGCCGGCAGCAGGTGATGATCATATCAAACACCCACAAGCCGCAAGCGGTCTGCTAAACGTAACGGCCACCCGGGTATTGAGCGATCAGAAGATCGACGAGCAAGCCCGCTCATACTCCTGTGAATCCAATCAGTAACACTTACCGTACAGTCCGGTCTCGTCGTCTGATATGTCGTATATCTCGCCTAGGGGTGGTAAACGTCAGACCCCAACAGCTCGATAAGTCGTGTCGATATGAGGTCTATAACAGTTCGAGAAACTACAGGTAACACTTACCAGTAGATCTCAGCAACCCTGGCCAAGGATTTCCGGTTATAGCCAATCGAACACAGCGCAACATTAACCCCCTATACCGGGAGAGACGAATCCCCTCCTATCGCTCATTGCCTCCATGTGATTCGGGACTGTACCCAAAAATCACCATTTTGCACGCCCTCTTGGACGTGATAAGGTGGAAATCAAAGCATAGTGGGAACCACACAAGACTCTATGACGATCTCGGGTCAACAGACTACTCTGTACCAGTCTCACCAGAGAACTGCCATCTGACGTAAGGTATAATACCATTTGGGAGTTCTCGGCGAGTCCGTCCAGTGTACCCAGTCTCCACTGAGCACCCGTATATCATCTCTGATGTCAAACACCAATGGATATGGGATCATCCATCGCCCATCTGTATGGGTCGAGAAGGTATACGCTAGTCTACTCTGCTATATCGATGCCCCGTCTCGATACACCCACGACTAGGGACTTTGAAGGATGCACTTATGGACTACCATGTCCCCACTAGTATGATCCGCATCATAGTCCAGGTAGTCAAGTACACATCCTAAGGGCTTTACCAACATGTAACAGAGAGACAATCAGTGTACACGTTAAGGTAAAGAGTAACCAGATAGCATACTGTCATGTCGAGCAAGAAAGTCCTCCCTATATATGTCCCAGCATCCACTACAATATACATCCTATGTACAGTAATGGCCTCTAGGGCATACATATAACTAACAATCTCCCACTTGCACTAGGGTCATCTGATAGCAGTGGTTGTAGTATCTCATACTCAACCATCCCATAAAAGTCTCTCTCTAGGAAAAGGCCTTTGTGAGTGGATCCGCCGTGTTGTCCTCTGAGTCTACTCTCCTTGCCTTGATCACCCTGGAGATCAACTATCTCCATGATCAGGTGATACTGCCTTAGAATATGTCTGGATCACTGATGGGACGGACGTTCCTTGGCATAAGCCACAATTCCATTGTCACACAATGGGAGGAACTAAGTTCATCTCATGAACAAATATACATCCAGACTTTTTCTTTGGTAGCATCTTAAGTAGCGATGTATCGAGCCTTTATCGTCTAGTATGCCACGGTATCTAGCTTGGAACTCTTCCAACATACCGTCCCTTTACTGAGGGTAAAGACAATACCTGTGACTGACTTTCAGTCGTCCTTATCACCCTGGAACCCTTCCAGTGATTCTCCCCAGGATCGGTTGATACCATCTCATTACAACTAGTGAGAATCCTAACATCCAATTAGATCTATCTCATAGATCCAAAACCCAGGATTTAGGAGGTATCATTTTGATCCTATATGGAGAATCATTGTGGTAAGCGGAGATTGATCGAGCGTAACATAGGAAACTCCTTCCCTATCAAGAGCATGTCATCCACGTACTCTACGAGGATCGTCACTATACTCCCTACTACCTTTTTGTTTATACAAGGTTCATTTACCATTTTGATGATGTCAAACTCTTTGACTAACACATCAAAACAGATGTTCCAACTCCGCGATACCTTCTTTATCCTATAAAGCATCTTGTACACGTTTCCGCTGCTCCCACTGTCTACGAAGCCCTCTGGCTGTGTACTTATAGACGTTCTCTTCTAAAACATCATTTAGAAAAGCAGTCATGGCACCCAACCGCCAGATATCGTAGTCATGGTATGTAGCCGTGGCAAGTAGGATCTGGATGGACTTAAGCATAGCCACTTGAAAAGGTTTCATCATTATCCATGCCTGGTCGATGACGAAAAAGTTTTAACAAGTCTAGCTTTGAAGGTCTCAACTTTTCCATTTACACCAAGTAATCTTCTCAAGATATACTTGCTCCTGATGGGGATTTAACCCTTCAGATATAGCAACCAAAGTCCATACTTTGTTGGTGTATATGGATTCCATCTCAGATCGCTAAGCATCCAGCCATTCTTACAGAGTCCCACTCCTGATGGCCAGCTCGAAACTAATTGGGTCATCATCTCATGATGCAATCCTCGCTCCCACTGTCATAGAGGAACCGAAGTATCTCTCAGGTGGGTGAGGAACCCTACTAGATCGGCGGAGAGGCTGAGGTTCGTTGGTAACTATTGAATCCTTTGGTTTTATCAAATCATCTGCTGTAGTTTGTATAGCTGGAACCTTTCCAGTTCTACATTACAGACCTTGCCCCGAGCTTGTCCGGATTTTGCTTTTAGACATAGGCCGGACAACCTCAAATCTTAACTAACTTAAGATATGGGCTCTTCCCTTATCATATCACATATGAAATGGTAGGCAACTGATTTGATTTGAACCCTATTCAATAGGTATGCAGCTTCTCAAGTGCATAACTCCCAAAAAGGAAACAGGTAACTCAGTATTACTCATCATAGAGCGCACCATATCGAATAGGGTGCAATTGCTCCGCCCCGATACACCAACGTGCTATGGTGTATACGGAGGAGTAATGCTGAGAGAGAATCTTATTCTCCTTTAGAATAGTCCAGGAATTTCATGCTCAAGTATTCTCCCCCTTGATCACATCAAAGGACATAATACTTATACCCGTTTTGGTTCTCTACTTCTAACTTATATTCTGTGAATATCTCAAAAGGTTCGGACTTGTGTTTCAACAAGAACATATGTCTGAATCTAAAGAGATTATCAGAGAATGTAATGAAGTACAAGGAACCGGTCTTGGCATCTGTAGACAGGGGACCTTTATACATCAACATGTATCATCCCAAGAGTTCACTAACTCTTTCTCTGTTTTCAGTAAACGGAGCTATGGTCATCTTATCTCTGTGACATGACTGGCACGTTTCACAAGATGTAAATTCAAACTGATTTAAATATGCATCTACATGTAACTTCAGCTAGTCGGGTCGCATTGATATGACCTAGTCTACAATACCTCAAGAAGGATTTGTTCATTTCTGAACTCTTCCTCTTGTGTGTGTTCCGTATACTAAGAACTGTAGTTTGATTTAGAACATCAATGCTTTTAGATAACGTGCCTGAACCGATCAACTTTTGATATAGGAAATGTTCAAAACATTATCCAACAATACAAAATTTTATCATTTCTTTACTAATAAAGAGATAGATATGATTTTGTATATCAGGTTCGATATCTAATAACATTCGTTCAGAATCAATGTATTTGTAATACAGGGTGACAGTGACCAACAGACTTGGCTGCAACTCTTGCCCCGTTTTCTGCCTCATGAAACTTATCACCCGTTCTCAGTTTTTCTACCTTTTTGCAGCCCTATGTAACAGATTACATATCTGGGATCCTGATCCGGTATCATATACCCAGGATGCGGAGGATACTGAGAAACAGTTCTTTGTAATGAACACACCCGAAGATGATGCATCAGCATGCACTCTCTTCGTTTGGGCGGCACGGGAATTTTGGTAATCCCCAATTTCCTGCTCTGTCTTATAACAATTATAAGTTGGAGCGGGACCAACGTTCGCCAGCTCAGTATAACAAGCGGGTTCGGTCAATATTCCGTATTATTATCTTGATTAAGGCGTGATATGGTCGCTACCTGGTGAGAGAGAGAAGAAAACACTCAGCGTGCGCTCTTGCAAGAATAGATTGGTTATTATTTTATCTAATCAGGATGGCTCCCACTGTTTTTATCAAATCTTCCTTCAAACCCTAAAAGGAAAGACTAGCCGGGATTAATTACAAACTACAAGTTCGCCAATCTTTCAGCCAGGCCAGTGTCGGTACTTTGAGGGAGGTCCCCCGTGCTTTCGCATGAACCTAATTAATGTAAACCTCGTTTTTCCAGAGGCGTAACCTCGTTAACACCTTTCTAGACACCTACTTGATCGGCTAATTTGTAATGTGTGAAACTCTCCCAGGAGTAACTCTTACTCGCAGCGGGTATCGGGATCCAACTATCTCATAGAAGGTATGCAATCTCATTGCAAATTTCAACACTTGAAATTCCCGATAATATTTTGCCCCAAACGATCTATGACCTTGACAAGGTCAACAAACCATAGACTGTAAGTCAAGTTCAACCCGTCATTTCTTGATTGAATCAAACCCACCCGCACGACCCTTGACAAGGTCAACAAGGCCGTACGACTACCCTAACCCAATCTGCATCATATGCATAAGCAGATAAATACTGGTTAGCTACCGCACACTGCGCCTTGACAAGGTCAACAAACGCAGCACGAGTACTAAACAGGACTTATCTGAAATGACGGAGGGCTACGACAGGTTTTTCTGAAAACCTATTGCGTAATGAACTTGATATCGTTGTAGAATCAAATGATTTTAAAATGGAGTGCTTTTGAGGCTTTTCTAGTTTTGCTAAAGGAATCACTCCCGGTGAAGGGATCGTCGGTCCTTTCCTCATCGAATAAGGTGCGGGATATATCATATATATCACTGTACAAAGCAAAAACTCTTAAAAGCAATCAAAAGACAAACCGAGTGTGTAGCATCTGCCAGTTATTGCTAAAGGAGTCACTCCCGGTGAAGGGATCTCGGTCCTTTCCTCATCGAATAAGGTGCAGGATATATCACATATACCGCTGTGCAAAGCAAGAACTGTAGCTACCTGTTTTATTTTGAAATTCGATTCTACAACATCTTAAGCTTCTTTTTATTTCATTAATCATATTAATGAAGTCCCATCATTTAAGTACCTAAACATCACAGATAAATACGACGTACACTTATGCCATTCGCATTCGCCTCGATGTCCCCTCATGCACCATTAGGTTAGGTAACTAACGGCAGAGCAGGGCAGGGCTAGCGCGGGTGTAAAACATAAGTAACGCCTATATAATATATCATATATACTATATACTGTATCTATCACAGAACATATCACATGATCACATCACAGATATCGCAGCAGAAAAATCATATGAAATATTGGATATACTAGGACGTCCGTGTTTTCAATACGAGCCAGTATAAAACACGGATTCCACGGTCGTGATGAATAGCCAAACCCACACCCCTAGACCCCTACGAGAGCGGCAAGCAACCCTACCAATTCTAGAGTTAGGAGACCCGGACTCGACTCCTCGAGTTGGTCTCCCACTGGACTCCAGAACCCGGTTACTTGTGCTCCCCTCCTTGGGTCTATCCTAGTGCGGAAAAGTAAATAATATACAAAAGGTGACATCTTCCGCAACCTGGAAGTGCCCCAATAAAAGAATATTACATACAAGTTTTTACATGAATGAAAATGAAAAACACTCATCTCACATAAAAACCCCCGGCTATTCAAACACGACGATCCAATATAACATATCCAGCAACACATAACATCACATGTCATCAACGTAAGTAAATATGCGCATCCCAATTGTCGTTGACATATAGCAACGAAACCGGCGATATCACATATTACACTTACGGTCACAGAAAAGAAAGTGTAAAACTACAACAGTTGGAATCCGCAACCTGCATAGACATCGCATGCCTAATCAAATGAATTCCTTAGACATCGCATGCCTAACAATTATAAACCCCGCATTTTAGTCTCAAAATCGAAAACACTTTTCAATATCAAGTCGGGCAATTCAACAAGATTCCCGACATCCTGATCGAATGCTCGTCGCAAACTTTAGTAGGCGGCCGCACCCCCGATGCCGTCGACGAAGTGCACCAAGGAGGAACACCGCTACCGCTAGCACCCGGACGGATGCTTTCGGCGACGGGGTTCTCCTACAGTCACTTGGTCGGGGCTATGGGATGAGGCTGTCTATTAAGTTTACCCGGCGAGTATCCGCGCACGCTACGTGATTGCGACGGACTTTTGATCGCATCAAAATTCCATGGCAACCGATCAAGTGAGACTAAAGTGCTATGTTTATAACATTCAAATCAGTTATCTCATAACTGCTTGTGAATTCCAATTATTGTATCACATTCCGAATAAGATAGAAAATGTTAAACTTTCCGATCGAACAATCGAACACCCAAGTTTTCCTGAAACAGCTCAACACATGAAATAAGTCTAAAACATTCAGTTCGTGCCTCAGTACCAACGGTCCAGCCGTAGAAGGGTCAAGCCAACGCCTCACATGTGGCACGCCGTACTGCCCCAAACCCTAAGGTTCAAAGGGCAGTTCAAGACGGTCACATAATCGAGTTAAGGTTTGTTGTCTTCTAGAGGGACCATCGCGTTACTTGCACTACTTAGAACGTCTTTAAACTATGGAAAGATCCAACACTTGGAAATTTCCCGACAGGGGAAAAATTGGGTATTTATATTCGGTCGAACTTTTTAACATATTCCAAATATCCAGAAAACACATAGACAAAGTTTGAAATTACCGATCGAATCATCGAGGCTCTAAAACAAACCAGAAAACTCAACACTTGAGTGCAAATTAAAAATTCCCAGAAAACTCAGCACCTGGAAAAATGAATTACTGTGCAAAAACTACAGGCAGCTCCCTTCATTTGGCCGCGGAACCGCCGCAGAAGCCATGCTTCTGCCGCGGTTCCGCCGCACTATAAACATATCATGGGTTAATTTTTGCATCGTAATTCTTAGAATTCCCTACTGAATTTTTTAAGCATTTTTAATCTGGAAAAATCCCAGTTTTTGAAAAAAGTCCAGAGAGCAATTTGTTTTAGGGTTTCGATGTTCATTCGGGTTTCAAACGTCGTCTACACTTCGCCTAAGGCTCTAGCTAGGCTCTGATACCACTGTAGGGTTCCTAGGCACACTAAGGAGGTCTCACAAGGCATCAACCATGCCAATTTCAAATCATACAAGTGCCGAGAAACCCTAATACGGATCGTTAACTAGAATTTTAGGCGAAAAAAACAACTAGTTAACAACTTAACTAAGTGAACGGAAATACAACCTTTGAAGATCCGGTTCTCCACCTCCATAGCTCCGCGATGAAGTCCCCTTACTGTCCAAATCAAATCCCGGGCTCTAGCGTCGGCTTCATCGGAGAAATGGGCGGGCTAGGTCATCGACTACGATGCCGAAGATGATCTACGTCGAGGCATCACAAGATCAAGCTCCCACTTCACCAAGTCATGAAACTTGTGAAGAAAACACCCTATACTACTTGGCAAGAGGTAGAGGATGAAGAAATAGGAAGTGGGTTCACTTTAGAATTGGATTTCTCACTCTTTTCATCAAATCACCATTGATGGAATCAAGCTTCTTCATCTTGAAGAAGAAGAAGAAGAAGATGAATATTATGATAAGTTCTTTTCTAAAAAGAAAATAAAATGAATACTTATCATATATCAACCATAGTTAGGTGTAGAGAATAAACTAGGGTTAGGTTGGAATGGTTAGGGTTAAGCAAGAAGACAAAATGGTCACTTAGTCAAAGCTTCATGAAGCTTCAACAACAAACAAAGAAAGCCACCATTTTCTCTTTATGCCAAAATGAATGAATAAATAAATAAATAAATAAATAAATCAAGTGAATAATCAAAACCCTAACCATTCATATAACCATGGTTTTATTCTTTATACTAACCCAAGTGAGCTTGTATCATCAAACATGATACAAACAAGTGCACAAAAGTATATCACATATACAATGTGCATTTCAAGTGAGAAAATCCATTTAAAGTGAACCAATACTAGTTAATGCAAAGTAATATATCAAATATATAATTATGCATTAAATCATTAAATCAACGCTTGATTTAACGATCCGGTCATATCGCATATGAACGACTAATATCCAATGTATCGGCTTATCGAATCAATCCTCGATTCGATAACTAGGTTATATCGCATACAACCAATCGATACATTCATCGCGAGAATATAATACGGTATCACATACACGCATTATTCTCGGTCCCGCACATATCTCATATACGCTCCTATTTCGTTTCGCTTGAGCCAGGAAACCTCTGTGTAGGACTCTAAAGACTCGTCAATACGCCGGCAGTAGGTGATGATCATATCAAACACCCACAAGCCGCAAGCGGTCTGCTAAACGTAACGGCCACCCGTGTATTGAGCGATCAGAAGATCGACGAGCAAGCCCGCTCATACTCCTGTGAATCCAACCAGTAACACTTACCGTACAGTCCGGTCTCGTCGTCTGATATGTCGCATATCTCGCCTAGGGGTGGTAAACGTCAGACCCCAACAGCTCGATAAGTTGTGTCGATATGAGGTCTATAACAGTTCGAGAAACTACAGGTAACACTTACCAGTAGATCTCAGCAACCCTGGCCAGGGATTTCCGGTTATAGCCAATCGAACACAGCGCAACATCAACCCCCTATACCGGGAGAGACGAATCCCCTCCTATCGCTCATTGCCTCCATGTGATTCGGGACTGTACCCAAAAACCACCGTTTTGCACGCCCTTTTGGACGTGGTAAGGTGGAAATCAAAGCACAGGGGGAACCACACAAGACTCTATGACGATCTCGGGTCAACAGACTACTCTGTACCAGTGTCACCAGAGAACTGCCATCTGACGTAAGGTATAATACCATCTGGGAGTTCTCGGTGAGTCCGTCCAGTGTACCCAGTCTCCACTGAGCACCCGTATATCATCTCTAATGTCAAACACCAATGGATATGGGATCATCCATCGCCCATCTGTATGGGTCGAGAAGGTATACGCTAGTCTACTCTGGTATATCGATGCCCCGTCTCGATATACCCACGACTAGGGACTTTGAAGGATGTACTTATGGACTACCATGTCCCCACTAGTATGATCCGCATCATAGTCCAGGTAGTCAAGTACACATCCTAAGGGCTTTACCAACATATAACAGAGAGACAATCAGTGTACACGTTAAGGTAAAGAGTAACCAGATAGCATACTATCATGTCGAGCAAGAAAGTCCTCCCTATATATGTCCCAGCATCCACTACAATATACATCCTATGTACAGTAATGGCCTCTAGGGCATACATATAACTAACATCGCCCGTGAGACCCTTCAGCTCCCCACTACTCTTTTTTCCTATTTGATTTCTCTGAATTTAACCAGAGAAATTTCAGACCCTTCATCTCTACAATTAATCATTTTTAATTCTTATTAATTATTTTTTAATTATCCATACATCTATCCCTCACTCTCTATAAATACCCAATCAAACTTAGCTTTCTCCTCTAGTCATGCCTTTTAAAACTCTCTCTCAAATCCTAACTCCCAAGTTCTTTCCAAGAAGCTCACGCTGTAAGGTTCCTATGAACGACATCAAGGTTTCGGGAGGCATCTTCCATGCCATTTTCAAAAATTTGCCGTTTTAAAGAATCCTAAACTAGAATCGATAACTAGAAAATCATACGAAACAAAAAGTAAACTACTTTACTTCTAAGTGAACTAGAAATACAACCTTTGTACATCGGTCCTTCACTTCATAAGCTCCTTGTAGTAGTCCCTTCGCTGCGATGAAATGATCTTGCGGGCTCTTGAAAGGCTCCATGAGAAGAAAGCAACGATCTTGCTTGAAGTCTTCGAGGCCGAAGATGATCTACGTCAAGGAGACACTAACTCAAGCTACTGCTTCACTAATGAGAGATTAATGAAGCTAACACCCTATACTAAAGTGCTAATCTAGTAGAGGATGATGAAGTAGGAAGTGGGCTCACTTTAGTTTTATTTTTCTCACAATATTTTCTCTCTTTAGAAAACCCTAGCAAGCTTTTTGCTCAAGGAAGAAGAAGATGAGTAAAAGAAATGAGAATGAACTAATGAGGTGAGAGAAACAACCATGGGTGAGTTTGTATCATATACTAACTCATGTAGAGACATAACCATAGCTAAATTATAATGGTTAGGTTAATAAATATCTTAAGTAAAACAAAACTAGTGGACTAAGTCAATGCATCCATAAGCTTCATGAAGCTTCATGCATGTGAGCTCATTATCCACTAATTTTGGAATTACTTTAAATACTAAAACCCAACATTATAATTAGTATGGTGTAATTCTCATACATCCATGCAGTGTGTATCAACAACCATGATACAAAAAGAACACAATTAATATATATCACATATATAATAAGTGTGCACATGTAAGAATAAATAAATGCTTAAGTGAGCTAATATTAGTTAACGTAATCTAGTATATCACATATACAATTATACATTAAATTATCAAATCAACTCTTGATTTAATAATCCGGCTATATCACATACAACCGACTAATATTATATGTACCAGCTTATCGAATCAACACTTGATTCGATAACTCGGCTATATCACATATAACCGACGATACAATAATCGCGAGAATAGAATACGGTATCACATACTTGTATTATTCTCGGTCCTGCACATATCACACATGTGCTCCTAATGCTTGGACATATATAGAGAGGACTTTCTTGCTCGACATGATAGTATGCTATTCGGTTGCTCTTTATCTTAACATGTATACTTGTCTCTTGATACTGTCTTATGGTTACATGTTGGTAAAGCCCTTAGGATGTGTACTTGACTACCAGGATTATGATGCAGATCATACTAGTGGGGCCATGGTAGTCCATAAGTTCATCCTTTAATGTTCCTAGTCGTGGGTATATCGAGACAGGGCATCGATATACCAGAGTAAACTAGCGTATACGCTTCTCGCCCCATGTGATGGGCGATGGATGATCCCATATCCATTGGTGTTTGACATCAGAGATGGTATACGGGTGCTCAGTGGAGACTGGGTACACTGGACGGACTCGCCGAGAACTCCTAGATGATATTATACCTCACGTCAGATAGCAGTTCTCATGTGACACTGGTACAAGTTAGTCTGTAGACCCGAGATCGTCATAGAGTCTTGTGTGATTCCCACTGTACTTTGATTTCCACCTTACCACGTTCAAGAGGACATGCAAAACGGTGGTTTTTGGGTACAGTCCCGAGTCATATGGAGGCAATGAGCGATAGGAGGGGTTTCGTCTCTCCCGGTATTGGGGATTGATGTTGCGCTGTGCTCAATTGGCCATAACAGGGAAGTCCCTGGCCAGGGCTGATTTAGAGATTTACTGGTAAGTGTTATCAGTAGTTTCTCGACCCGTTATGATCCTCATATCGGCATGACTTATCGGTTATTGGGGTCTGACGTTTACCACCCCTATACTGGATATGCGACATATCAGACGAGGAGACCGGACTGTACGGTAGTGTTACTGACAGGCTTTTACAGGAGCTAGAGCGGGCTTGCTTGTTGATCTTCTGATCGTTCAATACTCGGGTAGCCGTTACGTCCAGCTAGTACCGCTGACGGCTTGTGGGTGCTTGATGTGATCATCATCTACTGCCGGCGTATTGACGAGTCTTTAGAGTCCTACATAGAGGTTTTTACTGGCTCAGGCAAAACGAAGTAGGAGCACATATGTGATATGTGCGGGACCGAGAATAATATGAGTATGTGATACCGTATTCTATTCTTGCGATTATTGTATCGGTCGGTTATATGTGATATAGCCGAGTTATCGAATCAAGTGTTGATTCGATAAGTTGGTACATATAATATTAGTCGGCTGTATGTGATACAGCCAGATTATTAAATCAAGAGTTGATTTGATAATTTAATGTATAATTATATATGTGATATACTAGATTACATTAACTAATATTAGCTCACTTAAGCATTTATTTATTCTCACATGTGCACACTTATTATATATGTGATATATATTAATTGTGCTCTTTTTGTATCATGGTTGTTGATACACACTACATGGGTGTATAAGACTTACACCATACTAATTATAATGTTGGGTTTTAGTATTTAAAGTAATTCCAAAATTAGTGGATAATGAGTGTTCCCGCCAAAAATTTCTGCGCAGAAGAGTCCAAGGTATCAAATGGCAGCGATACGCTTAAGGAAATGTGAACCAGTATCTTCCGGCTTGTATTTTGATAAACTCCCGAAGGAGAAACTATTAAATTCTGATAGTATTGGAAGCATCTCGAAAAACCCTTCGATTTGATTTATTATGGGCCCCATAATTCATCCGGGAGCAAAAGTTATGAGGTATCACGTGTCCACACGTGATGGACCTTTAAAAACCCGCTGGAGGAGCTAAAAGATATAATAAAAACTCGGAAAAGACCCCAATGGGGCATCACGTGCTCACATGTGACCATGGGTCACGTGCAGACACGTGATGGGCTTTTAAAGCCTCTAAAATAATGAATAGAATTTAATTCTAAAAGTCAGAAATTACCTCAACGAGGTATCACGTGCTTACACGTGACCAATGGTCACGTGTTGACACGTGATGGTTAAAACTGAAACATAAATAAGCGGCTGAGAAAGGAACCCAATTGGGGGTCACATGCTCACACGTGACCAAAGGTCATGTGCCAGCACGTGACTGGCTTTAAAAGCCTTATAATTTAATAGAATTAAATTCTAAAAGTTCTGAATCTTTCCAAATGGAAAAGGGTCATGGGGAACCGTTGGATTAAAAATCCAAGGGTGATTAAAAATCACCAATTTATGGAAAAATCTTAAATAAGGAAAGATTCCCTCTAAATCTAACCGAGATAACAAATAGAATATCTTTTGGATTTAAAATCCACGGTGAATAAAATTCACTGAATGATCTAAAGGCCCAGAATTAATGATAAATATAAATCAAATCTCTCAACAATCAAATCAAATCTTTCAATGAGAGATTTGCTAAACAAATTGATTCTTTTCCTTCTCCTATAAATAGAAGCCAAGAAGAGAATAGAAAAAAACTACTTTTTTGGGGAGAGAAGAAACAGAGAGAGGAGAATTTAATTCTCTGCAAAAGAAAAACCCTAGGTAAGAAAAAAGAGGCTTAAAAAGAGAATTTAATTCTCAAAAGAGTTTAACTCTTATATAAAGAAAAGAACTTAGTTCTTTCTCTGATGGAGGATCTGCAAAGTGCACATCTCCCCATGAATTGAGAATTTAATTCTCATTGGGTTGAGATCCTGCCATGCAGATCCAAAACATAGAGGAGGAATTAAGTTTTGAGGATTCAATTCTCACAAAATTATAGGAATTCAATTCCTTTGGGATAAAATTAGGGTTTTACCCTAAATAAGAATTTAATTCTTTCACAATAGGAATTTAATTCCTCCAAAATCATAATTAGGGTTTAACCCTACAAAGAATTCAATTCTTAAAAGATCTCTGTTCATGAAAAGAACTAGGGTCACGTGCCCCACGTGATGTAAGTGCACGGCAGCGCCCCGGCCGTCAATCCGACGCCGGAATGCGGAAGCGGTGAATAACTTAAATTTTGCGGACTTTGCAAACCGGCACCACCGCGCACTATCACCCGGGATCGTTACCATTAACTAGTCTAAGCTACTTAACAAGATGGGTTAGAGATATACCGACGATCCAAGTCCTCCGGTCTTCTCGTCATGGTCCCGATCTCCTGCGGAAAAGTCCCGTCTCCTCCTCGTCGCCGGAAGTGCACCACATCGCCTACTTTGTTTACGGGCTCCCACCTCAATGCCGAGGCAACTCGGGCACGAAGCCGGCTACTCGACGTGCCCAAGATTCGTTGTAGAATTCGTAGAGAAGGAGTCTCATTTTTGGGGTTTGGAGTTGTGCCATTTTGTGGAAGAAAAGAGAGGAACTTTTGGAAATGAACTAGAGGGCTTTTCTAGTGAGCAAGAGAAACAAAATGCCACACATAAAATGAATCCATCCTCACCATTTGGAATGGCCGGCCCCCCCTTACCAAGTGAGATTGGAGAGAGAAAAGACAAGGGGGTGGGTGGAACAATAATGCAAGGTGGAGTGTCATGGAAAAAAAGCAAGTGATGATGAGAGGCAATGATCACTCCCAAAACCAATACACTACCAACTAATCATCAACAACCATGATGCTAACAAAGTCAAGCCATCATGAAGTATGAAGTCAAGCAAGTCAAAGGAGGGTGCTATCATGATAAAACAAAATGCAAAGACCCCCTTCCACAAATGCCTATTTGCAACAATGCAAATAAGCCCTCCTCCACCAATCTTCGGCCAATGAACGGAACAATGGAAATCGGCCGAAACGGAAAGCAAACTGGCAACTCCAGAAAACTGGTCCCGTAATAAATTACAGGAAAACCCCGATACTGTGCATACACACCCGCATTTGTATTCCGACCGAAATACAAATGCAATGAGACAAAATCTACACTGTACTATACTAGAATCCGGCTTATACCAAAACCGGATAGTAATATCTGTTCGATCCTGATCCGTGCAATACCGCACGTATCTGATCGAACCCTGCCATATAACCATACGGCCTATAGTACAAACTGTCCGATCCTGATCCGTGCAATACCGCACGTATCTGATCGGACCTTGCCATATCTCCATACGGCCTCTACAACCTTTCGCCCGAAAGCTGAGTAACTGAAATGTGGGGGACTCTAAAGACTCGTCAACACCTTGGTTGTGGATTTAACCACTAGCACGTCAGAGGTATAAGCCAATACGTAACGGGCTACCAGGTACTGACCAAAAGGGATGTCTGTGAGCGAACTCAGCCTGACAACCCTACTGAGCCTGTCAGTGACAATATCCGTGCAGTCCGGTCCGTTCGTCTATGAGCATCGCATGGCGGGCCTAGGGGGTTGGTAAAAGTCAGACCCCCAAAAGCGGTACAAGTCGTGTCGGAGTGTAGCCCAGAACACCCTGAGATACTACTGGAATACCTACCAGTAAATCTCCTTGCCTTGGCCAAGGACTTTGTGTAATGGCTCTCCTAGACACAGCACGACCTCACCCCCAATACCGGGAGAGACGAACCCCTGAAGATACGCTCACTGCCTCCATGTGGCTCGGGACTGTACCCAACTAAAACCTGTTTGCACGACTCCTTTGAGCCGTGGTAGGGTAGTAATCAAAGTACAGTGGGAACTCACACGAGACAAATGACGATCCCCAGGTCGATGAACTAACCTGCACACATGTCACCAGGGAACTGCCATCTGACGTCTGGTATATGACCAACTAGCATGTTCCCGGCGAGTCCTGTCCGGTGTACTCATAACCCAATGAGCACCTGTATACATCTTAGGTGATCCAACTGACACCAGTGGCTTGTGAGACCGGCCACCGCCCCTCGTCGGGGTCTCGACTGTATACACTAGTCTACTAATGGAGTATCGATGCCCAGTCTCGAAACTCCCACGACTAGGGACCTTTTAAGGATAAGCTTATAGACCCCCAGCTCCCACTTATATGATCGCCCTCATACTGCTGGTGGTCAAGCAAGAATCCTAGGGGCTCTATCAACGTGTAATAGCGACGTGTCATGTCACCTAAAGCAGTACACGATGATAAAGGTAAACCAGATAGCATACTATCATCTCGAGCAAGACTGTCCTACTGGGATAGGTCCTCCCTCAATCATTACAATCACGTACCTGTGACCTAATAATTGACTCTGAGGGCACTATCTCCAACAATCTCCCACTTGCACTCAAGGCTAATTATTGCGATGTCGCATACTCACAGCCCGTGTGATACCGAACACCCAACTCCTCTACTAGTCAGTCTCACAAAGCTCGTTTGCGGAACTATTGCGTTCGAGGAATAGCCTCAGTGAGTGGATCCGCTTAGTTGTTTCTTTCTATGTCTCTCTATATCTCAAGTTCGCGGAGAAACCCATCTCCCGAAAAGAGCAATACCTATCTTAGAATGTGTCTGGATGTCTGATGGGACATAGCTCATAAATGAACTCCAAATCCAAACTTCTTAGACTGTATTGACAACTGAACTTAATCAGTGTCCTGCGCGCCATGCCTCCCTCAGTATTGCCTTGGACCACCTGTCCAAAATACTGCCCCTCATCAGAAGGAAAACTATAACTCTGACAACCTCCTTGTCGTCCATGTCACCTTGGAAGCCTGGAATGATAACTGTCTCCTGAATGAGGCTGTCGTTATCATCTCCCTAGAACATCCACTTATGTTCTAAAACTGCTTCCGACTGTTTCTCCAGGATTGGATTAATGTCAACTTATTGCATCTAGTGCAAGAACAACATCTGGTGTGGTACTTGACATCTCACGATTGACTCAATTGCCTGAGCAAGTGATCTGCCAATCATGCCCGTCCCTCTCTCCTTTAGTCTGTAAGACACCTTTAGAGAGGGTGACTCCGTTACCTGCAGGTACACTACCGTGCCAGGAGTCGTCCATCCTAAATACTCTTAGAATGCTGTCAAGTACCCTGATTGGGAAACCACCCAAATCTAGATCTAAGACCATAGATCTAGTAACCAGTATGTCTGATATAAAATCCATTTCCTTTGTGGAGAAACAACTGTGTGACGACCAAAATATAACCGATCGTAGTGTAGGAGTTTCTTTTCCTACTCTGTGTATATCATCCAAATACCAGGATATCACACCCTACTACCTTCTCAACAGATCCATCCCCTATTCTGATGAAGTCAAACCCATGACTGTCACGTCAGAAATAGATGATCTATCTCCGCTACATCTGCTCTAGTCTATAAATAGACATAAGCAACCTGTCCACCAATGCTTCCGCTGCTCCCACTGACTACGACAACCCTCTGGCAGAGTCATATAGACGTACACTTCTAAAACTAGTTTAGAACGACGCTATACTCATCCTCCCGCCGGGTCTCGCACCCTGGAACAACAGCAATGGTAATTGTGGGTAAACAAGAACTTCCCTGTCACCGTCCTTGAGGCTACCGTAGTACCTCTCGGGTGCCTGAAGTTACCCACCTTATCTGCGGAGTGGCCAATGGAATGTCAATTCAGATTGAATCTTTAGGTTCCTTATCAAATCTTCAGTAATCGTTTGTGGTTCTGGAATCACTTCCAGTTCTACCATACTCCCACTACTGTTTTTCTGAAAATATCCATTTTTAATAAAACTGTGGCGAGTCTAGAACAATATCGCTATTGTTCATCCAGATGGTAGAAAGTCAACCCGCGTCATGGCCTGGGTCAACCCACAAACAGCCATTACAGAAACGTGCCTTGAGTTGTCCAGTGTCTGGTTTTAAGCATAAACCGGACAACTCCCCGTACCTTAACATCGTTAAGATATGAACTGTTCTATATCCAATATAGAACCAGAGGCACTGATTTAATTGAACCAGATTCAAATCATGCAGCTGTCTCCAGCGCATGTGAACTAAATGGAAGGAGGCCGATCAGCGTTACTCAACTTAGGAATACTTCCAATTATGAGTAACCTGAAAGAGAAGCAAGATCTCTTTATCATTACTATCAACTGAATACCATACACAAGTATCTACATCTTCGATCTCTTTGAAGAATCCCGATACTTGCTATACCTGGTTCTCTACTCTATTCAAATACCTATAACTTCTCCAAATTCGGACCCTGTGTTTCCACGAAACACTTGTCTAAAAACTAGAGAAGTCATAAGTAAACCGAATATAGTACGAGGACCAACCCCTCTGTCCTGATGGACCCTGGACATCATACAATACTTTGTACAAGTCCCTTGAGTCTGATAACTCTTTCACTGTGTGTCGTAGGTTGAAAACTGTACTTATGGTTAAGAAGAATTACACCGCTGTTTAATGCTCCTTACCTAACCATCCACTGATATAGGTAAATGTCATCGACATAATATCAAAAGGTATATCTCACTCTATGAAAATAGACGTACAGATATATCAATTTGAAATTGGTGCATAACAGCGGATATTCAAAACCAAATATTTGCCGACCGGCAAACAACCCAGGTGATTTCCTCAAATATCACCGATTACAACGAATCCCGATATAATGAGGATGATCACCCAATTCCCAATAACTTACTCCCACTCATCATCTGTAAAACCATACAGATATGAGAATCAAACCTGGTAAATACATACCCTGGAGCAAGTGTCTAATCGGGAAATCAGTTTCCTTTAACAGTACATAGTGAGACTGAAACATTGAAATGTTTCGATGGGGTATTCTGGTATTCTTAGTAATGCCTCTTCCAGATTCACGACTGTAACCGTATAGTTCTTTACCACCTCTCCAAATCCCTTCATATGTCTTTAGTCTTTACCTTCTGCACACCCTTTTAGGCCAAATGGTTTTCTTCCTTCCCTACCGTTCGGCACCAGCCTATGGTTTGGAAGAAGACTATCCAATAAGCATAATGGGTGTACTGTCCCAATCCTAGGAACACTCGCAATGAGAGAGGGTGAAGATAAAAGACAACCGAATAAACCTTATTCCTATTTCTCCTGGACCAGAATCCATCCCCGAACTGGAACAAGTTCCATTCGAGTTCGTATATAACCATACGATGGAGTATCCAAATAAACTGTGGATCTTCGTAGTGATACGGAGTGTCCTGGAGAAATATAAAGGTGATGTGGGAGTGGTAACGAAATATTTGGTTTGGTCGTGAATATTTGTTGCAATTTACTTTGCCCTCTTACTAATCCCTTGCTTTGTCTGAACTTAATACCTTCTGCACACCATCGTTATGCTAATTGGTTTTCTTCATTCCCTACCGGTCGGCACCAGCCTAAGGTTTGGAAGAAGACAATCCAATTTGCGTAATAGGTGTACTACCCCTAAACCAAGGAGTACTCGTAACCTGAGAGAGGGTAAAAGGAAAAGACAACTGAATAATCCTATTCGTTTTCTCCAGAACCGGAAACCATCCTCGAATTCCTTCGAGTTCGTATCTAACCATACGATGGTTTTGTCCAATGGAAGTGGACGTTCGTAGTAATACGGGGTGTCCTGGAGAAAAGGGTAAAAGTAGGAGTGGCAATGAGGTCTGCAACTCTGACAATCCAAAAGCCAGTGTTTAAGAAGGTTCGGTCAACTTGGTCACTGAGTCATAGTCTTAGGGTCGGGTCAATGGTCGCTGCCAAAGAGAGAGAGAAAAGAAACACTCAGCGTGCACTCTAACCTAGATCAGAATGGTTACCAATTTATCTAATCTTGAATCCTCCCACTGTATCTCAAATTCTCCTCCAAACCTAAAGAAGAATTAGTCGGGGTGACCCGAGGAGTAAACTAACTCATCAGTGGAAATCGGGATCCAACTATCATCGCATGATAACGTGACGGAATCCGCTCACGTCAACACACTCCAGAAGGTATGCGCATATCTGGCAAGTTTCAGTTCTTTTGAAACTCCCGATGTGATTTCTGCCCCATGCTCTTATGACCTTGACTTTGGCCAACATATCATAAGTCACATGTCAAGTTCTGCCCGTCATTCTCCAGGTTAATTTGAATCCACCCGTACATACCCTTGACTTTGGCCAAAATGGCAGCACGACTGTCCCAAACCAACGCATCTATCTATGCTGCATATGAATACCCCAATAGCTACCAATCACTGTGCCTTGACTTTGGCCAACATACACAGCTTGAATACTATTGACCACCCATATGAAACGACGGAGGGCTACGAATGGTTTCTGGCGAAAACCTTTAACGTAATGAACTTGATATCGTTGAAGGAACGGATAGCTTTTTAGAAAATATAGTGACGAAAACCTTTACTAAAGAGGTCACTCCCGGTGAAGGGATCTCGGCTCTTTCCCCGTAGAATGGGGTGCTGGATATTCATAACCGAATATCACTGTGCAAAGCAAAAGTAATCGGCTATAGTGAAGTCATTGCCCTGACGCAAACTTTTGTCCAAGGGGTCACTCCCGGTGAAGGGATCTCGGCCCTTGCCTCGTCGACTGAGGAGCAGGATATTCTAATGAATACCACGATGCAAAACAAAAGTAAACGTCCTTGCAATAACAGCTTTTGAAAAAGTGTTCCAACAACATCAGATTAGGTTTGTTTTAACTTGCATTGATCCGAATCAATGCAGTCCCATCAATTGATCACACCAAAAAGAACGAAAATATACTGATGTACGTATATGCCATCCGCATTCGCCACTGGGTCCCGTCATTACCCGTTAGGTTAGCTTACTAACGACAGAGCGGGGACTGGACTAGCGCGGATGCAAAACATATACAACATCTAATAATATATATACCAATATATTATATTTCGCTCAAGGCGTGAAAGAAATGCAACAACACAGAGAATGAACAGCATCACAGAAACAATACAGATATCTGGGATCCCCGGGTTTCACAGAGCCACTACTGAAACCCGACGTTCCCCTGGTCGTGTGGATAGCCTGTGCAATGAAATCCTAGACCCCTACGGGCGCGGCAAGTTACCCGCCAAAACCTGAAGCGAGGCAGCCCCCTTCAGCGCCGTGAATGGACCACCCAGCACTTCACGGAATCCGGTAACTTGGGCACCCCTCCTGGGTCAACCTGTACCCCCTACGAGTGCGGCGAATAGCCCGCCAATCCTAGAGCGAAGCCCCCTCCGTCTCAATGCCATGAGATGCGGGCTTGTTGCCCTCCAGAACCCGGCTATCCGTGCACCCCTCCGCGGGGTATCCTAGTACAGAAAGTAAAATATACATACAACGGGTACATCGACCGCAACCAGGTCGTTCCCCAAAAGAATAATACAATCCGGCAGTGACGGCAGTCCACAAGTCGGACGCTCGCCCCGCAATATCAAATGTACATAATACAACATCACAGTACTAGCATTGCATCCAGGCTATCCCCCACGACCGATCCGCAACATCACAGCATAAACAAAGAACATCAACGTGAAAGTCACGTTCGCAAATCCGTCTAACCGGGCTATAGCAGTTAGACAGGATTTACCGATCGAGTGACATTCACGGTCGCAGATATAATGTAAATACTGTGAAAAATGTGTTTAAGATTTTCCGATTGACCAAAAATTAACAAGTGGGCCCCAAACTAATACTGTAGCACTCACAGAAATAATTGGCCCAATTTTAATATTCCAAAACCCCTAATACTAGCCCAGAAGCCCACTGGGAAATTTTGGCCCATTGATCTCTCTAAGTTGCGGCGGATCCGCGGCCCAATAGAAGGGTGAGGCCGCGGTTCCGCGCTCTGGAAGAGGGATCAGTGCGTCGAATTTTCCCAGAGTTCTTAGAATCTCCTGCACATCATTCTGAGACCACCAGAAAAATTTTTAGACACCAAAAATTCTTAACAGAAAACTGATGTGAGGTAAAAATGAGTTTTTGGAATTTTGGTCGATCGGAACCGCAAAACACATCAAACGAAGCTAGACGAAGTTAATGGCGAGGCTCTGATACCACTGTAAGTGCACGGCAGCGCCCCGGCCGTCAATCCGACGCCGGAATGCGGAAGCGGTGAATAACTTAAATTTTGCGGACTTTGCAAACCGGCACCACCGCGCACTATCACCCGGGATCGTTACCATTAACTAGTCTAAGCTACTTAACAAGATGGGTTAGAGATATACCGACGATCCAAGTCCTCCGGTCTTCTCGTCATGGTCCCGATCTCCTGCGGAAAAGTCCCGTCTCCTCCTCGTCGCCGGAAGTGCACCACATCGCCTACTTTGTTTACGGGCTCCCACCTCAATGCCGAGGCAACTCGGGCACGAAGCCGGCTACTCGACGTGCCCAAGATTCGTTGTAGAATTCGTAGAGAAGGAGTCTCATTTTTAGGGTTTGGAGTTGTGCCATTTTGTGGAAGAAAAGAGAGGAACTTTTGGAAATGAACTAGAGGGCTTTTCTAGTGAGCAAGAGAAACAAAATGCCACACATAAAATGAATCCATCCTCACCATTTGGAATGGCCGGCCCCCCCTTACCAAGTGAGATTGGAGAGAGAAAAGACAAGGGGGTGGGTGGAACAATAATGCAAGGTGGAGTGTCATGGAAAAAAAGCAAGTGATGATGAGAGGCAATGATCACTCCCAAAACCAATACACTACCAACTAATCATCAACAACCATGATGCTAACAAAGTCAAGCCATCATGAAGTATGAAGTCAAGCAAGTCAAAGGAGGGTGCTATCATGATAAAACAAAATGCAAAGACCCCCTTCCACAAATGCCTATTTGCAACAATGCAAATAAGCCCTCCTCCACCAATCTTCGGCCAATGAACGGAACAATGGAAATCGGCCGAAACGGAAAGCAAACTGGCAACTCCAGAAAACTGGTCCCGTAATAAATTACAGGAAAACCCCGATACTGTGCATACACACCCGCATTTGTATTCCGACCGAAATACAAATGCAATGAGACAAAATCTACACTGTACTATACTAGAATCCGGCTTATACCAAAACCGGATAGTAATATCTGTTCGATCCTGATCCGTGCAATACCGCACGTATCTGATCGAACCCTGCCATATAACCATACGGCCTATAGTACAAACTGTCCGATCCTGATCCGTGCAATACCGCACGTATCTGATCGGACCTTGCCATATCTCCATACGGCCTCTACAACCTTTCGCCCGAAAGCTGAGTAACTGAAATGTGGGGGACTCTAAAGACTCGTCAACACCTTGGTTGTGGATTTAACCACTAGCACGTCAGAGGTATAAGCCAATACGTAACGGGCTACCAGGTACTGACCAAAAGGGATGTCTGTGAGCGAACTCAGCCTGACAACCCTACTGAGCCTGTCAGTGACAATATCCGTGCAGTCCGGTCCGTTCGTCTATGAGCATCGCATGGCGGGCCTAGGGGGTTGGTAAAAGTCAGACCCCCAAAAGCGGTACAAGTCGTGTCGGAGTGTAGCCCAGAACACCCTGAGATACTACTGGAATACCTACCAGTAAATCTCCTTGCCTTGGCCAAGGACTTTGTGTAATGGCTCTCCTAGACACAGCACGACCTCACCCCCAATACCGGGAGAGACGAACCCCTGAAGATACGCTCACTGCCTCCATGTGGCTCGGGACTGTACCCAACTAAAACCTGTTTGCACGACTCCTTTGAGCCGTGGTAGGGTAGTAATCAAAGTACAGTGGGAACTCACACGAGACAAATGACGATCCCCAGGTCGATGAACTAACCTGCACACATGTCACCAGGGAACTGCCATCTGACGTCTGGTATATGACCAACTAGCATGTTCCCGGCGAGTCCTGTCCGGTGTACTCATAACCCAATGAGCACCTGTATACATCTTAGGTGATCCAACTGACACCAGTGGCTTGTGAGACCGGCCACCGCCCCTCGTCGGGGTCTCGACTGTATACACTAGTCTACTAATGGAGTATCGATGCCCAGTCTCGAAACTCCCACGACTAGGGACCTTTTAAGGATAAGCTTATAGACCCCCAGCTCCCACTTATATGATCGCCCTCATACTGCTGGTGGTCAAGCAAGAATCCTAGGGGCTCTATCAACGTGTAATAGCGACGTGTCATGTCACCTAAAGCAGTACACGATGATAAAGGTAAACCAGATAGCATACTATCATCTCGAGCAAGACTGTCCTACTGGGATAGGTCCTCCCTCAATCATTACAATCACGTACCTGTGACCTAATAATTGACTCTGAGGGCACTATCTCCAACACGTGACCCCTGAACAGATCCCCCAAAATGAGAAGAGGAAAGTTTTGAGGCAATGCCTCACGTGCTCCCACGTGACCCTCATTATATATGGAACAAAAGCAAAGGCAGAAACAATTCTGGGCGCTCTCACGTGTTACCACGTGACCCCTAATAAATGTTCTAATAAATCAGGGCATGATTATACATCACGTGCCCACACGTGATGGCTATGAAAATTAAAAGTGTTTAACACTTGTTTGCAGAACAAAACAAAGGGGATCTGGCCCCACTTTTTGATGCCATCACGTGCTCCCACGTGACTCCCAAAACGCAGAAAGAAAAAGCAAAGGAAATGAAAGCTTTGGGCGCTCTCACGTGTTATCACGTGACTCCTCAGCAAATGCTTTAACAATTGGCGCACAGATCCCCATCATGTGCCAACACGTGATGCTCTAAAATAAAAATAAAAGTGTTTAACACTTATTCGCAGATTTAAGGATAAAACAAAGGAGATCTGGCCCCACATTTAGGGTGCCCTCACGTGTTACCCCGTGACCCCTAATGAGCATTCTAACAGACCAGAGCGGGGGCCTCCATCACGTGCTCACACGTGATGGCCGTCAGAATTAAAAGAGTTAAACACTGATCTACAGAATAAAATAAGGGAAATCAGGGCGCTCTCACGTGTCCACACGTGACCCCTCTCTCCTTAGTATTTAACACTAATCTGAAGACTTTGTTCCCAGTGTTTAACACTGATTTGCTTTAGTGTTAAACACTAATTTGAAATCTCCGATTACCAGTGTTTAACACTGATTTTCTTTAGTGTTTAACACTAATTTGAAAGCCCTGTTGCGAGTGTTTAACACCGATTATCTTTTAGTGTTTAACACTAACTTGTTAATCTTATTCCCAGTGTTCAACACTGTTGACCTTTAGTGTTTAACACTAGCTTTAGCCCAATTGGCTAAGTTTCTAAAGGCAAAGCCTCTCCTTCAATGGACCAGCAGAGAGCCAATATTTCAAACACAATTGGACTTAGCCCAAATTGGCCATAAGTCCTCAAATCATCTTGAACTGAGCACATCTGCTCTTTCAACCAACTCATTGGTTTAGGGTACATCTCTGAACTCCTCTGATATTTGTCGTTGTAATCCTTCAACGTCTTCAGAGAGGTGACGGGTCCCGACAACCACACATCAACACGGACTGTGGGGTCCTTAAACTCATGGACTTATGCGTCCCTAAACCAAGATACGGACTGTAGGGTCCTTAAACCCGCGGACTTATGCGTCCTTAAACTAACGGACTAATGCGTCCTTAAACACACCCATATGGACTGTGGGGTCCTTAAACCCATGGACTTATGCGTCCTTAAACTACCAATGGACCACCATGTCCCTAAACTGGTATTGGACCACCATGTATCTAAACTAGAACAATAGAGCCCCAAATGCTCTTTTGTCGGATCTAAACGATCCTGTTTAAGTTGATCTTAGCCTCAAATATGGCTAACGTATCCTTAACCTTCAAACAGACTTTAGTCTCAAATTGGACTCTGGATCCCCTAATCAACTTTGGCTCAAGGGTACATCTCTGAACTCCTCTGACATTTGTCGTTGTAATCCTTCAACGTCGTCAGAGAGGTGATGGGTCCCGACGGCCATACATTTAATGGACCACCATGTCCCTAAACTGGAACAACCGAGCCTCCAAACGCCCTTTTGTCGGATCTAAACGATCCCGTTAAGTTGATCTTAGTCTCAAACTGGACTAACGTATCCTTAACAAACGTTTGAGTTGATCTTAGCCTCAAATATGGCTAACGTATCCTCAACCCAAAACCCCAAACCCAAATCTAAGAAAACACGGATTTGGACTAGTCCACGTCCTACGGGCGACGACATAACTCAGTCTCCGTATACAATCCACGGGCAACCACAAATAAAACAAACACACACGACACGAAGTGACCATCTGGAGAAGGAGAAAGTTGTTACCGTAACGCGGTAGCGTAATTAACTGCAGGGGCTTGCACCTGCAGGGAAGAGCGTCCCCACAATCAAAAACCCCTCAAGCGAGGGGGAATCTGACGAAGTCTACTACATCGGATGCATCCGTCTAAACCTCCGATACACGGTGCCATAAATCAACTTGGCATCTTCGGAGAGGTGGACGGATAGCACCAATTAGCATCTGCCCCGAACCTCAGGTGAGATGTCCCGCGTCTCGGCCGCCGTTCGGAGGGGAACAATGAGCTCACATGCATGAAGCTTCATGAAGCTTATGGATGCATTGACTTAGTCCACTAGTTTTGTTTTACTTAAGATATTTATTAACCTAACCATTATAATTTAGCTATGGTTATGTCTCTACATGAGTTAGTATACGATACAAACTCACCCATGGTTGTTTCTCTCACCTCATTAGTTCATTCTCATTTCTTTTGCTCATCTTCTTCTTCCTTGAGCAAAAAGCTTGCTAGGGTTTTCTAAAGAGAGAAAATATTGTGAGAAAAATAAAACTAAAGTGAGCCCACTTCCTACTTCATCATCCTCTACTAGATTAGCGCTTTAGTATAGGGTGTTAGCTTCACTAATCTCTCATTAGTGAAGTAGTAGCTTGAGTTAGTGTCTCCTTGACGTAGATCATCTTCGGCCTCGAAGACTTCAAGCAAGATCGTTGCTTTCTTCTCATGGAGCCTTTCAAGAGCCCGCAAGATCATTTCATCGCAGCGAAGGGACTACTACAAGGAGCTTATGAAGTGAAGGACCGATGTACAAAGGTTGTATTTCTAGTTCACTTAGAAGTTAAGTAGTTTACTTTTTGTTTCGTATGATTCTCTAGTTATCGATTCTAGTTTAGGGTTCTTTAAAACGGCAAAATTTTGAAAATGGCATGGAAGATACCTCCCGAAACCTTGCTGTCATTCATAGGAACCCTACAGTGGTATCAAAGCCTAGCTAGAGAATTAGACGGATTGTGTTAAATTACGAAACCGAAACGAACTCCGAAACTTGAAACACCAAATACGGGTTTCTTTCGATTTTTAAATGGAGTCAAAAATAATTTCAAACAAGTGCAGAATCATATATGTGTGATAACATGAACACCGGTGAAATTTGGAGCCATTTGGACATTTTTTGGCCGGTGAGACCCCCCCTATCAGCCAAAATCCGACCCCCTGCCTGAAATTTTTTCTGTGTTCCATTGTCTGGGATTTGGTGTTTCAGGTATTGTTTGTTTTTGATAAATTTGCATGAGATGCCAATTTACTATAAAGGCAACTCGGAGTGTTTCGTAGTCGTAATTCTAACTGTTTTCGGGTTACTTTAGACGGTGTTAAAAAGTTCAATCGGATATCAAATACCCATTTTAACCCTCACTGAAAATTTCCACGTGTTGGAATTTTCTTAAGTTAATTATATTCGATAGTCGTGCAAGTAACTCTATGGACCCTCTAGAAGAACAAAAACCTTAACTCGATTATATGCCCTCGGAACCGCGACTGAACCTTAAGGTTTGTCGTAGTTCCGCGGTGTCATAGGTGAGGCGCTGGTTTGGCCCTTCTATGGCTGGATCATAGGTACTATGGCACGTTTTTGGGTACTTTAACTTTGCTCAAGTGTTGAGCTCTTCGGGGTAATTGTGGGTGTTTGTTGATTCGATCGAAACGTTTAACATCGTCTTGATATATGATATTTATTCTGCGACCGTAAGTGTAGTATATGATATCGCCGGTTTTGTTGCTATATGTCAACGACAATTGGGATGCGCATATTTACTTACGTTGATGACATGTGATGTTATGTGTTACTGTGATATGTTAAATTGGATCGTCGTGTTTTGAATAGCCGGGGGTTTTATGTGATATGAGGGTTTTCATGTAAAATTCAATGTATGTAATATTCTTTTATTGGGGCACTTCCAGGTCGAGGATGATATCGCCATTGTTGTATATTATTTACTTTTCCGCATTAAGATAGACCCAAGGAGGGGAGCACAAGTAACCGGGTTCTAGGGTCCAGTGGGAGACCATCTCGAGGAGTCGAGTCCGGGTCTCCTAACTCTAGAATTGGTAGGGTTGCTTGCCGCTCTCGTAGGGGTCTAGGGATGTGGGTTTGGCTATTCATCGCGACCGTGGAATCCGTGTTTTATACTGGCTGAATTTAAAATACGGAATTCCTAGTACATCCAATATTTCATATGTTACTTCTGTTGCTCTGTGATGTGATCACTGTGGATTCTGAGACGAATGGATACATATTATATATGAGATATATAGTGGACGTTGCTTATGTTTTGCACCCGCGCTAGTCCCGTCCTGGGATGCCGTTAGTTAAGTAACCTAACGGTGCATAACGGGACACTGTGGCGAATGCGGATAGCATAAGCGTACATTGTATTTTCGTTTCTTTTGTGATACTTAGGAAGCATAAATGACGGGACTTCATTAATATGATTAATGAAAGAAAAGAAACCTAAAAGATATTGTGCAATCAAATTTTTTAAAAAAAGGTAGCTACAGTTCTTGCTTTGCATAGTGATATATGTGATATATCATGCACCTTATTCGATAAGGAAAGAGCCGAGATCCCTTCACCGGGAGTGACCTCTTTAGCAATAACTGGCAGATGCTACAACACACGGTTTGTCTTTTGAATGCTTTTTGGAGTATTTGCTTTGCATAGTGATATATGTGATATATCCTGCACCTTATTCGATAAGGAAAGAGCCGAGATCCCTTCACCGGGAGTGACCTCTTTAGCGAAACTAGTAAAAGCCTCAAAAGCACTCCTTTTCAAAATCACTCGATTCTACAACGATATCAAGTTCATTACGCAAAGGTTTTCTGAAAAACCTCTCGTAGCCCTCCGTCATTTCAGATAAGTCCTACTTAGTATTCGTGCTACGTTTGTTGGCCTGCGTCAAGACGTAGTGTGCGGTAGCTAACTAGTGCTTATCTGTAGCATAAGATGAGATTGGATTAGGGTAGTCGTACGACTTTGTTGGCCTGCGTCAAGAGTCGTGCGGGTGGATTTAATTCAATCAAGAAATGACGGGTTGAACTTGACTAGCGGACTATAGTTTGTTGGCCCGCGTCAAGGTCATAGAACGCTAGGGGCAAAATATTATCGGGAATTTCAAGTGTTGAAATTTGCAATAAGATTACATACCTTCTATGTGATAGTTGGATCCCGATACCCACTGCGAGTAAGAGTTACTCGTGTGAGAGTTTTACACAGGACAATTAACCGATCAAGTAGGTGTCTAGAAAGGTGTTAACGGGGTTATGCCTCTGGAAAAGCGAGGTTTATTTTAATTAGGTCCGTACGAAAGCACGGGGAACCTCCCTCAAAGTACCGGCACTGGCCTGGCTGAAAGATTAGCGAAATTGTAGGGTGTAATTAATCCCGGCTAGTCTTTCTTTTTAAGGTTTGAAAGAAGATTTGATAAAACCAGTGGGAGCCATCTTGATTAGATAAAATAATAACCAATCTGATCTTGCAAGAGCATACGCTAAAGTGTTTTCTTCTCTCTCTCTCTCCAGGTAGCGACCATATCACGTCTTAATCAAAATAATAATATGGATGTATTGACCGAACCCGCATGTTATACTGTGCTGGGGAACGTTGGTTCCATTCTTTCTAATAATTGTTATAAGACTGAACAGGGAATAGGGACATATCCGGATTCCCACGCCGCCCAAACAAAGAATAAGCATGTTGATGCATCTTCTTCGGGTGTGTTAGTTGTTGAGAACTGTTTCTCGGTTCACTTTATGTCCTGGGTATTAGATACCGGATCGGGATCTCACATATGTAATATGTTACATGGGCTAAGGAAAGGTAGAGAACTGGGAGTAGGTGATCATTCCGTAAGAGTAGAGAATGGGGCAAATGCTGCAGCCAAAGCAGTTGGCGAATATCACTTTGTATTACCAAATGGTAATACATTGATTCTGAACGAATGCTATTACATTCCGACCCTGATATGCAATCTTATATCAGTTTCTTTACTGAGTAAAGAAGGATATAATTTTGTAGTACAGGATAATGTTAAGAACATCTTCCTGAATCAAAAGTTGATTGGATCAAGCTTGTTAAATAATGGCATATACATTCTAGATCAAACCACAGTTCTTAATGTATAAAACACAAACAAGAGGAAGAGTTCAGAAATGAACGAATCCTTCTTGTGGCATTGTAGACTATGTTATATCAATACGACACGACTAGCTAAGTTGCATAAGGATAGATATTTGAATCCATTCGAATTTTCATCTTATGACACTTGCCAGTCATGTCTCAAAGGCAAGATAACCAAAACTCCGTTTATAGGATACGGAGAAAGAGCTAGTGAGCTCTTGGGACTGATACATAGTGATGTATGTGGTCCTTTGTCTACTCATGCCAGAAATGGTTCCTCGTACTTCATTACATTCACTGACGATCTCTCTAGATTCGGACATGTATTCCTGATGAAACACAAGTTTGAAACTTTTGAGAAATTTAGAGAATATAAGTCCGAAGTCGAGAACCAAACGGGTAAAAGTATTAAAATCCTACGATCTGATCAAGGAGGTGAATACTTGAGCACGAAATTCCTGGACTTTCTAAAAGAGAATGGGATTCTCTCTCAGCTTACTCCTCCGTATACACCACGGCACAACGGTGTATCAGAACGGAGGAATCGCACCCTATTAGATATGGTGCGCTCTATGATGAGCACTGCTGAGTTACCTATTTCCTTTTGGAGATATGCACTAGAGACAGCTGCAGACCTATTGAATATGGTTCCCACCAAATCCGTGCCAACTAATCCATATGAGATATGGAAAGAAAAGAGACCATATCTTAATTATATTAAGATATGGGGTTGTCCGACATATGTGAAAACACAAAATCCAGACAAGCTCGAGGCAAGGTCTTTTTTGTGTAAGTTTGTTGGATATCCCAAACATTCGCGAGGGTATATCTACTACCACCCCGAGGAACAAAAAGTGTTTGTTTCTCGACATGCCACCTTTTTAGAAAAGGAATTTCTTGCAAAGGAAATTAGTGGTAAGGAGGTAGAACCGGAAGAGATTCCAGCTATACAAACCACGACAGAGGATTTGGTGGAACCAGAGGATTCGGTAGTTCCCAACGAACCTCAGCCTCTCCGCCGATCTAGTAGGGTTCCTCATCCACCTGAGAGATACTACGGTTTTCTCATTGATGGTGGAAGCGAGAATTGCATCATGGAGGATGATGACCCAACTAGCTTCGAGCAGGCCATCACGAGTGGGGACTCAGTAAAGTGGCTGGATGCAATGCAATCCGAGATGGAATTCATGTACACCAACAAAGTATGGACTTTGGAGGATGCTCCTGAAGGGGTAAAACCCATTGGGAGCAACTGGATCTTCAAAAAAAAAACTTGGTGTAGATGGGAAAGTGGAGACTTTCAAAGCTAGACTTGTTGCAAAGGGTTTTCGTCAACGATCAGGTGTGGATTATGATGAAACTTTTTCTCCAGTGGCTATGCTTAAATCCATCCGGATCATTCTTGCCATCGCTGCATACCATGACTACGAAATCTGGCAAATGGATGTTAAGACCGCCTTTCTAAATAGTTATTTAGAAGAGTGCGTGTACATGACTCAGCCAGAGGGCTTCGTAGACAGTGGGAGCAGCGGGAAGGTATGTAAGCTGCTTAAATCCATCTACGGGTTAAAGCAAGCATCGCGGAGTTGGAACATCTGTTTTGATGTCATTATCAAAGAGTTTGATTTCGTCAAAAACGTAGATGAACCTTGTATATACAAGAAGGTGGCAGAGAGTAAGATTGTCTTCCTCGTATTGTACGTGGATGACATACTCTTGATAGGAAATGATGTTCCTATGCTGCAATCGGTCAAGCTCTTCTTATCATAAAGATTCTCAATGAAAGATCTAGGAGATACTTCCTACATCTTGGGGATTAAGATCTATAGAGATAGATCTAAACGGATACTGGGATTGTCCCAATCCAGGTACATTGACACCATACTAAAGAGGTTTAGTATGGAAGAATCCAAGCGTGAGTTTTTACCCACGATCTCAGGACTCACTCTTTCCAAAGAGATATCTCCCAAGACTGATTTGGAGAGAGCTCGCATGCAAGGGATACCCTATGCTTCGGCAGTAGGCTCTATCATGTACGCGATACTATGTACCAGACCCGATGTAGCACACTCACTAGGTGTAGTGAGTAGGTATCAAGCAGATTCTGGAGAGAGTCACTGGACAGCTGTGAAGAGCATTCTCAAGTACTTGAGAAGGACTAAAGAGATGCTATTGGTGTATGGTAACGGAGAACTCCAAGTGGAGTCCTTTACCAATCCGAGCTTCCAGAGTGATAAGGACGACTCTAAGTCGCACTCGGGATTTGTCTTTACCCTCAATTGAGGGGCGGTATGTTGGAAGAGTTCCAAGCAGGAAACCGTGGCAGACTCGATGGTGGAGGCTGAATACATCGCTGCCAACGATGCTACTAAAGAGGCTGTCTGGATGAAGAAGTTCATAACTGAACTTGGAGTAGTTCCATCCATTGAGTATCTAATACTTTTGTATTGTGATAACAATGGAGCGTGGCTTTGACCAAGGAACCCAGGTCCCATCAGCGATCCATGCATATTCTGAGGCGGTATCACCTGATCCGGGAGATAGTTGATCGCCGGGAGATCGAGGTTAGGAGAGTTAACACGAAGAACAACACTGTGGATCCACTCACGAAGGCCATTCCCTAGATGCAGTTCGAGAGACTCTTCGGGATGCTGGGTATGCGATACTACAGCAGCTGGCCCTAGTGCAAGTGGGAGATTGTTAGTTGTATGTATGCCCTATAGGCCATTATTGTACATATGATGTATATTATATTGGCATCTAGGGCATACATACAACTAACACATGCTCGATTCCGTCAAGCCTTGTTATTCTTCTCACTCTTACCTACGCTACGCTACAAGTTGCTGAGAGGAAGCCGGAAGCTCAAGCTCGTCATCCTGCTTTCATCATCAGTCTCGATTCTTCAAACCGAGCCTACTTCCTTCTTTTCTCACTTATACGAGTACGGGTGGTACGGTAAGTCTTTTCCTCCTTCTCCGTTTTTACTCATTTCTTATTTCTTGTTGAATTCCTTATTGATATATCGTCACTCCTCATCACTTGTAACTATGCCAAGTCCTCCTTGACTTCTTTTCCTTTGCCCCCTCATCGTCATTACAATATAATTCATAAGATAACTTATCTTAATTTATTTTGCAACCTTTTACATGTTCACAAAATTTTCCATACTATATTAACAAGAAAATACAAATTTACCACCTTTCATCTTGCAACCCATGCCTCATCTAATTTTTACATGTATTTAAAAATGAAATTTCTATGGTTAAAACCAAATACTAGAATGAAAATAACGTTACAATACTATCATTATTTATTCTTGTTAAAATACTAGTTTCTAAGATATGTTAATGTAGACCATTCACGGGGTGACGACCTACCCCACACGCACACTTTTGATTCACAACATGATATTTAGATGTATGTATAATTTAAAAGGATACGTTTTTCAAATAAATACCATCACTTTATAAAAACCCATTTTTATCGATATTTTTACCGCCTTTTGTAATTGCGCCTCTACAACTCTCGTTAGGAGACCCGCTAATAGATGGTGCAGATTATCACACATCCTTAGAATAGTAGAGTGAGATTCAGAACTCCTCACGGAGTATTCGGTCTCGAAAGGAAATTAAAAAATACGGTTTTTAAGAAATACGACTTTTCTAAACAAAACTAAATTTTGGAAAATTATATAAAACTATGAATCCGTATTTTCAATAAAAACAAATTATGAAACTATATTTTTAAAATGAAAGATTAGAATTTTTAATAGCAACAAGTTTCCAAAAGCAGTAGTTTTCATAAAAGTACCATAAACTTTCAAAATCTAGATTTTATCACTAAAATACCACAACAATTAAAATATATCTTCATGAAAACCCTAAATATTATAAATCATTCTCAAGGTCTATTTTGAAACCATATTAAAATATTTTTCATAAAACCCTCTCAAGAAATACAAACAATATAAATACAATGTAAATCATAATATTAAATATTAAGGACTCTAGATTAATATAGGCTTAAGCGGTATCATTTCACTTGAGCCCTGGAGAGCTGGAGAAAGTGAGTGCTTGCCTATTTAGGATAGACAAGTTTAACGGTGTTATCAATGGTAATTGTCTTGGAAAAAGACACAAGTCCTGCCGTCCATGTGCAGCAGTTGCCCAATTACTCTCGAACCTAAGAAATTCCAGAGCTAAACCCGTGCATAAGATATCTACTCTAATCTGAATACAAACTTAATCAGGATCCAAACTTTAACATAAACTTGAATTCTTGATCATGAACCAGAACACTGGAACTTGAATATCCCAAAACTTGAATACTAGAATGCTATGACTTGACATGAACTTATCATGAATACCAGAACACAATGGCTGTTATTGAGACTGACTTGACTCGAACCATGATACAACTTGACATGAATACATGAACACTTGACACGGATACTTGACATTGACATAAACTCAATCTTGCAACTTGATATATTTCATGAATTCGAGCAAAACTGGTAATTTTAATTGTAACCTAGAATACACAGGGTTTTGGGATAGTTCAAGTGTAAATCTAATGAAATCTCAAGAGTCCCCCTAGATCATCAATCCATATCTACTAACACAAGCAAGCTATCATGAGAGCCCGTGTTTCCTTTCTCCTGGATTATAGCTTGTTGAGTTTAGAATACTTCAACACTAGATTGAAGTCCCGTTACTAACATTTGATTCGGGCCCCTGGTTCCTTACCCATGGATTACAGCCTGTTGGGTTCGAGAACACTCTTGAGATTGGTTGACATCCACTTTTGAACTTACGTTAACTTAGGTTACCCTAGAGACCTTTTAGGACACTTACATGCACTTCATATTCACTGTACCTGAACTACACAACCATGCTATACTATGCTCATGTTGTTTTGCCATGATATATAAAACTGCTTGTTAAATAGAATTGTCATGCTTACATTAAATGGCATGTTTAAACACCCCATCTCATAGTCCAATGCTTCATGATATCGATTTTTATTTGTCATTATACTCTTATACTTCACACCCTTTTTTTGGGGACTTACCGAGCGAAAGTTCGCTGACGGGCATTCCACCCATCTTTGTTTCTTTGAATGTTCGTCAGATACTGTGCAGACTGAGGAGGAGCACGAGCAGATCGGGACTCAGGCGTAGTCTAGTTATCCTTTTCTTTCAGTTTATGTATGCTGTAACGACCCTCACATCCCTATACCTTCGTACTATCTTCTTTAATAAAATACGGTATTTAATTATTTATTTTTATATTTTATAAAAATATATTATTATTCCACCTAATTTTCCTACCTTAATTATTTTCCAAAATACATTCTTTGGTTTAAACCAAACCTTAACACAAACCCAAAATCCAAGCCCACTCCTCTATCTTTCATTTCCTTTTCTTTTCTTCTTTTCTCCTCCAAACCCATGAGCCCAAATCCATTGTCTATTTTGTCCATTTCTCTTGCACAAGCTAGGCCAAGCCCACCTCTTCTTCTACCATTTTCTTTCTCCCTTCTTTCTTTTTCTTTTCTTTTCTTTCTTCTCATTTTTGTTGCAGACCGACCCTTCTCCTCCCCAATTTAAACCCAGCACTGTTCATTTCCATGTTGACAATGCTCAATCGTTTCAAAAGAAACAGCAGCCCCTTCTTCTTCCCCATGACTGCTCCTCTATTAAAACGAGTCTTTCTCCACCTTCTCATCAAGCTCTCCTTCCTCCTCCCGCAACCAAGCAAACATCCCCTCTCAACTTCGACACCAACTTTCTTTTCTCCATGACCGGCCATCCTCTCTTGGCCGAGCACTCCTAGCTCCTCCGACCACCAACGACACCCCATCACCGTCAGCCACAACGTCAACAACAGCAGCAAAAACCCGCAACAACAACAATAACACCATTCAAAGCCAAACCCTCTATCTTTGACAGCCAAGTGCCGCCATTCCGGGCCGAGAACCGAGGCTCCAAGGCTAGGCCCGAGTCCGTGTGAGCGCCACGATAAATCCCATGCCTTCGGATCTTCAATCTGTCGAAGTACAAATTTGCGCCCGGAGGTGTTCAACAGAATTTCCTAATGAATTTCCGGTTTTTTTTCCCGTCCCAACAGCGCCGATGTCGATCGCTGTTGTCTCATTTCCTTCCATCGATTAGGTAAGTTCCTCCCTCACCTTTTACCTTGTAAGTTGTTTGATTTTATCATGAATATCATTTTCGTAACTGTAAGATAATAGTATCATTTTATAAATCAGAACTCTTGATTCATATGAATTCTTGCCCTAATGATAAATCGATGATCAAAATATTATTTTGCCATGCTAGTTCGTCCTTAATAACTGGAAATGATGTCAAGGTTATCTTGGTCATTGATTCGTCACTTTTGTGGTTGATTGTTATATAGTGAGGTTGCATACAACCTTGCTGGAAATTTTCCTTTCACATGCTTATGCAAAGCAATTTAAATGTGGGTACAATCTGAAGCATGATTCGATTTCGTAATAATTGATTCCATAATTTATTTGGTATAAATACATCGGTCATCTACCCAATTTTAGATATAATTTTATAACTACTATTTTATAAACGATTGCCATCGTACGATAATCCATTGATCCAGAATTTCTTAACGTGCATTCCGGAAGTTAAACACTTGGTTTAAATTTTGAGAGCATATGTAAAGTTCATGTTATGAATGGAATTCTAATTTTAGAAGTGTTTGGAAATATTAGTTGTGGCACTGTGTTGGTCTTAATTGGAAATATTAACACAAAATATAATAATCTAGTATGCCCATCTCAAATATTCATACTGGAGCTGAAGGTTTGTGCAATAGGTTTTATGACATATCATCTTATGTAGCAACAGTAAAGAATAAATGGAATGTAAGTTGATGAGAAATTAATAGAAATTAAATTGAACATACAATTACAGATATGAAAATAAATAATAATAAGAGCTACTCATATATTGATCATGACATTTTTGGGCACTCGGTAGAATATTAAATAATAAATTAAATAAGTAAAATAATAGAATTGACTAGCATTACCTCTTCCTTTGCATGTTTTTGCCTCACAACCCTCGTTAGGGGAGCCCTGTTGAAGATGGTGCTGATTATCGCACTTCTTGGGTTTAGCGGGTGAGATCGGAGCGCTTCACGGAGCGCGTTCTCGAAGGAAAAGAAAATACGGTTTTAAACAAAATAAAACAATTTAATCACCTTTAAAATACTAAATTAAAAATCATATATATGTAACTTAAAAGAAGGCGTTTTTTTCCAAATCTAATTTCAATAAAATACTTTAAATTAAAATATTAATTTTTTTAATAAAATACCTCAATTTTTTCAAAAGTTAGATTTTTTGATTAAAATACCATAACCTTTTAAAAGCTAGATTTTATTACTAAAATACCTTAAGATCTTAAATATATTTTTATTAAAACCCTCAACATCCTAATTAACATAATTTTAGCAAAAACACTCTCGAGATTATTTTTTTTAAAAAAATAATAAAGCATTTACATAAAAACCCCTCAAGTTTTCAAATGAACTATTTACATTAAATGACCTAAATTCACCAAAATACCCAGAATATATAACATAGTTAATCTTTAAGGCATTTACGTAACAATGGGTTTAAGCGGTATATTTTCTCTAGGCCTTGAAAAAACCCGGAAAAAGTGAGTACTTGCTTAGTTTAGACAAACTAGTATTATTGGTTGCAAATTATTGTCTAACAATCATCCTTGAAAAGAGCACAAATGCTGCCGGTTATGTGCAGTGGTTGCCAAATTAAATCACATGAATAACGAATCATATATAAATACAATCCAATACATGACTTAATATTAATTCTTGAACTCGACATGAATACTTGAACCCAATATGTACACTTGAAACGACTTGTACTAAACTATCATGCTTGATCCAACTTGAGTCGAACCATGAATACAATTGACATAACTTGCACTTGATATGATACATGATTCTTGACATGAGCACTTGACCTTGACAGGAACTAAGCTTGCAACTTGATATATTCATGAATCCGGACAAGACTTGTAATATTAATTATAAATTTTAGATATGCGGGGTGTTGGGTAGTTTAAATATGAATTCAACGGAATCTCACGAGTCCTGTCATTATAAATAACGTCGTCATGGTACTGGGCTGAAACAGTACAAATAACGTTACTGTAGTACCGGGCTGAAACGGTACATCATGAATTCATGAATGAGGGCCCGTATTTCCAAGCTCCTGGATGACAGTCTGTTGGGCTTGGAATACTTCAATAACAATTGAAGTCCCACTATTTTGGGCCCGTGATTCCTTGGCCCTGGACGATAGTCTTGGGTTTGAGAATACTCTTGAGATTGGTTGATATTCACACTTGAATCCACATTAGTTAGTTTTACCATATTAGAGACCCTTTAGGACACTTGCATTCATTTCATGTTCACTATACCTACACTCCACGGCCATGTTATACTTATTTACCATATTTGTTCACATATTACGATTTCCATTTACACTATATTACATGTCATCTTGCACTCAATCTATATATTATACATCTCTATTGGGACTTACCGAGCGCAAGTTCGCTGACGGACATTCCACCCATTTTTGTTTCTTGGAATGTTCGTCAGGTGACTTAGAATCAGAGGAGGTGGAAGCGATTGCAGAGAATTACAACCAGTTCGCACCTGAAGCATATCATTAGTTTCCTTTTCAGCTTTTCTTTTTTAGTAAGTTACATATTTAAACATTTTCTTTTTATGTTTAGACATTTTGTATCAGTTAACTCTGTAAAGTTGAGAATGTAAATATATAAAGTGGTTGGATTTTATTTTCACTTGTCTATTCTTGTGTCATATTATGTTGCTTATATAGTTAGCGTATTTGTTTTAAGAAAAGATCTTTTCAGAATAAGTACGTTGCGGGCTTGTCACGTGCCTGTTTCCGTCTTTTGGGAAGCGACGCGGGACATATGCCACATGTTTAGGCATTTCTGTTTTTATAGTTTCCTTTTCAGTTGAACTCATGTATTGTAAATGTATTATGTTTGAATGTAAATAAAGTTGTTGAAGTTTAAATCTCATATTAATTTTCTTGTCATTTTATATTGCTCAATTACGCTTAGCGTATTTATTTCGGAAAATGACCTTCTCGAAATAAGTACGTTGCGGGCTTGTCACGTACCTGTTTCCGTCTTTTGGGAAGCGACGCGTGACATATGCCACATGTTTAGGCATTTCTGTTTTTATAGTTTCCTTTTTAGTTGAACTCATGTATTGTAAATGTATTATGTTTGAATGTAAATAAAGTTGTTGAAGTTTAAATCTCATATTAATTTTCTTGTCATTTTATATTGCTCAATTACGCTTAGCGTATTTATTTCGGGAAATGACCTTCTCGAAATAAGTACGTTGCGGGCTTGTCACGTGCCTGTTTCCGTCTTTTGGGAAGCGACGCGTGACATATGCCATATGTTTAGGCATTTCTGTTTTTATAGTTTCCTTTTCAGTTGAACTCATGTATTGTAAATGTATTATGTTTGGATGTAAATAAAGTTGTTGAAGTTTAAATCTCATATTAATTTTCTTGTCATTTTATATTGCTCAATTACGCTTAGCGTATTTATTTCGGGAAATGACCTTCTCGAAATAAATACGTCGCGGGCTTGCCACGTCACCGTTTCCGTCTACTTGGAAGCGGGGCGTGACAATTCATAACCTCAAATTTCGTAAAGGTTGATTTTAATTAGATAATTTATAATCTTAACTGCACCATAATTGGTGATCTCTATCTAACTGAACCTCCTGGATAAATGTAGGACAACCGGTGGATAGTCGGGTCCAACACCACATCTGTAGATATCATATTTTATTAGATACCAATATATTTAATATGATAACAAAATTTATTAAGTATTTCAATTTTTTACCTGAAGAAGATAAAGACAACCACGTATAATATTGCGCTCCTGCAGAGCGACAGAGATCAACTCCTCGTAAAGATAAGCGAGCACAATACTCCTCCACGACAACGTGCCACATACGTCTAGATCGGCTAATAATGGTAACCACATGAGATATACCATATTCTTCAATATGTCGGGAAATAAAGATGTTCCGAGCTGATGAAGAATATAAGGCCGTATGTACTGCTCGATCTCCGCCTGATCTGCATACTCCGGGGGATTGAATGTTTTGCGAAGCCATGTAAGCTTAAGAGCACCTCCTTTCATTTGTGCGGGAGCTCAAGCAAGATGTTCAATGCAAAGCTCTCGCCAGTTGTGACCCATATCTCCTGTCATTGGTGGACCGTGGATGCGCAAGCCAAGTAGTACAACAATATCCTGAAGGGCGATCGTCATCTCCTCCACAGGCAAATGAAATGGGAGGTCTCTGGCCTCCATCGCTCGGCTAACGCTGTAATGAGAAGATGGTCGAGACGAATGCAGTCAAGCTTTGAGTAGTGATAAAATCCTGTACGTGCTAACCCAGCCTGTACACGTGCATCTCCAATCGCCTAGGACCCAACCTGTTGTAAGTGAGCAGTACATATCAAAACAATGTTCTGCACATTAAACAAACAAACTCGTTAAAAATTTACAATTAGAAATAAGTACAAGAACTATATTGAATTGAATTAATTTATAAACCAAAACAACAATAATTCAAACAAATAATTTTAAATGAAAACTCACTGTTGAGGAAGAGGGGGTTCTGCCTCGACGAGAGGATCGACAACAGTAAAAGGGCTTCGAAGGAGGAGGAGGGGGCTGAAGATCGAACCTGGAAGGGGGCTTCGAAAGAGGAGGAAGGGGCTGAAGATCGACCTTTTGGAGGGAGATTCAAATAAGGAGAAAGAAGAGAGAGAGAGAGAGAGAACTCGAGATGAGAGGAAGGTGTGAGAAGAGAGAGAGAGGTGCGAGAGGAGAGAGAAATTGATATATTAAAATGGAAAAAGGGATGGGGCCGGCAACTAATAATAGTGCAAGTATTATTCCGCACTTTGCAAGTGCGGAACAAGACTTGGCTCAAGTGTGGCTCCATGGGCCAAGTTCTATTTCCGCATCTGCAAAATGCGGATAAGGACTCGCCCACAGTCCCAACTGTCAATCCTATGCGCTTATGTGGCATCGATGTGATCTGAATGTGCTATTTCTTTAAATAGTTATAAAACTAGTCTAAATCTCTAATTAGTTTCAAATTAGTGCTAAATCCCAAATTTTGTCCTGAGAGTGTGAGAGTTGATATGGGATTCGTGAGAGAGTTGAGATTCACAATTAAGTCAAAATTTTATATCGGGGCTAAAATTATTGGGCTTCTTTTATGTTAAAAAAAAACCAGGATCGAACTTGCCACCTCTAGGCCTAATTGGTTAATGAGCTTCTTTTCGGTAAAGAAAAGAATGGTAAGGAATGAGGAATGAGGAAAGAAATTGCAAGAAAAATGAGGCAAAATGTCACACCCCAATGCCCATGTTTCGATTCCAGGAGGCAAATAGTGCTGTAAAGAAGTCGAGCCTGATTTTCTTCTTCTTATTTTTTTTTCCACAAAAACGATATTACCCCACTTATTATTAAATGAAAATTTTGAACAAACTGATACAGTGAGAAAAGAAAAGAAAAGAGGATGGGAAAAGGCCAAATTATGTCAAAGACTACTATATACCACTAGGAGTCCTCCATATGGCATGCTTTTTAACTAGGCTAAATTACATTAAAATACTCTTTAACATAAAGTATTTTTATCACAAGAAAATACCTTCAGCTATGCTTTTCAAGAGGTTTCATTTCACTAAAATACTCTCAAAAGTAGCACTTAAGATATTTTACTATAGTAAAAAAAATTCCAAGGCATTTCAGTGAAAACCCGCGATAGTTAAGGATAATTTTAGTGTAAGCTATCCTTTTAACTATAGATGATTCTAGTCATATAGTATCCATGATTTTTCTTCATCGCACTTTTTCACCATATTACATCCGTGCCTGTTAAAATATCAATTTTCCTTGATCAGGTTATTGTTTTGCTGGATCAGATTGCAAGTCTTCAGACACCCAGTCCTTTATCGGACCACCTTACACCGGATCGTACCACAAACTTTTGTATGCCCAGTCCTTGATCAGGCCATCTTACACTAGATCGGGCGTGAAGTTTAGTATGCCCAGTCCTTGATCAAACCGCCTTTCACCGGATTAAATGCCATATGGTCCTCCTGCCAGAAAAGCAGAAACACCCAACAAATAGATTTATAACAAACACTGCATTTTATATGGTGGCAAACAAACTGGTATCGGATCTGAACCCAAACCCCGCTTCCTATCGGATCGGCAAAGACAGAACAAAGAGTAAATCCAACAGCGTTCTCTTTGTATAAAAGAACATCTTCTCCAAAATAGTTCTTTTTATTTCGATTTCATCTCGGTCTATTAAGCACTAAAGAAGTTTAATCATCAAATTTACTTTTGGGGTGATGAGATTAGTTGCAAGCAGCTTTTGATTTATTTATGCATTAGGAGATTTTAATCACTAAAAAGCATGCATTTGTTATCAATGTAATTGAGGTGATGTGATTTGGGTCGATATTAAGGTTTATTTCTTGTATTAAAATTCACAATTTTATAGATTTTTCAAAGATCGGATAGTTACAAGATTATTCAAGTGTAGAAAACCTATCGATTATACTAGCTCAAAAAAAAGAGCAAAATTTCCCCGATTAAAGGAGATGGTAATACATTTCAAATTGCAATTTTATTTCAATTTGTGCTGAGTTAAGTATTATACATTAAAGTATTTCTTTGATGTGTGCCTTTTAAATCTAATTACGCGGGCTCCCAAGAAGAATGTAAAGCCTGGTGCCCCAGCAAAGAAGAAGGCGGCATGGTTTCATCTCATCATTAAATCGTTGTTAAGTCTTCGATGTGCCCTTGCTAACATAATCGATCCCACTTGACGGGAAAAGGGTTAGATGTACCCTAGTCTTTTTCTTCTTCTGCTGGACAGTTGGTATCTTTGGGGATGTTCTTGTCATAGTGATATGTATCTATATTATCATCCTCTTTATTCATGGTGCAATTGCTTTTATTAGTCAATATGTCAGGTCCACAATCGCAGTAAATTTTGATCAACCTGGTAAACATTCACATGTGATTATTTAGAAATTTTTCTCTGTAAGAGGCATATCATGGATTTTTATTCAAATTTTTGAAGGATGACATTACTACAACTTGTACAATAGACGATGCTTAAATTTGTTTTAACCATTAGACGTGGTTCAATATTTGTGTATGCATCCTTACCATTTAACACACATTTAGGTAAGTCCATTAACATCAACTCTGTTGCAGAAATCTCGAATTAATCTACCGTGTTGAATTATTACCCTTGTTTAACATAATCTCTCTGATTTGTTCATCTGTCTATCCATTTGTCTTTGATTTTCAACAATTTGTCTTAAGGATACCTGTAGTCGCTCTTCTTCTTCTTCTTCTTTTTTGTGTGCTCGGTCCAGGATTTAGATGTTGAGCGACTATGTATTCTGTAAATCATTCAATATTTCTATCTTGATCTGAAATTTTTGGAGTATCAAGTAACCCTTGTAGTAAATAAGATGGTTCTGGATTTAGTCTGACGGCAAGGTTAAATAAATTATTATGTCCAAAGAGGGAAGCATATTTACAGACTATTCTTTAAGGTCTCTTTATAATAATTTGTCGAAGTTAAAGTTGAACTGATATACCTTCTCTATTTAAGTCTGTTATCGCTCTTGGTGCCTATTTTATTTTATGCTTATAATTGTTGCGCTCTTTGTTGGGGGGGGGGGGGGGCGATCCACGGAACAGTGCTCGCGACAAAAGGGGGGGGGGGGGGCGATCCACGGAACAGTGCTCGCGACAAAACACAAATCACGCAAAAATACAATCACGTAATTAAACGACGAAAGACAATATAAATTAAAAAATGCAGAAATAAGAAAGTAATCAATCACAAACAAGATAGATTTGTTAACGAGCTTCACCCACCGTATAGCTAGTCCCCGGCAGAGCGGAATCTGCAAACGTCTACTATACTTCAATCAAGTTTGCAAACAAGAACAAGCCTATAAGATTTCTCTCAAATCTCTCTATATAAATCTCTCTTGGCCTTTGCCTCTTGTGATGATACTTGTGATGGATACAAAATACCTCACTCATAAGATGTGCTTTTATAGCACCTAGGACAATGTCACTATCTAACAAAGTCATCACTTTTCATTGTCGCCACCTAATAATGTCATGCATGTCAAAAGTGACACCTAACAAAGTCACCATCTTTCATTGTCACCACCTAACAATGTCATGCAAGTCAAAAGTAGCACCTAACAAAGTCACCACTTATCATTGTCACCACCTAACAATATCATGCATGTCAAAACATCACCTAACAAAGTCATTACTTAAGATTATTACCACCTAACAATGTCATGCATGTCAAAAGGTGGCACCTGACTCTAGACTTTAATTTGCATCAATTTTCAACAAACTCCACCTTGATGCAAATTCATCACAATCTCGACATTGTCCCACTTGGAGTTTTTTTTGGCTTGATTCTCAACACTAGTAAACTTCACATGATTCCGCTGTTGCTCTCTCCTCATCAAATTTCCATGGAAAGATTCACCGTTCTACAACAGAGATTCAGCTTATCTCTGTCTACAATTTTGGTGAACATATCTGCCGGATTCTTTTCTCCCGCGATCTTCTGCAGTGTCAACTCACCATCTTCTAACGCCATGCGTATGAAGTGGTACCGCACCTTGATATGCTTCGTCCGAGAATGATATGCTGTATTCTTCGCCAAATGTATTGCACTTTGGCTGTCACTCCACAAGCTATTGAAGTCTTGCTTCTTACTCAACTCTTCGAGTAACCCTTGTAACCATATCATCTCTTTGCTGGCTTCCGTGATCGCCACGTACTCAGCCTCCATAGTTGACAATGCTACCATTTTTTGCAGTTGAGATATCCAACTCACCGCTGTTCTCCCAACTGTAAATACGTATCCCGTTGTGCTCTTCCCACTATCTCGATCACCCGAGTAGTCCGCATCAACGTAACCTTGCACCTTTAGAGAGTCACCCCCGAAACATAAGCAATGACTAGACGTACCTATAAGATACCTCAAAATCCACTTCACCGCATTCCAATGCTCCTTCCCCGGGTTTTGCATATACCGGCTCACGACTCCTACTGCATGTGCAATATCTGGTCCCGTACTCACTATTGCATACATTAAACTCCCCACCGCAGAAGCATAAAGCACTCTTGCCATCTCGTCTTTCTGCTTTTGAGTTGTCGGGCAAAACTCCTTCATGAGTTTGAAATGTTTTGCTAAAGGTGTACTCACCGGTTTTGACTTGTCCATGTTGAACCGCTTCAAAACCTTCTCGATATAGTCGCTTTGCGATAACCACAGCTTCCGCTGCTTCCTATCTCGAACGATTTTCATGTCCAAAATTTGTTTGGTCGCTCCCAAATCTTTCATGGAAAACTTTTCAGCCATCATCTTCTTCAGACTTTGAATTTTCTTGAAGTTCGGACCCGCTACCAACATATCATCTACATAGAGTGATAGAATGATATAGTCTCCATCCTCAAAAGTCTGAATATAGACACAGTGATCTGACTCACCACGCACAAATACCGTCTCTAGCATGAACTGATCGAATTTGAGATACCACTGTCTTGGAGCTTGCTTAAGGCCGTACAAACTCTTTCGCAGTCTACACACCATAGTTTCTTTTCCCTTCACCTCGTATCCCGGTGGCTGCATCATATAGATCTTCTCAACCAAATCTCCATGAAGGAACGCGGTCTTCACATCAAGCTGCTCCAAGTGCAGATCCTCTACCGCCACAATACTAAGGATCACCCGAATTGATGTCATTTTCACCACAGAGGAAAATATCTCTTGATAGTCAATTCCTTGTTTTTGCGCATATCCCTTGACTACCAAGCGAGCGTTGTACCGCTTCACACCATCAGCCTCATCTTTTATCCTGTACACCCATCTATTCAGCAACACTTTTTGACCCTTGGGTATCTTCACTAGGTCCCACGTGCGGTTCTTCTTCAAAGAATCCATCTCCTCGTCCATAGCTCGCTCCCACTGCTTACTAGCACCGTCTTGCATCGCCTCTTCAAGGGATTCAGGCTCTCCCGAATCCGTGTACAAAATGAAGTCGGTCACAAGTCTTTCAGGTAGCCTCCTTTCTCTCGTAGATCTCCTCGGAACTGACACATCTGGTTGCTGAACATAGTCACCATCATGTTCTTGAGTCTGATATTGCATTGCAGCTTCTTCCATGTTTTTATCCCCACTTGTGGGCACCTGATTGTTCTCTTGAGTTCCGTCTAACTCCACGAACTCAGATACAACACCATCTTTGGCTTGCTTTTCTTCTCTATATAAGTGCTGCTCATCAAAGACAACGTTCCGGCTTCGTATTGCTTTCTTACTTGTGTAATCCCACAGCCGATATCCGAACTCGTCTCCACCATACCCGATGAAAGCACACTTCTTAGATTTGGAGTCAAGCTTACTCCTTTCTGCCTTATCAATCAAAGAATATGCAATACAGCCAAATACTTTAAGGTGCGAATAGTTGACCGGTTTACCCGACTAAATTTCTTCTGGAATCCTCCATCAAGCGCACTTGCCGGGTTTCTATTGATCAGATACACAGCAGCATAGACCGCTACTGTCCATAAGAATTTTGGTAGATTCGCATCCAAGGTCATGCTTCGTACTCGCTCTAGGATCGTTATGTTCATCCTTTCAGCGATACCATTTTGCTGTGGCGTCGCAGGTACCGTCTTCAGCCAACGAATACCCTTTTGCGAGCAAAACTCCTCGAACTCTTGGGTGCAGTATTCCCCGCCATTATCGGACTTTAGGTGTTTAACCTCCATCCCCGTTTGGTTCTCCACCCGCGCAATCCAGTGTTTGAAGATGCTAAACACATCGGACTTTTTCTTCATCGCTTATACCCATATCTTTCGACTTGTATCATCGATGAATGTCACGAAGTACCGATTTCCTCCATAAGACTCCACTGAGGCCGGACCCCACACGTCCGTATGTACCATCTCCAGTTTCTTGGTCTTTTTCGCTACACTTCCAATTTGAAATCTGAGCGCGCTTTGCTTCCCACAAACGCAGCTCTCGCAAAACCCTAACTCCACCTTTTTCAGCCCCGAAAGAACCCCCTTAGCTTGAAGAATTTTCTTGTTCTTCTCGCTGAGGTGTCCCAATCTTTTATGCCACAACGAAATCTCCGAATCTTTCTCCGAACTTGCCGTTAATACAACCGAGCCTTCGCTGCTCCCATTGAATGAGTACAACGAACCGCTCAGCTTGTCCCTTGCGACCACCAATGACCCTTTGGAAATCTTCCATTGAGAATTCCCAAACGTTGTAGTAAACCCTTCGTTGTCTAGCTGACTTGTGGAAATCAAGCTTTTCTTCAAATCTGGAATGTGACGAGCATTCTTCAGTTTGATTTGACCACCTCCTGATAGTTGTAAGATGATCGTCCCCTTTCCAACGATCTTACACGATTGACCGTTTCCCACCGTCACATGTCCAAGATCGTCCTGAACATACTCGCTAAAGTGATGTCTGCCTGAAGTGCAATGAAAAGAAGCCCCTGAATCTAGGAACCAAGTATCCGCCTTTGTGTTCTCGCTCGCTGATAGACAAAAATCTTGTTCCCCTTATTCTTGTATAGACACTACATTCGCTTCCTTTTCATCCGTCTTCTCATCTGAGCCTTTCTTCGGAAGCCTGCATTCACTTCTTCTGTGGCCCTTCTTTCCGCAATTCCAACAGGCGTCCTGAATTTTTCCTTGAGATTTACCCCAGCTTTTAGACTTGCCCTTTTTCCACTTTCCCCTTTCCATTGTTCTGCCACGATTCTCCACCGAAAGTGCAGAAGTTCCAGAACTCCCACTCATGGACTTTCTTCGCATCTCATCATTTAATATGCAGCTTACCGTATCATTAAACGTGAGAATCTCCGAGATAGAGTTGCTAACCGCCATCACTAGGTTCTCCCAACTCTCTGGCAACGAACATAGGAACAGTAGGGCTCGAATCTCGTCTTCAAAGATGATTGAAACGGACTCAAGTTGGCTTGTCACGCTGTTGAACTTGTTCAGGTGCTCTATCACCGAACCATTCTCTACCATCTTCATGTTGAAAAGCTTCTTCATCAAAAATATTTTATTTGATGTCGATGGCTTCTCATACAACTTCGCTAACGTCGTCATTAGCGCCTTAGTTGTTTTCTCCTTTAAGATATTAAAGGCCACCTGCGGAGTCAACGACAATCTGATCGTCGCCAAGGCTTTTCTATCCAAAAGGTTCCACTCCTCATCGGTCATCTTCTCGGGCTTTTCTCCTAGCAACGAAAGATATAGATCCTTTTGGTATAGACAGTCTTCTAACTGCATGCGCTACCAACCAAAATTATGACCATTGCATTTCTCGATTTTTATCTTATTCTCTGCCATCTTTCGTATGTATCGCAGCAAACCCGACTTCCTCCTAGATCTGAACCAACACCTTCAAAACTACAATTTAAGAAAGTGAGGAAGAGGACACAAGTGTCGTTACCCACCGTTACCTAGATTATAGAATCGAAGAACCCTAGGTTCTCTTAACCTTGCTCTGATACCAGTTGTTGGGAGGGAGAGTCGGTCCACGGAACAGTGCTCGCGACAAAACCCAAATCACACAAAAATACAATCACACAATTAAACGACGCAAGATAATATAAATTAAAAATGCAAGAATAAGAAAGTAATCAATCACAAACAAGATAGATTTGTTAACGAGCTTCACCCACCGTATGGCTAGTTCCTGGCAGAGCGGGATCTGCAAACATCTACTATACTTGAATCAAGTTTGCAAACAAGAACAACCCTAGAAGATTTCTCTCAAATCTCTCTATACAAATCTCTCTTGGCCTTTACCTCTTGTGATGATGCTTGTGATGGATATAAAATGCCTCACTCGTAAGATGTGCTTTTATAGCACCTAGGACAATATCACTATCTAACAAAGTCACCACCTTTCATTGTCACCACCTAACAATGTCATGCATGTCAAAAGTAGCACCTAACAAAGTCACCATCTTTCATTGTCACCACCTAACAATGTCATGCATATCAAAAGTAACACCTAACAAAGCCACCACCTATCATTATCACCACCTAACAATATCATGCATGTCAAAATAGCACCTAACAAAGTCATCACTTAACATTATTACCACCTAACAATGTCATGCATGTCAAAAGGTGGCACATGACTTTAGACTTTAATTTGCATCAATTTTCAACACTCTTTTGTTACAAAATGCCTTGAGAGTTAAATCTGTTCATCTTTTTCTGCAGCCACAAGCCTATTCAAGATGCTTCTCAAATACAGGACAGAGGATAAAGCTGCCAAGAAAGAACGACTCTTGCAGAGGGCACGGGCTGAGGCTGATGGCAAAACTGTTGAAGCCGAGAAGCCAATTGTTGTCAAATATGGGCTCAATCACGTTACCTACCTTATTGAACAGGTGGAATTTATTTACCTTTTCATTTACTAGTTCATTTACTAAATGTTCATTACTCAACTTATTCAGCTGATTTCTACCGAGCAGACAACAACAACAACAACAACTAAGACTTTTATCCCAAGTATATGGGGTAGGCTACATGAACCAACATGAGAATCACGCCGGGTCCAGCACATGAATCCTCCGCCTCCACTCACTCCTATCGAACAATATACTTCCATTGAGGCCTTTGGCAACCATATCGTTTCGTATCACCTCCATCCATGTTTTCTTCGGTCTCCTTTTGCCCTTTTTCCATCGCCCATATCGAGAGTATCTATTCGTCGAACCGGTGCTGCCATAGGTTTGCGTCGTACATGACCAAACCATCTTAACCGGTTTTCCCGCATCTTCTCCTCCACGGGTGCTACACCAACTTTTGCACGAATATCCTCATTTCGCTCCTTATCTTTTCTAGTGTTACCGCACATCCAACGAAGCATGCGTATCTCCGCTATGTGCATCTTCTGTGTATGATGCTTCTTAGGAGCCCAGCATTCTATACCATATAATAAGGCAGGCCGAATGGCGCTCCGATAAAACTTCCCTTTCAATTTTAACAAAAAGTTACCGAGCCGACGACATGTTGAAATTAGTGGCTATCACATACAAACACCGTAACATTAAAAGATACAACGTAGGCAGCGTTGTGGTTACAGGGTGAAGACGTAAAACCGGTAGATGTAACGATCTAGTTACGAATATCGGTTTTCTCTGGCACTGGATGTTTCTCTTCCATTTGGACTATTCCCCATACAAAGTGGTCTATGTTATGGTGCAAGTAGTTCAGTTTGTATAATATTGGGGAAGAGAAACGCAAAACAATGATTCATATCTACTGCTGCTCTGTGAAGTTAATTAGGAAATGTCGGAGTAATCGCTTGCTGCTTTGGCCTTTTGTTTTGTGGGAGTCCATTCCAGATGCCAACTGCTTGCAATTATACATCATTTTATTCGCCTGGCTTTCCCCCATGCTTATTTTGTAGAATAAGGCGCGACTTGTGGTGATTGCTCATGATGTGGACCCAATCGAGCTAGTGGTTTGGCTCCCTGCCCTTTGTCGAAAGATGGAAATCCCTTGCTGCATTGTCAAAGGAAAATTAAGCCCGTCTGGGATCAGTAAATTTCTTGTCATGCTTCTTGATAACCCTTTTCAATAAAAAAGGAACCATTAGTTCATCACTAATTTATTTTTACCTTGTGTAGATTTTACACAAGAAGACTGCATCTGTCTTGTGCTTAACCACGGTCAAGAACGAAGACAAATTAGAATTCAGTAAAATCCCGGAGGCCATCAAGGTACACGGTGAACCTATAGCACGATGTTTATATAGTTTTGTTCTTGATATTGATCTTCAACATGCATATTAATCGTTTATATGTATAATTTTTATAGGCGAACTTTAACGACAAATTTGATGAGCCCCGTAAAATGTGGGGCGGCGGCATTATGGGCTCCAAGTCTCAGGCGAAAACCAAGGCCAAGGAAAGGCTTATCGCTAAGGAAGCTGCGCAAAGGATGACCTAACCTTTTGGGCCTGAAATTTTGACGAGTTTAGGCATGTCTCATGTTTCATTAAACCCTTTCAGAATTAAGATCCATCTGCTTATGTTGAGTGGTGACATTTTGTCTCTGTTGTGGCACTGCATGTTTCTTAATGGAATTTTTTATGCTCCCTCATGTGTCTTGATTCATTATTATTCGTATATTATATTGTCAATCGGTCTCCCGTGGATTTTGTTGTTGCTGTTAACATTTTTTTTTTTGGGGTTTATGATTTCGTATTTAACAGATTTTGTTGTAATCAATTAGCAACGGTTCAGTTGGTATGAAGCATCCATGATTTAATGTTTTCAGGGCAAATTTGTTGGTCCTTTGGTAGTTGTGTTGTGTTTATATCAAAATTTTGAACTTTTATACTACCCATTCTTGATCGCATTGCATATAGATATGTACTTTTGATCCGTATTTGCTACATAGTTGCAGGTTACAGATTCTCAGTCCAAAACAATGCAAATCACGAAAGTAACGACAAATTCAGGACAATTGTCAAAAACGGATAAAAATACGGATTCCGCTCACAATCTGTCAGGTGCCGCTTACCAGTTCAGGAGACAAGATCAAGCGAGAGTCATTCATGTCTTAAATAAGTACAGAGCACGAGAGAGGCATCACAAGAATCAAGAAAGCAACATGGAGCTCGAGAAAAACCATGGCAAAAGTCCATTCATTTTCATGTTTGGGGACTGTTGTAAATCCGGGAGTATTTTGGAATGATTCTGCAAATACAAGTGTATTAAATAGAGTTATAAAGCAACACAAGGCAGTCAAAGAAAACTGGAGTTTCAGATCCCTATAACGGCCGCGGTTCTGCAGTCTAAACATCATATAGGCGGCGGATCCGCGGCCACTACGTGGCTTCTTGCGCCAAATTTTCAGGGATAATTTTGACATTTTGTAAGGGCTCAGAAAAAGACTCCAGGGCTTCACTTCGGTGTCTATAAATACTCCAGATCAGAGCCATATCAAGGATGTAATTTTGCACTAGGTTTTTGCTAGAATTTAGTATAAATTTCTTCTTCTTCATCTTTCCTCCATTAAAATTGTAGTGGAAACTTTTGAGTGGATGATAAATGAAGAGGAGAGTTTTTTTTTATATGCATGTCTTGTTGAATTGATTAACTAGTTGTTATATATAGCTTGTTCTTTTCTTTGTTAAGTAGTTGTTGGTTTTATTTGCCCCTTTTCTTCTTCTTCTTTTCTTTTATCCTTGCAACCATGATATCCAAGTGTGATCCTTGTATAGGTGAGATCCCAAGAAGCTAGTTGTAACCTTCTGCCTCATTTCTTTTTTTGTAATGAATGAGTAGTTTTCTCACTTGTTAGGGTAGGATAAGGAAAGTTTGAAAGAAGGAAATCTCGCTTGCTCTTTCTTTTGCCAAACAACTTGAGTCGAACTCCCATCAAAACAACCACAATCCGCTCTCTACGACACCCTATCTTATATCATAGCGGTGATACCCTAGCGAGACCAATTGTGGTTGAATTGACCGGAGGTTATGGTTAAGAGCCAAGAACGGACGGACAAGGACCAAAAGGAAGGAACTAAGCGTTGGAAAACCTAGCTTATACTCGCAAGTTTCCTTTCTAGTCGTGCTAATCTCCATTATTGCCGATTACCGTAACATCGATGTCAAGAGTGACAAACGAAAGAAGTGAGCGAACTCCTAACTCAAACTAACCTAATCATAACCCTAACAAGTTTCTGTTAACATACATATCTAAGCACATAGTTAGTTTTGAACAAACTCGGACAATTTGGACTTAACTCGTTAAAACACTAAGAAAAAGATTCTCATCTCTCCATGAATCGACCTGTACTCAACCGGCTAACTACCAAACTAAACCGACTTGATCGCGGTAAATAGAACTTAAAAAAACGCATAGCATAAACCTTAACAATCATGTTGTCCGAGGGGGTTAGGCCTCCGGCTAGTTTTCCTATGAAAAAGAAAGAAAAAGAGATTTCCCTGTTTAGCCTTTTGCTTGAGGAATTTGGAGGATGTAACGGGTGTCTATATACCGTCTGAAACTAATTGTTTTGTTTGTACTTTTGTTTTGTTTGTACTTTTGCATTAAAAAGGTTGAAAACTTGGCTCTAGCATTTATGAAGATCGAAGAATGTTGTGAAATACGACCATTGGATGAATTGTAGAATATCGTCGAACCATCGAGTTTACTGCACTTAAGATTGGGGCGCACTTGATGTTGAGGTTATCTTGCCGATGGCATGTCTGTCTTGAGCAGCATATTGTACCCTTCGTCTCATGTAGCACGGACGGTTATGTATTTGCAATCTGTATTTATCTACATTTCGAAGAAACATTTACGTAAAATACCTTTTTCCATTAGGCTCATTTCACATAGGGGCATACTGAATTTGCATTTAGAAAACTCAGTTATCTCAATAAATTCAATAAATTCAGGTCCTGTTTGGGAATGGAGCTTAGATAACCATGATTTATTTTTAAGTCATAGTAGATAAAGCTAGCAAAAGTGGACTCCAAAATGCTCACCATGGTTTGTTTGGCAACCATCTTAGAGTTGAGATAACTGCAATTTTTGAGCCTTAAACAGCAGTAATCTCAACTTCATTCTGATCAAAATTTACTAAACTTCATTTTTGGAGTTTGGGGCTTACAAACCACAGTTTGCATGCCTCTTGCCTCCACTTTAAAATAAACCATGGTTATCCTAACTTTGTATCTAGATAGGGCACCAAAGATGAGATAGCTGTAGTATTCTCAACTCCAAAATAGCGCCCCAAATAGCGCTAAGGTTAGGATTTTAGTGTTAAGCCTCTCTATCTTTACGAAACCGCAGTTAAAAAAACTTTACTACATTCCCAAACATGGCGTCAACATTTGTTTCAAGAAAGAACCCTAATCCAACTTACAAAGAAATTATGCAGTTGAGAGCTTTTGAAAGGCTTTTTATGAATTACCCTCGTGCTTCATAGGGCCTACAAGCCCGGCCCACTAAGTCCAACGCCAGCACCAACAGATTCAACACCTCGCCTTTGTTTTCTTTATCCCAACCGAGGAGAGTCGAAACCTAGAGAGCGAGCGAGCGAGAGAGAATGGAAGAATCCTACAACGCCGGCGCTGCCGCCGGCGCAAACACCACCACCCCCCCCGCCGCCGCCGCATCCGGAAACCCCGCGCTCACACAACAGCAGCAGCAACTGTTCCAACAGCAGCTCTTCCTCCTTCACCAATACCAACAGCACCAGCAACAGCACCAGCAGCAGCAGCAGCAGCCCCAAGCCCTAAGCCTCCAACAGCAACAGCAGCAACAGCAGCTGCAGGCCATGTCTCGATTCCCATCGAACATCGACGCCCATCTTCGAGCACCTGGGATGCGATCCCTCCATTTGCAGCAGCAGCAGCAACCGATTCATGCTGCGGCGGCGGCGGCGGCGGCGGCGAATCCATCGGCTGCTGCCGCGGCCGCGGCGGCGCATCAGCTACAGATGCAGCAGCAGGCGGCGAAGGTGGCGGCGGTGAGGCAGGGAGGGAATCCGCTCGAGGTGGAGATGGCGCATCAGGACGCGATGAAGGTCTGCAATCCTGATGTGAAGCGGCCCTTTGCGTCGATTGAGAATGCTGTGCTCAGGTTGGTTGTTATTATTATTGGATGACGAAATTGGAGGCCTTTTCTCATTTATGGTTTCATTTAGGGATGTGAATCGTGGGCAATCTCAGTTAGGGTTTTCATTTGATCGGTAGAATCTGTGGTTAGAGAAATTTGCGACATTTCCAAGGACCGCTAGTTAGGGTTTATGGATATGGACTAATTTAGGGCTTACTTTTGATTTGATTGTTTCTATGATTAGACGAAATTGGAGGATATGATTAATATTCATGGATAAAAATGTTGTGCAATCAACAGTGCGCATCCCCAAGCTACCAAGAAAAAGAAAATTAATCAATTTTGAGAGGGAAGAGGAAAGCCTTCTAGTCTTTTGATGCTTCTTGTCACCTGTAGTTCTGCCCCATGGTCACAAATTTTGCAATGCACTTTGGCGACCTACTAGATGACTTTTTGATGGATAAGTAACTTTGGAAAATGCAGACATGAGTAAAGCAGGGTGTTCAATCGTGGATATAACTTGACAAGGACTTGCTATGTTTTACTTCCATAAATGATTTCTTTTTGAACTAAAATAAACTCAACTTATGACAGGCTGCGTCTCAATTCTAGCCCGGCACTTTAGTTGGAAAACTTGTTTGTACAAACAAAGGTCTCGAATTTAGTGATTTGAAAAATAGCAGTGCAAAGCTGGACAGAAAGAATTTGATGGTATAAGACACATTTTGAACAAGAAAATATCATAGTAAATATAGTTTATAATAGCATCGACATGCTATAAGAAAACTGATATATGGGAGATTCGAACAATTAACGTTGCAAAACCTCACCCCAGAAGATCTTTTGGGGCATGATGAAATGGAAAAGTGCTTTATTGCGGCTTTTAACGTTTGCATAAAATAGTTCTATGAGTTGACGGAAACCAACTGTTTTTGACTTCTATAACAACTATATCATTCAAGATATCAATCTCTTTTTATTTGGTGTGTCAATCTGATTATTTAATTACTGTAATCAATAATATAATTGATTGACTCGTTAAGCATCACTACATGCAAATATTATCTTATATCTGGATGGTATAGATTGTTAATATAAATTATTGTTGTTTTTGTGAGCATTAAAAAGTAAGTCAATGGATGATGGATTGCAGTAAAGTATTTTTTATGGGAAATACTTTTCCTAGCCATGTGATAGAATCCATATCATTTACGAGGACACTTATTGGCTACAAGATGGGGTAGAGAATACAATCCCCTATGTAATGGATGTCATGCCCATTTTTTACCTAATGAGAATCCATGTATTCGACATGGATTCCACCATCCTGGTAGGAAAAGTATTTTTCCTTTTTCTTTATTCCTCGAATGCTTTTCTTTTGTTCTATATCCTAGGTATGAGTCCTTTTTAGTCATGTAAATTTCAGTTGAGGATGATTTCTTTTTAGTGTTTCGGAGCTAGCTGATTTGAATCTTTGTATTTCTACATTAGAGCTTACTGCTGTTTCCCATAGCTAACTTATCTATTCTCCTTACCCTTTGATTATCAAGCAAAGTATGGGTCATAGTTAATACAAAATAAATTAATCTTGTAAAACCTTTTGTAATAACATACTAAAGGATATTTCTTTTTCTTAGAATAGTTCTATAATCATTGTAATGGGTGAGGAAGCTTGGGAGGAAAGAACCATACATAAAAATATTTTCTTACCTTAGAACTTCCACTTTCGGCAGTGCTCATGCTTGATAATCATTCTTAGCAGCTGCAGTTCTCAAATTTGTTGGATACTACTACAGTGTGGACCGTGGTAAAAGATGGTTGTTGATGTGTTGGATGTTGAAAGACAACCAACAATATACACTAGGTATATTTAGTAATTTCTTTTTCTTTTAAATGATTTTGTGCCTTGTAGTGGGCCAGGACAAGTATTTTCTATCTCAGAATCTCTATTTTTTAAGTGGTATTTATGCTTGAAAAAGTTCTTTGGCGGTTGTAGCTCTTTAGTTGGTTGACTACTAATAAGTTGCAATACTAAAGGGGTTGTATGTATGCAGGACAACCTTTCTCACCGAGATAATAAAGATTTCTTTTTCTTCTAAATGATTTTGTGCCTTGTAGTGGGTGAGGACAATTGGCTTTACGAGTGATTTTCCTATTACAATTGGCTAACATTAAGGATCTGCATTAAGTCCATTCCTGTTTACTATTGTGATGGATGAGCTTACTAGAACTATCCAAGATGAGGTACCTTGGTGTATACTATTCGCTGATGATATTGTTCTAGTAAATGAGACGAAAGCAGGGGTTAATGCCAAATTGGAGTTATGAAGACAAACGTTGGAATCTCGAGGGTTCAGATTGAGCAGGTCCAAAACATCATATATGCATTACAAATTTAGCAAACAGAGAAATCAAGACCACATTGATATAACACTAGAAGGGTAAGAGATATCACTGAGCGATCAGTTTAGATATCCAGGTTCCATCATCCACAAGGATGGGAAGATTGATAGCGATATTAATCAAAAGATCCAAACTGGTTGGTTGAAATGGAGGAATGCAACAATGATTTTGTGCAATCGTAACTTTCCGTTAAGATTGAAAGGGAAGTTTTATTAGAGCGCTATTTGGCCTGCCTTATTATATAGTATAAAATGCTGGGCTTCTAAGAAGCATCATACACAGAAGATGCACGTAGCGGAGATGCGCATGTTTCGTTGGATGTGTGGTAACACTAGAAAAGATAAGATGTGAAATGAGGATATTCGTGCAAAAGTTGGTGTAGCACCTGTGGAGGAGAAAATGCGGGCAAACCGGCTAAGATTGTTTGGTCATGTGTGACACAAACTTATGGATGCACCGGTTCGACGAATGGATACTCTCGATATAAGCAATGTCAAAAGGACGAATGGTAGACCGAAGAAAACATGGATAGAGGTGATACGAAAAGATATGGTTGCCAAAGGCCTCAATGAAAGTATATTGTTCGATAGGAGTGAGTGGAGACGGAGGATTCATGTGCTGGACCCGGCGTGATTCTCATGTTGGTTCATCTAGCCTACCCCATATGCTTGGGATAAAAGGCTCAGTTGTTGTTGTAGTAGGTGAGGACAAGTATTTTTTATCTCAAAATCTCTATTTTTTAGTGGTATTTATGCTTGAAAAAGTTCTTTAGCAATTGTAGCTCTTTAGTTGGTTGACTACTAATAAGTTGCAATATTAAAGGGGTTGTATGTATGCTGGATGGTTGGAAGAAAACCAGCCTTTCTCACTGAGATAATAAAGATACATTTCGTGTTTTTTACTGGATAAAATCTACACCAAGGTTTGTGTCTTGTCCATGTCAGAATGTATTTATAACATTCTCATCTCATTTGGCCATGCCTGACATGCACCCAATGCATGTCAAGCCCAAATTGGGCGCTATTACGATGCCCTTAAGTTTTGCATCATATTGATGCATTGAGCACCATTTAGTTGATTTGTTGGGTATATTGTTTCTAGTTTACTCAAAGATGATGAAGATGGGATGAGAGAGTTTATTACGCTAATGTATCCACAGTTCTTGCCACAACAATTTATATCTAATTTCGTTGGTACCTGTTGCTTTCTATTTTTTTTATAATTAAGTTGACTGTTTAAATTAATATTTCATCTGGCTTCTCTCTTGAAAATCCTACCGCACTTATTTATGGGGCATATACGCATTTTTCTATGCTATACATTTTAAGTTATTACAGAACTCAACAGATAAGTTATATTCTCAACGAAGGCAGAGGATAATAGTCTGGTTGTATGACACAGCCCTTATTCCAAATTTCTTGGGGTCGGCTATATCTTCCATTTTGGTCTGTCAAAAATCAATTCCTCTGATAAATTGGCACGGTGCACATGCTTTTTCACTGTTTCTATACATATTCATTCAGGTCTAACCTAGTTGGAACAGCGTTGGCTGCAATTTTTGTCACTTATCCTACTGGAGCATTTAATGGCTCATTTCATCCTCTTAAAGAGTTACCCCTAACTTTTTTATGCATACACTCAATTCTTATGGTATCTTCATCAGTATTGCCACTCATCCATTTCAGCATTTCCATTTCAGCCAGAATCGGTTTGTTTTTGGGACATGTTGTTTCTTAATTCCCAACATTTCGATACATAAAGCAGTGCTCGTCTTGTAGCTATCTTAAGACTAATGGACAATATTCTAATAATAGTCTTTTCTGGTGTTTTTCTTTACTGTTTAAGGACACTACATGAAATTTAATGTTGAAAGTTTGTGGAAGCATGTTACCCTCTGTCGTGTGCTTTCCATTGTACCTTGGCACCATGTTTCAATCGAATGTTATTTTTCTTATCCATTAATCTTTTATTTTGACCCTGTATGATGTTTTAAAATAGAGATTGAGTTTCGGTATTAACATGTGTTTGTGTATTAATTTACAGTCTGCTGAGAAACATCATCGATCAAGCTTTGAAAGTAGTCATGAAATTCATCATAAACAACCTTTAACGTTTCTTAAATTGTACACAACCAATAGTCCTCATAAATTTTAAGTTGGACAAAACTACCTGTGAATAGCAAGCAAGATCATGCTATAAACAGCCTCACTTTAAGTGTGATCATTGTCTATTACCATTTGGCATACCTTTTATTGGTATCATGCTGGTATAACCTTAGAGAGATTTATGCTGAAAGAAAAAATAGCGGTTTATTCTAGAAGAAAACTGTATGAAGAGAAATCAATAGTATAGATTAGAGAAGAAGAAATTTGTGGTTTGGTTTAATTTTGAAGTTAGCAAAGTGATATTTGTTATGGAATTAAGAAACAGAAGAAATTAAAGAAATGAAGAGGTTGATGAACATTCTAGGACATACTACAACAACAACAAAAGAAGCAGCAGCAGCAACCTTTTTTCCCAAGCTTATGGGATCCAATCAAAAGAGAAAAATCTTAGTGGTTATATTTACCACTGGCAGGCTTGTCCTTTTTGTTTTGAGCTGACTGGCACTATGCTTGGGAAGGCTGTTTTCTCATGTTCTTCCTATATATTATAATCAAACGGGATATCCGCTTGCAATAGTTTTGGTTCTTGCTTCCATGGGTGACATTTTATGTTCACTTGATCTCAGCGAGGGGAAACAAAAGTATGTTGCATCTCATAAAATCACTGCAAAGAAAATTCCTCATGTTACTCACCCTAGTCTTCTTGTCCCTTTTTTTGGGGGGGGGGGGGGACAGAAGAGCAGGCCTCAAAAGAGTCCCACACATGCAATTAACACCCACCCTAGTCTTTTACTTCTATGTCCTATCAGAAATTAAAAGCTAGAGGGATGAAAGAAAAATTCCTTAGTTTTATTCCTTGAACAATTTTTTTTGTCTTTATTTCTCATTTCTGTATGACCTTGGTAGCACAAACTTTGCTTCCCCTTGCTGTAAGCAATCTCTAACTTTGATCCTTTGGATTATTGAATTTCAATTAGAAAAGAAAACCTAAATTCAGGGCTGGCCTGATGTTGTCCTCCTGAGCATAGTCACAAGGTTTTTTTTTATTTCCTTAAAATTTTGCGAGTAATATGCCAGCCTGCAAAAGCCGAATAAATCTGCAAATTGTCCACCTAGCTTTACTTTGTTTGAGGGATATATTCGAACCCAACAACACCAGAGCACCTGAAGATGTGCTTTTTGCCTTAAGTTGTGATATTATGTTAGCTTCCTCTTGGTATGTACATGTATAAATAAAGTCCATTGCATCATTTTTCTTCTTAAGTTACATTTGCTGAGCAAACCTGAACTATCTCAAATGCTGAACTTTTTAGCTGAATTCCTGATTTCTTAAAGTACACTCTTGAGTCCATATCTCACACATCTGGACACAATAATTTCTCCCTATGTTGTTTGTGAGCTGAACCCCCCCCCCCCCCCAACACACACACACACACTAAAACCCCCAAAATAAAAATAAAATGATATATCCTTGTCTTGTTAATCTTAATTAGCATTTATTTTGAGTTCTGATATTTTATATGCTTGTTTTTCCCCCTGTTTGTGTGTGTGTGTGTTGGGGGGGGGGGGGGGGGGGGGTTCTGCGTGCATTCTTTTCCTGGAATCTCCTCATTTGTTTTCATTTTTGTGTAATTAATCAGGTTACTGCCTTATCATGTGGTTTCCGACTTTGAGGCAGAAGAAGATGACCGGATTCTTGACAGTGACACCACAGGCCAAGTCCCCTCTCGTCTCCAGCAGTGGGACCACAACATCCTCGCAAAGATCGCAGAGTTCACCACCACCTTCGAGAAGCAGGTCCTTGCCTTTAATATAATGTCAAAAAAGAGAGCTCTTGGCGAGTTTAGAGCCGAAGAAAAATTGATGATCGAGCAATACCTACTCCAAGAGGAGAAGCAAACGATAATGGACATCAAAGCGGAGGTGGAGTCGAGAGAGAAGGCCAACCGTGAGGCTCAAGAGGCCAAGATGAGGATGGCAATGGCGCAAGTGGAGCAGGCCCGAGCCCAAGCCCAAGCCCAAGCCCAAGCCCAAGCCCAAGCCCAAGCCCATATGATGGTGCGGGCCCCGATGAGGGCTAGTGCAATCGGGTCCCAGTTGCATGGGGATGATGTTCATGACGCAGTGGGTCCAGATCAAGAGATAATGAATGTTCATGGATGGGGAAATAACAGCGGCAAAAATAATAACAATAGTAATAATGATGGAAGAGATGAGGAGGAACCATCGGAGGACTTCTTGAATGATGAAAATGAGGATGAGGATGACGGGGACGAGGAGGAATCAGGGGAGCTTGATCTCAACGATGCTAGATGATGTATCCGATGACCAATCTCTGTTTTATTCCCTATGTTATTCTGAAACTTATATGATAGTTAATTCCCTCAAGTCTTTTTCCAGTTTAGAGAAACCAGGGTTGTCCATTTGACAATGAAGAAGCTTCTTGCAGTTTATGAGAAGATTAAGTGACGGTTTAGATCAGTGTAGGCACTTACTTTATATATTGGCCAATAAGTTGTACTCTAATTAACCATTCTTAGAGTGTCATTTTTTAAAATAATATTTAGAGTAATAAAATTTTACAAAATATTATTGTTTTTTTTAATCTTTTTTCGTTTGTTATGTTACACATGAAGATTGAAGACTCAATTCTGGAAACTGTTTTAGTTTCTTCAGAAGCAAGTTTAAATATAATGGCTCTAAAAGTCCAAACCATCAAATAATGAAGGTTATGGTAAGGGAATGTTGCCAATAAGAAAGAGTATAATATTTCCTTTTTTGGGGATTACTGTAGAGTATAATTTTGTTGAATGAAGACAAGTGTGCAGGCAGAAAAATGAAAGAGGTCCAAGACAGGAATAGATCTGGCAAAGTGGTGGTAGAGATGGATTGTTGAGGAAAAAACATGTCGGCTAAATATCATAAATGCGACGGCTTACGGTAATCAATCTAGAGCCATTAACACAGCTAACAAGAATGTGTGCCAGGGTTTTGAAGAGATGTGTTACTATGTCAAAGGCGACTTTTCCATAGGAACATCTATCACCATATATAGTTTTTGGGTTATTGGTGTAACAACATTCCAAGAAAGATTCTCAAATCCGTTTGAATTGGCAAAGAAAAAGGATATGTGGAGAAACAGTGGAAAAGAGATTGGTGGCGACCATCATTTAAGAGGACTTTGAGCCCGCTGGAAAGAATGGAAAGACGAAAATTAATAGAAAACCGAAAGAGAGAAAATTTGGAAGACTCGACTTTCTGGAAATGGAGCACTAGCATGAAATTCATAATGAATTCCTTCTACGGCGTCCTTAATTTTGATGATATCGACAACCACCTTTATAAGACGATTTATAAAATTCGTGCTTCGCTTAAAGCTAGGGTTTTTATCTGGCTTCTGACTAAAGATGAGATACTTACAAAAGACAACTTGGCAAAACACAAATAGGAGGGACCCATGGAAGTGGCCTGTGTGGACGAACCAATGTAACTATTGATCATTAATCTTTAGAGTGTCCGGTTACTATTAGGATCTGAGAAAGATTTCACAAGTCGGTGTTAGGTAGTAACATATGTGTCCCTCCCTAACCTCTGGGGGTCCTACAAGATGCCTAACGTGAGGAAAGGAGACATACCGCTTTGGGATATTATATCCCAGCTCTCTATGCTGGATCATTTGACGAGAAATAAATAATACAATCTTTAACGCAAAATAAATAAATAAATAAATTTATATCTAATATTATCTATTGGATCGAAACAAAATAGTGTTTTGGATAGGTTTTGATCTCATGGGTTGCAGATGACGCAGATTCAGACTGCGAATGGTGGAAACGAGCTCATGTCCGCGTGTAACGTTGTACAACAGGAGTTGGAGGCTACTTAAAGCGGTTGTTGGCCAAAGGTCTTGTTGGATGTATTGTTTTCTGGACAATGGTTTTCTTTTTTCTGCTGTCTTTTTTTTTTATCTTTATTTGAGCTTTAGGTAGTTATGCTAAATTATCTTTTGATAAAAAGCTGGGTATTCACCTTATTTAGTCAAATTAATTAAATAAAAAAGATACTTCCTGATTGAATTTTAAATTGCAATTTCTTTTCTTCGTTTTTCATTTTCAATTTTTATTCATAGATACCTTATACTAACACTAATAAGCAGTGTGGGGGGTGGGGGCGGGGGGGTGGGGGTGGGGTGGGGGATCAAAACACACAGAAAAGGTATTCAGGATATCAAAATAAGAGAAAAAAGAAATTGACAGAAAACAAAAGATAACATGCAGTATAAACTAGATTTTAACCCTGCGCGTAACCCACGGGTTTGCACAAAAATTACTTGCCCTGAACCAAAGCTGATATTGTCTTGTCGTTCCAGATTTTGATGTTTAACAATTTATCTGAAATATAATTTTTAATTACCACGTGAAGTAAAAAGAGAAAAAGGAAAAGAAAATGACAAAACATATATGTATGATAAGCTACGTATAAGTAAGCCACGGAGAAGACATTGAAAGACCATATTTTTTTTTTCAAAATCTAATCCTACTTTGGTTCAACATGATTTTCTTATGAGTTAATTTTAATTTCCTAGATACTCATTCTTTTTATTTGAAATCGATTTGATATTTTATTTCTTTATTATAATTATATGCTAGAATTAAATCTTAATTTAACATTTCACGATTTTATATAGCTCAAATTGTACTAAAATATCAAAATCTTTTAGTGTTAACCTAGAAAAATACCATATATTTTGTAACTTGTAAATTGATACTAAGAACTTAATGATACCTAAATTGATAAATGTATAGGAATTTTTTCAATTTAAAATTTATGCATATAAACGTTTAATTTACATCATGCGTTGTGGTTATATACCAATACAAATAATAAATCGTGTCAATATTTTAGCTGAATTTTTTTCTGAACGTGTCATCCAATAAATTTTTAAACAACGATAATTATTTAAATCATTAAATTTGAACATCAACTTTAAATTAAGTATAGTTTATACATGCCAAAATATACGGAATGGATTATCCAATAAATATTTTTAATTTTATTATGCTCGATTTTTATAAAAAAATTGGTAACAAGATAAAAAATATTATTGGTTTTCTTCAAAAAATAAAAATACCATAATTTTCTTTCTAAATCACTACCAACCATTATTAGGTATGATGTAAAGATAGATTAAGAAAATAGAAATAAAAGATAAAAAAAAATGGAAAACCTAATAATTAAGAAAAAACCCACAAAATATATTTGTTGCTCGGGCATCATATGAAAGGTAAGTTTATTTTTTCCTTTTTATGTTTTCTTCTTTTGGCATGAGTAGGCAATTTTCTATCTTGGGTTGGAATTGTTCTTATGATTGGTGTATGTTTTCATATGAAAGGGATTATTAGATAGGCAAAATAATGAAAGGCTAAGGGCAAAAGTGGAAATGGAAAAATAGTGCTTTGACCAAAAAGATATCTTGACTTGCAAAAGACTTTCTCAAAAACCCTCCTTTGTATTAGATATACTAGATTTTAATCAAGTCCATAATGCAAGTTATTAGAATAAAGTAATTGTTTATTCTAAAAACAAACTCAATATTACATAAATGTTTAATAATGCATCTGAAATGAAATTTTTAATAATCATATGATCTACAAAAGAAAAGAAGAGGGATGACAAAACATATGCATATATATTTGAAAAGCAATGCGTGAAATAAGGAATGGAGAAAACATTTAAAGAAAATATTTATTTTCTAAATCCCATTGATATTTTCCTAATCTAACTCTAATTTCAACATGATTTTGAAATGAAATCTTTAGTAACCACATGATGTACAAAAGAAAAGAAAAGGGCTGACAAACATATGCAGATGTGTATGGAAAGCAATATGTGAAAAAAAGAACAATGAAAACATTTAAAGAAAATTTTTATTTTTCAAATCCTATTGATATTTTCCTAATCTAACTTTAAATTTGGCATGATTTTCTTATACATTAATTTTTAATTTCTTAAATAGCTTTTTTCTTTATTTAAATATTAAAGTAGTATATTATTTGTTTCTTATAACCATTATATTTCAGAGAATTAGCTCTTAATTTAATATTCCACAATTGTATATGGGATAAATTTCACTAAAATATCATAATATTTTAGAATTTTTTTTATAGAAAATACCAATATTTTATTATTTGTAAGTTAAATACTAAGAACGTAAGGATACCTAAATATATACATGTTCTGAAATTTTTTTCAATTAAAATTTATACATACAAACATTTAGTTTACATCATGTTTATGAATTAATGCAAACAATAAATTATGTCAATATTTTAGCTATTTATTTATTGCTTTACTCAATAAATTTTTAAACAGTGATAATTATTTAAATCACGGAATATGAGCGTCAACTATAAAGCAAGTATAGTTTCTACAAACAAATGCAAAGAATATATTATCCATTAAACATTTTTTATTTTATTATACTTGATTTTTTAATAAATATTTTGGATATTAAAATAAAAATATTATTGATTTCTCTTGAAAAAATAAAAACACTACAGTTTTCTTTCTAAATTACTACTAATCAGAGTTAGACATAGAATACAAGTATAGATCGACGAAATATAAAATTTTAGCAAAAAACTTTGAAGAAAATTGAAAACCAAACAATTAAAAACAACCAACAAAATATTTTTTCCCCTTGAGCCTCGTATGAATGAAAAAAAATCCGTCTCAACAAATTATTTTTTCCTCTAAGTCTCATATGAATGAAAAAGCCCACACCTTCATTTTTCTTGAACCTTATGTGAATGGGTCAATGGATAGGGAAATGAGTTTATTGAAAATCAAAGGGCAAAAGAAGGAAAAGGAAAAATAGTGCTTTAACCACAAAGATGCCTTGACTTGCAAAAGATTCCTTTTCATGACCCAGCTTTATAGTAGTTATATAAATAGATAGATAGATAGATAGGGATGAAACCAGACGGTTTCGTTTCCTTCTTTCCCGCATTACCCTATGAGGTTAATATTGGCTATAATGCCCTCAAGACAATTATTGTAATTGCAGGTAGACGATTATGCTAATTGAGGAAGAATCTATACGGATAGAACAGTCTTGCTCGATATGATAGTATACTATCTGGTTTGATTTTATCATGTATGTGTATACATTTTATTATGTGTTGTTAATACATAATGATAAAGCTCGTAAGATTTTTGCTTGACTATCAGAGTTATGATGGTGATCATACTAGTGAGAGCTGGGTAGTCCATAAGCACATCCTTAAATGTCCCTAGTCGTGAGAGTATCGAGACTGGCATTGATATTCCAGAGAAGACTAGTGTATACGTTTCTAGAGCCCGACGAAGGGCGGTGGCAGGTCTCATAGCCATTGGTGTATTGCACCTAAAATTTATACATGTGCTCACTGGAGGTGAGTACACCGGACAGACTCGCCGAGAACTTCCAAATGGTACTATACCTATCGTCAGATAGTAGTTCTCTGATAACAAGAGTACAGATAGCCTGTTGACCTGAGATCGTCATTTATCTTGTGTGAGTTCCTACTGTATTTAGATTGCTACCCTACTATGGCTTTACTGAGTCATGCAAATATGTTTTAATTGGGTACAGTCTCGAGCCACATGGAGGCAGTGAGCGATCGTCAGGGATTCGTCTCTCCCAGTATACGGAGTCGATGTAGCGTTGTGTTCGGTTGGCTATCACCATAAATCCTTGGCTAGTGTGGATGAGATTTACTGATTGTAGATCAGTAGTTTCTCGGTGGGTGATGAGCTTGACACCGACACGACTTATCGGGTTATTAGGGATCTGACGTTATCTACCCTCTAGACCCGGTATGCGATACTTTCAGACGTAGAGATCGGACTGTACAGAGATTGTTACTTACAAGCTCTGTAGGGATACAGATGAGTTTGCTCGTCCACCATCCTTTCTTTCGATACATGAGTAGCCGTTATGTACAGTTAGTGCCACTGACGTGCTTGCGGTAAACTCACTGCCAGCGTATTGTCGAGTCTTTAAAATCCCACACAGAGGGTTTCTCGGTTCAGGCAAAACGATGTAGTGTGTGCGTATTTTGATACGCACTTAGGCTCGATTAAATACGTGTAGTTTATACACGTACTTTAATCGGGCGTTTTGTTAATACTGGCGGGTTTAAAAGATAGCCGGATTTTATTTGTGAGCTAGTATTATATCTCTCATTTTCTCTCTTTTGGTATTTGTATTTTTATACGAATACAGTATTTGTATTTTTATATGAATACGGTATTTATACGAATATCCGTATTTGTATCTTAATACGAATATAGGTATTTTTTTATCTCAATATTGTTTCCTCCTAAAATTTCTGCGCAAAAGAACTCAAAGCGTCAAATGGAAGTAATACGCTTAAGAAAATGCAAACCAGTTTTTTCTGAGCTGTATTTTTCCAAACACCCGAATGAGAATAAACAAATATGATGACATTGAAAGTGTCTTGAAAAGATCTTCGATTTGATATATTACGGACCTCATAACTCCTTCGAAATCAAAAGTTATGAACAAACGTGCTATGTATGTATAGTCCGAACAATGCTCTAAGGGATGCAATTTTAGTCCCATATCAGCTACAAGAGAGAGACATTTTCTATCCATCCCCATATAAATAAGAGGGGATAACTTTCAGAAAAGGAGAGGATTCAATTCTTAAAGGAGTTTAGTCTCTATAAGGTGCTTAGTTGTCACGCCCCGCTTCCCAGTGTACGGAGACGTAGACGTGACGGGCCGCGACGTATTTACTCAGAAGTAAACACGTTAAGCGTAAATAAGCAATATAAATAAATGCGCAAGAATAACAAGAGATGTAATATAAACAACAACTTTTATCAATATCCATTTTTTACATTACAACTGATTTGAAAATGAAATATACAAGGATGTAAGCAATGCCTAAACAGTGGCATATGAAATGGAAATAAGTACAAGTAATATAGAAGTCTATCTGGGCCTCAATCTGCTCCAAGTACTCCTGGCTGGGCTCGATCTCCTCAGAGACGGGTCCTCCTGACGAACATTCCAAAGAAAGAAAGAGACAGAAATGTCGTCAGCGAACTAGCACTCGGTAAGTCCCAAAAGAACGAATAAAATATGACAAGTGTTCATCACAGAAAACTGCATTTCAATACCGCTCATTCATTATCAATTTTGTATAGTATTGGTACTATTAACCCTTGTCTGCTCAATAAATACAGATTACATGTATTCATGACAAAACACTAGAAACATACTCAAATTCACGGATATAACATTTGTGAGCCGACACTGCAACCGGAACAGAAAACCGATCGATATCCAAAGAGTTCTTTTGCAACAAATAAAGTGTACACATTTTTGGTCCAACACAATACAAGTGTGCACATAACTCTTTGGTACATGGACCATGGTAGGGCTGCCCATGGCACAAGTGGCACAAGTGAGGTGATGTGTGATAAATGCAAAAAGTTGTGATGTGATTTAAAGTATCAAGTTTCCCTACAAGACCACTGAGTATAACCCAAGCTGATATGAAGAAATCAAACATTACCAGTGGACTTGTTGAGTGCACTCGAGACCACCACACCAACACGAGCCCATTTGCCTTAAATTGGACCGGCGAAATGATCAAAATAACCGGCACCACCGGTCCACTGATGTCCAAATGTCCCCATTTTTCTTCTGGTTGTTTATTTAGGTCACACCATCTTATTTTTATTGTTTGTTTAATCTTATTTTGTGCCTATAAATACTAGATCAGTGAGCAAAGGAAAGGGAGACTTGGATATACTTTGAGCTATAAGTTTATTTCTTATTTACATTTTGAAGCTTTGTACATAGTAGCTAGTTCACCTTGAGTTCTTTGCCTTCTCTTGATCTTGCAAGCTCTTCATTGAGCTTGCAAGTTTAAGTTTTGGTTATTGAACTCATGGTTTGTATAATCACTTGAAGTTAATAAAGATTTCATTTTGCACTTGGATTCTTAGTATTCATTTTCCATCTCTTTTACTTCTAGCAATTTTATTTCTTGCCATTTACTTACTTGCAATGTTGTGTGATTATTTTTTTTATCATTTCATTTGCTCTTTCTTTTTGTTGTTTTGATGGTTTGTGAATAATGGTGTTGTTAGAAAAGAGAACGATATTGTAAGTTAGTAATTCCATTTGTTCATTTCCTTTGCCCGATATTTTCCAATTGAACTCCGTCCAAACCTTACGCAAGCGCTCCGTTAGACACCCTACCCTACCAAGGTATCGGTGATCCCTAACCGTGACCGGTTGCGTTCGGTTTGGCCGGAGGCGAAAGTCAAGAGATAAGAACGGACGGACAAGGGTCAATAAGCCGGATTTCATAAATACCGTGCTTAAGCACCATAATCCACGTTGTTGCCGATTGCTCTAGCTTCAATAGTCAAGCTCGGCACAAAGAATTGAGTATGGACTTCCCTAACTTACAATAACCTACCTCTATTCCTAACAAACTTATAATTTGTATATACAACATTTAGGTTAGAAACGAACCATTCCGACCCTTGCATTAACTCGTGATAACAAGAACGTAAAACGCACCATCTCCCTGCGGACGACCTGTACTCATCGCGGCTAGCTACACACGACGCCGTTTTTTATTGCGGTTAACTTTAGAACTAAAAATGACACGCGGAAAGCGCGTGCCGATCAAATGGCGACGTTGCCGGGGAGACGATAATGTTTTTATTCTTATTATTCGGGTTAATCTTTGTATATCCTGTTTATAATTCTAACACCATTCTAAAAACAAAACTAAAAAAAATCAAAAATTTCAAAAAACCAAAACAAAAATTGATATTCCTAACTTTTTGATCTCTAGAAATTGGACCTGCTAATATTCTGGGACTAATTAGAAAAATTAAACAATAGTATTGAGACACTAGTAGAACACTGAGACATCAGAAGAAAGTTGGAGCCCCAACTCCCAAGGTAGCCCGGCGACTTCCCCATAAAGTCCGGCGCCGCTGGCCATTCCTCCTCATTTTGCTCCCAAATTTTGTTCTCTACTCCAGTGTTCTATTATTGTCCCAATTTTATTGTTTGATTTTTTTTATTTTGTGTGTGCAGGAGTTTGGGCATTCATATCGTTTTTTCGCACTAAAAATCCATTTTTTTTCCAACATTTGCAGATTTTGACGGATTTTTGAACTGCGATCGTGTAGAGCAAAATCTACATTCAAAGTTAAGCTGATTGCGAAGTACAATGCCAAATATCCGGATAGTTTGGCCCGTGCAAGCGAACTTTTCAAGCTAGCCGGATTCAATTCAACGGGGGTTTCTTAACCCGAAAACTTATCGGTACGTATTTCCTAACACCTTCTTCTCAAATCCGACACATCCAATATATTATCTTTGCAGGATTTTTGCATGTTCGCTGTCAAACACTAAAAGTGACTAACCCGTATTTGTTGCAGTGCCGTGCCTAAATATAAAAGACGATTGTTTGACGTTTTGAATTTTTTTCATTGATTTACGCATTGCATCCATTAATACGGACTTACGGGCAAGCGAACCCCACAACATACGGTAAATGATTTCATCACCTTTTTCGTGGCCCATAAATTACGAAATTGAGCATAACGTTTACCCGCACAAATTTTAAAAGAAACTAGATTTTAAGCCTTTAAGGACTTCGCGCTCATTAGCAGAAGTTAACTGTGTTTAGAACACCGCTTAACGGTATTGTTGGATATGTATGCTCTAGAGGCCATTATTGTATAGTACTAGTTTGTATAATACATTTTGGAAGCTTGGGATATATACACGGATTTACGACAGTCTTGCTCGATATAGTAGTATGCTACTTGGTTTGCATCTATCTTAATATGTGTATATGTTTCTTTTAACATATCGCTATACATATTGATGGAGCCCCCAGGATCTTTGCTTGACTACCGGCGTTGTGATGGCGATCACACTAGTGGGGGCTGGGTAGTCTATAAGCACATCCTTATACAGGTCCCTAGTCATAGGATTATCGAGACTGGGCATCGATACTCCAGAGTAGACTGGTGCATACGCTTCTCATCCCAGCAGGGGAGATGGTCTGTCCCACAGCCATCGGTTACGTCGTACTGGAGATAGTATGCAGGTGCTCGTTGGGTTACGAGTACAATGGACAGGACTCGTTGGGAACTGTTGGTTGGTATTATACCTATCGTCAGGTAGCAGTTTCCAGCTGACATGAGTACAGCTTAGTCCGTTGACTTGACACTGCTACTTCGCCTCAAGTGTTTTCCCACTGTTCTTTGATTGCTACCCTACCACGGCTCTATTGAGTCGTGCAAACAGGTAGTAGTTGGGTGCAGTCCCAAAGCACTTGGAGGCAGTGGCGGCTAGACAGGATTCGTCTCTCCTGGTAATGAGGGGTTGATATCGCGCCGTGTCTAGGAGATCCATTACACAAAGTCCCTGGCCAGGGCAAGCGAGATTTACTGGTAGTGTTTCCAGTAGTTTCTCAGGGTGTTCTGGGCTACACCCCGACACGACTTGTACCTCTATTAGGGGACTGACGTTTACCGCCCCCTAGGCCCGACATGCGATACTCTCAGATGAACAGACCGGACTGTACGGAGATTGTCACATTCAGGCTCAGTAGGAGTTCGGATGGGTTCACCTCATCGGTCTTCTTATCGGCATCTACTTGGGGGACCGTTACGTACAGATAGTACCGCTTGCGGCCCTGTGGTTAAACCTACTGCCAGAGTAGTGTCGAGTCTTTAGAGTCCCACACAGAGAGTTGTTCGCCTTTGGGCAAAACAGAGTACAGGTCGCATGGTTTTGCGACAGGGTCCGTTCACATACGCGCACTTGTGCACGTTTGGTGTCCGGGCAGTTTTTACTAGCGGGCTTTGGTTTAAGCAGATCCTAGTATTTGTTTTGGAATTAGTTTTGTCTCATTGTATTCGTGTTCCTCGGAACACGGATGCGGGTGTGTATGCACAGTTGATGGAGGCAGAGGAATCTCATTAGGGTTTTTTGACAGTTGACTTTTTTCTAAACCCTAATGAGAATGAGAAATATGATTAATAATATTAATTAAGGATAATTGTGCCATGGTTAGGTTGACCATTTGACTTTGGTTGACCATTTGACTTTTGTTGACCATTTGACCATGATCATTTCTTTTGCAAGATGCTTCTTGATTCTTGCAAATTGCATTAAATGTGAAATGATAATGGTCATTTCAACTAACCATCACAATTTTCTTGAGTTTATTATTATTATTCTCATATGAGAGCATGGTGGTGATTCTTGCTCATTCTCTCTTGCTCCTTCTCTCTCATGCAAAGCTCTCCCTCTTCCTCTCTCAAAGCTCTCTTCTTTCATGTGTTGAAAAACATGAGCTTTGTGAGATAAAACCATCAAGACAACTCTCTACTCATTCTAGGGTTCTTAGTCTAGCAAGCCAAGCACTCTAGTTACCTCTTGGTTGAGGTAGAAGCTCAAGGTAGAGGCTTTCTGGTGGATCTTTCTTCGGCAAAGAGAAGACGAAGAGGAGGAGCTGTCTACACCACTCCAAGGAGCAAGCAAGAAGGAGGACCACAACAAGAAGAGAAGGAGTTCAAGATCTAGGTATAACCATCTAACATAGTAGCTAGAACTTGTAGTTAGTTTGTTAGTTTTTGTTTAGCAAAGATCCTCTATTTTTTAGTCCATGTTACCTTGTGTTAAAAAATCAGTTTTTTACCTATTCCGCCTCCCCGTAAGCACCGGGGTGGGTAACGTGGACCTAATAGTGGTATCAGAGCCTAGCTAAACAACAACTAACATGTTAGCAAAGTGTTTAGAACTTCGATCCGGAAAAAAAAATCGCAAAATACATCAAAATCTTGTGCTTTTTGCCGTTTTTAAAAACAGGTCTAAAAATATTTCCACACAACCTGAAAAAATACGTGCAGGGTTTTTTAAGAACACCCAAGAAAACCGAGCCCATGACTCGATCAGACTGCCGCGAAGCGCGGCGAAACCAAGCGTTTTCGCCGCGGATCCGCGGCCGAGTCGACTCGGTCGCGACTCGTTTTTCCTGCAGTGTGTTCAGACTGATGTTTTGTGATTTTTAAGATGATTTGTTTCTGTCCAGATTCTTCAGAGAACAGTATTGTATTTGGGGGTAGTTTCAAATTGGAATATTGATCGAAATTCTATAAACTTTAGCTAATTGGTTATATCTGTAATGTGATATATGTACTGAACGTCGACTAATCGCTATACGTCGATAAGTGGGAGTTGTGCATATCTGTGATCTGTGATGTTGGATTGTGTATATGAACCTGTTGGATTGTCGCGGATGAATAGCCGGGGTTGTGAGATGAGAATTTCTTTATCTTTCATTTGATGTAAATTGTAAATTGATGTAATATTATTTTATGGGCCGCACATCTGGGTTGAGGTTGTAGCCGCCATTGTATATTATTTCTTTTACTGTTTTTTGCTCCTAGGATAGACCCAAGGAGGGGTGCATAAACTACCAGGTACTTTGAAGTGCCGAGTGGCCTACTCACGTTGTTGAGGGAGGTTGCTTCACTTCGGGTACTTGGCGGGTAGTTTCCCGCACCCGTAGGGGTCTAAGGTGGGGGTTTGGCTATTCATCGCGACCGTGTAATCCGTCTTTCGTTGCATGCTCGAATGAAACGCGGATTCCTAGCATATCCAATGTGTTCATCTGTGATCTAGAATGGCTATCATTGCATCTGACGAATGTATATATCTATATATGATATCTAGTAGGCGTTGCTTATGTTTTTCATCCGCGCTAGTCCAGCCCCCGCTCTGTCGTTAGTTAAGTAACCTAACGGGTGATGACGGGGCCCAGTGGCGAATGCGGATGGCATAAGCGTACGTTATATTTTCGTTGTTTTCTGCAATGGTAGAATTAACTTAACTGATGGGACGCATTATATTAATGCAAAGAAAAACAAACCTAAAAGATATTGTTGGAACCAAGTTTTAAAAACAGACATTACAGACGTTCCTTTTTGCTTTGCACAGTGGTATTCAGTTTGGAATATCCAGCACCTCATTCGATGAGGCAAGGGCCGAGGTCCCTTTATCGGGAGTAACCCCTTGAGTAAAAGTTTGCGTCAACGTAATACTTTCACTATAGTCGATTATTCTTGCTTTGCATCGCGGGTATTCAGTTGGAATATCCTGCACCTCATTCTACGAGGAAAGAGTCGAGATCCCTTCACCGGGAAGTGACCTCTTTAGCAAAAGTTTTCGCCACTATATATATTTGTAAAACCACTCAGGTTCCTTCAACGATATCAAGTTCATTACGTTAACGGGTTTTTCGCTAATAACCCAGCCGTAGCCCTCCGTCATTTCTTACAAGTAACACTTAGTATTCGTGCTGCGTTTGTTGACTCTGTCAAGGCGTAGTGTACGGTAGCTGAGTGGTGCTTGTTTGTAGCACTATATGGGATTGGTTTAGGACAGTCGTATAACTTTGTTGACTCCGTCAAGGATTATGCGGGTGGGTTTAATGCAATCCAGATAATGACGGGTTGAACTTGACTAGGACTCTTTGATTTGTTGACTCCGTCAAGGTTACTAGGGTCCTAAGGGCAAAAACCACATCGGGAGTTTCAAATATACAAGAAACTTGCAGATTTAGCATACCTTCTGGAGTGTGGTGACTAGAGTGGATTCCATCTAGGTCATCACACAATGATAGTTGGATTCCGATCCCACTGATGAGTTGGATTACTCTCGGAAGATTATTTCACTTAACAATCAATGCTATAAACCAAGTAGGTGTCTAGAACGGTGTTAGCGGTGGCTACGCCTCCAGGGAAAAGAGGTTATGTAATTAAGGAACTTCGCGAAAGCGTTGGAAAACCTCCCTCGAAAGTACCAACACTAGCCTGGCTGAAAGGTTAAGCAAGTATTGTGACGTGCGATTAATCCTGACTAGTTCTTCTTTTAGGGTTTGAAGAAGAATTTGAGGAAACAGTGGGAGCCATCCTGGTTAGATAAATTAATAACCAATCTAATCTTGCTAGAGCGCACGCTGAGTGTTTCTTTTCTCTCTCTCCAGGTAGCAACTATTTCACGCCCTAATCAAGATAATAAAATGTATCGCTTGACCGATCCGAATTCTTATTCGGGGCTGGGGAATATCGGTTCGGCTCTAACTTACGACAACAGTCATAAGTATGAGCAAGGGAAAGAGGATTGTATGGATTCCAAGGATACCCAGTTGAAGAAGAAGCATAATATTGCATCTGCATCTACTTTAGGTGTTCTTGTAATTGAGAACTGCTTTTCGGTCAGCCCTACCTCCTGGGTACTTGATACCGGATCAGGATCTCATATCTGTAATTTATTGCAGGGACTGAGAAAAAGTAGAAAGTTGCACCTGGTGATATGTCCCTCATGGTAGGTAACGGAGCACAAGTTAATGCTGCAGCCGTCGGTGAATATCACTAGTGTTGCCAAATGGCAATACTATGATTTTGAGCAATTGCTACTATGTACCTTCCATGGTTTGCAACATAATATCAGTGTCTTTACTTGATAAAGATGGATATAACTTTGTTCTTGATAGAAATATCATGAACATTTACCTTGATAAGGTACTGGTTGCAGAAGGTACACTGTGTAATGGTATCTATGTTCTAAATCATAATACAGTTCTCAATGTACAAAACACACGCAAGAGGAAGAGTTTAGATACGAGCGAATCCTACTTGTGGCATTGTAGACTTGGTCATATCGGAGAGAAAAGACTAAGTAAGTTGCATAAAGATGGACTCTTGAATACGTTCGAATTTTCATCTTATGAAACTTGTCAGTCTTGTCTCAAAGGAAAGATGACCAAATCTCCGCTTACCGGACATAGAGAAAGGGCAGCAGAGCTCTTGGGACTCATACACAGTGATGTGTGTGGTCCGATGTCTATACATGCAAGGGGTGGGTTCTTGTACTTCATCACATTCACTGACGATCTCTCTAGATTCGGATATGTGTATCTTATGAAACACAAATCTGAAGCTTTTGAGAAATTCAAGGAATTCAGAAACGAAGTAGAGAACCAGACTGGCAAAAGTATCAAGATCCTCCGATCGGATAGGGGAGGGGAGTACTTAAGCAAGGAATTCCTAGATTACTTAAAAGAGAATGGAATTCTCTCTCAGCTTACTCCTCCTTATACACCACAGCACAATGGTGTATCGGAGCGGAGGAATCGTACCCTATTGGATATGGTTCGCTCCATGATGAGTAGTGCTGAGTTTCCTCTTTCATTCTGGGGACATGCGCTTCAGACAGCGGCATACCTACTGAACTACGTTCCATCCAAATCTGTGCCTAAGACTCCATATGAAGTATGGAGTGGACGAAATCCATATCTTAAGCGATTTAAGATATGGGGTTGTCCGGCCTATGTGAAAACACAGAAACCGGACAAGCTAGAGGCACGGTCAGTTCTATGTAAATTTGTGGGATATCCTAAAGATTCACTAGGATATCTGTTCTACCACACTGAGGAACAGAAGGTGTTTGTATCTCGCCATGCTACCTTTTTAGAAAGGGAGTTTTTTGCAAAAGAAACTAGTGGGAGTTCGGTAGAACTGGGAGAAATCCATGAACCATAAAATGTAACTGAAGATTTGGAGGAACCACTGGATTCAATAACCCCAGACGAACCTCAGCCACTCCGCAGATCTGGTAGGATTTCTCATCTGCCCGAGAGATACTACGGTTTTCTCATAGACGGGGATCGAGAGGATTGCATCTTGGAAGAAGATGATCCTACCAGTTTCAGGCAGGCCATTATCAGTAGGGACTCTGATAAGTGGCTGGATGCTATGCTATCCGAAATGGAGTCCATGTACACCAATAAAGTGTGGACCTTGGATATTGCTCCACCTGGGTAAAACCCGTTGGATGCAAATGGATCTACAAAAGGAAACTTGGTGTAGATGGGCAGGTGGAAACCTATAAGGCTAGACTCGTTGCAAAAAGGTTTTCGTCAAAGACCTGGTTTGGACTATGACGAAACTTTTTCTCCAGTGGCTATGCTCAAATCCATTCGAATCCTACTTGCCATTGCTGCCTTCCATGACTATGAGATCTGGCAGATGGACGTAAAAACGGCTTTTCTAAACGACAGTTTGGAAGAGTGCGTTTATATGAATCAGCCAGAAAGTTTTGTAGACAGTGGGAGCAGTGGGAAGGTGTTCAAGTTGGTTAAATCCATTTATAGATTAAAGCAGGCATCGCGGAGCTGGAACATCTGTTTTGATGAGGCAATCAAGGAATTTGATTTCATCAAGAACGAAGACGAACCTTGTATTTATAAGAAGATTGTAGGACGAACTGTCGTATTCCTAGTCTTGTACGTGGACGACATTCTTTTGATAGGAAATGATGTTCCTATGGTACAATCGGTCAAGCTATTCTTGTCACAACGGTTCTCCATGAAGGACCTGGGTGATGCCATATGCATACTGGGGATCAGGATCTACAGAGATAGATCCAAGAGATTACTGGGACTTTCGCAGTCCAGGTACATAGAGACCATACTAAAGAGATTTAGTATGGAAGATTCCAAACGTGGTAATATACCAGCATTGCACGGAATCACCCTCTCCAAGAAGATGTCTCCCAAGACTGACGAGGAGAGGGTTCGCATGAGCACTATACCCTACGCTTCGGCGGTAGGATCTATAATGTATGCGATGCTATGTACAAGACCAGATGTAGCTTACGCACTAAGCGTGGTGAGCCGGTATCAGTCAGACCCAGGTGAGAACTACTGGACAGCAGTGAAGAACATTCTCAAGTACCTAAGAAGGACTAAGGAGATGTTCCTGGTTTACGGTAATGGAGACCTCAGGGTCGAGTCCTTTACCGATTCAAGCTTCCAGAGTGACAAGGACGACAGCAAGTCTATCTCGGGTTTTGTGTTTACCCTCAACGGATGGGCGGTGTGTTGGAAAAGTTCCAAATAGGATACCGTCGCAGACTCGACGATGGAGGCTGAATACATTGCTGCAAGCGATGCCGCAAAAGAGGCGGTCTGGATAAAGAAGTTCATTAGTGAACTTCAGGTGGTTCCATCCATTATTGACCCAATACTTTTGTATTGCGATAACAATGGGGCTATAGCTTTAGCGAAGGAACCACGGTCCCATCAGAAATCCAGACACATCTTAAGGAGGTATCACCTGATTAGGGAGATCATTGATCGCCAGGAGATCGAGGTACGGAGGGTGGACACTAAAAACAACACGGCGGATCCATTCACAAAGGCCTTCCCTCAAACACAGTTTGAGCGACTTTTTGAGCTATTGGGTATGCGGTACGCCAGCAGCTGTCCTTAGTGCAGACGTTGGGTATGCGGTACACCAATTACTGGCCTTTAGTGCAAGTGGGAGATTGTTGGATATGTATGCCCTAGAGGCTATTATTGAATAGTACTAGTTTGTATATTACATTTTGGAAGCTTGGGATATATACATGGATTGACGACAGTCTTGCTCGATATAGTAGTATGCTACTTGGTTTGTATCTATCTCAATATGTGTATATGTTTCTTTTAACATATTGCTAATATATATTGATGGAGCCCCCAGGATCTTTGCTTGACTACCGGCGTTGTGATGGAGATCACACTAGTGGGGGCTGGGTAGTCTATAAGCACATCCTTATACAGGTCTCTAGTCGTAGGATTATCGAGACTGGGCATCGATACTCCAGAGTAGACTGGTGTATACGCTTCTCATCCCAGCAGGGGAGATGGTCTGTCCCATAGCCATCAGTAGTCGTACTGGAGATAGTATGCAGGTGCTCGTTGGGTTACGAGTACACTGGACAGGACTCGTTGGGAACTGTTAGTTGGTATTATACCTATCGTCAGGTAGCAGTTTCCAGGTGACATGAGTACAGCTTAGTTCGTTGACTTGACACTGCTACTTCGCCTCAAGTGTGCTCCCACTGTTCTTTGATTGCTACCCTACTACGGATTTATTGAGTCGTGCAAACAGGTAGTAGTTAGGTGCAGTCCCGAAGCACTTGGAGGCAGTGGCGGCTAGACAGGATTCTTCTCTCCCGGTATTGGGGGTTGATATCGCGCTGTGTCTAGGAGAGCCATTACACAAAGTCCCTGGCCAGGGCAAGCGAGATTTACTGGTAGTGTTTCCAGTAGTTTCTCAGGGTATTCTGGGCTACACTCCGACACGACTTGTACCGCTATTAGGGGACTGACGTTTACCGCCCCCTAGGCCTGACATGCGATACTCTCAGATGAACAGATTGGATTGTACGGAGATTGTCACATTCAGGCTCAGTAGGAGTTCGGATGGGTTCACCTCATCGGTCTTCTTATCGGCATCTACCTAGGGACCGTTACGTACAGCTAGTACCGCTTGCGGCCTGTGGTTAAACCCACTGCCAGAGTAGTGTTGAGTCTTTAGAGTCCCACATAGAGGGTTGTTCGCCTTTGGGCAAAACAGAGTAGAGGTCGCATGGTTTTGCGACAGGGTTCGTTCACATACGCTCACTGTGCACGTTTGGTGTCCGGGCAGTTTTTAATAGCGGGCTTTGGTTTAAGCCAGATCCTAGTATTTGTTCTGGGATTGGTTTTGTCTCATTGTATTCGTGTTCCTCGAAACACGGATGCGGGTGTGTATGCACAGTTGACAGAGGCAGAGGAATCTCATTAGGGTTTTTGACAGTTGACTTTTTCTAAACCCTAATGAGAATGAGAAATATGATTAATAATATTAATTAAGGATAATTGTGCCATGGTTAGGTTGACCATTTGACTTTTGTTGACCATTTGACCATGATCATTTCTTTTGCAAGATACTTCTTGATTCTTGCAAATTGCATTAAATGTAAAATGATAATGGTCATTTCAACTAACCATCACAATTTTCTTGAGTTATTATTATTACTATTCTCATATGAGAGCATGGTGGTGATTCTTGCTCATTCTCTCTTGCTCCTTCTTGATAGTTATATGTATGCCCTAGAGGCCATTACTGTACATACGATATATATTGTAGTGGATGCTAGGACATATATAGGGAGGACTTTCTTGCTCGACATGATAGTATGCTATCTGGTTATACTTTATCTTAATATGTACTCTGATTGTCTCTATATTACATGTTGGTAAAGCCCTTAGGATATGTACTCGACTACTGGGACTATGATGAGATCATACTAGTGGGGACACGGTAGTCGGCGAGTACATCCTATGACTGTTCCTAGTCGAGGGTGTATCGAGACAGGGCATCGATACACCAGAGTAGACTAGCGTATACGCATCTTGACCCATATGATGGGCGATGGATGATCCCATATCCATCGGTGTTTGACATCAAGGATAGTGTACGGGTGCTCAGTGGAGACTGGGTATACTGGACGGACTCGCCGAGAACTCCCAGATGGTATTATACCTCACGTCAGATGGCAGTTCTCCGGTGACACTGGTACAGAGTAGTCTGTTGACCCGAGATCGTCATAGAGTCTTGTGTGATTCCCACTGTGCTTTGATTTCCATCATACCACGTCTAAGAGGGCGTGCAAAAAGGTGGCTTTTGGGTACAGTCCCGAATCACATGGAGGCAATGAGCGATAGGAGGGGATTCGTCTCTCCCGGTATAGGGAGTTGATGTTGTGCTGTGTTCGATTGGATATAACTGGAAATCCCTGGCCAGGGTTGCTGAGATTTACTGGTAAGTGTTATCAGTAGTTTCTTGAACTGTTATAGACCTCATATCGACACGACTTATCAAGCTACTGGGGTCTGACGTTTACCACCCCTAGACAAGATATGCAACATATCAGACGACGAGACCGGACTGTACGGGAGTATTACTGATTGGATTCACAGGAGAATGTACAGGCTTGCTTGTTGATCTTCTAAGCGCTCAATACCTGGGTAGCTGTTACGTTTAGCTGACCGCTTGCAGCTTGTGGGTGTTTGATATGATCATCACCTACTGCCGGCGTATTGACGATTCTTTAGAGTCCTACACAGAGGTTTCTTGGCTCAGGAAAAATGGAGTAGGAGCACATATGTGATATGTGCGGGATCGAGGATAATGCGGTATGTGATACCGTATTGGATTCTCGCGATATGAGATATCGACCGGGTATATGTGATATAGCCGGGTCATCGTATTAGTCGGTTATATGCGATATAGCCGGATTGTCGGATCAAGTGTTGATTCGATAATTTAATGTATAATAATATATATGATATATTAAATTACATTAACTAATATTAGCTCACTAAAAGATTCTTTTTCTCACTCGGGTAATACATTGATATATATGTGATATATGTTAATTGTATTATTTTATTTTGTTACGATAAATATTATATATGTGATATATAATATTGTAGCATGATATGATAACTAATGCAACATGTTTTGCGGAGTTTAAACATGGTTAGGGTTTGGATTAGGGTTAAGACTTCTAGTAGATTCTAGAAACTTTTCTTTTGTCTTTGAAAAGATATTATGCTAGATATTTTCAAATGACTCATTCTTAACTCAACCCAAACCCTAGCCCTAGTTAAATCTCTACAAGGGTTTAGTTGACCATGGTTGCATTATTCATCATATTTATCTTTACATTATTCATCACAAAAAGGATTGATCATTATTCATTCATCTTCTTCCTTGAGTTCTTCATGAAAAGCTTCACTAGCTTTTTCAAAAGTGATGTTTATATGTGAGAAAATGAAAACAAAAGAGAGCAAAAATCCTACTTCATTATCCTCATCTATCCTTGCCATTTAGATGAGGGTGTTCACATCATTTAGTGAGTGAGAGCTTGTGTTATGGAAACTTCAAGGTAGATCATCTTTATTATCGAAGATCGGAAGCAAGCTTGTACCTTTCTCTTCGTGGAGCCTCTCGAGAGTCCGGAACATGATGATCGCAGCTAAGAGACCTCAACACGGAGCTTATGAAGTGAAGGACCGAATTTACAAAGGTTGTAATCTCTCTCACTTAGTGTTAAAGTGTTTCACATACTTGTTTTCGCATAAACTCTAGTTTAAAGATCCGGCTTTTGGTTGTTCGGCAAGGCTAAAATTTTAATCGGGCATGGTTGATGCCTCGCAGACCCATGTGCACATGCATAGCAACCCTACAGTGGTATAAGAGCCAAGCTAGAGCTTTAGGCGAAGTCTGAGCGAAGTTTAAAGTCCGATCGACCCGGAAACCCCGATGTTTATCCCTTTCTGGACATTTTTCAAAAATATGTTTTTTTATGAATTAAAAATGCTCAGAAAAACAAGCAGGAAAAACTAAGAATTACTGTGAAGTACGGTCCACTAAGTCACTCACATGACCGCGGAACCGCTGCCAAATCAAGGTTTTGGCGGCGGTTCCGCGGCCAAAATTTGGACTTAGTCCCTCATATTTCATATATTTATTCTTAGGTCCTTTATTGTCATTTTTTTCTAGGAATTTTTTAATTTCACTCAAGTGTTGAGTTTTCTAGGATTGTATTGGGGACTCGTTGATTCGATCAGATAATTTAACTTTGTTTAGTTTGTCCGGGTAATTTTTAGATCGTGTTAAAAAGTTCAACTGGATATCAATAACTCACTTTTTCCCCTGCCGGAAAATTTCCAAGCGTTGGATTTTTTCCGTAGTTTAAGAACGTTCTAAGTCGTGCAAGTAACGCGGTGAACCCTATAGAAGACAACAAACCTTAACTCGATTATGTGACCGTCTTGAACTGCCTCTGAACCTTAGGGTTTGTGGCAGTACGGCGTGCCACATGTGAGGCGTTGGCTTGACCCTTCTACGGCTGGACCATTGGTACTGTAGCATGTGATGGATGTTCTTAAACTAATTTCAAGTGTTGAGAACTATTTGGGAAATCTTGGGTGTTTGATCATTCGATCGGAAAGTTTAACATTGTCTATTTATCTGGAATGTGATACAATATTTGGAATGCACAAATAGTTATGAGATAACTGATTTGAATATTATAAACATAGCAGTTTAGTCTCAGATGATCGGTTGCCACGGAATTTTGATGTGATCAAAAGTCCGTCGCAATCACGTAGCGTACGCGGATACTCGCCGGGTAAACTTAAGAGACAGCCATGCCCCATAGCCCCGACTAAGTGACTGTAGGAGAACCCCGTCGCCAAAAGCATCCGTCCGGGTGCTCGCGGCAGCGGTGTTCCGCCTTAGTGCACTTCGTCGACGGTATCGGGGGTGCGGCCGTCTACTAAAGTTTGTGACGAGCATTCGATCAGTATGTCAGGAATCTTGTTGAATTGCCCGACTTGATATTGGAAAGAGTTTTCGATAATGAGACTAAAATGCGGGGTTTATAATTGTTAGACATGAGATGTCTAAGGAATTCATTTGGTTAGGCATGCGATGTCTAAGTAGATTGCGGATTCCAACTGTTGTAGTTTTACATTTTCTTTTTTGTGACCGTAAGTGTAGTATGTAGTTGTATCGCCGGTTTTCGTTGCTATACATCGACGACAATCAGTGTATGCATACTTACTTACATTGATGACATGTGATGTTATGTGTTGCTGTGATATGTTATATTGGATCGTCGTGTTTGAATAGCTAGGGGTTTTATGTGAGATGAGAGTTTTTTTTATTTTCATTCATGTAAAATTCATTTGTATGTAATATTCTTTTATTGGGACACTTCCGGGCTGAGGATGATGTCACCATTGTATATTATTTACTTTTCCACATTAGGCAGACCCAAGGCGGGGAGCACAAGTAACCGGGTTCTAGGGTCCAGTGGGAGACCATCTCGAGGAGTCGAGACCGGGTCTCCTAACCCTAGAATTGGCAGTGTTGCTTGCCGCTCTCGTAGGGGTCTAGGGATGTGGGTTTGGCTATTCATCACGACCGTGGAATCCGTGTTTTATACAGGCTCGTATTAAAAACACGGACGTCCTAGTATATCCAATATTTCATATATGTTCTTCTGCTGCAATGTTCTGTGATGAGATCATATTACTGCCTGAGACGAATGTTTATATTATATATATGAGATATATATTATATATTGTTGATTTCGTTTCATATCTGATGCTTGTGAAGCATAATAAAATGGGACTTCATTAATGAGATTAATGAAATAAAAGAAACCTAAGATGTTGTAAAAACTTGTTTAAAAACTGGTAGCTCTAGTTCTTACTTTGCATAGCGATGTTCCTTGTAGAACATTCAGCACCTTATTCGATAAGGAAAGAGCCGAGATCCCTTCACCGGGAGTGACCTCTTTAGTAAAACTAGCAGATGCTACAAACTCGGTTTGTCTTTTGATTGCTTCTATAGTTCTTGCTTTGCACAGCGGTATATATGATATATCCTGCATCTTATTCGATGAGGAAAGAGCCGACGATCCCTTCACCGGGAGTGACCTCTTTAGCAAAACTAGAAAAGCCTAAAAAACACTCCATTTAAAATCACTCGATTATACAACGATATCAAGTTCATTACGAAAAGGGTTTTCTTAAAAACCTGTCGTAGCCCTCCGTCATTTCAGATAAGTACTTCATAGTATTCGTGCTGCGTTTGTTGGCTTTCGTCAAGACGTAGTGTGCGGTAGCTATTTATGCTTATTTGTATAAGCATATGATGCGATTGAGTAAGGGTAGTCGTGCGACTTTGTTGGCATTCGTCAAGGGCCGTGCGGGTGGGTTTAATTCAATCGGGAAATGACGGGTTGAACTTGACTAGTAGCCTATGCTTTGCTGGCATTCGTCAAGGTCATAGGACGCTAGGGGTAAAATATTATCGGGTATTTCAAGTGTTGAAATTTTCAATGAGATTGCATACCTTCTATGAGATAGTTGGATCTCGATACCCGCTGCGAGTAAGAGTTACTCCTGGGAGAGTTTTACACATTACAATTAGCCGATCAAGTAGGTGTCTAGAAAGGTGTTAACGGGGTTACGCCCCTGGGAAAATGAGGTTTACCTTAATTAGGTCCGTGTGAAAGCATGGGGCACCTCCCTCAAAGTACCGACACTAGCCTGGCTGAAAGATTGGCGAACTTGTAGCGTGTAATTAATCTCGGCTAGTCTTTCCTTTTAGGGTTTGAAGGAAGATTTGACCAAAAACAGTGAGAGACATCCTGATTAGATATATTAGATAACCAATCTAATCTTGCAAGAGCATATGCTGAGTGTTTTTTTCTCTCTCTCTCCAGGTAGCGACCATATCACGCCTTAATCAAGATAATAATACGGATGTATTGACCGAACCCGCTTGTTATACTGAGCTGGGGAACGTTGGTCCCACTCCAACTTATAATTGTTATAAGACAGAGCAGGATATTGGGGAATACCAGATTTCCCGTGCCGCCCAAACGAAGAAAGTTCATGCTGATGCATCTTCTTCGGGTGTATTCATTACAGAGAACTGTTTCTCAGTATCCTTTACGTCCTAGGTATGAGATACCGGATCATGATCCCACATATGTACTTTGTTACATGGGCTACAGAAAGTTAGAGAACTGAGAATGGGTGATAAGTTTCATGAGACAGAAAACGGTGCAAGTGTTGCAGCCAAGTCTGTTGGTCACTATCACCCTGTATTACCAGAATACATTGATTCTGAACGAATGTTATTAGATACCGAACCTGATATAAAACATCATATCAGTCTCTTTATTAGTAAAGAAAGGATATAATTTTGTATTGATGGATAATGTTTTGAACATTTTCTATATCAAGAGTTGATCGGTTCAGGCACGTTATCTAAAAGCATTGACGTTCTAAATCAAACTACAGTTCTTAATATACAGAACACACACAAGAGGAAGAGTTCAGAAATGAACGAATCCTTCTTGAGGTATTATAGACTAGGTCATATCAATGTGACCCGACTAGCTGAAGTTACATTAAGATGCATATTTAAATCTGTTTGAATTTACATCTTGTGAAACTTGCCAGTCATGTCACAAAGATATGATGACCATAACTCTGTTTATTGGAAACAGAGAAAGAGTTAGTGAACTCTTGGGATTGATACATACTGATGTATGAAGGTCCCCTGTCTACACATGCCAAGACCGGTTTTTTGTACTTCATTACATTTATTGATTATCTCTCAAGATTCAGACATATGTTCCTGTTGAAACACAAGTCCGAAACTTTTGAGAAATTCACAGAATATAATTTAGAAGTAGAGAACCAAAAACGGGTATAAGTATTATGTCCTTTTATGAGATCAAGGAGGAGAATACTTGAGCACGGAATTCCTGGACTATTCTAAAGGAGAATGAGATTCTCTCTCGGCATTACTTCTCCGTATACACCATAGCACGATGGTATATCGGGGCGGAGCAATAGCACCCTATGTGATATGGTGTGCTCTATGATGAGTACTACTGAGTTTCCTATTTCCTTTTGGGAGTTATACGCTTGAGAAGCTGCATACCTATTGAATAGGGTTCAAATCAAATCAGTTGCCTACCACTTCATATGTGATATGGAAAGGGAAGAGCCCATATCTTAAGTTTGTTAAAATTTGGGGTTGTCCGGCCTATGTCTAAAAAGAAAAATCCGGACAAGCTCGAGGCAAAGCCAAATCTGTGGAAATTTGTTGGATATCCCAAGCATTCGTAAGGGAATATCTTCTACCTAACCGAGGAACAAAAGATATTTTTGTTTCTCAACATGCTACCTTTGTGAAAGGGAATTTCTTGTGAAGAAATTAGTGGTCATGAGGTAGAACTGGAAGGAGTTCCAGCTATACAAACTACAGCAGATGATTTGGTAGAACCAAAGGATTCAATAGTTTCCAACGAACCACAGCCTCTCCGCCAATCTAGTAGGGTTCCTCACCTGAGAGATACTTCGGTTTCTCTATGACAGTGGGAACGAGGATTGCATCATGAGATGATGACCCAACTAGTTTCGAGCTGGCCATCAGGAGTGGGACTCTGTAAGAATGGCTAGATGCTTAGTGATCTGAGATGGAATCCTTATAGACCAACAAAGTATGGACTTTGGTTGCTTTATCTGAAGGGTTAAATCCCAATCAGGAGCAAGTATATCTTGAGAAGATTACTTGGTGTACATGGAAAAGTTGAGACTTTCAAAGCTATGCTTAAGTCCATCCAGATCCTACTTGCCACGGCTACATACCATGACTACGATATCTGGTGGTTGGGTGTCATGACTGCTTTTCTAAATGATGTTTTAGAAGATAGCGTCTATAAGTACACAGCCAAAGGGCTTCGTAGACAGTGGGAGCAACGGAAACGTGTGCAAGATGTTTTATGTGATAAAACATGCATCGCGGAGTTGGAACATCTGTTTTGATGTAGTACTCAAAGAGTTTGACTTCATCAAAATGGTAGATGAACCTTGTATATACAAAAAGGTAGTAGAGAGTATGGTGGTGATACTCGTAGAGTACGTGGATGACATACTCTTGATAGGGAAGGAGTTTCCTATGCTACGCTCAGTCAATCTCCGCTTATCACAAGGATTCTCCATATAGGATCAAAATGATACCTACTAAATCCAGGGTTTTGGATCTATGAGATAGATCTAATTGGATGTTAGGATACACACTAGTTGTAGTGAGATGGTATCAATCGATCCTGGGAAAATCACTGGAAAGGTTCCAGGGTGATAAGGACGACTGAATGTCAGTCGCAGGCATTGTCTTTACCCTCAGTAGAGGGACGGTATGTTGGAAGAGTTCCAAGCTAGATACCGTGACATACTAGATGATTAAAGGCAAGATACATCGTTACCAATGATGCTACCAAAGAGGCAGTCTGGATATATATAAGTTCATGAGATGAACTTCGTTCCTACCATTGTGAGACAATAGAGTTGTGGCTTTTACCAAGGAACCCCCCGTCCCATCAGAAATCCAGATATAATTCTTAGGAGTATCACCTGATCATGGAGATGGTTGATCTCCAGGGAGATCAAGGTTAGGAGAGTAGACATAGAGGACAACAGCGCGGATCAATTCATAAAGGCCTTTTTCCCAGTAGAGACTTTTATGGGATGGTTGAGTATGAGATACTGCAACCACAGCTAATTGTTGGGTATGTGATACCACAACAGATGGCCCTAGTGAAAGTGGGAGATTGTTAGTTATATGTTTGCCCTAGAGGCCATTACTGTACATACGATGTATATTGTAGTGGATGCTAGGACATATATAGGGAGGACTTTCTTGCTCAACATGATTGTATGCTATCTGGTTGTACTTTATCTTAACATGTACTCTGATTGTCTCTATATTACATGTTGGTAAAGCCCTTAGGATATGTACTCGACTACTGGGACTATGATGAGATCATACTAGTGGGGCTACGGTAGTCGGCGAGTACATCCTATAACTGTTCCTAGTCGAGGGTGTATCGAGACAGGGCATCGATACACCAGAGTAGACTAGCGTATACGCATCTTGACCCATTTGATGGACGATGGATGATCCCATATCCATCGGCGTTTGACATCAAGGATGGTGTACGGGTGCTCAGTGGAGACTGGGTACACTGGACGAACTCGCCGATGTTAGTTATATGTATGCCCTAGAGGCCATTACTGTACATTGGATGTATATTGTAGTGGATGCTGGGACAATATAGGGAGGACTTTCTTGCTCGACATGATAGTATGCTATCTGGTTACTCTTTACCATAACGTGTACACTGATTGTCTCTCTGTTACATGTTGGTAAAGCCCTTAGGATGTGTACTTGACTACCTGGACTATGATGCGGATTATACTAGTGGGGACATGGTAGTCCATAAGTACATCCTTCAAAGTCCCTAGTCGTGGGTGTATCGAGACGGGGCATCGATATACCAGTGTAGACTAGCGTATACCTTCTCGACCCATACAGATGGGCGATGGATGATCCCATATCCATTGGTGTTTGACATCAGAGATGATATACGGGTGCTCAGTAAAGACTGGGTACACTGGACGGACTCGCCGAGAACTCCCAGATGGTATTATACCTTACGTCAAATGGCAGTTCTCTGGTGACACTGGTATAGAGTAGTCTGTTGACCCGAGATCGTCATAGAGTCTTGTGTGGTTCCCACTGTGCTTTGTTTTCCATCTTACCACGTCCAAGAGGGCGTGCAAAACGGTGGTTTTTGGGTACAGTCCCGAGTCACATGGAGGCAATGAGCGATAGGAGGGGATTCGTCTCTCCCGGTATAGGGAGTTGATGTTGCGCTGTGTTCGATTGGCTATAACCGGAAATCCCTGGCCAGGGTTGCTGAGATTTACTGGTAAGTGTTACCAGTAGTTTCTCGAATTGTTATAGACCTCATATCGACACGACTTATCGAGCTATTGGGGTCTGACATTTACCACCCCTAGGCGAGATATGCGACATATCAGACGATCAGACCGGACTGTACGGTAAGTGTTACTGGTTGGATTCACAGGAGTGTGAGCGGGCTTGCTTGTCGATCTTCTGATCGCTCAATACCCGGGTGGCCGTTACGTTTAGCAGACCGCTTGCGGCTTGTGGGTGTTTGATATGATCATCACCTGCTGCCGGCGTATTGACGAGTCTTTAGAGTCCTACACAGAGGTTTCCTGGCTCAAGCGAAACGAAATAGGAGCGCATATGGGATATGTGCGGGACCGAGAATAATGCGTGTATGTGATACCGTATTTCATTCTCGCGATGAATGTGTCGAATGGTTGTATGCGATATAACCTAGTTATCGAATCAAGGATTGATTCGATAAATCGATACATTGTATATTAGTCGGTTGTATGCGATATGACCGAATCGTTAAATCAAGTGTTGATTTAATAATTTAATGTATAATTATATATTTGATATATTACTTTGCATTAACTAATATTGGTTCACTTTAAATGGATTTTCTCACTTGAAGTTCACAAGTTGTATATGTGATATACTTTTGTGCACTTGGATGTATCATGTTTGATGATACATGTTTGCTAGGGTTATTTTGTAAAGAATTAAACCTTGGTTAAGTAAATGGTTAGGGTTTTTATTTTATCATTCATTTATCTTTTTAATTTAGATTAAAAAGTAATGGCAAAAGAAAACAAAATGGTTTTCTTTCTTTCTTTCTTTCATGAAGCTTGTTGAAGCTTCATGAAGCTTTGACCAAGTGACCATTTTGTCTTCATGTTTAACCCTAACCATTCATCTAACCTTAGTCAATTCTCTACACTTAACCATGGTTCATTTTATGATAAGTATTCATTTTCTTTTGTTTTTAATTAACTTATCATAACATTATCATCTTCTTCATCTTCATCTTCAAGATGAAGAAGCTTGATTCCATCAATGGTGATTTGATGAAATGAGTGAGAAATCAAATTCTAAAGTGAACCCACATCCTATTTCTTCATTCTCTACCTCTTGCCAAGTAGTATAGGGTGTTCTCTTCACAAGTTTCATGACTTGGTGAAGTGGGAGCTTGATCTAGTGATGCCTCGACGTAGATCATCTTCGGCACGAAGCCGACGACCTTGCCCGCCCATTTCTCCGATGAAGCCGACGCTAGAGCCCGGGATTCCATTTGGACAGCGAGGAGACTTCATTGCGGAGCTATGGAGGTGGAGAACCGGATCTACAAAGGTTGTATTTCCGTTCTTATAGTTTAGTTATTAACTAGTTGCATTGCTTCGCCTAGAATTCTAGTTAACGATCCGTATTAGGGTTTCTCGGCACCCGTAAAATTTGAAATTGGCATGGTTGATGCCTTGTGAGACTTCATTGGCGTGCCTAGGAACCCTACAGCCGAGAACTCCCAGATGGTATTATACCTCACGTCAGATGGCAGTTCTCCGGTGACACTGGTACGGAGTAGTCTGTTGACCCGAGATCGTCATAGAGTCTTGTGTGATTCCCACTGTGCTTTGATTTCCATCATACCACGTCCAAGAGGGCGTGCAAAAAGGTGGCTTTTGGGTACAGTCCCGAATCACATGGAGGCAATGAGCGATAAGAGGGGATTCGTCTCTCCCGGTATAGGGAGTTGATATTGTGCTGTGTTCGATTGGCTATAATTGGAAATCCCTGGCCAGGGTTGCTGAGATTTACTGGTAAGTGTTATCAGTAGTTTCTCGAACTGTTATAGACCTCATATCGACACGACTTATCAAGCTACTGGGGTCTGACGTTTACCACCCATAGGCGAGATATGCAACATATCAGACGACGAGACCGGACTGTACGGGAGTATTACTGATTGGATTCACAGAAGAATGTACAGGCTTGCTTGTTGATCTTCTGAACACTCAATACTTGGGTAGCTGTTACGTTTAGCTGACCGCTTGCAGCTTGTGGATGTTTGATATGATCATCACCTACTGCCGGCGTATTGACGATTCTTTAGAGTCCTACACAGAGGTTTCTTGGCTCAGGCAAAATGGAGTAGGAGCACATATGTGATATGTGCGGGATCGAGGATAATGCGGTATGCGATACCGTATTGGATTCTCGCGATATGAGATATCGGCCGGGTATATGTGATATAGCCGGGTCATCGTATTAGTCGGTTATATGCGATATAGCCGGATTGTCGGATCAAGTGTTGATTCGATAATTTAATGTATAATAATATATATGATATATTAAATTACATTAACTAATATTAGCTCACTAAAAGATTATTTTTCTCACTCGGGTAATACATTGATATATATGCGATATATGTTAATTGTATTATTTTATTTTGTTACGATAAATATTATATATGTGATATATAATATTGTAACATGATATGATAACTAATGCAACATATTTTGTGGAGTTTAAACATGGTTAGGGTTTGGATTAGGGTTAAGACTTCTAGTATATTCTAGAAGCTTTTCTTTTGTCTTTGAAAAGATATTATGCTAGATATTTCAAATGACTCATTCTTAACTCAACCCAAACCCTAACCCTAGTTAAATCTCTATAAGGGTTTAGTTGACCATGGTTGCATTATTCATCATATTTATTTTTACATTATTCATCACAAAAAGGATTGATCATTATTCATTCATCTTCTTCCTTGAGTTCTTCATGAAAAGCTTCACTAGCTTTTTCAAAAGTGATGTTTATATGTGAGAAAATGAAAACAAAAGAGAGCAAAAATGCTACTTCATCATCCTCATCTATCCTTGCCATTTAGATGAGGGTGTTCACATCATTTAGTGAGTGAGAGCTTGTGTTATGGAAACTTCAAGGTAGATCATCTTTGTTATCGAAGATCGGAAGCAAGCTTGCATCTTTCTCTTCGTGGAGCCTCTCGAGAGTCCAGAACACGATGATCGCAGCGAAGGGACCTTAACACGGAGCTTATGAAGTGAAGGACCGAATCTACAAAGGTTGTAATCCCTCTCACTTAGTGTTAAAGTGTTTAACATACTTGTTTTCGAATAAACTCTAGTTTAAAGATCCGGCTTTGGGTTGTTCGGCATGGCTAAAATTTTAATCGGGCATGGTTGATGCCTCGTAGACCCTTGTGCGCGTGCATAGCAACCCTACACTTCTCTCTCATGCAAAGCTCTCCCTCTTCCTCTCTCAAAGCTCTCTTCTTTCATGTGTTGAAAAACATGAGTTTTGTGAGATAAAACCATCAAGACAACTCTCTACTCATTCTAGGGTTCTTAGTCTAGCAAGCCAAGCACTCTAGTTATCTCTTGGTTGAGGTAGGAGCTCAAGGTAGAGGCCTTCGGATGGATATTTCTTTGGCAAAGAGAAGACGAAGAGGAGGAGCCGTCTACACCATTCCAAGGAGCAAGCAAGAAGGAGGACCACAACAAGAAGAGAAGGAGTTCAAGATTTAGGTATAACCGTTAGTTATATGTATGCCCTAGAGGCCATTACTGTACATATGATGTAATTGTAATGGATGCTTGGACATATATAGGGAGGACTTTCTTGCTCGACATGATAGTATGCTATCTGGTTGTACTTTATCTTAACATGTACTTTGATTGTCTCTATGTTACATGTTGATAAAGCCCTTAGGATATGTACTCGACTATTGGGACTATGCTGAGATCATACTAGTTGGGCCAGGGTAGTCGACGAGTACATCCTATAACTGTTCCTAGTCGAGGGTGTATCGAGACAGGGCATCGATACACCAGAGTAGACTAGCGTATACGCATCTTGACCCATATGATGGGCGATGGATGATCCTATATCCATCGGTGTTTGACATCAAGGATGGTGTACGGGTGCTCAGTAGAGACTGGGTATACTGGACGGACTCACCGAGAACTCCTAGATGGTATTATACCTCATGTCAGATGGCAGTTCTCCGGTGACACTGGTACAGAGTAGTCTGTTGACCCGAGATCGTCATAGAGTCTTGTGTGATTCCCACTGTGCTTTGATTTCCATCATACCACGTCCAAGAGAGCGTGTAAAAAGGTGGCTTTTGGGTACAGTCCCGAATCACATGGAGGCAATGAGCGATAGGAGGGGATTCGTCTCTCCCGGTATAGGGAGTTGATGTTGTGCTCTGTTCGATTGGCTATAACTGGAAATCCCTGGCAAGGGTTGCTGAGATTTACTGGTAAGTGTTACTAGTAGTTTCTCGAACTGTTATAGACCTCATATCGACACGACTTATCAAGCTACTGGGGTCTGACGTTTACCACCCCTAGGAGAGATATGCGACATATCAGATGACGAGACCGGACTGTACGTGAGTGTTACTGATTGGATTTACAGGAGAATGTACAGGCTTGCTTGTTGATCTTCTGAGCGCTCAATACCTGGGTGGCTGTTACGTTTAGCTGGCTGCTTGCAGCTTGTGGGTGTTTGATATGATCATCACCTACTGCCGGTGTATTGACGATTCTTTAGAGTCCTACACAGAGGTTTCTTGGTTCAGGCAAAATGGAGTAGGGACACATATGTGATATGCGTAGGACCGAGGATAATGCGATATGCGATATATAATATTGTAACATGATGTGGTTATTAATGCAACATGTTTAGTTGAGATTAAACATGGTTAGGGTTTGATTTGGGTTAAGCTTTTCTAGAAGTTTCTAGAAGCTTTCTTTTTTGTTTTGGAAAAGATATTTGTGTTGATATTTTAAGTGACTCATCTTTAACTCAACCCAAACCCTAGCCCTAGTTAAATCTCTACAAAGGTTTGTTTGACCATGGTTGCATTTCTAACCTTATCATAACTTTCATTATTCATTACAAAGGATTACTATTCTTCTTCTTCTTCATCTTTGAGCTTCATGAAAAGCTTTCTAGGTTTTTCTTATGTGATGAAAATGAGTGAGAAATAGAAAATAAATGAGAGCATAAATCCTATTTCATCATCCTCATCTATCCTTGCCATTTAGATGAGGGTGTTCACTTCATTAAGTGAGTGAGAGCTTGTGTTAATGAAACTTCAAGGTAGATCATCTTTGTTATCGAAGATCGGAAGCAAGCTTGCATCTTTCTCTTCTCGGAGCCTCTCGAGAGTCCGGAACACGATGATCGCAACGAAGGGACCTCAACACGGAGCTTAAGAAGTGAAGGACCGGATCTACAAAGGTTGTAATCTCTCTCACTTAGTGTTAAAGTGTTTAACATGCTTGTTTTCACCTAAACTCTAGTTTAAAGATCCGGCTTTGGGTTGTTCGGCACGGCTAAATTTTAAATCGGGCATGGTTGATGCCTCGTAGACCCTTATGCGTGTGCCTAGTAACCCTACAGTGCGGTTCCGCGGCCAAACAGTGGAATCATGGCACGCGTTTTGCACAATAATGTCCGTATGTAACTCCTGATTGTTCTGGGAATTTTTAATTCTACTCAAGTGTTGAGTTTTCTGGGTTGTATTGGGGACTCGTTGATTCTATCGGATATTTTAATTTCGTTTATTTTTTTCCCGATAATTTTAGAAACTGTTAAAAAGTTCGAACGGATATCAATAACTCACTTTTTCCCCTGTCGGAAATTTTTTCGAAAGTTGGATTTTTTTTCTCGAGTTTGAAACTTCCGGAAAATCATGCAAGTTACGCAGTGGTCCCTCTAGAAGAACACAAACCTTAACTCGATTATGTGACCGTCTGAACCGCCTCTAAAGCTTAGGGTTTGTGGCAGTACGGCGTTGCCACATGTGAGGCGTTGGCTTGACCCTTCTACGGCTGGACCATTGGTACTGTAGCATATGATGGATACTTTTTGAACCCCGCTCAAGTGTTGAGAACAATTTGGGAAATTTTGGGTGTTTTTTTATTCGATCAGAAAGTTTAACATTGTCTATTTATCTGCAATATGATACAATATGTGGAATTCACGTAGTCAGGCATGAAATGCGAAGTATGTGATATTTCGGATTTACGATGTCTAAGGAGATTGTGGTTTCCAAATGTTGTAGTTTTACACTTTCTTTTCTGTGACCATAAGCGTAGTATGTGGTGTATCGCTGGCTTCGTTGCTATAAATCAGCGACAATCGGGATATGCATACTTGCTTACGTTGATGATATGAGATATTATGTGTTGCTGTGATATGTTATATTGGATCGTCGTGTTCTGAATAACCGGGGGTTTTATCTGAGATGAGAGTTTTTTCTTTTTCATTCATGTAAAATTCATTTGTATGTAATATTCTTTTATTGGGGCACTTCCGGGTTGATGATGATGTCACCATTGTATATTATTTACTTTTCCGCATTAGATAGACCCAAGGCGGGGAGCACAAGTAACCGGGTTCTAGGGTCCAGTGGGAGACCATCTCGAGGAGTCGAGACCGGGTCTCCTAACCCTAGAATTGGCAGTGTTGCTTGCCGCTCTCGTAGGGTCTAGGGATATGGGTTTGGCTATTCATCGCGACCGTGGAATCCGTGTTTTATACAGGCTCGTATTAAGACACGGACGTCCTAATATATCCAATATTTCATATATATTTCTTCTGCTACAATGTTCTGTGATGAGATAATATTACTGCCTGAGACGAATGTTTATATTATATATATGAGATATATGTTATATTGCAGATTTCGTTTCAAATGATGATGCTTGTGAAGCATAATAAAATGGGACCTCATTAATGAGATTAATGAAATAAAAGAAACCTAAAAATATTGTAGAAACTTGTTTACAAACTGGTAGCTCTAGTTTTTGCTTTGTATAGCGGTGTTCCTTGTAGAACATCCAGCACCTTATTCGATAAGGAAAGAGCCGAGATCCCTTCACCGGGAGTGAGCTCTTTAGCGAAACTAGCAGATGCTACATACTCGGTTTGTCTTTTGATTGCTTCTATAGTTTATGCTTTGCATAGTGGTATTTGTGAAATATCCTGCACCTTATTCGATGAGGAAAGAGCCGACGATCCTTTCACCGGGAGTGACCTCTTTAGCAAAACTAGAAAAGCCTAAAAAACACTCCATTTAAAATCACTCGATTCTACGACGATATCAAGTTCATTACACAAAGGGTTTTCTTAAAAACCTGTCGTAGCCCTCCATCATTTCAGATAAGTACTTCATAGTATTCGTGCTGCGTTTGTTGGCTTTCGTCAAGGCGTAGTGTGCAGTAGCTATTTATGCTTATCTGTATAAGCATATGATGCGATTGAGTTAGGGTAGTCGTGCGACTTTGTTGGCTTTCGTCAAGGGCCGTGCGGGTGGGTTTAATTCAATCGGGAAATGACGGGTTGAACTTGACTAGTAGCCTATGGTTTGTTGGCTTTCGTCAAGGTCATAGGATGCTAGGGCTAAAATATTATTGGGAATTTCAAGTGTTGAAATTTGCAATGAGATTGCATACCTTCTATGAGATAGTTGGATCCCGATACCCGCTGCGAGTAAGAGTTACTCCTGGGAGAGTTTTACACATTACAATTAGCCGATAAAGTAGGTGTCTAGAAAGGTGTTAACAGGGTTACACCCCTGGGAAAACGAGGTTTACTTTAATTAGGTCCGTGCGAAAGCACGGGGAACCCCTCTCAAAATACCGGCACTGGCCTGGCTGAAAGATTGGCAAACTTGTAGGGTGTAATTAATCCCGGCTAGTCTTTCCTTTTAGGGTTTGAAGGAAGATTTGACTAAAACAGAGGGAGACATCCTGATTAGATAAATTAATAACCAATCTAATCTTGTAAAAGCGCACGCTGAGTGTTTTCTTCTCTCTGTCTCCAGGTAGCGACCATGTCACGCCTTAATCAAGATAATAATACAGATGTATTGACCGAACCCGCTTGTTATACTGCGCAAAGAAACGTTGGTCCCGCTTGTAAGTCCACGGTAGTGCCCCGGCCGTCTAACAGACGCCAATATGCGGAGCAAAACTTTTACTACTGGCGCTATCGCGTACTATAACCCGGATCTGCCATTAAAGCTAAACTAACAAATTGTAAAGAGGGTAGAGTTGTTATACCGAACGATCCGAGTCCTTCGGTCTTTAACCATCATCCCACGCTTTGTTGCGGCGGCTTCGATCTTCTGAAATTCCAGTCTCGTCGTCCAGGTGGCACCACGTCGACGGATCTTTAAACGGGCTCCCACCTCTGAACCGAGGCAACTCGATCGTCAAGTTTGCTAAAAGAGATGACCAAGATTGATGTAGAGAATGAGTAGAACACTTTATCTCGTTACGCCCAAGGCTATGGACGAACGGTTAATGAAGTTGCCAATTGGAATCGGGTAAATGGAAATTGGGCTATGAAATTTCCATGAACTAGACTATCATAATCTTTTTGCCAAAATCAATCCATCAACCTCCACAAATGTGGCCGGCCACTTATAAAGAAGAGGGAGAGTGGGTGTAGGAAAGGGGAGGTGATCATAAGCAATACTTATCATGAAGAAAGAATGAGTTACAAATTACACCTAGTATGAACTCATTAAATGAACCAATTAATGCTTAATGAGTCACGAAAACCTAGTCACCAAATAATCAATGCAAAAGAATGAGTCACTAATCTTGAAGCTTCCACACACAATGACTCACCCTCAATACGAAAAGATAATTCAGTATTTAACCGAATGTTAAATACGGGTGATAGAAAACTGGAAACTGGCAACTTCCAAAAGTGATCCTAAAACAAATTTCAGGATAACCCCGTAACAGTATAAACATACCTGCATTTGTATTACGACCGAATACAAATGCAACTGAGACAAAGATATTATATCTATACAGTATAATACTCGGTTCTGGCTTAAACCAAAGTCTACCAGTATTATCTGCCCAAAAAATGACACGTGCGAAAACGCACGTGCATTTTCCGAACCCTGCCATAATACCATACGGCATCTACAACGTTTCGCCCGAACTTGGGAAAGTGTCTGTGGGGGACTCTAATGACTCATCAATACACTGGCACTAGGTATAACCACCAGCACGTCAGAGGTACAAGCTGTACGTAACGATTTGCTTATGTATTGATTGGAAGGGAAGCTGACGAGCGAACTCATCTATAAACCCTACTGAGCCTGACAGTGACAATATCCGTACAGTCCGGAACATTCATCTATGAGTATCGCATATAGGGCTTAGGGGATCGGTAAACGTTAGACCCCCAATAGCAGTATAAGTCGTGTCAGAGAGCAGCCCGGAACACTCTGAGATACTACTGGAATACCTTCCAGTAAATCTCCATTACCCTGGCCAGGGATTTCATGTAATGGCTCTCCTAAACACAGCGCGATCTCACCCCCAATACCGGGAGAGACGATTCCCCGAAGATCTGCTCACTGCCTCCATGTGGCTCGGGACTGTACCCAAAATATACCTGTTTGCACGACTCCTTTGACCCGTGGTAGGGTATAAATCAAAGCACAGTGGGAACTCACACGAGACAAATGACGACCTCAGGTCGATGAACTAACCTATACACATGTCACCAGGGAACTGCTATCTGACGATATGTATAATACCAACTAGCATGTTCCCGGCGAGTCTGTCCGGTGTACTCATAACCCAATGAGCACCTATATACATCTTAGGTGATCCAACTGACACCAGTGGCTTGTGAGACCGGCCACCGCCCCTCGTCGGGGTCTCGAATGTATACACTAGTCTACTCTGGAGTATCGATGCCCTGTGTCGAAACTCCCACGACTAGGGACATTTTAAGGATGTGCTTATAGACCCCAGCTCCCACATATATGATCTCCATCATATTGCTAGTAGTCAAGAAAGAATCCTATGGGCTCTATCAACATCTACATGATGATAAAGACAAACCAGATAGCATACTATCATCTCGAGTAAGACTGTTCTATCGGTATAGGTCCTCCCTCAATCATTGCAATCACGTACCTGCGATCCAATAATTGACTTAGAGGGCACTATATCCAACAATCTCCCACTTGCACTTAAGGCTAATTATTGCGATGTCGTGTACTCACAGCTCGTGTTATACCGAGCATCCAACTCCTCTACTAATCAGTTTCACAAAGCTCGTTTGCAAAACTATTGTGTTCGAGAAATAGCCTCAGTGAGTGGATCCGCTTCGGTGTTTCTTTCTGTATCTCTCTATATCTCAACCTCGCGGAGAAAACTATCTCCCGAATTGAGTAATACCTATCTTAGAATATGTCTGGATATCTGATGGGACCTAGTTCATAAATGAACTCCAAATCCAAACTTCTTAGACTGTATCAATCACTGAAACTAATCAGTGTCCAGCACCATGCCTCCCACAGTATCCCCTTGGACCACCTGTCCATAATACTGTCCCTCGTCGGGGGGAAAACTATAACTCTGACAATCACTCTGTCATCCATGTCATCTTTGAAGCCTGGAATGATAACTGTCTCCCGAAGGAGGCCGCTGTCATCAAATCCGTAAAACTGCTTCCTAATGTTTCTTCAGGATTGGATTAATATAAACTTACCGCATCTAGTGCGAAAACAACATCTGGTGTGGTACTTGACATCTCACGATTGACTCAATTGCCTAAGCAAGTAATCTGCCAATCATGCATGTCCCTCTCCCCTTTAGTCTGTAAGACACCTTTAGAGAGGGTGACTCCATCACCTGCAGGTACACCACCATGCCAGGAGTCATCTATTCTAAAATACTATTAGAATACTGTCAAAGTACCCATATTGGGAAACTACCCAAATCTAGATCAAAAACCATTAGATCTAGTAACCAGAATGTCTTATATTATATCCATGTCCTTTGTGGAGAAACAACTGTGTGACAACCACAGTACAATCGATCGTAGTATAGGAATTTTACTTCCTACTCTGTGTATGTCATCCAAATACCATGACATCACACCCTAATACCTTCTTAACAGATCCATCCCCTATTCTGATGAAGTCAAAACCATGACTGTTACATCAAAAATAGATGATCTTTCTCCGCTATATCTGCTCAAGTCTATAAATAGATACTAGCTACTTGCCCACTATGCTTCCGCTGCTCCCACTGACTACAACAACCCTCTGACATAATAATATATACGTGTACTTCTAAAACTAGTTTAGAACAACGCTATACTTAATCTCCTGCCGGGTCTCATAGCCTGGAACAACAGTAGTGTCAAGCCTGGGTAAACAAGAACCTCCCTGTCACCGTCCTTGAGGCTACCGGAGTACCTCTCGGGTGTCTGAGGTTACCTACCATATCTGCGGAGTGGCTAATGGAATGTCAAACCTGATTGAATATATAGGTCCTATTAAATTTTTCGTAATCGTTTGCGGTTCTGGAATCACTTCCAGTTCTACCATACTCCCACTACTGTTTTCTGAAAAAATCTATTTTATTAAAACTGTGGCTAGTCAAGAACAATATCACTATTGATCTTCCAGATGGTAGAAAATCAACCCTCGTCAAAGAAAATAAACCTAACTGATGTTGTGGAATCGAATTTCAAAATAAAAACAGGTAGCTACAGTTCTTGCTTTGCATCGCGGTGTTCCTTGTAGAACATCCTGCACCTTATTCGATAGGGAAAGGACCGAGATCCCTTCACCGGGAGTGACTCCTTTAGCAATAACTGGCAGATGCTACACACTCGGTTTGTCTTTGAACGCTTCTATAGTTTCCGCTTTGCACAGTGATATATATGATATATCCCGCACCTCATTCGACGAGGAAAGGGCCGACGATCCCTTCACCGGGAGTGACCCCTTTAGCAAAACTAGAAAAGCCTCAAAAACATTCCATTTAAAAACCATTTGATTCCGCAACGAGATCAAGTTCAAAGCGTTAAAGGTTTTCACAAAAACCATTCGCAACCCTCCGTCATTTTATGAAGTAGAGTACTTAGTATTCGTGCTGTGTTTGTTGACCATAGTCAAGGCACAGTGTACGGTAGCTAAGTGATGTCTTCCTACACAGCATATGATGCGATTAGTTAGGACAGTCATGTGGCTTTGTTGACCTTAGCCAAGGGTCATGTGGATGGGTCTAATTAATCACGAAATGACGGGTAGAACTTGACTAGTACCTATGATTTGTTGACCTTAGCCAAGGTCATAGGTGCTAGGGGTAAAAACCATTATCGGGAGTTTCAAGTGTTGAAACTTGCAATGAGATTGCATACCTTCTATGTGATAGTTGGATCCCGATACCCACTGCGAGTAATTATTACTCCTGGGAGAGTTTTGCACTTTACAATTAGCCGATCAAGTAGGTGTCTAGAAAGGTGTCAACGGGGTTACGCCTCTGGGAAAACGAGGTTTACTGTAATTAGGTCCGTGCGAAAGCACGGGGAACCTCCCTCAAAGTACCGACACTGGCCTGGCTGAAAGGTTGGCGAACTTGTAGAGTGTAATTAATCCCGGCTAGTCTTTCCTTTTAAGGTTTGAAGGAAGATTTGATAAAAACAGTGGGAGCCATCCTGATTAGATAAAATATATAACCAATCTGATCTTGCAAGAGCGCACGCAGAGTGTTTTCTTCTCTCTCTCTCCTGGTAGCGACCATATCACGCCTTAATCAAGATAATAATACGGATGTATTGACCGAACCCGCTTGTTATACTGAGCTGGGGAACGTTGGTCCCGCTCCAACTTATAATTGTTATAAGACAGAGCAGGAAATAGGAGAATACCAGAATTCCTATGCCGCCCAAACGAAGAAAGTGCATATGATGCATCTCCTTCGGGTGTGTTCATTACAAAGAACTGTTTCTCAGTATCCTCTGCATCCTGGGTATATGATACCGGATCAGGATCCCAGATATGTAATCTGTTACATAGGGCTACAAAAGGGTAGAAAAACTGAGAACGGGTGATAAGTTTCATGAGACAGAAAACGGGGCAAGTGTTGCTGCCAAGTCTGTTGGTCACTGTCACCCTGTATTACGAATACATTGATTCTGAACAAATGCTATTAGATACCGAACCTGATATACAAAATCATATCAGTCTCTTTATGAGTAAAGAAATGATATAATTTTGTATTGTTGGATAATGTTTTGAACATTTCCTATATCAAAAGTTGATCGGTTCAGGCACGTTATCTAAAAGCATTGACGTTCTAAATCAAACTACAGTTCCTTGTATACTGAACACACACAAGAAGAAGAGTTCAGAAATGAACGAATTCTTCTTGAGGCATTGTAGACTAGGTCATATCAATGCAAGCCGACTGGCTGAAGTTACATTTAGATGTATATTTAAATCAGTTTGAATTTACATCTTGTGAAACTTGCCAGTCATGTCACAAAGATTAGATGACCATAGCTCCGTTTACTGTAAACAGAGAAAGAGTTAGTAAACTCTTGGGACTGATACATGATGATGTATGTAAAGTCTCCTGTCTACACATGCCAGGATTGGTTCTTCATACTTCATTATATTCTCTGATAATCTCTCAAGATTCAGTCATATGTTCCTGTTGAAACATAAGTCCGAACCTTTTGAGGTATTCACAGAATATAAGTTAGAAGTAGAGAACCAATAACCGGGTATAAGTATTATGTCCTATAATGAGATCAGGGAGGAGAATACTTGTGCATGGCATTCCTGGACCATTCTAAAAGAAAATGAGATTCTCTCTCCGTACTACTCCTCTGATTACACCACAGCACAACGGTGTATCAGGGCGGAGCAATTGCACAATATTAGATATGGTGTGCTCTATGATGAGTATTACTGAGTTACCTATTTTCTTTTGGGGTTATGCACTTGAGAAGCTGCATACCTATTGAATTAGGTTCGAATCAAATCAGTGCCTACCATTCCATATGAGATATGGTATGGGAAGAGCCTATCTCTTAAGTAAGTTAAGATTTGGGATTGTCCGACCTATGTCAAAAGCAAAATCCGGACAAGATCGAGGCAAGATCAGTTCTGTAGAACTGGAAAGGTTCCAGCTGTACAAAACTGCAGATAATTTGGTAGAACCAAAGGATTCAATAGTTTCCGACGAACCTCAGCCTCTCCGCCGATCTAGTAGGGTTCCTCACCCACCTGAGAGATACCTCGGTTTCTCGATGACAGTGGGAGCAAGGATTGCATCATGAGATGATGACCCAACTAGTTTCGAGCAGGCCATCGAGAGTAGGGACTCTGTAAGAATGGCTGGATGCTTAGTGATCTGAGATGGAATCCTTATACACCAACAAAGTATGGACTTTGGTTGCTATATCTGAAGGGTTAAATCCCCATCAGGAGCAAGTATATCTTGAGAAGATTACTTGGTGTAGATGGAAAAGTTGAGACTTTCAAAGCTAGGCTTATTAAAGGTTTTAGTCATCAATCAGGCATGGATAATGATGAAACCTTTTCCAAGTGACTATGCTTAAGTCCATCCGGATCCTACTTAACATTGCTACATACCATGACTACGATATCTGGCGGTTGGGTGCCATGACTGCTTTTCTAAATACTGATTTAGAAGAGAACGTCTATAAGAACACAGCCAGAGGTCTTCGTAAACAGTGGGAGCAGCGGAAACGTGTGCAAGTTGCTTTACATAATGAAGCAGGCATCGCGGAGTTGGAACGTCTGTTTTGATGTGGTAGTCAAAGTGTTTGACTTCATCAAAATGGTAGAAGAACCTTGTATATACAAAAGGGTAGTAGAGAGTAAGGTGGTTATCTTCGTATTGTACGAAAACAACATACTCTTGATAGGAAAAGAGTTTCCTATACTACGATCGATCAATCTCCTATTATCACAAGGATTCTCCAAATAGGATCAAAGTGATACCTCCTAAATCCTGAGTTTTCATCTATGAGATAGATGTAATTGGATACTAGGATTCTCACTAGATGTAGTGAGATGGTATCAATCGATCCTGGGGAGAATCACTGGAAGTGTTCCAGGGTGATAAAGACGACTGAATGTCAGTCACAGGCACTGTCTTTACCCTCAGTAAAGGGACGGTATGTTGGAAAAGTTCCAAGCTAGATACCGTGGCAAACTAGACGATAAAGGATGGTAACATCGCTATTGAAGATACTACCAAAGAGGAAGTTTGGGTGTATATTGGTTCATAAGTTGAACTAGGTTCCTGCCATTGTATGACAATGGAAATATGGCTTTGGCCCTGGAACCCTGGTCCCATCAGTGACCCAGACAAATTCTGAGGCAGCATCACCTGATCATGGAGATAGTTGATCTCCAAGGTGATCGAGGTTAGGAGAGAAGACTCAGAGGACAACACGGCGGATCCACTCACGAAGGCCTTTTTCCCAAAGAGAGACAATTTAGGGGATGGTTGAGTATGTGATACTGCAACCACTGCTACAGATGGCCATAGTGCAAGTGGGAGATTGTTAGTTATATGTATGCCCTAGAGGCCATTACTGTACATTGGATGTATATTGTAGTGGATGCTGGGACATATATAGGTAGGACTTTCTTGCTCGACATGATAGTACGCTATCTGGTTGCACTTTATCTTAACATGTATACTTTCTGTCTCTCTGATTACATGTTGATAAAGCCCATAGGATCTATACTCGACTTCCAGGACTATGATGTAGATCATACTAGTGGGGCCTGGGTAGTCCATGAGTACATCCTTGAAATGTTCCTAGTCGAGGGAATATCGAGACGGGGCATCGATATTCCAGAGTAGACTAGCGCATATCTTCTCGACCCATGTGATGGGCGATGGATGATCCCATATCCATTGGTGTTTGACATCGAAGATGGTATGCGGGTGCTCAGTGGAGACTGGGTACACTGAACGGACTCGCCGAGAACTTCCAGATGGTATTATACCTCACGTCAGATGGCAGTTCTCTGGTGACACTGGTACAGCTTAGTCTGTTGACCCGAGATCGTCATAGAGTCTTGTGTGTCTCCCACTGTGCTTTGATTTCCACCCTACCATGGCTCTACTGAGTCGTGCAAACAGGTGGTTTTTGGGTACAGTCCCGATTCACATGGAGGCAATGAGCGATAGGAGGGGATTCGTCTCCCCCGGTATTGGGGGTTGATGTTGTGCTATGCTCGACTGGCCATAACAGGAAATCCCTGGCCAGGGTTGCAGTGATATACTGGTAAGAGTTATCAGTAGTTTCACGAATGTTATGGACCTCAAGTCGGCATGACTTATCGAGCTATTGGGGTCTGACGTTTACCACCCCTAGGCGAGATATGCGACATATCAGACGAACAGACCGGACCGTACGGTAAGTGTTACTGGTTGGATTCACAGGAGTGTGAGCGGGCTTGCTCGTCGATCTTCTGATCGCTCAATACCCGGGTGGCCGTTACGTTTGGCAGACCGCTTGCGGCTTGTGGGTGTTTGATATGATCATCATCCGCTGCCGGCGTATTGACGAGTCTTTAGAGTCCTACACAGAGGTTTCCTAGCTCAAGCGAAACGAAATAGGAGCGCATATGAGATATGTGCGGGACCGAGAATAATTCGTGTATGTGATACCGTATTTCATTCTCGCGACGAATGTATCGATTGGTTATATGCGATATAACCTAGTTATCGAATCAAGGATTGATTCGATAAGCCGATACATTGGATACTAGCCGGTTATATGCGACATGACCGGATCATTGAATCAAGTGTCGATTTAATGATTTAATGTACAATTATATATTTGATATATTACTTTGCATTAACTAGTATTGGTTCACTTTAAATGGATTTACTCACTTAGTTTGTGCACATTGCATATGTGATATATTTTGTGCACATGATTGTATCATGTTTGATGATACATGCAAGCTAGGGTTAGTGTAAAGAATTAGACCATGGTTAAGATTAAGATTAGGGTTTTCTTTTTCTTATTTATTTATTTATTTTGGAAAAATAAAATGATAAAGAAAATGAATGGTGGCTTATTTTGTTTGTAGTTGAAGTTTCTTGAAACTTTGACTAAGTAACCATTTTGTCTTCTTTCTTAACCCTAACTCTTCAAATTAACCTTAGTCAATTCTCTACACCTAACTAAGGTTAATGATATGATAAGTATTATATTTTCTTTTCTATTTTAATTATCTTATCATATCATCTTCTTCTTTCTTCATCTTCTTCTTCAATGGAGAAAGCTTGCTACTCCAATGGCAAGTCATGAAATCTAGTGAGAAATCCAAAACTAAAGTTTACCCACTTCCTATTTCTTCATCCTCTACCTCTTGCTAAGTGGTATAGGGTGTTTCCTTCACAAGTTTTTCCGACTTGGTGAAGTTGGAGCTTGTTCTGGCGATGCCTCGACGTAGATCATCTTCGGCATCGAACCGACGATCAAGCCCGCCCATTCTTCGATGATGCCGACGCTAGAGCCCAAGACATGATTTGGACAGCGAGGAGACTTCATTGCGGAGCCGTGGAGGTGGTGGACCGGATCTACAAAGGTTGTATGTCCGTTCCCTTAGTTAAAATGTTAACTAGTTCGCTTGTTTCGCCTAAATATCTAGTAAACGATCCGTAGTCGGGTTTGTAGGCACCCGTAAAATTTGATTTGTGCATGTTTGATCACTTGTGAGACTTCACTAGAGTGCCTAGGAACCCTACAAATGTTTCGTAGGGGTATCCTGGTATTCTTAGTAATGCCTCTTCCATAATCCAATTCATGACTGTAACCGTATATTTCTTTGCCATCTCTCCAAATCCCTTTATTTGTCTTTAGTCGTTACCTTTTGTACACCATCATTAGGCTAAGTGGTTTTCTTCCTTTCCTACCGTTCGGCACCAGCCTATGGTTTGGAAGAAGAATATCCAGTAAGCATAATAGGTGTACCCTCCTAAACCTAGGAGTACTCGCAACTTGAGAGAAGGTGATGATAAAAGACAACAGAATAAACCTTATTCCTGTTTCTCCTGAACCAGAATCCATCCTCGAAATAATATCCTTCGAGTTCGTATATAAACATACGATGGATTTATCCAATGGAATTGGATGTTCGTAGTGATGCGGGTTGTTCTGGAGAAATTAAAGGTGAAGTAGGAGTGGCGATGAAATACGTGGTTTGGTCGTGAATGATAGCAGTCACAATTTACTTTGCCCTCTTTCTAATTCCTTTATTTGTCTTTACATATTACCTTCTGCACACCCTACTTAGGCTAATTGATTTTCTTCATTCCCTACCTTTCGGCACCTGCCTATGGTTTGGAATAAGACTATCCAATAACCGTAATAGGTGTACTCTCCTAAACCAAGGAGCCCTCGCAATCTGAGAGAAGGTGATAATAAAAGACAACCGAATAAAATTATTCTATTTCTCCTGAACCTGGATTCATCCTCGAAGAAATCTCTTCGAGTTCGTATATAACCATACGATGGATCTATCCAATGGAAGTGGATGTCCGTAGTAATACGGGGTGTTCTGAGAAATACAAAGGGTAAAAGAAGGAGCTGCAATAACTTATGCAACTATAGACAATCCAAAAGCCAGTATATTAAGAAGGTTCGGTCAACTTGGTCACTGAGTTATAGTCTAGGGTCGGTCAAAAGTCGCTGCCAAAAGAGAGAGAGAAAAGAAACACTCTGCGTGCACTCTTACCTAGATCAGAATGGTTATCATTTTATCTAATTAGGAAACCTCCCACTGTAATCTCAAATTCTCCTCCAAACCTGAAAGAAGAATTAGTCGGGATCACCCGAAGTGTAAACCAACTCATCAGTGAGAATCGGGATCCAACTATCATCGCATGATAACTTGATGGATGCCACTCAAGTTAACACACTCCAGAAGGTATGCGCAAGTCTGGCAAGTTTCTTGTATGTTTGAAACTCCCGATATAATTTTTATCCCATGCACTTATGACCTTGACGTAGGCCAACAAATCATAAGCCACATGTCAAGTTCTACCCGTCGTTGTCCTGATTAATTTAGGTCATCGTACATGCCCTTGACATAGGCCTACAAGGCTGTACGTCTGTCCTAAACTAATACATCTATCTATGCAACAAATGAATACCCAGCAGCTACCAAACACTACGCCTTGATGTAGGCCAACAAACATAGCTTGAATACTACTGACCATCCATAAGAAATGACGGAGGATTACGGCTGGTTTTTGGCGAAAAACCTTTAACGTAATGAACTTGATCTCGTTGAAGGAACCTGATAGAATTTTATAAAAAATATAGTAGCGAAAACCTTTTGCTAAAGAAGCCACTCCCGGTGAAGGGATCTCGGCTCTTTCCTCGTGGAATGAGGTGCAGGATATTCCAACTGAATACCGCGATCCAAAGCAACTTGTAATTGATTATATAGAAGTTATTACCCTGACGTAAACTTCTGCCCAAGAGGTCACTCCCGGTGAAGGGATCTCGGCCCTTGCCTCGTCGAATGAGGTGCAGGATATTCTAACTGAATATCACTATGCAAAACAAAAGGAAATGTCTTTGTAATAACACCTTTTAAAATTTGTTCTAACAACATCAAATATAGGTTTGATTTATCCTTGCATTAATAAGAATCAATGCAATCCCATCAATCAATCACACCAGAAAAGAACGAAAATAAAATGTACGTATATGCCATCCGCATTCGTCACTGGGTTCCGTCATCACCCGTTAGGTTACTTAACTAACGACAGAGCGGGGGCTGGACTAGCGCGGGTGTAAAACATATACAAAATCTAATAGTATATAGACTAATATACAATAATCGCTCCAGGCGTGATAATATGCAACATTACAGAAAAGTAATAAGCATCAAAGAACAATACAGATAATCTGGGATCCTCGGGTTTCACAGAGCCTCTGCTGAAACCTGACGTTCCCCTGGTCGTGTGGATAGCCTGTGCAATGAAACCTAGACCCCTACGGGTGCGGCAAGTTACCCGCCAAAACCTGAAGCGAGGTAGTCCCCACAACATAGTGAATGGAACACCCGGCACTTCACGGAATCCGGTAAATTGAGCACCCCACCTTGGGTCAACCTGTACCCCCTACGAGTGCGGCGAATAGTCTGCCAATTCTAGAGTGAGGTCCCTTTGCCTCTCAAAACCATGAGATACGGACCCGTTGCCCTCCAGAACCTGGCTATCCGTTCACTCCTTCACGGGATAAACCTAGTACAGAAATAAAAATATGTACAACGGGTATATCGACCTCAACCCGGTCGTGCCCCAAAAGAATATTATACAACAGGCAGTGACGGCAGTCCACAAGTCGGACGCTCGCCCCGCAATATCAAAAGTACAAATAAATCCAAACTGCACTATCATTGCACCCTGCTATCCACCACGACAAATCCGCAACATCACAGCACAACACAGAACATCAACGCGAATGTCAGGTTCGCAAACCCGTCTAAAAGAACTATAGCAATCAGACGCGGTTTACCGATCAAATGACATTCCCGGTCGGAGATATAAAGTAAGTACTGTAAACTAACACGTTTAAATTTCGATCGACAAAACTTCCCGAAGTGGGCCCCACGTACATCTGTTGTACAGTAATAAAATCTGGGCCCAAAAGAACAGTACCAGAAACCACAATTCCCTGTGAAGAAGCCCCTATACAATTTTGGAGCACTGTTCCCACTAAACCGCCGCGGATGCGCGGTCAAACCCTAGGTTTGACCGCGGTTCCGCGGTGGTTATATGGGATCACGTGACCAAATTTGTACGGATTGCTTAAAAAAGCCTGCTTGTTTTTCTGTAATATGCACAATAATTTTTAGAACAGTTTAAAAATTAACAGAAACTTTTTGTACAGAAAAATGTAGTTTCGGAAATTCCGTTCGATCGATCTTTTAAACGCGTTAGCATAAGTTAGTAAAGCTTAATGGTGAGGCTCTGATACCACTGTAAGTCCACGGTAGCGCCCCGGCCGTCTAACAGACACCAATATGCGGAACAAAACTTTTACGACTGGCGTTATCGCGTACTATTACCCGGATCTGCCATTAAAGCTAAACTAACAAATTGTAAAGAGGGTAGAATTGTTATACCGAACGATCCGAGTCCTTCGGTCTTTAACCATCATCCCACGCTTTGTTGCGGCGGCTTCGATCTTCTGAAATTCCAGTCTCGTCGTCCAGGTGGTACCTTGTCGACGGATCTTTAAACGGGCTCCCGCCTCTGAACCGAGGCAACTCGATCGTCAAGTTTGCTAAAAGAGACGACCAAGATTGATGTAGAGAATGAGTAGAACACTTTATCTCGTTACGTCCAAGGCTATGGACGAACGGTTAATGAAGTTGCTAATTGGAATCGGGTAAATGGAAATTGGGCTATGAAATTTCCATGAACTAGACTATCATAATCTTTTTGCCAAAATCAATCCATCAACCTCCACAAATGTGGCCGGCCACTTATAAAGAAGAGGGAGAGTGAGTGTAGGAGAGGGGAGGTGATCATAAGCAATACTTATCATGAAGAAAGAATGAGTCACAAATTACACCTAGTATGAACTCATTAAACGAACCAATTAATGCTTAATGAGTCACGAAAATCTAGTCACCAAATAATCAATGCAAAAGAATGAGCCACTAATCTTGAAGCTTCCACACACAATGACTCACCCTCAAGACGAAAAGATAAATCCGTATTTAACCGAATGTTAAATACGGGTGATAGAAAACTGGAAACTGGAAACTTCCAAAAGTGATCCTGAAACAAATTTCAGGATAAACCCGTAACAGTATAAACATACCCGCATTTGTATTACGACCGAATACAAATACAGCTGAGACAAAGATATTATATCTACATAGTATAATACTCGGTTCCGGCTTAAACCAAAGCTTACCAGTATTATCTGCCCGAAAAATGACACGTGCGAAAACGCAAGTGCATTTTCCGAACCCTGCCATAATACCATACGACATCTACAACGTTTCGCCCGAACTTGGGAAAGTGTCTGTGGGGGACTCTAATGACTCATCAACACACTGGCACTGGGTATAACTACTAGCACGTCAGAGGTACAAGCTGTATGTAACGGTTTGCCTATGTATTGATTGGAAGGGAAGCTGATGAGCGAACTCATCTATAAACCCTACTGAGCCTGACAGTGACAATATCCGTACAGTCCGGAACATTCGTCTATGAGTATCGTATATAGGGCCTAGGGGGTCGGTAAACGTCAGACCCCCAATAGCAGTATAAGTCGTGTCAGAGAGCAGCCCAGAACACTCTGAGATACCACTGGAATACCTTCCAGTAAATCTCCATTACCCTGGCCAGGGATTTCGTGTAATGGCTCTCCTAAACACAGCGCGATCTCACCCCCAATACCGGGAGAGACGATTCCCCGAAGATCTGCTCACTACCTCCATGTGGCTCGGGACTGTACCCAAAATATACCTGTTTGCACGACTCCTTTGACCCGTGGTAGGGTATAAATCAAAGCACAGTGGGAACTCACACGAGACAAATGACGACCTCAGGTCGATGAACTAACCTGTACACATGTCACCAGGGAACTGCTATCTGACGATATGTATAATACCAACTAGCATGTTCCCGGCGAGTCCTGTCCGGTGTACTCATAACCCAATGAGCACCTGTATACATCTTAGGTGATCCAACTGACACCAGTGACTTGTGAGACCGGCCACCGCCCCTCGTCGGGGTCTCGAATGTATACACTAGTCTACTCTGGAGTATCGATGCCCTGTCTCGAAACTCCCACGACTAGGGACATTTTAAGGATGTGCTTATAGACCCCAGCTCCCACATATATGATCGCCATCATACTGCTAGTAGTCAAGCAAGAATCCTATGGGCTCTATCAACATCTACATGATGATAAAGACAAACCAGATAGCATACTATCATCTCGAGTAAGACTGTTCTATCGGTATAGGTCCTCCCTCAATCATTGCAATCACGTACCTGCGATCCAATAATTGACTTAGAGGGCACTATATCCAACACCGCTCCAACTTATAATTGTTATAAGACAGAGCAGGAAATTGGGGATTACCAGAATTCCTGTGCCACCCAAACGAAGAAAGTGCATGCTGATGCATCTTCTTCGGGTGCGTTCATTACCAGAGAACTGTTTCTCAGTATACTTTACGTCCTGGGAATGTGATACCGGATCAGGTTCCCGCATATGTAATCTGTTACATGGGCTACAGATAGGTAGAGAACTGAGAACGGGTGATAAGTTTCATGAGATAGAAACGGTGCAAGTGTTGCAGCCAAGTCTGTTGGTAGTTATCATCCTGTATTACCAGAATACATTGATTCTGAACAAATGTTATTAGATACCGAATCTGATATACAATATCATATCAGTCTCTTTTAGTAAAGAAGGATATAATTTTGTATTGTTGGATAATGTTTTGAACATTTCCTATATCAAGAGTTGATCGGTTCAGGCACGTTATCTAAAAGCATAGACGTTCTAAATCAAACCACAGTTCTTAGTGTACAGAACACACACAAGAGGAGGAGTTCAGAAATGAACGAATCCTTCTTAAGGTATTGTAGACTAGGTCATATCAATGCGACCCGACTAGCTGAAGTTACATTTAGATGCATATTTAAATCTGTTTGAATTTACATCTTGTGAAACTTGCCAGTCATGTCACAAAGATAAGATGACCACAGCTCTGTTTATTGGAAACAGAGAAAGAGTTAGTGAACTCTTGGGATTGATACATGATGATGTATGTAAGGTCCCCTGTCTACAGATGCCAGGACCGGTTCTTTTTACTTTATTATATTCACTGATGATCTCTCAAGATTCAGACATATGTTCCTGTTGAAACACAAGTCCGAAGCTTTTGAGATATTCACAGAATATAAGTTAGAAGTAGAGAACCAAAAACGGGTATAAGTATTATATCCTTTGATGAGATCAATGAGGAGAATACTTGAGCACGGGATTCCTGGACTATTCTAAAGGAGAATGAGATTCTCTCTCAGCATTACTCCCCCGAATACACCATAGCACGATGGTATATCGGGACGGAGCAATAGCACCCTATGTGATATGGTGTGCTCTATGATGAGTACTACTGAGTTTCCTATTTCTTTTTGGGAGTTATGCACTTGAGAAGCTGCATACCTATTGAATAGGGTTCAAATCAAATCATTTGCCTACCACTTCATATATGATATGGAAAGGGAAGAGCCCATATCTTAAGTTTGTTAAGATTTGTGGTTGTCCGGCTTATGTCTGAAAAGCAAAATCCGGACAAGCTCGAGGCAAAGTCAGTTCTGTGGAAGTTTGTTGGATATCCCAAGCATACGCAAGCGAATATCTTCTACCTAACCGAGGAACAAAAGATGTTTTGTTTCTCAACATGCCACCTTTGTGAAAGGGAATTTCTTGAGAAGAAATTAGTGGTCATGAGGTAGAACTAGAAAAAGTTCCAGCTATACAAACTGCAGCTGATGATTTGGTAGAACCAAATGATTCAATAGTAACCAACGAACCTCAGCCTCTCCGCCGATCTAGTAGGGTTCCTCACCCACCTGAGAGATACTTCGGTTTCTCTATGACAGTGGGAGCAAGGATTGCATCATGAGATGATGACCCAACTAGTTTCGAGCAGGCCATCAGGAGTGGAACTCTGTAAGAATGGCTGGATGCTTAACGATCTGAGATGGAATCCTTATACACCAACAAAGTATGGACTTTGGTTTCTTTATTTGAAGGGTTAAATCCCCATCAGGAGCAAGTATATCTTGAGAAGATTACTTAGTGTACATGGAAAAGTTGAGACTTTCAAAGCTATGCTTAAGTCCATCCAGATCCTACTTGCCACGGCTATATACCATGACTACGATATCTGGCGGTTGGGTGTTATGACTGCTTTTCTAAATGTTGATTTGGAAGAGAGCGTCTATAAGTACATAGCCAGAGGGCTTCGTAGGCAGTGGGAGCAGCCGAACCGTGTGCAAGATGGTTTATATGATAAAGCAGGCATCGCGGAGTTGGAACGTCTGTTTTGATGTGGTAGTCAAAGAGTTTGACTTCATCAAAATGGTAGATGAACCTTGTATATACAAAAAAGGTAGTAGGGAGTATAGTGGTGATCCTCGTAGAGTACGTGGATGACATACTCTTGATAGGGAAGGAGTTTCCTATGCTACGCTCGGTCAATCTCCTCTTATCACAAGGATTCTCCATATAGGATCAAAGTGATACCTCCTAAATCCTGGGTTTTGGATCTATAAGATAGATCTAATTGGATGTTAGGATTCTCACTAGTTGTAGTGAAATGGTATCAATCGATCCTGGGGAGAATCACTGGAAAGGTTCCAGGATGATAAGGACGACTGAATGTCAGTCGCAGGCATTGTCTTTACCCTCAGCGGAGGGACGATATGTTGGAAGAGTTCCAAGATAGATACCGTGACATACTAGACGATTAAAGACAAGATACATCTTTACCAAGGATGCTACCAAAGAGGCAGTCTGGATATATATAAGTTCATGAGATGAACTTCGTTCCTACCATTGTGTGACAATGGAGTTTTAGTTTTAGCTAAGGAACTACCGTCTCATCAGAAATCCAGATATAATTCTTAGGCAGTATCACCTGATCATGGAGATGGTTGATCTCCAGGGAGATCGAGGTTAGGGGAGTAGACACAGAGGACAACAGCGCGGATCCACTCACAAAGGCCTTTTTCCCAGTAGAGACTTTTATGGGATGGTTGAGTATGAGATACTTCAACCACAGCTAATTGTTGGGTATGTGATACCACAACAGATGGCCCTAGTGCAAGTAGGAGATTGTTAGTTATATGTATGCCCTAGAGGCCATTACTGTACACATGATGTATATTGTAATGGATGCTTGGACATATATAGGGAGGACTTTCTTGCTCGACATGATAGTATGCTATCTGGTTGTACTTTATTTTAACATGTACTTTGATTGTCTATATATTACATGTTGATAAAGCCCTTAGAATATGTACTCGACTATTGGGACTATGATGAGATCATACTAGTGGGGCCACGGTAGTCGACGAGTACATCCTATAACTGTTCCTAGTCGAGGGTGTATCGAGACAGGGCATCGATACACCAGAGTAGACTAGCGTATATGCATCTTGACCCATATGATGGGCGATGGATGATCCCTTTCCATTGGTGTTTGACATCAAGGATGGTGTACGGGTGCTCAGTAGAGACTGGGTACACTGGACGGACTCGCCGAGAACTCCCAGATGGTATTATACCTCACGTCAGATGGCAGTTCTCCGGTGACACTGGTACAGAGTAGTCTGTTGACCCAAGATCGTCATAGAGTCTTGTGTGATTCCCACTGTGCTTTGATTTCTATCATACCACGTCTAAGAGGGCATGCAAAAAGGTGGCTTTTGGGTACAGTCCCGAATCACATGGAGGCAATGAGCGATATGAGGGGATTCGTCTCTCCCGGTATAGGGAGTTGATGTTGTGCTGTGTTCGATTGGCTATAACTGGAAATCTCTGGCCAGGGTTGCTGAGATTTACTGGTAAGTGTTACCAGTAGTTTCTCGAACTGTTATAGACCTCATATCGACACGATTTATTAAGCTACTGGGGTCTGACGTTTACCACCCCTAGACGAGATATGCGACATATCAGACGACGAGACCGGACTGTACGAGAGTGTTACTGATTGGATTCACAGGAGAATGTACAGGCTTGCTTGTTGATCTTCTGAGCGCTCAATACCTGGGTGGCTGTTACGTTTAGCTGACCGCTTGCAGCTTGTGGGTGTTTGATATGATCATCACCTACTGCCGGCGTATTGATGATTCTTTAGAGTCCTACACAGAGGTTTCTTGGTTCAGGCAAAATGGAGTAGGGGCACATATGTGATATGTGCAGGACCGAGGATAATGCGATATGAGATACCGTATCCTATTCTCGCGATATATGATATCAGCCGGGTCATCGGATCAAGTGTTGATTCGATGAATCGGTAAATGATATATTAGTCGGTTATATGCGATATAGCCGGATTGTCGGATCAAGTGTTGATTCGATAATTTAATGTATAATAATATATATGATATATTAAATTACATTAACTAATATTAGCTCACAAAAGGATTCTTTTTCTCACTCGGGTAATACATTGATATATATGCGATATATGTTAATTGTATTATTTTATTTTGTTACAATAAATATTATATATGCGATATATAATATTATAACATGATGTGGTTATTAATGCAACGTGTTTAGTGGAGATTAAACATGGTTAGGGTTTGATTTGGGTTAAGCTTTTCTAGAAGTTTCTAGAAGCTTTCTTTTTTGTTTTGGAAAAGATATTTGTGTTGATATTTTAAGTGACTCATCTTTAACTCAACCCAAACCCTAACCCTAGTTAAATCTCTACAAAGGTTTGTTTGACCATGGTTGCATTTCTAACCTTATCATAACTTTCATTATTCATTACAAAGGATTACTATTCTTCTTCTTCATCTTTGAGCTTCATGAAAAGCTTTCTAGGTTTTTCTTATGTGATGAAAATGAGTGAGAAATAGAAAACAAATGAGAGCATAAATCCTACTTCATCATCCTCATCTATCCTTGCCATTTAGATGAGAGTATTCACTTCATTAAGTGAGTGAAAGCTTGTGTTAATGAAACTTCAAGGTAGATCATCTTTGTTATCGAAGATCGGAAGCAAGCTTGCATCTTTCTCTTCGCGGAGCCTCTCGAGAGTCCGGAACACGATGATCGCAACGAAGAGACCTCAACACGGAGCTTAAAAAGTGAAGGACCGGATCTACAAAGGTTGTAATCCCTCTCACTTAGTGTTAAAGTGTTTAACATGCTTGTTTTCACCTAAACTCTAGTTTAAAGATCCGGCTTTGGGTTGTTCGGTACGGCTAAATTTTAAATTAGGCATGGTTGATGCCTCGTAGACCCTTGTGCGTGTGCCTAGTAATCCTACAATAACCATCTAACCTAGTAGCTAGAACTTGTAGTTAGTTTGTTAGTTTTTGTTTAGCAAAGATCCTCTATTTTTTAGTCCATGTTACCTTGTGTTAAAAAATCCGTTTTTACCTATTCCGCCTCCCCGTAAGCACCGGGGTGGGTAACGCGGACCTAATAGGTATACCGTTCATGGGGTGTCTAGGATAGTGTTCACGGCGTAACCGCCAAAAGAGAAAGGGTTATTCTAATTAAGAAACTTCGCGAAAGCGTTGGAAAATCTCCCCTTATCTCTGCACTTTCATGGCCTCGTGATCGGTATATCTTGAGCCCGTTTCTCGACACAGTTTTACTTCGACAATCAAGTTCTTGAGCAGATCTAGTTGACCTAGGTGAACCCTAGACCGATTAGATGTGTGGTATCGTGTCATGATTATTTTTCTTCTTTTCTTTTTGTGTGTATATTTCATAATTTTGTGGATAACTAACATATAGAAAAAACTCACATTCTTTTTCCTCTCCTTTTCTTCTTTTTCTTCTCTTCATATCATGGGTACCCCACATCGACCAACTCTTGCTGAACTTTGGTACTTACAACCAGACATTACTTCATACGGTTCTTGTTTTGGTAGAACATCAAACGATCCATCCAAACCCTAAAAATATTTGAAAGATCGAATAGACGCATCTAGGACAAACAACTGGACTCCGCAATCCACTTTGTATCAACCATTTCAACCTCCCCCACCCTCTTACGTTGATACCCTTTTTGAGAGTCATGTTCCGACTCCAAGACCCATGTCTATTGCCGACAGAATTGAACAATCCTGTAGTCAATCTTTCACTCCTTTTACCACTTCCAATTCTTTTGATCAACAATTCCAATCACTTCCTTATCATAACGTTGATCTTATTCCTGTACAACCATTCGATTCCTATCAATCCTACTCGACTTTTACACCTTCCCTAGACATTGCTTTTGAACAGCCTTTTGGGAGTTTCAAGTATCCAAACGAGTTTGAATCTTTTACTGAAACCCCTTCGCAGCCCATGTCTACTCTTAAACAGTCGTTGGAAGAATTTCGGGAAGCGTCATGCCAACATATGATGGATTTGAATGCATCCATGGCCGCCCTCATACAACCTGACGAACCAGTAGCTAGTTTCCAATTAGCTCCGAATTTTCCAATGTATGATGAGGCGATATGACAGATTGAGAATTTGAGTAGTGAGAGTGAGTGGTACACCCTTCCAAATCAAACCTACCCATTACAAATTGAATTCCACAACTCCGGTTTTGAAAGTCTATCGAGTGTCCCAAACGATTCACCGATTGAAGATAGAACGTTTGATGAGTTGTGTGACCTTGTAGTGTTTGATTTACCCGATTGTGAAGGAACCCTGTCAAGTGAAACCACACCCAAACCCTTTGACCTCTACACCTCCATCCTAGAACCACAATTGATTAAAATCCATGCTTTGGATGAGGTGTATGAGAAATTTGATTTTCACTTGATTGAGGATATCGACGCTGGGAATATTTTGGATGATGAACCCACAGGTTTGGATGAGTTTTTCTCTCCAATTCATCATGTCCTTTCACTTCCGTGTGAACATCATCCCGAGTCATTAACAGTTTTTCTCGGACCCCATACGCATCTAAATTTTGATGATGATAAATGCATGGATGAGTTAATTTTTGAGAAGAATTTTGAGAATGAACCAGTTTTACTTGATGAGTCGGATTTTCCAATCCATCCGGTCCCTTTCATTGACCGTGTACACCATCCTGAATGTTTAACAGATCCCATTCCTCGATCACTTCCCTCCATCCTTTCCATCGTTCCTGTAAGTCAATGTACAACACCCCACGACTTGCGGGGAGGCGGAAAAATGAAAAACGATCTTGTTCTTTGCGTAAACATCGACTAACCGAGAATCTTTGCTAAACTATAACTAACAAGAAACATAGAAGTTGTTAACTACTATGAGAAGTGATTATACCTAATGAACCGTGTCCTTCGTCTTTTCGTTCTCAACCCCCTCTCCGGCCTTCTCTATGTAGTAGATGATCCATCCGAGAGCTTTACTCCAAGCTTCACCTCTAAACTTGAGGTAACTAGGTTTCTTAAAGTGCTAATCTAACCAACCTAGGTGATATAGAGTTGGATTATGGATGTATTAGTCTAGCTAACCCTTAATCTCAACACATGAGAGGTTAGGGTTAGGGTTTGAAGAGAGAGAGAGAGCTTGAGGAGAGAGAAGGTAAGAATGATAAATGAATTGAAATTGTTTCTCACTTCTAATATATCATGAAGCATAAAGAATATCAAATAAAATAAATCAAATGATTTATCATCATGCTTCATTTAATATGTGTAATGAATCATCAAGTGAGTCATTAAGCAATAAATGCTTCATTAACTCACTTGAATGATTCATCTCACGAGTCAGAAAATCAATTAATGCTAATGCCACCTAAACCCTCAAGTTACCATCCTTCTAGAAGCTTCCCGCGAAATTACGAGAACGCCCCTCCTATCCGTGAAAACATGGAAAAACTTTAGACTGTATAAATCCAATAACCCGATACTAGAAACTGGCTTAAACCAAAGCCGGCTAGTAAAAACTGTCCGAATGTCGTACGTGCGTAAACACACGTATGCGTCCGAACCCTTATCGTAAAACCATACGACCTCTATATCGTTTCGCCTGGAATAGGGAAACTATCTGTGTGGGACTCTAAAGACTCGACTACTACGCTGGCAGTGGCTTTAACCACAGACCGCAAGCGGCACTAGCTGTACGTAACGGTCCCCAGGTAGATGTCGATAAGAAGGCCGATGAGAAAACCCATCCGAGCTCCTACTGAGCCCGATGTGACAATCTCCGTACAGTCCGGTCTGTTCGTCTAAGACTATCGCATATCGGGCCTAGGGGGCGGCAAGCGTCAGTCCCCTAATAGCGGTATAAGTCATGTCGGAGCGTAGCCCATTACACCCTGAGAAACAACTGGAACCTACCAGTAAATCTCGCTTGCCCAAGCCAGGGACTTTACGTAATGGCTCTCTGACACAACGCGATATCAACTCCCAATACCGGGAGAGACGAATCCTGTCTAACCGCCACTGCCTCCAAGTGCTCGGGACTGCACCCAACTGCTACCTGTTTGCACGACTCCTTTGAGCCGTGGTAGGGTAGCAATCTAAAAACAGTGGGACACACTCGAGGCGAAGTAGCAGTGTCAAGTCTGCGGACTATACTGTACTCATGTCACCTGGGAACTGTTAACTGGCGACGGGTATAATACCAACCAACAGTTCCCCGTGAGTCCTGTCCGGTGTACCCGTAACCCAACGAGCACCTGTATACTATCTCCAGTACGACGTACCGATGGCTGTGGGACAGACCATCTCCCCAACTGGGATGAGAAGCGTACACACTAGTCTACTCCGGAGTATCGATGCCCTGTCTCGATAATCCTACGACTAGGGACCTGGAAAAGGATGTGCTTGTAGACTACCCAGCCCCCACTAGTATGACTGCCATCACAACGCTGGTAGTCAAGAAAGATCCTAAGGGCTCTATCAATACGAACATACATATTAAGATAGATAAAACCAAGCAGCATACTACCATGCTTAGCAAGACTGTTATATAACTGTGAATATCCCAGGCTTCCATTAAGTAATATACAAACTAGTATGATACAATAATGGCCCCTAGGGCATATACACTAACAATCTCCCACTTGCACTAGGGCCATGTACTGGCATATCGAAGACCGATGATCTCGAGTAGCCTCTCGAACTGAATCTGAGGTAGGGCCTTTATGAATGGATCAGCAATGTTCTCTTCAGTAGCAACTCTCCGGACCTCGATCTCCTGACGATCAATGATCTCCCTGATCAGGTGATACCGCCTTAAGATGTGTCTGGACTTCTGATGGGACCTTGGTGCCTTCGCTAAAGCTATAGCTCCGTTGTTGTCGCAATACAGAGGTATTGGATCAATAATGGTAGGAACCACATGAAGTTCTGTAAGGAACTTTTTCATCCAGACCGCTTCTTTTGCGGCATCGCAAGCAGCAAAATGTTAGTTATATGTATGCCCTAGAGGCCATTGCTATGCATAGGATGTATATTGTAGTGGATGCTGGGACATATATAGGGAGGACTTTCTTGCTCGACATGATAGTATGCTATCTGGTTGATCTTTACCTTAACGTGTACACTGATTGTCTCTCTGTTACATATTGGTAAAGCCCTTAGGATGTGTACTTGACTACCTGGACTATGATGCGGATCATACTAGTGGGGACATGGTAGTCCATAAGTACATCCTCCACAGTCCCTAGTCGTGGGTATATCGAGACGGGGCATCGATATACCAGAGTAGACTAGCGTATACCTTTTCGACCCATATAGATGGGCGATGGATGATCCCATATCCATTGGTGTTTGACATCAGAGATGATATACGGGTGCTCAGTGGAGACTGGGTACACTGGACGGACTCGCCGAGAACTCCCAGATGGTATTATACCTTACGTCAGATGGCAGTTCTCTGGTGACACTGGTACAGAGTAGTCTGTTGACCCGAGATCGTCATAGAGTCTTGTGTGGTTCCCACTGTGCTTTGATTTCCACCTTACCACGTCCAAGAGGGCGTGCAAAACGGTGGTTTTTGGGTACAGTCCCGAGTCACATGGAGGCAATGAGCGATAGGAGGGGATTCGTCTCTCCCGGTATAGGGGGTTGATGTTGCGCTGTGTTCGATTGGCTATAACCGGAAATCCCTGGCCAGGGTTGCTGAGATTTACTGGTAAGTGTTACCAGTAGTTTCTCGAACTGTTATAGACCTAATATCGACACGACTTATCGAGCTATTGGGGTCTGACGTTTACCACCCCTAGGCGAGATATGCGACATATCAGACGATCAGACCGGACTGTACGGTAAGTGTTACTGGTTGGATTCATAGGAGTATGAGCGGGCTTGCTCGTCGATCTTCTGATCGCTCAATACCCGGGTGGCCGTTACGTTTAGCAGACCGCTTGTGGCTTGTGGGTGTTTGATATGATCATCACCTGCTGCCGGCGTATTGACGAGTCTTTAGAGACCTACACAGAGGTTTCCTGGCTCAAGCGAAACGAAATAGGAGCGCATATGAGATATGTGCGGGACCGAGAATAATGCGTGTATGTGATACCGTATTTCATTCTCGCGATGAATGTATCGAATGGTTGTATGCGATATAACCTAGTTATCGAATCAAGGATTGATTCGGTAAGCCGATACATAGGATACTAGTCGGTTATATGCGATATGACCGGATCGTTAATCAAGTGTTGATTTAATGATTTGATGTATAATTATATATATTTGATATATTACTTTGCATTAACTAGTATTGTTTCACTTTAAATGGATTTTCTCACTCGCTTGTGCACATTGTATATTCGATATAGTTTTGTGCACTTGATTGTATCATGTTTGATGATACATGCAAAATTGGTTAAGTGTAAAGATTGAACCATGGTTATATGAATGGTTAGGGTTATGATTACTTATTCATTTATTTATTTATTAGTTTTGGAAAATAAAAGCATAAAGAGAAAAAACAAAATGGTTTTCTTTCATTCTTTCTTTCATGAAGCTTGTTGAAGCTTCATGAAGCTTTTGACCAAGTGACCATTTTGTCTTCTTCTTTAACCCTAACCACTCACATAAACTCTAGTTAGCTCTCTACACTTAACTATGGTTTGATTATGATAAGAATGATTATTCTTTTCTATTCTTTAATTCTTATCATATTATCTTCATCTTCTTCTTCTTCTTCACAAGAAGAAAAAGCTTGACCATCAATGGTGATTGATGAAAAAGAGTGAGAAATCCAATGTAGGGTTCCTAGGCATCCTATTGAAGTCTCACAAGGCAACAACCATGCCATTTTACAGAAATATGGTGCCGAGAAACCCTAGTTAACGGATCGTCGGCTAGATTTCTAGGCGAAACGGTAAACTAGTTAACTACTTAACTAAAAGTTAGGATGCTACAACCTTTGTAGATCCGGATACCCACTTCCTTAGCTCTACGAGGGCGTCCTCTCGCTGTCCATCTTGAACCTTGGACTCTCGTGACGGCTTCATCGGAGAAACGTGCGGAATAGGTCGTCGGCTTCGTGTCAAAGACGATCTACGTCGAGGTTGCACAAGCTCAAGCTCCGACTTCACAAAGTTGTGAAACTTGTGAAGAAAACACCCTGAACAACTTGGCAAGAGATAGAGGATGAAGAAATAGGAGGTGGGTTCACTTTAGAATTGGATTTCTCACTTTAGAAATCAAGTTGCCATTGATGGCATCAAGCTTTCTCTTTGAGGAAGAAGAAGAAGATCAAGAAAGAATGATAAGTCTTCTAATTTTAAAATAAAACTAATATGAATACTTAACATATCTTGACCATGGTCAAGTGTAGAGATTAAACCAAGGTTAGTTAGAGTGGTTAGGGTTAAGGATGAGATAAGGATGGTGGACTTTGTCAAAGCTTTAAGAAGCTTCAACATAGCTCGAAAATAAGCCACCATTCTTAACTTAATCCTTTCCAAATAAATAAACAAATAAATAAATGAAAAACCAAAACCCTAATCATCACTTAACCATGGTTTAAACCTTTACACTTAACCACATTATCAAGTATCATCAAACATGATACAAAAAAATGTGCACAAAAGTATATCACATATACCTTTTGCACATCAAGTGAGAAAATCCATTTAAAGTGAACCAATATTAGTTAATGCAAAGTAATATATCAAATATATAATTATGCATTAAATCATTAAATCAACATTTGATTCAATGACCCGGTCATGTCGCACATAACCGACTAGAATCCAATGTATCGATTTATCGAATCAATGATTCGATAACTAGGTCATATCGAATATAACCAATCGAAACATATATCGTGAGAATGAAATGCGGTATCACATACACGCATTATTCTCGGTCCTGCACATATCTCATATGCGCTCCTATTTCGTTTCGCTTGAGCCAGGGAACCTCTGTGTAGGACTCTAAAGACTCGTCAATACGCCGGTAGCAGATGATGATCATATCAAGCATCCACAAGCCGCAAGCGGTCTGCTAAACGTAACGGCCACCCGGGTATTGAGCGATCAGAAGATCGACGAGCTAGCCCACTCACACTCCTGTGAATCCAACCAGTAACACTTACCGTACAGTCCGGTCTATTCGTCTGATATGTCGCATATCAAGTCTAGGGGTGGTATACGTCAGACCCCAATAACCGATAAGTCGTGCCGATGTGAGGCTTATAACGGGTCGAGAAACTACTGGAACACTTACCAGCAAATCTCTGATCAGCCCTGGCCAGGGACTTCCCTGTTACGGCCAATCGAGCACAGCGCAACATCAACCCCCAATACTGGGAGAGACGAAACCCCTCCTATCGCTCATTGCCTCCATGTGACTCGGGACTGTACCCAAAGACCACCGTTTTGCACGCCCTCATGGACGTGGTAAGGTGGAGATCAAAGCACAGTGGGAATCACACAAGACTCTATGACGATCTCGGGTCTACAGACTAACCTGTACAAGTGTCACCTGAGAACTGCCATCTGACGTGAGGTATAATACCATCTGGGAGTTCTCGGCGAGTCCGTCCAGTGTACCCAGTCTCCACTGAGCACCCGTACACCATCTCTGATGTCAAACACCAATGGATATGGGATCATCCATCGCCCATCTCATGGGTCGAGAAGCGTATACGCTAGTCTACACTGGTATATCGATGCCCCGTCTCGATACACCCACGACTTGGGACCATGAAGGATGTACTTATGGACTACCATGTCCCCACTAGTATGATCTGCATCACAGTCCAGGTAGTCAAGTACATATCCTAAGGGCTTTACCAACATGTAACTATAAGACAGTATAAAGAGACTAGTGTACATGTTAAGATAAAGAGTAACCAGATAGCATACTATCATATCGAGCAAGAAAGTCATCTCTATATATGTCCAAGCATCCAATATAATATACATTATCTGTACAATACTGGCCTCTAGGGCATACATACAACTAACAATCTCCCACTTGCACTAGGGCCAGCTGCTGTAGTATCGCATACCGAGCATCCCGAAGAGTCTCTCAAACTGTATCTGGGGAATGGCCTTCGTGAGTGGATCCGCGGTGTTGTTCTTCGTGTCAACCCTCCTGACCTCGATCTCCCGGTGATCAACTATCTCCCGGATCAGGTGATACCGCCTCAGAATATGCCTGGATCGCTGATGGGACCTGGGTTCCTTGGCCAAAGCCACCGCTCCATTGTTATCGCAATACAAAGGTATTGGATGCTCAATGGATGGAACCACTCCAAGTTCAGAAATGAACTTCTTGATCCAGACAGCTTCTTTAGCAGCATCGTTGGCAGCGATGTATTCAGCCTCCATCGTCGAGTCTGCCACGGTTTCCTGCTTGGAACTCTTCCAGCTAACCGCCCCTCCGTAAAGGGTAAAGACAAAGCCCAACTGCGACTTAGAGTCGTCCTTATCACTCTGAAAGCTCGAATCGGTAAAGGACTCCACTTGGAGCTCTCCGTTACCATACACCAAGAACATATCTCTAGTCCTTCGCAAGTACTTGAGAATGCTCTTCACAGCTGTCCAGTGACTCTCTCCAGGATCAGCTTGATACCTGCTCACTACACTTAGTGAGTATGCTACATCGGGTCTGGTACATAGCATCGCATACATGATAGAGCCTACTGCCGAAGCATAGGGTATCCCTTGCATGCGAGCTCTCTCCAAATCAGTCTTGGGAGACATCTCTTTGGAGAGAGTGACTCCAGAGATCGTGGGCAAGTTCCCACGCTTGGACTCTTCCATACTAAACCTCTTTAGTATGGTGTCAATGTACCTGGATTGGGACAATCCCAAAATCCGTTTGGATCTATCTCTATAGATCCTAATTCCCAATATGCAGGAGGCATCACCAAGATCTTTCATCGAGAATCTTTGTGATAAGAAGAGCTTGACCGATTGCAGCATAGGAATATCATTTCCTATCAAGAGTATGTCGTCCACGTACAATACGAGGAAGACAACCTTACTCTCTGCCACCTTTTTGTAGATACAAGGTTCATCTGGATTTTTGACGAAATCAAACTCTTTGATAACGACGTCAAAGCAGATGTTCCAACTCTGCGATGCTTGCTTTAATCCATAAATGGATTTAAGCAGCTTGCACACCTTCCCGCTGCTCCCACTGTCTACGAAGCCCTCTGGCTGAGTCATGTACACGCACTCTTCTAAATCACCATTTAGAAAGGCGGTCTTAACATCCATTTGCCAGATTTCGTAGTCATGAAAAGCAGCAATGGAAAGCATGATTCGGATGGATTTAAGCATAGCCACTGGAGAAAAGGTTTCGTCATAGTCCACACCTGGTCTTTGACGAAAACCCTTTGCTACAAGTCTAGCTTTGAAAGTCTCCACTTTCCCATCTACACCAAATTTCTTCTTGAAGATCCACTTACTCCCAATGGGTTTTACCCCTTCAGGAGCAACTTCCAAAGTCCTTACTTTGTTGGTGTACATGGATTCCATCTCGGACCGCATAGCATCCAGCCATTTCACTGAGTCCCTACTCGTGATGGCCTGCTCGAAGCTAGTTGGGTCATCATCATCCATGATGCAATCCTCGCTTCCACCATCAATGAGAAAACCGTAGTATCTCTCAGGTGGACGAGAAACCCTACTAGATCGGCGGAGAGGCTGGGGTTCGTCGGGTACTATCGAATCTTCTGGTTCCACTAAATCTTCAGTTATAGTTTGTGTATCTGGAATTTCTTCCAGCTCTACCACTTTGCCACTAATTTCTTTTTCAAGGAATTCCTTTTCTAAAAAGGTGGCATATTGAGAAACAAACACTTTTTGTTCTTCAGCATGGTAGAAAAAATATCCTTGGGAATTCTTAGGATATCCCACAAACTTGCAGAGAACTGACCGTGCCTCGAGTTTGTCTGGATTTTGCCTTTTGACATAGGCCGGACAACCCCATATCTTAACTCGTTTAAAATATGGTCTCTTCCCACTCCATATCTCATATGGTGTGGTAGGTACAGATTTAGATGGAACTTGATTCAATAGGTATGCAGCCGTCTCCAGTGCATATCCCCAGAAGGAAGTAGGTAACTCAGCTGTGCTCATCATAGAGCGCACCATATCTAATAGGGTGCGGCTCCTCCGTTCAGATACACCGTTGTGCTGTGGTGTATATGGAGGAGTCAGCTGAGAGAGAATCCCATTCTCTTTTAGGAAGTCCAGGAATTCATTGCTCAAGTATTCCCCTCCTCGATCAGATCGTAGGATTTTAATATTTTTTCCGGTTTGGTTCTCAACTTCTTGTTTATATTCCCTAAATTTCTCAAAAGCTTCTGATTTGTGTTTCATCAGGAACACATACCCGAACCTAGAGAGATCGTCAGTGAATGTAATGAAGTATGAAGAACCATCCCTGGCATGTGTAGACATGGGACCGCATACATCACTATGTATAAGTCCCAAGAGTTCGGTAACTCTTTCTCCGTGTCCCGTAAACGGAGTTTTGGTCATCTTGCCTTTGAGACATGACTGGCAAGTGTCATAAGATGAAAATTCGAAAGGTTTCAAATATCCATCCTTATGCAACTTAGCCAGTCGTGTCACATTGATGTGACCCAGTCTACAATGCCACAAGAAGGATTCGTTGAGTTCAGAACTCTTCCTCTTGTGTGTGTTTGTTATGCTCAGAACTGTTGATTGATTTAGAACATAAATGCCATTGCATAACGTGCCTGATCCAACCAACTTTTGGTTACGGAAAATGTTCATAACATTGTCCTGTAATACAAAATTATATCCTTCTTTGCTTAATAAAGAAACCGATATAATGTTGCATATCAGGTTCGACATGTAATAGCATTCGTTCAGAACCAATGTATTACCAGTTGGTAATACAAGGTGATACTCCCCGACAGTCTTAGCTGCAACAATTGCACCATTTCCAACTCTTATGTCTTTATCACCTTCTCCAAGTTCTCTACCTTTCCTTAGCCCATGTAACTGATTACATATATGGGATCCTGACCCGGTATCTAATACCCAGGACGTAGAGCAAATAGAGAAACAGTTCTCAGTAACGAACACACCCGAAGAAAATGCATCATCATGTACTTTCTTCATTCGGGTGGCATGGGAATCCTGGTATTCCCCTATATCCTGTTCATTCCTATAACTCTTATAAGAAAGAACGGAACCAACGTTCCCCAGCACAGTATAACATGCGGGTTTGGTCAATACATCCATATTATTATCTTGATTAAGGCATGAAATGGTCGCTACCTTGAGAGAGAGAGAAGAAAACACTTTAGCGTATGCTCATGCAAGATCAGATTGGTTTTTATCTTATCTAATCAGGATGGCTCCCACTGCTTTTTATCAAATCTTCCTTCAAACCTTAAAAGGAAATGTTGGAGATAGTGCCCTCAGAGTCAATTATTAGGTCACAGGTACGTGATTGTAATGATTGAGGGAGGACCTATCCCGGTAGGACAGTCTTACTCGAGATGATAGTATGCTATCTGGTTTACCTTTATCATCGTGTACTGTTTTAGGTGACCTGACACGTCGCTATTACACGTTGATAGAGCCCCTAGGATTCTTGCTTGACCACCAGCAGTATGAGGGCGATCATATAAGTGGGAGCTGGGGGTCTACAAGCATATCCTTAAAAGGTCCCTAGTCGTGGGAGTTTCGAGACCGGGCATCGATACTCCATTAGTAGACTAGTGTATACAGTCGAGACCCCGACGAGGGGCGGTGGCCGGTCTCACAAGCCACTGGTGTCAGTTGGATCACCTAAGATGTATACAGGTGCTCATTGGGTTATGAGTACACCGGACAGGACTCGCCGGGAACATGCTAGTTGGTCATATACCAGACGTCAGATGGCAGTTCCCTGGTGACATGTGTGCAGGTTAGTTCATCGACCTGGGGATCGTCATTTGTCTCGTGTGAGTTCCCACTGTACTTTGATTACTACCCTACCACGGCTCAAAGGAGTCGTGCAAACAGGTTTTAGTTGGGTACAGTCCCGAGCCACATGGAGGCAGTGAGCGTATCTTCAGGGGTTCGTCTCTCCCGGTATTGGGGGTGAGGTCGTGCTGTGTGTAGGAGAGCCATTACACGAAGTCCTTGGCCAAGGCAAGGAGATTTACTGGTAGGTATTCCAGTAGTATCTCAGGGTGTTCTGGGCTACACTCCGACACGACTTGTACCGCTTTTGGGGGTCTGACTTTTACCAACCCCCTAGGCCCGCCATGCGATACTCATAGACGAACGGACCGGACTGCACGGATATTGTCACTGACAGGCTCAGTAGGGTTGTCAGGATGAGTTCGCTCATCGACGTCCCTTTTGGTCAATAGCTGGTGGCCCGTCACGTATTGGCTTATACCTCTGACGTGCTAGTGGTTAAATCCACAGCCATAGTATTGACGAGTCTTTAGAGTCCACCACATTTTCAGTTACTCAGGCTTTCGGGCGAAACGCTGTAGATGCCGTATGGAGATATGGCAGGGTTCGATCAGATACGTGCGGTATTGCACGGATCATGATCGGACGGTTTTTACTAGCCGGCTTTGGCTTAAGCCGGATCTTAGTATTTGATTGTGTAGTTTTGTCTCATTGCATTTGTATTTCGGTCGAAATACAGATGCGGGTGTGTATGCACAGTATCGGGGTTTTTCCTGTAATTTATTACGGGACCAGTTTTATGGAGTTGCCAGTTTGCTTTCCGTTTCGGCCGATTTCCATTGTTCCGTTCATTGGCCGAAGTTTGGTGGAGGAGGGCTTATTTGCATTGTTGCAAATAGGCATTTGTGGAGGGGGTTCTTTGCATCTTGTTGCATCATGATGGCTTTCATGATGTGCACCTTTCCTTGACCTTGACCTCTTCATGATTGCTTGACTTTTAAAGTCATCATGGTTGTTGGTGATGGTGGTGTTGGAGTGAGGGTTTTCTTGTGATCATTTGTTTTTCTATTTCTCCTTTGGAAAATCAATCATCCTTTTTTCTCCTCCCATGTGTGCATTGGGGCCGGCCACTGTTCCTGCAGTGAGAGAGAGAGGTTTAATTGTGTGGAAATTTCCTTCATGATTAATTTAGTGGACCCCCCCTTTTGTGTGCTGTGAAAGTTTTTTTTCCTTTGAGGATTAATTTATTCACACATCCATTAAGATGAGAGCTTGCTCTTCTTTTCTTTGTTTTTTCACAGTGAGCACTAGTTTTTTGGCCGAGCTCTTTTGCTTGATGGAATGCTCATTTTCCAGCAAGCATGTATTGTAAATCCTAGTGCACATATTTCTCCATCATGGCAACTCCTCATAAACCCCAAAGAGACAACTATACTATACATTCTACAGCAAATCTTGGGCGCGTCGGTTAGCCAACTTCGCGCCCGAGTTGCCTCGGTATTGAGGCGGGAGCCCGTAAAAGATGCAGGCGATGTGGTGCCCTTCCGGCAAGGAGGAGACAGACGGAGATCCCGCGAGGAGATCAGAGTGGAGATAAAGACCGGAGGACTCGGATCAGTCGGTATATCTCTAACCCATCTTCTAGTTAGCTTAGACTTGTTAATGGTTACGATCCGGGTGTTTAGTGCGCGGTGGTGCCGGTTTGCTAAGTCCGCAAAATTAAAGTTTTTCACCGCTTCCGCATTCCGGCGTCGGATTGACGGCCGGGGCGCCGCCGTGCACTTACAGTGGTATCAGAGCCTCGCCATTAACTTCGTCTAGCTTCGTTTGATGTGTTTTTCAGTTCCGATCGACCAAAATTCCGAAAACCCAATTTATGTTCACATCAGTTTTCTGTTAAGATTTTTTGGTGTCCAAAAATTTTTCAGGTGACAGAAAAGTGATCTACCAAAAGATATAAGAATTCTGCAAAAATACGATATAGTGATTCATCTACAGGAGCGCGGAAGCGCCGCGAAAACCCACTTCCCGCCGCCCTTCCGCCGCACTGTTGCTTCATCATGTTATCATATTTTTCCAGTTTCTTTCTGGGTTAATTTCTGGGGTTTTGGAATATTAAAATTGGGCCAATTATTTCTGTGAGTGCTGCAGTATTGGTTTGGGGCCCACTTGTTAATTTTTGGTCAATCGGAAAATTTTAAACACATTTTTCACAGTATTTACATTATATCTGCGACCGTGAATGTCACTTGATCGGTAAATCCGGTCTAACTGCTATAGCCCGGTTAGACGGATTTGCGAACGTGATTTTCACGTTGATGTTCTATGTTTATGCTGTGATGTTGCGGATCGGTCGTGGGGGATAGCCTGGATGCAATGCTAGTACAGTTTTGTTGTATTATGTACATTTGATATTGCGGGGCGAGCGTCCGACATGTGGACTGCCGTCACTGCCTGTTTGTATTATTCTTTTGGGGCACGACCTGGTTGCGGTCGATGTACCCGGTGTATGTATATTTTACTTTCTGTACTAGGATTGCCCCGCGGAGGGGTGCACGGATAGCCGGGTTCTGGAGGGCAACAAGCCCGCATCTCATGGCATTGAGACGGAGGGGGCTTCACTCTAGGATTGGCGGGCTATTCGCCGCACTCGTAGGGGGTACAGGTTGACCCAGGAGGGGTGCCCAAGTTACCGGATTCCGTGAAGTGCTGGGTGGTCCATTCACGTTGCTGAAGGGGGCTGCCTCGCTTCAGGTTTTGGCGGGTAACTTGCCGCGCCCGTAGGGGTCTAGGATTTCATTGCACAGGCTATCCACACGACCAGGGGAACGTCGGGTTTCAGCGGCTCTGTGAAACCCGGGGATCCCAGATATCTGTATTGTTTCTGTGATGCTGTACATTTCTGTGATGTTGCATTTTATTCACGCCTTGAGCGAAATACTATATATTGGTATATATATTAGTAGATATCGTATATGTTTTGCATCCGCGCTAGTCCAGTCCCCGCTCTGTCGTTAGTAAGCTAACCTAACGGGTAATGACGGGACCCAGTGGCGAATGCGGATGGCATATACGTACATCAGTATATTTTCGTTCTTTTTGGTGTGATCAATTGATGGGACTGCATTGATTCGGATCAATGCAAGTTAAAAACAAACCTAATCTGATGTTGTTGGAACACTTTTCAAAGAGCTGTTATTGCAAGGACGTTCACTTTTGTTTTGCATCGTGGTATTCATTTGGAATATCCTGCTCCTCAGTCGACGAGGCAAGGGCCGAGATCCCTTCACCAGGAGTGACCCCTTGGACAGAAGTTTGCGTCAGGGCATTAACTTCACTATAGCCGATTACTTTTGCTTTGCACCGTGGTATTCATTTGGAATATCCTGCACCCCATTCTACGGGGAAAGAGCCGAGATCCCTTCACCGGGAGTGACCTCTTTAGCAACGGTTTTCGTCACTATATTTTAAAAAGCTATCCGTTCCTTCAAACGATATCAAGTTCATTACGTTAAAGGTTTTCGCCAGAAACCATTCGTAGCCCTCCGTCGTTTCATATGGGTAGTCAATAGTATTCAAGCTGTGTTTGTTGGCCAAAGTCAAGGCACAGTGTTTGGTAGCTGTTGGTTATTCATATGCAGCATAGATAGATGCGTTGGTTTGGAACAGTCGTATAGCCTTGTTGGCCAAAGTCAAGGGCTTGTGCGGGTGGATTCGAATCAACCTGGAGAATGACGGGTAGAACTTGACATGTGACTTATGATTTGTTGGCCAAAGTCAAGGTCATAAGAGCATGGGGCAGAAATCACATCGGGAGTTTCAAAAGAACTGAAACTTGCCAGATATGCGCATACCTTCTGGAGTGTGATAGCGTGAGCGGATTCCGTCACGTTATCATGCAATGATAGTTGGATCCCGATTCCCACTGATGAGTTGGTTTACTCCTCGGGTGACCCCGACTAATTCTTCTTTCAGGTTTGGAGGAGAATTTGAGGTACAGTGGGAGATTTCCAGATTAGATAAATTGGTAACCATTCTGATCTAGGTTAGAGTGCACGCTGAGTGTTTCTTTTCTCTCTCTCTTTGGCAGCGACCATTGACCCGACCCTAAGACTATGACTCAGTGACCAAGTTGACCGAACCTTCTTAACACCGGCTTTTGGATTGTCAGAGTTGCAAACCTCATTGCCACTCCTACTTTTACCCTTTTCTCCAGGACACCCCGTTTTACTACGAACGTCCACTTCCATTAAACAAAACCATCGTATGGTTAGATACGAACTCGAAAGAATTTATTCGAGGATGGTTTCCGGTTCTGGAGAAAACGGATAGGATTATTCAGTTGTCTTTTCCTTTTACCCTCTCTCAGGTTACGAGTACTCCTTGGTTTAGGGGTAGTACACCTATTACGCAAATTGGATTGTCTTCTTCCAAACCTTAGGCTGGTGTCGACCGGTAGGGAATGAAGAAAACCAATTAGCATAACGATGGTGTGCAGAAGGTATTAAGTTCAGACAAAGCAAGGGATTAGTAAGAGGGCAAAGTAAAATGCAACAGATATTCACGACCAAACCAAATATTTCGTTACCACTCCCACATCACCTTTGTATTTCTCCAGGACACTCCGTATCACTACGAAGATCCACAGTTTATTTGGATACTCCATCGTATGGTTATATACGAACTCGAATGGAACTGGTTCCAGTTCGGGGATGGATTCTGGTTCAGGAGAAATAGGAATAAGGTTTATTCAGTTGTCTTTTATCTTCACCCTCTCTCATTGCGAGTGTTCCTAGGATTGGGACAGTACACCCATTATGCTTATTGGATAGTCTTCTTCCAAACCATAGGCTGGTGCCGAACGGTAGGGAAGGAAGAAAACCATTTGGCCTAAAGGGGTGTGCAGAAGGTAATGACTAAAGACAAATGAAGGGATTTGGAGAGATGGCAAAGAATTATACGGTTACAGTCGTGAATCTGGAAGAGGCATTACTAGGAATACCAGGATACCCCATCGAAACATTTCAATGTTTCAGTTTCACTGTGTAAGTTTAAAAGAAAACTGATTTCCCGATTAGATACTTACTCCAGGGTATGTATTTACCAGGTACGATTCTCACATCTGTATGGTTTTTCAGATGGTGAGTGGGAGTAAGTTATTGGGAATTGGGTGATCATCCTCATTATATCGGGATTCATTGTAATCGGTGATATTTGAGGAAATCACCTGGGCTGTTTGCCGGTCGGCAAATATTTGGTTTTGAATATCCGCTGTTATGCACCAATTTCAAATTGATATATCTGTACGTCTATTTTCATAGAGTGAGATATACCTTTCTGAAATTATGTCTACGACATTTACCTATATCAGTGGATGGTTAGGTAAGGAGCATTAAACAGCGGTGTAATTCTTCTTAACCATAAGTACAGTTTTCAACCTACGACACACAGTGAATGAGTTATCAGACTCAAGGGACTTATACAAAGGATTGTATGTTGTCCAGGGTCCATCAGGACAGAGGGGTTGGTCCTCGTACTATATTCGGTTTACTTATGACTTCTCTAGTTTTTAGACAGGTGTTTCGCGGAAACACAGGGTCCAAATTTTGAGAAGTTATAGGTATTTGAATAGAGTAGAGAACCAGGTATAGCAAGTATCGGGATTCTTCAAAGAGATCGAAGATGTAGATACTTGTGTATGGTATTCAGTTGATAGTAATGATAAAGAGATCTTGCTTCTCTTTCAGGTTACTCATAATTGGAAGTATTCCTAAGTTGAGTAACGCTGATCGGCCTCCTTCCATTTAGTTGACATGCGCTGGGGACAGCTGCATGATTTGAATCTGGTTCAATTAAATCAGTGCCTCTGTTTCTATATTGGATATAGAACAGTTCAAATCTTAACGATGTTAAGGTACGGGGAGTTGTCCGGTTTATGATTAAAACCAGACACTGGACAACTCAAGGCACGTTTCTGTAATGGCTGTTTGTGGGTTGACCCAGGCTATGACGAGGGTTGACTTTCTACCATCTGGATGAACAATAGCGATATTGTTCTAGACTCGCCACAGTTTTATTAAAGATGGATTTTTTCAGAAAACAGTAGTGGGAGTATGGTAGAACTGGAAGTGATTCCAGAACCACAAACGATTACTGAAGATTTGATAAGGAACCTAAAGATTCAATCTGGATTGACATTCCATTGGCCACTCCGCAGATAAGGTGGGTAACTTCAGGCACCCGAGAGGCACTACGGTAGCCTCAAGGACGGTGACAGGGAAGTTCTTGTTTACCCACAATTGCCATTGCTGTTGTTCCAGGTTACGAGACCCGGCGGGAGGATGAGTATAGCGTCGTTCTAAACCAGTTTTAGAAGTGTACGTCTATATGACTCTGCCAGAGGGTTGTCGTAGTCAGTGGGAGCAGCGGAAGCATTGGTGGACAGGTTGCTTATGTCTATTTATAGACTAGAGCAGATGTAGCGGAGATAGATCATCTATTTCTGACGTGACAGTCATGGGTTTGACTTCATCAGAATAGGGGATGGATCTGTTGAGAAGGTAGTAGGGTGTGATATCCTGGTATTTGGATGATATACACAGAGTAGGAAAAGAAACTCCTACACTACGATCGGTTATACTTTGGTCGTCACACAGTGGTTTCTCCACAAAGGAAATGGATTTTATATCAGACATACTGGTTACTAGATCTATGGTATTAGATCTAGATTTGGGTGGTTTCCCAATCTGGGTACTTGACAGCATTCTAAGAGTATTTAGGATGGACGACTCCTGGCACGGTAGTGTACCTGCAGGTAATGGAGTCACCCTCTCTAAAGGTGTCTTACAGACTAAAGGGGAGAGGGATGAGCATGATTGGCAGATCACTTGCTTAGGCAATTGAGTCAATCATGAGATGTCAAGTACCACACCAGATATTGTTCTTGCACTAGATGCAATAAGTTGACATTAATCCAATCCTGGAGAAACAGTTGGAAGCAGTTTTAGAACATAAGTGGATGTTCTAGGGAGATGATAACGACAGCCTCATTCAGGAGACAGTTATCATTCCAGGCTTCCAAGGTGACATGGACGACAAGGAGGTTGTCAGAGTTATAGTTTTCCTTCTGATGAGGGGCAGTATTTTGGACAGGTGGTCCAAGGCAATACTGAGGGAGGCATGGCGCGCAGGATACTGATTAAGTTCAGTGGACGATACAGTCTAAGAAGTTTGGATTTGGAGTTCATTTATGAGTTAGGTCCCATCAGACATCCAGACATATTCTGAGACAGGTATTGCTCTTTTCGGGAGATGGCTTTCTCCGCGAACTTGAGATATAGAGAGACATAGAAAGAAACAACTAAGCAGATCCACTCACTGAGGCTATTCCTCGAACGCAATAGTTCCGCAAACGAGCTTTGTGAGACTGACTAGTAGAGGAGTTGGATGTTCGGTATCACACGAGCTGTGAGTATGCGACATCGCAATAATTAGCCTTGAGTGCAAGTGGGAGATTGTTGGAGATAGTGCCCTCAGAGTCAATTATTAGGTCACAGGTACGTGATTGTAATGATTGAGGGAGGACCTATCCCGGTAGGACAGTCTTACTCGAGATGATAGTATGCTATCTGGTTTACCTTTATCATCGTGTACTGTTTTAGGTGACCTGACACGTCGCTATTACACGTTGATAGAGCCCCTAGGATTCTTGCTTGACCACCAGCAGTATGAGGGCGATCATATAAGTGGGAGCTGGGGGTCTACAAGCATATCCTTAAAAGGTCCCTAGTCGTGGGAGTTTCGAGACCGGGCATCGATACTCCATTAGTAGACTAGTGTATACAGTCGAGACCCCGACGAGGGGCGGTGGCCGGTCTCACAAGCCACTGGTGTCAGTTGGATCACCTAAGATGTATACAGGTGCTCATTGGGTTATGAGTACACCGGACAGGACTCGCCGGGAACATGCTAGTTGGTCATATACCAGACGTCAGATGGCAGTTCCCTGGTGACATGTGTGCAGGTTAGTTCATCGACCTGGGGATCGTCATTTGTCTCGTGTGAGTTCCCACTGTACTTTGATTACTACCCTACCACGGCTCAAAGGAGTCGTGCAAACAGGTTTTAGTTGGGTACAGTCCCGAGCCACATGGAGGCAGTGAGCGTATCTTCAGGGGTTCGTCTCTCCCGGTATTGGGGGTGAGGTCGTGCTGTGTGTAGGAGAGCCATTACACGAAGTCCTTGGCCAAGGCAAGGAGATTTACTGGTAGGTATTCCAGTAGTATCTCAGGGTGTTCTGGGCTACACTCCGACACGACTTGTACCGCTTTTGGGGGTCTGACTTTTACCAACCCCCTAGGCCCGCCATGCGATACTCATAGACGAACGGACCGGACTGCACGGATATTGTCACTGACAGGCTCAGTAGGGTTGTCAGGATGAGTTCGCTCATCGACGTCCCTTTTGGTCAATAGCTGGTGGCCCGTCACGTATTGGCTTATACCTCTGACGTGCTAGTGGTTAAATCCACAGCCATAGTATTGACGAGTCTTTAGAGTCCACCACATTTTCAGTTACTCAGGCTTTCGGGCGAAACGCTGTAGATGCCGTATGGAGATATGGCAGGGTTCGATCAGATACGTGCGGTATTGCACGGATCATGATCGGACGGTTTTTACTAGCCGGCTTTGGCTTAAGCCGGATCTTAGTATTTGATTGTGTAGTTTTGTCTCATTGCATTTGTATTTCGGTCGAAATACAGATGCGGGTGTGTATGCACAGTATCGGGGTTTTTCCTGTAATTTATTACGGGACCAGTTTTATGGAGTTGCCAGTTTGCTTTCCGTTTCGGCCGATTTCCATTGTTCCGTTCATTGGCCGAAGTTTGGTGGAGGAGGGCTTATTTGCATTGTTGCAAATAGGCATTTGTGGAGGGGGTTCTTTGCATCTTGTTGCATCATGATGGCTTTCATGATGTGCACCTTTCCTTGACCTTGACCTCTTCATGATTGCTTGACTTTTAAAGTCATCATGGTTGTTGGTGATGGTGGTGTTGGAGTGAGGGTTTTCTTGTGATCATTTGTTTTTCTATTTCTCCTTTGGAAAATCAATCATCCTTTTTTCTCCTCCCATGTGTGCATTGGGGCCGGCCACTGTTCCTGCAGTGAGAGAGAGAGGTTTAATTGTGTGGAAATTTCCTTCATGATTAATTTAGTGGACCCCCCCTTTTGTGTGCTGTGAAAGTTTTTTTTCCTTTGAGGATTAATTTATTCACACATCCATTAAGATGAGAGCTTGCTCTTCTTTTCTTTGTTTTTTCACAGTGAGCACTAGTTTTTTGGCCGAGCTCTTTTGCTTGATGGAATGCTCATTTTCCAGCAAGCATGTATTGTAAATCCTAGTGCACATATTTCTCCATCATGGCAACTCCTCATAAACCCCAAAGAGACAACTATACTATACATTCTACAGCAAATCTTGGGCGCTTCGGTTAGCCAACTTCACGCCCGAGTTGCCTCGGTATTGAGGCGGGAGCCCGTAAAAGATGCAGGCGATGTGGTGCCCTTCCGGCAAGGAGGAGACAGACGGAGATCTCGCGAGGAGATCGGAGTGGAGATAAAGACCGGAGGACTCGGATCAGTCGGTATATCTCTAACCCATCTTCTAGTTAGCTTAGACTTGTTAATGGTTACGATCCGGGTGTTTAGTGCGCGGTGGTGCCGGTTTGCTAAGTCCGCAAAATTAAAGTTTTTCACCGCTTCCGCATTCCGGCGTCGGATTGACGGCCGGGGCGCCGCCGTGCACTTACAGGAAAGACTAGCTGGGATTAATTACACACTACAAGTTCGCCAATCTTTCAGCCAGGCCAGTGTCGGTACTTTGAGGGAGGTCCCCCGTGCTTTCGCACGAACCTAATTACTGTAAACCTCGTTTTCCCAGAGGCGTAACCCCGTTGACACCTTTCTAGACACCTACTTGATCGGCTAATTGCAATGTGTAAAACTCTCCCAGGAGTAACTCTTACTCGCAGTGGGTATCGGGATCCAACTATCTCATAGAAGGTATGCAATCTCATTGCAAATTTCAACACTTGAAATTCCCGATAATCTTTTGCCCCTAGCAGCTATATGACCTTAACATAGTCAACAAATCATAAGTGCTAGTCAAGTTCAACCCGTCATTTCCCGATTGAATTAAACCCACCCGCACGACCCTTAACATAGTCAACAAAGTCGCACGACTACCCTAATCCAATCGCATCATATGCTTATACAGATAAGCACTAATTAGCTACTGCACACTACGCCTTAACATAGTCAACAAACGTAGCACGAATACTAACTAGTACTTATCTGAAATGACGGAGGGCTACGTCAGGTTTTTCTGAAAACCTATTGCGTAATGAACTTGATATCGTTGTAGAATCAAATGAAGTTTTAAAATGGAATGATTTTGAGGCTTTTCTAGTTTTGCTAAAGGGGTCACTCCCGGTGAAGGGATCGTCGGCCCTTTCCTCGTCGAATGAGGTGCGGGATATATCATATATATCACTGTGCAAAGCAAAAACTCTTAAAAGCAATCAAAGCCAAACCGAGTGTGTAGCATCTGCCAGTTATTGCTAAAGGAGTCACTCCCGGTGAAGGGATCTCGGTCCTTTCCTCATCGAATAAGGTGCAGGGTATATCATATATACCGCTATGCAAAGCAAGAACTGTAGCTACCTGTTTTGTTTAAAATCTGATTCTACAACATCTTAGGTTTCTTTTCTTTCATTAATCACATTAATGAAGTCCCATCATTTAAATACCTAAACATCACAGATAGATATGACGTACACTTATGCCATCCGTATTCGCCTCGATGTCCCCTCGTGCACCGTTAGGTTAGGTAACTAACGACAGAGCAGGGCAGGGCTAGCGCGGGTGTAAAACATAAGTAACGTCTATATAATATATCATATATACTATATACTATATCCATCACAGAATCACATCACAGATATCGCAGCAGAATAAACATATGAAATATTGGATATACTAGGACGTCCGTGTTTTTAATACGAGCCAGTATAAAACACGGATTCCACGGTCGTGATGAATAGCCAATCCCACACCCCTAGACCCCTACGAGAGCGGCAAGCAACCCTGCCAATTCTAGGGTTAGGAGACCCGGACTCGACTCCTCGAGTTGGTCTCCCACTGGACCCCAGAACCCGGTTATTTGTGCTCCCCTCCTTGGGTCTATCCTAATGCGGAAAAGTAAATAATATACAAAAGGTGACGACTTCCGCTACCTGGAAGTGCCCCAAATAAAAAGAATATTCCATACAAATTTTTACATGAATGAAAATGGAAAACACTCATCTCACATAAAAACCCCCGGCTATTCGAACACGACGATCCAATATAACATATCCAGCAACACATAACATCACATGTCATCAACGTAAGTAAGTATGCATACCCCAATTGTCGTTGACGTATAGCAACGAAACCGGCGATATGAACATACTACACTTACGGTCACAGAAAAGAAAGTGTAAAACTACAACAATTGGAATCCGCAACCTCTTTAGACATCACATGCCTAACAGTTACAAACCCCGCATTTTAGTCTCATTATCGAAAACTCTTTTCAATATCGTATGGGACTAAACTGCTAGATTTATAACATTCATTCAGTTATCTCATAACTGTTTGTGAATTCCAATTATTGTATCACATTCCAGATAAACAGAAAATGTTAAACTTTCCGATCGAACAGTCGAATACCCAAGTTTTCCCGATACAGCTCAACACATGAAATAAGTCTAACAACATTCAGTTCGTGCCTCAGTACCAACGGTCCAGCCGTAGAAGGGTCAAGCCAACGCCTCACATGTGGCACGCCGTACTGCCCCAAACCCGAAGGTTCAAAGGGCAGTTCAAGACGGTCACATAATCGAGTTAAGGTTTGTTGTCTTCTAGAGGGTCCATCGCGTTACTTGCACTACTTAGAACGTCGTTAAACTACGGAAAAATCCAACACTTGGAAATTTCCCGACAGGGGAAAAATTTGGTATTTATATCCGGTCGAACTTTTTAACATATTCTAAATATTATCCGGAAAAACACAAAGACGAAATTTGATACCCCGATCGAAACACCGAATCCCCAAAGCAACCCCAGAAAATTCAACTCTTGAATAATTATTAAAAATACCCAGGAAAATCACCACTGGAAACTAGGAATTACTGTGTAAAATTCTTTAAATATAGTGGCCGTACGACCGTGGATCCGCCGCATGAGCCATGCTCATGCCGCGGATCCGCGCTGGCTTGGTGGAATTACGCTCACGAATTTCACAGTAAATCTTATAATTTCCTGCTTATTTTTCTGCATATTTTTAATATTGAAAAATCTCTGATTTTAGAAAATGTACAGAGAGCATGTTAAGTTTAGGGTTTCGGGTTCGTTCGGGCTTCAAATCGCGTCTAGACTTCGCCTAAGGCTCTAGCTTGTCTCTGATACCACTGTAGGGTTCCTAGGCATCCTATTGAAGTCTCACAAGGCAACAACCATGCCATTTTACAGAAATATGGGGCCGAGAAACCCTAGTTAACGGATCGTCGGCTAGATTTCTAGGCGAAACGGTAAACTAGTTAACTACTTAACTAAAAGTTAGGATGCTACAACCTTTGTAGATCCGGATACCCACTTCCTTAGCTCCACGAGGGCGTCCTCTCGCTGTCCATCTTGAACCTTGGACTCTCGTGACGGCTTCATCGGAGAAACGTGCAGAATAGGTCGTCGGCTTCGTGTCAAAGACGATCTACGTCGAGGTTGCACAAGCTCAAGCTCCGACTTCACAAAGTTGTGAAACTTGTGAAGAAAACACCCTGAACAACTTGGCAAGAGGTAGATGATGAAGAAATAGGAGGTGGGTTCACTTTAGAATTGGATTTCTCACTTTAGAAATCAAGTTGCCATTGATGGCATCAAGCTTTCTCTTTGAGGAAGAAGAAGAAGATCAAGAAAGAATGATAAGTCTTCTAATTTTAAAATAAAACTAATATGAATACTTATCATATCTTGACCATGGTCAAGTGTAGAGATTAAACCAAGGTTAGTTAGAGTGGTTAGGGTTAAGGATGAGATAAGGATGGTGGACTTTGTCAAAGCTTCAAGAAGCTTCAACATAGCTCCAAAATAAGCCACCATTCTTAACTTAATCCTTTCCAAATAAATAAACAAATAAATAAATGAAAAACCAAAACCCTAATCATCACTTAACCATGGTTTAAACCTTTACACTTAACCACATTATCAAGTATCATCAAACATGATACAAAAAAATGTGCACAAAAGTATATCACATATACCTTTTGCACATCAAGTGAGAAAATCCATTTAAAGTGAACCAATACTAGTTAATGCAAAGTAATATATCAAATATATAATTATGCATTAAATCATTAAATCAACATTTGATTCAATGACCCGGTCATGTCGCACATAACCGACTAGAATCCAATGTATCGATTTATCGAATCAATGATTCGATAACTAGGTCATATCGAATATAACCAATCGAAACATATATCGTGAGAATGAAATGCGGTATCACATACACGCATTATTCTCGGTCCTGCACATATCTCATATGCGCTCCTATTTCGTTTCGCTTGAGCCAGGGAACCTCTGTGTAGGACTCTAAAGACTCGTCAATACGCCGGTAGCAGATGATGATCATATCAAGCATCCACAAGCCGCAAGCGGTCTGCTAAACGTAACGGCCACCCGGGTATTGAGCGATCAGAAGATCGACGAGCTAGCCCGCTCACACTCCTGTGAATCCAACCAGTAACACTTACCGTACAGTCCGGTCTATTCGTCTGATATGTCGCATATCAAGTCTAGGGGTGGTATACGTCAGACCCCAATAACCGATAAGTCGTGCCGATGTGAGGCTCATAACGGGTCGAGAAACTACTGGTAACACTTACCAGCAAATCTCTGATCAGCCCTGGCCAGGGACTTCCCTGTTACGGCCAATCGAGCACAGCGCAACATCAACCCCCAATACCGGGAGAGACGAAACCCCTCCTATCGCTCATTGCCTCCATGTGACTCGGGACTGTACCCAAAGAACACCGTTTTGCACGCCCTCATGGACGTGGTAAGGTGGAGATCAAAGCACAGTGGGAATCACACAAGACTCTATGACGATCTCGGGTCTACAGACTAACCTGTATAAGTGTCACCTGAGAACTGCCATCTGACGTGAGGTATAATACCATCTGGGAGTTCTCGGCGAGTCCGTCCAGTGTACCCAGTCTCCACTAAGCACCCGTACACCATCTCTGATGTCAAACACCAATGGATATGGGATCATCCATCGCCCATCTCATGGGTCGAGAAGCGTATACGCTAGTCTACACTGGTATATCGATGCCCCGTCTCGATACACCCACGACTAGGGACCATGAAGGATGTACTTATGGACTACCATGTCCCCACTAGTATGATCTGCATCACAGTCCAGGTAGTCAAGTACATATCCTAAGGGCTTTACCAACATGTAACTATAAGACAGTATAAAGAGACTAGTGTACATGTTAAGATAAAGAGTAACCAGATAGCATACTATCATATCGAGCAAGAAAGTCATCTCTATATATGTCCAAGCATCCAATATAATATACATTATCTGTACAATACTGGCCTCTAGGGCATACATACAACTAACATCCAATTCTAAAGTAAACCCACTTCCTATTTCTTCATCCTCTACCTCTTGCCAAGTAGTATAGGGTGTTCTCTTCACAAGTTTCATGACTTGGTGAAGTGGGAGCTTGATCTTGTGATGCCTCGACGTAGATCATCTTCGGCACGAAGCCGACGACCTTGCCCGCCCATTTCTCCGATGAAGCCGACGCTAGAGCCCGGGTTTCCATTTGGACAGCGAGGAGACTTCATTGCGGAGCTATGGAGGTGGAGCACCGGATCTACAAAGGTTGTATTTCCGTTCTTTTAGTTAAATTGTTAACTAGTTGCTTTTGTCGCCTAAAATTCTAGTTAATGATCCGTATTAGAGTTTCTCGGCACTTGTAAAATTTGAAATTGGCATGGTTGATGCCTTGTGAGACCTCCTTAGTGTGCCTAGGAACCCTACAGTGGTATCAGAGCCTAGCTAGAGCCTTAGGCGATGCGTAGACGAAGTTTGAAATCCGATCGAATATACGAAACCCCAAAGCAACCCAGAATATTCAACTCTTGAATAAATATTAAAAATTTCAATAAAATCCTGCACCATAAAAGAGGAATTACTGTGCAAAAATGTTTGAAACCCGATCGAAACCGAAACCCTAAAACCAAATTGCTCTCTGTACATTTTTTAAAAACTGGGTTTTTTCCAAATTAAAAATATGCAGAAAACTCAGCAGGAAATTCTAAGAATTACGGTGCAAAATTTTCAAAAAGATACTTCCAAACTGCGGTGGAACCGCGGCAGAAGCCTAGCTTCTGCGGCGGTTCCGCGGCCATATTGTGACGTCACCCCCCCATTTTTGCACAGTAATTTCCTTTATAAAGTGCTGAGTTCTCTGGGTATTTTTAAACATCACTCAAGAGTTGAGTTTTCTGGGGTTGTTTTGGGGATTCGATTATTCGATCGGATTATCAGACTTTGTCTATGTGTTTTTCCAGATATTTAGAATATGTTAAAAAGTTCGACTGGATGTAAATACCCAATTTTTCCCCTATCGGGAAATTTCCAAGTGTTGGATCTTTCCGTGGTTTAATAACGTTCTAAGTAGTGTAAGTAACTGTTAGTTGTATGTATGCCCTAGAGGCCAGTATTGTACAGATGATGTATATTATATTGGATGCTTGGACATATATAGAGATGACTTTCTTGCTCGATATGATAGTATGCTATCTGGTTACTCTTTATCTTAACATGTACACTAGTCTCTTTATACTGTCTTATAGTTACATGTTGGTAAAGCCCTTAGGATATGTACTTGACTACCTGGACTGTGATGCAGATCATACTAGTGGGGACATGGTAGTCCATAAGTACATCCTTCAAGGTCCCTAGTCGTGGGTGTATCGAGACGGGGCATCGATATACCAGATTAGACTAGCGTATACGCTTCTCGACCCATGAGATGGGCGATGGATGATCCCACATCCATTGGTGTTTGACATCAGAGATGGTATACGGGTGCTCAGTGGAGACTGGGTACACTGGACGGACTCGCCGAGAACTCCCAGATGGTATTATACCTCACGTCAGATGGCAGTTCTCACGTGACACTTGTATAGGTTAGTCTGTAGACCCGAGATCGTCATAGAGTCTTGTGTGATTCCCACCGTGCTTTGATCTCCACCTTACCACGTCCATGAGGGCGTGCAAAACGGTGGTCTTTGGGTACAGTCCCGAGTCACATGGAGGCAATGAGCGATAGGAGGGGTTTCGTCTCTCCCGGTATTGGGGGTTGATGTTGCGCTGTGCTCGATTGGCCGTAACAGGGAAGTCCCTGGCCAGGGCTGATCAGAGATTTGCTGGTAAGTGTTACCAGTAGTTTCTCGACCCGTTATGAGCCTCACATCGGCACGACTTATCGGTTATTGGGGTCTGACGTATACCACCCCTAGACTTGATATGCGACATATCAGACGAATAGACCGGACTGTACGGTAAGTGTTACTGGTTGGATTCACAGGAGTGTGAGCGGGCTAGCTCGTCGATCTTCTGATCGCTCAATACCCGGATGGCCGTTATGTTTGGCAGACCGCTTGCGGCTTGTGGGTGCTTGATATGATCATCATCTGCTACCGGCGTATTGACGAGTCTTTAGAGTCCTACACAGAGGTTTCCTGGCTCAAGCGAAACGAAATAGGAGCGCATATGAGATATGTGCGGGACCGAGAATAATGCGTGTATGTGATACCGCATTTCATTCTCGCGATAAATTTTTCGATTGGTTATATTCGATATGACCTAGTTATCGAATCATTGATTCGATAAGCCGATACATAGAATACTAGTCGGTCATGTGCGACATGACCGGATCATTGAATCAAGTGTTGATTTAATGATTTAATGTATAATTATATATTTGATATATTACTTTACATTAACTAGTATTGGTTCACTTTAAACGGATTTTTCTCACTTGATGCACATTGTATATGTGATATGCTTTTGTGCACATTTTTGTATCATGTTTGATGATACTTGATCATGTGGTTAAGTATAAAGGATTAAACCATGGTTAAGAGATGATTAGGGTTTTGCTTTTTCATTTATTTATTTGTTTATTTATTTGGAAATGATTTAGATAAGAATGGTGGCTTCTTTTGTTTCTAGTTGAAGCTTCATGAAGCTTTGACTTATGCAACCATTCTTGTCATCATGCTTAACCCTAACCCTCTCAAGTGACCATGGTTTATTCTCTACACTTAATCCTAGTTAGATTATGATAAGTATGGATTTTTCTTTTCATTTTAAAACAACTTATCATAAACTAGCTTCATCTTCTCCTTCTTCTTCAAGAGAGAAAACTAGATGCCATCAATGGCAACTTGAGAAAAAGTGAGTGAAATCCAATTCTAAAGTGAACCCACCTCCTATTTCTTCACCCTCTACCTCTTGCCAAGTTGTTTTGGGTGTTTTCTTCACAAGTTTCATAACTTTGTGAAGTCGGAGCTTGAACTTGTGATGCCTCGACGTAGATCGTCTTTGACACGAAGCCGACGACCAAGCTCGCTCGTTTCTCTGATGAAGCCGACGATTGAGTTCGGGATTCATGATGGACAGCGAGAGGACACCCACGTGGAGCTAAGGAAGTGGAGAACCAGATCTACAAAGGTTGTAGCATCTAACTTTTAGTTAAAGTGTTAACTAGTTTATAGTTTCGCCTAGAAATCTAGCCGACGATCCGTATTAGGGTTTCTCGGCACCCATAAAATTTTAAATTGGCATGTTCGATGCCTTGTGAGACCTCTATAGTGTGCCTAGGAACCCTACAGTGGTATCAGAGCCAAGCTAGAGCCTTAGACGAAGTCTAGACGGAGTTTGAAGTCCGAACGAACCCGAAAACCCATTTCCAAATTGCTCTCTGTCCAATTTTTAAAAATCTGGTTTTTTCAATATTAAAAATATGCAGAAAAATCAGCAGGTGATTTTAAGAGTTTCTGTGAAATTCGTGTTCCTAAATCCATTGAACTGTCGCGGATCCGCGGCACGATCATGGCTCGTGCGGCGGATCCGCGGCCGTACGGCCACCTTATTTAATATATTTTGCACAGTAACTCCTAATTGATAATGCTGGATTTTCTGGGAATTTTTAATTTTTATTCAAGAGTTGAATTTTCAGGGGTTGTTTTGGGGATTCGGTGTTTCGATCGGAGTATCAAATTTTGTCTATGTGGCTTTCCGGATAATTTTAGAATATGTTAAAAAGTTCGACCGGATATAAATACCCAATTTTTCCCATGTCGGGAAATTTCCAAGTGTTGGATTTTTCAGTAGTTTTACGACGTTCTAAGTAATGCAAGTAACGCGATGGACCCTCTAGAAGACAACAAACCTTAACTCGATTATGTGACCGTCTTGAACTGACCTTAGAACCTTCGGGTTTGGGGCAGTACGGCGTGCCACATGTGAGGCGTTGGCTTGACCCTTCTACGGCTGGACCGTTGGTACTGAGGCACGAACTGAATGTTGTTAGACTTATTTCATGTGTTGAACTGTATCGGGAAAACTTGGGTATTCGACTGTTCGATCGGAAAGTTTAACATTTTCTGTTTATCTGGAATGTGATACAATAATTGGAATTCACAAACAGTTATGAGATAACTGAATGAATGTTATAAATCTAGCAATTTAGTCCCATATGATATTGAAAAGAGTTTTCGATAATGAGACTAAAATGCGGGATTTATATCTGTTAGGCATGCGATGTCTAAAGAGGTTGCGGATTCCAACTGTTGTAGTTTTACACTTTCTTTTCTGTGACCGTAAGTGTAGTATGTTCATATCGCCAGTTTCGTTGCTATATGTCAACGACAATTGGGGTATGCATACTTACTTACGTTGATGACATATGATGTTATGTGTTGCTGGATGTGTTATATTGGATCGTCGTGTTTGAATAGCCGGGTTTTTTTTATGTGAGATGAGTGTTTTTCATTTACATTCATGTAAAAACTTGTATGTAATATTCTTTTATTTGGGGCACTTCCAGGTAGCGGAAGATGTCACCTTTTGTATATTATTTATTTTTCCGCATTAGGATAGACCCAAGGAGGGGAGCACAAGTAACCGGGTTCTGGGGTCCAGTGGGAGACCAACTCGAGGAGTCGAGTCCGGGTCTCCTAACCCTAGAATTGGCAGGGTTGCTTGCCGCTCTCGTAGGGGTCTAGGGGTGTGGGATTGGCTATTCATCATGACCGTGGAATCCATGTTTTATACTGGCTCGTATTGAAAACACGGACGTCCTAGTACATCCAATGTTTCATATGTTTCTTCTGCTGCGATATCTGTGATGTGATCATGTGATGTTCTGTGATAGATACAGTATATAGTATATATGATATATTATATAGACGTTACTTATGTTTTGCACCCGTACTAGCCCTGCCCTGCTCTGTCGTTAGTTACCTAACCTAACGGTGCACGAGGGGACATCGAGGCGAATGCGGATGGCATAAGTGTACGTCGTATTTATCTGTGATGTTTAGGTACTTAAATGATGGGACTTCATTAATGTGATTAATGAAAGAAAAGAAACCTAAGATGTCGTAGAATCAAATTTTAAACAAAACAGGTAGCTACAGTTCTTGCTTTGCATAGCGGTATATATGATATACCCTGCACCTTATTCGATGAGGAAAGGACCGAGATCCCTTCACCGGGAGTGACTCCTTTAGCAGTAACTGGCAGATGCTACACATTCGGTTTGGCTTTGATTGCTTTTAAGAGTTTTTGCTTTGCACAGTGATATATATGATATATCCCGCACCTCATTCGACGAGGAAAGGGCCGACGATCCCTTCACCGGGAGTGACCCCTTTAGCAAAACTAGAAAAGCCTCAAAATCACTCCATTTTAAAACTTCATTTGATTCTACAACGATATCAAGTTCATTACGCAATAGGTTTTCAGAAAAACCTGTCGTAGCCCTCCGCCATTTCAGATAAGTAGTAGTTAGTATTCGTGCTACGTTTGTTGGCCTGCGTCAAGGCGTAGTGTGCGGTAGCTAACTAGTATTTATCTGCTTATGCATATGATGCAGATTGGATTAGGGTAGTCGTACGACTTTGTTGGCCTGCGTCAAGGGTCGTGCGGATGGGTTTAATTCAATCAGGAAATGACGGGTTGAACTTGACTAGCGTGCTGTGATTTGTTGGCCTGCGTCAAGGTCATAGGACGCTAGGGGCAAAATATTATCGGGAATTTCAAGTGTTGAAATTTGCAATGAGATTGCATACCTTCTATGAGATAGTCCCGATACCCACTGCGAGTAAGAGTTACTCCTGGGAGAGTTTTACACATTACAATTAGCTGATCAAGTAGGTGTCTAGAAAGGTGTTAACGAGGTTACGCCTCTGGGAAAACGAGGTTTACATTAATTAGGTTCGTGCGAAAGTACGGGGGACCTCCCTCAAAGTACCGACACTGGCCTGGCTGAAAGATTGGCGAACTTATAGTGTGTAATTAATCCCGGCTAGTCTTTCCTTTTAGGGTTTGAAGGAAGATTTGATAAAAAGCAGTGGGAGCCATCCTGATTAGATAAGATAATAACCAATCTGATCTTGCACGAGCATACGCTAAAGTGTTTTCTTCTCTCTCTCTCCAGGTAGCGACCATTTCATGCCTTAATCAAGATAATAATATAGATGTATTGACCGAACCCGCATGTTATACTGTGCTGGGGAACGTTGGTTCCGTTCTTTCTTATAAGAGTTATAGGAATGAACAGGATATAGGGGAATACCAGGATTCCCATGCCACCCGAATGAAGAAAGTACATGATGATGCATTTTCTTCGGGTGTGTTCGTTACTGAGAACTGTTTCTCTATTTGCTCTACGTCCTGGGTATTAGATACCGGGTCAGGATCCCATATATGTAATCAGTTACATGGCTAAGGAAAGGTAGAGAACTTGGAGAAGGTGATAAAGACATTAGAGTTGAAAATGGTGCAATTGTTGCAGCTAAAACTGTCGGGGAATATCACCTTGTATTACCAACTGGTAATACATTGGTTCTGAACGAATGCTATTACATGCCGAACCTGATATGCAACATTATATCAGTTTCTTTATTAAGTAAAGAGGGATATAATTTTGTATTACAGGACAATGTTATGAACATTTTCCGTAACCAAAAGTTGGTTGGATCAGGCACGTTATGCAATGGCATTTATGTTCTAAATCAATCAACAGTTCTGAGCATAACAAACACACACAAGAGGAAGAGTTCTGAACTCAATGAATCTTTCTTGTGGCATTGTAGACTGGGTCACATCAATGCGACATGACTAGCCAAGTTGCATAAAGATGGATTTTTAAATCCGTTTGAATTTTCATCTTATGACACTTGCCAGTCATGTCTCAAAGGCAAGATGACCAAAACTCCGTTTACGGGACACGGAGAAAGAGTTAACGAACTCTTGGGACTGATACATAGTGATGTATGCGGTCCCATGTCTACACATGCCAGGGATGGTTCTTCATACTTCATTACATTCACTAACGATCTCTCTAGGTTCGGGTATGTGTTCCTGATGAAACACAAATCGGAAGCTTTTGAGAAATTTAGGGAATATAAACAAGAAGTTGAGAACCAAACCGGAAAAAGTATTAAAATCCTACGATCTGATCGAGGAGGTGAATACTTGAGCAATGAATTCCTGGACTTCCTAAAAGAGAATGGGATTCTCTCTCAACTGACTCCTCCATATACACCACAGCACAACGGTGTATCAGAACGGAGGAACCGCACCCTATTAGATATGGTGCGCTCTATGATGAGCACAGCTGAGTTACCTATTTCCTTCTGGGGATATGCACTGGAAACAGCTGTAGACCTATTGAATATGGTTCCCACCAAAACCGTGCCGACCACTCCATATGAGATATGGAAAGGAAAGAGACCATGTCTTAATTATGTTAAGATATGGGGTTGTCCGGCCTATGTAAAAACGCAAAATCCGGACAAACTCGCTGCAAGGTCTATTCTGTGTAAGTTTATTGGATATCCCAAACATTCGCGAGGGTATATCTTTTACCATACCGAGGAACAAAAAGTGTTTGTTTCTCGACATGCCACCTTTTTAGAAAAGGAATTTCTTGAAAAAGAGATTAGTGGCAAGGAGGTAGAACTGGAAGAGGTTCCAGCAATACAGACTACAACAGAAGATTTGGTTGAACCAGAGAATTCAGTAGCTCCCGATGAACCTCAGCCTCTCCGCCGATCTAGTAGGGTTCCTCGCCCACCTGAGAGATACTACGGTTTTCTCATGGATGGTGGGAGCGAGGATTGCATCATGGAGGATGATGACCCAACTAGCTTCGAGCAGGCCATCATGAGTGGGGACTCAGTGAAATGGCTGGATGCTATGCGGTCTGAGATGGATTCTATGTACACCAACAAAGTATGGACTTTGGAAGTTGCTCCTGAAGGGGTAAAACCCATTGGGAGCAAGTGGATCTTCAAGAAAAAACTTGGTGTAGATGGGAAAGTGGAGACTTTCAAAGCTAGACTTGTAGCAAAGGGTTTTCGTCAAAGACCAGGTGTGGACTATGACGAAACCTTTTCTCCAGTGGCTATGCTTAAATCCATCCGGATCATGCTTGCCATCGCTGCATACCATGATTACGAAATCTGGCAAATGGATGTTAAGACCGCCTTTCTAAATGGTGATTTAGAAGAGTGCGTGTACATGACTCAGCCAGAGGGCTTCGTAGATAGTGGGAGCAGCGGGAAGGTGTGCAAGCTGCTTAAATCCATTTATGGATTAAAGCAAGCATCTCGGAGTTGGAACATCTGCTTTGACGTCGTTATCAAAGAGTTTGATTTCGTCAAAAACCCAGATGAACCTTGTATCTACAGAAAGGTCGCAGAGAGTAAGGTTGTCTTCCTCGTATTGTACGTGGACGACATACTCTTGATAGGAAATGATATTCCTATGCTGCAATCGGTCAAGCTCTTCTTATCACAAAGATTCTCAATGAAAGATCTTGGTGATGCCTCCTGCATATTGGGAATTAGGATCTATAGAGATAGATCCAAACGGATTTTGGGATTGTCCCAATCCAGGTACATTGACACCATACTAAAGAGGTTTAGTATGGAAGAGTCCAAGCGTGGGAACTTACCCACGTCCTCTGGAGTCACTCTCTCCAAAGAGATGTCTCCCAAGACTGATTTGGAGAGAGCTCGCATGCAAGGGATACCCTATGCTTCGGCAGTAGGCTCTATCATGTATGCGATGCTATGTACCAGACCCGATGTAGCATACTCACTAAGTGTAGTGAGCAGGTATCAAGCTGATCCTGGAGAGAGTCACTGGACAGCTGTGAAGAGCATTCTCAAGTACTTGCGAAGGACTAGAGATATGTTCTTGGTGTATGGTAACGGAGAGCTCCAAGTGGAGTCCTTTACCGATTCGAGCTTCCAGAGTGATAAGGACGACTCTAAGTCGCAGTCGGGCTTTGTCTTTACCCTTTACGGAGGGTCGGTTAGCTGGAAGAGTTTCAAGCAGGAAACCGTGGCAGACTCGACGATGGAGGCTGAATACATCGCTGCCAACGATGCTGCCAAAGAGGCTGTCTGGATCAAGAAGTTCATTACTGAACTTGGAGTGGTTCCATCCATTGAGCATCCAATACCTTTGTATTGCGATAACAATGGAGCGGTGGCTTTGGCCAAGGAACCCAGGTCCCATCAGCGATCCAGGCATATTCTGAGGTGGTATCACCTGATCCGGGAGATAGTTGATCGCCGGGAGATCGAGGTCAGGAGGGTTGACACGAAGAACAACACCGCGGATCCACTCACGAAGGCCATTCCCCAGATACAGTTTGAGAGACTCTTCGGGATGCTCGGTATGCGATACTACAGCAGCTGGCCCTAGTGCAAGTGGGAGATTGTTAGTTGTATGTATGCCCTAGAGGCCAGTATTGTACAGATGATGTATATTATATTGGATGCTTGGACATATATAGAGATGACTTTCTTGCTCGATATGATAGTATGCTATCTGGTTACTCTTTATCTTAACATGTACACTAGTCTCTTTATACTGTCTTATAGTTACATGTTGGTAAAGCCCTTAGGATATGTACTTGACTACCTGGACTGTGATGCAGATCATACTAGTGGGGACATGGTAGTCCATAAGTACATCCTTCAAGGTCCCTAGTCGTGGGTGTATCGAGACGGGGCATCGATATACCAGAGTAGACTAGCGTATACGCTTCTCGACCCATGAGATGGGCGATGGATGATCCCACATCCATTGGTGTTTGACATCAGAGATGGTATACGGGTGCTCAGTGGAGACTGGGTACACTGGACGGACTCGCCGAGAACTCCCAGATGGTATTATACCTCACGTCAGATGGCAGTTCTCAGGTGACACTTGTACAGGTTAGTCTGTAGACCCGAGATCGTCATAGAGTCTTGTGTGATTCCCACTGTGCTTTGATCTCCACCTTACCACGTCCATGAGGGCGTGCAAAATGGTGGTCTTTGGGTACAGTCCCGAGTCACATGGAGGCAATGAGCGATAGGAGGGGTTTCGTCTCTCCCGGTATTGGGGGTTGATGTTGCGCTGTGCTCGATTGGCCGTAACAGGGAAGTCCCTGGCCAGGGCTGATCAGAGATTTGCTGGTAAGTGTTACCAGTAGTTTCTCGACCCGTTATGAGCCTCACATCGGCACGACTTATCGGTTATTAGGGTCTGACGTATACCACCCCTAGACTTGATATGCGACATATCAGACGAATAGACCGGACTGTACGGTAAGTGTTACTGGTTGGATTCACAGGAGTGTGAGCGGGCTAGCTCGTCGATCTTCTGGTCGCTCAATACCCGGATGGCCGTTACGTTTGGCAGACCGCTTGCGGCTTGTGGGTGTGTAGCGTCTTGAAAAGTCGTTTTGGTGTTTTCCTGAAATTCGGTGAAAATTCGGTATTTTTCCGAAAACCGTCTTTCTCGTTATTTTGCAGTTTAGGGCTAATTATACTTAAAATGGATAGGTAATTGCTTGTTTTTAGTAGCTAATGAGTTAATTATGAAATTCTGGTCGTTTAAAAATTTTCCCTAATTTTTCAATTTTTTAATATTATTTTAAGCCGGTAAGAAAATACATTAAATTAGCGATAAATACAAATTTTTCCGGGCTAATTTTAATCTTTAAAATTATGATAATTAAAATCTAGTGGTAACATAAATTTTTAGTATTTTATTTTGAATTTTTACTAATTTTTGTGATAGGAAACGAATTTATTGAATTTTAAGCTAAAACTTGCAATTTTTGACTTGTAGGGGGTCTTTTTGCATAAAATTTCTTTTGTAAAACCCCTCTCTCTCTTCCCTCAGCCCTAGGACAGCCCCACCTTGACCAGGTCCAGAAATTTCTGGCCTCATTTTGGTTTCCTTTCTTGTGTTGAAATGGGGTTGTTTATGAATTTATTTTAAATATAGTTGATGAGGTATGGTGCATTGACTTTTGGGGAGTTGACTCTTGACCTTTTCCACACACCCACACCCTCCCCCTTACCTCATACTGGCCGAAACCTGCACCCTCTCCTCTTCATCTCTTTTCTTTTTATTTTCTTCAAATTCTTCAAGTTAAATTCAACAAAATTGCAACTTAAAGCTTGCAAATTAAACCCATCCTTCATCTTTCTTTTCCTTCACCTCCCTAACTTGGATCTTGATGCTTGAGGCCATCATTTGAAGCAAATCTATTCTTGCTAGATCTCTAGTGAGGTATAATCTCTTGCTAATTAAATTCTTTTGATTAAGTTTCTTAAGTTAGATTGTTGTAGTGTTAATTTAGTGTAGTTCTAATCTAGTTTTTCTTAGGTTATGGTTGCAAAATTTAACTAGGGTTTTTGAAGCCATGATAGTTAATTAAATTGTTTTGTAGTTAATCTAGTTGTTACTTAACTAATCTTTATGGTTACCTTGCTTAAGCGGCTTCCTATTAACCTAATCTATGTTAAACTTGGGTGAAATTGCATTAAGTTTGCTAATTTACCAAAATCTAGAAGAGGGTTGTGTATGGATTGTGGGTTGTGAAGCATGATTAATGAGTTGAATTAGGGTTTAGAAACCATTATTTAGTTGATTAAATCTAATTTGTTATCTAGTTGTTTTGCTAACCTAATCTAGAAGGTTAACTTGCTAATTGAGTTATAAATTAGTGTTAATTTAAGGTTTTCATATATAGTTTGGATTAAGAATTGCTAGGTTATATAATTCAAGTAATGGTTGTTTATGGAAAATAGGTTTTGAATCTTTGCTAATGTGTTGTAATTATAGTGTTTGTAGATAGCTTGTTGTGTGGTTGGATATTGTGTTGGATTGTGATAACCGTATCGCTAATTTTCGATTTTTGCACCAAAATTGCTAGTTTGTGCTTACTAGGTGTTTATTAAAATTATTTGGTGAATTATTTGTGATACCTTGGGGATGTTTTTAGCATCTCCTATGACGTTTAGGATGCGTGAGCGCGGAGTTTTGAGTAGTCGGGTTTTAGTTTTGCCGGGCGACCAAATCGGCGTTTTTTGGCAGTTTTTGCGATTTTCGCGTGTGTTCCGCGCACTTTGTGCACGTTGTACCTAGCTAGCGAACATTAGTAGTTTCGTTGGGGTTTTGCGTCGTTCTTGATATGTAACCTTATGTTTGGTATTGATGTAAATTCCAGGTTCGGTCGCGGAGACGTCAGACGCGGCGCGAAAGGGGAAAGCGGTGATTGGACACAGCTAGCCAGGGATTCCGGTGAGTAGATGTAACACCTACGGGGGACTATCGTTGGATGGCGCAAGCCGCCCGATAGTTTTAGTAACTTACAAGATCCTTAGTGATGTTAGTAATTAGGGGTGAAATACTTATTTGACTATTTGCTGCATTCATGCATTATATTGACATACCTATACGAAACCATTTTATAGGACACCTGCACCATTGCCAGGGTTTTTATATGTAGCACGAGCACTATTCATGCTTACACACACACCCTGGTAATTGCCATGCCACCACACTAGATAACCTTTAAATTGAAACCTTTTACTAATTGATACTTAAACTTGTGCTATTGCCTTTAATTCCTTAAAATGAAACCGTAGGATTGCTATTCATGTGCATGTACTTCATCATATTAATTGTTCATGCCTAATCTATTAATCACACATCGCAACTTGATTATTGATACCATATGCATTCATTATCATTGATATATGCACTTATGAGGATTTCTTGAGATTTTATGATATTTCTGGATTTCGGGGAAAGCCGCAAAATTTCTAAACTTATTATATTTTTAAAATATGTAAATTGCGGTTTTCTAGTGATGTAAGTGTAGTCCACCATGAGTTTGCTGTGGTTTTGGAAATCCGTGTCGAGGAGTGGAGGAACCGGCACGGGTACATGGTGGGCCCGGTAAGGTACCCCGGGGCAAGAGGAATGTGGTGTTGACGTTGAGCCTGGCAGGGGACGGATTACCTACCGGTGACTGTTTGGGACGGCGGATATCCAGAGGATACCGACCGTGGCCGCTAGATGATGAGATATTGATCTTTGAGATGGGTCAGCCGGACGGCTGAGGCCAGAGATACATTTATGAGATTTGAGACAGCTTTTGGGTGTCGTTGCTGGACACCAGTTCTCGTCGATTCCTTGAGTATTATGCTGGCATTCTAAAAGAGTTTCAAAAACAAAAAGAGATAAATGTTTCTTATATATACCTATTGAGACCTCAGATATTCATGTGCATACATATTCGTACACTGATGTTGTATACACACCTGCTAGTGCATCCATTCATACCTGTATTTTAGATGCTAGGATGCTTGTGTGCATGCATACGATAGCCTTTGTAGATGTTATTTATTACTCACGAGTTGGCAACTCACCCCCGTTGTGCCACAGCCTTTTGCAGGTCCGCTCCGTCAGTACAGTAGCGGCGGGCGCACTTGTTCTTTTGCCTCTTTTGCCTGGACTCGAGGTTTTGCTCATAGGTGGGTCATGTTATTATTTTTGTACCACCTTGTATATTCTTTGTATCTAGTACACTCCATCTACTGTTTCTACCAGTATTATTGTATTGACCTAGAGATGAGACTGTGAGGTTTGTGGACTTTTATGCTGTATTTTGGGGTCGAGCTCACTTGAGTCGACATGCTGTTTTTTTCTTATGCTTCATTATGATTATTTTGCTTGTTGTTGCTTTATATTGCGTGGGATTTATGACCGCCTTATGGCGAAGAGCTAGCTCCCGCTTGGGGATACCCTATTTTGTTGGATTCACATATATTTTTGTTGTACCCATTTTGGGGGCCAGTATTTACAAAGGAGACTCTGCCGAAATTTTCGGAAAAATTGGTATTGTTTTTAAAAAGGGTTTTACATGACTTATTTGATAAACTCGCTTTCAATTGATTGGGTTTTCTTCACTCTTTTGCTTAATTGGTTTTTTTTTCTGGGCTTTGGCTTACTTATTTTACGGACGTCTTTAGACGTTTCGTAAACTTAAGTGCCAGTCACGTTCCGTACCCTGCGGGTCGTGACAAAGTTGGTATCAGAGCGATAGGTTTTACCTTTTTGAGTGTAGGATAACCCTTGGTAGATGGAGTAAGTGACTTAAGTAGGGTAACGTAGCGTGTGTATGTCCGCGGCATACTTGCGATACGGTACTCCGCCTAAGTGACTTTAGGATACTTGCTTGAAATTCCTTCTTCAATTCCGTGTATCCTATGATCCTATTGCACTGTTCTTACTATCCGTTTTCCTGTAACAGCCACTATGCCGCCGAAGGCTACGAGGGCACAGAGGGCTGCCGCCAGAGACGAGATTCGAGCTGGCTCGTCCGAGACTAGGACTGAGCAGGGTGGTATGCCTACGCCGCAGGGACAGACCGATCCATCTTCCCCAGGCCGTATGGATAGGCTCGAGACTGGTATGGAGGAGTTGCGACAGATGATGGGAGGCATGCAGGAGCTACGTCAGATGGTAGGATCCCTAGTTGCAGCCAGTCGTACACCGAGGCCGGATGACGTACCTACTACATCACAGACGACCATGATACCTGCTCCTACTACTACCACCGTGGCCATTCCGGTTTCACTACAGGATTTCATGAGGCTGAGACCTCCAGTATTCACTGGCACCGAGGCAGCGGAGGACCCACAGACGTTCCTTGACAGTTTAGCCAGGATCTGCCGTTCGCTGAGATGTTTGGATGATCGATGGGTAGAGCTTGCGAGTTTCCGACTAGAGGGTCTCGCGCAGACATGGTGGGAGTCAGTCTTGAGAGGTCGAGCTGCAGGTCTACCGCCTATGACTTGGGTCGAGTTTACAACGGTCTTTCTAGCCCGTTTCCTTCCAGAGAGCGTTCGTGACGCCAGAGCTCGTAGCTTCGAGGCCTTAGTCAAGACACCTGGGATGACGGTGTCTGAGTATGACATCCAGTTTACACAGTTATCCCGATATGCTCAGTATTTGGTGGATACCGAGAAGAAGATGGTGAAGAGGTTCGTACAGGGACTTGATGCCCAGCTATATCTTGCCATTGGCGTCCAGCACTACGACACTTATTCAGCTGCTATGGATACGGCATTGCGGATGGAGGCACGCATATCACGGACTTCGGCCGTTTCTGGGCCGAAGAAGATTCGCACCGATGTACCGTCTCAGAGGCAGCGCGCCAGATTCTTTCCGAGAGATAGGCCTGGCAGAGGATTTGGGCGGGGAAAGTTATATGGTTCTTATCCCCAGGGGCAGCAGCCGTCGCCAGGGTGTTTTGGGTGCGGGAGTTTGCACCATCTTGTCAGAGACTGTCCGGCGAGACGACAGGGAGCGGCGACAGTTCCACATGTGACCCTGCCACCATCACCACCCCCTCCTCAGAGAGCCCTACTTCCTACCCCAGGCGATGCTCCACTCCAGTTAGGTGCACCCAGAGGCCGTGGACGCGGCGGTCCTGTTCAGAGAGGACGAGGAGGCAGAGGCCGAGGTCGAGGTCAGCCCGCTATCGGTGGAGGACAGGCCCGAGTTTTTGCTTTGACACCGCAGGATGCGCAGGCATCCAATGCCGTTGTGACAGGTACCTTGCCAGTTTGTTCTTTCGACGCCCGGGTATTATTTGACCCAGGTTCCACACATTCGTACGTATCTACACACTTTGCACCGATGTTGGGCCGTGAGTCATCGTCGTTAGATCATCCGCTTGTTGTTAGTACTCCGGTAGGCGAGTCGTTTGTCGCTCGTTTTGTTTTTCGGTTGTGTTCCGTTCGTATCGGGGAGAGGGATTCATCGGTTGATTTGATTCTCCTCGATATGTTGGACTTTGATGTGCTTCTGGGCATGGATTGGCTAGCCACTTGTTATGCTTCGGTGGACTGCCGTGAGAAGGCAGTCATATTTAGCTTTCCGGGAGAGCCAGTCCTTGTTATTCAGGGAGACCGCAGTGTCACCCTTCCCAGCTTAATTTCGTCTCTTCGCGCTGGTCAGCTCTTGCGGAAGGGATGTCAGGGATTCTTAGCGTTTATTTGTGATACTCGAGCTGCAGAGGTTCCGTTGGACCGGGTCCCGGTTGTTTCTGAGTTCCCTGATGTTTTCCCTGATGAGCTACCTGGGCTACCGCCTGAGCGCGATGTTGAGTTCTGCATTGATTTGATTCCCGGCTCGGGGCCTATTTCTATACCGCCTTATCGGATGGCCCCGGCAGAGCTTCGAGAGCTGAAGGATCAGTTGCAGGATTTGTTAGATAAGGGGCTTATTCGACCGAGTGTTTCTCCGTGGGGTGCTCCGGTCCTGTTTGTCAAGAAGAAGGATGGAAGTTTGCGCTTATGTATCGACTACCGCCAGCTGAACAAAGTTACCGTTCGGAACAGATATCCGTTGCCGCGCATTGATGATTTGTTCGACCAGCTTCAGGGTGCGGGGTATTTTTCGAGGATCGACTTGCGATCAGGATACCATCAGCTGCGAGTTCGACAGGAGGATATACCGAGGACAGCTTTCCGCACGCGCTACGGCCACTACAAGTTTTTGGTGATGTCGTTCGGACTCACCAACGCCCCAGCAGCATTCATGGATTTGATGAACCGTACATTCAGGCCGTATCTTGACTTGTTCATCATCGTGTTTATCGACGATATCTTGGTGTACTCCCGGAGCAGAGAGGAGCACGAGCAGCACTTGCGGATTACGTTACAGACTCTGAGGGAGCACCAGCTGTTCGCAAAGTTCTCCAAGTGTGCGTTCTGGCTGGACAGCGTCGGATTCTTGGGTCACGTGGTTACGAGAGACGGCATTTGTGTGGACCCGAAGAAGATTGAGGCTGTTCAGCAGTGGCCCCGACCTACATCGGTTACTGAGATCCGTAGTTTTCTAGGCCTGGCGGGATACTACAGGCGTTTTGTCCAGGACTTCTCCCGTATAGCTGCACCGTTGACCGGTTTGACCCGGAAGGGAGTTCCTTTCGTTTGGACAGAGGAGTGCGAGCGCAGTTTTCAGCAGCTACGGACTTGTTTGACTACGGCGCCGGTATTATCTTTGCCTTCGGGATCAGGCGGATTTGTTGTCTACTGTGATGCTTCGCAAGTGGGATTAGGATGCGTATTGATGCAGCATGGCCGGGTGATCGCTTATGCTTCTCGGCAGTTGAAGAAGCATGAACAGAACTACCCCACTCATGATTTGGAGATGGCTGCAGTGGTCTTTGCACTGAAGATTTGGCGACATTACCTGTACGGCGAGTCGTGTCAGATATTCACCGATCACAAGAGCTTAAAGTACATATTTCAGCAGCGAGACCTGAACCTCAGACAGCGTCGTTGGATGGAGTTGGTGAAAGACTACGACTGTGAGATCTTATATCACCCCGGCAAGGCAAATGTGGTGGCAGATGCGTTGAGTAGGAGGCCCGGGGGTAGTCTATCCTTTTTGCGCGCAGTGCAGAGGCAGTCGTCAGCAGATTGGCAGATGTTATGCGACAGCCGAGTTGAGTTCGAGTTCACTCAGACAGGGGGACAGCTCGCTCATGTTCGTGCACGCCCACAGTTGCTTGACCGTATATGTGAGGCACAGCGCAGTGACGACCGTTGCTCAGAGATCATGGCACAGATGGGACAGGGCAGATTTTCCGAGTTCGTGGTTGACGATCAGGGGATTTTACGATATGGATCTAGACTGTGTGTACCAGATGCTGATGGATTGCGGCGCGATATTCTTGAGGAGGCACACCGATCAGTGTATAGTGTCCACCCCGGTTCCACCAAGATGTACCATGATATGAGAGAGACCTACTGGTGGGACGGGATGAAGAGGGACATTGCGGAGGTCGTTTCGAGATGCCTGACTTGTCAGCAAGTCAAGGCCGAGCACCAGAGGCCCGCAGGAGAGCTACAGCCGTTACCCATTCTAGAGTGGAAATGGGAACAGATTTCGATGGACTTCGTTGTGGGTCTACCCAGGACCAGTCGAGGGTACGACTCCATCTGGGTGATCGTGGATAGATTGACGAAAGCGGCTCACTTCCTACCGGTGAAGACCACTTTCAGCTTCGCTCAGTATGCTCAGCTCTATATTGACGAGATCGTGCGACTACATGGCGTACCGACTTGTATCGTGTCAGATCGAGGCACTCAGTTCACCAGCCGACTTTGGCAGAGACTTCAGGAGGCTTTGGGCACTCGTTTGAGCTTCAGCACAGCGTTTCATCCGCAGACAGACGGACAGACAGAGCGGACCATTCAGACTCTCGAGGACATGCTCAGAGCGTGCGTTTTAGACTTTGGTGGTAGCTGGGATCGTCATTTACCTCTAGTGGAGTTCTCCTACAACAACAGCTTCCAGGATACTATTCAGATGGCACCTTTCGAGGCATTGTATGGGAGGAGATGCAGATCGCCCGTTTGTTGGACAGAGCTCAGCGAGAGCAGCATTTTGGGGCCGCAGCTTGTTGAGGAGACGACAGCGAAGATACAGTTGATTCGAGACCGGATGAGAGCAGCTCAGAGCAGACAGAAATGCTATGCAGACAGGCGCCGTCGCAGATTAGAGTTCGCAGTTGGCGACCATGTTTTTCTGAAAGTCTCTCCGATGAAGGGCGTGATGCGTTTTGGGCAAAAGGGGAAGCTTAGCCCTAGATTCGTAGGTCCCTTCGAGATCCTTGAGCGTGTCGGCGCAGTTGCATATTGTTTGGCTCTTCCACCCAGCTTTCCCGATGTTCACCCCGTCTTCCATGTTTCGATGCTCCGCAAGTACCTTCACGACCCTTCGCATGCGATTCAGCACCCGACAGTCCAGCTAGAGCGCGACCTTTCTTTTGCAGAGCAGCCGGTGGCCATCCTGGATCGGCAGGTGAAGAAGTTGAGTGTAACGTTTTGAAAATCGTTTTAGTGAATTTTCAGAAAAATCGGAAAAATAAGGGGATTTTCTGTAAAAAGTCAAAATACAAATATTTTTATTTTAAAATTAAATATAAATATTCTAGCTATGTAATTGCTAGTAATCGGTGTTTATTGAGCCACTGGTGAAATTTCAAATTTTCTGGAAAAAAAATTAAATTTCCGAAATTAATTATTTTAATATTATTTTAAGCCGTCACTAATACATTTAATTAGTGATAATTACAATTTAAAATGCGTTAATTATAAACTAATGAACCATGACAACTTAATAACAAGTTTGTAACAAACACTTTTCTTCTCAATTTATCTCCTAGTTTCTAGAGTTTTCTACGATAAGTTTAATTAGGAAATTATTTAATTAATAAAAGAAGTTAAAAGTTCTCATAATGGGGGGGGGGGGAAATTTCCACACATTTCTTTTTCTCTCTCCAATCTTGGGGCTGGCCGAGCATATGCAGGAAACTCTCTCTCTTCTCAAATCCTCATTTCATTCACATTTCAAAATTAAAGGAAAAGAAAAAAAAGGGGGGGTTTAATATGTAAATGGTGAAGACACTTCTACAAATCTCCACAAACTTTTCTCTCTGTCACCTCACTTCATTTCTGGCCGAAATGTCCACTTGTTGCTGCCCTCATTTCCCCCACTTGATTTCCTTCTCAAAATCCAACAAAAATCCATCAAAAAAATACAATTAATTTCCCACAAATTCATAGCTACTTCTCCATTCAACTTCTTTGGCCAAATATTGCTTGAATCTTGGAGCAAAGGAAGCATTTTGTAGATCAAGTTGCATGTTTGAGCTCATGATTTTGAGGTATAATCCAAAACAAAGTGTTACTTGATGTTTAATTACTTCAATTTAGTCAAATTTGATATTTAATTTTGGTTCATATTGCTAAATTGAAATTTCAAGAAAAGGTTTTAAATCAAGTTAGAGTTTTTATTATTTGAGTAGGGTTATAATATGTAATTTAATATCTTAGGTTATGCAAATTCTAGTCAAGTTGTTAAATTGTAAATTGTTACCTTAAAATTTTTAGAATATGAATATTTTGCAAATTAGATTTTTTTAGAATTCATTTAAAATGTGAGATAAAAATCTAGTTTGGGTTTTATATCATTTGAACATAGTTTATGTGTGTAATTTATCATATAAAAACATGTAAAAACAAAGCTAGTAGCTGGTTTGCTAATTGTCACAATATTGCTATTTTTTTTTCTGTTAAATAGATTTTGAAAATTTATTTTAAATGCGGGATAAAAAAAAATGTAATAATAAAGTTAGGGTTTTAGCACGTCCTTAAGGTTTCAAGGAGTGGTTTAACAATTTAAAATATGCAAAAATCAAGTCTAGAAGTGATATTGTGAAATTTTGCTTAAAGGTATCGAAATCGGGCAAGTTTGCAAAGTAGAATTTCCAAACTAATACAAATTAGGGTGTTAAAAATATAGTGATGGTTTATATAGTCTAGTTATGCTATTTAATGAGTTTTATGACCATTAGTTTCATTTAAATGTAATGTCTTGAAGTAAAACGGTAAATTGGCGTTTTCGAGTTTTTCGAAATTGGACGATTTGATTGATTTTTAGGGTTTTGATGGATTAAATCATGTTTTATATTATAAGTAACGAGTTTTTAAACTACAAGTTGTTATTGATGTTTATCTCGATTAATCGGCATTTGTACGTCGATATCGAGCGATATTTGATTCTTTTGCATAAGCGAGACATAGGTTTTAACCTATGCGCGTTCTGTGCGTTGTTTTGATTTTGTCCGTGATTCAGTTTACGATACTATATATGTTTACGTATAGGTACCCCTCGTGTGGACTGCGGACGATGAAAAAGAGGATGGCGACACCGTCTTCGGCAGACAAGGACCAGGTGAGTAGATGCATATCTACGGGGGGAACTCGGGTGGATGGCGTTTAGCACCCCCGCAACGTAGAATAGGAATAGTACTTATTGTCATTAGGAAACCAGATGTGACCCTAGATTCTTAATGAGTAGGACCCTAGTAATGACCCTAGGCTGGACTAGGCTGATTTAGGAAAACCATAACAGAGGATGAATACCTTGGAAGAGGTTCGTAGGTTTCAGATAGAAACACACACACGCACACACTGAAACTCGACATGGTGTATACGTGTATGTGTATATATATATAGGACTAGGTATAGGTATAGGTATATATATATACAACACGTATATGGGATTCATTGATGTGATATGATATCCGAGGTATGATGAAACAATGTAACTGGGCTTGATGCCGTGATTCTTGACTATACAGTCATATTAAAGTGTTAGCGGATCATTAGAGAATGAGATAATGAACATGAATATATAAATTATAAAGAGTGGTGGTGATATTGATGTACATGGGACGCTAGAATAGTACCCGGACTGTAACTTGTGACTGATCACGATATGATATATGTATAACTTGATTACGACATTATATTGGTGTGACCTGATGCCGACATCATATAAGTATGACTTAATCACAATATGATACATATGACATGATATTTCTGAGGATAAACTAATGATGCTTATCATGATGGCAATGATATATGATTGATGTATGCGATCACAGTTTAGCACCTTGATCATGAGATGTGTTGATGATGACATTATACGAATGAGGAGACACCTAGGAGATACTTGACCCGTACCCCGATATTGGGATGCCGTACGATGGATTTTACCGTACGAGGCTTAGATATGATGATTGATCCGCACTCTTGATTCGAGGAAGCCGTACTACGTACGTGACGCTATTGAGGCGGGATCGCCGACTATTAGAGATATTGATTCAGACCTTAGGTAGACTCTAGTTTCTTACTGACTAGTCTATTAGGTTTAGTTCCTTAGGATGTTAGATGGACACTGGTTTAGGTTCGACTCACATAGTGGTAGTTGTACTCGTATCTCGCAGAGGAGTGGATAATGCACATCTGTCTTGCATTCATACTGTAATCATCATGGTGCATGTTCTTTTATATGTTGCTATAATCAGTATAAACTTTACCTGTTAGGACACCAGCACTATTACCGATGATGCGCATATTCCACGCACACTTATTTGCCGGCTCACACACATCATCATCGGTAATTGCTATGTCACGTACACTTTAGATCATATTGTCTTTTATGGATAGAATCAGTTAACAACTAGACTGATATAACATTATGATTATTCTCTGACATTAGTACAGACATGATATTTATTGCTTAAACATTCATGCATTCATATTTTCATGTTATCCTGCAGTATTATGGGCATATGCCGACACTTATCATATACTTACTCATGATTTTAAGATTTGGATTTCTATGAGATTTCTGGATTTTTGGGGAAAACCGCAAGAATTTATAAAACCTTCTCTCTCTCTCTCCTCCTCTCTTTTTAAAATAAGATGCGGTTTTCTCGTGATGTATGTGTCGTCCACCATGAGATTTCATGTTTTCTGTTGGATTTCGAGACCCGATTCGAGGAGTGGATGAACCGTCTCGGGTACATGGTGGGCCCGGTATGGTACCCCGGGGCAAGAAGATCGAGTTGTAGACGATGAGCCTGGCAGGGGAAGACTACCTACCGGTGATGTCTGGCGCGGCGGATATCCGGAGGATACCGACCGTTGTCGTGAGATTTGATGATATGGGCCGATCCGGACTGACGGAGCCCGACATATTGAGACTTGAGATTACTTGTGTTGTGTCGATACTTGACACGGATTTCCATGGATTTCATTGTTGAGATTTCAGATGCTTATACACACTTTACTATGATAACAGCTAGAGATTTCTTATACAGATATACCTGGATTTCAGGATTTGTTTATTTTACATTCGTGGTGCATGCATATCCATTCATATGACATAGTACTATATGAGGCACTGACACGACACGGAGTATTTGCACTTACACGTAGTATTACCCTGCTATTACTAGATGATTGAGATATAGTAGTGTATTATTATGACCTAGGATAGCGTCGTGCATTCGATTTCTTTTCGTAGATGTCTTCTACTCACGAGTTGGCAACTCACCCCCGTTGTGCCAAATTCTTTACAGGTTCGATGTACAGGTTTCCGTTGCAGCTTGTTGGCACATCTTTTCTTCAGGGTGATTTGCATGGTAGGTTGGTCACTTGTATCCGAACCACCATTGTACGTTTATTCATTCATTTGTATCTAGTAAGCTCCATCAACCATATTTGTATTACTTGATAAGTTTATTGGGTCAGACTTTTATTTCGACCTTAGAGTCGCGCATGTATTATTCCGATCTGGTGGTTTTGTTTTCTTTTGAGTTTTGAGCCTCGCCCTTTGGCGTTGTATATTATTGTGCCTGTTGTGGTTGTTTCCGCCTATTGGCGTTGATGCTAGCTCCCGTTTGGGGATGCTTTTTATTGTTTATGTATATTATACTTGTTGTACCCGTTTGGGGGGGCCAGTTTTTACAGAGGAGACTCTGCCGAAATTTTTGGGAAAATTTGCTGATGTTTTTATACTTGTTTTCTTTTACTGCTTCTTCTTCTTTTTCATGGTTTAGATTTCTGGGCTTCGGCTTACTTATGTTACATGGCGCCTCTAGACGCTTCGTAATCTAAGTGCCGGTCACGTTCCGTACTTTCGGGTCATGACAAAGTTGGTATCAGAGCGCTAGGTTTAACCTTGTATAAGTCTAGGTGACCCTTGGTTGATGGAGTAGGCGAATTAGGTAGAGTAACGTACCGTGGGTATGGTCCGCGGCATACTTACGATACGCTACTCTGCTTAAGGAGCCTTAGGATGTACATTTGTTTGCACCGTATTTCATTCGTTCCTTTGATCTATCTTCGTCGATGTCGGAGGGTGGTTCTGTTACCACGGGCGCACTGGCAGAGGGAGCTGTGGCTCGAATGCGATAACCGTTAGAGTATTGGTTATTCTTGAGGATTGAAGAATTGTTTAGCGTGCGGACGAAGGGTATTCACATGCCGTCCGGATGAAGTTAAAGGGTTCAAACGATTATCAGAAAATCATTTTCCCAAGTTTAAAGTATTCGGAAGAACATGCAGGTATTTCGATGGACCCTCTAGAAGAATGAAACCCTAACTCGACATAATGACCACGAGAACGCCCTTGAACCTTAGGGTTTACGGTAGTTCCGCCGTGCCATTAGTGAGGCTTGGGTTTGCCCTTCTACGGCTGGATCATCGATGCTGGGGTATGTACCGGATATTTTTAAACTGTACCTGAGTGTTGAGCTCTCGGGGAATTATGGGATTTTGATGGATCGATCGAAAAGTTTAATGTAGTCCGGATATCAAGTGAAAGGATTGACTATGTGGGAGACTCTAGACATGAGTATTGCCGTTGGTAGCGCAGTCAGCACACCTATGAAAGAACGAGTTCGAAGCAGTCGACATCAGAGGAAAGAGGCGCACATTGACGATAGTGTTTACGATTGTGATTTAGTGATTTGAATTTCCTATTTTCGTTGATTGGATTTTTGTATTTTGAGGACTTTGTTCTACGATTGGTATTTCCTGTGTGCACCTTCATTCTATCTGTGTTTCATATATCAGTTGTATTGATGTGGTTTAGTACGCACCCAGTACACTTGATTTGGTTTTATATATTTTGAGATTTTTGATTTGATTTCGTCCATAGGGGTTACACATGATTTTGACATATGTTTCGACCTAGTTTTCATGCATTTTTGTACTGTGATTTCGATTTTTATATTCGACGTATGTTTCCGTGCACCATGTGCACCTGATTAGGATTCTTGCGCATACTTGGCGCACTTGATGCGATTTTGTGCACACCAGATGCACTAAATCGGGGTTTTGTGCAGATTAGATGCACCTGATTTTGAGTCGTGCACGCCCGTTGCACTTGACAGATGTTTTTGGTGCACACCTGTTGCACTTGGTTTTGTTTTGTGGGTATTCATGGTTTCTGCATTTGGTTTCGATTTCAGTGCGCACCGGACGCACATGACATTTTATTGATGTGATTGGGATTGATTTCAGCTTGAGCAGTGTGTTTTATAATCATTACTATTTGATTTAGTAACCAGGCGGGACGTGTATGTAAAATAAAAGATATATATATATATATATATATATATAGTTATTTTTTTTAATAAATAAACGTCCGCTACTTATGCCGTGGCACGTGCATCACACGGCGATTTTCAAGAGGGGTTTTGCATGCTTCTTTATTCAGATGTTGGACGATTTTACAACGATGCGTACTATATATATAAGTTATAGTTTTGAGGGATGTCATGTTGGTTTTCGTATTGGGTTTCGATGGTTTATTTTCGCCATCACTCCGATGATTGCGTTATGCTTGACGGAGTTGATTTTATTTATGTATTGATGATTTCGGAGCCCCGACGATTTGAGTGTTTTGATTGAATGTTTTAGTAATTGGGGGGAATTTTAATTTAAATTCGGAGACCGAATTTTTTTTAGGTGGGAAGATTGTAACGTTTTGAAAATCGTTTTAGTGAATTTTCGGAAAAATCGGAAAAATAAGGGGATTTTCTGTAAAAAGTCAAAATACAAATATTTTTATTTTAAAATTAAATATAAATATTCTAGCTATGTAATTGCTAGTAATCGGTGTTTATTGAGCCACTGGTGAAATTTCAAATTTTCTGGAAAAAAAATTAAATTTCCGAAATTAATTATTTTAATATTATTTTAAGCCGTCACTAATACATTTAATTAGTGATAATTACAATTTAAAATGCGTTAATTATAAACTAATGAACCATGACAACTTAATAACAAGTTTGTAACAAACACTTTTCTTCTCAATTTATCTCCAAGTTTCTAGAGTTTTCTACGATAAGTTTAATTAGGAAATTATTTAATTAATAAAAGAAGTTAAAAGTTCTCATAATGGTGCACACCTGTTGCACTTGGTTTTGTTTTGTGGGTATTCATGGTTTCTGCATTTGGTTTCGATTTCAGTGCGCACCGGACGCACATGACATTTTATTGATGTGATTGGGATTGATTTCAGCTTGAGCAGTGTGTTTTATAATCATTACTATTTGATTTAGTAACCAGGCGGGACGTGTATGTAAAATAAAAGATATATATATATATATATATATAGTTATTTTTTTTAATAAATAAACGTCCGCTACTTATGCCGTGGCGCGTGCATCACACGGCGATTTTCAAGAGGGGTTTTGCATGCTTCTTTATTCAGATGTTGGACGATTTTACAACGATGCATACTATATATATAAGTTATAGTTTTGAGGGATGTCATGTTGGTTTTCGTATTGGGTTTCGATGGTTTATTTTCGCCATCACTCCGATGATTGCGTTATGCTTGACGGAGTTGATTTTATTTATGTATTGATGATTTCGGAGCCCCGACGATTTGAGTGTTTTGATTGAATGTTTTAGTAATTGGGGGGAATTTTAATTTAAATTCGGAGACCGAATTTTTTTTAGGTGGGAAGATTGTAACGTTTTGAAAATCGTTTTAGTGAATTTTCGGAAAAATCGGAAAAATAAGGGGATTTTCTGTAAAAAGTCAAAATACAAATATTTTTATTTTAAAATTAAATATAAATATTCTAGCTATGTAATTGCTAGTAATCGGTGTTTATTGAGCCACTGGTGAAATTTCAAATTTTCTGGAAAAAAATTAAATTTCCGAAATTAATTATTTTAATATTATTTTAAGCCGTCACTAATACATTTAATTAGTGATAATTACAATTTAAAATGCGTTAATTATAAACTAATGAACCATGACAACTTAATAACAAGTTTGTAACAAACACTTTTCTTCTCAATTTATCTCCAAGTTTCTAGAGTTTTCTACGATAAGTTTAATTAGGAAATTATTTAATTAATAAAAGAAGTTAAAAGTTCTCATAATGGGGGGGGGGGGGGGAATTTCCACACATTTCTTTTTCTCTCTCCAATCTTGGGGCTGGCCGAGCATATGCAGGAAACTCTCTCTCTTCTCAAATCCTCATTTCATTCACATTTCAAAATTAAAGGAAAAGAAAAAAAAAGGGGGGGTTTAATATGTAAATGGTGAAGACACTTCTACAAATCTCCACAAACTTTTCTCTCTGTCACCTCACTTCATTTCTGGCCGAAATGTCCACTTGTTGCTGCCCTCATTTCCCCCACTTGATTTCCTTCTCAAAATCCAACAAAAATCCATCAAAAAAATACAATTAATTTCCCACAAATTCATAGCTACTTCTCCATTCAACTTCTTTGGCCAAATATTGCTTGAATCTTGGAGCAAAGGAAGCATTTTGTAGATCAAGTTGCATGTTTGAGCTCATGATTTTGAGGTATAATCCAAAACAAAGTGTTACTTGATGTTTAATTACTTCAATTTAGTCAAATTTGATATTTAATTTTGGTTCATATTGCTAAATTGAAATTTCAAGAAAAGGTTTTAAATCAAGTTAGAGTTTTTATTATTTGAGTAGGGTTATAATATGTAATTTAATATCTTAGGTTATGCAAATTCTAGTCAAGTTGTTAAATTGTAAATTGTTACCTTAAAATTTTTAGAATATGAATATTTTGCAAATTAGATTTTTTTAGAATTCATTTAAAATGTGAGATAAAAATCTAGTTTGGGTTTTATATCATTTGAACATAGTTTATGTGTGTAATTTATCATATAAAAACATGTAAAAACAAAGCTAGTAGCTGGTTTGCTAATTGTCACAATATTGCTATTTTTTTCTGTTAAATAGATTTTGAAAATTTATTTTAAATGCGGGATAAAAAAAAATGTAATAATAAAGTTAGGGTTTTAGCACGTCCTTAAGATTTCAAGGAGTGGTTTAACAATTTAAAATATGCAAAAATCAAGTCTAGAAGTGATATTGTGAAATTTTGCTTAAAGGTATCGAAATCGGGCAAGTTTGCAAAGTAGAATTTCCAAACTAATACAAATTAGGGTGTTAAAAATATAGTGATGGTTTATATAGTCTAGTTATGCTATTTAATGAGTTTTATGACCATTAGTTTCATTTAAATGTAATGTCTTGAAGTAAAACGGTAAATTGGCGTTTTCGAGTTTTTCGAAATCGGACGATTTGATTGATTTTTAGGGTTTTGATGGATTAAATCATGTTTTATATTATAAGTAACGAGTTTTTAAACTACAAGTTGTTATTGATGTTTATCTCGATTAATCGGCATTTGTACGTCGATATCGAGCGATATTTGATTCTTTTGCATAAGCGAGACATAGGTTTTAACCTATGCGCGTTCTGTGCGTTGTTTTGATTTTGTCCGTGATTCAGTTTACGATACTATATATGTTTACGTATAGGTACCCCTCGTGTGGACTGCGGACGATGAAAAAGAGGATGGCGACACCGTCTTCGGCAGACAAGGACCAGGTGAGTAGATGCATATCTACGGGGGGAACTCGGGTGGATGGCGTTTAGCACCCCCGCAACGTAGAATAGGAATAGTACTTATTGTCATTAGGAAACCAGATGTGACCCTAGATTCTTAATGAGTAGGACCCTAGTAATGACCCTAGGCTGGACTAGGCTGATTTAGGAAAACCATAACAGAGGATGAATACCTTGGAAGAGGTTCGTAGGTTTCAGATAGAAACACACACACGCACACACTGAAACTCGACATGGTGTATACGTGTATGTGTATATATATATAGGACTAGGTATAGGTATAGGTATATATATATACAACACGTATATGGGATTCATTGATGTGATATGATATCCGAGGTATGATGAAACAATGTAACTGGGCTTGATGCCGTGATTCTTGACTATACAGTCATATTAAAGTGTTAGCGGATCATTAGAGAATGAGATAATGAACATGAATATATAAATTATAAAGAGTGGTGGTGATATTGATGTACATGGGACGCTAGAATAGTACCCGGACTGTAACTTGTGACTGATCACGATATGATATATGTATAACTTGATTACGACATTATATTGGTGTGACCTGATGCCGACATCATATAAGTATGACTTAATCACAATATGATACATATGACATGGTATTTCTGAGGATAAACTAATGATGCTTATCATGATGGCAATGATATATGATTGATGTATGCGATCACAGTTTAGCACCTTGATCATGAGATGTGTTGATGATGACATTATACGAATGAGGAGACACCTAGGAGATACTTGACCCGTACCCCGATATTGGGATGCCGTACGATGGATTTTACCGTACGAGGCTTAGATATGATGATTGATCCGCACTCTTGATTCGAGGAAGCCGTACTACGTACGTGACGCTATTGAGGCGGGATCGCCGACTATTAGAGATATTGATTCAGACCTTAGGTAGACTCTAGTTTCTTACTGACTAGTCTATTAGGTTTAGTTCCTTAGGATGTTAGATGGACACTGGTTTAGGTTCGACTCACATAGTGGTAGTTGTACTCGTATCTCGCAGAGGAGTGGATAATGCACATCTGTCTTGCATTCATACTGTAATCATCATGGTGCATGTTCTTTTATATGTTGCTATAATCAGTATAAACTTTACCTGTTAGGACACCAGCACTATTACCGATGATGCGCATATTCCACGCACACTTATTTGCCGGCTCACACACATCATCATCGGTAATTGCTATGTCACGTACACTTTAGATCATATTGTCTTTTATGGATAGAATCAGTTAACAACTAGACTGATATAACATTGTGATTATTCTCTGACATTAGTACAGACATGATATTTATTGCTTAAACATTCATGCATTCATATTTTCATGTTATCCTGCAGTATTATGGGCATATGCCGACACTTATCATATACTTACTCATGATTTTAAGATTTGGATTTCTATGAGATTTCTGGATTTTTGGGGAAAACCGCAAGAATTTATAAAACCTTCTCTCTCTCTCTCCTCCTCTCTTTTTAAAATAAGATGCGGTTTTCTCGTGATGTATGTGTCTTCCACCATGAGATTTCATGTTTTCTGTTGGATTTCGAGACCCGATTCGAGGAGTGGATGAACCGTCTCGGGTACATGGTGGGCCCGGTATGGTACCCCGGGGCAAGAAGATCGAGTTGTAGACGATGAGCCTGGCAGGGGAAGACTACCTACCGGTGATGTCTGGCGCGGCGGATATCCGGAGGATACCGACCGTTGTCGTGAGATTTGATGATATGGGCCGATCCGGACTGACGGAGCCCGACATATTGAGACTTGAGATTACTTGTGTTGTGTCGATACTTGACACGGATTTCCATGGATTTCATTGTTGAGATTTCAGATGCTTATACACACTTTACTATGATAACAGCTAGAGATTTCTTATACAGATATACCTGGATTTCAGGATTTGTTTATTTTACATTCGTGGTGCATGCATATCCATTCATATGACATAGTACTATATGAGGCACTGACACGACACGGAATATTTGCACTTACACGTAGTATTACCCTGCTATTACTAGATGATTGAGATATAGTAGTGTATTATTATGACCTAGGATAGCGTCGTGCATTCGATTTCTTTTCGTAGATGTCTTCTACTCACGAGTTGGCAACTCACCCCCGTTGTGCCAAATTCTTTACAGGTTCGATGTACAGGTTTCCGTTGCAGCTTGTTGGCACATCTTTTCTTCAGGGTGATTTGCACGGTAGGTTGGTTCACTTGTATCCGAACCACCATTGTACGTTTATTCATTCATTTGTATCTAGTAAGCTCCATCAACCATATTTGTATTACTTGATAAGTTTATTGGGTCAGACTTTTATTTCGACCTTAGAGTCGCGCATGTATTATTCCGATCTGGTGGTTTTGTTTTCTTTTGAGTTTTGAGCCTCGCCCTTTGGCGTTGTATATTATTGTGCCTGTTGTGGTTGTTTCCGCCTATTGGCGTTGATGCTAGCTCCCGTTTGGGGATGCTTTTTATTGTTTATGTATATTATACTTGTTGTACCCGTTTGGGGGGGCCAGTTTTTACAGAGGAGACTCTGCCGAAATTTTTGGGAAAATTTGCTGATGTTTTTATACTTGTTTTCTTTTACTGCTTCTTCTTCTTTTTCATGGTTTAGATTTCTGGGCTTCGGCTTACTTAGGTTACATGGCGCCTCTAGACGCTTCGTAATCTAAGTGCCGGTCACGTTCCGTACTTTCGGGTCGTGACATTGAGGTCGAAGATTATACCAACCGTCAAGGTCCTTTGGCGTAGCCCGAGCAGCGAGGAGGTTACCTGGGAGACCGAGGGCGAGATGAGGAAGAAATATCCCCATCTCTTCGAAGGTACGCGTAGCTATATTTTTAAATTCGGGGACCGAATTTCTTTAAGGGAGGAAGATTGTAGCGTCTTGAAAAGTCGTTTTGGTGTTTTCCTGAAATTCGGTGAAAATTCGGTATTTTTCCGAAAACCGTCTTTCTCGTTATTTTGCAGTTTAGGGCTAATTATACTTAAAATGGATAGGTAATTGCTTGTTTTTAGTAGCTAATGAGTTAATTATGAAATTCTGGTCGTTTAAAAATTTTCCCTAATTTTTCAATTTTTTAATATTATTTTAAGCCGGTAAGAAAATACATTAAATCAGCGATAAATACAAATTTTTCCGGGCTAATTTTAATCTTTAAAATTATGATAATTAAAATCTAGTGGTAACATAAATTTTTAGTATTTTATTTTGAATTTTTACTAATTTTTGTGATAGGAAACGAATTTATTGAATTTTAAGCTAAAACTTGCAATTTTTGACTTGTAGGGGGTCTTTTTGCATAAAATTTCTTTTGTAAAACCCCTCTCTCTCTTCCCTCAGCCCTAGGACAGCCCCACCTTGACCAGGTCCAGAAATTTCTGGCCTCATTTTGGTTTCCTTTCTTGTGTTGAAATGGGGTTGTTTATGAATTTATTTTAAATATAGTTGATGAGGTATGGTGCATTGACTTTTGGGGAGTTGACTCTTGACCTTTCCCACACACCCACACCCTCCCCCTTACCTCATACTGGCCGAAACCTGCACCCCCTCCTCTTCATCTCTTTTCTTTTCATTTTCTTCAAATTCTTCAAGTTAAATTCAACAAAATTGCAACTTAAAGCTTGCAAATTAAACCCATCCTTCATCTTTCTTTTCCTTCACCTCCCTAGCTTGGATCTTGATGCTTGAGGCCATCATTTGAAGCAAATCTATTCTTGCTAGATCTCTAGTGAGGTATAATCTCTTGCTAATTAAATTCTTTTGATTAAGTTTCTTAAGTTAGATTGTTGTAGTGTTAATTTAGTGTAGTTCTAATCTAGTTTTTCTTAGGTTATGGTTGCAAAATTTAACTAGGGTTTTTGAAGCCATGATAGTTAATTAAATTGTTTTGTAGTTAATCTAGTTGTTACTTAACTAATCTTTATGGTTACCTTGCTTAAGCGGCTTCCTATTAACCTAATCTATGTTAAACTTGGGTGAAATTGCATTAAGTTTGCTAATTTACCAAAATCTAGAAGAGGGTTGTGTATGGATTGTGGGTTGTGAAGCATGATTAATGAGTTGAATTAGGGTTTAGAAACCATTATTTAGTTGATTAAATCTAATTTGTTATCTAGTTGTTTTGCTAACCTAATCTAGAAGGTTAACTTGCTAATTGAGTTATAAATTAGTGTTAATTTAAGGTTTTCATATATAGTTTGGATTAAGAATTGCTAGGTTATATAATTCAAGTAATGGTTGTTTATGGAAAATAGGTTTTGAATCTTTGCTAATGTGTTGTAATTATAGTGTTTGTAGATAGCTTGTTGTGTGGTTGGATATTGTGTTGGATTGTGATAACCGTATCGCTAATTTTCGATTTTTGCACCAAAATTGCTAGTTTGTGCTTACTAGGTGTTTATTAAAATTATTTGGTGAATTATTTGTGATACCTTGGGGATGTTTTTAGCATCTCCTATGACGTTTAGGATGCGTGAGGGCGGAGTTTTGAGTAGTCGGGTTTTAGTTTTGCCGGGCGACCAAATCGGCGTTTTTTGGCAGTTTTTGCGATTTTCGCGTGTGTTCCGCGCACTTTGTGCACGTTGTACCTAGCTAGCGAACATTAGTAGTTTCGTTGGGGTTTTGCGTCGTTCTTGATATGTAACCTTATGTTTGGTATTGATGTAAATTCCAGGTTCGGTCGCGGAGACGTCAGACGCGGCGCGAAAGGGGAAAGCGGTGATTGGACACAGCTAGCTAGGGATTCCGGTGAGTAGATGTAACATCTACGGGGGACTATCATTGGATGGCGCAAGCCGCCCGATAGTTTTAGTAACTTACAAGATCCTTAGTGATGTTAGTAATTAGGGGTGAAATACTTATTTGACTATTTGCTGCATCCATGCATTATATTGACATACCTATACGAAACCATTTTATAGGACACCTGCACCATTGCCAGGGTTTTTATATGCAGCACGAGGACTATTCATGCTTACACACACACCCTGGTAATTGCCATGCCACCACACTAGATAACCTTTAAATTGAAACCTTTTACTAATTGATACTTAAACTTGTGCTATTGCCTTTAATTCCTTAAAATGAATTCGTAGGATTGCTATTCATGTGCATGTACTTCATCATATTAATTGTTCATGCCTAATCTATTAATCACACATCGCAACTTGATTATTGATACCATATGCATTCATTATCATTGATATATGCACTTATGAGGATTTCTTGAGATTTTATGATATTTCTGGATTTCGGGGAAAGCCGCAAAATTTCTAAACTTATTATATTTTTAAAATATGTAAATTGTGGTTTTCTAGTGATGTAAGTGTCGTCCACCATGAGTTTGCTGTGGTTTTGGAAATCCGTGTCGAGGAGTGGAGGAACCGGCACGGGTACATGGTGGGCCCGGTAAGGTACCCCGGGGCAAGAGGAATGTGGTGTTGACGTTGAGCCTGGCAGGGGACGGATTGCCTACCGGTGACTGTTTGGGACGGCTGATATCCAGAGGATACCGACCGTGGCCGCTAGATGATGAGATATTGATCTTTGAGATGGGTCAGCCGGACGGCTGAGGCCAGAGATACATTTATGAGATTTGAGACAGCTTTTGGGTGTCGTTGCTGGACACCGGTTCTCGTCGATTCCTTGAGTATTATGCTGGCATTCTAAAAGAGTTTCAAAAACAAAAAGAGATAAATGTTTCTTATATATACCTATTGAGACCTCAGATATTCATGTGCATACATATTCGTACACTGATGTTGTATACACACCTGCTAGTGCATCCATTCATACCTGTATTTTAGATGCTAGGATGCTTGTGTGCATGCATACGATAGCCTTTGTAGATGTTATTTATTACTCATGAGTTGGCAACTCACCCCCGTTGTGCCACAGCCTTTTGCAGGTCCGCTCCATCAGTACAGTAGCGGCGGGCGCACTTGTTCTTTTGCCTCTTTTGCCTGGACTCGAGGTTTTGCTCATAGGTGGGTCATGTTATTATTTTTGTACCACCTTGTATATTCTTTGTATCTAGTACACTCCATCTACTGTTTCTACCAGTATTATTGTATTGACCTAGAGATGAGACTGTGAGGTTTGTGGACTTTTATGCTGTATTTTGGGGTCGAGCTCACTTGAATCGACATGCTGTTTTTTTCTTATGCTTCATTATGATTATTTTGCTTGTTGTTGCTTTATATTGCGTGGGATTTGTGACCGCCTTATGGCGAAGAGCTAGCTCCCGCTTGGGGATGCCCTATTTTGTTGGATTCATATATATTTTTGTTGTACCCATTTTGGGGGCCAGTATTTACAAAAGAGACTCTGCCGAAATTTTCAGAAAAATTGGTATTGTTTTTAAAAAGGGTTTTACATGACTTATTTGATAAACTCGCTTTCAATTGATTGGGTTTTCTTCACTCTTTTGCTTAATTGGTTTTGTTTTCTGGGCTTTGGCTTACTTATTTTACGGACGTCTTTAGACGTTTCGTAAACTTAAGTGCCAGTCACGTTCCGTACCTTGCGGGTCGTGACAGGGTGCTTGATATGATCATCATCTGCTACCGGCGTATTGACGAGTCTTTAGAGTCCTACACAGAGGTTTCCTGGCTCAAGCGAAACGAAATAGGAGCGCATATGAGGTATGTGCGGGACCGAGAATAATGCGTGTACGTGATACCGCATTTCATTCTCGCGATAAATGTTTCGATTGGTTATATTCGATATGACCTAGTTATCGAATCATTGATTCGATAAGCCGATATATAGAATACTAGTCGGTCATGTGCGACATGACCGGATCATTGAATCAAGTGTTGATTTAATGATTTAATGTATAATTATATATTTGATATATTACTTTACATTAACTAGTATTGGTTCACTTTAAACGGATTTTTCTCACTTGATGCACATTGTATATGTGATATGCTTTTGTGCACATTTTTGTATCATGTTTGATGATACTTGATCATGTGGTTAAGTGTAAAGGATTAAACCATGGTTAAGAGATGATTAGGGTTTTGCTTTTTCATTTATTTATTTGTTTATTTATTTGGAAATGATTTAGATAAGAATGGTGGCTTCTTTTGTTTCTAGTTGAAGCTTCATGAAGCTTTGACTTATGCAACCATTCTTGTCATCATGCTTAACCCTAACCCTCTCAAGTGACCATGGTTTATTCTCTACACTTAACCCTAGTTAGATTATGATAAGTATGGATTTTTCTTTTCATTTTAAAACAACTTATCATAAACTAGCTTCATCTTCTCCTTCTTCTTCAAGAGAGAAAACTAGATGCCATCAATGGCAACTTGAGAAAAAGTGAGTGAAATCCAATTCTATAGTGAACCCACCTCCTATTTCTTCACCTTCTACTTCTTGCCAAGTTGTTTTGGGTTTTTTCTGCAGAGTTCCTAGGCACTCTAGTGAGGTCTCCCAAGCCATCAACCATGGCAATTTCAAAAATATGGTGCCTACAAACCCTAAAGTACGGATCGTTTGCTAGATGTCTAGGCGAACAAGCTAACTAGTTAACTCTTAACTAAAAGATACGGAAATACAACCTTTGTAGATCCGGTGCTCCACCTCCATAGCTCCGCAACGAGGTCCTCTCCGCTGTCCAAATCAAATCCGGGCTCTAGAGTCGGCTTCGTCGGGGAATGGGCAAGCTAGGTCGTCGATGTCCATGCCGAAGATGATCTACGTCGAAGCATCGATGAATCAAGCTCCACCTTCAACAAGTCATGAAACTTGTGAAGGAAACACACTCTACTACTTGGCAAGAGGTAGAGGATGAAGAAATAGGAAGTGGGTAGACTTTAGAATTGGATTTCTCACTCATATGCATCAATCACCATTGATGGACTTCAAGCTTCTTCACTTGAAGCATGAAGAAGAAGAAGAAAGATATTATGATAAGTTAAAAGAAAATGAAAAGAAAATGAATTCTTATCATAATTCTAACTATGGTAAAGTGTAGAGAGTTAACCAAGGTTAGTTGTATGGTTAGGGTTAAGAATGAGATAAGAATGGTGGACTTAGGTCAAAGCTTCATGAAGTTTCAACTAAACAACAAAAGAAGCCACCATTCTTTTCTCATTTTCTTTTCTCACTTTCTTTTATTCATTTATCATAAAGAATAAATGAATAATTAAGAAAATAAAACCCTAAACATAAACACAACCATGGTTCAAACTTTACACTTAACCAAAGTGGTATGCATCATCAAACATGATACAATCAAGTGCACAAAAGTATATCGCATATACAATGCGCACATCCGAGTGAGAAAATCCGTCTAAAGTGAACCGATACTAGTTAATGCAAAGTAATATATCAAATATATAATTATACATTAAATCATTAAATCAACACTTGATTCAATGATCCGGTCATGCGCACATAACCGACTGGTATCTAATATATCGGCTTATCGAATCAACGCTTGAATCGATAACCAGGTTATATCGCATACAACCATTCGATATATTTATCGCGAGAATAGAATACGGTATCACATACACGCATTATTCTCGGTCCCGCACATATCTCATATGCGCTCCTATTTCGTTTCGCTTGAGCCAGGAAACCTCTGTGTAGGACTCTAAAGACTCGTCAATACGCCGGCAGCGGATGATGATCATATCAAACATCCACAAGCCGCAAGCGGTCTGCTAAACGTAACGGCCACCCGGGTATTGAGCGATCTGAAGATCGACGAGCAAGCCCGCTCACACTCCAGTGAATCCGACCAGTAACACTACCGTACAGTCCGGTCTGATCGTCTGATCTGTTGCATATCTCGCCTAGGGGTGGTAAACGTCAGACCCCAATAGCTCAATAAATCGTGTCGATATGAGGTCTATAACTGTTCGAGAAACTACTGGTAACACTTACCAGTAAATCTCTGCAACCCTGGCCAGGGATTTCCTGTTATAGCCAATCGAACACAGCGCAACATCAACCCCCTATACCGGGAGAGACGAATCCCCTCCTATCGCTCATTGCCTCCATGTGACTCGGGACTGTACCCAAAAACCACCGTTTTGCACGCCCTCTTGGACGTGGTAAGATGGAAATCAAAGCACAGTGGGAACCACACAAGACTCTATGACGATCTCGGGTCAACAGACTACTCTGTACCAGTGTCACCATAGAACTGCCATCTGACGTGAGGTATAATACCATCTGGGAGTTCTCGGCGAGTCCGTCCAGTGTACCCAGTCTCTACTGAGCACCCGTATATCATCTCTGATGTCAAACACCGATGGATATGGGATCATCCATCGCCCATCTGTATGGGTCGAGAAGGTATACGCTAGTCTACTCTGGTGTATCGATGCCCCGTCTCGATACACCCACGACTAGGGACTTTGAAGGATGTACTTATGGACTACCATGTCCCCACTAGTATGATCCGCATCATAGTCCAGGTAGTCAAGTACAGATCCTAAGGGCTTTACCAACATGTAACAGAGAGACAATCAGTATACACGTTAAGGTAAAGATCAACCAGATAGCATACTATCATGTCGAGCAAGAAAGTCCTCCCTATATATGTCCCAGCATCCACTACAATATACATCCTATGTACAGTAATGGCCTCTAGGGCATACATATAACTAACAATCTCCCACTTGCACTAGGGCCATCTGTAGCAGTGGTTTGAAGTATCTCATACTCAACCATCCCATAAAAGTCTCTCTCTGGGAACAGGCCTTTGTGAGTGGATCCGCTGTGTTGTCCTCTGAGTCTACTCTCCTAACCTCGATCATCCTGGAGATCAACCATCTCCATGATCAGGCGATGCTGCCTTAGAATAAGTCTGGATCACTGATGGGACGAGCGTTCCTTGGGTTAAGCCACAACTCCATTGTCACACAATGGTAGGAACATAGTTCATCTCATGAACCAATATACACCCAAACAGCTTCTAGGGTAGCATCTTAAGTAGCGATGTATCCAACCTTTATCGTCTAGTATGCCACGGTATCTAGCTTGGAACTCTTCCAACATACCGTCCCTTTACTGAGGGTAAAGACAATGCCTGCGACTGACATTCAGTCGTCCTTATCACCCTGGAACCCTTCCAGTGATTCTCCCCAGGATCGGTTGATACCGTCTCACTACATCTAGTGAGAATTCTAACATCCATTTAGATCTATCTCATAGATCCAAAATCCAGGATTTAGTAGGTATCACTTTGATCCTATATGGAGAATTCTAGTGATAAGCGGAGATTGACCGAGCGTAGCATAAGAAACTTTTTTCTTATCAAGAGTATGTCATCCACGTACTCTACGAGGATCGTCACAATACTCCCTACTACCTTTTTGTATATACAAGGTTCATCTACCATTTTGATGATGTCAAACTCTTTGACTAATTCATCAAAACAGATGTTCCAACTCCGCGATGCCTGCTTTATCATATAAAACATCTTGCACACGTTTCCGCTGCTCCCACTGTCTACGAAGCCCTCTGGCTGTGTACTTATAGACGCTCTCTTCTAAATCATCATTTAGAAAAGCAGTCAAGACACCCAACCACCAGATATCGTAGTCATGGTATGTAGCCGTGGCAAGTAGGATCTGGATGGACTTAAGCATAGCTACTTGAAAAGGTTTCATCATTATCCGTACCTGGTCAATGATGCAAACTTTTAACAAGTCTAGCTTTGAAAGTCTCAACTTTTCCATGTACACCAAGTAATCTTCTCAAGATATACCTGCTCCTGATGGGGATTTAACCTTTCAGATATAGCAACCAAAGTCCATACTTTGTTGGTGTATAAGGATTCCATCTCAGATCGATAAGCATCCAGCCATTCTTACAGAGTCTTACTCCTGATGGCCAGCTCGAAACTAGTTGGGTCATCATCTCATGATGCAATCCACGCTCCCACTGTCATAGAGAAACCGAAGTATCTCTCAAGCGGGTGAGGAACCCTACTAGATCGGCGGAGAGGCTGAGGTTCGTTGGTATCTACTGAATACTTTGGTTCTATCAAATCATCAGCTGTAGTTTGTATAGCTGGAACCTTTCCAGTTCTACATAACTGACTTTGCCTCGAGCTTGTCCGGATTTTGCTTTTAGACATAGGCCGGACAACCCCAAATCTTAACTGACTTAAAACATGGGCTCTTCCCATACCATATCACATATGAAATGGTAGGCAACTGATTTGATTTGAACCCTATTCAATAGGTATGCAGTTTCTTAAGTGCATAACCCCCAAAAAGGAAATAGGTGACTCAGTAATACTCATCATAGAGCACACCATATCATATAGGGTGTGATTGCTCCGCCCCGATATACCATCGTGCTATGGTGTATTCGGAGGAGTAATGCTGAGAGAGAATCTCATTCCCCTTTAGAAAAGTCCAGGATATCCGTGCTCAAGTATTCTCCTCCTAGATCATATCAAAGGACATAATACTTATACCCGTATTTTGGTTCTCTACTTCTAAGTTATATTCTGTGAATATCTCAAAAGGTTCGGACTTGTGTTTCAACAGGAACATAGGTCTGAAACTCGAAAGATCATCAGAGAACGTAATGAAGTACAAAGAACCAGTCCTGGCATGTGTAGACTGGGGACCTACATACATCAACATGTATCATCCCAAGAGTTCACTAACTCTTTCTCTGTTTCCAATAAACGGAGCTATGGTCATCTTATCTTTGTGACATGACTGGCGAGTTTCACAAGATGTAAATTCAAACTAATTTAAATATGCATCTATATGTAACTCTAGCCAGTCGGGTCGCATTGATCTGACCTAGTCTACAATACCTTAAGAAGAATTCGTTCATTTCTGAACTCTTCCTCTTATGTGTGTTCCATATACTAAGAACTGTAGTTTGATTTAGAACATCAATGCTTTTAGATAACGTGCCTGAACCGATCAACCTTTGATATAGGAAATGTTCAAAACATTATCCAACAATACAAAATTTTATCATTTCTTTACTAATAAAGAGACTGATATGATTTTGTATATCAGGTTCGGTATCTAATAACATTCGTTCAGAATCAATGTATTGGTAATACAGGGTGACAGTGACCAACAGACTTGGCTGCAACACTTGCCCCGTTTTCTGCCTCATGAAACTTATCACCCGTTCTCAGTTCTCTACCTTTCTGTAGCCCTATGTAACAGATTACATATCTGGGATCCTGATCTGGTATCACATACCCAGGACGTAAAGGTTACTGAGAAACAGTTCTCTGTATAATGAACACACCCGAAGATGATGCATCAGCATGCACTCTCTTCGTTTGGGCGGCACGGGAATTCTGGTAATCCCCAATTTCCTGCTCTGTCTTATAACATTTATAAGTTGGAGCGGGACCAACGTACCCCAGCTCAGTATAACAAGCGGGTTCGGTCAATAATCCGTATTATTATCTTGATTAAGGCGTGATATGGTCGCTACCTGGAGAGAGAGAGAAGAAAACACTCAGCGTGCGCTCTGGCAAGAATAGATTGGTTATTATTTTATCTAATCAGGATGGCTCCCACTGTTTTTTATCAAATCTTCCTTCAAACCCTAAAAGGAAAGACTAGCCGGGATTAATTACACACTACAAGTTCGCCAATCTTTCAGCCAGGCCAGTGTCGGTACTTTGAGGGAGGTCCCCCGTGCTTTCGCACGAACCTAATTAATGTAAACCTCGTTTTCCCAGAGGCGTAACCTCGTTAACACCTTTCTAGACACCTACTTGATCGGCTAATTGTAATGTATAAAACTCTCCCAGGAGTAACACTTACTCGCAGCGGGTATCGGGATCCAACTATCTCATAGAAGGTATGCAATCTCATTGCAAATTTCAACACTTGAAATTCCCGATAATGTTTTGCCCCTAGCTCGCTATGACCTTGACGGAGGCCAAACAACCCATAGTCTGCTAGTCAAGTTCAACCCGTCATTTCCTGATTGAATTAAACCCACCCGCACGACCCTTGACGGAGGCCAAACAACGCCGTACGAATACCCTAATCCAATCGCATCATATGCTAGCAGATAAGCACTAGTTAGCTACCGTACACTACGACTTGACGGAGGCCAAACAACCGCAGCACGAATACTAACTAGTACGTATCTGAAATGACGGAGGGCTACGACAGGTTTTTCTGAAAACCTATTGCGTAATGAACTTGATATCGTTGTAGGATCGAATGAATTTTGAAATGGAGTGCTTTTGAGGCTTTTCTAGTTTTGCTAAAGGAGTCACTCCCGGTGAAGGGATCGTCGGTCCTTTCCTCATCGAATAAGGTGCAGGATATATCGTATATACCGCTATGCAAAGCAAAAACTCTTAAAAGCAATCAAAAAATAAACCGAGTGTGTAGCATCTGCCAGTTATTGCTAAAGGAGTCACTCCCGGTGAAGGGATCTCGGTCCTTTCCTCATCGAATAAGGTGCAGGATATATCGTATATACCGCTATGCAAAGCAAGAACTGTAGCTACCTGTTTTATTTTGAAATTCGATTCTTCAACATCTTAGGTTTCTTTTATTTCATTAATCACATTAATGAAGTCCCATCATTTAAGTACCTAATCATCATAGATAAATACGACGTACACTTATGCCATCCACATTCGCCTCGATGTCCCCTCGTGCACCGTTAGGTTAGGTGACTAACGGCAGAGCGGGGCAGGGCTAGCGCGGGTGTAAAATATAAGTAACGTCTATATAATATATCATATATACTATATACTGTATCTATCACAGAACATCTCATGATCACATCACAGATATCGCAGCAGAAGAAACATATGAAATATTGGATATACTAGGACGTCCGTGTTTTCAATACGAGCCAGTATAAAACACGGATTCCACGGTCGTGATGAATAGCCAAACCCACACCCCTAGACCCCTACGAGAGCGGCAAGCAACCCTACCAATTCTAGAGTTAGGAGACCCGGACTCGACTCCTCGAGTTGGTCTCCCACTGGACTCCAGAACCCGGTTACTTGTGCCCTCCTCCTTGGGTCTATCCTAGTGCGGAAAAGTAAATAATATACAAACGGTGACTACTTCCGCAACCTGGAAGCGCCCCAATAAAAGAATATTACATACAAATTTTTACATGAATGAAAATGAAAAACACTCATCTCACATAAAAACCCCCGGCTATTCAATCACGACGATCCAATATAACATATCCAGTAACACATAACATCACATGTCATCAACGTAAGTAAATATGCGCATCCCAATTGTCGTTGACATATAGCAACGAAACCGGCGATATCACATATTACACTTACGGTCACAGAAAAGAAAGTGTAAAACTACAACAGTTGGAATCCGCAACTTCCTCAGACATCGCATGCCTGACCAAATGAATTTCTTAGACATCACATGTCTAACTATTATAAACCCCGCATTTTAGTCTCAAAATCGAAAACACTTTTCAATACCAAGTCGGGTAATTCAACAAGATTCCCGACATCCTGATCGAATGCTCGTCGCAAACTTCAATAGACGGCCGCACCCCCGTTACCGTCGACGAAGTGCACCAAGGCGGAACACCGCTACCGCGAGCACCCGGACGGATGCTTTCGGCGACGGGGTTCTCCTACAGTCACTTGGTCGGGGCTATGGAGTGAAGCTGTCTATTAAGTTTACCCGGCGAGTATCCGCGTACGCTACGTGATTGCGACGGACTTTTGATCACATCAAAATTCCGTGGCAACCGATCAAGTGAGACTAAATTGCTACGTTTATAACATTCATTCAGTTATCTCATAACTTCTTGTGAATTCCAATTATTGTATCCCATTCCGGATAAATAGAAAATGTTAAACTTTCCGATCGAACATCCTGACACCCAAGTTTTCCCGATACAGATCAACATATGAAACTAGTCTAACAACATTCAGTTCGTACCTCAGTACCAACGGTCCAGCCGTAGAAGGGTCAAGCCAACGCCTCACATGTGGCACGCCGTACTGCCCCAAACCCGAAGGTTCAAAGGGCAGTTCAAGACGGTCACATAATCGAGTTAAGGTTTGTGTCTTCTAGAGGGACCATCGCGTTACTTGCACTACTTAGAACGTCGTTAAACTACGGAAAAATCCAACACTTGGAAATTTCCCGACAGGGGAAAAATTGGGTATTTATATCCGGTCAAACTTTTTAACATATTCTAAAATTTATCCAGAAAGCCACACAGACAAAAATTGATACCCCGATCGAAACACCGAATCCCCAAAACAACTGCAGAAATTTCAACTCTTGAAAAATTATTAAAAATACCCATGAATACCAGCACAGCACAATATGAATTACTGTAGAAATTAGTATGCCAGAAACGACAAAATGGCCGCGCTTGCGCCGCACGAGCCAAGCTCGTGCCGCGGAAGCGCGGCACACTGGAGGAATTAGGCATCCGAATTTTACAATATTTCTTATAATTGCCTGCTGATATTTCTGAACATTTTTAATGTGGAAAAATCCCTGTTTTTAAAAATTGTACAGAGAGCAATATCGATGTGGGGTTTCGGGTTCGTTCGGACTTCAATTTCCGTCTGGACTTCGCCTAAGGCTCTAGCTAGGCTCTGATACCACTGCAGAGTTCCTAGGCACTCTAGTGAGGTCTCCCAAGCCATCAACCATGGCAATTTCAAAAATATGGTGCCTACAAACCCTAAAGTACGGATCGTTTGCTAGATGTCTAGGCGAACAAGCTAACTAGTTAACTCTTAACTAAAAGATACGGAAATACAACCTTTGTAGATCCGGTGCTCCACCTCCATAGCTCCGCAACGAGGTCCTCTCCGCTGTCCAAATCAAATCCGGGCTCTAGAGTCGGCTTCGTCGGGGAATGGGCAAGCTAGGTCGTCGATGTCCATGCCGAAGATGATCTACGTCGAAGCATCGATGAATCAAGCTCCACCTTCAACAAGTCATGAAACTTGTGAAGGAAACACACTCTACTACTTGGCAAGAGGTAGAGGATGAAGAAATAGGAAGTGGGTAGACTTTAGAATTGGATTTCTCACTCATATGCATCAATCACCATTGATGGACTTCAAGCTTCTTCACTTGAAGCATGAAGAAGAAGAAGAAAGATATTATGATAAGTTAAAAGAAAATGAAAAGAAAATGAATTCTTATCATAATTCTAACTATGGTAAAGTGTAGAGAGTTAACCAAGGTTAGTTGTATGGTTAGGGTTAAGAATGAGATAAGAATGGTGGACTTAGGTCAAAGCTTCATGAAGTTTCAACTAAACAACAAAAGAAGCCACCATTCTTTTCTCATTTTCTTTTCTCACTTTCTTTTATTCATTTATCATAAAGAATAAATGAATAATTAAGAAAATAAAACCCTAAACATAAACACAACCATGGTTCAAACTTTACACTTAACCAAAGTGGTATGCATCATCAAACATGATACAATCAAGTGCACAAAAGTATATCGCATATACAATGCGCACATCCGAGTGAGAAAATCCGTCTAAAGTGAACCGATACTAGTTAATGCAAAGTAATATATCAAATATATAATTATACATTAAATCATTAAATCAACACTTGATTCAATGATCCGGTCATGCGCACATAACCGACTGGTATCTAATATATCGGCTTATCGAATCAACGCTTGAATCGATAACCAGGTTATATCGCATACAACCATTCGATATATTTATCGCGAGAATAGAATACGGTATCACATACACGCATTATTCTCGGTCCCGCACATATCTCATATGCGCTCCTATTTCGTTTCGCTTGAGCCAGGAAACCTCTGTGTAGGACTCTAAAGACTCGTCAATACGCCGGCAGCGGATGATGATCATATCAAACATCCACAAGCCGCAAGCGGTCTGCTAAACGTAACGGCCACCCGGGTATTGAGCGATCTGAAGATCGACGAGCAAGCCCGCTCACACTCCAGTGAATCCGACCAGTAACACTACCGTACAGTCCGGTCTGATCGTCTGATCTGTTGCATATCTCGCCTAGGGGTGGTAAACGTCAGACCCCAATAGCTCAATAAGTCGTGTCGATATGAGGTCTATAACTGTTCGAGAAACTACTGGTAACACTTACCAGTAAATCTCTGCAACCCTGGCCAGGGATTTCCTGTTATAGCCAATCGAACACAGCGCAACATCAACCCCCTATACCGGGAGAGACGAATCCCCTCCTATCGCTCATTGCCTCCATGTGACTCGGGACTGTACCCAAAAACCACCGTTTTGCACGCCCTCTTGGACGTGGTAAGATGGAAATCAAAGCACAGTGGGAACCACACAAGACTCTATGACGATCTCGGGTCAACAGACTACTCTGTACCAGTGTCACCATAGAACTGCCATCTGACGTGAGGTATAATACCATCTGGGAGTTCTCGGCGAGTCCGTCCAGTGTACCCAGTCTCTACTGAGCACCCGTATATCATCTCTGATGTCAAACACCGATGGATATGGGATCATCCATCGCCCATCTGTATGGGTCGAGAAGGTATACGCTAGTCTACTCTGGTGTATCGATGCCCCGTCTCGATACACCCACGACTAGGGACTTTGAAGGATGTACTTATGGACTACCATGTCCCCACTAGTATGATCCGCATCATAGTCCAGGTAGTCAAGTACAGATCCTAAGGGCTTTACCAACATGTAACAGAGAGACAATCAGTATACACGTTAAGGTAAAGATCAACCAGATAGCATACTATCATGTCGAGCAAGAAAGTCCTCCCTATATATGTCCCAGCATCCACTACAATATACATCCTATGTACAGTAATGGCCTCTAGGGCATACATATAACTAACATTTTCTTCACAAGTTTCACAACTTTGTGAAGTCGGAGCTTGAACTTGTGATGCCTCGACGTAGACCGTCTTTGACACGAAGCCGACGACCAAGCTCGCTCGTTTCTCCGATGAAGCCGACGATTGAGTTCGGGATTCATGATGGACAGCGAGAGGACACTCACGTGGAGCTAAGAAAGTGGAGAACCGGATCTACAAAGGTTGTAGCATCTAACTTTTAGTTAAAGTGTTAACTAGTTTATAGTTTCGCCTAGAAATCTAGCCGACGATCCGTATTAGGGTTTCTCGGCACCCATAAAATTTTAAATTGGCATGTTCGATGCCTTGTGAGACCTCTATAGTGTGCCTAGGAACCCTACAGTAACGCGATGGTCCCTCTAGAAGACAACAAACCTTAACTCGATTATGTGACCGTCTTGAACTGCCCTTTGAACCCTCGAGTTTGGGGCAGTACGGCGTGCCACATGTGAGGCGTTGGCTTGACCCTTCTACGGCTGGACCGTTGGTACTGAGGCATGAACTGAATGTTTTTAAAACTTATTTCATGTGTTGATCTGTATCGGGAAAACTTGGGTGTTCGATTGTTCGATCGGAAAGTTTAACATTTTCTATTTATCTGGAATGGGATACAATAATTGGAATTCACAATAAGTTATGAGATAACTGAATGAATGTTATAAACATAGCACTTTAGTCTCACTTGATCGGTTGCCACGGAATTTTGATGTGATCAAAAGTCCGTCGCAATCACGTAGCGTACGCGGATACTCGCCGGTTAAACTTAATAGACAGCCTCACTCCATAGCCCCGACCAAGTGACTGTAGGAGAACCTCGTCGCCGAAAGCATCCGTTCGGGTGCTCGCGGCAGCGGTGTTCCGCCTTGGTGCACTTCGTCGACGGCATCATTGGTGCGGCCGTCTACTGAAGTTTGCGACGAGCATTCGATCAAAATTGTCAGGAATCCTGTTGAATTGCCCGACTTGATATTGAAAAGTGTTTTCGATTTTGAGACTAAAATGCGGGGTTTATAATTGTTAGGCATGTGATGTCTAAGGTATTCATTTGATTAGGCATGCGATGTCTATACAGGTTGCGGATTCCAACTGTTGTAGTTTTACACTTTCTTTTCTGTGACCGTAAGTGTAATATGTGATATCGTCGGTTTCGTTGCTATATGTCAACGACAATTGGGATGGGTATATTTACTTACGTTGATGACATGTGATGTTATGTGTTGCTGGATATGTTATATTGGATCGTCGTGTTTGAATAGCCGGGGTTTTTTTATGTGAGATGAGTGTTTTTCATTTTCATTCATGTAAAAACTTGTATGTAATATTCTTTTATTGGGGCACTTCCAGGTTGCGGAAGATTTCACCCTTTGTATATTATTTACTTTTCCGCACTAGGATAGACCCAAGGAGGGGAGCACAAGTAACCGGGTTCTGGAGTCCAGTGGGAGACCAACTCGAGGAGTCGAGTCCGGGTCTCCTAACTCTAGAATTGGTAGGGTTGCTTGCCGCTCTCGTAGGGGTCTAGGGGTGTGGGTTTGGCTATTCATCACGACCGTGGAATTCGTGTTTTATACTGGCTCGTATTGAAAACACGGACGTCCTAGTATATCCAATATTTCATATGATTCTTCTGCTGCGATATCTGTGATGTGATCATGTGATGTTCTGTGATAGATACTGTATACAGTATATATGATATATTATATAGACGTTACTTATGTTTTACACCCGCGCTAGCCCTGCCCCGCTCTGCCGTTAGTTACCTAACCTAACGGTGCACGAGGAGACATCAAGGCTAATGCGGATGGCATAAGTGTACGTCGTATTTATCTCTGATGTTTAGGTATTTAAATGATGGGACTTCATTAATGTGATTAATGAAATAAAAGAAACCTAAGATGTTGTAGAATCGAATTTCAAAATAAAACAGGTAGCTACAGTTCTTGCTTTGCACAGCGGTATATGTGATATATCCTGCACCTTATTCGATGAGGAAAGGACCGAGATCCCTTCACCGGGAGTGATTCCTTTAGCAATAACTGGCAGATGCTACACACTCGGTTTGTTTTCTGATTGCTTTTAAGAGTTTTTTCTTTGCACAGTGATATATATGATATATCCCGCACCTCATTCGACGAGGAAAGGGCCGACGATCCCTTTACCGGGAGTGACCCCTTTAGCAAAACTAGAAAAGCCTCAAAAAAACTCCATTTTAAAATCATTTGATTCTACAACGATATCAAGTTCATTACGCAATAGGTTTTCAGAAAAACCTGTCGTAGCCCTCCGTCATTTCAGATAAGTAGTAGTTAGTATTCGTGCTACGTTTGTTGGCCTGCGTCAAGGCGTAGTGTGCGGTAGCTAACTGGTATTTATCTGCTTATGCATATGATGCAGATTGGATTAGGGTAGTCGTGCGACTTTGTTGGCCTGCGTCAAGGGTCGTGCGGGTGGGTTTAATTCAATCAGGAAATGACGGGTTGAACTTGACTAGCGCACTATGGTTTGTTGGCCTGCGTCAAGGTCATAGGACGCTAGGGGCAAAATTATCGGGAATTTCAAGTGTTGAAATTTGCAATGAGATTGCATACCTTCTATGAGATAGTTGGATCCCGATACCCGCTGCGAGTAAGAGTTACTCCTGGGAGAGTTTTACACATTACAATTAGCCGATCAAGTAGGTGTCTAGAAAGGTGTCAACGGGGTTACGCCTCTGGGAAAACGAGGTTTACATTAATTAGGTTCGTGCGAAAGCACGGAGGACCTCCCTCAAAGTACCGACACTGGCCTGGCTGAAAGATTGGCGAACTTGTAGCGTATAATTAATCCCGGCTAGTCTTTCCTTTTAGGGTTTGAAGGAAGATTTGATAAAAACAGTAGGAGCCATCCTGATTAGATAAAATAATAACCAATCTATTCTTGCAAGAGCGCACGCTGAGTGTTTTCTTCTCTCTCTCTCCTGGTAGCGACCATATCGCGCCTTAATCAAGCTAATAATACGGATTATTGACCGAACCCGCTTGTTATACTGAGCTGGGGAACGTTGGTCCTGCTCTAACTTATAATTGTTATAAGACAGAGCAGGAAATTGGGGATTACCAGAATTCCCGTGCCGCCCAAACGAAGTAAGTGCATGCTGATGCATTATCTTCGGGTGTGTTCATTATATAGAACTGTTTCTCAGTATCCTTTACGTCCTGGGTATATGATACCGGATCAGGATCCCGATATGTAATCTGTTACATAGGGCTACAGATAGGTAGAGAACTGAGAACGGGTGATTAGTTTCATGAGGCAGAAAACGGCGCAAGTGTTGCAGCCAAGTCTGTTGGTCACTGTCACCCTGTATTCCAAATACATTGATTCTGAACAAATGCTATTAGATACCGAACCTGATATACAAAATCATATCAGTCTCTTTATTAGTAAAGAAATGATAAAATTTTGTATTGTTGGATAATGTTTTGAACATTTCCTATATCAAAAGTTGATAGGTTCAGGCACGTTATCTAAAAGCATTAACGTTCTAAATCAAACTACAGTTCTTAGTATAGGGAACACACACAAGAGGAAGAGTTCAGAAATGAACGGATCCTTCTTGAGGCATTGTAGACTAGGTCATATCAATGCGACCCGACTAGCTAAAGTTACATGTAGATGCATCTTTAAATCAGTTTGAATTTACATCTTATGAAACTTGCCAGTCATGTCACAAAGATTAGATGACCATAGCTCTGCTTATTGGAAACAGAGAAAGAGTTAGTGAACTCTTGGGATGATACATGTTGATGTATGAAGGTCCCCTGTCTACACATACCAAGACCGGTTCTTTATACTTCATTACATTCTCTGATGATCTTTCGAGATTCAGACCTATGTTCCTGTTGAAACACAAGTCAGAACCTTTTGAGATATTCACGGAATATAAGTTAGAAGTAGAGAACCAAAATACAGGTATAAGTATTATGTCCTTTGATATGATCAGGGAGGAGAATACTTGAGCACGGAATTCCTGGACTATTTTAAAGGAGAATGAGATTCTCTCTCAGCATTACTCCTCCGTATACACCATAGCATGTTGGTATATCGGGACGGAGCAATAACACCCTATATGATAAGGTGTGCTCTATGATGAGTACTACTGAGTTACCTGTTTCCTTTTAGGGAGTTTAGCACTTGAGAAGCTGCATACCTATTGAATAGGGTTCGAATCAGATCACTGCCTACCACTCCATATGAGATATGGAATGGGAAGAGCCCATCTCTTAAGTTGGTTAAGATTTGGGGTTGTCCGGCCTATGTCTAAAAGCAAAATCCGGACAAGCTCGAGGTAAGGTCTGTAATGTAGAACTGGAAAGGTTCCAGCTATACAAACTACAGCAGATGATTTGATAAGAACCAAAGGATTCAATAGTTACCAACGAACCTCAGCCTCTCCGCCGATCTAGTAGGGTTCCTCACCCACCTGAGAGATATTTCGATTTCTCTATGACAGTGGGAGCGAGGATTGCATCATGAGATGATGACCCAACTAGTTTCGAGTTGGCCATCAGGAGTGGGATTCTGTAAGAATGGCTGGATGCTTAGCGATCTGAGATGGAATCCATGTACACCAACAAAGTATGGACTTTGGTTGCTATATCTGAAGTGTTAAATCCCCATCAGGAGCAAGTATATCTTGAGAAGATTACTTGGTGTAGATGGAAAAGTTGAGACTTTCAAAGCTAGACTTGTTAAAGCTTTTCGTCATCGACCAGGCGTGGATAATGATGAAACCTTTTCAAGTGGCTATACTTAAATCCATCCAGATCCTACTTGCCACGGCTACATACCATGGCTACGATATCTGGCGATTGGGTGCCATGACTGCTTTTCTAAATGATGTTTTAGAAGAGAACGTCTATAAGTACACAGCCAGAGGGCTTCGTAGACAGTGGGAGCAGCGGAAACGTGCACAAGCTGCTTTATAGGTTAAAGCAGGCATCGCGGAGTTGGAACATCTGTTTGATGTGTTAGTCAAAGAGTTTGACATCATCAAAATGGTAGATGAACCTTGTATAAACAAAAAGGTAGTAGGGAGTATAGTGATGATCCTCGTAGAGTACGTGGATGACATACTCTTGATAGGGAAGGAGTTTCCTATGCTACGCTCGGTCAATCCCGCTTATCACAAAGATTCTCCATATAGGATCAAAATGATACCTCCTAAATCCTGGATTTTGGATCTATGAGATAGATCTAATTGGATGTTAGGATTCTCACTAGTTATAGTGAGATGGAATCAATCGATCCTGGGGAGAATCACTGGAAAGGTTCCAGGGTGATAAAGACGACTGAATGTCAGTCACAGGCATTGTCTTTACCCTCAGTAAAGGGACGGTATGTTGGAAGGGTTCCAAGCTAGATACCGTGGCATACTAGACAATAAAGGCTCGATACATCGCTACTTAAGATGCTACCAAAGAGGCGGTCTGGTTATATATTTGTTCATGAGATGAACTTAGTTCCTCCCATTGTGTGACAATGGAGTTATGGCTTACGCCAAGGAACGTCCGTCCCATCAGTGATCCAGACAAATTCTAAGGCAGTATCACCTGATCATGGAGATGGTTGATCTCCAAGGGATCAAGGTTAGGAGAGTAGACTCAGAGGACAACACGGCGGATCCACTCACAAAGGCCTTTTCCCAGATAGAGACTTTTATGGGATGGTTGAGTATGAGATACTACAACCACTGCTATCAGATGACCCTAGTGCAAGTGGGAGATTGTTAGTTATATGTATGCCCTAGGGGCCATTGCTATGCATAGGATGTATATTGTAGTGGATGCTGGGACATATATAGGGAGGACTTTCTTGCTCGACATGATAGTATGCTATCTGGTTGATCTTTACCTTAACGTGTACACTGATTGTCTCTCTGTTACATGTTGGTAAAGCCCTTAGGATGTGTACTTGACTACCTGGACTATGATGCGGATCATACTAGTGGGGACATGGTAGTCCATAAGTACATCCTTCACAGTCCCTAGTCGTGGGTATATCGAGACGGGGCATCGATATACCAGAGTAGACTAGCGTATACCTTCTCGACCCATATAGATGGGCGATGGATGATCCCATATCCATTGGTGTTTGACATCAGAGATGATATACGGGTGCTCAGTGGAGACTGGGTACACTGGACGGACTCACCGAGAACTCCCAGATGGTATTATACCTTACGTCAGATGGCAGTTCTCTGGTGACACTGGTACAGAGTAGTCTGTTGACCCGAGATCGTCATAGAGTCTTGTGTGGTTCCCACTGTGCTTTGATTTCCACCTTACCACGTCCAAGAGGGCGTGCAAAATGGTGGTTTTTGGGTACAGTCCCGAGTCACATGGAGGCAATGAGCGATAGGAGGGGATTCGTCTCTCCCGGTATAGGGGGTTGATGTTGCGCTGTGTTCGATTGGCTATAACCGGAAATCCCTGGTCAGGGTTGCTGAGATTTATTGGTAAGTGTTACCAGTAGTTTCTCAAACTGTTATAGACCTCATATCGACACGACTTATCGAGCTATTGGGGTCTGACGTTTACCACCCCTAGGCGAGATATGCGACATATCAGACGATCAGACCGGACTGTACGGTAAGTGTTACTGGTTGGATTCACTGGAGTATGAGCGGGCTTGCTCGTCGATCTTCTGATCGCTCAATACCCGGGTGGCCGTTACGTTTAGCAGACCGCTTGCGGCTTGTGGGTGTTTGATATGATCATCACCTGCTGCCGGCGTATTGACGAGTCTTTAGAGACCTACACAGAGGTTTCCTGGCTCAAGCGAAACGAAATAGGAGCGCATATGAGATATGTGCGGGACCGAGAATAATGCATGCATGTGATACCGTATTTCATTCTCGCGATGAATGTATCGAATGGTTGTATGCGATATAACCTAGTTATCGAATCAAGGATTGATTCGGTAAGCCGATACATAGGATACTAGTCGGTTATATGCGATATGACCGGATCGTTAAATCAAGTGTTGATTTAATGATTTGATGTATAATTATATATATTTGATATATTACTTTGTATTAACTAGTATTGTTTCACTTTAAATGGATTTTCTCACTCGCTTGTGCACATTGTATATTCGATATAGTTTTGTGCACTTGATTGTATCATGTTTGATGATACATGCAAAATTGGTTAAGTGTAAAGATTGAACCATGGTTATATGAATGGTTAGGGTTATGATTACTTATTCATTTATTTATTTATTAGTTTTGGAAAATAAAAGCATAAAGAGAAAAAAACAAAATGGTTTTCTTTCATTCTTTCTTTCATGAAGCTTGTTGAAGCTTCATGAAGCTTTTGACCAAGTGACCATTTTGTCTTCTTCTTTAACCCTAACCACTCACATAAACTCTAGTTAGCTCTCTACACTTAACTATGGTTTGATTATGATAAGAATGATTATTCTTTTCTATTCTTTAATTCTTATCATATTATCTTCATCTTCTTCTTCTTCTTCTTCACAAGAAGAAAAAGCTTGACCATCAATGGTGATTGATGAAAAAGAGTGAGAAATCCAATTCTAAAGTAAACCCACTTCCTATTTCTTCATCCTCTACCTCTTTCCAAGTAGTATAGGGTGTTCTCTTCACAAGTTTCATGACTTGGTGAAGTAGGAGCTTGATCTTGTGATGCCTCGACGTAGATCATCTTCGGCACGAAGCCGACGACTTTGCCCGCCCATTTCTCCGATGAAGCCGACGCTAGAGCCCGGGTTTCCATTTGGACAGCGAGGAGACTTCATTGCGGAGCTATGGAGGTGGAGCACCGGATCTACAAAGGTTGTATTTCCGTTCTTTTAGTTAAATTGTTAACTAGTTGCTTTTGTCGCCTAAAATTCTAGTTAACGATCCGTATTAGAGTTTCTCGGCACTTGTAAAATTTGAAATTGGCATGGTTGATGCCTTGTGAGACCTCCTTAGTGTGCCTAGGAACCCTACACAAAATACTCCGCTTCCATAGTCGAGTCAGCAACGGTGTCCTGCTTGGAACTCTTCCAGCACACCGCCCCTCCATTGAGGGTAAAGACATAACCAGACATGGACTTGAAATCGTCCTTATCACTATGGAAGCCGGAATCAGCAAAGGCCTCCATCTTGAGGTCTTTTCCGCCGTAAACCAATAACATCTCCTTAGTCCTTCTCAGGTACTTGAGAATGTTCTTTACCGCTATCCAGTGATTCTCCCCTGGGTCTGACTGATACCGGCTTACCATGCTGAGTGCGTAAGCTACATTTGGTCTGGTGCACAACATCGCATACATTATAGAGCCTACCGCAGAAGCGTAGGGTATAATGGACATGTGATCTCTTTCCAAATCAGTCTTGGGAGACATCTTTTTGGATAGGGTGATTCCGTGACAAGCCGGTAGATTACCGCGCTTAGAATCTTCCATACTGAATCTTTTCAGTATAGTGTTGATATACCTGGACTGCGAAAGTCCCAACATCCTCTTGGATCTATCACGATAGATTCGGATCCCCAGAATGTAAGAGGCATCACCCAGGTCTTTCATGGAGAACCTGTGTGACAAGAATCCCTTGACAGATTGTAGCATAGGAATGTCATTTCCTATCAATAAAATGTCATCCACGTACAAGACGAGGAACACGACACTTCGTGCTACAACTTTACTATATATACATGGTTCATCTGGATTTTTGATAAATTCATATTCTTTGACTGTTTCATCAAAACAGATGTTCCAACTCTGCGATGCTTTCTTTAGTCCATAAATGGACTTAAGCAACTTGCATACTTTCCCGCTGCTCCCACTCTGATTGAAACCTTCTGGCTGATCCATATAGACGCATTCTTCTAAATTACCATTCAGAAAAGCTGTCTTTACGTCCATCTCCCAGATTTTATAATCATGGAAGGCAGCAATAGCAAGAAGGACCCGAATGGATTTGAGCATAGCCACTGGAGAAAAAGTTTCATCATAGTCCAAACCAGGTCTTTGACAAAAACCCTTTGCAACAAGTCTAGCCTTATAGGTTTCCACCTGTCCATCTACACCAATCTTTTTCTTGAAGATCCATTTGCATCCTATGGGTTTTACCCCATATGGAGCAAAGTACAAAGTCCATACTTTGTTGGTGTACATGGACTCCATCTCGGCCCGCATTGCATCTAGTCATCGTACCGAGTCGCCGCTCTGGATGGCCTGCTGGAAGCTAGTAGGTTCATCATCATCTATGACGCAATCCTCTCTATCCCCATCTATGAGAAAACCGTAGTATCTCTCAGGCGGATGAGACGGCCTACTACTCATGCGGAGGGGTGCGGGAATGTCCTGTTCTTCTTGAACTACTGGTTCTACCAAACTTTCAGTAGTAGTTTGTGGTTCTGGAATTTCTTCCAGTTCTATTTCGCTCCCACTTGTTTCCTTTTCTAAAAACTGATGTTCTAGAAAATGGGCATTACGAGAAACAAATACCTTTTATTCCTCTGCGTAATAGAATAGATACCCCCTGGAGTTCTTTGGATATCCCACAAACATACACTTTACTGATCGTGCCTCGAGCTTGTCCACATGCTGCTTTTTAACAAAAGCTGGACATCCCCATATCTTCAGATACTGAAGATAGGGTTTCTTCCCACTCCACATCTGATATGGCGTGGTAGGCACAGTCTTGGTAGGAACTATGTTCAAAAGATATGCCGCTGATTCTAGCGCATAACCCCAGAAAGATCGCGGTAACTCATCATTACTCATCATGGAACGTACCATATCCAATAGGGTTCGATTCCGTCTCTCCGATACACCGTTATGCTGTGGAGTGTATGGAGGAGTAAGCTGAGAGAGAATTCCTTTCTCTTTTAGGTAACCTAGGAACTTGGCACTTAAGTATTCACCACCTCGATCAGATCTCAGTGTCTTGATACTTTTGCCGGTTTGGTTTTTTACTTCATTCTTATACTCTTGGAATTTCTTAAAAGCCTCGGATTTATGTTTCATCAGATAAATGAATCCGTACCTTGAGTAATCATCCGTAAAAGTAATGAAATAGGAAAAACCACCTCTTGCATGTGTAGACATTGGACCACATACATCGCTGTGTATGAGTCCTAAGAGCTCGCTCGCTCTTACTCCATGTCCAGTGAATGGAGCCTTTGTCATCTTTCCTTTGAGACATGATTGACAAGTGGCATAAGTTTGATATTCGAACGAGTCTAAATATCCTTCTTTATGTAACTTAGTTAACCTTGTCTCATTGATGTGACCTAATCTACAATGCTATAAGAAAACCTTATTTAAATCTGGAGACTTTCTTTTTAGTGTGTTCTGGACATTGAAAATCTGGAGTTGGTTTAAGACATATATACCTGTTGGATATAGTGCCCTCTAAGTCAATTATTGGATCGCAGGTACGTGATTGCAATGATTGAATGAGGACCTATACCGATAGAACAGTCTTGCTCGAGATGATAGTATGCTATCTGGTTTGTCTTTATCATCATGTATATGTTGATAAAGCCCATATGATTCTTGCTTAACTGCCAGCAGTATGATGGCGATCATATATGTGGGAGCTGGGGTCCATAAGCACATCCTTAAAGTGTCCCTAGTCATAGGAGTTTCGAGACAGGGCATCGATACTCCAGAGTAGACTAGTGTATACATTCGAGACCCCGACGAGAGGCGGTGGCCGGTCTCACAAGCCATTGGTGTTAATTGATTCACCTAAGATGTATACAGGTGCTCATTGGGTTATGAGTACACCGGACAGGACTCGCCGGGAACTTGCTGGTTGGTATTATACCTAGCGTCAGATAGCAGTTCCCTGGTGACATGTGTACAGGTTAGTTCATCGACCTGAGGTTGTCATTTGTCTCGTGTGAGTTCCCACTGTACTTTGATTTATACCCTACCACGGGTCAAAGGAGTCTTGCAAACAGGTATATTTTGGGTACAGTCTTGAGCCACATGGAGGCAGTGAGCAGATCGTCGGGGATTTGTCTCTCCCGGTATTGAGGGTGAGATCGCGCAGTATTTAGGAGAGCCATTACACGAAATCCCTGGCCAGGGTAATCGAGATTTACTGGAAGGTATTCCAGTAGTATCTCAGAGTATTCTGGGCTGCTCTCTGACACGACTTATACAGCTATTAGGGGTCTGACGTTTACCGGCCCCCTAGACCCTATATGCGATACTCATAGACGAATGGACCGGACTGTACGGATATTGTCACTGTCAGGCTCAGTAGGGTTTCTGGATGAGTTCGCTTGTCAGCTTCCCTTCCAATCAATACATAGGCAACCGTTATGTACAGCTAGTACCTCTGATGTGCTAGTGGTTATACCCAGTGCCAGTGTATTGATGAGTCATTAGAGTCCCCCACAGACACTTTCCCAAGTTCGGGCGAAACGTTGTAGAAGCCGTATGGATTTATGGCAGGGTTCGGAAAATGCACGTGCGTTTTCGCACGTGTCATTTTTTGGGCAGATAATACTGGTAGGCTTTGGTTTAAACCGGATCCGAGTATTATACTGTGTAGATATAATATCTTTGTCTCAGTTGCATTTGTATTCGGTCGTAATACAAACGCGGGTATGTTTATACCGTTACGGAGTTATCCTGAAATTCGTTTCGGGATCGCTTTTGGAAGTTGCCAGTTTCCAGTTTTCTATCACCCGTCTTTAACATTCGGTTAAATGCGGATTTATCTTTTCGTCTTGAGGGTGAGTCATGGGTGTGGAAGGTTCTTGATGATGACTAGGATTAGTGACTCATCATGGCATTAATTATTTGGTGACTAGGTTGTTATGACTCATTATGCATTAATTGTTTCATTTAATGTTATAAGTGAGTCATTCTTTCTTTAAATGTCATGATAAGGATGAATGCTTGTGGTCACCTTCCTTGGTTCTCCTACACCCACCCTCCTCTTCATATATAGTGGCCGGCCCTATCTTTGAAGTGTGATTGATTCATTTTGAGAAAAAGATACAAGAAATTTAGTTCATGGAAATTTCATATAGTTCAATTTCCATTTACCCGATTCCAAATGGCAACTTCATTAACCGTTCGTCCATAGCCTTGGACGTAACGAGACAAAGTATTCTACTCATTCTCTACATCAATCTTGGTTATCTCTTTTAGCAAACTTGATGATCGAGTTGCCTCGGTTCAGAGGCGGGAGCTAGTTTAAAGATCCGTCGACGTGGTGCCACCTGGACGACGAGACCGGAGATCGAGCGAGTTCGGAGCAGCCGCAACAAAGCGTGGGATGATGGTTGAAGACCGAAGGACCCGGATCGTTCGGTATAACATTTCTACCCACTATGTAGTTTTTTAGTTTAGCGTTAATGGCAGATCCTGGAAATAGTATGCGATAGCGCCAGTTGTAAAAGTTTTGTTCCGCATATTGGCGTTTGAAAGACGGCCGGGGCGCTACCGTAGACTTACATTGGTATCAGAGCCTCGCCATTAAGCTTTACTAACTTGTGCTAACGCGTTTAAAACATCGATCGAACGGATTTTCGAAAACTTCAATTTTTCTGTACATGGTTTCTGTCGATTTTTAATCTGGTCTAAAAATTATTTGACATATCACAGAAAACTAAGCAGGCAGTTATAAGTAAACTGGTGAAATTTGGTCACGTGATCCCACAGAACGGCCGCGGATCCGCGGCCCAAACCAGGGTTTGGCCGCTGATCCGCCGCTCTTTTGTAGGAACAGTGCGCCAAATTTTTCCAGTGAGTTTACCATGGGAAATTGTGGTTTTTGGTATATGTCTTTTGGGCCCAAATTTTGTTACGTACACCAGATGTACGTGGGGCCCATTTCGGGAAGTTTTGTCGATCGAAATTTTAAACGTGTTAGTTTACAGTACTTACTTTATATCTCCGACCGGGAATGTCATTTGAGTGGTAAACCGCGTCTAATTGCTATAGTTCTTTTAGACGGGTTTGCGAACGTGACATTCGCGTTGATGTTCTGTGTTGTGCTGTGATGTTGCGGATTTGTCGTGGTGGATAGCAGTGTGCAATGGTAGTGCGTTTGGATTTATTTGTACATTTGATATTGCGGGGCGAGCGTCCGACTTGTGGACTGCCGTCACTGCATGTTTGTATATTATTCTTTTGGGGCACGACCGGGCTGAAGTCGATGTACCCGTTGTATATAATTTCATTTCTGTACTAGGTTTATCCCGCGACGGAGTGCACGGATAGCCGGGTTCTGCAGGGCAACGGGTCCGTATCTCATGGCTTTTAGAGGCAGAGGGGCCTCACTCTAGAATTGGCAGACTATTCGCCGCACTCGAAGGGGGTACAGGTTGACCCAAGGAGGGGTGCTCAAGTTACCGGATTCCGTGAAGTGCTGGGTGGTCCATTCACTTTGCTGTAGGGGGCTGCCTCGCTTCAGGTTTTGACGGGTAACTTGCCGCACCCGTAGGGGTCTAGGTTTCATTGCACATGCTATCCACACGACCAGGGGAACATCGGGTTTCAGCAGCGGCTCTGTGAAACCCGGGGATCCCAGATTATCTGTATTGTTCTATGATGCTTATTACTTTTTTGTAATGTTGCATATTATCACGCCTGGAGCGATTATTGTATATTAGTATATATACTATTAGATGTTGTATATGTTTTAGACCCGCGCTAGTCCAGTCTCCGCTCTGTCGGTTAGTTAAGTAACCTAACGGGTGATGATGTGACCCAGTGACGAATGCGGATGACATATACGTACATTTTATTTTCCTTCTTTTTTGGTGTGATTGATTGATGGGACTACATTGATTCTTATCATTGCTAGGATAAAACAAACCTATATTTAATATTGTTGGAACAAATTTTAAAAAGAGTTATTACAAAGACGTTTCCTTTTGTTTTGCATAGCGGTATTCAGTTAGAATATCCAGCACCTCATTCGACGAGGCAAGTGCCGAGATCCCTTCACCGGGAGTGACCCTTTGGGCAGAAGTTTGCGTCAGGGTAATAACTTAAGTATAGTCGATCACAAGTTGCTTTGCATCGCGGTATTCAGTTAGAATATTCTGCACCTCATTCCATGAGGAAAGAGACGAGATCCCTTCACCGGGAGTGATATCTTTAGCAAAGGTTTTCGCCACTATATTTTTATAAAAAGCTATTAGGTTCCTTCAACGAGATCAAGTTCATTACGTTAAAGGTTTTTCGCTAAAAACCAGCCGTAATCCTCCGTCATTTCTTATGGATGGTCAGTAGTATTCAAGCTATGTTTGTTGGCCTACGTCAAGGCGTAGTGTTTGGTAGCTGCTGGGTATTCATTTGTTGCATAGATAGATGCATTAGTTTAGGACAGACGTACAGCCTTGTTGGCCTACGTCAAGGAAATGTACGATGACCTAAATTAATCATGACAACGACGTGTAGAACTTGACATGTGGCTTATAATTTGTTGGCCTACGTCAAGGTCATAAGAGCATGGGATAAAAAATTATATCGGGAGTTTCAAACATACAGGAAACTTGCAAAACTTGAGCATACCTTCTAGAGTAAGAGAACGTGAGTGGATACCGTCATGTTATCATGCGATGAGAGTTGGATCCCGATTCCCACTGATGAGTTAGTTTACTCTTCGGGTGATCCCGACTAGATTCTTCTTTTAGGTTTGTAGGAGAATTTGAGATTACAGTGGGAGGTTTCCTAATTAGATAAAGTGATAACCATTCTGATCTAGGTTAGAGTGCACGCAGAGTGTTTCTTTTCTCTCTCTCTTTGGCAGCAACCTTTGACCGACCTTAGACTATGACTCAATGACCAAGTTGACCGAACCTTCTTAAAATACTGGATTTTGGATTGTCTAAACTTGCATAAGTCATTGCCGCTCCTTCTTTTACCCTGTATTTCTCAGAACACCCCGTATTACCACGGACATCCACTTCCATTGGATAGATCCATCGTATGGTTATATACGAACTCGAAGGGACTTCTTCGAGGATGGATCCAGGTTCAGAAGAAATTGAATTGGTTTATTCAGTTGTCTTTTATTATCACCTTCTCTCAGGTTGCGAGGGCTCCTTAGTTTAGGAGAGTACACCTATTACGCTTATTGGATAGTCTTCTTCCAAACCACAGGCAGGTGCCAAAAGGTAGGGAATGAAGAAAACCAATTACCCTAAGTAGGGTGTGCAGAAGGTAATATGTAAAGACAAGATAAAGGGATTTGAAAGAGAGCAAAGTAAATTGCGACTGCTAACATTCACGACCAAACCACGTATTTCATCGCCACTCCTACTTCACCTTTAATTTCTCCAGAACAACCCGTATCACTACGAACATCCAATTCCATTGGATAAATCTATCGTATGGTTATATACGAACTCGAAGGATATTTTTTCGAGGATGGATTCTGTTTCAGGAGAAATAAGAATAAGGTTTATTCAGTTGTCTTTTATCATCTCCTTCTCTCAAGTTGCGAGTACTCCTAGGTTTAGGAGGGTACACCTATTATGCTTACTGGATATTCTTCTTCCAAACCATAGGCTGGTGCCGAACGGTAGGGAAGGAAGAAAACCATTTAGCCTAACGAAGGTGTACAGAAGGTAATGACTAAAGACAAATAAAGGGATTTGGAAAGGTGGCAAAGAAATATACGGTTAAAGTCATGAATTGGATTATGGAAAAGGCATTACTAGGAATACCAGGATACCCCTACGAAACATTTTCATGTTTCATTCTCACTGTGTATTGTTGATAGAAAACTGATTTCCCGATTACATACTCACTCCAGGGTATGTATTTACCAGGTTTCATTCTCACATCTGTATAGTTTTACAGATAATGAGTGGGAGTAAGTTATTGAGAATTAGGTGATCATCCTCATTATATCGGAATTCGTCGGAATTGGTGATATTTGAGGAAATCACCTGGGACAGTTTTCAACCTACGGCGCACAGGTTTTGAGTTATTAAACTCAGTGGACTTATACAGAGTATTGTATGTTGTCCAGTGTCCATCAGGACAAATGGGTTGGTCCTCGTACTATATTCTATTTACTTGTGACTTCTCTAGTTTTTAGACAAGTGTTTTGTAGAAATACAATGTCTAAGTATTGAGAAGTTGCGGGTATAGGAATAAAGTAGAGAACCATGTGTCACAAGTATCGGGATTTTTCAAAGAAATCGAAGATGTAGATTCTTGTGATTGGTATTCAGTTGATAGTAATGGTTTTGAGAAACTTGTTTCTCTTTCAGGTTACTCATAATTGGATGGATTCCTAAGTTGAGTAATGCTGATTAACCTCTCTCCATTAAGATGATATGCACTGGAGACAGCTGCATGATTTGAATCTGGTTCCAATTAAATAAGTGCCAAAGTTTCTATATTGGATATAGAATGCTTCATATCTTAACGATGCTAAGGTAAGGGGAGTTGTCCAGCTTATGCTTAAAACCAGACACTGGATAACTCAAGGCACGTTTCTGTAATGGCAGTTTGTGGGTTGACCCTAGCTTTGACTGTAAGTGCACGGCAGCGCCCCGGCCTCCATCCCGAGGCCAAATGCGGAAGCGATGGTTAACTTTAATTTTTCAAACCGGCACAACAGCGCACTAAAACCCGAATCGTGCCATTAAACTAGTCCTAGCTAACTACAAGATGGGAAAGGAGAAATATACCGAGCGATCCGAGTCCTCCGGTCTTCTCGTCGTCGTCCCAATCTCCCGCGGAGTCTCCGGTCTCCACCTCGTCGCCGGAAGGGCACCACGTCGCCGGCTTCTTTTACAGGCTCCCACCTCTATACCGAGGCAACTTGGGCACGAAGTTGGCGAGCCGACGTGCCCAAGATTTGCTGTAGAATGTGTAGTGCTCATGTCTCATTTTGGGGTTCATGGAGGTTGCCTTTTGGTGAAGGGATGATACAAGTTAATGGAGAATGATCTTGTGGGATTTTTAGCATGGAAATGAGACACATTTCTCACCTCTCAAAAATTGGACAGCCCCCTCAAGAGTGGCCGGCCAAGCATCATGTAGGAATGAGAGAGGAAAAACAAGTGAAGAAATAATGCAAGAGGGAAAACCTATGTCATCATGAAAAGAAATTATTAGAAACAAAGTCCAACACTCAACAACCATCTCCCATCAACACAACAAAGTCAATCCATCATGAAAGAAGAAGTCAAATGGTCAAGAGATGGTGCAACCATCATGATCCAACAATATGCAAAGAACACCCTCCACAAATGCTTATTTGCACAAATGCAAATAAGCCCTCCTCCACCAATCTTCGGCCAATGAAGGATACAAATGAAAATGGCCGAAACGGAAAGCAAACTGGCAACGCCAAAAAACTGGTCCCGTAATAAATTACAGGAAAAAATCCCGATACTGTGTATACACACCCGCATCTGTATTCCGACTGAATACAAATGCAATGAGATAAATCTACACTGTACTATACTAGGATCCGGCTTAAACCAAAGCTGGCTAGTATTGTCCGTCCGATCCTGATCCGTGCAATACCGCACGTATCTGATCGAACCCTGCCATATCTCCATACGGCCTCTACAGCGTTTCGCCCGAAAACTTGAGCAACTGAATGTGGGGGACTCTAAAGACTCGTCAATACTATGGCTGTGGATTTAACCACTAGTACGTCAGAGGTATTAGCCATACGTGACGGGCCACCAGCTATTGACCGAAAGGGACGTCGATGAGAGAACTCATCCTGACACCCTACTGAGCCTGTCAGTGACAATATCCGTACAGTCCGGTCCGTTCGTCTATGAGCATCGCATGGCGGGCCTAGGGGGTTGGTAAAAGTCAGACCCCCAAAAGCGGTACAAGTCGTGTCAGAGATCAGCCCAGAACACCCTGAGATACTACTGGAATACCTACCAGTAAATCTCCTGCCTTGGCCAAGGACTTTTCATGTTTTGGCTCTCCTAGACACAGCGCGACCTCACCCCCAATACCGGGAGAGACGAACCCCTGAAGATCCGCTCACTGCATCCATGTGGCTCAGGACTGTACCCAACTAAAACCTGTTTGCACGTCTCCTTTGAGCGTGGTAGGGTAGTAATCAAAGTACAGTGGGAACTCACACGAGACAAATGACGATCCCCAGGTCGATGAACTAACCTGTACACATGTCACCAGGGAACTGCTATCTGACGTCAGGTATAAGACCAACTAGCATGTTCCCGGCGAGTCCTGTCCGGTGTACTCATAACCCAATGAGCACCTGTATACATCTTAGGTGAACCAACTGACACCAGTGGCTTGTGAGACCGGCCACCGCCCTTCGTCGGGGTCTCGACTGTATACACTAGTCTACTCTGGAGTATCGATGCCCTGTCTCGAAACTCCCACGACTAGGGACCATTTAAGGATGTGCTTATAGACCACCAGCTCTCACGTATATGATCGTCCTCATACTGCTGGCAGTCAAGCAAGAATCCTAGGGGCTCTATCAATGTGTAATAGCGACCTGTCAGGTCATCTAAAGCAGTACACGATGATAAAGATGAACCAGATAGCATACTATCATCTTGAGTAAGACTGTCCTACCGGGATAGGTCCTCCCTCAATCATTGCAATCACGTGCCTGTGATCCAATAATTGACTCTGAGGGCACTATCTCCAACATTGACGAGGGTTGATTTTCTACCATCTGGAAGATCAATAGTGATATTGTTCTTGACTCGCCATAGTTTTAATAAAATGGATTTTTTTTCCAGAAAACAGTAGTGGGAGTATGGTAGAACTGGAACTGATTCTAGAACCGCAAACGATTATGGAAAATTTAATAGGACCTATATATTCAATCAGGTTTGACATTCCAATAGCCACTCTGCAGATTTGGTGGGTAACCTCAGACACCCGAGAGGTACTCCGGTAGCCTCAAGGACGGTGACAGGGAGGTTCTTGTTTACCCAGACTTGACACTACTGTTGTTCCAGGCTATGAGACCCGGCAGGAGATTATGTATAGCGTCGTTCTAAACTAGCTTTAGAAGTCCACGTATATTTTATTCTGCCAGAGGGTTGTCGTAGTCAGTGGGAGCAGCGGAAGCATAGTGGGCAAGTTGCTTATGTCTATTTATAGGCTTGAGTAGCTAAAGTGGAGAAAGACCTTCTAATTTTGATATGATAGTCATGGCTTTTGACTTCATCAGAATAGGGGATGGATCTGTTAAGAAGGTAGTAGGGTGTGATGTCCTGGTATTTGGATGACATACACAGAGTAGGAAGTAAAATTTCTATACTACGATCGGTTGTACTGTGGTCGTCACACAGTTGTTTCTCCACAAAGGATATGGATATAATATCTGACATTCTGGTAACTAGATCTATGGTTTTAGATCTAGATTTAGGTAGCTTCCCAATGTGGGTACTTTGATAGTATTCTAATAGTATTTTAGAATAGATGACTCCTGGCATGGTGGTGTACCTGCAGGTGATGGAGTCACCCTCTCTAAAGGTGTCTTACAGACTAAAGAGGAGAGGGATATGCATGATTGGCAAATCACTTGCTTAGGCAATTGAGTCAATCGTGAGATGTCAAGTACCACACCAGATGCTGTTTTTGCACTAGATGCGATAAGTTTATATTAATCCAATCCTGGAGAAACATTAAGAAGTAGTTTTAGAACATGAATGGATATTCTATGGATTTGATAATGGCAGCCTCCTTGAGGAGACGGTTATCATTCCAGACTTCCAAGGTGACCTGGATGATAGAGTGATTGTCAGAGTTATAGTTTTCCCTCTGACGAGGGACAGTATTATGGACAGATGGTCCAAGAGGATACTGTGGGAGGCATAGTGCGCGATACTGATTAGGTTCAGTTATCAATACAGTCTAAGAAGTTTGGATTTGGAGTTCATTTATGAGCTAGGTCCCATCAGATATCCAGACATATTCTAAGACAGGTATTACTCGATTCGGGAAATGGTTTTCTCCGCGAACTTGAGATTAAGAGAGACATAGAAAGAAACATCAGAGCGGATCCACTCACTGAGGCTATTTCTCGAACACAATAGTTTTGCAAACGAGCTTTGTGAAACTGATTAGTAGAGGAGTTGAATGTTCGGTATCACACGAGCTGTGAGTACGCGACATCGCAATAATTAGCCTTAAGTGCAAGTGGGAGATTGTTGGATATAGTGCCCTCTAAGTCAATTATTAGATCGCAGGTACGTGATTGCAATGATTGAATGAGGACCTATACCGATAGAACAGTCTTGCTCGAGATGATAGTATGCTATCTGGTTTGTCTTTATCATCATGTATATGTTGATAAAGCCCATAGGATTCTTGCTTAACTGCTAGCAGTATGATGGCGATCATATATGTGGGAGCTGGGGTCCATAAGCACATCCTTAAAGTGTCCCTAGTCATAGGAGTTTCGAGACAGGGCATCGATACTCCAGAGTAGACTAGCCATTGGTGTTAGTTGATTCACCTAAGATGTATACAGGTGCTCATTGGGTTATGAGTACACCGGACAGGACTCGCCGGGAACTTGTTGGTTGGTATTATACCTAGCGTCAGATAGCAGTTCCCTGGTGACATGTGTACAGGTTAGTTCATCGACCTGAGGTCGTCATTTGTCTCGTGTGAGTTCCCACTGTACTTTGATTTATACCCTACCACGGGTCAAAGGAGTCGTGCAAACAGGTATATTTTGGGTACAGTCCCAAGCCACATGGAGGCAGTGAGCAGATCGTCGGGGATTCGTCTCTCCCGGTATTGAGGGTGAGATCGCGCAGTGTTTAGGAGAGCCATTACACGAAATCCCTGGCCAGGGTAATCGAGATTTACTGGAAGGTATTCCAGTAGTATCTCAGACTATTCTGGGCTGCTCTCTGACATGACTTATACAGCTATTGGGGGTCTGACGTTTACCGGCCCCCTAGGCCCTATATGTGATACTCATAGACGAATGGACCGGACTGTATGGATATTGTCACTGTCAGGCTCAGTAGGGTTTCTGGATGAGTTCGCTCGTCAGCTTCCCTTCCAATCAATACATAGGCAACCGTTACGTACAGCTAGTACCTCTGACGTGCTAGTGGTTATACCCAGTGCCAGTGTATTGATAGAGTCCCCCACAGACACTTTCCCAAGTTCGGGCGAAACGTTGTAGAAGCCGTATGGATTTATGGCAGGGTTCGAAAAATGCACGTGCGTTTTCGCACGTGTCATTTTTTGGGCAGATAATACTGGTAGGCTTTGGTTTAAACCGGATCCGAGTATTATACTGTGTAGATATAATATCTTTGTCTCAGTTGCATTTGTATTCGGTCGTAATACAAACGCGGGTATGTTTATACCGTTACGGAGTTATCCTGAAATTCGTTTCGGGATCGCTTTTGGAAGTTGCCAGTTTCCAGTTTTCTATCACCCGTCTTTAACATTCGGTTAAATGCGGATTTATCTTTTCGTCTTGAGGGTGAGTCATAGGTGTGGAAGGTTCTTGATGATGACTAGGATTAGTGACTCATCATGGCATTAATTATTTGGTGACTAGGTTGTTATGACTCATTATGCATTAATTGTTTCATTTAATGTTATAAGTGAGTCATTCTTTCTTTAAATGTCATGATAAGGATGAATGCTTGTGGTCACCTTCCTTAGTTCTCCTACACCCAACCTCCTCTTCATATATAGTGGCCGGCCCTATCTTTGAAGTGTGATTGATTCATTTTGAGAAAAAGATACAAGAAATTTAGTTCATGGAAATTTCATATAGTTCAATTTCCATTTACCCGATTCCAAATGGCAACTTCATTAACCGTTCGTCCATAGCCTTGGACGTAACGAGACAAAGTATTCTACTCATTCTCTACATCAATCTTGGTTATCTCTTTTAGCAAACTTGATGATCGAGTTGCCTCGGTTCAGAGGCGGGAGCTCGTTTAAAGATCCGTCGACGTGGTGCCACCTGGACGACGAGACCGGAGATCGAGCGAGTTCGGAGCAGCCGCAACAAAGCGTGGGATGATGGTTGAAGACCGAAGGACCCGGATCGTTCGGTATAACATTTCTACCCACTATGTAGTTTTTTAGTTTAGCGTTAATGGCAGATCCTGGAAATAGTATGCGATAGCGCCAGTTGTAAAAGTTTTGTTCCGCATATTGGCGTTTGAAAGACGGCCGGGGCGCTACCGTAGACTTACAATACCGTTATCCAGTGTACCGGACCCAATCAAACTATGATTAAGGTGGATGTTAACAATATCGCTTACAAACGTGAAATCATAACCTTTATTTGATAACAAGGAAACTGATATGATATTACACGTTAAACTAGGTACACAAAAACAGTTATGTAAAACCAAAATATGTCCACTCGTCAATCCCAGGTGATAATCCCTTACGGCCACAGCTCCCACGCTAGCTCCGTTAGCAACCATCAGGGTCATATCACCATCCTTCGGCACTTTACGGTTTCTCAGTGCATGCAATGAATTGCATATATGAGATCCTGATCCGGTATCCAATACCCAGGAAGTAGAGTTGATTGACAGACAATTCTCAATTACAAACATACCTGAAGTCGAAGCCACAGCTTGCTTCGGTCCCTGGTTCTTGGCGTTCCACGCCTTGCAATCTTTCTTCCAGTGCCCTTTCCTATGATAATGGAAGCACTCATCCTGGGCCACTACTGGTACCGCAAACTTTTTCTTTCCCTTCGCTCCCACCTTACTAACACCTCCTCTAGGTTTGGTGGCGGCCTTCTTCTTCTTTCCTTTGGCCCTAGCTTTGGACCCGGAAGAAGAAGCTCCGCTAACAAACATAGCGGGTGTTTCCCTTGCCTTCTGCAAGGTGCCCTCTGCACTCCTCAACATGTTAAGGAGTTCTGGAAGTTCAACTTCTTTTCTTTGAATGTTGAAATTCAGAATAAACTGGGCGTAGGTGGAAGGAAGGGACTGGAGAATCAGGTCTGTATAGAGCTCATTATCTAAAGTCGTCCCAAGGTCTGCGAGCTCTTCAATATAGCCAATCATCTTTAGGACATGTTCTCCTACCGATGATCCGACGGCCAACCTCGCTCGAAACAAGTTCTTTGAGGTCTCGTATCTTGCTATACGAGATTTCTCTCCATAAAGTTCCTTTGTATGGAGAAATATGGCATAAAGATCCATATCCTCGTGCCTCCTCTGATGTTCATTGTTCATCGAGGCAAGCACGATGCACTTGGCCTTCGCGCAATCATACTCCCAGGTTTTGCGGATTTCCTTATCCGCATTACTGGATTTGGGACCTGGGACTGCAGGTGCCTTAGCGGTGAGGACGTACCCCAATTTGCCATAGGTCAAAGCCATTTTGACATTCCGCAGCCAATCTTTATAGTTTGGCCCTGTCAGTATATTTTTCTCTAAAAGTAACTTAAGTCCAGTCATTTTCAGGGTCGCTGCAAGTAGGAGAGAGAGAGAGAAGAAACACTTTAACATGATGCTCTTGCAAGTTTAGAGTGGTTTTTAGTTTATCTAAACTGGATGGCTCCCACTGTTTCTCAAATCCCTCCTCAAACCAAAAAGGAAGAACTAGCCAGGACTATTCTCACCGTACAATACTTGCTAAACCGTTCGTGCAGGCCGGTGTCGGTACTTCGAGGGAGGTTTTCCAACGCTTTCGCGAAGTTCCTTAATTAAATAACCTCTTTTCTCTGGGGGCGTAGCCCCGCTGACACCTTTCTCGACACCTACTTGGTTTATAACATTGATCGTTAAGTGACGAATCTCCTGATGAGTAGCCTATACTCACAGTAGGATCGGGATCCAAATATCATCGTATGATAATGTTGAAGGAATCCTACCAACATTCATCAAACTCCAAATAGTATGCATCTCTTTGCAAATTTCAGTTTCTTTAGAAATTCCCGATATAAATTTTTGCCCCATGCTCTTATGACCTTGGCGTTAGGTCAAAATGTCATAAGTCACATGTCAAGTTCTACCCATCATTATCTTGTTAATTTGAACCCATCCGTACATATCCTTGACGTTCGGCCAAAACGATAATACGACTGTCCTAAACTAACTCATCTATCTATGCAACAAATGAATACCCAGCAGCTACCAAACAATATGCCTTGGCGTTAGGTCAAAATATATAGCTTGAATACTACTGAATACCCAAATGAAATGACGGAGGGCTACGAATGGTTTTGGCGAAACCGTGAACGTAGTGAACTTGATATGACCGAAGGAACCTGATAGCTTTTAAAAGGAGTGGTTAAAGCTCCGCAATTAAAAATATCCTCTGTTTTAAAATAACCGAGTGGTTTCTTTTAAATTATTCCAACGATTCAACTTTTGGTTTATTTTCTTTGCATTAATAATAATGCGTCCCATCATTAACCTATCATTGCAGAAAACAATGAAAATACAACGTCCTGTTATGCCATCCGCATTCGCCACTGGGTCCCGTCATCACCCATTAGGTTACTGAACTAACGACAGAGCGGGGGCTGGGCTAGCGCGGGTGTAAAACATAAGTGACGTCTAAATAGATATCATATATAGATATTGTACATTCGTCAGACGCAATAATAGGCATTCCAGATTACAGATGAACATTATTGGATATGCAAGCAATCCGTGTTTCTTTTTTAGCCTGCAACGAATGACGGATTACACAGTTGTGATGAATAGCCATTACCCCACCCTAGACCCCTACGGGTACGGCAAACTACCCGCCAAGTACCCGAAGTGAAGCGGTCTTCCTCAATAACGTGAGTAGGCCACTAAACACTTCAAAGTACCCGGTAGTTTGTGCACCCCACCTTGGGTCTATCCTAGGAGCAAAAACAGTAAAAAGAAATAATACAACGGTGGCTACAACCGCAACCTGGATGCGCCACGCAAAATAATATTACAACATATTACAATTACATCGAATGAATTAATATAATAACCCATCACAAACCCCGGCTAATCATCACAACAATCCAATACAGTTCATAACCACAAACAGTAAAATCCATTACAGAAATATGCAACCCCCTGCCAACCGACATACTAGCAGTTAGGGAAGGTTTACGAACACATTATACAATCACAGATATAATCAAATTAGCAAACATCGTAAGATTTCGATCGAGCAAACACTTTAGATTCTACTCCAAAACTTCTCTGTGCACCTGAGACTTGAGCAGAAAAATAAACATTCCAGAAAACACAAAAATATCACAGAAGAGTTACTGGAGCAAACTGGGTTGAATATGCTTCAACTCGACCACGGATCCGCGGCGGATCGGTGGGATCGGCCGCGGTTTTGCGGCTGTTTGGCCGATTCATGAACCCATTTTCTCTAGTAACCTTATAATTCCTTTCTTGTTATTTTAGAGGTCCCTGAAAAATTTTTAGGGCCTGTTTTAAAATCGACAGAAACTTAGTGATATCAATGTTTTTTCCAGTTCGTTTTGCGTTCGAAATTCATACGACTTTGCTAATAAGTTAATTATTGTTTAGCGAGGCTCTGATACCACTGTAAGTCGATGTACAATACCCCACGACTTGTGGGGAGGCGGAAAAATGAAAAACGATCTTGTTCTTTGCGTAAACATCGACTAACCGAGAATCTTTGCTAAACTATAACTAACAAGAAACATAGAAGTTGTTAACTACTATGAGAAGTGATTATACCTAATAAACCGTATCCTTCGTCTTTTCGTTCTTCACCCCCTCTCCGGCCTTCTCTATGTAGTAGATGATCCACCCGAGAGCTTTACTCCAAGCTTCACCTCTAAACTTGAGGTAACTAGGTTTCTTAAAGTGCTAATATAAGCAACCTAGGTGATATAGAGTTGGATTATGGATGTATTAGTCTAGCTAACCCTTGATCTCAACACATGAGAGGTTAGGGTTAGGGTTTGAAGAGAGAGAGCTTGAGGAGAGAGAATGTGAGAATGATAAATGAATTGAAATTGTTTCTCACTTCTAATATATCATGAAGCATAAAGAATATCAAATAAAATAAATCAAATGATTTATCATTATGCTTCATTTAATATGTGCAATGAATCATCAAGTGAGTCATTAAGCAATAAATGCTTCATTAACTCACTTGAATGATTCATCTCATGAGTCACAAAATCAATTAATGCTAATGCCACCTAAACCCTCAAGTCACCATCCTTTTAGAAGCTTCCCGCGAAATTACGAGAACACCCCTCCTATCCGTGAAAACACGGAAAAACTTTAGACTGTATAAATCCAATAACCCGATACTAGAAACTGGCTTAAACCAAAGCCGGCTAGTAAAAACTGTCCGAATGTCGTACGTGCGTAAACACACGTATGCGTCCGAACCCTTGTCGTAAAACCATACGACCTCTATATCGTTTCGCCTGGAGTAGGGAAACTCTCTGTGTGGGACTCTAAAAACTCGACTACCACGCTGGCAGTGGGTTTAACCACAGACCGCAAGCGGCACTAGCTGTACGTAACGGTCCCCAGGTAGATGTCGATAAGAAGGCCGATGAGGAAACCCATCCGAACTCCTACTGAGCCTGATGTGACAATCTCCGTACAGTCCGGTCTGTTCGTCTAAGACTATCGCATATCGGGCCTAGGGCGGCGGCAAGCGTCAGTCCCCTAATAGCGGTATAAGTCGTGTCGGAGCGTAGCCCATTACACCCTGAGAAACAACTGGAACTTACCAGTAAATCTCGCTTGCCCTGGCCAGGGACTTTGCGTAATGGCTCTCTGACACAGCGCGATATCAACTCCCAATACCGGGAGAGACGAATCCTGTCTAACCGCCACTGCCTCCAAGTGCTCGGGACTGCACCCAACTGCTACCTGTTTGCACGACTCCTTTGAGCCATGGTAGGGTAGCAATCTAAGAACAGTGGGACACACTCGAGGCGAAGTAGCGGTGTCAAGTCTGCGGACTATGCTGTACTCATGTCACCTGGGAACTGTTAACTGACGACGGGTATAATACTAACCAACAGTTCCCCGTGAGTCCTGTCCGGTGTACCCGTAACCCAACGAGCACCTGTATACTATCTCCAGTACGATGTACAGATGGCTGTGGGACATACGATCTTCCCAACTGGGATGAGAAGTGTACACACTAGTCTACTCTGGAGTATCGATGCCCTGTCTCGATAATCCTACGATTAGGGACCTGGAAAAGGATGTGCTTGTAGACTACCCAGCCCCCACTAGTGTGACTGCCATCACAACGCTGGTAGTCAAGCAAGATCCTAAGGGCTCTATCAATACGAACATACATATTAAGATAGATAAAACCAAGTAGTATACTACCATGTTTAGCAAGACTATTATATAACTGTGAATATCCCAAGCTTCCATTAAGTAATATACAAACTAGTATGATACAATAATGGCCCCTAGGGCATATACACTAACAGTTCCTACTTCGCATGACACCGTATCACTTTCATTTCCCGTGTCTGATTTACCAAGTTCGGTTTACCCATGTTTTCTCACGAATCTTGAGAGGTTTGACCCCATTTCTTGACGGGTTAATGGATTAGTACAATCTCTTTTTACATATTGGTCATTACAAATTGTACTAATTTATTCACTCCATTTTCACCCTTAAGTTCGTATTCTATTTCTTTTTCCCCTCCGCTATTCTTCTCCTCCACCGAGACCGTATCCCGCTTCCATCCCCATACGGTCTCGTGTATTCTCCATTTCTTTCCTCTACGCATTCTTCCACCAACCGTGGTCGTATCATGATAGAATTTTTGAATGGTTGGTGCTAACTTTTGGCCTGTGTAAGGCCTTGTATAGATTAATACTATTCTCTCCCCCCTAACTTTGAACATTAACGCTTAAACAGTGGCAACACTGTTTCACTTAAGTTTGGGGGGATCTTTTTGTGTATATATTTTTGGTTTGCTTTTTGTTTTGTATAAAAAAAAACAACAAAAAAAAACAGGAGAGCGCCGACAATTTTGACCCTCTTGGTGTAGCCTGACAGTGAGGGCACTGTCAAGTTTAAGTTTGGGGGTGTGCTCGGTAAGCGTTCTACCTTCGTATTCATGTATATATTTTGCATTTGCATACTTATTTAAAATCCCATAAAAATCGAAAAAATTTACAAAAATATAAAAACTTTTTCGTCAAGTTAGCTAATAGGGTAACTTAGATTTTTATTCTGAAAGTTTAGTTGATACGTTAGAAATAACTAAATCCTAGGCTTAGGAATTGAAAACCCTAAAAATAACGCTCCTTCTGTTTAACCTTGGTAATTATACGTCCTTGCAGTTTTTTTTAAAAGTAGGTAATCTTGAGTTCAGTTCTTGAGTTAAGTCGAGATGAAGGGAAAGTATTGAAAACTTTATTGAAGAATAAGTCTGAAAAATAGTTTCTATTCTTGAGTCCAAATTTAGAAAGTATATACCCATACACGCACCTTGAAACTTGGGATAGTAGAGGATACCTAGAAATACTCTTGTCTGAAAACCTAGTATGAAAGAAAAAACGGTATTTAAAGCTAACCATCAAAAGAGCATCATTGAAAAATATATCCGGTCTTGAAAAAAAAAAATAAAGAAAAAAAGAGAAAAAAATAAATAAAGTCAAGACCTGAAAACTGCTATTTACACTTTAATGCTCACACATTCAGTAATCGGCTGTTCGTGCCTCAAGAAGCATTAATTGTCGCATGAAAGGTGTGTGAGCAAAACCATCCATCATTAACAAAAAGAAGTAGTATTAGGTATTAGGATAAGGGTACTATAGCTTAAATTGAATTCTTAAGTGTAAGGTGAAAATTTTACACACACGTAGGGGTATATAATCGATTTTTGGGAGGAAAGATAAGAATAAAGAATAAGGCTTATGTTTTCCGTAAAGATGATAAAAATCCCTGATTGGAGACCGCACTTTAGAAGGAAAACTCAAGAGAAACCGAGATCTTTCTAAACTGTAAAAACGTATAGGATCTGAAGTTGAATAATTAGGAGGCGTGAAACATAAGGGTTGAATATTTCTAATTTAGGATGATAGAATTTCTAACCTAGATACTAAACTTTAGGAGTAGAATCGACGTTAACTTGTGAAATTAGCTTGACGGGATTTTGTGGGTGTAATCCGCTGAAAACCCTCAGGAGACAATACTCCTCCTACTAGGGACACCTAGAGGTTTAACGGCTTGTTGCACGAGCTCAGTGCAATTGCGTTCCCTGCGAAAGTGAGGCTAGGATTTTGTTTTGCTCGGGACGAGCAAAGATAAGTTTGGGGGTATTTGTTCATCACAGAAAATTGTATTTCAATACCGCTCATTCATTATCAATTTTGTATAGTATTGGTACTATTAACCCGTGTCTGCTCAATAAATACAGATTATAGGTATTCGTGACAAAATACTGGAAACGCACTCAAATTCACGGATATAACATTTGTGAGCCGACACTGCAACCGGAACAGAAAATCGATTGATATACAAAGAGTTCTTTTGCAACAAATAAAGTGTACACATTTTTGGTCCAACACAATACAAGTGTGCACATAACTCTTTGGTACATAGACCATGGTGGGGCTGCCCATGGCATAAGTGGGCACAAGTGAGGTGATGTGTTATAAATGGAAAAAGTTATGATGTGATTTAAAGTATCAAGTTTCCCTCCAAGACTACTGAGTATAACCCAAGATGATATGAAGAAATCAAACATTACCAGTGGACTTGTTGAGTGCCACACAACCACGAGCCCATTTGCCCTAGATTGGACCGGCGAAATGATCAAAATAACCGGCACCACCGGTCGATTGATGTCCAAATGTCCCTATTTTTCTTCTGGTTTATTTGGGTTACATCATCTTAGTTTTAATGTTTGTTTAATCTTATTTTGTGCCTATAAATACCAGATCAGTGAGCAAAGGAAAGGGAGACTTGGATATACTTTAAGCTATAAGTTTACTTCTTGTTTTCATTTTGAAGCTTTGTACATAGTAGCTAGTTCACCTTGAGTTCTTTGCCTTCTCTTGATCTTGCAACCTCTTCATTGAGCTTGCAAGTTTAAGTTTTGGTTATTGAACTCATGGTTTGTATCATCACTTGAAGTTAATAAAGCTTTCATTTTGCACTTGGGTTCTTAGTATTCTTTTTCTATCTCTTTTACTTACTTGCAATTTTATTTCTTATCATTTACTTACTTGCAATGTTGTGTTATTCTTTTTTTATCATTTCATTTGCTCTTTCTTTTTGTTATTTTGATGGTTTGTGAATAACGGTGTTGTTAGGAAAGAGAACGATATTGTAAGTTAGTAATTCCTTTTGCTCATTTCCTTTGCCCGATATTTTCCAATTGAACTCCGTCCAAACCTTACGCAAGTGCTCCGTTAGGCACCCTACCCTACCAAGATATCGGTGATCCCTAACCGTGACCGGTTGCATTCGGTTTGGCCGGAGGCGAAAATCAAGAGACAAGAACGGACGGACAAGGGTCAATAAGCTGGATTTCACAAATACTGTGCTTAAACACCCTAATCCACGTTGTTGCCGATTGCTTTAGCTTCAATAGTCAAGCTCGGCACAAAGGATTGAGTACGGACTTCTCTAACTTACAATAACCTACATCTATTCCTAACAAACTTATAATTTGCATATACAACACTTAGGTTAGAAACGAACCATTCTGACCCTTGCATTAAGTCGTAATAACAAGAATGTAAAACGCACAATCTCCCTGCGGACGACCCGTACTCATTACGGCTAGCTACACACGACGCCGTTTTTTATTGCAGTTAACTTTAGAACTAAAAACGACAAGCGGAAAGCGCGTGCCGATCAACAAGTAAAGAGAATAGAACTGGTAATTGTATAGATTTATGTTTTTTTATACTAACGTAGTTGTTTGTAACTTGGTACAGAATGTATCAGTATATACGAGAGGAGTCAAACTATCCCGTGGACTATGGGAAACGGAAAGTACAAGGCCCCGTCAAAACCTATGGGACAACGGCACGGATGTTCGGTAGGTGTCTTTTAGTGTCCATAATCGTGCCACTTCTAATACATTCCATACCAATCTACCTTGTTAAACCCCGTAATGTATATTGTATAAATTTGTAGTTATCAGACTTGCTGAGACCATGGATATAAGTTGTTTATGTAAACAGGTTCAGCATGTAAACAAGTAGTCATGTAATCAAGTCAAGATATAGCCATGGTTCGGTTAAGTCAAGTTATGTTTGCATGTTGATATTGTTCTGATATTTAGGTTCAGGTTCAAGTATACATGTTATAGTTTGGATTCATATTGAATTGGATTCATATTTGTATTGGATTCATGTTTGGATTGGATTCTGGTTGGATTCAGATTGAGTTAGACTCAGATTGATTTAGACTCAGACTTGAGTCAGACACTTTAAACAGATTTAGATCTTGAATTAAGTTCGGGAGTCATCGGTAACTGCTGCACACGGACGGCAGGATTTGTGTCTTTTTCCAAGACAATTATCATTGATAACACCATTAAGTTTTTCTACTTTAAATAGGCAAGCACTCACTTTCTTCGGCTCCCTGAGGCTCAAGAGAATTGATCCCGCTTAAATCTATATTTACTAAAGTCTTTAAATGTAATTTTATATAACTCGAGGGGGTTTTATGAAAAATATTTTATATACTTTCAAAATAAATCTCGAATATTTATTTATATTATTTAGGATATTCATGGATGTAATTTTTAAGATTTGAGGTATTTTAGTGAATATTAACTTAGTTTGAATAGTTCATGGTATTTTAGTGTAATACTTGTCTTGTATTGATATTTGATGGTATTTTAATGAAACTTGTCATTCTTTTATTTTTAGAAAAAAATGGAATTTTATTATATCTTGAAAATATGTGGTTTTAATAATATTTATATATTTATAAAAATTAATTTTATTATTAAATAGAAAATGTCATTTTTCTTAAAAATCGTATTAAAATCTTTCGAGGCTGAATGCTCCGTGAGGAGGTCTGCATCTCGCTCTACTAGCCCAAGAATGTGTGATAATCCGTACCATCCAATAGCGGGTTCCCCAAAATGGGTTGTAGAGGTATAATCGTAAAGAGTTTGAAATACAAATTCTAAAGAAAACCGGGTTTTTATAATTCATGGTATTTTAATGAAAAGTTGTAATCGCCACAAAACTAGGTTTCCAAGAGTATCATGCTATGTCAATATTTGTGTATGTGATGGGTAGGTTATTACCTCATGATGTTTTCTAGAAGTAATAGTTATCAAAAGAACTAAAAGATGAATATATGAAGTTCATGCTAGTTTAATGAAAAGTTAGGTTAAAGTTATATAACATGATGTATTAAGGTGAAAATTGTTCCTAATTATTAGTTTTCATGATTAAAAAGTATGGTGTAGGAATATACATGAAGAAAATGTAAGAAAAATGGAATTTATAAGGTTTTAAAAGAAGATGTCGGTGTTAACTCCACTTCCGACATGTTTTATAAAAAGAGACTTTTTATGTAGAAAGAGAAGAAGGGGAGTGGGACTTACTAGCTAGAAAGAGCGAGGAGAGGTAGAAGAAAAGGTGGTAGCCTTCGTGGCGTCGTGGGGTCGCCAAAACTTGCGTAGATCCTAACCGGAAGTTGACCTTGGGCTAACTCCACTCCTACCCCACTTCTACTTAGAAAAATTTGATAATTTTGGTTAGGGATTTCAAAATGAGGAAGCGCTAGGGTATGGGGTTGTATTTATAATATGGAATTAGGGTTTTGGAATTGAAAGAATGAATTAAAATACATTTAAAATTGGATTAATTGGGAAATTGAATTCTTTGTTAAATTGCAGAGAAAACAAACAGTGCAGGGGTAAAGGGGGTAGGGGAAACGACAAGTGTGCAAAACCCGGGGACTATTACCCATGGGCCACCCGCCGCCACCGGCCGTATTGAGGATTTCGCCGGCCATTTAGGGTAGGGGGCCATTGGATCATTGCCACGTGTTCACCTCAGTTCATACAACATTTTGCACATGTTAGATTTCTCTGACTTTTCATTTCTATGTGCAGTGCATGTGTAAAATTTTGGGCTTTCAAAATGTTTAAAAGAAAAATCAGAAAAATAATATGTGGCTGATGGGATTCGAACACAGGGGCTACGTCACAGCAGTGTAAGGCTTTACCAATGAGCTATAAGTGCTTTCTTGCTGTTCTTAAACAAAAATAACTTTTAAATTGTGCTCAGGCTAAGGAACTCCTTTCTGTACTTTAAATAGAAAAAATTTTGTATAGAAAATTCAGGGTCGTTACATTCTACCTTCCTTATAAAAATTTCGTCATCGAAATTTATAAAAGGAAGTTGTAATAGATCCAAGAAAATTTTGTTGACAGCGGCGGTGAAAGAACTACTGAAAGTGCATGAAAATGTTGAAAGAACGAAAGGATGCAAAGGTTTTGAAAGAAGAAGGATTACCAGTGTTACCTTGACCTATAACTTCGGCTTCTACGGCCGCTAAAGTGAAAGCCTGACGCCGGGGTACATTCCTCCTAGCTGGAGGCACATTCCTCTGTCCTTGGGGTATGTTTCTCATTGCTTGATGGAACTGACGAGGAGGCTGTGCGGGAGGTCCACGAGGAGGTGGAGCAGGTAGGGCCAGACGAGGTGTAGCAGCCTGAATAGTTGGCCGCTGCGGAAAGGTGATAGCTGGTCTGGGGGCTAGATTTGGATTGAGTCTATGGGGACATGGTACGATGTCGTGAGTGGATGCGCCACAAACTAAGCACATACCGTTTGCACGCTTGCAGTCCTTTACCAGGTGTCCATTCCTCTTGAAGTAGAAGCAAAAATCTAGACTGGGCCGGTTAAATGGTACTCCCGGTCTCCTGGGTACAAAAGTAGACCTGGAAGAGGCTCTTCCTGCCATCAAGTGCCAGGGAGTTTTACACCGACAGTTTGAGGTCTGCCCTTCTTCTTCACTACTGTCTCATATCGTCGGGCAACCTTCAGCGCAAGATCATGGGTTGGGAAATCCCCTATAGCTAATGGAGCTTAGATTTCCGGGTCCAACCCATGCTGAAATCTTCGTGCCCTGATCTCAGCAGTCAAGATCAGGTGTGCCGCGAACCTGCTAAGCATGGTAAACTCAGAATCATATTCATCCACGGAATTGCTCCACATCGAGCCTTGTTGCGAGTGGATGAACTACTGTTCCATGTCGAAACGGGCTGTCTTGGGGAAATATTTCGCATCGAATATATCGCAAAATCTCCTCCATTCAATCGGTTGGGTGAGTCGGCTTTCTTCAGCCTTCCACCAGACTCTGGCGTTGTCAGTTAGTTGCAGCTTTGCAACTCTCACCCAAGCATCCTCTGGCACTTGTGCTGCTGCCAGATCGTCTTCTATAGATTGATCCCATTCCTCTGCCTCTAGTGGGCTCTCTTTCCTAGAGAAATGTTTCGGATGCAAAGCCCGGAATCGCTTGATTCCGGGTGCCTCAGCTTTAGTGCGGTGCAAGAGGATAGCAGTCTGCTGCTGCTGACCCTCTAAGATGCTCTTTATCGTCTCAAGCAGTACCGTCTGCTCATTGATAGGAGATGTAACGGTAGGTGGTGGTGGTAGAGGAGGTGGTGGGGTGTTGCCATTGACGTTGGTACTCGTGTTGTTGGGAGAATCCATAACCTTGATAGAAAAAAAGTTAGGATAGATTCAAGGAATTTGAAATATAAAGAATGTTTAGTTGTTGATTCTTATAATTCTTGTGATATATTGCTTAGGATTCCATGCAGAACTGACCTGCATGGGCTGCCAACAAAACCTGTCACGCCCCGCTTCTCAGTGTACATGGAAGTAGACGTGACAGGCCGCGACGTATTTACTCAGAAGTAAACACGTTAAGCGTAAATAAGAAATATAAATAAATGCATAAGAATAACAAGAGATGTAATATAAACAACAACTTTTATTGATATCTATTCTTTATATTACAACTGATTTGAAAATGAAATGTACAAGGATGTAAGCAATGCCTAAACAGTGGCATATGAAATGGAAATAAGTACAAGTAATCTAGAAGTCTATCTGGGCCTCAATATGCTCCAAGTACTCCTGGCTGGGGTCGATCTCCTGAGAGTTGCGTTCTCCAGACGAATATTCTAAAGAAAGAAAGAGACATGAATGTCGTCAGCGAACTAGCGCTCGGTAAGTCCCAAAAGAACGAATAGAATAGGACAAGTAAAGAGAATAGAACTAGTAATTGTACAGATTTATGTTTGTTATACAAACGTAGTTGTTTGTAGCTTGGTACAGAATGTATCAGTGTATACTAGAGGAGTCCAACTATCCCGTGGACCATGGAAAACGGAAAGTACAAGGCCCCGTCAAAACCCACGAGACAACGACACGGATGTTCGGCAGGTGTCTTTTAGTGTCCATCATCGTGCCACTTCTAATACATTCCATACCAATCTATCTCGTTAAACCCCGTAATGTATATTGTATAAATTGTAGTTATCAGACTTCCCGAGACCATGGATATAAGTTGTTCATGTAAACAGGTTCAGGATGTAAACAAGTAGTCATGTAATAAAGTTAAGATATAGCCATGGTTCGCTCAAGTCAAGTTATGTTTGCATGTTGATATTGTTCTGGTATTCAGGTTCAGATTCAAATATACATGTTATAGTTTGGATTCATATTGAATTGGATTCATGTTTATATTGGATTCATGTTTGGATTGGATTCTGGTTGGATTCAGATTGAGTTAGACTCAGATTGATTTAGACTCAGACTTGAGTCAGACACTTTAAACAGATTTGGATCCCGAATTAAGTTCGGAAGTCATCGGTAACTGCTGCACATGGACGGCAGGATTTGTGTCTTTTTCCAAGACAATTACCATTGATAACACTATTAAGTTTTCTACCTTAAATAGGCAAGTACTCACTTTCTCCGGCTCCCTGAGGCTCAAGAGAATTGATCCCGCTTAAACATATATTTACTAAAGTCCTTAAATGTAATTTTATATAACTCAAGGGGGTTTTATGAAAAATATTTTATATAGTTTCAAAATAAATCTCGAGTATTTATTTATATTATTTAGGGTTTTCATGGATGTAACTTTTAAGATTTGAGGTATTTTAGTGAATATTAACTTAGCTTGAATAGTTTATGGTATTTTAGTGTAATACCTATCTTTTATAGATACTTGATGGTATTTTAGTGAAACTTGTCATTATTTTATTTTTAGAAAAAAAACATGGAATTTTATTATATCTTGAAAATATGTGGTTTTAATAATATTTATATATTTATAAAAATTAATTTTATTATTAAATAGAAAATGTCGTTTTTCTTAAAAATTGTATTAAAATCTTTCGAGACCGAATGTTTCGTGAGGAGATCTGCATCTCGCTCTACTAGCCCAAGGATGTGCGATAATCCGCACCATCTAATAGCGGGTTCCCCAAAATGGGTTGTAAAGGTATAATCGCAAAGAGTTTCAAATACAAATTCTAAAGAAAACCGGGTTTTTATAGTTCATGATATTTTAATGAAAAGTTGTAATCGCCACAAAACTAGGTTTCCAAGAGTATCGTGCTATATCAATATGTGTGTATGTGAGGGGTAGGTCATTACCCCGTGTAGTTTTCTAGAGGTAATAGTTATCAAAAGAACTAAAAGATGAATATATGAAGTTCATGGTATTTTAATGAAAAGTTAGGTTAAAATTATATAACATGACGTTTTAAGGTAAAAATTGTTCCTAATTATTGGTTTTTATGATTAAAAGTATGGTGTAGGAATATACATGAAGAAAATGTAAGAAAAGTGGAATTTATAAGGTTTTAAAAGAAAATGTCGGTGTTAACTCCACTTCCGACATGTTTTATAAAAAGAGACTTTTTATGTAGAAAGAGAAGAAGGGGGTGGGACTTACTAGCTAGAAAGAGTGAAGAGAGGTAGAAAAAAAGGTGGTAGCCTTCGTGGTGTGGTGGGGTCGCTGGAACTTGCGTAGATTCTCTCCGGAAGTTGACCTTGGGCTAACTCCACTTCTACTCCACTTGTACTTAGAAAAATTTGATAATTTTGGATATGGATTTCAGAATGAGGAAAGGCTAGGGTATGGGGTTGTATTTATAGTATGGAATTATGGTTTTGGAATTGAAAGAATAAATTAAAATGCATTTAAAATTGGATTAATTGGGAAATTGAATTCTCTGTTAAATTGCAGAGAAAACAAACAGTGCAGGGATAAAGGGGGTAGGGGAAACGACAAGTGTGAAAAACACGGGGACTATTACTCACGGGCCACCCGCCGCCGCCGGCCGTATTGAGGATCTCGCCGGCCATTTGGGGTAGGATGCTGTTGGATCATTACCACATGTTCACTTCAGTTCATACAACATTTTGCACATGTTAGATTTCTCTGACTTTTCATTTCTATGTGCAGTGCACGTGTAAACTTTTGGGCTTCCAAAAAATTTTAAAAAATATCAGAAAAATAATATGTGGCTGATGGGATTCGAACACAGGGGCTACGTCACAGCAGTGCAAGGCTTTACCAATGAGCTACAAGTGCTTTCTTCCTGTTCTTAAAAAAAATAACTTTTAAATTGTGCTCAGGCTAAGGAACTCCTTTCTATACTTTAAAAAGAAAAAATTTGTACAAAAAATTTAGGGTCGTTACATTTGTTCCTCTCATAGTGCGCATGTGCGTAAGCGCCATGTTCGACGCATGTGCGCAAGCGCCATGTGCGCAACATGTGCGCCCGCGCCGTGCATAACACGTGTGACGCTCGTGCGCGAGCGCAAATAAGCCTTTTTTTTGGTAGCTAGGAATTTAAGCTCCAACATGTTCTTCCTCCTGATGAATGGGACATGGTTCAAAGGGTACATCTCTCCACACCTTCGATATATGTCGTTATAATCCCTCAGCGTCTTCGGAGAGGTAGTGGGCCCCAACAACCAACGATAACTTTTTTCAAATGGATATACGCAGACCTTCCCATAAGCTTCTGCAAAGAGGAGATCTCCTCCCATAAGCTTCTGCGAGAGAAAAACTCTCTACAACCGAGAATTTAATTCTCTAAGAAGATCATCTTAATTCTCTCAAAATCCTAGGTAAAAACAATGGAGAAATACATCTCCTTTTACCTATCCTACATATAATCATGGTTTAACCCTTCATAAAAACTTAGTTTTTTCTCTAGATCTAAGATCCATAAAACAAGTCTCTCATAAAAAAAGAATTAAATTCTCATAGAAAGATCTTGATCTTAAATTTGAGATCCAGAGAAGAACTTTGGTGTTTTTCCACCAACATGATAGAAAAGAAAAAAGAAAAGGAAGAAGGAAAGATGGAGTTTTTATCTTCCGGAACTTAGTTCCCTTAAAATATATCAAGAATTTAGATCTTACATGAACAAGATCTTCAAGTTCTTAAAGAACTTGCCTTCCCATGATCCCAGATCATCAAATATTGATCTTGGTGATCGTTAATGGTCAAAATACCATTAACAGAAGCTTACGCTTCATAAAACTTAAGTTTTCTAAAAATAGAGATTAATCTCTAAGGAAGATGCGCGCCTCACGGGATATCCATGTGAGCGCTAAGAAGAAGCAAACAGGAGCGCCTCACGCGATACGCACGTGAGCGCCCCAAAAGAAGGAAGACTCAACGTCTCATGTAATATACACGTGAGCGCCTGAGAGTGAGCATTTCATGTATTGAACACGTGTGTGCCAAGAAGCAAAAAGAATGTTAAAGAATGTGCACCTCACGTGATGCACACATGAGCGCCAGAGAATCAGCGCCTTACGTGATATCCATGTGAGCGCTATATGATTGAGTGTTTAGCACAGCTGGGTGATATAGAAATCCAATTTTAGCCCCAAAGTGGCTAAGTCTATGAAGTTTAAGCTTCTTCGAGCCCATATGCTCATGATATCTAAGTTGACCTTAGTCCCAAATATGATTAATGGCCCTTAGCTGAATGTTTAAGTTGATTTTAATCTAAAACATGATTAACGATCCTTCAAACATATGCTTATGATATCCAGGTTGATCTTAGTCACATATACGACTAATGATCTTCAACTCATATTACCCAAGTTGATTTTAGTCTCATATAAGACTAACGATCCTTAGTTCTAACATGTTATCTTCCTTCATATACAGGATTTGGTTTAAGGGTATATCATTCCACGTCTCTGATATACGGCGTTGTAATTTCATAGCGACTTCAAAAAGGTGGAGGGTCCTAACAACTAACGAGCTTTCCTTCCTCGTCTCAACTTGATGAAAGATATAAAATTTCATCAAGACAGAGAATGCCTTAACCTCATATTGATGTGCATCTCATACAGATGCGCACTTCATATTGATATGCATCTCATATAGACGCGCACTTCATATTGATACGCACCCTCATATCAATGTGCATCGTATATAAATGCACACTTCATATTGATGCGCACCCCATATAGATGCGCACCATACCAACAACCACCATCCCAAGCATACATATACGTATATGTATATCTTTGAAGAAAATAGAAATTTGTTCAAATTAGATTGCACCCTAATATTGGGCACATTCCCATGTTACCATCATTCACTTCGCCACATAATATATACATGTGCGCGCAAGTTGAAAGATGGACCGCAGCGTCCCTAAACTAATATATGGCTCTGCAGACTGTCTCCATATCGACTTCCGTATACTATCCACGGGCTACCCATGGTATAGAAACCTATGCTTCACATATGATCAAATGATCAGTCGAGCATATATGCTCATTGTTATCTAAGTTGATCTTAGTCTCATTTACGACTAATGATCTCATATACTATATCATTTAAGTCGATCTTAGTCTCATATACGACTAATAATCCTTAGAAATATATCCCTTGAACTGATGGACCTCACTTATATGAGATATGCCTCCTAAGTTCAACTCCAAATCTGATATGCACGGATTTGGACAAATTCACGCCCTACGGGCGACGACATTTATCAGTCTCCATATACAATCCAAGGGCAACCCTAAAATAAACAAACTATAACACGACACGAAGTGATATATTTGGAGAAGAGGAAGTTGTTATCACATAGTGATAACGTAATTAACTGCAGAGGCTTGCGCCTACAGGAAAAAGCGTCCCCACAATAAAAAACCCTTCATCAATGAAGGGGAATCTGAAAAGTTCAGCTACAATGGTCACATCTACCTAAACCTCCGATATACGGTGCCATAAATCAACTTGGTATTTTCGGAAAGGTGGATGGTTATGTTCCATATAGCATATGCCCTCAGATTCAGACTGGACGCGCTCCCCCCGCCTTAGTCCCAGTTTCCGGCGGTAAATAAATTCGAATACGGGTATTCATATTTTTATACGAATACGGTATTCATATCTGATACATATTTGATTGTGTATGTGTATGTATATATATGTATGTATGTATTTGCGTATGTATGTACACTTACACATTCCACTCACCTTAGAAGCTTGTTGATGAGTGTGGATAGGTGAGTCATTGGGGTGACTCACTCATCTACCCCCACTCTACAACATTTGAGGAAAAAAAAGAGAAAGAGAAGAATTATGTGAGGATTGAGATTTATTCTTTACTCATTCCTTTTTTCTCTCTTCTCTTGATGTTAGCTTCTAAAATGAAAAGGAAAAATTGGCAAAGAGAGAAAACTTGAGATATTCAACACTACATCAATCTCACCAACAATTATTAGCAAGCTTAGTCAGTGAGTTGCTTCACATTGACATTTGGATGTGAAGCTAAAGTTTGAATTGGATTCTCTCGTGTGGATCATCTTCAGCGTGGAAAATCAGCTTGCAGGCTTATTCCTAGTGATTTTGGAGCCTTGCTTAGAGTCTTTGAAGTGGTGTAGGGGTCTTCCTCAATTGGGCGGACTCGTTACAAAGGTAGCTGTAGGGTGTTTTTCATCATCCCATTGAGATGGGAATGCGCGCGCTTATCAGGCGTATACAGATTTCCCCTACTTAGGGTAGGCTGGGGTTTATTGATTGTGGGGATCCGAATCTCCATCAGCCGCGGACTAAACAGCCGTTAGTTACCCCCTCGCTTTTGGAGCGAGAGAACCTCCGATTGACGGGTCAAACTGGTCATGCGAACTCAATGTGCCATGTGCGTGTGTTGTTTTTGAAGGGTTTTGGATATACCGGCGGCCTTGCAGAGTTTACGGGGGTCCTGCTACCCGGATAGTGTGCTGGGGGTCATGGGGGCTAGTAGCCCCCTTGTGGGGTGCGGGGAAGCACCCCATTAGAGTTTTTTTTCTAACAGGAGATGTGTTTTGAGTGTGGAATATATGGGAAAAAGAGGGGTGAGTAGCGTCCTAAGGATGCGTGGGCGCTGGGCATCAGTGGTTCACGTGCTTGGCCCGTGAGAGCTGGGCACCAGCGCCTCACACACCCGACACGTGGGCACCAGGCGTCCGCGGGCCACATGCAAGGCGCTGGGCGCCAGCGCCTCACACGTCCGGCATATGGGCACCAGGCGTCCGCGGGCCACGTGCAAGGCGCTGGGCACCAACGCCTCACACGCCCGGCACGTGGACGCTGGGCGTCTGCATAAAAAGAAGGCTTAGCCCTGGGATTAGGAGTTAAACCCCCGAGGGACTTTAGAAACTCGCAGAAAAAAGGAGGATTTTTATTTTTATGGAGTTAAACTCCTAAAAGGATTTTGAGTGGAGTTAAACTCCCAAAAGAATTTTATTTATGGAGTTAAACTCCAAAAGATTTTGAATGGAGTTAAACTTATAAAAGGATTTTATTTATGGAGTTAAACTCCAAAAGATTTTGACAAATGGTGTTGAACTCCCAAAAATCTTCGGAGATGATCAAAGGGGACCCCTTTCTTCTCCCTTTTAGCTCTGGATTTTCTTTTGAGCCTTGGATCTTCCCGAAGTGGGATTTTTGGAGATGAGTCTCTTTCTTCTTCCTCTTTGTTAGCTGGATCTTGGAGAAAAGGGGGATGAGACTTAAAATCTCCTCTTTTGGAGATTTGATGGAAGATCTGAGCTCCCCTTCAAGGGTTTTATGATGAAAAACAGTTTCTTTTTGGAAAAAAAGAGTTAAACTCTTGATTTAATTCAAAAAAAGGAAGAAGGTTTAGAACATTGAGGAAGGAGAAGGAGGCACAGAACTCTAATTTTTGAGAGAATGAAAGTTCTTCTTTGATTTTTTCATCATGTTTGCCTTTATAGGCTACACACTTTACATATAGCTCCTTAGACTTTGCCAAATAGCACTTGTGCCATCCCATACCTTATGTGCTTATTTTTTTTGCACATAAACCACGGGGTTTAAATTTTTTTGGCTTTCTTCCCTTTTTTCATACATTTATTTCTAAAAAAATTGCATTAAACTAATTTATTGCTTCATTCTTGGTATGGAGCCGGCCCCTTCCTTGCTTTGTCCTGACTTAGGCTTGGGTCTGTTCACCGTCGAAAGATCGGACCGAGACGTTGGGGGACGTTTGGCCTGAATTTTGGGGGCAGACGCTATTTGGAATTCTCCATCCAACTCTCCGAAAATACCAAGTTGATTTATGGCACCATATATCGGAGGTTTGGACAAATGCGACCGTTGTAGCAAAATTTATCAGATTCCCCCTCATTTGTGAGGGTTTTTTTTATTGTGGGGATGCTCTTCCCTGCAGGCACAAGCCCCTGCAGTTAATTACGTTATCGCATTGCGATAACCACTCTCTCCTGCTCCAGCAGTTCACCTAGTGTCATGTGTTATTTTGTTTGTTTTGGTTGCTCGTGGATTGTATATGGAGACTAGTTTATGTCGTCGCCCGTAGGGCGTGGATTAGTCCAAATCCGTATATTTTAGATTTGGGATTTTGAAATTGAATTATATTTTCCTTTAGTTCAAACATATTTTGTTTGGTTTAAGGACCGTTAATCTAGTTTGAGATTAAGATCAATTTAAACATATGAGCATTTGTGCCCAATTTATTTTAACTAAGGAGACGTTAGTCTTATTTGAGACTAAAGTCACTTTAGCAATATTTTCAGGATGATTAAATTTTATTAAGATCTAACAACAGAGCATTTGGGCTCAGCTGCAAGAGACTTAGCCAATTTGGGCTTAGTCTGCTCGGTCTTTTTTTGTTCGAAAGTGCTAAGCATTTATTTGGGCTCTGTTTGTTCAGCCCCCTTTTTTTATGCAAAAGTGCTAAGCACTTGTTTGAAGCTCTGATGCTTACATGGGTATCATGTGAAGCCTTCAGTTATGGGTGCTGCCCAATCAGTGCTAAGTACTTAGTTATTTTGACTGAATATATATATAGTGCTAAGCGCTTTTTTTATATGGTGTCCACGTAAGGAGCACATGCGGCGCTATCCTATTTATTTTGTTGAGCACCCACATGTGTTTCATGTGAGGTGCTGGACATTGCTCAATCAGTGCTAAGCTCTTATCCGTTTTGGTTGTATATGAAGTGTTAAGCACTTTTTATTCAGCGCTCGTGTTTATTTTACGTGAGGCGCTGGCCTTCTGCTTTGGGCGCCCGCGTGTTTTTCACGTGAGGCGCTGGGCGCTGTTGCGAAGGCGCCCACGTGGGAAGCACGTGAGGCGCTAAGTTCTTTTCTTTTTCAGAGATTGAATTTCTGTTAATGACATTTTGACCATTAGTGATCACCAAGATCTTTGTTTTGAAAATCTGGGATCAGGTTTTCTTTAAGAACTAAGTTCTTATATATTTTTCTTTTATAAGAACTAAGTTTCTTTTAGGGTTAAACCCTATTTTCCGAGGAATTAAATTCCCATAGGATATGTTCTTTTCCTTTTTTCTTTCTTTTTAACCTAATTCTTTTCTAAGTCTTTAATTCTCAAGAACAAGATCTTCCCGATAAAAATTAAATTCTTAACTTGTGGGAGATTTGCCTTGTGGATCTATGATCCAGAGAAAAAACTAAGTTCTTGAGAAGGGTTAAATCCTTAGATATGCTATGATAGATAAAGGAGATGTTTTGCTCTCTGTGGTTTCTTTACCTAGGGTTTGAGAGGAAAAATGATCTTCTTCTCTATTGAGAATTAAATTCCCTGTTTTTTTAGAGCCTTCTGTATTTTTGCAAAAGCTTATGGGAGGTTTCCTCTCTATGAGACTTGAAGTCTCGGGTCTTTTATATAGGAGAGGCAAGTTTGTTAATTAATTTGAGAAAATATCTCATTGAGAGATTTTAATTCATTTTATTGGTCTCAAAGATTACTTGGTGAATTTTATCCACCGTTGGATTTTTGATCCAAGGATTTCTGTTTTACAGAATATGTTTGCTTGTTTTTAACAGATTGGGGAAAAAAATTTCCCATGTACATTATTTTATTCTGTAAAACGGTGATTTTTAATCACTATTGGATTTTTAATCCAAGTGCTCTCTGTTTTACAGAGAGCAATCTTTTTTGTTTATAAAGATTGAGGAAATATATTCCCAAAATAAAATTTTATTCTATCATTGGATCCTTGATCCAACCGATAGTACAAGAAAGATTTAGGAGATATTTTCTCGTAATAGAATTTAATTCTATATTTTGATGATTTATCATCTCCATTGGATCTTTGATCTAACGGCTCTGTTTAACAGAGAGAGTATCCCAGTTTTTAGGGAAATATCCCCTTGTAGAATTTAACTACTGATTTAAACTTAGGTGTCGGCACTCACATGTTGTGTATGTGGGCGCCACTTAAGAATTTAATTCTTATATATGATAGGCGCTCCTGTGTTTTGCACATTGACGCCCACGTGAGCTTCACGTATGGCACCATCATAGGATTCAACCCTAAGGGGTTGGCGTTGGCCCCCTCGTGGGGAGCACGTGAAGCGTTGCCTCATTAAATTTTAACAGAGTTTAGCTTTTCAGTTACGTTCAAATATTAAAGGAACATGGCCTACTTGGCTTGGGGGTTGATTGACTTTGAGTTAGTCGATCGGGGTGTAAGTTTTGACCCCAACAAAGTACCCCTCATCAATAAATGCACACCACATATATGGGTTAGATGCATGAAATTGATGGATTTTCTTTCGCGTGGAGGTTGACTTGATTTGGTTCCCGTTTTGACGATGTGGAGGTCGATGCTGTCCTTTTTGCGACGTGGACGGTCGGTGCTGCCATTTAGCGACATGGACGGTCTGTGCTGTCCTTTTTATGACGTGGAGTTGATCAAGTTTTCGGGAGAAACGCTGTAGAGGCCGTATGGAGATATGTCAGGGTTCGATCAGATACGTGCGGTATTGCATGGATCGTGATCGGATGGAAAATACTAGCGGGCTTTGGTTTAAGCCGGATCCTAGTATTGTACAGTGTAGATTTTGTCTCATTGCATTTGTATTCGGTCGGAATACAAATGCGGGTGTGTATACACAGTATCGGGGTTTTCCTGTAATTTATTACGGGATCAGTTTTCTGGAGTTGCCAGTTTGTTTTCCGTTTCAGCCATATTTCTTTGTATCTTTCATTGGCTGAAGATTGGTGGAGGAGGGCTTATTTGCATTTGTGCAAATAAGTATTTTGGAGGGTTGTCTTTGCATATATTTGTATCATGATGGTTCTTTCTTCTTTGACTTCTTCTTTCATGAGAGCTTGACTTTGTGATGAGATGATGAGGTTGGTTGAGTGTGGGTTTTAGTTTGTGATCATTGTTTGTTATCATCACCCTTTTTCTCTCTCCTTGATTATTGGCTAACACTCATTCCTTTGTTACTCACTCACTCTTCTCTCATTCCATCCCCAAGCCTTGGCCGGCCATGTATAGGGGCTGTCCCAAAAATTTGGGTGGGTTTTTTTGTTCATTTGTATTGCACAAAATCCATTTAGCTCCATCTCCAAGACTTCATTCCTCCACCATCTCAAAGGGCAACTTCCATAAACCCCAAAATGAGACATGAGTTCTACACACATTCTACAGCAAATCTTGGGCATGTCGGCTCATCAACTTCGTGCCTGAGTTGCCTCGGTCCAGAGGTGGGAGCCCGTAAAAGAAGCAGGCGACGTGGTGCCCTTCCGGCGACGAGGTGGAGACCGGAGATTCCGCGGGGAGATCGGGACGACGACGAGAAGACCGAAGGACACGGATCGCTCGGTATATCTCTCTACCCCCTCTCTAGATAGCTAGGACTAGATTAATGGCACGATCCGGGTATTTTTAGTGCGCGGTGGTGCCGGTTTGAAAAGTTAAAGTAAATCATCGCTTCCGCATTCCGGCGTCGGATTGACGGCCGGGGCGCCGCCGTGCACTTACAGGAATTTGCCCGAGAAAACTCCGAATGCGCATTTGAGAGGGTTCATCTTCAGGTTGTATTTCCGAAGACGTTGGAACACTATCTTCAAATGCCCCCAATGTTCCTCGTGCGATTTGATTTTCACCACGAGGTCATCAATATAGCATTCGACGATTTCATGTATGAGGTCATCGAAAATCTTCGTCATGGCCCTTTGATAGGTTGTGCCGGCATTCTTCAGACCGAACGACATCACTTTGTAGCAGAATATGCCCAGAGGAGTCCGGAAAGCGGTATGCTTCTGGTCTTCGGGATGCATCTTTATTTGATTGTACCCTGACGACCCGTCGATGAAGGAGAAGACTTCGTGAGTGGACGTGTTATCTATCATCAACTCGGTAACCGGTATCGGAAAGTCATCCTTCAGACAGGCTTTGTTGAGGTCCCGAAAATCTACGCAGATGCGTACTGTCCCATTTTTCTTCATCACTGGGACAATGTTGGCGATCCAGTCAGGGTACTGAACTTCTTGGATTAAACCGGAGTCGATTAGCTTCCTGACATCAGCGTTGATGCTCATTTTAAGTTCGAGCCGCATTCTTCTTGGTGCTTGCTTGACTGGCTTGATGTCCGGAGATATCGCCAATTTATGGACAGCTGTTTCTGGATCTAGCCCCGGCATCTCGGAATAGTTCTATGCGAAGCAATCTTTATACAGCGTGAGCACGTCTTTTAGCATAGCCACCTGTTCTTTAGACAACAGCTCATTGACGAAAGTTGGTCGCGGGTCGATTGCCGTCCCCAAGTCGATTTTCCTTAGGTCATCCGCAGTATTATGTATTCCATCTTCCAACTCTTTTGGCGCTGGTGGAAATTCTGAGATCAACTCATCTTCATCCTCATTTTCGAAGCATCAAGAGAGGTCATCCATGTTCTCGGGCACTCCTTCTGACAGCGTTATCACGTGACAGGCACGAGATCGTTTCTAAGACCGATGTTGATCTGGTTCTACTCTCGCTATATACGTTGCTTTTGGCGCATGCTTTTGCGGTGGGGCCACCCTCAAATTGTCGGATAGAGCGAACCTGCCGAGTTGATATTGGTCTTCAACCCATTCTTTGAAGGTGAAGCAGTCTTCAAGAGGATGTCCTATCGCTCGGTGATAGGAGCAATAATCCAGGTGGTGAACCTCGTTTACTTGATCGGGATGTCAAGACTCCGGGAGTGTCATCATTTGATGTTTCATGACAAGGTCAAAGATTCTCCTTGTCTTGTCTCGAGAGAAAGAATATGCTCAACCCATATTTTTCGTTTGAGACGGATTCCGGCTGACCTTTTCTTGATCGCGTGGCCTTTTGGATCCGTTTTCCCGCCGCCGAATGTTTTTTCCATTCTTTGACTTGTTTTTGCCTCTGCGTCGTGCCTTTTTCTTGTCTTAGGAATGCATGATGGGCTGACGGGGAGGGCATTGTCATCCTCCGTAGCCTGTTGAAGGAGATGTTGCGTCTTGGCTTTCTCGTAAATGGCCATTTCAGGGCTGTGGTCGTTCTGAACCTTTTCACTCGCTTCCCTTATTAGCTTGTCCATCTGTTCTTCAAATGATGGACTGGGCATTTTTTTGGCGGGACCTCGTCCTGGTTCAGCGTCAGCGTCTTTTAAAAGAGCATCCCCTTCTTCATCGAGGTCATTTATGACATGGCAGCCATGGAATTGCTCCCGTTTCTTGGACTGGACATATCCAAGCCCAATCGTTTCCATTTTTCCGTTAGGCAATTTTCGCTAAGTTCCAGGGACGTTCCAAATCCTATTGTAGAACTGAGCTTGTCGAGGAGTTTGTTTGAATGGTACGCCTTGGCCTCTTAACAACCTTTTCAATCCCTCGATGTAATACCTGGGCAGACGAATGGGTTGGAGCTTGTCGAGCGTAGGATCGGCACCATGCCAGACTTCTCTTTCGACTTCAGTCTCCGTGGATCGATAGAATAGGATTGCCTTTTCACCTCTTCGCATGGGAGGGACGTAGAATGTCTGCAACTCTTGCACACTATATGTCTCCAGCGCATCAAGCTCTCTGAAGTGCCGCCACGGAACCATGGCGATTTGCAAACTCTGATCAGCTTCAGTGAGGGCCTGCATTGATGGACGGACCGAGAACACTACGTTGACTTCGTCTTCAGAGTCACTGCCAAAGACCAGAATAGGGGTAGATGCTCCCGGGCTGTTGCATTGGGGTGGCCCCGAATAAGCTATCTCTTCTTCCTCCTCGGTATCGCTTTCGAAGACCGGGATAGTGGTGATATCTTTTTGCTTTTTCTCCGGTTTATGGCATCTTTCCGTGTCTTCAAAGTTTGACAGGAATATTTTGCATCCTCGTACTTTCGGACTTCATTTAAGGAAAATGGGTTTAGTTCCCCTTTCACTGTATACTCTAGACCATCTTTAAAATACTTTATACACTGATGTTGTGTGGAAGGGATGATGTTGTATTCATGTAACCAAGGTCTGCCAAGCAAAGCGTTGTAGCAGGTCTTGGCGTCAATAACATGAAACTTGATGTCAGTGACGGGCAGCCGAAAGCGTAACGTCAGAATCACAGACCCGAGTGTCCGTGATGACTGGGAGTCAAATCCAGAGATGGTGGTTTTATCCCGAGCGAGGTGCTGAACACTCATGCAGATTTCTTTTAACACCCTCACATTTAGGAGGTTGACAGAGGACCCGTTATCAACTAAGATCTTTCCTATCTTAATGTAATGGCAGTAGCCAGTGACATACAGGGGACGGTTGTGCTTACACGTTCCGAGGAGGAGATCTTCATCGCCGAAAGTGATGTCAGCTGTGTGCACTTCTTCCAGCTCGTCCTTCATCTTTTCTTCGGTAAGGAAAGCTTGGAATTGGTCGGGCTCTTGTAGTGCCTTGATCAGAGAATCTCTCGCCTCTTTAGATAGCAGAAGGGCATCCAGAATGCTTAGCTGCGAGGGTATCTTCCTCAGGTGTGTCAGAACGTTGTAATCCACCTTGTTTTTCTTGGGCGGGTCCTTGGCTGCCAGCTCTTCGACGACTCGATCATCGAGGGCGATATCCTCAGGGACCTTTTCCTTCCCCTTATCTTTTTTGTTCGATCCCTTGTTTGTAAGTCCAAGATTCTTTTCAGGAAACGTACAGTTATGCAGCTGAATATTCTCACAGTTCTTTATCTCCTCCTCTTTTTCTGAGGTGGATTCCTTGAAGAGAGGGCCAAGGGATATTTCTTCATCAGAATCGCTTCCGAAGGTGAGAACTTGTGATCCCCCGGATTCAACCATGTGACAGCTACCGGCAGTTCTTTTGTGCTCATCTGTCACGCTTGTCTGCTCCCGACGAGTTTTGCGCTTCATCCGCTTGAATTGTTGTCGATGAGCAACATATCCCTGCCACCACTTCTTGAAGGCGTTACACTCTTCGGTAGGGTGCGTGATCCTCCGATGGTATAAGCAGTAGTTTGGATACCCATCCACTTAGACAAGGTGTATGCTGCCAGGAGTATTTCCTTTAGAAGGTGGCAGCTTCATTCTCATCGACATGGCTTTAGTGAACCGTTTCCTCGTCTTAAGCCTGCTTCTGTATGCCGCGGGTGTGCTTCGATCTGGTTGGAGTGCTTCAACCTTTTCATCCTGTCACCAACGTTTGGCTTTTTCGAATATGGCCATTTCACACTCTCGATCAGCTTTGCTCCTCTTACGGGCTTCATTCAGCAACATGTCAATCATCTCATCTGACGGTTCCAAGAGTTCCAGTTCTGGATCTGCCCTTAGTTTCTCTGCATCAGGAGCTTCTTTATCCTTTATTAACGAATGAGAGATCATGTGGCAGCTCGCCATATAATCCTCGGGCTCTTCTGAAGAATCGTCTCCTTCATCAGCGTTATCATCTTCATTCTCAAGAACATGCTTGAAGAATTCGTCCAATGTAATTGGGGTCCGTGCCTTCTGGTTATATTCTTCCAGTGCATCGATGTATTTCTGCAAACCTGTATGGTTGTCATCGGGTTGGACGGGCTTCTTGGCCTTCTTCTTCTTCTTTAAAGACTTTGAAGGCTTGGCCCGAAGGTTCTGTCCACCATCACCAGCTTTCAGCGTTGGACGCGGCTTCAGCATCCCCTCAATAATCTCAGGCTCCAGCGGGCTCTTCCACCTAATTGCCGGATATGCTTGAAGGTCCTTCAGCATTCTTTAGTCTTACCTGAAAGGGCCACCTCCCATGGGGCTTCCTCTATAAGTGAGCATGATGCCCCCGGCGTGTCCACCTTTTTAAGAGCGTGCGGTTGTGGCGGGTTCACCCTCCAGTTTTCGGACAGTGCGAACTTGCCCTGTTGGTTCTGGTCTTCGATCCAACTTTTGAAGATGTAACAATCTTAGATTGGGTGACCCAATATTCGGTGGTAAGGACAGTAATTGGGGCTGTTAACGTCGCCTAATTACGTTGGGCGTCTCGGCTCTGGCAAAGTGATGAGCTTGTTGCGCAGCGCTAGCTCGAATAATCTCTTCATCTTATCCCGAGGGAACGAGTAAGGGCATCTCATCTTTTCTTCGAGTGATCGCTGTTTATCGTTTTGATGAGCCATCGGCTTCGGGCCGCTCGGTTGTTGCTGAGCGTTGGCGACGAAGGTCGCTTTCCCTTTCCCCTTTTCATTCCGAAAATCTGTTTTCAAAAAGGACAGCTTATGGCCTATCTGGTCCATTTGGGAAAGCTTGTCGATCAAGGTCTGGAAAGTGGTTGGCTTGAAAAACATCATGAATTGAGAAATGGTCGCCTGAGGGTCCAGGGTCCCTACGAACATGCCTACGGCTGGAGCTTCCTCTATGCGTTGTTCATACTTTGACCACAAGTTCCGCCACCGAATTGCGTATTGAACCCAGGTTTCTCCCGGGTTCAATCTAGCATTAATTAGTGCGATGATCGGGGTACGCTCGCTAGCGCTTGCGAATCTTTGTGTAAACAGTAGCTCCATTTCTGCAAATGTCTTGACAGAGTCATTCGGGAGCTCGGAATACTATTCGAATGCTGTCTCCGACAAGCTGCCAACAAATTGGCGAAGCAGTAGTTTGTCATCACCCCCAGTATTACCGCACAGAGCCCTGAATTGAGCAACGTGCCAGTGTGGATTACCCGTCCCCTTATACACATGGAATTTAGGGATTGAATATCCTGGCGGGTACTTTATTTGATCATACCAACCCGATAGGGTTGTCCAGTCTTGACGATTTGGCCGGCCGCTTCGCTCACCTGATGAGCTCGTATCTGTTGAGCTATATAGTCGTCAAGGGTGGCTTTGGAGATGGTCTCTTCCTTGGCTGCTGATAGAGCCGGAAGAGGGTTTGATGTCTCCCTTCTGTCATATTCAAGGATTATTGGAGGGTCTTCAGCTGGAGGATCCGGCTGTATCATCATCCCGACCATATCTTGGAACAAGAGTGTCAATTTGTTTTATGTTGGCCGCTTGTTCCGCGACCTCTTTGTATTTCTTCTCGAGCATTCTTCGGAGAAACTCGGCGTCGGTTTCCAGTTCCTGGCGTTGTTCCGAAGATGTCTCTGGGCTTTCTTTCTGCCCAGTGAGCGTGGCCATCTTCGTTAACATTTCCTGGAGCTTTTGCTGTTGCTCTTGAGCTTTTGTCAAAGACCGTGTGAGTGGTCGATGACCTGTGGAGGCATGGCTATCCTCTCTTCCAGAAGCCATATAGAGGGTGTGCACTACCCTGCCCCCAGACTTGGGGCGTTTAGGTTCAGTGCTCTTGAGATTCGTCGCAGACACGGGATCTTCTCCGGCCTTCTCCTTTTATGGGCGATCGCCGTAGAGGGGTTTGTTGCAACGGGCACCCATATAGACGATACCTTCTGTGGTACGGTGGGATGGTCCTTCTCTTGCTGAACCTTCATTTTCTTCGGTCAGCGGGAGTAGTCTTTGTAAGTCGACGTTAGACACCCCACATGATGCGGGGAGGCGGAATAGGTAAAACAATCATTTTGTTTAAACTAATATCGACTAACTTTACGGATCTTTGCTAAACCCTAACTAACAACAACATAGAAGTGATTAGCTACTATGAAAGATGATTATACCAAATGAATCAAGTCCTTCTTGTTCTCATAGACCACCTCCTCGTCGACCTCCTCATTGTGATAGAAGATCCACCCGAGAGCTACTTCTCCAAGCTTAACCTCTCACTTGAGGTAACTAGGTTGCTATGAGTGCTAATCAAAGTAACCTAGAGGATATAGAATAGGATTAGGGATCTATTAGTCTTGCTAACTCTTGGATCTCAACACATGAGAGGTTAGGGTTAGTTCTTTGAAGAGAGAGAGCTTGAGGAGAGAGAAGGTGAGAGTGAGAATGATAATGAATTATTTTAGAATATATATGAAGCATGATAATTATTAAAATGAATAACATAATAATAATATCAACCATGCTTGATTAACTCTCTTTGGGTGAATCATCTCATGAGTCATTAAGCAATAAATGCTTTATTAACTCATTTAATGAATCACACCATGAGTCACTAATCCATTTAATGCAAATTCCACCTAAGCCTCCAACTCATCAATCTTCTAGAAGCTTCTCGACTAATTATGAGAATGCCCCTCCCATCCCTGAAAACACGGAAATACTGAGACTGTATAAATCCAATAATCCAATACTAGAATCTGGCTTAAACCAAAGCCTGCTAGTATAAACTGTCCGAACATCGTACGCGCATAAAAACATGTATGTGTCCGAACCCTGTCGTAAAATCATACGACCTCTATATCGTTTCGCCGAAGCAGGGAAACTCTCTGTATGGGACTCTAAAGACTCGACACTACGCTGGCAGTAGGTTTAACCATAGACCGTAAGCGGCACTAGCTGTACGTAACGGTCCCCAAGTAGATGTCGATAAGAAGGCCGATGAGGAAACCCATCCGAACTCCTACTGAGCCTGATGTGACAATCTCCGTACAGTCCGGTTTGTTCGTCTATGACTATCGCATATCTGGCCTAGGGGGGCGGCAAGCGTCGGGCCCCTAAAAGCGGTATAAGTCGTGTCGGAGCGAAACCCATTACACCTTGAGAAGCTACTGGAAATCCTACCAGTAAATCTTGTTTGCCCTGGCCAGGGACTATGCGTAATGGCTCTCCAAACACAGCGCGATATCAACTCCCAATACCGGGAGAGACGAATCCTATCTAACCGCCACTGCCTCCAAGTGCTTCGGGACTGCACCCAACTGCTACCTATTTGCTCAACTCCTTTAAGCCGTGGTAGGGTAGCAATCTAAGAACAGTGGGAACACACTCGAGGCGAAGCAGCAGTGTCAAGTCTGTAGACTATGCTGTACTCATGTCACCTGGGAACTGTTAACTGACGACGGGTATAATACCAACCAACGGTTCCCTGCGAGTCCTGTCCGGTGTACCCGTAACCCAACGAGCACCTGTATACTATCTCCAGTACAACGTACTAATGGCTGTGGGACAGACCATTTCCCCTGCTGGGATGAGAAGCGTACATACTAGTCTACTCTGGAGTATCGATGCCCTGTCTCGATAATCCTACGACTAGGGACCTGAAAAAGGATGTGCTTGTAGACTACCCAGCCCCCATTAGTGTGACTGCCATCACAACGCTGGTAGTCAAGCAAGATCCTAAGGGCTCTATCAATATGTATTCTCGATATGCTAACATATACACATATTAAGATAGAAATAAACCAAGTAGCATACTACCATGTTTAGCAAGACTTTAATATAACTGTGAATATCCCAAGCTTCCATTAAGTAATCTGCAAGCTAGTATGATACAATAATGGCCCCTAGGGCATATACACTAACAATCTCCCACTTTCACTAGGGCCATGTACTGGCGTATTGAAGACCTATCATCTCGAGTAGCCTCTCGAACTGAATCTGAGATAAGGCCTTAGTGAATGGATCTGCAGTGTTCTCCTCTGTAGGTACTCTCCGGACCTCGATCTCCTGGCGATCTATGATCTCCCTGATCAGGTGATACCACCTCAAGATGTGTCTGGACTTCTGATGGGACCTGGGTTCCTTCGCTAAACCTATAGCTCCGTTGTTGTCGCAATACAGCGGTATTGGATCAACAATGGTAGGAACCTCCTGAAGTTCTGCGAGGAACTTCTTCATCCAGACTGCTTCTTTTGCGGCATCGTAAGCAGCGATATACTCTGCTTCCATCATCGAGTCAGCAACGGTGTCCTGCATGGAACTCTTCTAGCACACCGCCCCTCCATTGAGGGTAAAGACATAACCTGACATGGACTTGGAGTCATCCTTGTCACTCTGGAAGCTGGAGTCGGCAAAAGCCTCGATCTGGAGGTCTTTTCCGCCGTAAACCAAGAACATATCCTTAGTCCTTCTCAGGTACTTGAGAATGTTCTTTACTGCTATCCAGTGCTTCTCCCCTGGGTCTGACTGATATCTTCTTACCACGCTCAGTGTGTAAGCTACATCTGGTCTGGTGCACAACATCGCATACATTATAGTGCCTACCGCAGATGCGTAGGGTATAATAGACATGCGATCCCTTTCCAAATCAGTCCTTGGAGACATCTCTTTGGAGAGGGTGATTCAGTGACAAGCCGGTAAATTACCGCACTTAGAATCTTCCATACTGAATCTTTTCAGTATAGTGTTGATATACCTGGACTGCGAAAGTCCTAACATCCTCTTAGATCTATCACGATAGATCTGGATCCCCAGAATATAAGAGGCATCACCCAGGTCTTTCATGGAGAACCTGTGTGACAAGAATCCTTTGACAGATTGTAGCATAGGAATGTCATTTCCTATTAATAGAATGTCATCCATGTACAAGACGGGGAATACGACAGTTCGTGCTAAAATTTTACTATATATACATGGTTCATCTGGATTTTTGATAAAGTCATATTCTTTGACCGTTTCATCAAAACAGATGTTCCAACTCCGCGATGCCTGCTTTAGTCCATAAATGGACTTAAGCAACTTGCACACTTTCTCGCTGCTCCCATTCTGATTGAAACCTTCTGGCTGATCCATATAGACGCACTCTTCTAAATTACCATTTAGAAAAGCCGTCTTTACGTCCATCTGCCAAATCTCATAATCATGGAAGGCGGTAATAGCAAGAAGGACCCGAATGGATTTCAGCATAGCCACTGGAGAAAAAGTTTCGTCATAGTCCAAACCAGGTCTTTGACGAAAACCCTTTGCAACAAGTCTAGCCTTATAGGTTTCCACCTGTCCATCTACACCAATCTTTTTCTTGAAGATCCACTTGCATCCTATGGGTTTTACCCCATCTGGAGCAAAGTCCAAAGTCTATACTTTGTTGGTGTACATGGACTCCATCTCGGTCCGCATTGCATCCAGCCATCTTACCAAGTCGCCGCTCTGGATGGCCTGCTGGAAGCTAGTAGGTTCATCATTATCAATGACGCAATCCTCTCTATCCCCATCTATGAGAAAACCGTAGTATCTCCCAGGCGGATGAGACGGCCTACTACTCCAGCGGAGGGGTGCGGGAATGTCCTGTTCTTCTTGAACTACTGGTTCTACCAAACTTTCAGTAGTAGTTTGTGGTTCTGGAATTTCTTCCAGTTCTATTGCGCTCCCACTTATTTCCTTTTCTAAAAACTGCCGTTCTAGAAAATGGGCATTACGAGAAACAAAAACCTTTTGTTCCTCTGCGTAATAGAAGAAATACCCCTTGGAGTTCTTTAGATATCCCACAAACTTACACTGTACTGATCGTGCCTCGAGTTTGTCCGCATGCTACTTTTTAACAAAAGCTGGACATCCCCATATCTTCAGATACTGAAGATAGGGTTTCTTCTCACTCCATATCTGATATGGCGTGGTAGGCACAGTCTTGGTAGGAGCCATGTTCAAAATATATGCAGCTGATTCTAGCGCATAACCCCAGAAATATCGCGGTAACTCAGCATTACTCATCATGGAATGTACCATATCTAATAGGGTTCGGTTCCGTCTCTCCGATACACCGTTATGCTGTGGAGTGTATGGAGGAGTAAGCTGAGAGAGAATTCCTTCTCTTTTAGGTAACCTAGGAACTCGGCACTTAAGTATTCACCACCTCGATTAGATCTCAGTGTCTTGATACTTTTGCCGGTTTGGTTTTCTACTTCATTCTTATATTCTTGGAATTTCTCAAAGGCCTCGGATTTATGTTTCATCAAGAAAATGAATCCGTACCTAGAGTAATCATCCGTAAAAGTAATGAAATATGAAAAACTACTTCTTGCATGTGTAGACACTGGACCACATACATCGCTGTGTATGAGTCCTAAGAGCTCGCTCGCTCTTACTCCATGTCCAGTGAATGGAGTCTTTGTCATCTTTCCTTTGAGACATGATTGACAAGTTGCATAAAATTGATATTCGAACGGATCCAAATATCCTTCTCTATGTAACTTAGTTAAGCTTGTCTCATTGATGTGACCTAGTCTACAATGCCATAAGAAAGCCTGATTTATATCTGGAGACTTTCTTTTTAGTGTGTTCTGGACATTGAAAATCTGTAATTGGTTTAATACGTATATACTGTTATCTAGTGTACCGGACCTAATCAAACCATGATTAAGGTGGATGTTAACAATATCGCTTACAAACGTTAAATCATAACCTTCTTTTGATAACAATGATACTGATATGATATTACACGTTAAACTTGGTACACAAAAACAGTTGCGCAAAACCAAAATATGTCCACTCGTCAATCCTAGGTGATAATCCCCTACGGGCACAACACCCACGCTAGCTCCGTTAGTAACCTGGAGAGTCATATCACCAACCTTCAGCACTCTACGGTTTCTCAGTGCCTGCAACGAATTGCATATATGAGATCCTGATCTGGTATCCAATACCCAGGAAGTAGAGTTGATTGACAGACAATTTTCAATTACAAACACACCTGAAGTCGAAGCCATAGCTTGCTTCGGTTCCTGGTTCTTGGCAATCCAAGTTTTGCAATCTTTCTTCCAATGGCCTTTCCTACGACAGTGGAAACACTCGTCTTTTGCCACTACTGGCACCGCAACCTTTGTCTTTCCCTTAACTCCTACCTTACCAACACCGCCTCTCGGTTTGGTAGCGGCCTTCTTTTTCCTTCCTTTGGCCCTGGCCTTGGACTCGGAAGAGGAAGCACCGCGAACAAACATAGTGGGTGTTTCCCTTGCTTTCTGCAAGGTGCCCTCTGCACTCCTCAACATGTTAAGGAGTTCTGGAAGTTCAACTTCTTTTCCTTGAATGATGAAATTCAGAATAAACCGGGCGTAGGTGGAAGGAAGGGACAGAAGAACCAAGTCTGTATACAGCTCGTTCTCTAATGTTGTCCCGAGGTCCGCGAGCTCTTCTATATAGCCAATCATCTTAAGGACATGTTCTCCTACAGATGATCCGACGGCCAGCCTCGACTGAAACAAGTTCTTCGAGGTCTCGTATCTTGCTATACGAGATTGCTCTCTATACGGATCCTTTGTGTGGAGAAATATGGATTCAAGATCCGTATCCTCGTGCCTCCTCTGATGTTCATTATTCATAGAGGCAAGCACGATGAATTTGGCCTTCACGCAATCTAACTTCCAGGTCTTGTGGATTTCCTTATCCGTAATACTGGATTCTGGACCAGGGACAGCAGGTGCCTTAGCAGTAAGGACATTCCCCAATTTGTCATAAGTCAAAGCCATCTTGACATTCCGGAACCAATCTTTATAGTTTGGCCCTGTCAGAATATTTTTCTCTAATAGTAACTTAAGGCCTGTCATGTTCTGGGTTGCTGCAATGAGAGAGAGAGGGAACACTTTAGCATGATGCTTTTGCAAGTTTAGAGTGGTTTTTAGTTTATCTAAACAGGATGGCTCCCACTGTTTCTCGAATCCCTCCTCAAACCAAAAAGGAAGAACTAGTCAGGACTATTCTCACCGTACAATACTTGCTTAACCGTTCAGCCATGCTGGTGTCGGTACTTCGAGGGAGGTTTTACGACGCTTTTGCGAAGTTCCTTAATTAAATAACCTCTATTCTCTGGGGGCGTAGCCCCGCTGACACCTTTCTCGACACCTACTTGGTTTACAGCATTGATCTTAAGTGACGAATCTCCTGATGAGTAGCGGATACTCACAGTAGGACCGGGATCCAAATATCATCGTGTGATAAAGCTGAAGGAATCCTACCACAATTATCACACTCCAAATGGTATGCAACTCTTAGAAAATTTCAGTTTCTTTAGAAATTCCCGATATAAATTTCTGCTCCATGCTCTTATGACCTTGGCGTTGGTCAAAATGTCATAAGTCACATGTCAAGTTCTACCCATCATTATCTTGTTAATTTTAACCCATCCGTACATACTCCTGACGTTGGCCAAATGATAATACGACTGTTCCAAACTAACTCATCTATCTATGCAACAAATGAATACCCAGCAGCTACCAAACACTATGCCTTGGCGTTGGTCAAAATACATAACTTGAATACTACTGAATACCCAAATGAAATGACGGAGGGCTACGAATGGTTTTGGCGAAACCGTGAACGTAGTGAACTTGATATGATCGAAGGAACCTGATAGCTTTTAAAAGGAGTGGTTAAAGCTCCGCAATTTAAAAAATATCTTCTGTTTTAAAATAACCGAGTGGTTTCTTTTAAACTGTTCCAACGATTCAACTTTGGTTTATTTTCTTTGCATTAATATAATGCGTCCCATCAATTAACCTATCATTGCAGAAAACAACGAAAATACAACGTCCTCTTATGCCATCCTTATTCACCACTGGGCCCCGTCATTCACCCGTTAGGTTACTTAACTAATGATAGAGCGGGGGCTGGGCTAGCGCGGGTGTAAAACATAAGTGACGTCTAATAGCTATCATATATAGATATTGTACATTTGTCAGACGCAATAATAGGCATTCCAGATCACAGATGAACATATTGAATTTTCTACGAATCCGCATTCCTTTTGAGCCTGCAAAGAAAGACGGATTACACAGTCGCGATGAATAGCCAAAACCCCACCCTAGACCCCTACGGGTATGGAAAACTACCCGCCTAGTATCCGAAGTGAAGCGGTCTCCCTCAACAATGTGAGTAGGCCACTAAACACTTCAAAGTACCCGGTAGTTTGTGCACCCCATCTTGGGTCTATCCTAGGAGCAGAAAACAGTAAATGAAATAATACAACGGTGGCTACAACCTCAACCCGGATGTGCCCCGCAAAAGAATATTACAACAATTTACAAATTACATTTGAATGAAAGAAACACCCGTCTCACATCCCCGGCTATCCATTCACGACAATCCAACAAGTCCACAAACACAAACCAGTAAAAACCATTACAGAAATGTGCAACCCCCTGCTAACCGACATACTAGCAGTTAGGGGAGGTTTACGAACACATTAAACACATCACAGATATAATCAAGTTAGCCAAACATCTTAGAATTTTGATCAAGCAAACACAAATGATTCTACTCCAAATAATTCTCTGTGCACCTGAAACCTGAGCAGAAACAAAACATCCCAGAAAATACAAAATCAACACAGAAGAGTTACTGGGCAAATTTGGGCTGACTCGGCTTCAACTCGGCCGTGGATCCGCGGCGGATCGCTTTGGATCGGCCGCGGTTCCGCGGCGGTTTGGCCGAGTTACGATCCCAAATTTCTCCAGTAATCTTATAATTCCCTGTTTGTATTTTTAAGGGTCCCTGAAAAATTTTTAGACCCCGTTTTAAAAACGGAAGAAACTTGGTTAATATGATGTTTTTTCGGGTTCGTTTCGTGATTGAATTTCTAACGACTTTGCTAACAAGTTAGTTATGGTTTATCCTGGCTCTGATACCACTGAAAGTCAACGTTAGACACCCCACATGATGCGGGGAGGCGGAATAGGTAAAACAATCATTTTGTTTAAACTAACATCGACTAACTTTACGGATCTTTGCTAAACCCTAACTAACAACAACATAGAAGTGATTAGCTACTATGAAAGATGATTATACCTAATGAATCAAGTCCTCTTGTTCTCATAGACCACCTCCTTGTCGGCTTCCTCGTTGTGATAGAAGATCCACCCGAGAGCTACTTCTCCAAGCTTAACCTCTCACTTGAGGTAACTAGGTTGCTATGAGTGCTAATCAAAGTAACCTAGAGGATATAGAATAGGATTAGGGATCTATTAGTCTTGCTAACTCTTGGATCTCAACACATGAGAGGTTAGGGTTAGTTCTTTGAAGAGAGAGAGCTTGAGGAGAGAGAAGGTGAAAGTGAGAATGATAATGAATTATAACTCATTTTAGAATATATATGAAGCATGATAATTATTAAAATGAATAACATAATAATAATATCAACCATGCTTCATTAACTCTTTTTGGGTGAATCATCTCATGAGTCATTAAGCAATAAATGCTTTATTAACTCATTTAATGAATCACACCATGAGTCACTAATCCATTTAATGCAAATTCCACCTAAGCCTCCAACTCATCAATCTTCTAGAAGCTTCTCGACTAATTACGAGAATGCCCCTCCCATCCCTGAAAACACGGAAATACTGAGACTGTACAAATCCGCTGAGGAGGCTGTTCTGGCTCCGCCTTTGTAACATTTTCAGCGGGTGGAGGAGATCTTTTTAGTACGGCAGTTGGAAAGTTTTTGCGCACCCTCTTAAGTGGTTCAAAGTTGTTCCCAGTTGGAACAGCAGCGTCAATTTCCACCATCGGAGCCGATGGAGTCAATCCAGAAGGGGAACTACCCCCATCTTTCCTTACTCGGCGCTAGTGGCGACGTCGAGCATGCCTTGCAGATGGGACCAGCTCAGTTACGGGGGTGGCTTCATCATGCCCCATGTTCTGGTGAAGGGCTGCTGTGGGTGCCAGCCTATCAAAGACAGACGTCCATTGAGAATAAACGTCCAACCTGTTGAAGATTGACTTTCGGGTAGGGGAAGCACTTGTAACGACCTCACCCACGGTAGGAGTTGGAACAATTAGTCTTGCGAAGACCGACCCTTTAGCAGGAGAAGCCCCTTTGACGACTTCATCTATTGGAGTTGGAATGGCTATCCGCTTCGGGATGACTCGTTCAGGTATTGCAGGCTTCTTCACATGCCCACTTGAGCTTTGTCCTTGTCTGTTAAAGACTGAGGCGCTGGACTTGAATGACCCGTTGAGAGGGGCCATGGTAGTGGTAAGCCGATTAAAGACCGAATTCTTTGGAGCTTCCTGTGACGGCACTGGAGCGTTGAAGCTCATTGGCGGGAGCATGGTCCCGAAGAATAATCCAGTGGTGGCCTGAGTCACTTGTTCCACTGGCATGGCGAAGATGGAGGCCGCTTAGGGCCCATAGGTCACTCCTCCAACGAGGACAGAGTGGGAGTTGCTGTTGCAGTTAGTGCAGCTGGAGGCCATTGCTCTTCTTTTCTGCACGGAGCAAGACAAAAAATCTTAGTATCTCGAATCCAGGGGCAACCACATTAAACCGTGATTCGTTCGCGAACACGACACATGAAGTGTGGAGTGGAAAGAGGAAAAGGTCCCACCGGACGTGCCAGAATCTGTTCGCCGCCGAAAGACGCGACCGGGACGTTAGGACGTCCGGCCTGAATTTAGGGGGGGAAGATGCTATTTGGTTTATCCGTCCACCTCTCCGAAGATGCCAAGTTGATTTATGGAACCGTGCTTCGGAGGTTTGGACGGATGCGGCCGTTGTAGCAGACTTCGTCAGATTCCCCCTCGCTTGTGAGGGGTTTTTGATTGTGGGGACGCTCTTCCCTGCAGGCGCAAGCCCCTGCAATTAATTATGCTAACGCATCGCGGTAACCACTTTCTCCTTCTCCAGATGTTCACTTCGTGTCGTGTGTGTTTGTTTTGCTTTTGGTTGCCCGTGGATTGTATACGGAGACTAATTTATGTTGTCGCCCGTAGGGCGGGGATTAGTCCAAATCCGTATTTTCTTAGATTTGGGTTTGGGTTTGTTTTAAGTATCGTTAACCTCATTTGAGATTAAGATTAACTTAAATGTTTGTTAAGGATACGTTAGTCTAATTTTAGACTAAGATCTACTTAACAAGGTTTTAGGATCATTTAGATCCAACGAAAGAGTATTTGGACTCTATCGTTTTTAGTTTAGGGACATTGCAGTCCATTGGGTTTAAGGACATCGTAGTCTATGAGTTTAAGGACCTCATAGTCCATAGAGTTTAAAGACATCATAGTCTATAGAGTTTAGTTTAGGGACGTTGCGGTCCATTGGGTTTAAGGACATTGTAGTCCATGAGTTTAAGGACCTCATAGTCTATAGAGTTTAAAGACATCATAGTCTGTAGAGTTTCTGGTTATCGGGACCCGCCACCTCTCTGAAGATGTTAAAGAATTACAATGACACATATCAGAGGTGTGAAGAGATGTACCTTTGAACCAATGTTGGTTGGAAGATCTGTAGTCAAGTTTGGGACTAAGACCAATCAAAGAGATTGTGAGCACATGTGCTTGGTTAATCTGAATTAGGGACTTGTGGCCAACTTGGGCTCAGTCCACTCAGTTTTGAATAAAGTGTTGAACACTTACTTGGGCTCGGTCCTTTTTTGTTCAACAATGCTGAGCATTGATTTGGGTTCTGACACCCCTCTTTCTTTTTGTTGTTTTATTAAGTGTTGAACACTCATTATGGAGCTGGGGCTTTATTTACAGAGCGCTTTCTGTTTCCTTGGCGCCCACGTGGGGAGCACGTGGAGCGCTTGGCGCTAAGCGCCAGACTTGGAGCGCTAAAGCGCTTCTTATAAAATAGCGTCCACGTGAGGAGCACGTGGAGCGCCTGGCGCTGAGCGCCAGGGCGCTTCTTATAAAATAACGCCTACATGAGGAGCACGTGGAGCACTTGGCGCTGAGCGCCAGACTTGGAGCGCTAAGGCGCTTCTTTTAAAATAGCGCCCACGTGAGGAGCACGTGGAGCGCTTGGCGCTGAGCACCAGACTTGGAGCGCTAAAGCGCTTCTTTGGCAACTCTGATCAGTTCTGTGCTCTGAGAATTAAATTCTCGGTTTATAAGAAACGTTGTCTCGTGGATCTAAGAACTAAGTTCTTCTTTTATGAGGAGATGCTATGATCTCTTTTGTTTTTATTTATGAGAGACTTTGTCTCATGGATCTAAGAACTAAGTTCTTCTTTTATGGGGAGATGCTATGATCTCTTTGTTTTTGTGAAAGACTTTGTCTTATAGATCTGTGATCTACAAAGAAGAACTAAGTTCTTTTTTTGATGCGAGAGTTAAACTCTTAAATATAGAGGAGATGCCATGATCTCTCTTCTTGTTATTTACCTTGAGAAGAAATTGCTCTCGTATTTGAAGTTTTTTTGAGGTTTATGGGGAGGTTCCTCTGTGCAAGACTTGAAGTCTTAGGTCCTTTATATATGGGAGGCTGATTTGTTGAATCAGTTAAGGAAATCTCTCATTGAGAGATCTCTGATTGATTTGGGGATATTTCCCCCACCATTGGATCTTTGATCCAAGGGGCTCTATCTTACAGAAGACATTTTTCTTGTTTCTAGCACGATTGGGAAAATATTTTCCCATACAGAACTTATTCTGTATCTTGGTGATTTTTAATCACCATTGGATCTTTGATCCAATGGTGCTATGATTTATAGAGCATAATCTTTCTTGTTTAGAAAGATTTTGACGAGTATTTCCTCAATCAGAATTTAATTCTGTACTTTGATAATTTATCATCTTCGTTGAATCTTTGATCCAATGGTGGAGAACATTTAGTTCTAGCACTGGTGCTCTCGTGTTTTGCACGTGAGGCGCTGCCTCAAAGTCTTTCACTTTGGCGCTAGCGCTCTTGTGCTTTGCACGTGAGGCGCCGCCTCAGTTCAAATTTCAAATTTTGAATAGAGCTTTGCTCTCTGATTGGGGGAAACAATCCTATACAGGTCCCTAGTCGTAGGATTATCGAGACGGGGCATCGATACTCCAGAGTAGACTAGTGTATACGCTTCTCATCCCAGCAGGGGAGATGGTCTATCCCACAACCATTAGTACGTCGTACTGGAGATAGTATGCATGTGCTCATTGGGTTATAAGTACACTGGACATGACTCGTAGGGAACTGCTGGTAGGTATTATACCTATCGTCGGGTGGCAGTTCCTAGGTGACATGAGTACAGCTTAGTCCATCGACTTGATACTGCTACTTCGCCTCGAGTGTGTTCCCATTGTTCTTAGGTTACTACCCTACCATGGCTCAAAGGAGTCATGCAAACAGGTATTAGTTGGGTGCAGTCCCGAAGCACTTGAATGCAATGGTGGTTAGATAGGACTCGTCTCTCCCGGTATTGGGGGTTGATATCGTGCTGTGTTCGGAAAGCCATTACACAAAGTCCTTGGCCAAGGAATATGAGATTGGTAGGTACTCCAGTAGTTTCTCAGGGTGTTTTAAGCTACACTCCGACACGACTTATTGCGCTATTAGGGGTCTAACGATTACCGCCCCCTAGGCACGATATGCGATACTCTTAGACGAACAGACCGGACTGTACGGAGATTTCACAGATAAGCTCAATAGAAGTTCGGATGAGTTTGCTCATCGGCCTTCTTATCGACAGATACCTGAGTAGCCGTTACATGCAGCTAGTACCGCTGATGTGCTTGTGGTTAAACCCACTACCAGCGTAGTGTCGAGTCTTTAGTGTCCCACACAGAGGGTTTCCCTGCATCGGGAAAAAGATGTAGATGCCGTATGGTTTTACGGCAGGGCTTCGATCTCATACGTGTACTTGTGCACGTATGATGTTCGGGCGGATAATATTAGTGGGCTTTGGTTTAAGCCGGATCCTAGTATTATATTGATGGATTATTTTCGTCTCTTTGTATTCGAATTTTTCAGAATACGGATATGGGTATGTATATACGGATGAGGGGCATTCTTGTAATTTACTCAAGATTGCTTCTAGAAGAAGACACCTCATTAGGGTTTTTAATCTTTTGATTAAAAGATTAATGATGTGGAGGAAATGAGGTGGAGGTTTACATTGAATGAGGCATGGCTACTTGGTGACTCATATGGTGACTCATGGCATGACTCACTAGGTGACTCATTGAAGCATGACTCACTAGGTGACTCATTGAAGCATGCTAGATATTTTGCAAGCTTGCTAGATACTTATGCTTGTGAATTATTGGTATGCTTCATAAGTCAACAAGAGATAGCCATATTCATTATAATGTTTATTCTACACTCTTTTTTCCTCAAGCTCCCCTTCTTCTTCCTCTAACCCTAATGTCTCATGTGTTGAGAAACCTAGGGTATTTAGAGACAAAGTAATCCATCTATACTCTCTACATCATCTAGGACATCTAGTTTAGCGAACTAGATGCCGTAGTTACCTAGGATTTGAGGTTGGAGCTCGAACTATAGACGTCTTTGACTCGAGGAGGCCGACGAGGGGGCATCGATCCAAACGATCCTTGGAGTTTATGACGAGGAGTAGGACTGCGACAAGAAGACCCGAAGGACATGGTAACGTGAGGTATAACATCCTATCCGAGTAGTTAACCTCATACGGTTTTGTTAGTTAGGGTTTAGCATTGATCTTGGAGTTCAAGTCGGTGTTGCGACACCCGTAAAAATCGTTTTTTACGTATTCCGCCTCCCTACGAACTCGCAGGGTGCGCGACACCTGACTTATATATATATATATATATAGATATAGATATATATATATATATCATATATATATAGATATATATATATATATATAAAGAAAAGAAAATAATTAGTGAGCTTAATATTATTTAATATATAATTATATCAAATATAAATATATGTCATATTATTAAATCAACACTTGATTCAATAATCCGGTTATATCACATATAACCGACTAATATCATTTATCTGTATATCACATTATCAAATCAACACTTGATTCAATAATCCGGTTATATCACATATAACCTAACCGATAACATTTATCGCCGGATTAGAATACGGTATCACATACTCGTATTTAATCAGGCCCCCGCACATATCAGCATATGTGGCCTATTTCGTTTCGCTTGAACTATGAAACTTCTGTGTGGGACTCTAAAGACTCGTCAATATGCCAGCAGTAGGTAATGATCATATCAGTTACCCACAAACCGTCAGCGATACTAGCTTGACGTAACGGCTACCCAGGTATTGCGCGAATAGAAGATCAACAAGTAAGGTTGTCCATACTCCCATGAAGCCTATAAGTAACACTTACCGTACAGTCCGGTCTCTTCGTCTGATATGTCACATATCGAGTCTAGGGGTGGAATCATCAGACCCCAGTAACTTGATAAGTCATGCTGATGTATGGCTTATAACGGTTTGAGAAACTACTGATAACACTTACTAGTAAATCTTATCATCCCTGTCGAGGGACTTACTATTATAGCCAATCGAGTATAGCGCAACATCAACTCTCTATACCGGGATAGACGAAACCTCTCCTATCGCTCACTGCCTCCATATGACTCGGGACTGTACCTAAAATCCACCTGTTTGCACGACTCCTTTGAGTCGGGGTAGGGAAAAAATCAAAGCATAGTGGGAGCCACACAAAACACTATGACGTTCTCGGGTCTACAGACTAACCTGTACCAGTGTCACCAGAGAACTGCTATCTGATGATAGGTATGGTACCATCTAGAAGTTCTTGGCAAGTCCTGTTCGGTGTACCCATTCTCTAATGAGAACTTGTGTACAATCTTTGATGTCAAACACCAATGGTTATGGGATCAACCATTGCCCCATACAAGGTTAAGAAACGTACACACTAGTCTACTCTGGAATATCGATGCCCTGTCTCGATATCCCCTCGACTAGGAATAATTAAAGGATGTGCTTGTAGACTACACAAGTCCCAGTAGTATGATCCGTATCATAGTCCTGGTAGTCAAGCAAATATCCTAAGGGTTATATCAACATGTATCAGAGAGAAAGTCTAATAATACAAGTGTACATGTTAAAATAAAGAGCAACCAGATAGCATACTATCATGTCGAGCAAGAAATTCCTCTCTATATATGTCCAAGCATCCACTATATCATACAATAATTGCCTCTAGGGCATACATATTCCTAACATTTAAGAGGTAGATTGGTACGGAATGTATTAGAAGTGGAATGATATAGTCACTATAATACACCTAACCTGAATATTCGTTGCCGTTGTCCCGTGGGTTATTACGGGGCCTTGTACTCCATATGCCTTAGTCCACGGAGCAAGTTGGACTCCTCTCATATACACTAATATATTCTGTACCAAGCTAAAAACAACTACGTTAGCATAACTAACATTTTCTTTATCGGTTCTATTCATTCTATTTGTCTATTTCTATCCTATCTCTTGGGACTTACCGAGAGCTAGTTCGCTGACGACATTCCTACTTTTTTCTTTCTTTGGAATGTTGTCAGGAGGACCCAACTCTCCAGAACACTCTGTAACACTATAGATATCCATACTTCTTAGAATGGTCGTCTCATATAGTTACATACAAACTCGAAGAAGTCGCTTCAGTCGAGGATGGCTACGGGTTCTGGAGAAATTGAATTGTATAATTCAGTTGTCTCCACTCCTTTACATTCTCTATAGTTGAGAGATCCTTGTATTAGGAGAGTACACCTGTTACGTTTATTGGATAGTTTTCTTTCAAACCTTAGACTGGTGCCGAAAGGTAGGGAAGATAGAAAACCAACTACCATAAGTGTGGTGTACAGAAGTAAGATCTAGAGACATATAAAGGGATTGAAATGAGGGCAAAGGAAATTGCAACCACTGTCGTAAATCTGGGCATTGGATAAGACATTACTAGGAATACCCGGCCACCCCTTGAAACATTCTATGTTTCAGTTTTTCTGTGTAGTTGTAATTGAAAATTGTTTCCCAATTAATTCTGACTCCTGGGGGTGTGTGTGTGTGTGCGGATTGGAATCTCACATCTGTATGTCATTATAGATGCTGAGAAGGAGTAGAATATTAGGAAATGGGTGATTTAATTCACAATATCAGAATTCGTAGCAATTAGTGATATTAGATTAAATCGCCTGGTTTTGCCTAACGGCAAATATTTGGTTTAGAATAACAATTGTTATGCATCAATTTTTAAAATGATATATTCGTATCTTTATTTTATAAAGTAGGATATAATTTTTTGAAAATTGTGTCCTAAACATTTATCTTTATCAGTTAAGGATAAGGTAAAGTGCATTAAATAACGGTATAGTCGTTCTTAACCAAAATACAGTTCTCAATTTACAATACATGGAGTTTGAGTTAGTATACTCTTGGGACTTATACATGGTTATGTATATTGTCCGGTGTCCTTTAGGATAAGGAGATGGCAATCTTATTTAATTCCGGTTTACCTATGAGTTCTCTGGTTTTAGACACACATTCATTGAAATGCCGAGTCCAAAGGCTTTGAGAAGTTTATACGTATAAGAATAAAGTAGAGAACCATACGTTGAAGTATCAATATTTTTCAAAGTGATCGAAAATGTAGATATTTATGCTATGTATTCCATAATAGTATACTTGAGAATTTTGATTCTCTTTCAGATTACTCATCCGTGGGTGCGCTCCTTGATGAGTAATACTGTATGACCTTTTTCCATTTAAGGTTATGCAATGGAGAAAGTTGCATAACATTTTGAATCTGGTTCCATCTAAATTAGCGCTTTTGATTCTATATGGACATAGAATGGTAGCATATCTTATGGTTGTTCAAATATGAAGTTATTCGATTTTTGTTTAAAAGCAAAATCCGGACGAACTCAAAGCACGCTTCAGTAATGGCAGTTTGTGGGTTACCCCAAGCTTTCGCAAGGGTTTAACTTCTACCATTTGCAGGATCAATAGTTGATTTGTTCTTAACTCGCCACCTTTTAATAAAAGAAATTCTTCGCAAAAGAAAGTATTGGGGTATACCAGAGCTGAAACTGATTCCAGAACCACAAAAAGTTACTGAAAAATTGGTAGGACCTAGAGATTCAATTAGACTCGAAAAACCGTTAGCCATTGCTTGAATTTTAGTAGGTAATCTCATCCATCCGAGAGGTACTTCGGTTTTCTCGTAGACGGTGATAAGAAGGTTTGCATCATGGTTATGATGGTCCTACTAGTTATCAGCCGGCCATTGGGAAGTGGAGACTTCCTGATGATGGCCAGATACCAGATATCCAAGTTGGACTCCATGCACTTCAGAAAATTATGGAATTTGCTGGGTGCTCATGAAGGGGTAAAACCCATTAGCAGAAAGTAGTTCTTTTGAGATCAGTGCAAGTGGAAAGGTAGTAACCTACTTATAGTAAAAGGATTTCATCAAATACCCGCTATGGATTGTGATGAAACTTTTTCTTCAATGTCTGTGCTAAAATCCATACGGATATTACTTGTCACTGCTGTTATTCATGACTTTGAGATCTGGTAGGTGGATGACTATAATGCCTTTTTAAATGTGAATTTAGAAGTGCACGTGTATATGACTCTGCCAGAAAGTTGTCGTAATCAGTGGGAGCAGCGGAAGGTGTGCAAGTTGCTTATGTCTATTCATAGACTAAAGCGGCCATAGCGGAGACGAATCATCTATTTTGATGTGAAAGTCAAGGTGTTTGATTTCATCAAAAAACAGATGAATCTAGTAAGAAGGTTGTAAGGAGTATTGTCCTGGGATTTAGATGATATACTCCAGATAAGAAGTGATGTTCCTATACTACAATCGGTCAAACTTTGGTTATCACAGACATTTCTCCACATAAGATCTGGATAATATATCAGAGATTCTGGTGACTTGATCTATGTCGATAATTCTAGATTTGAGAAGTGTCCTAATCCGGATACTTAGACACCACTCTAAAAGGGTTTAGAATGAACGACTCCTAGTGTGGTAGTTTACCAGCAGGTGGTGGAGTCACCCTCTTTAAAAAGATGTCTTCTAGACTGGTTTGGAGAGGAACTCGCATGAATAACATTCCAATTGCTTTGCCAATTGGATCAATCATGCAATATCAAGTACCAGACCAGAAGTTGCTTTTGCACTTAGTATAATAAGCATATATTAATCCTGGAGAAACAAAAAGAAGCGGTGAAGAACATATCAGGATGTTCTCAGGGTGTGGTAATGGCTGCCTCCTTCGGGAGGCGATTATTGGTTCTACCTTCCAAGATGACCTGGATGACAGAGTGGTTGTCAGAGTTATAAGTTTATCCTCTTCGGAGGAGCAGTATGTTGGATGGAGTTCCAAACAGAATACTGAAGTAGACATGGCGCAGGTTGCTGATTATAATCAGCGGACGATGTAGCCCAAGAAATTTGTTGGATAAAGTTTTTCATTTATAAACTTGGTCCCGTCAGGTATCCAGACAAATTCTAAGGCAGGGTATCGCTCAGTTTGGGAAATAGATGATCTCCGCGAAGTTGAGATAAAAAGAGATAAAGTTAGAAACATTATAGCGGATCGACTCACTGAGGCTATTTCTCGAACACACGAGATGTTAGTAGAGAAGTTGGGTATTCGGCAGCACACGAGCTATGGGTATACGATATCGCAATAATTAGCCTTAAGTGCAAGTGGGAGATTGTTGGCTATAGTTCCCTCAAGGCAATTATTGTAATTGCAGATAGGCGATTACAGTAATTGAGGGAGGATCTATACAGATAGAACAGTCTTGCTCGATATGATAGTATACTATTTGGTTTGATTTTATCATGTATGCGTATACATTTTATTACGTGTTGTTAATACAAAATGATATAGCCTTAGGATCTTTGCTTGACTATAAAAGTTATGATGGCGGTCATACTAGTGAGATCTGGGTAGTCCATAAGCACATTCTTAAATGTCCCTAGTCATGGAGTATCGAGAATGGATATTGATACTCCAGAGTAGATTAGTGTATACGTTTCTAGACCCCGATGAGAGATGGTGGCAGGTCTCACAGCCATTGGTGTGCTGCACCTAAGATTGTATACATGTACTCAATAGAGGTGAGTACGACGGACGGATTCGCCGAGAACTTCTAGATGGTATTATACCTATCGTCAGATAGTAGTTCTCTGGTGACATGAGTACAGGTAGTCTGTTGATCTGAGATCGTCATTTGTCTCGTGTGAGTTCCTACTGTGCTTAGATTGCTACCCTGCCACGGCTATACTGAGTCGTATAAACAGATTTTAGTTGAGTACAGTCCCGAGCCATATAGAGGCAGTGAGTGATCGTCAGGGATTCGTCTCTCCTGGTATAGGAAGTCGATGTCGCGCTGTGTTCAGTTGGCTATCATCATAAATCCCTGACCAGGGTGGATGGGATTTATTGATTGTAGATCAGTAGTTTCTCGGTGGGTGATGAGCTTGACACCGACACGACTTATCGGGTTATTAGGGGTCTGACGTTATCCACCCCCTAAACCCGTTATGCGATACCCTTAGATAAAGAGACCGGACTGTACGGATATTGTCACTTACAGGCTCTGTAGGGATACGGATGAGTTTGCTCATCGGCCTTCCTTTTTTTCAATACCTGGATAGCCGTTACGTACAGCTAGTGCCACCAATGTACTTATGGTAAACCCACTGCTAGCGTATTGTCTAGTCTTTAGAGTCCCACACAGAGGGTTTTCCGGTTCAGGCGAAACGATATAGTGTATGCATACTTTGATACGCACTCAGGCTCAATTAAATACGTGTACTTTATACACGTACTTTAATTGGGCATTTTGTTAATACTAGCGGATTTGAAAGATAGACGGATTTTATTTGTGAGCTAGTATTATATCTCTCATTTTCTCTCTTTCTTTTGGTATTCGTATTTTTATACGAATAGGGTATTTGTATTTTGATACGAATACGGTATTTATACGAATACGAGTATTTGTATCTTAATACGAATGCGGGTATTTTTATCTCAATACGAATATGGGTATTCGTATTTTTATATGATTACAATATTCGTATTTTGATACATATTTGGTTGTGTGTGTGTGTGTGTGTGTATGTATATATATACATATAGTGTGTGCGTATTGTCGAGTTTTTAGAGTCCCATACAGAGAGTTTCCCGTTTCAGGCAAAACGATGTAGTGTGTACATATTTTGATATGCACTCAGGCTCGATTAAATACGTGTAGTTTATACATGTACTTTAATCGGGCATTTTATTAATACTAGCGGGTTTGAAAGATAGATGAATTTTATTTGTGAGCTAGTATTATATCTATCATTTTCTCTCTTTTGGTATTCGTATTTTTATACGACTAGGGTATTTGTATTTTGATACGAATACGGTATTTATATGGATACGAGTATTTGTATAAATACGGGTATTTGTATCTTAATATGAATGCAGGTATTTTTATCTTAATACGAATACAGGTGTTCGTATTTTCCTACGAATACGGTATTCCTATTTTTCTACGAATACGATATTCGTATTTTGATACATATTTGGTTGTGTGTGTGTTTATGTATGTATGTACACATACACATTCCACTCACCTTAGAACCTTATTGAAGAGTGTGGATGCGTAAGTCATTGGGGTGACTCTGTAACACCCTAGTACGGTTATACGATATTAATTGGTATTTTAATACATACTTTATATTTCTTCTATTTTATTCTTTTGGGTTGCGAGTGATTCGAATATTAGCAGTAGTTATTCGACCCTACCCGCATGTGTGAAACCTAGTATGGTGCTAGATTATATCTGATATTTATCAGTAAACTGAATCTATGTGAATCTAGTATAATATATATATATATATATATATCATATATTTAGATCATGATAAATCTTTTAGTAGACACAAGTTAAAGATAAGTTGTATTATTGCTCTTGATTACTGATAGACAGCCGTAATGTGACTATTGAAAGATATTTTCTTACCGTAGGTAGCATGATTGGCTTTATTACTTTCTCGATTTTATGTATTTTGAGAAGCGGGGCGTGAAAAGTTTTGTTGGTATCTAAGCCATAGGTTTTAGGTTAGCAGGGGCTTGGTTCAATTTGTAGTTGGGCATGGTACCCAATACATTGTCCTTAAGACCCAGAATTTTAGGAACATGTCCTGCCACATTATTGTCTTGCCATTCTAATTTTTGAATCTTATCCTTCCCTTAAACTCTTTTATCTCGACGTTTTGAAAATGACTTTGCATCTCAGCTTAGAATCCTCCAGATTCCTTATAACGACTCTGAATTTACTGTACGGAATTTTCCAGTTTAATATACAGAAAATGAGTTATACAGCCTAAGTTTGAGTTATAAGTAAATTTTGTTAAATAATAGCAAGAAACAACTTGTAGCTCACTGGTAAAGCCCTTGCACTGCTGTGACGTGGCCCCTGTGTTCGATCCCCATCAGACACATTATTTTTTTCTGATTTTTCTTTTTAACGTTTTGGAAGCCCAAAAGATTGCATGTGCAATACACAGAAAAATGAAAAATCAAACATGTGTAAAAGGGTTTAAATACTGCTTTGATCAAGTGGGACGAATCTTGAGACCCAATTCACTAGATCGACCGGCGAAAATGCCATCATGGCCGGCACCAACGGCTGAGTTGAGTCCAATTGTCCCCGGGCTCTACACACTTGACTCTTCCCCTACCCCAAACTCCCCTGCACTGTTTAATTTCCCTGCAATCAAATAGAGACCCTTCATTTCACAATTTTAATACATTTTAATTCCAAAACCCCAATTTTACATTATAAATACCACCCCGTTTCCCCCAATCAGAGCAAAGCTTTGTTTAAAATTCAAATTTTTAAAATGAAGCAACGCTTCAGATGCAGCGCCAAGTGCATTGCGCCCTAAGCAGCGCACCACATGCAAAGCAAGTGGGTGCAAGCGCTAGGTGTGCTGCGCTCTAAGCAGCATACCATGTGTGCGCTGTGCTCCAAGCAGTGCACTACGTGTCAAACACAGGTGCTCTAGCGCAATGTGTGCTGCTCTTTAAGCAGCGCACCACGTGTAAAGCACGGGTGCGCTAGCGCTGGAACTAAAAGATCCCCACCGTTAGATTAAAGATCTAATAATAATGATAAATCATTAATTAATCAGAATTAAATTCTGTTAAGGAAAGATTCCTCAAAATCTTTCCAAATAACAAGATTGTGCTCTGTAAATTAAAGCACCGTTGGATCAATAATCCAATGGTAAATAAAAACTACCAAAAGACATAATAAATTCTGTATGGAAAGATTTTCCAATCTTGTTAAAAACAAGAAGATTGCCTTCTGTAAAACAGAAGCCCTAGAATCAAAGATCCAATGGTAGGGAAACATGCCCAAATCAATCAGAGAAAGATCTCTTTAACTGATTCAACAAATCAGCCCACCCTATAAAAAGGCCCCTAGACTTCAAGTCTCAGATATACAGAAGAAAAAGAGAGAGAGGAAAACCTCCCCAAAAAACTTAGAGAAATTCAAAAAGCAAGCTCTTGCAAGAAGATTTTCCTTCAAGGTAAGAATGAATGATGATGAACACAGAGATGAAATCATCTCATGATTAAGAAAGAAGAATTCATTTCTTTAAAAAGATCATAAATCTACAAAGACAAAAAGTCTTTGACAAAGAGATCAAAAGATCTGATCATAAAATAAAAGAAGAACTTACTTCTCACAGATCATGGATCTATAAGACTAAAGTCTTCCTCAAAGAGATCATGAACATCTCATTATAAAAAGGAGAATAATTCAATTCTCTTAAGGATCATAGATCCATAAAGGCAAAGCCTTTCATCAATATAAGAGATTGAAACAAAAATAAGAACGGTTGTTCTTAGATCTTGAGACAAAGTCAGTTTTAAAAAGCTCAGATCATGAAATTGATCAGATGCGCTTTGCGCTCTTGAACTGTGCTTCTGCGCTCTCTAGACTGGCGCTCAGCGCCAAATGCGCCACGTGTCAATCACATTGCGCCAATTAACAACTAGCGCTTTGCGCTCTTGAAATAGCGCACTGCGCTCATGGGCTGGCGCTCAGCGCCAAACTCACCACGTGTCATTCGCGTGTGCGCCACTAAACTAAAAGCGCAATGCGCTCATGAACTAGCGCTCTGCGCTCATAAATTGGCATCATGCGCCCATCATCTGGCGCTTAGCGCCAAACGCGTCACGTGTCCCTCACATGTGCGCTACTTGGCAGAAGCGCACTGCGCTCTTTGACTGGCGCAAAGTGCCAAGCGCACCACGTATTGCGCTGACAGAACATAAATTGTTCTCTAATAAATCCCAGAGCTATGATTGAATGCTCGGCATTCAATAAAAGACAAAATCATTGTCAAGATAAAAATCAATGCCCAGCATTGTTAAAAGGGCTAAACCCAAATAAAAGCTCAACAACCCAAAATAAATGTTAAGACATTTTTAACTTGATTGGACTTAGCCCAAGATTGGCCATAAGTCCTCAAATTCAGATTAATTGAGCCCGCATGCTCATAAATCTTTTAACAGATCTTGGTTCCAAGTTGGACCACATTCAACTAAAATTGGTTCAAGGGTACATCTCTGAACCCCTCTGATAAATGTTGTTGTAATCCTTCAACGTCTTCAGAGAGGCGACGGGTCCCGACAACCATACATTTCACAGACTATGACGTCTTTAAACTGGACTGTGAAGTCTTTAAACTCATGGACTATGATGTCCTTAACCTTGACTGTGAGGTATTTAAACTCACGGACTATGTTGTCCTTAACCTTGACTGTGATGTCTTTAAACTCACGGATTATAATGTCCTTATCCTTTACTGTGATGTCTTTAAACTCACGGACTATGATGTCCTTAACCTTGGACCGAGATGTTCTTAAACTAACGTTGGACCACCATGTCCTTAAACTGGTAATCGACCGCAATGTCCTTAAACTAAACAATAGAGTCTAAATGCTCTCTTGTTGGATCTAAATGATCCCGTTAAGTTGATCTTAGTCTAAAATTAGAATAACGTATCCTCAACAAACGTTTAAGTTGATCATAGTCTCAAATGAGACTAACGTATCCTTAAACCCAACCTAAAACCCAAATCTAAGAAAATACGGATTTGGACTAATCCACGCCTTACGAGAGACAACATAAATTAGTCTCCATATACAATCCACGAGCAACCAAAAACAAAACAAACACCCACGACACGAAGTGACCATCTGGAGAAGGAGAAAGTGGTTACCGCGATGCGGTAGCATAATTAACTGCAGGGGCTTGTGCCTGCAGGGAAGTGCATCCCCACAATCAAAACCCCTCAAATGAAGGGGATTCTAACGAAGTCTGCTACATCGGCCGCATCCATTTAAACCTCCGATACATGGTGTCATAAATCAACTTGGCATCTTCGGAGAGGTGGACGGATAGCACCAATTAGCATCTGCCCCGAAATTCAGGCCAGACGGACCCGCGCGGTTGCGTTTCCGTGTTTCGGCGGGGAACAGATTCTGGCATGACCGGTGGGACCTTTTCCTTTTTCCACTCCATACTTTGTGTGTCGTGTTCGCGAACGAATCGCGGTTTGATATGGTTGCCCTTGGGTTCGAGGTACTAAGATTTGGTGTCTTTCTCCGTGCAGAAAACGAAAGATCAATGGCTTCTACCTGCACAAAATGCCCCAGCTGCAACTGCAACTCCCGTTCCGCCTCATCTGGAGGTGTGACTTACGGACCCCAGGCGGCCACCCTGTTCACGATGCCGGTGGACCAAGTAACTCAGGCCACCATTGGGATGTTCTTTGGGACTATGATCCCACCCATGAGCTTCAATGCCCCGATGCTACCGCAAGAAGCCCCAAAGAAGTTGGTCTTTGATCGACTTACCACTACCGCGGCCCCTCTCAACGGGTCGTCCAAGTCCAATGCCTCAGTTTTCAACATACTGGGCCAGAACGCCAACAAGCCCGCAATACCTGAAGCAGCCATCCCAAAATGGATAGCCATCCTGGCTCAAGCGGACGAAATCATTGGAAAGGCTTCTCCTGACAAGAAGTCGGTTTTCACAAGGCTGGCCACTCCGGCTCCCACTCCAGGTGAAGTCACCTCTGCCCAGAGGTCTGTATTCGATAGGTTGGACATTACTTCTCGGCGAACGTCAGTCTTCAAAAGGCTGACACCGGCGACAACCCTCCATCAAGACAGGGGGCATGACGATGCTATCTCCATAGCTGAACCAACTCCATCCGCATGACATGCTCGACGTCACCACTGGCGCCGAGTAAGGAAGGCTGGAGGCAACTCCCCCTCTGGGCTAACTCCGCCAGCTCCCATGGTGGAAATCAATGCTGCTGTTCCAACTAGGAACAACTTTGAAACGCTTAGGAGGGTTCGCAAGAACTCTCCGACTGCCGTGCTGAAGAGATCTCCTCCACCTATGGAGATTACTACAGAAAAGAAGACGGAGCAGCCCCCTCAGCGGCTGTCCTCCAAAATTTATAAAGTTTGGCGACAGGTCCAGGAATTGGTGATTAACCAGGACTACTCTTGCTGGCCAAAGAAGCTCAAAGCTTAACAAGAAAAGAGCCATCTCGTAGTACCACAGAAGACGTCATCCGTTTGGGTGCCCGCTGCAACGGCACCCTCGACTTTAACTGCTTACAAGAGAAGGAGGCCAGAGAAAGCCCCCGTGAATGCGGCAAACCGCAAGGACGTCGAATCTAAACGCCCCAAGTCTGGGGGCATGATGGTGAATACTGTTTATATGGCTTGCGGAAAAGAAGAAAGCCGTGCTTCTATGGGTCATTGATTGTTAGAGTACGAGCGTGTTCAAGTTCTAGTTTAAATACCGCAATCAAGACGGTTTCGCACGTAGCTAGCCGGTTGAGTACGGGTCGTCCGTAGGGAGATGGGAATCTTTTTCTATGTGTTTTTCGACGAGTTAAGTCCGGTTGTTCAGATTTTTGTTTGTAGTTATCTAAGTGTTGAGTTGATATTTAAAGAGAGCATGTTAGGGTTAGGATTAGGTTAGTTTGAATTAGGAGTCTCCACATCTTTCGTTGCCCTTCTTAATATCATGTTACGGTAATCAGCAACAACGGGGATTAGCACGACTAGGAAGGACTTTGCGAGTATAAGCTAGGCTTTCCAACGCATAAGTCTTCCTTTTGGTGCTTGTCCGTCCGTTCTTGGCTCTTAGCCATAACCTCCGGTTAATCCAACCACAACCGGTCTTACTACGGAATCACCGCTATCATGTAGGATAGGGTGCCGTAAGGAGCGGATTGTGGTTGGATTAACGGGAGTCGATTTAAGCTGTTGGGCAAGGAAAGAGTGAGAGAGATTTCCTTCTCTCAAACTTCCCTTATCCTACCCTAACAAGAATGAACTACTCATACGTCATAATACGGAAAAATAAAACAACACAAAAGAGGAAGATAGAAAGAAGGAGATTAGAAGAATACGACTAACTGTTTGCGACCTCACCTTGGCGAGGATCAAGCGTAAGTATCATTGTCGTATGTAAGGATAAAGAAAAAAGAGAAGAAAGAAATAACAAGGAAATAACAACAACTACTTAACGAATTAAAATTACAACAAGCATAAATATAAGGAGACAAGCATGATAATAAAATGGTCTTCTTTATTCATCACTCTTCACTCAAAAGCTCACTTACAAGTTTAATGGAGAAGAGGTGAGAAGAGGAAGAAGAACATGTAACTAAAACCTAGCAAAAAGAAATACAAGAATTGGACCTCCTCTTCACAGAATTCTGGGGTATTTATAGGGTGAGAAATGAGAATCTAGGGCAACAATACGGGGCCATATGAAAAGACCAGAGTGCCCCCAAAATTTCTGCGCAATTGGCGCCAAGATGGCCGCGGAAGCGCGGCCAAGACCCCCCTTTGGCCGCGCTTCCGCGGCCGTTTAGAGGAATTGGGCTTGGGGATTTCTTGTGGTGGCCTGATCTGCAGTGTACTTCATTCTGATACATATATTTTCTCAGTTTGGCTCCCCGATTTTTCCAGAATTTCTGTTGAGGGAAAGGTGGACTTTTTGTCAAGATTTTGTCATGATTTGCCTCGAGCTCCGCGTAGATCTCTTGGATTTTGTGCTACCATTGAGCCTTGTGCATGAGAATGACATTGATTTGATCTTTTGTCTTCCTATTGATATCTGGCAACATACGGATGAAGAGCAGAGACCGTGTTTTTATCTGTGGTTGGCAGGAACCCGGATTCTTTCGTGTTTTCCATGAATTTCACCGTTTTGGAACCGAGAACCTGTATCCTGCAATTGACTAGCAAACACGGCTCAAGAGTATCTACGGATATGCAATGTGATAAAAATTGGGCGGTATGAAAATGCAAAAATCTGATATGAACAAATACCCCCAAACTTATCATTTGCTCGTCCCGAGCAAAACCAATTATTCAAAAAAAATAAAAATAAAACGATAACCGCACTTTCGCAGGGAACGCGATTGCACTGAGCACGTGCAACAAGCCGTTAAACCTCTAGGTGTCCCTAGTAGGAGGAGTGTTGTCTCCTGAGGGTTTTCAGCGGATACTACCCACAAAATCCCGTCAAGCTAGTTTATAAAAATAACTAAGATTCAAGCCCCTAAAGTTTTGTTTTAGAAAATAACAATTCTATAATCCTAAGTCTAGACCATCGAACCTTTATTTTTCACACCTCGCTTCTTATTCAACTACAGATTTTATATGTCTTTACGTGCAGTGCAAATAGTGTCGTTAAGTTCCCGAAAGGTCGAATAAAGTCATTATGTCACACAATAAAGCCCAGATAACAATTTTAAAAGGATCACTTAAGTTTTATAGAGAGTTAAGCATTTTTCAAGTTTCGTTTTCCAGTAAGGTTTCAACTTCAGAATTTCTATCTTCCTTAACAGGAAACTAAGTCGTATTTTTCACTCCACCTTATTCTTGTTTTCATTTCATACACACCTCTGTGAATGTGCAATAGTCTTTATCATAGAGTAAAACCTTCATATCTCCGTTAAATTTTTTATAAAAGCCTGTCTTTTATCAAGATTATTCTCACACAAAGAACCATTAGGAATTTTAACTCGGAGAGAACACTTGCTTGACTTTGTTTTTAAAACTGGACTTTCTAGGCTTCTTAGCGAGCTTTGGGCCAATGCTCCCAAACCAGTTGGTTTTAGGGCATTAGGTGTAGAAACACCCCAGCGGACTTAATTACTCAAGTTACCTAGGTCCAAAAACAAAAGACAGTTTGGCGTGAAAATCAGATGATTTAATACGAACGGAGATATAACCGGCAGTTCAAATATTTTTTGGATAAAAGATGTGTCTAGTGGGTTTGGTATGTAATCATTCCAATCAAGTTTTAGATGGGTTATTTTTCAGACTTAGCTCCTATTACGGCATCAATAACATTCCTTCATATTCGCTTTACTTCATAAACTATTCTTGACATTGCTTATTTCAGAACAAACCTATTTGATCCTCAGAAAATCATTTATCTGTTTAAAAGTTCAAACATGAAAGACTTGTCATCTAATTCCCAAAATCTTACGACACGTGTAGTGTGATGTAAAGACGTATATCAGCTATAGTTAACTTCAAAGGAGAGTTATCTTTCAGGTTTTCAAAATCCAAACAGAAGATCTAGTTATTCCTATTTTTTCAAACAAAAACCGTCGAATGTTGAATCAGAGTTCTTTCATAAGCTAACTTGACAAAGAAGTTTTTATATTTTTAGAAAATTTTCAAATTTTTATGGATTTTATGGATTTAATATGCAGATGCAAAATATACATATGAATGCGAAGGTAAGAAATGCGTACCGAGCGTACCCCCAAACTTAAACTGGACAGTGTCCTCACTGTCGTTGCATGAAGAGATCAGTTTGAAGGTTCAAAATTGTCGGTTAGTGATACACAAATTTTTATTTGTTTTTGTTTTTAAAGAAAAGAAAAAAAAGAATATACACAAATATAAACAAAATGGTTTGTACATACCCCCAAACTTATTTGGAACAGTGTCCACTGTTCTTGGCTGGAAAACCGAAGTTTGGAGGTAAGCAGAGGAAGATCAAGCAAGGTAAACCGGCTCCTGTAAGAACAGGAGCTCCTCTGTTGGTTCGGCGCTAAGGTACGGTTTGCATCGGTGTCCATTTACCTTGAAGAGTGAACCGTCCTTTGGATTTTCCAAATCCACAGCGCCGTGCGGATACACATTCCGCACAAAATACGGCCCTTTCCAGCGAGATCTGAGCTTTCCAGGATGGAAATGAAGTCGGGTGTCGTAAAGCAGTACCTGCTGACCAGGTACGAAGGTTTTGCGCACAAGGTGTTTATCATGAAACACCTTCGTTCGATTCTTAACGACAACCGCGTTGTCGTAAGCCTCATCCCTAAGCTCGCTCAGTTCGTTCAACTGCAGCTTCCGATGGCTGCCCGCGTCCTCAAGAGACAGATTCAGCTCCTTTATCGCCCAAAACGCGCGATGCTCGATTTCGACAGGTAGGTGGCAGGCTTTTCCGTACACAAGCCGATAGGGAGACATGCCAAGGTCGGTCTTATAAGCGGTTCTAAATGCCCAAAGGGCATCAGTGAGTTTCAGAGACCAATCCTTACGGTTCTTGGAAACCGTCTTCTCCAATATCTGCTTGATTTGCCGATTTGAAACTTCGGCCTGCCCGCAGGTTTGGGGGTGGTAGGGCGTAGAAAGCTTATGATTAATGGAGTATTTCCGCATTAAGGCTTCGAAAGTTTTATTGCAGAAATGACTTCCATTGTCGCTAATGATCGCTCGGGGGTGCCCAAACCGGGAGAAAATGTTTTCTTTAAGGAACCTAACGACAACCTTGTTGTCGTTAGTCCGGCTGGGCACAGCCTCGACCCATTTAGAGACGTAATCAACAGCTAGAAGGATGTACAAGTTCCCAAAAGAGCTGGGAAACGGCCCCATGAAGTCTATCCCCCAAACATCGAAAATCTCCACAACCAAGATCGGTTGGAGCGGCATCTCGTTCCTCCGGGATATCCGGCCCATGTGTTGGCACCGGGAGCAAGTCTTGCAATAATCGTGAGCGTCTTTGAAAAGTTGTGGCCAGTAGAAACCACATTGCAAGATCTTCTCAGCTGTCTTTCTGGGCCCAAAATGCCCGCCACACGCTTGATCGTGGCAAAATGACAGCACACTCTTGAATTCCTCATCAGGGACACACCGACGAATAATCTGGTCGGGACAGTACTTGAACAAGTAGGGTTCGTCCCAGTAAAAGTGTTTTACTTGGGATAAGAAGCGAAGTCTGTCCTGACTTGACCATTCGGTCGGTAGTAATCCTGTGGCCAAATAGTTCACAATATCTGCGAACCAGGGTTCGCACGATACTGTCAAGAGTTGTTCATCCGGGAAAACGTCATTGATCGGAATTGGAAGCGAAGGCGAAGAAGGAAGTCGTGAGAGATGATCGGCAACCACGTTTTCACATCCTCGTTTGTCCTTAATGACAAGGTCAAACTCTTGAAGCAAGAGGATCCAACGGATTAACCGAGATTTGGCATCTTTCTTCGCAAAAAGATGGCGCAGAGCTGAATGGTCAGTGTAGACAATGACTGGAGAGCCGATGAGGTAGGGCCTGAACTTTTCTAAAGCAAATACAACAGCTAAGAATTCCTTCTCAGTTGTTGTATAGTTAAGTTGGGCGTCGTTCAGGGTCCGACTCGCGTAATAGATTACGTGCGGCATCTTGTTGATGTGCTGTCCAAGGACAGCACCGATGGCAAAGTCGGATGCATCGCACATAATCTCGAATGGGTGCGTCCAGTCAGGGGAAGAAAGAACGGGAGCAGAAGTGAGTGAGCGTTTCAGTGACTCGAATGCAGTCACACAGCTCGAGTTGAAGTCAAATGGTGTATCCTTGGCCAGCAAAAGAGTCAAGGGCCTAGCAATCTTGCTAAAGTCCTTGATAAACCGTCTATAGAAACCGGCATGGCCAAGGAAGGCTCGGATATCTCTGACGCAACGGGGAGGAGGCAGATTGGAAATGACCTCAATCTTTGCTTTGTCAACCTCTATGCCATTTTGCGAGATGATATGTCCTAAGACAATACCTTCGCGCACCATGAAGTGGCATTTCTCCCAGTTCAAAGTGAGATTCTTTTCCTTACATCGGGTAAGGACAGCGTCAAGATGCAGCAAACACTCGTCAAAGGAGTCGCCGAAAATGGAGAAGTCATCCATGAAAATCTCCAGAAATTTTTCCACCATGTCCGAGAAAATTCCCATCATACACCGCTGGAAGGTAGCGGGCGCATTGCATAACCCAAAGGGCATGCGTCGATATGCAAATGTGCCGAAAGGACAAGTGAAAGTGGTCTTGTCCTGGTCTTTTTCGGCGATGGGAATTTGATTATAGCCAGAGTAGCCATCAAGAAAACAATAGTACTCATGTCCGGCCAATCGTTCAAGCATTTGGTCAATGAAAGGTAGCGGAAAGTGGTCTTTCCGCGTTGCGGCGTTGAGTTTTCTGTAATCAATGCAAACTCGCCACCCAGTTTGGGTGCGAGTAGGGATTAACTCATTCGCCTCGTTGGTGATGACCGTGATGCCCGACTTCTTGGGGACAACGTGAATGGGGCTAACCCACTGGCTATCAGAGATAGGGTAAATGATACCACTATCTAGACATTTGACGATCTCCTTCTTCACAGCCTCCTTCATGACTGGATTAAGACGTCTTTGTGGATCCCGGGCTGGTTTGGCATCATCCATCAGATGAATGTGATGCTCAACGATCAGGGGACTGATCCCCTTGATGTCCGCCATGGACCAGCCAAAAGCTTGCCTGTTGCTGTGTAAGACCGTGAGAAGGGCTTTCTCTTGCTCGGGAGCTAGAGAAGCCGAAATGATGACAGGGAGGGTCTCGTTCTCACCTAAGTAAGCATACTTAAGGTGAGACGGCAACGGCTTGAGTTCGAGCGTTGGAGGTGAAATGATGGAAGGCAAGACTGGTGCAAGGGTCTCGAACTCAAAGGACTCCAGCAAAGGTTCAAAACGAGTGTAGGCAACCGAGTCGGATGGTTCAGGTAACTCATCCGAAAAGTCGAAAGATTCAAACTCGGGTTGTGTGCGGCTAAGATCGTTCAAGAATGTGAAACACTCGTATTCGTTGTCGGGCGCAGAAGCAGCAGCAGGTTCGAAGAGAAACGCACTAGTGGCGTCAAGATTATCGTGTTCAAACAGAAACTCCTCGAATTCACACTCTTCTGGTGTGATCTCCTGGATCGAGCAAACATCCAGTATATGAGCATTAGGTTCGGCGGGCTGATTCCCCAACCTAAAAATGTTGAGTTCAATCGTCATATTTCCAAAAGAGAGGTTCATTGAACCATTGCGACAATTGATCACAGCATTTGAGGTTGCGAGAAATGGGCGACCGAGTATCACCGGAATTTGATTCCGGGGGTTAGCTACAGGCTGTGTATCTAAGACAATGAATTCGACGGGGAATATGAAGTCCCCGACTTTTATTAACACATCCTCTAGCTCACCCCTAGGATGGGTGATCGATCGGTCGGCCATCTGGAGAGTGCAGTGGGTGGGTTTCAGCTCTCCGACGCCTAATTGCTCGTATACTGAATACGGAAGCAAGTTAACACTGGCACCAAGATCTAATAGTGCGCGGTTGATGTTCTTATCCCCAATAGTAATTGAAATCGTAGGACAGCCAGGGTCCTTCCGTTTTTGTGGTAAAGATTGGGTAAGGGCATCACTCACAGCACTAGCCAAGAAAACTTTCTTGGGTACCTGAGACTTCCTCTTTTTCGTGCACAAGTCCTTTAAGATTTTCGCGTAAGATGGGACTTGTTGGACAGCATCTAAAAGAGGAATGTTAATGTTAACTTGCTTGAATAACTCCAAAATCTTCTCCATTTGTGGATTTTGTTTGTTAGACCTCAACCGGTTTGGAAATGGAATATTTTGAAAATTGGTTGAGTCTAATGCTGGAGGAGGAGATTTTGGAGTTGGAACGGATCCCAGAATAGGTGTTTTCGTGGAGTGAGAAGTGGGTCCGTTCAGAGCAGACGAAGCGGAAGGAGAGCCTGTTAAAGAATGGAGAATAGGCTCAGAAGACGAAGAAGAAGAAGAAGAAGAAGAAGAAGAAGAAGAAGCAGCGGCCGGGGCATCATCGTTGATCCGTTTGCCAATGTTGTTTTGCAGCACCCTCCCTGATCTCAGTGTGGTCACGGCACTCACATTATGGTTTTGTTGTTCAAGAGCAACATGTGCATTATGTGGGTGGCCGGGATTTGGAAGTGGCTGGGACGGGAGCTTCCCCTTCTCTCGCTCGCTCAAGGCCGCGTTCAGCTGTGCAATCTGGGCCTCGATGGTCTTGATGCTTTGCCCGTGTGCGGCAGTGTGTTGCACTAAAGATTGAATCAAAGACTGGATGTTGGCGGTGGATTGAGTCGATTGTTTAACAAATGCCTCCAGACTTCGCTCGAGCGAGGAAACCTTATCAGTATTTGACGGAACAAAATTGTTTGGTGGAAAAGAGTTGTTCGGTGCAAAGTTGTTTGTCTGGTTTTGGAAGGGTTGGGGTTGGAAGGGCTGCTGATACTGAGTTTGTTGCTGCGCTTGTTGTTGCGGCGGAGGGGCCCTTTGGAAATTGTTGCCCTGGAATTGATTCTGATTCTGATTCCAGGCGATATTGGGGTGGTTCCTCCAACCGGGATTATAGGTGGAAGAGTATGGATCATTCCTCGGTCTTTGCTGGAAGGCAGCATTAACCTGATCCTGTCCTTGCGAGGGTGGATTGTAAGGACACTCTTCGGTCAAGTGGGAAGGATCGGAACAACAAGCGCAGATGGTACGAAGGGGGAGAACAGGTGTGGGGGCAGGAGCAGAAAATTTGCTCTCTATCGTTTCAAGCTTTCGTGTTATTGCAGCCATTTCAGCTTTCATCGCAATAGAGACATCGAGTTGGTGGATTCCTACCCTAGACTGACCGGTAGAAGTGGAGGTAGAAGAAGAAGAAGTCGGTCTGGTGCTCTCCCACTGTAGCGTTTGCTCCGCAAGATCGTCAAAGAACTGCCACGCTTCCTCATCAGATTTGGATAGGAAGTGGCCCTGACAGATGGTTTCCAGCAACTGCTTCGTTGCTGGGTTCAGTCCCTCGTATAAGGTTTGGCAGAGTTGCCATTTCTCTATACCGTGGTGAGGACACTGAACAAGAAGGTCTTTGTACCGGTCAAAGCACTTCCAGAAGGGTTCAGAAGGAAGCTGGGAGAATTGGTTGATCTCATTTCGAATTCTTGCGGTCTTATGATTTGGATAGAATTTTTTTAGAAACGCTTTAACAAACTTGTCCCAGCTGGTGATTGAGTGGGAAGCGGTGCTATACAGCCATTTTTCAGCGAGATCGCATAGAGTGAACGGAATGACCCGTAGGCGTATAGCATCGTCCGACAGCTGGGTGGTTTTCATCATGGCACAGACATTTTGAAATTTGTTGATGAAGATATAGGCATCTTCAGATTCAAGCCCATGAAAACGTGGAAGCATGTTGATGAAATGGGGCTTAATTTCAAAGTTGTCCCCATTGGCCGGAGGAAGAGAAAGGCAGGTGGGAAGTGCAGAACGGGTGGGGTAGAAACGATCCTGGAGCGCGATTCGCTGCGGCGCTACAACAGGCGGAGGTGGTGGGAGATTGGTCTCCGTAGGAGGTGGAGCCAATCCAGCGGTGGTCAAAGAGATGTTCGGATTAAATCCCGACATCGCGGAAGAAGAGGTTGGTGAAAGTGAAGGTGAAGGTGAAGATGTATGAACAGAATTCCGGTCAACGTCGGAGTTGGCCGGCAAAGGAAGGGGTGAAAGAGGAGTGGACGGAGTATCGACTTCGGAGTCGATCGCGTAGTCGGTCGCGACTAACGTAACGCGGACTAGACGGGCGCTAGTGTCCCGAGTCCAAGCGGACATACACTAAACGAGTTTAGTATAGTCAAAGCGGAGAAGGTGAGGGTAAGAAAACGTCAATGGAGAAAGGCGATGGGTGGTGGGTGAAAATGGTTTTGGCGACAAAAGGGCAAGTTTTTATAAAAGTTTTTGATTTTTTCTTTTTTATTTTGTTTTTAGAAAGAGATTTACAGAAGTATGTACGGAAATACGGCTTAAGCAATCACAAACAAGATATGCACAATCACACCTAGATCTAGGGTAACCTAGGTCTACTAGACCTGCTCCTGAACTTGATTGTCGAAGTTAAACAGTGTCGAGAAACGGGCTTAAAAATACACTGATCACGAGGCCAGGTAAGTACAGAGATAAGGGGAGGTTGTCCAACGCTTTCGCGAAGTTCCTTAATTAAATAACCCTTTCTCTTTCGGCGGTTGCGCCTTTAACACTTTCCTAGACACCCTGTAAACAATATACGGTTAAGCAAGGTTCTGAACAAGGTTTATCTTCTCCTAATGAGCGCGAAGTCCTTAGGGCTGAAGTCTAGTATTTTTTAATTTACAATGGACAATGCATATGCTTTAGTGATTTCCGGGGTCCTGGGAAGGGTGATGAAATCCCCACCCAATCTGGATTGGTTTCAAGCCCCTTAAGTCCGTATTAAAGAATGCAAAACAGTAACAAATCAACTGCAAACAATTTTTATTTGTGGCGCAAAGAATCCTGCACAAGAACAGTTTATTGGAAGGGGGAGAAGAATTTGCGCAAAGAAGCCTGCAGAAAACACAATTTATTGGAGTCCAGAGGAGTGGAGTGGAGAAGAGGAGCTTACCCAGAAAATTTGGCACAGAGAACTCCCCAAGTGGCCGCGGTTCCGCGGCAAAAGAGCCCTAATGCCGCGGTTCCGCGGCTGTAAAGAGGATTGGATGCATAATTTTTCTTGTGTGGGTTCTGTTGGGTGTCCTCTTGTTTTCTGGATGTTCTGAATTTGAATTTACTCACTGTATCTGCTCCAGATTTTGACAGTAGGCCGTATGCTTCGTTTTTTTTTTCGTCGCGGTGTAGCTGCGAAATGTGGGTCTATCTTCCCACGTCTTTGGCACTGTACTTGAACTCCGTATTTTCAACGTCTTGGCCACTGAACTCGAAACTTGTATTTTCCTGCACACTTGCACAAAAGCTAATCAAAAATAACAAGATGATTTTTTTACAAAGTATATATTTTTTTTGTTGTTTTTCGGTTAGAGTTATACTTACAAATTAACCCGAAATTTCACAAAGAAACAAACTACCGTCTCCCCGGCAACGGCGCCATTTGATTGTTAGAGTACGAGCGTGTTCAAGTTCTAGTTTAAATACCGCAATCAAGACGGTTTCGCACGTAGCTAGCCGGTTGAGTACGGGTCGTCCGCAGGGAGATGGGAATCTTTTTCTATGTGTTTTTCGACGAGTTAAGTCCGGTTGTTCAGATTTTTGTTTGTAGTTATCTAAGTGTTGAGTTGATATTTAAAGAGAGCATGTTAGGGTTAGGATTAGGTTAGTTTGAGTTAGGAGTCTCCACATCTTTCGTTGCCCTTCTTAATATCATGTTATGGTAATCGGCAACAACGGGGATTAGCACGACTAGGAAGGACTTTGCGAGTATAAGCTAGGCTTTCCAACGCATAAGTCTTCCTTTTGGTGCTTGTCCGTCCGTTCTTGGCTCTTAGCCATAACCTCCGGTTAATCCAACCACAACCGGTCTCACTACGGAATCACCGCTATCATGTAGGATAGGGTGCCGTAAGGAGCGGATTGTGGTTGGATTAACGGGAGTCGATTTAAGCTGTTGGGCAAGGAAAGAGTGAGAGAGATTTCCTTCTCTCAAACTTCCCTTATCCTACCCTAACAAGAATGAACTACTCACACGTCATAATACGGAAAAATAAAACAACACAAAAGAGGAAGATAGAAAGAAGGAGATTAGAAGAATACAACTAATTGTTTGCGACCTCACCTTGGCGAGGATCAAGCGTAAGTATCCTTGTCGTATGTAAGGATAAAGAAAAAAGAGAAGAAAGAAATAACAAGGAAATAACAACAACTACTTAACGAATTAAAATTACAACAAGCATAAATATAAGGAGACAAGCATGATAATAAAATGGTCTTCTTTATTCATCACTCTTCACTCAAAAGCTCACTTACAAGTTTAATGGAGAAGAGGTGAGAAGAGGAAGAAGAACATGTAACTACAACCTAGCAAAAAGAAATACAAGAATTGGACCTCCTCTTCACAAAATTCTGGGGTATTTATAGGGTGAGAAATGAGAATCTAGGGCAACAATACGGGGCCATATGAAAAGACCAGAGTGCCCCCAAAATTTCTGCGCAATTGGCGCCAAGATGGCCGCGGAAGCGCGGCCAAGACCCCCCTTTGGCCGCGCTTCCGCGGCCGTTTAGAGGAATTGGGCTTGGGGATTTCTTGTGGTGGCCTGATCTGCAGTGTACTTCATTCTGATACATATATTTTCTCAGTTTGGCTCCCCGATTTTTCCAGAATTTCTGTTGAGGGAAAGGTGGACTTTTTGTCAAGATTTTGTCATGATTTGCCTCGAGCTCCGCGTAGATCTCTTGGATTTTGTGCTACCATTGAGCCTTGTGCATGAGAATGACATTGATTTGATCTTTTGTCTTCCTATTGATATCTGGCAACATACGGATGAAGAGCAGAGACCGTGTTTTTATCTGTGGTTGGCAGGAACCCGGATTCTTTCGTGTTTTCCATGAATTTCACCGTTTTGGAACCGAGAACCTGTATCCTGCAATTGACTAGCAAACACGGCTCAAGAGTATCTACGGATATGCAATGTGATAAAAATTGGGCGGTATGAAAATGCAAAAATCTGATATGAACAGTCATCGACCGCTTACCCGATCGATAACGAAGGCTCAGGAACAACAGCAGCAGAAACTTCAGGAGATGATGACTGCAATGGCCGCACTCACCGGGCCAAAAGAAAATCCAGAGACCTCGGAGCAGCGTCGGGAACAAGAAACTGATACCGAGTTCCTCCGAAGAATGCTCGGGAGGAAAGAAAAAGAAGCTGTGGAGCAGGAAGCCAATATAAAACGAATGGCTCTTTTGTTCCAAGACATGGCTGGGATGATATTACAGCTGGAACCACCAGCTGAAGACCTCCCGATTATCATTGAAGACGATAGAGGGGAGACATCGAACCCTCCTCTGGCTCTTTCAGCAGCCAAAGAGGAGACCATCCCCAAAGCTGCCCTGGATGATTACATCACTCAGCAGATACAAGCTCACCAGGCGAATGAAGCGGCCGGCCAAATTGTTAAAACTGGGCGACCATATCCAGGTTGGTATAACCAAATAAGGTACCCACCGGGATATACGATCCCTAAATTTTACGTATATAAAAGGATGGGAAATCCGCATCAGCACGTCGCTCAATTCAGAGCCTTGTGCGGCAACACCGGGGGTGACGATAAACTTCTGCTCCGCCAGTTTGTTGGTAGCTTGTCGGAGACGGCATTCGAGTGGTATTCTGAACTTCTAAATGACTCTGTCAAGACATTTGCGGAGATGGAACTGCTGTTTACGCAGAGATTCACGAGCGCTAGCGAGCCTACCCCGATTACCGCATTAATTAACTCCAGGGTAAAGCCAGGCGAAACTTGGGTACAATACGCAATACGGTGGTGAAATTTATGGTCAAAATGTGAGCATCGCATCGAGGAAGCGCCGGCAGTGGGCATGTTCATGGGCACCCTAGACCCTCAGGCAACTATTTCACAATTCATGATGTTCTTCAAGCCGACCACGTTCCAGGCCTTGATCGACAAACTGGCCCATATGGACCAGATGGGTCATAGACCGTCTCCTTCAAAGCCGGAGCCGCGGAACGAAAAAGGTAAAGGGAAGGCGACCTTCGTTGCGAATACTCAACAGCAGCCCAGTGGCCCAAAACTAACTGATCGCCTAGACGAGAGGCGGCAATTCTATAATGAGAAGATGAAGCGTCCTTATTCGTTTCCCTGGGACAAAACGAAGAGATTGTTCGAGCTAGCGGTGCGCAACAGGCTCATCCATCCGCCGAATCCAAAATGACCGTTGCAACCTGGTGAGGCTAATAGTCCCAATTATTGCCCTTACCATCAAACGGTAATCTATCCAATTGAAGATTGCTTCGTCTTTAAAGGCTGGATCGAAGACTAATACCAACAGGGCAAGTTTGCGCTGTCCGAGAATTGGAAGGTGAACCCGCTACAGCCACACGCTCCCAAGAAGACGGACACACCGGGGGCATCATGCTCTTTCATAGAAGAAGCTCCATGGGAGGTCGTTCTTTCAGCCAAGACTAAAAGAATGCTGAAGGATCTCCAAACATGCCCGGCGATCAGGTGGAAAAATCCACTGGAACCCGAGATCATCGAGGGAATGCTAAAACCGCGTCCAACTCCAAAGATTAATGGTGATAGTCAAAACACCCACACCTAGCCATCAAAGTCTTAGAAGAAAAAGAAGAAGACCAAAAAGCCCATGAAGCCTGGTGACAAGCGCACAGGCCTGCAAAAACAGATTGACGAGTTGGAAGAATATAATCAAAGAGCGCGGACTCCAGTCACACTCTAAAAATTTCTTATCCACGTCCTTGAGGACGGAGATGATGACAATGGAGAAGACTCGTCGGATGAATCTGAAGATTATGTGGAAAGTTGCCATGTGATCTCTCACTCGTCGATAGACGATGAAGAAGCTCCTTACACAAAGAAACTGGGGGCAAATCTTGAGTCGGAACTTCTAGGGCCATCAGACGAAATGATTGATGCATTCCTGGATGAGGCTCTTCTTAAAAGCAAAGCTGCTCGAGAGCATGAGGTGGCCATATTTGAAAAAGCCAAACGCCGGCGACTGGACGAAAAGGTTGGAACACTCCCGCCAAATCAAAGTACATCCGCCGCAGATAAAAGCAGGTCCAAGACGAGGAAGATGTTCGCCAAAACCATATCGATGGAAATGAAGCTGCCGCCCTCCGAAGGAAACACTCTTGGTGAAGCGGAAACACATCCTAGCTACTGCTTATATCATCGAAAGATTGCGCACCCTACCGAAGAGTGCAACGCTTTTAAAAGCTGGTGGCAAGGGTATGTTGCTCATCGACAATATTTCAAGCGAATGAAACGCAAAACTCGTCGGGAGCAAAGAAACACGACCGAGGAGTATAAAAGAACTACCAGCAACTGCCGCATGGTCAACGCTAGGGGATCGCAAGTTCTCACCTTCGGGAGCGACTCTGACGAAGAAATGACTCTTGTCCCACTCTTCAAAGAATCCACGTCAGGAAAAGAGGAAGAACCGAAGAACTGCGAGAACATTCAGCTGCGCAATCACACGCTGCCTGAAAAGAATCTCGGACCTGAAAACAAGGGATCCAATAACAAGGATAAGGGGAAAGAAAAGGTTCCTGAGGATATCGCCCTAGATGATCAAGTCGTCAAAGAGCTGACAGCCAAGGACCCGCCAAAGAAAAACACGGTGGACTACAATGTTCTGGCACACTTAAGGAAGCTACCTTCACAGCTAGGCATTCTCGATGCCCTCTTGCTATCAAAAGAAGCAAAAGATTCGCTGATCAGGGCGCTACAAGAGCCCGAGCAATTCCAAGCTTTCCTCGCCGAAGAAAAGATGAAGGACAAACTGCAAGAAGTGCACACAGCCGACATCACCTTCGGCGATGAAGATCTCCTCCTCGGGACATGCCAGCATAACCGTCCCCTTTATGTCTCCGGATACTGTCATGATATCAAGATAGGCAAAATCCTGGTTGACAATGGGTCCTCCGTCAATCTCCTCAATATAAGAGTGTTGAAGGAAATATGCATGAGCGTTCAGCACCTCACTCGTGATAAAATCACCATCTCCGGGTTTGACTCCCAGTTATCACGGACGCTCGGGTCTGTGATACTGACGTTGTGCTTTGGGCTACTCGTCACGGACATCAAATTTCACGTCATTGACGCTAAGACATGTTACAATGCTTTGCTCGACAGGCTCTGGTTACACGAGTACAACATTATCCCTTCTACACAACATCAGTGTATGAAGTACTTCAAGGATGGTCTCGAATACACCGTGACAGGGGAGTTGAACCCATTCTCCGTGAATGAAGTCCGAAAGTACGAAGATGCAAAATACTTCCTGCCTGATTTCGAAGACACGGAAAGATGTCGCAAATCGGAGGACAAGAACAAAGCTATCACCACTATTCCGTTCTTTGGGAGTGATACCGAGGGGGAAGAAGAAATAGTTTATTCAGGGCCACCCCAATGCAACAAGCCGGGACCGTCCACCCCTATACTGGTCTTCGGCAGCGACTCGGAAGATGAGTTCAATGCCATATTCTCTGCTCGGCCATCGATACAAGCCTTCGCTGATGAAGATCAAAGTTTGCAAGTTGCCATGGTTCCGTAAGAGCATTACAAAGAGCTCGACGCATTTAATACCTATAATGTGCAGGAGCTGCAGACATTCTACGTCCCTCCCAGGTGGAGAGATGAAAAGGCAATCCTCTTTTATCGATCCACAGAAACCAAAGTGGAGAAAGAAATTTGGCATGGTGCGGATTCTACACTTGACAGGTTCCAGCCCATCCGTCTGCCCAGATATTACACAGACGGATTAAGGAGACTCTTGAGGCGTCAAGGCATACCCTTCAAACAGAATGCTCGACAAGCTCGGTTCTACAACAGGATCTGGAACGTCTCCAGAACTCAGCTGAAGTTGCCCAATAGGAGAATGGAAACGATCGGACTTGGATATGTTCAATCCAAGAAACGGGAGCTATTCCGCTACTGCTACGTCATACATGACTTTGATGAAGAAGGAGATGCTCTGTGGGAAGACGCTAACCCTGAACCAGAACAAGCTCCCGCCGTGAAAATGCCAAGTCCGTCGTTCGAGGAACACATGGACAAGCTTATAAGGGAAGCGGGTCAGAAGGTTTGAGACGATCATAATCGCGAAATAGCCATCTACGAGAAAGACAAGACGCAGCGCCTCCTTAAGCAGGCTGCAGAAAATGACGATGCCCTTCGTCACCAGCCCGTCATACAAAAGGCCCGACGCAGAGGTAAAAATAAACCAAAGAACGGGAAAGGCTTTCAACAGCAACAAAGCGAGACAAAGAAGCCACACAATCGAGAATCGAGTAACCAGGATCCGTCCCTTATAAAGAAGATGGGTCGGGAATATTATTTTCCCCAAGATAAGACAAAGAAGATATTTGATCTCGTCGTAAAGTATCAGATGATGACACTCCCGGAGTCCAAGCACCCCGAGCAAGCGAACGATATCTCCCACCCAGACTATTGCTCTTATCACCGAGCAATAGGACATTCTCTCGAAGACTGCTCCACATTCAAAGACTGGCTAGAAGACCAGTATCAGCAAGGCATGTTCGCTCTATCTAGCAGTTGGAGGGTAAGCCCGCCATAGAAGCATGAACCGAAAGGGACGCATATAGCGAGAGTAGAACCAGATCGTGCCTCGAGCTTGTCCGGACTATGCTTTTTAACATATGCCGGACACCCCCATATCTTGATATACTTGAGATATGGTCTCTTCCCGCTCCAAATTTCATATGGAGTGGTAGTCACAGACTTAGTTGGAACTCTATTCAATAGGTATGCTGCTGATTCTAGAGCAAAACCCCAGAAGGAAAGTGGCAACTCAGCACTACTCATCATTGAACGCACCATATCTAATAGCGTGCGATTCCTCCTTTCTGATACACCATTATGCTGAGGTGTATAAGGCGGAGTAAGCTGAGAGAGAATTCCATTCTCTTTTAAGCATTCAAGGAAACTGGTACTTAAGTATTCTCCACCTCGATCAGATCGAAGTGTCTTGATGCTTTTACCAGTTTGTTTCTCTACTTCATTTTTATACTCCTTAAACTTTTCAAAGGCCTCGGATTTATGTTTCATTAAGAACACATGTCCATACCTAGAGAAGTCATCAGTAAAAGTGATGAAGTAGGAGTGACCGCTTCGTGCATGCGTAGACATTGGACCACATACATCACTGTGTACAAGTCCCAAAAGTTCTGTGGCTCTTTCTCCGTGTCCGGTGAACGGAGATTTGGTCATTTTTCCTTTGATACATGATTGACAAGTTGCATATGATGAATATTCAAACGGATCTAGATATCCATATTTATGTAATTTAGTCAACCTTGTTTCGTTTATATGACCAAGTCTACAATGCCATAGGAAGGCTTGATTTGAATCTGGAGCCTTTCTTTTAAGCGTGTTTTGAATATTGAAAATTCGAGGTTGATTAAGTATGTATATGCCGTTTTCCAGTGTGCCATACCCAATCAGTTCTTGATTTAGGAGAATGTTCATGAAATTTCTTTCAAGCGCAAAATTATATCCTTCATTAGATAACAAAGATACTGATATAATATTACACAACATACCGGGAATACAAAAACAGCTGTACAACACTAAAATATGCCCACTAGTCAACCCTAGGTGATATTCCCCTATTGCAATAGCATCTACATGCATTCCATTGCCTATCCGGAGAGTCATATCACCTGTCCCCAGTGCTCTACTATTTCTCAGATCCTGCAATGAATTACAGATGTGAGAACCTGAACCGGTATCAAGTACCCATGATGTAGAGTTTACTGAAAGACAATTTTCGATTACGAACACACATGAAGCAAAAGCAACAGCTTGCTTTTTGTCCTTGGCTTTGAAGGCCAAACAATCCTTCTTCCAGTGCCCTTGCTTGTGACAATAAAAGCATTCGTTCTTTTCTGTCTTCACCCTTCCTGTCTTGTTCGTTCCCTGCACCTTCTTGACCCCACCCTTCGGTTTGGTGGCTTTCATCTTCTTCTTCCCTTTAGCTTTCGCTTTAAATTTAGAAGAATATGTTTGGCCAACATACAGAACGGGGGTCTTCTCCTGTTTCAAGGAGGTCTCTGCTACCCTCAACATGTTGAGGAGCTTTGGAAGATCAGCTTCCATTTCGTGCATGTTGAAACTCAGCACGAACTGAGAGAAGGTGTGGGGAAGGGACTGTAAAATCAAGTCGATGTACAAATCATTCTCTAGCATGCATCCCAGGTTTGCGAGTTCCTCAATGAGGTTGATCATTTTGAGGACGTGCTCTCCTACAGGCGATCCTGGAGCCAACCTCATCTTGAAGAGTTTCCTTGAGGTCTCGTACCTCGCGATACAGGAGTGCTCCCCATACAATTCCTTGCAATGGAGAAAGATGGATATAATATCCATACTCTCGTGCTGTTTCTGGAGTTCATTGTTCATGGACGCCAGCACGATACACTTAGCTCGCTCACAGTCTAGATCCCAGCTTTTGTGAACTTCCTTGTCCACAACTGAGAAATCTGGTCCTGGGATAAAGGGAGGAACAGCGGTGGTAACATATGCTACTTTGTCATAAGTCAGTGCAATGTTGACGTTCCTTAGCCAATCTTTATAGTTCTGCCCGGTCAGTATATTTTTTTCAAGTAATAGTTTTAGTCCTGTCATTGTAGCTGCCAGAGAGAGAAAAGAAAACACTCAGCATATGCTCTTGCAAGTTTAGATTGGTTATTAGTTTATCTAAACAGGATGGCTCCCACTGTTTCCTCAAATCCTTTTTCAAAACCTAAAAGAAGAATTAGTCAGGATTTAATCACACGTCACAATACTTGCTTAACCTTTCAGCCAGGCCAGTGTTGGTACTTCGAGAGAGGTTTTCCAACGCTTTCGCGAAGTTCCTTAATTAAATAACCTCTTTTCCCTGGAGGCGAGCCCCTCTAACACCTTTCTGGACACCTACTTGGTTTATAGCATTGATTGTTAAGTGAGAAAGTTTCCCGAGAGTAATCCTACTCATCAGTGGGATCGGGATCCAACTATCATTGCATGATGCCCTAGATGGAAGCCACTCTAATCACCACACTCTAGAAGGTATGCTAAATCTGCAAGTTTCCTTTATGTTTGAAACTCCCGATATGGTTTTTACCCCAAGCTCTTATGACCTTGACGTAGGCCAACAAATCATAAGACGCAAGTCAAGTTCTACCCGTCGTTGTCCTGATTAATTTAGGTACATCGTACATGCCCTTGACGTAGGCCAACAAGGCTGTACGTCTGTCCTATACAAATGCATCCATCTATGCAACAAATAAGCAAACACACTGCTACCATACACTGTAATACCCGGTTCTTTTTATACGCCTAAAATCCGTATTTCTCTTTAAACCATAAATTTTGTTATTTAATTATTTTAAAGAAACCCCAAACCCTAAATCTTCACTTTTTCTATTCCCATAATTCACTCAGCCCACTTCTTTAATTAAGACCAAGCCCAAACTTTTTCCTCAACCCGTTTCATTTTTAAACAAATCCCATTTCTCTATTTTTCTTCCCCTCATTTTATTTCAGCCCCGGCCCATACCTTATAGTATTTATTCTTTGTTTTTTCTTTCAATAAGCCAGCCCAGCAGCTTCCAGGCCCACTCCTTTTTATTTTCCCATTTAATTTCCTTTTAAAACCCCGGCCCGTTCTTCCTCAGCCCACTCTTTTTCATTTATTAATTGATTAACTTTTATCCCAGGCCCGGCCCACGCTTTTCCCTCTCACCCGCTTCCCCAAACCCGACCCGCACCCTATACCTCCCTCTTCCCCAACGGTAACCTCCCCATCCCGCTTCCTTCGCCGTAACCCACGCCGCCTCCTTCACCCCCGCCCCCGCTCGCGCATGCATAGTTACTCCCCACGACGCGCAACCCTCACGACCCCGTCTCCCGCACCTCACTCTCCTCTTCACCACCCTTCTTGCTCCGAGCCCCCTCACTCCCGTTCTCCCTCTCTCGAGCCCACGCCTCCTCCGTCGCCATCACCCCACTCCGCCGGTCATCTCGTCAGACCCTCATCACCGCCCTCATCTCCTCACCACCCTCCCTCGACTTCCTCCTCCTGCTCACCAAGCACCCACCTCGTCGCCGCGACCCACCGGAGCCACCGCCATTACTTTCTCCTTCCAAGCACCGCACCCGAGCTCCACCCCCTGCACCCTCTCGCCGGCGGGCCCACTGCACCGTCGTCGACCCCATCATCATCATCATCGCCGTCGCCATGATCTACTGTCACTCCCCCTCTCTCTTCCTCTGTCTCTCTCTCTTCTCTCTCTCTCTCTGATCCCTGATCTCTCTCTCCCTCTCTCTAAAAAAAAAACTCTCTCTCTCTCTCCCTAACTCTCTCTCTCTCTAAATCCCTCTCTCCACGCACCCGAGCTCCACGCTCCTCACCCATCTCTATCTCACCGCAGTTGCACCCTACCACCGGTCAAGACCACCGCCTCCACCTCACGCCATCACATCCTTACTGCTGCGCAATGCCACCATCGTGCCCAATCCATGCCCACTGTTGCCGCCATCTCCATGTCCCGCAGTGCCCAGACCATCTTGCCAGATCCATGCCTCGAAATTTCATCAATCACTTGCAATCGTCCCAAACGCCGCAGTTTCAGTCGCCGTCGTTGCCGTCAAGCGAAGCTCGAGCCGAGGCCAATGTTTGTCGTATTTGCGCCGTGATCGCGTTGTGCTATTGCAATAGACCGCGTCGCTGCCGTGCATCCCTGAGACGTTTCCAGGCAAGTTCTCTACTTACTACATGCTACTTTATGATAATTACAAGTTACAAATCGTGTATATCCCATGTTTTACTTTTCTGTTAAATATTACGTCGCAACTGTTCGATGCATGTTCTCAATGGAAATAATCATTTAAATTGGCGGAATTCAATTGTATAATTTGGCCTGTATGGCTATGAATCTAGTATGTGAATTTCGCTGGAAAATATGACCGTTAACGACTAAAATGACTACCCCCAAGTTTACTCGTAAAACTGGAATTTTATTGTATTTGAAAACCGTTAAAATCACCATAAATTTTATACTTACTGGAATGATGCCTTCGAGGGATCAAATTGAAGACGACTCGACGAACTTTAACCCTATGCAAGTTTCTACTAGTTTCTATACTTAAACTGTGACAATATTTGGATCGGAGTGCGACTCTGGACTGCAGTCCAGAGCGACTCTATTTACTGTGTGCTGTCCCGCAATGAACACCACCCTGTTTCCTTAACTCGTAGGTTGCGGAACTTCACTGTTTATTATAGGTGAATCTGTTAGCTAGATAACACAAGTGGTTTCATTCTGTTTCGTTATCGTTTGTTATTTAATCTGTAATTTAAAAGATGGGGACGTATAACAGTCCCAACAGAATCAGAATTGACATACTAGTATTAAACAGTGTATATCTCCTGACGTACAGATGCGATTGAGGGTCCGTCTATTGCGTTGAAAACCTAACTGAAAACCCTAGCTTTCGTTCAACTGTAGTGTCTCTAAAATCTGTAACCAACTAGGATTAAAATGCATTGCAAAATGGACTTCCGATTCTGAAACCGGATTTCCAGCCGTGAACGCTTAAAATGAAATGGCTATAATTAGTGATCCTGGAACCCGATTGGCATGAAACTAAATTCGATGGATAGATAACTGAACATACTATTTATTCCCCGTTCATCGTTTCGCTAAACTATAACCGTATGATTTATAATAAATCGTGCAAGTGGTAGAATACTGTTTTATGACATCCTAATCATACTTTACATACTGTTTACGCATCATATTACATATGTCACTGCATTGATAACTTAGTGATAATGTGCATACCCAGTGTTAGGTATTAGTGATGATTGTGGTAAGTACGTTAGTGTTCGTGTATCAGTGATTAAGTGAAAGTGATACGTACTTGTACACAATCAGTGAACCTTATGATTCTATTGCATTGTCGACGGCTGTGGGACGCGTGTATGTGTAACTATAAGTGGTATGGGACACTTATGGAAGCTCTTGCACGGGTGTCACAGATAAGGCACCAGACACTGCCATTTATCTTAGGTATTAGTCGGGACGTGCTTGATGGAGGTCCTGCCTCCATTTCTTGCGCAGACTTGTCACAGACCGATTGGTATTTGAGGTTATGGTTAGCGTTTGATGTAGACCACAGGGTGTGGGGTAGTTTGAGTATGAGTTCAACAGAATCTCGGGAGTCCCATGCCGGCTTATATATTTAGAGAGAGATATGGAGATTTATAGGGTACATGATTATTACCGTGATATACATATTGGGCCCGTGGTCCCTTACCCTTGGGTTCTACCCTTGGGTGGAGGACACTCGTGAGTGGTTGACTCTCACACTTGGACTGACGATAGGCTTAGTGATCTGTACAGTGAGACTTAGAGACTGATAGGGATGATAGTATCGATATACATACTTACTGTGTTGACATACGTGGCATATCATTCTATTGCTTTTACTGTTCCACTGCATTGATTACTGCACGTTCATACCTGTACCGTCATTAATTTACTGTTATATATATTTATTATCGCTGTTAGAGTTATCACTTGTTTATACATATTATATTGCTTTTGTGTCGCTCTGACGACCTGAGTATGCATGCTCAGTGTGAGGAGAAGATTTAGCCTGGGCCAGGACTAGACGTACATCACAGACATCTTGATTAGCTATCCAGGGTTATACCTTTTGTTTCCCATCAGGTCAGTTCTTTATATTGTTTCGTTTCAGTTACTGCATTTCTCATTGCCTGCGCATTATTTACTGATTACCATGTAAAGCTAGAAGCCGAAGTGTGACCACGGTAGGATGTTTCCTTGACCGTAGGAGCATGGCTGGCCTGGTCAACCCCAGAGCCCTGGCTTTGCTTCGATTGGGATTGCAGTTTTCCGTGTATAGCTTGGCAATCTAAGATATTCCTTGGTCTGGGTTGTAAACTTGTCATTCTTGATCCATATTCACATCGAGTATTCTGTTATCCATCCGCTAGGGTTTCGGGTGACTTGGCAAAGTTACGTGGTTGTAATTGTGAACTACATCATAGTTACACTACCGTACTCTGTTTAAGTGACTTAGAGTCATACAGTTGATTTTCCACTTATAATGAATTTCATCACATCTGATATTCTTGAATCTTTGTCCAACCCATATTATATCTTGATTCTCATAGCTTGTGCCTTATATCATCCTCAAAATTATTGTTTCAGGATCATGTCTTCCAACGACTCTTCATCTATCTTCACTCCCCAGATTCAGACCGTTGAGATTCTGAGTGTACTGCAAGGTCTGAAGGAAGCCCAGGAGCGAACGAATGATTTGTTAGCTGAAGGACTGAGAAGGCAGGTGAATCGGGCACCAGCGGGAGCCTCAAATCATAAAGGGATCCCCGTTAGACGAGGAAAAAAGAATAAGATGAAGCGCTAATTTGTTTTCCCGCGACAGAAGCAGCAGAAGACCCCATGTTGTAGGTACTGTAAGAGGCCAGGACATCTTCAGAGGGATTGCGGATCCAGCGAACATCTCATCAGCGGTTGCCCAAAAAGGAAAGAGCTGCAAGGAGGAGACTCGTCCACACTCTCCACTCCTGCCAAGTGATGATGATTGCGTAGTTCGAACTTCGAGGATAAGGCGGACCCAGCCCAGGATTCAACTCGCGTGATGAGAATGCAGTGGCCTAGTAATCGAAGAAGAGTTATCACGTTTTCTGCTTTTAATAAAATGTTATCATCCTCTTATAAATATTTCTTTTCGTTTGAAATCTTGTATCCGTCGAAATTTTAGTTGAATGCAATAAAAACTTTGAATTGTAATATATATATCATTCTCTTGTCTTTCCCCCTTATTCATACTATTCATTATCACAACATTTCTATCCTGATTTTTCAGTTCCTGCCACCGCATATTTTCCTATACTTCATACCCTGAGCTATTTTCTTGATGTATTCCACTGACTAATCATGACTCTTTCCTTTCAGACCATGGCCCACCCTGGAGCAGTACCGCATCTAGATGAGGATGCACAGTCATGCGTTTCCTTAGACCGCACACTGATGAGTTCTGATGATGAGATCAACGATCCCCAGGTCAATGTCGGAAACAACAATTCAGAGGACGAAGGAGCAGCCGCCCCCGAGTTTGTCATGATAGGCGATTCCGACGAAGAGGAAGGAGACCCTGAAGAGAACCCGATAGAGGAAGACTCCGAGGAAGAACCGATGGAAGAAAATCCAGTAGAGTAAAATCCCATGGAAGAGAATCCAGGAAAAGAGAATCATATGGAATCAGACCTCGATGAAGAAGCTCTATCCGAGGAAGGAGGACCAGAAGATCAAGACCCTGCTGTGGAAGAACTCCCAATGGAGGTCCCCGCGAAGCGCTATGGAAATGGACGTCCCTACCTGAGTGCGTGAGCCTACCGCAACCTGCTGAATCTCCACAACCGCGACTGACGGGATTCCTTTTTGATGTTGTCTTTCTGGCCAAATAAATCTGTGTATAGTTTAGGGCCACCTTTCATCTTTGAGAATGCTTTGTTTAAAATCTTCTGGAATGAAAAAAATTGCTGAGTTCGCTAATCTTTCGATCTTCTTAGTTCACTTGCCGCTTGATTATTTCTCCTATACAATTATTTTCCTACTGAGGTCTGTCCACCCCTATTCCTCACATTGCCTTAACCCTCACTCAGATTAACCAGTACCACACCTGATCTTGTAGAGGTCCACCTTCATCCTTCGTCTGTGCCCCGTTTGAGATCCTTTTGGGAGGAGAACATTTCTTGTGAAATTTCCGAGTTCGCTAACCCTTCAAACTTTGATTCGTACGATGTACCGACTGTTGTCCTCCCCATGTTTTTACCCTTGTAGTCCATTGTTGCTCATCCTTACTTCCTGTGCTGACCCGACCCCAATCTCTTCGACTTTCAGTCTAAAGCCGTCACACTCCGACCTTTGAATGAGCCACACTCCATTGTAATCCCTACCCTAGCTAACCCTATACATTTTGTTTTCCTATTACCCTATATATATTTAGGGACTTTTTATTCGAAAATTTGGTTTTCATTATTTTATATTTATCGAAGAGTGTGTTTTATCGACTATTCCCGTTTTACGCATTTCAAGTACTCCATTACTAGCTTTCCCATTATTTTCAGTAGCGCAACCTTACATCGCGCCTATTTTCGTTCCATGATTCTTATTTTCACTATATGAGTTTCCTACGTTATTTGACCGATACATTATCCTAAAGAGTTTTAACCTACCGACAAATCTTTCACTACTTTATTATCGTTACCTTATTTCGAGTATTATGCCTATGCTTACTATTATAAGTGGTTGAGCCTTATACTATTATTTCTGCTTGCTATTTTTGATATACTTAGATGTGCACATATTTGGGTTTCGACTTTTATCGAACACGCCTTGATTATAATTGTTCGTTATTGTGGTTATTGCTATTCTCGTATACATGTAGTTGCCCCTATAGATATTCCTGCCTTACACCTATTTAGACCTATCTTTTTGTATGTTATTCTTACGTATTTATACCTTCGAATTTCTTCGTCCACGTATTTCTGGAAAATCTCTATGTGTTAGTTTGCAATATATTGGCTTTCGCCTATGTTTGTATAACTTATCTTTTATTCTAAATTTCGAGGACGAATTTTTTTTATAAGGGTGGTATGATGTAATACCCGGTTCTTTTTATACGCCTAAAATACGTATTTCTCTTTAAACCACAAATTTTGTGATTTAAATATTTTAAAGAAACCCCAAACCCTAAATCTTCACTTTTTCTATTCCCATAATTCACTCAGCCCACTTCTTTAATTAAGACCAAGCCCAAACTTTTTCCTCAGCCCGTTTCATTTTTAAACAAATCCCATTTCTCTATTTTTCTTCCCCTCATTTTATTTCAGCCCCGGCCCATACCTTATAGTATTTATTCTTTGATTTTTCTTTCAATAAGCCGGCCCAGCAGCTTCCAGGCCCACTCCCTTTAATTTTCCCATTTAATTTCCCTTTAAAACCCCGGCCCGTTCTTCCTCAGCCCACTCTTTTTCATTTATTAATTGATTAACTTTTATCCCAGGCCCGGCCCACTCTTTTCCCTCTCACCCGCTTCCCCAAACCCGACCCGCACCCTATACCTCCCTTTTCCCCAACGGTAACCTCCCCATCCCGCTTCCTTCGCCGTAACCCACGCCGCCTCCTTCGCCCCCGCCCCCGCTCACGCATGCACAGTTACTCCCCACGACGCGCAACCCTCATGACCCCGTCTCCTGCACCTCTCTCTCCTCTTCACCACCCTTCTCGCTCCGAGCCCCCTCACTCCCATTCTCCCTCTCTCGAGCCCACGCCTCCTCCGTCGCCGTCACCCCACTCCGTCGGCCATCTCGTCGGACCCTCATCACCGCCCTCATCTCCTCACCACCCTCCCTCGACTTCCTCCTCCTGCTCACCAAGCACCCACCTCGTCGCCGCGACCCACCGGAGCCACCGCCATCGCTTTCTCCTTCCAAGCACCGCACCCGAGCTCCACCCCCTGCACCCTCTCGCCGGCGGGCCCACTGCACCGTCGTCGACCCCATCATCATCATCGCCGTCGCCATGATCTACTGTCTCTCCCCCTCTCTCTTCCTCTGTCTCTCTCTTCTCTCTCTCTGATCCCTCACTCTCTGTCTCTCTCTCTCTGATCTCTCTCTCCCTCTCTCTAAAAAAAAACTCTCTCTCTCTCTCCCTAACTCTCTCTCTCTCTAAATCCCTCTCTCCACGCACCCGAGCTCCACGCTCCTCACCCGTCTCTATCTCACCGCAGTTGCACCCTACCACCGGTCAAGACCACCGCCTCCACCTCACGCCATCACATCCTCACTGCTGCGCAATACCACCATCATGCCCAAGCCATGCCCACTGTTGCCGCCATCTCTATGTCCCGCAGTGCCCAGACCATCTTGCCAGCTCCATGCCTTGAAATTTCATCAATCACTTGCAATCGTCCCAAACGCCGCAGTTTCAGTCGCCGTCGTTTCCGTTAAGCGAAGCTCGAGCCGAGGCCAATCTTTGTCGTATTTGCGCCGTGATCGCGTCGTGCCATTGCAATAGACCGCGTCGCTGCCGTGCATCCCCGAGACATTTCCAGGCAAATTCTCTACTTTCCACATGCTACTTTTTGATAATTACAAGTTACAAATCGTGTATATCCCATGTTTTATTTTTCTGTTAAATATTACGTCGCAACTGTTCGATGCATGTTCTCAATGGAAATCATCATTTAAATTGGCGGAATTCAATTGTATAATTTGGCCCGTATGGCTATGAATCTAGTGTGTGAATTTCGCTGGAAAATATGACCGTTAACGACTAAAATGACTACCCCCAAGTTTACTCGTAAAACTGGAATTTTATTGTACTTGAAAACCGTTAAAATCACCATAAATTATATACTTACTGGAATGATGCGTTCGAGGGCTCAAATTGAAGCCGACTCGACGAAATTTAACCCTATGCAAGTTTCTATTAGTTTCTATACTTAAACTGTGACAATATTTGGATCGGAGTGCGACTCTGGACTGCAGTCCAGAGCGACTCTATTTACTGTGTGCTGTCTCGGAATGAACACCACCCTGTTTCCTTAACTCGTAGGTTGCGGAACTTCACTGTTTATTATAGGTGAATCTGTTAGCTAGATAACACAAGTGGTTTCATTCTGTTTCGTTATCGTTTGTTATTTAATCTGTAATTTAAAAGATGGGGACGTATAACAGTCCCAACAGAATCAGAATTGACATACTAGTATTAAACAGTGTATATCTCCTGACATACAGACGCGATTGAGGGTCCGTCTATTGCGTTGAAAACCTAACTGAAAACCCTAGCTTTTGTTCAACTGTAGCGTCGCTAAAATCTGATCCCAACTAGGATTAAAATGTGTTGCGAAACGGACTTCCGATTCTGAAACCGGATTTCCAGCCAACGCTTAAAATGAAATGGCTATAATTAGTGATCCTGGAACCCGATTGGCATGAAGCTAAATTCGATGGATAGATAACTGAACATACTATTTATTCCCCATTCATCATTTTGCTAAACTGTAACCGTATGATTTATAATAAATCGTGCAAGTGGTAGAATACTGTTTTATGACATCCTAATCATACTTTACATACTGTTTACGCATCATATTACATATGTCACTGCATTGATAACTTAGTGATAATGTGCATACCCAGTATTAGGTATTAGTGATGATTGTGGTAAGTACGTTAGTGTTCGTGTATCAGTGATTAAGTGAAAGTGATACGTACTTGTACACAATCAGTGAACCTTATGATTCTATTGTATTGTCGACGTCTGTGGGACACGTGTACGTGTAACTATAAGTGGTATGGGACACTTATGGAAGCTCTTGCACGGGTGTCACAGATAAGGCACCAGACACCGCCATTTATCTTAGGTATTAGTCGGGACGTGCTTGATGGAGGTCCTGCCTCCAGTTCTCGCGCAGACTTGTCACAGACCGATTGGTATTTGAGGTTATGGTTAGCGTTTGATATAGACCACGGGGTGTGGGGTAGTTTAAGTGTGAGTTCAACAGAATCTCGGGAGTCCCATGCCGGCTTATATATTTAGGGAGATATATGGAGATTTACAGGGTACATGATTATTACCGTGATATACATGTTGGGCCCGTGGTCCCTTGCTCTTGGGTTCTACCCTTGGGTGGAGGACACTCGCGAGTGGTTGACTCTCACACTTGGACTGACGATAGGCTTAGTGACCTGTACAGTGAGACTTAGAGACTGATAGGGATGATAGCATCGATATACATACTTACTGTGTTGACATACGTGGCATATCATTCTATTGCTTTTACTGTTCCACTGCATTGATTACTGCACGTTCATACCTGTACCGTCATTAATTTACTGTTATATATATTTATTATCGCTGTTAGAGTTATCACTTGTTTATACATATTATATTGCTTTTGTGTCGCTCTGACGACCTGAGTATGCATGCTCAGTGTGAGGAGAAGATTTAGCCTGGGCCAGGACTAGACGTACATCACGGACATTTTGATTAGCTATCCGGGGTTATACCTTTTGTTTCCCATCAGGTCAGTTCTTTATATTGTTTCGTTTCAGTTACTGCATTTCTCATTGCCTGTGCATTATTTACTGATTACCATGTAAAGCTAGAAGCCGAAGTGTGACCAAGGTAGGATGTTTCCTTGACCGTAGGAGCATGGCTGGCCTTGTCAACTCCTCGTATTCCGTATTTTGGGAAGCTGGATGTGACATACGCTATGCCTTGACGTAGGCCAATAAGCATAGCATGAATACGATGTGCTGTCTATTTGAAACGACGGAGGGTTACGGCTGGTTTTTGGCAAAAAACCGTTAACGTAGTGAACTTGATATGATCGAAGGAACTAAGATAGCCCTTTTTAAAAGGAGTGGTTTAAGCTCCGCATTTAAAATTTGCTTTTTGAAGAAAACCGAGTGGTTTTGAAATTGTTCCAACGATTCAGTTTAGGTTTTATTTTCTTTGCATTAATAATAATGCGTCCCATCATTAACCTATCATTACAGATAACAACGAAAATACAACGTTCTCTTATGCCATCCGCATTCGCCACGGGGTCCCATCATCACCCGTTAGGTTACTTAACTAACGGCAGAGCGGGGGCTGGGCTAGCGCGGGTGTAAAACATAAGTGACGTCTAAATAGCTATCATATATAGATATTGTACATTCGTCAGACGCAATAATAGTCATTCCAGATCACAGATAAACTTTATTGGATATGCAAGCAATCCGCGTTTCTTTTGAGCCTGCAACGAAAGACGGATTGCACAGTTGTGATGAATAGCCATTACCCCTCCCCAGACCCCTACGGGTACGGCAAACTACCCGCCAGGTACCCGAAATGAAGCGGTCTTCCTCAACGATGTGAGTAGGCCACTAAACACTTCGAAATACCCGGTAGTTTGTGCACCCCACCTTGGGTCTATCCTAGGAGCAAAAAACAGTAAAAAGAAATAATACAACGGTGGCTACAACCGCAATCTGGATGTGCCCCGCAAAATAATATTACAACTTATTACATTTACATCGAATGAATTAATACAAAAACCCATCACAAAACCCCGGCTAATCATCACAACAATCCAATATAGTTCATAATCACAAACAGTTAAAAACATCACAGATATGTGCAACCCCCTGCCAACCGACATACTAGCAGTTAGGGGAAGTTTACGAACACATAATACAGTTCACAGATATAATCAAAATAAGCAAATATCGTATAATTTCGATCGATCAAACACATTAGATTCTACTCCAAAACTTCTCTGTAAATCTGAAACTTGAGCAGAAAATAAATCATTCCAGAAAATACAAAACATCACAGAAGAGCCACAGGGAAAAACTGAGTTGAATCGGCCTCAACTCGGCCGCGGATCCGCGGCGGATTGGTGGGATCGGCCGCGGTTCCGCGGCTGTATGGCCGATTCAGGAACCCATTTTTTCCTGTGTTCTTATAATTTCATGTAGGTTATTCTGGAGGTCCCTGAAAAATTTTTGGGCCTCATTTTAAAATCGACAGAAACTATGTGATATCGGTATATTTTCCGGTTTGTTTTACGTTCGAAATTCATACAACTTTGCAAATGAGTTAATTATTGTTTAGTGGGGCTCTGATACCACTGTAAGTCGATGTGCAACACCCCACGAGTTGCGGGGAGGCGGAAATTTGAAAAACGATCTTGTTCTATAAGCGTACATCGACTAACCGAAGATCTTTGCTCAAGAGATTATACCTAGTGAATCGTGGCCTTCGTCTTTTTGTTCTCTACGTCCTCCTCGGCCTCCTCTAAGTGATAGATGATCCACCCGAGAACCCTAATCCAAGCTTCACCTCCAAACTTGAGGTAACTAAGTTTCTCTAGTTGCTAATCAAAGGATCTTAGATCATATAGAGTTAGGTTATGGAGTGTTTAGTCTATTCTAATCCTTGATCTCAACTCATGAGTGGTAGGATTAGAGTTTGAAGAGAGAGTGAGCTTGAGGAGAGAGAAGGTAAAGAAGATAATAATAATGATATTGTTTCTCACTTGATATATGAAGCATAATGAATAAATGAATAAATGAATAAAATGAGATTATTCATCATGCTACATTAATGCATTATGAGTGATTCACTATGTGAGTCATTAAGCATTTAATAATGCATTAATGGCATGATGAATCACACATAATGAGTCACAATATCTTTTAATGATAATGCCACCTAAACCCTCAAGTCACTATGCTTCTAGAAGCTTCCCGTATAATTATGAGAGCGCCCCTCCTATCCGTGAAAACACGGAAAAACTTTAGACTGTATAAATCCAATAACCTGATACTAGAATCTGGCTTAAACCAAAGCCGGCTAGTAAAAACTGTCCGAACGTCGTACGTGCGTTTAAACACGTATGCGTCCGAACCCTTGTCGTAAAACCGTACGACCTCTATATCGTTTCGCCTGGAGTTGGGAAATCTCTGTGTGGAACTCTAAAGACTCGACTACTACGCTGGCAGTGGGTTTAACCACAGACCGCAAGCGGCACTAGCTGCACGTAACGGTCCCCAGGTAGATGTCGATAAGAAGGCCGATGAGGAAACCCATCCGAACTCCTACTGAGCCTGTCCGTGACAATATCCGCGCAGTCCGGTCTGTTCGTCTAAGAGTATCGCATGTATGGTCTAGGGGGGTGGTGAACGTCAGACCCCTAACAACCGTACAAGTCGTGCCGGCATGGCTTAAGACCATCCGAGAATCTACTGATCAGTCCATCAGCAATTCTCAATCAGCCCTGGCCAGGGACTTATGGTAATGACCAACCGATCAATGTGCGATATCAACTCCCTATACCGGGAGAGACGAATCCCTAACAGTCGCTCACTGCTTCCACGTGGCTCGGGACTGTGCCCAACTAAAACCTGTTGTAAGTCCACGTTACCCATCCCCGGTTCTTTGGGGTTGCGGAAATGGTGAAAAACGATTTTTCTACGATGGTAACATGGACTCAAAATACGGATCTTTGTTAAACAACTACCTAACAACCTAACTAGGAGTTTTACCTACTCGGTTAGGGGGTTATACCTTAACTTGAACTCCTTCGTCTTCAACTCCTTGCGGTGGTCGTATCGGCCTCACCTCGTCGTCTCTTCGCGCCGAAGATGGATCCACCCGAAAGCTTCTACCTTTTGGCTTCTACTTCAAACTAGAAGAAACTAGAACACTTGGCTTGCTAAACCTTGTGAACTAGGATGAGTAGAGAAGTGTAATGGGTTTTGATCTCTATGGTTCTTGCTTCTCAACAGATGAGACAATGGAACCATGAACTAGAGAGAGAGAGAGCAAGAGGAAGAGGGAGAGCTTGAGCATGAGAGAGAAAAGAAATGAAAGAATGAGCAAGACTTTTGCAACCATGCTCTCAAAAAGAAAATAATCATCATAATAATAATAATTAAAGTATTTTATGATGGTTCATGTCAATGGCATTATCATTTCATGCACTCATGTTGTAAAGAACAACAAGCAAGCCAAAAAGTCATAGCTATGAAATGATATTCATGCAATGATGATGGTCAACAAGTCCAAACTAGTCAACCGGTCAACAAAGTTAACAGGTCAACAAAGTCAAACTTTCAACCCAACCATGGCGCAACAATACTTAATTAATATTATTATTAATCATATTTCCTATTCTCATTAGGGTCTAGAAAAAGTCAACAGTCAACAACCCTAATGAGAATCCTCTGCCTCTGTCTCTGTCAACTGTGCATACACACCCGCATCCGCGTTCCGAGGAACACGAATACAAAGAGATCCTCTGCCTCTGTCTCTTTCAACTGTGCATACACACCCGCATCCATGTTCCGAGAAACACGAATACAAAGAGACAAAAACCAATCCCAAAACGTATACTAGGATCTGGCTTAAACCAAAGCCCGCTAGTAATAACTGCCCGGACACCAAACATGCACAAGTGCGCGGATGTGACCGAACCTTGTCGCAAAACCATGCGACCTCTACTCTTTTGCCTAAAGGCGAATAGCTCTCTGTGTGGGACTCTAAAGACTCGACACTATACTGGCAGTGGGTTTAACCACAGACCGCAAGCGGCACTAGCTGTGCGTAACGGCCCCCAGGTAGATGCCGATAAGAAGACGGACGAGGTGAAACCCATCTGAACTCCTACTGAGCCTAAATGTGACAGTCTCCGTACAGTCTGGTCCGTTCGTCTGAGAATATCGCATGGCGGGCCTAGGGGGTGGTAAACGTCAGTCCCCTAATAGCGGTACAAGTCGTGTCAGAGTGTAGCCCAGAACATCCTGAGATAACACTGGAAACCTACCAGTATATCTCGCTTGCCCTGGCTAGGGACTACTTGTGTAATGGCTCTCCTAGACACAGCGCGATATCAACCCCCAATACCGGGAGAGACGAATCCTGTCTAACCGTCATTGCCTCCAAGTGCTTCGGAACTACACCCAACTGCTACTTGTTTGCATGACTCTTTTGAGCCGTGGTAGGGTAGTAATCAAAGTACAGTGGGAACACACTCGAGGCGAAGTAACAGTATCAAGTCAGCGGACTAAGCTGTACTCATGTCACCTGGGAACTGATAACTGACGATAGGTATAGTACCATCCAACAGTTCCCAACGAGTCCTGTCCAGTGTACTCGTAACCTAACGAGCACCCGCATACTATCTCAAGTACGACGTACTGACGGCTGTGGGACAGACCGTCTCCCGTGCTTGGATGATAAGCGTATACGCTACTCTACTCCGGAGTATCGATGCCCTGTCTCGATAATCCTACGACTAGGGACCTGTATAAGGATGTGCTTGTAGATTACCCAGCCCCCACTAGTGTGACTGCCATCACAACGCTGGTAATCAAGCAAAGATCCTAAGGGCTCTACTAATATGTATAAGCGATATGCTAAAAGAAATACATGCACATATTAAAGTAGAGACAAACCAAGTAGCATACTACCATTTTGAGCAAGATTGTCTATACAACTGTGAATATCCCAAGCTTCCATCAAGTAATATACAAACTAGTATGATACAGTAATGGCCTCTAGGGCATATACACTAACACCTGTTTGCACGACTCCTTTGAACCGTGGTAGGGTAGTAATCAAAGCACAGTGGGAACTCACACGAGACAAATGACGACCTTAAGTCAACGGACTATCTGCTCACATGTCACCTGAGAATTGCTATCTGACGTTAGGTTTAAATACCATCCAGTCAGTTCTCGGCGAGTCCTGTCCGGTGTACTCACACTCAGTGAGCATCTGTATACAATCTTAGGTGCACTCCACCAATGGCTGCGGGACCAATCCATCGCCCCTCGTCAGGGTCTAGATATGTATACACTAGTCTACTCTGGAGCATCGATGCCCTGTCTCGATACTCCTACGACCAGGGACATTTAAGGATGTGCCTATTGACTATCCAGCTCCTACAAGTATGACGCCATCACAACGCCGGTAGTCAGGCAAACACCCTATGGGCTTTATCAACATGTTTATAAATACAGAGTAAAATATATCACACATTAAGATAAAGACAAACCAAATAGCATACTATCATATCAAGCAAGATTGTCATATACATACATATCCCTAGCATCCTAGACAATGAAGGCCTCTAGGGCATATATATCCAACAATCTCCCACTTGCACTAAGGCCTACAATTGGCGCAATGAGTACCCACTGTCTACACTAGATCCAGTTGCTGGCGTACCGCATGCCCAACATCTCAAACAGCCTCTCGAACTGGACTTGAGGGATGGCCTTGGTGAATGGATCTGTCGTGTTGTCTTTTGTGTCCACTCTCTGTACCTCGATCTCCCGACGATCCACGATCTTCCTGATCAGGTGAAACCGCCTTAAGATATGCCTGGATTTCTGATGGGACCTTGGTTCCTTCGCTAATGCTACAGCCCCATTGTTATCACAATACAAAGGTATTGGATTGGCAATGGACGGAACCACCTGAAGTTCAGCGATGAACATCCTCATCCAGACAGCCTCTTTTGCGGCTTCACTAGCAGCTATATACTCAGCCTCCATAGTTGAGTCTGCGACGGTATCTTGTTTGGAACTCTTCCAACATACCGCCCCTCCATTGAGGGTAAACACAAAACCCGAAATGGATTTAGAATCATCTTTATCACTTTGGAAGCCAGAGTCGGTAAAAGCCTCTACCTGGAGGTCCCCATTACCGTAAACTAAGAACATCTCCTTAGTCCTTCTCAGATACTTGAGAATATTCTTTACCGCTATCCAATGTTTCTCACCTGGGTCAGATTGATACCTGCTTACCACACCAAGTGCGTAAGCTACATCTGGTCTTGTACATAACATCGCATACATTATAGATCCTACTGCCGAAGCATAGGGTATAATGCCCATGCGAGCCCTCTCTACATCACTCTTTGGAGACATCTCTTTTGAGAGGGTGATCCCGTGACAAGCGGGCATATTACCGCGCTTGGAATCTTCCATACTAAATCTCTTTAGTATAGTGTCAATATACCTGGACTGTGAAAGTCCCAATATTCTATTAGATCTATCACGATAGATCTTAATGCCCAGAATGTAGGTTGCATCTCCCAAGTCTTTCATGGAGAATTTCTGTGACAAGAAGAGCTTTACTGATTGTAGCATAGGGACATCATTCCCTATCAGTAGTATGTCGTCGACGTACAAAACGAGGAAGACTACTGCTCCTTCTACAATCTTCCTATAAATACATGGCTCATCTATATTTTTGATAAAGTCAAATTCTTTGACTGTCTCATCAAAGCAGATGTTCCAACTCCGCGATGCTTGCTTTAATTCATAAATGGATTTAAGCAACCTGCACACTCTTCCGCTGCTCCTACTGTCTAAGAAACCTTCTGGTTGATCCATGTAAACACTCTCTTCTAAATGTCCATTTAGAAAAGCTGTTTTTACGTCCATCTGCCAGATTTCATAGTCATGGAAGGCAGCAATGGCAAGCAGGATCCGAATGGATTTAAGCATAGCTACAGGTGAAAAGGTTTCATCATATTCCAATCCTGATCTTTGACGAAAACCTTTTGCAACGAGTCTAGCTTTGTTGGTTTCCACTTGTCCAAGTGCACCAATCTTCTTTTTGAAGATCCATTTGCATCCAACTGGTTTCACCCCAGGAGGAGCAATTTCTAAAGTCCATACTTTATTGGTGTACATGGATTCCATTTCGGATCTCATAGCATCCAGCCACTTCACCGAGTCGCTACTCGTGATAGCCTGCTGAAAACTAGTAGGCTCATCATCATCAATGATGCAATCCTCTCGATCCCCATCTAGAAGAAACCCATAGTATCTTTCAGGAGGATGAGAAAGCCTACTAGATCTGCGTAGTGGCGTTGGTTCGTCGGGTTCTATTGAAACCTGAGGTTCTACTAAGTCCTCGGCAGTATTTTGAGGTTCTGGAATTTCTTCCAGCTCTACCGCGCTCCCACTAATTTCTTTTGCAAGAAATTCGCTCTCTAAGAAGACAATGTGGTGAGCAACAAACACCTTTTGTTCTTCAGTGTGGTAGACCATATACCCCCTTGAATGTTTGGGGTATCCTACAAATTTGCACAAAACCGATCGTGCCTCGAGCTTGTCCGGACTATGCTTTTTAACATATGTCGGACACCCCCATATCTTGATATACTTGAGATATGGTCTCTTCCCGCTCCAAATTTTATATGGAGTGGTAGGCACAGACTTAGTTGGAACTCTATTCGATAGGTATGCTGCTGATTCTAGAGCAAAACCCCAGAAGGAAAGTGGCAACTCAGCACTACTCATCATTGAACGCACCATATCTAATAGCGTGCGATTCCTCCTTTCTGATACACCATTATGCTGAGGTGTATAAGGCGGAGTAAGCTGAGAGAGAATTCCATTCTCTTTTAAGCATTCAAGGAAACTGGTACTTAAGTATTCTCCACCTCGATCAGATCGAAGTGTCTTGATGCTTTTACCAGTTTGTTTCTCTACTTCATTTTTATACTCCTTAAACTTTTCAAAGGCCCCGGATTTATGTTTCATTAAGAACACATGTCCATACCTAGAGAAGTCATCAGTAAAAGTGATGAAGTAGGAGTGACCGCTTCGTGCATGCGTAGACATTGGACCGCATACATCACTGTGTACAAGTCCTAAGAGTTCTGTGGCTCTTTCTCCGTGTCCGGTGAACGGAGATTTGGTCATTTTTCCTTTGATACATGATTGACAAGTTGCATATGATGAATATTCAAACGGATCTAGATATCCATCTTTATGTAATTTAGTCAACCTTGTTTCGTTTATATGACCAAGTCTACAATGCCATAGGAAGGCTTGATTTGAATCTGGAGCCTTTCTTTTAAGCGTGTTTTGAATATTGAAAATTCGAGGTTGATTAAGTATGTATATGCCGTTTTCCAGTGTGCCATACCCAATCAGTTCTTGATTTAGGAGAATGTTCGTGACATTTCTTTCAAAACATTTTCAGACGAAGAAAATGCTCACCTTCGGCTTGAGGAGCTCGACACCCTTGATGAAACCCGGCTCATGGCGCAACAAAATCTGGAAGTTTATAAAGCAAAGATGACACGCTCAAATGAAAAATTGACTAGGCCAAGAACATTCCGCTAAGGCGAACTCGTGCTAGTGGTCAAAAGACCTATGATCCCCAATTACGCCAAGCGGGGGAAATTCGAGCCGAACTATGAAGGCCCGTATATCATAGACAAAGTCTACCAGGGTAGAGCCTATCTACTCATGGTAAAAGACCTTTCAGGCCAATAAACGGTCGCTTCCTAAAGAAATACTACGCCTGACGAGTCACGGCCTAGGTCAACGATAGATGACGAAGCCTATGTTCGCTCGCTATCTTCCTAAGCCCAAACTCTATAAGTAGTAGTCGGCTATTGGACCGAAACGTCTTTAAACTAACAATGGACCACTATGTCCTAAAACTGGCTGTTGACCGAGACGTCGATAAACTACTGTGGACTGCAGCATCCCAAGGCTGACACCAAAAAAAATAATAATAATAACAAAAACGGTATGTCCATAAGCAAATGGGCACGGATGAAAACCCGAAAGGGCTCCGTGAGTAAAAACAGCAGGGCTACCGGCGAGTTTTTGTGAAAACCCGAAAGGGCGCAATCTCGCTAAAAAAACACTTACAAGGTCCTCTCGACCTTGTAAGGATAAACCACCTGCGTGAGATCCTTACGACTCACAAGAGAGTAACACACTTAGGGATCCCCACGATTCCTAAGGAGAAATTACACTTACGAGATTCTCACGACTCGTAAGGAGAACCCTCTTATGAGACCCTCACGGCTCATAAGATTCAAAAGTCTTAAGCTACAGGGATCTGAACTTGTTCTTAAGCGGCCACCACAACCTCCAATGCTTCCCTACAAGCGGCTCAATACTGACCCTTGTATATAATCTACGAGAGCGAATAAACATTTCCCTAACAAAGTCTCATTCGTAACTAGGCATATGTTTGCACAGGGAACCCCCTTGTAAGCCCTCTCAACTTATAAGGAGAACGCACTCTTGTAAGATCCTTACAACTTATAAGAGACCATGAATTTAGGAATCCTCACGATCCCTAAGCAGAAAATGCACCTACGAGATCCTCACGACTCGTAGGGAGAAATACCTTTATGAGACCCTTACGGCACATGAAGTCAAAAGCCTTAGTCAACAGGATCCTAACCCTGTCTATTAAGCCACCTTTGTTCGACATCGACGAAGACAAATGATGATTCGCTCCTGGCAATATCCCAGTTGTAGCGATGCTGATGCCGAAATCAGAGTCAAATCCCAAAACTCGTAGCAAAAAGCCAACGAGCTACGCATGCATACGAAATAGCCGAAATGATGGGGCAACTTGCAAACAAAATCAAGAAGTAAAAATGTATGCATACAAAAATAACCGAAATGATTGGGCAACTCGCAATAAAAAGCAACGAGTAAAAATAAAACAAAATAGCCAAAATGATTGGGCACCGCGAAAAATAGCCGAAATGATTGGGCAATCGCGATTTTTGTGATATAAAAAGCTGAAATGATAGAGCATCGCGGAAAAAAAATATATAAAATGAAACTTTTTTCCCTACAGGTGAGATCACATCGATCCCTGTATACAATCCAGGGGCGCAAACGAAGAAGGAATCACACTTTCCCTCCCCAGGCTCCATCAGAAGAAGAAGCCAAATCTTAACGGTTCACAGACAGCCTGGAGACCATCTCAACATTCGTCTCATTACAACGTACGCAACATCAAGTAAAGAGGAACCCCGGCAATTCCCAGTTCCATGACTCGGCGGTTCACAGATGACCGAGAGTTAAACCCCGACTCCGTAAAATGCGGATAAAGTCAACCCTTCCTGGTTTCATGGAACGCGGCCTATGTCAATCCTGGCCCCATGGGAAACATCCAGAGCGGAGCCTGGTCCTCGCAGAACACGGCTATATCAATCAGACCTCGTGGAAAGCATCCAGAGCAAATTCCTGGTTTCGTGGAACATGGCCTATGTCAATCTTGACTCCATGGGAAACGTCCAGAGCGGAGCCTGGTTCTCGCAGAACACGGCTATGTCAATCAGACCCCGTGGGAAGCATCCAGAGCAAATTCCTGGTTTTGTGGAACACGGCCTATGTCAATCCTGACCCCGTGGGAAACGTTCAGAGCGGATCCTGGTCCTCACAGAACACGGCTATGTCAATCAGACCCCGTGGGAAGCATCCAGAGCAAATTTCTGGTTTCGTGAAACGCGGCATATGTCAATCCTGACCCCGTGGGAAACGTCCAGAGTGGATCCCGGTCCTCGCAGAACACGGCTATGTCAATCAGACCCCGTGGGAAGCATCCAGAGCAAATTCCTGGTTTCGTGGAACACGGCCTATGTCAATCCTGACCCCGTGGGAAGCATCCAGAGCGGAGCCTGGTCCTCGCAGAACACGGCTATGTCAATCAGACCCCGTGGGAAGCATCCAGAGCAAATTCCTAGTTTCATGGAATGCGGCCTATGTCAATCCTGACCCCATGGGAAACGTCCAGAGCGGAGCCTGGTCCTCGCAGAACACGGCTATGTCAATCAGACCCCGTGGGAAGCATCCAGAGCAAATTCCTGGTTTCGCGGAACACGGCCTATATCAATCCTAACCCCGTGGGAAACGTCCAGAGCGGAGCCTGGTCCTCGCAGAACACGGCTATGTCAATCAGACCCCTTGGGAAGCATCCAGAGCAAAATCCTGGTTTCGTGGAACACGGCCTATGTCAATCCTGACCCCGTGGGAAATGTCCAGAGCAGATCATGGTCCTCGCCGAACACGGCCTATGTCAATCCTGACCCCGTAGGAATCATTCAGAGCGGAGCCTGGTCCTCGCAGAACACGGCTATGTCAATCCGACCCCGTGGGAAGCGTCCAGAGAAAAATCCTGGTCCCGTGGAACACGGCTAAAGTCAATCTTGACCCTATGGGAAATGCCCAGAGCAACTCATGACTCCGTGAAATGCGGATAATGGCAACACCATCAATCACTTACGGGACCTCTCGACCCGTAAGGAAGAAAACTCTCTTGTAAGATCCTTACGACTTATAAGAGAAAACGTACTTAGGAATCCTCACGATCCCTAATGAAAAAATACACCTACGAGACCCTCTCGACTCGTAGGGAGAAAAGTCTTTATGAGACCCTCACGGCTCATGAAGTTGAAAAGCCTTAGGCAGCATATCTGAACCTGCTTTCTAAGCCATCACTACCCTTCGAAGAATTCAAAATGAAATGCTCTCTCTATCATCTACAGGCTACGCTTACTAAGGTAACACGCCGGCAGCAAAGAAAAGAGAAGAAAGCAAAGAGATGACATAAGACATTGCGAAAGAAATGTATCTTTTATTCATAAATTCAATTAGGTACAAAATACATCATATGAAAGAATAAAAAAATGGATACATTTTATTCAAAATTACAAATGGTGCAAAAACAATTATTGAGAAGGAAGCGTTTTCAATAGACCAATTAGCCGCTCGCGCACTTCCCTCAGCCCCTTTTCATGGTCAGCTGCCACAGCCAACTCTGCTTCAACCTGAGCTCGTTGCTGCAGATAAGATGAAAGTTGCTCGTCAATGACCCGCTGAGCTACCTCACGACCTTGTGCATCTCGTTCGATGAGGTCGAGTTTCTGCCTCAGTGTTAGCCCGTCAGAAATACATCGTAGAAGGCTTTCAAAGATGACTTTCAGCCGTACAGCGTTTGCATCAACTTGAGCATGCAAACGAGCAGATTCGCTTAAAGTCTCCTCGCGCTCCTTATGCCTCAAAGCCGCTTTTTGTTCAAGATGGCGGAAGTAGGGAGTGCTCTCCTCGACCCATGCAGCCCGCTGAGAGTTCGCAGCCAAGACCTTGGGGGCAGGATGTCTAAACTCGAGCTCATGCAGACAGGCCTCGATTTTTCTACAGTGGTTAACCCAGGACTCCATGACGCCTTCATTATGAAAGTGCACGAGCGTCGCCAGCATGGGATTAACGTCAGTAGCGAAATCTGTAGCAAGGGAAGGAGTCTCCACGTCAAGCTCCTCGAGGTGATCGATCAACATGGGCAGGCTATTTACAGCACCTTTGGAAGAGGGACGTCGAGAGAAGGGGCCTGCTGGCATTATAACTTGAGACTCGAACGGAGCTGAAGTCGATGTCACAGCTACAAAGCAAATCACAGTTAAATAACGGTTCAAGAAATAAAGGAGGTTCATGAACAATGGAGTTTACTATACCGGCTGCAGCATGTGGCAAGACCGGGAGAACTGGTGGTGCAACTGTTCTTTCGTCTCATCCTTCGATCTGTAGGGCTGCAATTAAAACAAAGAAGAATTAGAAATGATTTGACTACCCATAAAAGAAAAGAAGAGACGTTAGCTAAAGGCTGTACTCACCAGCTCCGCTAGAAGAGGCAATCCCTGACTGAAAGGAGAAGTGTGGGTGTAGCACCTGATACAGGTGATCAAAAAGGACTTCTGCAAGGATATAATAATGCAATGTCAGTTCATAAAGTATATTGCCTACAATGAAGCTGATGGGTCACAAATCCGCACCTTCCAGCATTTGAAAGGGTACGAGAGAAGGTAAAGGAGCGGTCACCGTTAAAGAAGCAACTGGAGACGCTTCCTCGGATGGCATAACCCCAACGTTCATCACACCTGCATTAGAAATAAGAGAAACGCTGTCAAAAGAAATTGAAAAGGGATTGCAGAATAAAGGGGAGAGTAATGACCCAAAATCTATCTAGTGAATCGCCGGTCAAGACGTCGACAAGGGCGTCACTGGATGCTGCGAATGCTTCACCCTCCTCCATCGGAATGGTCTCGCCACCCGTAGCCTCATCTTCCGATTCTACGAGAATCGTCGTGACACTCGCAGCGCCCGGCAACGGCAAGGAGTCGCAGGGGGAAAGAGCGACAATTGGAGCAGTGCCTGACTCTTGAGAAAGAGTGTCTACCTCGGGCTCGGCAATTGTAGCCATCTCACCTACCGCTACCTCGGGCTCGACGATTGTGGATATCTCACCTGCCGCTATCTCAAGCTCGGTGATTGCCGCCACGTCACCCACCACTTCCTCGGCAAGACTCGGCCCTGCAGGATAGGATATATGAGAACCTAAAAATTAAAACTTTGACAAAAGAACCCAATGTCACGTTACCTTGGGTCGGTTTTTCAACTGCCTCCCGAGCCACACGTGCTGCTTGTCTGTAGGCAGTAGACAAGGCAGCCGAAGTATCCTCTGAAGGAGTAGGGGCAGGGGTAACAGCGCTTGGACCTGCACCCGCATCCAAGGCGACGGTACGTTCCCTTGCCGCGCGCATTCTACGCTTCCTTTCCGCCCGGGCCGTGAGGGCAGATCTTCTAAAGACCTTCATCAATGGGACATCATCGTCCGCGCCAATAGTTACCTCTGGAGCCGTTATGGCATCCGTCATCGATTGCTTAAGTGAAGCTTCTTTCGGCAATACCGGCGGAACTGAGACTTCGATAGCCGACCCGGGAAGCGTCTCCACACCACCCTTCGAAGTCGGTGCCATGCCTGGAATAACCTGAGTAGAGGTAGTTCCCGTAATAAGATGAAAAGGATGGGTCAGATTACCCATAAGAAACGGGAGTGGAGAAGCGGTGAACCGAAATGTACCGATGCCTAAGGATGCTCGAAGTCTTTCCTCCTCCTCAAAAGTCTTGAGAGAAGCCGCGAGAGCTTCTTCAGTGGAGATGCCTGTTAAAAAAAAGGAAAAGTGTCAGTCAAAACATGATGATAAAAATATGATGCAATGTCGAAAGATACAGCTGAAGGTTACCTGATTGCGCGAGGATGGCCAGTCCCGCTTCATGGCTTGCCAATTGCTCAGAAGCCGCAATAGCAGCCGCCAGATCAGTATCATCTGACAGCATGAATAGACCCTCGTTTGTCCCATACTCGCTCAGGCCCTCGCCATACGGAGCATGAGGCTCCTGACCAAATACAACGTCGGCAGAGAGGATCGACTTCTTCTTCCTCTTCTGCGAGCGAGCTCCGGTCGCCGCAAGCACAAGTTTATGTTTAGTGAGCACCCTGGGGCGACGAGTCCCGATATCTGAACCCATGCCAGAATAGGAGGAAGCTACAGTCGCCGTTTCTACAGGAGCCCGAGGTATCGGTAGTTCGGGCCTGTCATGCGGGACTTCAATCACCGCAGCTTCTCTTAAGGGAGGTGGGATAATGGCCCGTCGCTTCAGACGGATGTTTCGATCACCGGCAGGGGTGCACCTTTGCGATCGACCAACAGTCGCTTCTCCTCCTTGATGACGGGGCCCATTGAATGCTGATACCACACCACGTACACACTAAGGGCCTTCGGGACACAGCTTGGTTCGCTGATAAAGAAGTTGGACCCCGTGTTCACGCGCATAAAATGATGCAGCGCGTTTCGCCTTCCCTCTTTTGTGACAGCAAGTTCTAACAGGAAAGCCTCAAGCGGGATTCCCTGATTGTAGCTCAGCTGCTGGGCGAAACGATGCGGATTGTATCTCATGAATAACGCCGCATCATTTTGCCTAAACACTAGAAAGCCCGGTCTGATGGAATATAAATGAAGGATTTCCCGAGCTTTCAAAACAGAGGCTCCATCTTTAAAAATGTACCGCAATGGCTGCACCGTTGTCGCGGACTCTTTGCCGATAGTCAGGATCTTGTCGGTGAAAGTCATGCCATCTCCAACCGTTGGAGGACGAAGGAGCAAACCTCTAGCTTCCCGCGGTGATGGATTTACAATAGATGCGTCGACTAATCGCATAATCCGGGGGAAGCCGCACCTGTCGTAGAAGGACGGCCTTTTATGGATACCGAAAATGCCAAGTGCATGTAGCTCGAGCCATGACATGAAGTAATGCATCGAAAAGTTCACATGCTGCACTCCTGGTTCAGTAGTATCTGTCGCTTAGCTGAGACCGTAATACAAGTGAGCTAACCCGGCAACCCCGACAGCCACTTTCACCCCAATAATCATTCAGTGAGCCGGATAGAAGACAGACGGACTCATACGGCGAGGGTGCATCGGGAGCGCAAACCAGCTCAGCCATAGCCCAAGAAACCCCAAAAAGAACGTTTCCTCATCAATCCCAGGGACTGCGACCTCCGCGAAAGAAACAACTGAAGTGTTGGGAAGGAAGAAACTCTTTTGATCTGCCTCCGCCGTTGGGAAGTTGTTTAACCCTAAGCCGAAAGGGTCGTCAAGTTTGGTGAACTTAGCAGCCTCCTTCGAAAGGACTTTCGGATGGAGAAAACGAGCAATGAAATCCTCGAAATTAACCCCACGGCTCCCAGATTCGAGAAAAAGGCCCTCATAAATATTCAACACATTAATTAAATTAGGGAACTGGTGTTGAATGGCGTTCTCCGGGGTAAGGCCTGCCATCACTGGCTTGGCACCAAAAACATATTCATCTGTAGGAAGCAGTTCCTCATAATACTCCCCCATAACCGGTAAGCCAGAAACTTCTGCAAATTCCTCTAAGGAAATTGATACATCTCGGTCCAGCGAAAGGAAGGTGTGAATAGGAATGTTCCACTGCTCCAGAAAGGCCTTAACCCACCAGGCGGGAAGCGAGAGAAGCATAAATGGCAGGATACAACCCAAGCCTCAACAACTATGATTTCTTCGCTGACAGAATGTAGCGGGTCCATTGCAGATAGCCAGCTAGATGACGAGGAATTAGCCTAATTATATAGGGTTGTCCCCACGGTCGCGCCTAGCCTTGACAAATACGTCGCCCTAGGGTATCTAAAGCCATTGGAGGCTGAACAGGAATCGAAGCCATAGCAGGCTGAAGAAGACCTCCCAAAGTCCAGTTGACTTTTTCCACGGTATAGTTCACCGGGGGTAGGTCGGCGTAATGGATCGCCGTGATGGGCTCTGAGGGTACCACGCATGATTTGTATGTTAAAAATATTTCTAAACCGCAATCAAGAACGGCGTCGCTTGGTAGCTAGCCGATGAGTACGGGTCAGTCCACAGGGATTTTGTGTTCTCCTAATCGCTCTAACGAGTTAATTCCGATGGGTGTCGGATTTGATTATTTCTAAAACCTAAATTGATTTATACTAAGATTATCTAAGTCTTGCTAGGGTTAGGTCTAGGGTAAGTTGGGAGATTGAAGGTTTCCTTCACCGCTTTCAATGCCCTATTTTAGATCTATTGGGTGTTATGGTAATTATCAATAAAAGGGATTAGTACCATCGGGAAGATGTTTCTTCCTCTAGGTTCTTGTCCTTCCTTTATCGATCCTTACCCTAAACTCCATGGAAAACACGCTCAACCGGTCCTTTATACTACGGTATCACCGTTACCTCGAGGGGTAAGGTGCCGCAGGGAGCGGTGTGTGCGTGTATGCATGGAGTTCTAATTATTGTGGTGGGGCAAGAAAGGGGTGAGAGATCTCATCTCTCAAACCTTTCCCTAAAGCTAACCCTAACAAGCGAGGAGACTACTCGCTCATTAGGGGATTAAAAGACATTCTAAATTAAAAGTAAACTAAGGCAAAGAAATAAAAGAACTTACTAATTTTTATTGATGGCTCTCTCCAAACATCAACACGGTACAGATCTGAATTTATGAAGTGAAAAGAGGCATGCCCTAGAAAAGGTTTTTAGGGTTCAATTTATAGATTCATAGAAACCCTAGGTTACAATTGACTCACATATCTGCTTTTACAAAAATACCCCCTAAGAAAAGACCTAGTCAACGATCCGCGCCGCCTCTGGAAAAATCCACCGACACGTGCAATAGACGGTCGCGGATCCGCGGCCAGAAGCGGGGTTTGGCCGCGGAACCGCGGCCGTATGGAGGCTTCGTCTGCTGAAAATTCTTGGTTATATTTCTGGTGTTTTTGTCTTCTTATTTCTTTGGTTCTTTTCTCAGGTTGGCTTCTAGGTTTCTTCCAGATCTTTCCAGTGAACATTGTAGTGGACTTTTGTCGTTGCTTCGTGACGAAGTCTTGAACCTTGCATTGCCTTGTACTTTGTAAACCGATCTTCGTGTAGGCTTTATCAAGATTCTGTGTTTGTTGGTCGAAGTCTCATTTTTGCATCGTCTTTTGTCTTTTTCACTGTTTTTATTCCAAGAACCTGTAACCTGTAACTAAGTAGCAGACATAGGTCAAAAGTACCTATTTATTTGTAAAATAACTAGGACTGGGGAATATAATAATGTAATATTATGATATGAACAAATACCCCCAAACTTATCTTTTGCTCGTCCTCGAGCAAACCTAGTTTTTATTCTCAACAAAAACCTAACCTCACTTTCGCCGGGAAACGCGATTGCACTGAGTTCGTGCAACAAACCGTTAAACCTCTAGGCGTCCCTAGTAGGAGGAGTGTTGTCTCTTGAGGGTTTTCAGCGGATACTACCCACAAAATCCTATCAATTCGGCCCATTAACTTTAATTCTCCAATTAGGTTTTCTAACAAGGAATTCTATTATCTTCGACTCATAAATCATCCACCCATATTCTTCACGCTTCCTTATCATTTAACTTAAGATTATATATGTTCTGCAGACCTATTTAGCTTTCGGCATCTCTTAAGTTTTCCTTCTAGGGTTCCATCTCCACTTAGGAATTTTTATCATCTCTATTAAAGATACAAGTTCTATTCTTCACTCCTATCTCTCATCTAAACTCCAATCACATACCCCTACGTGTGTGTATAAATCACCCCTACACTTGGAAATTCAAATCAAGCAATCATACTTTTGTCCGTTGTCCAAAGTACTTACTAATTGGTGAATTTTTAAATGAATTTTGCTTACACATCCTTCATGCGACCGTTAATACTTTTTGAGGTACCAAGAACTGATTACAAAATGTGTTTGCACTTGAAAGCGTACTTCCTAGTCTTGTAACACCTAAGGCTTTTTAGCAGTGACTCCCAAACCAGTTGGTCTAAGGCACTAGGTGATGAAGCACCCTCGCTAAACATTTTTCTATTTTTGCAGCCTTAAGTAATCACAAAAACCAGTGTTCATTTTTTTCTTTATTCACACTTGTACTTCTTTTTTTCTTCGTACTAAGGACTTTAGACAAGAGCATTTCAAGGTCTCCTCTACTATTCCAAGTTTCAAGGTGCGTGATTGTGCAAATTGTAGGGTATACATTTTCAGAATCTAGACTTAAGGTAGGAATTATTTTTCAAACTTATACTCTAATAAAAATATCAATATTTTTCCTTTGTTTTGACTTAGCCCAAGAAGTGAACTCAAAATTTGCCTATTTCTAAATAAATTACAAAGACATATACTTTCTACCGTTAAACTTTAAGAAAGGTTATTTTTAGGGTTTTTAATTTACTAAGTCTAAGATCTAGTTTTTTCTAGCTAGTCAACCTTTTTGTCAAACTCAAGTCAATTATGGCCAAAATTGAATACATTAATTTTTATAATTTTTGAAAATTTTCAATTTTTTATGGATTTAAAAATAAGTATGCAGATGCAAAAATATACACATGAATGCGAAGGAAGAAGGCTTACCGAGCACACCCCCAAACTTAAACTGGACAGTGTCCTCACTGTCATGCTACACCAAGAGGGTTAAGAATGTCGGCACTCCCCTGTTTATTTATTTATAATATTTTTTATTTTTTATTTTGTATTTTTTTATTGTTAAAAGAAAAACAAAAAAATATATATATACAGAAAGGCCCCCCCAAACTTCATTGAAACAATGTTAAACGTCATTGCCAAACTTTGCAAAGACCAAACGTCAACACCAGCCATTCGAAAAATTTATCTGTATAGTGTATCGGTTGGTGGAAGAATATGTTGTACCGATCCAAAAAGAATTGGGGAAGATAGACGTGGTGGTATGGAAAGTGTGGAAGTGAATAGATAGGATGTGGTGATGAATCAAAACGAGAATGTGAATGATCAGCAATCAGTGGAATATTGGCATTCTCGTAGCTTATTAAAAGAAAAGGGGGTGGTTCAACTTCTAAACGAGGAGGTTGACTATCCACACTATCCCCAAGATATTTCTGTGGATTTTTTATCGACTTGGTATCATCCATCATATGCATATGATATTCAATTATGAGGGAACTAATCTCCTCGATGTCCGCCATAGTCCAGCCGAAAGCTTGCCGCCTATCTTGTAAGACCATTAAAAGAGCGTTCTCTTGCTCGAGGGCTAGAGAGGACGATATGATAACGGGAAAGGTCTCATTCTCACCTATGTAAGCATATTTAAGGTGAGACGGCAAGGGCGTTAGTTCGAGTTTCGGAGGCGAAACAATCAAAGGCAAAATTGTGGAATCTATCTCGAACTCAAAGGACTCCAACACAGGTTCGAAATCACTGCAAACATCCGATTCAGATAGTTCAACTAACTCATCCAAAAATTCAAAAGACTCATATTCGGGCGGTGAGTCGTCAAAATCATCCAAAAAAGTGAAACATTCATAATCAATATTGGTTGTGTCAACTGTGGTAGGATCAAGGAGGGACGCACTAGTAGCGTCAAAACTGTTTTCATCAAACAGAAATCTTTCAAGCTCGCAGTCCTCCTGCGTGATTTCGTGAATAGAGCAAACTTCTCGTGTACTAGTTTTAGGCACGGGGGGCAGACTTCCTAACTTGTAAATATTGAACTCACTAGACGTCTTCCCGAAGGATAGAGTCATGGAGCCATTGCGACAATTTATTACGGCATTGGAAGTGGCCAAAAAACCCACCGCTGCCGGTCCCAAGTCCGGATGAGAAAGGGTGAGGGTTGTGGTAGGCTTGTGACAGCCAACGTAAAACTTTGTCACATTCTATGACATGAACCATACTAAGAATATCGTTGGGGCGTCCCCTACTCAGCGACGCGCTACATCGGATCCCGGGTGTAGTGTTAAATATGCAAGGGCTTGGTCGTCGTCCAGATGCGGCGCGCTACATCGGACCCCGGGTGTAGTGACAAATAAGCAAGGGTCGTCGTCCAGAGACGGCGCGCTACATCGGACCCCGGGTGTAGTGACAAATAAGCAAGGGTCGTCGTCTACAGACGGCGCGCTACATCGGACCCCGGGTGTAGTGACAAATAAGCAAGGGTCGTCGTCCAGAGACGGCACGCTACATCGGAACTCGGGTGTAGTGACAAATAAGCAAGGGTTTCATAGGATCTGTCTAGCTTCCTGGAACATAGGTTCCCTTACGGGTAGACTAATAGAATTAGTGGAGGTGATGATTAGGAGGAGAGTTGGTATTATGTGTTTGCAAGAAACTAAGTGGGTAGGTGAAAAGAGTAGAGTCATAGAGCCTTGGGGTTATAAGCTTTGGTATACGGGTAGAGATAAAAATCGTAATGGGGTAGGTATAATCATAGATAGACGGTTGCTTGAGGATGTAGTTGAGATTAAGAGAAAAGGTGATAGAATTTTACTGGTTAAGCTTATTCTAGGTGGAGAGATCTTTAATGTTATTAGTGCTTATACACCACAGATAGGTCTTGATGACGCTAGTAAGCGTCTATTCTGGGAGGATTTAGACGAGGTGGTGCAAAGTATACCTAGTGGAGAGAAGTTATTTATTGGTGGTGATCTTAATGGACATGTAGGTACTAGTCGTAGTGGGTTTGATACTATCCATGGAGGTTTTGGTTTCGGACAAAGGAATGAAGTAGGTGACTCGATTCTAGATTTTGCTTTATCTTATGACTTGATCTTAGCAAACACCTGGTTTAGGAAAAGAGAGTCCCACCTTATCACTTTTAGGAGCGGATCAAATGCTAGTCAAATAGACTTTTTTCTGACGAGAAGAATAGATAGAGGTTGTTGTATCGACTGTAAGGTAGTGCCAGGTGAGAGTGTAACTACTCAACATAGACTTTTAGTTCTAGATTTTCGATTTAGAAGAGAATCTAGGAAGATTAGACGTAAGATAGAGCCTAAAATTAAATGGTGGCGATTGAAAGAAGGTAATCAAAAGGCTTTTATAGATCGTGTAGTACAAGAAGCGGATTGGCGGTCGGAAGATGATCCAGACAAAACATGGAACAAAATGGCTAGTTGTATCAAGAAAGTAGCTAGAGATCTACTTGGTGAGTCGAGAGGTGGTGCTCCACCATCTAAGGACATATCATGGTGGAATGAAGATGTAAAGGCTGCTATTAAAATTAAAAGAGATTCTTATAAAGATTTGAAGAAAAGTAGAGATGTGGAGAGATTTGAGAAGTACAAAATGGCTAAAAAGGAAGTTAAGAAAGCTGTTCGGAAAGCTAAATCTAAGGTCTACAAGGAGGTGTACAAGAAATTAGACACTAAAGAGGCTGCAAATGATATATACCGGATTGCTCGAATGCGGGAAAGGAAGACTACAGACTTATGTGCGATGAAGTGTGTCAAAAATGAAAATCAGAAGGTTTTAGTTCGAGATGAGGATATCAAGGAAAGATGGAGAGATTATTTTGACAAATTGTTCAATGAGAGCTTTACTAAGAATTTGGATGGACTTGTCATTCAATCTCAAGATATAAATCGTGATTTCATGCGTAAAATAAGACTTACTGAGGTTAAAGAAGCTTTAAACAGAATGGGTTTAAGAAAAGCGGTTGGTCCTGACGGGATTCCTATCGAGATTTGGAGATGCTTAGGAGAAATAGGCGTTAAATGGCTGACAGATCTGTTTAATAAGATTTGGCAGACAAAAAAGATGCCAAATGAATGGAGGAAAAGTATCCTTGTACCTATCTACAAGAATAAGGGTGACATTCAAAGTTGCTCAAACTACCATGGAATAAAACTAATGTGTCACACCATGAAACTTTGGGAGAGAGTGATTGAACACAGGCTAAAGAAGGATATTAAGATAACAGAGAACCAATTTGGGTTCATGCCTGGACGATCGACGACAGAGGCGATTCATTTGCTTCGTCAACTTGTCGAGCGCTTTCGAGAGAGGAGAAGAGATTTGCATATGATATTTATTGATTTAGAAAAAGCGTACGACAAGGTACCTAGAGAGGTATTATGGGGGACAATGATGAAAAAGGGGGTCCCCGTCAAGTATATTGACATAATCAAGGATATGTACGACGGAGTAGTGGCAAATGTCAGAACTTGCGGTGGCTTAACAAGTGATTTTCCGATTACTATTGGTTTACATCAAGGATCTGCATTAAGTCCTTTCCTGTTTACCATCGTGATGGATGAGCTTACTAGAACTATCCAAGATGAGGTCCCTTGGTGTATGCTATTCGCTGATGATATTGTTCTAGTAAATGAGACGAAAGCAGGGGTTTATGCCAAATTGGAATTATGGAGACAAACATTGGAATCTCGGGGATTCAGATTGAGCAGGTCCAAGACAGCATATATGCACTGCAAATTTAGTAGCCAGAGAAGTCAAAACCATATTGGTATAACATTGGAAGGGCATGAGATATCACCGAGCGACCAGTTTAGATATTTAGGTTCCATCATCCAAAGGAATGGGGAGATCGATAGTGATGTTAATCAAAGGATCCAAGCTGGTTGGTTGAAATGGAGGAGTGCAACAGGGATTTTGTGTGATCGTAACTTTCCGTTAAAATTGAAAGGGAAGTTTTATCGGAGCGCTATTCGGCCTGCCTTATTATATGGTACAGAATGCTGGGCTCCTAAGAAGCATCATACACAGAAGATGCACGTAGCGGAGATGTGCATGCTTCGTTGGATGTGCGGTAACATTAGAAAAGACAAGGTGCGAAATGAGGATATTCGTGCAAAAGTTGGTGTAGCACCCGTGGAGGAGAAGATGCGGGAAAACCGGCTTAGATGGTTTGGTCATGTGCGACGCAGACCTATGGAAGCACCGGTTCGACGAATAGATACTCTCGATATGGGTAATGGCAAAAGGGCAAAAGGGAGACCGAAGAAAACATGGATGGAGGTGATACGAAACGATATGGTTGCCAAAAGACTCAATGAAAGTATATTGTTCGATAGAAGTGAGTGGAGACAGAGGATTCATGTGCTGGACCCGGCGTGATTCTCATGTTGGTTCATGTAGCCTACCCCATATGCTTGGGATAAAAGGCTCAGTTGTTGTTGTTGTGTATTGGAAGTGGCCAAAAATGGTCAACCGAGTATCACCGGAATTTGGTTCCGTGGGTTAGCAACAGGTTGTGTGTCCATAACAATAAAATCAACGGGGAATATGAAGTCCCCAACTTTGATCAACACATTCTCTAGCTCAACCCTAAGATGGGTGATTGATCGATCAGCCATTTGGAGAGTACAACGAGTGGGTTTCAACTCTCCAACCCATAATTTCTCGTACACGGAATAGGGAAGCAGGTTAACACTAGACCCAAGATCTAAAAGTGCTCGATTGATTTTCTTATCCCCAATTGTTATTGAAATCGTAGGACAGCCGGGGTCCTTTCGTTTTTGGGGTAAGGGTTGAGATTGGTTAATAGCATTGCTCACTGCACTAGCCACTAGCACTTTCTTGGGTATTTGAGATTTTCTCTTCGAGGAACATAAGCCCTTTAAGATTTTCGCGTATGAAGGGATTTGTTGGATTGCATCCAAGAGAGGTATATTTATGCTAACCTGTTTAAATAACTCCACAATCTTCTCCATTTGTGGAGTTGGTTTATTGGGACTCAACCTGTTTAGAAATGGAGCATTTTTAAAATCTGTTGAGTCCAAAGTCTGTGGAGTAGAATGTGGAGTTGGAACGGATCCCAGTGTGGGTGTGTTCTTGAAGTGAGAAGTGGGTCCGTTCGGATTAGAAGAAGAAGAGCCTTTTAAAGAATGAACAATAGGCTCTAGCGGAGGAGATGAGGGTGAAGAAGAAGAAGGAGAAGATGGAGAACCACCGGCGGGGGTGTCATCACTAGTATCCACATTATTATGCAACACTTTTCCGGATCTCAACGTGGTCACCGCATTTACATTGTGATTATGATATTCATGTGCGTTTTGTGTGTGACCGGGATTTGGCAATGGTTGAGATGGAAGCTTTCCCTTTTCTCTCTCGCTCAACGCAGCAGTTAGTTGTGCAATTTGTGCCTCAATAGATTTGATGCTTTGATCGTATGAAGCATTGTTGTGCACCAAAGACTGGACGGAATTTTCCAACCTTGCTGCGGATTCTGTAGATTGCTTGAGAAACACATCTAGACTTTTTTCTAGCGAGATAACCTTATCATCATTGGGTTGAATCAAATTGTTCATTTTATTTGGATAAGGTTGTGGTTGGAAAGGTTGCTGGTATTGAGTTTGTTGGGGTGTTTGTTGTTGTGGAGGAGGAGGCCTTTGAAAGTTGTTTTTTTGGAATTGTTGATTTTGATTCCAAGCAAAATTTGGGTGACTCCTCCAACCCAGATTGTAAGTCGAAGAGTAAGGATCATTTCTTTGTCGTTGCTGAAAGGCAGCATTGACTTGATCTTGTCCTTGAACAGGAGGATTGTAAGGACACTCTTCGGTAAGGTGTGATGGATCCGAACAACAAGCACAAACAGTTCGTGGGGGTAAAGCAGGGACAGGAGAAGACGATGAGATTTTAGTCTCAATGGCTTCTAGCTTTTTCATAAGTGCGGCCATCTCGGCCTTCATAGCAATCGACATATCTAATTGATGTATACATGCCCTATATTGACCAATAGAAGAAGATGAGGTGGTCTTTGTGCTCTCCCACTGAATTGTTTGTTCACTAAGATCCTCGAGAAACTGCCATGCTTCCACACTAGATTTGGTTAGAAAGTGACCTTGACAAATGGTTTCTAGCAACTGCTTCGTTGCCGGGTTCAATCTCTCGTATAATGTTTGGCAAAGTTGCTAATTTTCGATCCCATGGTGAAGGCATTGAACAAGTACGTCTTTGAATCTTTCAAAACACTTCCAAAATGGTTCGGAAGGAAGCTGGGAAAATTGTATTATCTTATTGCGAATTCTCGCGGTCTTGTGATGAGGATAAAACTTTTTAAGAAAAGTTTTAACAAACTAGTCCCAATTTCTAATTGAATATGATGTTGTGCTGTATAACCACTTCTCGACTAAGTCACATAAGGTGAAAGGAATGACCCTTAGCCTTATAGCATTATCTGATAATTTGGTTGTTTTCATCATTGCGCAAACGTTTTGGAATTTGTTGATAAAGATATAGGCATTTTCGGATTCCAATCCGTAAAATTTTGGCAGCATATTGATGAAGTGGGGTTTTATCTCAAAATTGTCCCCATTTACCGGTGGGGGTGAAAGACAGGTAGGTAAGGAGGTGCAGACAGGGTAGAAGAGATCCTGGAGCGCGATTCGTTGGGGCACTACAACAGGCGGGTGATTCAGGTTATTCGCACCTAACGGAGGTGGAATCAGTCCCGTGGGTAAGGTGTTGTTGGGATTATATCCCGACATACTTTCGGAAGAAGAATTTGAAGGTGGAGGTAAGGAAGTGGAAGGAATTTCAACTTCGGAGTCGAAAGCTTCATCGGTCGGTACCAACGAAACACGGAATAATCGGGCGCGAGTGTCCCTAGTCCAAAGTGACATACACTAAAGAGGTAGTGTAGTCAAAAAGGTGAAAAGCAGAATGTGGGGGTAAGAAAATGTCAATGAGAAGAAAGTGGGTGGTGGTGGGGTGCAAGGATTTTGAGCTACAAGTTGCAAGTTTTTATAAAAAATTTCCTTTTTCCTTTTTTTTCTTGGAACTTTTTGCAAAAATTTTCGATAAAGGGCTAAGACACACTTTTCGATCAACCAAAAATGCACAATCAGGCCTAGATCTAGGGTCATCTAGGTCAGCTAGACAGCTCCTAACTGTTCCAAAGGGCTAGAAATAGGACCTCAAACCGCCTCTTCACCGCCAATTGCGGCCAGGTAAGTGCCAGGTAAGTGGGAGGCTCCCCACTACAAAAGTAGTGGTCCTAATTAAGTAACCACTTGCCTTAGACACACTTTCCTAGACACCGCAAAGTCAGGTTAGGATTAACGGTCGATGCCTATAACTAGTCCTCTGTCCTATTGAGCGCGACGTCCTTAGGGCTGAGTCTAGTATTTTTTAATTAAAGATTTGGTCAATGCAAATGCCTTATGTGATTTCTGGGGTCCTGGAAAGGGTGATGAAATCCCCACCCAATTAGAATTGGTCTCAAGCCCCTTAAGTCTGATTAAAGATATGCAAAACAGTAAATCACTTGCAATCAAATCTTTTTATTTTATTTTATGCGCGGCGCAAAGAATCCTGCACAAGATTTGTTATTGGGAAGGGGGAAGATTTTTTTTTAAGCCCAAAGAATCCTGCAGAAGATTTGGCAAAAGATATATCGAAAGATTCAAAGGAGAGAGAAAAGATCTTACAGTGCAAATTTCACGCGATGAAGCCACCAGATAGCCGTTATTCCATGGTCAAAAGGGTGCTATTGCGGCTGTTCCGCGGTTGAAAAGGTTGCACGGTTCCTGAGAATTTTTCCCAGGCACTGAAGTAACAGACCCGCAGCGCTTCCGCGATCCGAGGCATGGTACGGCCGCGTTTCCGCGGTCGAATGGCAGGTTCAGATCCCGAGACTTTCTCTGTCCCTCTGTTTTGATTTTCCCCTATTTTTTAGATCTTTATTTTTCTGTTTCGCTCTCTGGATTTTTCCAGGTCCGTCAATCCTGCAAAGATTCACACAAAAATACCCTTCGAACAATAAATGATAAAATTTTTATAATTTTTCTTTTTCTGTTTTTATGATTTTTTAATTTAGATTAACCTGAAATTGCAAAAAGGAAATACTACGCCATCCCCGGCAACGGCGCCATTTGATTTGTATGTCAAAAATATTTCTAAACCGCAATCAAGAACGGCGTCGCTTGGTAGCTAGCCGGTGAGTACGGGTCGGTCCACAAGGATTTTGTGTTCTCCTAATCGCTCTAACGAGTTAATTCCGATGGGTGTCGGATTTGATTATTTCTAAAACCTAAATTGATTTATACTAAGATTATCTAAGTCTTGCTAGGGTTAGGTCTAGGGTAAGTTGGGAGATTGAAGGTTTCCTTCACCGCTTTCAATGCCCTATTTTAGATCTATTAGGTGTTATGGTAATTATCAATAAAAGGGATTAGTACCATCAGGAAGATGTTTCTTCCTCTACGTTCTTGTCCTTCCTTTATCGATCCTTACCCTAACCTCCATGGAAAACACGCTCAACCGGTCCTTTATACTACGGTATCACCGTTACCTCGAGGGGTAAGGTGCCGCAGGGAGCGGTGTGTGCGTGTATGCATGGAGTTCTAATTATTGTGGTGGGGCAAAAAAGGGGTGAGAAATCTCATCTCTCAAACATTTCCCTAAAGCTAACCCTAACAAGCGAGGAGACTACTCGCTCATTAGGGGATTAAAAGACATTCTAAATTAAAAGTAAACTAAGGCAAAGAAATAAAAGAACTTACTAATTTTTATTGATGGCTCTCTCCAAACATCAACACGGTACAGATCTGAATTTATGAAGTGAAAAGAGGCATGCCCTAGAAAAGGTTTTTAGGGTTCTATTTATAGATTCATAGAAACCCTAGGTTACAATTGACTTGCATATCTGCTTTTACAAAAATACCCCCTAAGAAAAGACCTAGTCAACGATCCGCGCCGCCTCTGGAAAAGTCCACCGACACGTGCAATAGACGGCCGCGGATCCATGGCCAGAAGCGGGGTTTGGCCGCGGAACCGCGGCCGTATGGAGGCTTCGTCTGCTGAAAATTCTTGGTTATATTTCTGGTGTTTTTATCTTCTTATTTCTTTGGTTCTTTTCTCAGGTTGGCTTCTAGGTTTCTTCCAGATCTTTCCAGTGAACATTGTAGTGGACTTTTGCCGTTGCTTCGTGACGAAGTCTTGAACCTTTGCACTGCCTTGTACTTTGTAAACTGATCTTCGTGTAGGCTTTATCAAGATTCTGTGTTTGTTGGTCGATGTCTCACTTTTGCACCGTCTTTTGTCTTTTTCACTGTTTTTATTCCAAGAACCTGTAACATGTAACTAAGTAGTAGACATGGGTCAAAAGCACCTATTTATTTGTAAAATAACTAGGACTGGGGAATATAATAATGCAATATTATGATATGAACAGCGCATGAAAAGCTCTGCCGACCCCTAATAATTTGATTATACCATGTCCCCCAGAGGTGAAGATTCTTATGTTCAGGGCCATGATCTTTGATCAATGCTAAGACTTCCCGGTCCACAGGTGCTCCAGGGAATCCTCCTTTTGAACGAACAAACGAGAAAAAGGGATCGAAAGACATGTCGCCTGCGCGAAAAGGGACAAAAGTCAACTGTAAATGCTATAATTTAATTTAAATTCTGACACTTGATACTTTAAAATTTATACCGCACTGCAATGCAGTAAAGAGGGACCAAAGGGGGCCCACAAAATCTAGATGACAGTTCATCATTAATAAAACAGCCTCATCATTTGATGAGACTGTTGATTAAATGAGGAAATCCTCAATTGATTCTCATTAAATGAGAAATCCCTCGGGCAGTGGAGTAAATCTCCCTTTGAGAGCAGTGCTCTGTGACAGAGTAACACTTGTCAAACTTTAATCATGAAGGAATAAAATTTCTCAAGTGCCTTGCTCTGGAAGAAAATGATGGAATAATCCATCAAGAAAATTAAAACATTTTTTTTTACGAATTAAAAAATTCTGAGATCTTCAAGATCCATGAACAAACTCTTAAGAGTTCTTCATAAGAGATTAATAAATCTACATGATTCCAAGAGAGCAAGGCTCTGTTAATGAAACCCTAAAAGGGTTTTCTTTAGATCAAAGATCTATGAAAAGCAATGCTCTCTTAAAGGGTAAAACCCTAGATTATTAAAAGAATTAATCTTTACCTAAATTTTGACAGAGTTTTTGTCCTTAAGAAAATTCTTAAGATGGAGAGCTATACTCTGTGAGATAATAAAAATTCTCAGAAAACAAGGAAGAAGATGAACATAAATCATCCTAAGGACCAAAGGTCCTATTTATAGGCACTGAGTGTCGTTTCAACTTCTGAGTTGATCCAAGGGCGCAGATGCTGCCACCGCTGCACTCACATATGGGCTACGTGAGCGCAACGGTGGGGGGCATTTGTTTCCCCCAATCAGAGCAAAGCTCTGTTTAAAATTCAAAATTTTGAAATAAAGCAACGCTTCAGATGCAGCGCCAAATGCGATGAGTCCTAAGCAGCGCACCACGTGCAAACCACGTGGACGCTAGCGCTAGGTGCGCTGCGCTCTAAGCAGCACGCCACATGTGCGCTAGAGCTAGGTGCGCTGCGCTCCAAGCAGCGCACTACGTGTCAAACACAGGTGCTCTAGCGCAATGTGCGCTGCCCTTTAAGCAGCGCACCACGTGTAAAGCACGAGTGCACTAGCGCTGAAACTAAAAGATCCCCACCGTTAGATCAAAGATCTAATAATAATGATAAATCATTAATTAATCAGAATTAAATTCTGTTAAGGAAAGATTCCTCAAAATCTTTCCAAATAACAAGATTGTGCTCTGTAAATCAGAGCACCGTTGGATCAATGATCCAATGGTAAATAAAAATTACCAAAAGACAGAATAAATTCTGTATGGAAAGATTTTCCAATCTTGTTAAAAACAAGAAGATGGCCTTCTGTAAAACAGAAGCCCTAGGATCAAAGATCCAATGGTGGGGAAACATCCCCAAATCGATCAGAGAAAGATCTATTTAACTGATTCAACAAATCAACCCACCCTATAAAAAGGCCCCTAGACTTCAAGTCTCAGATATACAGAAGAAAAAGAGAGAGGAAAATCTCCCCAAAAAACTTAGAGAAATTCAAAGAGCAAGCTCTTGCAAGAAGATTTTTCTTCAAGGTAAGAATGAATGATGATGAACACAGAGATGAAATCATCTCATGATTAAGAAAGAAGAATTCATTTCTTTAAAAAGATCATAAATCTACAAAGACAAAAAGTCTTTCACAAAGAGATCAAAAGATCTCATCATAAAATAAAAGAAGAACTTACTTCTCACAGATCATGGATCTATAAGACTAAAGTCTTCCTCAAAGAGATCATGAACATCTCATTAAAAAAAGGAGAATAATTCAATTCTCTTAAGGATCATAGATCCATAAAGGCAAAGCATTTCATCAATATAAGAGATTGAAACAAAAATAAGAACGGTTGTTCTTAGATCTTGAGACAAAGTCTCTTTTAAAAAGCTCAGATCATAAAATTGATCAGACGCGCTTTGCGCTCTTGAACTGCGCTTTTGCGCTCTCTGGACTGGCACTCAGCGCTAAATGCACCACGTGTCAATCACATATGCGCCAATTAACAACTAGCGCACTGCGCTCTTAAAATAGCGCACTGCGCTCATGGGTTGGCACTCAACACCAAGCGCACCACGTTTCATTCGCGTGTGCGCCACTAAACTGAAAGCGCAATGCGCTCATGAACTAGCGCTCTGCGCTCATAAATTGGCATCATGCGCCCATCATCTGGCGCTTAACGCCAAACGCGACACGTGTCCCTCACATGTGCGCTACTTGGCAGAAGCGCACTACGCTCTTTGACAGGCGCAAAGTGCCAAGCGCACCACGTGTTGCGTTGACAGATCATAAATTGTTCTCTAATAAATCCCAGAGCTATGATTGAATGCTCGGCATTCACTAAAAGACAAAATCATTGTCAAGAGAAAAATCAATGCTCAGCATTGTTAAAAGGGCTAAACCCAAATAAAAGCTCAACAACCCAAAATAAATGTTAAGACATTTTTAGCTTGATTGGACTTAGCCCAAGATTGGCCATAAGTCCTCAAATTCAGATTAATTGAGACCGCATGCTCATAAATCTTTTAACAGATCTTGGTTCCAAGTTGGACCACAGAGCTTTCAACCAAAATTGGTTCAAGGGTACATCTCTGAATCCCTCTGATATATGTCGTTGTAATCCTTCAACGTCTTCAGAGAGGCGACGGGTCCCGACAACCATACATTTCACAGACTATGACGTCTTTAAACTGGACTGTGAAGTCTTTAAACTCATGGACTATGATGTCCTTAACCTTGACTGTGATGTCTTTAAACTCATGGACTATGATGTCCTTAACCTTGACTGTGATGTCTTTAAACTCACGGACTATGATGTCCTTAACCTTGGACCGAGATGTCCTTAAACTAACGTTGGACCACCATGTCCTTAAACTGGTAATCGACCGCAATGTCCTTAAACTAAACAATAGAGTCTAAATGCTCTCTTATTGGATCTAAATGATCCCGTTGAGTTGATCTTCGTCTAAAATTAGACTAACGTATCCTCAACAAACGTTTAAGTTGATCTTAGTCTCAAATGAGACTAACGTATCCTTAAACCCAATCCAAAACCCAAATCTAAGAAAATACGGATTTGGACTTATCCACGCCCTACGGGCGACAACATAAATTAGTCTCCGTATACAATCCACGGGCAACCAAAAACAAAACAAACACCCACGACACAAAGTGACCATCCGGAGAAGGAGAAAGTGGTTACCGCGATGCGGTAGCGTAATTAACTGCGGGGGCTTGCGCCTGCAGGGAAGAGCGTCCCCACAATCAAAACCCCTCAAATGAGGGGGAATCTGACGAAGTCTACTACATCGGCCGCATCCGTTTAAACCTCCGATACATGGTGTCATAAATCAACTTGGCATCTTCGGAGAGGTAGACGGATAGCATCAATTAGCATCTGCCCCGAAATTCAGGCCAGACGGACCCGCGCGGTCTCGTCTCCGTGTTTCGGCGGGGAACACACCCCACACTTTGGCTCAACATCATTCTGAAATTTCTAGCCAAAACTCTCAAAAAATTTCTAAGTACAAGTGGAGTAAAGAGGAGTTAGTAAGTGGTCAACTTCCAGCAAAGAATCGAAGCTATTCTGGAGTTCTCGCGACGCCACAAAGATCAACTCTCCATCTTCTACCTCTTCTTAACATAACCAAGTAGTAATTCCCTCTCAATCCCACTTCTTATTCTTTTAGATACCATTTCAAAACTTATATCGGTAAGTGGAGTTAATAACGATAGCTATTTTTAAACCCTTGAAATTTACCTTTTTCCTATATATTGTTCGTCCAAATTGTTACACAATACTTTTAATCTTAATTATAAATGTTTAGAATAAATTTTAATTTAGAATTCCATGCAAACTAATTTTAATTTAAGTTTTTCATTTAAATACCATGAACTTTAAATATCATCTTTTTTAAAAATTTTTAAAACAATACCTTTAGGAAAACTTCACGGGGTAATGACATACCCCACACGCACACATGGTTCCATAGAACGATACCTCTTCTATGTGAATTTTGTTACGAAGATATTATTACAAGAAAATACCATTTACTATAAAAACCGGATTTCTTTTAAACGGTATTTTAAATTCCTTTGCGATTATGCCTCTGCAACCCTTGTTAGGGGACCCGCTAATAGATAGTGCAGATCAACGCACATCCTTTGGCTAGTAGAGCGAGATGCAGACCTCCTCACGGAGCATTCGGTCTCGAAAGGTTTTAAATATGATTTTTAAGAAAACGCAATTTTCTAATTAAATAAAATTTCAATTTTAATAATTATATAAAAAAAATTACAAATTCATATATTTTAAAAAATATAATAAACTTATATTTTTAAAAAATGAAAGAATTAAAAGTTTCACTAAAATACCAACAAAAGATAAGTTTTACAATAAAATACCATGAACTTTCCAAGCTAAGCAATTATCACTAAAATAGCTCAAATCCTTAAAATTCATATACATGAAAACCTAAATAATATAAATAAATTCTCAAGATTTATTTTGAAACCTTATTAAAAATATTTTTCATAAAACCCCCTCGAGTTATATAAAACAATATTTAAAGATTTTAGTAAATATAGGTTTAAGCGGGATCAATTCTCTTGAGCCCCAGGGAGCCGGAGAAAGTGAGTGCTTGCCTATTTAAGATAGACAATATAACGGGGTTATCAATGGTAATTGTCTTGGAAAAAGACATAAATCCTGCCGTCCATGTATAGCAGTTACCGATGACTCCCGAACCTAATTCAGGATCTAAATCAGTTACAAGTGTCTGACTCAGTCAGAGTCCATTTCAAACCTGAATCCAAAGTCAAACATGAATACTTGAATTCAAACACCAATATCAAATATGAATACTTGACTTGACTTGACCGTGTTAGTGTTTATGCCCTAAAGACCATTACTGTATCATACTAGTTTGTATATTACTTAATGGAAGCTTGGGATATTCATGGTTGTATTGACAGTCTTGCTAAAAATGGTAGTATGCTACTTGGTTTAATGTCTACTTTAATATGTGCATATGTTTCTTTTAACGTATCGCTTATACATATTAGTAGAGCCCTTAGGATCTTTGATTGATTATCAGCGTTGTGATGGCAGTCACACTAGTGGGGACTGGGTAGTCTATAAGCAACATCCTATACAGGTCCCTGGTCGTAGGATTATCGAGACAGGGCATCGATACTCCGGAGTAGACTGGTGTATACGCTTCTCATCCCAGCATAGGGAGATGGTCTGTCCCACAGCCATCAGTACGTCGTACTGGAGATAGTATGCAGGTGCTCGTTAGGTTATGGGTACACCGGACAGGACTTGCCGGGAACTACAGGTTGGTATTATACCCATCGTCAGATAGCAGTTCCCAGGTGACATGAGTACAGCTTAGTCCGTCGACTTGATACTGCTACTTCGCCTCGGGTGTGTTCCCACTGTACTTAGATTACTACCCTACCACGGCTCAAAGGAGTCGTGCAAACAGGTAGTAGTTGGGTGCAGTCCCGAAGCACTTGGAGGCAGTGGCGGTTAGACAGGATTCGTCTCTCCCGGTATTGGGGGTTGATATCGCGCTGTGTATGGAGAGCCATTAATCAAAGTCCCTGGCCAGGGCAAGCAAGATTTACTGGTGGCTTCCAGTAGCTTCTCAAGGTGTAATGGGCTTCACTCCGACACGACTTATACCGCTATTAGGGGTATGACGTTTACCGCCCCCTAGGCCCGATATGCGATAGTCCTAGACGAACAGACCGGACTGTACGGAGATTGTCACATCAGGCTCAGTAGGAGTTCAGATGGGTTTCATCATCGTCCTTCTTATTGACATCTACCTGGGGACCGTTACGTACAGCTAGTACCGCTTGCGGCCCGTGGTTAAACCCACTGCCAGCGTAGTGTCGAGTCTTTAGAGTCCCACACAAAGAGTTTCCCTGCACCGGGCAAAAGGTGTAGAGGCCGTATGGTTTTACGGCAGGGCCGCGATCACTTACGTACACTTGTGCACGTATTATGATCGGGCAGATAATACTAGCGGGCTTTGGTTTAAGCCAGATTCTAGTATTATACAAATGGATTTATTCAGTCAAAGATTATCCATGTTTTTCGGAAATACGGATAGGAGGGGCAGTCTCGTAATATGTCGGGAAGCTTCTTGAAGAAGATGACTCATTTGTATTTATTTCTTTTTAGATTAAACACAAATGAGGTGGAGAGATGAGTTGTAAGTTTTCATTAAATGCTTAATGACTCATGAGGTGATTCACCATTTAGGATTAAATGAAGCTTACAAGATATTTCTAGATATTTATCAAAGAGATATTTGTATGCTTGATATTATTCTTTCATGAGTTATTATTCATATCATTATCACAAAAGCTTTCTCTCTCCTCAAGTCTTCATCTTCTTCCTCAAACCCTAAAAGCTCTCATGAGTTGAGAATCCTAGGGTTTAAGTTACTAAGTAATCCATCTAATTACTCTACACCCTCTAGTACTTCTAGATTAGCGATCTAGAAGCCGTAATTATCTCAGATTCGAGATAGGAGCTCGGACTATAGACTCTCGGGTGGATCGTCTTTGACTCGAGGAAGCGTTTGAGGTGCCCTTATTCCATAGAGCCTACGAGGTGTGGAAGATGGCGATGAAGACCCGAAGGACAAGTAACGTTAGGTATAACTTCAAATCCGAGTAGTTAAACCTCTCGTAGTTTGCTAGTAATGGTTTAGACACGATCCGTGTGCTCAAGTCCGTGTTACGAAGCTTTGATAATTGTTTTTCATATATTCCGTCTCCCCGCAAGCTCATGGGGTGCGTGACATGGATTTACAGTGGTATCAGAGCCTACTAAGCCTTTACTAGCTTGTTAGCAACTAATTAGAACTTCGATCGTCGGAAAAACGTGAAAACATAACCCCGGACCCCTCAAGTTTCTGTCAATTTTAAACGTGTCGAAAAAATTATTTGATAGGTATGACAATTCACAGCAGGGAATTCTAAGAATACTGGTGAAATACGAAGTCCCAACTCGTTTAGACTGCCGCGGAAGCGCGGCGGATTGGTGTGATCAGCCGCGGATCAGCGGCCGAGTCAACTCAGAGTTGACTCGTATTTGCACAGTAACTCTTATTTTGTGGTGTTTTGTTTTCCTGTATATTCTGTTTCTGCCCAGGTTATTTCAGTGCTGGCTTGCACATGGGGTAGAGACAGAAAAAGGTTGTCGATCGAAATTCTAAGTTATTTGCTAATCAAGTTTTATCTGTGATGTTTAATGTGTTCGTAAACCTCCCCTAATTGCTAGTATGTCGGTTAGCAGGCGGTTGCACATTTCTGTAACGGTTTTTACTGGTTTGTGTATATGAACTTCATTGGATCGTTGTGATGATTAGCCGGGGTTTGAGATGAGTTTTTATATTCATTCATTCGATGTAAATTGTAATATGATGTAATATTCTTTTGCGGGGCACATCCGGGATGAGGTTGTAGCCACCGTTGTATTATTTCATTTACTATTTTATGCTCCTAGGATAGACCCAAGGTGGGGTACACAAACTACCAGGTACTTTGAAGTGTTTAGTGGCATACTCACGTTGTTGAGGGAGACCGCTTCACTTCGGGTACTTGGCGGGTAGTTTGCCGTACCCGTAGGGGTCTAGGGTGGGGTAATGGCTATTCATCACAACTGTGTAATCTGTCTTTCATTGCAGGCTCAAAGGAAACACGGATTGCTTGTATATCCAATAATGTTCATCAGTGATCTGGAATGCCTATTATTGCGTCTGACGAATGTACAATATCTATATATGATAGCTATTAGACGTCACTTATGTTTTACACCCGCGCTAGCCCAGCCCCCGCTCTGTCGTTAGTTAAGTAACCTAACGGGTGAATGACGGGGCCCAGTGGCGAATGCGGATGGCATAAGAGGACGTTGTATTTTCGTTGTTTTCTACAATGATAGGATAAATGATGGGACGTATTATTTTAATGTAAAGAAAATAAACCAAACTTGAATCGTTGGAACAAATTTAAAAGAAACCACTCGGTTATTTTAAAAGAGTAGAGTTTTTTAATTGCGGAGCTTTAACCACTCCTTTTAAAAAGCTATCGGGTTCCTTCGATTATATCAAGTTCACTACGTTCACGGTTTCGCCAATACCAGTCATAGCCCTCCATCATTTCTTATGGATGGTCGGTAGTATTCAAGCTATGTTTGTTGGCCTTCGTCAAGGCATAGTGTTTGGTAGCTGCTGGGGTATTCATTTGTTGCATAGATAGATGAGTTGGTTTGGGACAGTCGTATTACCTTGTTGGCCTTCATCAAGGGTATGTACGGGTGGGTTCAAATTAACAAGATAATGATGGGCAGAACTTGACATGTGACTTATGATTTGTTGGCCTTCGTTAAGGTCATAAGAACATGGGGCAAAAATCCACATCGGGAGTTTCTAAAGAAACTGAAACTTGCTAGTGTTGCTTACCATTTAGAGTTTGATGAATGTTGGTAGGATTCCTTCAGCATTATCACACGATGATATTTGGATCCCGATCCTACTGTGAGTATCCGCTACTCATCAGGAGATTCGTCACTTAACGATCAATACTATAAACCAAGTAGGTGTCTAGAACAGTGTCAGCGGGGCTACGCCTCCAGAGAAAAGAGGTTATTTAATTAAGGAATTTTGCGAAAGCGTCGTAAAACCTCACTCGAAGTACCGACACTAGCCTGGCTGAACGGTTAAGCAAGTATTGTACGGTGAGATCAGTCCTGGCTAATTCTTCTTTTATGGTTTGAGGAAGGATTCAAGAAACAGTGGGAGCCATCCAGTTTAGATAAACTAAAAACCAATCTAAACTTGCAAGAGCATCATGCTAAAGTGTTCTCTCTCTCTCATTGCAGCGACCTTGTGACCATGAATAGGTTATATCTAGATAACAGAATGATTGAATCTGACTTATATGACTGGCAAAGGTCTGTCCAGATGTCTATTACCTATGACAAGCTGGACCACCCTATTACTACTCAAGATCCCGCCGTCCCAGGTCCAGTTTCCACCGTCACGGATATGGATATCCGTCAGACAAGGGAAAAGGATAATGCGAATGCCAAGTGCATCGTGTTGGCTTCAGTTAATGGTGTATACCAGAAGCAGCACGAGAAGATGGACTTAGTTTCCATCTTTCTCCATAACAAAGATTTATATGGAGAGCAATCTCGTATCGCAAGATATGAGACCTCGAACGAATTAATTCAAGCGAGGTTGGTTGTCGGGTCATCTGTAAGGGACAACGCCCTTACGATGACTAGCTATATTGATAAGCTCAAGGATCGGGAGACCACGTTGGGAAACAGGTCATATGCTGACTTATTTCCACAGTCCCTACCCTCTACTTACACCCTAAAAGAAACCAGGGACACACCCGCTCTGCTTAATGGGGGACCTTCTTCTTCTGCATCCAGGGCGAAAGCAAAGGGTGAAAAGAAGAAGACCTCCACAAAGCCGATATACGGTGTCAGTAAAGTAGAAGGAAATGGAAGAGCAAAAGTTTCGGGACTTGGTGTAGGGAAGGAGGGATGTTCCTATTGTTATGGGAACGGGCAATGGCAGAAGGATTGCAGGGCTTTGGAAGCCAGTAGCCAGGATACGAACCATGTTGTGGCTTCGGCCTCAAGTGTGTTTGTAATTGAGAATTGTTTGTCAATTAACTCTACTTCTAGGGTACTAGATACCGGAGCAGGATCTCATATCTGTAATTCATTACATGGTTTGAGAAACCGTAGAGTTATCAGGGTAGGTGATTTATCTCTCAGAGTTGCAAACGGAATGAGCGTGGACGCTGAATCCATGGGAGAATATCGCCTAGGTTTGACAAATGGGCAGATATTGATTCTACGTAACTGTTTGTATGTACCTAGTTTGACTTGTAATATCATATCGGTGTCCTCACTTTCGAGAGAGGGATATGACTTTACATTCGTAAGCGATGTAGTTCACATCCACCTAAATCAAGTTCTGATTGGCTCCGGTACATTAGATGACGGTATATACGTATTAAATCAAGCTCAGGTTTTCAATGTCCAGAACACATTTAAAATAAAGTCTCCAGAAATAAATCAGGCTTTCTTATGGCATTGTAGACTAGGTCACATCAATGAAACACGATTAACTAAGTTACATAGAGAAGGATATTTGAATCCGTTCGAATATCAATTTTATGCTACTTGTGAATCTTGTCTCATGGGAAAGATGACAAAGACTCCATTTACTGGACACGGAGTAAGAGCGAGCGAGCTCTTGGGACTCATACACAGCGATGTGTGTGGTCCAATGTCTACACATGCGCGAGGTGGTTATTCCTACTTCATTACTTTTACGGATGATTTCTCTAAGTATGGACATATCTTCTTGATGAAGCATAAATCCGAGGCCTTTGAGAAATTCCAGGAATACAAGAATGAGGTGGAAAACCAAACAGGCAAAAGTATCAAGACACTGAGATCTGATCGAGGTGGTGAATACTTAAGTGCCGAGTTCTTGGGTTACTTAAAAGAGAATGGAATTCTCTCTCAGTTTACTCCTCCATACACACTACAACACAACGGTGTATCGGAAAGGAGGAATCGAACCCTATTGGATATGGTTCATTCCATGATGAGTAAGGCTGAGTTACCGCGATCTTTCTGGGGTTATGCACTAGAATCAGCTGCATATCTTTTGAACAAGGTTCCAACCAAAACTGTGCCTACCACACCATATCAGATGTGGAGTGGGAAGAAACCCTATTTTCAGTACCTGAAGACATGGGGATGTCCAGCTTTTGTAAAAAAGCAGCATCTGGACAAGCTCAAGGCACGCTCAGTATAGTGTAAGTTTGTGGGATATCCAAAGAACTCCAAGGGGTATTATTTCTATTACGCAGAGGAACAAAAGGTTTTTGTTTCTCGTCATGCCCACTTCTTGGAAGCTGAATTTTTAGAAAATCAGAAGAGTGGGAGCGCAATAGAACTGGAAGAAATTCCATAACCACAAGTTGGTGCTGAAAGTATGGTAGAACCAGAAGTTTCAAAAGAAAGGGACATACCAGCGCCTATCCGCAGAAGTAGTAGGCAGTCTCATCCGCCCGAGAGATACTACGGTTTTCTCATAGACGGGGATCGAGAAGATTGCATTATTGATAATGATGACCCTACTAGCTTCCAGCAAGCCATTCAGAGCGGCGACTCAGTAAAATGGCTGGATGCAATGCGGACCGAAATGGAGTCCATGTACACTAACCAAGTATGGACTTTGGACACTGCTCCAGATGGGGTAAAACCCGTAGGATGCAAATGGATCTTCAGAAAGAAGATTGGTGTAGATGGACAGGTTGAAACCTATAAGGCTAGACTTGTTGCAAAGGGTTTTCGTCAAAGACCAGGTTTGGACTATGACGAAACCTATTCTCCAGTGGCTATGCTCAAATCCATTCGGGTCCTTCTTGCCATTGCTGCCTTCCACAATTATGAGATCTGGCAGATGGACGTAAAGACGGCCTTTCTGAATGGTAATTTGGAAGAGTGCGTCTATATGGATCAGCCAGAGGGATTCATTCAGAGTGGGAGCAGCGGTAAAGTGTGCAAGTTGCTTAAGTCCATTTATGGACTAAAGCAGGCATCACGGAGTTGGAACATCTGTTTTGATGATACTGTCAAAGAATTCGACTTTATCAAGAATCCAGATGAACCATGCATATACAGTAAGATTGTAGGGAGAGCTGTTATATTCCTCGTCTTGTACGTGGATGACATTCTTCGAATAGGAAATGATATTCCTATGCTACAGTCAGTCAAAAGATTCTTGTCACAGAAGTTCTCCATGAAAGACCTGGGTGATACCACCTACATTCTGGGGATCCGGATCTATCGAGATAGATCAAAGAGGATATTGGGACTTTCGCAGTCCAGGTACATAGACACCATATTGAAAAGATTCAGTATGGAAGATTCTAAGCGCGGTAACCTACCGGCTTGTCACGGAATCACCCTCTCTAAAGAGATGTCTCCCAAGACTGGTTTGGAAAGGGACCGCATGTCGATTATACCCTATGCTTCTGTGGTAGGCTCTATAATGTATGCGATGTTCTGTACCAGACCAGATGTAGCATACGCATTGAGCGTTGTAAGCCGGTATCAGGCAAACCCAGAGGAGAAGCACTGGATAGCAGTAAAGAACATTCTCAAGTACCTGAGGAGGACTAAGGAGTTGTTCTTGGTGTATGGCGGAAAAGACCTCCAGATCGAGGCCTTTGTCGACTCCAGCTTCTAGAGTGACAAGGATGACTCCAAGTCCATATTGGGTTATGTCTTTACCCTCAATGGAGGGGCGGTCTGTTGGAAGAGTTCCAAGCAGGACACCGTTGCTGACTCAACGATGGAAGCGGAGTACATAGCTGCTTACGATGCCGCAAAAGAAGCTGTCTGGATGAATTTCCTCACAGAACTTCAGGTGGTTTCTACCAGTGTTGCTCCAATACCTCTGTATTGCGACAACAACGGCGCTATAGCTTTAGCAAAGGAACCCAGGTCCCATCAGAAGTCTAGACACATCTTAAGGCAGTATCACCTGATCAGGAAGATCGTAGATCGCCGGGAGATCGAGGTAAAGAGAGTAGATACGGAGAATAACAATGTTGATCCATTCACAAAGGCCATTCCTCAGACGCGGTTCGAGAGGCTATTCGAGATGATAGGTCTGCGATATGCCAGTACATGGCCCTAGTGCAAGTGGGAGATTGTTAGTGTTTATACCCTAGAGGCCATTACTGTATCATACTAGTTTGTATATTACTTAATGGAAGCTTGGGATATTCACGGTTGTATTGACAGTCTTGCTAAAAATGGTAGTATACTATGTCTACTTTAATATGTGCATATGTTTCTTTTAACGTATCGCTTATACATATTAGTAGAGCCCTTAGGATCTTTGCTTGATTACCAACGTTGTGATGGCAGTCACACTAGTGGGGGCTGGGTAGTCTATAAGCAACATCCTATACGGGTCCCTGGTCGTAGGATTATCGAGACAGGGCATCGATACTCCGGAGTAGACTGGTGTATACGCTTCTCATCCCAACATAGGGAGATGGTCTATCCCACAGCCATCAGTACGTCGTACTGGAGATAGTATGCAGGTGCTCGTTAGGTTACGGGTACACCGGACAGGACTCGCCGGGAACTGCAGGTTGATATTATACCCATCGTCAAATAGCAGTTCCCAGGTGACATGAGTACAGCTTAGTCCGTCGACTTGATACTACTACTTTGCCTTGGGTGTGTTCCCACTGTACTTAGATTATTACCCTACCACGGCTCAAAGGAGTCGTGCAAACAGGTAGTAGTTGGGTGCAGTCCCCAAGCACTTAGAGGCAGTAGCGGTTAGACAGGATTCGTCTCTCCCGGTATTGGGGGTTGATATCGTGCTATGTATGGAGAGCCATTACGCAAAGCCCCTGGCCAAGGCAAGCGAGATTTACTGGTGGCTTCCAGTAGTTTCTCAATGTGTAATGGGCTTCACTCCGACATGACTTATACCGCTATTAGGGGTCTGACGTTTACCGCCCCCTAGGCCCGATATGCGATAGTCCTAGACAAACAGACCGGACTGTACGGAGATTGTCACATCAGTCTCAGTAGGAGTTCGATGGGTTTCCTCATCATCCTTCTTATTGACATCTACCTGGGGACCGTTACGTACAGCTAGTACCGCTTACGGCCTGTGGTTAAACCCACTGCCAGTGTAGTGTCGAGTCTTTAGAGTCCCACACAGAGAGTTTTCCTGCACCGGGCAAAAGGTGTAGAGGCCGTATGGTTTTACGGCAGGGCCGCGATCACTTACGTCCACTTGTGCACGTATTATGATCGAGCGGATAATACTAGCGGGCTTTGGTTTAAGCCAGATTCTAGTATTATACAGATGGATTTATTCAGTCAAAGATTATCCGTGTTTTTCGGAAATACGGATGGGAGGGGCAGTCTCGTAATATGTCGGGAAGCTTCTAGAAGAAGATGAATCATTTGTATTTATTTCTTTTTAGATTAAACACAAATGAGGTGGAGAGATGAGTTGTAAGTTTTCATTAAATGCTTAATGACTCATGAGGTGATTCACCATTTAGGATTAAATGAAGCTTACAAGATATTTCTAGATATTTATCAAAGAGATATTTGTATTATTGATATTATTCTTTCATGAGTTATTATTCATATCATTATCACAAAAGCTTTCTCTCTCCTCAAGTCTTCATCTTCTTCTTCAAACCCTAAAACCTCTCATGAGTTAAGAATCCTAGGGTTTAAGTGACTAAGTAATCCATCTAATTACTCTACACCCTCTAGGACTTCTAGATTAGCGATCTAGAAGCCATAGTTATCTCAGATTCGAGATAGTAGCTCGGACTATAGACTCTCGGGTGGATCGTCTTTGACTCGAGGAGGCGTTTGAGGTGCCCTTGTTTCATAGAGCCTACGAGGTGTGGAAGATAGCGATGAAGACCCGAAGGACAAGTAACGTGAGGTATAACTTCGAATCCGAGTAGTTAAATCTCTCGTAGTTTGCTAGTAATAGTTTAGACACGATCCGTGTGCTCAAGTCCGTGTTACGAAGCTTTGATAATTGTTTTTCATATATTCCGCCTCCCCGCAAGCTCGTGGGGTGCGTGACATGGACTTACAGACCGTACAATGGTTATAACTTGACATGACTACTTGAATATAAGATTACATCCTGAACCTGACTACTTGAACATTTGTATCCATGGTTTTTGGCAAGACTTGTAAATATACTCTATACAATACATTACGTGGGGATAACGGGGTAAATTGGTACGGAACGTATAGCGTGGCACGAGATGGTCACATAAATGACACCTACATGAACTCTCGTGTCGTTGTCCCGTGGGTTATGACGGGACCTTGTACTACAAGTTACCATAGTCCACGGGGTAAGATAGACTCCTCTCGTATACACAAATACCTTCTGTACCAAGTTACAAACAACTACGTTAGAATAACAAGAATATACCTGTACAACTTACCAGTTTCATTTCACATTATTTGTTATATTCCATTCCTTCTTTTAGGACATACCGAGCGCTAGTTCGCTGACGATATTCCTGTCTTTTCTTTCTTTGGAATGTTCGTCAGGAGGACCGGACTCTCAGGAGATCGAGCATAGGCAGGAGAACTTGGACCAGCTCACTGCTTAGCCGGACTTCTAGCTCTCCTTGTATTTATTTTCAGTTTGTATGCCACTGTTTAGGCACTGTTTATATCATTGTATCTTTCCATTTTCAAACAGTTATATGTAAAGTGAATGTAAATAAAAATTGTTGTTTATATTTTTATATCACTTGTCATTCTTGTGCATTTTATATATATTGCTTAATTACGCTTAATATATTTATTTCTTAGTAAATATTGTTTCCCCCAATAAGAGAGCAAGGCTCTGTTCAAAATTTGAACTGTGGCAGCGCCTCAAGTGCAAAGCACGAGAGCGCCAACGCCAAGAGTTAAAAACTCTGAGGCAGTGCCTCACGTGCAAAGCACAAGAGCGCCAGCGCCAAGAGTTAAAAACTCTGAGACAACGCCAAGAGTTAAAAACTCTGAGGCAGTGCCTCACGTGCAAAGCACGAGAGCGCCAGCGCCAGAACTAAAAGTTCTCCACCCTTGGATCAAATATCCAACGAAGATAATAAATTATCAAATTACAGAATTAAATTCTGTTGAGGAAATATTCCTCGAATCTTCCTAAAACAAGAAAGGTTAAGGAAATATTCCTCGAATCTTCCTAAAACAAGAAAGGTTAATCTCTGTAAAACAGAGCACCGTTGGATTAAAGATCCAATGGTGATTAAAAATTACCAAGATACAGAATAAGCTCTGCATGGGAAAATATTTTCCCAATCTTGTTGAGAACAAGAAAAATATCTTCTGTAAAACAGAAGGCCTAGGATCAAAGATTCAACGGTGGATAAAATCCCCAAATCAATTAGAGATCTCTCAACGAGAGATTTCCTTAACTAAATCAACAAATCAGTCTCCACTATATAAAGGACCCAAGACTTCAAGTCTTGTACAGAAGAACCCCCCCCCATAAACTTCAAACATCAAGAAGAGAACGATTTCTCCTCAAGGTAAATAAAAATAAGAGAGATCATAGCATCTCCTCCATATCTAAGAGTTTAACTCTCATATCAGAAGAACTTAGTTCTTTTTCCAGATCTCAGATTTATAAGACAGCCTTTCACAAGTGAGAATCTAATTCTCAGAGAATTGAATTGAGCAGAACAGAAAATTCAGTGCTTAGCACTCAAAGTCTGGTGATCAGCGCCGAGTGCTCCGCGTACTCCTCACGTAGGCGCTATTTAATAAGAAGTGCTTAGCACTCGAAGTCTGGCGCTCAACGCTGAGTGCTCCACGTGCTCCTCACGTGGGCGCTATTTAATAAGGAGCACTTAGCACTCGAAGTCTGGCACTCAGCGCCGAGCGCTCCACGTGCTCCTTGTAGGGTTACTAAGCACGGCAGCAAGGTTTCGGGAGGCATCGTCCATACCGTTTTCAAAAATTTGCCGTTCTAAACAACCCTAACCCTAGAATCTTAACTAGAGATTTAAACAAAATATCATGCAAACAACTTTGCAAACAAGTGAATGAGGAATACAACCTTTGTAGACCGGTCCTTCACTTCTAATGCTCTGTGTAGTAGTCCTTTCGCTACAATTTGTGAAGACCTGGACTCTAGTAAGGGTTCACATGAAGAAATGAATAAGCTTGCTCAATGTCTTCGAGGCCGAAGATGATCTACGTCGAGGAGACTCAAGCTCATGCTACCTCTTCACTAATATGTGAATTGTAAATCCATGTCACGCACCCCACGAACTTGCGGGGAGGCGGAATATATGAAAAACGATTATCAAAGCTTCGTAACATGGACTTGAGCGCATGAATCGTTATCTAAACCATTGCTAACTATCTACTAGAGGTTTAACTACTCGGATACGAAGTTATACCTCACGATACTAGTCCTTCGGGTCTTCATCGAGGTCCTCCACTCCTCGTAGGCTCCTTGGAACATCGGCACCTCAACGGCCTCCTCGAATCAAAAACGATCCACCCGAAAGCTCCTACACCAAGCTTAATCTCAAACTTGAGATAGCTAGGTTGCTTAAAGTGCTAATCTAAGCTACCTAGGGGATATAGAGTGAGGTTATGGATGTATTAGTCTAGCTAACCCTTGATCTCAACACATGAGAGGCTAGGGTTAGGGTTTGAAGAGAGAGTGAGCTTGAGGAGAGAGAAGGTGAAGATGAGAATGAAATGAGATAATGATGTTATCATAATATATATGAAGCATTATTATTTATCCAAAAATCAAATAATAGATTTAACAACCATGCTTCATAAATATCTGTGAGTGATTCATCTCCATGAGTCATTAAGCATTTATGATGCATTGATGACTTGGATGAATCACACAAATGAGTCACTAATCTCATTTATTGCAATGCCACCTTAACCCCTTAGTCACCACTCTTCTAGAAGCTTCCCGACAAATTACGAGAACGCCCTTCCAATCCGTGAAAACACGGAAAAACTTTACACTGTATAAATCCAATAACCCGATACTAGAATCTAGTTTAAACCAAAGCCGACTAGTAAAAACTGTCCGAAAAAGTCGTACGTGCGTAAACACACGTATGCGTCCGAACCCTTATCGTAAAACCATACGACCTCTATATCGTTTCGCCTGGAGCAGGGAAACTCTCTGTGTGGGACTGTAAAGACTCGACACTACGCTGGCAGTGGGTTTAACCACAGACCACAAGCGGCACTAGCTGTACCTAACGGTCCCCAGGTAGATGTCGATAAGAAGGCCGATGAGGAAAACCATCCGAACCCCTACTGAGCCTGATGTGACAATCTCCATACAGTCCAGTCTGTTCGTCTAAGACTATCGCATATCAAGCCTAGGGGGCGGCAAGCGTCAGTCCCCTAATAGCTGTATAAGTCGTGTCGGAGCGAAGCCCATTACACCCTGAGAAGCTACTGGAACCTACCAGTATATCTCGCTTGCCCTGGCCAGGGACTTTGCGTAATGGCTCTCTAACACAGCGCGATATCATCACCCAATACCGGGAGAGACGAATCCTATCTAACCACTACTGCCTCCAAGTGCTCGGGACTGCACCCAACTGCTACCTGTTTGCACGACTCCTTTGAGCCGTGGTAGGGTAACAATCTAAGAACAGTGGAACACACTCGAGGCGAAGTAGCAGTGTCAAGTCTGCGGACTATGCTGTACTCATGTCATCTGGGAACTGTTAACTGACGATGGGTATAATACCAACCAATCAGTTCCCCTACGAGTCCTGTCCGGTATACCCGTAACCTAACGAGCACCTGCATACTATCTCCAGTACGACGTACTGATGGCTGTGAGACAGACCATCTCCCCAACTGGGATGAGAAGCGTACACACTTAGTCTACTCCGGAATATCGATGCCCTATCTCGATAATCCAACGACCAGGGACCTGTATAGGATGTTGCTTACAGACTACCCAGCCCCCACTAGTGTGACTGCCATCACTACGCTGGTAATCAAGCAAAGATCCTATGGGCTCTACTAACATGTATAAGTGATACGTTATAAGAAACATATGCACATATTAAAGTAGACACAAACCAAGTAGCATACTACCATTTTTAGCAAGACTGTATATACAACTGTGAATATCCCAAGCTTCCATTAAGTAATATACAATCTAGTATGATACAATAATGGCCCCTAGGGCATATACACTAACAATCTCCCACTTTCACTAGGGCCATGAGCTGGCATATCGTAGACCTATCATCTCGAATAGCCTCTCGAACTGCGTCTGAGGAAGGGCCTTTGTGAATGGATCAGCAATGTTATTCTCTGTCTCTACTCTTTTCACCTCGATCTTCTGGCGAACTACGATCTCCCTGATCAGGTGATACCGCCTTAAGATGTGTCTGGATTTCCGATGGGACCGGGTTCCTTCGCTAAAGCTATAGCGCCGTTGTTGTCACAATACAGAGGTATTGGACCAACACTGGAAGAAACCACCTGAAGTTCTGTGAGGAACTTCTTCATCCAGACAGCTTCTTTTGCGGCATCGCAAGCAGCTATGTACTCCGCTTCCATTGTTGAGTCAGCAACGGTCTCCTGCTTGGAACTCTTCCAACAGACCGCCCCTCCATTGAGGGTAAAGACATAACCCGACATGGACTTGGAGTCATCTTTGTCACTCTGGAAGCCGGAGTCGGCAAAGGCCTCCATCTGGAGGTCTTTTCCGCCATACAACAAGAACATCTCCTTAGTCCTCCTCAGGGACTTGAGAATGTTCTTTACTGCTATCCAGTGCTTCTCTCCTGGGTTTGCCTGATACCGGCTTACAACGCTTAATGCGTATGCTACATCTGGTCTGGTACATAACATCGCATATATTATAGAGCCTACCGCAGAAGCGTAGGGTATAATCGACATGCGATCCCTTTCCAAATCATTCTTGGGAGACATCTCTTTGGAGAGGGTGATTCCGTGACAAGCCGGTAGGAACCGTGCTTAGAATCATCCATACTGAATCTCTTCACTATGGTGTCTATGTACATGGATTGTGAAAGTCCCAATATCCTTTTTGATCTATCACGATAGATCCGGATCCCCAGAATGTAGGTGGCATCACCCAGGTCTTTCATGGAGAATTTATATGAAAAGAATCTTTTGACTGACTGTAACATAGGAATATCATTTCCTATTAGGAGAATGTCATCCATGTACAAGACGAAGAATACTACAGCTCTCCCTACAATCTTACTGTATATGCATGATTCATCTGGATTTTTGATAAAGTCAAATTCTTTGACTGCATCATCAAAATAGATGTTCCAACTCCATGATGCCTGCTTTAGTCCATAAATGGACTTAAGCAGCTTGCATACTTTACCGCTGCTCCCACTCTGAATGAATCCCTCTGGCTGATCCATATAGATGCTCTCTTCTAAATTTCCATTTAGAAAAGCCGTCTTTACGTCCATCTGCCAGATCTCATAATCGTGGAAGGCAGCAATAGCAAGAAGGACCCTAATGGATTTTAGCATAGCCACTGGAGAAAAGGTTTTGTCATAGTCCAAACCAGGTCTTTGACGGAAACCCTTTGCAACAAGTCTAGCTTTATAGGTTTCAACCTGTCCATCTACACCAATCTTCTTTCTGAAGATCCATTTGCATCCTATGGGTTTTACCCCATCTGGAGCAATGTCCAAAGTCCATACTTTGTTAGTGTACATGGACTCCATTTCGGTCCGCATTGCATCCAGCCATTTTACCGAGTCGCCGCTCTGAATGGCTTGCTGGAAGCTAGTAGGCTCATCATAGTCAATAGTGCAATCCTCTCTATCCCCATCTATGAGAAAACCATAGTATCTCTCAGGCGGATGAGACTACCTACTACTTCTGCGGAGTAGCGCTGGGATGTCCGGTTCTTCTGAAACCTCTGGTTCTACCATACTTTCAGTAACAGCTTGTGGTTCTGGAATTTCATCCAGTTCTACTGCGCTCCCACTCTTCTGATTTTCTAAAAATTCAACTTCGAAGAAGTGGGCATGACGAGAAACAAAAACCTTTTGTTCCTCTACGTAATAGAAACAATATCCCATGGAGTTCTTTGGATATCCCACAAACTTACACAGTACTGAGCGTGCCTCGAGCTTGTCCGCATGCTGCCTTTTTACAAAAGCTGGACATCCCCATGCCTTCAGGTACTGAAGACAGGGTTTCTTCCCACTCCACATCTGATATGGTGTGGTAGGCACAGTTTTGGTTGGAACCTTGTCCAAAAGATATGCTGCTGATTGTAGGGTTCCTAGGCACTCTAAGGAGGTCTCACAGGGCATCAACCATACCAATTTCAAATTTTACAAGTGCCGAGAAACCCTAATACGGATCGTTAACTAGATGTATAGGCGATGCAAAGCGAGTTAACTACTTTAACTAAGAGGAAAGTGACTACAGCCTTTGTAGATCCGGTCCTCCACCTCCTAGGCTCCGTGATGACGTCCCTCCGCTGTCCATATCGGATCCCGGACTCTAGCATCAGCTTCATCGGAGAAATGGGCGGGCTAGGTCGTCGACTTCGATGCCGAAGATGATCTACGTCGAGGCAACACTAGATCAAGATCCAACTTCACCAAGCCATAAAACTTGTGAAGAAAATACCCTATACTACTTGGCAAGTGGTAGAGGATGAATAAATAGGAAGTGGGTTCACTTTAGAATTGGATTTCTCACTCTTTTTCTCAAGTTGCCATTGATGGAGGCAAGGTTTTCTTCATGTTGAAGAAGGAGAAGAAGAAGAAGAAAATATGATAAGTATTTTTTCAAATAGAAAATAAAAGAATACTTATCATATACCAACCATGGTCAAGTGTAGAGACTAAACTAGGGTTAGATGAATGGTTAGGTTAAGGGAAACAAACAAAAATGGTCAAGCTTTCAACACTTCATGAAGCTTCATGAAAGAAACAAAGAAAGCCACCATTTCTATTTATCTTTTCCAAAATAAATAAACAAAATAAATAAATGAATAAGTAAACAAAACCCTAACCATTCATATAACCATGGTTTAATCATACACACAAACTCAAGTTAGCATGTATCATCAAACATGATACAAACTAGTGCACAAAAGTATATCACATATACAACTTATGAACTTCAAGTGAGAAAATCCATTTAAAGTGAACCAATACTAGTTAATGCAAAGTAATATATCAAATATATAATTATGCATTAAATCATTAAATCAACACTTGATTTAATGATCCGGTCATATCGCATATAACCGACTAATATCAATAGTAACAACTTATCGAATCAACACTTGATCCGATAACCCGGCTATATCGCATATAACCGATCAATGTCATAAATCGCGAGAATCGAATACAGTATCACATACTGGTATCATTCTCGGTCCCGCACATATCCCATATGCGCTCCTATTTCGTTTCGCTTGAGCCAGGAAACCTCTGTGTAGGACTCTAAAGACTCGTCAATACGCCGGCAGCAGGTGATGATCACATCAAACACCCATAAGCCGCAAGCGGTCTGCTAAACGTAACGGCCACCCGGGTATTGAGCGATCAAAAGATCGACGAGCAAGCCCGCTCACACTCCTGTGAATCCAACCAGTAACACTTACCGTACAGTCCGGTCTCGTCGTCTGATATGTCGCATATCTCGCCTAGGGGTGGTAAACGTCAGACCCCAATAGCTCGATAAGTCGTGTCGATATGAGGTCTATAACAGTTTGAGAAACTACTGGTAACACTTACCAGTAAATCTCAGCAACCCTGGCCAGGGATTTCCGGTTATAGCCAATCGAACATAGCGCAACATCAACTCCCTATACCGGGAGAGACGAATCCCCTCCTATCGCTCATTGCCTCCATGTGATTCGGGACTGTACCCAAAAACCACCGTTTTGCACGCCCTCTTGGACGTGGTAAGGTGGAAATCAAAGCACAGTGGGAACCGCATAAGACTCTATGACGATCTCGGGTCAACAGACTACTCTGTACCAGTGTCACCAGAGAACTGCCATCTGACGTAAGGTATAATACCATCTGGGAGTTCTCGGCGAGTCCGTCCAGTGTACCCAGTCTCCACTGAGCACCCGTATATCATCTCCGATGTCAAACACCAATGGATATGGGATCATCCATCGCCCATCTGTATGGGTCGAGAAGGTACACGCTAGTCTACTCTGGTATATCGATGCCCTGTCTCGATACACCCACGACTAGGGACTTTGAAGGATGTACTTATGGACTACCATGTCCCCACTAGTATGATCCGCATCATAGTCCAGGTAGTCAAGTACACATCCTAAGGGCTTTACCAACATGTAACAGAGAGACAATCAGTATACACGTTAAGGTAAAGAGTAACCAGATAGCATACTATCATGTCGAGCAAGAAAGTCCTCCCTATATATGTCCCCGCATCCACTACAATATACATCCTATGTACAGTAATGGCCTCTAGGGCATACATATAACTAACAATCTCCCACTTGCACTAGGGCCATCTGATAGCAGTGGTTGTAGTATCTCATACTCAACCATCCCATAATAGTCTCTCTCTGGGAAAAGGCCTTTGTGAGTGGATCCGCCGTGTTGTCCTCTGAGTCTACTCTTCTAACCTTGATCCCTTGGAGATCAACCATCTCCATGATCAGGTGATAGTGCCTTAGAATATGTCTGGATCACTGATGGGACGGACGTTCCTTGGCCAAAGCCACACTTCCATTGTCACACAATGGTAGGAACTAAGTTCATCTTATGAACTAATATACACCCAGACTTCCTCTTTGGTAGCATCTTAAGTAGCGATGTATCCAGCCTTTATCGTCTAGTATGCCACGGTATCTAGCTTGGAACTCTTCCAGCATACCGTCCCTTTACTAAGGGTAAAGACAATGCCTGTGACTGACTTTCAGTCATCCTTATCACCCTGGAACCCTTCCAGTGATTCTCCCCAGGACCATTTGATACCATCTCACTACAACTAGTGAGTATCCTAATATCCAATTAGATCTATCTCATAGATCCAAAACCCAGGATTTAGGAGGTATCACTTTGATCCTATGTAGAGAATCATTGTGATAAGCAGAGATTGACCGAGCATAGCATAGGAAACTCCTTTCTTATCAAGAGTATGCCATCCACGTACTCTACGAGGATCGTCACCATACTCCCTACTACCTTTTTGTATATACAAGGTTCATCTACCCTTTTTGATGATGTCAAACTGTTTGACTACTTCATCAAAACAGACGTTCCAACTCCACGATGCCTGCTTTATCCTATAAAGCATCTTGTACACGTTTCCGCTGCTCCCACTGTCTACGAAGCCCTCTGGCTGTGTACTTACAGACGCTCTCTTCTAAAACATCATTTTAGAAAAGCAGTCATGACACCCAACCGCTAGATATCGTAGTCATGGTATGTAGCCGTGGCAAGTAGGATCCGGATGGACTTAAGCATAGCCACTGGAAAAGTTTTCATCATTATCCACGCCTGGTCGATGACGAAAACCTTTACCAAGTCTAGCTTTGAAAGTCTCAACTTTTCCATCTACACCAAGTAATCTTCTCAAGATATACTTGCTCCTGATGGGGATTTAACCCTTCAGATATAGCAACCAAAGTCCATACTTTGTTGGTGTATAAGGATTCCATCTCAGATCGCTAAGCATCCAGCCCTTCTTATAGAGTCCCACTCCTGATGGCCAGCTCGAAACTAGTTGGGTCATCATCTCATGATGCAATCCTCGCTCCCACTGTCATAGAGAAACAGAAGTATCTCTCAGGTGGGTGAGAAAACCTACTAGATCGGCGGAGTGGCTGAGGTTCGTTGGTTTCTACTGAATCCTTTGGTTCTACCAAATCATCTGCTGTAGTTTGTATAGCTGGAACCTTTCCAGTTCTACATAACTGACCTTGCCTCGAGCTTGTCCGGATTTTGCTTTTAGACATAGGCCGGACAACCCCAAATCTTAACTAACTTAAGATATGGGCTCTTCCCTTTCCATATCACATATGAAGTGGTAGGCAACTGATTTGATTTGAACCCTATTCAATAGGTATGCAGCTTCTCAAGCGCATAACTCCCAAAAGGAAACAGGTAACTTAGTATTACTCATCATAGAGCGCACCATATCGAATAGGGTGCAATTGCTCCGCCCCGATATACCATCGTCCTATGGTGTATACGGAGAAGTAATGCTGAGAGAGAATCTCATTCTCAGAACAGTCCAGGAATCCCGTGCTCAGGTATTTTCCTCCTTGATCACATCAAAGGACATAATACTTATACCCGTTTTTGGTTCTCTACTTCTAACTTATATTCTGTGAATATCTCAAAAGGTTCGGACTTGTGTTTCAACAGGAACATATGTCTGAATCGTGAGAGATCATCAGAGAATGTAATGAAGTACAAAGAACCGATCTTGGCATGTGCAGACAGGGGACCTTTATACATCAACATGTATCAATCCCAAGAGTTCACTAACTCTTTCTCTGTTTCCATTAAACAGAGCTATGGTCATCTTATCTTTGTGACATGACTGTCAAGTTTTCACAAGATGTAAATTCAAACAGATTTAAATATGCATCTTCATGTAACTTCAGCTAGTCGGGTCGCATTGATATGACCTAGTCTACAATACCTCAAGAAGGATTTGTTCATTTCTGAACTCTTCCTCTTGTGTGTGTTCCATATACTAAGAACTGTAGTTTGATTTAGAACATCAATGCTTTTAGATAACGTGCCTGAACCGATCAACTTTTGATATAGGAAATGTTCAAAACATTATCCAACAATACAAAATTATATCCTTTCTTTACTAATAAAGAGACCGATATGATTTTGTATATCAGGTTCGGTATCTAATAGCATTTATTCAGAATCAATGTATTGGTAATACAGGGTGACAGTGACCAACAGACTTGGTTACAACACTTGCACCGTTTTCTGCCTCATGAAACTTATCACCCATTCTCAGTTCTCTACCTATCTGTAGCCCTATGTAACAGATTACATATCTGGGATCCTGATCCGGTATCAAATACCCAGGACGCAGAGGATACTGAGAAACAGTTCTTTGTAGTGAACGCACCCGAAGGAGATGCATCTTATGCACTTTCTTCGTTTGGGCGGCAAGGGAATTCTGGTAATCCCCAATTTCCTGCTCTGTCTTATAACAATTATAAGTTGGAGCGGGACCAACGTTCCCCAGCTCAGTATAACAAGCGGGTTCGGTCAATATTCCGTATTATTATCTTGATTAAGGCGTGATATGGTCACTACCTGGAGAGAGAGAGAAGAAAACACTCGGTGTGCGCTCTTGCAAGAATAAATTGGTTATTATTTTATCTAATCAGGATGGCTCCCACTGTTTTTATCAAATCTTCCTTCAAACCCTAAAAGGAAAGACTAGCCGGGATTAATTACACACTACAAGTTCGCCAATCTTTCAGCCAGGCCAGTGTCGGTACTTTGAGGGAAGTCCCCCGTGCTTTCGCACGAACCTAATTAATGTAAACCTCATTTTCCCAGAGGCGTAACCTCGTTAACACCTTTCTAGACACCTACTTGATCGGCTAATTGTAATGTGTAAAACTCTCCCAGGAGTAACTCTTACTCGCAGCGAGTATCGGGATCCAACTATCTCATAGAAGGTATGCAATCTCATTGCAAATTTTAACACTTGAAATTCCCGATAATATTTTGCCCCTAACCTCCTATGACCTTGACAAAGGCCAACAAACCATAGGATGCTAGTCAAGTTCAACCCGTCATTTCCTGATTGAATTAAACCCACCCGCACGGCCCTTGACAAAGGCCAACAAGGTCGCACGACTACCCTAACCCAATCTGCATCATATGCATAGGCAGATAAGCACCAGTTAGCTATCGCACACTACGCCTTGACAAAGGCCAACAAACGCAGCACGAATACTAACTACTACTTATCTGAAATGACGGAGGGCTACGATAGGTTTTTCTGAAAATCTATTGCGTAATGAACTTGATATCGTTGTAGAATCAAATGATTTTAAAATGGAGTGTTTTTGAGGCTTTTCTAGTTTTGCTAAAGGAGTCACTCCCGGTGAAGGGATCGTCGGTCCTTTCCTCGTCGAATGAGGTGCGGGATATATCATATATATCACTGTGCAAAGCAAAGACTCTTAAAAGCAATCAAAAGACAAACCGAGTGTGTAGCATCTGCCAGTTATTGCTAAAGGAGCCACTCCCGGTGAAGGGATCTCGGTCCTTTCCTTATCGAATAAGGTGCAGGATATATCATATATACCGCTGTGCAAAGCAAGAACTGTAGCTACCTGTTTTATTTTGAAATTCGATTCTACAACATCTTTAGGTTTCTTTTATTTCATTAATCATATTAATGAAGTCCCATCATTTAAGTACCTAAACATCACAGATAAATACGACGTACACTTTGCCATCCGCATTCATCTCGATGTCCCCTCGTGCACCGTTAAGTTAGGTAACTAACGGCAGAGCGAGGCAGGGCTAGCGCGGGTGTAAAACATAAGTAACGCCTATATAATATATCATATATACTATATATAGTATTTATCACAGAACGTCACATGATCACATCACAGATATCGCAGCAGAAAAATCATATGAAATATTGGATATACTAGGACGTCCGTGTTTTCAATACGAGCCAGTATAAAACACGGATTCCACGGTCGTGATGAATAGCCAAACCCACACCCCTAGACCCCTACAAGAGCGGCAAGCAACCCTACCAATTCTAGAGTTAGGAGACCCGGACTCGACTCCTCGAGTTGGTCTCCCACTGGACTCCAGAACCCAGTTACTTGTGCCCTCCTCCTTGGGTCTATCCTAGTGCGGAAAAGTAAATAATATACAAACGGTGACAACTTCCGCAACCTGGAAGTGCCCCAATAAAAGAATATTACATACAATTTTTACATGAATGAAAATAAAAAACACTCATCTCACATAAAAAAACCCCGGCTATTCAAACACGACGATCCAATATAACATATCCAGCAACACATAACATCACATGTCATCAACGTAAGTAAATATGCGCATCCCAATTGTCGTTGACATATAGCAACGAAACCGGCGATATCACATATTACACTTACGGTCACAGAAAAGAAAGTGAAAAACTACAACAGTTGGAATCCGCAACCTGCATAGATATCACATGCCTAATCAAATGAATTCCTTAGACATCGCATGCCTAATAATTATAAACTCCGCATTTTAGTCTCATTATCGAAAACTCTTTTCAATATCAAGTCGGGCAATTCAACAAGATTCCCGACATCCTGATCGAATGCTCATCGCAAACTTTAGTAGGCGGCCGCACCCCCGACGCCATCGACGAAGTGCACCAAGGCGGAACACCGCTGCTGCGAGCACCCGAACGGATGCTTTCGGCGACGGGGTTCTCCTACAGTCACTTGGTCGGGGCTATGGGGCGAGGCTGTCTATTAAGTTTACCCGGCGAGTATCCGCGTACGCTACGTGGTTGCGACGGACTTTTGATCACATCAAAATTCCGTGGCAACCGATCAAATGAGACTAAACCGCTAGATTTATAACATTCATTCAGTTATCTCATAACTACTTGTGGATTCCAAATATTGTATCACATTCAGGATAAATAGAAAATGTTAAACTTTCCGATCGAACAATCAAACGCCCAAGTTTTCCCGAAACAGATCAACACATGAAATAAGTTTAAAAACATTCACTTCGTGCCTCAGTACCAACGGTCCAGCCGTAGAAGGGTCAAGCCAACGCCTCACATGTGGCACGCCGTACTGCCCCAAACCCTAAGGTTTAAAGGGCAGTTCAAGACGGTCACATAATCGAGTTAAGGTTTGTTGTCTTCTAGAGGGTCCATCGCGTTACTTGCACTACTTAGAACGTCTTTAAACCACGGAAAAATCCAACACTTGGAAATTTTCCGACAGGGGAAAAATTGGGTATTTATATCCGGTTGAACTTTTTAACATATTCAAAAATTATCCGAAAAACACATAGACAAAATTAGACAATCCGATTGAATAATCGAATCCCCAAAACAACCCCAGAAAAACTCAACTGTTGAGTAAAATATAAAAATTTCCAGAAGACTCAGCACTTCAAGACAAGAATTACAGTGCAAGACACGTGGTCTAACTCACCAAAATAGCCGCGGAACCGCCGCGAAACCCAGGGTGGGGCCGCGGTTCCGCGGCGCTTTGGTCGAGTTACCATCACGTGCTTCACAGTAACTCATAGAATTCCCTGCTAAATTTTTTGGCAATTTTTAATTCACAAAAATCCAAATTTTCAGAAAATTTCCAGAGAGCAATTTGAGTTAGGGTTTCGATGTTCGTTCGGATTTCAAACGTCGTCTACGCATCGCCTAAGGCTCTAGCTAGGCTCTGATACCACTGTAGGGTTCCTAGGCACTCTAAGGAGGTCTCACAGGGCATCAACTATGCCAATTTCAAATTTTACAAGTGCCGAGAAACCCTAATACGGATCGTTAACTAGATGTATAGGCGATGCAAAGCGAGTTAACTACTTTAACTAAGAGGAAAGTGACTACAACCTTTGTAGATCCGGTCCTCCACCTCCTAGGCTCCGTGATGACGTCCCTCCGCTGTCCATATCGGATCCCGGACTCTAGCATCGGCTTCATCGGAGAAATGGGCGGGCTAGGTCGTCGACTTCGATGTCGAAGATGATCTACATCGAGGCAACACTAGATCAAGCTCCAACTTCACCAAGCCATGAAACTTGTGAAGAAAACACCCTATACTACTTGGCAAGTGGTAGAGGATGAAGAAATAGGAAGTGGGTTCACTTTAGAATTGGATTTCTCACTCTTTTTCTCAAGTTGCCATTGATGGAGGCAAGGTTTTCTTCATGTTGAAGAAGGAGGAGAAGAAGAAGATAATATGATAAGTGTTTTTTCAAATAGAAAATAAAAGAATACTTATCATATACCAACCATGGTCAAGTGTAGAGACTAAACTAGGGTTAGGTGAATGGTTAGGTTAAGGGAAGCAAACAAAAATGGTCAAGCTTTCAACACTTCATGAAGCTTCATGAAAGAAACAAAGAAAGCCACCATTTCTAGTTATCTTTTCCAAAATAAATAAACAAAATAAATAAATGAATAACTAAACAAAACCCTAACCATTCATATAACCATGGTTTAATCATACAGACAAACTCAAGTTAGCATGTATCATCAAACATGATACAAACAAGTGCACAAAAGTATATCACATATACAACTTGTGAACTTCAAGTGAGAAAATCCATTTAAAGTGAACCAATACTAGTTAATGCAAAGTAATATATCAAATATATAATTATGCATTAAATCATTAAATCAACACTTGATTTAATGATCCGGTCATATCGCATATAACCGACTAATATCAATAGTAACAACTTATCGAATCAACACTTGATCCGATAACCCGGCTATATCGCATATAACCGATCAATGTCATAAATCGCGAGAATTGAATACAGTATCACATACTGGTATCATTCTCGGTCCCGCACATATCTCATATGTGCTCCTATTTCGTTTCGCTTGAGCCAGGAAACCTCTGTGTAGGACTCTAAAGACTCGTCAATACGCCGGCAACAGGTGATGATCATATCAAACACCCACAAGCCGCAAGCGGTCTGCTAAACGTAACGGCCACCCGGGTATTGAGCGATCAGAAGATCGACGAGCAAGCCCACTCACACTCCTGTGAATCCAACCAGTAACACTTACCGTACAGTCCGGTCTCGTCGTCTGATATGTCGCATATCTCGCCTAGGGGTGGTAAACGTCAGACCCCAATAGCTCGATAAGTCGTGTCGATATGAGGTCTATAACAGTTTGAGAAACTACTGGTAACACTTACCAGTAAATCTCAGCAACCCTGGCCAGGGATTTCCGGTTATAGCCAATCGAACACAGCGCAACATCAACTCCCTATACCGGGAGAGACGAATCCCCTCCTATCGCTCATTGCCTCCATGTGATTCGGGACTGTACCCAAAAACCACCGTTTTGCACGCCCTCTTGGACGTGGTAAGGTGGAAATCAAAGCACAGTGGGAACCGCACAAGACTCTATGACGATCTCGGGTCAACAGACTACTCTGTACCAGTGTCACCAGAGAACTGCCATCTGACGTAAGGTATAATACCATCTGGGAGTTCTCGGCGAGTCCGTCCAGTATACCCAGTCTCCACTAAGCACCCGTATATCATCTCCGATGTCAAACACCAATGGATATGGGATCATCCATCGTCCATCTGTATGGGTCGAGAAGGTACACGCTAGTCTACTCTGGTATATCGATGCCCCGTCTCGATACACCCACGACTAGGGACTTTGAAGGATGTACTTATGGACTACCATGTCCCCACTAGTATGATCCGCATCATAGTCCAGGTAGTCAAGTACACATCCTAAGGGCTTTACCAACATGCAACAGAGAGACAATCAGTATACACGTTAAGGTAAAGAGTAACCAGATAGCATACTATCATGTCGAGCAAGAAAGTCCTCCCTATATATGTCCCAGCATCCACTACAATATACATCCTATGTACAGTAATGGCCTCTAGGGCATACATATAACTAACACTGATTCTAGCGCATAACCCCAGAAAGATCGCGGTAACTCAGCCTTATTCATCATGGAACGAACCATATCCAATAGGGTTCGATTCCTCCTTTCTGATACACCGTTGTGTTGTGGTGTGTATGGAGGAGTAAGCTGAGAGAGAATTCCATTCTCTTTTAAGTAACCCAGGAACTCGGCACTTAAGTATTCAGCACCTCGATCAGATCTCAGTGTCTTGATACTTTTGCCTGTTTGTTTTTCCACTTCATTTTTGTATTCCTGGAATTTCTCAAAAGCCTCGGATTTATGCTTCATCAAGAAGACATGTCCATACCTAGAGAAATCATCCGTAAAAGTAATGAAGTAGGAATAACCACCTCGTGAATGTGTAGACATGGGACCGCACACGTCACTGTGTACAAGTCCTTAGAGCTCGCTCGCTCTTACTCCGTGTCCAGTAAACGGAGTTTTTGTCATCTTTCCTATGAGACAAGATTCACAAGTAGCATAAGATTGATATTCGAACGGATTCAAATATCCTTCTCTATGTAACTTAGTCAACCTTCTCTCATTGATGTGACCTAGTCTACTATGCCATAAGAAAGCCTGATTTAATTCCGGAGACTTCCTTTTAAGTGTATTCTGGATATTGAAAACCTGAGCTTGACTTAATACGTATATACCGTTATTTAATGTACCTGACCCAATCAGAACTTGATTTAGGTGGATGTTAACTACATCGCTTACGAATGTAAAATCATATCCCTCTCTCGAAAGTGAGGATACTGATATGATATTACAAGTCATACTAGGTATATATAAACAGTTACGTAAAATCAATATATGCCCACTTGTCAAATCTAGGCGATATTCTCCCACGGATTCAGCGTTCAATGTCATTCCGTTTGCAACTTTGAGAGACCAATCACCTACCTTTATAACTTTACGGTTTCTCAAAGCATGTAATGAATTACAGATATGAGATCCTGCTCCGGTATCTAATACCCAGGAAGTAGAGTTAATTGACAAACAGTTCTCAATAACAAATACACTTGAGGCAGAAGCTACAACATGTTTTGTATCTTGGCTACTGGCTTCCAAAGCCCTGCAATCATTCTGCCTATTCCCAATCCCATAATAATAGGAACTACCCTCTTTTACTACATTCAGTACCGAAACTTTTGCCCTTCTCTTTCCTTCTACTTCCCTGGTTTCTTTCAGGGTAGAAGGTAGAGACTGTAGAATCAAGTCAGTATCTGACCTGTTTCCCAACGTGGTCTTCAGGTCCCGGAGCTCATCAATATAGCTAGTCATTGTAAGGACGTTGTCCCCTACAGATGACCCGACAGCCAACCTCGCTTGAATTAATTCGGTCGAGGTCTCATATCTAGCGATATGAGATTGCTCTCCATATAAATCTTTATTATGGAGAAAGATGGAAACTAAGTCCATCTTCTCGTGCTGCTTCTGGTATACACCATCAACTGAAGCTAACACGAGGCACTTAGCTTTCGCTTTATCTTTTTCCCTTTTCTGACGGATATCCATATCCGCGATAGTGGAAACTGGACCTGGGACGGAGGGATCTTGAGTAGTAATAGGGTGGTCCAGCTTGTCATAGCCAATGGACATCTGGACAGACCTTTGCCAGTCATATAAGTCAGATTCAGTCAATTTGTTATCTAGATGTAACCTATGTGTGGTCATAAGGTCGCTGCAATTAAGAGAGAGAGAAGAAAACATTTTAGCATGATGCTATTGCAAGTTTAGATTGGTTTTAAGTTTATCTAAACAGGATGGCTCCCACTATTTCTCGAATCCTTCCCCAAACCATAAAAGAAGAATTAGCCAGGACTATTCTCACCGTACAATACTTCCTTAACCGTTCGGCCAGGCCAGTGTCGATATTTCGAGGGAGGTTTTCCAACGCTTTCGCGAAATTCCTTAATTAAATAACCTCTTTTCTCTGGGGAGTAACCCCGCTGACACCTTTCTAGGCACCTACTTGGTTTATAGTATTGATCGTTAAGTGACGAATCTCCTGATAAGTAGTATATACTCATAGTAGGATCGGGATCCAAAATATCATCGTATGATAATGTTGAAGGAATCCTACCAACATTCATCAAACTCCAAAATGGTATGCATCTCTCTGCAAATTTCAGTTTCTTTAGAAATTCCCGATGTGGATTTTTTCCCCATGCTTTTATGACCTTGACGAAAGCCAACAAATCATAAGTCACATGTCAAGTTCTGCCCATCATTATCTTTGTTAATTTGAACCCACCCGTACATACCCTTGACGAACGCCAACAAGGTAATACGACTGTCCCAAACCAACTCATCTATCTATGCAACAAATGAATACCCAGCAGCTACCAAACACTATGCCTTGGTGAAAGTCAACAAACATAGCTTGAATACTACTGACCATCCATAAGAAATGACAGAGGGCTACGATTGGTTTTGGCAAAACCGTGAACGTAGTGAACTTGATATAATCGAAGGAACCTGATAGCTTTTTAAAAGGAGTGGTTAAAGCTCCGCAATTAAAAAATTCTGCTCTTTTAAAATAACCGAGTGGTTTCTTTTAAATTTGTTCCAACGATTCAACTTTGGTTTATTTTCTTTGCATTATAATAATGCGTCCCATCATTTATCTTATCATTGCAGAAAACAACGAAAATACCATGTCCTCTTATGCCATCCGCATTCGCCACTAGGTCCCGTCATCACCCGTTAGGTTACTTAACTAACGACAGAGCAAGGGCTGGGCTAGCGCGGGTGTAAAACATAAGTGACGTCTAATAGCTATCATATATAGATATTGTACATTCGTCAGACGCAATAATAAGCATTCCAGATCACAGATGAACTTTATTGGATTTACTAGCAATCCGCGTTTGCTTTGAGCCTGCAATAAAAGACGGATTACACAGTTGTGATGAATAGCCATTACCCCACCCCAGACCCCTACGGGTACGGCAAACTACCCCCCAAGTACCCGAAGTGAAGCGGTCTCCCTCAACAATGTGAGAAGGCCACTAAACACTTCAACGTACCCGGTAGTTTGTGTACCCCGCCTTGGGTCTATCCTAGGAGCAAAAACAGTAAAAAGAAATAATAATACAACGGTGGCTACAACCGCAACCTGGATGTGCCCCGCAAAAGAATATTACATCAAATTACATTTACATTGAATGAATGAATATTAAACACATCTCAAACCCCGGCTAATCATCACAACAGTCCAACACAGTTCATATACACAAACAGTAAACATTTCAGAAATGTGCAACCCCCTGCCAACCGACATACTGGCAGTTAAGGGGGGTTTACGAACACATTAAACATTACAGATAAAGATCCAATTAGCAAATATCATAGAACATCGATCGAATACCATATTCCGTGTCTACCCCAAAAGCAAACCTGCACTAAAGTAACCTGGGTAAAAACAGAACATACAGGAAAACAAAAAACACCAAAATATCAATTACTGTGAAAATCCGAGTCAACTCGGCGTTGACTCGGCGGCGGATCCGCGGCCAAAAGCACCTTCTTGCCGCGGATCCGCGGCCGTCTTGCCGAGTTAGGGGCTCGTATTTTTCCAGTATTCTTACAATTCCCAGCTGTGAATTTTAAGGTATGTCAAATTATTTTTCAGACACTTTTAAAATTAACAGAAACTAAGAATATCCGGGATTTTGTTTTCGTGTTTTCCGTCGATCGAACTTCTAATCAGTTGCTAACAAGCTATTAATGGTTTAGTTGGCTCTAATACCACTGTAAGTCCATGTCACGCACCCCACGAACTTGCGAGGAGGCGGAATATATGAAAAACGATTATCAAAGCTTCGTAACACAGACTTGAGCGCATGAATCGTTATCTAAACCATTGCTAACTATCTACTGGAGGTTTAACTACTCGGATACGAAGTTATACCTCACGATACTATTCCTTCGGGTCTTCATCGCGGTCCTCCACTCCTCGTAGGCTCCTTGGAACATCAGCACCTCAACGGCCTCCTCGAATCAAAGACGATCCACCCGAAAGCTCCTACGCCAAGCTTAATCTCAAACTTGAGATAACTAGGTTGCTTAAAGTGCTAATCTAAGCTACCTAGGGGATATAGAGTGAGGTTATAGATGTATTAGTCTAGCTAACCCTTGATCTCAACACATGAGAGGCTAGGGTTAGGGTTTGAAGAGAGAGTGAGCTTGAGGAGAGAGAAGGTGAAGATGAGAATGAAATGAGATAATGATGTTATCATAATATATATGAAGCATTATTATTTATCCAAAAATCAAATAATAGATTTAACAACCATGCTTCATAAATATCTATGAGTGATTCATCTCCATGAGTCATTAAGCATTTATGATGCATTAATGACTTGGATGAATCACATAAATGAATCACTAATCTCATTTAATGCAATGCCACCTTAACCCTTTAGTCACCACTTTTCTAGAAGCTTCCCGACAAATTACGAGAACGCCCCTCCAATCCGTGAAAACACGGAAAAACTTTAGACTGTACAAATCCAATAACCCGATACTAGAATCTGGCTTAAACCAAAGCCGACTAGTAAAAACTGTCCGAAAAAGTCGTATGTGCGTAAACACACGTATGCGTCCGAACCCTTGTCGTAAAACCATACGACCTCTATATCGTTTCGCCTGGAGCAGGGAAACTCTCTGTGTGGGACTCTAAAGACTCGACACTATGCTGGCAGTGGGTTTAACCACAGACCGCAAGCGGCACTAGCTGTACGTAACGGTCCCCAGGTAGATGTCGATAAGAAGGTCGATGAGGAAAACCATCCGAACCCCTACTGAGCCTGATATGACAAGCTCCATACAGTCCAGTCTGTTCGTCTAAGACTATCTCATATCAAGCCTAGGGGGCGGCAAGTGTCAGTCCCCTAATAGATGTATAAGTCGTGTCGGAGCGAAGCCCATTACACCCTGAGAAGCTACTGGAACCTACCAGTATATCTCGCTTGCCCTGGCCAGGGACTTTGCATAATGGCTCTCTGACACAGCGCGATATCATCTCCCAATACAGGGAGAGACGAATCCTATCTAACCACTACTGCCTCCAAGTGCTCGGGACTGCACCCAACTGCTACCTGTTTGCACGACTCCTTTGAGCCGTGGTAGGGTAGCAATCTAAGAACAGTGGGACACACTCGAGGCGAAGTAGCAGTGTCAAGTCTGCGGACTATGCTGTACTCATGTCATCTGGGAACTGTTAACTGACGATGGGTATAATACCAACCAATCAGTTCCCCTGCGTGTCCTGTCCGGTGTACCCGTAACCTAACGAGCACCTGCATACTATCTCCAGTACGACGTACTGATGGCTGTGGGACAGACCATCTCCCCAACTGGGATGAGAAGCGTACACACTTAGTCTACTTCGGAATATCGATGCCCTATCTCGATAATCCAACGACCAGGGACCTGTATAGGATGTTGCTTACAGACTACCCAGCCCCCACTAATGTGACCGCCATCACGACGCTGGTAATCAAGCAAAGATCCTATGGGCTCTACTAACATGTATAAGTGATACGTTACAAGAAACATATGCACATATTAAAGTAGACACAAACCAAGTCGCATACTACCATTTTTAGCAAGACTGTATATACAACTGTGAATATCCTAAACTTCCATTAAGTAATATACAATCTAGTATGATACAATAATGGCCCCTAGGGCATATACTGTAGCGTTCCTAGGCACACTAGTGAGGTCTCCCAAGTGACCAAACATGCACAAATAAAATTTTACGGGTGCCTACAAACCCGACTACGGATCGTTTACTAGATATTTAGGCGAAACATAAACTAGTTAACAATTTAACTAAGGGAACGGACATACAACCTTTGTAGATCCGGTCCACCACCTCCACGGCTCCGCAACGAAGTCCCCTCGGCTGTCCAAAATGAATCCGGAACTCAAGTATCGGTATCATCGAAGAATGGGCGAGCTTGATCGTCGGTTCAATGCCGAAGATGATCTACGTCGAGATATCGCAAGAACAAGCTCCAACTTCATCAAGCTTGGAAAACTTGTGAAGGAAACACCCTATACTACTTGGCAATAGATAGAGGATGAAGAAATAGGAAGTGGGTAAACTTTAGTTTTGGATTTCTCACACTTTTTCAACACTTGCCATTGGAGTAGCAAGCTACATCCATGGAAGAAGAAGATGAAGAAGAAGAAGATGATATGATAACTTAAACTAAAATAGAAAATAAAATACAATACTTATCATATCATTGACCATAGTTTAGTGTAGAGACTTAACTTAGGTTAGATAGTGGTTAGGGTTAGATAAAAGACAAGAATGGTGGACTAAGGTCAAAGCTTCAAGAAGCTTTCAAATAAAAACAAATCTAGCAACCATTCTTATCTCTTTATCTTTCCTTTTTCCAAAATAAATAAAAGGAATAAATAAATGATAAAGTAAATGAAAAAGAAACCCTAATCACCAATTAACCATGGTTTAACACTTTACACAAAACCAAGCTAGAATGTATCATCAAACATGATACAATCATGTGCACAAAACTATATCGAATATACAATGTGCACATCCGCGTGAGAAAATCCATTTAAAGTGAACCGATACTAGTTAATGCAAAGCAATATATCAAATATATATAATTATGTATTAAATCATTAAATCAACACTTGATTTAACGATCCGGTCATATCGCATATAACCGGCTAGTATCCAATGTGTCGGCTTATCGAATCAATCCTTGATTCGATAACTAGGTTATATCGCATATAACCATTCGATACATTGATCGCGAGAATCAAACACGGTATCACATACACGCATTATTCTCGGTCCCGCACATATCTCATATGCACTCCTATTTCGTTTCGCTTGAACCAGGAAACCTCTGTGTAGGACTCTAAAGACTCGTCAATACGCCGGTAGCAGATGATGATCATATCATGCACCCACAAGCCGCAAGCGGTCTGCCAAACGTAACGGCCACCCGGGTATTGAGCGATCAGAAGATCGACGAGCAAGCCCGCTCACACTCCTGCGAATCCGACCAGTAACACTACCGTATAGTCCGGTCTGTTCGTCTGATATGTCGCATATCTCGCCTAGGGGTGGTAAACGTCAGACCCCAATAGCTCGATAAGTTATGCCGACGTAGGGTCCATAACATTCGTGAAACTACTGATAACACTTACCAGTATATCACTGCAACCCTGGCCAGGGATTTCCTGTTATGGCCAGTCGAGCATAGCACAACATCAACCCCCAATACCGGGAGAGACGAATCCCCTCCTATCGCTCATTGCCTCCATGTGAATCGGGACTGTACCCAAAAGCCACCTGTTTGCACAACTCAGTAGAGCCGTGGTAGGGTGGAAATCAAAGCACAGTGGGAGACACACAAGACTCTATGACGATCTCGGGTCAACAGACTAAGCTGTACCAGTGTCACCAGAGAACTGCCATCTGACGTGAGGTATAATACCATCTGGGAGTTCTCGGCGAGTCCGTCCAGTGTACCCAGTCTCTACTGAGCACCCGTATATCTCCTCTGATGTCAAACACCGATGGATATGGGATCATCCATCGCCCATCTGCATGGGTCGAGAAGGTATACGCTAGTCTACTCTGGTATATCGATGCCCCGTCTCGATACACCCACGACTAGGGACTTTGAAGGATGTACTTATGGACTACCATGTACCCACTAGTATGATCCGCATCATAGTCCAGGTAGTCAAGTACAGATCCTAAGGGCTTTACCAACATGTAACAGAGAGACAATCAGCATACACGTTAAGGTAAAGATCAACCAGATAGCATACTATCATGTCGAGCAAGAAAGTCCTCCCTATATATGTCCCAGCATCCACTGCAATATACATCCTATGTATAGTAATGGCCTCTAGGGCATACATATAACTAACATATACACTAACATGAATTAGTGAAGCAAACACCCTAAACTAAATGGCTAATAGTAGAGGATGATGAAGTAGGAATTGGGCTCTCTTTAGATTTCTTTTTCTTACAATATTTCATCACTTAGAAAAAAGCTAGCAAGCTTTTTCTCATGAGGAACAAGATGAAGTGATCAAGAGAATTAATGAACTCATGAGGTGAAAATATGAACCATGGGTGAGTTAGTGTCATACACTAACTCATGTACAGACTTGACTATGGTTAGTATAATGGTTGGATTAATAAATATCTACAAGTGAAACAAAAAGAGTGGACTTGGTCAATGTTTTCCACAAGCTTCTACAAGCTTGTAGCCATGTCCATCTATTTTTGAATTACTTAGAAAAATATAAACCCTACATTATCCTTACTATAGTATAAGTTTTATACACCCATGTAGCATGTGACATCAAGCATGACACAATAAAATGTACATTAATATATATCACATATATACTATATGCACACAAGTGATAAAAAGAATACTTAGTGTGCAAAAATTAGTTAATGTAAGTTAATATATCAAATATATAATTATACATTAAATTATCAAATCACCACTTGATTTAATAATCCGGCTATATCTCATACCACCGACTAATATCATATGAATCATCTTATCGAATCAACACTTGATCCGATAACCCGGTTATATCACATATAACAGACCGATATCACATATCGTGAGAATAGAATGTGGTATCACATACGCGCATTAATCTCGGTCCCACACATATCACATATGTGCTCTTACTTCGTTTCGCATGAACCAGGAAAGCTCTGTGTAGGACTCTAAAGACTCGTCAATACGCCGGCAATAGGTGATGATCATATCAAGTACCCACAAGCCGCAAGCGGTCTGCTAAATGTAACGGCCACCCGGGTATTAAGCGATCAGAAGATCAACAAGTAAGCTTGCTCATACTCCTGCGAATCCAATCAGTAACACTACCGTACAGTCCGGTCTCTTCGTCAGATATGTCGCATATCAACAGCCTGGGGGTGGTAATCGTCAGACCCCAATAGCCTGATAAGTCATGCCGATGCAAGGTCCATAACGGTTCGAGAAACTACTGATAACACTTACCAGTAAATCTCAGCAACCATGGCTATGGATTTCATGTTATGGCCAATCGAGCATAGCGCAATATCAACTCCCATACCGGGAGAGACGAATCCCCTCCGATCGCTCATTGCCTCCGTGTGAATCGGGACTGTACCCAAAAACCACCTTTTTGCACGATCTCTTGACCGTGGTATGGTGGAAATCAAAGCACGGTGGGAATCACACAAGACTCTATGACGATCTCGGGTCGACAGACTAACCTGTGACAGTGTCACCAGAGAACCGCTATCTGACGATAGATATAATACCATATAGGAGTTCTCGGCGAGTCCGTCCATTGTACCCAGTCTCCACTGAGCACCCGCATACCTTCTCTGAAGTCAAACACCAATGGATATGGGATCATCCATCACCTATCACATGGGTCGAGAAGCGTATACGCTAGTCTACTCTGGAGTATTGATGCCCTGTCTCGATACTCTCACGACTAGGAACAATTGAAGGATGTACTTGCCGACTACCTCTGCCCCACTAGTATGATCCGCGTCATAATCCTAGTAGTCAAGTACTCATCCTAAGGGCTTTATCAACATGTAATAGAGAGACAATAAGTGTACATGTTAAGATAAAGAGCAACCAGATAGCATATTATCATGTCGAGCAAGAAAGTCCCCCCTATATATGTCCAAGCATCCACTACAATATATTTCATATGTACAGTAATGGCCTCTAGGGCATACATATAACTAACAATCTTTCACTTGCACTAAGGCCATTTGTTACAGTATCTCATACTCAATGTCATATAGGAAGTCTCTCTGGGGAAAGGCTTTTGTGAGTGGATCCGCTCTGTTATCCTTCACGTTTACTCTCCTTACCTTGATCCCTTGGAGATCAACCATCTCCATGATCAGGTGATACTTGCCTCAGAATATGTCTGGAATGCTGATGGGGCCTGCATTCCTAGGCCAAAGCCACAACTCCATTGTTGTCACAATAACAGTTATTGGACGCTCAATGGTAGGATCCTTGTTCATCTCATGAACAAGAAATGTCCAGACAGCCACTTTGGTAGTATCGTTGATAGCAGTGTATTCAGCCTTTATCGTCTAGTATGCCACGGTATATAGCTTGGAACTCTTCCAACATACCGTCCCTCCACTGAAGGTAAAGACAATGCCTGTGACTGACTCTCAGTCAACCTTATCACTCTGGAAGCTCGAACCAAGAACATTCTTTTAGTGCTTCTCAAGTACTTAAGAATATCCTCTACAGATGTCCAGTGATTCTCCCAAGATCCGATTGATTCCTGATCACTACACCTAGTGAGTAAGCTACATATGGCCTGGTACATAACATCACACACATGATAGAGCTACTGCCGAAGCATAGGGTGTCCCTTGCACGCGATCTCTCTCCAAATCAGTCTTGGGAGATATCTTTTTGGAGAGAGTGATTCCTGAGTAAGTGGAAGAACCACCACGCTTAGAATCTTCCATACTAAACCTCTTTAGTATGGTGTTTTATGTACCTGGATTTGGGACACTCCCAACATCCACTTAAATCTATCACCATAGATTATAATCCACGAGATGTAGTAGGTATCATCCAGATCTTCCATGGAGAATTTTCGTGATAAGAGGAGCTTGACTGAGTGTAGCATAGGAAACCCTTTCCTATCAAGAGTATGTCATCTACGTACAATACGTAGAAGACAACTTTACTTTCTACAACCTTCTTGTATATACAAGGTTCATCTACCTTTTTGATGAAGTCAAACTTTTTGACTGCCACATCAAAACAGATGTTCCAACTACGCGATGCACGCATTGATCCTGATGAACTTAAGCATAGCTTTGAAAGTCTTAACTTTTCAATTTACACCAAGAATCTTCTCAAGATCCATTTGCTCCCAATGTGTTTTACCCCTTCAGGTGCAACATGCAAAGTCATACTTTGTTGGTGTACATGGATTCCATCTTTGATCGCATAGCATCCAGCCTTTACACAGAGTCCCTACTCGTGATGGCCTGTCTGAACCTGGTTGGGCCATCATCAACCATGATGCAATCCTCGCTCCCACTGCCACCGAGAAGACCGTAGTATCTCTCAAGTGGATAAGGAACCCTACCAGGTTCGTGGAGAGGATGAGGTTCATTGGAGACAATTGAAACCTTTAGTTTCACCAAATAATCAGCCGTTAGTCTGTCTAGCTCGAACTCCTTCTAGTTCTACCTCATGACCACAAATTTCTTCACAAGAAATTCCTGTTCTAAAATAGTGGCATGTTGAGAAACAAAACACCTTTTTCTCCTCAGAGTGGTAGAAGATATACTATCGCAAATGTTTGGGATATCCAACAAACTTATACAGAACTGACCTTGCCTCGAGCTTGTCCGGATTCTGCCATTCAACATAGGCCGGACAACCCCATATCTTAACTCGTTTAAGACATGGTCTCTTTCCATACCACATCTCATATGGAGTGGTAGGCATTGATTTAAATGGAACCCCATTCAATAGGTATGCAGCTTCTGAAGTGCATAACACCAAAAGGAAACAAGTAACTCAGCAATACTCATCATAGAGCGCACTATATCCCATAGGGTGAGATACCTCCGCCCCGATACACCGTTGTGCTGTGGTGTATATGAAGGAGTAAGCTGAAAGAGAATCACATTCTCCTTTAAATAATCTAGGAACTCCATACTCAAGTACTCTCCTCCTCGATCACATTGAAGGACTTTAATACTTCTACCCTTCTGGTTCTCAACTTCAAGCTTATATTCCTTGAATTTCTCAAAAGTTTCAGACTTGTGTTTCAACAGGAACATATATCCGAATCTTGAGAGACCGTCAATGAATGTAATAAAGTACAAAGAACCAACCCTGGCATTTGTAGATGTTGGATCGTATACATCATCATGTATCCATCCCAAGAGTTCAGTAACTCTTTCTCTGTTTCCAGTAAACGGAGTATAGGTAATTTTACCTTTGAGACAAGACTGGCATGTATCATAAGATGAAATTCGAATAGATTCTCATATTCATCCTTATGTAACTTAGCTGGTCGTGTTACATTGATATGACTTAGTCTACAATGCCACAAGAAGGATTCGTTCATTTCTGAACTACTCCTCTTGTGTGTGTTCTATATACTTTGAACTGTGGTTTGATTTAGAACGTATATGCTATTATATAACGTGCCTGATCCAATCAACTCTTGATTCAGGAAAATGTCCACAACATTATCCTCCAATACAGAATTATATCCTTCTTTAACTCATTAAAGAAACTGATGTAATGTTGTATATCAGGTTCGGTATCTAATAACATTTGTTCAGAATCAATGTATTAATACAAGGTGATATTTGCCAACTAATTTGGCTGCAACACTTGCACCATTCTCTACACTTAGAGACATATCACCCATTCCCAGTTCTCTACCTATCTGTAGCCCATATAACATATTACATATGCGGGATCCTGATCCGGTATCACATACCGAGGACGTAGAGGCTACTGAGAAACAGTTCTCGGTAATGAACACACCCGAAGAAGATGCATCAACATGCACTTTCTTCGATTGGGTGGCATGGGAATCCTGATATTCCCCTATTTCCTGCTCAGAATTATAACAATTATAAGAAAGAATGGTACCAGCGTTCCCTAGCTCGGTCTAATAAGCAGGTTCGGTTAATGCACCCATATTATTATCTTGATTAAGGCGTGACATGGTCGCTACCAGAAGAGAGAAGAAAACACTCTGCGTGCGCTCTTGCAAGATCAGATTGGTTATTAGTTTATCTAATCAGGATGGCTCCCACTGTTTTTATCAAATCTTCCTTCAAACTCTAAAAGGTAAGATTAGCCGAAATTAATTACATCCTACAAGTTCGCCAATCTTTCGGCCAAGCCAGTGTTGGTACTTTGAGGGAGGTTCCCCGTGCTTTCGCACGGACCTAATTAAAATAAATCTCGTTTTCCCATGGGCGTAACCTCGTTAACACCTTTCTAGACACCTACTTGATCGGCTGATTGTAATATGTAAAACTCTCCCAGGAGCAACTCTTACTCGCAGTGGGTATCAGGATCCAACTATCTCATAGAAGGTATGCAATCTCATTGCAAATTTCAACACTTGAAATTCTCGATAATCTTTTACCCTTAGTGACTTATGACCTTAACTATGGTCAACAAATCATAAGCACTAGTCAAGTTCTACCCGTCATTTCGTGATTAATTAGACCCACCCACATGACCCTTAACTATGGTCAACAAAGTCATATGACTGTCCTAATTAATCGCATCATATGCTGTGTAGGAAGACATCACTTAGCTTCCGCATACTACGCCTTAACTATGGTCAACAAACGTAGCACGAATACTAAGTACTCTGCTTCCTAAAATGACGGAGGGTTACGACAGGTTTTTAAGAAAACCTTTTGTGTAATGAACTTGATATCGTTGTAGAATCGAGTGATTTTGAAAAGGAGTGTTTTTTAGGCTTTTACTAGTTTTGCTAAAGAGGTCACTCCCGGTGAAGGGATCTCGGCTCTTTCCTCATCGAAAGAGGTGCAGGATATTTCACAAATACCACTATGCAAAGTAAAAACTATAGAAACAATCAAAAGACAAACCGAGTGGGTTGTAGCATCTGCTAGTTTCGCCAAAGAGGTCACTCCCGGTGAAGGGATCTCGGCTCTTTCCTTATCGAATAAGGTGATGGATATTCTATAAGGAATACCGCAATGCAAAGCAAGAACTAGAGCTACCAGTTTTTAAACAAGTTTCTATAACATCTTTAGGTTTCTTTTATTTCATTAATCTCATTAATGAAGTCCCATCAATTTTATGCTTTCTAAGCATCACAGAAGAAACGAAAGCATCAATAGTTATTATATATCATATATATAATATAGGCATTCGTCTCAGAATATCAAGTGATCACATCACAGAATATCAGCAGCAGAAGAATCATATATGAAATATTGGATATAATAGGAATTCCGTGTTTTAATTTAAGCCTGTAAAAAACACGGATTCAACGGTTGTGATGAATAGCCAAACCCACATCCCTAGACCCCTACGAGAGCGGCAAGCAACCCTACCAATTCTAGTGTTAGGAGACCCGGTCTCGACTCCTCGAGATGGTCTCCCACTGGACCCTAGAACCCGGTTACTTATGCTCTCCTCCTTGGGTCTATCCTAATACGGAAAAGTAAATAATATACATCAATTGTGACATCATCCTTAACCCGGAAGTGCCCCAATAAAAGAATATTACATACAAGCTTTTACATGAATGAAAATGAAAAACTCTCATCTGACATAAAAAAAAAACCCAGCTATTCAAAACACGACGATCCAATATAACATATCATAGCAACACATAACATCACATGTCATCAACGTAAGTAAATATGCGAATCCTAATTGTCGTTGACGTATAGCAACGAAACCGGCAATACACCACATATTACACTTACGGTCACAGAAAAGAAAGTGAAAAACTACAACAATTAGAATCCGCAACCATTTTACACATCATAAACCCAATGTATCACATACTTTGGATTTCATGCCCAACCAAATGAATTCCTTAGACATCACATGCCTAATAATTATAAACCCCGCATTTTAGTCTCGATATTGAAAACACTTTCCAATAACATGTCAGGTAATTCAACAAGATTCTCGATAACCTGATCGAATGCTCGTCGGAAACTTTAGTAGATGGCCGCACCCCCGATGCCGTTGACGAAGTGCACTAAGGCGGAACACCACGGCTGCAAGCACCCGAACGGATGCTTTTGGCGACGGGGTTCTCCTACAGTCACTTGGTCGGGGCTATGGGGTGTGGCTATCTAGTAAGGTTACCCAGCGAGTATCCGCATACACTATGTAATTGCGACGGACTTTTGATCTACATCAATTTCGTGGCAACCGATCAAATGAGACTAAACTGCTAGATTCATAAAATTCAATCTAGTTATCGCATAACTAATTGCGTGGATTCCAAATATTGTATCACAATCACAAATAGCTAGACGAAGTTAAACTTTTCGATCGAATAAGCAAACACCCAAAATTTCCCAACAAGCTCAACACTTGAGCGGAGTTCAAAAAGTACCCAGAAACTGCCACAGCTCCTACGAACCATCCGTAGAAAAGCCGACCCATGCCTCACTCATGTAACCACGGAACTGCGGCAAACCCTAGGGTATGACCGCAGTTCCGCGATCCAAAAAGTCGAGTTTGGGTATCGTTCTTCTAGAGGGTCCGCAGAATCGCTTGCATGATTTTCTGAAGATTTAAAATTCGGAAAAATCCAACTCTTAAAAATTTCCAGCGAGGAAAAGTATGGGTTATTGATATCCGTTCAAACATTTTAACATCGTCTAAATAACCCGAATACATGTTTGAATTACGACTACGAAACACTTCGAATTGCCTTTGCAGAAAGTTAACATCATATGAAAATTTAGCAAAAACAAACAACACCTGAAACACCAAAACCCATAGACTGGAACACATTACAAAATTCAACCCAGAAGGCCTCAGGAAAACCGAGCACACCGATTTTAGGAGTATTGTGGCCGGCCAAAATCCGGCGACGGAAGGTGAATTTTCTACCGTGTTCATGTTATATCACATACAACATTCTGCAGTTACTAAAAAAAATTTTAGAGGCCTTTAACAATTCGACAGAAACTAGATCATAGGGTTTCAAGTTTCGGAGTAGTTTTGGTTTCGTAATCTAACAAATATCATTTAAATCTCTAGCTTGGCTCTGATACCACTGTAGGGTTACTTAGCGAGGCAGCAAGGTTTCGGGAGACATCGTCCATACCGTTTTCAAAAATTTGCCGTCCTAAACAACCCTAACCCTAGAATCTTAACTAGAGATTTAAACAAAACATCATGCAAACAACTTTGCAGATAAGTGAATGAGGAATACAACCTTTGTAGATCGGTCCTTCACATCTAATGCTCCGTGTAGTAGTATATTCGCTGCAAGTTGTGAAGACCCGGACTCTAGTAAGGGTTCACCTGAAGAAATGAACAAACTTGCTCAATGTCTTCGAGGCCGAAGATGATCTACGTCGAGGAGACTCGAGCTCATGCTACCTCTTCACTAATATGTGAATTAGTGAAACAAACACCCTAAACTAAATGGCTAATAGTAGAGGATGATGAAGTAGGAATTGGGCTCTCTTTAGATTTCTTTTTCTGACAATATTTCATCACTAAGAAAAAAGTACCAAGCTTCTTCTCATGAGGAAGAAGATGAAGTGATCAAGAGAATGAATGAACTCATGAGGTGAGAATATGAACCATGGATGAGTTAGTGTCATACACTAACTCATGTACAGACTTGACTATGGTTAGTATAATGGTTGGATTAATAAATATCTACAAGTGAAACAAAAAGAGTGGTCTTAGTCAATGTTTTCCACAAGCTTCTACAAGCTTGTAGCCATGTCAAATATCCATCCATTTTTGAATTACTTAGAAAAATATAAACCCTACATTATCCTTACTATAGTATAAGTCTCATACACCCATGTAGCATGTGGTATCAAGCATGACACAATAAAATGTACATTAATATATATCACATATATATTATATACACACAAGTGAGAAAAAGAATACTTAGTGAGCAAATATTAGTTAATGTAAGTTAATATATCAAATATATAATTATACATTAAATTATCAAATCAACACTTGATTTAATAATCCGGCTATATCTCATACAACCGACCAATATCATATGATCATCTTATCGAATCAACACTTGATCCGATAACCCTGCTATATCACATATAATCGACCGATATCACATATCGCGAGAATAGAATGTGGTATCACATACGCGCATTAATCTTGGTCCCGCACATATCACATATGTGCTCCTACTTCGTTTCGCATGATCCAAGAAACCTCTGTGTAGGACTCTAAAGACTCGTCAATATGCCGGCAGTAGGTGATGATCATATCAAGCACCCACAAGCTGCAAGCAATCTGCTAAACGTAACGGCCACCCGGGTATTGAGCGATCAGAAGATCAACAAGCAATCCTGCTCATACTCCTGCTAATCCAATCAGTAACACTACCGTACAGTCCGGTCTCTTCGTTAGATATGTCGCATATCAACAGCCTGGGGGTGGTAATCGTCAGACCCCAATAGCCTGATAAGTCATGCCGATGCAAGGTCCATAACGGTTCGAGAAACTACTGATAACACTTACCAGTAAATCTCAGCAACCCTGGCCAGGGATTTCATGCTATGGCCAATCGAGCATAGCGTAACATCAACTCTCAATACCGGGAGAGACAAATCCCCTCCTATCGCTCATTACCTCCATGTGACTCAGGACTGTACCCAAAAACCACCTTTTTGCATGTTCTCTTGACCGTGGTATGGTGGAAATCAAAGCACGGTGGGAATCACACAAGACTCTATGAAGATCTCGGGTCGACAGACTAACCTGTACCAGTGTCACCAGAGAACTGCTATCTGACGATATGTATAGTACCATCTAAGAGTTCTCGGCGAATCCGTCCAGTGTACCCAGTCTCCACTGAGCACCCGCATACCTTCTCTGATGTCAAACACTAATAGATATGGGATCATCCATCGCCCATCATATGGGTCGAGAAGCGTATAGGCTATTCTACTCTGGAGTATCGATGCTCTGTCTCGATACTCCCACGACTTGGAAAAATTGAAGGATGTACTTGCCGACTACCTCTGCCCTACTAGTATGATCCGCATCATAATCCCGGTATTCAAGTACTCATCCTAAGGGTTTTATCAACATATAATAGAGAGACAATAAGTGTACATGTTAAGATAAAAAGCAACCAGATAGCATACTATCATGTCGAGCAAGAAATTCCTCCCTATATATGTCCAAGCATCCACTACAATATACATCACACGTACAGTAATGGCCTCTAGGGCATACATATAACTAACACTCCTCACGTGGGCGCTATTTAATAAGAAGCGCTTAGTACTCAAAGTCTGGCACTCGGCGCTGAGCACTCCACGTAGCCCTCACGTGGGCACTATTTAATAAAAAGGTGCTTAGCACTCAGTGTCTGGCGCTCAGCGCCGAGCGCCTGACGTGCCCTGCACGTGGGCGCCATAAATTGTTTAACACTCCATATAAAAGAATATAAATAAAACAAAAAGAAAAAGGGGTGTCAGAACCCAAATCAATGCTCAGCAGTGCTGATACAGAAAGGGGATCAAGCCCAAATAAATAATCAAGTGGGCTGAGCCTAAGGTTGGCCAAACCCCAAATCGACCGAGCCTATTTGTCTTCTTCTAAATTGGCCTTAGTCTCAAATAGGACTACCAAGTCCCTGATGAACATTTATTGGTTCAAGGATACATCTTCTCACACCTCTGATACATGTCGTTGTAATTCTTCAACGTCTTCAGAAAGGTGGTGGGTCCCGACAACCAGCAACCGTACACCGCAACGTCCTTAAACTAATAACGGATCGCAACGTCCTTAAACTACTATGGACTGTAACGTCCTTAAACTTAACCCTCACCTCAAAAATGGTGATCCGTGGACCGCAACGTCCCTTAACTAAACTACGGACCGTAATGTCCCTAAACTTAAATATGGACCGAAACGTCCTTAAACTAAACGTAGACTGTAATGTCCTTAAACTAGCTTATGGGCCGCAACGTTCTTAAACTAAAACGATAGAGCCCAAATGCTCTTTTGTTGGATCAAAAATGATCCTGAAACCCCGTTGAGTAGATCTTAGTCCAATATCGGATTAACGTATCCTTAACAAACATTTGAGTCGATCTTAATCTTAAACAAGGTTAACGATCTTTAAATCAAACAAACTCAAATCTAAGAAAATACGGATTTGGACTAATCCACGCCCTACGGGCGACAACACGAATTAGTCTCCGTATACAATCCACGGGCAACCAAAAATAAAACAAACACACACGAAACGAAGTGACCTTCTGGAGCCGGAGAAAGTGGTTATCGTGATATGGTGACGTAATTAACCGCAGGGGCTTGCGCCTGCTAGGAAAAGTGTCCCCACAATCAAAAACCCCTCACAATGAGGGGGAATCTGATGAAGTCTGCTACAACGGTCGCATCTGTCCAAACCTCCGATATACGGTGCCATAAATCAACTTGGTATCTTCGGAGAGGTGGACGGATAAAACCAAATAGCATCTTCCCCCTAAAATTCAGGCCAGACGTCCTAACGTTCCAGTCGCGTCTTCCGGCGGTAAACAGATTCTGGCACATCCGGTGGGACATTTTCCTCTTTCCACTCCACACTTCGTGCATCATGTTCGCGAACGAATCGTGGTTTAATATAGTTTCCCCTGGATTCAAGGTACTAAGATTTGGTGTCTTGCTTCCGTGCAGAAAAAAGAAGATCAATGGCTTCCAGCTGCACCAACTGCAAGAACAACTCCCGCTCTGCCCCGTCTGGAAGAGTAACTTACGGGCCCCAAGCGGCCTCCATCTTCGCAATTCCGGTGGAACAGGTGACACAGGCCACCACTGGATTGTTCTTCGGGACCATGCTCCCACCGATAAGCTTCAACGCTCCAGTGCCGTCACAGGAAACTCCAAAGAAGTCGGTCTTCAATCGGCTTGCAACTACCGCGGCCCCTCTCAACGGGTCGTCTATGTCTACTGCCTCAGTCTTCGACAGGCTGAGCCTAAGCTCAAATGGGCCCGCGAAGAGACTCACAATACCGGTGAAGGCTATCCCAACTCCTGCTGCAGGTGAAGTCGTTCAAACTACTTTCCCTACTCGAAAGTCGGCCTTCGACGGGTTGACCATTCCTTCCCAGCGGATGTCAGTCTTTGACAGGCTGGCGCCAATAACAGCCTCTCCTCAAAGCAGGAGGCATGACGAAGCTACTCCGACGATAGAGATGATCCCGACTACACGATATGCTCGACGTCGTCACTGACACCGAGTGAGGAAAGCTGGAGGCAGTTCCTCTTCTGGACTTACCCCACCAACTCCAATGGTGAAAGTTGATGCTGCTGTTCCAACCGGGAACAGCTTTGAGCCGCTCAGGAGGGTGCGCAAGAATTCTCCAATTGCTATACTAAAAAGGTCTCCTCCACCTGCGGAGAACATCACAAAGGCAAAGCTGGAACAGCCCCCTCAGCGGCTGTCCTCCAAAATCCACAGGGTCTGGCGAAGAGTCCAAGACTCTGTAATCGACAAAGACTACTCCCGCCGACAGAAGAAAATAAAGGTTCGGCAAAAGGAAGACCATCCCGCCGCCATGCTATGGAAGGTGTCGTCTGCAGGGGTGCCTGTTGCAGCCCCTCAACCTCGACCGTCTATAAAAAGAGAAGGCCGGAGAAGATCCCCGTGCCTACGACAAATCTCAAGGGCACTGAACCTAAACGCCCCAAGTCTAGGGGCATAGTAGTGCACACCATTTACATGGCTTCCGGAAAATAGGAAAGCTGTGCTTCTGGGGGTCATCGACCACTTAAGCGGTCCATAACAAAGGCTCAGGAGCAACAACAGAAACTTCAGGAGATGCTGACAAAGATGGCCGCACTTACTGGGCAGAAAGAAAGCCCGGAAGCATCGTCGGAGCAATGACAGGAACAAGAAACCGACACTGAGTTCCTACGAAGGATGCTCGAGAAAAAAGATAAAGAAACCGCGGAACAAGCGGCTAATATAAAACAAATGGTGCTCCTGTTCCAAGATATAGTAGGCATGATGAACCAGCCGGACCCTCCAGCCAAAGATCCCCTAATAATCATTGAAGACGACAGAGAGGAGACATCAAACCCTCTTCCGGCTTTATCAGCAGTTGGGGAGGAGACGATCTCAAAAGCCACGCTTCATGACTACATAGCTCAACAAATACGAGCTCATCAAGTGAGCGAAACCGCTGGCCAAGTTATCAGAACTGGGCGACCCTATCCAAGCTGGTATGATCAAATTAAGTACCCGCTGGGATATACGATCCCTAAATTTCACGTATATAAGGGGACAGGCAAACCCCATCAGCACGTCGCTCAGTTTAAGGCTCTCTAGGGCAATACTAGAGGCGACGACAAATTGCTACTTCACCAGTTTGTCGGCAGCTTAGCGGAGACGGCATTTGAATGGTACTCGGAGCTTCCGAATGACTCCATCAAAACATTCATAGAAATGGAGTTGCTATTCACCCAGCATTTCGCAAGCGCCAGCGAACACACCCCGATCACGGCATTGATCAATGCCAGGGTGAAGCCAGGAGAGACTTGGGTTCAGTATGCAATTCGGTGGCGGAACCTATGGTCGAAATGCGAACAACGCACAGAAGAAACTCCTGCCGTGGGCATATTCGTAGGGACCCTAGATCCGTAGGCAACTATATCCCAGTTTATGATGTTTTTCAAGATGACCACTTTCCAAGCCTTGATCGACAAGCTGGCCCAAATGGACCAAATGGGCCATAGACCGCCCTCCTCGAAAATGGAGCTTCGAAATGAAAAGGGAAAAGGGAAAGCGACCTTCTTCGCCAATGCTTAGCAACAGCCGAGTGATCCGAAACCAGCTGCTCGCCAAAACGATAAACAGCGATCACTCGGAGAAAAGCTGAGACGTCCTTACTCTTTCCCTCGGGATAAAACGAGAAGACTGTTCGAACTAGCGGTGCGCAACAGGCTTATCACTCTACCAGATCTGAGATGCCCACTGCAACCGGGCGACGTCAACAATCCCAATTACTGCCTTTACCACCGAATAGTGGGCCACCCAATCGAAGATTGCTTCGTCTTCAAAAACTGGATTGAGGACCAGTACCAACAAGGCAAATTCGCGCTGTCTGAAAACTAGAAGGTAAACCCGCCACAACCGCACGCTCTTAAAAAGGCGGATACGCCGGGGGCATCATACTCATTTATAGAGGAAGCTCCATGGGAAGTTGTTCTTTCGGACAACACTAAGAGAATGCTGAAGGATCTTCAAGCATGTCCGGCAATTAGATGGAAAAGCCTGCTGGAGCCCGAGATCGTTGAGGAGATGCTGAAACCACGTCCAACATCGGGAGTTAGTAGCGATGGGCAAAACACCCAGGCCCAGCCGTCAAAGTCTTCGAAGAAGAAGAAGAAGAAGACCAAAAAGCCTGCGCGGTCTGACGACAAACACATGGACCTGCAAAAGCATATTGACGCGCTGGAAGAATATAACCAGAAGACGCGAACCCCGGTCACACTCTAAGAGTTTCTCAACCATATCCTTGAAAGCGGAGATAATGACAATGACGACGACGACGGAAACGACTCGTCAGAAGAACCCGAGGATTATGTGGCAAGTTGTCACTTGATCTCTCATTCGTCAGTAAATGATGAAGAAGCTCACTCGGTGTCAGAAGATAATATAGAGGAGCTGGGGGTAGAATCGATGCCAAAATCCTTGGAACCGTCAGACGAGATGATTGACATGCTGCTGAACGAAGCCCATCAGAAGAGCAAAGCTGATCAAAAGCGTGAAATGGCCATATTCGAAAGGGCTAGGCATCGGCATCAAGTTGAAGAAGTCATGGTAGGGATGAGTCGCAAAGCACTCCAACCAGATCGAAGCACGCCCGCAGCAGACAAAAACAAACTTAAGACAAGGAAACAGTTCGCTAAAGACCTGTCAATGGGAATGAAGCTACCATCTTTCAAAGGAGATACTCCTGGCGGTATACACCTTGATGAAGCGGATGTACATCCTAACTACTGCTTATACCATCAGAGGATTGCACACCCTACCGAAGAATGCATGGCCTTTAAAAAATGGTGGCAGGAATACGTTGCTCACCGACAACATTTCAAGCGGATGAAGCGCAAAACTCGTCGGGAGTAGAGAAGCACGACAGATGAGCAAAAAAGAACTGCCGGCAACTGTCACATGGTTGATACCTGGGGATCGCAAGTTCTCACCTTCGGAATCGATTCTGATGAAGAAGTAGCCCTCGGCCCTCTCTTCAAGGAATCTACCTTAGGAAAAGAGGAAGAGATAAAGAACTGTGAAAACATTCAGCTGCGTAATCGTACGTTGCCCAAAAAGAATCTCGGACCTAAAAATAAGGGATCGAACAAAAAAGATAAGGAGAAGAAAAAAGTCCTTGAGGATATCGCCCTCGATGATCGAGTCGTCGAAGAGCTAGCAGCCAAGGACCTGCCCAAGAAAAATGAAGTGGATTAATGTCCTGGCACACCTGAGAAAGATACCCTCGCAACTGAGCATACTGGTTGCTCTCCTCCTGTCCAAAGAGGCACGAGATTCTCTGATCAGGGCATTACAAGAGCCCGAGCAGTTTCAAGTTTTCCTTGCCGAAGAAAAGATGAAGGACGAGCTGGCAAAAGTGCACACTGCTGACATCACTTTCGGTGATGAAGATCTTCTCCTCGGAACGTGCGAGCACAACCTTCCCCTGTATGTCACCGGGTACTACCACGACATTAAGATAGGGAAGATCTTAGTTGACAACGGGTTCTCTGTCAACCTTCTAAATGTGAGGGTGCTAAAAGAAATTTACATGAACGTGCAGCACCTAGCTCGGGATAAAATTACCATCTCCGTTTTTGATTCGCAGACATCACGAACACCCGGGTCTGTAATACTGACGTTACGCTTTGGGCTGCTCATCACTGACATCAAATTTCATGTCATTGACGCCAAGATCTGCTACAACGCTTTGCTCGGCAGGCCTTGGTTACACGAGTACAACATCATCCCTTCTACACAACATCAGTGTATGAAGTATTTCAAAGATGGTCTCGAGTATACCGTGACGGGGGAACTAAACCCATTCTCCATAAATGAAGTCCGAAAGTACGAAGATGCAAAGTATTTCCTACCAGACTTTGAAGACATGGAAAGATGCCATAAACTGGAGAATAAGCAAAAAGCTATCACCATTATTCCTGTCTTTGGGAGCGATACCGAGGAGGAAAAAGAGATAGTCTATTCGGGGCCACTCCAATGCAATAGGCCGGGACCATCTACCCCTATTCTGGTCTTTGGCAGTGACTCTGAAGACGAAGTCAACACAGTGTTCTTGGTCCGTCCATCAATGCAGGCCTTCACTGGTGATGATCAGAGTTTGCAAATCGCCATGGTTCCGCGGCAGCACTACAGAGAGCTTGATGCGCTTGAGACATATAGTGTGCAAGAGCTACAGACATTCTATGTCCCTCCCAGACAATGAGGTGAAAAGGCGATCCTATTCTATCGATCCACGGAGACTAAAGTCGAAAGAGAAGTCTGGCATGGTGTCGATTTTGTGCTCGACAGGCTCCAACCCATCCGTCTGCCCAGATACTACACGGAGGGATTGAGAAGGTTATTAAGATGCCAAGGCGTACCTTTCAAACAGACTCCTCGACAAGCTCGGTTCTACAACAAGATTTGGAACGTCCCCGGAACTCAGCGAAAATCGCCCAACGGAAAAATGGAAACGATTGGGCTTGGATATGTCCAGTCCTGAAACGGGAGCAATTCCATGGCTGCCATGTCATAAATGACCTCAATGAAGAAGGGGGTGCTCTTTTAAAAGACGCTGACGCTGAACCAGAACGAGGTCCTGTCATAAAAATGCTGAGTCCGTCGTTTGAAGAACAGATGAACAAGCTAGTAAAGGAAGCGAGTCAAAAGGTTCGGAATGACCACAGCCGCGAAATGGCCATTTACGAGAAAGCCAAGACGCAAAGCCTCCTTCAGCAGGTTATGGAGGATGACAATGCCCTCCACCATCAGCCCGCCATGCATTCCCAAGACAAGAAAAAAGCCCGACGCGGAGGCAAAAACAAGTTAAAGAATGGAAAAAATGTTCGACAGTGGCAAAACGGATCCAAAAGGCCGCGCGATCGAGAAAAGGTCAGCCGGAATCCGTCTCTTATGAAAAAGATGGGTCGAGCATATTCTTTCCCTCGAGACAAGACAGGAAGAATCTTTGACCTTGTCATGAAACATCAGATGATGACACTCCCGGAGTCTCGGCACCCCAATCAAGCAAACGAGGTTCATCACCCGGATTATTGCTTTTATCACCGAGCGATAGGACATCCTCTTGAAGATTGCATCACCTTAAAAAACTGGGTCGAAAACCAATATCAACTCGGCAGATTCGCTCTATCCAACAGTTAGAGGGTAGCCCCACCACAAAAGCATGTGCCAAAAGCAACGTATATAGAGAGAGTAGAACCATATCAACATCTGTCTTAGAAACGATCTCATACCTGTCACGTAATAACGCTGTCGGAAGAAGGAGTGCACGAGAATATGGATGACCTCTCCTGGTGCTTCGAAAATAAGAATGAAGATGAGTTGATCTCAGAATTTCCATCGGCGCCAAAAGAATTGGAAGATGAGATACACACCATGGCGAACAACCTGAAAAAAATCAACATGGGGACGGCAAACGACCCAGGCCAACGTTCATCAGCGAGCTGCTGTCTAAAGAGAAGGAGGCTACGTTAAAAGATGTGCTCATGCAGTATAAAGACTGCTTCGCATGGAACTACTCCGAGATACCGGGACTAGATCCAGAAATAGCTGTGCATAAATTAGCGATATCTCCGGACGTCAAGCCAGTCAAACAAGCACCGAGAAGAATGCGGCTCGAAGTTGAAATGAGTATCAACGCCGAAGTCAAGAAGTTAATCGACTCCGGCTTCATCCAAGAAGTTCAATACCCTGACTGGATCGGCAACATTGTCCCAGTGATGAAGAAAAATGGGACGGTGAGCATCTGCGTGGACTTTCGGGACCTCAACAAAGCCTGTCTGAAGGATAACTTTCCCGTACCGGTTACCGAGCCAATGATAGATAACACGTCCACTCATGAAGTCTTCTCCTTCATGGACGGATATCAGGGTACAATCAAATAAAGATGCATACCGAAGACCAAAAGCATACCGCTTTCCGGACTCCTCTGGGCATATTTTGCTATAAAGTGTACCTTTCGGTCTGAAGAATGAAGGTGCTACCTACCAGAGGGCCATGACGAAAATCTTCGATGGCCTCATACATGAGATTATCGAATGTTACATCGACACCTCGTAGTGAAAAGCAAATCGTACGAGGAACACTGGGAGAATTTGAAAACAGTGTTCCAATGTAACATTTCAGAAAAATAAAATATTATTTTTGGGAATTTATATAATTGAATAATAAATATTATGAATATTTTAATGTGTGGAGATTAGTTTTAAATGGTATGGTATAATTAAATACCGATAAATAGGGAAATATTAGAAAATTTCATTTGAATGTTGATTTTAAAAGAATACTATATGATTTAGACACTTTATAAATCTTATACAATTAATTATATTCAAGTTTATGGCTAAGCTTGATTATTAATCACTAATCGTACATTAAGCCTAGTTAGGCATATGACATGCACCATATCATGTTTCAAAATACATTTTTCAATTTCTATGAACCTTGGCATTTTGTTTTTCTTTTATATGGGTTGTATTTGTTTTTGGTTTTAAAAGAAAAGGTTAAAGAATAGAAAAGAAAAGAAAAGAAAAAGGAAATTGATTAAAGAAAGAAGTATGGACAAGAGAGATAAAAGAGAGAGAGGGTGAGGGGTTCTTTGTCTTGGCCTCACTCTTCATCATCTTCATCATTTATTTTCCCTCTCCTCTCACCATGGCTGACCTACACCACCTCATTTCAACTCCAAAAACACCTCAAAACACCTCATTCCTTTCATTAAAAACGTGCACAAGCTCACTACAAGCATGGGGAACCAAGAAAAATAGGATTTTGATGCTCTAGGGGATTCTTGAGTCCTAAATGAGGTAATTCTTTCACTTTAAGTGTAGGGTTTCATTTCCTTTAGCTTCGACTTTAGTTTAGAATTATTTTAGCAAGGTTTTGTGACTTTTGAAAAATTTTAGATGAAGGTTAAGGTTTTCCTTGAGTTGTGATGGTGCAAGTGAGTGCAATTGGTGACTACAAACCCCCCTTAGTGATTGAAACCGGTGACTAAATCCAAAATACAAGTTAGATATCGAAATTTCGGTTTTGTGTATAAATTGTGGGTGCAGGAAATCTGGGATGACCTGGAACATTTACGGGAAAAACTAGCAACCCTAGAGACCTAGATAGACCACTAGGAGGCCACCCTGCAAATACGAACCCCATCCTAGAAACCCTGGCCGAGCAGGCCGGTTTTTCTGTGTGTGTGGCCGGCCAAAGTGAGGGCAATGTGGTCAAGGTTGTTTCTATAGCTCATATACCCCTTATACAACCTCACTGTACTGCTAGTTTAGCCTAATTTCACCTGAACTAAAATCTGGAGCAAGTTTTCAAAGTTGCTGTTTTGGTTTCGTGGTTTTCAATAACTTGGTTTTGGTATTCGAACCGTGGATTCGATCGTTGGACGTTTGTACGTCAACGACGAGGGATTTATGATTGTGTCCGTATGTGTAGGCTATAGGTTCTAACATATGGGCACCTCACGTGTCGTTTTGGTTTTAAATTGGATTTTAATGCGATACGATATGTCATGAATTGTAGGTACCTCCGCGTGAACTTTAGGACGACAAGAAAGATCGTGGCGACATCAACTTCGGCAAACAAGGATCAAGCTGAGTAGATGTATATCTACAGGGGAAATCGGGTGGATGGTGTATAGCACCCCCGCAGTTTCGTAGTGTAGCACGCGAATGCGTTATGATATATATAAATATGTGTTTTTGTGAAACATGGATGTAAGTAAGAAGGGCCTTAAGAGATCATGGGATAGTGTTAGAGTATTAGAAATTAGTGCTTTTAGTTAGTTTCTTAGTCGCGAACCCTAGAGTATAGAGTTTGCACGCACACACACACACACACACACACACACACATGCACACACGTGATATGTTTGGGTGTATATGTTTATATGTGTATATATATGTGAATGCGTTGGTGCATATATATATATATATATATATATATAGACACACACACATATACGTATTCACGGATGATGAGGATAGTGTATGATACTCAGAGGAGAGTCGATATGATCGGGCATGATGCCGTGAGATCGGTTATGTAATTTGGGTCGTATTATGAGATACGCCATGATATTATAGCGGATCGTTGGGCGATGTGTTTTCATACACACGCGGATATATATGTTTGATGGTATCGGAATGTACTAGACTTTAGATCAGTACCCCTAATTCAGAATATGATGATAATGATACCAGATAAATAATGTGTTATATGTGATAATTGACCCGTACGCCGATTTGGGATGCCGTACGATGGATTTTACCGTAAGATGTATAAATATGATGATTGATCCGCACTCTTGACTCGAGGATGTCGTATGATATATTTTATCGTACGTGATGCTATTGAGACGGGATCACCGACTACTAGATATATTGACTCAGACTTAGGTGGTTTTCTTTACCCTTTTTGATTAGTCTCATAGCTTTGTCCTGTAGTTTACTTAGTAGATGTTAGACTAGGCTCGAGTCATACTTATTTCCAAAACTAACGAATCGTGAGTATTTAAAGACAGGCCAAGGGATACTATGGATTTTTCAAAGGATGTACCTTTCTTAAAAACACCGTAGCCCCTATTTTCTAAAAACCACGATTCGTGCTATTTCAAATTTCAACACTGTATGACTAGTATATATGTAAATGTATATTCTTTATTGTTGTGTTTACTATTCATTTTCCGTATATTCTTGCTGTTCGCATCGCATTGCATGCTTAAATGTGTTTTCGTAGTTATTATGAAACTCTGCTGTCAGGACACCAGCACCGTTACCGATGATGTATATGCTCCACGTACACTTACTTTCCGGCTCACACACATCATCATCGGTAATTTTCATGTCACGTATGCATTAGAAAATACTACTTCAATGTATAATTGCTAGCTGGTAGATTCGACTTAGTACTAGTACGTTTGCTTTCATATGCTAGTTTGATATCGCATTTCTTACTTAGACACTTCATGCATGTATATGTATATTCATTGTTATGCAATATCATGGGGCTTTATGCCGGTATTTCACCGTTATTTACTTTGGAGTTTGCGATTCGGATTTTCCATGAGATTTCTGGATTTGGAGAAACCGCAAGGATTTATAAACTCATTTTCATTTCAAAAGATAGAAATTTGCGGTTTTCTCGTGATATGGTTTGAGAGGTGTCCACCATGAGTTTTCTCGGCTCTTGAGCGGTATCATACACCCGATTCGAGGAGGAGGAGGAACCGTCTGCGGGTGCATGGTGGACCTGGTGCGGTACCCCGGGACAAGATGGTCGCAGATGATGGCGTTGAGCCCGGCAGGGGAGCACTACCGACCGGTTATTTGTGACACGGCGGATATCCGGAGGATACCGACGTAGTCGTGAGATTTGATAATTTGGGCCAGTCCGGATTTCCGGAACCCGGGGCCAGTCCGGATTGCCGGAGCCCGAGATATTGAGATTTGATGATATGGGCCAGTCCGGGTTGCCGGAGCCCAAGATATTGAGACACTGAGATATTGGGATATATATTTTGTGTCAATACTTGACATGGATTCTCTGTTGATTTCATTAATGATACTTCGGTTTTTATACTTAAAACTGAAATCGCATTGAGATAAGCAAACAGATTTCTTGTACAAGATGTACTTTACTTTCATTCTTATTGTATTCATACATCATATATGTGATATATTTCTACCTGAGGCACTGACACGAGCACTTGGTATCATACGTATGTTAAATGATTACCTTGCCATTATTAGATGTTCAGGTTATCTATATATTGAGGATATTATCTATGACCTAGGATAGAGTCATACATGCGATTTCTGCTCGGTGATGTTTTCTACTCACGAGTTGGCAACTCACCCCCGTTGTGCCACAGTTTCTTGCAGGTTTGGCCGTACAGGTTTCATTGCAGCTTGCTGCCACACTGCTTCCTTCCGGGTGATTGCTTTGGTAGGTGGGTTCACTCGTATCGTGACCACCATTGTACCTTATTTATATTCAGTTATATCTAGTAAAACTCCATCAACCAGATGTGTATATTTGATAGAATTAGAAGACCAGTTGTGTATTCTTTCGACCTTAGAGTCGCGCTTGTATTATTATGATTCATCACTGGTTTTCTTGAGGATGTTGGTTTCTTTCTGAGTTTTGATCCGCGCCCTTCGGCGTTGTATATTATATTGCTTGCGTGGTTATTTCCGCCAATTGGCGAAGAGCTAGCTCCCACTTGGGAATGCCTTTATTCTTCATATATATATATTACATGTTTGTACCCGTTTGGGTCCAGTATTTACAAAGGAAACTCTGCCGAAATCTTCGGGAAATATGATGTTGTTTTTAAATATTTAATGACACTTACTTGGTTTAAACTACTTGCTTTTAAACAAGTTTTTCCTCCACTCCCCTTTTCAAATGGTTTAGATTTCTGGGCTTTTGGCTTACTTGAATTAGGTGGGGTCCTATAGACTTCACATGATTCAAGTGCCAGTCACGTGCCATTTCGGGTCGTGACATCCAACGTCTTCATAAGTATAACCTGAAGATGAACCCTCTGAAATGCGCATTTGGAGTCTCCTCAGGCAAATTTCTAGGATTCATCATACGACATAGGGGCATCGAAATAGATCCATCAAAGATCAAGGCGATTATGGAAATGCTCACTACAAAAACTTTAAAACAATTGTGGTCTCTACAAGGAAAGCTCACGTATATCCGACGGTTCATAGCCAACCTTTCCAAAAAATGTCGTCCCTACAGTTACCTGATGAAGAAGGGAACCCCATTCGTTTAGGATCGTAAATACCAAAGCGCACTGGACGAAATCAAGCAATATCTGCATAACCCACCGGTACTGACCGCTCCAGTCAAGGCAAAGCCCCTCATCCTGTACACAACAGCCCTTGAAGGTTCTTTAGGCACGCTATGGGCATAGGAGAACGACCAAGGGAAAGAGAGAGCCCTCTACTATTTGAGTCGAGTTCTCCTAGGGGCAGAAAATAACTACTCCCCTATCGAAAAACACTGCCTGGCATTAATCTTCGTGATAACGAAGCTTCGGCATTATGCTTTGGCGCATGAGGTCCATCTCATATCAAAAGTGGATCCTCTTAAATATTTGATGTCAAGAGCCATACTAACGGGACGACTCGCTAAATGGGCCCCATTCTTAATGGAATTCTCGATAACATACCGACCACTCAAGACAGTGAAAGGTCAGGCCATCGACGACTTCCTCGCTGAGCATCCAATACTTGTCAATTCATCCCTAAATTGCGAATTGCCAGATGAGCATACGTTTGACACGATCGACGGGGAGAGAGGAAGGAGTGATACCCGATGGGAACTCTACTTCGATGGGGCATCTTCCATGAAGAAGCGAAAGCACAACTCCACCATAATCAAATCTAAGATAGGCCTCATCTTCGTGACTCCACAAGGAGGGATAATGCGCTTTTCCTTTTCCTTAACGAAGCCAAGAACAAAAAACGAAGCGGAATATGAGGCTTTAATAGCAGGTCTTGAGATCGCTATTGACATGGGGATCGAAAATCTCCTTATATACGGAGACTCCCGGCTGGTCGTTAGTCAAGTAAATGATGACTATCAAACGTGCAAACCAGAGTTGGTAAAGTACGGTAAGAGAGTGCAACAACTGCTGACTCAAATCCCTTCCTACGTCCTAGAAAGCATACCGCGTACAGAAAATAGCAAAGCGGGCGCATTATCCAAACTCGCTAAAGAACTGGCTGACGAAAACTCGATGACGTAAGGATCATTGTACAAAGCCGTCAGGTTCTTGCACCAGCAGAAATATCTCCGGAATTGTCTGAAGAAAAGGAAGCAATCAAGCAAACATCCCTACGAGTAGAGGACCAAGAAAAGGCTAAGGATTGGAGAGAAGTCTTTATAAACTACTTCAAATCCCGTCGAACACCTGAAGATGCATCCTCAAGACATCAGCTTATGAAACGAGCTCTGTCTTTCACTTTCGTCAATGATACTCTGTATAAGAGATCGTTAGACTCTCTGTGGTTAAGATGCCTGGGACCGGAAGAAGCAAGGAGAGTCGTCCAAGAAACTCACGACGGACTCTGAGGTTCTCATCAAGCCGGGCCAAAGATGAAGCTGAAGATCAAAAGAATGGGCTACTATTGGCCTACGATGGTTCAGGACTGCCTCGAATACGCGAAGCAGTGCCACTCGTGCCAAATTCATAGAGACTTCATCCACCAGCATCCAAACCCGCTACACCCAACAGTGGCTAGCTGGCTATTCGAAATGTGGGGAACCGACATAATTGGGCCCATCGAACTAGCGTCATCCAAAGGACATCGGTTTATATTGGCGACAACTGATTACTTCTCTAAGTGGGCAGAAGCCATACCGCTAAGAGAAGTGAAGACGGAGAACATCCTCCATTTTTTCAAGACACACGTCATCTATCGGTTCGGCACTCCGCGACGGATTATGTCCGATAACGGGCCGGCCTACAGAAGTCACAGAATCAGCCGCTTCGCACAGCAGCATAACATAGACTGGAGATACTCTTCGGTCTATAATCCCCGAGCTAACGGTCTAGCTGATGCTTTCAACAAAACCTTGACAAAGATCATAAAGAAGACGGTGTCCAAAAATAAAAAGGACTGGCACGAAAGACTGTATAAAGCTCTCTGGGCGTATCGAACTACGTTCAAAACGGTTACGAATACAGCGCCGTACGCATTGGTATTCGGCACGGAAGCAGTACTCCTCTTGGAGACAGAGCTACCCTCTCTACGAGTGGTGGTTCATTACGAACTAACAGATGAAGAGAATGCTCATCTTCGGCTTGAGGAACTCGACGCCCTCGATGAAACTCGTCTCATGGCGCAGCAAAACTTGGAGGCTTACAAAGCAAAGATGGCACGCTCATACGAAAGATTAACTAGGCCGAGAACATTCCGCCAAGGCAAACTCGTGCTAGTTGTCAAAAGACCTATGATCCCCAATCGTGCCAAACAGGGGAAATTCAAGCTAAACTATGAGGGCCCGTACATCATAGACAAAGTCTACCAAGGTGGGGCTTACTTGCTCATGGATATGCATGGCGAAAGACCCTTCCAGCCAATAAACGGCCGATTCCTTAAGAAATACTATGCCTGACGAGTCACAGCCCAGGTTAATGATAGATGACGACGCTTATGTCCGCTCGCTGTCTTCCTGAGTACCAAACTCTGTAAGTGCTATCCGGCAAAACTTCGCCACAGAAAACTAACAGCGTACCGAAACGTCCCTAAACTAACAACAGACTGCAATGTCCTGAAACTAGCTCCGGACCATAACGTCCTTAAACTACTACAAACCGCAGCATCCTTAGGCTAACATGGCAAAAAAACGGTACGTCCATAAGAAAAATGGGCACGGATGAAAACCCGAAAGGGCTTCATGAGTAAAAACAGCAGGGCTACCGGCGAGTTTGTGAAAACCCGAAAAGGCGCAGGCTCGTAAAAAATTTCTTGTGCACTTGCAGGGTCCTCTTGACCTTGTAAGAAGAAAATACCCGTGTGAGATCCTTACAACTCACAAGGGAGCAAAACACTTAGAAGTCCTCACGATCCCTAAGGAGAAATTACACTTACGAGATCCTCACAACTTGTAAGGAGAATGCCCCCCCCCTATGAGACCCTCACGGCTCACAGGATTCAAAAGTCTTAAGATACAAGGACCTGAACCTATTCTTAAGCTATCATATCCCCCAAACTGTCCTACAGGCGGTCAATATTTACCCTTGTATACAATCAGCGGGCATATATGAGGGTTCCCTCGTCTAGTTCCACCAATGGTGTGAAATTCCCCTATCTGGTGAACAACACTTGTAGGTCCTCTCGACTTGCAAGGAGAAAATGCTCTTGAGAGATCCTTACGACTCTCAAGAGAAAATGCACTTAGGAGTCCTCATGACCCCTAAGGAGAAATTACACCTACGAGATCCTTACGACTCATAGGGAGAAATACCTTTATGAGACCCTTACGGCTCATAAAGTCAAAAGCCTTAGTCGTCAGGTCCCTAACCCTGTCTACTAAGCCACCTTTGTTCGACAGCGGCGAAGGAAATGATGATTCGCTCATGGCAACGCTCCAGTAGTAGCGATACTGATGCCTAAATCGGTAACGAATTCCAAGTCCTTTCACGGCAAGTCATGATTCGCTCCTGGCAATATTCCAGTCGCAGCGATGTTGATGCTAAGATTGGTATCAGATCTCAAGTCCATACTCGCAACAAAATCAGCGAGCCAAAAATACATATAAAAATAACCGAAATGATTGGACAACTCGCAATAGAAAGCAGCGAGTACAAAGAAAAATAGCCGAAATGATTGGGCACCGCGAAAAATAGCCGAAATGATTGGGCAATCACGACTTTCGCGATATAAAAAGCTGAAATGATAGAGCATCATAGAAGGAAATAAAAAAATGAAAGAATGAAACTTTTGCCCTACAAGCGAGTCCATATTGACCCCTGTATACAATCCATGGGCATAAACGAAAAGGGAACCACATTTCTCAACAGACTCCGACAAAGGGAGAGTCAGATCTCAACGGCAACATCTGCATCCCAAAAGATCGACACGGCGTTCCTTCTCGACACTGCAGATAGCGGAGCAAGTCAACCCCGACACCGCAGAAAGCTGAAACAAGTCAACTAATGACCTCCCCACCGGAACAATGCTCCGTCTCGGAAACAAGTCAATCAATGACCTCCCTGCTGGAACAATTCTCCGTCTCGGAAACAAGTCAACCAATGACCTCCCCGCCGGAACAATGCTCTGTCTCGGAAATAAATCAATCAATGACCTCCCCGCCGGAATAATGCTCCGTCTCGGAAACAAGTCAACCAATGACCTCCCGCCGGAACAATGCTCCGTCTTGGAAACAAGTTAACCAATGACCTCCCCGCCAGAACAATGCTCCGTCTCGGAAACAAGTCAACCAATAATCTCTCGATTCGTCTTGACCCCCAGGGAGATCAGTGTCCCTACGCAAACATTTCAACCCGTAAAAAGAAAACTCTCTTGTGAGATCCTTACGACTCTCAAGAGAAAATGCACTTAGGAGTCCTCATGACCCCTAATGAGAAATTACACCTATGAGATCCTCTCGAATCGTGGGGAGAAACGTCTTTATGAGACCCTCGCAGCTCATAAAGTTGAAAAGTCTTAGGCAGCAGACCTGAACCTGTTTCCTAAACCATCGCTACCCAACAAGGAGTTTAAGATGAACCATTATCTACCATCTACAGGCTACATTTACTAAAGTCACATGCTAATGACACGACAAAGAAAAGAAAATGATAGTATGAGATAAAATATACTTTTTATTCAGGAATTCAAATGAATACAAGATACATCACATAAAAGAATCAAAAGTGAATGCATGTTATTCACCAATTACAAATTTTCAGTCAAAAAAATATATATACAGAAACGGCTGCTAAGAAGGAGGCATCTTTAAAAAGTCAGCAAGCCGCTCGCGCACTCCTCTCAATCCCTTCTCGTGGTCAGCCACCGTGGCCAACTCCGCTTCAATTTGAGTTCGTTGCTGCGAACATGACAAAAGCTTTTCGTCAGTTTTTAGCATGGCAGCTTCGCAGTCCTAAAACCCGCTCGGTGAGGTCAAGCGTCCGCCTTAGTGCCAACCCATCCGAAATACATCTTTGAAGGTTGTCAAAAACAGCTTTTAGCTGTGCGGCATTCGCTTCAATTTGGGCGCGCAATCGGACAGACTCGTTGGAAGCCACATCATGTTCCTTTCGTCTCAGGGTCGCCTCTCATTCAAAATGATGGAGGAAAAGAACACTATGCTCAACCCATGCAGCTCGCTAGGAATTCAAAGACAGAACCTCAGGAGCAAGACGCTTGAGCTCAATCTCGTGCAAGCAAGCCTCGATCTTTCTGTAGTAATTAACCCAAGACTCGACGACACCTTCATCATGGAAGTTCACGAGCCTCACCAGCATAAGATTAACCACAGCAACAAAATCTGCAGCGGATGTGAGGGCCTCGGCATCAAGATCCTCGACGAATTCGCTCAACATGCGTCGGCTGTTTGCAGAACTCCTGGAAGATGTGCGTTTAGCAAAAGGCCCTGCCGGCATCGGAATGCGATACTCAAAGAGGGCTAGGGCTAGTGCAATTGATGTAAAATCAATAACGGTCAAACGTCGACTCAGGTGATAAAGAAAATACATAAGGGATAGAGTCTATCATACAGGCTATAACAGGCGGCAGGACGGGAAATGCAGGAGGCTCGGCTATTCTCTCGACCCGCGACACTATGATCAACAGGAAGAAAACTTAAAACTTGAAGAAAAAAAAATATATTTACTCATAAAAGAAAAAGAGAAGCGCTGGCTAAAGACAATACTAACCAACACCAGCAGGTAGGACGATTTCCGACTGGAAGGAGAAATGCAGGTTCAGCACCTGATATAGATGGTCAAAAAGGACTCCTGCAAGGTTGTGACAATACACTATCAATACAAGGAGGATGGTACCCGCAGTAAAACTGATAAATCGTAAACCTACACCTTCCAGCATTTCAGGGGATATAGGAGAAGATGACGGAACAACAGCCGTCATGGCGGCGACCGGAGGTGCTTCAGATGGCACAATCTCAGCGTTCACTGCACCTACACTCAAAAAAAACAAAATATCGTCAGAGGAGGCTGAACGGGATTAAGAAATAAAAAGAGAACAGTGACCCAAGACTTACCTGATAGGTTATTAACCGCGACGGAAGCATCACCAGGCGTAGCGGTTTCTTCGCTCTCCTTCGGAGGAGTAGTTTCTGTGCCCATAGGTTCATCCCCTGATTCGACGAGGGTCGTCATGACTCTTGCGACGCCCGCCAATACCATGGAGCCGCAAGGGGAAAGAGCGGCGGTTTAGGCAGTCCCAAACTCCCGAGAGAGATTGGCCACTTCGAGCTCTGTGACCGCCATCGTTTCGCCTACCATCCCACCGTCGGGGCTTGGCCCTGCTGGATATGGTATATAAGAATTTGCGGATCGAGTTTTAATAAAAAGACTGGGCATTACGTTACCTTGAGATAGATTCTCAGTTTCCTCCCAAGCTGCGCGCGCAATCTGTCTATGGGCGGTAGATAGGGCAGCTGGAACATCCGCCAAAGGGATATCAGCAGACGGAATGTTACTTGAGCCTGCACCCACAGCCGAGGCGGCATCGCGTTCCTTCGCTGCGCGCTTCCTGCGCTTCCTTTCGGTCTGTGCCGTGAGAACTGACCTCCTCAAGACTTCCGACAAGGGGACGCCGTCGTCTGAACCTAGCTCTGCCTCCGGCGCCGTTACGGCGTCCATCATCGGCTGCTTTAGCGAAGCCTCCCGCAGTGGCTTGGGGATAGCCGTGGCCATGGTAGCCGGCTCTAACAGTCCTGCTGCGTCACTCGGGATCGGCACTACACGTGGAAGAACTTGAGCTGAGGTAATCCCTGCAGTAGGGTAAAATAAAGCGTCAGAGCACTAATGGAAAGAATAAAAGCGTAATAAAATAAATTATACCAAGGTCCAAAGAAGCACGAAGCTTCTCTTCCTCTTCGAATGTCTTGAGGGAAGCTGCGAGAGCCTCTTCGGCAGAAAAACCTGTTGAAGAAGAAAGTGTCAGTAGAAGCATAATAAAAGAAGATAGCTGCGGAAGAATGTAACTGAAGTATACCTGACTTCGCTATAGTGATCAGTGCCGCTTCATCGCGAGCCAGTTGCTCGGAAGCCACAAGGGCAGCCTTGAGATCAGTATCATCCGCAGGCGCGATGAATAAACCCTCATTGGTCCCATACTCGCACAAACCCTTGCTGTAAGGAGCATGTGGCTCCTGGCCAAATATGACGTCGGCAGAAAACAGCGACTTCTTCTTCTTTTGCGAGCGAGCGCCGGCAGCCGATGACAAGAGCTTGCGCTTAACGGGCATTTTTGGGCGGCAGGCCCCGATTTCTACACCAACGCCAGACTCCGGGGACGCTGCAGCTACCAATTCTATAGGAACGCAGGGTAGAGGCTCCTCAGGAAAGGCGCGCGGGACCACAACCGCAGCAGCTTCTCTTAAGGAATGACGAACAGTGGTCCGTCGCTTTAAGGGGACAGCTGGATTACCAGCAGGGACCGCACCCTTGCGATCGAGCAGTAACCGTCTTTCTTGCCTAATAACAGCACCGTCGCATGCTGGTACCATACCACGTATGCGTTTGAGGCTTTCGGAACGTAGCTCGGCTCACTGATAAGAAATTTGGACCCGGTATTTAGCCGCATGAAATGGTGCAGCGCGCTGCGAATACCCTCTTTCGTAGCAACCGGCTCTGCTAAAAAGGCCTCAAGCGGGACACCCAGATCGTAACCCGACTGTTGAGCAAAATGGTGTGGGTTGTACCTCATGAACAGTGCCGAGTTGTTTTGCCTGAACACTAAAAGCCCGGCCTGATTAACTACAAATGCAGAATCTCCCGAGCCTTCAATGTAGGAGCCCCGTCTTTGAAGGTATCGCACAGCAGTAGCACCATTTTAGTGGATTCCTTGCCGATAGTTAAGACCCTATTGACGAAATTCATGCTATCCCCGACCATACGCGGGCGAAGGACCAGACGCCGAGCCTCTCGCTATGACGGATCTAAAGCAGAAGCGTCAACTAGAGACATAACCCGGGGGAAATTATAACTGTCATAGAAACGAGGATGTTTGTGGACTCCAAAAGCACCAAGCACATGCAGCTCGATCCACGACGTGAAATAGTGCAGCGGGAGATGTACGGGCTATACCCCCGGCTGAGTGGTGTCTGCCGCTAAGCTTAGGCCATGATACAGGTGAGCCAGCCCAGCGATCGTGACGTCCACTCGCGTCCCGGTAACCATTCGGTGAGCCAGATAGAAGACGGATGGCCTCATATAGTGAGGGTGCATTGGGAGCACAAACCATCTTAACCATAGGCCGAGGAACCCCAAAAAGAACGTCTCTTCATTGACGTCTGAAACTGCGAGCTCTGCAAAGGGGATGACCGGGGTGTTTGGGATGAAGAAATTCCTTTGATCCGCTTCCTTTGTCGGCTGGTTGTCCAAGCCAAAACCAAAAGGATCGTCAAGCTTGGCGAATTTCGTTGCTTGTTTTGACAAGACTTCCGGGCGAAGAAAGCGGACGATAAAATCCGCGAAGCTGACTCCGTGCCTTCCAGACTCGAGAAACAGACCGTAAATGTTCAACACCTTGATTAGACTCGGGAATCGATGTTGAATAGCATTCTCCAGAGTGAGACCCATCACCACTGATTTGATGGAAAAGATATACTCATCAGGGGGAAGTATTTCCTCGTAATGTTCCCCTCTGACGGGTAGGCCCGAAATTTCTGCAAATCCCTCCAAGGAAATCGAAACCTCTCGGTTCGATAAAAGAAAGGTGTGAGTCGGGGTATTTCACTATTCCAAGAAAGCCTTGACCCACCATACGTGAGGCGCGGGATACTGGAAAAGAGACGCATAGATAGCGGGGTACAACCCGAGATTCAGCAGCAGTGACTTTTTGGCCGACAAGATGTATCGAGCCCATTGCAAGTATCCAGCAGAATGGAGAGGAGTCTAGCCTATCATGTATACTTGTCCCCAAGGGCGCGACTCGTCTTAACATATGCGCCGCCCTAAAATATCTAAAGCCATCGGCAGTTGTACAAGTATCGAACCCATAGAGGGCTGGAGGCGTCCCTCCATAGTCCAGTTAACCTCCTCCACAGCGTAATTCACCTGGGGCGAGTCAGCATAATGAATGGCGGAAATTGGCTCTGAAGGTGCCGCACAAGAGAAACTGCGCCGATCCCGAATAATTTGGTTGTACCATAACCCCCATAAGTGAAGAGACTTCTGCTCTGGGTCGTGATCTTTAATCAATGCAAAAACTTCCCGATCCACGGGGGCGTCGGCGTATGCACTCTCTGGGTGAACAAATGGGAAAGAAGAGTCAAAAGACATAGTACCTCCTCGAAAAGAAACGAGAGTCAAATGTCAATACTAAATTAAATTCTGACATTTGGTACTTTAAATTTGTACCACACTGCAATGCAGGAAAAAGGGACCAAGGGGGACCCAAAAAATCAAAGTGACGGCTCATCATTGATGAGACAGTCAATCATTAAGGAGGAAATCCTAAAAAGATTCTCATTTAATGAGAAACTCATTGGGTCAAGGAGTTAAACCCCCTCGAGAGCAGTGCTCTGCAAACAGAAATTACATTTGTCAACTTTAATTATGAGGGGAATAAAAATTCCCCAAAAATTCTAAGAGCCATGCTCTGTGAAAACGATGGAGTAATCCATCAGAACCCTAAAAAGCAAAGCTTTTTGCAGAGTAAAAACTCCAAGATCTTTAAGATCTACAAAAAAACTCTAAGAGTTCTTCATAGAGATGAACAGTGTTCTAATTAATGGGTTAAGTAACCCTAAAAATCCATTTTAAGATCTACGATCTGAGCAGAGCAAAGCTCTATTAATAGGTATGATCCTTACCAAATTTGGGCAGAGTTTTAACTCTAAAAGGAATTTCCTTGGGAAAAGATCTAAGCTCTGAAGGGAGAATTAAATTCTCAGAAACAAGAAAGGAAGAAGATGAACAGAAGCCATCTCAAGGGCCAAAGGCCCTACTTATAGGCGCTGGAAGACGATCCAACTTCCAAGATGATCCAACGGTGGAAAGGCTGCCACTGCTGCACTCACGTGTGAGCCACGCTAGCGAAATGGTGGGGGAGCATTTGTTTCCTCCCAATAAGAGAGCAAGGCTCTGTTCAAAATTTGAACTGAGGCAGCGCCTCACGTGCAAAGCACGAGAGCGCCAGCGCCAAGAGTTAAAAACTCTGAGGCAGCGCCTCACGTGCAAAGCACGAGAGCGCCAGCGCCAGAACTAAAAGTTCTCCACCCTTGGATCAAAGATTCAACGAAGATGATAAACCATTAAATTACAGAATTAAATTCTGTTAAGGAAATATTCCTCGAATCTTCCTAAAACAAGAAAGGTTAATCTCAGTAAAACAGAGCACTGTTGGATTAAAGATCCAATGGTGATTAAAAATCACCAAGATACAGAATAAGCTCTGTATGGGAAAATATTTTCCCAATCTTGTTGAGAACAAGAAAAATATTTTCTGTAAAACAGAAAGCCTAGGATCAAAGATCCAACGGTGGATAAAATCCCCAAATTAATTAGAGATCTCTCAATGAGAGATTTCCTTAACTAAATCAACAAATCAGCCTCCACTATATAAAGGACCCAAGACTTCAAGTCTTGTACAGAAGAACCCCCCCTAAACTTCAAACTTCAAGACGAGAACGATTTCTTCTCAAGGTAAATAAAAATAAGAGAGATCATAACATCTCCTCCATATCTAAGAGTTTAAATCTCACATAAGAAGAACTTAGTTCTTTTTCCAGATCTCAGATCTATAAGATAAAGTTTTTCACAAGTGAGAATCTAATTCTCAGAGAATTGAACTGAGCAGAACAGAAAACTCAGTGCTTAGCACTCAAAGTCCGGCGCTCAGCGCCGAGCGCTCCACGTGCTCCTCACGTGGGCACTATTTAATAAGAAGCACTTAGCACTCGAAGTCTGGCGCTCAGCGCCGAGCGCTCCACGTGCTCCTCACGTAGGCCCTATTTAATAAGAAGCACTTAGCACTCGAAGTCTGGCGCTCAGCGCCGAGCGCTCCATGTGCTCCTCACGTGGGCACTATTTAGTAAGAAGCGCTTAGCACTCAAAGTCTGGCGCTCGGCGCCGAGCGCTCCACGTGCCCCTCACGTGGGCACTATTTAATAAAAAGGTGCTTAGCACTCAATGTCTGGCGCTCAGCGCAGAGCGCCTCACGTGCTCCGTACGCGGGTGCCATAAATTGTTTAACACTCCATATAAAAGAATATAAATAAAACAAAAAGAAAAAGAGGTGTCAGAACCCAAATCAATACTCAGCAGTGCTGATACAGAAAGGGGATCAAGCCCAACTAAGTAATCAAGTGGGCTGAGCCCAAGGTTAGCCAAACCCCAAATCGACCGAGCCCATATGTTTTCTTCTAAATTGGCCTTAGTCCCAAACAGGACTACCAAGTCCCTGATGAACATTCATTGGTTCAAGGGTACATCTCCTCACACCTCTAATACATGTCGTTGTAATTCTTATCGTCTTCAGAGAGGTAGCGGGTCCCGACAACCAGCAATCGTGGACCGCAACGTCCTTAAAATAATAACAGACCGCAACGTCCTTAAACTACTGTGGACCGTAACGTTCTTAAACTAAACCCTCACCTCAAAAATGGTGATCTGTGGACCGCAACGTCCCTATACTAAACTACGGACCGTAACGTCCCTAAACTAAAATCTGGAACGAAACGTCCTTAAACTAAACTTTGGACCGAAACGTCCTTAAACTAAACATAGACTGTAATGTCCTTAAACTAGCCTATGGATCGCAACGTCCTTAAACTAAAACGATAGGGCCCAAATGCTCTTTTGTTGAATCAAAAATGATCCTGAAACCCCGTTGAGTAGATCTTAGTCCAATATCGGATTAACGTATTTTTAACAAACATTTGAGTCGATCTTAATCTTAAACAAGGTTAATGATCCTTAAATCAAACAAATCCAAATCTAAGAAAATACGGATTTGGACTAATCCACGCCCTACGGGCGACAACACAAATTAGTCTCCGTATACAATCCACGGGCAACCAAAAATAAAACAAACACACACGACACGAAATGACCTTCTGGAGCTGGAGAAAGTGGTTACCGCGATACGGTAACGTAATTAACTGCAGGGGCTTGCGCCTATAGGGAAAAGCGTCCCCACAATCAAAAACCCCTCACAATGAGGGGAAATCTGACGAAGTCTGCTACAACGGTCGTATCTGTCCAAACCTCCGATACACCGTGCCATAAATCAAGTTGGCATCTTCGGAGAGGTGGACGGATAAAACTAAATAGCATCTGCCCCCCAAAATTCAGGCCAGACGTCCTAACGTTCCGGTCGCATCTTCCGGCAGTAAACAAATACGTTGCGGCCCGTCACGTCACCGATTCCGTACACTGGGAAGTGGGGCGTGACATTCCTTATTATTTCTCCCCTCCTATTCCTTCGATTCTGATACTAGGATTTAGGCGACTTGAATGGAGTTATATGATTGTAACCATGTACCGCGTCATGGTTACAATGCAGTACTCTATTTAGGTAACATGGAATCCTATTATGATTCATTTTCTTGACTTATGTCCGTGATACTACCCCGTCTTCTCTCAGTTTCATTTCTTACGAGTTTATATATTATCGCGAACTTGAATCCAACGACCATGATATATCTTTCATCTTTCCCCCTTGTCCCGTGGTAATCAGTCCGTCTGCGTTTCAAAGAACAAGATGAAACACAGGAAAGCATATCATGATTGCAGTAGTACAAACCGCTTCAAGACCAATCAGATATAAGATGTTTTAATTAAAGAAGTTCTGACGAACCGGCCTCAGTTTATCATAGTAGCGCAGTGGAAGTGTGGTTGGCTGTTAACCCACGAGTCGTAGAACAGACCTGTAAATTCATGGTGAATGGAACTGTTTGTGTGTGAGCCGGAAGGTGAAATTCATAAACAAGTTACAGATAAAGTGCTGATAGCAGTTCAGGATTTCATGGATGTGTTCAAGAACATTTTGAGTTTACTGTCAAAATGAGATGTGGAGTTCGCGATTGATTTTATTCCTGTGGCAGTGCCAATTGGAAGGCTTTTATCCGATATCACCGGTGGAACTGGAGAAGGTAAAGAGAGAAGTTTTTGAGTTATTAGAGAAGAATTGGTTTCACAGCATTGGTTCACCATAGGGAGCTCCAGTTCTTCTAGTCAAGAAGAAAGATGGCACACGGAGAATGTGCATCGACTATCGATAGTTAAATCGGGTGACTATTAAGAATAAGTACCCAATTTCTCACGTACGCAAAGTATTCGATCAACTCAGTGGTGCGAGAATATTCTCGAAGTTGGATTTGCGATCTAGGTATCATCAAGTTCGGGTGAAAGAAGAAGACATTTGAAAGATGGCATTTCGAACTCGATATAAGCGTTACGAGTATTTGGTATGCCATTTGGAGTTACTAACACACTGGCGATATTTATGGACTTGATGAACCGGATCTTTTCACCATTTCTACATCAGTTCGTGGTAATATTCATTAATGATATTCTGGTCTGTTCAAGGAGCAAAGAAGAGTATGAAGAACACTTGAGAGTTGTTGGAATTTCTTAGCACGACCACTAGGGTTTAGCAAGTATCGAGTATGCAATTTTAAAAATTCTAGAGTGCTAAGGAACACAAATCTAGAATCGAACTAGAGAATTAGGGTTTTATAAAGCATGTAAATAAATTTTACACTAAGTGAACAAGAAATACAACCTTTGTAGACCGGTCCTTCACTTCTAAAACTCCGTGTAGTAGCCCCTTAGCTCCAAGTAGTGGTCCACGAACTCTTCTTAGGCTCCACCAGGCAAAAGGAATGAGGTTGCTTAAAGATTTTCGAGGCCGAAGATGAACTATGTTGAAAAATCTCCAACTCAAGCTAGCTCTTCACTAATTGAGGAATTAGTGAAGTAAACAAGCTATACTAAATGGCTAGTTTGGTATAGATTGATGAAATAAGAATTTTGCTCACTTTAGAATTAATTTTCTTTTTTTCTTTTTCACCTCACTCAAAATCTAGAGAGCAAAGAAGGTGATGAAGAAGATGAACTAATGTGAACCCTTGGGTGAGAAAATATCTTAAGAGATATTAGTACAGAGTTAACCATGGGTAAAAATAATGGTTGGGTTAATAAATATCTAGAGTAAACCAAAATTATTGGTCAAAGTCAAGGCTTCAACATGCTTCCACAAGCATCTCAAGCCATGACATTTTCCACCTAATTTTGGTTTATCCCTTTATAATTAAATCACCAAAATAATCTTTAGTTTGGTGTGAGTCTCATTGTAACACCCGAGCCCAATGCTACTAATTTCTGTTGCTTTATGAATGGAGTGTGACACTTATTTCATTTATCTTGCTTGTTTGTTGCTTACTGTAAATTTTACCCGGTAAATTCATTTCTGCATATAGCAAATTTTGGCATCTAAAATAAAATTAAAAATATCCATCTTGTCCTACTTGATACCCCTAACCCCGTTGTAGCGTCCGTGCGTCGTGTTCTCGTCCCGTTCAGTGAAACGGGCGAGTTTGGATGGCTACGTGCATGTACGTGTGTCCATTTTGGGGGTATGCTTTTTGATCATAAAACACTTCATTTTAAAATTTGGATCCCGCTTAAAATCCTATTATTTCAAATTAAAAAGGGCAGGAATGGGAATCGTCAATCTTGCGAAGACCGACTCTCTGATGGGAGAAGCCGGTTTAACAACTTCCTGAGCAGCGGCCGTTGCCCTCTTTGGGACGGCCACTCTATGATTCTGATCCAGTCTGGCGAAAACGGAGGCTGTTGGTTTGGTAACGGGTGACCCGTTGACAGGGGCCGTCGTAGCAGTGAGCCGGTCGAAAACCGACTTCTTGTTCGCCTCCGGTGCATGTATCGGCATAGAGAAGCTTGTCGGTGGGATCATGGTCCCGAAGAATAAGCCAGTGGTGGCTTGGGCCACCTGGTCTACTGGCAGAGTGAGGAAAGAGGCCGCTTGGGTCCCATATGCTACACCTCTAGGTGAGGTGGAGCGTCCGTTGCAGTGGCACTTCGAGCAGTTGGTGCAGTTAGAGGCCATTGAATCTTGAATTCTACGCCAAGTAAAAGACCAAATCTTAGTAGCTTGAAATCCGAAGACAACCATATAACAAACCGCGATTGGTTCGTGAAGACGACACACGAAGTGTGGAGTGGAAAGTGGAAGAGGTCCCACCGGGCGTGCCAGAATCTGTTCCCCTCCGAAAGGCGGCGCACAGGACCGCGATGTCCTGGCGCTGAGATTCGGGGCAGATGCTATTTGGTTTTATCTGTCTACCTCTCCGAAGATGCCAAGTTGATTTATGGCACCGTGTATCGGAGGTTTAGACGGATGCGGCCGATGTAGCAGACTTTGCCAGATTCCCCCTCGCTTGAGGGGTTTTTGATTGTGGGGACGCTCTTCCCTGCAGGCGCAAGCCCCTGCAGTTAATTACGCTACCGCATCGCGGTAGCCACTTTCTCCTTCTCCAGAATTTCACTTCGTGTCGTGTGTGTTTGTTTTGTTTGTGGTTGTCCGTGGATTGTATACGGAGACTGAGTAATGCTGTCGCCCGTAGGACGTGGACTAGTCCAAATCCGTATTTAATTAGATTTGGGTTTGGTGTTTTTTAGTTTAAGGATGCGTTAGTCGCGTTGCGGCTAAGATCAACTTAAACGTTCGCCAAGGATACGTTAGTCCTATTTTGGACTAAGATCGACTTGAACGGGATCGTTTAGATCCGAAAGAAGAGCAATTGGCTCTATTGTTCCAGTTTAGAGACATGGTGGTCCATGTTCCAGTTTAGGGACGTGGTGGTCCGTCGTTAGTTTAGGGACATTTCGGTCCGATATTAGTTTAAGAACGTTTCGGTCCAATATTAGTTTAAGGACGTTCCGGTCCACGAGTTTAAGGACCCCGCAGTCCATATTCAGGTGTGGTCGTTGGGACCCGTCGCCTCTCTGACGTCGTTGAAGGATTACAACGAAAAGTGTCAGAGGAGTTCGGAGATGTACCCTCGAACCGGTAGTAAATTGATTTAAGAGAGAATTTGTGCTCAGTTCAATTTAATTTAAGGACTTACGGCCAGAATTGGGCTAAGTCCAGTTGAAAATGTTCCACATTTTTATGCATTGCATTTCTTCCATTTTTTTTTGTTTGGGCTTTGCCCGTAAGAATGCAGAGCATCAATTTATCCTGGGCTCTGCTCATTTATAAATGATGCAAGGCATCTGTTTTGTCTGGGCTTTGCCCCGCTTTATAAATGCATAGCATTTTTTATTATTTCGTTTGGGCTCTGCCCATTTATAAATGATGCAGAGCATCAATTTAATTAGGCATGTTTAGTCTTTTAATTGGGCTTGGCCCTTCAGGAAAGAAATGCATTGCATTTGTCAGGCGCTTTGCGCCAATTACTGAGCGCAAGCGCTTGTGGTGAGGATACGTGTCATGCTCTGGTGAGCGCAAGCGCAACAGCGCAGTGCGCTGCGCTGTTGCGCTGCTGACACGTGGCGCGCTCTCAGCGAGTTGCGCCAATTTCCAGAGAGCAAAGCTCTATCTTAAGAGCGCGTAGCGCAAGTTGTTCTACAGCTAACACGTGGCGCTCTCTCAAGAGCGCAACAACGCAGTTTGGAAGTGCAAAGCGCTATTTTTTTTATCTTTGATCAAATTAGAATGAAAGAAAAATAAATTTTTCTTTCATTTCAAGAACCAGCGGTTCATAAAAGTGCAAAGCACTATTTTTTTATTTATTTATTTTTTTCTGTTTTAAAGAACCAGTGGTTCATAAGAAGTGCAAAGCACTATTTATTATATGAAGATCATTGATCTTGTTTTTAGATCAATGATCTATTAGAGGAAATTTCTTCTCCCTTATAAAGGTTTTTTACCTCTTCTTGAAATTTTTCTCAGAGTTCTCTCTGTTTGAAGCTCTTGATTTTTTCAAGAAAAAAAATGTTAATGCCTTTGAATTGAGGCCTAGGGTCCTTTTTATAGTGCCCATAAGTTTGTTGAATTTGTTAAAGAGATCTTTCTCAGAGTGATTTGGGGAATTTTCCCCACCGTTGGATCTTTGATCCAAGGGCTTCTGTTTTACAGAAGAAAATCTTCTTGTTTTAACAAGAACAGAAAGATTTCTTTAAAAATCTTTAATTCTGTTTGGCGCAGATGCCCCAGCGCGTAACACGTGTCGCGCAGCGCAGAGCGCAGCGCAGCTACGCTAGCGCATCTGCGCTGACACGTGTCGCGCAGCGCAGAGCGCAGCGCAGCTGCGCTGACACGTGTCGCGCAGCGCAGAGCGCAGCGCAACTGAAGCGTTGCTTCATTTAAACAGAGCTTTGCTCTGATTGGGCGCGCCTTCTTGGGCGCTGCGCTGACGTATTAGCGCCTGACACGTGGCGCGTTGCGCCCGAAACTTGAAGAGTTGCTTTAAAATTTTGAATTTTGAATTTGAACAGAGCTTTGCTCTGATTGGGCGAAACAAATGCCCCCCCACTGTTGCGCTCACGTGGCGCACACGTGAGTGCAGCGGTGGCAAGCCCTTGACCGTTGGATCAAGAGGCGAGCTGAAGAGACGCAGGCGCCTTATAAATAGGACCTTTGGTCCTTAGAAAATCTTACCGTTTCTAAGATTTTTATTTTCCAGAGCTTTGCTCTCACTCAAGAACTTCAGAGCTTTGCTCATTTCTAAAGTCAGAAACTTTAGGTAAAAATTAATTTAAATCAAATTAATTTAACTTAATCTTAACCAAAGAGCTTTGCTCTCACAGATCTTTCGATCCAAAGGGATCCCCATTGGGGTTTCATAAACAGAGCTTTGCTCTCAAAACTTATAGATCTACAGGGATCTTATTCATAGGTTTTAACCCATGAACAGAGCTTTGCTCATAGATCAAGTGTGGATCTTTTAAATCTGCCAAGTGAAGAACTTATTATAAGTTTTCATGGGTTTTTCAAGGCCCCAAAAAAATTTTAAGTATTAAGATTTTCTGATGGATCTTTTCCATTATTATCACAGAGCTATGCTCTTTTTAAGGAATTTTATTCCTTTGAGACCAGAATTTGACAAGTGTCATTCTGTAACAGAGCTTTGCTCTGAAAGAGGAGATTTTCTCCTTGTCTCTAGGGATTCTTCCCCCCTTTTTTTAAAATGGGAATGTTTCCCTGGGGCCAACTGACAATCTCATCCAATGATGAGATTGTCTTATTAACTGACGTATTGTCATTTAGATCTTGTGGGTCCCTCTTTGGTCTCCTACTCACTGCACTGTGGTGCGGTGTAATTAATTAATTTAATTAATGCATTTTCTTTTTTTTTTAGACGCCAAACGTTGGAATTACAATACTAATGGCTAAATTGTTCTTTTTGCAGCGATCATGTCTCTAGACACTTCATTCCCGTTCGTCCGCTCGGAGGGGGGATTTCCTGAGGCACCCTTGGACCGTGAAGTCCTGACCATGATTAGAGAATATGACCCGGAGTACAAGAAACTCCACCTTTGGGGGTCTTGGTATAACCAAATTATCATGGGTCGACGCAGCTTCACATGCGCAGTGCCGTCTGAGCCCATCACGGCGATTCACTATGCTACCCCACCCTCGGTGCAGTATGCCGTGGAGTTGGTGGATTGGACATCGAAGGGTTTTCTACATCCCGCTATAGATGCGATACCGGTTCAGCGTCCTATGGTTTTGGACATCCTAGGGCGCCGTATCTGTCAGGGTGAAGCACGACCTTGGGGGAAATCTTATAACCTTGGTCTGATCCCCCGCCACCCGATTGGCTATCTGCCGTGGGCCCGGTACATCCTGTCGACGAAGAAGTCGCAGTTGATAAGATTAGGACTGTACACCGCGGTCTACGTCTCTCTTTTCCAGTATCCCACGCTTCCCACCTGGTGGTTCAAAGCTTTCTTAGAGCAATGGAATATTCCTACCCACACTTTCCTTGCTATGGATCGGGAAGTGTCAATCTCCTTGGAGGAGTTTGCGGAGGTATCTGGCTTACCAGTGATGGGGGAACATTATGAGGAGCTGCTCCCAACAGATGTGTACGTCTTTGGTGCTAGGCCGATGGTAAGGGGGGTCACACCAGAGAATGCCGTTCAACATCAATTCCCAAGCTTGATTAAAGTGTTGAACATATATGAGTCCCTCTTCGTCGAACATGGGGGTCGGGGAGTTAACTTTGAGGACTTCATTGCTCGTTTCCTTCGTCCAAGCGTCATTTCATCGGAGGCTGCCAAGTTCGCCACCCTGGATGACCCCTTCGGTCTAGGTGTGGACAACCTACCGGAGAAGGATATAGATCAAAAGGGTTTTTTTCTTCCGGACTTCCCTACTATGTCATTTGCAGAAATTGCGGCCCCTGGAATGGATGAGGAGGCCTTTTTCTTGGGATTTCTTGGATTGTGGCTGAGCTGGTTTGCAATCCCAATGCACTCTTATCGGATACGACCCTCTGTCTTTTACCCAGCCCACCGGACGGTCATCGGGGTAAAGGTAGCTGTTGGGATTGCTGGCTTGGCGCACTTATACCATGGCCTCAGTCGAGCAGCGGATGCTAATGAGCCCGGGGTACTGCATGTGGTCTTCCCGATGCATTACTTTGCATCGTGGCTCGAGCTACACACAGCGGGTGTCTTTGGCATGCATAAAAGGCCCTCGTTCTTTGACAAGTGCGGTTTTCCCCGCATTATACAGCTGATTGGTGCATCAATTGTAACCCCATCACCGCGGAACGCCAGGGGCTTATTCCTTCGCCCTCACACCGTTGGAGCCGGTATGTCCTTTATCGATAAGGTATTGACCATTGGAAAGGTGTCTACCACTGTGACGCGGCCATTACAAGATGTCTTTAAAGATGGAGCCTCAGTTTTGACGGCTCGGGAGACCCTTCACTTATATTCCATTAGACCGGGTTTCTTAGTCTTTAGGCAGAATGGTGTGGCAATTTTTATGAGGTATAACCCGCATCGTTTTGTCCAACAACTAGGCTACGATCAAGGGGTCCCCTTGGAAGCCTTCTTGCTGGAACCCACTGCCACTGAAGAAGGGATAGAGAACGCACTGCACCATTTCATGCGCCTGAATACGAGCTCTCATTTTTTTATCAATGCGCCGGCTAATGCTCCGAGACTCCTCAATGTGTACAAAGACTGGTACAATCATGCAACAGGAGCAGTTATAAAGGAGGAAAGGCGACTGTTGGTCGATCGTAAGGGTGTGCCTCCAGGTACCGATCGCAACGCTCCTTTGGTCCCAAGGACCCCAGTAGTTGCCCCTTTAAAAGAGGTCAGAACCGGACCGTCGCGTGCGCGAAGCCCTCCACGTGACTCGTCGCTCCCTGATGTCGCAGATGCACCTGCAGCGCCCCGTGCTCTGGCGGAGACAGTGGTTGTACCCTCGCCGGAGTCTGGCGTGGGTGCGAACATCGGGACCCGTCGTCCCAAAGTGGCTGCTAAACGGAAGTCGATCTCCCGTGAGCCTAGGGTTGGAGGGCAAAAGAAAAAGAAGTCGCTCTTCGCTGCGGACGTCGTGTTCGGTCAGGAACCCCATGCTCCCTATGCCGAGGGCCTAATCGAATACGGGACGAACGAAGGACTAGTGATGCCGCCGCCGGACGATACAGACTTGGAAGCCGCTCTCGAAACTTCGGCGTGGTTGGCAAAGCGTGACGCGTGGCTAGCCAAGCTTGCGCAATCAGGTAACTATTAGTCGCCTTTTCTTTATTGCAACATATCCTCTTCATTGCCTTTGACTGACGCTTTTCTTTCTTTCCTTTCGACAGGCATCACTGATGAAGAAGCCATCGCCGCTTCTTTGAAGACTTTCCAGGAGGAGGAACGTCTTAGAGCGTCTATGGGCCTTAGTAAGTTTTAATCCATCAAGTTTCCATATCCCTTGTGTTATGGTTGATCTAACCTTTCTCTTTTTATTGCAGAAACCTCAATGCCGTTCCCACCAAGCGACGCAGATGTTTTACCAGCTGTCGATGTTCCCGCTTCCTCTGGGCCACCGCAGGAGGTTCGTCTTGAAGAGCCGATGAAGGATGCCTTAAAGGCTCTTGAGGCATCCCTGAACGAGGATGACGACGCCTTGAAGGAGGCGTCACTAAGGTCCATCGCGACAGCTCGGGAAGAGAGGAAGCGGCAAAGGCGTGAGGCGAAGGCGCGCCGGGCTGCCTTGGCTGCGGGAGCGGGCCCCAGCACCGTCCCTCGCGCTGATACTCCATCCGAAGAGGCCCCTGTCGCCCTATCTACTGCCCGCAGAGAGGTGGCGCGCGCAGTTCGGAGCGCAAACGGTAAATCCGCTTCAGGTAATATTTCTCTCAGAGTTTTTATTATAAGGGTTTTTAATGTCATTGGTCCTTATATCCCTCATCTTGCAGGGCCGAGTCCGATCGAGGGAGAGGCGGAAACCGTTGATCCCAAAGAAGCAGAGGAGGCGGTACCTGCCGAACTCGAGCCGACGGTGGGCAACGTCGTTGTGGCTTTGGAGCCTGAGGCGGAGGTCGAGGGGTCTGCCGCCGAGAAGGTCATTAATGCTGAACCTGAAGTGGTGACAGATGATATGATCATTATAAATGAGTCCAGGGTGGCGGCGAATGAAGCGCTCGAGGCCGGCGATCCCCCGGCGATGGTGGACGATACAACCGCCACTACTGAACCTGAGAGAGTGGTGGGTGAGGCGGCCATGATTCCCGAGGACGAGCCAACCGCTCCCTCTCTGGAATCTGGCAATACTCCAGTCATATCCCTCCCCATCTATGGTCCTCCGCCGCCTTCAGGTCTCGCGAGCACCGCAACGGTCCCCATCGAGTCGGGCGATGAGGTCACGGGCGGTGGTCTCATGTCGATAGAGGAGGGAGTCGCCTCTGTTTCAGCCGGGAGCTCCTCAGGTAAACCCCAAGTTGCTGCTTTTCTTTACTTTACTATCTTTTCTGACAAGTTCACCTTTTCGTAACGCAGGTGCAGCCAGTACCGATGCCCCACTGCTCGAGGGAACGCCTTCAACGACTGCCTTGGCGGTGGTCACCTCTCAACCCTCTCTCATACCCTCGAAGATGTTGGAAAGTATGTGTTTGCGATTTATTAATCTTATCTTCCAGATGTATAATTTGTGTACTAAAGTCACACTGTTGTATCTTCCAGGAGTGCTTTTTGATCATCTCTATCAAGTGTTGCTCCCACACTTCTCCTTCCCATCTGAATTCGCCTCTCCCTCTAGTGGCGCTGGTGAGTACCGTTCCCGATTGGTAGCTTTGTCTTTTCAGTGGTAGAATTATTTCTAACTCTCTCTTATTCTGACTGCAGTGCTGCAAATCGAAGGGGGAGCAGAAAGATCGGCTGCGCCACCAGCCCTTCCGGCCTTGCCACCTGTCTCCACCGGTACAGTAAACTATCTTATCAATGACTTCCTTCATATCTATTGAATCATCATCTAATCGCATTTCGTCTTTTTCCAGCTGTCGTTCCAGTCTCGGTGCCTTTCGAGTCTCGCATTACAATACCGGGCGGCCCTTCCCAGCGACGTCCATCCTCAAAAGGTGCCGCGAATAGTTTGCGCATGTTGAGCGACTACATCGAGGCTCCTGTATCTGCTGAGGACTTCGCCACGACGGTTAACCCGATGTTGGCGATATTTGCCACCTTCCATGACGAGGGCATTGTCACCTCTTGGGTTAACTATTGTCGGGAGATCGAGGCTCGCCTTCATCAGCTGGAGTCAATGCGCCTATCCCCCGAGACTTTGGCCTTGAGCACTCAACGGGGAGCATGGCTCGAGCAAAGCGCTTCTCATTTCCGTCATCTGGAACAAGAAGTGGCTTTGAGGCTGAAGGAGTGCCAAGATTCTTCAAGCAGAACTGCTCGCTTGCGTGCCGAAGTTGAGGCGAACGCTGCTGAGGTAAAGACCGTCTTCGTGGGTCTTCTGGAGCGCATATCGAATGGGCTGAGACTAAAGCGGGCACTTGATGTCGCCGAGCATGACACTCCAGGACGTGAAGCTGCTCATCAAGCCGTCATGGATCAGCTTGCATCCGTCGCACAGCAACGGGCCCAGGTGGAGGCGGAGTTGGCAGTGGTATCCAATCGGGAAAAGGTATGGAAGGAAGTGTACGAACAACTGATAAAGCTACTTAAGACGCTTCCTTCCCGATAGTTGCCTTTGTATCAATGTATTTGTAAAATTTTCTTTTCTGAGTAACATGTATCCGTTCTTTGCTCTTTTGTATGATTCACCATGTATTTGATTGAGGTCAATGAATAAAGATACACACTTTCTTTTGCAATATCTTGTATGCTCTTTTGTTTTCTGCCTTTACATCATGATGTTGTCGATGAACCTGATTGGCAGACAACTTAATTTCTCCAAGAGATAGCGATGGCTTAGGCCACAGGTTCAGATCTGCCGCCTAAGACTTTTCAATTCTATGAGCTGTGAGGGTCTCATAGAGATTTTTCTCCCTACGGATCGAGAGGATCTCATAGGTGGATTTTCTCCTTAGGAATCGTGAGGATTCCTAAGTGTGGTTTTCTCTTATAAGTCGTAAGGATCCTATAAGAGAATTTTCCCTCTTACGAGTCGAGAGGATTCGTAAGCGGTTGTTTTCCTCCTCGTCGAAATTCGACTTCGGAGAGTGAGACCCGTGAATAGTATGCAAGAGACCAGTTTGGATTGACTTGCAGGGCCCCATTGCTCAAAAAGCAAGCTTTTCAATCCTTACTGCCTGAGACCTCATCTTGCAAATTAAGAAGTAAGTTCAATTTGTTGAAGAAATCTCTTTTCTGAAAGATTTGGCGGGATTTCCCCCACCGTCGGATCTTTGATCCAAGGGCTTCTGTTTTACAGAAGATAATCTTCTTGTTTTAACAATAACAGAAAAGATTTCTTCAGAACCTTAATTTTTGTTTAGCGCAAATGCTCCAGGGTATGACACGTGTCGCACAGCGCACAGTGCAGCGCAACTGCGCTAGCGCATCTGCGCCGACACGTGTCACGCAGCGCACGGCGCATACGCCGCTGAAGCGTTGCTTCTTTTAGTTTTGCTTGAAATAGAGCTTTGCTTTGATTGGGTGCGCTGTTTTGGGCGTTGCGCTGATGCGTCTGCGTCAGACACGTGGCGTATTGTGCAGCGCAAATAATCTGAAGCGTCGCTTCATTAAATTAATTTTCAAGACAGAGCTTTGCTCTGATTGGGGGAAGACGAAGCGTTGCTTCATCTCCCGCCTCGGAATTTGAACAGAAGTTCGCTCCGATTAAGGTAAACTGCCGTGACAACTCTTGGAAGTCGAAGAGGCACTTGATGCCTATAAATAGGACCTTTGGTCCCCCCTAGATACTTATCATCTTTCCGATTTCTATTTTCGAAGACTTCAGAGCTTCGTTCTTGCCTCCAAGAACTCTGGTGCCTTGCTCCTCCTTTTTTTTTCAAAGTTTTTAGGAAAACTTTAGGTAAAATCGATTCTTAGATTAATCTTAACCAGCAGAGCTTTCATCCAGGGGACTTTATCCTTGAGCATAGTTTTGCTCTCTAGGAATTTAGTCCTCTACGTATATTATTGCTTTTCTATTGCTGATCTTCCTGTAATATTTCCTCCAGGCATAATGGCGGCGGTGCATCTATACAGTTTGCATGAGTTTATTACCTACGACGATATCCGTGCTCAGGATCGTCAACAAAACCAGGAGTTTACAGACGCTGAATGTGCAGAAGTCATGGGTCATCTGAACGCAAGCGGTGGTTGGCTGTTGCCTCGTCGTTCGGCCCTTTTGAAAGTCGTGTTGGAAGCCATATGGAGAGCACTTCCGGGTCTTCATGAGGCCTTACCGCTCAACGCGCTGGATGATGCCGAAGACAAGGTGCATTCAGTGTACCTGACAGGGCTGATTTCAAAGAAACGACGGAACAGCCTTATTGACATCCTACACCAAGGCTTCCAGCAGACGACGATGGTTGCTGCTTATCAAAGGCCAGGAGGGCTCGCCGATGATCTCGATACAGGGGAGCGAGAAAGACTACGCATAAGAATAATTAGAAAGGCCAGAAGAACTCTGGATGGCCTTACTTTTGATTTCCTCAATCCGTGCCCCGGATCTGAGGTTATACCGTTATAATAATTTGAATAATGTTTCTTATGCTTGTAAAAGAAAAGAAAATTTTTTAGCAGTATGAATGGAAACCCTTCCCTTTTCTATTTCAGCTTGTCTTATTTCTCGTCCTGAGTCTTCTGCCCATGCATAAATGAATGCGTCACGCGCGCCAGATCAAATGTAGACCGGATATTCTTTCTGTCATCTTCTTTTTTTTTTGTCAGCAGGCTGTCTTAATAACCATGGTTGATGGATGTCCAAAACGAGTATTCCGACTTCCTTAGGAAATAGCGATGGCTTAGGCCGCAGGTTCTGGTCTGCTGCCTAAGATTTTTCAACTCTATGAGCCGTGAGGGTCTCATAGAGGCTTTTCTCCCTACGGATCGAGAGGATCTCATAGGCGGATTTTCTCCTTAGGAATCGTGAGGATTCCTAAGTGTGGTTTTCTCTTATAAGTCGTAAGGATCCTATAAGAGAATTTTCCCTCTTACGAGTCGAGAGGATTCGTAAGCGGTTGTTTCCCTCCTCGTCGAAATTCGACTTCGGAGAGTGAGACCCGTGAATAGTATGCAAGAGACCAGTTTGGATTGACTTGCAGGGCTCCATTGCTCAAAAAGCAAGCTTTTCAATCCTTGCTGTCTGAGACTTCTTCTTACAAATTGAGACGAATCGGGGATTTGTTTGCAGTTGTAGCGGAACAGTTGACATAAGTTAAGAAGCTCTCGTCACGGAGTGTTTGTATCCGTGAGTCGAGGAGTTTGCTAGGGATTATTTGTTTCCCAAGCGCCAAGGATTATTTGTTTCCTTGGGGTTTGAAACGAGTCGAGGGTTCCCACGGGGGCTCTAGTGGCTCTGCGGGTCGACGCGGATCAGGAGGCTCTCGTCAAGGAGTGTTTGTATCCGTGAGTCGAGGAATTTGCTAGGGATTATTTGTTTCCCAAGCGCCAAGGATCATTTGTTTCCTTGGGGTTTGAAACGAGTCGAGGGTTCCCACGGGGGCTCTGGTGGCTCTGCGGGTCGACGCGGATCAGGAGGCTCTCGTTAAGGAGTGTTTGTATCCGTGAGTCGAGGAATTTGCTAGGGATTATTTGTTTCCTAAGCGCCAAGGATTATTTGTTTCCTTGGGGTTTGAAACGAGTCGAGGGTTCCTACGGGGGCTCTGGTGGCTCTGCGGGTCGACACGGATCAGGAGGCTCTCGTCAAGGAGTGTTTGTATCCGTGAGTCGAGGAATTTGCTAGGGATTATTTGTTTCCCAAGCGCCAAGGATTATTTGTTTCCTTGGGGTTTGAAACGAGTCGAGGGTTCCCACAGGGGCTCTGGTGGCTCTGCGGGTCGACACGGATCAGGAGGCTCTCGTCAAGGAGTGTTTGTATCCGTGAGTCGAGGAATTTGCTGGGAGGGTATGGTTCCCTCTTTGTTTATGCCCTTGGATTGTATACAGGGATCGACGTGATCTTAACTGTAGGGCAAAAAGTTTCATTCTTTTATTTTTTTTTTATTCTTTCCGCGATGCTCTATCATTTCAGCTTTTATATCGCGAAGGTCGCGATTGCCCAATCATTTCGGATATTTTTCGCGGTGCCCAATCATTTCGGCTGTTTATTTTATTTCCACTCGCTGCTTTTTATTGCGAGTTGCCCAATCATTTCGGCTATTTCGCATGCATACATTTTACTTGCTGCTTTTTATTGCAAGTTGCCCTATCATTTCGGCTATTTCGTATGCATGTGCGGCTTACTGGCTTTTCGCCGTAAACTTGAACTTGGACACTGATTTTGGCATCAGCACCGCTACAACTGGGATGTCGCCAGGAGCGAATCATCATTTGCCTCTGTCATTGTCGAACAAAGGAGGCTTAGCGACCAGGGTTAGGGTCCTGTCGACTAAGGCTTTTGACTTTATGAGCCGTAAGGGTCTCACAAAGCTATTTCTCCCTACAAGTCGTGAGGATCTTATAGGTGTATTTTCTCCTTAGGAATCGTGATGGTTCCTAAGTGTTTTGTTCCTCTGTAAGTCGTAAGGATCCTACAGGAGGGTTTTCTCTTTGTAAATCGAGAGGATTTACAAGGGTTATGCGAACATATCCCCAGTCACGGATGGACCTTGGTTAGGGAAATGTTTATTCGCGCCCGTGGATTGTATACAAGGGTCAGTATTGAGCCACTTGTAGGGCAATATCGAAAGTTGTGGAGGTTGCTTAAGCACAGGTTTAGATCTCTGTAACTTAAGACTTTCAAATCTTACGAGCCGTGAGGGTCCCATAAGAGCGTTCTCCTTACGAGTCGTGAAGATCTCGCAAGTGTATTTTCTCCTTAGGAATCGTGGGGATTCCTAAGTGTGTTGTTCCCTTGTGAATCGTAAGGATCTCACGCGGGTGATTTCTCCTTATAGGGTCGAGAGGACCCTACAAGTGTTTCTTAACGAAGTTGTGCCCTTTCGGGTTTTCACAAACACTCGCCGGTAGTCCTGCTGTTTTTACTCACGGAGCCCTTTCGGGTTTTCATCCGTGCCCATTTTGCTTATGGACGTACCGCTTTTACTTTCTTTTTTTTTATTTTCTTTTTCCCTCTTTTTTTTACGAGGTCGCGCCCTTTCGGGTTTTCACGAACACTCGCCGGTAGCCCTGCTGTTTTTACTCACGGAGCCCTTTCGGGTTTTCATCTGTGCCCCTTTTTGCTTATGGACATACCGTTTTTATTTTATTTTATTTTTATATGTTTTTTTTTTATATCTCGTCAGTCTAAAGATGCTGCGGTAGTAGTTTAAAGACGTTTCGGTCTGCTATTAGTTTAAGGACATTTCGGTCCGCTGTTAGTTTAAGGACATTTCGGTCCGCTGTTAGTTTAGGGACATTTCGGTCCGTTGTTAGTTTAGGGACATTTCGGTCCGTTGTTGAGAAGCTGGCTACTGCTTATAAAGTTTGAGTTTAGGAAGATAGCGAGCGGACATAGTCGTCGTCATCTATCGTTGACCTAGGCTGTGGCTCATTAAGCGTAGTATTTCTTTAGGAAGCGACCGTTTATTGGTCTGAAAGGCCTTTCACCGTGTATGTCCATGAGTAGATAGGCCCCACCCTGGTAAACTTTGTCTATGATGTACGGGCCTTCATAGTTCAGCTCGAATTTTTCCCGCTTGGCGCGATTGGGGATCATAGGCCTTTTGACCACTAGCACGAGTTCGCCTTGGTGGAATGTCCTCGATCGGGTCAATCTTTCGTATGAGCGCATCATCTTTGCTTTATAAGCTTCCAGATTTTGTTGCGTTATGAGCCTAGTTTCATCAAGGGCGTCAAGCTCCTCAAGCCGAAGGTGAGCATTTTCTTCGTCCGTTAGCTCGTGGTGAATTGCCACTCGTAGAGAGGGTAACTCTATCTCGAGAGGGAGTACTGCTTCCGTACCGAACACCAACGCGTATGGCGTTGTGTTTGTGGCTGTCTTGAACGTGGTTCGATACGCCCAAAGAGCTTCTTGCAGTCTCTCATGCCAGTCTTTCTTATTTCGGGACACTGTTTTCTTTATAATTTTCGTCAAGGTCTTGTTGAAGGCATCGGCGAGACCGTTAGCTCGTGGATTATAGACTGAGGAATATCTCCAGTCTATGTTATGCTGCTGTGCGAAGCGGCTGATTTTATGACTTCGGTAGGCTGGCCCGTTATCGGAGATGATCCGCCTCGGAGTTCCAAACCGATATATGACGTGCGTTTTGAAGAAATGGAGGATATTCTCCGTCTTCACTTCTCTCAATGGTACTGCTTCTGCCCACTTAGAGAAGTAGTCAGTCGTCGCTAGGATGAAACGATGTCCTTTAGACGATGCTGGTTCGATGGGGCCGACTATATCAGTCCCCCACATTTCAAATGGCCAGCTAGCTACCGTTGGATGCAACGGATTTGGGTGCTGGTGGATGAAGTCCCCATGAATCTGGCATGAGTGACATTGCTTCGCATATTCGATGCAGTCTTGGATCATCGTGGGCCAGTAATAGCCCATCCGTTTGATCTTCAACTTCATCTTTGGACCTGCTTGGTGAGAACCGCAGATTCCGTCATGAACCTCCTGAACGACTCTTTCCGATTCGTCCGGTCCTAAGCATCTCAGCCACAGAGAATCGAATGACCTCTTGTATAGAGTATCATTGACGAAGGCGAAAGACAGGGCTCGTTTTATGAGTTGATGTCTTGCGGACGCATCTTCGGGCATTTGGTGTGACTTGAAGTAGTCTATAAAGACTTCCCTCCAATCCTCAACCTTCTCATGATCTTTTATTTGCAAGGTCGCTTGTTAAGTCACTCCCTTCTCTTCGGGTGATTCCGAAGGTATTTCTGCGGGGGCGAGCACCCGACGACTTTGTACCAAGATTCTAACGTCATCAAGGTTCTTGTCAGCCATTTCTTTAGCAAGTTTGGCCAACGCGTCCGCTTTGCTGTTATCCGCGCGTGGTATGCTTTCCAAAGTATAGGAGGGAATTTGGGTTAGCAGTTGTTGCACCTTTTCACCGTATTTTACCAATTCCGATTTGCATGTTTGGTAATCGCCGTTTACTTGACTAACGACCAGTTGCGAATCTCCGTATATGAGGAGGTTTTCAATTCCCATGTCAATGGCGATCTCGAGGCCTGCTATCAGAGCTTCGTATTCGGCTTCGTTGTTTGTCCTTGGTTCCGTCAGGGAGAACGCGTAGGGCATTATCCCTCCTTGTGGAGTTATAAAGATGAGTCCTACCCCTGATTTGATTATAGGGGTACTTTGTTTGCGCTTCTTCACGGAAGATGCTCCATCAAAATAAAGCTCCCATCGGGTATTATCACCATCGATCGCATCAAACGCATGTTCGTCTGGAAGATCGCAGTTTAAAGGAGAGTCGGCCGGTATCGGGTGCTCAGCAAGGAAGTCGGCGATGGCCTGGCCTTTTACTGCTTTGAGTGGTCGATATGCTATCGAGAACTCCATTAAGAGCAGGGCCCATTTAGCGAGTCGTCCCGTCAATATGGCCTTTGACATTAGATATTTGAGAGGGTCCACCTTTGAAATGAGATGGACTTCATGTGCTAATGCGTAATGTCTAAGCTTTGTTATTGCGAAGATCAATGCCAGGCAGTGTTTTTCAATAGGGGAGTAATTGCTTTCTGCCCCCAGCAGCACTCGACTTAAGTAGTAAAGTGCTCTTTCTTTCCCCTGGTCATTCTCTTGTGCCCATAATGTGCCCAAAGAACCTTCAAGGGCGACCGTGTAAAGAATGAGAGGCTTTCCCTTCACTGGAGCAGCCAACACTGGAGGGTTTTGCAGGTACTGTTTGATCTCGTCTAGTGCGCTTTGGCACTTTTGATCCCAGACGAACGGGGTTCCCTTCTTCATCAGGTGACTGTAAGGACGGCAGTTTCCTGAAAGATTGGCTATAAATCGCCGTATGTATGCGAGCTTCCCTTCGAGAGACCGCAACTGTTTGAGAGTCCTCGGCGGAGGCATTCCCATGATTGCCTTGATCTTGGACGGATCTATCTCGATACCTCGGTGTCGAACAATGAATCCCAGGAATTTTCCCGAGGAAACCCCGAATGCACACTTCAGAGGGTTCATCTTCAAGTTGTATTGTCGAAGACGTTGAAATACGGTCTTCAGATGCTCGAGATGTTCCTCATATGATTTGCTTTTAACAACGAGGTCGTCGATATAGCATTCAACGATTTCGTGTATAAGGTCATCGAAAATCTTCGTCATGGCCCTTTGATAGGTTGCACCGGCGTTCTTTAAACCGAAGGGCATCACCTTGTAACAGAATATTCCGAAAGGAGTCCGAAAAGCCGTATGTTTCTGGTCTTCAGGATGCATTTTTATTTGATTATATCCTGATGAGCCGTCCATGAATGAGAAAATCTCATGCGTGGACGTATTGTCTATCATCAGTTCGGTGACTGGTACTGGGAAATCATCCTTCGGGCAGGCTTTGTTGAGGTCCCGAAAGTCCACGCATATGCGCACCGTACCATTTTTCTTCATCACTGGGACGATATTAGCAATCCATTCAGGGTATTGAACCTCCTGGATAAAGCCGGAGTCTATCAACTTTTTGACTTCAGCGTTGATGCTCATCTCGAGCTCAAGCCGCATTCTTCTCGGCGCTTGTTTAACTGGCTTGACACTCGGGGATATTGCCAGTCTATGTACAGCAACTTCTGGATCAAGTCCTGGCATCTCGGAATAGTTCCATGCGAAGCAATCTTTATGCTGTACAAGGACGTCCTTTAACGCAGCCACCTTTTCTTCAGACAGCAGCTCGCTGACGAATGTCGGTCGCGGATCGTTTATCGTCCCCAACTCAATTTTCTTGAGGTTATCTGCAGTGGTATGTATTCCGTCCTCCAGTTCTTTCGGAGCTGGGGGAAATTCTGAGATCACCTCATCATTGCTGTTTTCGAGGCACCAGGGAAGGCTGTCCATGTTCTCGGATTCTTCTTGTAGTATTGTTATCATGTGACAGGTACGAATTCGCTTCCAATCCCAATGTGGAACTGGTTTTTCTTTCGTGGCCTTAGGCTCGTGCTTTTGTGGTGGTGCTACCCTCCAGTTGTTGGACAGAGCGAATTTACCAAGCTGATATTGATCTTCGACCCAATTCTTGAAGGTGAAGCAATCTTCAAGAGGATGACCTACTACTCGATGGTAAGAGCAATAGTCCGGGTATGAGGCTTCGCCTGCTCGTTCAAGGTGTTTAGACTCCGGCTGCGCGAGCATCTGATGTTTTAGAGCAAGCTCAAATATCCTCCTTGTCTTATCCCGAGGAAAAGAGTATGCTCGACTCATTTTCTTCATGAGGGATAGGTCAATAACGCTCAATTCCCGTTTGCGTGGCTTCTTAGCCCTGCTTTACTGTTGTTGAGCGCATTTTTGGCCTTTCGGCTTATTTCTGCTTTTGCGTCGAGCCTTCTTTATATCAGGTTGACAAGGAGCGGCATTTTCATCCTTTACGGCCTGTTCGAGAAGGCGTTGCGTCTTGGCTTTCTCGTAGATGGCCGTCTCACAGTTGTGATCATCTCGGACTTTTTGACCAGCTTTCTTTATAAGTCTGTCCATTTGTTCCTCGAACGACGGACTGGGCTCTCTTGCATCTGGAACCTTCACTGGCTTAGGATTAGCGTCCTCCCATTGAGCATCCGCTTCTTCATCAAGGTCATACACGACGTAGCAGCCGGGTAGTAACTCTCGTTTCTTTGACCGGATGTATCCAAGCCCTCTCGTTTCCATTCTCCCATTAGGCAGTTTGCGTTGAGTCCCGGGAACATTCCAGACCCTGTCATAGAATTTGGCCTCTCTAACGGTCTGTTTGAAGGATATCCCCTGGCGTTTCAGCAGCTTCTTCAAACCCTCTGTATAATATCTGGGGAGACGGATGGGCTGAAGCCTATCAAGCGCAGGATCCGCGCCATGCCAGATTTCTTTTTCCACCTTGGTTTCTTTAGAGCGGTAGAACAAAATTGCTTTCTCGGTTTCTCGCCTGGGAGGGATGTAGAATGTCCGCAGCTCTTCTATACTGTAGATATTAAGTGCGTCCAGTTCTTTATGATGTTTAGGCGGCACTATGGCGACTTGCAGACTTTGCTCTTCGTCAGCGGAAGCTTGTATTGAAGGTCGAGCAGAGAATACGACATGGACCTCATCCTCCGAGTCACTACTAAAGACCAATGTAGGAGTGGACGGTCCTGGCTTGTTATGTTGGGGCGGACCCGAATAAACGATCTCCTCTTCCTCCTCGGTATCACTGCCGAAGACAGGGATGGTGGCGTTAGTTTTATTTTCTGGCTTGTGACACTTCTCCGTGTCTTCGAAATCCGGCAAGAAGTATTTGGCATCTTCGTATTTGCGGACCTCGTTCATAGAGAATGGGTTCAGTTCTCCCGTCACGGTATACTCGAAACCATCCTTAAAATACTTCATACACTGATGTTGTGTAGAAGGGATGATGTTGTACTCGTGTAACCATGGTCGGCCGAGCAAAGCGTTGTAGCATGTCTTGGCGTCTATGACGTGGAACTTAATGTCCGTGACGAGTAGCCCAAAGCGTAGCGTCAGTATCACAGATCCAAGAGTCTTTGACGATTGGGAGTCGAACCCGGAGATGGTGATCTTGTCCCGAGCAAGGTGTTGAACGCTCATGCAGATTTCCTTCAACACCCGCACGTTGAGTAGGTTAACAGAAGACCCGTTATCGATCAGGATTTTGCCTATCCTTATATCATGGCAGTATCCCGAGACATAGAGAGGGCGATTGTGTTCGCATGTCCCAAGTAGAAGGTCTTCATCACCAAAAGTAACATCAGCCGTGTGTACTTCCTCTAATTCATCCTTCATCTTTTCCTCGGCCAGGCATGTTTGGAATTGTTCCGGGTCTTGGAGTGCCTTAATCAATGCATCTCTCGCCTCTTTTGATAGCAAAAGGGCGTCAAGAATGCTGAGCTATGAGGGCAGCTTCCTCAGATGTGCCAAGACGTTGTAATCCACCTTATTCTTCTTTGGTTGGTTCTTAGCGGTTAATTCTTCCGCAACTTGGTCATCGAGAGTAATATCCTCAGAGACTTTTTCTTTCCCTTTATCTTTTCTGTTCAAGGGTCCGAGGTTCTTTTCAGGCAGTGTCCGATTCCGCAGCCGGATATTTTCGCAAACCTTCGGTTCTTCTTCTCTTCCTGAAGCGGACTCTTTAAAGAGAGGGGCAAGTTCTAGCTCTTCATCAGAATCACTCCCGAATGTAGGCACTTGTGATCCACCGGTGTTAACCATGCGACAATCGCCAGCAGTTCTTTTAAGCCCTTCGGTCGTATTTCTCTGCTCCCGACGAGTTTTACGTTTTTCCCGCTTAAAGCGTTGTCGATGAGCAACGTATCCTTGCCACCATCTATCGAAAGCTTTGCACTCTTGAGTGGGGTGCGAAATCCTCTGATGATATAAGCAATACGAGGGGTGCGTTTCCACTTCACCGGCGATGTTTCCTTCAGAGGATGGTAGCTTCATGCCCATTGATATGGCTTTAGCGAACTTTTTCCTCATCCTGAGTTGGCTTTTGTCGGTAGTGGAGGTGTTTTGCTCCAGCGGGATCGTCTCAGCTCCTTCATCAAGTCGCTGGCGCTTGGCCCTTTCAAATATAGCCGCCTCGTGCTCCCGATCAGCTTTACTTTTCAACCGAGCTTCATTAAGGAGTGCGTCAATTACTTCATCTGATGGTCCCAGAACTTTTGGTTCAGGATCTGCCCCCATCTTTTCGGTGCAAGGAGTCTCCTCATCGTTCGTGATCGAATGGGAAATCATATGACATCTCGCCACGTATTCCTCGGATTCATCCGATGAACTTTCTCCCTCATCTTCTTCTTGAAAGACGTGATTGAGGAACTCTTGGAGCGTAATGGGAGTCCGTGCCTTTTGGTTGTATTCATCCAACGCGTCAATTTGCCTTTGTAAGTCCGTGCGCTTGTCGTCAGGCTTCACGGGCTTCTTAGATTTCTTCTTCTTCTTTTTCGAAGATTTTGACGGTTGACTGCAAGTGTTTGAGCCACCACCATCGGTCTTTGGAGTTGGACGTGGCTTCAACATCCCTTCAATGACCTGCGGTTCCAACGGGTTCTTCCACTTGATCGCTGGACATGTCTGAAGATCGTTTAGCATCCTCTTTGTCTTGGCTGATAATACAACCTCCCAAGGAGCTTCTTCAATGACGGAGCATGTTGCCCCCGGCGTATTCGTCCCTTTAGAGGTGTGGGGCTGCGGGGGATTCACCTTCCATTTGTCAGATAACGCGAACTTGCCCTGTCGGTACTGATTTTCAAGCCAATTCTTGAAAACGTAGCAATCTTCGATCGGATGGCCTAGTACTCGATGATAAGGGCAGTAATTAGGCTCGTTGACGTCACTTGGTTGCAACGGTCGTTTTGGATCCGGCAGATTTATGAGTCTGTTGCGCAATGCCAGCTCGAATAACCTCCTCGTTTTATCGCGGAGGAAGGAATAAGGACGTCCCATCCTATCCTCAAGGGGTACGTACGGGCGCGTATTGTTTGGACGAGCAACCGGCTTCGAGTCGCTCGGTTGTTGTTGAGCATTAGCGACAACGATCGCTTTTCCCTTTCCTTTGTCATTTTGGGAGTCCGGCTTTGGGAAAGGGGGTTTATGGCCCATCTGGTCCATCTGCGCTAGTTTGTCAATCAAAGCCTGGAAGGTAGTCGGCTTGAAGAACATCATAAACTGTGAGATGGTTGCTTGTGGATCAAGGGTTCCAACAAACATTCCCACCGCAGGGGCTTCTTCTATGCGCTGCTCACACTTCGACCATAGATTACGCCACCGTATAGCGTACTGAACCCATGTCTCGCCGGGTTTTACCCTTGCGTTAATCAGTGCCGTCATCGGGGTACGTTCACTGGCACTTGCAAAGCGTTGGGTAAACAGCAGCTCCATTTCCGCGAAGGTTTTAATAGAATCATTAGGGAGTTCAGAGTACCACTCAAACGCCGTATCTGATAGACTTCCAACGAACTGGCGGAGCAAAAGCTTGTCATCGCCGCCGGTGTTACCGCAAAGCGCCCTGAACTGGGCAACATGCTGATGGGGATTGCCGGTCCCCTTGTAGACATGGAACTTGGGAATTGTGTAACCCGGCGGGTACTTGATTTGGTCATACCAGCCTGGATATGGCCGCCCCGTTTTTACGACGTGGCCGGCTGCTTCGGCCGCATGATGAACCCTTATTTGCTGGGCTATGTATTCGTCCAGATCAGTTTTAGAGATTGTATCCTCTTTAGCCGTTGATAGAATGGGCTGAGGATTCGATATCTCTCCCCTATCGTCTCCAAGGACGATCGGAGGTTCTTCATTCGGGGGATCTTGTTGTATCATCATCCCTATCATGTCCTGGAAGAGGAGGCCCATACGCTGTATGTTGGCCGCTTGTTCGGCAGCCTCTTTGTCCTTCTTTTCCAATATTCGGCGAAGGAACTCGGCGTCGGTCTCTTCTTCTCAGCGCTCATCTAAGGATGCTTCAGGGTTTTCTTTTGGCTCTGTAAGCACGGCCATAGCATTCATCATCTCCTGGAGCTTTTGTTGTTGCTCCTGAGCCTTGGTCACTGATCGGGTGAGCGGTCGGTAACCCGTAGAAGTGCGGCTTTCCTCCTTTCCAGAAGCCATATAAACCGTATGAACTGTTATGCCCCCTGACTTGGGGCATTTAGGTTCACCGCTTTTAGACTTTGCCATTGACGCGGGGGTTTTCTCTGGCCTCCTCCTTTTGTGGGCCGTTGAGGTTGAAGGAACCATTGTAGGGGGCACCCTAGCAGCTGCTGTCCCCTGCTGTTTAATGGGACAATCCTTGTCTTTTTCCACCTTCGCCTTTTTCTGGCGACGAAAGCGACCTGGGTCAATCACAGAGTCTTGAACCCTTCGCCAAACTTTATAAATCTTTGAAGACAGCCGTTGAGGGGGTTGTTCTTGTTTTGTTTCCGGAGCCCTCTCCGTAGGCGGAGGAGATCTTTTCAGTGTAGCGGTTGGAGAATTCTTCCGCACCCTCCTCAGCAGTTCAAAGCTGTTCCCAGTTGGAACAGCAGCGTTGACCTCCACCATCAGAGCAGGTGGAGTTAGCCCCGAGGGGGAATTGCCCCCTGCTTTCCTCACTCGTTGCCAATGGCGACGTCGCGCACGAAGAGCCGTTGGGACTGGCTCGGAAATTGAGATGGTTTCTTTTTGCCCTCTGTTTGAGTGTGGGGTGACTGTTGATGTCAGCCTATCGAAGACTGATGCCTTTTGACCAGCAAGGGCAGGAATGGGAATCGTCAATCTTGCGAAGACCGACTCTCTGATGGGAGAAGCCGCTTTAACAACTTCCTGAGCAGCGGCCGTTGCCCTCTTTGGGACGGCCACTCTATGATTCTGATCCAGTCTGGCGAAAACGGAGGCTGTTGGTTTGGTAACGGGCGACCCGTTGACAGGGGCCGTCGTAGCAGTGAGCCGGTCGAAGACCGACTTCTTGTTCGCCTCCAGTGCATGTATCGGCATAGAGAAGCTTGTCGGTGGGATCATGGTCCCGAAGAATAAGCCAGTGGTGGCTTGGGCCACCTGGTCTACTGGCAGAGTGAGGAAAGAGGCCGCTTGGGGCCCATATGCTACACCTCTAGGTGAGGTGGAGCGTCCGTTGCAGTGGCACTTCGAGCAGTTGGTGCAGTTAGAGGCCATTGAATCTTGAATTCTACGCCAAGTAAAAGACCAAATCTTAGTAGCTTGAAATCCGAAGACAACCATTTAACAAACCGCGATTGGTTCGCGAAGACGACACACGAAGTGTGGAGTGGAAAGAGGAAGAGGTCCCACCGGGCGTGCCAGAATCTGTTCCCCTCCGAAAGGCGGCGCACAGGACCGTGATGTCCTGGCGCTGAGATTCGGGGCAGATGCTATTTGGTTTTATCCGTCTACCTCTCCGAAGATGCCAAGTTGATTTATGGCACCGTGTATCGGAGGTTTAGACGGATGCGGCCGATGTAGCAGACTTTGCCAGATTCCCCCTCGCTTGAGGGGTTTTTGATTGTGGGGACGCTCTTCCCTGCAGGCGCAAGCCCCTGCAGTTAATTACGCTACCGCATAGCGGTAGCCACTTTCTCCTTCTCCAGAATTTCACTTCGTGTCGTTTGTGTTTGTTTTGTTTGTGGTTGTCTGTGGATTGTATACGGAGACTGAGTAATGCTGTCGCCCATAGGACGTGGACTAGTCCAAATCCGTATTTAATTAGATTTGGGTTTGGTGTTTTTTAGTTTAAGGATGCGTTAGTCGCGTTGCGGCTAAGATCAACTTAAACGTTCGCCAAGGATACGTTAGTCCTATTTTGGACTAAGATCGACTTGAACGGGATCGTTTAGATCCGAAAGAAGAGCAATTGGCTCTATTGTTCCAGTTTAGAGACGTGGTGGTCCATGTTCCAGTTTAGGGACGTGGTGGTCCGTCGTTAGTTTAGGGACATTTCGGTCCGATATTAGTTTAAGGACGTTCCGGTCCAATATTAGTTTAAGGACGTTCCGGTCCACGTGTTTAAGGACCCCGCAGTCCATATTCAGGTGTGGTCGTTGGGACCCGTCGCCTCTCTGACGTCGTTGAAGGATTACAACGAGAAGTGTCAGAGGAGTTCGGAGATGTACCCTCGAACCGGTAGTAAATTGATTTAAGAGAGCATTTGTGCTCAGTTCAATTTAATTTAAGGACTTACGGCCAGAATTGGGCTAAGTCCAGTTGAAAATGTTCCACATTTTTATGCATTGCATTTCTTCCATTTTTTTTTTGTTTGGGCTTTGCCCATAAGAATGCAGAGCATCAATTTATCCTGGGCTCTGCTCATTTATAAATGATGCAAGGCATCTGTTTTGTCTGGGCTTTGTCCCCCTTTATAAATGCATAGCATTTTTTATTATTTCGTTTGGGCTTTGCCCATTTATAAATGATGCAGAGCATCAATTTAATTAGGCATGTTTAGTCTTTTAATTGGGCTTGGCCCTTCAGGAAAGAAATGCATTGCATTTGTCAGGTGCTTTGCGCCAATTACTGAGCGCAAGCGCTTGTGGTGAGGACACGTGTCATGCTCTGGTGAGCGCAAGCGCAACAGCGCAGTGCGCTGCGCTAGTGCGCTGCGCTGTTGCGCTGCTGACACGTGGCACGCTCTCAGCGAATTGCGCCAATTCCAGAGAGCAAAGCTCTATCTTAAGAGCGCGTAGCGCAAGTTGTTCTACAGCTAACACGTGGCGCTCTCTCAAGAGCGCAACAGCGCAGTTTGGAAGTGCAAAGCACTATTTTTTTTATCTTTGATCAAATTAGAATGAAAGAAAAATAAATTTTTCTTTCATTTCAAGAACCAGAGGTTCATAAAAGTGCAAAGCACTATTTTTTTATTTATTTATTTTTTTCTGTTTTAAAGAACCAGTGGTTCATAAGAAGTGCAAAGCACTATTTATTATATGAAGATCATTGATCTTGTTTTTAGATCAATGATCTATTAGAGGAAATTTCTTCTCCCTTAGAAAGGTTTTTTACCTCTTCTTGAAATTTTTCTCAGAGTTCTCTCTGTTTGAAGCTCTTGATTTTTTCAAGAAAAAAAAATGTTCATGCCTTTGAATTGAGACCTAGGGTCCTTTTTATAGTGCCCATAAGTTTATTGAATTTGTTAAAGAGATTTTTCTCAGAGTGATTTAGGGAATTTTCCCCACCGTTGGATCTTTGATCCAAGGGCTTCTATTTTACAGAAGAAAATCTTCTTATTTTAACAAGAACAGAAAGATTTCTTTAAAAATCTTTAATTCTGTTTGGCGCAGATGCCCCTGCGCGTGACACGTGTCACGCAGCGCAGAGCGCAGCGCAGCTGCGCTAGCGCATCTGCGCTGACACGTGTCGCGCAGCGCAGAGCGCAGCTCAGCTGCGCTAGCGTATCTGCGCAGACACGCGCAGAGCGCAGCGCAGAGCGCAGCGCAGAGCGCAGCGCAGCTGAAGCGTTGCTTCATTTAAACAGAGCTTTGCTCTGATTGGGCGCGCCTTCTTGGGCGCTGCGCTGACGTATTAGCACTTGACACGTGGCGCGTTGCGCCCGAGACTTGAAGCGTTGCTTCAAAATTTTGAATTTTGAATTTGAACAGATCTTTGCTCTGATTGGGCGAAACAATATTATATGATATTCTTCTATTGCACGCAATACTTAATAATATTCATATGAATTATACTTAAGGGATATCAAATTAAATTTTTACCCATACGGCTGTCAACGATTTATGGACTACCACAACTGCCAATCCCTGGCTTAATTGGAAATCCCTATGCGACTTTGATGTCGTTCCATGAGTAATGATATAAAAAGATACTTCTCAATCCCGCTAATTCCTCTCCGAAGGATGTTGCAGGAGCTTATAATTAGCTACATAGAACCATTAATTTGCATAGAATCTGTCATCATTGATTACCTTCAGATTGCATGGCTTAAAACAATATCATACCTTATAAATTAATCCATCTCCACCTTGAAGAAGAAACTGTTTAGCCAATCATGGCTCTGATACCAAAATTTACAACAACGGATCAATAATAACAAGTGAAATAAAAGAACAACGATGATAGAATTCTTACTTGCAGAGGGAGACGCTTCTTAATCAAACAAAAATATTTATTTATCACTTAAACTATTACAAACTATCAGAGGAGAAGAGTACAATAGAGAGAGGAATGGTTTTATTTTTCGATGATCTTCTTCTAAGCTCTGAGTGCTTATTTATAGAGGAGATGGAGTCTTCAGAAGGCTCTGGATGCCTTAGCTGTCTCGATGAGCTGTCCTCCTTTATTTCTTGTCGGCCGTTAACTTTCATAAAAGTTATTCTTTATTAAAGATGGAGGGCTCCACGACCGAAATCATTTGCTGGTTTTTTCCCTTTCTATGTGCTGGGTTTTTGAAACCACGGACTGCATTTCAACTGGTTTTATGAAAGCTGGTTTTATGAAACCATGGGCTTTATACCAGAAATTCGTGTGCTTGATTTTTTGCAGTCGCGTAATTTTCTGGTATAAGTCTTTTATGGGCCTTTTCTTTCATTATGGCCTTTTATTTCATTATGCCCTTTCCTTTTCCCGTTTTGTCTTCTTTAATCTGGCCCAATGTTGAGCCCATCAAGTCATCCCAAAGTTGATCAATCTTAGGTCTTCATCCGGATCTTTGGGCTTGTCTTTGGAAATTGTCTTTCATTTCTACTGATTTGGTAGTTTTATCAGATATAGAAGAACTTGTATCTGACACATCAAAAATATGCTCGAACTGTTTTTTCATATGTTCTAAACAGCGCTTCATTAGCTCATCTTCAGAGATGTTTGGATACTTTCTCTGGAATGGAATCTTGAGCTTTTGCATAGGATTATCTGTGGCCAATTCTGTGTTAATCCTTTTTTCTAGAATATCATGGTTATTTTTTATAGTTGTTTTAATTTCAACTATTTTCTGTTCTTCTAAAATTCCAGACCACCATTTTAATAGGAATTTTCTAAATAAAACAAGGATATTCTTATTGTTAAATTCCGCTATTATAGTCCATCTGAATATAAACGGAATTTCGTTCTCAACGAAGTAGTATAATGTACTCTCCCCTTCTTTGATAGAGGTATCTTCTGTGTTATAAAATCTTGGATGAGATTCCATCCATGGTATAAACATATTAATAATAGAATTGGGCAGTATTTTTAATTCTGCTCCTGTCTTTTGCCACCATTGGATAAACCAGTTAGGCACACCTACTTTTATAACATTAGGTCTGATCATAATGAACCAGGAATGTTTTTTCGCTGGATTTTCATAATAAAGAAAATTGTTGAATGCTTGGATATAATCCCAATAATTGCATTCGTGTCTAGTATCACCCAATTTGAATGATCTGGCCCTGTTTGGGTATAAAGCCCATTCATGTGGGCTAAAGATCTTTTTTATAATGACCTTAGAGAAATTTATAATTTCTCCTCCCTCTTTGTTATCAGGGTAGTAGTGTTTAATTTCTATCGAATTGGAAACTGTCAGTAAGGCTTCATAAATTTGCCTTGTTTTTCCGGCTTGAGAAGCATAAGCAGTGGTCTCTATATATTTTTCTTTAAGAGACCATGGATCATCTATTCTGGAGATATCATCTCCCTCTAAACAAATAATTTGTTCAGATGTGCTTTTCTGAATATAATCATCATCAGCACTTTCAAATGCCTTCTTAAAGGGCTGTTTCTGCTGAGAAGAACTTCCTGAAGTTTCTTCTTCGCCTTTAGTGTTATAAACACTGGCATTGGTGTTATGAACACCTTTTCTGGCCATCTTGTGTGGTGTGTTCCATTCTGATGGGGCGTATGACGCCTCCGATTCTAGATCCATCTTAACTGGTCTTGGCTTCTGCATTTTTAACCAGTTTGCATAGGGGAGCTGTTTGGAGTATGACTCCTTCCCCTTCCTCGGCATCTGCTGGGTCTTTGTCCCCTCGAAAGATTCTGCATCAGCAGAATCTTGAAGAAATTCCCTTGTAAGAAAATCAGGGAGACAGTTATCAGTACCTTTAATATATTCAATATCAAAGTCAAAGACTGCTAATTCACCCTGCGATCAAGCAAATATTTGCTTAGATGTTAAATTTTTAATATCTTTTTGTATAACAGATTTGGACGCACTACAATCAATTTTAAGCAGGAATTTTTGATTTAATAAATCATCCTGAAATTTATATATGCATTTTATAATAGAAAGAATTTCTTTCTTAATAGTCGAATAATTCAACTGAGCTGGATTCCATTTTCCAGAGGTAAATCGAACAAGAGTTTCCTTATTATTACTAGGATCAATTTGTTTTAGGATACCTCCATATCCTATATTTGAGGCATCCGTCTCTACAATTTTTTTCCAATTAAGGTCAGCAATATGGAGACATGGTAGATTTTTAACAGTCCCTTTAATTTTTTGAATAGCCTTCGTATGACTTTCTGTACAAGGTGTAGGATTCTTTCTCGGCCTGTTATATAAAATGGCTACATCAATAGCCAGATTTTTATAATAATCTGCTACATAGTTTAAAGCACCTAAAAATCTTTGTAGCTGCTTTGTGTCTGGAATATAATCCGGGAATTTGGAAGCAAATTCAATACTCCTTTCTATAGGAATAATAGTGCCATTATTAATATTATGGCCTAAAAATCTAATAGTTGTTGAAAACAGATTCATCTTTGGGGCTGATATAACAAGTCCATTTTTTATAATAAGATGTTTAAAAATATTTAAGTGTTTAAAATGTTGATCTCTACTGTCAGAATAAATCAAGACATCATCTATATATGATAAGATGAATTCCATATACGGATTGAAGATAGAGTTCATGATATTTTGAAACTCTGATGGCGCATTTTTTAATCCGAAAGGCATAACATTCCATTCAAAATGTCCAAAAGGTACAGTAAAGGCAGTTTTATATTTATCAGATTTATTAATCTGTATCTGCCAATAACATGATTTCAGGTCAAATTTAGAGAATATTTTTGCCTTGCTAATTCTATTCAGCAAATCTTTTTTATTAGGGAGAGGATACCTGATCCATTTAAGAACCTTATTTAAAGGTTTGTAATTTATAACAAGACGAGATAGGCCTCTTTCTTATTCAGCAGCATTATTAACATAAAATATTGTACAACTCCATGGAGAGGAGGATTTCCTGATAGTTTTTTGTCTATAAGATCACTAATCTCTTTTTTACAAAGTTCAAGATATTCTTGATTCATCTGGCAAGGTCTTGCCTTAGTAGGAATATTTTTCTCTAAAAATTCTTCTATATAAGGAAGAGCAACAATATGTTTGTTCTTTCCCATAATGCATTAGGAAAGCTGCTACAAGTTTGAATTATGAACTCATTTTCAAGAGATTTAATTCTCGTTTTAATAGAGCTTGTATTAAGCTGTTTGGTTATCTGAATAGAAGCTATCTTTTCTTTTATGAAGTTAATTTGATTTTCTTTTAGATAGATATCTTTAACTTCATTCAAAATTTTAACCATTGGGTCAGTTATAAACTGAAAATGGATGTCTTTTCCTTTATAAAGACTATAAATGCCTTTATAATCTATCTGTTGTATAGGCATTGTTTTACTAAGGAACGGTGTTCCTAATATCACATGTTGCGATATTTCTTTCACGATTATAAATGGTGATGGAAGACATATGTCTTTATTGCAAATATTTGCATTAGTTACCTTATAAGGTGTCGTTAACGTGCTGTTATCAACTGTACTCAGAGTCTTGTTGCGGTAAAAATTTACACCCCGGTTGACCAAGTCAAAATCAAAGTCAACCCCAAGCCAAGTGGGCCCAAGTCCGGATCCAGTGGGCCCATGCCCGGGTCAAGCCCGAACATGAAGCGGCCGGCCTCCTCCCATGCCAAGATAAAATTTTGTAATAAATAATTTTGTTGCATTTTATAGGCATAAAGCCAAATTTTTGTAAAGCCCATGGCTTATGTGTAAAAGAAATGGCACATGAGCCATGGGATAGGCAAAATGCCATTTTGTGAAGCCCAAGGGGCTATGTGTAAAGTGTATAGCCTATAAAGGCAAAGATAATGAAAATATCTAACAACTTTCTCTCTCTCCAAAAAAAAAAGTTCCAGATCTGAGATCTTTCTCCTTCTTCAAGGTTCCAAAACCTTCTTCTTTCTCTTAAATTAAATCAAGAGTTCTACTCTCCTTTTTATAAAACAAATTAATTTCTCACCACAAAACCCATCAAGGGGAACTCAGATCTTCCATTAGATCTCAAAAAGGAGTGATTTTTAAAATCCCATATCTCTTGATCTTCAAGATCCAGCTAACAGAGGAGGAAGAAGAAGAACCCCTCCCATTAACCCCAAAAAAAAACACTCAGGAGTCCAACTCCTCTCTGATTTCTCTTCCGAGAAATTTTTTTTAGGCTAAAAGCCTCTTTTTCTCGCCGGCGCTCAAGCGCAGTGCGCCCGCATGCCGACACGTGGCGCGCTTGCGCTCAAGCGCAAGTCGCCCCCCGTGCCGACACGTAGCGCGCTTGCGCTCCAGCGCAAGCGCGCGAGCGCAAGTCGCCCCGGTGCCGACACGTGGCGCGCTTGCGTTCCAGCGCAAGTCGTCCACATGCTGACATGTGGCGCGCTTGCGCCTAAGCGCTCAGCGTCCGAGCGCAAAGCGCCCACGTGCCGACACATGGCGCGTTGCGCTCCAGCACTCTGCGCTCGAGCGCAAAGCGCCCACGTGCCGACACGTGGCGCGTTGCGCTCCAGCACTCTGCGCTCGAGCGCAAAGTGCCCACGTGCCAACACGTGGCGCGCTTGCGCTCAAGTGCCTAGGCGCTGGCCCCACGCATCCTTTCGATGTCTTTTTCCCCTTTATTTATATATACATGTATATATATATATGTATACATATATACACATACTCCGCGACACTCTCCCCCTCAAAAAAAATTTTGGGCCGGGGCGCTGCCCTGAACCTCGCAAGGGGGCTGCTAGCCCTCTTGACCCCCAGCCCGCTATCCGGGTAGCGAGACCCCCGTAAAAACTCTGCGTGGCTCCCGATATATCCAAAACCCCCTTTCAAAACAAAACACATGTACACTGCACATTGAGTTCGCATGACCAGTTTTAACCCGTTAATCGGAGGTTCCCTCGCCCCAAAGGCGAGGGGTAATTAACGGCAGCTTAGTCCGCGGCTGCCGGAGATTCGGATCCCCACAATCATTAAACCCCGGCCTACCCTAGGCAGGGGGAATCTGTAGTACGCCTGACAAGCGCGCGCGTATTCCCATCTCAATGGGGTGACGAAAAACACCCTACAGGTTCTGGCACACCCGGTGGGACCTTCTCTCCTCCCATATTTCGGGTTAAACGTTCATGCAAACTCAATCAATATACATATCGATTGTCTATACTGAAATGATGTTTTTTTTTCTTCTGTGCAGCAATCAACCTTCACGACAATGTCTCCCCAAACGAATTCAGCTTCCAACGTGAGCCCGATTCCGTACGTGGTCAAGATCAACGCTCGTGTGGTTCTCCCCGCAAGCCTCAGTCGACAGTGGGAGGAACCGCCCCGCCAGTTTGGCTCCGTCATCATCTACCCTGCCGGAAGCGCTCATCTGGCGGAAATCTCGGCGGAACAGGTGGCCAAGCCGGTCCCAAGGGGCAAGAGGCCGAATGTTGTGATTGCTAAGGCACCACAACCGAAACTTAAGATGGTGTCTGAACGACTCCCTGGCGCTCCAGCTGGGGGCAAGACTTCCGGTACAAAGGGCAATATCAAATGTTGCGGACGAGCTCAGGCGATGACTCCAACAAATGCACAATCGAGCGTATTTCCAAGGCCCTCCATCGACCGGTCCACGGCGTCTTCTCAAAGAGCCGAAGTCTGCCAGGTGCTTAGAACGGAAAAGTTAAGGCAGAAGCGGCTCATGTATCGAGCCAACAAGAGGGCCAGGGCTTCGGCCAAATGGAATCGTGTGAAGTTCCAAGTGCAGGGTTGCCCCGCGACGACGGCTGAGTCGGACGTAAGAATCAGCAATTCCTTCGAGCCTCTGAAGTGGGTTCAGAAAAACGCCATGACCGCCAGAATCAAGAAGACAGCGGTCCGAACAGTGCCACAAAGAGACGTGTCCTGGACCCAACAGAAAAAGTATGACACTGTCTCTTCAAGAGTCTATCAAGCACTCTGTGCCGCACGAAAGCAGCGGGGCAAACCCAGAAAAGAAGCGCCAGCACCATTCAAGAACCTGGTTAGGCCAGCCGACTTCAATCGACTACCAGCTACCGAAACAAGGGGGTCAAGACAGCGATCCGTGAAATCGGCCGCTAATGATAGAAAGACGGCCGGATATATCGTCCATACGGTCTATATGGCGGACGGGCGCCCCAGCGACAACCTTCGCAGCAAAAGCAAGGATGGGGCCACCACATCCCAAGCCCAATCTAGCCTGAATGTGGTTGCTGCCGCCCAAGAACAGCTGCCCCCGCTGAATGAAGAAAACCCTCTCGATGAGGATGATAGGCAGAAAGACCCCTCGGTCCATGCAAAGTCAAGCTCGGACAGCGAGAAAGAGCCGACTTTCCGCCTTAGGACTGCGGAGCAAGAGCTGCTTCAAGAGCTTCGAAAACAGCTCAGGAGCAAAGATAAAGAGATGGCCAAGCTCTATTCGAAGATTGACGATTTAACGAACGTGGTGATGCAACTTACTGCTCAAATTGCTCGAGCGCCTCCCAATCAGGCACAAGCCGCTACTAATCAGCCGGGTGATGACAATCCGAGGCAGCCAATGCCTGTTCCTTTGGGACCAAGACTGGTCGAGCCGCATGAAAGCCGGCCACATTCCGCTTCTGAGGACGCCTTGGCCCCAGATAGCACTATCCCGCTAACACATGATCAGATAATGAATTTGGTCACCAGCAAGGTTAAAACATTGGTGGCCGAAGCTGAAGCTCAGAAAGAAATCGGCAGTAGTGGGCGGCCATATCCCGCGCAGTACGATCTGATTGAGTTCCCAAGCGGCTATGTTATTCCTAAGTTCGGAAGATTTGATGGAACGGGGAATGCAAATCAGCATGTCACCCACTTCAAAGCATCGTGCGGAAATACAGGGGGCAATGACTCGCTCCTTCTTCGTCAGTTTGTCAACAGCCTGACCGGCGTTGCCTTCGACTGGTATGCGAGTATACCAGACGGGTCCGTCATTACCTTTGCCCAAATGGAGTCCCTGTTTCGGCAAAGGTTCATAAGTGTTAGTGATAAAATCTCCATTGCCGACCTTGTGAGGACCAAGCCGGGGAAGAATGAAAGCAACACCGACTTTATCGCTCGATGGCGTAATCTCACAGTCAAGTGCAAACCGCCGCTGGAGCAGGACCAGTCCGTAAGCCTTCTCATTGGGAACCTCAGCAACTGGATGGTCCCATTCTTGTGTACGGCGGGTCTCAAGACATTTCAGGAGCTAACCAAGAAAGTCCAAATGCTGGAACGCTCAAAGCAAGAGTCCCCGTCGGATTCTCAGAGAGACAAAACTTGGAAAAGCAAGCGGGACGACAACCGTAGAAGCGGGAGTTCCAGTAGTACCAATGTCTTCAATGCGTCCGACAATGAAGAAAAGCGAAGGGCGGGCGAATCCAAAACCAACCGGTCTCGAAAGCCATTGCTGGGAGGAGATGGGCCTTCCCTAGAGGAGAAGAAGAACAAGGTTTACTCTTTCAGAAGGGACAAGGTCCGTAAGATATTTAAAGATGCCTTGAACAACGGCCTACAATTGCCAGAGTCGAAAAGACCCCAAGAAGCAAAAATGACCGACAATCCCCTGTATTGCCCGTACCACCGAGTAGTGAGCCATGCGATCGAGGATTGCTATATCTTCAAAGAATGGGTCAAGAAGCAGTACAAGGCTGGAGAGATCGAGCTGTCCAAAAGCGTGTTGGTGAATAATCAAGTTGCAACCACCAACTTTATACAGACAGAAACTGAAGCCTTCTGGGAGCAGACAGCCGAACCCGCTGCCCTGAGAAATGAAACGCACTCATCGCGGCCTCCGTGGAGTACGCACATATCTAATAAGATGAAGAAGATGATAAAGCTACTTCGGAAAGAACCCAGGAAGGAATGGGAAGGGCAGAAGAAGCCTACCAGTCCAGCTGCCAATGCGGCTCCATCAGGCTCAAAATCCAAGAAGCTCAAGAAGAAGAAAAGTGCAGCTCGGCGCGAAAAAGAGTCTGCAGGGAGATCAACCATTCAAAAATATATCGATTCCCTCGAAGAATATGAACAAAAGGAAAGAACATTGATTCAATTGAAGGGGTTCTTTCCTGTACAAGCGGCTGAAATTCTGGAGGAGTTAGAAGAAGACTCCAATGAAGAGATCCCAGTAGTGACCTGCTACGCTATCCATCTTGGCAGCGACTCCGAGGATGAGCTCTGTTTTCCCGAAGAAGATGAGGAGCTCGCCACAAAGGCCAATCAAATCCAGCTCAGAAGCGGCAGGGCTCTACCGCCAAATCAGGGCAACGCCCCAAAAGGGAAGGAAAAACATGTGGCTAATGATGAAGATGGCAGAGAACCGGCTGATGAAAACTCAAGTCCTTCCTCGGTGGACTATAATGTCTTGGCTCACCTTCGAAGGCTTCCGTCTCTCCTGAGCATCTACGACGCCTTGGTCCTATCTAAGGAGCTTAGAAATGTTCTTATTCACGCTCTCCAAAACCCCGAACGGTATCAGGCTCACTTTGCGGAAATTAATATGAAAGAAGCTCCGCACGCTTTGCATGCCGCCGCAGTCACATTTAAGGATGAAGACTTGCTACTGGGAACGGCTGAGCATAATCGGCCGCTTTACGTGACCGGGTACAGCGACGGAGATCGGATTAATCGCATATTGATTGATCCGGGGTCTTCAGTGAACATCATGAACTTGTGGACGCTAAAGAGTTTGTCAATGGACGTCCGACACCTGTCAAGGGAAAGGATTGTCATTCAAGGCTTCAACCAAAATTGCCAGCAAGTTCTGGGGTCTATAGCTTTGCCAATCAAATTCGGGGATCTGCAAACTGAAGCTAAGATATACGTGATCGACGCCGACACGTCTTATAAGATTCTCTTAGGGCGGCCGTGGCTCCACGATTACGGCATCATTCCGTTAACTCTCCATCAATGCATGAAGTATACTAAAAATGGCGAAGAAAGACGCATTGACGGAGACATCCAGCCATTCGGTGTGCATGAAGTCCGATATGAAGATTCTCGGTACTTTATGAACCACCAAAATGCTAAGCCAAAGCTGACTAAGGATAGACCGGCCCCAAGACTCAAAAGCAAATCTGTGACGGCTGTCACTTTCAAAAGCAAAAATACCCAAGTGCGCCCGCATTTCGGCAGCGACACTGATGAGTCCGACGCTGGAAGCCCGTCCTTCCGTAAAACTCGCCCTCATTTCGGCAGCGATACGGACGAATCTGTTACTGAAGGCCCATCTAGCAGCAAAGTCCGCCCTCATCTTGGCAGTGACACTGAAGAGTCAGAAGAAGAGGACCTGCCGTGCAACAGCTGTGCAGATTGGCCCCCCATGCAGCGAGCGAAACTACGAGAGACTTTCGAAGTCGCAGAAGGGTCCCTAGCCATCACAAGGGTGCCAGAACGGATGTGCAAAGAGCTCGACGCATTGTCAGTCTCTACCGTGGACCAGCTGAAAACTTTCTACGTGCCCGGGAGGAAAAATGGACAGAAGGGCACCCTGTTTTACAGGTCAAACCCCGTTGTGCACCCGGACGATCTTTCTGTCGCGTTCCTTCCCTATGAGAGAGGTATAAGAGCCGTCCTCAATCCCAGATACTATGCGCCCGAGATGCGGGAATACTTTAAGAAGTGCGGATGCCGGTTATATCAAACGGAGTCCGAAGCAAAGTTTTACGAAGGGCTATGGTATCCGCCCCAGGTCCGAGCACTCATCGATGGACGAATTCCAAATAGACGGGGCATAGGCTACATTCAACCTGATTCCAAAGCGTGCTACATGATCCATATTGGTGAGGCCAGCGAAAGATCAAATGATGATGACGAGATAGCCGAGCCAGAAGAAGCTCCTCAAGAGCTCGAAGATGGCGGACAAGCAAACTTTGACGAGCTAACCGAGATTGACTTAGGAACACCCGATAATCCAAGGCCGACCTACATCAGCTCGCTCTTGTCAGAGAAAATGAAAGCGCAGATAATTTCCCTGCTGCATGAGTTCGTCGACTGCTTCGCGTGGACATACAAAGAAATGCCTGGCCTTTCTCCTAAAGTGGCCGTACATAAGTTGGCTATATCTCCTGATGCTAAGCCAGTCAAACAAGCTCCTCGAAGAATGAGAAGGGAACTAGAAGAAAAGGTTATCGAGGAAACTAAGAAGCTCATCGATGCCGGCTTCATCAGGGAAGAGAAATATGCGGACTGGATCGCATGCATAGTCCCAGTGAAGAAGAAAAATGGGTAGATCCGAGTTTGTGCCGATTTCAGGGAGCTCAACAAGGCATGTCCTAAAGACGACTTTCCGCTACCGGTCATGGAAATGATGGTCGATGACACCTCAAATTACGAGCTGTTCACCTTTATGGATGGCTCATCTGGATACAATCAGATCAAGATGTCGCCTGAGGATGAGAAGCACACAGCATTTCGAACCCCGATCGGAATATATTGCTACAAGGTGATGCCGTTCGGACTGAAGAACGCAAGTGCTACATATCAAAGGGCAATGACCAATATCTTCAATGACCTAATTCATAAAGTCGTCGAATGTTATGTTGATGATCTGGTCGTTAAGACTAAAACCAAGGCCGATCATATCCAGGATCTTAGGACCGTTCTCACCAGACTGAGGGAATTTGACCTGAAGATGAATCCTCTGAAATGTGCTTTTGGCGTGTCATCGGGAAAATTCCTGGGCTTCATAGTCCGACATCGAGGGATCGAAGTTGACCCATCAAAGATAAAAGCCATCATGGAGATGCCCCCTCCGAAGAGTCTGACGCAGCTAAGATCTTTTCAAGGCAAGCTTGCTTATATACGAAGGTTTATCTCAAATTTATCGGGGAGATGTAGGCCCTTCTCAAAGCTCATGAAGAAAGGATCTCCTTTTATCTGGGATGCCGAATGTCAAGCAGCGTTCAAAAGCATCAAACAATACTTGTTGCACCCTCCAGTGCTGGTCGCTCCCATTCCAAATAAACCGCTGATCCTCTACACTGCCGCGCTAGATGAGTCGCTCGGTGCGCTCCTTGCCCAGAATAACGAGGAGGGAAAGGAAAATGCCCTCTACTACCTCAGTCGAACCCTAGTCGGGGCGGAACACAACTATTCCCCAATCGAAAAGCAATGCCTGGCTCTGATATTCGTTGTGAAGAAGCTGAGGCACTATCTGCTGGCTCATCGGGTTATGCTGATCTCCAAGGTCGACCCGCTCAAACACTTGATGACCAAAGCAAGCCTAGCCGGTAGAATGGCAAGATGGGCTGGCATGCTACTTGAGTTTGACATAGTTTATACTCCTCAGAAAGCAATAAAAGGGCAAGCTCTTGCAGACTTTCTCGCTGCTCATCCCATACCAGAAGGGTCGCCGCTAAATTGTGAGTTACCCGACGAACAAGTGCTACACCTCGAGGAAGATGGGCCATGTTGGGAGCTCTACTTCGATGGAGCCTCATTAATAAGGATCTCCAGTAAATCAAGCGTCCCGGAGATAAAGGCAGGAATAGGATTGTTGTTCATCACGCCATCAATGGGAACCCTACGGTGCTCTTTTGCTCTCACCGAGCCTCGCACAAATAATGAGGCCGAGTATGAAGCTCTGATAGCTGGTTTGGAGCTCGCCATAGAAATGAAAATCCTTCGGCTACGGGTTTACGGTGACTCCCAGCTTGTCGTCAACCAAGTAAGCGGCGATTATAAGATATACAAACCCGAATTAGCTCGGTACAGAAGCCGGGTGGTGGAACTCATGAAACGGTTCACTCATATTGAACTAATGAGAATCCCCAGAGCATTGAACGGAAAAGCCGACATACTCGCTCGCTTAGCCAAGGAGCTGGCTGATCCTGACATGGACGAAATTCTGATCACAGTCAGGAGCTGGCAAATTCTACCCCCAGTCTCTCTACGAGAAGAGAAAAGCGCGGAACAGAAGAGCAGTCCCGCCGAAGAAGCTTCGATCATCCAAGACGAGCCCGATTGGAGAGAACCCTTCATAGAGTACCTCTGATACGACAAGCTGCCCGAAGAAAAATCTGCGAGGATTTAGCTGAAGAAAAGAGCTCTCCGATACGTGTTTGTAAATGACACGTTATACCGCAGGTCATATGACCAACTCTGGCTCAGGTGTCTGTCATTGGCCGAAGCCCAAAAGGTCATGAAAGATGTTCACTCGGGCGTTTGTGGTGCTCACCAATCTGGCCCCAAGATGCGACTTCAAATCAAACGGCTTGGGTATTACTGGCCCACCATGATACGGGATTGCGGAGAGCATGCAAAGAAATGTCAGATCTGCCAAATCCATGGTGATTTCATTCACAAGCATCCTAATCCGTTGCATCCTACGGTAGCGTCGTGGCCCTTCGAAGTCTGGGGCACCGACATTGTTGGCCCAATTGATCCTCCGTCATCCAAAGGCCACGGTTCATACTGGCCGCGACAGACTACTTCTCCAGATGGGCTGAAGCTGTCCCGCTAAAAGAAGTCAAGACAAAAGATATTCTGGCATTCTTCCAGCATAATATTCTATACCGCTTCGGTACACCAAGAAGAATCATTTCTGACAACGGGCCCTCTTTCAAGAGCTTCAATGTCTCAAGGTTCGCTACCCAGCACAAGATAGACTGGAGATATTCCTCTATCTATAATCCAAGAGCCAATGGGCTAGCCGAAGCCTTTAATAAGACTCTATGCAAGCTCCTGAGGAAAAATGCTTCAGCCAACAAGAGAGACTGGAATCTCAAACTTCACGAGGCGTTGTGGGCATATCGTACCACGCACCGTACTCCAACTCAGTCCACTCCATACTCATTGCTCTTCGGAGTGGAGGCGGTCCTCCCCCTCGAAGTCGAAGTTCCAAACTTAAGAATGGTCGTTCAGCACGAGTTGACGGAGGAGGAAAACGTGCTCCTTCGACTTGAAGAGCTCGATGCCCTCGAAGAAAAGAGGATCGGGGTACAGCAAAATCTGGAGCTATACCGAGCCCGAATGTCACGGGCCTATGACAAGATAACCCGTCTCCGCGCTTTCAAGAAAGGTGAATTGGTGTTGGTCCTCAAAAGACCGATCATCCCCAATCGACATGCCAAGGGAAAATTCGAGCCAAACTGGGAAGGACCATATGTCATCGAGAAAGTGTTCGACGGAGGATCCTACCAACTAATAAGTGCCGAGGGAGAAAGGCCCATGCCATCCATCAATGGCCGATACCTCAAGAAATACTACACATGAATGCTCCAAGTCGTAGGCGAATTGAGCACATCAGCCCTACGGTCTGGATCATACATCCTGCAAAACTGTATACAATCCACGGGCGTAAACGACCCCTATCTCTCCCAAATCCTGCCGGTGAGACTACTTTTATAGTCCCACCCGCGGCAAAAAAAAACGGTATGTCCACAAGCAAAACGGGCACGGATGAAAACCTGAAAGGGCTCCGTGAGTAAAAACAGCAGGACTACCGGCGAGTTTGTGAAAACCCGAAAGGGCGCAAACTCGTGAAAAGAGATACACTCGCAAAGTCCTCTGGACCTTGTGAGGAGAAACCCCCTGCGTGAGATCCTTACGACTCACAAAGGAGCAACACACTTAGGAATCCTCACGATTCCTAAGGAGAACATACACCTGCGGGATCCTCTCGACTCGTGGGGAGAAATTGCTTTTATGAGACCCTCACGGCTCATAAAATTGAAAATCCTTAGGTGATAGGGACCCAAACCTGTCTCCTAAGCCATCGTTCCCCAACGGCAAATGATGAGTCGCTCCTGGCATTTCGCTTCAGTGTTAGCGGTGCTGATACCGACCAAAAACCCAAATCCCAAGTCCTCCCAAGGCAAATGATGAGTTGCTCCTGGCATCATTCCAGTGCAGCAATGACTGATGCCAAACAAGATCCAAATTCCAAGTCCCCAAACGGCGAATGATGAGTCGCTCCTGGTACCATATTCCAGTGTAGCGATGCAGACGCCAACCAAAATCCAATTTCTCAAAATTCGCCAGCCCTACGGTGGGTCCCCAAGTTGACTATCATATACAATCCACGGGCTCAAATAATTCTCATCATACCCATGCCCCACCGTAATCACCAGTTACGCGGCCGGTCTCCGCTTTGGGAATGATGCTCCATTGATAAGACCCACTCATGTGTCCTCACGATATATGAGGAGAACAAACCTTTGTGGGATCCTTACGACTCATAAAGGAAAAACACACTTAGGAGTCCTCACGACTCCTAAGGAGAAAATACACCTGCGGGATCCTTACGAGTCGTAGGGAGAAAATGCTTTTATGGGACCCTCAGGGCTCATAAAATTGAAAAGCCTTAGGCGATAGGGACCTAAACCTGTCTTCTAAGCTATCGCTCCCCCAACAGGAATAGGCAAATGATGAATTGCTCCTGGCACGTGTGCTTCAGTGTTAGCAACGCTGATACCTGTCCTAACCCCAAAATCCCAAACTCCAATCCAATAGACCCCTAAGTCGTTAAACTGGGAACAGATGACCCCTAAGTCGTTAAACTGGGAACAGATGACCCCTAAGTCGTTAAACTAGGAACGAGGGAAATCTCCTCATGGCAGATGATGATTCGCTCCTGGTACCATATCCTAGTGCAGCGATGCTGATGCCAAACCAAAACCAATCCCTAAATCCTCTCATGGCAAATGATGATTCGCTGCTGGTACCATATTCCAGTATAGCGATGCTGATGTCAATCCAAATCACAATCAACAAGTCAACTTCATCCCTGACACCGCAAGAAGCGGGGCAAGTCAAACCCAGAACCGACCGTCCACGTCGCTAAAATGGCAGCACCAACCGTCCACGTCGCTAAAAGGGCAGAACCGACCGTCCAAGTCGCAAAAAGGGCAGAACCGACCGTCCAAGTCACAAAAAGGGCAGAACCGACCGTCCAAGTTACAAAAAGGGCAGAACCGACCGTCCAAGTCGCAAAAAGGGCAGAACCGACCGTCCAAGTCGCAAAAAGGGCAGCACCGACCGTCCATGTCGCTAAAAGGGCAGCAACGACCGTCCAAGTCGCAAAAAGGGCAGAACCGACCGTCCAAGTCGCAAAAAGGGCATAACCGACCGTCCACGTCGCTAAAATGGCAGTACCGACCGTCCACGTCGCTAAAATGGCAGCACCGACCGTCCAAGTCGCAAAAAGGGCAGCACCGACCGTCCATGTCGCTAAAAGGGCAGCAACGACCGTTCAAGTCGCAAAAAGGGCAGAACCAACCATCCAAGTCGCAAAAAGGGCAGAACCGACCGTCCACGTCGCTAAAATGGCAGTACCGACCGTCCACGTCGCTAAAATAGCAGCACCGACCGTCCACGTCGCTAAAAGGGCAGAACCGACCGTCCACGTCGCTAAAAGGGCAGCACCGACCGTCCAAGTCGCAAAAAGGGCATCACCGACCGTCCACGTCGCAAAAAGGGCAGCACCGACCGTCCAAGTCGCAAAAAGGGCAGAACCGACCGTCCAAATCGCAAAAAGGGCCGCATCGACCGTCCATGTCGTAAAAAGGGCAGTGCCAGCTTCCCAAAAGGTGGGAACCGAATCAAGTCGCCTCCACATGAAAGAAGATCCATCAATTTCATGCACACGACCCACATATGTGGTGTGCATTTATTGATGGGGGGCAATTTGTTGGGGTAAAAATTTACACCCCGGTTGACCAAGTCAAAATCAAAGTCAACCCCAAGCCAAGTGGGCCCAAGCCCAGATCCAGTAGGCCCATGCCCGGGTCAAGCCCGAACATGAAGCGGCCGGCCGCCCCCCATGCCAAGGTAAAATTTTGTAATAAATAATTTTGTTGCATTTTATAAGCATAAAGCCAAATTTTTGTAAAGCCCATGGCTTATGTGTAAAAAGAAATGGCACATGAGCCATGGGATAGGCAAAATGCCATTTTGTGAAGCCTAAGGGGCTATGTGTAAAGTGTATAGCCTATAAAGGCAAAGATAATGAAAATATCTAACAACTTTCTCTCTCTCCAAAAAAAAAAGTTTCAGATTTGAGATCTTTCTCCTTCTTCAAGGTTCCAAAACCATCTTCTTTCTCTTGAATTAAATCAAGAGTTCTACTCTCCTTTTTATAAAATAAATTAGTTTCTCACCACAAAACTCATCAAGGGGAACTCAGATCTTCCATTAGATCTCAAAAAGGAGTGATTTTTAAAATCCCATATCTCTTGATCTTCAAGATCCAGCTAACAGAGGAGGAAGAAGAAGAACCCCTCCCATTAACCCAAAAAAAAAAATACACTCAGAAGTCCAACTCCTCTTTGATTTCTCTTCCGAGAAATTTTATTTAGGCTAAAAGCCTCTTTTTCTCGCCGGCGCTCAATCGCAGAGCGCCCGCGTGCCGACACGTGGCGCGGTTGCGCTCAAGTGCTCAGCGCTCCAGCGCAAAGCGCCCACGTGCCGACACGTGGCGCGCTTGCGCTCGAGCGCAAGTCTTCCCGATGCCGACACGTGGCGCGCTTGCGCTCCAGCGCAAGCGCTCGAGCGCAAGTCGCCCCGGAGCCGACACGTGGCGCGCTTGCGCTCCAGCGCAAGCGCTCGAGCGCAAGTCGTCCACGTGCCGACACGTGGCGCGCTTGCGCCCAAGCGCTCAGCGTCCGAGCGCAAAGCGCCCACGTGCCGACACATGGCGCATTGCGCTCCAGCACTCTGCGCTCGAGCGCAAAGCGCCCACGTGCCGACACGTGGCGCGCTTGCGCTCAAGCGCCTAGACGCTGGCCCCACGCATCCTTTGGATGTCTTTTTCCCCTTTATTTATATGTACATGTATATATATACATATGTATACATATGTACATATACTCCGCGACACTCTCCCTCTCAAAAAAAATTTTGGGCCGGGGTGCTGCCCCGAACCCCGCAAGGGGGCTGCTAGCCCCCTTGACCCCCAGCCCGCTATCCGGGTAGCGGGACCCCCGTAAAACTCTGCATGGCTCCCGATATATCCAAAACCCCCTTTCAAAACAAAACACACGTACACTGCACATTGAGTTTGCATGACCAGTTTTAACCCGTTAATCGGAGGTTCTCTCGCCCCAAAGGCGAGGGGTAATTAACGGCAGCTTAGTCCGCGGCTGCCGGAGATTCGGATCCCCACAATCATTAAACCCCGGCCTACCCTAGGCAGGGGGAATCTGTAGTACGCCTGACAAGCGCGCGCATATTCTCATCTTAATGGGGTGACGAAAAACACCCTACAAGTCTGAGTACTTCTCTCGCAATATTTTATTGGAATTATTCCTTCTTTTATGCAGTTTAAATCTATACCACTGTCCACGAGAGCAATGAGATTGGGTATAACCAAATCGTTATTTATTAGTAGAGCAATTCTAATATACCATTTTTGATTTAATACTAAATCAATGGTTTGTAAGAATTTATCTGGAATCACTTCTCTTTCTCTAGTAATTTCTTCAATAAATTCTCTTCTTCATTTGAAGATTCACCTTGTATTATGGTGTTATTCTCGATAGCAGAGATTCTCAGTATAATATCTTTATTCTGAGTTTTTAACTCACTTATTTCCATTTTTAGGTAATTAACCTCTTTTTGTAAAGCTGCAATCGTTACAGGCTTTCCCTCTTTTAATTGTTGTCTTTTAAAGACTTCTGATAATATATAAGCATTATCAATCATAGGAGATTTCTCCTTTCCTTCTCTGAGAAGAACTTCAACCAACTTAGATTTAAGTTCTGGCTGGATATTATCATCTTCTATAATTTTAAGAATGTCCTTTTTGTCATCTTTGTTTATGACATTGATACTTAGACCATTCATTTCAACTATGGATTTCCAATAATTTTCGTCTCTGTTGATATTACAACATTTATTAGAACATTTGTTCGAGCAATCTTACTCTTCTTCACTATAGGAAAAAGAATCTGTGGCTTCAGACTCAGAAGATTCAGACGAGTTTATCATTATCTTGTATAATGATTTTCTTAACTCTTCATCTTCAATTTCATTAATCTTCTTTTTCGTATAACATTTGTTGGCAAAATGACCAACCTTACCACATTTATAGTAAGTGGCAGTACATTTCTTATTAAATCTGTGGTGTTTCTTCTTCTTATCTTCTTCCTCCTTATCTTTAGGAGGATGATATTTCCTTTTGTGCCTCTTTTTATAATGAGGACGACGAGATTCTGATTTTCTCGTTCTTCTTTTATCTTTCCCTTCTTTACGCGGATCTTCCATTGCGAATTGGCTACAAAATTCTCCCAATTCATTTTTACCAGTCAATCTCTGGCTTTTCAACCGTTTTCTTAACTTTATGTCATTATATAAAACTAAACCTTCTTTAACACAAGTACCTATAATGCGACCATAGGTAAAGGTGTTATAGGTTATAACCCCATCATACTGCATTCATAAATTTGTACGAATTCTTTCAGTGAAAAGAATTGGTAAGCCATCAATAAATTTAGCTTTCCAATGAAAGTTATCTGCATCTTCTAATTGCATAACTCTGCTGAGAAAGGTATCCTTATACCATCTAAAATGTGTCAATGTGGGACACCTTAGATTCTGTAATAAAGTTCTCACTTTCTCAGCTTGATCGCTTACATCCCGGTAAAATGATCAAGGATTGTAAGGATAAGAGTACAAACAGCGTCAGACACAGAAGTATTATTCTCCATTTTTGCTGCGCTAAAAATCTCCATTTTCTGCGTGAGTTTTGGATGATATGTGTAAATATTAAAATTTAAAGGGTTAAAATGCAAAATACCTTATCTTAGAATTTTCTAAATTCTTTTCTTTCCTTTCCTTTACTTTATTTCCAAGTAATTGTTTATTTTACCTCCAAGTAATTTCTTTTCTTTGCTTTTCTTTTACTTTTACTTTTTCTCCAAGTAACTAATTAATTAATACTCCTTCATTCCCAAGCTTCTCTTTTCTTTCCATGCCCTTTCTTCTTTCTTTAAAAACCATTCCTCTTTCTTCCTTCTTCTCTTTTTCCATCTAATTCCATCTAAATATTTTAAAAGAATTCTCATACAAGTTTAATCAAATTTCAAGAGAAGAAGTGAAGAATTTTTGTAGACAAAGGCAGGTGTGATTTTTCTTTAATTTCTATGTTAATCAATTAAATTCTTGAATTAAGAAAATTATTTCTTAATTGATCTATATGGGATTTATTCTTTAATTGCTTGTAATGACTTGATTAGTTATATGCTTAAATTTATCCTTAATTACCACCAAATTATATTTCTAAAGTATTTGTCATGAATCATTAGGGTTCCCATAGAATATTAGTAAACAAATCCATGTTGGATGCAAGTGCTTTAACTACTTTTATATAATTGATTTTCTTGATTTTCATGCAAGTGTTTCTTTTCTTGATTTGTTTTTATAGTTGATTACTTGTTTTCTAATCAAGAAATAATAAGTATTCCATTTCTTTTGATTAATTTTTTTCATTTGTTTAATCAATTGATTACTTTATGTAATTTTGATTAATTGTTAGCTCATTGTATTAGATTCATGATTGATTGCTTGAAACCTTAACTTGAAATTGATAACTTGATTAGTATAGTATAATTATTTGTTTATCTATCACTCATAGTCACCGTAACATATCTACAAAAGTATTTAGATATGAAAATTAGGGATTCATGCAAGTGTTTAATTCAATAATTATTTATGTTTGATCAATTTATTTCTTGGTATGAAATTAATATTAATGATATCTTGTTTATGTTAACATAACTATTAACTTAATTAAATTTGAATTGTTGGTTGTTTAATTCATCACTTAGTCCTCATATTATAGTAGACATAAATATATTAGGATAACCATAGATTACCCTCTCGCACGCACACATATATACACCAAATATAAACCCTACACTAAAACTTAAAGTCTTAACCTTCAAACTTCTTCTTTTCAAATATTTTCCTAATGAAGCAACTTAATAAAGGTTAGTGGTCTTCTAATAGTATGAACTGTTTCCCTTTACCCTCAATTCAAAGTAAAGATACGATCTTTGAATAGTTGTGACTTGGTTTTCATGAAAATTTGGGTTTTTAATAGAATTATAAGTTTTAGGTTAAATCTGGAACTATTTTTGGTCTCTGGAAATATTCAAACTATACCAGTGAACTATTTGGAATAGTATGAGACTAGCATAGAAATCCGAGCCCCTATCTCCACCACGAGCCCGTCGAAATTTCCCAAAAACTTGTCATTGGCGGCCTGTCTTAGAAATTAGGTCTTGGGGTTTGGCTAGGTGTTGTTCTGTTTATAATTGATCTGTTTTTATCCTTTTAATTTTTCTAGAACCCATATTTTAAAATCTGGGAGTGTTTTAAATTTAAGGAATCGATATCGTAAATCCGTATTTTAAATCATAATGTGTTTAAATATTTAGTACGATAAGTTAATCCTATGTTTGACATCTAAATAACACACGCTGGCCAAATGTTATAACCTAAGCAAGTTTAGCTGTTTTAATCACAGATTGCTATTAAGTTGCGCTGCTTGACTTGACTAGACCTGATACTGTACATGATTGATATATTTACCTGTTACATGACAAGACACCTGTACCTGAACAATGATACATGATATATTACAGTTACCATCGTTTACTTGTTAAAATTGTTTATTTCATGAACTAGTTCCACGAACATGACTACTATATTTATCTGCATGTTCACCCGAGCCATGACATGATTGATATATTCATCCGTTACTCGATTCATGATATGACACTGTTACCTGAGCATCGATACAGTTTCAAGTATTGAATGTTACTATGAAATCATGTTTCAATCTATAAAAATTCCATTAATAAAATTGATACAGCCGAGGGATGGGGGGAAAGACTTGGTAGACTCGGTTAATAGTTTTGGAAAGTTTTATTTATGGTACCACATGTTAGGGCCCAACCATGGGGGTCCGGTCAGTAGCTAAACTATCATATGTCACTGTGATTATTACAGCTTGTTAGGGCTAGCATGTTAGTGTAATATGCCCTAGAGGCCATTATTGTCTGGTACTAGCTTGTATATTACATTTTGGAAGTTTGGGATATATACACGGATTTATGACAGTCTTGCTCGATATGATAGTATGCTACTTGGTTTGTATCTATCTTAATATGTGTATGTGTTTCTTTTAACATATCGCTAATACACAGTGATAGAGCCCTTAGGATCTTTGCTTGACTACCAGCGTTGTGATGGCAGTCATACTAGTGGGGGCTGGGTAGTCTACAAGCACATCCTTATACAGGCCCCTAGTCGTAGGATTATCGAGACAGGGTATCGATACTCAAAAGTAGACTAGTGTATACGCTTCTCATCCCAGTAGGGGAGATGGTCTGTCCCACAGCCATTAGTACGTCGTACTGTAGATAGTATGCAGGTGCTCGTTGGGTTACGAGTACACTGGACAGGACTCGTCGTGAACTGTTGGTTAGTATTATACCCATCGTCAGTTAGCAGTTCCCAGATGACACAAGTACAACTTAGTCCGTTGACTTAACACTGCTACTTCGCCTCAAGTGTGTTCCCACTGTTCTTAGATTGCTACCCTACCACGGCTCTATTGATTCGTGCAAACAGGTAGCGGTTGGGTGCGGTCCCGAAGCACTTGGAGGCAGTGACGGTTATATAGGATTCGTCTCTCCCGGTATTGGGGGTTGATGTTGCGCTGTGTTCAGAATGCCATTACACAAAGTCCCTAGCCAGGGCAAGTGAAATTTATTGGTAAGTACTCCAATAGTTTCTCAGGGTGTTTTAGACGGTACACTGACATGACTTATACCGCTATTAGGGGTCTGACGCTTGCCGCCCCGTAGGCCCGATATGCGACACTCTTAGACGAACAGACCGGACTGTACGGAGATTGTCACATTCAGGCTCAGTAGGAGTTCGGATGGGTTTCCTCATCGGCCTTCTTATCGACATCTACCTGGGGACCGTTACGTACAGCTAGTACCGCTTGCGGCCTGTGGTTAAACCCACTGCCAGCGTAGTGTCGAGTCTTTAGAGTCCCACACAGAGGGTTTCCCAGCTTCGGACGAAACGAGTAGAGGTCGTATGGTTTTACGATAGGGTTCGATCACATACGTGTGCTTGTGCGCTGTGGTGTTCGAGCGGACAATACTAGTGTGCTTTGGTTTAAGCCGGATCCTAGTATTTGATTATTGGATTAGCTTCGTCTCATTGTATTCGTGTTTCTCGAAACACGGATGCGGGTATGCATATACGGATGAGAGGGGGTGAAGAAGGAGACATCTCATTAGGGTTTTGACCATTGACTTAGTCCAAGCAAATATGAGAATTGGAAAAGTATTAGTTATTTTTGATAAATGATAATCTTTTTGGCATGGCTACATGGTTGACTATTTGACTTGGCTTGACCTGTTGACCACAGATATTTTGATGAGATATTTTTTAGCAAGATATTTTGATGAGATATTTTTCATGCCATGACAAATGGTCATATATAAGTTATCCATTCCAATTTTTATTATCATTATCAAAAATACATTCTCTCTCCTAAGCTTGCTCTCTTCTTCTTCCTCTCAAAACCCTAGTGTTTCATGAGTTGAGAATCAATGGTTTAGTGAGATAAGCTACTCATAATCACACTCTACTCATTCTAGGTCACTTTGTCTTGCACCCCGAGTGATCTAGTTGCCTCATCTTGGAGGTTTAGCTCAAGGTTGGAACTCTCGGGTGGATCTTCTACTATTTCGAGAAGCCAACGAGGCGCATCCACTACCACTCTAAGGAGCTCACATCGAAGAGGAGGAGAAGGACTTGTAGCTTGAGGTATAATCATTTTACATAGTAGTTACAACTCCTAGTTAGTTTGTTAGTTAGGGTTTAGCAAAGATTCTTATGCATGGTCGATGTTACCTTGTTTGAAAAAATTGTTTTTTACCTATTCCGCCTCCTCGCAAACAGTAGGGTGGGTAACGTCGACTTACAGTGGTATCAGAGCCTAGCTAAACCACAACTAACATGTTAGCAAAGTCTTTAGAACTTCGATCACGGAAAAATCCCGAAAACACGAATTTTTTTTGCACTTTCTGTCGAATTTAAAATCTGGTCTAAAAATATTTTCAGGGACCTGAAAAATATGTGCAGGGTTTTTGTAGATCACTGAAGAAATTTAGACGCTTAACTCGGTGAGACCACCGCGGAACCGCGGCAAAACCAAGAGTTCTGCCGCCGATCCGCAGCCGAGTCAACTCCGAGTTGGTCCAAATTTCCTCTGGTGGTCCACTGTGTTGTTTTGTGTTGCTAGGGATATTTTGTTTCTGCTCAGGAATTTTTGTGTACAGTGTTGTATTTGGAGTAGATTCAAATTTGGTTATTGATCGAAATTCTAAAGAACTTTGGCTAATCGGATTTTATCTGTGTTGTGATAAATGTGTTCGTAGACTTCCGCTAATTGCTATATGTCGGTTAGTTGGGGGTTGCACATTTCTGTGATGTTTATATTGGATTGTGTATATGAACTTGTTGGATCGTCGTGATGAATAGCCGGGGATGTGAGATGAAGGTTTTCATTCTTTCATTCGATGTAAGTAAAGTGATGTAATATTATTTTTTGCGGGAAACATCCGGATTGAGATTGTAGCCACCATTGTATTATTTCTTTTACTGTTTTTGCTCTAAGGATAGACCCAAAGAGGGGTGCACAAACAACCGGGTAATTTGAAGTGCCGGTGGCCTACTCACTTTGTTGAGAGAGGTTGCTTCACTTCGGGTATTTGGCAGGTAGTTTGCCGCACCCATAGGGGTCTAGGGTGGGGTTTGGCTATTCATCACGACCGTGTAATCCGTCTTTCTTTGCAGGCTTAAACAAAACGCGGATTCCTAATATATCCAATGTGTTCATCTGTGATCTGGAATGGCTATCATTGCGTCTGACGAATGTATATATCTATATATGATATCTAGTAAACATTGCTTATGTTTTGCATCCGTGGTAGTCCAGCCCCCGCTCTGTCGTTAGTTAAGTAACCTAACGGGTGATGACGGGGCTCCGTGGCGAATGCGGATGGCATAAGCGTGCGTTATATTTTCGTTGTTTTCTGCAATGGTAGGATTAATTGATGGGACTGCATTATATTAATGCTAAGCAAACAAACCAAAGGTGAATCGTTGGAACATTTTCAAAACCATTCGGTTTTTTTAAAACAGCAAAACTTTTAAATGCGGAGCTTAAACCACTCTTTTTAAAAGTTATCAGGTTCCTTCGATTATATCAAGTTCACTATGTTCACGGTTTTGCCAAAACCATTCGTAGCCCTCCGTCATTTCAGTTAAATACTCAGTAGTATTCAAGCTATGTATTTTGACCTTCGCCAAGGCATAGTGATCGGTAGCTGCTAAATATTTATCTGTAGCATAGATAGATGCTTTGGTTTGGGACAGTCGTACTGCTATTATGGCCTTCGTTAAGGGTATGTATGGGTGGGCTCAAATTAACCTAGATAATGACGGGTAGAACTTGACATGTGACTTATGATATGTTGGCCTTCGTCAAGATCATAAGAGCATGGGGCAAAAATCCACATCGGGAGTTTCGAAAGAAACTGAAACTTGCGAGTGTTGCATACCATTTGGAGTTTGATGATGTTGGTAGGATTCCTTCAGTATTATCACACGATAATATTTGGATCCCGATCCTACTGTGAGTATATGCTACTCCTCGGGAGATTTTTTCACTTAACGATCAATACTATAAACCAAGTAGGTGTCTAGAAAGGTGTTAGCGGGGCCACGCCCCTAGGGAAAAGAGGTTATTTAATTAAGAAACTTCACGAAAGCGTCGTAAAACCTCCCTCGAAGTACCGACACTGGCCTGGCTGAACGGTTAAGCAAGTATTATAAGGTGAGATTAATCCTGATTAATTCTTCTTTTATGGTTTGAGGAAGGATTCGAGAAACGGTGGTAGTCATCCTGTTTAGATAAACTAAAAACCACTCTAAACTTGTAAGAGCATCATGCTAAAGTGTTTCTTCTCTCTCTCCTAATTGCAGCGACCAAACATGACGGCCATTAAGTTACTATTAGATAAAAATATATTGACAGGGCCAAACCATAAAAATTGGTTCAGGAATGTCAAGATGGCAATCACTTATGACAAATTGGGGTATCTGCTTACTACTAAAGCCCCCGCCGTCCCAGGTCCAGAATCCAATATCGCGGATAAAGAAATCCGTAAGACCTGGGAGATTGACTGCGCGAAGGCCAAGTGCCTCGTGCTGGCCTCTATGAATAATGAGCACCAGAGGCGGCACGAGAATATGGATCTTGAATCCATATTCCTCCATACCAAGGAAATATATAGAGAGCAATCTCGTATCGCAAGATACGAGACCTCGAAGAAGCTATTTCAGGCGAGGTTGGCCGTCGGATCATCTGTAGGGGAACATGTCCTTAAAATGATTGGCTACATTGAGGAGCTCACGGACCTCGGGACCACGTTAGAGAACGAGTTGTATACAGACTTGATTCTCCAGTCCCTTTCTTCCACCTACGCCCAATTTATCTTGAATTTTAATATTCAAGGTAAAGAAGTTGAACTTCCGGAACTCCTCAATATGTTGAGGAGTGCAGAGGGCACCCTGCAGAAAGCCAGGAAAACACCCACTCTGTTTGTTGGTGGTGCTTCCTCTTCTAGGTCCAAGGCGAAAGCCAAAGGAAAGAAGAAGAAGACCCCTACCAAACCGAGAGACGGTGTTAGTAAGGTGGAAGCCAAGGGAAAAGCAAAAGTGGCAGGGCCGACAGTAGGAAAGGAAGAATGTTTCTACTGTCACAAGAAGGGTCATTGGAAGAAAGATTGCAAGGCTTGGAAAGCCAAGAACCAGAACCCGAGGCAAGTTGTGGTTTCGGCTTCAGGTGTGTTTGTAATTGAAAACTGTCTGTCAATCAACTCTACTTCCTGGGTATTGGATACCGGATCAGGATCTCATATATGCAATTCTTTGCAGGCACTGAGAAGCCGTAGAGTTCTGAAGACCGGTGATATGACCCTCAGGGTTGCTAACGGAGCGAGCGTGGATGCTGTGTCCGTAGGGGAATATCACTTTGGATTGACGAGTGGACATATTTTAGTTTTGCGCAACTGTTTTTGTGTACCTAGTTTGACTTGTAATATCATTTTAGTATCTTTGTTATCTAAAGAAAGTTATGATTTTACATTTGTAAGAGATGTCGTAAACACCACCTTAATCATGATCTGATTGGGTCAGGTACTCTAAACAACGGTATATACGTATTAAACCAACTACAAGTTTTCAATGTCCAGAACACACATAAAAGAAAGACTCCAGAATTAAATCAAGCTTTTTATGGCAATGTAGACTAGGTCACATCAATGAGACAAGGTTAACCAAGTTACATAAAGAAGGATATTTGGATCCGTTCGAATATCAATCTTATGCAACTTGTCAATCATGTCTCAAAGGAAAGATGACAAAAACTCCGTTCACTGGACACGGAGTAAGAGCGAGTGAGCTCTTGGGACTCATACACAGCGATGTGTGTGGTCCAATGTCTACACATGCAAGTAGTGGTTATTCCTATTTCATTACTTTTACGGATGATTTCTCTAGGTATGGACATATTTTCTTGATGAAACATAAATCCGAGGCCTTTGGGAAATTCCGGAAATATAAGAATGAAGTGGAAAAACAAACTGGCAAAAGTATCAAGACACTGAGATCTGATCAAGGTGATGAATACTTGAGTGCCGAGTTCCTAGATTACCTAAAAGAGAATGGAATTCTCTCTCAGCTTACTCTTCCATATACACCACAACACAACAGTGTATCGGAGAGAAGGAACCGAACCCTATTGGATATGGTACGTTCCATGATGAATAACGCTGAGTTACCGCGATCATTCTGGGGCTATGCACTAGAATCGGCTGCATATCTTTTGAACAAGGTTCCTACCAAGACTGTGCCTACCACTCCATATTAGATGTGGAGTGGGAAGAAACCTTATCTTCAGTATTTGAAGATATGGGGATGTCCAGCTTTTGTTAAAAAGCAGCATACGGACAAACTCGAGGCACGCTCAGCGCTGTGTAAGTTTGTGGGATACCCAAAGAACTCCAGGGGGTATCTTTTTTATTACGCAAAGGAACAAAAGGTTTTTATTTCTCGTCATGCCCACTTTCTGGAACATCGGTTTTTAGAAAAAGAAACAAGTGGGAGCGCAATAGAACTGAAAGAAATTCCAGAACCAGAAGCTATTACTGAAAGCTTGGTGGAACCAGAAGTTTCAAAAGAACAGGACATTCCCGCACCTCTCCGCCGGAGTAGTAGGCTGGCTCATCCGCCTGAGAGATACTATGGTTTTCTCGTAGACGGGGATAAAGAGGATTGCATCATTGATAATGATGAGCCGACAAACTTCCAGCAGGCCATTCAGAGCACTGACTCGGTAAGATGGTTGGATGCAATGCGGACCAAAATGGAGTCCATGTACACCAACAAAGTATGGACTTTGGACATTGCTCTAGAAGGGGTAAAACCCGTAGGCTGCAAATGGATCTTCAGAAAGAAGATTGGTGTAGATAGACAGGTTGAAACCTATAAGGCTAGACTTGTTGCAAAGGGTTTTCGTCAAAGAGCTGGTTTGGACTATGACGAAACCTTTTCTCCGGTGGCTATGCTCAAATCCATTTGTATCCTTCTTGCCATTGCTGCCTTCCACGATTATGAGATTTGGCAGATGGACGTAAAAACTGCTTTTTCTAAATGGAAATTTTGAAGAGCATGTCTATATGGACCAGCCAGAGGGTTTCAATCAGAGTAGTAGCAGCGGGAAAGTGTGCAAGTTGCTTAAGTCCATCTATGGACTAAAACAGGCATCGCGGAGTTGGAACATCTGTTTTGATGAAACGGTCAAAGAATTTGACTTTATCAAAAATCCAGATAAGCCATACATTTATAGTAAGATTGTAGCACGAACTGTTGTATTCCTCGTCTTGTATGTGGATGACATTCTCTTGATAGGAAATGACATTCCTATGCTACAATCTGTCAGAGGATTCTTGTTACACAGGTTCTCCATAAAAGACCTGGGTGATGCCTCTTATATTCTGGGGATCCAGATCTATCGTGATAGATCTAAGAGGATGTTGGGACTTTTGCAGTCCAGGTACATTGACACCATACTGAAAAGATTCAGTATAGAAGATTCAAAGCGCGGTAATTTATCGGCTTGTCACGGAATCACCCTCTCCAAAGAGATGTCTCACAAGACTGATTTGGAAAGGGATCGCATGTCTATTATACCCTACGCTTCTGCTGTAGGCTCCATAATGTATGTGATGTTGTGTACTAGACCAGATGTTGCTTACGCACTGAGCGTGGTAAGCCGGTATCAGTCAAACTCTGGGGAGAAGCACTGGACAGCAGTAAAGAACATTCTCAAGTACCTGAGAAGGACTAAGGATATGTTCTTGGTTTACGGCGGAAAAGACCTCCAGATCGAGGCCTTTGCTGACTCCAGCTTCCAGAGTGACAAGGATGACTCCAAATCCATGTCGAGTTATATCTTTACCCTCAATGGAGGGACGGTCTGTTAGAAGAGTTCCAAGCAGGACACCGTTGCTGACTCAACGATGGAATTGGAGTATATCGCAGCTTCTGATGCCGCAAAAGAAGCAGTCTGGATGAGGAAGTTCTTGATAAAACTTCAGGTGGTTCTGTCCATTATTGATCCAATACCTCTATATTGTGACAACAACGGGGCTATAGCTTTAGCGAAGGAACCCAGGTCCCATCAGAAGTCCAGACACATCTTGAGGCGGTATCACCTGATCAGGGAGATCGTGGATCGCCGGGAGATCGAGGTTCGGAGAGTTGCTACTGAAGACAACACTGCAGATCCATTCACAAAGGCAATCCCTCAGACGCAGTTCGAGAGGCTATTCGAGATGATAGGTCTGCGATATGCCAGCACATGGCCTTAGTGCAAGTAGAAGATTGTTAGTGTAATATGCCCTAGAAGCCATTATTGTATAGTACTAGCTTGTATATTATATTTTGGAAGCTTGGGATATATACATAGATTTATGACAGTCGTGCTCGATATGGTAGTATGCTACTTGGTTTGTATCTATCTTAATATGTGTATGTATTTCTTTTAACATATCACTAATACATATTGATAGAGCCCTTAGAATCTTTACTTGACTACCAGTGTTGTGATGGCAGTCACACTAGTGGGGCTGGGTAGTCTACAAGCACATCCTTATACAGGTCCCTAGTCGTAGGATTATCGAGACAGGGTATCGATACTCCAGAGTAGACTAGTGTATAGGCTTCTCATCCTAGCAGGGGAGATGGTCTGTCCCACAGCCATTAGTACGCCGTACTGGAGATAGTATGCAGGTGCTCGTTGGGTTACGAGTACACTGGACAGGACTCATCGGGAACTGTTGGTTGGTATTATACCCATCATCAGTTAGCAGTTCCCAGGTAACATGAGTACAGCTTAGTCCGTTGACTTGACACTGCTACTTCGCCTCAAGTGTGTTCCCACTGTTCTTAGATTGCTACCCTACCACGGCTCTATTGAGTCGTGCAAACAGGTAGCAGTTGGGTGCAGTCCCGAAGCACTTGGAGGCAGTGGCGGTTAGATAGGATTCGTCTCTCTCGGTATTGGGGTTGATGTCGCGCTGTGTTCGGAACGCCATTACACAAAGTCCCTGGCCAGGGCAAGTGAGATTTATTGGTTGGTACTCCAGTAGTTTCTCAGGGTGTTTTGGAATGTACTCCGACACGACTTATACCGCTATTAGGGGTTTGACGCTTGCCGCCCCTAGGCCCGATATGCGACACTCTTAGAAGAACAGACCGGACTGTACGGAGATTGTCACATTCAGGCTCAGTAGGAGTTCGGATGGATTTCCTCATCGGCCTTCTTATCAACATCTACCTGGGGACCATTATGTACAGCTAGTACCGCTTGCGGCCTGTGGTTAAACCCACTGCCAGCGTAGTGTCGAGTCTTTAGAGTCCCATACAGAGGGTTTCCCAGCTTCGGGCGAAACGAGTAGAGGTCGTATGGTTTTACGACAGGGTTCGATCACATACGTGTGCTTAAGCGCGTGTGGTGTTCGAGCAGACAATACTAGTGGGCTTTGGTTTAAGCCGGATCCTAGTATTTGATTATTGGATTAGCTTCGTCTCATTGTATTCGTGTTTCTCGGAACACGGATGCGGGTATGCATATACGGATGAGAGGGGGTGAAGAAGGAGACATCTCATTAGGGTTTTGACCATTAACTTGGTCCAAGCAAATATGAGAAAAGGAAAAGTATTAGTTATTTTTGATAAATGATAATCTTTTTGGCATGGCTACTTGGTTGACCATTTGACTTGGCTTGACTTGTTGACCATAGATATTTTGATAAGACATTTTTGAGCTAGATATTTTGATGAGATATTTTTCACGCCATGACAAATGGTCATATATAAGTTATCCATTCCAATTTTTATTATCATTATAAAAAATACATTCTCTCTCCTAAGCTTGCACTCTTCTTCTTCCTCTCAAAACCCTAGTGTCTCATGAGTTGAGAATCAAGGGTTTAGTGAGATAAGCTACCCATAATCACACTCTACTTATTCTAGATCACTTGGTCTAGCACCCCAAGTGATCTAGTTGCATTATCTTGGAGGTTTAGCTCAAGGTTGGAACTCTCGAGTGGATCTTCTACTACTTCGAGAAGCCGACGAGGAGGCGCATCCACTACCACTCCAAGGAGCTCACATCAAAGAGGAGGAGAAGGACTTGTAGCTTGAGGTATAATCATTTTACATAGTAGTTACAACTCCTAGTTTGTTTGTTAATCAAGCTTTAGCAAAGATTTTTATGCATAGTCGATATTACCTTGTTTGAAAAAATTGTTTTTTACCTATTCCGCCTCCCCGCAAACACGTGGGGTGGGTAACGTCAACTTACAGTGCCATGGTGGTCCGGGTAGCTTGCTACCATATGTTACTGTTTTTCTTCTCAATGGAAATGTTTTTACAAATTTTCCGAGCTGTAATACAATTTTCAATGTTCATGAACGCCTAGCAGTGCGTCCTAGGTCAGAACTAGGAATATAGGGCCGTGGTCCCGAATATACACGGGATGCTTTCCATTGTTATTCGCTGGCTATCAGGGGTTTTCACAAATATAAGAACAAGTTGTTTAAGAACTTGACGTGAGCTACTACGTATACTCAGGTGCTGGAATGGATAGTACCGGGGTATATGCGAGGCAGTTCATAATCACAAACTAAATAAAAACAACATAAACAACAAACTAAATGATGAACCATTTAAGCCTAATATGAGCGACTACTTATATTCAGGTGCTGGAATGGGGCAGTACCGGGGTATATGCGAGTCCGTTCATGTTCACATTATATTAAAAACTAAAAATCCATATTATTAATTGATATTCATTAAGTAGAATTCATGCAATACTCATACTATCACTGGATACTTAATGGTACTTGGAAAGTATGTTTTCATGTTACATGTTAATGACTTGATATCAGTTTATTACTACATATTGATACTTGTTACCGACATGATCTTTCTATTGATTTGACTAGTGTTTTATTGATGAATGGAAAGTAAGAATACTCATACTCTTGGATAATATCCACACTACGCCAATTGATATTGTTTACTGGATACTGATTATTGGATACCATTTATCATGTTTATTGGATACTGTTATCATGTTTACTAAATACTGGTTATACTTGACATGGGCATGCCAGCTAATTATGGGATACCCCAAGATATGAGTACTTTACTGTCCATTTCCATAATACTCACCTAGCCATGTCCCGATTCATCCCGACATCCATTTTACCTATCTTTGGTAACTTGATTATTACTTGACATTATTCCGACATTCTCGTATATTGACTTATAGTCTATTATTTCTCATATTACATTTAAATCCATATCCATATGTATTTTATTTACGCATTATATCCTGGTAGACATAGCTGTGCACGATTTCCTTCATTTTACAACTTGCTAGGTCACTTTCCGACGACCCTGAGCTTGCATGTCCAGATATCGGAGATCAGACGACTAACGTTCGAAAGTACAGATTATGATTTTCATCAGAATTTATCAAAGATAGATTACCGGGTATCTGTAAGTCCACGTTGCCCACCCCGGTGCTTACGGGGAGGCGGAAAACATAATAAAAAACGGATTTTTAATGACTTAGGCAACATGGACCTTGCTTGTGAGGATCTTTACTAAACGAAAACTAGCTAAAGTAAACTAACAACTAACTAAGTTGTAGAAAGGTTATACCTTGAGCTCGAACTCCTTCTCTCCTTGCTCGTCGGAATGGTAGAAAGGCCTCACCTTGCTTGTCTTCTTCCGTCAAAGAAGGATCCACCCGAAAGCCTCGACCTTTAGCTTCAACTCCAAGCTAGGAGTAACTAGAGTGCAAGAAATGCTAAGACTTGAACCCTAGAAGTGAGTAGAGAAGATCAAGTGAAGGTTTTTCTCAAGCTTTTTGTTTCTCAACACATGAGAGGGAGAGAGCTTGAGGGAGAGGATGAGCAAGAGAGAGAAAAGATATGATAGAATCAATTATTAGTGAGCCATTCTCACTAATATGTGTGTGATATTTTAATTAATTAATTAGCTAGAAAATTGTCATGGTTTAATCAAGAGGTGACCATTATCATATCATTATTAATGCAAATTGCAAGGATCAAAGAGCATCTTCCAAATGAAATGATCATGGTCAAATTGTCAACTTGGTCAACAAGTCAAAGAAGTCAAGTGGTCAACAACAACAACCATGCACAATAATTAAGCTAATTATTAATTAACAATAACACACACAAAAGCAATGGGGTTAATAAAATGACAATAGTCATTAACCCTAAACAAGGTCCTCTCCCTCAATCTCAAGCAACTGTGCATACGCACCCGCATTCGTGATCCGAGGAACACGAACACAATGAGAAAAACCAATCTCAAATCATATACTAGGATCCGGCTTAAACCAAAGCCCGCTAGTATAAACTGTCCGGACAGCAAACGTGCACAAGTGCGCGGATGCGAACGAACCCTGTCGCAAAACCATGCGACCTCTACTCATTTTGCCTAAAGGCGAATAGCTCTCTGTGTGGGACTCTAAAGACTCGACACTACGCTGGCAGTGGGTTTAACCACAGACCGCAAGCGGCACTAGCTGTACGTAACGGTCCCCAGGTAGATGTCGATAAGAAGACTGACGAGGTGAACCCCATCTGTACTCCTACTGAGCCTGTATGTGACAGTCTCTGTACAGTCCGGTCTGTTCGTCTGATACATCGCATGGCGGGCCTAGGGGGGCGGTGAACGTCAGTCCCCTAATAGCGGTACAAGTCGTGTCGGAGTGTAGCCCAGAACACCCTGAGATAACACTGGAAACCTACCAGTATATCTCGCTTGCCCTGGCCAGGGACTACTCGTGTAATGGCTCTCCTGGACACAGCGCGATGTCAACCCCCAATACCGGGAGAGACGAATCCTGTCTAACCGTCACTGCCTCCAAGTGCTTCGGGACTGCACCCAAAAACTACCTGTTTGCACGACTCCTTCAAGCCGTGGTAGGGTAGTAATCAAAGTGCAGTGGGAACACACTTGAGGCGAAGTGACAGTGTCAAGTCAGCGGACTAAGCTGTACTCATGTCACCTGGGAACTAATAACTGACGATAGGTATATTACCAACCAACAGTTCCCGACGAGTCCTGTCCAGTGTACTCGTAACCTAACGAGCACCCGCATACTATCCCAAGTATGACGTACTAACGGCTGTGGGACAGACCGTCTCCCACACTGGGATGAGAAGCGCATACGCTAGTCTACTCCGGAGTATCGATGCCCTGTCTCGATAGTCCAACGACCAGGGACCTGTATAAGGATGTGCTTATAGATTACCCAGCTCCCACGAGTGCGAGCGCCATCACAACGCTGGTAATCAAGCAAAGATCCTAAGGGCTCTACTAATATGTATACCAGCAATATGCTAAAAGAAACACATGCACATATTAAAGCAGAGACAAACCAAGTAGCATACTACCATTTCGAGCAAGATTGTATATACAACTGTGAATATCCCAAGCTTCCATTAAGTAATATACAAACTAGTATGATACAGTAATGGCCTCTAGGGCATATACACTAACAATCTCCCACTTGCACTAAGGCCATGTACTGGCGTATCGAAGACCTATCATCTCGATCAGCCGCTCGAACTGAGTCTGGGGCAAGGCCTTGGTGAATGGATCTGCTGTGTTATCCTCTGATGCAACTCTCCGGACCTCGATCTCCTGGCGATCCACAATCTCCCTGATCAGGTGATACCGCCTTAAGATGTGTCTGGATTTCTGATGGGACCTGGGTTCCTTCGCTAAAGCTATAGCCCCGTTGTTGTCGCAATACAGAGGTATTGGGTCAACAATGGACGGAACCACCTGAAGTTCTTTCAAGAACTTCCTCATCCAGACAGCTTCTTTTGCGGCATCAGATGCAGCGATGTATTCCGCTTCCATAGTCGAGTCAGCAACGGTTTCCTGTTTGGAGCTCTTCCAACACACCGCCCCTCCATTGAGGGTAAAGACAAAACCCGACATGGACTTGGAATCATCCTTGTCACTCTGGAAGCTGGAGTCAGCAAAGGCCTCAATCTGCAGGTCTTTTCCGCCATACACCAAGAACATCTCCTTAGTCCTTCTCAGGTACTTGAGAATGTTCTTTACTGCTATCCAATGTTTCTCCCCAGGGTTTGACTGATACCTGCTTACCACACTCAGTGCATAAGCCACATCCGGTCTGGTACACAACATCGCATACATTATAGAGCCTACCGCAGAAGCGTAGGATATAATAGACATGCGATCCCTCTCCAAATCAGTCTTGGGAGACATCTCTTTGGAGAGGGTGATCCCGTGACAAGCCGGTAGATTACCGCGCTTGGAATCTTCCATACTGAATCTCTTCAGTATGGTGTCGATGTACCTGGACTGTGAGAGTCCTAATATCCTCTTGGATCTGTCACGGTAGATTCGGATACCCAGAATGTATGAGGCATCACCCAGGTCTTTCATGGAGAACCTGTGTGACAAGAACCCCTTGACAGATTGTAGCATAGGAATGTCATTTCCTATTAAGAGAATGTCATCCACGTATAAAACGAGGAATACTACAGTTCTCGCTACAAATCTACTATAGATGCATGGTTCATCTGGATTTTTGATAAAGTCGAATTCTTTGACTGTCTCATCAAAACAGATGTTCCAACTCCGCGATGCCTGCTTGAGTCCATAAATGGACTTGAGCAACTTGCACACCTTTCCGCTGCTCCTACCCTGAATGAAACCCTCTGGCTGGTCCATATAGACACACTCCTCTAAATGACCATTTAGAAAAGCTGTCTTTACGTCCATCTGCCAAATCTCATAATCGTGGAAAGCAGCGATGGCAAGAAGGATCCGAATGGATTTCAGCATAGCTACTGGAGAAAAGGTTTCGTCATAGTCCAAACCAGGTCGCTGACGAAAACCCTTTGCTACCAGTCTAGCTTTATAGGTCTCAACCTGTCCATCTACACCAATCTTCCTTTTGAAGATCCACTTGCATCCTACGGGTTTTACCCCGTCTGGAACAATGTCCAACGTCCATACTTTGTTGGTGTACATGGACTCCATCTCGGTCCGCATTGCATCCAGCCATTTTACTGAGTCGACGCTCTGAATGGCTTGCTGGAAGCTAGTAGGCTCATCACAATCTAGGATGCAGTCCTCTCTATCCCCGTCAATGAGGAAACCGTAGTACCTCTCGGGCAGATGAGACTGCCTACTACTCCTGCGGAGTGGCATGGGAATGTCTTGTTCTTTCGAACCTTCTGGTTCCTCTAAGCTTTCAGTGATGGTTTGTGGTTCTGGAATTTCTTCCAGTTCTACTGCGTTCCCGCTTATCTGATTTTCTAAAAACTCAGTTTCCAAGAAGCGGGCATGACGAGAAACAAGGACTTTTTGCTCCTCTGCGTAATAGAAGAGATACCCCTTGGAGTTCTTTGGGTATCCCACAAACTTGCACTGTACTGAGCGTGCCTCGAGCTTGTCCGCATGCTGCTTTTTTACAAAAGCTGGACATCCCCATGTCTTAAAGGATTTAAGACAGGGTTTCTTCCCACTCCACATCTGATATGGTGTGGTAGGCACTGTTTTAGTAGGAACTTGGTTCAAGAGATGTGCAGCTGTTTCCAGTGCATAACCCCAGAAAGATCGCGGTAACTCAGCCTTACTCATCATGGACCGTACCATATCCAATAGGGTTCGGTTCCGTCTCTCCGATACACCGTTGTGTTGCGGAGTGTATGGAGGAGTAAGCTGAGAGAGAATTCCATTCTCTTTTAAGTAATTCAGGAATTCGGCACTTAAGTATTCTCCTCCTCGATCCGATCTTAGGATCTTGATACTTTTGCCGGTTTGTTTCTCCACTTCACTCTTATATTCCTGGAACTTTTCAAAGGCCTCGGACTTATGTTTCATCAAGAAGACATAACCGTACCTTGAAAAATCATCCGTAAAAGTAATGAAGTAAGAGTAACCGCTTCGTGCATGTGTAGACATTGGACCGCACACGTCGCTGTGTACGAGTCCCAAGAGCTCGCTCGCTCTTTCTCCGTGTCCAGTGAACGGAGCCTTTGTCATCTTTCCCATGAGACAAGATTCACAAGTGGCATAAGACTGATATTCGAACGGATCCAAGTATCCTTCTTTATGTAACTTAGTCAACCGTGTCTCATTGATGTGACCCAGTCTACAATGCCACAAGAAAGCCTGATTAATATCTGGAGACTTTCTTTTGTGTGTATTCTGGATATTGAAAACCTGTGGTTGGTTTAAAACGTAAATACCGTTGTTTAATGTACCTGACCCAATCAAAACTTGATTAAGGTGAATGTTCACTACATTACTTACAAATGCAAATTCATAACCTTCTTTAGATAATAAAGATACAGAAATGATATTACAGGTTGCATTTGGTACATAATAACAACTACGCAAAACCAAAAAGTGTCCATCTGATAATCCCAGGTGATAGTCCCCCACGGCCTCTGCATCCATGCTAGCACCGTTCGCAACTCTGAGGGTCATGTCACCTGCCTTCAAAACTCTACGCTTTCTCAATGCCTGCAAAGAATTACAGATATGAGATCCTGATCCGGTATCCAATACCCAGGATGTAGAGTTTATTGATAGACAGTTTTCAATAACATACACACCTGAAGCTGAAGCTGCAACTCGCTTCAAATCCTGTGTTCTGGCTTTCCAAGCCTTGCAATCTTGTTTCCAGTGACCAGTTTTGTGACAATAGAAGCATTCTTCCTTCCCCACCATCTTCCCCGCTACTTTTGTTGCTTTACCCTTTCCCTTCGTATCCACTTTACCGACACCGCCTCTTGGTTTGGCGGGGGCTTTCTTCTTCTTGCCCTTGGCTTTCGCCCTGGACCTAGAAGAGGAAGATCCTCCTACAAACAAAGTGGATGTCTCCCTACCCTTCTGTAGGGTGCCCTCAGCAGTCCTCAACATGTTCAGAAGCTCGGCAAGTTCAACCTCCTTTCCTTGCATGTTGAAGTTAAGAATGAACTGGGCGTAAGTGGAAGGAAGGGACTGGAGAATCAAATCGGTATAGAGTTCATTCTCCAACGTGGTCCCGAGGTCCGCGAGCTCCTCTATGTAGCCGATCATCTTAAGCACGTGGTCCGCTACCGATGATCCGACGGCCAACCTTGCCGAAAAAAGCTTCTTCGACACTTCGTATCTAGCGATACGAGACTGCTCCCCATACAGTTCTTTTGTATGGAGAAATATGGACTCTAGGTCCATATTCTCGTGCCTCCTCTGATGTTCGTTGTCCATCGAGGCTAGTACGAGGCATCTGGCCCTCGCGCAATCTATCTCCCATGTCTTACGGATTTCTACATCCGCGACGCTGGAGGTGGGACCTGGGACAGGGGGAGCTTTGGTGGTAAGTATATACCCCAGCTTGTCATAAGTGATATCCATCTTGACATTCCTGAGCCAATCTTTGTAGTTTGGCCCTGTCAATATATTTTTATCTAACAGTAACTTAAGTCCGGTCATGTTGAATGGTCGCTGCAATTAGGAGAGAGAAAAGAAACACTTTAGCATGATGCTCTTGCAAGTTTAGAGTGGTTTTTAGTTTGTCTAAACTGGATGGCTCCCACTGTTTCTCGAATCCCTTCTCAAACCATAAAGAAAAGGATTAGCCGGGATCATTCTCACCGTACAATACTTGCTTAACCGTTCAGCCAGGCCAGTGTTGGTACTTCGAGGGAGGTTTTCCAACGCTTTCGCGAAGTTCCTTAATTAAATAATCTCTTTTCCCTGTGGGCGTAGCCCCGCTAACACCTTTCTAGGCACCTACTAGGTTTATAGCATTGATCGTTAAGTGAGAGTTTTTCCGAGGAGTAGCATATACTCACAGTAGGATCGGGATCCAAATATCATCGCGTGACGAAACTGAAGGAATCCTACCAGAATCACCACACTCCAAATGGTATGCAAATCTAGCAAGTTTCAGTACTTATGAAACTCCCGATGTGGATTTTTGCCCCATGCTCTTATGACCTTGACTAAGGCCAACAAATCATAAGTCACATGTCAAGTTCTACCCGTCGTTATCCAGGTTAATTTGAACCCACCCGTATCCACCCTTGACTATGGCCAACAAGGCAATACGACTGTCTCAAACCAACGCATTCTATCTATGCAACATATGAATACCCACCAGCTACCAAACACTGTGCCTTGACTAAGGCCAACAAACACAGCTTGAATACCGTTGAATATTCATATGAAACGACGGAGGGCTACGGATGGTTTTGGCGAAACCGTGAACGTAGTGAACTTGATATAATCGATGGAACGAGATAGCTTTTAAAAGGAGTGGTTCAAGCTCCGCGTTTAAAAGTTTAGTTTTTGAAAAGAACCGAGTGGTTTTCAAAGTGTTCCAATCGACTTTTACTTGGTTTATTTCTTGCATTAGTTCTTTTAATGCGTCCCATCATTTAATCCTACCATTGCAGAAAACAACCAAAATATGACGTACGCTTATGCCATTCGCATTCGCCACGGGGCCCCGTCATCACCCGTTAGGTTACTTAACTAACGACGGAGCGGGGGCTGGGCTAGCGCGGCTGTAAAACATAAGCAACGCCTAAATAGTTATAATATATAAATATACAGCAATGATAGACATTACAGATCACAGATGAATACATTGGATATACTAGGAATCCGCAATGCGTTCAAGCCTGCAACTCAAAGCGGATTACACGGTCGCGGTGAATAGCCAATACCCCACCCAAGACCCCTACGGGTGAGGCAAACTACCCGCCAAGCACCCGAAGCGAAGCAACCTCCCTCACCACCGTGAGTAGGCCACTCGGCGCTTCGAGATACCCGGTAGTTTGTGCACCCCTCCATGGGTCTATCCTAGGAGCAAAAACAGTAAAAAGAATTATACAATGGCGGCTACAACCCCGACCCGGTTGTGCGGCCATACAAAGAATATTATTACATCAATTTACATGTTACAAATGAATGAAAGAAAAACAACGCTCATCTCACATCCACCCCGGCCATTCACCCGCGACGATCCAATCCATTCATATCCACAAACCAATAACAATCACAGATCATGTATAACCCCGACTAATCGTCTTATAGCGATTAGCCGACGTTCAATACATGCAAGCATTACAGATATAACCGATGTAGTTAAAGTGTAGTGAAGTTCCGAAAAATACGGATTTATAGGCCCCCAAAAGTAAATTTTAGTTCTGGAAAATCTGGGCACATACAATATATCCTAAAAATCCCAAAACCAACAACAACACACACTGCACGAAAAACGATGCAGAGAAGACGACAAACCGCGGCGCTTCCGCGGCACATGCCTACCTTGTGCCGCGGAAGGGCGGCGGTTTGAACGAATCACTGTACCGTTTTTCATGGGTGTTTATACAAAACCCTGAGACGAATTTACAAGTATAAAATTTTTCATTTAGAGCAGAAAAAAATTCAACAGAAACGAGGGTTTTGCAAAAGTTCGGTTTTTGGATTTTCCGGTTTCGAAACTTCGTTACACTTCACTACCTAGCTAGTTTGAGTTTAGTTAGGCTCTGATACCACTGTAAGTCCACGTTGCCCACCCCGGTGCTTACGGGGAGGCGGAAAACATAATAAAAAACGGATTTTTAATGACTTAGGCAACATGGACCTTGCTTGTGAGGATCTTTACTAAACGAAAACTAGCTAAAGTAAACTAACAACTAACTAAGTTGTAGAAAGGTTATACCTTGAGCTCGAACTCCTTCTCTCCTTGCTCGTCGGAATGGTAGAAAGGCCTCACCTTGCTTGTCTTCTTCCGTCAAAGAAGGATCCACCCGAAAGCCTCGACCTTTAGCTTCAACTCCAAGCTAGGAGTAACTAGAGTGCAAGAAATGCTAAGACTTGAACCCTAGAAGTGAGTAGAGAAGATCAAGTGAAGGTTTTTCTCAAGCTTTTTGTTTCTCAACACATGAGAGGGAGAGAGCTTGAGGGAGAGGATGAGCAAGAGAGAGAAAAGATATGATAGAATCAATTATTAGTGAGCCATTCTCACTAATATGTGTGTGATATTTTAATTAATTAATTAGCTAGAAAATTGTCATGGTTTAATCAAGAGGTGACCATTATCATATCATTATTAATGCAAATTGCAAGGATCAAAGAGCATCTTCCAAATGAAATGATCATGGTCAAATTGTCAACTTGGTCAACAAGTCAAAGAAGTCAAGTGGTCAACAACAACAACCATGCACAATAATTAAGCTAATTATTAATTAACAATAACACACACAAAAGCAATGGGGTTAATAAAATGACAATAGTCATTAACCCTAAACAAGGTCCTCTCCCTCAATCTCAAGCAACTGTGCATACGCACCCGCATTCGTGATCCGAGGAACACGAACACAATGAGAAAAACCAATCTCAAATCATATACTAGGATCCGGCTTAAACCAAAGCCCGCTAGTATAAACTGTCCGGACAGCAAACGTGCACAAGTGCGCGGATGCGAACGAACCCTGTCGCAAAACCATGCGACCTCTACTCATTTTGCCTAAAGGCGAATAGCTCTCTGTGTGGGACTCTAAAGACTCGACACTACGCTGGCAGTGGGTTTAACCACAGACCGCAAGCGGCACTAGCTGTACGTAACGGTCCCCAGGTAGATGTCGATAAGAAGACTGACGAGGTGAACCCCATCTGTACTCCTACTGAGCCTGTATGTGACAGTCTCCGTACAGTCCGGTCTGTTCGTCTGATACATCGCATGGCGGGCCTAGGGGGGCGGTGAACGTCAGTCCCCTAATAGCGGTACAAGTCGTGTCGGAGTGTAGCCCAGAACACCCTGAGATAACACTGGAAACCTACCAGTATATCTCGCTTGCCCTGGCCAGGGACTACTCGTGTAATGGCTCTCCTGGACACAGCGCGATGTCAACCCCCAATACCGGGAGAGACGAATCCTGTCTAACCGTCACTGCCTCCAAGTGCTTCGGGACTGCACCCAAAAACTACCTGTTTGCATGACTCCTTCAAGCCGTGGTAGGGTAGTAATCAAAGTGCAGTGGGAACACACTCGAGGCGAAGTGACAGTGTCAAGTCAGCGGACTAAGCTGTACTCATGTCACCTGGGAACTGATAACTGACGATAGGTATATTACCAACCAACAGTTCCCGACGAGTCCTGTCCAGTGTACTCGTAACCTAACGAGCACCCGCATACTATCCCAAGTACGACGTACTAACGGCTGTGGGACAGACCGTCTCCCACACTGGGATGAGAAGCGCATACGCTAGTCTACTCCGGAGTATCGATGCCCTGTCTCGATAGTCCAACGACCAGGGACCTGTATAAGGATGTGCTTATAGATTACCCAGCTCCCACGAGTGCGAGCGCCATCACAACGCTGGTAATCAAGCAAAGATCCTAAGGGCTCTACTAATATGTATACCAGCAATATGCTAAAAGAAACACATGCACATATTAAAGCAGAGACAAACCAAGTAGCATACTACCATTTCGAGCAAGATTGTATATACAACTGTGAATATCCCAAGCTTCCATTAAGTAATATACAAACTAGTATGATACAGTAATGGCCTCTAGGGCATATACACTAACAGTATCCATATGTTCCTTTTGAAATTTTGATATTCTTATATCATCCATGTTTATCAATCCCATCTTTTTGTTTCTTTAGCATGTGATATTTAACGTACGGATTTATACAGCTATTCACCTGTGTTAGTTATATTTTTAGATTAATTTTTGAGCTGCTATAGTTGTTGTGCCACGGCAGCGCCCCGGCCGTCTACTCGAGGCCAAAATGCGGAATCAAAAATTTTCTTAACTTTAAACCGGCGCTACCGCGGAAAATAAACCCGGATCGTAACCATTAACCTAATCCTAGCTATCAAGAGAATGGGGAAGAGATATACCAAGCGATCCGTGTCCTTCGGTCTTCGTCTCCACTCCGATCTCCCGCGGAATCTCCGTCCGTCACCTCCTCGTCGGAAAGGGCACCACGTAGCCGAATTATTTTACGGGCTCCCACCTCTTGACCGAGGCAACTTGAGCGCGAAGTTGGCAAGCCGACGCGTCCAAGAGTGCTGTAGGTGTAGTGTAGTAGCTTGTCTCTTTGGGGTTAAGTTGCCTTTGGTGATGGAGGAATGAACAAGATATGAACTTGGGAATTTTGGTGGCAAGCTAAAATGTGATGAATCATTTTCCTTCACAAAAATGAAAGCTCTCTCCTCTCACCTCTAATGTGGCCGGCCCTCATGCAAAATGGTGGAGGGAAGCAAAAGAAAAAGCACAAGGGAGGTGAGTGTAGGAAAAGGCAAAAGGTGACCACAACCAAAAATGATGATAACAAAGTCATCTCAATATCTAATCCATTCTAATCTCATTAATGCAAGAAATGATCACAAGAAAAGAATGGAATCAAAAGATGCTATCATAAAGCCACAAATGCAAGAAACCCCCTCCAAATAGGTAATTTGCAAAACTGCAAATAACCCCCTCCATCGGAAAGTCCGGCCGCGAAGGAACAAAGGAAAACCGGCCGGAACGGAATGCAAACTGGCAACTTCAGAAAATTGATCCCGTAATAAATTACAGGAAAACCCCGCAAGTGCATATACATGCCCGTATTTGTATTCCCATTGAATACAAATGCAAAGAGACAAAATCTACACTGTCTAATACTAGGATCCGGCTTAAACCAAAGCCTGCAAGTAAAATCCGTTCGATCACGATCCGTGCAATACCGTACGTATCTGATCGAACCCTGCCATATCTCCATACGGCCTCTACAGCGTTTCGCCCGAAACCTGAGTAACTGTGTGTAGTGGACTCTAAACACTCGTCAATACTATGGCTGTGGATTTAACCACTAGCACGTCAGAGGTATTAGCCATACGTGACGGGCTACCAGCTATTGACCAAAAGGGACGTCGATGAGCGAACTCATCCTGACACCCTTACTGAGCCTGTCAGTGACAATATCCGTACAGTCCGGTCCGTTCGTCTATGAGCATCGCATGGCGGGCCTAGGGGGTTGGTAAAAGTCAGACCCCCAAAAGCGGTACAAGTCGTGTCGGAGTGAAGCCCAGAACACCCTGAGATACTATTGGAATACCTACCAGTAAATCTCCTGCCTTGGCCGAGGGCTTTGTGTAATGGCTCTCCTAGACACAGCGTGACCTCACCCCCAATACCGGGAGAGACGAACCCCTGCAGATCCGCTCACTGCCTCCATGTGGCTCGGGACTGTACCCAACTAAAACCTGTTTGCACGACTCCTTTGAGCCGTGGTAGGGTAGTAATCAAAGTACAGTGGGAACTCACACGAGACAAATGACGATCTCAGGTCGATGAACTAACCTGTACACATGTCACCAGGGAACTGCTATCTGACGTCAGGTATAATACCGACTAGCAAGTTCCCGGCGAGTCCTGTCCGGTGTACTCATAACCCTATAAGCACCTGTATACATCTTAGGTGAACCAACTGACACCAATGGCTTGTGAGACCGGCCACCGCCCCTCGTCGGGGTCTCGACTGTATACACTAGTCTACTAATGGAGTATCGATGCCCAGTCTCGAAACTCCCACGACTAGGGACCATTTAAGGATGTGCTTATAGACTACCAGCTCCCACATATATGATCGCCCTCATACTGCTGGCAGTCAAGCAAGAATCCTAGGGGCTCTATCAACGTGTAATAGCGACCTGTCAGGTCACCTAAAGCAGTACACGATGATAGAGATAAACCAGATAGCATACTATCATCTTGAGTAAGACTGTCCTACTGGGATAGGTCCTCCCTCAATCATTGCAATCACATGCCTGTGATCCAATAATTGACTCTGAGGGCACTACCTCCAACAATCTCCCACTTGCACTCAAGACTAATTATTGCGATGTCGCATACTCACAGCCCGTGTGATACCGAACACCCAACTCCTCTACTAGTCAGTCTCACAAAGCTCGTTTGCAAAACTATTGCGTTTGAGGAATAGCCTCAGTGAGTGGATCCGCTTTGATGTTTCTTTCTATGTCTCTCTATATCTCAAGTTCGCAGAGAAAACCATCTCCCGAAATGAGCAATACCTGTCTTAGAATATGATTGGATGTCTGATGGGACCTAGCTCATAAATGAACTCCAAATCCAAACTTCTTAGACTGTATCGTCAACTGAACTTAATCAGTATCCTGCGCCATGCCTCCCTCAGTATCCGCCTAGACCAGCTGTCCAAACTACTACCCCTCGTCAGAGGGAAAACTAAAACTCTGACAGCCACTCTGTCATCCATGTCACTTTGGGAGCCTGGAATGATAACTGTCTCCCAAAGGAGGCTGCCGTTATCATATCTCTAGAATATCCACTTATGTTCTAAAACTGCTTCCGATCGTTTCTCCAGTATTGGATTAATATCCTATGTGGAGAAACCGCTGTGTGACAACCAAAGTATAACCGACCGTAGTATATGAATTTCACTTCCTACTCTGTGTACGTCATCCAAATACCAGGACATCACACCCTACTACCTTCTTAACAGATCCATCCCCTATTCTGATGAAGTCAAACCTATGACTGTCACATCAGAAATAGATGATCTATCTCCGCTATATCCGCTTTAGTCTATAAATAGACATGGGCCACCTGTCCACTATGCTTCCGCTGCTCCCACTGACTACGACAACCCTCTGGCAGAGTCATATACACGTACGCTTCTAAAGCCAGTTTAGAATGACGCTATACTCATCCTCCTGCCGGGTCTCACAGTCTGGAGCAACAGCAATGGAAAGTCTGGGTAAACAAGAACCTCCCTGTCACCGTCCTTGAGGCTACCGGAGTACCTCTCGGGTGCCTGAGGTTACCCACCATATCTGCAGAGTGGCCAATGGAATGTCAAACCAGATTGAATCTTTAGGTTCTTATCAAATCTTCAGTAATCGTTTGCGGTTCTGGAATCACTTCCAGTTCTACCATACTCCCACTACTGTTTTCTGAAAAAAATCCATTTTTATTTAAAACTGTGACGAGTTAAGAACAATATCACTATTGATCTTCCAGATGGTAGAAAGTCAACCCTCGTCATAGCCCGGGTCAACCCACAAACAGCCATTACAAAAACGTGCCTTGAGTTATCCGGAGTCTGGTTTTAAGCATAAGCCGGACAACTTCCCGTACCTTAACATCGTTAAGATATGAACTGTTCTATATCCAATATAGAAATAGAGGCACTGATTTAATTGAACCAGATTCAAATCATGCAGCTATCTCTAGCACATGTCAACTAAATGGAGAGAGGCCGATCAGCGTTACTCAACTTAGGAATGCTTCCAATTATGAGTAACCTGAAAGAGAAGCTAGTTCTCTTAATCATTACTGTCAACTGAATACCATTCACAAGTATCTACATCTTCGATCACCTTGAAGAATCCCGATACTTGCAACTCCTGGTTCTCCACTTTACTCTTATACCTATAACTTCTCAAAACTCAGAACCTGCATTTCTACGAAACACATGTCTAAGAACTAGAGAAGTCACAAGTAAACAGAATATAGTACGAGTACCAACCCCTCTATCCTAATGGACACTGGACAACATACAATACTCTGTATAAGTCCCCTAAGTCTAATAACTCATTCCCTGTGTGTCGTAGGTTGAAAACTGTACTATGGTTATGAAGAATTACACCGCTGTTCAATGCTCCTTACCTAACCATCCACTGATATAGGTAAATGTCATAGACATAATTTTAAAAAGCTATATCTCACTCTATAAAAATAGACGTACAGATATATCAATTTGAAATTGGTGCACGGCAACGGATATTCAAAACCAAATATTTGCCGTCCGGCAAACAACCCAGGTGATTTCGTCAAATATCACCAATTACAACGAATCCCGATATAATGAGGATGATCACCCAATTCCCAATAAATTACTCCCACTCATCATCTGTAAAACCATACAGATGTGAGAATCATACCTGGTAAATACATACCCTGGAGCAAGTCTTAATTGGGAAATCAGTTTTCTATTAACAGTACACAGTGAAACTGAAACATTGAAATGTTTCGTAGGGGTATCCGGGTATTCCTAGTAATGCCTCTTCCATTATCCAGATTCACAACTGTAACCGTATATTTATTTGCCACCTCACCAAATCCCTTTATATGTCTTTAGTCGTTACCTTCTACACACCCCTTTAGGCCAAATGGTTTTCTTCCTTCCCTACCGTTCGGCACCAGCCTATGGTTTGGAAGAAAACTATCCAATAAGCATAATGGGTGTACTGTCGTAATCCTAGGAGCACTCGCAACACGAGAGAAGGTAAAGATAAAAGACACCTGAATAAACCTTATTCCTATTTCTCCTGAACCAGAATCCATCCCCGAACTGGAACGAGTTCCTTTCGAGTTCGTATATAACCATACGATGGAGTATTCAATAAACTGTGGATCTTCGTAGTGATACGGAATGTCCTGGAGAAAAACAAAGGTGAAGTGGGAGTGGTAATGAAATACTTGGTTTGGTCGTGAATAGCAGTCGCAATTTACTTTGCCCTCCTTCTAATCCCTTTCTTTGTCTTAACTTAATACCTTCTGTACACCGTTTAGGCTAATTGGTTTTCTTCATTCCCTACCGGTCGGCACCTGCCTATGGTTTGGAAGAAGACTATCCAATTTGCGTAATAGGTGTACTGTCCTAATCCAAGGAGCACTCGCAACCTGAGAGAAGGTAAAAGGAAAAGACAACTGAATAGTCCTATTCGTTTTCTCCAGAACCGGAAACCATCCTCGAAAAAATTCCTTCGAGTTCGTATATAACCATACGATGGTTTTATCCAATGGAAGTGGATGTTCGTAGTAATACGGGGTGTCCTGGAGAAAATGGTAAAAGTAGGAGTGGCAATGAGGTTTGCAACTCTGACAATCCAAAAGCCAGTGTATAAGAAGGTTCGGTTAATTTTGGTCACTGAGTCATAGTCAAGGGTCGGATCATGGTCGCTGCCAAAGAGAGAGAGAAAAGAAACACTCAGCGTGCACTCTAACCTAGATCAGAATGGTTATCACTTTATCTAATCAGGAAACCTCCCACTGAAACCTCAAATTCTCCTTCGAACCTGAAAGAAGAACTAGTCGGGATAACCCAAGGAGTAAACCAACTCATCAGTGGGAATCGGGATCCAACTATCATCGCACGATAACGTGACGGAATCTACTCACGTCACCACACTCCAGAAGGTATGCGCAAGCCTGGCAAGTTTCAGTTTCTTTAGAAACTCCCAATGTGAATTTTTACCCCTAGGACCCAAGTGACCTTGACGGAGTCAACAAATCAAAGAGTCCTAGTCAAGTTCAACCCGTCATTCTCTGGATTGCATTAAACCCACCCGTACGTGCCCTTGACGGAGTCAACAAGGCCGCACGACTATCCTAACCAATCCCATTTATGCTACAAACAAGCACCACTTAGCTACCGTACACTACGCCTTGACGGAGTCAACAAACGCAGCACGAATACTAAATAATACCCGTAAGACATGACGGAGGGCTACGAATGGTTTTTGGCGAAAAACCTTTAACGTAATGAACTTGATATCGTTGAAGGAACTGCATAACTTTTTATAAAAATATAGTGACGAAAACCTTTGCTAAAGAGGTCACTCCCGGTGAAGGGATCTCGGCTCTTTCCCCGTAGAATGAGGTGCAGGATATTCCAACTGAATACCACGATGCAAAGCAAAAAGTAATCGGCTATAGTGAAGTTATTACCCTGACGCAAACTTCTATCCAAGGGGTCACTCCCGGTGAAGGGATCTCGGCCTTTGCCTCGTCGACTGAGGTGCTGGATATTCATAACCGAATACCACTGTGCAAAACAAAAGAGAACGCCCTTGCAATAACAGCTTTTTGAAAAATTGTTCCAACAACATCTGAATAGGTTTGTTTAGTTTGCATTGATCCAAATCAACACAGTCCCATCAATTGATCACACCACAAAAGAACGAAAATACGATGTACGTATATGCCATCCGCATTCGCCACTGGGTCCCGTTATCACCCGTTAGGTTACTTAACTAACGACAGAGCGGGGACTGGACTAGCGCGGATGCAAAACATATACAACATCTTACTAGTATATATATCAATATATAATATTCGCTCAAGGCGTGATAAAATGCAACATCACAGAAATATAACCAGCATCACAGAACAATACAGATATCTGGGATCCCCGGGTTTCATAGAGCCACTACTGAAACCCGACGTTCCCCTGGTCGTGCGGATAGCCTGTGCAATGAAATCCTAGACCCCTACGGGCGCGGCAAGTTACCCGCCAAAACCTGAAGCGAGGCAGCCCCCTTCAGCAACGTGAATGGACCACCCAGCACTTCACGGAATCCGGTAACTTGGGCACCCCTCCTGGGTCAACCTATACCCCCTACGAGTGCGGCGAATAGCCCGCCAATTCTAGAGTAAAGCCCCCTCCGTCTCAATGCCATGAGATGCGGGCCCGTTGCCCTCTAGAACCCGGCTATCCGTGCACCCCTCCTTGGGATAATCCTAGTACAGAAAGTAAAATATACATACAACGGGTACATCGACCTCGACCCGGTCGTGCCCCAAAAGAATAATACAAACAGGCAGTGACGGCAGTCCACATGTCGGACGCTCGCCCCGCAATATCAAATGTACATATAAAACAAAACTGTACTAACATTGCATCCAGGCTATCCCCACGACCGATCCGCAACATCACAGCACAACACAGAATATCAACGTGAATGTCACGTTCGCAAATCCGTCTAACCGGGCTATAGCAGTTAGACAGGATTTACCGATCGAGTGACATTCACGGTCGCAGATATAATGTAAATACTATGAACTAACATATTTAAAATTTTCGATCGATCAAATTTTACCAAGTGGGCCCCAAGCACTACTGTAGCACTCACAGAAAATCTGGGCCCAAAAAGAATATTCCAAAACCCTTATTTTCAAGTCAGGAGCATTCTGTAAAATTTTGGTACACTGAACAGTGAAAGTAGCGGCGGAACCGCGGCCCAAGCATGGGTTTGGCCGCGGTTCCGCGGTGGGGTAGTGAGATCACGAGACCAAATTTTTACAGAAGGCTTAGAATTCCCTGCACATCATTCTTCAATAACTTGAAAAAATTTTGGAGCCAAAAAAAATTCGACAGAAACTGATGCACATGAAAAATACGGTTTTGGAATATTTGTTCGATCGAAGCTTTAAACATACTAAAGCAAGCTAGACTAGGTTAATGGCGTGGCTCTGATACCATGTTGTGCCACGGCAGCGCCCCGGCCGTCTACTCGAGGCCAAAATGCGGAATCAAAAATTTTCTTAACTTTAAACCGGCGCTACCGCGGACAATAAACCCGGATCGTAACCATTAACCTAATCCTAGCTATCAAGAGAATGGGGAAGAGATATACCAAGCGATCCGTGTCCTTCGGTCTTCGTCTCCACTCCGATCTCCCGCGGAATCTCCGTCCGTCACCTCCTCGTCGGAAAGGGCACCACGCAGCCGAATTCTTTTACGGGCTCCCACCTCTTGACCGAGGCAACTCGAGCGCGAAGTTGGCAAGCCGACGCGTCCAAGAGTGCTGTAAGTGTAGTGTAGTAGCTTGTCTCTTTGGGGTTAAGTTGCCTTTGGTGATGGAGGAATGAACAAGATATGAACTTGGGAATTTTGGTGGCAAGCTAAAATGTGATGAATCATTTTCCTTCACAAAAAATGAAAGCTCTCTCCTCTCACCTCTAATGTGGCCGGCCCTCATGCAAAATGGTGGAGGGAAGCAAAAGAAAAAGCACAAGGGAGGTGAGTATAGGAAAAGGCAAAAGGTGACCACAACCAAAAATGATGATAACAAAGTCATCTCAATATCTAATCCATTCTAATCTCATTAATGCAAGAAATGATCACAAGAAAAGAATGGAATCAAAAGATGCTATCATAAAGCCACAAATGCAAGAAACCCCCTCCACATAGGTAATTTGCAAAACTGCAAATAACCCCCTCCATCGGAAAGTCCGGCCGCGAAGGAACAAAGGAAAACCGGCCGGAACGAAATGCAAACTGGCAACTTCAGAAAACTGATCCCGTAATAAATTACAGGAAACCCCCGCAACTGCATATACATGCCCGCATTTGTATTCCCACTAAATACAAATGCAAAGAGACAAAATCTACACTGTCTAATACTAGGATCCCGCTTAAACCAAAGCCCGCTAGTAAAATCCGTTCGATCACGATCCGTGCAATACCGCACGTATCTGATCGAACCCTGCCATATCTCCATACGGCCTCTACAGCGTTTCGCCCGAAACCTGAGTAACTGTGTGTGGTGGACTCTAAACACTCGTCAATACTATGGCTGTGGATTTAACCACTAGCACGTCAGAGGTATTAGCCATACGTGATGGGCTACCAGCTATTGACCAAAAGGGACGTCGATGAGCGAACTCATCCTGACACCCTTACTGAGCCTGTCAGTGACAATATCCGTACAGTCCGGTCCGTTCGTCTATGAGCATCGCATGGCGAGCCTAGGGGGTTGGTAAAAGTCAGACTCCCAAAAGCGGTACAAGTCGTGTCGGAGTGAAGCCCAGAACACCCTGAGATACTACTGGAATACCTACCAGTAAATCTCCTGTCTCGGCCGAGGGCTTTGTGTAATGGCTCTCCTAGACACAGCGCGACCTCACCCCCAATACCGGGAGAGACGAACCCCTGCAGATCCGCTCACTGCCTCCATGTGGCTCGGGACTGTACCCAACTAAAACCTGTTTGCACGACTCCTTTGAGCCGTGGTAGGGTAGTAATCAAAGTACAGTGGGAACTCACACGAGACAAATGACGATCTCAGGTCGATGAACTAACATGTACACATGTCACCAGGGAACTGCTATCTGACGTCAGGTATAATACCAACTAGCAAGTTCCCGGCGAGTCCTATCCGGTGTACTCATAATCCAATGAGCACCTGTATACATCTTAGGTGAACCAACTGACACCAATGGCTTGTGAGACCGGCCACCGCCCCTCGTCGGGGTCTCGACTGTATACACTAGTCTACTAATGGAGTATCGATGCCCAGTCTCGAAACTCCCACAACTAGGGACCATTTAAGGATGTGCTTATAGACTACCAGCTCCCACATATATGATCGCTCTCATACTGCTGGCAGTCAAGCAAGAATCCTAGGGGCTCTATCAACGTGTAATAGCGACCTGTCAGGTCACCTAAAGCAGTACACAATGATAGAGATAAACCAGATAGCATACTATCATCTTGAGTAAGACTGTCCTACTGGGATAGGTCCTCTCTCAATCATTGCAATCACGTGCCTGTGATCCAATAATTGACTCTGAAGGCACTACCTCCAACAATAGCTGATGTCGGTGGTAATAGCGTATATGAAGGGAGTATATCCTCCTTCTAAATATACGTGTTTGCCGCCAGTCGCGTACTATACCCCGTATTTAGTTGTGGGTCCACTATTTCCCATATTCCGGGATATAGGTTGTAACAGAGCTGCTTCACTTTGACATTAAATGTGAAGCTAAAGTTTGAATTGGATTCTTTCGGGTGGATTATCTTCGGCGTGGAAGATCAGCTTGCAGGTTTATTCCCGGCGACTTCGGAGCCTTGTTAGAGTCCTTGAAGTGGTGTAGTGGTTTTCCGTAATTGGACGGATACGCTACAAAGGTAGCTAAACCCCTTAACCTTGTATGTTATGTTTGCTAGTTTTGTATTTAGAATCGATTCTAGGGTATTGGTCGCTAGTGCTTACTTAAAAGTTTTTGTTTTCGCTTCCGCCTTCGCTGCGAGTCTTACTGCACAACCACTGGAGACCTTACAGTTAAGGCCGCTGCCGGGCGAGGATTTGATAATTTTTCTACTTGACACGAAAATTAAAACCTAAATCCAAAACCCGCTTGAACCCGATAGGTTTATAATACGTTAAACCCTAACCCGCAATTTTGGGTTTCGGGCATGTTTCGGCCGGCGGGTCGGATTTTGCGAGTTTTTCAGGCTGTGCCGATTATAATTTATCAAAAAAAATAAATAAATATGATATTTGAGTATGTTCCGTCAAATATATATACACAAAATTTATACTTTGATAAAACTATATAAATTATATGTGATAGATTTATAAACTGCACTTAAAAATTGCACTAATTACATATCTACAATGATCACGATAGATATTTTGTGATATTTAGAATTAGATGTCTCTGTATTATGTTGAGTTGGATCGGATATAGAAAGCGAGTTTGATTTGGGCCGGGTTTAGAGTTCAGATGGACAGATTTAATACTAAACCCATACTCAACCCGAAAGTTTTTTTAATCTAATTTTCAAACCGCCCAATCGGGTTCGGCGGGTATTGGATGTCTAAAAAACCCGGAAAAACCGGGTCGGGTCAGGTCAGGTCAGGTTAGGGTCAAGTACAACCCAACTTCAACCCTGAGCATAAAGGGCAATTTTGCAAAAGATAAGTTGATGTTCTGAAATGGTAAAAAAGAAGGACGTTATATATAGAAAATTTAACCTCTATGACCTTGCACGCGCGTCTAATAAATAGAAATTACAGAAATCGCTGATAAATTCCCATCGAAACCCTAAAACCCTAAACAAAATCTCAAAACCCTAGAAACCCTAACGCCGATTTCTTCTTTCTTTCTCCAATTTCCCCAATGGCGGCCGCTTCTCTTGACGAGACGAAGGCGAACGCTGTCCTTCGCCAGGTCAACAATCTTAAAGCCCTAACCCCTTTCTCGTCCCCTTTCTAATAAAGTTGACGTTTTTATTTTGCAGGTGGAGTTCTATTTCTGCGACAGCAATCTCCCCAAAGACAAGTTCTTGAGGAAAACAGTCGAGGAGAGCGAGGATGGATGTATGCTTACCTCAAAATCCAATCTTTTGCTGTAAATTTCTGATTTTTATTATATGATCTTGATTGGGTGTTTTGATTTAGTGGTGAGCCTGGCTTTGATATGCTCGTTTAATCGGATGAGAGAGCATCTTGGGTCAGGTAAGTTGAAGCCGGATGAAGTGCCGGAAGAGACGGTGTTGGCTGTGGCAGAGGTACTAAAGAAGTCGGATGTTCTGAAAGTTTCTGAAGATGGTGGGTTTCTGTTCTTAAATTTCTTTTTAATTGTTAAGACAAAAATAGAAGTATATGCTAATGCCGAATTCAATTGGTTTTGATTGATAGATCATTATTAAATTATATGTTCTATGTTGGCAACTACTTATTTGACAATATTAATAGAGATCTCTTGCTTCACCTTTTCATCTAGGACTACAACTGATAAGGCTTTTGTGATTTGATTTTAGTGAGCATGCACTTAGTAGCCAAGTTCAGCAATTTAAAGTATTTGTGAAAGTATTTTGTACAGCATCATAACCTGATGCTCAATCAATCTTTGTAAAAAAGATAACCTTAGTTCTTCTAGTGATGCATATAATAGGTTCCATATTGAATTACATAAGGTAATGGTCTTGTTCCGCGCTCGATATGGCTTTTGAGTTTAGTGGTAAGTTGCATGGGCCGCGGAATGATTTTTTTATTATTTGGGAGCCAAATTTCTTGTGACAAGTTTTAAATCTTGTGGTCATTAGTTATTACAACTCTGAAACATGACATAAACTTAATTGCATATTAACATTGCAATTGAGAAGCCATAGCTTAATAAGGATATCCATAAATGTTTTTGACAAATTTGGACATATAGCATTTCGTTATAATAAGATATCACACACATTTAGTTTGAAGTCATGGTTTTCACTCTTTCATTGAGTATAATTCATCGATAGTCATATCTATAGAAGATTTTTGACAACTTTTTAATCAAGTAATTAATGAGAAAAATATCATCTAGTCAGTTGCAATAGCTTGTTTTAACACTCTTTATAAAAGAAGAAGCTTGCTTGGTTATTGTTGTTTGACAGGAAGAGTTACTCACCAAGCCAATATATTAATTAAAGGGCAAACTTTTAACTTTCTAGTTTTGATCAATTCTCTACATAAAGCACTAGACAAATTTTATAGACCAGATGATAAGTATATCATGCTCATAATGCTGCAATTGATATTTTGAGTGGATCCTTTCTTACTCAAAGAAATAGCAGATAGAACTTTCCAATAACAATGCATACACCATCACCTTGATCGACTTGAAACCATTTTTTTAATCTCTTGTTATTTAACCCTAAACATTGCGGCTGTTGGTGTTAGCAGAGGCAAATGACCCCCTAGCCCAAGAGGAATAGTTTGTATGGCATGCCCATTCTAATAAGATCACAAGTTCAATGCATGCAAACAAACCAAGGGGGAGAAATTGAAGCCAGGAGGAATAAATTTAACCCGCTCATAAAAAAAGGACCAAAAAATACAAGACTCTTGGTGCATTTTAGGTTTAGAAATAGTGACTGAAGTACTGCTAGTAAGACCAATAGAAGCCAAAAAAGCCAATAAATGGTACAATGGGAGAGTTGAACTGGAAAGTACAATTGGAGTTTTGTGGCGGCATAGAAAGTCTATTCTAGCAAACTATATCGACCGACTTTGAGTTTTTATGTTTCTAATGTATGTTTATATGGGCGTGGTATGATTTTTTTTCCTTGCTGGACCAGAGGGAGCCTTGGTCCTCCCTCCCTCAGCTTCCTCCGCTTCTTGTAGCTAGGCTCTGTGTTTTAGCAAGAGACTTATTTTTATTAGAAGTCTCATCTATGGTGTTATTATTGCAGGGAAGAGAATTGGTAGAAACAGTGAACTGTCGATGCCCGAAGAGATAAAGGAGCAAGTAGATTCGAGAACAATTGCTGCATCCCCTTTGCCATATGATATTATGATAGAGGACATGGAATCCTTTTTTGGTCAACATGGGAAGGTATTGCCACACATGATCGTTAGATTTAGTATAGACAATATCTATCGTAGATAAACAACATTTAGTTTCTTCCTATTTTACATTGAATATTATGTTGTTCTTTCCACACCAACACTCATGTGTGCATGTCTATCATTTTAGTTATTCTTGTCGATTTGTAGTTATATTATTTTATTATAGAATTACTTCTATTTCCTTAAGTTCCATATATATGGATCATGGAGAAGTTATTAGTTATTTGTAATGAGAGTCGAAGGATATCTGTGGCACCAGTGTGAGGTTGAAACTTCTAGCTGTGGATGCTTTGACATTTCCTGCCTTCCTGTCTCTAATTTCTTGACCTATTTTTTCTGTAGAGATTATATTCGATGATGGGATATTGGGAAAATGTTTTTTTTGGCCTTGTCTCTCTAATTGACACTATCAGTCTAGTCAACTGAGAGAATTAAAAACGAGCAAGTATGAAGCAATTATACATTATTAGGGCAACTAAAATGATGAATCTTTGTGCATATAATTTCAAACAGATGATTCAAATTCATCAAATGATTATGAATTAAACATGAAGTCTTAAGCATGATAAGCATCGGGTGATATACATTTCATTAGATGATTTGAAGCATTTAAATTCACACATGAAATTGGGGTTAGATTATGCTACTGTAGTAGTATAAATAATGTTAATTGAAGAATTTAAACTAAGGTCACCAACATATTTACTGAAAACAGTAACACCTAGTTTTTTTGTTATCAGACTGACCGTGGAACTTTCTTGATTCGAAACACTAAATTTGGTGTTTCCAAAGAACAATCAAGTTTGTTTGCTAATTAATAGCCATATGATTAGAATTTTGAGTGTTGAATGGCTTTATATAGTATGTAATATGGGTGGCCTCATATTTATTTGTCAATAACTTAGTAGAGAAATTGAGATGTTATGCAAGTAATTATTTAGTAAAAAGTTTACCATGATTTTACAAGTCAAATTAAATTTAGACCTGCGCATGCGCGCACGCCCATATATATTACAGTGGTATGAAAAATTAGCTATAATATATATCCTTTTTAGTTCTACCCGACACTGTATAAACCTACCCCTGCTGTACATTGTTCCATACCTAGTAACCTGCCAAGTAACCGTTAAGTCATTCCACGTACTATGTACGTTCTGCTTTTTGTACAACCTTGGTCAGCAATACTGATAAATTTTTTTATTGCTCGTCATGCTCTTGACTTTGAGATCAAGAATCAACAGTTGATTTTTTGCAGCCTGTTAACATACAAATCTAGACATTAGCTTTTACTCGCTGGAAATACAGAATATAAATATCTATACTGTCATGGGGCTGAAAAGGGTTTCTCCTCTATTCTAGAATGCTAGGGACGGGTCTAGTTACTTGCAGCAGTTTTCCAGATGAAGGATGTTGCTGGGTTGGTCAAGTCTGCAGCTAAACGGTTCAAAATAACTAGGTTACTAGGGTTCAAACTAATATAGGAAATTTGGGATGTGGTAGATAGAGCTAAAGTGCTTATTTGAAACACATGCTCACCAATTTCTGAATCATAATCTTAGTTATTATATTTTTTTTAAATGAGAAATTTAGCTGGCATGTAGTGTTGCAAATTGATAAGTGGGGATGTGGGGATGGAACAGAGCAAATAATGCAATAAAAAATATTGAAATAAAATGCAGAACCTATTTTTGTTTCATTATCAACTTTTCACTGATGGTGGAAAGAGGGAGGTCCAAAAACAACAATGTCATTACTTAATGATGCTATAACTTTTTAGAAACATCACTTTCATCTGCCAAATAAAAAAATGCTAGAATGCTCGTCTTTCTAGCACTTTCCTCCCATCTTCTCCGTGAAATTCATGGCTTAAAACTTATTGTTTGAGTTTATATGTCGAAGTACTGCCCCCGGTTATCTGGTTCTAAGTTATCAAAGTTTAAGTTAGCCTAGTTTGAGTTGTCAAATAAAAAAATATTGTCTAGAACTATTATCATTGCGGTTTATGCAAAATATCCTCTAAGAGTATGTAGTACCCAAAAGAATAAGAAGAAGTTTCAGGAATAGTTAATGTAATTTTCATTTAGGGGTTGCTCACTGACAAAGTGGCAAGGAGGTTCCAGAAACTACACACTTTCTCACCCGTCTTCATTTTGGCAGATGGAAAGTGTTGTTTTGATAAGTCATCCACCAGGGACAACCATTTTATTTTAGCAATTTTTTTCTAAATAATGACCTGCGTGCTTTTACATATTTGGGGTTGGAGAGCTAATGAGCAGTGGAGTGGCTGGCTCTGGTAGTTTTAAAGTCTGTAAGTGTACGATCTCTAGTTTTATCCTTCTATTTTTTTCAAGACCGACACTTCTTACGCCAACCTGACTTCTCAAACCCCTCATTTGATATGAATTTCTTCTCACTTTCCCATTTTTATACTTCGGTTGCAACTTGCAACTGCCGAACAATCCTGTGAGCAATAGCGAAAGGGTTTCTTAGTTGACCTCCATTAATCTACTTATTCTACTTTCTAACAGATTCCTCACCAACCTGCATTTAAACACCACAAACCTTCTTAGATTACAAAATTTACATGTTTTAACTTATAAAGAAAATCATTGTGGAATCCAACGATAACACCTTTACATTATATGCTCACATAACCGTCTACTTATTACTGTATCCAAAGTCATATTTATAGGATATAGACTAAAATCCAACCACGGAGTAAGAACATTTATACTGTGATATTCTCTCGCAGTCGCATAATTTGGCCTGTTTATATCTGTGAATATTTCCCTTTGCAAATTTGTCAATCTAAAACGTTTTTATACCACCTTAGATAGAGAAAAACATTTTTGCAGAAAGAAATAGAATTTTCCAAATTTATGCATGTTGAAGCTGTTAGTTAATACCTGGATTATTGTCTTGACATTCTCTTGCAAATGCCTGCAGGTGAACAGTGTGAGATTGCCACGTCTTATTGGTGATAAGAGACAATTTTGTGGCACAACATTGATTGAGTACTCAGAAGAGGAAAGTGCCAAAGAGGTTTTGAGCAAAAGTTTAATTTATGCTGGTGCTGAGCTAGAGATAAAATCCAAGTACACACAAAATACACTTTGACTTATTCTTTGATTAATCATCATATTGTTTGTAATATTGGATGTGAATTGCATGCCTTCTATCCCCTGTTATGCATCCTTTTCTTTAAACCTTTTTTAATTTTTTTTTTGTTTATAATATCAATGATAATTTGTGCACAAACAGTAGAATTTTGCTTTCTAGACAAAGAATATCTCATATATTGTCTGATGTTGCAAATATTGATGTTATCAATTTAATCTTGCCTTTTTTGATGATCTGTATTTTCATAGATTTTTAACCTTAGTTGGATTGAATAATTATTTTTCCAGTATTGGAAAATGTGTGGCATCAGTAAGATACTTTCAATTATTGACGCATAATAGCGACTGTACAATGCAGAAAGGAATTTGATGCCGAGAGAGATAACAGGTGGAAAGAATATGAAAAAACTCGACCTAATAAGGATGGGTCAAATGGAAGGTAGATGCAGTTTCTTTCATATATTTTTATTATTCTCACCAAATTCATTGCATGAAATGATTTACTCATTAAACCCCCTTATATATTTTATGTTTTAGCTATCCTAAGGGATTAATTGTTTCATTTAAGCTGAAGAGCATTCATGCTGAAGGATGTATAGAACAAAATGATTCGGAGGTGATTAAACCTGATGAAGTCGCAAATTCCGAGGAAAATGCAAGTGAGGCTGGTGAAAAGAAAACATCAGAACATATTAATGACAATGAGGGGAAATCTGCTGATGATTTTGAAAAGGTTGATAAAGATAATACTGAAAAGACGAATGCAAAGGCTGTTTCTGTTGATGTTAAGGCTAGTGGAGAGGAGAAGAACAATGTCTCGGTTAATGACAAGAACGTTGTTACTCGTGAAGATCTAAAATCAATTTTTCAGAAGTTTGGAAATGTTAAGGTATTTTACAGCTTCATTATATATTACTTTGGTTATTAGTTTAAGTTTTGTGTTTAATGTCTTTAAACATATCAATCACTAACAGTAACTGTGTCCACTTGAAAAGACACTTTTTACTTTCATATGAGAAATACCGAAACGATCATATTCTCTAATGGAAGCGATTAAAGTAATAAGAAATTGTAATAGTGGAATATTAGCAATAAATACTTTGAATTAATAAATTCAGGATAATATAGAATTCTCTTAATATTATATTTGGAAATGTTTCTTTAGTTCTTCATGGACTGATTTGTTTAAACAACCGCATAAATTTCTTCTTTTTTTGTTGATCAAAACGAAGGCAAACACCCAAACTTTGCATTTCAACACTTTTTGATTGTACTTATCAAAATTCAGCAAAGAACTTAGTTATTTTAGCGCGATTTCAGCAGTTTCCACAAAAGAAACATGACTTTAGCATTTCCCTACCTATATTTAACATAATTTGAGCAATAACAATATAATTTCGGTAGTTTCCTAACTATGCTTTAACATAATTTTAACAAAATCATATAATTTTAGCATTTTCCAAACAACTTCAATAAAAATACTTTATATATTTCATATAGAATTTATATTAAGCTGCAAAATTGAGTAAAATAAGAAAAGTCAATAAATCAAGAAAGTTATAAAAAGTTTAGGGTTTCCTCCCCTTTAATTGAAAAAATAAGTTTTCCTTTATGTCGTAGTTGCACTAAAACGTGTTCGATACGTGTCTGACATGTATCCAAATCTAAAGCCGCTTCGTTTTGAAGCGGGACACGGAAAAAATGTCGGACATATGTCATGCAAGTGTCGGGCACGAATCCGTGTCCGACATGGGTACGGCAACTTAAAAGACGTGTCCGTGCAACCTAGATTATACTATGTCAACGTCGTCGAATAACCCTTATTATTCCATTTATCTTGCTGCTTTTCATATTATTATTATTGTCTTTATAGAGTACATTTAAGTTATGTCCACATTTCAGTTTTCTGATTGCAAAATTATTCTGGTGGTTTCCCTTTTTGAAGTACATTGATTTCACAATGGGCGAGGAATCAGGATACATTCGCTTTGAAGACCCTGATGCAGCAGTCAAAGCTCGTGCAGTAGCTGTGCTTAATGAACAAGGTGGTCTCATCGTTAAAAATCACATTGCTACAATTGAAGCACTATGTGGTATGCAAATCTTATATACCTCTTACATCTATTCACCAATTTGTATGTCCCCATTTTCCGATGATTTTTAGTCACCCTTCGGGTTATATCAAATGCGCGGACCAGTTAATTTCCATTATTCTATTAGGATGCCTCGGATAAAAATCAATGTTCTTTGTATGATATATGCTCGTGAAGGTCCTAAATCGCAAGCCATCGTTCATTCTGATTGCTTAAATATCATGCCCTTGGAAATGAATGTTTCCGCCAGTAGTCCACTTGTTTCCACTTGGGCCCAGTATAGTTTGAAAGGCATAATTAAGTTATGCGTTTATTATTATTTTTAAAAATTGACATTGCATCAGGATTTAGTATATTTGGATGCTCAGAATGTAACATAATCGATTGATAAGAACTTATCGATTTTGTGATTGTCTGGTCTAATTCTTTGGATTCAGGTGATGCTGAAAAGGAGTACTGGAGCTTACTTCGTGGTAGCCAAGACAAATACAAGAAAAACAGAGGCGGCAGCAGAGGAAGGTATGTTTCTCTCCTAATATTGTTCTACAGTAAATTTCACCTGAATACCCTCAACCTTCTGCGTTTTCACTTGAATCTCTTATAAATTACAGATAAGTATCTAGAACTTATATTGCGCATAGATATCATGATTTGTTAATTAATACCATAAGGCTTTAGTAGTGTAGTAACGAAATGTATATATAATAAAGAGGATCTCGCCAAATGCAGTGCAATTCAGGATATTAACCTGTAATTTATAACATTAAGGTATTGTGTGAATCAGGCTGACAGTTCTGGGTGCTGTGAGAATCATATTATTCATTTGATATATTCCAATTGATATGATCAAGTTATCATAGACGTAGGCAGATAAATATTTTATTTTCTATCTCGATCATATGGTAGTTTGACATGAATGGTATGCTGTTGTATAATTGCAGGGGAAGGGCAAACAGGGGAGGACGACAGTTTGATGGCAAGAGACGTCGTGACTCTTTCGATGGAAGATCCAATAAAGTCCAGAAAGTCGGCGGTGATGAGTAACATGCTTTTCCTTGTAAACAATTCTTCTATCGATAGCAGGCTGAAGTTTTGATGCGAGATTAAGCGATTAGTTTTGTAGTGCAACTTCAATTTTGTTTTTAGCAAGACTATATATATGTAATGCTTAAGATGCATTAATTTTATTTAATGGTATTATGAATAATGAACTAGGTCTCGCTTGCGAGACATGAATTTTAGAAGAAAATGTCTTTTTTTCTAAATTATAGTAGTGTTAATGAATAAGCATAGACAAGTCCTTGAATTTATTAGATAACTATTTACTCCAAGGATATATCCTTTCAATGATTCATTCCAGATTTCCTGCACTCATGTTGGCGAAGGCCACATGCAAGTTGACAAGTTGACTCTTGGCTAATGATGGGGTCCAATTGTTCAACCAATTGGATCCTTGTTGACTGAAAAATAGTAATATAAACATAATTAATTTGTTGGATAACTATATGTATATAATATTTTAGCATATTAGCTTTATCAACTTATCATATCTTCAATTTCTTCAAAAAACGAAGAAGAAAGTAAACATAATCCTATACCTGCAGAGTTTATTTTATTTCCATCTCAGATTTTTATCCATGTGCGATGCAGATGATGATGAGGCTTATTTCTTAAAATCCTAAGAACCTCTGCAATTTAATTATGTTTCGTATTTGACCTGCTGGTCTTTGACTCTAATTAAAAAACATGTCTATACCTTCCCAAAATGAATTAATACTTTTTTTTTTTTGAGAAACAAAAACCTTCCCAATTTGAGAGCTATGGCATTCGCACCCAATTCCTCAGCTTTCAATGTTGGTTGAATCTGGAGCGCAAATTTTTTAGGTTTATCAAATTTCAATCCCAATACAAACTATCGTTCCATCAAACACTTGTTCTACAAACACAAAGACACTTGTTCTACAAACACAAAGAAAGTCGCATCTCAATTCAAACAAGCATATTATCAATTTATAAATAGTTGGTTCCATAAACAAACAAAAAAAAAAATCATAACATAGATCTACTATAGTCATAAGAGCCTTGCATTGTCTATTGCACTTCAAAATCAATACAATTACATGAAAGAAGATCAAGATTACAACCAAAATTATCAAAATACTTGCATAATGAACGGTTTTGGAGTTACAACTGAGTGAATAGAGCCATGCCTAGAATTCGCCATCACTTTAGCTTACACTATAAATCTAGAAATCCCTAAAGAAAAAGAATTGGGGATGGTTGTAATTTTAATTTGAGGAAAAAGATAGGCAGCCATTTAATGGGTATAGAGAGCAATATTGGAAAATAAAATAGAAAAAACAGGGTCACGGGCATTACACATGACCCATTTCGATCGATTTTTCAAAAAAAAACTTAAACATAATAAAAGTAGGGGTGGTTAATTGATTACGGAATGAAAGTAGGAAAAATTCTTGCCTAATAATAAACATTGAGAGGGTTATGTATAATTTTTCATTTAAAATTCCTAGTTGCATGCATGCTTTTTTTTTTTTACTTGGAAAAGCCAAAAGAGAGAACATAATGTGAAGTTTTCTAGCCCTTTAAAAAGGACGTGGTTTATTTTTCTCAATATATTAAAATTAAGTTTTTTTTAAAAAAAACGAAAGGAAATTGAAATTAGCTTTTTTAAAATAAAAAAGAAAGATGGACATGATTCGAGTTTTAGTTATACACTACCACAATAATGGATTGCCCCTACAGATTTTGCCGTAGGGGCAAACCACTGCCCCTACGGATATATCTGTAGGGATATAAAATTCCCCCGTAGGTGCATAGACCGCAGGTGCAAGTTTTCGTCCTGAATATGCCTCCACGGAGTAATAATTGCTCCTACGCCTTACTCCGTAGGGACATATATCACTTCGGATTACTCCATAAGGACAAAATATTTATTTAATTTATTGGTTTATAAAATAAAATACTTGTCCCTACGGATTTATCCGTAGGACCTGAGACTTATCCTACGGATTTATCCGTACGTCCAGATAAATGCTCCTAAGGATAAATTCGTAGGGGCAAGTTAAACCTCTATTTCTGAGTCCATAGGGACAAAATATCAGTTATCCTGATATTTTGTCCCTACGGCTAACTGTGTAGGGACAAACTTTGTACCTACGGATTAATCCGTAGGTGCAACAGATGGCCCTACGGATTAATCCGTAGGGACAAAATATCAGTTTTTTTAAAAAGGGGCTTCCTGTTTTCCCCCCGTCCTGTGCACAATAATATATACATCATATAACCAAATACAGAAATATTCATAATCAACATCTCACGCATAATATATAAAAGAAATAAACAAACAGAATACGATATCAATCTAAATCATCGTGAACAAGCAAACAACGACCAATATCGTCCAAAATATATACAATATATATCAGATAAGTACATACATCCTCAAAAATATAAAAAAAGCTACCCTAGCTCGGTCCAGCTCCTCCACCTCTGATAAACGCCGTAATCTGACGCATCTGCTCCTCGGTGCAGCCCCGAGTCGTCAAAAACTCGACTAATGAAGGAGGGACTGTGCGGGAGTCTGATCAGGCCGTGGAGCTGCAGGAGTGGTCTGCGCAACCGCAGTCGAGGTAGTGGCTTGCGGAGCCGCAGCCGAAGGAGATGCATATGGAGCTGCAGTCGAAGTAGCCTGCCGCATCTGTTAAATTTTGTGTGTAATAAACGAGTAAGAACGGTGTATTAGATTTTAGTCGAATTCGTATCATTATCAGGTTATTGCGAAACCCCAATTTAAGAATACTTAGGGACTTAGGCCTCATTTGGGTATCTAGTTTGGAAAACCGTAGTTTATTTTTATTAAATAGTTTTATGTAAGTATGATTAATCAAAGCAAAGTCTACAACCAAATAAGCTCAGGCTACTAATATTGCATATGTTACTATCTATAATGTGATATAACATTTTACTATTAAATAGTATACGTACCAACATCTCCTTCAACTCCTCGACGGTGGTCTTCAAGATGGCAACATCATGCTCGAGACGTCGCTCACGGGGGAAGGGGAAGTAACCGCCGGAATTGTGTCCAACCTCATATGGGCCCTGCTAGGACCCAGTCCCCGTCCTCTCTCCCAACCTCCGTGGTGCCCTCCGTGTGCGGCGTGTAGGACCGGGGTCAATAGTATCGGATCGGTCTGTCCAGTAAAATCGATCCCCGATGCCTCCGCCTGCTCCACCACCCGCTCCTACATCCACATTAACCATTAAAATATAAATATATCATATAAATTTGAACTTTTTTAAACAAATATTTCAAACCTGTTAAAATAAATATTAACATTTACGCAATACTCCTGGGTAGCGGTGTCGGGGAATCGAAGCTCGCCCATGGCGGGATCTGTCGAGGTGCTGTGGACGACAAGATACGCGGTCAGCATGATCGGTGTACCACCCTGCACCAGGGTCTGAGCTCTCTGCAATTCGCCAAAAATTTACATATATTATAAAATAACTCTTAATATTACATTATATCAAAATAGATCTATTGTAATTTACCGATGCCTCCATGGCACGAGTAATGTTTCTCGAGCCACCTGTATAAGTGGGGCGACCCCTCTTCGCCGATTTCCAATTCTCCTTATTTTGATCGGCCTGTTTCTATACAACACATTCAGATTTAGTTTTCTAATTAAGCAACAAAAAAAAAAAAATTATATACTAAATAATGAATTACATTTAAATTACAAACATGTTTGCGCTGAGAGTCGAAATATTGGCACAAGAGAGACCATGTATCTACGTCGACTCTCGCAAAGACCGGAGTATGTAGGAGAGCCGCTCTCCTTGCCTCGGGGGTCTCCATCCATAGGGAATAGCAGTCGATCTTCAGCGCGTTCCTATTGTATCGGACCTTTGATTGCATGTTCTTCATCAGGCCCTGATACAGAGCGTGAAGATCAAGCACTCTCTCAGGATGATCATGGTCGGGTATAGGCTGAAAGTCGTAATCCAACTGCAAATACAAAAAATAATGTATTTAAATTGCAAGTGTTAAATAATAATAAATATATTGGATAAGTCAAATGAAAATATATATTAATACCCGAGCCTTATCCCAGAAGAGAGCAAATGAGCGCCGGTGCTGATCACCCCATTCAATGTGAAGTGGATACTTCTTTAGGATGCGGCTCTCATCCCCCATATATCGGCCGAGCCTCTCGACATAATCGCCGGTATAGCGATAATCGGGGGTAAAAAAGAGGGGGAATTGTGCCTCCCCTAGCTCTATCGAGCCTCAGCCTGTGGGACTGATTCGGCCCTCGAGTCCCCCTTTCGGGATGGGGCTGCCCTGCATCTAGAAAAAATATCAAGACAAGCAATATTAAGACAAAGCGGTATTAAGAAATCAAGGATTAATGAAAATTGAAGTGTGATATATACCTCCGGCGATAGCAGCACGAGCGGGACGATAGTTCCTCCGGTGAAGAACAGCCGGTGACACGGACGTGGACGCATCCCCTCCAACTAGAAAATAAACATTGACGATAAAATTACATGAAGTTCATGTTTATTCTTAGAAGATATGTAAAATGAATAAATATTTTATATTTATTCATACTAACCTGCAGACTGAGCAGAGGGTACGGAAGTGGCGGGAGTGGCCTCTGCGCCAGATGTGAACGCACCACCTATAATTAGACAATTAAAAATAGATTATATAAGTAATTGCAAAAAGAATGTGTATATAAATAATATAGCATTCTAAATCAATATGCATGCAATATAGGATATAAACATACTCGCATGTGCGGTGGTGGCCTCTTCTCGAGATGTGGAGGCACCACCTACAACTAGACAATCAAAAAATGATTATCTAAGTAAGAGCAAAAAGAATGTTTGTATATTTATGATATAACATTTTAAATCAATATGCATGCATTATAGCATATATAAACATACCTGCAGGTGCGGTTGTGGCCTCTGCCACTGATGTGGATGCACCACCAACAGTTAGACAACTAAACATTGACTATATAAGTAATTTTGAAATAAATATGCGTGTATATCTATAATATTATATTCAAAATGAATATGCGTGCAATATACCTGGAGGTTTGGCAAAGTCCACATGGAAGGAGTCATCCGAAGGGGATACCGATCGGGGTGCAAGACCGGCCCTATGAAGCTCCCTAAGCAGCTTTTCGGGCGGCAGAACCACTCTGCCTCTGCCTCTACCGCGGATGGTGCTCCTGCCGCCTCTCGCTGCTCCGGTCGTCGTCATCAAACTTAGATAAGAGTACAATCATTACATATGCATGCAATATATGTATAGATCGTAGAATGCGAAGTAATAATATAACATTACTGATAACCTTTTTCGTTTTGTGGACGCATTAGACATATCTACTTGGATTTCATCATCGATATTATTTCTAACCCATATAACTTCACGATCAGCCGAAGACAGCCCGTCTTTTGAAATAGACAGTCGGAGCACTCTAAGTCTTCTTTCTTCTTCATCCTCATCGCTGTCCTCCATAGATCCTCGACTTCTGGGACATCGTAAACATCCCTGGGTTTCCAACGGCATACGACACTCCATCTTGGATACTTCAAGCACTATGAGTAGTATACTTGGAACGCTTGGTTCAGAAAGATAAATGGATCGTCCTTATCGTAAAATCGAAGTATGTTCACACTAGTCAATCCATATTCATCTTTTCAAGTCCTAAGATTGTTTCTCCACTTATCCGTATTGGTTCGTATATCCTACCAAGTACACTGAAATATATAAAACGGTTCTGATCGTCCAGGATATTAGATGCCAAGTATGCAATTTAAGTATCCGTAATAAATCACACCATCCGATCCTACTTTCGCAATCCCACTATTCTGAGTGGTTCGAGATATTTCTATATCCTTAACTTCAAATTTGTATCCAAGGACACCGAATCCTTTATAATATGCAACCTCCATGCTAGGAAACTGAGCTAAACGTCGATATTGTTTCCCGGATTTTAACTCATCGATCAGAGGTCGGAGATAGACGTCGATATTATTTCCCGGTGAGTTTGATCCGTCAATAAGAAGAGGCATCATAAATTAGGATTGATCCATAACCAACCAAGGCGACAGATTATAAACTATCATTACAACGGGCCATGTGCTGTGGCTTCCAGCCATATAGTTGAATGGGCAGAAGCCATCACTAGCGAGTCCGAGCCTGACATTATGAGGATCACTACCGAATATTTCCTGCCTCCTATCAAAATCCTTCCATGCCGGTGAATCTCTTGGATGACTCATTTTTCCATTTTCACTTGGAGCAGCACGGTGATGCCAAATTATTACCTAGGTTGTTTTCTTGCACCTGAATAACCTCTGCAGCCTCTGTGTTATGGGAAAGTATCGTGTTATCTTGACATGTATATCAGGCTTCTTATCAGATTCTTTCGGCTTATACCTGGCTTCTCTGCATGTTGGACACTGTTTCAAATCTAAATTCTCTTTCCTGTACAACACGTAATCTTTAGGACATGCATGAATCTTCTCACACTTCAGACCCAAATCAGACATCATCTTCTGGGCTTCGTACCAGCTGTCGGGCACGTTATTTCCTGGAGGCATAGAATCTTTCAAGAACTTCAGAAGTATCGTGAATGACTTGTTGCTCCATCCATTTAGACACTTAATCTGGAAAAGTTGGACGAACTATGATAGGGTGGAATACTTTGCATTTTCATAAATTGATCTTCTAGTATCATTTATGAACTTTTCATACTTATCCGCACGCAGTCCTTAGCCGGAAGGAATGCCATCTTCGGTAGGAATACTATCACCTAGGGCAGCCTCTACCATATCCTCCATTTCTTCTCCTAGAAAGAAATTATCGTCTTCTTCTTCTTCTGCCGCATTACCGTCTTCTTCTTGTCCTTTCCTGTGATATAGCCAAGTTGTATAAAGTCTAGTAAAACCATGTTTAACGATGTGAAGCTCTATGATTTCTACCTTCTGCCAGAACTTATTCCCATATCTATCGCACGGGCAGAGAATCTTCTCTAACACGATCTTATTATGTGCACGTGTAGATTCAATGAAAGCATCAACTCCTTGACAAACTTAGATTGCATGCGTTGTTGCCAATCTACGTACATCTAGTCCTTAACTCTGATGTACTCATGAGCCATATTAGACTGTATAACATATAAATTGTAGGTTATGGTGACTATATTGAGAAATCTAAGAACGTGATGGTTACTGACAAAGAAGAAAATCCGTAGCGGCAAGTTTGTTGTTGAAAAGAAAAAATTATCGATAAACAAAATTAGATTTGAAGATACCCAAGTATGAGTTGTATTCTGTGTATGCTTGTTTCAATTTATGATTTTGCTTAAGTGTAGAGTTGTTAGTGTGTATGTGCTTTGTGTGCGCGTTTGTTGTGTATTCGTGTTGTATGTGTGTGTTTCGGCTGTCGGGGGTAAGGATTCTATCCCATTAAGAATGTATAGAGCAGACACCCATTCACTTGTGCTTTTATCTGTTTTGAGTAAATTTTGGCAGCACCTCCTCGCTGTTCTTCGAGTACACTGTAATAGAATAGATAATCATTTCAATGCTGTAAAACAACGTTGAAATGAACATCTAATCTATCTTTGTACACGGAGAACCAGCGGAAAAGTATCGACGAAATAACTCGAAACGAATGAAAACACAAGTGAATACAGGTGTTTGCTTTATACATTCCTAACTTGTCCATACTGGACAAATCTATCGGTTATCATACGATTGAATCTTCTCGTCACATAGACTACACGACGGTTGTTAGTACCGAACTATACCGTCCGATATTTAACAACCTTCGTATAGTTCTATGTTACGACTGTTCACCGCCGAAAGACGCGACCGGGACGTTAGGACGTCTGGCCTGAATTTTGGGGGCAGATGCTATTTGGATTTATCCGTCCACCTCTCCGAAGATACTAAGTTGATTTATGGTACAGTATATCGGAGGTTTGGAAGGATGCGACCGTTGTAGCAGACTTCGTCAAATTCTCCCTCGTTTGCGAGGGGGTATTGATTGTGGGGACGCTCTTCCCTGCAGGCACAAGCCCCTGCAGTTAATTACGTTACCGCATCGCGATAACCACTTTCTCCTGCTCCAGAAGTTCACTTCTTATCGTGTGTGTTTGTTTTATTTTTGGTTGCCCGTGGATTGTATACGGAGACTAATTTATGTTGTCACCCGTAGGGCGTGGATTAGTCCAAATCTGTATATTTTTAGATTTGGTTTTGGGTTGATTTAAGGATCGTTGATCCGTTTTGAGATCAAGATCGACTCAAATGCATACGAGCAGTTGGGGGCTCGGTTGGTTTTTTTGTTAAGGATACGTTAGTCCAGTTTGAGACTAAGATCTACTTAACAGGGTGTTAGGATTATTTTTGTTTCAGATCCAACAAGAGAGAACTTGGGCTCTGTTATTTTAGTTTAAGGAAATATCAATCCCTTATCGCTATTTTGGAGGCGAAGTTGTAGTTTGAGGACATTTCGGTTTGTAAATCACCATTTTTGAGGTGGGGTTTTAGTTTAAAGACGTAACGGTCTGTTGTCGCCATTTTAGAGGCAACGTTTAGTTTGAGGACGTTTCGGTCTGTAGATCACCATTTTGAGGTGAGGTTTTAGTTTAAGGATGTTACGGTCCGTTGTCGCCATTTTGGAGGCAACGTTTAGTTTAAGGACATTTCGGTCCGTTGTAGTTTAAGAATGTTTCGGTCCGTTGTTAGTTTAGGGATATCTCGGTCTATTGATCATCTTGAGCGCACGTGTATTTTTTATGTGACGAGATGAGCAACGATGATATGGGATGCATCCAGTTTGGGATGTAGTTTGATTTGGGGTGTACATGTCAGTTTGAGTAGTGCACCAAAGAGTTGTTGGTTGTCGGGACCCGCCACCTCTCTGAAGACGTTGAAGAATTACAACGACATGTATCAGAGGTGTAGAGAGATATACCCTTGAACCAATTCCCATGTTTGGGGGAAAAGGGATTAATGTTAAACTCGAGAATCATTTGTCGTATTTTGAGACTAAGATTTCCTCAGGGGAATGTGGGACGAATATCGTTTTGGGATATCATTAGTTGGAAGATCGGTAGTCGTATTTGGGACTAAGATCAGTTTGGGAAGTAGTGAACCCATGGGCTTGGTTGATCTGGGTTAGGGATCTAGCTAACTTGGGTTTGGTCCACTCAGTTTTCTTTTTATTTGAAAAGAAGTGGTAAGCACTTGTTTGGGTTCCGTCCCCTTTTTTTTGTGCAAAAAGTGCTGGGCACTTATGTAAGTTCTGATGCTCACATATACTCATGTGTGGTTTTCAGTCATGGGAATTGCCCAATAAGTATTAAACACTTTACCCCTTTTGTCTTTACATGGAGTGTTAAACACTTTTTATAGCGCCCATGTGCGAAGCACGTGAGAAGCTAGGCGCTGTCTAGTGAGTGCCAAGCACTTTTATGTTCTATGGTGCCCACGTGATAATCACGTGGGACGCTGGGTGCTGAGCGCTAGGCGTCGCTCACCGAGTGCTAAGCACTCCTTTATTTTGTAGCGCCCACATGAGAGGCACGTGAGACGCTGGGCGTCGCTCACTGAGTGCTAGGCGCTCCTTTATTTTGTAGCACCCACATGAGGGTCGCGTGGGGCGCTGAGTGTCGCTCACTGAGTGTTAGACACTCCTTATTGAGTGGAGCCCACGTGAGAGGCACGTAAGGCGCTGAGCGGTGATTTTTTCTTGTATATTTTTTCTGAGGAGTTTAATTTCCTGGTTCTTTTCTGAATTTTTGATCTCCAAGAGCAAGTTCGTCCCGATGAGAATTAAACTCTCAACTTGTGGGAGACTTGTCTTGTGGATCTAAGATCCAGAGAAAGAACTAGGAAATTGAACTCCTCAGAACAAAATATACAAGGAAAAATCACCGCCCAGCGTCTCACGTGCCTCTCACGTGGCTGCCACTCAATAAGGAGTTCCTAGCACTCAGTGAGCGATGCTCAGCGCCCAGCGCCCCACGTGGGCGCTACAAAATAAAGGAGCGCCTAGCACTCAGTGAGCGGCGCTCAGCGCCCAGCGTCTCACGTGCCTCTCACGTGGGCGCTACAAAATAAAGGAGTGCTTAGCACTCAGTGAGCGACGCTTAGCGCTCAGCGCCCAGCGTCCCCACGTGATTCTCACGTGGATGCTACAGAACATAAAAGTGCTTGGCACTCAATAGACAACGCCTAGCGCCTAACTCCTCACGTGCTTCGCACATGGGTGCCATAAAAAGTGCTTAGCACTCTTTGTAAAGACAAAAAAGGGTAAGGTGTTTAACACTTATTGGGCAATTTCCATGACTGAAAACCCCACATGAGTATATGTGAGAATCAGAGCTTACATAAGTGCTCAGCACTTTTTGCACAAAAAAAGGGGACCGAACCCATACAAGTGCTTAGGACTTCTTTTCAAATAAAAAGAAAAGTGAGTGGACCAAGCCTAAGTTGGCTAGGTCCCTAACCCAGATCAACCGAGCCCATGGGTTCACTACTTCCCAAACTGATCTTAGTCCCAAATACGACTATCGATCTTCCAAATGATGATATCCCAAAATGATATTCGTCCCACATTCCCCTGCGGAACTCTTAGTCTCAAAATACGACTAATGATTCCCGGGTTTACTATTAATCCCTTTTCCCTCAAACGGGAATTGGTTCAAGGGTACATCTTTTTACACCTCTGATACATGTCGTTGTAATTCTTCAACGTCTTCAGAGAGGTGGCGGGTCTCGGCAACCAACAGCTCTTTGGTGCACTACCCAAACTGACGTGTACACCCCAAATCAAACCACATCCCAAACTGGATGCATTCCATATCATCGTTGTTCATCTCGTCACGTAACAAATACACGTGCGCGCAAGATGATCAATGGACCGAGATGTCCCTAAACTAACAACGGACTGAAACGTCCTTAAACTACAACGGACCGAGATGTCCCTAAACTTACAACGGACTGAAACGTCCTTAAACTAAATGTTGCCTCCAAAAGGGCAACAATGGACCGTAACGTCCTTAAACTAAAACCTCACCTAAAAAATGGTGATCTACAGACCGAAACGTTCTCAAACTAAACGTTGCCTCCAAAATGGCGACAACGAACCGTAACGTCTTTAAACTAAAACCTCACCTAAAAAATGGTGATCTACAGACCGAAATGTCCTCAAACTACAACTTCGCCTCCAAAATGGCGATAAGGGATCGAAACGTCCTTAAACTAAAATAACAGAGCCCAAGTGCTCTCTTGTTGAATCTGAAACAAAAATGATCCTAATACCCTGTTAAGTAGATCTTAGTCTCAAATTGGACTAACGTATCCTTAACAAAAAACCAACCGAGCCCCTAACTGCTCGTATGCATTTGAGTCGATCTTGATCTCAAAACGGATCAATGATCCTTAAATCAACCCAAACCCAAATCTAAAAATATACGGATTTGGACTAATCCACGTCCTATGGGCGAAAACATAAATTAGTCTTCGTATACAATCCACGGGCAACCAAAAATAAAACAAACAAACACGATACAAAGTGAACTTCTGGAGCAGGAGAAAATGGTTATCGCGATGCGGTAACGTAATTAACTGCAGGGGATTGCGCCTGCAGGGAAGAGCGTCCCCACAATCAAAAACCCCTAGCAAATGAGGGGGAATCTGATGAAGTCTGCTACAAAGGCCGCATCCGTCCAAATCTACGATATACGGTGCCATAAATCAACTTGGCATCTTCGGAGAGGTGAGCTGATAAATCCAAATAGCATCTTCCCCTAAAATTTAGGCCAGACGTCCTAACGTCCCGGTCGCGTCTTTCGGCGGTGAACAGATTCTGGCACGCCCGGTGGGACCTTTTCCTCCATCCACTCCACACTTCGTGTGTCGTGTTTCGCGAACAAAATTGCGGTTTGCTATGGTTGCCCCTGGATTCGAGGTACTAAGATTTGGTGTCTTGCTCCTGTGCAAAGAAAAGAAGATCAATGGCTTCTGAGTGTACCTGCAACAGCAACTCCTGCTCCGTCCCCACTGGAGGAGTGACATACGGGCCAAATGCGGCCTATATCTTTTCAATGCCAGTGGAACAGGTGACTCAAGCCACCACTGGATTGTTCTTCGGGACCATCCTCCTGCCAGCAAGCTTCAGCGCCCCAGTGCCATCACAGGAAGCTCCAAAAAAGTCGGTCTTCGATCGACTTGCAACCACCACGGCCCCTCACAACGGATCGTCTAAGTCTGCCACCTCAGTCTTCAATAGGCTGAGCCAAAGCTCAAGTGGGCCCGCAAAGAGCCTCGCGATACCTGAAGGGGTTATCCCGAAATGGATAGCCATTCCAGCTCCGGCAGGTGAAGTCGTCAAAAGGGCTTCTCCTACTAAAGGATCGGTCTTCGCAAGATTGGCCATTCCAACTCTTGCTACGGGTGAAGTTGTCAAAAGTGCTTCTCCTACCAGAAAGTCGGCCTTCGAAAGATTGGCCGTCCCCTCTTAACGGACGTTAGTCTTCAACAGGCTGGCACCAGCAGTAGCTCTTCACCAAAGCAGGGGGCATGACGAAGCCGCTTCCACAACTAAGGTGATCCCATCCGCAAAGCACGCTCGACGTCGCCACTGGCGCCGAGTGAGAAGAGCCGGTGGCAACTCCCCCTCCGGATTCACCCCACCAGCTTCAATGGTGGAAGTTAACGCTGCTGTTCCAACCGGGAACATCTTTGAACCTCTTAGGAGGGTGCGGAAGAACTCCCCAACCGCGGTGTTGAAGTAATCTCCACTTCTTGCTGAAAATATGACGCAGGCAAAGCCGGAGCATCCCCCTCAGCGTCTGTCCTCCCAAATCCACAGGGTCTGACGGAAAGTCCAAGATTCTGTGATCAACAATAACTACTCTCGTCAACCGAAGAAAATGATGGTTCGACAATAGGAAAATCATCCCTCCACCATGCAGCGAGGGACTTCTTTCACGAAGGCGCCTGTTACAATAGCTCCTTCAACTTCGACTTCTCATAAAAAGAGAAGGCCAGAGAATCTACCACCACCGGCGGCAAATTCCAAAGGCGCTGGAACGAAACACCCTAAGTCTGGGGGCATGATCATCCATACGGTTTACATGGCTTCCGGGAAAGAGGAAAGTCGTGCTTCAGTGGGTCATCGACCGCAAACTCGGTCGTTAATAAAGGCTCAGGAGCAACAACAAAAGCTCTAGGAGATGCTAACGAAAATGGCAGCACTCACCGGGCAGAAAGAAAGCCCGGAAGCAGCGTTTGAGCAGTGCCAGGAGCAGAAGACCGATACGAAGTTCCTGTGAAGGGTGCTAGAAAGAAAGGATAAGGAGGCCGCGGAACAAGCTGCTAATATAAAACAAATGGCGCTCCTATTCCAAGGCATGGTTGGAATGATGATCCGGCCAGAACATCCAGCTGAAGACCCGCCGATAATCATCGAGGACGGTAGAGGGGAAACACCAAACCCTCTTCCAGCTTTATCGACGGCCAGGGAGGAAACGATCTCCAAAGCTTCCCTTGATGATTACATTGCTCAACAAATATGAGCTCATTAGGCAAGTGAAGTGGCTAGCCAAGTCGTTAGAACCGGGCGACTGTACCCAGGATGGTACGATCAAATAAAATACCCGCCGGGATATACGATCCCCAAATTCCACGTGTATAAAGGGACAAGAAATCCTCATCAGCATGCCGCTCATTTCGGAGCTCTATACGGCAATACTGGAGGCGACGAAAAATTGCTGCTTCGCCGGTTTGTTGGCAGATTGTCAGAGACGGCGTTTGAATGGTACTCGGAGCTCCCAAATGACTCCATCAAAACATTCACAGAGATGGAACTGCGATTCAGGCAAGCGGTTCGCCAGCGCAAGCGAGCGCACCCCGATCACGGTATTAATCAATGCCAAGTTGAAGCCAGGAGAGACCTGGGTTCAATACGCAATCCGATGGCGGAACTTCTGGTAAAAATGCAAACAACGCATCGAAGAACATCTGGTAACAATGCCGTGTCCCAGTTTATGACGTTCTTTAAGCTGACTATCTTCCAGGCTCTGATCGACAAGTTAGCCCAAATGGACCAGATGGGCCACGTGCCTTCCTCTTCAAAAATTGACCCTCGGAATGCAAAGGGTAAAAGGAAAGTGACCTTCGTTGCCAACACTCAACAGCAACCGAGTGCCCCGAAACCGGTTGCTCGCCAAAACAACACGTGCTCGCGCCAATCCCTCGAAGAGAAGCTAGGATGCGCTTACTCATTCCCCGTGATAAAACGAGGAGATTGTTCGAATTGGCAATGCGCAACAAACTCATCACTCTGCCGGACCCAAAACGTCCACCGCAGCCCGGTGACGTCAACAACTCCAACTACTTCTCCTACCACAGAATGGTGAGCCACCCAATCGAGGATTGCTACATCTTCAAGAACTGGGTCGAGGACCAGTACCGCCAATGGAAATTCGCGCTGTCAGAGAACTGGAGGGTGAACCCGCCATAGAGGCACGCTCCTAAAAGGTGGATACGCCGGGGGCATTGATTGAAAACGATTTCGGATTGTGTAGTTGGAAAATTGAATATAGAAATCACAACCAAAAATTATTTGACCGCAATCAACTATGGTGTCGGATGTAGATCGTTAGCGAGTGCGGATCGTCCACAGGGAAAGTGTAATCGTTCATGTTTCGAATTAGATGAATTGAAACTTTAAAAGAAAGAAAAGAAAACAATTCATGATTTATATTTGAAATTCAAGAATTAGAAAATTTAGATCTAATAACAAGAAAAAGATAGAATCAAGAATTGATAGTTTGATGATTTTTCCAACCAAATATCAAGAATCGAAATGAGCCTCGTAGGAATCGATCGGATCTATAGATGTGATGCAATCTCACGATGACGTATTCTTATCCTTCGATGAGTTGATACTAGATCGATGATGATCGACGAGAATTAGGGATTTATAGTGAAACTAGGGTTTCATCATTTATCCCTTGTTCCTTCGTCGATATCATTCACATTCTAGCCTCTAGTAAATTCAAGAAACGATCGTAGATCCCTAATTTCGAGCGATCACAATCAAGAAATCATCGCAACGAAACTAGGTCATCGATTCTTGAACTTGCTAGGGTTTACAAAACTCGTAGGACTCAAGAATCGTTTTAAGATTTGTTACATCATCATTCTAGTGATCGTCTCGACTCCTCGACGAGCGGAGTTTTACTCAAACATCACAACAAGAACTACAATTACAAATTGAGATCGAATCATGATGCAAGAATTTAAAGAAAACAAGATAAAAGAATTTCACCTTTTATTTATATCAACAATTTTATTACAGTCGCTCAAGAACTACAAGAGAAAGAACTCGATTGTTGAATTGGCTTCGCTTGTCTCCGTGAGTCGTGGATCGGTTTGGACCACTTGCTCTGTTGAAGATCGGCTCCGCTCCTAAAAGGTTGAAGGGCTTCTTGCTTGATTTGGTACTCGGGATCTTGAATTTGATTGGAATTAGGGTTAGGGTTTCGCACAAACCTTGTCACTAGACTTGTGGAAGAAGATGAAGAATTGAACTACTAAAGAGATTAAGGAATAAGGAAGAACCCACAACCCTTAGATCTAGGTTCCTATTTATAGACATCAAAACCCTAGATCTAGGATTTCAAATTTGAATTTCCCTCCAAAAGTTTGTTGAGGAGATTTGAATTTCCCTCCAAAAGTTAGTTAGCTAGAGAGGCTTCTAGAAGAGGTTAGTTAGGAGCTTAATTAGTATTAGCTTAATTAATCATCTTTGCTGATCTGGAAGAAGCTTCGAGAGAATTCTGGAGTTTGAAGTATATGAAAGGAATGTGGGCCCAGAGATAAGAATTGTGCACTGAAAATGGAGTGCTGACGTGGCAGAGGCGCCGCGGATCCGCGGCTCAAGCAGGCTCCCGCCGCGGATCCGCGGCGGTTTGTGGGCCTTGGGCTTTAGTATTTTCTGGTAATTGCTGTTATAATATTTGGGCCTTGTTTTGATGTGTTTAATTTCATTTGGCCTTCTGTATTGCTACCAGTTCTCAGGTCTTTGAGTTGGCGTAATATTTGATCAGCAAAATGACAATTTTGGCCTTTCTTCTGGATTTTCCTGCACAATTTCTCGAGACAAGTGTTGCACAATATAGGGATGATGCGATGCCATAAAGTACAGTCAATTTCCCTTAAAATGCCGGTTTTAAAGTCTAACACATGCAATCTGATATTTAACGACTGATTTGGTAATATGTGCTATATGAATGCCGAACACTTCTAGATGAGTGCAAATGATAGGGAAATTGCCGTGTTAACAATACATTATTTTCGACTGATCAAATTCCCCCAAACTTATTTTCGATCGTCTCGAGAGAACTTTTTATTAAAAAGAGAAGGAGAAAATAAAGAAAGAGAAAAACTAACCAGCATACTTTCGTAGGCAACACGATTGCACTGAGCACGTGCAACAAGCCTTTAAACCTCTAGGTGTCCCTAGTAGGAGGAGTGTTGTCTCCTGAGGGTTTTCAGCGGATTGCACCCACAAAATCCAATAATAAAAGGAAGACCGTGAATATTACATTTAAAGAAAAGAATTGTAAAATAAAATCTTCGAAAATTAGGGTTTCCAACTAAGCTAGCTTTTCGGTTGTCATGAGCCCTATCTTAATGGTCATGAAAAGATGTCAGAAATCACGTCCTCCCTCAATAAAATATCGTCTTATTCTCCATTCCTATCTTTCTTCCAAAATATCGATCAGATCACCCTGCGTGTGTGTAAAGGACATCCCTATACTCGGAGAATTTAATTCAAGCTATCATACTCTTGCCCATCAGCCTCAGTACTTTTTAATTAATGAATATTTAGATGAGATTGCTCACACACTTTCATGCGACCGTTAATACTTCTTGAGGTACTAACCGACCAATTACTCATGTGCTTGCTTACTTGGTGTATTTTCCTCGTCTTGCACCACCTCAGGCATAGCAGTGACTCCCAGACCAGTTGGCCTTAGGGCACTAGGTGAAAAGGCACCCTCGCTATACTTTTTTTATTGCCCTTGGTGATAACAAAACCAGTGTCCATTTTTCTCACCACTTTATATTTTCTTCATTTTATTTTTTTTATTTCCTTCATACTTTTGGCTTTAAGACAAGAGCATTTCAAGGTATCCTCTACTATCCCAGGCTTTAAGACGTGTGTAAGTGCGAATAGCAGGGTATCAACGTTCAAAATATTTGGCTTCCAAAATAGAAACTATTTTTCAGACTTATTTTTATCCTCAGATTAGTGACGTCTTTCATTTTACTAACCCTTGGGACAACGGCTCATAACTACTTATTACTAGTTCGTTTAAGAAAACTTCTAATTTTCTTGGTTTTTCTTAAATTTTTCTAATCTCATGGATGTAATTTTTCACTATCTAAACTTTCATTATCTTATTTATGTACAAAAAATATTTTTATCTTTTGAATTTTTTTAAATTTTTTTATAGGTTTTCAAAAATGTTTTGTGCTTATGCAAATGATATCCAAATGATGCGAAAATAAGCACAAACCTCCCCCAAACTTGTTTTCAACAGTGTCCCCACTGTTGCCATCTGCTAAATCTCGAAAAACCTGTAAGCTTGGGAGAAATTTATTAGTGGGGGCAGAATATTTAAGTTAAGATCCTCCCCCAAACTTATTCTTGGCTCATCATTTTGTAAAAATTTTCTTTTCAAGAGCCAGAAAAAAAAATATGCCCCCCCAAACTTGAGTTATGCAATATTAATCTTTGGAAATCACATGAGGGGGTAAAAAATCATTGGTCGATGCCAAGCTTTGCAAAGACCGAATGTTAACACCAACCATTCAAAAATTTTATCAATGCAGTGCTCTGGTTGGTGGAAGAAAAAGTGGGGAAAGGTTAAGTGGTGGAATAGAATGTGTGTGCGTCTCATTTTGGAGAGACGATGCAGTGAATGTGATGGATTACTCGCATTCTTTTTACAAGTCAAAAGAAGGGGTGGAGGTTCAATTTCATTGAGTGGGACATGATTCATCTCAACACCCGTGTTATTCAAAAATGCGAGTTCATCAGCGAAGATCTCCTCAAAAGTTCCATCTATACCCCGATGAATAATGTCATCACAAAGTGCGGGATATCTTCAGACTCTAAGAACGGTTCATAATCAGTGTTAATTGTTGATCCGGACATCTCGGTGGAAGAGTCCGTATGTGTATGATACATAGTTGGGTCAAAAAATAACGTATGAAAAGAGTCTAGATCGGTATCAGGAGGATCATCAAATTCGCTGCTGTCGACATCCATTAAGTCGACAGAACATACCTGAGCAGTAGGTTCGGAGGGTACACTTCCCAACTTGTAAATGTTTAGCTCTATTGACCTATTCCTGAAAGATAGGGTCATAGAACCGTTACGACAGTTGATAATAGCATTGGAAGTGGCCAAAAAGGGGCGACCTAAAATCACTGGAATTTGATTCCGTGGGTTCACTATAGGCTGTGTATCAATTACAATAAAATCCACAGGGAATATGAATTCCCCGATTTTTATTAACACATCCTCCAGTTCACCCCTAGGTTTAGTGATTGATCGGTCAGCCAACTGGAGAGTGCAATGGGTTGGCTTCAACTCTCCGATACCTAGTTGCTCATAAACTGAGTATGGAAGCAAGTTAACACTAGCGCCAAGGTCTAGTAGAGCACGGTTAATGTGTTTTCCCCCAATAGAAATGGAAATAGTAGGAACTCCAGGATCTTTACATTTCCTCGGTAATTGTTGGGGGAAAGCCGTATCTACTGTTTTTGCCATGAAAATCTTCTTGGGCACTTGAGTCTTCCTCTTCCTAGTGCACAAGTTCTTAAGAGTTTTCGCATAGGACGGAACTTGTTGGATGGCATCTAGGAGAGGGATGTTGATGTTAACTTGCTTAAAAATGTCCATAATCTTCTCCATATGTGGACTCGATGTGTTAGCCCTTAACCGATTAGGATAAGGTGTTTTAGCAATAAGCGCTGGGTCCATCATAGGAGAAGGAAGTGTGTGTGGACCCGATCCTAAAATAGAAGTGGGGATCGTCGGTGGAGGAGTAGAAGAGGTGGGCTGAGGTGGCGAGCCTTTTGGGAAACGAAGAATAGGCTCGGAAGAAAATGGTGGGGTAAAAGAACTGGGGTTAGAATTAGAAGTAGAGGTGGAAGGAAAGGTCTCAGCCGGGGTATCATTGATTGATTTATCAGTATCATCAAACTCTTCCCCAACGTGAGTGTCAAGCACTCTTCCAGATCTCAACGTTATTGCATCCACATGATGTGAATAGCCAGGATTGGGTAAAGGTTGAGCTGGAAGTTTCCCTTTCTCTCTTGCACACATTTCGGCTTTTAGTTGTGCAATTTGTTCTTCCATCGATTTGATGTTCTCATTTTGAGAGATAATGATCTTCATCACATTCTCGATGGAAGATTGCAAACTTGTCGTCCCTTGGATGGATTGTTTCATGAAAGTATCCAAGGTTTGTGCTAGTGCAGAGGTATTATCTGTACCGGTCAATTGCAAAGAGTTTTCATGTGGTGCAAAAGTGTTGGTCGGATTTTGGAAGTTTTGTGATTGGAAGGGGTGCTGACTCAATTGAAGTTGTGGGTGCTGTTGTGGTGGAGGGACCCTTTGGAAATTGTTTTGGGTTGGAACCATGTTTTGAGATTGTGGTTGGTTCCAAGCAAAATTTGGGTAATTCCTCCAACCCTGATTATATGTGGAAGAAAATGAATTGTTTCTAGGTCTTTGAAATGCGGCATTGGTATGCTCCTGACCTTGAAACGGACATTCTTCCGTCAAGTGAGAAGGATCATAACAGCATCCACATACAGTTTTGGAGAGTGACATTTGACTTAGGGCGGCGGTTAAAAATTTGTTCTCCATAGCGTCAAATTTCTTGTGTAAAGCTGAAATTTCAGCTCTAATTCCTATGGAAATATCATTGCCATCCCTAGACGATTGACTCACACCCTCCCACTGTAAAGATTTTTCAGCGAAATCTTCTAGAAAGTTCCAGGCTTCCTCATCATCTTTGGTCATGAAATTGCCTTGACACATGGATTTAAGGGTCTGTCTCTTGTTAGGATTAATGCCCTTATAAATGATTCGGCACAGTTCCCATCTCGGGATGCCGTGATGTGGACATTGGACTAACAGATCCTTGAAACGTTCAAGACATTTTGAAAATGTTTCATTTGGAAGCTGGGTGAATTGATAGATTTCGCTACGGACTCGAACTGTCTTTTGATGTGGGTAGAATTTCTTAAGGAATGCTTTGACGAATTCGTCTCAATTTGAAATGGAATGTGCGGTAGTGTTATATAGCCACTTCTCGGCTAAATCGCACAAAGTGAATGGGAGAAGACGAAGACGTAAAGCATCCACAGAAAGCTGTGAAGTACCCATTATTGCGCATACATTTTCAAATTTGGTGATAAATGCATATGCGTCTTCAGACTCGAGACCGTGAAATTTTGGTAGAAAGTTGATGTATTGGGGTTTTATTTAAAAATTTTCCCCGTTGGCTGGTGGAATGGAAAGACAGGTGGAAAGTGGACCTCGTGTAGGATAGCACTTCTCTTGGAGAGAGATGCGAGGTGGATTCTGCGCACCAACGGACGGCGGCAGGGTAGCGGAAAAGAAGTTCGATGGAAGTGGATCCATCGATGTGGGTGTGGTGGTGGGTAAAAGAAAGGGTAAATGTAGAAATACCGACTTTTGGGTCGATCGGGGGACGCGGACTAACGGGCACTAGAAACCCGTGTTCAGCCTATCTTGCACTAAAAAGGGTTAGTACAAGTGGCAGCGTGAATTTATAATTAGGGGAATGATATGAATGCGGTGTTTGTTTTGAAAATTGATACGGATTTTTGAAAAAAAAATGATGCAACACAACAAATGTAACACACAAAACCCTAGAATCTAGTTGTCACCTAGGTCAAACTCTAGAGCGCTCCTAACTGCCAAAAGACAAGTCGCAGGATAAATCCTCCACTGCCTCTTTGTCCCCCTGTGGCCAGGTAAGTGCCAGGTAAGTGGGAAGGTACTCCACTACGTAAGTAGTGGGCCTAATTAATAACCACTAGCCTTCGGCACACTTGCCTTAGACACCACAAGAAAACGCGGATAAGCAATGAATTACCCACGGCCTTCTTCTGTCCTAAGTGAGCGCGACGGTCCTTAGAGTCATCTCTAGATATTTTTTAATTAATGAGGGTAAATGCGGATGCAAATTTTGCGATTTTCGGAGCTTAGGAAGGGTAATGAACTCCCCACCTAATCTGGATTTGGTCTTTGCCCCATAATGTCCGTATTAATTATGCAAATAACCATAAGAATCAAAATCACGCACAAATTTAATTTGCTTTTTGCGCGCTGTGATTATTTGCAAAAAAACCTGCAGTAAATTGTTAATGGAGCAGATTAAGAGAGAGATAAGAAAGTCAGGGGGTTACAAAGAAATTTTGGCGCTGCGATGACGTCAGCACGCCGCGGAATCGCCGCAATAGCTCCCTTACGCCGCGGAATCGCGGCTCCTTGAACAGTTCATTGCACGAAAATTCAACAGAGAGCTTCTATTGATCCCCTTAGTCCTCTGGAATATTCAGAAAAATTTTATCCAAGCTCCAATGATTCCAGATTTCCTCGCAATCAAATCAAAACACACGTATTAGGATTTGTGCGAGTTTAGATCTAAAAATTATAATGGAATAAAATTTTCAATTCAAATTCCAAAATATGAACAATTAGCGCACTATCCCCGGCAACGGCGCCATTTGATTGAAAACGATTTTGGATTGTGTAGTTGGAAAATTGAATATAGAAATCACAACCAAAAATTATTTGACCGCAATCTACTACGGTGTCGGATGTAGATCGTTAGCGAGTGCGGATCGTCCACAGGGAAAGTGTAATCGTTCGTGTTTCGAATTAGATGAATTGAAACTTTAAAAGAAAGAAAAGAAAACAATTCATGATTTATATTTGAAGTTCAAGAATTAGAAAATTTAGATCTAATAACAAGAAAAAGATAGAATCAAGAATTGATAGTTTGATGATTTTTCCAACCAAATATCAAGAATCGAAATGAGGCTCGTAGGAATCGATCGGATCTATAGATGTGATGCAATCTCACGATGATGTATTCTTATCCTTCGATGAGTTGATACTAGATCGATGATGATCGACGAGAATTAGAGATTTCTAGTAAAACTAGGGTTTCATCATTTATCTCTTGTTCCTTCGTCGATATCATTCACATTCTAGCCTCTAGTAAATTCAAGAAACGATCGTAGATCCCTAATTTCGAGCGATCACAATCAAGAAAGTATCGCAACGAAACTAGGTCATCGATTCTTGAACTTGCTAGGGTTTACAAAACTCGTCGGACTCAAGAATCGTTTTAAGATTTGTTACATCATCATTCTAGTGATCGTCTCGACTCCTCGACGAGTGGAGTTTTACTCAAACATCACAACAAGAACTACAATTATAAATTGAGATCGAATCATGATGCAAGAATTTAAAGAAAACAAGATAAAAGAATTTCACCTTTCATTTATATCAACAATTTTATTACAGTCGCTCAAGAACTACAAGAGAAAGAACTCGATTGTTGAATTGGCTTCGCTTGTCTCCGTGAGTCGTGGATCGGCTTGGACCACTTGCTCTGTTGAAGATCGGCTCCACTCCTAAAAGGTTGAAGGGCTTCTTGCTTGATTTGGTACTCGGGATCTTGAATTTGATTGGAATTAGGGTTAGGGTTTCGCACAAGCCTTGTCACTAGACTTGTGGAAGAAGATGAAGAATTGAACTACTAAAGAGATTAAGGAATAAGGAAGAACCCACAACCCTTAGATCTAGGTTCCTATTTATAGACATCAAAACCCTAGATCTAGGATTTCAAATTTGAATTTCCCTCCAAAAGTTTGTTGAGGAGATTTGAATTTCCCTCCAAAAGTTAGTTAGCTAGAGAGGCTTCTAGAAGAGGTTAGTTATGAGCTTAATTAGTATTAGCTTAATTAATCATCTTTGCTGATCTGGAAGAAGCTTCGAGAGAATTCTGGAGTTTGAAGTATATGAAAGGAATGTGGGCCCAGAGATAAGAATTGTGCACTGAAAATGGAGTGCTGACGTGGCAGAGGCGCCGCGGATCCGCGGCGGTTTGTGGGCCTTGGGCTTTAGTATTTTCTGGTAATTCCTGCTATAATATTTGGGCCTTGTTTTGATGTGTTTAATTTCATTTGGCCTTTTGTATTGCTACCAGTTCTCAGGTCTTTGAGTTGGCGTAATGTTTGATCAGCAAAAATGACAATTTTGGCCTTTCTTCTGGATTTTCCTGCACAATTTCTTGAGACAAGTGTTGCACAATATAGGGATGATGCGATGCCATAAAGTACAGTCAATTTCCCTAGAAATGCCGGTTTTAAAGTCTAACACATGCAATCTGATATTTAACGACTGATTTGCTAATATGTGCTATATGAATGCCGAACACTTCTAGATGAGTGCAAATGATAGGGAAATTGCCGTGTTAAAAATACATTATTTTCGACTGATCAGGCATCATGTTCATTTGTGGAAGAAGCCCCGTGGGAAGTAGTCCTTTCAGCTAAAACCAAAAGAATGCTGAAGGATCTTCAAGCATGTCCAGCGATCAGGTGGAAAAGCCTGATGGAGCTCGAAATCATTGAAGGGATGCTGAAACCGCGTCCCACATCGAAAACTGCTAACGATGGGCAAAACACTCAGGTCAAGCCTTCAATGTCTTCGAAGGGAAAGAAGAAGACCAAGAAGCCCGTACAGCCTGACGAAAAGCGCACAGACCTGCAAAAGTACATCAACGCACTGGAGGAGTACAACCAGAAGGCGCGGACTCCAGTCACCCTTGAAGAGTTTCTCAACCATATACTTGAGAACGGAGATAGTGACGATGATGAGGAAAATGGCTCGTCGGGAGAAACCGAAGATTATGTAGCTAGTTTCCACATGATTTCTCATTCGTCGTTAAATAACGAAGAAACTTCCTCGGCGTCGGAAAGCAACGCGGAGGAACTGGGGGCATGATCAGTGCAAAAATCCCCGGAGCTTCCAGAAGGACTAATTGACAGGCTGCTAAACGAAGTTTTTCAAAAGAGTAGAGCTGACCGAGAACGTTAAACGACCATATACGAAAAGGCCAAGCATCGACGTCAGGATGAAGAAGACGCAGCGAGGAAGAGTCACAAAATACTCCAACCAGAGCGAAGTAGTGTCACTCGTGCTAAGTTCACGGGGACTTTATCCACCAACATCCAAATCCGCTATACCCAACAGTAGCTAGCTGGCCATTCGAAATGTGGGGAACCGATATAATCGGCCCTATTGAGCCAGCGTCATCCAAAAGACATCGGTTCATACTGGAAATGACCGATTACTTCTCTAAGTGGGCAGATGCAGTACCGCTAAAAGAAGTGAAGACGGAGAACATCCTCCATTTCTTCAGGACACATGTCATTTACCGGTTCGGCACTCCTAGACGGATCATCTCGGATAATGGGCCGGCCTACAGAAGCTATAAGATCAGCCGCTTCGCACAGCAGCATAATATAGACTGGAGATACTCTTCAGTCTATAATCCCCGAGCTAACGGTCTAGCTGAGGCTTTCAACAAGACCATGAAGAAGATCATAAAGAAAACGGTATCCAGAAATAAAAAGGACTGGCATGAGAGACTGCATGAAGCACTCTGGGCACATCAAACCATGTTCAAAACGAACATGAATACAACGCCATACGCGTTGGTATTCGGCACGGAAGCGGTACTTCCTTTGGAAATAGAGCTACCCTCTCTACGAATGGCAGTTCGATACGAGCTAACAGATGAAGAAAATGCCCATCTTCGGCTTGAGGTGCTCGATGCCCTCAATGAAACTCGTCTCATGGCGCAGAAAAACCTGGAAGCTTACAAGACAAGGATGACATGCTCATACGAAAGACTGACTAGATCGAGAACATTCCGCTAAGGCGAACTTGTGTTAGTCGTCAAAAGACCCATGATCCCCAATCGTGCAAAATGGGGGAAATTCGAGCCAAACTATGAAGGCCCGTACATCATAGACAAGGTCTACCAAGGTGGGGCCTATTTGCTCATGGATATGCATGGCGAAAGACCTTTCCGGCCAATAAATGGTCAATTCCTCAAGAAATACCACGTATGACGAGTCAAGACTTTGGTCAATGATAGATGACGATGCTCATGTCCGCTCGCTAACTTCCTGAGTCAAAACTCTAAGTGGTATTCGGAAAAGCTTCACCCCAAAAATGGTGATAATGGACCACTACGTTCTTAAACTGGTAATGGACCGAAATATCCTTAAACTAACAATGGACTGAAATGTCCCTAAACTAACAACGGACCATAATGTCCTCAAACTAAAGCTTCACCTCAAAAAAATGGTGATAATGGACCACCACGTCCTTAAACTGGCAATGGACCGAAATGTCTCTTAACTAATACCCTTTCTCAAATATGGCGCATCGCCCCAAATACGGTGATATTTTCTCCTGGGATTTATGTTGCAATCAAAGTTCCAACGGTAAAGACTGCAATCTAAGTTGTTAAAAAAAGGTATGTCCACAAGCGAAATGGGCACGGATGAAAATCCGAAAGGGCGCCGTGAGTAAAAACAGTAGGGCTACCGGCGAGTTTGTGAAAACCCGAAAGGGCGCAATCTCGTTGTAAAAAAAACGGTACGTCCACAAGCGAAATGAGCACGGATGAAAACCTAAAAGGGCGCCGTGAGTAAAAACAGCAGGGCTACCGGCGAGTTTGTGAAAACCCGAAAGCGTGCAATCTCGTAAAATTTTCACTTACGAGATCCTCTCGACTCGTAAGAAGAACTCCCCCTGTGAGACCCTCATGGCTCATAGGATTCAAAGCCTTAAGCTACAGGGATCCCGGACCTGTTCTTAAGCCGTCGTATCCCCCAAGTTGCCCTACATACGGTACAATGTTGGCTCTTGTATACAATCCACATGCACAAATAAACGATTTCCCCACCGAGTTCCACCAATCACGAGGAATGTCCTCATATGGTGAACGACACTTGTAAGTCCTCTCAACTTATAAGGAAAAGATACTCTTATGAGATCCTTATGACTTATAAGAGAACACACACTTAGGGATCCTCACGATTTCTAAGGAGAAAATACACGTACGAGATCCTCACGACTCGTAGGGAGAAAACCATTTATAAGACCCTTACGGCTCATGGAGTCAAAAAGCCTTAGTCGACAGAACCTTAACCCTGTTTGCTAAGTGTCCTTTGTTCAAACCCACAAAGGCAAATGATGATTCGCTCCTGGCAATATTCCAGTCGCAGCGGTGCTGATGCCTGAACATGTATCAATTTTCAAGTCCTTTTACAGCAAATGATGCGAGCGAAAAAAAATTCATATAAAAATAGCCGAAATGATGGGGCAACTCGCAATAAAAATCATCGAGCAAAATATATGCATATAAAACCGGCCGAAATGTTTGGGCAACTCGCAATAAAAAGCAGCGAGTAAAAAGAAAAGAATAGCCGAAATGTTTGGGGAACTCGTAATAAAAAGCAGCGAGTAAAAAGAAAAGAATAGCCGAAATGATTGGGCACCGCGATAAAAAGCCGAAATGATTGGGCAATCGCGACTTTCGCGATATAAAAAACTGAAATGATGGAGCATCGCGGAAAGAAATTAAAAAAAATGAAACTTTTTCCCTACAAGTGAGTCTATACCGACCCCTGTATACGATCCATAGGCACAAACGAAAGGGGAACCATATTTTCCCCTCCAGGCTCCGTCAAAGGGAGAGCCAAGTCTCGACGGTTTATAAACAACCTAGAGACCACCTCGACACTTGTCTCGTTACAGCAGACATAATGTCATCAGCGGCGTTTCTTCTCACTCCAGCAGGATGCAGACGCAACGTCAACAAACGATCCATGGTCAAAACAAAGCGGAGCCATGGAAAAGTCCTTAGTTCCAAGTCTCGATGGTTCACAAACAACCTAGAGACCACCTCGACACTCGTCTCGTTACAACAGACATAGTGTCAACAGCGGCGTTTTTTCTCACTCCAGCAGGATGCAGACGCAACGTCAACAAACGACCCCAGGGTCAAAACAAAGCGGAGCCATGGCAAAGTACCTAGTTCCAAGTCTTGACGGTTCACAAACAACCTAGAGACCACCTCGACACTCATCTCGTTACTGCGGATATAGTGTCAACAATGGCATTTCTTCTCACTCCGGCAGGATGCAGACGCAACGTCAACAAACGACCCCAGGGTCAAAACAAAACGGAGCCATGACAAAGTCCCTAGTTCCAAGTCTCGATGGTTCACAAAACAACCTAGAGATCACCTCGGCATTCGCCTCATTACATCAGACGCAGTGTCGACAAAGGAAGCGAAGGCCAAATTCCTAGCTTCAGGGTCTTGACGGCAACTCAAATAAAATCCGAAGGACTATCGGAGATCATCCCACACTAGTGCGGAGTGGTTATGACTCATCGGGGCTCCCAAACTGAGCCTAACCTCAAGTAAAAAGCGACATGGCAAAATTCCTAACGCTTGCTCTTCCGACAGTCAAATTGCCTAGGAAGATTACTTGAAGACGTCTTGTCCAGCTCCCGAAGGGATCAGAGACACGACAGTCGCGGGGCTACTCAAACAGCAACGTAAAGACTGCATATCGGGGAATGCATCAGCCAACGCGACGATACGATGGACAAAAACCCAAGTACCACAAAACCTAACGGACCTCTGTCGCAAAGAGCAGGGGTTATCTATAATGTTAGGATAAGTTTGCCTACAAGCCCAAGGGAGGTAAGCTAAACAAACTCCGAAATGAGTCCATAAACTATAAGCTCCGAAATGAGTTCATAAACTAGAGACCCCGGGATGAGTGAATAAACTACAAGCTCCCAAATGAGTTCATAAACTAGAGACTCCGGGATGAGTGAATAAACTACAAACTCCGAAATGAATATATAAACTACTTCACACCAAATCAAGACATCGAAGAAAAGAGAAATGCCAGTATGAAATAAAATATATCTTTTATTCATGAATTTAAGTGAATACAAGATACATTTCATTCAGGAATCAAAATGAATACATGTTATTCATGAATCAGAAGTTTACAATCAGTACAAGAAAAGGGGTACAATGACACTTATTAAGGAGGAGGCGTTTTCAACAAACTGATGAACCGCTCGCGCGCTCCCCTTAACTCCTTCTCACGTTCAGCTACGGCGGCCAACTCCTTTTCGATTTGATCCCGTTGTTGCAAGCAGGATGAAAGCTTCTCATCGATTTCCTGCTTGGCAGTTTCACAATCCTGTGTGACACGCTCGGTGAAGTCAAGCTTTTGCCTTAGCGCCAGCCTGTCCGAAATATATCGTTGGAGGTTTTCAAAAATAACTTTCAGCTGCGCAGCATTTGCTTCAACCTGGGCATGCAATTGGACAGATTCGCCGGATGCTGCCTCATGCTTCTTTCGCCTCAGGGCCGCCTCTTGTTCAAAATAGCAAATGAAAGAGACACTCTGCTCGACCCACGCAACCCGCTGAGAGTTCAAAGTCAATACCTCGGGAGCGAGACGCTTAAGCTCAATCTCGTGCAGGAAAGCCTCGATCTTCCTGCAATAATCAACCCAAGAACCAACGAGATCTTCATTATGGAAATTCACGAGCGTCGCTAGCATTGGATTGACTTCGTCGGCAAAATCCGTAGGAGAGGTGAGGGCCTCGGCGTCGAGATCTTCAATAAACTCGCTTAATATTCGCCGGCTATTCGCTGCGCCCCTGGAGGATGGACGTTTAGCGAAGGGTCCCGCGGGCATGGGAATGCAGGACTCAAAAGGAGCTGAATCCGGTGTAATCGCTGCAAAATGAATTACGGTCAGATTTCAACTCTAAAGACAAAGAAAACATCCGAGGGACGGAATCTACCGTACGGCTGTTGAAGGTGGCAAAACATGGAGCACCGGAGGCATGTCTATTCTTTCGCTTCCTCCTCCGAGCCGTGATACTGTGGTCAATATAAGGAAGGATTAGCAACAAGAAGTCTACACATAAAAAGGAGAAACACTAGGTGAAGAATATACTGACCAATACTGGAAGGTGGAACGACTTCCGATTGAAAGGAAAAATGCGGGTTTAGCACCTGGTATAAGTGGTCGAAAAGTACTCCTGCAGAGTCACGATAATATATAGTCACTACAAAGAGGATTGTATCCACAGTAAAGTAACTAAATGAGAAACCTATACCTTCTAAAATTTGAGGAGGCACGGAAGAAAGCGAAGGAACCGTGACCGTCAAAGTGGCAGCCGACGATAATTCTTCAGCCGACACAGCTTCAGGGTTTACCGTGCCTATGCTCAAGACAAACGAAATATCATTAGAGGGGCTTAACAAGATTAAAACTCAAGGATAATCACCCAAGGAGTACCTGATAGGTCAGACACCGAAACCGAGCCGAAAGCGTCACCAAGTGTAACGGCTTCCTCATTCTCCCTCAGGGGAGTAGATTCCGCACCCATAGCTTCATCCCCTGATTCGACAAGGGCCGTCGTAATGCTTGCGACACCCGCCGATACCATGGAGCCACAAGGAGAAATAGCAGCAGTCTGGATAGTCCCAGATTCCCGAGAAAGAGTGGCTACTTCGGGCTCTAGAATCATCGGCGTTTCACCTGCTATGCCACTGTCAGGACTCGGCCCTGCTTAAAAGAAAATGCGTATGTCATGATTCGAGGACTAAGTTCTAATAAGGGACTGGGCGTTATGTTACCTTGAAGTAGCTTTTCAGTTTCCTCCCGAACTGCACGCGCAAGCTGTCTATTGGCGGTAGACAGAGCGGAAGGGGTGTCCACCAGGGGATGTTAGAAGATAGGACATTTCTCGAACCTGCACCCACGGTTAATACACATTCGCGTTCCCTCACGGCGCGCTTTCTACGCTTCCTATCGGCCTGGACCATGTGAACCGACCTCCTTAGCACTTCCAACAGGGGGACGTCGTCATCCAAATCGAGTTCAGCCTCCGGATCCACTATGGTACCCATCATCGGCTGCTTCAGTAACACCTCCTGTGGTGGCCTTGGGAGGGCCACGTCCATGATCAGTGGCTCTGGAAGCTTTGCTACATCTCCGCTTGGGATTGGCACTGCACTTGAAACAACTTAGGCTGTGGTAGTTCCTGCAATAAGGTGAAGAAAAGGGTCAGATCATGAATAACAAGAGTAAAAGTATAATGAAACGAATTATACCAAGGCCCAAAGAAGCGCTGAGCCTCTCTTCCTCCTCAAACGTCCTGAGAGAAGCCGCGAGAGCCTCTTCGGCGAAAATACCTGTTGAAGAAGAGAGCATTAATAAAAGCATAATAAGGGGAGAAGGGATAGTGTAATACCCCAGGTATTATCCGATATACCCATATATACCAGATAAGCATGGGGACCTACTTTAAAACAATGAGGAATCTTCGGAATACATTCCGAAATAGGACAGATCTATACTATAAATGGAATGATATCACTTTTCAATACAGAGGCGCTTTTTAAGTGAACTGGCACCACAGGAGTTTGAGAACTCCATATTTCAGCGTGCTTGGGCCAGGGAAGTCCTGGGATGGGTGACCTCCTGGGAAGTGGCCCCTGGTCGGGTCCAGTTCACCCCGAAGGACAAAACCGCGCAGCTTCAGCCAGAGCGGAAAATACTCTCTGTATTGGGGGTGGGTCGTGACAGAATGGTATCAGAGCTGGTTCCTCAATAGTAGGTCTGTGGTTCGAGGACGAACCATTATTCTAAGTGGGGGAGAATGTAATACCCCAGGTATTATCCGGTATACCCATATATACCAGATAAGCATGGGGACCCACTTTAAAAAAATGGGGAATCTTCGGAATACATTCCAAAAGAGGACAGATCTGTACTATAAATGGAATGATACCACTCTTCAATACAGAGGCGCCTTTTAAGTGAACTGGCATTACAGGAGTTTGAGAACTCCGTAGTTATGCGTGCTTGGGCCAGGAAAGTCCTGAGATGGGTGACCTCCTGGGAAGTGGCCCCTGGTCGGGTCGAGTTCGCCCCGAAGGACAAAACCGTGCGGCTTCAGCCAGAGCGGACAATACTATCTGTATTGGGGGTGGGTCGTGATATATATATAGTTATCTTCTTACATTGTAACATTTCAGAAAAATAAAATATTATTTTTCTGAAATGTTACAGATAGGTGCAGAAGAATCTAAATGAAGTATACCTGACTCCGTAATAGAGATCAACGCCGTTTCCTCGTGAGCCAGTCGCTCGGAAGCTGCGAGGGCAGCCTATAGATCAGTATCGGTTGCAAGCGTGTCAAACAAACCCTTATCGGTGCCATATTCACACAAGCCCTCACTATAGGGAGCATGGGGCTCCTGGACGAATACGACGTCGGCAGAGAATAGAGATTTCTTTCTCTTCTGCGAACCGACACCAATGGCTGACGATAAGAGCTTTTGCTTGACAGGCCTCTTCGGACAGCGGGTTCCAATCTCTGAACCGATGCCTGAGTCTGGAGATACCACGGCTACCGCAGTTGCGGGAACATCCGGTTAAAGCTTCTCAGGGAAAGCTCGTGGGACCACAGCCATAGTGATTTCTCTTAAAGAAGGACGAACGGTAGTCCATCGCTTCAAAGGGACCGCTAAATTACCGGCTAGGACGACATCGTTGTGATCGAGTAACAGCCGCCTTTCCTCCATGATAACAGAACCCATCGCATGCTGGTACCACGCCACGTAAGAGTTCGAAGCTTTCGGAACATAGCTCGGCTCGCTGATGAGAAAATGGGACCCTGTATTTAATCGCATAAAATAGTGCAGCGCGCTGTGAATACCCTCCTTCGTAGAAGCCGGCTCGACTAAGAATGCCTAGAGAGGAACACCTTGATTATAACCCAGCTGTTGAGCGAAGCGGTACGGGTTGTACCTCATGAACAGCACCGAGGCGTTCTGTCTAAACACTAGGAAGCCCGGCCTAATAGAGTACAGGTGCATAACCTCCCGGGGCCTCAATGCAGAAGCCCCATCCTTAAAAGTATCGCACAACGGTTAGACCACTTTGGTGGATTCTTTGCCGATAGTACTTTATCGACAAAGGTCATACTGTCCCCAACCATGCGTGGCCGAAGGAGCAATCTCCGAGCCTCTCGCTGTGACGGGTCTGGAGCGGAAGCGTCAACTAGGTACATGACTCGGGGGAAGTTGTAGCTTTCGTAAAACTGGGGTCGTTTGTGAACGCCAAAGGCACCCAGCACATGCATCTCAATCCATGATGTGAAATAATGTAATGGGAGATATACGGGCTTTACCCCCGGCTGAGTAGTGTCAGATGCTAAACTCAGGCCATGGTATAGATGAGCTAACCCCGCGATCCCAACAGCCATGCGCGTCCCCGCGACAATGCGATGGGATGGATAAAAGACAGACGACCTCATGTAGCGGGGGTGCGTGGGAAGCGCGAACTAACTTAGCCACATGCCAATGAACCCCTAAAAGAATGACTCTTCGTTAACACCCGGGGCAGCGATCTCAGCAAAGGGGATAACTGGAGTGTCCGGAATAAAGAAATTCTTTAGATCCGCTTCCGCCGTCGACAAATTATCTAAACCAAACCCGAACGGGTCGTCAAGTTTAGCAAATTTTATGGCCTGCTTAGACAGAACTTCCGGACGAAGAAAGCGGGCGATAAAATCTCTGAAGCTAACCTTATGCCCGCCAGACTCCAGGAATAAATTCTCGTACATATTCAACACCTTAATCAAGCCGGGGAACTGATGTTGAACGACGTTCTTCGGGGTAAGGCCCGTTACCACTGACTTAGTGGCAAAGATGTACTCATCGGGGGGAAGTATCTCCTCATAGTGCTCCCCTCTGACTGGTAAGCCGGAGATCTCCGTGAACTCTTCTAATGAAATCGAAACTTCCCGATCTGATAAGAGAAAAGTGTGGGTCGGGATGTTCCATTGTTCCAAAAAAGACTTGATCCACCACACACGGGGAGCGTGGTAATAAAAGAGAGACGCTTAGATTGTGGGGTACAACCCGGTCTTCAACAGCAGCGACTTCTTGGCTGCCAGGATATACCGAGCCCACTGTAGGTAGCCGGCCGAATGACGGGGTGTCAATCCTATCATATAAACTTGCCCCCAAGGGCGTGACTCTTCTTGGCATATGCGTCGCCCTAAAATGTCCAAAGCTATCGGTGGCTGTACGGGTATCGACATCATGGAAGGTTGAAGACGACCTTCTGAGGTCCAGTTAACCTCTTCTACAACGTAAGTCACTTGAGGCGGATCGGTATAATGAATAGCTGGGATTGGCTCTGAAGGCGCTGGGATCGGCTCCGAAGGCGCTGCACAAGAAAAACTGCGCCGACCCCGGATAATCTGACTATACCATGACCCCCACAGGTGAAGAGACTTTTGCTCTGGGTCATGATCCTTAATAAGCGCAAAGACTTCCCGATCCACAGGCGCGTCGGCAAAAGCGCTATCTGAACGTACGAAAGCAAAGGAGGAATCGAAAGCCATAGTACCTGCACAAAAGGAGAAGGTTTAGCTATCGACACTATGTTCAGGACTCAAACACTCTTTGGTACTTAAAAATTGTACGGCACTGCAGTTCAAAATAGGGACAAGGGAGGGCCCACAAAATTAAAGTAACGCCCTATCAATGATGAGGCTGCCACTCATACAATCCAAAAGGATTCTCATTTAATGAGAAAACATCATTGGACTGAGGAGTTAAATTCCTTCGAGAGCTGTGCTCTGCAAACAGATTTTACATCTGTCAAGAAAATTAAGAAGGGAATAAAATTCCCCAAAGATTTTTAGAGCCAAGCTCTATAGAACAATGGGATAATATCCTAGAACCTTCAAAAGCAAAGCTAAATCCTAATATCTTTAAGATCTGCAAGAAAAATCTAAGAACTCTAAAAGGTCTTTATGAAAGAAGAGCAAAGCTCTGATTAACGGGTTAAGAAACTCTAAAACATTTTTTTAAGATCTACGATCTAATCACTACAAAAGAAGAGCAAAGCTCTGTTAATGGGTTAAAACCCTAGAACATGAGGAGATTCCTTCAAGAGCTTGGTCATAATCCTTACCAATTTTTTGAAAGAGTTCTGACTCTAAAAGAGTTTCCTTAGACAGAGATCTAAGCTCTGGAAAGAGAATTAATTTTAAGAGAAAGAAGAAGGTTAGGGATGATGAACAGCAGTTATCTCAAGGGCCAAAGGCCTTACTAATAGGCACAGGAAGACGATTCAACTTCCAAGAAGATCCAACGGTGGAAAAGGTACCACCGCTGCACTCACGTGTGAGCCACGTGAGCGCAACGGGGGAGGGGGGCATTTGTTTCCCCCAATAAAAGAGCAAAACTCTATTCAAAACTCAAGAGGCAGCGCCTCACGTGCCTTCCACGAGGGCGCCGGCGCCAGAGGTAAAACTCTTATATGAGTAGCACCCGTTTGCAAAGCACACAAAAATCTTAAGCAGCGCCTCACGTGCCTTCCATGAGGGCGCCAACGCCAGAGTTAAAAACTCTTATTGGCACCGCACGTACTCCTTACGTGGACGCTAATGTGCAAAGCACATAAAAGAATTAAAACCTTAATAAGCGTCCACGTGCACAGCACGTGAGCGCCGGCGTCTAGTAGAATTAAATTCTACTCTCTGTTAAATAGAGCCGTTGGATCAAAGATCTAATGGAGACGATAAATCATCAGGATGCAGAATTAAATTCTGTTTAGAGAAAATATTCCTCAAATCTTTCTAAACAAGAAGGATTGCCCTTTGTAAAACAGAGTACCGTTGGATTAAAAATCCAATGGTGATTAAAGAATCACCGATCTACAGAATAAATTCAGTATGGGTAAATATGTCCCCAATATTGTTAAAAATAAGAAAAACATGTTCTGTAAAACAGAAGCCCTTGGATCGAAGATCCAATGGTGGGTAAAAATCCCCAAATCAATTAGGATCTCTTAACGAGAGATTTCTTCAACTGAGCAACAGACTTGCCTCTACTATATAAAGGACCCAAGACTTCAAGTCTAAAGAGGAGTAACCCCCCATAAGCTTCGAAAAAAACAAAGTAGAAAGCTTCAAAAAGGCAAAAGAAGAAGATCTCCATTCTCAGAAGAAAAGCTCTAGGTAAATAAAAAAGAGGAGAGATCAAAGCATCTCGTTTTCCTATTGAAGGGTTTAACCCTTTTAAAAGAAGAACTTAGTTCTTTCTCTGGATCTGAGATCCACAAGACAAGTCTCTCACAAGTTAAGAATTTAATTCTCATCGGGACGAACTTGCTCTTGGAGATCAAAGATTCAGAAAAGAACCAGAAAATTGAACTCCTCAGAACAAAATATATAAGGAAAAATCACCGCCCAACGCCTCACGTGTCTCTCACGTGGGCTCCACTCAATAAGGAGTGCCTAGCACTCAGTGAGCGACGCTTAGCGCCCAGCGTCCCAAGTGACCCTCACATGGGCACTACAAAATAAAGGAGCGCCTAGCACTCAGTGAGCGGCGCTCAGCGCTCAGCGTCTCACGTGCCCCTAACGTGGGCGCCTCAGAAAAAAATAAGGAGTGCTTAGCACTCAGTGACTGGCGCTCAGCGCCCAACGCCTCAAGTGCCTTTCACGTGGACGCTACAAAATAAAGGAGTGCTTAGCACTCAGTGAGCGGTGCCTAGCACCCAGCGCCTCACGTGTCCCTCACGTGGACGCCACAGAATAAAAAGTGCTTGACATTCACTAGGAAGCGCTTAACGCCTAGAGCCTCACGTGCTTCGCACATGGAAGCCATAAAGAGAGCTCAACACTCCATAAAGAAACAAAAAAGGGTAAAGTGTTTAACACTTATTGGGAAAATCCCCATGACTGAAAACCCCACATGGTTATGTGTGAGCGTCAGATCTTACATAAGTGCTCGGCACTTTTTGCAAAGAAAAAAGAGGATTGAGCCCATAAAAGTGCTTAGCACTCCTTTTCAAATAAAAAGAAAACTGAGTGGACCAAGCCCAAGTTGGCTAGGTCCCTAATTCAGATCAACCAAGCCTATGGGTTCATTACTTCTCAAACTGATCTCAGTTCCAAATACGACTATTGATCTTCCAATTTGAGAGTGCCAATCTCAGTTCCAAATATGCATCCGTCCAAATTGGAAGATCGATAGTCGTATTTGGAACTGAGATCAGTTTGGGAAGTAATGAACCCATGGGCTTGGTTGATCTGAATTAGGGACCTAGCCAACTTGGGCTTGGTCCACTCGGTTTTCTTTTTATTTGAAAAGGAGTTCTAAGCACTTGTTTCGCCCCAGTCCTCTTTTTTTTATACAAAAAGTGCTGAGCACTTATGTAAGTTCTGACGCTCACACATAACCATGTGGGGTTTTCAGTCATGGGGATTTGCCCAATAAGTGTTAAACACTTTACCCTTTTTTGTTTTTTATGGAGTGCTGAGATCTCTTTATGGCTCCCACGTGCGAAGCACGTGAGGCTCTAGGCGCTGCCTAGTGAATGTCAAGCACTTTTTATTCTGTGGCGCCCACGTGAGGGACACGTGAGGCGCTGGGCTCTAGGCGCCGCTCACTGAGTGCTAAGTACTACTTATTTTTTTATGAGGCGCCCACGTGAGGGGCACGTGAGACGCTGGGCGCTGAGCGCCGCTCACTAAGTGCTAGGCGCTCCTTTATTTTGTAGCACCCACGTGAGGGTCACGTGGGGCGCTGGGCGCTGAGCGTCGCTCACTGAGTGTTAGGCACTCCTTATTGAGTGGCGCCCACGTGAGAGGCACGTGAGGCGCTGGGCGGTGATTTTTCCTTGTATATTTTGTTCTGAGGAGTTCAATTTCCTGGTTCTTTTCTGAATCTTTGATCTCCAAGAGCAAGTTCGTCCCGATGAGAGTTAAATTCTCAACTTGTAGGAGACTTGTCTTGTGGATCTCAGATCCAGAGAAAGAACTAAGTTCTTCTTTTAAAAGGGTTAAACCCTTCAATAGGTAAACGGGTTGCTTTGATCTCTCATCTTTTTTATTTACCTAGAGCTTTTCTTCTGAGAAGGGAGATCTTCTTCTTTCTTCCTTTTTGAAACTTTCTGCTTTGTTTTTTTTTTTCGAACCTTATGGGGAGGTTATTCCTCTTTAGACTTGAAGTCTTGGGTCCTTTATATAGTAGAGGCAAGTCTGTTGATTAGTTGAAGAAATCTCTCATTAAGAGATCCTAATTGATTTGGGGATTTTTATCCACCATTGGATCTTTGATCCAAGAGCTTCTGTTTTACAAAACATATTTTTCTTGTTTTTAACAAGATTGGGGACATATTTACCCATATAGAATTTAATCTGTATATCGGTGATTCTTTAATCACCATTAGATTTTTAATCCAACGGTACTCTGTTTTACAGAGGGCAATCCTTCTTGTTTAGAAAGATTTGAGAAATATTTCCTCTAAACAGAATTTAATTCTGCATCCTGATGATTTATCGTCTCCGTTAGATCTTTGATCCAACGGCTCTGTTTAACAGAGAGTAGAAATTAATTCTACTAGGCGCCGGCGCTCACGTGCTGTGCACGTGGGCGCTTATTAAGGTTTTAATTCTTTCATGTGCTTTGCACATTGACGCCCATGTGAGTAGCACGTGCGGCGCCAATAATAGTTTTTAACTCTGGCGCTGACGCTCTCATGGAAGGCATGTGAGGCGCTGCTTAAGATTTTTATATGGTTTGCACACGGGCGCTGCTCATATAAGAGTTTTTACCTCTGGCGCTGGCGTTCTCGTGGAAGGCACGTGAGGCGCTGCCTCTTGAGTTTTGAACAGAGCTTTGCTCTTTTATTGGGGAAAACAACGACGAACATCGAACGTATATTAACCGATAGACGAGGACTAAGTCGCGCTTTGATTTTCACATATGAGTATCGATGAGAATATGAAAGTTTCATATTATTATCCAGTATCATATATTGGTTTTAACTTGAAAATTTAACTTGAATAGGTTTTACGTTTACGTTTCATTTTTAAGGGTTCGAAGTTTTAAGTTTAGGGTAAATTTTTCTTGCGTTTACGGTAAAATTGTACGTTTACGTTATCATCGAGTATCCTACTGAAAGAACTAGTGCACCTTAAACCCTAACCCTAATTAACCCAAATTAACCCTAATCATCACCCTAACTCAAATTATCCCTAATTAACCTAAAATTAATCCAATTAACCCAAATAAACCTAATTAAGCCAAATTGACCCTAATCATTACCCTAACTCAAATTATCCCTAATTAACCCAAAATTAAGCTAATTAAACGAAATTAACCCTAATCAACACCCTAACACAAATACACTTTATTTTACCTAATTAACCCAAATTAACCCTAGCCCATACCCTAACCCAAATTAACCTAACCCTAATCATCACCCAAACCCTAACCCAAATTAACTCGAGCCCAAACCAAAATTAATCCTAACCATAACCCTATTCATCACCAACCCTATTTTACCCAATTAACCTAAACTAACCCTAACCCTAACCCTAACCCTAACCCTAGCTAATTAACCCTAACCCTAACCCTAAACCTAACCCTAACTAATTAACCCTAACCTTAATTAACCCCCAATTAACCCGGAAATAGCTATAACCCTAACCCTAACCCTAAAATAAAAAATAACACAAAAAAGCATAATTATAAGTTCAAAATGGAAATTAACTCACCTCAGTAGTAGTTTTGCCGGCGACAAAGAGCTCGACGAGGTGGAGGAGGCCGGAGATTTTACTATCGACGAGACTGTGGTGGCGGCAAAGAGCTCGACGAGCTCACGGCGAGACTGTGGTGCCGCTAACGATGACGAGGAAGTCGACAATGGGTGTGGTGGCGACAAGGAAGTCGACGACGGGTGTGGTGGTAACGAGGCGCGTGCGGGAGATCAATCGCGGGAGTTGGGAAATTTTGGAAACGATGGGAAAATTACTGAGCTTTATTTTTTTTATATAAATAACCCTTTATTTCCCCTACGGATTAATCCGTAGGGCTTTGTTTTGCGGCTCCGTAGAGCCAAATAAAAGATTATATTTTAATATTTTTTAATTAATCCAAAGGGCACCGTAGAGGTAAATCGATGGCCCAACTGATTAATCCGTAGGGGCAATAAAAAGTTGCCCCTACGGATTCCTATATCTATAGGGGCAACCCCTTAATGTAGTAGTGATAATAGTAAAGATATTACAACATAAGAGTCACTACTACAATGAGAGGTTACCCTTACGGATATAGAAATCCGTTGGGGCAACTTTTTATTGCTCCTACGGATTAATCCGTAGGGCCATCGTTTGCCCCTACGGTGCCCAACGTAGGGGCATAAATAAATTTAAAAAAATTAAAATGTAATATTTTATTTGGCCCTACGGTGCTGCAAAAGAAAGCCATATGGATTAATCCGTAGGGGCAACAAGGGGTTATTTATAAAAAGATAAAACTAAGTTATTTCCCATCGTCATCAAAATTTCCCACTAATTACCTGATCGAGCACGGCGCATCGTCGCAACCACACCCATCGTCGTCGACTTCCTCGTCGCCACCACATTCATCGTCGTCGACTTCCTCGTCACCACCATACTTTCGTCGTCGCTACCACACTCTCGCCGCGAGCACCTCTTCTAGCTCCATCCCCGGTCTCCTCCATCTCGTCGAGTTCTTTACCGCCGGCCGGCGACTACTGAGGTGAGTTAATTTCGATTTTAATGTATAATTATGCTGTTTTTTGTGTTATTGTTGTTGATTTTAGGGTTAAGATTAGGGTTATAGCTAGGGCCGAGTTAATTGAGGGTTAATTTGGGTTTGGGTTAGGGTTAATTAGGTAGGGTTAGGGTTCGATTGATGTTTAGGGTTAGGGTTAAGGTTAGGGTTAATTTGGTTGGGATAGAGTTAGTTTGGGTTAATTAGGTAAAATAGGGTTGGTGATGATTAGGGTTAGGGTTAGTTAGATTAATTAGGGTTAATTTTGGTTTGGGCAAGGGTTAATTTGGGTTAGGGTTTGGGTGATGATTAAGGTTAGGTTAATTTGGGTTAGGGTTTGGGTTAGGGTTAATTTCGGTTAATTAGGTAAAATAGAGTGTATTTGTGTCAGGGTGTTGATTAGGGTTAATTTGGTTTAATTAGTTTAATTTTGGGTTAATTAGGGATAATTTGAGTTAGGGTGATGATTAGGGTTAATTTGGGTTAATTAGGTTAATTTGGTTTAATTCGCTTAATTTGGGTTAATTAGGGATAATTTGAGTTAGGGTGATGATTATGGTTAATTTGGGTTAATTAGGTTAATTTGGTTTAATTCGCTTAATTTTGGGTTAATTAGGGATAATTTGAGTTAGGGTGATGAGTATGGTTAATTTGGGTTAATTAGGTTAATTTGGGTTAATTAGGGTTAGGGTTTAGGGTGCACTAGTTCCTTCAGTAGGATACTCGATGATAATGTAAACGTACAACTTTACAGTAAACGTAAGAAAACCTTACCCTAAACTAGAAACTTCGAACCCTTAAAAACGAAACGTAAACGTAAAAGCTATTCAAGTTAAATGTTCAAGTTAAAACCAATATATGATACTCGATGATAATATGAAACTTTCATATTCTCATCGATACTCATATATGAAAATCAAAGCGTGACTTAGTTCTCGTCTATCGGTTAACATACGTTCGATGTTCGTCGTGTGTAACAACCCTAAATTTCCTATACAAGTTTTTACAAAAAAATTTCAAAAATCCATAAAGGGGTATTTTAGCCTGAGCACAAGATATAAGTAATTATTTTGCTTTTTAATTTCAAGTTATAAGAATGTAACAACTCCATTTTTAGTATACAAAAATTGGCTTTAAAATTAATGTATACTTGGGGATTTACATTTTCTGTGATTACTTTAAGTAATTAATTAGCTCCATAATTACAAGAAGGAGCTTGTAGCTCATTGGTAATATCTTGTACTGTTGAACCAAGCCACCAGAGTTCAAATCCCATACCCCACATTATTTTTAATATTGATTTTTGTAAAACCTTTAGAATACCAAGGGTTTACACGTGCATATCTCACAAAAACCCCACTACACCCAAAAATGTAACATTGCCAGAGGATAGATGAACCGTCCGGGGGGGGGATTCTGACCACCGGACTCGGCCGGAAATCGACCAACTCGGCCTCGACTTGGCCGACTCAGTCCTCCGACCAAGTCACGGCCGAGTCACCCCCGAGTCGGCCGATTCCGGCGACGACCCCAACATGAAAATTGTGTCTTTTCACATTCCCTATGCACCTGCAAAATTTTAGCCTCAGACCATTTCCAGAGCTTTTTTAAAACCCCAATTACTCTACTTTTAATACATTTTATCACATTTTTCATTTTAACCTTTCACCTACCCTAACCCTAGCCTAACCCTATAAATACCACCCTTACCCTATACCCTCTCACCCCAAACTCTGAGCTAACTCTCTAAAATTCTCAAGAACTCTTGTGTGCAATCGAATTGAGCGAAAGGCGAAGCTCCGGCGAATTCTTCGGCGAAATTTCCGGCAACGACTGTAGGAACCCCCGGAGACGAAACGACGCACCGGTGACTCCTCCCGATCCACCTTCCTCTTATCTTTGATCGAAATCCGTAAGTCCCCATTTTTACCTCTCTTTTCTTTTCTAAAAATACGGATTTACAAAACCCGACGGAATCGGAACAAATCCGATTTGCGATTCGGTTTCTTTATAAAACTTCACTTCTCGTTAATACAGTTACGCTTAAACTCTCTCATGTTGACTATTAAATACTAATCAACCAAATTGATCAAGTTTCATATCATAAAATAATGGCTATTTCATTTTACCGTATTTTCATTTAAATACCACATAGTTTCGATTCTACATTCAATATCACAAAACATGCTATACTTTTAAGTAGATCACGAGGTAATGACCTACCTCCTCACACACTCATATGCAACATAGCACGATATCCTTGGGAATTTAGAATACGGGAAAACGGTAATTTTCATTTAAATACCATTTACTTAATAAAACCGTTTTCTAATGATTAGTATTTATACAAATCTTTGCAAAGCGCCGCAACAACCCATTTTGGGGAACCCATTCGGGATGGTGTGGATTATCGCACATCCTCGGGCTTAGTAGTGCGAGATTCAGACCTTCGCAAGGAGCATTCGGTCTTAAGAAAAACGAGATTTCTAGAAAATAATAAATATATTAAAATTTATTTTCATATAAATATATGTATATGTAATTAAAAAATATCTAATTTGAATTATTATAAATATTCTATCTTTTTCTAAAAATGTCACAAGAATCAGTTTACACTAAAATACCATGAATTCCATATAAACCAATATTACAAATAAGTACCTTTTATAATGGAATTAGGATATTTTCATTAGAAATATCACAATATAAAATATACATTCATTACAACTCTAAAGACGATTAATAAATACTTGGGGTATATTTTGAAAAGTATATAAAAGTATTTTTACATAAAACCCCCTCAAGTTCTATAATTTACCATAAAGACCCTAGTAAATATAGGTTTAAGCAGGACCAATCTCTTGAGCCTCAGGGAGCCGGAGAAGTGGGTGCTTGCCTATCTAAGGTAGACAACTTAACAACGGTGTTATCAATACGGTAATCGTCTTTGAAAAAGACACAAATCCTGCCGCCCATGTGCAGCGGTTACCGATAACATCAAAACAATCAGGACTTCAATTTACTTCTCTAATTGTCTGACTCAGATTGAGTCTCATTATAATCTGACTTGAATATGATTCAAGTACAATCTACAATCTACAATCTATAATTTACAATATTACAATTCAACATGAATCCATGAATCCATTATTCTATATATTCAATCTATCAACTTGACTGAACCGAACCATGGATATACATTCCATTTACATGATCATCCAGTTTACATGATTCTCCAGTTACATGCATGATTCTACAGTTACATCCGTTTACTGATATCATGGTTTTGGTCAGTCATCCAAATATACAATCAATACAAGTTACAATACAACAATACAATCAAGATAACACGGGGTTTAAGGGGTAGACTGGTACGTAAGGTGTTAAAAGTGGCACGAGACTGCAAGATTAAGACACCTAACATGAATCCAATTGCCGTTGTTCCGGGCTGTATAACGGAGCCTTGTACTTCCATTTGCCTTTAGTCTCTGGCATATAGAGACTCCTCTCGTATACACTGGCATCCTTCTGTACCAAGCTACGAACAACAGCGTTAACACAATATTATAACAATATAATACAACTTTAAAAGCTACCTCTTATTCTGTCTATTCTATTCTTTCTTTTCTTTGGGACTTACCGAGCGATCTGTTCGCTGACGACATTCTCTTTCTTTTTTCTTTGAATGTCGTCAGGTGATCTGGACACATCAGAGATCGAGCCCATCGCTGAAGACTTGGACCAGTTCAGTGAAGACCCCGAGCTCTAGTACATTGTACATTTTCATTTCAGTACTCTTCTTTTCTGTTATGTCATTGTTTAGGCATCGATTTTTATTTCAGTTGTATTTACTTTCCATGCATTGTACAGAAATAATGTGAATAAATAAAGTTATTGTTTATTATATCCTGTCTCTTGTGCTTTACTTTTATATTGCTTAGATACGCTTAACGTATTTACTTCACAGTAAATACGTAGCGGACCAGTCCTGTCCTCTGCCCGTATACCGGGAAGCGGGGCGTGACATTGTGACATAGAATTATACGAAGGTTGTTAAATATCAGATGGTATAGTTCGGTACTGTAGGGTGGTTTTCGTCACCCCATTGAGATGGGAATACGCGTGCGCTTTTCAGGCATATTACAGATTCCCCCTGCCTAGGGTAGGCTGGGGTTCATTGATTGTGGGGATCCGAATCTTCGGCAGCCGCGGACTAAGATGCCGTTAATTACCCCTCGCATTTGGAGTGAGAGAACCTCCGATTGACGGGTTAAACTGGTCATGCGAACTCAATGTGCAGTGTTGTGTTTTGAAGGGGTTTTGGATATATCGGGAGCCCCGCAGAGTTTTTACGGGGGTCCTGCTACCCGGATAGCGGGCTAGGGGTCATAGGGGCTAGCAGCCCCTTTGCGGAGTGCGGAGCAACGCTTGTTAGAAATTATTTCTAACGGGGGAGGTATTTTTAGTGTGGAGTACATCTAAAATGAGGGAAAAATGGCGTTCAAAGGACGCGTGAGCGCCAGCGCCTCTCGTGCCTAGCACGCTGGTGCTAGCGCTTGCCCAACACGTGGGCTCTTAGGCGCTAGCGTTTTGGGCGCTAGCGCTTTGGGCGGTAGCACCTCACGTGCCCGGCACGTGGGCGCTCGGGCGCGAGCGCCTCACGTACCCGGCGCGTGGGCGCTAGCGCTTTGGGCGCTAGTGCCTGACGTGCCCGGCACGTGGGCGTCCGGGCGCTAGCGCCTTACGTGCCCGGCCCGCGGGCGCCCGGGCGCTAGCGCCTCACGTGCCCGGCACGTGGGCGCTCGGAAGCTAGCGCTTTGGGCGCTCGGGCGCTAGCGCTAGCGCTTTAGGCGCTAGCGAAAGGAAGGGATTTTTACCCCCAGAAATAGGAGTTAAACTCCAAAAAGAGAATTTTGAGTAGAGTTAAACACCAAAAGATCTGGATTAGGAGTTAAACTCCTTTGAGGATTTGGGTCTTGGAGTTGAACTCCCTAAAATCTTCAGAGGTTCTTCTCTCTTAAGCCTGGGATCTTCTTTTGAGCCTTGGATCTTTTCCAAAGTGGGATTTTCGGAGATGAGTCTCTTTCTTCCTCTTCTTTGTTGGCCGGATCTTGGAGAACAAGAGGGGTGAGATTTTAAAAATCTTCCCTTTTTGAGATCTAATGGAAGATCCAAGCTTCCTTTTGTGGGTTTTGTGATGAAAAACTATTTAGTTTTGGAAAAGGAAGAGTAAAACTCTTGATTTAATTCAAAAGAAAGAAAAAGGTTTAGAACCTTGAAGAAGGAGAAGGAGGCACAAAAATCCTAGAGTTTGAGAGAATGAAAAGTTGTATAGATATTTTCATCATGTTTGTCTTTATAGGCTACAAACTTTACATATAGCCCCTTGGGCTTTACAAAATGACATTTTATCCATCCCATGCCTCATGTGCTTATTTCTTTTGCACATATGCCATTGGCTTTACAAAAATTTGGCTTTATGCCCATCTTGCTTACATTCATGCATAAAAAAATTATATCAAAATTATTTATTACATGATTTTTATTTTTGCATGGTGGAGGCCGGCCGTGGGGCTCGACTTGGGTATGGGCGCACTTGCTTGGGCTCGGGCCCGTTTACTTGGGGTTGAGCTTGACTTTGACCTGGTCAACTGAGGTGCAAATTTTGACCCCAACAAAGTGCCCGCATCAATAAATGCACACCGCGCATATGAGTTAAGTGAATGAAGTTGATGGATTTTGAAGCCGGGCTTCGAGGTGGAACATCATTCTGGGGGCGGAGCATCCCTCGGAGAGCATGATTCCTGAGGATGGGAGCATCATTCCGATTCGCGGAGCATAATTCCAGGGTCAGATTATCATTCCGAAGAGTTGGAGCATAATCCGAGGATCGGAGCATAATCCGAGGATCGGAGGCATGATTCCAGGGATTGGAGTATGATTCCGATGAGCGGAGCATGGTTCCAAAGGGGTCGAAGCATAATTCCGACGAGCGGAGAATGATTCTAAAGGGGTCGAAGCATAATTCCGACGGGTGGCAGACATTGTGACCGAAGCATAATTTCGATGCAGATGTTGATTCCCAGGCGGAGCATAATTCCGACAGGGAAAGCAGATACTCCGAGGCGAAGTATGATTTCGACACGGGGTACATTCTGAGACGAAGCATGATTTCGACGCAGAGCTTGTTAGTCGACTTGATTCCGAGGCAGAGCTTAATTCCGACGGGGAGGTCGCTGGTTGACTTGATTCCAGGGCGGAGCATAATTCCGACGAGGAGGTCGCTGGTTGACTTGATTCCAGGGCGGAGTATAATTCAGACGAGGAGGTCGCTTGTTGACTTGATTCCAGGGCGAAGTATAATTCCGACGAGGAGGTCGCTGGTTGACTTGATTCCAGGGCGGAGCATAATTCCGATGAGGAGGTCGCTTGTTGACTTTATTCCAGGGCGGAGCATAATTCCGACACGGAGTGTCACTGGTTTTGATGTAGAGGATGATTCTTAGGTGAAGCATAATTCCGACAGGGAAGGTGGATGCTTCGAGGCGAAGCATGATTTCGACATGGGTTACACTCTGAGATGAAGCATGATTCCGACGCAGAGATTGTTGATTGGATTTGATTTGGGTTGACATAAGCATCGCTACGCTGGAATATGGTACCAGGAGCGAATCATCATTTGCCATGAGTGGATTTAGGGATTTTGGTTTTTGTTTGCCATCAGCATCGCTACGCTGGAATATGGTACCAGGAGTGAATCATCATTTGCGTTTGCTTATTGGGAAGCGATAGCTTAGGGGACAGGTTTAGATCCCTATCACCTAAGGCTTTTCAATTTTATGGGCCGTAAGGGTCCCATAAAAGCATTTTCTCCCTACGAGTCGTAAGGATCCCGTAGGTGCATTTTCTCCTTAGGAGTCGTGAGGACCCCCAAATGTGTTTTTCCTTTGTGAGTCGTAAAGATCTCACGCGGGAATTTTCTCCTCACAAAGTCTAGAGGACTTTGCGAGTGTATTTCATCTCTTTTTCACGAGTTTGCGCCCTTTCGGGTTTTCACAAACTCGCCGGCAGTCCTGCTGTTTTTACTCACGGAGCCCCTTTTGGGTTTTCAACCATACCCGTTTTGCTTGTAAACATACCTTTTTTTTTGGAATCTTCATCGCTGGTGGGACTTTAAATGTGGTCTCGCCGGTAGGACTTGGGAAAGATTGGGATCGTTTTACGCCCGTGGATTGTATACGGTTTTGCAGGATGTATGATCCAGACCGTAGGGCCGGAAGAATTTCGGGACTTTGTTGGTGTCTGCATCGCTGCACTGGAATATGGTACGAGGAGCGACTCATCATTCGCCGTTGGGACATTCAGAGTTTGGTTGGCGTTTGTATCGCTGCACTGGAATATGATATCAGGAGCGACTCATCATTCGCCATGAGGGGATCTCCCTCGTTTCCAGTATAACGACTTAGGGGTCATCTGTTCCCAGTTTAAAGACATAGGGGTCTATTGGATTGGAGTTTGAAATTTTAGGGTTAGGGTAGGCATCAGCGTTGCTAACACTGAAGCACATGTGCCAGGAGCAATTCATCATTTGCCGTTCCCTGTTGGAGAGCGATGGCTTAGGAGACAAGTTTATGTCCCTATCACCTAAGACTTTTCAATTTTATGAGCCGTAAGGGTCCCATAAAAGTATTCTCCCTACGAGTCGAAAGGATCCCGTAGGTGTATTTTCTCCTTAGGAGTCGTGGGGACTCCCAAGTGTGTTTTTCCTTCGTGAGTCGTAAGGATCCCACGAAGGTGTTTTCTTACGAGTCGAGAGGATCTCATAAGTTTGTTCTCCTCATGTATCGTGAGGACACATGAGTGGGTCTTCCCAAATGGAGCATAATTCCAAGGGTGGAGACCGGCCGCTGGACGGTCAGTAGGGCATGGGTATGATGAGAATTATTTAAGCCCGTGGATTGTATACGGTAGCCAGTTTGGGGACCAACCGTAGGGCTGGGGGAATTTTGGAAAATTGGATTTTGGTTGGCGTCTGTATCGCTGCACTGGAATATGGTACCAGGAGCGACTCATCATTCGCCATTTTTTTGTTTTTTGTTTTTGTATTTTTTTTGTTTTACCGTGATTGCTTTATCATTTCAGCTTTTCTTACCGCGAAGGTCGCGATTGCCCTATCATTTCAGTTATTTATTCGCGCTTGCCCTATCATTTCGGCTTTATTTTTCATCTTTATTTTACTCGCTGATTTTTATTGCGAGTTGCCCCATCATTTCGGCTTTTCTTCTTCTTTTTTTTATTTACACATTTTTTTTACATTCCCAGTTTAACGACTTAGAGGTCGATTGCTCCCCAGTTTAACAACGTGGTGGTCAAATGTCTTCAGAGAAAGGCAGATGTCCGAGAGAATCAGTTTCACGAAGGACTTTGGTCTCCGTTTGTATGAAATTGGCGGTCGCAGCTTGACTGTTTGTTAACACGCCTTTAGACAGTTCTATCTCCTGCCTTATATTACTTTTCGACCCAATCTTTGAAGATGAAGCAGTCCTCAATGGCATGACCTATCACTCTGTGATAGGGGCAGTATTTGGGGTCGTCGGTCATATTCGCTTCTTGCGGTCTCTTCGATTCTGGCAATTGTAGACCGTTTCTCAGGGCGTCCTTGAATATCTTGTAGACTTTGTCCCTTCTGAAGGAATAGACCTTATCCAGTTTCTCTTTCAGTGGAGATTCTCCTCCCTCTCCAAACACTGGCTTCCAAGGCTGGTAGGAATTAGGCCCGCTCATCCCTTGCTTATTTCGGTTAGCCGAAGTGTTGAAAGATTCAGTATCGTCGGAACTTCCGCCTTTATGATTATCGTCCTTTCGGTTTCTCCAAGACCTATTGTTATTTTGGGAATCCGAGGACTCCTGCTTTGAGCGCTCCAGCATCTGAACTATCCTGGTCAGCTCTTGGAATGTTTGGAGACCCCGGTGCATAGAAACGGGGCCATCCAATTGTTGAGATTTCCGAGGAGGAGACTGACATATTGGTCCCGCTCTATCGGCGGTTCACAGTTGACGGAGAGATTGAGCCATCGGGTTATAAAATCCATGCTGCTTTCGTTGTTCTTTGGCATGGAACTTACGAGGCCGACAATGGTGATCTTATCGCTGACACTCATGAACCTTTGTCGGAACAGAGATTCCATTTGGACGAAAGTAGTAACGGAGCTGTCCGGTATGCTCGTGTACCAATCAAAAGCGACATCGGTTAAGCTATTAACGAACTGGCGGAGGAGAAGTGCATCATTGCCCCCGGTATTCCCGCATGAGGATTTAAAATGGGCGACGTGCTGATTCGCATTTCCCGTCCTATCAAATCTTCCAAATTTGGGGATGACATAGTCGCTAGGAATTTCTACCAGATTATACTGAGCAAGATATGGTCTCCCACTGCTGTTGATATCTTTTTGTGTTTCGGCTTTGGCTACCAATGTTTTTGACTTTTTTGGCAACCAAATCCATAATTTGATCTTGAGTTAGCGGGCTACTGTCATCGGTAGCCAAGACATTTCCCGAGATAGGATGCGACTGACTTTCATGCGGTCCGCCCACCTTTGGATTTGAGGGAATATGCATCGGCTGCCTTGGGACACCGTTTCCCGGTTCATGAGTAGAGCCCTGCGATTGGGCGGCTGAGAGGCAAGTCGGGCCATGAGCTGCATCAAGACATTCGTCAAGTCGTCAATTTTGGAGTAAAGTTTGGCCATCTCCCTGTCTTTACTTCTGAGCTGTTTTCGGAGCTCTTATAGAAGTTGCTACTCTGTGTTCTTCGTACGGAAGATTTGCTCCTCTTCGCTTTCCGAGCCTGACTCCTCATGAACCGAGGGGTCTCTCCGCTTATCAGCTTCACTGGGAGGATTTTCATTATCTTCCGGAGGATGCTGGTCTTGGGAAGTGATAGCCACATTCACACCAGATCGGATTTGAGATGTAGTGGCCCCATCCTTTCTCTTGCTGCGCGTGCCCGCCATGTAGACAGTGTGGACCACATATCCAGCCGTCTCTTTATCTTTGGCGGGGCAACTCTGTTTTTGGAGCCTTATGAAGTTCAGCCTAGCATGAGCCCTAGCCATTTTGTTGGCTTTATATCTGAGCCTTTTCTGTCTTAGCTTCTCAATTTTGAGGGCTTGGCGGGCATCCGTCATCCAGGAAGCCATCGTAAGTCGATTAACGGGGAGCTTAGAGAAGATACCCGATTGAGCAGTTTTCAAGGGCACCGCCGGAGCTTGGCCGAGATGCCTTGTTGCTTTGTTAGTGTTGATGGCCTTGCCCCCAGCTGGGGTCAAGGAAAGTTGTTCAAACACTGACTTGCGCTTAGGTAGTGGTGCCCTCGAGATCACCACATTTGGCCTCCTGCCTTTCGAGGCTGGTTTATCTGTCACTGGAGCTTGAGGAGCTGGGATGGCGCTAGCTGGCACGAACAGAATAGAGCCAAATGGTAGCGGCGGCTCCTCTTACTGTCGCGTCCATCTTCATCGTGTAGGATATGGGAGCCGTGCTGAGAGCTGAGTTCATCTTTGGAGACATTATAGAAAATTGATTGCTTGAAAACCTTCATGAAAGAGCATTATTTTAGTATAAATATAGGTATGTATATTGATTGAGTTCGCATGAACGTTTAACCCGAAATATGGGAGGAGAGATTAGTCCCACCGGGTGTGCCAGAATCTGTAGGGTGTTTTTCGTCACCCCATTGAGATGGGAATACGTGCGCGCTTGTCAGGCGCATTACATATTCCTCCTGCCTAGGGTAGGCTGGGGTTCATTAATTATGGGGATCCGAATCTCTGGCAGCCGCAGACTAAGCTGCCGTTAATTACCCCTTGCATTTGGAGCGAGAGAATCTTCGATTGACGGGTTAAACTGGCCATGCGAACTAAATGTGCAGTGTTGTGTTTCGAAGGGGTTTTGGATATATCGGGGGCCTCGCCGAGTTTTTACGGGGGTCCCGCTACCCGGATAGCGGACTGGGGGTCAAGGGGCTAGCAGCCCCCTTGCGGGGTATGGGACAACGCCCCGTTAGAATGAGGGGGAAATGCGAGGGGAAAATGAGGGGAAAATGTCATACATGTAAAATGAGGGAAAAATGGTGTCCAAAGGACGCGTGTGCGCCAGCGCCTCTCGTGCCTAGCATACTGGCGCTAGTGCCTGGGCGCCGGCTTCCAAGCGTTGGCGCCAGCGTCTCACGTGCCCGGCACGTGGGTGCTCGGGCGCTTGGGTGGTAGCGCTTTGGGCCGTAGGGCCTCACGTGCCCGGCACGTGGACGCTGGGACGCTAGCGCTTTGGGCGCTCTAGCTCTTTGGGCGCTCGGGTGCTAGCGCTTTGGGCGCTAGCGCCTCACGTGCCCGGCACGTGGGCGCTAGCGCCTCACGTGCCCGACACGTGGATGCTCGGGCGCTAGTGCCTTACGTGCCCGGCACATGGGCGCTCGAGAGCTAGCGCTTTGGGCGCTCGGGCGCTAGCGAAAGGAAGGGGTTTTTACCCCCAGAAATAGGAGTTAAACTCCAAAAAGAGGATTTTGAGTGGAGTTAAACTCCAAAAGATCTGGATTAGGAGTTAAACTCCTTTGAGAATTTGGGTCTTAGAGTTGAACTCCCTAAAATCTTCAGAGGTTTTTCTCTCTTGAGCCTGGGATCTTCTCTTGAGCCTTGGATCTTTTCCAAAGTGGCATTTTCGGAGATGGGTCTCCTTCTTCCTCCTCTTGGAGAACAAGAGGGGTGAGATTTCAAAAATCTCTCCTTTTTGAGATCTAATGGAAGATCCAAGCTCCCCTTTGTGGGTTTTGTGATGAAAAACTATTTAGTTTTGGAAAAGGAAAAGTAAAACTCTTGATTTAATTCAAAAGAAAGAAGAAGGTTTAGAACCATGAGGAAGGAGAAGGAGGCACAAAAGCCCTAGAGTTTGAGAGAGTGAAAAGTTGTATAGATATTTTCATCATGTTTGCCTTTATAGGCTACAAACTTTACATATAGCCCCTTGGGCTTTACAAAATGGCATTTTTCCCATCTCATGCCTCATTTGCTTATTTCTTTTGCACATAAGCCATGGGCTTTACAAAAATTTAGCTTTATACCCATTTTGATTACATTCATGCATAAAAAAATTACATTAAAATTATTTATTACATGATTTTTATTTTGGCATGGGGAGGCCGGTCGCGGGCTCGACTTGGGTGTGGGCGCACTTGTTTGGGCTCGGGCCCGTTTACTTGGGGTTGACCTTGACTTTGACCCGGTCAACTGGGGTGCAAATTTTGACCCCAACAGGTACTAACAACCGTCATGTAGTCTATGTAACGAGAAGATTCAATCGTATGATAACCGATAGATTTGTCCAGTGTGGACAAGTTAGGAATGTATAAAGCAAACACTATCATTCACTTATATTTTCATTCGTTTTGAGTTATTTCATCGGTACTTTTTCGCTGGTTCTCCGTGTACAAAGATAGATTAGATGTTCATTTCAACGTTATTTCACAGCATTGAAATGATTATCTATTATATTACAATGTACTCGGAGAACAGCGGGGAGGTGCTGCCGAAATTTACTCGAAACGGATGAAAGCACAAGCGAATGGGTGTCTGCTCTATACATTTTAATGGGATAGAAGCCTTACCCCCGATATCCGAAACACACACATACAACACGAATACACAACAAACGCACACAAAAAGCACATACACACTAACAACCCTACATCTAAGCGAAATCATAAATTGAAACACACATACACAGAATACAACTCATACTTGGGTATCTTCAAATCTAACTTTATTAATCGATAATTTATTCTTTTCAACGACAAACTTGCCTCTACGGATTTTCTTCTTTGTCAGTAACCATCTTGTTCTTAGATTTCTCAATATAATCATCATAAACTACAATTTATATGTTATACAGTCTAACATGGACCATGAGTACATCAGAGTTAAGGACTAGATGTATGTGGATTGGCAACAACGCATGCAATCTAAGTTCATCGCAGGAGTTGCTGCTTTCATTTTATTTGCATGCACACATAATTAGATCGTGTTAGAGAAGATTCTCTGTCCGTGCAATAGATGTGGGAATAAGTTCCGGCAGAAGGTAGAAATCGTAGAGCTTCACATCGTTAAACATGGTTTTACTAGACTATATACAACTTGTCTATATCACGGGGAAGGACAAGAAGAAGACGGTAATGCGGCAGAAGAAGAAGAAGACGATAACTTCTTTCTAGGAGAAGAAATTGAGGATATGGTAGAGGCTGCCTTCGGTGATAGTATTTGTTAGTGTTTATGCCCTAGAAGGCCATTACTGTATCATACTAGTTTGTATATTACTTAATGGAAGCTTGGGATATTCACATGTATATAACAGTCTTGCTAAACATAGTAGTATGCTACTTGGTTTTTCTATCTTAATATGTGAGTATACATATTGATAGAGCTCTTAGGATCTTGCTTGACTACCAGCGTTGTGATGGCAGTCACACTAGTGGGGGCTGGGTAGTCTCCAAGCACATCCTTATTCAGGTCCCTAGTCGTTGGATTATCGAGACAGGGCATCGATACTCCGGAGTAGACTAGTGTGTACGCTTCTCATCCCAGTTGGGGAGATGGTCTGTCCTACAGCCGTCAGTACGTCGTACTGGAGATAGTATGCAGGTGCTCATTAGGTTACGGGTACACCGGACAGGACTCACAGGGAACTGTTGGTTGGTTTTATACCAGTCGTCAGTGAACAATTCCCAGGTGACATGAGTACAGCATAGTCCGCAGACTTGACACTGCTACTTCGCCTCGAGTGTGTCCCACTGTTCTTAGATTGCTACCCTACCACGGCTCAAAGGAGTCGTGCAAACAGGTAGCAGTTGGGTGCAGTCCCGAGCACTTGGAGGCAGTGGCGGTTAGACAGGATTCGTCTCTCCCGGTATTGGGGGTTGATATCGTGCTGTGTCAGAGAGCCATTACGCAAAGTCCCTGGCCAGGGCAAGCGAGATTTGCTGGTAGGTTCCAGTAGTTTCTCAGGGTGTAATGGGCTTCGCTCCGACACGACTTAAACCGCTATTAGGGGACTGACGCTTGCCCCCCCTAGGCCCGATATGTGATAGTCTTAGACGAACGGACCGGACTGTATGGAGATTGTCACAGCAGGCTCAGTAGGAGTTCGGATAGGTTTCCTCATCGGCCTTCTTATCGACATCTACCTGGGGACCGTTACGTACAGCTAGTGCCGCTTGAGGTCTGTGGTTAAACCCACTGCCAGCTTAGTAGTCGAGTCTCTAGAGTCCCACACAGAGCGTTTCCCTACTTCAGGCGAAACGATATAGAGGTCGTATGGTTTTACGACAAGGGTTCGGACGCATACGTGTGTTTACGCACGTACGACTTTTGGACAGTTTTTACTAGTCGGCTTTGGTTTAAGCCAGTTACTAGTATCCGGTTATTGGATTTATACGGTCTAAAGTTTTTCCGTGTTTTCACGGATAGGAGGGGCATTCTCGTAATTGCGCGAGAAGCTTCTAGAAGATGGTGACTAAGGAGGTTAAGGTGGCATATACATTGAATGAGATTAGTGAGTCATATGAGTGATTCATCGATGTCATTAATGCATCATAAATGCTTAATGACTCATGGTAATGAATCACCATTAGATATTTATGAAGCATGATTATTCATCATTTGATTTTCTTTTATTGATAAATCTTAATGCTTCATATATATTATGATAACTCATTTTCTCATATCAATTATTATTCTCACCTTCTCTCTCCTCAAGCTTCCTCTCTTCAAACCCTAATCCTCCCCTCTCATGTGTTGAGTACAAGAATTAGTTAGACTATTTAATCTATAACCCTCACTCTATATCATCTAGGTACTTTGATTAGCACTTAAAGAAACCTAGTTGCCTCAAGTTTAGAGGCAAAGCTTGGAGTAAAGCTCTCGTGGTGGATCGTCTACTACTTGGAGAAGGCCGAGGAGGAGGTGGAGTTCGTAAAGACGAAGGACACGGTTCTTTAGGTATAATCACTTCACATAGTAGTTTAGAACTTCTATGAGAGTTGTTAGTTATCGTTTAGCTTCGATTCATGCGGTTAGTCGATATTTAAGCAAAGAACAAGACCGTTTTTCATATTTCCGCCTCCCCGCAAGTCGTGGGGTGTTGTACATCGACTTACAGTGGTATCAGAGCCTCGCTAAACAATAATTAACTCATTAGCAAAGTCGCAAGAATTTCGAACGCAAAAAGAACCGGAAACATCGTCGCATTAACACGGTTTCTGTCGAATTTTAAACAGGCCCTAAAAATTTTTCAGGGACCTGCAGAATAACAAGCAGGAAATTATAGGGGTACTCAAGAAATTTGGTCGCGTAACTCGGCTAACTTGCCGCGGAACCGCGGCGGTTCCATGCGATTCGCCGCGGATCCGCGGCCGAGTTAGGGCCGAGTCGGCCTAAATTTCTTCAGTAACTTTTTGGTGTTAACAGTGATATTTCTGGGATGTTTTATTTTCTGCTAAGATCTCAGGTGCACAGAGAAGTTTTGCAGTAGAATCTAAAGTGTTTTGCTCGATCGAAATTTTGCGATGTTTGCTAATATGATTATATCTGTGATTGTATAATGTGTTCGTAAACCTTCCCTAACTGCTAGTATGTCGGTTGGCAGGGGGTTGCACATTTCTGTAATGGTTTTACTGTTTGTGGATGTGAACTGTATTGGACTGTTGTGATGATTAGCCGGGGTTTGTGATGGGTTATTATTTTAATTCATTCAATGTAACTGTAATATGTTGTAATATTATTTTGCGGGGCACATCCAGGTTGCGGTTGTAGCCACCGTTGTATTATTTCATTTTACTGTTTTTGCTCCTAGGATAGACCCAAGGTGGGGTGCACAAACTACCGGGTACTTTGAAGTGTTTAGTGGCCTACTCACTTTGTTGAGGGAGACCGCTTCACTTCGGGTATTTGACGGGTAGTTTGCCGTACCCGTAGGGGTCTAAGGTGGGGTAATGGCTATTCATCACAACTGTATAATCCGTTTTTTGTTGCAGGCTCTAAACAAACACGGATTGCTTGCAAATCCAATAAAGTTCATATGAGATCTGGAATGCCTATTATTGCGTCTGACGAATGTACAATATCTATATATAATAGCTATTTAGACGTCACTTATGTTTTACACCCGCGCTAGCCCAGCCCCCGCTCTGTCATTAGTTAAGTAACCTAACGGGTGATGACGGGACCCCGTGGCAAATGCGGATGGCATAAGAGGACGTTGTATTTTCGTTGTTCTCTGCAATGATAGGTTAATGATGGGACACATTATTTATAATGCAAAGAAAATAAACTAAAAGTTGAATCGTTGGAACAATTTAAAAGAAACCACTCGGTTATTTTAAAAGAGCAGAATTTTTAAATTGCGGAGCTTTAACCACTCCTTTTAAAAAGCTATCAGGTTCCTTCGATTATATCAAGTTCACTACGTTCACGGTTTCGCCAAAACCAGTCGTAGCCCTCCGTCATTTCTTATGGATGGTCAGTAGTATTCAAGCTATGTTTGTTGGCCTTCGTCAAGGCATAGTGTTTGGTAGCTGCTGGGGTATTCATTTGATGCATAGATAGATGAGTTGGTTTGGGACAGTCGTATTACCTTGTTGGCCTTCGTCAAGGGTATGTACGGGTGGGTTTAAATTAACAAGATAATGATGGGCAGAACTTGATATGTGACTTATGATTTGTTGGCCTTCGTCAAGGTCATAAGAACATGGGGCAAAAATCCACATCGGGAGTTTCTAAAGAAACTGAAACTTGCTAGTGTTGCATACCATTTGGAGTTTGATGAATGTTGGTAGGATTCCTTTAACATTATCATACGATGATATTTGGATCCCGATCCTACTGTGAGTATATGCTACTTATCAGGAGATTCGTTACTTAACGATCAATGCTATAAACCAAGTAGGTGTCGAGAAAGGTGTCAGCGGGGCTACGCCCCCAGAGAAAAGAGGTTATTTAATTAAGGAACTTCGCGAAAGCGTTGGAAAACCTCCCTCGAAGTACCGACACTAGCCTGGCTGAACGGTTAAGCAAGTATTGTACAGTGAGAATATTCCTGGCTAATTCTTCTTTTATGGTTTGAGGAAGGATTCAAGAAACAGTAGGAGCCATCCAGTTTAGATAAATTAAAAACCAATCTAAACTTGCAAGAGCATCATGCTAAAGTGTTTTCTTCTCTCTCTCTCTCATTGCAGCGACCATGTGACCATGACTAGGTTACATCTAGATAACAAGTTGACTGAATCTAACTTTTATGACTGGCAAAGGTCTGTCCAGATGACCATTGACTATGACAAGCTGGACCACCCTATTACTACTCAAGATCCCACCATCCCAGGTCCAGTTTCCACCATCGCGGATATGGATATCCGTCAGACAAAGGAAAAGGATAAAGCGAAAGCCAAGTGCCTCGTGTTGGTTTCAGTTGATGGTGTATACCAGAAGCAGCACGAGAAGATGAACTCTGTTTCCATCTTTCTCCATAACAAAGATTTATATGGAGAGCAATCTTATATCGCAAGATATGAGGCCTCAAACGAATTAATTCAAGCGAGGTCGGCTGACGGGTCATCTGTAAGGGACGACGTCCTTACAATGACTAGCTATTTTGATGAGCTCAAGGACCTGGAGACCACGTTGGGAAACAGGTCATATACTGACTTATTTCCACAGTCCCTACCCTCTACTTACACCCTGAAAGAAACCAGGGAGACACAAGCTCTGCTTAATGGGGGACCTTCTTCTTCTACATCCAGGACGAAAGCAAAGGATGAAAAGAAGAAGACCTCTACAAAGCCGATATGCAGTGTCAGTAAAGTAGGAGGAAAGGGAAGAGCAAAAGTTTCGGGACTTGGTGTAGGCAAGGAGGGATGTTCCTATTGTTATGGGAACGGACATTGGCAGAAGGATTGCAGGGCTTTGGAAGCTAGTAGCCAGGATACGAAGCATGTTGTGGCTTCAGCCTCTAGTGTGTTTGTAATTGAGAACTGTTTGTCAATTAACTCTACTTCCTAGGTACTAGATACCGGAGTAGGATCTCATATCTGTAATTCATTACATGCTTTGAGAAACCGTAGAGTTATAAGGATAGGTGATATGTCTCTTAGAGTTGCAAACGGAATGAGCGTGGACGCTGAATCCGTGGGAGAATATCGCCTAGGTTTGACAAGTGGGCAGATATTGATTCTACGTAACTGTCTGTATGTACCTAGTTTGACTTGTAATATCATATCAGTGTCCTCACTTTCGAGAGAGGGATATGACTTTGCATTCGTAAGCGATGTAGTTCACATCCACCTAAATCAAGTTCTGATTGGGTCCGGTACATTAGATGACGGTATATACGTATTGAGTCAAGCTCAGGTTTTCAATGTCCAGAACACACTTAAAAGAAAGTCTCCAGAAATAAATCAGGCTTTCTTATGGCATTGTAGACTAGGTCACATCAATGAAACACGATTAACGAAGTTACATAGAGAAGGATATTTGAATCCGTTCGAATATCAATCTTATGCCACTTGTGAATCTTGTCTCATGCGAAAGATGACAAAGACTCCGTTTACTGGACACGGAGTAAGAGCGAGCGAGCTCTTGGGACTCGTACACAGTGATGTATGCAGTCCAATGTTTACACATGCGCGAGGAGGTTATTCCTACTTCATTACTTTTACAGATGATTTCTCTAGGTATGGACATATCTTCTTAATGAAGCATAAATCTGAGGCCTTTGAGAAATTCCAGGAATACAAGAATGAAGTGGAAAACCAAACATGCAAAAGTATTAAGACACTGAGATCTGATCGAGGTGGTGAATACTTAAGTGCCGAGTTCCTGGGTTACTTAAAAGAGAAAGGAATTCTCTCTCAGCTTACTCATCCATACACACCACAACACAACGGTGTATCAGAAATGAGGAATCGAACCCTATTGGATATGGTTCGTTCCATGATGAGTAAGGCTGAGTTACCGCGATCATTCTGGGGTTATGCGCTAGAATCAGCGGCATATCTTTTGAACAAGGTTCCAACCAAGACTGTGCCTACCACACCATATCAGATGTGGAGTGGGAAGAAACCCTATCTTCAGTACCTGAAGACATGGGGATGTCCAGCTTTTGTAAAAAAGCAGCATCCGGACAAGCTCGAGGCACGCTCAGTACAGTGTAAGTTTGTGGGATATCCAAAGAACTCTAAGGGATATTGTTTCTATTATGCAGAGAAACAATAGGTTTTTGTTTCTCGTCATGCCCACTTCTTAGAAGCTGAATTTTTAGAAAATCAGAAGAGTGGGAGCGCAGTAGAACTGGAAGAAATTCCAGAACCACAAGCTGTTACTGAAAGTTTGATAGAACAAGAAGTTTCAGAAGAAAGGGACATACCAGCGCCTATCCGCAGAAGTAGTAGGCAGTCTCATCCGTCCGAGAGATACTACGGTTTTCTCATAGACGGGGATAGAGAAGATTGCGTCATTGATAATGACGACCCTACTAGCTTCCAGCAAGCCATTCAGAGCGGCGACTCGGTAAAATGGCTGGATGCAATGCGGACCGAAATGGAGTCCATGTACACTAACAAAGTGTGGACTTTGGACACTGCTCCAGATGGGGTAAAACCCGTAGGATGCAAATGGATCTTCAGAAAGAAGATTGGTGTAGATGGACAGGTTGAAACCTATAAGGCTAGACTTGTTGCAAAGGGTTTCCGTCAAAGACCTGGTTTGGACTATGACGAAACCTTTTCTCCAGTGGCTATACTGAAATCCATTCGGGTCCTTCTTACTATTGCTGCCTTCCACGATTATGAGATCTGGCAGATGGACGTAAAGACTGCTTTTCTAAATGGAAATTCAGAAGTGAGCGTCTATATGGATCAGCCAGAGGGATTCATTCAGAGTGGGAGCAGCGGTAAAGTATGCAAGCTGCTTAAGTCCATTTATGGACTAAAGCAGGCATCGCGGAGTTGGAAAATCTGTTTTGATGATACTGTCAAAGAATTCGACTTTATCAAAAATCCAGATGAACCATGCATATACAGTAAGATTGTAGGGAGAGTTGTTGTATTTCTCGTCTTGTACGTGGATGACATTCTCCTAATAGGAAATGATATTCCTATGCTACAGTCAGTCAAAAGATTCTTGTCACAGAAATTCTCCATGAAGGACCTGGGTGATGCCACCTACATTCTGGGGATCCAGATCTATCGTGATAGATCAAAGAGGATGTTGGGACTTTCACAGTCCAGGTACATTGACATCATATTGAAAAGATTCAGTATGGAAGATTCTAAGCGCGGTAACCTACCGGCTTGTCACGGAATCACCCTCTCTAAAGAGATGTCTCCCAAGACTGATTTGGAAAGGGAACGCATGTCGATTATACCCTATGCTTCTGCGGTAGGCTCTATAATGTATGCGATGTTATGTACCAGACTAGATGTAGCATACGCGTTGAGCGTTGTAAGCCGGTATCAGGAAAACCCAGGGGAGAATCACTGGATAGCAGTAAAGAACATTCTCAAGTACCTGAGGAGGACTAAGGAGATGTTCTTGGTTTACGGCGGAAAAGACCTCAGGATGGAGGCCTATGCTGATTCCGGCTTCCAGAGTGAGAAGGATGACTCCAAGTCCATGTCGGGTTATGTCTTTACCCTTTCAATTATTCAACCATTTCATTTTACCAAGTTCAACGTTAGCCAGATTAGTCAACATTCAATGGAGGGGCGGTCTGTTGGAAGAGTTCCAAGCAGGACACCGCTGCTGACTCAATGATGGAAGCGGAGTACATAGCTGCTTGTGATGCCACAAAAGAAGCTGTCTGGATGAAGATGTTCCTCACAGAACTTCAGGTGGTTCCTACCAGTGTTGGTCCAATACCTCTGTATTGCGACAACAACGGCGTTATAGCTTTAGCGAAGGAACCCATGTCCCATCAGAAGTCCATACACATCTTAAGGCGGTATCACCTGATCAGGGAGATCGTAGATCGCCAGGAGATCGAGGTAAAGAGAGTAAATACAGAGAATAACATTGCTGATCCACTCACTAAGGCCCTACCTCAGATTCAGTTCGAGAGGCTACTCGAGATCATCGGTCTTCGATATGCCAGTACATGACCCTAGTGCAAGTGGGAGATTGTTAGTGTTTATGCCCTAGAAGGCCATTACTGTATCATACTAGTTTGTATATTACTTAATGGAAGCTTGGGATATTCACATGTATATAACAGTTTTGCTAAACATAGTAGTATGCTACTTGGTTTTTCTATCTTAATATGTGAGTATACGTATTGATAGAGCTCTTAGGATCTTGCTTGACTACCAGCGTTGTGATGGCAGTCACACTAGTGGGGGCTGGGTAGTCTACAAACACATCCTTATTCAGGTCCCTAGTCGTTGGATTATCAAGACAGGGCATCGATACTCCGGAGTAGACTAGTGTGTACGCTTCTCATCCCAGTTGGGGAGATGGTCTGTCCCACAGCCGTCAGTACGTCGTACTGGAGATAGTATGCAGGTGCTCGTTAGGTTACGGGTACACCGGACAGGACTCACAGGGAACTGTTGGTTGGTTTTATACCAGTCGTCAGTGAACAGTTCCCATGTGACATGAGTACAGCATAGTCCGCAGACTTGACACTGCTACTTCGCCTCGAGTGTGTCCCACTGTTCTTAGATTGCTATCCTACCACGGCTCAAAGGAGTCGTGCAAACAGGTAGCAGTTGGGTGCAGTCCCGAGCACTTGGAGGCAGTGACGGTTAGACAGGATTCGTCTCTCCCGGTATTGGGGGTTGATATCGCGCTGTGTCAGAGAGCCATTACGCAAAGTCCCTGGCCAGGGCAAGCGAGATTTGCTGGTAGGTTCCAGTAGTTTCTCAGGGTGTAATGGGCTTCGCTCCGACATGACTTATACCGCCATTAGGGGACTGACGCTTTCCGCCCCCTAGGCCCGATATGCGATAGTCTTAGACGAACGGACCGGACTGTATGGAGATTGTCACAGCAGGCTCAGTAGGAATTCGGATGGGTTTCCTCATCGGCCTTCTTATCGACATCTACCTGGGGACCGTTACGTACAGCTAGTGCCGCTTGCGGTCTGTGGTTAAACCCACTGCCAGCGTAGTAGTCGAGTCTCTAGAGTCCCACACAGAGAGTTTCCCTACTTCAGGCGAAACGATATAGAGGTCGTATGGTTTTACGACAAGGGTTCAGACGCATACGTGTGTTTACGCACGTACGACTTTCAGACAGTTTTTACTAGTCGGCTTTGGTTTAAGCCAGTTACTAGTATCCGGTTATTGGATTTATACGGTCTAAAGTTTTTCCGTGTTTTCACGGATAGGAGGGGCGTTCTCGTAATTGCGCGAGAAGCTTCTAGAAGATGGTGACTAAGGAGGTTAATGTGGCATATACATTGAATGAGATTAGTGAGTCATATGAGTGATTCATCCATGTCATTAATGCATCATAAATGCTTAATGACTCATGGTAATGAATCACCATTAGATATTTATGAAGCATGATTATTCATCATTTGATTTTCTTTTATTGATAAATCTTAATGCTTCATATATATTATGATAACTCATTTTCTCATATCAATTATTATTCTCACCTTCTCTCTCCTCAAGCTTCCTCTCTTCAAATCCTAATCCTCCCCTCTCATGTGTTGAGTACAAGGATTAGTTAGACTACTTAATCCATAACCCTCACTCTATATCATCTAGGTACTTTGATTAGCACTTAAAGAAACCTAGTTGCCTCAAGTTTAGAGGCAAAGCTTGGAGTAAAGCTCTCGTGGTGGATCGTCTACTACTTGGAGAAGGCCGAGGAGGAGGTGGAGTTCATAAAGACGAAGGACACGGTTCTTTAGGTATAATCACTTCACATAGTAGTTTAGAACTTCTATGAGAGTTGTTAGTTATCGTTTAGCTTCGATTCATGCAGTTAGTCGATGTTTAAGCAAAGAACAAGATCGTTTTTCATATTTCCGCCTCCTTGCAAGTCGTGGAATGTTGTACATCGACTTACAGTATTCTTACCGAAGATGACATTCCTTCCGGTCAAGGACCATGTGTGGATAAGTATGAAAAGTTCATGAATGATGCTAGAAGACCAATTTATGAGAATGCAAAGTATTCCACCCTATCATAGTTCGTCCAACTTTTCCAGATTAAGTGCCTAAATGGATTGAGGAACAAGTTATTCACGATGCTTCTGAAGTTCCTGAAAGATTCTATGCTCCTGGGAAATAACGTGCCCGACAGCTGGTATGAAGCCCAGAAGATGATGTCTGATTTGGGTCTGAAGTGTGAGAAGATTCATGCATGTCCCAAAGATTGCGTGTTGTACCGGAAAGAAAATTCAGATTTGAAAGAGTGTCCAACATGCGGAGAGGCCAGGTATAAGCCGAAAGAATCTGATAAGAAGCCCAATATACCTGTCAAGATAGCACGATACTTTCCCATAACACAGAGGCTGCAGAGGCTATTCAGGTGTAAGAAAACAGCCGAGACAATGATTTGGCATCAGCGTGCTACTCCAAATTAAGATGGAAAAATGAGCCATCCAAGAGATTCACCGGTATAGAAGGATTTCGATAGGAGGCACGAAATATTCAGTAGTGATCCTCGCAATGTCAGGCTCGGACTCGCTAGTGATGGTTTCTGCCCATTCAACTATATGGCTGGAAGCCACAGAACATGGCCCGTTGTAATGATAGTTTATAATCTGTTGCCCTGGTTAGTTATGGATCAATCCTACTTTATGATGCCTCTTCTTATTGATGGACCAAACTCACCGGGAAACAATATCAACGTCTATCTCTGACCTCTGATCGATGAGTTAAAATCTTTATTCATTGATGGTATAGATACTTACGATACAAACACTGATACAACCTTCACAATGCGTGCGGCTTTAATGTGAACAATTAATGACTTTTCAACGTATGGAATGCTATCAGGTTGGTCCGTTCATGGTCACAAAGTATGCCCTTATTGCTATCAATATACAATATCCAAATGGTTGAATTTTAGCAGAAAGGTTTGTTATTGCGTTCATTGGCGTTTCCTGCCACTAGACCATCCCTACAGGTTAGACGCTGCTCACTTTAATGGTAATCAGTAGATCCCACGGATATTATTCCCCATTGTTCTACAGTGGGTCTCACGGATTCAAGAGGTGGCCTCCACAGATTCAAGAGGTGGCCTGCGCCCCCTTGGCATGATACTTGGCGTGGCACTTTGTTCCGTGAGCAAGAACCGGGTCCCGACATTCTCTCCACCTTTGAACAATGGTCCGTCCTCGAACTACAGACCTACTATTGAGGGACCAGCTCTGATAGCATTCTGTCACACCCCACCTCCAATACATATAGTATTGTCCGCTCTGGCCGAAACCGCACGGTTTTGTTCTTCGGGGTGAACCGGACCCGACCAGGGGCCACTTCCCAGGAGGTTACCCATCCCAGAACTTCCCTGGCTCAAGCACGCTTAACTACGGAGTTCTCAATCTCCATTAGTGCCGGTTCACTTAAAAGGCGCCACTATATTGAAGAGTGGTATTATTTTATTTATAGTTCCGGATCTGCCTTCTTTCGGAATGTATTATTCCCCATTGTTCTACAGTGGGTCCCACGGATTCAAGAGGTGGCCCCTTCCCCCTTGGCATGACACTTGGCGTGTCAATTTGTTCCGTGTGGCACTTTGTTCTGTGAGAAAGAACCGGGTCCCGACACTCCAGCCTCATTGTCCGGAGAGGACGCGACTGCTCAGTGGGATGGTTACAATAATGTGACCTTCGGGATAGATCCAGCAAAATAGGTCAAACCACCATACTGGAACAAGTTAAACATTTTCTATGAGCTTCCGTACTAGTCAACAAATTTAGCATGTCATTGTCTAGACGTCATGCACATAAAAAAGGGAGTATCCGAGCACGTACTCAACTTGCTTCTTTGTAAAGACGGAAAATCGAAAGACAACCTCCGTGCTCGGATGGATCTTCAGAATTGGGAAATTAGAAGTGAATTACATCCTAAACCGATAAAAGGTAAACAAGGCAAGTTTGTACTTCCTAATGCTGCGTATCATATATCACAACCGGAGAAGAAAAGGTTCCTGCAGGTTTTGCATGATTTGAAAGTTCCCACAGGTTTCTCAGGATCATTTAGCAAGAAAATAAAAATTGTGAAAGGCAAGATCGATGGGATGAAAAGTCATGATCATCATGTTACTATGGATCACTTTCTTCCATTAGCCCTCAGGACTTCCCTTTCCGAATCGGTTGGTCTAGTAATCAATGACCTTTATTGTTTTCGTAGAGAATTGTGCGCTAAAACCTTGGATGCTGTGATGCTGAAGAATCTAGAAAATTCTATTTCATTGATACTTTGCAAGCTTGAGCGTATTTTTCTACCGTCATTCTTCGATATCATAATACACCTGATGGTTCATCTTGCAACCGAGGCTAAGTTTGCCGGACCGGTACAATATCGATGGATGTATCCTGTCGAAAGGTACGTGTAATTTTTCATTTCACGCATTTTGTAAAATTATTGTTGTCCTATATGCCCGTATTTATTTATTTAACGTATTTTTCTTTAGGTACCTCTACACTCTAAAAAAGTATATACGCAATAAAAATCGACCAGAGAGTTCTATCATGCAAGGTTATCTGCTATCTGGACGAGAACATTGAGACGAAGCTTAACCAGCCTCAGAGAATTCAGGACGGGCCATATGGTAAAGCTGATTATAAGAGAGTAGACACTATGTTTATCAACAAGATATATCGATTTATCCTCCTCAATAGCGTATGTCTTGAAGAAATTAGAGAGTATGTTTTTCTGGATTAATTGTTATATTTGTGTTTGTGTGTGTATGAAATGATATAATATTAATGACATAATTTATCGTTGAGAACAAAATTCATATTGATGAGGTACGTGAGGGGCATCCTGATTGGAATGATGAACGAATGGAAAAATATCACCAGGATAATTTTTGCGATTGGATTGCAGATCATCTAAGTTGTTCGAATAATATATTATTGCTACCAGTCTTAATATAAATTTATATCGTTATGTATTTACCGTAAAATTTGTTTTGTTAGATCTACGATCTGAACTTGTTTGCATATTTAGAGAGAGATTCAAGATGTTTAGCTCAGTTTCCTAGCATGGAGGTTGCATATTATAAAGGATTCGGTGTCCTTGGATACAAATTTGAAGTTAAGAACGTAGAAACATCTCGAATCACTCAGAATAGAGGGATTGCAACGGTATGATCGTATGGTGTGATTTATTATGAATACTTAAATTGCATACTTGGCATCCAATATCCTGGACGATCAGAACCGTTTTATATATTTCTGTGTACTTGGTACGATACACGAACCGATACGGATAAGTGGAGACACAATCTCGGGGCTTGGAAAGATGAATATGGATTGACTAGTGTGAACACACTTCGATTTTACAGTCAGGACGATCCATTTATCTTTCCGAATTAAGCGTTCCAAGTATACTACTCACAGTGCTTGAAGCATCTAGGATGGAGTGTCGTATGCCGTTTGAAACCCAGGGATGTTTATGATGTCCCAGAATTCGAGGATCGTATGGAGGACAGCGATGAGGATGAAGAAGAGAGAAGACTTAGAGTGCTCTGACCGTCTGTTTCAAAAGAAAGGTTGTCTTCGGTTGATCGTGAAGTTACGTGGGTTAGAAATGATATCGATAAAGAAATCCAAGTAGATATGTCTAATGCGTCCATGAAACGAAAAAGGTTATCAGTAATGTTATATTATTACTTCATATTTCTACGATCTATACATATATGGCATGCATATGTAATGATTGTACTCTTATCTAGGTTTGATGACGACGTCCGGAGCAGCGAAGGGCAGCAGGAGCACCAGCCACGGCAGAGGCAGAGGCAGAGGCAGAGCGGTTCTGCCGCCCGGGGAGCTGCGTAGGGACCTTCAGAGGGCTGGTCTTGCACCCCGATCGGTATCCCCTTCGGATGACTCCTTCCGTGTGGACTTTGCCACACCTCCTGGTATATTGCACGCATATTCATTTTGAATGTAATATTATAGATATACATACATATTTATTTCAAAATTACTTATATGGTCAATGTTTAATTGTCTAGCTGTTGGCAGTGTGTCCACATCAGAGGCATATACCACTACCGCAACTGCAGGTATGTTTATATATCCTATAGTGCATGCATATTGATTTACAATGTTATATCATAAATATACATACATTCTTTTTGCTCTTACTTAGATAATCATTTTTTGATTGTCTAGCTGTAGGTGGTGCCTCCATATCTTATGTGTGTATGTCTGTGTGTATGCGTGCACATACACACACATACACACACATACACACAAGCATTTACACACAAACACACATACATATACACACATAGACACACACACACAAGCATACACACACGGACACACGCACACAAATAAGGCCAAATCTTAATTGATCATCATTCTCCTTTACATTGAACTCTTGTTAAATCCCATTCTAACCCCAGCCCTAAATCCAAAATCTTAAACTTGATTACGAAAACTCTTAACTTTAAAAAACTTTATCCTAAAATAAAAATTTCAAAACCTATATGCTCTTATTTAGATAATCATTTTTTGATTGTCTACCTGTAGGTGGTGCCTCCACTTCTCGGGCAGAGGCCACCACCGCACCTGCGGGTATGTTTATATATCCTATATTGCATGTGTATTGATTTAGAATGTTATATTATTGATATGCACATTCTTTTTGCAATTACTTATATAATCTATTTTTAATTGTCTAATTATAGGTGGTGCATCCACATCTGGCGCAGAGGCCACTCTCGCCACTTCCGTACCTTTCGCTCAGTCTGCAGGTTAGTATGAATAAATATAAAATATTTATTCATTTTACATATCCTCTAAGAATAAACATGAACTTTATATAATTTTATCGTCAATGTTTATTTTCTAGTTAGATGGGATGCATCCACGTCCGGGTCACCGGCTGTTCCTCACCGGAAGAACTATCGTCCCGCTCGTGCTGCTGTCCGGGCCCAGGCTCGGCTGTTGCCGGAGGCATATATTGCACTTCAATTTTCGTTAATCCTCGATTTCTTAATACCATTTTGTCTTAATATTGCTTGTCTTGATATTTCTTGTAGATGCAGGGCAGCCCTATCCCGAGAGGGGGACTCGAGCGTCGAATCAGTCCCACAGACTGAGGCCCGATAGAGCTAGGGGGAGGCACTATTCCCTCTCTTCTTTACCCCCAATTATCGCTATACTGGCGATTATGCCGAGTGGTTCGGCCGGTATACGGGAGATGAGAGCCGCATAAAAAAGAAGTATCCATTTCACATTGAGTTGGGCCATCAGCACCGGCGCTCATTTGCTCTCTTCTGGGATCAGGCTCGGGTATAAATATATATTTTCATTTGACTTATCCAATATATTTATTATTATTTAACGCTTGCAATTTAAATACATTATTTTTTTGTATTTGCAGTTGGATTACGACTTTCAGCCTGTACCCGACCTTGAGAGAGTGCTCGATCTTCATGCTCTGTACCTGGGCCTGATGAAGAACATGCAATCAATGGTCCGATACAATAGGAACGATCTGAAGATCGACAGCTGTTTGGTATGGCTGGCGACCCCCGAGGCAGAGAGAGCGGCTCTCCTACATACTCCGACCTTTCAGAGAGTCGACGTAGATACATGGTCTCTTTTGTGACAATATTACGACTCTTAGCGCAAACAAGTTTGTAATTTAAATTTAATTCATTATTTAGTATGTAATTTATTTTTTTGTGTTGCTTAATTAGAAAACTAAATCTGAATGTGTTGTGCAGAAACAGACCGATCAAAATAAGGAGATTAGGAAGTCGGTGAAAAGGGGTGACCCTATTAATACAGGTGGCTCGAGAAACATTACTCGTGCCATGGAGGCATCAAGAAATTACAATAGATCTATTTTGATATAATGTAATATTAAGAGTTATTTTATAATATATGTAAATTTTTGGCGAATTGCAGAGAGCTCATAACCTAGCGTAGGGTGGTACACTAAGCGTGCTGACCGCGTATCTTGCCGTCCACGGCACCTCGACAGGTCCCGCCACGGGCGAGCTTCGATTCCCTGACACCATTACCCAGGAGTATTGTGTAAGTGTTAATATTTATTCTAATTCGAATGAAATTTTTGTTTTGATAAGCTCAAATTTAAATGATATACTTATATTTTAATGGTTAATGTGGGTGTAGGAGCGGGTGGTGGAGCGGGCGGAGGTATCGGGGATCAATTTTAGTGGACAGACCGATCCGATGGTACCGACCCCAGTCCTAGACGCCGCACATGGAGGGCACCACGGAGGGTGGGAGAGAGGCCGGAGACTGGGTCCTAGCAGGACCCATATGAGGTTGGTCTCCACTCCGGCGGTTACTTCCCCTACCCCTGTAAGTGACGTCTGGAGCATGATGTTACCGCCTTGAAGACCACCGTCAAGGAGTTGAAGGAAATGTTGGTACGTATATTACTTAATAGTAAAATATTATATCACATTATAGATATCAACATATGCAATATTAGTAGCCTGAGCTTATTTGGTTGTAAACTTAGTTTTGATTAATCATACTTACATAAAACTATCTAATTAAAATAAACTACGGTTTTCCAAACTAGATACCCAAATGAGGCCTAAGTCCCTAAGTATTCTTAGACTGGGGTTTCGCAATAACTTGATGATGATACGAATTCGACTAAAATCTAATACACCGTTCTTACTCGTTCATTACACACAAAATTTAACAGATGCAAGCTCTGTAAGCCACTACCTCGGCTGCGGTTGCGCAGACCACTCATGTAGCTCCACAGCCTGCTCAGACTTCCGCACAACTCGCTCCTTCATTAGTCGAGTTTTTGACGACTCAGGGTTGCAACAAGGAGCAGATGCGCCAGATTACGACGTTTATCAGAGGTGGAGGAGCTGGACTGAGCTAGGATAGCTTTTTTAAAATATTTTTGAGGATGTATGTACTTATCTGAAATATATTGTATATATTTTGGACGATATTGGTGGTTTTTTACTTGTTCACGATAATTTAGATTGATATCGTATTATGTTTGTTTATTTCTTTTATATATTATGCGTGAGATGTTGATTATGAATATTTCTGTATTTGGTTATATGAAGTATATATTATTGTGCACAGTGCAGGAAAAAAAACAGGAAGCCCTTTTTTTTTTAAAAACCCCTGATATTTTGTCTCTACGGATTAATCCGTATGGCCATATGTTGCACTTACGGATCAATCCGTAGATACAATGTTTGCCTCTATATAGTTTACCTGATATTTTGTCCCTATGGACTCAGTAACAGAGGTAAAACTTGTCCCTACGAATTAATCCGTAGCGGCATTTATCTGGACCTACGGATTAATCCATAGGGATAAGTATTTTATTTTATAAACTAATAAATTAAATAAAGATTATGTCCGTACGGAGTAATCCGTAAGGATAAATGTCCTTACGAAGTAAGGCGTATGGGCTATTATTATTCCGTAGGGGCATGTTCAGGATGAAGACTTGCACCTACGGCCTTTGGACCTACGGAGGAATTTTATGTCCCAACCGATATATCCGTAGGGGCAGTGATTTGTCTCTACGGCTAAATCCGTAGGGGAAACCAATTATTGTTGCAGTGAGTCCAGGTTTTAGGCAGCTACTTAGCACATTTCTACTAATAATTTGAGATTAACGCGTAAGCACTTATCTACATTTTTATTTTTAAAGATAGGCTATCATTTGAATGGCATGAGCTACACTACCCTTAAATTAAAGAATAAAGAAGTGCACCAAAGATGGTGTCGATATATTTATTTCTTTATATTGTAATTATATCTTTGTACAAAACTTGTTCAAAATGATTTTCGACATACTTCAATTAAATTTAAAAAAACCCGTATATGCAAGCAAGTCACAAGAATAACATGATAGCAGCAAATAATGCATTACTAATTCATGCATTTCAATGAAAATACTCATGTGATATCTATGGCCACACCTTGATAATACATGTGTTGAAAGATATAATCAATAAAAAATAAGAAGATAACAACTTGATATCCATCCAAAATATATACAGAATGATAGTATATGCATGATCACGCAACAGATATCTTACATGACAGTTATGTTGTTGTAGAACATGCATATTGATCAAGAACTTCATATCTTACATGATAGTTATATTGCTATACATATCTTACTTCATGCAAATGAGATATTTGAGGTAACCAAGACCCATATTCCATATCAACTGGTGGAAAGCTTCAGCTCGTTCGTCAATCCTTGGTGAGTTCTTAATAGATTCTTATGGATGAAATATGTCAGTTTTCCAATCCCCTTCTTTGATATATATTCTGAAGCAATTAGCTAAAGAGTTTCTGAGTTGCCCTCCATTAATCTAATTATTCTGCTTTCTAATGGATTCCTCACCAACATGCATTTAAACACCACAAAACTTCTAAGATTACAAAATTTACATGTTTTAACTTAAAGAAAATCATTTTGGAATCCAATGATAACAGCTTTACATTATATGCTCACATAACCGTTTATTTATTACTGTATCCAAAGTCATATTTATAGGGTATAGACCAAAATCCAACCACGGAGTAAGAACATTTATACTGTGATATTCTTTCTGAGTCGCATAATTTGGCTTTTTTTTTATATCTGTGAACATTTCCCTTTGCAAATTTGTCAATCAAAAACGTTTTATACCATCTTTGATGGAGAAAAACATTTTTGCAGAAAAAAATAGAATTTTCCAAATTTATGCGTGTTGAAGCTGTTAGTTAATACCTGAATTATTGTCTTGATATTCTCTTGCAAATGCCTGCAGGTGAACAGAGTGAGATTGCCACGTCTTATTGATGATAAGAGACAATTTTGTGGCACCACACATTGATTGAGTACTCAGAAAAGGAAAGTGCCTAAGAGGTTTTGAGTAAAAGCATGATTTATGCCGGTGCTGAGCAAGAGATAAAATCCAAGTACACACAAAATACACTTGGACTTATTCTTTAATTAATCATCATATTGTTTATAATATTGGATTTGAATGGCATGCACTTTTCCCCTGTTCTGCATCCTTTTCTTTAAACCTTCTTTAAATTTTTTTGTTTGTTTATAATATCAATGCTAATTTGTGCACAAATAGTAGAATTTTGCTTCCTAGACAAAGAATATCTCATATATTGTCTGATGTTGTAAATATTGATGTTATCAATTTAATCTTGCCTTTTTTGATGATCTGTATTTTCATAGAATTTTAACCTTAGTTGGATTGAATAATTATTTTTCCAGTATTGGAAAATGTGTGGCACCAGATACTTTCTAATATTGACACATAATAGCGACTGTACAATGCAGAAAGGAACTTGATGCCAAGAGAGATAACAAGTCGAAAGAATATGAAAAAACTTGACCGGGTCAAATTGGACGGTAAGGTTTACAAGCTCACAAAGGCTCTATACGGTTTGAAGCAGGCACCCCGTGCTTGGTACAGTAGAATCGAAGCTTTCAGCTTTTGTTTGAGTGTTAAATTATTTCTCTCAGATCAACAAATTTGGTATCAGAGCCAAATCAAGAGTGAAGGGAAACACAAGTGAGTGAGATGGGAGAATCAAGTAACTTTGCGCAGCCGAACATACCTAAGTTCGATGGCGACTATGATCATTGGAGTCTTCTCATGGAGAATCTCTTGAGATCAAAGGAATATTTCGGTGTGGTGAAAGATGGAGTTACTGAGCCAGCTAGTGAGGAAACGCTGTCCGAAGCACAGAAGAAGGCCCTTGCCGAAGCAAGACTGAAGGATCTCAAAGCAAAGAATTATCTTTTTAGTGCAATCGACAAGTCCATTCTCAAGACGATCACTTTGAAGGAGACTTCCAAGCAATTGTGGGATTCGATGAAGACAAAATATCAAGGGATACCACATCTAAAGACAACAAAGGAAGCTGCAACGTGTGTCAACTGTTTGGTGGGAAAACAACATCGGGAAAGTATCCCAAAGAAGAGCGTGTGGCGTTCATCACGGAGATTACAGCTGATACATTCAGATCTCTGCGGTCCAATCTCTCCAGCATCAAACAGCGAAAAGAAATACATTCTTACCTTTATCGATGACTACAGCAGAAAGGTTTGGATATATTTCTTATCAAACAAGTCTGAGACTTTTGTTTTGTTTACAAGATTTAAGAGTCAGGTGGAGAGAGAAACTGGAGAGACATTGGCTTGTCTGAGAACGGACAGAGGAGGAGAGTTCACGTCCAATGAGTTTAAAAGTTTCTGCGAAGATACAGGGATAAGTAGACAACTCACAACCGCGTTCACGCCACAACAGAATGGAGTGGCTGAGCGTAAGAATCGTACCATTATGAACATGGTGCGATGCATTCTAAACGACAAAGAAGTTCCTAAAAGGTTCTGGCCTGAAGCAGCAAGATGGGCTGTTCATGTACTAAACCGAAGTCCAATCTCTGTATTGAAGGAAAAGACACCTGAAGAGATGTGGAGCGGAGTGAAACCAACGGTGGATTACTTCAGGGTGTTCGGTTGTCTGGCACATGTTCATGTCCCAGATCAAAGAAGGAAGAAGTTGGATGACAAGAGCACCACGTGTGTGCTAATTGGAGTGAGCAATGAATCAAAAGGCTACCGGTTATACAATCCGGTTACAGAGAAGGTCATGACGAGTCGAGATGTCGTATTTGAAGAAGAAAAGGGATGGAATTGGGAGAAGATAGCCGGAGGAACAAATGATGAGCAGCTTGTCTGGGAGGATTGCGAGTCAGATACGGAGCCGAATGAGGGAGAATTTACTCAAGATCCTCCTTCGCCGCAAGTTGCAATTGAAAGACCGGAGGAGATTCCCCAGATTTCTCAGATTCCACGAATTCGGAGGCCACCTACCTATTTACAAGACTATGAGACTGGAGAAGCATTATCCCAAGAAGAAGAAGAAGATACAATTAATTTAGTCATGTTTGTTTCGATGGCTGATCCAGCCACGTTTGATGAAGCCAGAGGAGATGACAAGTGGATAAAAGCCATGCAGACTGAATTGGAATCAATAGAAAGAAACGGAACATGGTATCTTACGGAGCTACCAAAGGGAGCAAAGAAGATTGGAGTGAAGTGGGTTTATAAGACAAAGCTCAACGAGAAAGGAGAAGTAGACAAATACAAGGCTAGACTCGTAGCCAAGGGCTATGCACAACAACAAGGTGTGGACTATAATGAGGTGTTTGCTCCGGTAGCACGATGGGACACGATACGCATGATCTTAGCTTTGGCCGCTCAAGAAGGTTGGTGTGTTTATCAATTGGATGTAAAGAGCGCTTTCTTACACGGTGAGCTATCCGAAGATGTCTCTGTGGAACAACCGCAAGGATACACAAAAAGGGGAGAGGAGCATAAGGTTTACAAGCTCACAAAGGCTCTATACGGTTTGAAGCAGGCACCCCGTGCTTGGTACAGTAGAATCGAAGCTTTTAGCTTTTGTTTGAGTGTTAAATTATTTCTCTCAGATCAACAAATTGGAAGTTGGATGACAAGAGCACCAGTACGTGTGTGCTAATTGGAGTGAGCAATGAATCAAAAGGCTACCGGTTATACAATCCGGTTACAGAGAAGGTCATGACGAGTCGAGATGTCGTATTTGAAGAAGAAAAGGGATGGAATTGGGAGAAGATAGCCGGAGGAACAAATGATGAGCAGCTTGTCTGGGAGGATTGCGAGTCAGATACGGAGCCGAATGAGGGAGAATTTACTCAAGATCCTCCTTCGCCGCAAGTTGCAATTGAAAGACCGGAGGAGATTCCCCAGATTTCTCAGATTCCACGAATTCGGAGGCCACCTACCTATTTACAAGACTATGAGACTGGAGAAGTATTATCCCAAGAAGAAGAAGAAGATACAATTAATTTAGTCATGTTTGTTTCCCCAGATTTCTCAGATTCCACGAATTCGGAGGCCACCTACCTATTTACAAGACTATGAGACTGGAGAAGCATTATCCCAAGAAGAAGAAGAAGATACAATTAATTTAGTCATGTTTGTTTCGATGGCTGATCCAGCCACGTTTAATGAAGCCAGAGGAGATGACAAGTGGATAAAAGCCATGCAGACTGAATTGGAATCAATAGAAAGAAACAGAACATGGTATCTTACGGAGCTACCAAAGGGGGCAAAGAAGATTGGAGTGAAGTGGGTTTATAAGACAAAGCTCAACGAGAAAGGAGAAGTAGACAAATACAAGGCTAGACTCGTAGCCAAGGGCTATGCACAACAACAAGGTGTGGACTACAATGAGGTGTTTGCTCCGGTAGCAAGATGGGACACGATACGCATGATCTTAGCTTTGGCCGCTCAAGAAGGTTGGTGTGTTTATCAATTGGATGTAAAGAGTGCTTTCTTACACGGTGAGCTATCCGAAGATGTCTATGTGGAACAACCGCAAGGATACACAAAAGGGGAGAGGAGCATAAGGTTTACAAGCTCACAAAGGCTCTATACGGTTTGAAGCAGGCACCCCGTGCTTGGTACAGTAGAATCGAAGCATACTTCACCAAGGAAGGATTCCAAAGGTGCAAATACGAACACACACTGTTCGTAAAAATCAGAGAAGGTAACAAGATTCTCATTGTTAGTCTATATGTGGATGATTTGATCTTTATGGGGAATGATGTGACTATGCTTGAAAAGTTCAAATCATCCATGAAGGAAGAGTTTGATATGACCGATTTGGGAAGAATGAAGTATTTTCTAGGAGTTGAGGTGATACAAGATGCAGATGGGATCTTCATACATCAAAAGAAATATGCTGGAGAAATCTTGGAAAGGTTCAATTTACAGTGTGGAAATGAGGTTAAAAATCCGATTGTGCCGGGGACAAGACTTTCAAAGGAAGGAGATGGGAATAAGGTGGATCCGACACTGTACAAACAGTTAATTGAGAGCTTGATGTACATCACATCAACAAGGCCAGACCTGATGTATGTGGTGTGCTTATTAAGCAGGTACATGGCGGATCCTACTGATCAACATATGCAGGCGGCGAAAAGAGTGCTTCGTTATTTGAAAGGTACTTTGGGTTTCGGTGTGTTTTACAAAAAGGGAGCTGTTGGTGAGCTAACTGTCTATACAGACAGTGATTATGCCGGAGATATTGATGATAGAAGGAGTACAAGTGGTTATGCGTTTCTGTTAAGTAGAGGAGCTGTAGCTTGGGCATCGAAGAAGCAGCCGGTGGTAACTTTATCCACGACAGAGGCCGAGTTCGTCGCAGCAGCTTACTGTGCCTGTCAATGCGTTTGGATGAGGAGAATTTTGGAAGAGTTTGGGTTGAAACAGTCAGGAAGTACTACAATTATGTGCGACAATAGCTCAGCTATTAAATTGTCAAAGAATCCTGTTCTTCACGGCCGGAGCAAGCACATTGATGTCAGGTTTCATTTTTTGAGGGATCTTACTAAAGATGGAGTTGTTAAGCTTGTTCACTGCGGAACCAATGAGCAGATTGCAGACATTCTGACCAAGCCGTTGCGGTTGGAGGTTTTCGTTCGATTAAGGGAAAAGCTTGGAGTGTGCGAAAGGTAAACTGAATGCTACTGCTTTCAGTTTAGGAGAGGCATTGTTGGGTTTGATTTGGTCTTCGGTTAGTTGCAGAGTGAGAAATAAGCTCCGATGAATCAGGGGTCAATTAGTTGGCAGAGTATTTAGTTTTGTTTCTGTTGCGTTTCCTATAATTTCTCTTTCACTTATTTGTAGAAGACTGAGTCTTCATCTTTAGGCTATTTAAAAGCCAAGCAAGCTATGATAATAAATATCGAAGCTTTCAGCTTTTAAAAAAAAAAAAAAAGTGTCAACTGTTTGGTGGGAAAACAACATCGGGAAAGTATCCCAAAGAAGAGCGTGTGGCGTTCATCACGGAGATTACAGCTGATACATTCAGATCTCTGCGGTCCAATCTCTCCAGCATCAAACAGCGATAAGAAATATATCCAAACCTTTCTGCTGTAGTCATCGATAAAGGTAAGAATGTATTTCTTTTCGCTGTTTGATGCTGGAGAGATTGGACCGCAGAGATCTGAATGTATCAGCTGTAATCTCCGTGATGAACGCCACACGCTCTTCTTTGGGATACTTTCCGATGTTGTTTTCCCACCAAACAGTTGACAGATACAGTTTCTTTCATATATTTTTATTATTCTCACCAAATTCATTGCATGAAATGATTTACTCATTAAACCCCCTTCTATATTTGATGTTTTAGGTATCCTAAGGGATTAATTGTTTCATTTAAGCTGAAGAGCATTAATAATGAAGGATGCAGAGAACAAAATCATCGTGAAGTGATTAAATCAGATGAAGTCGCAAATTCCGAGGAAAATGCAAATAAGGCTGGTGAAAAGAAAGCATCAGAACATGTTAATAACAATGAGGGCAAATCTGCTGAAGATGTTGAAAAAATGTTGATAAAGATAATACCGAAGAGACGTATGCAAAAGCTGTTGCTGGTGATGTTAAGCCTAGTGGAGAGGAAAAGAACAATGTCTCGTCTAATGACAAGAACGTTGTTACTCGTGAAGATCTAAAATCAATTTTTCAGAAGTTTGGAAATGTAAAGGCATTTTACTGCTTCATTACATATTAATTCGGTTATTATTTTAAGATTTTTGTTTAATGTCTTCAACATGTTAATCACTAATAGTAACCGTGTCCACTTGAAAAGACCCTTTTTACATTTATCTGAGCAATACCGAAACGATCATATTCTTTAATGAAAGCGATTAAAGTAATAAGAAATTGTAATAGTGGAATATTAGTAATAAATACTTTGAATTAATAAATACAGGATAATATAGAATTCTCTTAATATTATATTTGGAAATGTTTCTTTAATTCATGGACTCATTTGTTTAAGCAACCGCATCAATTTCTTCTTTTTTTTTTTGATCAAAACGAGGCAAACACCCAAACATTGCATTTCAAAATTTTTTTGACTGTAGCTATCAAAATTCAGCAAAGAACTTAATTATGTTGGCGTGATTTTAGCAGTTTCCACAAAAGAAATATGATTTTAGCGTTTCCCTATCTATATTTAACATAATTTGAGCAATAACAATATAATTTCGGTAGTTTTCTAACTATGCTTTAATATAATTTTAACAAAATCATACAATTTTAGCATTTTCCAAACAACTTTAATAAAAGTACCTTATATATTTCATATAGAATTCATATTAAGCAGCAAAATTGAGTAAAATAAAAAGAAAAGTTAATAAATCAAGAAAGTTATAAAAAGATTAGGGTTTTCTCGCATTTAATTATTCTGATGGTTTCCCTTTTTGAAGTACACTGATTTTACAATGGGCGAGGAATCAGGATACATCCGCTTTGAAGACCCTGATGCGGTGCAGCAGTCAAAGCTTGTGCAGTAGCTGTGCTTAATGAACAAGGTGGAGGTGGTCTCATCCTTAAAAATCACATTGCTACAATTGAAGCACTAAGTGCTATGCAAATCTTATATACCTCTTACATCTATTCACCAATTTGTATATCCCCATTTTCCGATGATTTTTAGTCACCCTTTGGTTATATCAAATGTGCAGTCCAGTTAATTTCCATTATTCTGTTAGGATGCCTCAGATAAAAATCAATGTTCTTTGTATGATATATGCTCGTGAAGGTCCTAAATCGTAAGCTACCGTTCATTCTGATTGTTTAAATATCATGCCCTTGGAAATGAATGTTTCCGCCGGTAGTCCACTTGTTTCCACTTGGGCCCAGTATAGTTTGAAAGGCATAATTAAGTTATGCATTATTATTATTATTATTATTATTATTATTATTATTATTTTAAAATTGACATTGCATCAGGATTTAGTATATTTGGATGCTCAGAATGTAATATAATCGATTGATAAAAACTTGTCGATTTTGTGATTGTCTGCTCTAATTCTTTGGATTCAGGTGACGCTGAAAAGGAGTACGGGAACTTACTTCGCGGGGGTCAAGACAAATACAAGGAAAAGAGAGGCGGCAGCAGAGGAAGGCATGTTTCTTCCCTAATATTGTTCTACAGTAAATTTCACCTGAATACCCTCAACTTTCTGCGTTTTCACTTGAATACAATCCTCTTATAAATTACAGATAAGTATGTTGAACTTATATTGCGCATAGATATCATGATTTGTTAGGCTTTAGCAGCTTAGTAACGAAATGTATATATAATAAAGAGGATCTAGCTGCAGTGCAATTCAGGATATTATTCTGTAATTTATGACACTAAGGTATTGTGTGAATCAGGCTGACAGTTCTGGGTGCTGTGAGAATCATATTATTCATTTGATATATTCAGATTGATATGATCGACTTATCATAGACATAGGCAGATAAATATTTTATTTTCTATCTCGATCATACGGTAGCTTGACATGAATGGTATGCTGCTGTATAATTGTAGGGGAAGGGGAAACAGGGGAGGTCGACAGTTTGATGGCAAGAGACGTCGTGACTCTTTCGATGGAAGATCCAATAAAGTCCAGTGATGGAGGTGAAGATCTCCCTCTGATGTTGTCCTCCGTCGATCTGGCGGCGGGCAGTTTTGGACGGCCGGGATTTGGTTTGAGGGTTAAGTGTGTGGATCTCAATAGGTTGATATCGATGCCGAGCTATCTGCAAAGGAAGTCCCGGGGTGGGTGACCACCATAGGACCCTCCGACGATCAAATTAGTACCGTGGAATAAGAGCAGAGTAGCGACTTATTGAAATGAATTTGAGTTACCTGAGTCGTCTGAAAGAGAGGTTTATATAGTGGTCGTGTGGAGCGAGCCAACGCGAGATCCTCGTCGTCAGTTACGCCCCCTCGTTACGCCCGCATTGATGGAGGGATCCGCTCATTAATGGGGGAACGTGCCCGCGTGGGACACAGAACGTGGGGTGGCGGATATCTTGCTTGTGCGAGATACACAGAGACGTTGCGGGGGCGGTTGGGCTCCGCGCTCTCGGTTGATCGGGGAAGCCGAGGAAGCTCGGCCTGTCAGATGGCTCGGAGACGAGCAGGAAGGCCGTGGAAGCTCGGTTATAGGATTGCTCGAAGGTGAGCTGATGGCTGGTTGCTAGGCGAATACGGAAGGTATTCATGGGAGGTCTCCGAAAGGCCAGATGCGACCTCGGAGACGAGGTGCCGAGGAACGTCTTCAATGCTTTAGGTTTATTCCAGCTCCGTAGTCCCTGGGACACGTCATCCGGTACGTGTCGTGATCCGGGGAATTCCCACTTGTGAGCATCATCATTAGCCCCCCACTCTCGTTTCGACCTATTTATGGGTCGGGTCGAGAGTGGTCTGCTTGGTTTTCTCTGCTCAGCTTGGTGCCGAGATTTCTTCATGGCGGATTGTCCGGGAACGACATGTCGTTCGGCAGTCTCGTCGTTTCGATTTTCGAGTCTACATGGCGTCTCACCGTGCGCATAAATTTTCGCGCGTATCCCCGATGACGTCAGCGGATCGGTGAAATGATTGCGCTTTAAAGAGGGGGCACCGTTTCACTCGATCGTCAGTTGGGTTACAGGCTACGTGTCCAACGTTGGTTGGCGGGGCGTGACAGGCTGTCTCTGACTCCTGCCACGAAGAGACGTCTCCAATGGTCGATTGCCACGTGGAGCCTCGACTGCCGCTAGGTACGATACTTCGTTTTGGCGGGAATCGATCTGGGCTGTAGGATGTTCTCTTTGGAGTGTATAAATAGGAGGGGACCATCCTAAGACCGACACTTTGCCTTAATTGTCTTTTATCGTTTGAAGATTGCCCGGCGCTCTTCCTCTTAGGTCGGATTTTCTGCTGAATTTTGGCAAACCCTTTCCTTAAATTAGGTTAGATGTCTTCTTCTGAGGTGTTTGTAAATGTAGTAGGGGTAGAGTCGGACGATGACGCTCTAGTTTCTGGGCCGAGTCCAGCCGGTCTTCCTCCCTCTCGGCTTCAGATAGCCAAGAGGGTTCTTTTTCTACCGCGTCTTCTGTGTCGGGCTCGCCCCCAGAGTCGGGGCCATCCTTGTCACTCGCCGTCGGGCGGTGAAAAGGTCTCCTAAGGTGCGCATCGGGAATACCCGCGATACGCCCTCCATCTTGAATCGTCTGAACGAGCTTTCCGACATCCGGACTCGATTCCATATCCTCTCTGGCTATTCACTCCGTCTGGCCAAAGAGGGTGAGCGGGCAGACCAGGTGCGGGGTAAGGAGATTGCTCTGTATCTAGAAGCATTCCAGATAGGGATGCGTCTGCCCTTCTCATTCAAGGTTTGTGCGGTTCTCTATTGTTTCCGTTTTGCCCTGGGCCAGCTAGCGCCGAACTCGTGGAGGATCCTTCTCGGGTTTCTGGTCCGGTTAAATTTGATCGGATCTCCTTCGATTTGAGCCTCCTCTTGTCTTTTCTTTGTTATAAAAATCACTCCAGGACTAGTAAGGAAGAGCCGAGTTGGGTGTATCTGTTATTTAAAAAACGTAAAGGCAGGACGGCCGGGTCTGGGGTAATGGTCGTCCCTTCTTCCATCCATGAGTGGAAGGGAAAGTTCGTTTTCGTCGGTCCTTCAGAGGGTGAGGATTGGCCTGTGCCCACCCAGTGGTATAGGGCTGACTGCCCGAGGGTGAGGCAGTTGAATGCCCCCGAGGCGAAGGTGGTGTCCCAGTAGGAACCGATTCAGCGGGCTGATGTCCTGCTCTCCAAGCAGGTACTGAGCTGGGCCGGGCTCAGTCCTGCTATTTTTTTGGGTAAGTTAGGGCTCCCGACGATCTGTTTAGACTTTACCAAAATTCTTTTGCCGTTTCTGTGTTGCTAACCCTTTCCTTATGTTTTTTTCTTTTGCAGAGCCCATGGACCGATCAAAAATTACGGCCGCTATGGCTGCCAAAGCCCAGGAAAGAAAGAACGGTTGCACTAGCTTGTCCCGACCAGGTTTGAGTGCTGCTTCTAGGTAAACTCTTCCGGCTAAGATCCCCGCAGTGCCCCCCGTCTCGGAGGAACGCCGCGGGGGGGGGGGGGGGGGGACAGAAACAAGCGAGGGACTCGGCGCCTCGGGTTAGGACGGAGGTGACTCCCCCCGCCGAATTCCCCCTTAAGAGACAGAAGCAGGTGGTTTCTCGGCCACCCCTTATCGGGATTCAAGTACAGGAGGGTGACTTATGCATCGCGGTGCCATCGGGGATATCCGTAGCCGACTGCTTGCTGGCGGATATAGAGAAGGCGGCTGGGGACAAGATTCCCCACGGTACCATGAAGGCCCAAGTGGCCACAATAGCTCAGGAGGCGGTTCAGATCGGTAGCTTACTTTAAAAATTTCTTAAGATTTATTTCCTCAGTTTCAGTTTTTTAACAAGTTTGTTGTTTTCCTCAGGTCCTTCAACACTGCGCTCTCCTTGTCGCCATGGAGTCCGAGCAGATCGCCCTGGCAATGAAGAAGGCAAGCGAATCCTCCTCGCGAGAGGAAGAGCTTCCTCTTCAATTACAGCAAGCGGAAGAGAGGTCGGCCCTCCTTGACTCGAGATTGGTCGCCGAGGGGCTGACGGCCTCCAAACTGAAGGAGTCCCCATCGGCTTCTAACCGAATCTAACCGGGCTATCCAGGCCCAGATGGAGAAGGCGAACGGGTTTTACAACGCCATGAAAAGGTCGAGGGACGCCCTCAAAAAGATGCTCGGACGGCTTGTGATGCGGCGAAGCTTGCTGAGAGCAAGGCAGAGAGGGCCGTGGAGGAGTACAAGGCGTCTGATCAATTTTACCTCGATCACGCCGACTCGGCGGCCGTCAGGTAGCACAATGCCCTCGACGCCGTCAAAGAGGCTATGCCTGAGTTCGTCGACTGCGAGCTACGAGCAATGTTTCCCCTCGCCGAGGAAGCGCCAAAGGGCGGCGCAAAGCTGGTCGTAGAAGTCGTGGTGGCCGGCGGAAGCACCGAGCCTAATGTCGCCGTTGTGGTCCTCGATGGAGGCGTAGAGCCAGGAAAGGTGTGGCCGAGTGGACAGCCTGAGCTATTCCCCCTTCTTCTTTTTCTTTTTTTAGAATTTTTGTAAGACTCCGGATATTTTTGTAAGGCTGAGGAGCCCACAATACCTTATATATAATTTTGATCTTAAATAAAGTACATACATTTGCTCAAGCCAAAAGTTTTTCCTCTTTTTGTTTGCTCGTAAAACTTCTCTTCTTTATCTTGCAAGTACAAGTCTTTTTATCTTGCAAGTAATTTTAGCTCGCAAGTGCAAAGGTTATCCAGTGGGCGTGACGCAATCTTCCTGTAGGCCGGAGCCCTCCCTTTTCCCGGAGTTGAGGATTCGATCATGCATTGAGCATGAATCGAGCGATAGCCAAGTGTAGGTGTTTACCGCCGAAAATGGAGATGGACCGCGTAGGTCGTCTTGCCTGAATTTGGGAGCAGATGCTATTTGGATTTATCCGTCCTGCTCTCCGAAGATTCCAAGTTGATTTATGGCACCGTATGTCGAAGGTTTGGACGAATGCGGCCATTGTAGCGTGACTTCGTCATATTCCCCCTTGTTTGTGAAGGGTTTTTTTATTGTGGGGACGCTCTTCCCTGCAGACGCAAGCCCCTGCAGTTAATTACGTTATCGCATCGCGATAACCACTTTCTCCTACTCCAGAAGTTCACTTCGTGTCGTGTGTGTTTGTTTTATTTTTGGTTGCCCGTAGATTGTTTACGGAGACTAATTTATGTTGTCGCCCGTAGGGCGTGGATTAGTCCAAATCCGTATATCTTATATTTGGGTTTGGGTTGATTTAAGAATCATTAATCTCGTTTGAGATTAAGATTAACTTAAAATTTTTTTGTTAAGGATACGTTAGTCCAATTTGAGACTAAGATCCACTTAACAAGGTTTTAGGATTATTCAGATCCAACAAAAGAATATTTGAGCTCTATTGTTTTAGTTTAAGGACGTTACGGTCCGTTGTTAGTTTAAGAATGTTTCGATCAGCATTTTATGCCTGTGTAATTGTTACGTGACGGGATGCATGGCGATTATGTAGGATACACCTATTTGGGATGTGGTTTAGTTTAAGGTGTGCATGTCAACTTGGGAAGTGCACCCAAAAGCAGTTGGTTGTTGGGACCCGCCACCTCTCTGAAGACGTTGAGAAATTACAACGACATGCGTCAGAGGTATGGAGAGATGTTCCCTTGAACCAATTTCCGTGTCTGTGGGAAGAGATCATGGTGGACCATCAAAGAATCATTAGCCATTTTTTGGGGGACTAAGATTAACTTAAGAAATGTGGGATGACCATCATTTTAGATATCATGAGTCATGTTTGGGAAGCAATGAACCTATGGGCTCAGTTGATCTGAATTAGGGACTTAACCAACTTGGGCTTGACCCACTCAGTTTTCTTTTAATTGAAAGAAGTGCTAAACACCGGTTTCGGCTCAGTCCCCTTTTCTTGCAAAAAGTGCTGAGCACTTATGTGAGTTCCGACGCTCACACTTTACTCTCTCTTTTCTTTCGTCTCTATATGGAGTGCTGAGCACTCTTTATGGCGCCCACGTGCAAAGCATATGAGGCGCTAGGTGTTGAATGATGAGTGTCAAGCACTTTATATTCTGTGGCGCCCGCATGAGGGTCACGTGAGGCACTGGGCGCTGATCGCCAGCCACTGAGTGCCGAGCGCCAGCCACTGAGTGCTAAGCACTCTTTATTTTATGGCTCCCACGTGAGGGGCACGTGAGGCACTGGGCGCTGAGCGCCAGCTACTGAGTGCTAATCACTCTTTATTTTATGGCGCCCATGTGATGGGCACGTGGGGCGCTGGGCGCCGCCCACTGAGTGCTAAGCACTCTTTATTTTATGGCATCCACATGAGGGGCACATAGGGCGCTGGGCGCTGAGCACCGCCCACTGAGTACTAAGCACTCCTGAGTTTTCTCTCTTCTTTTTTTTGAATGATCCACAGGATCTTTATCTAATTTTATTTACCTAAAATTTCCAAGAAGAAGGTTCTTATTCCTCGAGAATTTAATTCTCTGTTCTTTCGAAGCTTTCTTTTTTTCTCTCAATGCTTGTGGGGGGTTTCTCTGTTTCAAACTTGAAGTCTTGGGTCCTTTATATAATAGAGGCTGGTCTGTTGGTTAGTTGAAGAAATCTCTCATTGAGAGATCCTAATTGATTTGGGGATTTTACCCACCGTTGGATCTTTGATCTAAGAACTTCTGTTTTACAGAAGATATTTTTCTTGTTTTTAACAAGATCAGGGAAATATTTTCCCATACAAAATTTATTCTGTAGTTCGGTGATTCTTTGATCACCATTGGATTTTTAATCCAACGGTACTCTGTTTTACAGAGGGTAATCTTTCTTATTTAGAAAGATTTGAGGAATATTTCCTCAACAGAATTTAATTATGCATCCTGATGATTTACATCTCCATTTGATCTTTGATCCATCGGCTCTGTTTAACAGAGAGTAGAATTTAATTCTACCAGGCGCCGGCGCTCACGTATTGTGCACGTGCGGCGCCAATAAGAGTTTTTAACCCTGGCGCTGGCGCCCTCGTAGCAAACACGTAAGGCGCTGCCTCTTGAGTTTTGAACGGAGTTTTGCTCTTTTAAGAGTTTTTAATCCTGGCGCTGGCGCCCTCGTAGCAAACACGTGAGGCGCTGCCTCTTGAGTTTTGAACAGAGCTTTGCTCTTTTAAGAGTTTTTAACCCTGGCGCTGGCGCCCTCGTGGCAAACACGTGAGGCGCTGCCTCTTGAGTTTTGAACAGAGCTTTGCTCTTTAAATAGTTTTTAACTCTGGCGCTGACGCCCTCGTGGCAAACACGTGAGGCGTTGCCTCTTGAGTTTTGAACAGAGCTTTGCTCTTTTATTAGGGAAACAAATGCCCCCCACTGCCGCACTCACGTGGCTCACACGTGAGTGCAGCGGTGGCATCTTTTCTACCGTTGGATCTTCTCGGAAGTGGAACCGTCTCTTTGTGCCTATAAGTAGGGCCTTTGGTCCTTGAGATGACTGCTGTTCATCTTCCTAAACTTCTTCTTTCTGAGAATATAATTATCTTTCCAGAGCTTAGATATCTGCCCAAGGAGTCTCTTTTAGAGTTAAAACTTTGCCAAAAAGCTGGTAAGGATTACAATTGAACCCATTAATAGAGCTTTGCTCTTCTTAGATCATAGATCTTAAAAAATGTAATTTAGGGTTTCTTAACCCATTAATCAGAGTTTTGCTCATCTTTCATGAAGAACTCTTAGAGTTTTTAGGATTTGTCTTGCAGATCTTAAAGATCTTGGGGTTTTACCCAGTTAGAAAGCTTTGCTTTTGAGGGTTCTGGTAGATTACCCCATTGCTTTACAGAGCACGACTCTAAGAAATTTTAGGGAATTTTATTCCTTCGTTAATTTTCTGACAGATGTGAGATCTGTTAGCAGAGCACAGCTCTCGAGGGACTTTAACTCCTTAGTTCAATGATATTTCTGATTAAATGATCATCCTTGTAGGATTCTATTATTAATGAGTGACTGCCCCATCAATGATGGGGCGTTACCTTAATTTTGTGGGCCCCTTTTTGTCCCACTGCAATGCAGTTCAAAAAAAATTAAGTATCAAAGAACGTTAAAGTTCTGAACATAACGTCAATGGCTGAACCTTCTCCTTTTGTGCAGGCGCAATGACCTTCGACTCTTCCTTCCTTTTCGTACATTTAGAGAGCGCCTTTGCCGACGCGCCCGTGGATCGAAAAGTCTTCGCGCTTATTAAAGATCATGACCTAGAGCAGAAATCTCTTCACTTGTGAGGGTCGTGATATAATCAAATCATTCGAGGTCGGCGCATTTTTTCTTGTGCAGCTCCCTCAGATCCAATTTCAGCGATTCATTACGCTGATTCACCTCAAGTGATTTATGCCGTAGAAGAGGTCAACTGGATCTCGGAGGGTCTCCTTCAACCGTCCATGGCATCAATACCCGTACAGCCATCGATGGCTTTGGATATTTTGGGGTGGCGCATATGCCAAGGCGAGTCGCGCCCTTGGGGAAAAGTCTATATGATAGGATTAACTCCTCACCATTCAGCTGGCTACCTGTAGTGGGCTCGGTATATCTTGTCGGTCAAGAAGACGCTTCTGCCGAAGCTTGGGTTGTATCCTGCAATATATGCGTCCCTTTTCCAATATCCCGCACCTCATGTATGGTGGGTTAAGGATTTCCTGGAACAGTGGAACATCCCAACCCACACATTTCTTCTATCGGATCGGGAGGTCCTAATTTTCTTGGAGGAGTTTGCGGAAATTTCCGGCTTACTCGTCAGAGAAGAACATTACGAGGAGATACTTCCCCCTGATGAGTACATCTTTGCCACCAAATCAGTGGTGATGGGCCTTACTCCGGAGAATGCTATTCAACACCGGTTCCCAAGCCTAATCATGGTGTTGAAAATTTATGAGAGTTTGTTCTTAGAGTCTGGAGGGCACGGAGTTAGTTTTGCAGATTTCATCGCCCGCTTTCTTCGCACAGAAGTCTTGTCGAAACAGGCCGTGAAACCCGTTTGGTTTTGCCTTGGATAAGCCGACGGCAAAGGCGGATTTGAGGAATTTCTTCATTCCAGACGTTCCGGTCATCCCTTTCACAGAGCTCGCTGCTCCAGATGTTGACGAAGAGATGTTCTTTCTGGAGTTCATCGGCCTTTGGTTGAATTGGTTTGTGCTTTCGACGCATCCTCGCTATATGAGGTCGTCCGTCTTTTATCTGGTCCACCGCATGATGCAGGGACGCGTGTGGCCGTTGGGATCACAGGGCTGGCTTATCTATATCACGGCTTGAGCTTAGCGGCAGACACTGCTCAGCCGAGGGTAAAGCCCGTACATCTTCCGTTGCACTACTTCACGTCATGGATCGAGATGCACGTGCTAGGCGCTTTCGGTGTTCACAAATGACCTCGCTTCTATGATAGCTACAACTTTCTTCGGGTCATGTATCTGGTCGACGCTTCTGCGTCAGACCTGTCGCAGCGAGAGGCTCAGCGAATGGTCCTCAGCCCGCGCATGGTTGGTGACAACATGACCTTTGTCGATAAAGTCTGGACTATCGGCAAGGAATCTACTAAGGTGGTGCAACCGTTGCATGACACTTTCAATGACGGGGTTTCCATGTTGAAGGCTCGAGAAATCTTGCACTTGTATTCTATCAGGCTGGGCTTTTTAGTATTCAGGCAGAACGCCTCGGCGCTGTTCATGAGGTACAACCCACACCGCTTCGCTCAACAGTCGGGTTATAATCAGGGTGTTCCTCTTGAGGCATTCTTAGCCGAGCTGGCTGCTACGGAGGAGGGTATTCGCAGCGCGTTGCACCACTTTATGCGATTAAATACGGGGTCCAATTTTCTCATTAGCGAGACGAGCTATGTGCCGAAACCTTCGAACACTTACGTGGCGTGGTACCAGCATGCGACGGGTGCTGTTATCAGGGAAGAAAGGCGGTTATTGCTCAATCAAAAGGATGTAGTCCCCGCTGGTAATCCATCTGTCCACTTAAAGCGACGGACTGACGTTCCTCCCTCCTTAAGAGAAGATATTTCGGCTGTGGTCCCACGAGCTTTCTATGAGAAGCTTCAATCAGGTGTTCCCGCAACTGTGGTAGCCGTGGCATCCCCGGAATCTGGAGCTGGTACGGAAATCAGGACCCGCCACCCGAAGATGCCTGTCAAGCGCAAGCTCTTATCGTCGGCCGCTGGTGTCCGTTCGCAGAAAAAGAAGAAGCCTCTATTCTTTTCCGACGTCGTATTCGTCCAGGAGCCCTATGCTCCCTACAATGAGGTCTTGTGCGAATACGGCACCAATGAAGGTTTGTTCGACACGCCTGCGACCAATACTAATCTACAGGCTGCCCTCGCAGCTTCCGAGCGACTGGCTCATGAGGAAGCAGCGTTGATCTCTATCGCGGAGTCAGGTATACTTTAGTTATATTCTTCTGCGCCTATCTCTTTTCTCTTTATTATGCTTCTATTAACTTTTTCTTCTTCAACAAGTATTTTTGCCGAAGTGGCTATCGCGGTTTCCTTCAGGATGTTCGAGGAGGAAGAGAGGCTCCGCGCTTATTTGGGCCTTGGTATAATTCGATTCATTACGCCTTTACTCTTTTTTTTATTCATGATCTGATCCTTCTCTTCGCCCAATTTCAGGAACTACCGCAACTCAGGTCATTCCAAGTGCAGTGCCAACCCTAAGTGGCGATGCAGGAAAGATTCCAGAGCCAGCTACTATGGCAACGGCCATCCTAAAGTCACCACAGGAGGCGTTGATGAAGAAGCCGATGATGGATGCCGTAGCGGCTCCAAAGGCAGAGCTCGGTTCGGACGACGACGTCCTCCTGTCGGAAGTCTTTAGGAGGTCAGGTCTCACTGCTCAGACTAAAAGGAAGCACAGGAAGCACACGACGAGGGAACGCGATGTTTTTTTTGCCGCAGGTGCAGGCTCAAGCAGTATTCCGCCTGCTGACATTCCTTCGGCGGATGTTCCTTCCGCCCTGTCTATCGCCCATAGACAGGTTGCACATGCAGCTCGGGAAGAAACTGAAAGCTACTTCAAGGTAACGTAACGCCCAGTCCTTTATTAGAACTTGGTCCTGTTGGATATAGTGCCCTCAAAGTCAATTATTGGATCGCAGGTACGTGATTGCAATGATTGAGGAGGACCTATACCGGTAACACAGTCTTACTCGAGATGATAGTATGCTATCTAGTTTGCCTTTATCAGTCGTGTATAGGTTCAGGTGAATGATCACGATTACACTTTGATAGAGCCCTTAGGATCTTGCTTGACTACCAACAGTATGAGGGCGATCATATACGTGAGAGTTGGGTGGTCTACAAGCATTTCCTTAAAAGTGGTCCCATGGGAGTTTCGAGACAGGGCATCGATACTCCGGAGTAGACTAGTGTATACAGTCGAGACCCCGACGAGGGGCGGTGGCCGGTCTTACAAGCCACTGGTGTCAGTTGGATCACCTAAGATGTATACAGGTGCTCATTGGGTTATGAGTACACCGGACAGGACTCGCCGGGAATCTAATAGTTGGTATTATACCTATCATCAGATAGCATTTCTCTGGTGACATGTGTACAGGTTAGTTCATCGACCTGAGGTCGTCATTTGTCTCGTGTGAGTTCCCACTGTGCTTTGATTTCTACCCTACCACGGCTCAAAGGAGTCGTGCAAACAGGTAGTTTTTGGGTACAGTCCCGATCCACATGGAGGCACGTGAGCGGATCGGCAGGGGATTCGTCTCTCCCGGTATTGGGGGTGGAGGTCACGCTGTGTCTAGGAAAGCCATTACACCAAGTCCTTGGCCAAGGCAGGTGGGATTTACTGGTAGGTACTCCAGTAGTATCTCAGGGTGTTCAGGGCTTGTCTCCGACACGACTTTTACAGCTATTGGGGGTCTGACGTTACTAGCCCCCTAGGCCGGATATGCGATACTCATAGACGAACGAACCGGACTGTATATACATTGTCATTGTTAGGCTCAGTAGGGTTTCTGGATGAGTTCGCTCATCAGCCTCCCTTGAGGTCAGTCCATGGGCAGCCGTTACGCATAGCTAGTGCCGCTGACGGCTTGTGGTTAAACCCACTGCCAGGGTACTGACGAGTCATTAGAGTCCCCCACAGATAGTTTTCTAAGTTCGGGCGAAACGTTGTAGAGGCCGTATGGTTTTATGGCAGGGTTCGGAAATTGCACGTGCGTTTACGCACGTGTCATATTTCGGGCAGATAATACTAGTGGGCTTTGGTTTAAGCCGGATCCATGTATTATACAGAGTTGATATAATATGTTTGTCTCAGTTGCATTTGTATTCGGTCGTAATACAAATGCGGGTATATTTATACAGTTATGGGGTTATCCTGAAATTCGTTTCGGGATCACTTTTGGAAGTTGCCAGTTTCCAGTTTTCTATCAGCCGTATTTAACATTCGGTTAAATACGGATTTATCTTTTCTTCTTTTGGGTGAGTCATGAGAGGAAGCTTCTTGGAAGGTGACTTGTTATGGTGACTCATTGTTTCATTATTGTGTTCACACTTTGTGTTCACACTAGATATTTCTTCTTGATATTTTTGTGATAAGCTTTTGCTTATTGTCACCTCCCCTTCTCCTACCATCACCCCCCACCTCTATATAAAGTGGCCGGCCCCTCTTGGGTGCCCACTCGATCAATTGAGACTCTCTCACTTCATTTGGTTAAAAGATTATGATAGTTTCGGTGTATGGAATTTCACAGCTCATTTCATTCCATCACCCGATTCCAATGGCAACTTCATTAACCGTTCGTCCATGGCTTTGGACGAAGCGAGACAAAGTCTTCTACTCATTCTCTACATCATTCTTGGTCGTCTCTTTTAGCAAACTTGACGACCGAGTTGCCTCGAGTCAGAGGCGGGAGCCCGTTTAAAGATCCGATGACGTGGTGGTAGATCGGAGATCGACGAGATCGGAGCAGCCGCAACGGAGCGTGGGATGATGGTTAAAGAACGAAGAACTCGGATCGTTCGGTATAACCTTTCTTCCCTCTTTGTAGATTGTTAGTTTAGCGTTAATGGCAGATCCGGGTTATAGTATGCGATAGCGCCAGTTATAAAAGTTTTTATTCCGCATTTTGGCGTCAGTTTGACGGCCGGGGCGCTACCGTAGACTTACAGGTCCTCGAATTTTGACATACCTATTTTCTTTTAAGCAGGGCCGAGTCTTAACGATGGTATGGCAAATAAAACGCCAATGATTACAGAGCCGGAAGTGGCCACTCTTTCTCGGGAATCTGGGATTGTCCAGAATGCTGCTCTTTCTCCTTGTGGCTCCTTGGTATCGGCGGGATCACAAGAATTACGACAGCCCTCGTCGAGTCAGGGGATGAAGTTATGGGTGCAGAATCTATTCCCCCGAGGGAGAGTGAAGAAGTCGTCACACTTGGCGATGCTTCCAGCACGGTTTCGGTCCCTGATCTATTAGGTAGTCCTTAGGTTGTTGTTTTTGAGTTTTTTCAATCCTGTCAAGCCCTTCTAATGATATTTCGTTTGTCTTGGGCATAGGCACGGTAGACCCTGAAGCTGTGCCGGCTGAAGAAGTGTTACCGGCCGCTATTTTTACGGTCGTTGTCCCTTTGCTTTCTTCTGTGCCTCCTCAAATCTTGGAAGGTATGGGTTTCTCACTTATTTGTTTCATTGTGAATACAATCCTCGTTGTATTGACTGTATACTGTCGTAACTCTGCAGGAGTACTTTTCGACCATTTGTACCAGGTGTTAAGCCCGCGTTTTTCCTTTCAGTCGGAAATCGTTCCACCTTATGGTATTGGTCAGTATATTCTTCACCTAATGTTTCTCCCCCTTTTTATGAGTAGACTTATTATTGCTAAGTCTTCCTTATATTGACCACAGTATCACGGGTTGGAGGAGGAAACAAAAGAATAGACGTGCCTCCGGGACTCCCTATTCTGCCACCTGCCACAACCGGTACGATAGATTCCATCCCTCAGGTGTTTTTTTGTTTCCCGAGTTGAAATTTGACCGTAATTCATTTTGCAGCGATTACACCAGCTTCAGCTCCTTTTGAGTCTCGCATTCCAATGCCCGTGGGGCCCATCGCTAAACTACATCCTCCAGGGGCACCGCGAATAGCCGGCGAACGTTAAGAGAATTTATCGAAGATCTCAATGCTGAGGCCCTCACTTCTGCTACGGATTTTGCCGTCAAAGTCAATCCAATGCTAGCGATGCTCGTGAACTTCCATAATGAAGATCTTGTCGGTTCTTGGGTTGATTATTGTAGGAAGATCGAGGCGTGCCTGCACAAGATTGAGCTTAAGCGTCTTGCTCCTGAGGTGTTGGCCTCAAACTCTCAGCGGGCTGCGTGGGTCGAGTAGAGTGTTCATTTCATTCGCCATTTTGAACAAGAGGCGGCCCTGAGGCGAACATGAGGCGGCTTCCGGCGAATTCGTCTAATTGGGCACCTAGGTTGAAGCGAATGCTGCGCAGCTAAAATCTATTTTCGACAACCTCCAGCGATGTATTTCGGATGGGTTGACGCCAAGGCAGAAGCTTGACTTCACCGAGCGGGTCACGTAGGATTGCGAAGCTGCCAATCAAGAAATCGATGAAAAGCTTTCATCCTGTTTGCAGACATGGACTCAAATCGAAGCGGAGTTGGCCGCTGTAGCTGACCACGAGAAAAAATAAGAGGAGCACGCGAGCGGCTTGTCAATTTGTTGAAGACGCCTCCTCCTTAATAACTGTCATTGTACCCCTTTTCTTGTACTGGTTGTAAACTTTTGATTCATGAATAACATGTATTCATTTTGATTCCTTTATGAAATGTATCTTGTATTCACTTGAATTCATGAATAAAAGACATATTTTATTTCATACTGGCATTTCTCTTTTCTTCGACATCTTCATATGGTGTGAAGTAGTTTATATACTCATTTCAGAGTTTGTTTAGTTTAATCACTCATCCCGGAGTCTCTAGTTTATGAACTCATTTCGGAGTTTGTAGTTTACCTTCCTTGGGCTTGTAGGCAAACCTGTCCTAACGTCACAGTTAACCCCTGCTCTTTACGACAGAGGCCCGTTAGGGTCTGTGGTACTAGGGTTTTGTCTATCATACCGTTGCGTTGGCTGATGCATTCCCTGATATGCAGACTTTATGCTACTGTTCGAGTAGCCCCGCAACTGTCGTGTTTCTGATCCTTTCCAGGGCTGGACAAGACGTCTTCAAGTAATCTCCTTAGGCCATATTACCGTTGGAAGAGCAAACGTTAGAAATTTTCCATAACGCTTTTTACTTGAAGTTAGTCTCAGTTTGGGAGCCCCGATGAGTCATAACCACTACGCGCTGGTGTGGGATGATCTCTGATAGTCTTTCAGCTTTTATTTGAGTTGTCGTCAAGAACCTAAAACTAGGAATTTGGCCTTTGCTTCCTTTGTTGACACCGCGTCTGCTGTAATGAGACGAATGTCGAGGTGATCTCTAGGTTGTTTGTGAACCGTCGAGGCTTGGAACTAGGGACTTTGCCTTAGCTCCTCTTTGTTGACGTTGCGTCTGCTGTAACAAGACGAATGTCGAGGTGGTCTCTGGGTTGTCTGCGAACCTTTGAGATTTGGAACTAGGGACTTTGCCATGGCTTCGTTTTGTTGACCCTGGGGTCTCTTGTTGACGTCGCATCTGCATCCTGTTGGAGTGAGAAGAAACGCCGTTGTTGATCTCTTGGCTGTCTGTAAACCATCGAGATTTGGAACTAGGGGCTTTGCCATGGCTCCGTTTTATTGACGTTGCGTCTGCTGTAATGAGACGAATGTCGAGATGGTCTCTAGGTTGTCTGTGAACCGTCGAGATTTGGAACTAGGGACTTTGCCTTGGCTCTGTTTTGTTGACCATGGGGTCGCTTGTTGACATCGCGTCTGCATCCTGTTGGAGTGAGAAGAAACGCCGTTGTTGATCTCTAGGCTGTCTGTGAATCATCGAGATTTGGAACTAGGGATTTTTCCATGGCTCCGTTTTGTTGACATTGTGTCTGCTGTAATGAGACAAGTGTCGAGATAGTCTCTAGGTTGTCTGTGAACCGTCGAGATTTGGAACTAGGGACTTTGCCATGGCTCCGTTTTGTTGACCCTGGGGTCGCTTGTTGACGTCGCGTCTGCATCCTGTTGGAGTGAGAAGAAACGCCGTTGTTGATCTCTAGGCTGTCTGTGAACCGTCGAGATCTGGCTCTCCTTCTGGTGGAGCCTGGTGGGAAAATGTGGTTCCCTTTTCATTTGTGCCCATGGATTGTATACAGGGGTCGATGTTGACTCACCTGCAAGGCAAAAGTTTCAATCTCATTCATTTTTTTCTTTCCGCGACGCTTTATCATTTCATCTTGTTATATCGCGAAAGTCGCGATTGCCCAATCATTTCAGCTTTTTATTGTGGTGCCCAATCATTTAGGCTATTTTTTTCTTTTTACTCGCTGTTTTTATTGCGAGTTGCCCAAACATTTCAGCCGTTATATGCATATTTTTTACTCATTAATTTTTATTGCGAGTATGGAGCTTAAGATTTGATACCAATTTTGGCATCAGCATCGCTGCGACTGGAATATTGCCAGGAGCGAATCATCATTTTCCGTGAAAGGCCTTGGAATTTGATACTGATTTAGGCATCAGCATCGCTACAACTGGGATATTTTCAGGAGCGAATCATCATTTGCCTTTGTCGATTTGAACAAAGGTGGCTTAGCAAACAGGGTTGGGATCCTGGCGACTAAGGCTTTTTGACTTTACAAGCTATAAGGGTCTCATAAAGGAATTTCTCCCTACGAGTCGTAAGGATCTCATAGGTGTGTTTTCTCCTTAAGAATCGTGGGGATTCTTAAGTGTGTGTTCTCTTATAAGTCATAAGGATCTTACAAGAGTGTTTTCTCCTTATAAGTTGAGAGGACTTACAAGTGTCGTTCACCATATGAGAACATTTCTTATGATTGGTGGAACTTGATGGGGGAAACGTTTATTTGTGCCCGCAGATTGTATACAAGGGCCAATATGCGGATCGCCTATAAGGCAACTGGGGAATATGATGGCTTAAGGACAGGTTTAGATCCCTTAAGACTTTGAATCCTATGAGCCGGGAGGGTCTCATAGGGGGAGTTCTCCTTACGGGTTGAGATGATAAAGTGAAAATTTTACGAGATTGCGCCCTTTCAGGTTTTCACAAGCTCGCCGGTAGCCTGCTGTTTTTACTCACGGTGCCCTTTCGGGTTTTCATCCGTACCCATTTCGCTTGTGGACGTACCGTTTTTTTACAACAAGATTGTGCCCTTTCAGGTTTTCACAAGTTCGCTGGTAGCCCTGCTATTTTTGCTCACGGCTGAAAGGTTCCTAGGCACCCTAGTGGGTTCTCACAAGGCATCGAACATGCCAAATAAAAATTTTTAGTGCCGAGAAACCCTAGACAACGGATCTTTAACTAGATGTTTAGGCGAAACTAAAAGCTAGTTAACAGTTAACTACTGGGATACGGAAATTACAACCTTTGTAGATCCGGATATCCACCTCCACGGCTCCGCAACTTCGTCTCCTCGCTGTCCTTCATGAATCCTTGACTCGATCATCGGCTTCATCGGGAAAGAAAGCGGAATAGCTCGTCGGCTTTGTGTCAAAGACGATCTACGTCGAAGTTGCACAAACTCAAGCTCCGACTTCACAAACTTGTGAAACTTGTGAAGTAAACACCCAAAACAACTTGGCAAGAGGTAGAGGGTGAAGAAATAGGAGGTGGGTTCACTTTAGATTTGGATTTAACTCACTAGATCTCAACTTGCCATTGGAGTAGCAAGCTTGAAGAAGAAGAAGAAGATGATGAAGATGAAGCAAGAATGATAAGTGTTCAATTTTAAAAATAAAACTAATATGAATACTTATCATATCTTGACCATGGTCAAGTGTAGAGATCAAACCAAGGTTAGAAAGTGTGGTTAGGGTTAAGGATGAGATAAGGATGGTGGACTTTGTCAAAGCTTCATGAAGCTTCAATATAGCTCCAAAATTAGCCACCATTCTTAACTAAATCCTTTTAAATAAATAAACAAATAAATAAATGATAAACCAAAACCCTAATCATCACTTAACCATGGTTTAACCCTTTACACTTAACCACATTATCAAGTATCATCAATCATGATACAAAGAAGTGCACGAAAATATATCACATATACAATGTGCAATCCAAGTGAGAAAAATCCGTTTAAAGTGAACCAATACTAGTTAATGCAAAGTTATATATCAAATATATAATTATACATTAAATCATTAAATCAACACTTGATTCAATGATCCGGTTATATCACATACAACCGACTAGTATGTAATGTATCGATTTATCGAATCAATGATTCGATAACTAGGTCATATCGAATATAACCAATCGAAACATATATCGCGAGAATAAAATGCGGTATCACATACTCGCATTATTCTCGGTCCCGCACATATCTCATATGCGCTCCTATTTCGTTTCGCTTGAGCCAGGAAACCTCTGTATAGGACTCTAAAAACTCGTCAATACGCCGGTAGCAGATGATGATCATATCAAGCACCCACAAGCCGCAAGCGGTCTGCTAAACGTAACGGCCACCCGGGTATTGAGCGATCAGAAGATCGACGAGCTAGTCCGCTCACACTCCTGCGAATCCGACCAGTAACACTTACCATACAGTCAAGTCTCTTCGTCTGATACGTCGCATATCAAGTCTAAGGGTGGTATACGTCAGACCCCAATAACCCGATAAGTCGTGCTGATGTGAGGCTCGTAACGGGTCGAGAAACTACTGGTAACACTTACCAGCAAATCTCTGATCAGCCCTGGCCAGGGACTTCCCTGTTACGGCCAATCGAGCACTGCGCAACATCAACTCCCAATACCGGGAGAGACGAAACCCCTCCTATCGCTCATTGCCTCCATGTGACTCGGGACTGTACCCAAAGACCACCGTTTTGCACGCCCTCATGGACGTGGTAAGGTGGAGATCAAAGCACAGTGGGAACCACACAAGACTCCATGACGATCTCGGGTCTACAGACTAATCTGTACAAGTGTCACCTGAGAACTGCCATCTGACGTGAGGTATAATACCATCTGGGAGTTCTCGGCGAGTCCGTCCAGTGTACCCAGTCTCCACTGAGCACCCGTACACCATCTCTGATGTCAAACACCAATGGATATGGGATCATCCATCGCCCATCACATGGGTCGAGAAGCGTATACGCTAGTCTACACTGGTATATCGATGCCCCGTCTCGATACACCCACGACTAGGGACCTTGAAGGAGGTACTTATGGACTACCATGTCCCCACTAGTATGATCTGCATCATAGTCCAGGTAGTCAAGTACACATCCTAAGGGCTTTACCAACATGTAACTATAAGACAGTATAAAGAGACTAGTGTACATGTTAAGATAAATGGCAACCAGATAGCATACTATCATGTCGAGCAAGAAAGTCATCTCTATATATGTCCAAGCATCCAATATAATATACATAATCTGTACAATACTGGCCTCTAGGGCATACATACAACTAACAATCTCCCACTTGCACTAGGGCCAGCTGCTGTAGTATCTCATACCGAGCATCCCGAAGAGTCTCTCAAACTGTATCTGGGGAATGGCCTTCGTGAGTGGATCCGCCGTGTTGTTCTTCGTGTCAACTCTCCTGACCTCGATCTCCCGGCGATCAACTATCTCCCGGATCAGGTGATACCGCCTCAGAATATGCCTGGATCGCTGATGGGACCTGGGTTCCTTGGCCAAAGCCACCGCTCCATTGTTATCGCAATACAAAGGTATTGGACGCTCAATGGATGGAACCACACCAAGTTCAGTAATGAACTTCTTGATCCAAACAGCTTCTTTAGCAGCATCGTTGGCAGCGATGTATTCAGCCTCCATCGTCGAGTCTGCCACGGTTTCCTGCTTGGAACTCTTCCAGCTAACCGCCCCTCCGTAAAGGGTAAAGACAAAACCCGACTGCGACTTAGAGTCGTCCTTATCACTCTGGAAGCTGGAATCGGTAAAGGACTCCACCTGGAGTTCTCCGTTACCATACACCAAGAACATATCTCTAGTCCTTCGCAAGTACTTGAGAATGCTCTTCACAGCTGTCCAGTGACTCTCTCCAGGATCAGCTTGATACCTACTCACTACACTTAGTGAGTATGCTACATCGGGTCTGGTACATAGCATCGCATACATGATAGAGCCTACTGCCGAAGCATAGGGTATCCCTTGCATGCGAGCTCTCTCCAAATCAGTCTTGGGAGACATCTCTTTGGAGAGAGTGACTCCAGAGATCGTGGGTAAGTTCCCACGCTTGGACTCTTCCATACTAAACCTCTTTAGTATGGTGTCAATGTACCTGGATTGGGACAATCCCAAAATCCGTTTGGATCTATCTCTATAGATCCTGATTCCCAATATGCAGGAGGCATCACCAAGATCTTTCATTGAGAATCTTTGTGATAAGAAGAGCTTGACCGATTGCAGCATAGGAATATCATTTCCTATCAAGAGTATGTCGTCCACGTACAATACGAGGAAGACAACCTTACTCTCTGCCACCTTCTTGTAGATACAAGGTTCATCTGGATTTTTGACGAAATCAAACTCTTTGATAACGACGTCAAAGCAGATGTTCCAACTCCGCGATGCTTGCTTTAATCCATAAATGGATTTAAGCAGCTTGCACACCTTCCCGCTGCTCCCACTGTCTACGAAGCCCTCTGGCTGAGTCATGTACACGCACTCTTCTAAATCACCATTTAGAAAGGCGGTCTTAACATCCATTTGCCAGATTTCGTAGTCATGAAAGGCAGCAATGGCAAGCATGATTCGGATGGATTTAAGCATAGCCACTGGAGAAAAGGTCTCGTCATAGTCCACACCTGGTCTTTGACGAAAACCCTTTGCTACAAGTCTAGCTTTGAAAGTCTCCACTTTCCCATCTACACCAAGTTTCTTCTTAAAGATCCACTTGCTCCCAATGGGTTTTACCCCTTCAGGAGCAACTTCCAAAGTCCATACTTTGTTGGTGTACATGGAATCCATCTCGGACCGCATAGCATCCAGCCATTTCACTGAGTCCCCACTAGTGATGGCCTGCTCGAAGCTAGTTGGGTCATCATCCTCCATGATGCAATCCTCGCTACCACCATCAATGAGAAAACCATAGTATCTCTCCGGTGGACGAGAAACCCTACTAGATCGGCGGAGAGGCTGGGGTTGGTCGGGTACTACCGAATCTTCTGGTTCCACTAAATCTTCAGTTATAGTTTGTGTTTCTGGAACTTCTTCCAGTTCTACCTCAGAGCCACTAATTTCTTTTGCAAGAAATTCCTTTTCTAAAAAGGTGGCATGTTGAGCAATAAACACTTTTTGTTGTTCACTGTGGTAGAAGAGATATCCATTTGAATGTTTAGGATATCCTACAAACTTACATAGAACTGATCGTGCCTCGAGTTTGTCTGGATTTTGTCTTTTGACATAGGCCAGACAACCCCATATCTTAACTCGTTTAAGACATGGTCTCTTCCCACTCCATATCTCATATGGTGTGGTAGGTACAGATTTAGTTGGAACTTGATTCAATAGGTATGCTGCTGCTTCAAGCGCATACCCCCAGAAGGAAATAGGTAACTCAGCTGTACTCATCATAGAGCGCACCATATCTAATAGGGTGCGATTCCTCCGCTCCGATACACCGTTGTGCTGTGGTGTATAAGGAGGAGTAAGCTGAGAGAGAATCCCATTCTCTTTTAGGAAGTCCAGGAATTCATTGCTCAAGCATTCACCTCCTCGATCAGATCGAAGGATTTTAATACTTTTCCGGTTTGTTTCTCGACTTCTTGTTTATATTCTCTGAATTTCTCAAAAGCTTCAGACTTGTGTCTTATCAAGTACACATGTCCGTATCTTGAGAGATCGTCAGTGAATGTAATGAAGTACGAAGAACCATCCCTGGCATGTGTAGACATGGGACCGCATACATCACTATGTATTAGTCCTAAGAGTTCGGTAACTCTTTCTCCGTGTCCCGTAAACGGAGTCTTGGTCATCTTTCCTTTGAGACATGACTGGCAAGTGTCATAAGATGAAAATTCAAACGGATTTAAATATCCATCTTTATGCAACTTAGCTAGTCGTGTCGCATTGATGTGACCCAGTCTACAATGCCACAAGAAGGATTCATTGAGTTCAGAACTCTTCCTCTTGTGTGTGTTTGTTATACTGAGGACTGTTGATTGGTTTAGAACATAAATGCCATTGCACAACGTGCCTGATCCAACCAACTTTTGGTTATGGAAAATGTTCATAACATTGTCCTGTAATACAAAATTATATCCCTCTTTACTTAATAAAGAAACCGATATAATGTTGCATATCAGGTTCGGCATGTAATAGCATTCGTTCAGAACCAATGTATTACCAGTTGGTAATACAAGGTGATATTCCCCGACCGTCTTGGCTGCAACAATTGCACCATTTCCAACTCTAATGTCTTTATCACCTTCTCCAAGTTCTCTACCTTTCCTTAGCCCATGTAACTGATTACATATATGGGATCCCGACCCGGTATCCAATACCCAGGACGTAGAGCAAATGGAGAAACAGTTCTCAGTAACGAACACACCCGAAGAAAATGCATCATCATGTACTTTCTTCATTCGGGTGGCATGGGAATCCTGGTATTCCCCTATATCCTGTTCATTCCTATAACTCTTATAAGAATGAACGGAACCAACGTTCCCCAGCACAGTATAACATGCGGGTTCGGTCAATACATCCATTTTATTATCTTTATTAAGGCATGAAATGGTCGCTACCTGGAGAGAGAGAGAAGAAAACACTTTAGCGTAAGCTCGTGCAAGATCAGATTGGTTATTATCTTATCTAATCAGGATGGCTCCCACTGCTTTTTATCAAATCTTCCTCCAAACCCTAAAAGGAAAGACTAGCCGGGATTAATTACACACTACAAGTTCGCCAATCTTTCAGCCAGGCCAGTGTCGGTACTTTGAGGGAGGTCCCCCGTGCTTTCGCACGAACCTAATTACTGTAAACCTCGTTTTCCCAGAGGCGTAACCTCGTTAACACCTTTCTAGACACCTACTTGATCGGCTAATTGCACTGTGTAAAACTCTCCCAGGAGTAACTCTTACTCGCAGCGGGTATCGGGATCCAACTATCTCATAGAAGGTATGCAATCTCATTGCAAATTTCAACACTTGAAATTCCCGATAATATTTTGCCCCTAGTGTACCATGACCTTGACAGAGGTCAACAAATCATAGTGCACTAGTCAAGTTCAACCCGTCATTTCTTGATTGAATCAAACCCACCCGCACGACCCTTGACAGAGGTCAACAAGGTATTACGACTACCCTAATCCAATCTGCATCATATGCATAAGCAGACAAATACTAGTTAGCTACCGCACACTACGCCTTGACAGAGGTCAACAAACGCAGCACGAATACTAAATAGTCTTTATCTGAAATGACGGAGGGCTACGCAGGTTTTTCATAAAAACCATGAGCGTAATGAACTTGATATCGTTGTAGAATCAAATGAAATTTTGAAATGGAGTGATTTTGAGGCTTTTCTAGTTTTGCTAAAGGAGTCACTCCCGGCGAAGGGATCTCGGTCCTTTCCTCGTCGAATGAGGTGCGGGATATATCATATATATCACTGTGCAAAGCAAAAACTCTTAAAAGGAATCAAAACCAAACCGAGTGTGTAGCATCTGCCAGTTATTGCTAAAGGAGTCACTCCCGGTGAAGGGATCTCGGTCCTTTCCTCATCGAATAAGGTGCGGGGTATATCATATATACCGCTGTGCAAAGCAAGAACTGTAGCTACCTGTTTTATTTTAAAATTCGATTCCACAACATCTTAGGTTTCTTATCTTTCATTAATCACATTAATGAAGTCCCATCATTTAATACCTAAACATCACAGATAGATATGACGTACACTTATGCCATCCGCATTCGCCTCGATGTCCCCTCGTGCACCGTTAGGTTAGGTAACTAACGACAGAGCAGGGCAGGGCTAGCGCGGGTGTAAAACATAAGTAACGTCTATATAATATATCATATATACTATATACTATATCCATCACAGAATCACAACACAGATATCGCAGCAGAATAAACATATGAAATATTGGATATACTAGGACGTCCGTGTTTTCAATACGAGCCAGTATAAAACACGGATTCCACGGTCGTGATGAATAGCCAATCCCACACCCCTAGACCCCTACGAGAGCGGCAAGCAACCCTGCCAATTCTAGGGTTAGGAGACCCGGACTCGACACCTCGAGTTGGTCTCCCACTGGACCCCAGAACCCGGTTACTTGTGCTCCCCTCCTTGGGTCTATCCTAGTGCAGAAAAGTAAATAATATACAAAGGGTGACAACTCCCGCATCCTGGAAGTGCCCCGAATAAAAGAATATTACATACAAGTTTTTACATGAATGAAAATGAAAAACACTCATCTCACATAAAAACCCCCGGCTATTCAAACACGACGATCCAATATAACATATCCAGCAACACATAACATCACATGTCATCAACGTAAGTAAGTATGCATACCCCAATTGTCGTTGATGTATAGCAACGAAACCGGCGATATGAACATACTACACTTACGGTCACAGAAAAGAAAGTGTAAAACTACAACAATTGGAATCCGCAACTACTTTAGACATCACATGCCTAACAGTTACAAACCCCGCATTTTAGTCTCATTATCGAAAACTCTTTTCAATATCATATGGGACTAAATTGCTAGATTTATAACATTCATTTAGTTATCACATAACTACTTGTGAATTCCAATTATTGTATCCAATTCCGGATAAATAGAATATATCAAACTTTCCGATCGAACATTCGAACACCCAAGTTTTCCCGACACCGATCAACACATGAAATAGGTTCAAAGACATTCACTTCATACCTCAGTACCAACGGTCCAGCCGTAGAAGGGTCAAGCCAACGCCTCACATGTGGCACGCCGTACTGCCCCAAACCCGAAGGTTCAAAGGGCAGTTCAAGACGGTCACATAATCGAGTTAAGGTTTGTGTCTTCTAGAGGGACCATCGCGTTACTTGCACTACTCAGAACGTCTTTTAACCACACAATAATCCAACACTTGGATATTTTGGCAGGGGAAAACCTGGGTATTTATATCCGATCGAACTCTTTAACATATTCTACAGTTATCTGGAAAAACACAAAAGACGAAATTTGATAATCCGATCGAAATACTGATTCCCAATAGTACCCCAAAATACTCTTCTGTAAAGTCACAATAAAAATATCCCAGAAAACATAGCATTATATTACAAGAGTTACTGTGCAGAAAATATTAAACAAGGCTACAGTACTGCCGCGGAAGCGCCGCACATGCCTAGCATGTGCCGCCCTTCCGCGGTGGAAAAGTGGAATTACCCCCTCGTTTTTCACAGTAATTCTAATAACACCCTTCTTGATTTTCTACATATTTTTAATTGACAAAAATCCGAATTTTTAGAAAAAGTCCAGAGAGCATTTTTAGGTTTTGGATTTCGGTTCGATCGGGTTTCAAACATCGTCGGGACTTCGCCTAAGGCTCTAGCTAGGCTCTGATACCAGTGAAAGGTTCCTAGGCACCCTAGTGGGTTCTCACAAGGCATCGAACATGCCAAATAAAAATTTTTAGTGCCGAGAAACCCTAGACAACGGATCTTTAACTAGATGTTTAGGCGAAACTAAAAGCTAGTTAACAGTTAACTACTGGGATACGGAAATTACAACCTTTGTAGATCCGGATATCCACCTCCACGGCTCCGCAACTTCGTCTCCTCGCTGTCCTTCATGAATCCTTGACTCGATCATCGGCTTCATCGGGAAAGAAAGCGGAATAGCTCGTCGGCTTTGTGTCAAAGACGATCTACGTCGAAGTTGCACAAACTCAAGCTCCGACTTCACAAACTTGTGAAACTTGTGAAGTAAACACCCAAAACAACTTGGCAAGAGGTAGAGGGTGAAGAAATAGGAGGTGGGTTCACTTTAGATTTGGATTTAACTCACTAGATCTCAACTTGCCATTGGAGTAGCAAGCTTGAAGAAGAAGAAGAAGATGATGAAGATGAAGCAAGAATGATAAGTGTTCAATTTTAAAAATAAAACTAATATGAATACTTATCATATCTTGACCATGGTCAAGTGTAGAGATCAAACCAAGGTTAGAAAGTGTGGTTAGGGTTAAGGATGAGATAAGGATGGTGGACTTTGTCAAAGCTTCATGAAGCTTCAATATAGCTCCAAAATTAGCCACCATTCTTAACTAAATCCTTTTAAATAAATAAACAAATAAATAAATGATAAACCAAAACCCTAATCATCACTTAACCATGGTTTAACCCTTTACACTTAACCACATTATCAAGTATCATCAATCATGATACAAAGAAGTGCACGAAAATATATCACATATACAATGTGCAATCCAAGTGAGAAAAATCCGTTTAAAGTGAACCAATACTAGTTAATGCAAAGTTATATATCAAATATATAATTATACATTAAATCATTAAATCAACACTTGATTCAATGATCCGGTTATATCACATACAACCGACTAGTATGTAATGTATCGATTTATCGAATCAATGATTCGATAACTAGGTCATATCGAATATAACCAATCGAAACATATATCGCGAGAATAAAATGCGGTATCACATACTCGCATTATTCTCGGTCCCGCACATATCTCATATGCGCTCCTATTTCGTTTCGCTTGAGCCAGAAAACCTCTGTGTAGGACTCTAAAAACTCGTCAATACGCCGGTAGCAGATGATGATCATATCAAGCACCCACAAGCCGCAAGCGGTCTGCTAAACGTAACGGCCACCCGGGTATTGAGCGATCAGAAGATCGACGAGCTAGTCCGCTCACACTCCTGCGAATCCGACCAGTAACACTTACCATACAGTCAAGTCTCTTCGTCTGATACGTCGCATATCAAGTCTAAGGGTGGTATACGTCAGACCCCAATAACCCGATAAGTCGTGCTGATGTGAGGCTCGTAACGGGTCGAGAAACTACTGGTAACACTTACCAGCAAATCTCTGATCAGCCCTGGCCAGGGACTTCCCTGTTACGGCCAATCGAGCACTGCGCAACATCAACTCCCAATACCGGGAGAGACGAAACCCCTCCTATCGCTCATTGCCTCCATGTGACTCGGGACTGTACCCAAAGACCACCGTTTTGCACGCCCTCATGGACGTGGTAAGGTGGAGATCAAAGCACAGTGGGAACCACACAAGACTCCATGACGATCTCGGGTCTACAGACTAATCTGTACAAGTGTCACCTGAGAACTGCCATCTGACGTGAGGTATAATACCATCTGGGAGTTCTCGGCGAGTCCGTCCAGTGTACCCAGTCTCCACTGAGCACCCGTACACCATCTCTGATGTCAAACACCAATGGATATGGGATCATCCATCGCCCATCACATGGGTCGAGAAGCGTATACGCTAGTCTACACTGGTATATCGATGCCCCGTCTCGATACACCCACGACTAGGGACCTTGAAGGAGGTACTTATGGACTACCATGTCCCCACTAGTATGATCTGCATCATAGTCCAGGTAGTCAAGTACACATCCTAAGGGCTTTACCAACATGTAACTATAAGACAGTATAAAGAGACTAGTGTACATGTTAAGATAAATGGCAACCAGATAGCATACTATCATGTCGAGCAAGAAAGTCATCTCTATATATGTCCAAGCATCCAATATAATATACATAATCTGTATAATACTGGCCTCTAGGGCATACATACAACTAACAACGGCGCCCCTTTCGGGTTTTCGTCTGTGCCCATTTTGCTTGTGGACGTACCGTTTTTTTACCCCTCTGTTTGCCAATGGAACTTAGGATGGGCTCCGCCACCGGGGTAGCTGTGTAGCTAGCGGGACCTGAGTTGCAGTCCTTACCGTTGGGACTTGTGGACTTGAATTCCATTATCGTCATACTTGAGGCGACGTATTAGTTTAAGGACATTACGGTCCATTGTTAGTTTAGGGACATCTTGGTCCAGGGACAGCATCAAGGCGAAGTTTTGCCGGATACTACTTATAAAGTCTTGGCTCAGTAAGACAGCGAGCGGACACGAGCGTTGTCATCTATTATCAAACTGAGCCGTAACTTATCAAGCGTAGTATTTCTTAAGGAACCGGCCATTTATTGGCCGGAAGGGTCTTTCGCCATGCATATCCATGAGAAAGTAGGCCCCACCTTGGTTGACCTTGTCTATGATGTATGGACCCTCATAGTTCGGCTCGAATTTCCCCCGCTTTGCACGGTTGGGGATCATAGGTCTTTTTATGACTAGCATGAGTTCGCCTTGGCGGAATTTTCTTGGTCTGGTTAGTCTTTTGTATGAGCGCGTCATCCTTGATTTGTAAGCTTCCAGGTTTTGCTGCGCCATGAGACGAGTTTCATCGATCTCCTCAAGCCGAAGATGGGCATTTTCTTCATCCGTCAGCTCATATCGAACTGCCACTCGCAGAGAGGGTAGCTCTATCTCCAAGGGAAGTACCGCTTCGGTGCCGAATACCAACGCGTACGGTGTTGTACTCATAGCCGTTTTGAACGTGGTTCGATACGCCCAGAGAGCTTCATGCAGTCTCTCGTGCCAGTCCTTTCTGTTTTCGGACACCGTTTTCTTTATGATCTTCGTCAAGGTCTTGTTTAAAGCCTCAGCTAGACCATTAGCTCAGGGATTATAGACTGAAGAGTATCTCCAATCTATATTATGCTGCTGCGCGAAGCGGCTGATTTTATGTCTTCTGTAGGCCGGCCCATTATCCGAGATGATCCGTCACGGAGTGCCGAACCGGTAGATGACATGTGTTCTGAAGAAATGGAGGATGTTCTCCATCTTCACATCCCTTAGTGGCACTGCCTCTGCCTACTTAGTGAAGTAATCGGTTGTTGCCAATATGAACCGATGTCCTTTGGATTATGCTGGTTCGATAGGCTCGATTATATCGGTTCTCCACATTTCGAACGGCCAGCTAGTCAATGTTTGGTGTAGCGGATTTGAATGCTGGTGGATGAAGTCCTCGTGGATTTGGCACGACTAACACTGCTTTGCATATTCGAGGCAGTCCTGAATCATCGTGGGCCAATAGTAACTCATTCTCTTGATCTTCAGCTTCATCTTTGGCCCGGTCTGATGGGAACCGCAGAGTCCGTCGTGAGTTTCTTGGACGACCCTTTTTGCTTCTTCTGGTCCCAGGCATCTCAGCCACAGACAGTCGAATGATCTTTTATATAGAGTATCATTGAGGAAGGCAAAAGACAGAGCTCGCTTCATGAGCTGTTGTCTTGATGATACATTTTCGGGCGTTCGATGGGATTTGAAGTAGTCTATGAAGACTTCCCTCCAATCCTTGCCCTTTTCTTTGTCTTCTATCCAGAGGACCGCTTGTTTGGTCGTTTCTTCTCCTCCAGACGACTCCGGAGATATTTCTGCTGGCATGAGAATCCGGCGGTTCTGATTAATGATCTTTACGTCTTCGAGGTTTTCGTCGGCAAGTTCTTGAGCAAGCTTGGCTAACATATTCGCCTTGCTATTTTCCGTACGCAGTATGCTTTCTAGGATGTAGGAGGGAATTTAAGTCAGCAGTTGCTGCACTCTTTCGACATATTTTACCAACTCCGGTTTACACGTCTGATAGTCGCAATTTACTTGGCTAACGACTAGCTGGGAGTCTCCATATATGAGGAGGTTTTCGATTCCCATGTCGACAGCAATCTCAAGACCCGCTATCAAAGCTTCGTACTCAGCTTCATTGTTTGTCCTCGGCTATGTTAAGGAAAGGGAGAAACACATTATCCCTCCTTGTGGAGTCACGAAGATAAAGCCCACCCCAGCTTTGATTATGGGGGTTCTTTGCTTGCGCTTCTTCAGGGAAGATGCTCCGTTGAAGTAGAGTTCCCATTGGACGTTATTTTCCTCCCTCTTTCTTTCAATTGTGTCGAACGCGTGTTCGCTTAGCAATTCGCAATTTAAGGGAGAATCGACTGGTATTGGATGCTTAGCGAGAAAGTCGGCGATGGCCTGGCCTTTCACTGCCTTGAGAGGTTGATACATTATCGAGAACTCCATCAAGAAGAGGGCCCATTTGTCCAGCCTTCCCGTTAGTATGGCTCTTGACATCAAATATTTGAGAGGATCCACTTTTGATATGAGATGGACCTCATGTGCCAAGGCATAATGTCGAAGCTTCGTTATCGTGAAAATCAGTGCTAGACAATGCTTTTCGATGGGGGAGTAGTTGTTTTCTGTCCCCAGGAGAACTCGACTCAAATATTAGAGAGCTCTCTCCTTTCCCTGATCGTTCTCCTATGCCCATAGCGCGCTTAAAGAACCTTCAAGGGCTGTTGTGTACAGGATAAGGGGCTTTCCCTTAACCGGAGCGGTCAGTACCGGTGGGTTCTGCAGATATTGCTTGATTTCGTCCAGTGCACTTTGGCATTTATGATCCCAAACGAACGGGGTCCCCTTTTTCATTAGATGGTTGTAAGGGAGGCATTTTTCGGAGAGATTAGCTATGAACCGTCGGATATACGTGAGCTTTCCTTGGAGAGACCGCAATTGTTTTAGAGTTCTTGGCATGGGCATTTCCATAATCGCCTTGATCTTTGATGGGTCTATTTTGATGCCTCGGTATCGTATGATGAAGCCTAGGAATTTTCCTGAGGAGACTCCAAATGCACATTTCAGAGGATTCATTTTCAAATTGTACTTCCTGAGACACTGGAACACTATGTTCAAATGCTCCCAGTTCTCCTCATACGATTTTCTTTTCACCACGAGGTCGTCGATATAACATTCGACAATCTCATGTATGAGGTCATCAAAGATCTTCATCATGGCCCTCTGGAACGTAGCGCCAGCGTTCTTCAAACCGAAGGGCATCACTTTATAGCAGAATATGCCCAGCGGAGTCCGGAAGGCAGTATGCTTTTGGTCTTCGGGATGCATCTTTATTAGATTATACCCCGAAGATCCGTCCATGAAGCAGAAGACCTCATGGGTAGATGTGTTATCGATCATCAGCTTGGTAACAGGCACTGGGAAGTCATCCTTCGGACAAGCTTTGTTAAGATCACGAAAGTCCACGAAGATGCGTACTGTCCTATTTTTCTTCATCACCGGAACGATATTGGCGATCCAGTCAGGATATTGAACTTCCTGGATGAAGCCGGAGTCAACTAGTTTCTTGACTTCGGTGTTGATACTCATTTCAAGTTCGAGCCGCATTCTTCTCGACGCTTGCTTGACTGGCTTAACGTCCGGCGATATAGCCAGTTTATGCATCGCTATTTCTGGATCTAATCCCGGCATCTCGGAATAGTTCCATGCGAAGCAGTCTTTATTCTGCATAAGCACGTCCTTTAGTGTGGCCACCTGCGTTTCAGACAATAGCTCACTGACGAACGTTGGCCTTGGATCGTTTTCCATCCCTAAGTTAATTTTCCTTAGATTGTCTGCCGTGATGTGTATCCCATCTTCCAACTCTTTTGGCGCCGGTGGAAATTCTGAGATCACCTCATCTTCATCCTCATCTGCGAAGCACTGGGAGAGGTCGTCCATATTCTCGCGCTCCCCCTCCTTTGAGAATGTTATCACGTGGCAGGTACGAGTTCATTTCCAAGCTCGATGTTGATCTGGACTTACCCTCACGACATAGGTCGCTTTTGGCTCATGTTTTCGTGGTGGGGTTACCCTCCAACTGTCGGATAAAGCAAACCTACCCTGCTGATACTGGTCTTCGACCCAGTCTTTGAAGGTGAAGCAGTCTTCAAGAGGATGTCCTACTGCTCGGTGGTAGGAGCAATAGGCCGGATGATGGACCTCGTTTATTTGTTGAGGATGCCGAGACTCCGGGAGCGTCATCATTTGATGCTTGATAACAAGGTCAAATATTTTCCTTGTCTTATCTTGGGGGAAAGAGTATTCCTGACCTATCTTCTTCATAAAAGACGGATTCCAGCTGACTCTTTCTCGATTGCATAGCTTCTTGGATCCACTTCGCTGTTTTAGAACATCATTCTCGTTCTCCACCATGTTTTTGCCTCTGCGTTGGAATTTTCCCTTGCCACGAGAGCGCACAGCAGGCTGAGGGTGAAGGGAATTGTAGTCTTTTCTCTCCGCAGACTGCTGAGTGAAACGCTGCGTCCTGGCTTTCTCGTAAATGGCCATTTCGCGGTGTGGTCATCTCGAACCTTTTGACCGGCTTCTTTCATTAGCTTGTCAATTTGTTCTCCGAATGACGGACTTGGTATTCTTACGGCGGGATCTCGCTCTGGTTCAATATCAGCGCAATTTGGAAAAGCATTCGCTTCTCCACCGGAGTTATTTATGACATGGCAGCCATGAAATCGCTCCTGTTTCTTGGACCGAACATATCCTAGCCCAGTCATCTCCATCATCCCGTTAGGCATCTTTCGCTGAGTCCTGGGAACGTCCCAGATCTTGTTGTAGAACTGGGCTTGTCGAGCGGTTTGCTTGAAGGGTACACCTTGGCATCTTAATAGCCTTTCAATCCCTCTGCGTAATATCTGGACAGACGGATTGGTTGAAGCCTGTCAAGCGCAATTTTGGCACCATGCCAGACTTCTTTCTCTACTTTGGTCTCCGTAGACTTAGAAGAGGATCGCCTTTTCACCTCTTCGCCTAGGAGGGACGTAGAAGGTCTGCAGTTCTTATATGCTGTATGTATCAAGCGCATCGAGTTCTTTGTAATGCCGCTGCGGAATTATGGTGATTTGCGAGCTCTGGTCAGCTCCAGTAATAGTTTGTGCTGACGGGCGAGTGGAGAACATGGCATTGACCTCGTCCTCAGAGTCACTGCCAAAGACCAAAATAGGAGTAGATGGTCTCGGCCTGTTGCCTTGAGGTTGCCCTGAGTAGACTATCTCCTCATCTTCCACGGTATCGCTCCCAAAGACCGGAATAGTGGCGACGGCTTTTTGTTTATTCTACGGTTTATGACATCTTTCCTTGTCTTCGAAGTCTGGTAAGAAGTACTTGGCGTCTTCATATTTGCGGACTTCATTTAAGGAGAACGAGTTTAGCTCCCCTGTAACTGTGTACTCGAGGCCATCTTTGAAGTACTTTATACACTGATGTTGTGTAGAAGGGATGACGTTGTACTCATATAACCAAGGCCGGCCGAGCAGAGCGTCGTAGAAAGTCTTGGCGTCAATGACATGAAATTTGATGTCGATGACGAGCATCCCAAAGCGTAATGTCGATATCACGGACCCATGCATCCATGATGACTGCGAGTCGAAGATGGAGATAGTAATTTTGTCCCGGGCCAGGTGCTGAACGTTCATTCAAATCTCTTTCAGTACCTTCACGTTGAGAAGGTTGACAGAGGACCCATTGTCGATCAGGATCTTTCCTATCTTAATGTCGTGGCAGTACCCGGTGACATATAAAGGATGGTTGTGCTCGCACATCCCAAGGAGGAGATCTTCATTGCCAAATGTAACGTCAGCTGTATGAACCTCTGCCAGCTCGTCCTTCATCTTTTCTTCTGCAAGGAAAACTTGGAACTGATCAGGATCTTGTAATGCCTTGATCAGAGAATATCATACCTCTTTGGACAGGAGGAGAGCATCCAGTATGCTCAGTGTTAGGGTATATGCCCTAGAGGCCATTACTGTATCATACTAGTTTGTATATTACTTAATGAAAGCTTGGGATATTCACAGTTGTATAGACAATCTTGCTCAAAATGGTAGTTTGCTACTTAGTTTGTTTCTACTTTAATGTGTGCATGTATTTCTTTTAGCATATCGCCTATACACATTAGTGGAGCCCTTAGGATCTTTGCTTAATTACCAGCGTTGTGATGGCAGTCACACTAGTGGGGGCTGGGTAATCTCCAAGCACATCCTTATACAGGTCCCTAGTCGTAGGATTATCGAGACGGGGCATCGATACTCCGGAGTAGACTAGCGTATGCGCTTCTCATCCCAGCAGGGAAGATGGTCTGTCCCATAGCCATTAGTACGTCGTACTTGAGATAGTATGTGGGTGCTAGTTAGGTTACGAGTACACTGGACAGGACTCGCTGGGAACTGTTGGTTGGTACTATACCTATCGTCAGTTATCAGTTCCCAGGTGTCATGAGTATAGCTTAGTCCGTTGACTTGACACTGCCACTTCGCCTCGAGTGTGTTCCCACCGTTCTTTGATTACTACCCTACCACGGCTCAAAGGAGTCGTGCAAACATGTAGTAGTTGGGTGCAGTCCCGAAGCACTTGGAGGCAGTGACGGTTAGACAGGATTCGTCTCTCCCAGTATTGGGGGTTGATATCGCGCTGTGTCTAGGAGAGCCATTACACAAAGTCCCTGGCCAGGGCAAGCGAGATATACCGGTAGCGTTTCCAGTGTTATCTCAGGGTGTTCTGGGCTACACTCCGACATGACTTGTACCGCTATTAGGGGATTGACGTTTACCGCCCCTAGGCCAGCCATGCGATATTCTCAGACGAACAGACCGGACTGTACGGAGATTGTCACATTCAGGCTCAGTAGGAGTTCGGATGGGTTTACCTCATCGGCCTTCTTATCGACATCTACCTGGGGACCGTTACGTACAGCTAGTGCCGCTTGCGGTCTGTGGTTAAACCCACTGCCAGCGTAGTGTCGAGTCTTTAGAGTCCCACACAGAGAGTTTCCCTGCACTGGGCAAAAGGTGTAGAGGCCGTATGGTTTTACGGCAGGGCTACGATCACTTATGTGCACTTGTGCGCGTATGCTGTTCGGGCAGACAATGCTAGTGGGCTTTGGTTTAAGCCGAATCCTAGTATTGTATGGATGGATTAGTTTTGTCTTCTGTGCATTCGCATTCTACGGAATGCGGATGCGGGTGTGTATGCATGGTTGTGAGGAGCGAAGAAGATGGAAGTGCCTCATTGGGGTTTTGACCGTTGATTCGGTCAGAACCATTATGAGGTGGGAAAAATATTTACTAATCTTTTTAATGATAATTATGTTATGGCTAATTGCTTTGACCTTTTGACCATGCTCGACCATGTTGACATTTTGACCATTGTTGACTTGGATCTTTCATGAGAGCACTAGACTCTTCTTTTGCTTTTTACTTTATCATGACATGATAGTGGTCAAATCAATCTTAGCTATCATAATTATGATAAAAGATTGGTTTTTATTTTTTCCATGGTTCATTTTTTCTTTTGGGGATTCTCTCTCTTCATTTTTGAGCTCCCATGGTTCCTCCTCCTTCTTTCTCTTCTTGATTTTTCTATAGCACTCATGTGTTGAGAAAAATAGAAATAAAATAGATAAATAAATCCACCACCATCTTCTACATCACCTAGGACATCAGGAGTAGCATACTTGTTGTTCTAGTTACCTCGGCTTGAGGTGGAGCTCGAATTACAAACTCTCGGGTGGATCGTCTTCGACTCAAGGAGGCCACGGAGGTGACCAAGATCCGGATCGATCCTCGAAGCTAGCATGGACGAGGAGGAAAGCGGAGAGAAGACCCGAAGGACTTGGTTTGTGAGGTATAATCTCTTGAGCATAGTAGATAGAACCTCTTGTAGTTTGCTAGAAATGGTTTGGCAAAGATCCTCATGTTTTTAGTCCATGTTACCTAGTATTAAAAAATTGTTTTTTACCTATTCCGTCTCCCCGTAAGCACCGGGGTGGGTAACGTGGACTTACAGTGGTATCAGAGCCTCGCTAAACCATTACTAACTTGTTAGAAAAGTGTTAGAAATTCGATTGCCAAAAAAAATCGCAAAACACGTCGAAAAAGGCACTTTTCTGTCGTTTTTAAAACCTGGTCCAAAAATTTTTCAGGGGACCTTAAATATACGTGCAGGTTTTTTTAGGAAAACTATAGAAATTTGGGCGCCTGAGTCACTCAGAAGACCGCGGATCCGCGGCTGATCCAAGCGATCCGCGGCCGAGTTGACTCGGCCGCGTACCAAATTTCTTCTGGGGTTCTCTATGATGGTTTTGTGATTTTTAAGATAGTTTGTTTCTGCCCAGATTTTGCTGAGTACTGTGTTGTGCTTAGGGTAGTTTCAAACCAAGTTATCGATCGAAATTCTAAGTACTTTTGCTAATCGGATATTCTGTGATGTGATATATGTATTGAACGTCTACTAATCGCTATACGTCGATTAGTGGGGGTTATACATATCTGTGATCTGTGATGTTGGTTTGTGTATATGAACTTGTTGGATTGTTGCAGATGAATAGCCGGGGTTTGTGAGATGAGAGTTTCTTTATGTTTCATTTGATGTAATATGTAAATTGATATAATATTATTTTTATGGCCGCACATCCGGGATGAGGTTGTAGCCGCCATTGTATATTATTTCTTTTACTGTTTTTTGCTCCTAGGATAGACTCAAGGTGGGGTGTACAAACTATCGGGTACTTTGAAGTGTCGAGTGGCTTACTCACGTTGTTGAGGGAGCTTGCTTCACTTCGGATACTTGGCGGGTAGTTTGTCGCACCCGTAGGGGTCTAGGGTGGGGTTTGGCTATTCATCGCGACCGTGTAATCCGTCTTTTGTTGCAGGCTCGAACGAAACGCGGATTCCTAGCATATCTAATGTGTTCATCTGTGATCTGGAATGGCTATCATTGCATCTGACGAATGTATATATCTATATATGATATCTAGTAGGCGTTGCTTATGTTTTGCATCCGCGTTAGTCCAACCCCCGCTCTGTCGTTAGTTAAGTAACCTAACGGGTGATGACGGGCCCCGTGGCGAATGCGGATGTCATAAACGTACATCATATTTTCGTTGTTTTCTGCAATGGTGGGATTAATTGATGGGACGCATTAAATTAATGCAAGAAAACAAACCAAAGTTAAAATCATTGGAACAATTTCAAAACCACTCGGTTTCTTTTCAAAACAGAAAACTTTTAAAAACACGGAACTTAAACCACTCCTTTTAAAAGCTATCAGGTTCCTTCGATTATATCAAGTTCACTACGTTCACGGTTTCGCCAAAACCATTCGTAGCCCTCCATCATTTCAGTTAAATATTCAGTAGTATTCAAGCTATGTATTTTGACCTTCGCCAAGGCATAGTGATTGGTAGCTGTTGAATATTTATCTGTAGCATAGATAGATGCGTTGGTTTGGGACAGTCGTACTACTATTTTGGCCTTCGTCAAGGGTATGTATGGGTGGGTTCAAATTAACCTGGATAATGACGGGTAGAACTTAACATGTGACGTATGATATGTTGGCCTTCGTCAAGGTCATAAGAGCATGGGGCAAAAATCCACATCGGGAGTTTCTAAAGAAACTGAAACTTGCTAGTGCTGCATAACATTTGGAGTGTGATAATATTGGTAGGATTCCTTCAGCATTATCTCACAATGATATTTGGATCCCGATCCTACTGTGAGTATCCTTTACTCCTCGGGAAACTTTTCACTTAATGATCAATGCTATAAACCAAGTAGGTGTCTAGAAAGGTGTTAGCGGGGTTACGCCCACAGGGAAAAGAGGTTATTTAATTAAGGAACTTTGCGAAAGCGTCGTAAAACCTCCCTCGAAATACCGACACTGGCCTGGCTGAACGGTTAAGCAAGTATTGTACGGTGAGATTGATCCCGACTAATTCTTCTTTTATGGTTTGAGGAAGGATTCGAGAAACAGTGGGAGCCATCCTGTTTAGATAAACTAAAAACCAATCTAAACTTGCAAGAGCATCATGCTGAGTGTTTTCTTCTCTCTCTCTTAATTGTAGCAACCCAGTGACCACACATAGGTTACATCTAGATAATAAAATGACTGAATCTGACTGTTATGACTGGCAAAGGTCTGTCCAGATGTCCATTACCCAAGACAAGCTGGGACACCTCTTAACTAATCAAACCCCTGCCGTCTCAGGACCAGTTTCCACTGTCGCGGATATTGATATCCGTAAGACGTTGGAAAAAGACTGTGTGAATGCCAAGTGCCTCGTATTAGCCTCAGTTGATGGTACATACCAGAGGCAGCACGAAAAGATGGACTTAGCTTCTGTCTTCCTCTATAACAAAGATTTATATGGAGAGCAATCTCGTATCGCAAAATATGAGACCTCGAACGAATTGCTTCAAGTGAGGTTGACTTTCGGGTCATCTGTAGGGGACAACGTCCTTACAGAGACTAGCTATTTTGATGAGCTCACGGACCTGAAGACCACGTTGAAGAACGGGTCAAATACTGACTTGATTCTACTGTCTCTGCCCTCTACTTATACCCTGAAGGAAACCGGGGAACTAGAAGGAAAGGGAAGGGCAAAAGTTTCGGGACTGGATGTAATAAAGGAGGGACATTCCTATTGTTACGGGAATGAACATTGGCAGAAGGATTGCAGGGCTAGCAAAGCCAGTAGCCAGGATTCGAAGTATGTTGTTGCTTCGGCTTCGGGTGTGTTTGTAGTAGAAAGATGTATGTCAATTAACTCTACTTCCTGGGTATTGGATACCAGATCAGGATCTCACATCTGTAATTCATTACAAGCTTTGAGAAACCGTAGAGTTATCAGGGTAGGTGATATCACTCTCAGGGTTGCTAACGGAATGAGCGTGGACGCTGAATCCGTAGGGGAATATCACCTTGGATTGACAAGTGGGCAGATATTGATTCTGCGTAACTGTTTATATGTACCTAGTATGGCTAGTAATATCATATCTGTATCCTTACTTTCTATGGAAGGATATGATTTTACTTTTGTAAGCGATGTGGTCCACATCCACCTGAATCAAGTTCTGATTGGGTAAGGTACATTAGAAAACGGAATATATGTACTGAATCGAGCTCAGGTTTTCAATGTCCAGAACACACTTAAAAAGTCTCCAGAATTAAATCAGGCTTTCTTATAGCATTGTCACATTAATGAGACACGGTTAACAAAGTTACATAAAGAGGGATACTTGAATCCGTTCGAGTATCAGTCTTATGCTACTTGTGAATCTTGTCTCATGGGAAAGATGACAAAGACTCCGTTCACTGGACACAGAGTAAGAGCGAGCGAGCTTTTGGGACTCATACACAATGATGTGTGTGGTCCAATGTCTACACATGCGCGAAGTGGTTATTCTTACTTCATTACTTTTATGGATGATTTCTCTAGGTATGGACATGTCTTCCTGATGAAGCATAAATCCGAGGCCTTTGAGAATTTTTGAGAATACAAGAATGAAGTTGAAAAACAAACAGGCAAGAGTATAAAGAAACTGAGATTTGATCGAGGTGGTGAATACTTGAGTGCCGAGTTTCTGGAATACTTAAAAGAGAATGAAATTCTCTCTCAGCTTACTCCTCCATACATACCACAACACAACGGTGTATCTGAAAGGCGGAATCGAACCCTATTGGATATGGTTCATTCCATGATGAGTAAGGCTGAGTTACCGCGATCCTTCTGGGGTGATGCACTAGAATCAGCTGCATATCTTTTGAACAAGGTTCCCTCCAAGACTGTGCCTACTACACCATATCAGATGTAGAGTGGGAAGAAACCCCATCTTCAATATCTGAAGATATAGGGATGTCCAGCTTTTGTTAAAAAGCAGCATGCGAACAAACTCGAGGCACGCTCAGTACTGTGTATGTTTGTGGGATACCTAAAGAACTCCAGGGGTATCTTTTCTATTACGCAGAGGAACAAAAGGTTTTTGTTTCTCATCATACCCACTTTCTGGAACATCAGTTTTTAGAAAAAGGAACAAGTGGGAGCGCAGTAGAACTGGAAGAAATTCCAGAACCACAAGCTATTACTGAAAGCTTGGTAGAACCAGAAACTTCAGGAGAACCGGACATCCCAGCGCCACTCCGCAGGAGTAGTAGGAAATCTCATCTGCCCGAGAGATACTACGGTTTTCTCATAGACGGGGATCGAGAGGATTGCGTCATTGAAAATGATGAGCCTACTAGCTTCCAGCAAGCCATTCAGAGCGGTGACTCACTAAAATGGTTGGATGCAATGCGGACCGAAATGGAGTCCATGTACACTAACAAAGTTTGAACTTTGGATATTGCTCCAGAAGGGGTAAAACCCGTAGGCTGCAAATGGATCTTCAGAAAGAAGATTGGTGTAGATGGGCAGGTTGAAACCTATAAAGCTAGACTTGTTGCAAAGGGTTTTCGTCAAAGACCTGGTTTGGACTATGACGAGACCTTTTCTCCAGTGGCTATGCTCAAATCCATTCGGATCCTTCTTGCCATTGCTGCCTTCCACGATTATGAGATCTGGCAGATGGATGTAAAGATGGCTTTCTTAAATGGAAATTTGGAAGAGTGCGTCTATATGGATCAGCTGGAGGGTTTCATTCAGAGTGGGAGCAGCGGTAAAATATGCAAGTTTCTTAAGTCCATCTATGGACTGATGCAGGCATCGTGGAGTTGGAACATCTGCTTTGATGATACTGTCAATGAATTCGACTTTATCAAAATCCGGATGAACCATGCATTTACAGTAAGATTGTAGGGAGAACTGTGGTATTCATCGTCTTGTACGTGGATGACATTCTCCTAATAGGAAATGATATTCCTATGCTACAGTCAGTCAAAGGATTCTTGTCACAGAGGTTCTCCATGAAGGACCTAGGCGATGCCAACTACATTCTGGGGATCCAGATCTATCGTGATAGATATAAGAGGATGTTGGGACTTTCACAGTCCAGGTACATCGACACCATACTGAAACGATTCAGTATGGAAGATTCAAAGCGCAGTAATCTACCGGCTTGTCACGGAATCACCATCTCCAAAGAGATGTCTCCCAAGACTGATTTGGAAAGGGCTCGCATGTCATCTATACCCTACGCATCTGCTGTAGGCTCTATAATGTATGCGATGTTATGTACAAGACTAGTTGTAGCATACGCATTAAGCGTTGTAAGCCGGTATTAGTCGGACCCAGGGGAGAAACACTGGATAGCAGTAAAGAACATTCTTAAGTACCTGAGAAGGACTAAGGAGATGTTCTTGGTGTATGGCGGAAATGACCTCCAGATCGAGGCCTTTGCTGACTCCAGCTTCCAGATTGACAAGGATGACTCCAAGTCCATGTCGGGTTATGTATTTGCCCTCAATGGAGGGACGGTTTGCTGGAAGAGCTCCAAGCAGGAAACCGTTGCTGACTCAACTATGGAAGCGGAGTACATAGCTGCTTGCGATGCCACGAAGGAAGCTGTCTGGATGAAGAAGTTCCTCACAGGGCTTCAGGTGGTTCCTACCATTATTGATCCAATACCGCTGTATTGTGATAACAACGGCACTATAACTTTAGCGAAGGAACCCAGGTCCCATCAGAAGTACAGGCACATTTTGAGGCGGTACCACCTGATCAGGGAGATCATAGATCGCCGGGAGATCGAGGTAAAGAGAGTAGATTCGGAGAATATCACTGCATATCCATTCACGAAGGCCATACCCCAGACTCAGTTCGAGCGGCTGATCGAGATGATAGGTCTTCGATACGCCAGTACATGGCCTTAGTGCAAGTGGGAGATTGTTAGTGTATATACCCTAGAGGCCATTACTGTATCATACTAGTTTGTATATTACTTAATGGAAGCTTGGGATATTCACAGTTGTATAGACAATCTTACTCAAAATGGTAGTATGCTACTTGTTTTGTTTCTACTTTAATGTGTGCATGTGTTTCTTTTAGCATATCGCCTATATACATTAGTGGAGCCCTTAGGATCTTTGCTAGATTACCAGCGTTGTGATGGCAGTCACACTAGTGGGGGCTGGGTAATCTACAAGCATATCCTTATACAGGTCCCTAGTCGTAGGATTATCGAGACGGGGCATCGATACTCCGGAGTAGACTAGCGTACGCGCTTTTCATCCCAGCAGGGGAGATAGTCTGTCCCATAGCCATTAGTACGTCGTACTTGAGATAGTATGTGGGTGCTCGTTAGGTTACGAGTACACTGGACAGGACTCGCTGGGAACTGTTGGTTGGTACTATGCCTATCGTCAGTTATCAGTTCCCAGGTGACATGAGTACAGCTTAGTCCGTTGACTTGACACCGTCACTTCGCCTCGAGTGTGTTCCCACTGTTCTTTGATTACTACCCTACCACGGCTCAAAGGAGTCGTGCAAACATGTAGTAGTTGGGTGCAGTCCCGAAGCACTTGGAGGCAGTGACGGTTAGACAGGATTCGTCTCTCCCGGTATTGGGGGTTGATATCACGCTGTCTCTAGGAGAGCCATTACACAAAGTCCCTGGCCAGGGCAAGCGAGATATACCGGTAGCGTTTCCAGTGTTATCTCAGGGTGTTCTGGGCTACACTCCAACACGACTTGTACCGCTATTAGGGGACTGACGTTTACCGCCCCCTAGGCCCGCCTTGCGATATTCTCAGACGAACAGACCGGACTGTACGGAGATTGTCACATTCAGGCTCAGTAGGAGTTCGGATGGGTTTACCTTATCGACCTTCTTATCGACATCTACCTGGGGACCGTTACGTACAGCTAGTGCTGCTTGCGGTCTGTGGTTAAACCCACTGCCAGCGTAGTGTCGAGTCTTTAGAGCCCCACACAGAGAGTTTCCCTGCACTGAGCAAAAGGTGTAGAGGCCGTATGGTTTTACGGCAGGGCTACGATCACTTACGTGCACTTGTGCGCGTATGCTGTTCGGGCAGACAATACTAGTGGGCTTTGGTTTAAGCCGGATCCTAGTATTGTATGGATGGATTAGTTTTGTCTTCTGTGCATTCGCATTCTACGGAATGCGGATGCGGGTATGTATGCACGGTTGTGAGGAGCGAAGAAGAAGGAGGTGCCCCATTGGGGTTTTGACCGTTGATTCGGTCAGAACCATTATGAGGTGGGGAAAATATTTACTAATCTTTTTAATGATAATTATGTTATGGCTAATTGCTTTGACCTTTTGACCATGCTTGACCATGTTGACATTTTGACCATTGTTGACTTAGATCTTTCATGAGAGCACTAGACTCTTCTTTTGCTTTTTGCTTTATCAAGACATGATAGTGGTCAAATCAATCTTAGCCATCATAATTATGATAAAATATTGGTTTTTATTTTTTCCATGGTTCATTTTTTCTTTTGGGGATTCTCTCTCTTCATTTTTGAGCTCCCATGGTTCCTCCTCCTTCTTCCTCTTCTTGATTTTTCTATAGCTCTCATGTGTTGAGAAAAATAGAAACAAAATAGACAAACAAATCCACCACCATCTTCTACATCACCTAGGACATCAAGAGTAGCATACTTGTTGCCCTAGTTACCTCGGCTTGAGGTGGAGTTCGGATTACAAACTCTCGGGTGGATCGTCTTCGACTCAAGGAGGCCGCGGAGGTGACCAAGATCCGAATCGATCCTCGGAGCTTGCATGGACGAGGAGGAAAGCGGAGAGAAGACCCGAAGAACTTGGTTCGTGAGGTATAATCTCTTGAGCATAGTAGATAGAACCTCTTGTAATTTGCTTGAAATGGTTTGGCAAAGATCCTCAAGTTTTTAGTCCATGTTACCTTGTGTTAAAAAATTGTTTTTTACCAATTTCGCCTCCCCGTAAGTACCAGGGTGGGTAACGTGGACTTACACTCAGTTTGAAAGTATCTTCCTTAGATGTGCCAGGACATTGTAATCCACCTTACTTTTCTTAGGCGGATCCTTGGCTGCGAGCTCTTTGACGACTCTATCATCGAGGGCAATTTCCTCAGGGACTTTTTTCTTCCCCTTGTCTCTTTTGCTTGAACCTTTGTTTGTAGGCCCGAGATTCTTTTCAGGCAACGTACGGTTATGCAGCTGAATGTTCTCGCAGTTCTTCACCTCTTCTTCTTTTCCATAGGTAGATTCTTTGAAGAGAGGTCCGAGGGTTATTTCTTCTTCAGAATCGCTCCCGAAGGTAAGATCTTAAGATTTTGCTCTTGTCGAACTGGTATCAACCATATGACAGTTGCCAGCCGTTCCTTCACGCTCATCTGTCGTGCTTCTCTACTCCCGACAGGCTTTGCGCTTCATCCTCTTGAAGTGTTGTCGGTGGGCAACGTATCCCTGCCACCACTTCTTGAAGGCACTGCACTCTTTGGTGGGGTATGTAACCCTCTGATGGTATAAGCAGTAGTTCGGATGTATATCCGCTTCGTCGAGGCGCGTACTCCTGGGAGTGTTTTCCTTGAGAAGTGGAAGTTTCATTCCCATTGATCCTGCTCTTGTTGGTGGCATGTATGCTTTGGTTCGGTTGGAGTACTTTATGACTAATCCTTACCGCAGCTTCTTCAGCCTGACGCTGACACATGGCCTTTTCGTATATGACCGTTTCATGTTCTCGGCCAGCTTTGCTCTTTTGAAGGGCTTCGTTTAGCAGCCTGTCAATTGGGTCTTCTGACAGTTCCAGGGATTTTGGCGCCAGTCCTGCCCCCAGTTCTTCTGCGTTTCTTTCCGACGCCGAGAGAGTTTCTTCGTCTTTTAACGATGAGTGAGAGACCATGTGGCAACTCGCTACATAATCCTCGGGTTCTTCTGACATGTCGTTTCCTTCATCAATGTCACTGTCTCTGTTCTCAAGAATATGGTTGAGAAACTCTTCGAGAGTGACTGGGGTCCGCGCCATTTGGTTGTACTCCTCCAGCGCGTCGATGTATTTTTGCAGGTCCGTGCGCTTGTCGTCAGGCTGTATGGGCTTCTTAGTCTTCTTCTTTCCTTTTGAAGTCTTTGAAGGCTTGACCTGGGTGTTTTGCCCATCGTTACCAGCTTTTGGTGTTATGCGCGGTTTAAGCATCCTCTCAATGATCTTGGATTCCAGTGGGCTTTTCTATTTCATCGCCGGACATTCTTGAAGATCCTTCAGCATTCTTTTAGTTTTAGCTAAAAGGACCACTTCCCAAGAAGCTTCTTCCACAAACGAGCATGATGCCCCCAGCGTATCTACCTTTTTAGGAGCGTGCTTCTGCGGTGGGTTCACCCTCCAGTTTTCGGATAGCGCAAACTTTCCTTGTTGGTATTGGTTCTTGACACAGTTTTTGAAGACGTAGCAATTCTCAATTGGGTGGCCCACTACTTTGTGGTAGGAGCAGTAGTTGGGACTGTTGACGTCTCCGGGATGCAACGGACGTCTCGGATCCGGCAGTGTGATGAGCTTGTTGCGCATTGCCAGTTCGAACAGTCTCCTCATTTTATCATGGAGAAACGAGTAAGGACGTTCTAGCTTCTCCTCAAGGGATTGGCGTGGGCGTAGCTTGCTTTAGCGAGCAACCGGTTTCAAGTTGCTCGGCTGTTGTTAAGTGTTGGAAACGAATGCTGCTTTCCCTTTACCCTTTGCATTCCGAGGGTCCATTTTTGAAGAAGGAGGCCTGTGGCCCATCTGATCCATTTAGGCCAGCTTGTCGATCAAGGCCTGGAAGGTGGTCGGATTGAAGAACATCATAAACTGGGATACAGTCGCCTGATGATCGAAAGTCCCTATGAACATGCCCACGGCCGGGGCTTCCTCTATGCGTTGTTCGCATTTTGACCATATGTTCCGCCACCGGATTGCGTATTGAACCCAGGTCTTTCCTGGCTTCATCCTGGCATTAATTAATGCTGTGATCGGGGTGCGCTCGCTTGTGCTGGAGACCGCTGTGTGAATAACAGCTCCATTTCTGTGAATTTTTTGACGGAGTTATTTAGGAGCTCCGAGTACCATTCAAACGCCATCTCTGACAAGCTGCCAATGAACTGGCAAAGCAGCAATTTGTCGTCGCCTCCAGTATTGCCACATAATGCTCTGAACTGGGCGACGTGCTGATGTTGGTTGCCTGTCCCATTGTATAATGGAACTTGGGGATCGTATATCCCGGTAGGTATTTGATTCGGTTATACCAGCCCGGGTACGGTCTACGGTCGCCCAGTTCTGACGACTTGGCCAGCCGCTTCGTTGAAAGTCGACCTTAGCACCACCATGAGGTTCTAGAGGCATCAAGCATTCCAAATTTTAATTTTATTAGGTGCTAAGTTAGACTAACAAGATCTTTACTAGATTATTTAGGGTTTTCCTTTGTGATGTGATGAACTCAAGAGAAGAAAAGAGCATACAACCTTTGTAGTTCGAGTCCTTCTCTTCAATAGCTCCGGGTTGAAGTCCACGCGACTCTACTAGACTCCTTTCCGAGTTGAACGAACCTCCTTCGTGATTTTCGCGCCAAAGAAGATCCACCCGAAGTCCACAATCTCAAGCTAACCCTTCACTAATCTCATTAGTGAAGGCAACACTCCACATCAAATTGCTAATCTAATGTGTGATTGTGAAGTAGGGGTTTAATTTGCTCACTAGTTTTTGTTCAAGCTTCATGGTTCACATCACATGTGAGGGTTGAAGCTTGAACCACGGGATTGACAAAGAAGAAGAAGCTAGAGAGCAACCAAGGGAGCAAAGCAAGCAAAATGGCTAAGTGTCGAGAATGAGCAAAGAATGAATGGCAACTATTGACCCCCACTCATTCAAGCATGGAATTTTGCAATATAAAATTGCAACCATACTTGAATAGTGAGTCAAGATGAATAAACAAATGTAAATCCTATGCTTGCAACCATGCTCTCTTTTTCCACCTCATTTCTATTTTCACAAAATAGAATTTTATACCATGCTTCATTAACATATATATTAATATATATATCATATATATTAATATATATATTATGAAGAATAATTAGTGAGCTAATGATATTAGTTAATGTCGGGTTCCTCCCGACGGCAGCAAGGTTTCGGGAGGCATCGTCCATGCCATTTTAAAATTTTGCCGTTAAAAGGAATTCTAAACAAGAATCGAATACTAGAAATAATACGGAAACATAGTAAACCAATTACTATCTAAGTGAAATCGAAATACAACCTTTGTAGATCGGTCCTTCACTTCATAATCTCCTTGTAGTAGTCCCTTCGCTGCGATCATCGAACTCCCGGACTCTTGGACGGCTCCATGAGAAGAGGGAAACGGTTTTGCTTGAAGTCTTCAAGGCCGAAGATGATCTACGTCGAGGGATTACTAACTCAAGCTTCTACTTCACTAACTAGAGAATTAGTGAAGAAAACACCCTAAACTAAAGTGCTAGTCTAGTAGAGGATGATGAAATAAGAAGTGGGTACACTTTAGAATTTCTTTTCTCACATTATATCTCACTTTGGATCAAACCCTAGCAAGTTTTTCTTTTGGAAGAAGAAGATGAAGAAAGAGATGAAGAGAAATGAAATGATCAAGTGAGAAGTCTAACCATGGGTGAGTGGGTATCATATACTAATTCATGTAGAGACATAACCATGGCTAATTATAGTGGTTAGGTTAATGAATATCCTAAGTAAAACAAAACTAGTGGACTAAGTCAATGCAACCATAAGCTTCATGAAGCTTCATGCATGTGAGCTCATCATCCACTAATTTTAGAATTACTTTAAATATAAAAAACCTAACACTATAATTAGTATGGTATAAGTCTTATACACCTATGTAAGTTGTATCAACAACCATGATACAAAATGAACAAAAATAAATATATATCACACACACACACAGATATATATATATATATATATATATATATATATATATTAAGTTGTGCACAAGTGAGAAAAACAAATGCTTAAGTGAACCAATGTTAGTGAATGTAAATTAGTTTATCCAATATACAATTATACACTAAATTATTAAGTCAACACTTGACTTAATAATCCGGCTATATCACATATAACCGACTAACACAAAATGTACCAACTTATAGAATCAACTCTTGATTCGATAACCCGGCTATATCGCATATAACCGACCGATACAAAATCGCGAGAATAGAATACGGTATCACATACATGCATTATTCTCGGTCCCGCACATATCACATATACGCTCCTATTTCGTTTTTCCTGAACCAGTAAAACCTCTATGTAGGACTCTAAAGACTCGTCAATACGCCGGCAGTAGGTGATGATCATATCAAGCACCCACAAGCCGTTAGCGGTACTAGCTGGACGTAACGGCTACCCGGGTATTGAGCGATCATAAGATCAGCAAGCAAGCCCGCTCCAACTCCTGTAAAAGCCTGACAGTGACACTACCGTACAGTCCGGTCTCCTCGTCTGATATGTTGCATATCAAGTCTAGGGGTGGTAAACGTCAGACCCCAATAACCGATAAGTCATGCCGATGTGAGGCTCATAACGGGTCGAGAAACTACTGGTAACACATACCGGTAAATCTCTAAACCAGCCCTGGCCAGGGACTTTCCTGTTATGGCCAATCGAGTATAGCGCAACATCAACCCCCAATACCGGGAGAGACGAAACCCTTCTTATCGTTCATTGCCTCCATGTGACTCGGGACTGTACCCAAAAACCACCGTTTTGCATGCCCTCTTGGACGTGGTAAGGTGGAAATCAAAGCACGGTGGGAATCACACAAGACTTTATGACGATCTCGGGTCTACAGACTAACTCACCAGAGAACTGCCATATGACGTGAGGTATAATACCATCTGGGAGTTCTCGGCGAGTCCGTCCAGTGTACCCAGTCTCCGCTGAGCACCCGTATATCATCTCTGATGTCAAACACTAATGGATATGGGATCATCTATCGCCCATCTATATGGGTCGAGAAACTATACACTAGTCTACTCTGGTATATCGATGCCCTGTCTCGATACACACATGACTATGGACCTTAAAGGATGTACTTATGGACTACCGCGGCCCCATTAGTACGATCTGCATCATAATCCTGGTGGTCAAGTACACATCCTAAGGGCTTTACCAACATGTAACAGAGAGACAATCAGTGTACACGTTAAGGTAAAGAGTAACCAGATAGCATACTATCATGTCGAGCAAGAAAGTCCTCTCTATATATGTCCAAGTATCCACTACAATATACATCTCATGTATAGTAATGGCCTCTAGGGCATACATATAACTAACAATCTCCCATTTGCACTAGGGCCATCTGATAACAGTGGTTGTAGTATCTCATACTCAACCATCCCATAAAAGTCTCTCTCTGGGAAAATGCCTTTGTGAGTGAATCCGCCATGTTGTCCTCTGAGTCTACTCTCTTAACCTCGATCCCTTAGAGATCAACCATCTCCAGAATCAGGTGATACTTCCTTAGAATATGCCTGGATGACTGATGGGACGGGCGTTCCCAGGCATAAGCCATAACCCCATTGTCACACAATGGTAGGAACGAAGTTCATCTCATGAACTAATATACACCCAGACTTCCTCTTTGGTAGCATCTTTGGTAGCGATGTATCCAGCCTTTATCGTCTAGTATGCCACAGTATCTAGCTTGGAACTCTTCCAATATACTGTCCCTCCACTGAGGGTAAAGACAATGCCTGTGACTGACATTCAGTCTTCCTTATCACCCTGGAAGCTATACAGTGATTCTCCCCAAGATCGATTGATACCATCTTACTACACCTAGTGAGAATCCTAACATCCACTTAGATCTATCTCATAGATCCAAAAACCTGGATTTAGGAGGTATCACCTTGATCCTATATGGAGAATCAATGTGATAAGAGGAGATTGACCGAGTGTAGCATAGAAAACTCCTTTCGTATCAAGAGTATGTCATCCATGTACTATACAAGGATCACCACCATACTCCCTACTACCTTTTTGTATATACAAGGCTCATCTACCATTTTGATGAAGTCAAACTCTTTGACTACCACATCAAAACAGATGTTCCAACTCCGCGATGCCTGCTTTAACCTGTAAAGCAACTTGCACACGTTTCCGCTGCTCCCACTGTCTACGAAACCCCCTGGCTGTGTACTTATAGACGCTCTCTTCTAAATCACTATTTAGAACAGCAGTCATGACACCCAACCGCCAGATATCGTAGTCATGGTATGTAGCAGTGGCAAGTAAGATCCGGATGGACTTAAGCATAGGCCCCAGAAAAGGTTTCATCATTATCCAAACTTGGTTGATGACGAAAACCTTTTACTATAAATTTTAGCTTTGAAAGTCTCAACTTTTCCATGTACACCAAGTAATCTTCTCAAGATATACTTGCTCCTGATAGGGATATAATCCCTCAGATAGAGCAACCAAAGTCCATACTTCATTGGTGTATATAGATTCCATCTCAGATAGCTTAGCATCCAGTCATTCTTACAGAGTCCCCACTCTTGATGTCCTGCTCGAAACTAGTTGGGTCATCATCACATGATGCAATCCTCGCTCCCACTATCATAGAGAAACCAAAGTATCTCTCAGGTGGGTGAGAACCCTACCAGATCGGTGGAGAGGCTGGGGTTCGTTGGGAGCTATTGAATCTTCCGGTTCTACTAAATCATCAGCTGTAGTTTGTATAGCTGGAACTCTTTCTAGTTCTACCTCATGACCACTAATTTGTTTCCAAAATAAATTCCTTTTCTAAAATAAAAAAGGTGGCATGTCGAGAAATAAAACACCTTTTGTTCCTCGGTGCGGTAAAAGATATTCCTTTGCGAATGCTTGGGATATCCAACAAACTTCCACAGAAGGGACCTTGGCTCGAGCTTGTCTGGATTTTGCTTTTAGATATAGGCCGGACAACCCCAAATCTTAACTTACTTAAGAGATGGGCTCTTCCCATACCATATCACATATGGAGTGGTAGGCACCTGATTTGGTTAGAACGCCATTCAATAGGTATGCAGCTTCTCAAGTGCATAACCCCAAAAGGAAATAGGCAACTCAGTAATACTCATCATAGAGCGCACCATATCTCATAGGGTGCAATTGCTCCGCCCCAATAAACCGCTGTGCTGTGGTGTATACGGAGGAGTAATGCTGAGAGAGAATCTTATTCTCCTTTAGAATAGTCCAGGAATTCCGTTCTTAAGTATTCTCCTCCCTGATCTCATAAAAGGATATAATACTTATACCCGTTTTGGTTCTCTAATTCTTACTTATATTCTTTGAATATCTCAAAGGGTTCAGACTTGCATTTCTACAGGAACATATGTCCGAATCTTGAGAGATCATCAGTGAATGTAATGAAGTACAAAGAACCAGACCTGGCATGTGTAGACTGGGGACCTACATACATCATCATGTATCAATCCCAAGAGTTCACTAACTCTTTCTCTGTTTCCAATAAACAGAGCTATGGTCATCTTATCTTTGTGACATGACTGGTAAGTTTCACAAGATGTAAATTCAAACTGATTTAAATATGCATCTTAATGTAACTTCAGCTAGTCGGGTCGCATTGATATGACCTAGTCTACAATGCCTCAAGAAGGTCTCGTTCATTTCTGAACTCTTCCTCTTGTGTGTGTTTTATACGTTAAGAACTGTGGTTTGATTTAGAACGTATATGCTTTTAGATAACGTGCCTGAACCGATCAACACTTGATATAGGAAATGTTCAAAACATTATCCAACAATACAAAATTATATCCTTCTTTACTAAATAAAGAGACTGATATGATATTGTATATCAGGTTCGGTATCTAATAACATTCGTTCAGAATCAATGTATTCTTTAATACAGGGTGATAACTGCCAACTCCTTGGCTGCAAAAATTGCACCATTTCCAACTCTTGAAATTTTATCACCCGTTCTCAGTTCTCTACCTATCTGTAGCCCATGTAATATATTACATATGTGGGATCCTGATCCGGTATCTCATACCCAGGACGTAGAGGATACTGAGAAACAGTTCTCGATAATGAATACACCCGAAGAAAATGCATCAGTATGCACTTGTTTCGTTTGGGCAGCACGGGAATCCTGATAATCCCCTATCTCCTGCTCGGTCTTATAACAATTATAAGTTGGAGCGGGACCAACGTTCCCCAGCACAGTATAACAAACGGGTTCGGTCAATACATCCATATTATTATCTTGATTAAGGCGTGACATGGTCGCTACCTGGAGAGAGAGAGAAGAAAACACTCTGCGTGCGCTCTTGCAAGATCAGATTGGTTATTATTTTATCTAATCAGGATGACTCCCACTGTTTTTATCAAATCTTCCTTCAAACCCTAAAAGGAAAGACTAGCCAGGATTAATTACACCCTATAAGTTCGCCAATCTTTCTGCCAGGCCAGTACCGGTACTTTGAGGGAGGTTCCCCGTGCTTTCGCACGGACCTAATTAAAATAAACCTCGTTTTCCCAGAGGCGTAACCCCGTTGACACCTTTCTCGACACCTACTTGATCGGCTAATTGTAAAGTGTAAAACTCTCCCAGGAGTAACAATTACTCGCAGTGGGTATCGGGATCCAACTATCTCATAGGAGATATGCAATCTCATTGCAAATTTCAACACTTGAAATTCCCGATAATATTTTACCCCTAACGTGCTATGACCTTGACGAAAGCCAACAAACCTTAGCCCGCTAGTCAAGTTCAACCCGTACATTTCTTGATTGAATCAAACCCACCCGCACGACCCTTGATGAAAGCCAACAAAGACGTACGACTACCCTAATCCAATCGCATCTTATGCAGCAGATAAGCAGTATATAGCTACCGCACACTACACCTTGATGAAAGCCAACAAATGCAGCATGAATACTATATACTACTTATCTGAAATGACGGAGGGCTACGACAGGTTTTTCAGAAAACCTATTGCGTAATGAACTTGATATCGTTATAGAATCATATAATTTTAAATGGAGTGTTTTTGAGGCCTTTGCTAGTTTTGCTAAAGAGGTCACTCCCGGTAAAGGGATCTCGGCTCTTTCCTCAACGAATAAGGTGCAGAATATATCATATAAATCACTATGCAAAGAAAGAACTAGACAAGCAGTCAAAAGACAAAACCGAGGGTTGGAGCATCTGACAGTTATTGCTAAAGGGGCCACTTCCGATGAAGGGATCTCGGCCCTTTCCTTATCGAATAAGGTGCAGGATGTTCTACAAGGAACACCGCTATGCAAAGCAAGAACTGTAGCTACCTGTTTTTGAAAATTCGATTCCACATCATCGTTAAGGTTTCTTTTCTTTCATTAATCACATTAATGAAGTCCCATCATTTAAGTCACCTAAACATCACAGATAAATACAACGTACGCTTATGCCATCCGCATTCGCCTCGATGTCCCGTCGTGCACTGTTAGGTTAGGTAACCAACGGCAGAGCGGGGCAGTGCTAGCGCGGGTGTAAAACATAAGCAACGTCTATATAATATATCATATATACTATTTACAGTATCCATCTGAACATATCTGTCACGACCCGCAGGGTACGGAACGTGACTGGCACTTAAGTTTACGAAACGTCTCAAGACGTCCGTAAAATAAGTAAGCCAAAGCCCAGAAACCAAAACCAAATAAGCAAAAGAGTGAAGGAAAACCAATCAATTGAAAGCGAGTTTATCAAATAAGTCATATCAACCATTTTTAAAAACAATATCAATTTTTCCGAAAATTTCGGCAGAGTCTCCTTTGTAAATACTGGCCCCCAAAATGGGTACAACAAGAATATATATCAATACAACAAATAAGGCATCCCGAAGCGGGAGCTAACTCTTCGCCACAAGGCGGTCACAAATCACACGCAATATAAAACAACAACATGCAAAATAAACATAAATAAGCATAAGAAAAACCGCATGTCGACTCGAGTGAGCTCGACCCCAAAATACAGCATAAAAAGCCCACAAATCTCACAGTCTCGTCTCTAGGTCAATATACAACAATAATGGTAGATACAGTAGATGGAGTACTCTAGATACAAAGAATATACAAGGTGGTACAAAATAATAATACAACCCACCTACGAGCAAAAGCCTCGAGTCCAGGCAAAAGAAGCAAAAGTAGCAAGTGTGCCCGCCGCTACTGTGCCGACGGAGCGGACCTGCAAAAGACTGTGGCACAACGGGGGTGAGTTGCCAACTCGTGAGTAATAAATAACATCTATAGAGGCTATCGCAAGCATGCACACAAGCATCCTAGCATCTATAATACAGGTATGGCAGGATATACTAGCAGGTATGTATGCAATATGAATATACTAGCAGGTATGAATGCAATGTGAATCAACTCGTGATCTGAATGTGTAAGTATAAGAAATCATGTTTTTCCTTTAGGAATCTCTTTTGAAATACCAGCACAATACCGATAGAATCAACAAGAACCTGTGTCCAGCAACGACACCTCAAAACTATCACAAATCTCATATATCCATGTCATAGTATCTCTGGCCTCAGCCATCTGGCTGACCCATCTCAATATCAATATCTCATCATCTCGCGGCCACGGTCGGTATCCTCTGGATATCCGCCGTGCCAAACAGTCACCGGTAGGTAATCCGTCCCCTGCCAGGCTCATCGTCAGCAACACGAGCTTCTTGCCCCGGGGTATCTTACCGGGCCCACCATGTACCCGAGACGGTTCATCCAACTCCTCGAAACGGGTCTCGAAAACCACAACAAACTCATGGTGGACGACACTTACATTACTAGAAAACTGCAATTTACATATTTTTAAAAAAAGTAATAAGTTTAGGAATTTTTTTGCGGCTTTCCCCCGAAATCCAGAAATATCATAAAATCTCAAGAAATCCTCATAAGTGCATATGTCAATGATAATGAATGCATATGGTGTCAATAATCAAGTTGCGATGTATGATTACTAGACTAGGCATGAACAAATAATATGATGAGGTACATGCACATGAATAGCAATCCTACGATTTCATTTTAAGGAATTAAAGGCAATAGTACAGGTTTAAGCATCAATTATAGTAAAAGGTTTCAAATTGTCGGTTATCTAGTGTGGTGGCATGGCAATTACCAGGGCGTGTGTGTAAGCATGAATAGTGCTCGTGCTGCATATAAAAACCTTGGCAATGGTGCAGGTGTCCTATAGAATGGGTTTGCATATGTATGTCAAATACAGCATGGACGAAATTACTAATACTACTAGAAATCTTTAACTACTTAAACTATCGGGCGACCTGCGCCATCCAACGATAGTCCCCGTAGATGTAAATCTACTCACCGGAATCCCTAGCTAGCCACGTCCAATCACCGCTTTCCCCTTTCGTGCCGCGTCTGACGTCTCCGCGACCGAACCTCAAATTTACATCAATACCAAAAATAGGGTTACATATCAAGAATGACGCAAATCCCAAACGAAAATACTAACGTTCACAAGCTAGGTACAACGTGCACAAGGTGCGCGGAACACACGCGAAAATCGCAAAAACTAACTAAAATTGTCGATTTGGTCGCCCGGCAAAGCTAAAACCCGATCACTCAAAAAAAAACCGCACTCACACATCCTAAATGTCATAGGATATGCCAAAAATATCATCAAGATATTGCAATTAATTCATCATAATATTTTTATAAAAACCTAGTAAGCACTAAAAATTCCAAATTCGTGCAAACATCGCGTATTTGCGATAAAGTGCTCACATCATCGCACAATCCTACAATCCACACAACTAGCTAGCCACAACACTCAATTTAACCCATTTACCATGCTTCAAAACACATTCTCCATAAACAAAGCCTTTCTAGAATTTCATAACTAGCAATCTTAATACAAACTATACATGAAAAACCCTAAATTAACACTAGTTTAAAGCCCAATTAGCAAGTTAACCTCTTAAATTAGGTTAGCAAAACAACTAGATAAAAAAATAGATTTAATTAACCTACTAAAGATTTCTAAAACCCTAGTTTAATTTCAAACCATGAACTAGAAAAAACTAGATTAGAATTTAGCTATAATTTTAACACTAACACAACTTGCAAGTTCTAATTAGCACACTTTAACTACAAATTAACCTTAGATTAGAAATTATACCTCACACTAGAGATCTAGCAAGAACAAGATTCCTCCAAAGATGGCTTCATAGCACCATGACCCAAGCAAGAAAGGCTAAGGAGAATGGGATGTAGGATGGGGGTTAATTTGTGAGATTTAAATTGGAATTTTTGGAGCAATATGATGGAATTTTGAAGGAAATGAAAAGAAAAAAAATGAAGAGGGAGGGCTGCTGCATTCGGCCAGAGGAGGGAGGGAGATTGGTGTGGGTGATGATGGAAAAGTCATGGTCAACCCATACCAATCAACTAAAGACCCATACCCACATTAAAAAATCAAAACCCTTTTCAAAACACCTCATTTCAACACCTAATTAAAAGTCAAAGGAGGCAAGGAAATTTCCTTGTGCTGCTGAAGGTGGGCCGGCCTAGGGGTGAGGGAAGAGTGAGAGGGGTTTTACAAAAAAAATTCTATGCAAAAAGACCCTCTACAAGTCCAAAATTGCAAGTTTTAGCTTAAATTCAATAAATTTCGTTTTCCATAATAAAAATTAGTTAAAACTTAAAATAAAATACTAAAAATTTATATTACAACTAGATTTTAATTAACATGATTTTAAAGATTAAAATTAGCCCAAAGAAATTTGTATTTATCGCTAATTAAATGTATTTTCTTACCGGCTTAAAATAATATAAAAAATTTGAAAAATAGGAAAATTTTTTTAAATGACCACAAATTAATAAGTAACTCATTAGCTACTAAAAACTAGCAATTTACTATCCAAATTAGGTATAATTAGTCCTAAACTGCAGAATAACAAAAAAGACGGTTTACGGAAAAATACCGAATTTTCACCGATTTTCAGGAAAACACCAAAACGACTTTTCAAGGCGCTACGATCTTCCCCCCTTAAAGAAATTCGGTCCCCGAATTTAAAAATATAGCTACGCGTACCTTCAAAGAGATGGGGATATTTCTTCCTCATCTCGCCCTCGGTCTCCCAGGTGACCTCCTCGCTGCTCGGGCCACGCCAAAGGACCTTGACGGTCGGTATAACTTTCGATCTCAACTTCTTCACCTGCCGATCCAGGATGGCCACCGGCTGCTCTGCAAAAGAAAGGTCGCGCTCTAGCTGGACTGTCGGGTGCTGAATCGCGTGCGAAGGGTCGTGAAGGTATTTGCGGAGCATCGAAATATGGAAGACGGGATGAACATCAGGAAAGCTGGGTGGAAGAGCCAAACGATATGCAACTGCGCCGACACGCTCGAGAATCTCGAAGGGACCCACAAATCTGGGACTAAGCTTTCTTTTTCACCCAAATCGCATCACGCCCTTCATCGGAGAGACCCTCAGAAAAACATGATCGCCAACTGCGAACTCTAGCCTGCGACGGCGCCTGTCTGCATACGATTTCTGCCTGCTCTGAGCTACTCTCATCCGGTCTCGAATCAACTGTATCTTCGCTGTCGTCTCCTCAATAAGCTGCGGCCCCAATATACTGCTCTAGCTGAGCTCTGTCCAACAAACGGGCGATCTGCATCTCCTCCCATACAATGCCTCGAAAGGTACCATCTGAATAGTATCCTGGAAGCTGTTGTTGTAGGAGAACTCCACTAACGGTAAATGACGATCCCAGCTACCGCCGAAGTCTAAAACGCACGCTCTGAGCATGTCCTCGAGAGTTTGAATGGTCCGCTCTTACTGTCCGTCGGTTTGCACATGAAACGCTGTGCTGAGCTCAAACGAGTGCCCAAAGCCTCCTGAAGTCTCTGCCAAAGTCGGCTGGTGAACTGGGTGCCTCGATCTGACACGATACAAGTCGGTACGCCATGCAACCGCACGATCTCGTCGATGTAAAGCTGGGCATACTGAGCGAAGCTGAAAGTGGTCTTCACTGGCATGAAGTGAGTCACTTTCGTCACTCGATCTATGATCACCCAGATGGAGTCGTACCCTCGACTGGTCCTGGGTAGACCCACAACGAAATCCATCGAAATCTGCTCCCATTTCCACTCCGGAATGGGTAACGGCTGTAGCTCTCCTGCGGGCCTCTGGTGCTCGGCCTTGACTTGCTGACAAGTCAAGCATCTCGATACAAACTCCGCAATGTCCCTCTTCATCCCGTCCCACCAGTAGGTCTCTCTCATATCATGGTATATCTTGGTGGAACCGGGGTGGACACTATACACTGATCGGTGTGCCTCCTCAAGAATGTCGCGCCGCAATCCATCAGCATCTGGTACGCACAGTCTAGATCCATATCGTAAAATCCCCTGATCATCAATCACGAACTCGGAAAATCTGCCCTGTCCCATCTGTGCCATGATCTCTGAGCAACGGTCGTCTCTGCGCTGTGCCTCATATATACGGTCAAGCAACTGTGGGCGTGCACGAACATGCGCGAGCTGTCCCCCTGTCTGAGTGAACTCGAACTCAACTCGGCTGTCGCATAAAATCTGCCAATCTGCTGACGACTGCCTCTGCACTGCGCGCAAATAGGATAGACTACCCCCGGGCCTCCTGCTCAAAGCATCTGCCACTACATTCGCCTTGCCTGGGTGATATAAGATCTCGCAGTCGTAGTCTTTCACCAACTCCATCCAACGACGCTGTCTGAAGTTCAGGTCTCGCTGCTGAAATATATACTTTAAGCTCTTGTGATCAGTAAATATCTGACACGACTCGCCGTATAGGTAATGTCGCCAGATCTTAAGTGCAAAGACCACTGCAGCCATCTCTAAATCGTGAGTGGGGTAGTTCTGTTCATGTTTCTTCAACTGCCGCGAAGTATACGCGATCACCCGGTCATGCTGCATCAATACGCACCCTAGCCCCACTCGTGAAGCGTCACAATAAACCACGAATCCGCCTGATCCTGAACGCAAAGATAATACTGGCGCCGTAGTCAAACAAGTCCGTAGCTGCTAAAAACTATGCTCGCACTCCTCCGTTCAAACGAAAGGAACTCCCTTCCGGGTCAATCCGGTCAAAGGTGCAGCAATACGGGAGAAGTCCTGAACGAATCGCCTGTAGTAGCCAGCCAGGCCTAAAAAACTGCGGATCTCCGTAACTGATGTCGGTCTGGGCCACTGCTGAATGGCCTCAATCTTCTTCGGGTCCATACATATGCCATCTCTCGTAATCACGTGACCCAAGAATCCGACGCTGTCCAACCAGAATGCACACTTGGAAAATTTTGCGAAAAGCTGGTGCTCCCTCAAAGTCTGCAACGTAATCCGCAAGTACTGCTCGTGCTCCTCTCTGCTCCGGGAGTACACCAAGATATCGTCGATAAACATGATGATGAACAAGTCAAGATACGGCCTGAATGTACGGTTCATCAAATCCATGAATGCTGCTGGAGCGTTGGCGAGTCCGAACGACATCACCAAAAACTCATAGTGGCCGTAGCGCGTGCGGAAAGCTGTCCTCGGTATATCCTCCTGTCGAACTCGCAGCTGATGGTATCCCGATCGCAAGTCGATCCTCGAAAAATATCCCACACCCTGAAGCTGGTCGAACAAATCATCAATGCGTGGAAACGGATATCTGTTCCGCACGGTAACCTTGTTCAGCTGGCGGTGGTCGACACATAAGCGCAAACTTCTGTCCTTCTTCTTGACAAACATGACCGGAGCACCCCACGGAGAAACACTCGGTCGAATAAGCCCTTTATCTAACAAATCCTGCAACTGATCCTTCAGCTCTCTAAGCTCTGCCGGGGCCATCCGATAAGGCGGTATAGAAATAGGCCCGAGCCGGGAATCAAGTCAATGCAGAACTCAACGTCGCGCTCAGGCGGTAGCCCAGGCAGCTCGTCAGGGAAAACATCGGGGAACTCACAAACAACCGGAACCTGGTCCAACGGAACCTCTGTAGCTCTAGTATCACAGACATAGGCTAAGAATCCCTGACATCCCTTCCGCAAGAGCTGACCAGCGCGAAGAGACGAAATCAAGCTGGGAAGGGTGACGCTGCGGTCTCCCTGAATAACAAGGACTGGCTCTCCCGGAAAGCTAAATCTGACTGCCTTCTCATGGCAGTCCACCGAAGCATAACAAGTGGCTAGCCAATCCATGCCCAGAAGCACATCAAAGTCCAACATATCGAGGAGAATCAAATCAACCGATGAATCCCTCTCCCCGATACGAACGGAACACAATCGAAACATAAAACGAGCAACAAACGACTCGCCTACCGGGGTAATAACAACAAGCGGCTGATCTAACGACGACGACTCACAGCCCAATATCGGTGCAAAGTGTGCAGAGACGTACGAATGTATGGAACCTGGGTCGAACAATACTTGTGCGTCGAAAGAACAAACTGGCAAGGTACCTGTCACAACGGCGTTGGATGCCTGCGCATCCTGCGGTGTCAAAGCAAATACTCGGGCCTGTCCCCTACCAATAACTGGCTGTCCTTGGCCTCGGCCTCGGCCTCCTCATCCTCTCTGGATCGGACCGCCACGCCCACGGCCTCTGGGTGCATCGAACTGTCGTGGGGCATCGCCAGTGATAGGAAGTAGGGATCTCTGAGGAGGAGGTGGTGATGGTGGTAGGGTAACATGTGGAAATGTCGCCGCCCCCTGTCGTCTCCCCGGACAGTCTCTGATACAGTGGTGCGGACTCCCGCACCCAAAACATCCTGGCGACGGCTGCTGTCCCTGGGGATATGAACCATATAACTGACCCTGCCCAAATCCTCTGCAGGCCTATCCCTCGGAAAGAATCTGGCACGCTGCCTCTGAGACGGCACCTCGGTACGAATCCTCTTCGGCCCAGAAACGGCCGAAGTCTGTGATATGCGTGCCTCCATCCGTAATGCTGTATCCATAGCAGCTGAATAAGTGTCGTAGTGCTGGGCGCCAATGGCAAGATATAACTGGGCATCAAGTCCCTGTATGAACCTCTTCACCCTCTTCGCTTCGGTATCTACCAGGTACGGGGCATATCGGGACAACTGTGTAAACTGAACGTCATACTCAGACACCGTCATCCCAGGTGTCTTGACCAAGGCCTCGAAGCTACGAGCTCTGGCGTCACGAACGCTCTCTGGGAGGAAACGAGCTAGAAAGACCGCTGTAAACTCGGCCTAAGTCATAGGCGGTAGACCTGCAGCTCGACCTCTCAAGACTAACTCCCACCATATCTGCGCGAGACCCTCTAGACGGAAACTTGCAAGCTCCACCCATCGATCATCCGAACATCTCAGCGAACGACAGATCCTGGCTAAACTGTCAAGGAACGTCTGTGGGTCCTCCGCTGCCTCGGTGCCGGTGAATACTGGAGGTCTCAGCCTCATGAAATCCTGTAGTGAAACCGGGATGGTCACGGCGGTAGTAGTAGGAGCAGGTATCATAGTAGTCTGGGATGTAGTAGGTGCGTCATCCGGCCTCGGTGTACGACTGGCTGCAACTAGGGATCCTACCATCTGACGTAGCTCCTGCATGCTCCCCATCATCTGTCGCAACTCCTCCATACCAGTCTCAAGCCTATCTATACGGCCTGGGGAAGGTGGATCGGTCTGTCCCTGCGGCGTAGGCATACCACCCTGCTCAGTCCTAGTCTCGGACGAGCCAGCTCGAATCTCGTGTCGGGCGGCAGCCCTCTGTGCTCTCGTAGCCTTCGGCGGCATAGTGGCTGGTACAGGAAAAAGGATAATAAGAACAGTGCAATAGAATCATAGGATACACGGAATTGAAGAAGGAATTTCAAGCAAGTATATCCTAAAGTCACTTAGGTAGAGTACCGTATCGCAAGTATGCCGCGGACATACACACGCTACGTTACCCTACTTGTCACTTACTCCATCTACCAAGGGTCATCCTACACTCAAAAAGGTAAAACCTATCGCTCTGATACCAACTTTGTCACGACCCGCAGGGTACGGAACGTGACTGGCACTTAAGTTTACGAAACGTCTCAAGACGTCCGTAAAATAAGTAAGCCAAAGCCCAGAAACCAAAACCAAATAAGCAAAAGAGTGAAGGAAAACCAATCAATTGAAAGCGAGTTTATCAAATAAGTCATATCAACCCTTTTTAAAAACAATATCAATTTTTCCGAAAATTTCGGCAGAGTTTCCTTTGTAAATACTGGCCCCCAAAATGGGTACAACAAGAATATATATCAATACAACAAATAAGGCATCCCCAAGCGGGAGCTAGCTCTTCGCCACAAGGCGGTCACAAATCCCACGCAATATAAAACAACAACATGCAAAATAAACATAAAGAAGCATAAGAAAAACCGCATGTCGACTCGAGTGAGCTCGACCCCAAAATACAGCATAAAAAGCCCACAAATCTCACAGTCTCGTCTCTAGGTCAATATACAACAATAATGGTAGATACAGTAGATGGAGTACTCTAGATACAAAGAATATACAAGGTGGTACAAAATAATAATACAACCCACCTACGAGCAAAAGCCTCGAGTCCAGGCAAAAGAGGCAAAAGTAGCAAGTGCGCCCGCCGCTACTGTGCCGACGGAGCGGACCTACAAAAGACTGTGGCACAACGGGGGTGAGTTGCCAACTCGTGAGTAATAAATAACATCTATAGAGGCTATCGCAAGCATGCACACAAGCATCCTAGCATCTATAATACAGGTATGACAGGATATACTAGCAGGTATGTATGCAATATGAATATACTAGCAGGTATGAATGCAATGTGAATCAACTCGTGATCTGAATGTGTAAGTATAAGAAATCATGTTTTTCCTTTAGGAATCTCTTTTGAAATACCAGCACAATACCGATAGAATCAACAAGAACCTGTGTCCAGCAACGACACCTCAAAACTATCACAAATCTCATATATCCATGTCATAGTATCTCTGGCCTCAGCCATCCGGCTGACCCATCTCAATATCAATATCTCATCATCTCATGGCCACGGTCGGTATCCTCTGGATATCCACCGTGCCAAACAGTCACCGGTAGGTAATCCGTCCCCTGCCAGGCTCATCGTCAGCAACACGAGCTTCTTGCCCCGGGGTACCTTACCGGGCCCACCATGTGCCCGAGACGGTTCATCCAACTCCTCGAAACGGGTCTCGAAAACCACAGCAAACTCATGGTGGACGACACTTACATCACTAGAAAACCACAATTTACATATTTTTAAAAAAAGTAATAAGTTTAGGAATTTTTTTGCGGCTTTCCCCCGAAATCCAGAAATATCATAAAATCTCAAGAAATCCTCATAAGTGCATATGTCAATGATAATGAATGCATATGGTGTCAATAATCAAGTTGCGATGTATGATTACTAGACTAGGCATGAACAAATAATATGATGAGGTACATGCACATGAATAGCAATCCTACGATTTCATTTTAAGGAATTAAAGGCAATAGTACAGGTCTAAGCATCAATTATAGTAAAAGATTTCAAATTGTCGGTTATCTAGTGTGGTGGCATGGCAATTACCAGGGCGTGTGTGTAAGCATGAATAGTGCTCGTGCTGCATATAAAAACCTTGGCAATGGTGCAGGTGTCCTATAGAATGGGTTTGCATATGTATGTCAAATACAGCATGGACGAAATTACTAATACTACTAGAAATCTTTAACTACTTAAACTATCGGGCGACCTGCGCCATCCAACGATAGTCCCCGTAGATGTTAAATCTACTCACCGGAATCCCTAGCTAGCCACGTCCAATCACCGCTTTCCCCTTTCGTGCCGCGTCTGACGTCTCCGCGACCGAACCTCAAATTTACATCAATACCAAATATAGGGTTACATATCAAGAATGACGCAAATCCCAAACGAAAATACTAACGTTCACAAGCTAGGTACAACGTGCACAAGGTGCGCGGATCACACGCGAAAATCGCAAAAACTAACTAAAATCGTCGATTTGGTCGCCCGGCAAAGCTAAAACCCGATCACTCAAAAAAAAACCGCACTCACACATCCTAAATGTCATAGGATATGCCAAAAATATCATCAAGATATTGCAATTAATTCATCATAATATTTTTATAAAAACCTAGTAAACACTAAAAATTCCAAATTCATGCAAACATCGCGTATTTGCGATAAAGTGCTCACATCATCGCACAATCCTACAATCCACACAACTAGCTAGCCACAACACTCAATTTAACCCATTTACCATGCTTCAAAACACATTCTCCATAAACAAAGCCTTTCTAGAATTTCATAACTAGCAATCTTAATACAAACTATACATGAAAAACCCTAAATTAACACTAGTTTAAAGCCCAATTAGCAAGTTAACCTCTTAGATTAGGTTAGCAAAACAACTAGATAAAAAAATAGATTTAATTAACCTACTAAAGATTTCTAAAACCCTAGTTTAATTTCAAACCATGAACTAGAAAAAACTAGATTAGAATTTAGCTATAATTTTAACACTAACACAACTTGCAAGTTCTAATTAGCACACTTTAACTACAAATTAACCTTAGATTAGAAATTATACCTCACACTAGAGATCTAGCAAGAACAAGATGCCTCCAAAGATGGCTTCATAGCACCATGACACAAGCAAGAAAGGCTAAGGAGAATGGGATGTAGGATGGGGGTTAATTTGTGAGATTTAAATTGGAATTTTTGGAGCAATATGATGGAATTTTGAAGGAAATGAAAGGAAAAAAAATGAAGAGGGAGGGCTGCTGCATTCGGCCAGAGGAGGGAGGGAGATTGGTGTGGGTGATGATGGAAAAATTATGGTCAACCCATACCAATCAACTAAAGACCCATACCCACATTAAAAAATCAAAACCCTTTTCAAAACACCTCATTTCTACACCTAATTAAAAGTCAAAGGAGGCAAGGAAATTTCCTTGTGCTGCTGAAGGTGGGCCGGCCTAGGGGTGAGGGAAGAGTGAGAGGGGTTTTACAAAAAAAATTCTATGCAAAAAGACCCTCTACAAGTCCAAAATTGCAAGTTTTAGCTTAAATTCAATAAATTTCGTTTTCCATAATAAAAATTAGTTAAAACTTAAAATAAAATACTAAAAATTTATATTACAACTAGATTTTAATTAACATGATTTTAAAGATTAAAATTAGCCCAAAGAAATTTGTATTTATCGCTAATTTAATGTATTTTCTTACCGGCTTAAAATAATATAAAAAATTTGAAAAATAGGGAAAATTTTTTAAATGACCACAAATTAATAAGTAACTCATTAGCTACTAAAAACTAGCAATTTACTATCCAAATTAGGTATAATTAGTCCTAAACTGCAGAATAACAAAAAAGACGGTTTACGGAAAAATACCGAATTTTCACCGATTTTCAGGAAAACACCAAAACGACTTTTCAAGGCGCTACGATCTTCCCCCTTAAAGAAATTCACTCCCCGAATTTAAAAATATAGCTACGCGTACCTTCAAAGAGATGGGGATATTTCTTCCTCATCTCGCCCTCGGTCTCCCAGGTGACCTCCTCGCTGCTCGGGCCACGCCAAAGGACCTTGACGGTCGGTATAACTTTCGATCTCAACTTCTTCACCTGCCGATCCAGGATGGCCACCGGCTGCTCTGCAAAAGAAAGGTCGCGCTCTAGCTGGACTGTCGGGTGCTGAATCGCGTGCGAAGGGTCGTGAAGGTACTTGCGGAGCATCGAAATATGGAAGACGGGGTGAACATCAGGAAAGCTGGGTGGAAGAGCCAAACGATATGCAACTGCGCTGACACGCTCGAGAATCTCAAAGGGACCCACAAATCTGGGACTAAGCTTTCCTTTTCGCCCAAATCGCATCACGCCCTTAGAGACCCTCAGAAAAACATGATCGCCAACTACGAACTCTAGCCTGCGACGGCGCCTGTCTGCATACGATTTCTGCCTGCTCTGAGCTACTCTCATCCGGTCTCGAATCAACTGTATCTTCGCTGTCGTCTCCTCAACAAGCTGCGGCCCCAATATACTGCTCTAGCTGAGCTCTGTCCAACAAACGGGCGATCTGCATCTCCTCCCATACAATGCCTCGAAAGGTACCATCTGAATAGTATCCTGGAAGCTGTTGTTGTAGGAGAACTCCACTAACGGTAAATGACGATCCCAGCTACCGCCGAAGTCTAAAACGCACGCTCTGAGCATGTCCTCGAGAGTTTGAATGGTCCGCTCTGACTGTCCGTCGGTTTGCGGATGAAACGCTGTGCTGAGCTCAAACGAGTGCCCAAAGCCTCCTGAAGTCTCTGCCAAAGTCGGCTGGTGAACTGGGTGCCTCGATCTGACACGATACAAGTCGGTACGCCATGCAACCGCACGATCTCGTCGATGTAAAGCTGGGCATACTGAGCGAAGCTGAAAGTGGTCTTCACTGGCATGAAGTGAGCCACTTTCGTCACTCGATCTATGATCACCCAGATGGAGTCGTACCCTCGACTGGTCCTGGTTAGACCCACAACGAAATCCATCGAAATCTGCTCCCATTTCCACTCCGGAATGGGTAACGGCTGTAGCTCTCCTGCGGGCCTCTGGTGCTCGGCCTTGACTTGCTGACAAGTCAGGCATCTCGATACAAACTCCGCAATGTCCCTTTTCATCCTGTCCCACCAGTAGGTCTCTCTCATATCATGGTATATCTTGGTGGAACCGGGGTGGACACTATACACTGATCGGTGTGCCTCCTCAAGAATGTCGCGCCGCAATCCATCAGCATCTGGTACGCACAGTCTAGATCCATATCGTAAAATCCCCTGATCATCAATCACGAACTCGGAAAAACTGCCCTGTCCCATCTGTGCCATGATCTCTGAGCAACGGTCGTCTCTGCGCTGTGCCTCATATATACGGTCAAGCAACTGTGGGCGTGCACGAACATGCGTGAGCTGTCCCCCTGTCTGAGTGAACTCGAACTCAACTCGGCTGTCGCATAAAATCTGCCAATCTGCCGACGACTGCCTCTGCACTGCGCGCAAATAGGATAGACTACCCCCGGGCCTCCTGCTCAAAGCATCTGCCACTACATTCGCCTTGCCTGGGTGATATAAGATCTCGCAGTCGTAGTCTTTCACCAACTCCATCCAACGACGCTGTCTGAAGTTCAGGTCTCGCTGCTGAAATATATACTTTAAGCTCTTGTGATCAGTGAATATCTGACACGACTCGCCGTATAGGTAATGTCGCCAGATCTTAAGTGCAAAGACCACTGCAGCCATCTCTAAATCGTGAGTGGGGTAGTTCTGTTCATGTTTCTTCAACTGCCGCGAAGTATACGCGATCACCCGGTCATGCTGCATCAATACGCACCCTAGCCCCACTCGTGAAGCGTCACAATAAACCACGAATCCGCCTGATCCTGAACGCAAAGATAATACTGGCGCCGTAGTCAAACAAGTCCGTAGCTGCTAAAAACTATGCTCGCACTCCTCCGTTCAAACGAAAGGAACTCCCTTCCGGGTCAATCCGGTCAAAGGTGCAGCAATACGGGAGAAGTCCTGAACGAATCGCCTGTAGTAGCCAGCCAGGCCTAAGAAACTGCGGATCTCCGTAACTGATGTCGGTCTGGGCCACTGCTGAATGGCCTCAATCTTCTTCGGGTCCATACATATGCCATCTCTCGTAATCACGTGACCCAAGAATCCGACGCTGTCCAACCAGAATGCACACTTGGAAAATTTTGCGAAAAGCTGGTGCTCCCTCAAAGTCTGCAACGTAATCCGCAAGTACTGCTCGTGCTCCTCTCTGCTCCGGGAGTACACCAAGATATCGTCGATAAACATGATGATGAACAAGTCAAGATACGGCCTGAATGTACGGTTCATCAAATCCATGAATGCTGCTGGAGCGTTGGCGAGTCCGAACGACATCACCAAAAACTCATAGTGGCCGTAGCGCGTGCGGAAAGCTGTCCTCGGTATATCCTCCTGTCGAACTCGCAGCTGATGGTATCCCGATCGCAAGTCGATCCTCGAAAAATATCCCACACCCTGAAGCTGGTCGAACAAATCATCAATGCGTGGAAACGGATATCTGTTCCGCACGGTAACCTTGTTCAGCTGGCGGTGGTCGACACATAAGCGCAAACTTCTGTCCTTCTTCTTAACAAACATGACCGGAGCACCCCACGGAGAAACACTCGGTCGAATAAGCCCTTTATCTAACAAATCCTGCAACTGATCCTTCAGCTCTCTAAGCTCTGCCGGGGCCATCCGATAAGGCGGTATAGAAATAGGCCCGAGCCGGGAATCAAGTCAATGCAGAACTCAACGTCGCGCTCAGGCGGTAGCCCAGGCAGCTCGTCAGGGAAAACATCGGGGAACTCACAAACAACCGGAACCTGGTCCAACGGAACCTCTGTAGCTCTAGTATCACAGACATAGGCTAAGAATCCCTGACATCCCTTCCGCAAGAGCTGACCAGCGCGAAGAGACGAAATCAAGCTGGGAAGGGTGACGCTGCGGTCTCCCTGAATAACAAGGACTGGCTCTCCCGGAAAGCTAAATCTGACTGCCTTCTCATGGCAGTCCACCGGAGCATAACAAGTGGCTAGCCAATCCATGCCCAGAAGAACATCAAAGTCCAACATATCGAGGAGAATCAAATCAACCGATGAATCCCTCTCCCCGATACGAACGGAACACAATCGAAACACAAAACGAGCGACAAACTACTCGCCTACCGGGGTAATAACAACAAGCGGCTGATCTAACGACGACGACTCACAGCCCAATATCGGTGCAAAGTGTGCAGAGACGTACGAATGTATGGAACCTGGGTCGAACAATACTTGTGCGTCGAAAGAACAAACTGGCAAGGTACCTGTCACAACGGCGTTGGATGCCTGCGCATCCTGCGGTGTCAAAGCAAATACTCGGGCCTGTCCCCTACCAATAACTGGCTGTCCTTGGCCTCGGCCTCGGCCTCCTCATCCTCTCTGGATCGGACCGCCACGCCCACGGCCTCTGGGTGCATCGAACTGTCGTGGAGCATCGCCAGTGATAGGAAGTAGGGATCTCTGAGGAGGAGGTGGTGATGGTGGTAGGGTAACATGTGGAAATGTCGCCGCCCCCTGTCGTCTCCCCGGACAGTCTCTGATACAGTGGTGCGGACTCCCGCACCCAAAACATCCTGGCGACGGCTGCTGTCCCTGGGGATATGAACCATATAACTGACCCCGTCCAAATCCTCTGCCGGGCCCATCCCTCGGAAAGAATCTGGCACGCTGCCTCTGAGACGGCACCTCGGTACGAATCCTCTTCGGCCCAGAAACGGCCGAAGTCTGTGATATGCGTGCCTCCATCCGTAATGCTGTATCCATAGCAGCTGAATAAGTGTCGTAGTGCTGGGCGCCAATGGCAAGATATAACTGGGCATCAAGTCCCTGTATGAACCTCTTCACCCTCTTCGCTTCGGTATCTACCAGGTACGGGGCATATCGGGACAACTGTGTAAACTGAACGTCATACTCAGACACCGTCATCCCAGGTGTCTTGACCAAGGCCTCAAAGCTACGAGCTCTGGCGTCACGAACGCTCTCTGGGAGGAAACGAGCTAGAAAGACCGCTGTAAACTCGGCCTAAGTCATAGGCGGTAGACCTGCAGCTCGACCTCTCAAGACTAACTCCCACCATATCTGCGCGAGACCCTCTAGACGGAAACTTGCAAGCTCCACCCATCGATCATCCGAACATCTCAGCGAACGGCATATCCTGGCTAAACTGTCAAGGAACGTCTGTGGGTCCTCCGCTGCCTCGGTGCCGGTGAATACTGGAGGTCTCAGCCTCATGAAATCCTGTAGTGAAACCGGGATGGTCACGGCGGTAGTAGTAGGAGCAGGTATCATAGTAGTCTGGGATGTAGTAGGTGCGTCATCCGGCCTCGGTGTACGACTGGCTGCAACTAGGGATCCTACCATCTGACATAGCTCCTGCATGCTCCCCATCATCTGTCGCAACTCCTCCATACCAGTCTCAAGCCTATCTATACGGCCTGGGGAAGGTGGATCGGTTTGTCCCTGCGGCGTAGGCATACCACCCTGCTCAGTCCTAGTCTCGGACGAGCCAGCTCGAATCTCGTGTCGGGCGGCAGCCCTCTGTGCTCTCGTAGCCTTCGGCGGCATAGTGGTTGGTACAGGAAAAAGGATAATAAGAACAGTGCAATAGAATCATAGGATACACGGAATTGAAGAAGGAATTTCAAGCAAGTATATCCTAAAGTCACTTAGGTAGAGTACCGTATCGCAAGTATGCCGCGGACATACACACGCTACGTTACCCTACTTGTCACTTACTCCATCTACCAAGGGTCATCCTACACTCAAAAAGGTAAAACCTATCGCTCTGATACCAACTTTGTCACGACCCGCAGGGTACGGAACGTGACTGGCACTTAAGTTTACGAAACGTCTCAAGACGTCCGTAAAATAAGTAAGCCAAAGCCCAGAAACCAAAACCAAATAAGCAAAAGAGTGAAGGAAAACCAATCAATTGAAAGCGAGTTTATCAAATAAGTCATATCAACCCTTTTTAAAAACAATATCAATTTTTCCGAAAATTTCGGCAGAGTTTCCTTTGTAAATACTGGCCCCCAAAATGGTTACAACGAGAATATATATCAATACAACAAATAAGGCATCCAAAAGCGGGAGCTAGCTCTTCGCCACAAGGCGGTCACAAATCCCACGCAATATAAAACAACAACATGCAAAATAAACATAAAGAAGCATAAGAAAAACCACATGTTGACTCGAGTGAGCTCGACCCCAAAATACAGCATAAAAAGCCCACAAATCTCACAGTCTCGTCTCTAGGTCAATATACAACAATAATGGTAGATACAGTAGATGGAGTACTCTAGATACAAAGAATATACAAGGTGGTACAAAATAATAATACAACCCACCTACGAGCAAAAGCCTCGAGTCCAGGCAAAAGAGGCAAAAGTAGCAAGTGCGCCCGCCGCTACTGTGCCGACGGAGCGGACCTGCAAAAGACTGTGGCGCAACGGGGATGAGTTGCCAACTCGTGAGTAATAAATAACATCTATAGAGGCTATCGCAAGCATGCACACAAGCATCCTAGCATCTATAATACAGGTATGACAGGATATACTAGCAGGTATGTATGCAATATGAATATACTAGCAGGTATGAATGCAATGTGAATCAACTCGTGATCTGAATGTGTAAGTATAAGAAATCATGTTTTTCCTTTAGGAATCTCTTTTGAAATACCAGCACAATACCGATAGAATCAACAAGAACCTGTGTCCAGCAACGACACCTCAAAACTATCACAAATCTCATATATCCATGTCATAGTATCTCTGGCCTCAGCCATCCGGCTGACCCATCTCAATATCAATATCTCATCATCTCACGGCCACGGTCGGTATCCTCTGGATATCCACCGTGCCAAACAGTCACCGGTAGGTAATCCGTCCCCTGCCAGGCTCATCGTTAGCAACACGAGCTTCTTGCCCCGGGGTACCTTACCGGGCCCACCATGTACCCGAGACGGTTCATCCAACTCCTCGAAACGGGTCTCGAAAACCACAGCAAACTCATGGTGGACGACACTTACATCACTAGAAAACCACAATTTACATATTTTTAAAAAAAGTAATAAGTTTAGGAATTTTTTTGCGGCTTTCCCCCGAAATCCAGAAATATCATAAAATCTCAAGAAATCCTCATAAGTGCATATGTCAATGATAATGAATGCATATGGTGTCAATAATCAAGTTGCGATGTATGATTACTAGACTAGGCATGAACAAATAATATGATGAGGTACATGCAAATGAATAGCAATCCTACGATTTCATTTTAAGAAATTAAAGGCAATAGTACAGGTTTAAGCATCAATTATAGTAAAAGGTTTCAAATTGTAGGTTATCTAGTGTGGTGGTATGGCAATTACCAGGGCGTGTGTGTAAGCATGAATAGTGCTCGTGCTGCATATAAAAACCCTGGCAATGGTGCAGGTGTCCTATAGAATGGGTTTGCATATGTATGTCAAATAAAGCATAGACGAAATTACCAATACTACTAGAAATCTTTAACTACTTAAACTATCGGGCGACCTGCACCATCCAACGATAGTCCCCGTAGATGTTAAATCTACTCACCGGAATCCCTAGCTAGCCACGTCCAATCACCGCTTTCCCCTTTCGTGCCGCGTCTGACGTCTCCGCGACCGAACCTGGAATTTACATCAATACCAAACATAGGGTTACATATCAAGAACGATGCAAATCCCAAACGAAAATACTAACGTTCACAAGCTAGGTACAACGTGCACAAGGTGCGCGGAACACACGCGAAAATCGCAAAAACTAACTAAAATCGTATATTTGGTCGCCCGGCAAAGCTAAAACCCGATCACTCAAAAAAAACCGCACTCACACATCCTAAATGTCATAGGATATGCCAAAAATATCATCAAGATATCGCAATTAATTCATCACAATATTTTTATAAAAACCTAGTAAGCACTAAAAATTCCAAATTCGTGCAAACATCGCGTATTTGCGATAAAGTGCTCACATCATCGCACAATCCTACAATCCACACAACTAGCTAGCCACAACACTCAATTTAACCCATTTACCATGCTTCAAAACACATTCTCCATAAACAAACCCTTTCTAGAATTTCATAACTAGCAATCTTAATCCAAACTATACATGAAAAACCCTAAATTAATACTAGTTTAAAGCCCAATTAGCAAGTTAACCTCTTAGATTAGGTTAGCAAAACAACTAGATAACAAAATAGATTTAATTAACCTACTAAAGATTTCTAAAACCCTAGTTTAATTTCAAACCATGAACTAGAAAAAACTAGATTAGAATTTAGCTATAATTTTAACACTAACACAACTTGCAAGTTCTAATTAGCACACTTTAACTACAAATTAACCTTAGATTAGAAATTATACCTCACACTAGAGATCTAGCAAGAACAAGATGCCTCCAAAGATGGCTTCATAGCACCATGACCCAAGCAAGAAAGGCTAAGGAGAATGGGATGTAGGATGGGGGTTAATTTGTGAGGTTTAAATTGGAATTTTTGGAGCAATATGATGGAATTTTGAAAGAAATGAAAAGAAAAAAAATGAAGAGGGAGGGCTGCTGCATTCGGCCAGAGGAGGGAGGGAGATTGGTGTGGGTGATGATGGAAAAGTCATGGTCAACCCATACCAATCAACTAAAGACCCATACCCACATTAAAAAATCAAAACCCTTTTCAAAACACCTCATTTCAACACCTAATTAAAAGTCAAAGGAGGCAAGGAAATTTCCTTGTGCTGCTGAAGGTGGGCCGGCCTAGGGGTGAGGGAAGAGTGAGAGGGGTTTTACAAAAAAAATTCTATGCAAAAAGACCCCCTACAAGTCTGAAATTGCAAGTTTTAGCTTAAATTCAATAAATTTCGTTTTCCATAATAAAAATTAGTTAAAACTTAAAATAAAATACTAAAATTTATATTACAACTAGATTTTAATTAACATGATTTTAAAGATTAAAATTAGCCCAAAGAAATTTGTATTTATCGCTAATTTAATGTATTTTCTTATGGGCTTAAAATAATATAAAAAATTTGAAAAATAGGGAATTTTTTTTAAATGACCACAAATTAATAAGTAACTCATTAGCTACTAAAAACTAGCAATTTCCTATCCAAATTAGGTATAATTAGTCCTAAACTACAGAATAACAAAAAAGACGGTTTACGGAAAAATACCGAATTTTCACCGATTTTCAGGAAAACACCAAAACGACTTTTCAAGGCGCTACAATATCAAATGATCACATCACAGATATCGCAGCAGAAGAAACATATGAAATAATGGATATACTAGGAGGTCCGTGTTTTATTTTGAGCCTGTATAAAACACGGATTCCACGGTCGCGATGAATAGCCAAACCCACACCCCTAGACCCCTACGAGAGCGGCAAGCAACCATACCAATTCTAGAGTTAGGAGACCCGGACTCGACTCCTCGAGTTGGTCTCCTACTGAACTCTAGAACCCGGTTACTTTGTGCTCTCCACCTTTGGTCTATCCTAATGCGGAAAAGTAAATAATATACATCAATGGTGACATCAATCTCAACCCGGAAGTGCCCCAATAAAGAATATTACATATAATTAATTTTACATGAATGAAAATAAAAACTCTCATCTCACATAAAACCTCCGGCTATTCAAAACACGATGATCCAATATAACATATCACAGCAACACATAACATCACATGTCATCAACGTAAGTAAATATGTGTATCCCAATTGTCGTTGACATACAGCAACAAAACCGGTGATACACCACATATTACACTTACGGTCGCAGAAAAGAAAGTGAAAAACTACAACAGTTGGAATCCACAACCTTCTCAGACATCATAAGCCGAACCAAATGAATTCCTTAGACATCACATGCCTAACAATTATAAACCCCGCCTTTTAGTCTCAATATCGAAAACACTTTTCAATAACAAGTCGGGCAATTCAACAAGATTGCCGACAACCTGATCGAATACTCGTCGGAAACTTTAGTAGACGGCCGCACCCCCCGACACCGTCAACGAAGTGCACTAACCGCTGCCGCGAGCACCCGAACGGATGCTTTTAGCAGCGGGGTTCTCCAACAGTCACTTGGTCGGGGCTTTGGGGCGTGGCTGTCTATTAAGTTTACCCGGCGAGTATCCGTGTACGTTACGTGATTGCGACGGACTTTTGATCACATCAAAACCCCGTGGCAACTGATCAAATGAGACTAAATTGCTACATTTATATCATTCATATTAGTTATCTCATAACTATATTTGTGGATTCCAAATATTGTATCCCATCACATAATATCCAGACGAAGTTAAACTTTTCGATTGATTCATCAAAGTCCCACAATTTCCTGACAGCTCAACACTTGAGCACAGTTTTAATAATACCCAGAAAATGCCACAGTACCTATAAACCAGCCGTAGAAAGGTCAAACCAACGCCTCACATATGAAACGCTAAACCACCAAAACCCCTGGGGTTCAAGTGGTGGTTTTGACGGCTACATAATCGAGTTAAGCTTTACGTTCTTCTAGAGGGTCCAAAGAATCACTTGCATGTTTTTCCGAATACGTTAAACTTGGAAAAATGGGTTTTTGATATTCGATCGAACTTTTTAACATTGTCTAGACAATATGTGAAACACCCGAAACATTGTTAAAAATACGACTACGAAACAGTCTGAGTTGTTATTATAGTAAATTAATCATCACATGACAATTTAGCAACAATAAACAACACCTGAAGCACCAAAACCCATCATCTAGAACACTGGAAAAATTTGGAGGGGGGCTCGGATTTGGCCGGTAAGGGGGGTGTCGCCGGCCCAACCAAGGCAGAATGCCTCCAGATTTCTTCAGTGTTCATCGTATCATACATACAACATTCTGTACATGTTTAAAAAATTTACAGGCCACGTTTTTAAATCGACAGAAAGTGGGTTTTAGCGATGCAAGTTTCGGAGTTTGTTTCGTGTTCGTAATCTAACAAAATCCGTATAAATTCCTAGCTAGGCTCTGATACCACTGTAGGGTTCCTCTCGACGGCAGCAAGGTTTCGGGAGGTATCGTCCATGCCATTTTAAAATTTTGCCATTAAAAGGAACTCTAAATAAGAATCGATAACTAGAAATAATACGGAAACTAGCAAACCAATTACTATCTAAGTGAAATCGAAATACAACCTTTGAAGATCGGTCCTTCACTTCATAAGCTCCTTGTAGTAGTCCCTTTGTTTCGATCATCAAACTCCCGGACTCTTGGACGGCTCCATAAGAAGAGGGCAACGGTTTTGCTTGAAGTCTTCGAGGCCGAAGATGATCTACGTCGAGGGATTACTAACTCAAACTTCTACTTCACTAACTAGAGAATTAGTGAAGCAAACACCCTAAATTAAAGTGCTAGTCTAGTAGAGAATGATGAAAAAGGAGGTGGGTACACTTTAGAATTTCTTTTCTCACATTATATCTCACTTTGGATCAAACCCTAGCAAGTTTTTCTTTCGGAAGAAGAAGATGAAGAGAAATGAAATGATCAAGTGAGAAGTCTAACCATGGGTGAGTGGGTATCATATACTAACTCATGTAGAGACATAACCATGGCTAATTATAGTGGTTAGGTTAATGAATATCCTAAGTAAAACAAAACTAGTGGACTAAGTCAATGCAACCTAAAGCTTCATGAAGCTTCATGCATGTGAGCTCATCATCCACTAATTTTAGAATTACTTTAAATATAAAAAACTTAACACTATAATTAGTATGGTATAAGTCATATACACCCATGTAAGTTGTATCAACAACCATGATACAAAATGAACACAAATAAATAAATAAATATATATATATATATCACACACACACACACATATTAAGTTGTGCACAAGTGAGAAAAACAAATGCTTAAGTGAACCAATGTTAGTCAATGTAAATTAGTTTATCAAATATACAATTATACACTAAATTATTAAGTCAACACTTGACTTAATAATCCGGCTATATCACATATAACCGACTAACACAAAATGTACTAACTTATCGAATCAACTCTTGATTCGATAACCCGGCTATATCGCATATAACCGACCGAGACAAAATCGCGAGAATAGAATACGGTATCACATACACGCATTATTCTCGGTCCCGCACATATCACATATGCGATCCTATTTCGTTTTTCCTGAGCCAGTAAAACCTCTATGTAGGACTCTAAAGACTCATCAATACGCCGGCAGTAGGTGATGATCATATCAAGCACCCACAAGCCGTCAGCGGTACTAGCTGGACGTAACGGCTACCCGGGTATTGAGCGATCATAAGATCAGCAAGCAAGCCCGCTCCAACTCCTGTAAAAGCCTGACAGTGACACTACCGTACAGTCCGGTCTCCTCATCTGATATGTTGCATATCAAGTCTAGGGGTGGTAAACGTCAGACCCCAATAACCGATAAGTCATACCGATGTGAGGCTCATAACGGGTCGAGAAACTACTGGTAACACTTACCAGTAAATCTCTAAACCAGCCCTAGCCAGGGACTTCCCTGTTATGGCCAATCGAGCATAGCGCAACATCAACCCCCAATACCGGGAGAGACGAAACCCCTCCTATCGCTCATTGCCTCCATGTGACTCGGGACTGTACCCAAAAACCACCGTTTTGCAGGCCCTCTTGGACGTGGTAAGGTGAAAATCAAAGCACAGTAGGAATCACATAAGACTCTATGATGATCTCGGGTCTACAGACTAACCTGTACCAGTGTCACCAGAGAACTGCCATATGACGTGAGGTATAATACCATCTGGGAGTTCTCGGTGAGTCCGTCCAGTGTACCCAGTCTCCACTGAGCACCCGTATATCATCTCTGATGTCAAACACCAATGGATATGGGATCATCCATCGCCCATCTATATGGGTCGAGAAGCTATACGCTAGTCTACTCTGGTATATCGATGCCCTGTCTCGATACACCCACGACTAAGGACCTTAAAGGATGTACTTATAGACTACCACGGCCCCACTAGTACAATCTGCATCATAATCCTGGTAGTCAAGTACACATTTTAAGGGCTTTACCAACATGTAACAGAGAGACAATCAGTGTACACGTTAAGGTAAAGAGTAACCAGATAGCATACTATCATATCGAGCAAGAAAGTCCTCCCTATATATGTCCAAGCATCCACTACAATATACATCTCATGTATAGTAATGGCCTCTAGGGCATAGATATAACTAACAGTTTAGATATAATTATATCACATATAATATATATCACATTACTAAATCAACACTTGATTTAATAATCCGGTTAAATCACAAATGATCGACTAATATCATTCATCTGTATATCACATTATCAAACCAACACTTGATTCGATAATCCGGTTATATCACATATAACCTGACCGACATCAGATAACTTCCAGATTATAATACGGTATCACATACTCATATTTAATTAGGCCCATGCACATATCAACATATGTGCCCTACTTCGTTTCGCTCGAACCAGGAAACTTCTGTGTGGGACTCTAAACACTCGTCAATACGCCAGCAGTAGGTGATGATCACATCAATCACCCACAAGCCGTCAGCGGTACTAGCTGGACGTAACGGCTACTCGGGTATTGAGCAATATGAAGATCAACAAGCAAGCTCGTCTATACTCTCCATGAAGCCTATCAGTAACACTACCGTACAGTCCGGTCTCTTCGTCTGATATGTCGCATTTCATGTCTAAGGGTGGTAAACGTCAGTCCCTAGTAACGTGATAAGTCATACTGATGTCTGGCCTATAACGGTTCGAGAAACTACTGATAACACTTATCAGTAAATCTCGGCAGCAGCCCTGGCCAGGGACTTCCAGTTATAGCCAATCAAGCATAGTGCAACATCAACCCCCAATACCGGGAGAGACGAAACCCCTCCTATCGCTCATTGCCTCCATGTGACTCGGGATTGTACCCAAAATCCACCTGTTTGCACGACTCCTTTGAGCCGTAGTTAAGAGGAAATCAAAGCACAGTGGGAGCCACACAAGACTCTATGAAGATGTCCGGTCTACAGACTAACCTGTACCAATGTCACCAGAGGACTGCTATCTGACGATAGGTATACTACCACATAGGAGTCCTCGACGAGTCCTATTCGGTGTACCCATTCTCCAATGAGCACCTGTGTACAACCTTTGATGTCACACACCAATAGTTGTGGGATCAACCATCGCCCTCTAAGGGACAAGAAACGTACACACTAGTCTACTCTGGAATATCGATGCCCTAGTCTCGATATTCCCACGACTAGGAACTGATTAAAGGATGTACTTTTGGACCACCCTAGCCCCACTAGTATGATCTCAACATAATCCTGGTAGTCAAGTACATATCCTAAGGGCTTTATCAACATGTAAGAGATAGACAGTATAAATACCACTCTACATGTTAAGATAAAGATAACCTGATAGCATACTATCATGTCGAGCAAGAAAGACTTCTATATATATGTCCAAGCATCCACTATATCATCAATAATGGCCTCTAGGGCATACATATTCCTAACAATCTCCTACTTGCACTAAGGCCAGTTGTTGTAGTATCTCATACCCAACGTTCCAAAAGTCTTTCGAATAGCATCTGGGGGATAGCCTCGGTGAGTGGATCTGCTGTGTTATCCTCTGTGTCAACTCTCCTGACCTCGTTCTCCCGGAGATCAATTATCTTCCTGATCAGGTGATACTGTCTAAGAATATGTCTGGATCACTAACGGGACCAGGGTTCCTAGGACAAAGCCACAGTTCCATTGTCATCCTAATACATAAGTACTCGATTCCCAATGGTAGGAACCAAGTTCATCATATGAACTTTTTCATCCAGACAACCTCTTTGGCAGCATCGTTGGTAATGATGTAATTAGCCTCTATCAACGAGTCTACTACGGTATATAGCTTGGAACCCTTCCAACATACCGTCCCTCCACTGAGGGTAAAGACAAAACCCGAGACTGACTTTCAGGCGTCCTTATCACTCTGGAAGATCGAATCGGTAAAGGACTCCATCTGGAGTTCACCGTTACCATACATCAAGAACATCTCTTTAGTCATTCTCAAGCACTTAAGAATGTTCTTCAGTTGTCCAGTGGTTTTCCTAAAGATCTTTTCGATACTTATTCACTACACCTAGTGAGTAAGCTATATCTGGTCTGGTACATAACATCGTATATATGATTGACTCGTCTGCAAAAGCATAGGGTATCTCTTGTATGCGAGCTCTCTCCAAATCAGTCTCGAGAGACATCTCTTTGGAGAGAGTGATTCCTGAACAAGCAGGTACATTACCACGCTTAGAATCATCCATACTAAACCCCTTTAGCATGGTGTCTATGTACCTGGATTGGAACAATCTCAAATATATTTAGATCTATCTCTATATATCTAAATCCCCAGGATGTAGGAGACATCGGTTAGATCTTTCATGGAGAACCTATGTGACAAGATGTGCTTGACCGAGTTTAGCATAGGAACACCATTTCCTATCAAGGGTATGTCATCCGCGTACAATACGAGGAAGTCAACCATACTCTCTACAACCTTTTTATTTATACATGGTTCATCTATCTTTTTGATGAAGTCAGACTCTTTGAAAGCTTCATTAAAACAGATGTTCCATCTCCGCGATTCCTGCTTTAACCCGTAGATGAATTTAAGCAGCTTACATATGCTTCCGCTGCTCCCACTGTCTTCGAAGCCCTCTGGCAATGTCATATACACTCTCTTCAAAATCACCATTTAGATAAGCGGTTTTGACGTGCAGTCAGCCAGATTTCGTAGTCATGGTATGCAGCAATGGCAAGTAGGATCCTGATGGACTTAAGCATAGCTTTGAAAGTCTCAACTTTTCCATCTACACCAAATTATCTTTCTCAAAGATCTTCTTACTCCCGATGGGTTTTACCCCTTCAGGAGAAACATCCAAAGTCAGCACTTTGTTGGTGTATATGGATTCCATCTCAGATCGCATAACATCCAGCCATTTCATATAGTCTCCACTTGTGATGGCCTGCTCGAAGATAGTTAGGTCATCATCTTCATGATGCAATCCTCGCTCCCACCGTCTACGAGAAAACCGTAGTATCTTTCAGGTGGATGAGGAACCTTACTAGATCTGTGGAGTGGCTTCGGTTCGTCAGGGACTATTGAATCCTCCGGTTCCAACAAATCGTCAGTTATAGTTTGTGTTTGCTAGAACTAATTCCAGTTCTACCTTTTGCCACTAATTTCTTCCACAAGAAATTCTTTTTCTAAAAAGTTGGTATGTCGAGAAACAAAACATCTTTTGTTCCTCGGTGTAGTAGAAGATATTCCCTCGCGAATGGTTGGGATATCCTATAAACTTGCACAGAACTGACATTGCCTCGAGCTTGTCCGGATTTCGCTTTTCAATATAGCCCGGACAACCCCATATCTTAACTCATTTAAGAGATGGTCTCTTCCCATTCCATATCTCATTTGAAGTGGTAGGCAACGGATTTGATCGGAACTCTATTCAATAGGTATGCATCTTCTCAAGTGCATGTCCCTGAAAGTAAATAGGCAACTCAGCAGTACTCATCATAGAGCGCACCATATCTCATAGGATGCGATTCCTCTACCCCGATATACCGTTGTGTTGTGGTGTATACGGAGGAGTAAACTGAAAGAGAATCTCATTCTCTTTTAAATAGTCTCAGAATTCCGTGCTCCAGTATTCTTCTCCCCGATCATATCGAAGGATATGAATACCTTTACCCATCTAGTTCTCAACATCGTACTTATATTCCTTGAAATTCTCAAAAGATTCAGATTTGTGTTTCAACAAGAATACATGTCCGTATCTTGAGAGAACATCGGTGAATGTAATAAAGTACGCGGAACCATCCCTGGCATGTGTAGATATAGAACCGTATACATCACTATGTATCTGTCCAAGAGTTCAGTAGCTCTTTCTCCGTTTACAGTAAATGGAGATTTGGTCACCAAGTCTTTGAGACGTGACTGGAATGTTTCATAAGATGTAAATTCGAACGGATTCAAATATGCATCCTTATGGAACTTCAGCTAGTCTTGTTTCATCGACATGACCTAGTCTATAATGCCTCAAGAAGACTTCGTTCATTTCTGAACTATTCTTCTTGTATGTGTTATGTACGTTTAGAACTGTAGTTTGATTCAGAACATGTACATTGTTATACAACGTACCTTACCCAATCAACACTTGATTTAGGAAAATATTCAAAATATTTTGGTACGTAATAACAGTCGCTTAGAATCAATGTATTATCAGTTGGTAATACTAGGTGATATCTGCAACTGCTTTGGCTGCAACAATTGCACTATTCTCTACTACTTAGAGACATATCCCCCTATCCCAGTTCTCTACCTGTCTATAGCCCATGTAACAAATTATATGTGTGGGATCCTGATCCGGTATCCTATACGCAGGATGTAGAGTAAACTGAGAAATAGTTCTTGGTAACGAATACACCTGAAGATAATGCATCAACATGCTTTTTTTCGTTTGGATGGCGTGGGAATCCGAATATTCCCCTATTCCTTGCTCAGACTTATGACAATCATAAGGTAGAGCAGAACCAAGCCCAGTATAATAAGTAGGTTCGGTCAAAACATCTATATTATTATCTTGATTAAGGCATTTTATTGGTCGCTACCAGGAGAGAGAAAAGGGTAATCACTTTGCGTGTGCTCTTTGCAAGATTAGATTGGTTATTATCTTATCTAATCAAGATGGCTCCCACTGTTTTTATCAAATCCTCCTTCAAACCCTAAAATGTAAGATTAGCCGGGATTAATTACACCTTATAGGTTCTCCAATCGTTCGGCTAGGCAGGTATCGGTACTCCGAGTGAGGTTCCCCGTGCTTTCGGACGGACCTAATTAAAATAAACCTCGTTTTCCTAAAGGCTTAACCCCGTTGACACCATTCTAGACACCTACTTGATCGGCTAATTGTAAAGTGCAAAACTCTCCCAGGAGTAACCCTTACTCGCAGTGGGTATCGGGATCCAACTATCATATAGAAGGTATGCAATCTCATTGCAAATTTCAACACTTGAAATTCCCAATAATGGTTTTTACCCCTAGCAAGTTATGACCTTGGCTATGGTTAACAAATCATAAGTGCTAGCAAAGTTCAACCCGTCATTTCTTGATTGAATTAAACCCACCCGTGCGACCCTTGGCTAAAGTCAACAAAGCCGCACGACTACCCTAATCCAATTGCATCACATGCTGCAGACAAGCACTAATTAGCTACCGCATACTACGCCTTGGCTAAGGTCAACAAACGTAGCACGAATACTAAATAGTACTAATCTGAAATGATGGAGAGCTACGCAGGTTTTTAAGAAAACCATGAGCGTAATGAACTTGATATTTGTTTTAGAGGCTTTTGCTAGTTTTGCTAAAGAGGTCACTCCAGGTGAAGGGATCTCGGCTCTTTCCTCATCAAATGAGGTGCTGGATATTCAGGAAAACCACTATGCAAAGAAAGAACTAGAGAAGCAATCAAAAACAAAACCGAGTGGGTTGTAGCATTTGCTAGTTTCGCTAAAGAGGTCACTCCCGGTGAAGGGTTATCGGCTCTTTCCTCATCGAATGAGGTGTTGGATATTCATCAAGGAATACCACTATGCAAAGCAAAAACTAGAGCTACCCTTTTTGAAAATTTGATTCTACAATATCTTTTGGTTTCTTTCTTTTCATTAATCTCATTAATGAAGTCCCATCAATTAATGTTTCCTAAACATTACAGAAAAATGAAACGAAAATAGAACGTACGCTTATGCCATCCGCATTCGCCACTGGGCCCCGTCATGCACCGTTAGGTTACTTAACTACCGGCAGAGCGGGGCTGGACCAGCGCGGGTGAAAAACATAAGCAATGTTTATTATATATCATATATATAATATTACATTCGTCTCACACGGTTATATGATCAACATCACAGAATCAAGCAGCAGAAGCAACATATAAAATATTGGATATACTAGGATGTCCGTGTTTTAAATTTAGCCAATAATGTAAAACATGGATTCCATAGTCGTGATGAATAGCCAAACCCACATCCCTAGACCCCTACAAGAGTGGCAAGTAACCCTGCCAATTCTAGAGTTAGGAGACCCGGTCTCAACTCCTTGAGATGGTCTCCCACTGGATTCTAGAACCCTGTTACTTGTGCTCCCCGCCTTGGGTCTATCCTAATGCGGAAAAGAATATAATATACAACAATGGTGACATCATCCTCAACCCGGAAATGCCCTAATAAAAGAATATTACATACAGATTTTACATGAATGAAAATAAAAACCCTCATCTCACATAAAACCCCCCGGCTATTCTTTCACGACGATCCAATAAATCATATCAACAGCAACACATGATATCACATATGATCAACGTAAGCAAATATGCGTATCTATAAAACTCGTTGACATATAGCAACGAGATTGGGATACCCCACATATTACACTTACGGTCGCAGAATAGAAATTGAAAAAACTACAATAATTAGAATCCGTAATATCCTTAGACATCATAAACTCGGAATATCTCATATTCTGAATTTCATGCCTAACTTATAAAACTTGCATTTTAGTCTCAAATTGAGAACTCTTTTCAATTGGTTGTCGGATAATTCAACAAGATTCCCGACTTAGTGATCGCGTACAATATGCAATTATGACGGAGTTTTGATCCGAATCAAAACTTCGTGGCAATCGATCAATTGAGACTAAACGGCTAGGTTTACAATATACTAACTAGTTTTCATAAAACTAATTAATCCAGATTCTAATATATGTATCACACATCACAAAGATTGTAAAGTAGCCGCGACATTAGAATTCCGCACGCGATTAGCAAACTAAACCAATTTTTCCAAGACATGAAAAATCCAGTGAGCTAAAGTTCCAAAACCGATCGTTTTAAGCCAATCCGGGAGTCGAAACGAACTCGAAACCCGCCCAAATCTTCGCGGGGGCAAAGATCCCAAAATTAACTATTGAGTGGGTGGCCTAGAGAGGGTACCCCACCCTCGAGGCCACCACGAGGTGGCCAGGTGGTGAGGCAGACCCGAAACTGCCTAAGGTGGGGCAGTTTTGGGTCCCTGCCGCCAAGACACCCTTGTGGTGGTCTTGGGGAGTGGGCCTAGCCGTTCGGTCCCCCCGGGGTGTTCCCGGGGTGCGCACTCTCTACCCCGCGGTTTCTTGGTTCAAACCGTGAGCCCACGGGGTGTGCAAACAACTCAAAACATCATTTTGGAAAACTGTTTTTATCGGCAATTTTTGCACGACAAAAAAGGCGGATTTCTAACGTCGTTACAAGTTATCCTAATGTTCTATCTTGGCTCTGATACCATGAAAGTCGACCTTAGCACCACCATGAGGTTCTAGAGGCATCAAGCATGCCAAATTTTAATTTTATTAGGTGCTAAGTTAGACTAACAAGATCTTTACTAGATTATTTAAGGTTTGCCTTTGTGATGTGATGAACTCAAGAGAAGAAAAGACCATACAACCTTTGTAGTTCGAGTCATTCTCTTCAATAGCTCCGGGTTGAAGTCCACACGACTCTACTAGGGTCATTTTCGAGTTAAACGAACCTCTTTCGTGATCTTCCCGCCAAAGACGATCCATCTGAAGTCCCCAAGCTCAAGCTAACCCTTCACTAATCTCATTAGTGAAGGCAACACTCCACATCAAATTGCTAATCTAATGTGTGATGGTGAAGTAGGGGTTTAATTTGCTCACTAGTTTGTGTTCAAGCTTCATGGTTCACATCACATATGAGGGTTGAAGCTTGAACCATGGGATTGAGGAAGAAGAAGAAGCTAGAGAGCAACCATGGGAGCAAAGCAAGCAAAATGGCTAAGTGTTGAGAATGAGCAAAGAATGAATGGCAACTCTTGACCCCCACTCATTCAAGCATGGAATTTTGCAACATAAAATTGCAACCATGCTTGAATAGTGAGTTAAGATGAATAAACAAATGTAAATCCCATACTTGAAACCATGCTATCTTTTTCCACCTCATTTCTATTTTCACAAAATAGAATTTTATGCCATGCTTCATTATATATATATATATATCATATATATTAATATATATATATCATATATATCATATATATTAATATATATATTATGAAGAATAATTAATGAGCTAATGATATTAGTTAAGATATAATTATATCACATATAATATATATCACATTACTAAATCAACACTTGATTTAATAATCTGGTTATATCACATATGACCGACTAATATCATTCATCTGTAAATCACATTATCAAACCAACCCTTGATTCGATAATCCGGTTATATCACATATAACCTGGCCGACATCAGATAACTGCCAGATTATAATACGGTATCACATACTCATATTTAATCAGGCCCACGCACATATCAACATATGTGCCCTATTTCGTTTCGCTCGAACCAGGAAACTTCTGTGTGGGACTCTAAACACTCGTCAATACGCCAGCAGTAGGTGATGATCACATCAATCACCCATAATCCGTCAGCGGTACTAGCTGGACATAACGGATACCCGGGTATTGAGCGATATGAAGATCAATAAGCAAGCTCGTCCATACTCTCCATGAAGCCTATCAGTAACACTACCGTACAGTCTGGTCTCTTCGTCTAATATGTTGCATATCATGTCTAGGGGTGGTAAACGTCATTCCCTAGTAACGTGATAAGTCATGCCGATGTCTGGCCTATATCGGTTCGAAAAACTACTGATAACACTTATCAGTAAATCTCGGCAGCAACCCTGGCCAAGGACTTCCAGTTATAGCCAATCGAGCATAGCGCAACATCAACCCCCAATACCGGGAGAGACGAAACCCCTTCTATCGCTCATTGCCTCCATGTAACTCGGGATTGTACCCAAAATCCACCTATTTGCATGACTCCTTTAAGCTGTGGTAGGGAGAAAATCAAAGCACAGTGGGAGCCACACAAGACTCTATGATGATCTCGGGTTTACAGACTAACATGTACCAGTGTCACCAGAGGACTGCTATCTGACGATAGGTATACTACCACATAGGATTCCTCGGTGGTCCTGTTCGGTGTACCCATTCTCTAATGAGCACCTATATGCAATCTTTGATGTCACACACCAATGGTTGTGGGATCAACCATCGCCCTCTAAGGGACAAGAAACGTACATACTAGTCTACTCTGGAATATCGATGCCCTAGTCTCGATATTCCCATGACTAGGAACTGATTAAAGGATGTACTTTTAGACCACTCTGGCCCCACTGGTATCATCATAATCCTGGTAGTCAAGTACATATCCTAAGAGTTTTATCAACATGTAAGAGACAGACGGTATAAATACCAGTCTACATGTTAAGATAAAGATAACCTGATAGCATGCTATCATGTCGAGCAAGAAAGTCCTCTATATATATGTCCAAGCATCCACCATATCATCAATAATGGCCTCTAGGGCATACATATTCCTAACATTCGTTTTCCTGATGAGCTCGTATTTGTTGAGCTATATAGTCATCAAGAGCAGCTTTGGAGATTGTTTCCTCCCTTGCCACTGATAGAGCCGGGAGAGGGTTTGATGTTTCTCCTCTGTCGTCCTCGATAATTATCGGTGGATCTTCGGCTGGAGGTTCTGGTTGGATCATCACTCCAACCATGTGTTAGAACAGGAGCGCCGTCTGTTTTATACGCTTATTTTGCGGCCTCCTTATCCTTTCTCTCCAGCACCCTTCGTAAGAACTCCTTATCTGTCTCCTGCTCTTGGCGCTGTTCAGAAGCTGCTTCCGGACTTTCTTTTTTTCCGGTGAGTGCTGTCATTTTTGTCAGCATCTCCTGAAACTTTTCCTGCTACTCCTGAGCTTTCATCAACGACCGAGTTTGCGGACGATGAGCCATGGAATCACGGCTCTCCTCTTTTCCGGAAGCCATGTACACCATGTGCACGATCATGCCCCCAGACTTGGGGCGTTTGGATCCATCACCCTTGGGATTTGCCGCCGGCGGTGGGAGATTCTCCGGCCTTCTCTTTTTATGAGAAGTCGAAGTTGAAGGAGCCATTGTAACAGGTGCCTTCGTGAAAGAAGTCCCTCATTGCATGGTGGAAGGATGGTCCTCCTCTTGCCGAGCCTTTGTTTTCTTCAGTCGGCGAGAGTATTCTTTATTGATCACAGAATCTTAGACCTTCCGCCAGACCCTGTGGACTTGGGAGGACAGCTGCTGAGGAGGCTGTTCCAGCTTCACCTGTATCATGTTTTCAACAGGTGGTGGAGATTTCTTCAACACTGCGGTTGGGGAGTTCTTCCGCACCCTCCTAAGTAGTTCAAAGATGTTCCCAGTTGGAACAGCAGCGTCAATTTCCACCATTGGAGCTGGTAGAGTAAGTCCAGAGGGAGAGTTGCCCCCGGCTTTTCTCACTCGGCGCCAGTGGCGACGTCGAGCATGTCTTGCAGACGGGATTACCTCAGGTGTGGTAGTGTCTTTGTCATGCCCCCTGCTCTGATGAAGGGCTACTACTGGTGCCAACCTGTTGAAGACTGACGTCCGTTGAGAGGGGACGACCAATCTTTTGAAGGCTGGCTTTCTGGTAGAGAAAGCTCTTTTGATGACTTCGCCTATAGCAGGAGTTGGAACGACCAATCTTGCGAAAACTGATCCTTTAGTAGGAGAAGCCCCTTTGACGACTTCACCTGCCGGAACTGGAATGGCTATCCACTTTGGGATAACCCCTTCGGGTATTGCGGGCCTCTTTGCGGGCCCACTTGAGATTTGGCTCAGCCTGTTGAAGACTGAGGTGGCAGACTTGGAAGACCCATTGAGAGGGGTTGTGGTTGTTGCAAGTCGATCGAAGACCGACTTCTTTAGAGCTTCCTGTGATGGCACTGGGGCACTAAAGCTTGCTAGAGGGAGCATGGTCCCGAAGAACAATCCAGTGGTGGCCGAGTCACCTGCTCTACTGGCATTGAAAAGTTGCAGGCCGCATTTGTCCCGTATGTCACTCCTCCAGCGAGGACGGAGCGGGAGTTGTTGTTGAAGGTACACTTAGAAGCCATTGATCTTCCTTCTCTGCACAGGAGCAAGACACCAAATCTTAGTACCTCAAATCCAGGAGCAACTATAGTAAACCGCGATTTGTTCGCGAACACGACACACGAAATGTGGAGTGGAAAGAGGAAAAGGTCCCACCGGGCGTGCCAGAATCTGTTTACCGCCGAAAACGGAGACGGACCGCGTAGGTCGTCTTGCCTGAATTTGGGGGCAGATGCTATTTGGATTTATCCGTCCACCTCTCCGAAAATGCCAAGTTGATTTATAGCACCGTATGTCGAAGGTTTGTACGGATGCGGCCATTGTACCGTGACTTCGACAGATTCCCCCTCGTTTGCGAAGAGTTTTTTGATTGTGGGGATGCTCTTCCCTGCAGGCGCAAGTCCCTGCAGTTAATTACGTTATCCCATCGCGACAACCACTTTCTCCTGCTCCAGAAGTTCACTTCATGTCATGTGTGTTTGTTTTATTTTTTGTTGCCCGTGGATTGTATACGGAGACTAATTTATGTTGTCGCCCGTAGGGCGTGGATGTAAGTCTATGTAGCACACCCCACGTGTTCGCGGGAAGGCGGGATACATCAAAAATGATTTTTTACACATTAAAAGATCATGTTTGGCTATGCAACATAGACTTTTTCCACTTTAGGATCTTGATTAAACCTTAACTAGAAAAAACTAAATTACAAGAAGGCGTTAACAACTCGGTTAAAGTGTTATACCCTCGTGTCAAGTCCTTCGGGTCTTCAAGTGGTTCTTTGCTCCTAGTATCGAGCTTCAAGTTTGAACTCCTTTCTTTGGCTCCTCCGAAGCTTCCAACGAACTCGGTTGTCGGTCTCCTTTAGGTAATAGAAGATCCACACGAGGGCCTATGTTCAAGCTCCAACTTCAAGTGAGGTAACTTAGTGGTCTAATGTGCTAGATGAGATTACTAAGTAGATGTAGAGTGTGATCAATGGATTATTTAGTCTCAAAGCTCAATGGATCACAACACATGTGAAGGGATGAGCTTGAGGGAGAAGGAGAGCAAAACCTAGGAGAGAGAATGAGAATGGGATAATGATGTAGAGAATAAGATGAGAGAATGGCTAAGTATTGTGACAATAATTCAAGCTTGGATTATTTTAGTCTCAAAATAATCAACCATGCTTGAATAGGAACTCCAAATGAATAAACAATTAACAAAGCCAGGCTTTCAACCCATTCCTCAAGTGTCTCCTAAATTTCACCTCATTAATCCTTTATCAAAAAAGGATAATCAATAATGAGGTGTCTCCTTCTGGAAGCTCATTCTTATGAAATTATAAGAATGCCCTCACCGTATATACATACCCGGATCCGTATTTCTAAAAAATACGGACACATAGAGACAAGTATAATCCATTAGTATAATACTAGGATCCGGCTTAAACCAAAGCCCACTGTTATTATACGTCCGAACATCATTCGTGTAGCCAGTACACGTATGCGATCGAAACCCTGCCGTAAGACCATACAGCCTCTATATAGTCTTGCCTGATCCAGGAAAACCCTCTGTGTGGGACTCTAAAGACTCAACAGTATGTTGGCAGTGGGTTTAACCACGGGTCCGTCAGTGGCACCAACTGTACTTAACAGCAACCCAGGTACATGTCGAAAAAGGAGGCCGATGAGCGAACTCATCCGAAACCCCTACTGAGCCTATCCGTGACACTCTCCATGCAGTCCGGTCTGTTCGTATGAGAGCATCGCATGTAAGGTCTAGGATGGAGGAAAACGTCAGACCCCTAATAACCAGACAAGTCGTATCGATGTGGCTCAAGACCATCCGAGAATCTACTGGTCCGACCACCAGTAATTCTCAATCAGCCCTGGCCAGGGACTTATGGTAATGACCAACCGATCACAGCGTGATATCGACTCCCTATACTGGGAGAGACGAATCCCCAACAGTCGCTCACTGCCCCCATGTGGCTTGGGACTGTACCCAACTAAAACCTATTTGCACGACTCTTTTGAGCTGTGGTAGGGTAGTAATCAAAGCACAGTGGGAACCCACACGAGACAAATGACGATCTCAGGTCGACAGACTATCTGGACTTATGTCACCAGAGAACTGCTATCTGACGCTAGGTATAATACCAACTAGTCAGTTCTCGGCGAGTCCTGTCCGGTGTACTCACACCCAGTGAGCATCTGTATACAATCTTAGGTGCACCTCACCAATGGTTGCGGGACTAATCCATCGCCCCTTGCGAAGGTCTAGATATGTATACACTAGTCTACTATGGAGTAACGATGCCCAGTCTCGATAATCCTACAACTAGGGACACTTTTAAGGATGTGCATTTTGACTACCCAGCTCTCACAAGTATGATCGCCATCACAATGCAGGTAGTCAGGCAAAGATCCTATGGGCTTTATCAACATGTATATAAGATATGAAATACAAAGTAAAACATATCACATGTTAAGATAAAGTTAAACCAAATAGCATACTATCATATCAAGCAAGATTGTCCTGTATATATATATCCCTAGCATCCTGTACAATAAAGGCCTCTCGGGCATACATATCCAACAGTGGATTAGTCCAAATCTGTATATCTTAGATTTGGGTTTGGGTTGATTTAAGGATCATTAATCTCATTTGAGATTAAGATTAACTTAAATTTTTTTGTTAAGGATACGTTAGTCCAATTTGAGACTAATATCTACTTAACAGGGTTTTAGGATCATTAAGATCCAACAAAAGAACATTTGGACTCTATTGTTTTAGTTTAAGGACGTTACGGTCCGTTGTTAGTTTAAGGACGTTTCGGTCCATAGATCACCATTTTATACCCGTGTATTTGTTACGTGACGGGATGCATGGCGATTATGTGGGATACACCTATTTAGGGTGTAGTTTGGTTTAAGGTGTGCACGTCAGCTTGGGAAGTGCACCCAAAAGTAGTGGGTTGTTGGGACCCACCACCTCTCTGAAAATGTTGAAGAATTACAACGACATGCGTCAGAGTTATGGAGAGATGTACCCTTAAACCAATTCCCATGTCTGAGGGAAAAGATCATGGTGGACCATCTAAGAATCATTAACCGTTTTTTGGGGGGACTAAGATTAACTTAGGAAAATGTGGGATGAACATCATTTTAGATATCATGAGTCATGTTTGGGAAGCAATGAACCCATAGGATTAGTTAATCTGAATTAGGGATCTAACCAACTTAGGCTTAACCCACTCAGTTTTCTTTTATTTGAAAGAAGTGCTAAGCAGTGGTTTGGGCTCAGTCCCCTTTTCTTGCAAAAAGTGCTGAGCACTTATGTGAGTTCTGACGCTCACACTTTACTCTCTCTTTTCTTTTGTCTCTATATGGAGTGTTGAGCACTCTTTATGGCGCCAATGTGCGAAGCACGTGAGGCGCTGAATGATGAGTGTCAAGCACTTTATGTTCTGTGGCACCTGTATGAGGGTCATATGTGGCACTGGGCGCTGAGCACTAGCCACTGAGTGCTAAGCACTCTTTATTTTATGGCACCCACGTGAGGGGCACGTAGGGCGCTGGGCGTTGAGCGCCGCCCGTTGAGTGCAAAGCACTCTTTATTTTATGGCGCCCATGTGAGGGGCACGTGGGGCGCTGGGTGCTGAGCGCCGCCCACTGAGTGCTAAGCACTCCTGAGTTTTCTCTCTTCTTTTTTTTTTTTGAATGATCTACAGGATCTTTATCTAATTTTATTTACCTAAAATTTCTAAGAAGAGGGTTCTTCTTCCTCGAGAATTTAATTCTCTGTTCTTTCGAACCTTTCTCTTTTTTTTCTCAAAGCTTGTGGGGGGGGTTCCTTTCTTTCAGACTTGAAGTTTTGGGTCCTTTATATAGTAGAGATAGGTCTGTTGGTTAGTTGAAGAAATCTTTCATTGAGAGATCCTAATTGATTTGGGGATTTTACCCACCGTTGGGTCTTTGATCCAAGGACTTCTATTTTTCAGAAGATATTTTTCTTGTTTTTAACAAGATTAGGGAAATATTTTCCCATACAGAATTTATTCTGTAGCTCAGTGATTCATTGATCACCATTGGATTTTTAATCCAACGGTACTCTGTTTTACAGAGAGTAATCTTTCTTATTTAGAAATATTTGAGGAATATTTCCTCAACAGAATTTAATTTTGTATTCTGATGATTTATCATCTCCGTTGGATCTTTGATCCAACGGCTCCGTTTAACAGAGAGTAGAATTTAATTCTACCAGGCGCCGGCACTCACGTGCTGTGCAAGTGCGACGCCAATAAGAGTTTTTAACCCTGGCGCCGGCGCCCTCATGGCAAACACGTGAGGCGCTGCCTCTTGAGTTTTGAACAGAGCTTTGCTCTTGTAAGAATTTTTAACCCTGGCGCTGGCGCCCTCGTGGCAAACATGTGAGGCGCTGCCTCTTGAGTTTTGAACAGAGCTTTGCTCTTTTAAGAGTTTTTAACCCTGGCGCTGGCGCCCTCATGGCAAACACGTAAGGCGCTGCCTCTTGAGTTTTGAACAGAGCTTTTCTCTTTAAAGAGTTTTTAACCCTAGCACTGGCGCCCTCGTGGCAAACACGTGAGGCGCTGCCTCTTGAGTTTTGAACAGAGCTTTACTCTTTTATTGAGGAAACAGTAGGAAGGCCAGTATCCTCCCTTTCCCCAGAATCGAGGATGGCTCATGTGTTAGCCAAGTTTGGATAGGCCGGTATCCTCCCTTTCCCCGTAATCGAGTATGGATCGTGCGTTATCCATGTCTGGATTGGCCGGCATCCCTCGACTCTTTCTTGGTGCGGGTCTTGGACCCGTGTCTTCATAGGGAAGGAAGATGCTCGGCGGGCTCGTGACGAGGGCTTTAGATCTACTTCTCTGTAGGGCAGGAAGCTACCCATTGTGGATGGACCGAGTAGGAATCTGCTCGGTGGTCTTACGATGAGGGTTTTGGATCCACACCTTTGTAGGGCAGGAAGCTACACGTTGTAGATGGACCAAGCAGGAATCTGCTCGATGGCCTCGCGATGAGGGCTTTGGATCCACCCATTTGTAGGGTAGGAAGCTACCCGTTGTGGATGGACTGAGCAGGAATCTGCTCGGTGGCCTCGTGATGAGGGCTTTGGATCTACACCTTTGTAGGGCAGGAAGCTACCTGTTGTGGATGGACCGAGCAGGAATCTGTTCGGTGGCCTCGCGATGAGGGCTTTGGATCTAAACCTTTGTAGGGCAGGAAGCTACCCGTTGTGGATGGACCGAACAGGAATCTGCTCGGTGGCCTCGTGATGAGGGATTTGGGTCCACACCTTTATAGGGCAGGAAGCTACCCGTTGTGGATGGACCGAACAGGAATCTGCTCGGTGGCCTCGCGATGAGGGCTTTGGATCCACACTTTTGTAGGGAAGGAAGCTATCCGTTGTGGATGGACCAAGCAGGAATTTGCTCGGTGGCCTCGTGATGAGGGCTTTGGATCCACACCTTTGTAGAGCAGGAAGCTTCTCGTTGTGGATGGACCGAGCGAAAATCTTCTCGGTAGCCTCACGATGAGGGCTTTGGATCCCCACGGTGGGCATGAGAAGCTCTCCCGTGAAAGAACCTAGTTTGGAAGACTTAGTTAATTCCGAACTTCTCTTCTTTTAGCTAACGATGAAGCTGAAAAGGAATTACATTATTTAAAAGAAGGTACATGCTTATTTATACAACTTAAGCTTTTCTGCGTTATAGGGCCGAGGAAAATTACGGCCCCGGGCGTCCTGCTGGCGGTATACTCCACCGGGCAACGCTTCTGTTATGAGAAACGGTCCGCCCCACTTCGGGGAGAACTTGTACAGTCTCCATTGGTCTATGAACTCATTTCTTCATAAGACCAAATCTCCCGTCTTAAAGGCCCGATATTTAACTCGGGCATTGTAATAGCGAGCGGTCTGCTGCTGATAGGCGGTTGTTCTGATTTGCGCTCGATCTCTCTTTTCCAACAAGATGTCCAAGTTGCTTCGGAGTACCAAGGTGTTAGCTTTGTCGTCAAAGTGTTCAACCCTATAACTGGGTAGTCCGATTTCCGCGGAAACCATCGCCTCGGTTCCGTAGCAAAGTCTAAATGAGGTTTCTCCCATGGGTGTCTTTTTCGACATCCGCAACGCCCATAGTACCCATGGTAATTCCTCGACCCAGCTGCCTTGCCTTCCTTCCAAACAGGCTCTGAGATTGCAAATGATGCCTCGATTCACTACCTCGGCCTACCCGTTGCATTGCGGATGTGCGACCGCGGCAAACTTCATCAATATGTGGTAGTCGTTGCAAAACTCTTTGACTTCATTATTTTCAAAGTTGGTCCCATGGTCGGTTACCAAGCACCTCGGGATTCCAAATCGAGGGATTATGTTGCTCTGTAGGAACTTTATCATAGAGGCGGCGGCCGGTTTCTTGATGGGCACGGCCTCTATCCATTTCGTAAAGTAGTCAACAGCGACAAAGTTGTATCTGTGTCCGCCCGTGCCGGTGGGGAGTTGGCCTAGCATATCGATCCCCCATTGCGCAAACAGCCAAGGGGAACTGAGTGGCGTTAGTTCGGTGGCGGGAAGACGAGATATGCTGCCGAAGAGTTGGCAGTTCTTGCATCTTCTGACCATCTTCTCGGCATCCTGGTGTATTCTGGCCAATAGTACCCTTGGAGTAGTGTCTTCTGGACCAGGGTGCAGGCCCCCTGATGTGCTCCCCCGACTCCTTCATGTATCTCTCGCAGAACATAGTCTGCCTCGTGAGGGTCGATGCACCGGAGCAGAGGCTGAGTGTATGACTTATTGTACAGGTTTCCGTTGCTCTAGATGAAATGGCGTGCTTTGTCCCGAAATCGGCGAGCTTCTTGTCGGTCTTTGTGGAGTATACCATCTTTTAGGAATCCACGAGGGGCTTTCTCCAATCTCGGCCTTCTTCCTATGTTGTGTAGATCTGGAGCGTTACCTCTCCATCTTCAACGCTGGGCCGTGGCAAGACTTCGAAAAGGATATATCTTTTATAGTTGGCCGAATAGGAAGAAGCGAGCTTTCTCAAGGCGTCAGCCTAGGTGTTCAAGTTCCTGGGAATCTGCTCCACTTGGTCGATGCTTTTCCGAAGCCATTTTACCTCAGCCAGGTATTTTATCATGAGTGGATCCAGAGCCTCGAAACGCCCGGTTACTTGGCTGACGACTAGTGCGGAGTCGCTACGAACCCTGATGGTTTTCAGCCCTACCCTGGAGACGATTCGCAGTCCTGCCAACAAAGCCTCGTATTCCGCAGTGTTGTTTGACGCTCTGAACCCGAGCTTTAAAGAGTATTCCATTTCTGCTTTATCCAGGCCGCGGATGATCAGGCCAGTCCCACTCTCCTCCTTTGTGGAGGATCCGTACACGTAGAGCACCTAATCTAGGATGGGGTCGGGTACCTCCTCGACCGAGGAACGCGGTTCGAGGCCCCGTGCCGTCGTTTCTTCTTTAGTGGGGATGGTGCATTCGACAACAAAATCCACTAAGACCTGTGCTTTGATGGCTTGTCGGGGGCGGTATTTGATATCGAATTGGGATAATTCCCACCTTCTTTCCTCCAGACGACCTAACGATTCGGGGGAGGCGAGAATAGACCCTAAAGGTTGCTCGGTGAGGACGAGGATTGTGTGTGGTTGGAAATAGTGTCAAAGTTTTCTGGAGGCGAAGACAAGCGCCAGGACTATTTTCTCTATGGCCGGGTATCTCGTTTCCGCGTCCTTGAAAACATGGCTCACGTAGTAGACCGGTCTCTGTGTGCCTTCGAATTCTCTGACGAGCATTGAGCCTGCAGCTTGGTCGGAGATGGCTAGATATAGAAATAGCTCGTCACCCTCGACCGGTCGGGTGAGTAGCTGCGGGGTCGCCAGGTGTGCCTTGAGTTGTTCGAAAGCGCTTTGGCACTCTTCAGACCATTCGAACTTAGGAATTTTCCATAGGGCCCTGAAAAACGAGAGGCACTTTTCTCCGGATCTGGACATAAAGCGGCTCAGGGCAGCCGCCCTTCCCGTGAATCTCATGATGTCGACATTTCTCCTGGGTGTTGCCATATTGAGGATGGCGCTGATCTTTTCAGGGTTTTCTTTGATTCCTCGGTGGGTAACCATGAACCTGAGGAACTTCCCACTGGTGACTCCGAACGCACACTTAGCTGGATTCAGCTTTATTTTGTACTTGCGCAGGATGTCGAACGTCTCGCTGAGGTCTTTAGTGTACCTAGCTGACGAAGTGGATTTTACGAGCATGTCATCGACGTAGACTTCCATGTTTCTACCAATCTGCAGTTTGAACAGTTTGTTGACAAGCCGTTGGTACATGGCCACGACGTTCTTGAGTACGAAGGGCATCACTTTGTAACAGTAGACCCCTTGATCAGTGGTGAAGGAGGTAAGTTCTTCGTCGGCCGGGTTCATCCGGATCTGATTATAACCGGAAAAAGCGTCCATAAATCTCAGTAGTTCATGGCCGGCCGAGCTGTCCACTAGCTGGTCTATCCGAGGAAGCGGATAGTTGTCTTTGGGGCAAGCCTTGTTCAAGTCCATGAAATCGACGCACATGCGCCATTTCCCGTTTGCCTTCTTGACCATGACCATGTTTTCCAGCCAATCCGAATAGTCCAGGTTTCTAATGAAGTTGGCAGAGAGCAATTGATCCACCTCGTCTTCTATCACCTTTAGTTTAACCGGCGCGAAACTTCTCTTCTTCTGTCTGATGGGTCGGGCCTTCGGGTCGACCCTGAGCTTATGGAAGATTACTTTAGGGTCGATTCCGGGCATGTCCGCTGGTGCCCAAGCGAATACATCCGAGTTATCTCGGAGGAACCGGATCAGGTCTTCACGGTGGTCCCGTGTCAAGAGCGAGCCGATCTGGACTGTCCGACTATCGGTCCCCTCTATAAGGGGGACTTTCGTCAACGCTTCCACCGGGGCACCACGAACTTCCCTTTGGTCGACATGTGTATCTAAAGATTCTTGGAAGTCGTGCGTGCCTCCAAAATCACTGCCCTACTCTCTGGCGAGACCCGTCGTGGCGAGGAAAATCTTGGCAGTTTGCTGGTTCCCATAGACCCGGCCTATCCCCCTTGATCCAAAGGGAATTTAAGCGCGAGGTGATAGGTCGAGATCTGAGCCCGGAGGGCGTTCAGGGTAAGACATCCCAGGAGAATGTTATAGGATGATGGGACCTTAGCAACGAGGAAGTTCACCGATATGGTCCGCGCCTTGCCCGCTTCCCCAATGTTGAGGAGGAGGGTGACCGATCCTTCTGCCGAAATGGAATGGTTGGTGAACCCAGAGAGGACATGGGCGGTCGGTTGAAGGTCGGATGAACCCAACCCCATACGTCGGAAACAGTCGTAGAACATGATGTCTGCCGAGCTCCTGGAATCGATCAATATTCTCTGGATCTTGTAACGGTGGACTCGGGCCGCTATCACAAGGGGGTCATTATGAGGAGTGATATGCCGCGAAGGTCTTCGTCGGTGAATATGATCGGGTCATCCTTCCTGCATTTTTTATGGCGCGGATCGCTTACCTCCTCGACTGGTAGGAGGCGGTGGCTCCCCCCACTTTCTCGAGCTAGGTCCTCGATAACGACCATGATTTGCCCGATCGTTAATTCTCCGGGAGGGGTTTGGTCCTTTTGCTCCCGCTCTGCCTACCGCTTGTCCCGTAGGTACTTCGCCAAGTGGCTGGAGCGGATCAACTCCTCTATGTAGTCATGGAGCTATTTGCAGCTCTTAGTCGGATGACCCTGTGATTTATGATAGGCGCAGTACGGGCTGCAGAGACGCTTGCCCGTTCTTTGGGTAGCTGGCGGGAAGTTAAAGAATTTTTCGGCCTTAGTTTCCTCCAGCAGCTCGGTCTGGGAAATATTCAGTGGGGGTGTACTCCTGGAACCTCGGGGAATAAGGTTTCGGGCAATCAATTTTCTTTTTCTCTTCCCTGTCCCTCTTTTTTCGGTCTGCTTGGTCGCCTCGTGGCAGCTTGGAGTTCATCTCTGACTCGAGTTGGATCTCTCTTTCGGTCGATGCCTTCACTTCGGCTATGGTCTTAGGTTGCGCCAATGAAAAAGAGAGGAGCCACTCTTTGTGCCTAAGACCCGACCCCGGCGCGGTGATAACCGTTTCGTCGTTGTGCTCGGGAACCTCCAGGAGGGCATTGTAGAAGCGAGTGGCGTGCCCTTTGAAGGATTTCTTGTCTCCGCTCTTGACGGTGAACAGGTAATCAACCGTCTTCTTCTGTTGCCGGTTTCCGACGAAATGACTGAGGAATTAGGTAGCCAGCTCGTCGAAGGTCGAGATGGAGTGTGGCTTAGCTCGGAACCAGTCCCTGAAAGTGTGTCTTAGCACCTCTACTAGGTTTCCATATGCATCAAGCATGCAATTTTAAAAATCTAGAGGTCTATGCTACACTAACCTAGAATCGAACTAGAGAATTAGGGTTTTATGCAAGAAAAATAGTTCTATAACTAAGTGAAGAGGATTACAACCTTTGTAGACCAAGTCATTCACTTCTATAGTTCCAAGTAGTAGTCCTTTAGCTCCAAGTAGCAGTCTCTAGAACTCTTCTTGGTTCCACTTGAAGAAAGGATCGAGCTTGCTTTAATGTCTTCGAAGCCGAAGATGATCCACCTTGAAGTCTCACTAACTCAAACTATCTCTTCACTAATCAAGGTATTAGTGAAGCAAACAAGCTATACTAAAGGGCTAAGATAGTGTAGGTTGATGAAGTAGAAATTTTGCTCACTTTAGAAATCATTTTCTCTTTATTTTTCCAACTAAAGAAAAAGACTAGAGGAGGAAGAAGATGAACTTAGGTGAGTGAGGTTATAAATCATTAATGAGAGAGTGAACCATGGGTTAAAGATAAGGTTGGGTGAGAAAAATATCTAGAGAAAAAACAAAAAATGATAGATGAGTCTTGGCTTCTATATGCTTCCACAAGCATCCAAGCCATGCTCACTAATCCACTCATTTTTATTTTCCTCTTAATAAATAATCACCCAATTATCTTTAAGTCATGGTGTGAGTCTCATACACCCATGTCCAATGTATCATCTACCATGACACAATAGTGTGTGTGTGTGTGTGTATGTGTGTGTGTGTGTATGTATAACAAGAGAAGAAAATAATTAGTGAGCACAATATTAGTTAGTAGACAAATATATCAAATATAAATATATATTAAATTATTAAATCAACACTTGATTCAATAATCTGGTTATATCATATATAACTGACTAATATCATCTATATATGTATATCACATTATTAAATCAACACTTGATTCAATAATCCATTTATATCACATATAACCGTCTATTATTCAATACTAGTTTATATATATATATATATATATATATATATAACATATCATTGAATCAACACTTGATTCAACAATCCGGTTATATCATATATAACCTAACCGATATCAAATATCGCGAGATTAGAATACGGTATCACATACTCGTATTTAATCAAGCTCCCGCACATATCACCATATATTCCCTACTTCGTTTCGCTTGAGATAGGAAACCTTTGTGTGGGACTCTAAAGACTCGTCAATATGCCAACAGTAGGTAATGATCACATCAGTCACCCACAAGCCAGCGGTACTACCTGGACGTAACGGTTACCCAAGTATTGAATGAATAGAAGATTAATAAGCAAGCTTGTCCAAACTCCCGCAAAGCCTATAAGCAACACTTACCATACAGTCCGGTCTCTTCGTCTGATATGTCGTATCGAGTCTAGGGGTGGAATTGTTAGACCCTAGTAACTTGATAAGTCATGCTGATGTGTGGCCTATAACGGTTCGAGAAACTACGGATAACACTTACCAGTAAATCTCATCAGCCTTAACCAGGGACTTGCTGTTATAGTCAATCGAGCATAGCGCAACATTAACTCCCTATACCGGGAGAGACGAAATCCCTCCTATTGCTCCTGCCTCCATGTGACTCGGGACTGCACCCAAAATCCACCTGTTTGTACGACTCCTTTGAGCTGTGGTAGGGAGGAAATCAAAGCACAGTGGGAACCACACAAGACACTATGACGATCTCGGGTCTACAGACTAACCTGTACAAGTGTCATCAGAGAATTGCTATCTGACGATAGGTATGGTACCATCTAAGAGTTCTCGGCGAGTCCTGTTCGGTGTACCTATTCTCTAATGATCACCTATGTACAATCTTTGATATCAAACATCAATGGATGTGGGATCAACTATCATCCCATACAGGGTCAAGAAACGTACACACTAGTCTACTCTAGAATATCGATGCCCTGTCTCGATATCCCCTCGACTAGGAACTGTTAAATGATGTGCTTGCGGACTACACAAGCCCCATTAGTATGATCTGCATCTAGTCCTAGTAGTCAAGCTAACATCCTAAGGGCTTTATCAACATGTATCAGAGAGACAGTATAACAATACAAATATACATGTTAAGATAAAGAGCAACCAGATAGCATACTATCATGTCGAGCAAGAAAGTCCTCTATATATATGTCCAAGCATCCACTATATCATACAATAATGGCCTCTAGGGCATACATATTCCTAACAATCTCCCACTTGTACTAAGGCCATTTATTGTAGTATCTCATACCCAACATCCCAAAAAGTCTCTCAAATTGCATCTGGGGGATGGCCTTCATGAGTGGTTCCGCTGTGTTATCCTTCATGTCAACTCTCCTAATCTCGATCTTCCGGCGATCTACTATCTTCAGGATCAGGTGATACCACCTAAGAATATGTCTGGATCATTGATGGAATCGGGGTTCCTTGGCCAAAGCCACAGCTCCATTGTTATCACAATACACGGGTATTGGATCCTCAATGAATGGAACCACACCAAGTTCAGCAATGAACTTCTTCATCCAGACAGATTCTTTGGCAGTATCGTTGGCAGCGATGTATTCAGCCTCCATCGTCGAGTCTGCTACGGTATCTTGCTTGGAACTCTTCCAACATACCGCCCCTCTATTAAGGGTAAAGACAAAACCCGAGACCGATTTACCGTCGTCCTTATCACTCTGGAAGCTCGAATCGGTAAAGGACTCCAACTGGAGTTCTCCGTTACCATACACCAAGAATATTTCTTTAGTTCTTCTCAAGTACTTAAGAATGTTCTTCACAGCTGTCCAGTGCTTCTCTCCGGGATCTGATTGATACCTGCTTACCACACTAAGTGCATAAGCTACATCCGGTCTGGTATATAACATCACGTACATGATAGACACAACTGCAGAAGTATAGGGTATCACGGTCATGCGAGCCCTCTCCAAATCAGTCTTGGGAGACATCTCTTTGGAGAGAGTGATTCCTGAGCTAGCGGGTAAATTACCACGCTTAGAATCTTCTATACTAAACCTCTTTAGTATGATGTCTATGTACCTGAATTGGGATAATCCCAACATCCTTTTAGATCTATCTCTATAGATCTTAATCCCAAGATGTAGGAGGCATCACCTAGATCTTTCTTGGAGAACTTTTGTGATAAGAAGAGATTGACCGAGTGTAGCATAAGAACATCATTTCTTATCAAGAGTATGTCATCCACGTACAATACGAGGTAGACAACCTTACTCTCTACTACCTTAATGTATATACAAGATTCATCTATGTTTTTTATGAAGTCAAACTCTTTGACTGCCACATCAAAACAGATGTTCCAGCTCCGCGATGCCTGCTTTAATCTGTAGATTGATTTAAGCAGCTTGCACACATTTCCGCTACTCCCACTGTCTACGAAACTCTCTGGCTGTGTCATGTACACGTACTCTTCTAAATCACCATTTAGAAAAGTGTTATTGACGTCCATATGCCAGATTTCGTAGTCATGGTATGCAGCAGTAGAAAGTAGGATCCTGATAGACTTAAACATAGCCACTGGAGAAAAGATTTCATCATAATTGACACCTGGTCGTTGACGAAAACCTTTTGCTACAAGTCTAGCTTTGAAGGTCTCAACCTTTCCATCTATACCAATTTTCTTCTTAAAAATCCACTTGCCCCCAACGGGTTTTACCCCTTCAGGAGCAACTTCCAAAGTCCATACGTTATTGGTGTACATGGATTCCATCTCAGATCGCATAGCATCCAGCCATTTCACAGAGTCCCTACTTATGATGGCTTGCTCGAAACTAGTTGGGTCATCATCTTCCATGATGCAATCCTCACTTCCACCATCTATGAGAAAACCGTAGTATCTCTCAGGTGGATGAGGAACCCTACTAGATCTGCGGAGTGGCTGAGGTTCGTCGGAGACTATTGAACCGTCCGGTTCTACCAGATCATCAGTTGTAGTTTATGTAGCTGGAACTTCTTCCAGTTCTACCTCATTACTACTAATTTCTTTCATAAGAAATTCCTTTTGTAAAAAGGTGCCATTCCGAGAAACAAACACCTTTTGTTTCTCGGTGTGGTAGAAGATATACCCTCGCGAATGTTTGGAATATCCAATAAACTTGCATAGAACAGACCTTGCCTCGAGCTTGTTCGGATTTTGCTTTTTAATATAAGCTGGACAACCCCATATCTTAATGAAATTAAGACATGGTCTCTTTCCCTTCTATATCTCATATGGAGTTGTAGACACTGATTTGGTCGGAACCTTATTCAATAGGTATGCAGCTGTCTCAAGTGCATAACCCCAAAAGGAAATAGGTAACTCAGCAATACTCATCATAGAGCGCACCATATCTAATAGGGTGTGATTCCTCCGCTCCGATACTCCATTGTGTTATGGTGTATATGGAGGAGTAAGCTGAGAGAGAATCTCATTCTCTTTTAAATAGTCTCGGAATTCTGTACTCAAGTATTCTCCTCCTCGATCAGATTGAAGGACTTTAATACTTTTACCCGTTTGGTTTTCTACTTCGCACTTATATTCTTTGAATTTCTCCAAAACTTCAGATTTGTTTTTCAACAGGAACACTTGTCCGAATCCTGAGAGATCATCGGTGAATATAATGAAGTACGAGAAACCATTCCTGGCATGTGTAGATATAGGACCGCATATATCACTATATATCAGTCCCAAGAGTTCAGTAGCTCTTTCTCCGTGTCCAGTAAACGGAGTTTTGGTCATCTTGCCTTTGAGACATGAATCACAAGTTTTATAAGATGTAAATTCGAACTGATTCAAATATCCATCTTTATATAACTTAGCTAGCCTTGTCTCATTGATATGACCAAGTCTACAATGCCACAAGAAGGTTTCGTTCATTTCTAAACTTTTTCTCTTGTGTGTATTCCGTATATTTAGAACTGTATTTTGATTTCGAATGTATATACCGTTAGACAATGTACCAAACCCAATCAACACTTGATTTAGGAAAATGTTCATAAAATTTTTCTCTAGTGCAAAGTTATATCCTTCTTTATCTAATTAAGAGATGGATATTATATTGCACATCATCGATGGTACGAAATAACAGTCGTTCAAAATCAATGTATTACTATTTTGCAATACAAGGTGATATTCGCCGACAGCTTCGGCAGCAACAATTGCTCCGTTCCTTACTCTGAGAGACATATCTCCCTTTCCCATTTCTCTACTTCTTCTTAACCCTTGTAGCATATTACAAATATGGGATCCTGATCAGGTATCTAATACCCAGGACGTAGAGAAAACTGAGAAACAGTTCTCAATAACTAACACACCCGAATAAAATGCATCATCATGCTCTTTCTTCGTTCGGGTTGCATGGGAATCCTTGCATTCCCCTATTCCTTACTCAGACTTATGACAGTCATAAGATAGAGCGGAACCAACGTTCCCCAGCCCAGTATAATAAGCGGGTTCGGTCAATACATCCATATTATTATCTTGATTAAGGCATGTCATGGTCTCCACCTGGAGGGAGAAAGAAGAAAAACACTTTAGTGTGTGCTCTTGCAAGATTGGATTGGTTATTATCTTATCTAATCGGGATGGGTCCCACTGTTTTTATCAAATCTTCCTTCAAACCATAAAAGGTAAGATTAGCCAGGATTAATTACACCCTACAAGTTCGCCAATCGGTCAACCCGGCAGGTATTGGTACTCTGAGAGAGTCTCCCCATGCTTTCGCATGGAACTAATTAAATAATCTCGTTTCCACAGGGGCATGACCCCGTTAACACCTTTCTTAGACACCTACTGGATCAGCTAATTGTAAAATGGAAAACTCTCTCAGGAGTAACTCTTACTCGCAGTGGGTATCGGGATCCAACTATCTCATAGAAGGTATGCAATCTCATTGCAAATTTCAACACTTGAAATTCCCAATATCTGTTTTTACCCCTAACGACATATGACCTTGACGGAGGCCAACAAACCATAAGCCGCTAGTCAAGTTTAACCCGTCATTTCTTGATTGAATTAAACCCACCTGCATGATCCTTGATGAAGGCCAACAAGGCCGTACGACTACCCTTATCCAATCGCATCATATGCGGCAGATAAACACTAACCAGCTACCGCACACTACGTCTTGACGGAGACCAACAAACGCAGCATGAATACTGAATAGTCCTTATCTGAAATGACGGAGGGCTACGTCTGGTTTTGAAGAAAAACTTTAGCGTAATGAACTTGATATCGTCGTAGAATCTAGTGATTTGAAAAAGGAGTGGTTTAAGCTCCGCTTTTAAAATCGAGTAGTTTTCAAAACAAACCGAGTGGGTTATAGCATCTGCTAGTTTTGCTAAAGAGGTCATTCCCGGTGAAGGGATTTAGGCTCTTTCCTCATCGAATGAGATGCTGGATATTCATAATGGAATACCGCTATGTAAAGCAATAACTAGAGCTACATTTTTGAAAAATTTGATTCTACAACGTTTTTAGGTTTCTTTCTTTTCATTAATCTCATTAATGACATCCCATCATTTATGTTTCCTAAACATCACAGAAGAAATGAAAATAAAACGTACGCTTATGCCATCCGCATTCGCCACGGGGCCCCGTCATGCACCGTTAGGTTACTTAACTAACGGCAGAGAGGGGGATGGACTAGTGCGGGTGCAAAATATAAGCAACGTTTATTATATATATCATATATATAGCATTTGTCTCACGCAGTTATATGATCACATCACAGAACTCAGGCAGTAAAAACAAACATATGAAATATAGGATATATTAGGAGGTCCGTATTTTAAATTAAGTCAGTATTAAAAAAAACACGGATTCCACAGTCGTGATGAATAACCAAACCCATATTCCTAGACCCCTACGAGAGCGGCAAGTGACCCTGCCAATTCTAGAGTTAGGGTCTTGACTCCTCGAGATGGTCTCCTACTGGACTCTAGAACCCGGTTACTTGTACTCCTCGCCTTGTGTCTATCCTAATACGGAAAAGTAAATAATATACATCAATGGTGACAGCAACCTCAATCCGGAAGTGTCCCAATAAAAGAATATTACATACAAATATTTTACATGAATGAAAATATAAAAACTCTCATTTTACGTAAAAACCCTCGACTATTCAATCACGATGATCCAATATAACATATTACAGTAACACATAACATCACATATCATCAACGTAAGTAAATATGTGTATTCCTAATGTCGTTGATGTATAGCAACAAGATTAGGGATACACCACATATTACACTTACGGTCGCAGAAAAGAAATGAAAAATACAATAATTAGAATCCTCATACAACCTTAGACATTATAAACCCGGAATATCTCATATCTCGGATTTCATGCCTAACCCTTTAAATCTTGTATTTATGTTTCGAATTGAAAACGCTTTTCAATAACAAGTCGGGTAATTCAACAAGATTCCCGATAAAATGATTGAATGCTCGTCGGGAACTTTAGTAGATTGCCGCACCCCCGATGCCGTCAACGAAGTGTACTTGGGCGGAACACCGCGGTCGTGAGCACCCGAGTAGATGCTTTTGGTTACTTTGTTCTCCTATAGTCACTCGGTCGAGGCTATGGGGCGTGGCTATCTAGTAGTGTTTCTCGGCGACTATTCATGTACAATTCGAGATGGAGACGTAGTTTTGATCCGAATCAAAACTCCGTGGCAATTAATCAAATGAGACTATAATACTAGATTCACAAAACACAAACTAGTTTTCAAAAAACAAATTAATGTGGATTCCAAATATTGTATCATATATCATAAATATCTAGACGATATTAAATATTTCGATCGATATTTCAAATACTCACAAATCACAGAGAGCTCAACAACTTGAGCCTCACTAAAAATACCCCGAAAGTAACAAATATCACTACGGAGTAGCATAAGAAAAAGGAGTCCCGAACTCACCAAACATGCGGCGGAACAGCGGCTAAACCCTAGGTTATGCCGCGGTTCCGTGGCCATTTACTTGAGTTGGGCCCTCGTATTTCTTGGGGCTTCATACAATAATCTGCATGATTTTCTGAATATTTTTAATCTGAAAAATTTTAACTTTTGAAAAATGAACAGAAACTTGGTAAAATGCGGGTTTCGAAGTTCCATCAAACACTTTAACGTCGTCTAGACATCACCTAATGCTCTAGCTTGTCTCTAATACCATGAAAGTGTGTCTTAGCACCTCTACTAGGTTTCCACATGCATCAAGTATGCAATATTAAAAATCTAGAGGTCTAAGCTACACTAACCTAGAATCGAACTAGAGAATTAGGGTTTTATGCAAGCAAAATAGTTCTATAACTAAGTGAAGAGAATTACAACCTTTGTAGACCAAGTCCTTCACTTCTATAGCTCCAAGTAGTAGTCGCTTAGCTCCAAATAGTAGTCCCTAGAACTCTTCTTGGCTCCACTTGAAGAAATGATCGAGTTTGCTTTGATGTCTTCAAAGCCGAAGATGATCCACCTTTAAGTCTCACTAACTCAAGCTATCTCTTCATTAATCAAGGTATCAGTGAAGCAAACAAGCTATACTAAAGGGCTAAGATAGTTTAGGTTGATGAAGTAGGAATTTTGTTCACGTTAGAAATCCCTTTATCTTTATTTTTCCAACTAAAGAAAAAGACTAGAGGAGGAAGAAGATGAACTTGGGTGAGTGAGGTTATAAATCAATAATGAGAGAGTGAACTATGGGTTAAAGATAAGGTTGGATGAGAAAAATATCTAGAGAAAAAATAAAAAATGAGAGATGAGTCATGGCTTCTACATGCTTCCACAAGCAACCAAGCCATGATCACTAATCCACTCATTTTTATTTTCCTCTTAATAAATAATCATCCAATTATCTTTAGGTCATGGTGTGAGTCTCATACGCCTATGTCCAATGTATCATCTATTATGACACAATAGTATTATATATATATATATATATATATATATATATATATATATATAAAACAAGAGAAGAAAATCATTATTGTAACAACCCTAATTTTCTGATACACTTTTTCCTATAAAAAAATTTCAAATATTTTTTTCAAAAATCCATAAAGGGTATTTATTGCCTGAGCATAAGATTTAAGTAATTAATTAACAATTTAATTACAAGAAGGAGCTTGTAGCTTATTAGTAATACCTTGCATTGCTGAACCAAGCCACCAAAGTTCAAATCCCATGCCCCACATTATTTTTAATATTTATTTTGTTTTAAATTCTTCTTCAATATTGTGTCTCTTCATCTTCTAAACCCCTATGTACACTTCAAATTCCTAGATCGGTTTCAGAGACCTTTGAAATCCCCATTTACTCCATTTTAATGATTTTTTAAAACATTTTTACATTAAAACCTTTCATATACCCTATTTACTCCAATTTTTAATGATTTTATACATTTTTACATTAAAACCTTTCATATACCCTATTTACTCCAACTTTTAATGATTTTATACATTTTTACATTTTTATTTAAAAACCTTTCACCTACCCTACCCTAGCCTACCCTATAAATAGACCCCCCTACCCTCTACCCTCTCATCCCAAAACACTAGGTTTACCCTCTCAAAATTGTTACAAGAATGATGTACTTTGAAATCGAGTTCGCGGCGAAGCTCCGACGAGATTTCGGCGGGAATTCCGGCGACGTTTTTAGAAACAACCGGCGACGAAGCAACGCCTCGGCAACTTCTTTAGTTTTCCTATACTCTTTAGAATAGATCGAAACCCGTAAGTCTCATTCTTTCTTTCTTTCTACTTCTCAAAAATACGAAATTACGAAACCCGACGGAAATCGGAACAAACCGATTTCCGATTCGTTTTTTTTATAAAATCTTACTTGTCACCTATTCCATAATACCTAAACTTATTCATGATGACTATTAATCACATAACAATTAATTTGGACAAAGTTTCTCACATGAAATGATAGCTTTTACAATATCGTATTCTTTTTCACATTAATACCATAATATTTATTTTCTTCTTCTAATCAATTCAATCATTCCTAAACATCTTCATCTTGACCATTAAACTTGTAAAAATCAATTTGAATAAGTTTTCACACATGAAATGATAACCTTTTCAATTTACCGTATTTTTCACTTTAATACCATGAAATTTCAATTTCACATTTAACCCCTTAACCTTAATATACATTTAAAATAGAGCACGAGGTAATGACCTACCTCCACACACACGCAAATACAACCCTAAAATGATATCATCAAAACTTAGAATACGATAAAACGAAATTTTCATTAAAATACCATAATCTTCATAAAACCATTTTTAAAGGTTTTAGATTGTTACACTTTTAAGTAAATATTTCTTACTAGGAAAATACGATAAGTTGTGGACATCGATCGTTTATCTAAACTGACTTTGTGGTGTCTAGGCTAGGCAAGTGAGCTTGGGTAACTTTAAAAGGCCCGCCTCACGATTCGTGAGCGGATCCCTCCCTCCTCACTTGTACTTACCTGGCCACAATTGGCGGTGAAGAGGCGATTTGAGATTTCTAACGACTTGTCATTTAGACCATTTAGAAATAGGCTAGTTGGCTTAGAAAACCCTAGAATCTAAAATACGGAAAACTACACTTTGCGAATAAATACCTTTTATTTTATAAAACCGTTTTCTAAAAGATTAGTGTTTTACAATCTTTGCAAAGTGCCGCTACAACCCATCTTTGGGGAAGCCGTTCGGGATCGTGCAGTTTATCGCACACCCTCGGGCTAGTAGTGCGAGATTTAGACCTCCGCAAGGAGCATTCGGTCTCGAAAGGTTTAAAATACGACATCTTAAGAAAATGAGATTTTTGGAATACAAAATATTTATTAAAACTATTTTTGTATAAATATATGTATATTTATCATTTAAATATCTATTTTATTATAATATAAATATTTCACCTTTTTCTAAAAATCACAAGAATAAATTTTACACTAAAACACCATGAACTTCAAATAAAGCAATATTACAGATAAATACCCTTATTTATAAAACTAGGATATTTTCACTAGAAATGTCACAACATAAAATCCACCCTCATTACAACTCTAAAGACGAATAATAAATACTTGAGGTGTATTTTGAAAAGTATATAAAAGTATTTTTACATAAAACCCCCTCAAGTTTTATAAATTACCCTAAGGACCTTAGCAATTATAAGACTTCGATTCATATTTCTGATTGTCTGACTCGGGTTTGATTCTGATTAATCTGACTTGAATATGATTCAAGTCAATTTATAATTTACAAGTTTCCACTTTAATATGAACTCATGAATTCATGAATCCAATATCAATCTATACATCTTGACTGAACCGAACCATGGATATACCTATTCCTCTTACATGATTCTCAGTTATTCCATTTACATGACTCTATGGTTACAACCGCTTATTGATATCATGGTTTCGGTCACTCAATCAATCTTACAATCAATACAATTTACAAGATAACAATACAAATAAGACATTGCGGGGTTTAAGGGGTAGACTGGTACGGAATATGTTAAAGGTGGCACGAGGTGGTCACTTAAGACGTAATTACATCCATGACGTTGTTCCGTGGTATTATCGACGGAGCCTTGTACTACAGGTTACCAAGGTCCCCAGTGTAAGTGGGACTCCCCTCGTATACACTGGCATCTTCTGTACCAGGCTACAAACAACAGCGTTAATACAACATTACAATATTATAATACAACATTAAAAGCTACTCTCTCTCTCTCTTACTCTCTGTCTATTTCTCCCTTATCTTTGGGACTTACCGAGTGATCTGTTCGCTGACGATATTCTATTTCTTTCTTCTTTGAATATCGTTAGATGGTTTGGACCCGGCGGAGATCGAGCCATCTCAAGAAGACTTGGAGCAGTTTACCGAAGACCTTGTACTTTAGTTTCATTGTACACTTTTCCTTTCAGTACTTTTCATTTTCTGTTATGCCACTGTTTAGGCATCATTTTATTTCAGTTGTATTCCCTTTTCATGTATTGTACAAAAGAATGTTAATAAATAAAAGTTGTTGTTCCTTTTATATCTTGTCTCTTGTGTATTTATTTTATATTGCTTAGATACGCTTAGCGTATGTACTTCTGAGTATATACGTAGCGGGCCTCGTCGCGTCCCCTTCGTCGTATACCGGGAAGCGGCGCGTGACAGGGTTTGTTAGTGGCCCATGCAGGTCAGAGCTGTATGGAACCTTAAGCAATATAAAACACAAGAACCAGCAACTAAAACATTCTTTACAATCATGTTCCTTGAATCCCATCATTTCTTATTCTTTGAATCATATATATTGAATCTGTCCTAACCCAAAATTCCCTCACCTCTTTTACAATTTTATCAAAACCTTCGCATCCTTTCATTCCTCCACACATTCTTCACATTTCTAAAACCCTTGCACCACCTTGTTATTTTTCGCATACTGTCCGTACACCAGCATCAAACTTTTCTTGATACTGTTACACTTTCCTTTTTCAAATTTCGAGGACGAAATTTTTATAAGGAGGTAGAATGTAACAACCCTAATTTTCTGATACACTTTTTCCTATAAAAAATTTTCAAATATTTTTTTCAAAAATCCATAAAGGGTATTTATTGCCTGAGCATAAGATTTAAGTAATTAATTAACAATTTAATTACAAGAAGGAGCTTGTAGCTCATTGGTAATACCTTGCATTGCTGAACCAAGCCACCAAAATTCAAATCCCATGCCCCACATTATTTTTAATATTTATTTTGTTTTAAATTCTTCTTCAATATTGTGTCTTTTCATCTTCTAAACCCCTATGTACACTTCAAATTCCTAGATCGGTTTCAGAGACCTTTGAAATCCCCATTTACTCCATTTTAATGATTTTTTAATACATTTTTACATTAAAACCTTTCATATACCCTATTTACTCCAATTTTTAATGATTTTATACATTTTTACATTAAAACCTTTCATATACCCTATTTACTCCAACTTTTAATGATTTTATACATTTTTACATTTTTATTTACAAACCTTTCACCTACCCTACCCTAGCCTACCCTATAAATAGACCCCCCTACCCTCTACCCTCTCATCCCAAAACACTAGGTTTACTCTCTCAAAATTGTTACAAGAAAGATGTACTTTGAAATCGAGTTCGCGGCGAAGCTCCGACGAGATTTCGGCGGGAATTCCGGCGACGTTTTTAGAAACAACCGGCGACGAAGTAACGCCTCCGCAACTTATTTAGTTCCCCTATACTCTTTAGTATAGATCAAAACCTGTAAGTCTCATTCTTTCTTTCTTACTACTTCTCAAAAATACGAAAAAACGAATCGGAAATCGGAAGCATTCACGGCTGGAAATCCGGTTTCAGAATCGGAAGTCTGTTTCGCAACGCATTTTAATCCCAATTGGGATCAGATTTTAGCGACTCTACAGTTGAATGAAATCTAGAGTTTTTAGTAAGGTTTTCAATGCAACAGACGGGCCTTCAATCGCGTCTGTACGTCAGGAGATACACACTGTTCAATACTAGTATGTCAATTCTGATTCTGTTGGGACTGTTATACGTCCCTATCTATTAAATTACAGATTAAATAACAAACGATAACGAAACAGAATGAAACCACTTCTGTTGTCTAGATATCAGATTCACCTTTCATAAACAGAGGAGTTCCGAAATCTACGGGTTAAGGAAACAGGGTGGTGCTCATCACGGGACAGCACACAGTAAACAGAGTCTCTCTGGACTGCAGTCCAGAGTCGCACTACGATCCAAATATTGTCACAGTTTAAGCACAGACACAATAATAAATTTACATAGGGATATAGTTCGTCGAGTCGGCTTCGATTTAAGCCCTCGAACGCATCATTCCAGTGAGTATATAATTTATGGTGATTTTAACGGTTTTCAGGTACAAGAAGATTCCAGTTTTACGAGTAAACTTGAGGGTAGTCGTTTTAGTCGTTAACGGTCATATTTTCCGACGAAATTCACACACTAGATTCACAGCCATACGGGCCAGCTTATACAATTGAGTTCCGTCAAATTAATTGATGATTTCCTATGAGAACGTGTATCGAACAGTTGCATCGTAATATTTAACAGAAAAGTAAAACATGGGATATACATTATTGTAATTTGTGACTATCATAAGTAGCATGTAGCAAGTAGAGAACTTGCCTGGAAATGTGTCGACAATAATACTGCGGTGGTATCAGCACGATCGCGCCACGAACGCAGCACCGGCTCAGTCCTTTAGAATCCGACAATTTCACTCGATCTAGCTGCTCTTCGTGCACGCCCCGCTTCCTAGTATACGGCGAAGGAGACGCGACGAGGCCCGCTACGTATATACTCAGAAGTACATACGCTAAGCGTATCTAAGCAATATAAAATAAATACACAAGAGACAAGATATAAAAGGAACAACAACTTTTATTTATTAACATTCTTTTGTACAATACATGAAAAGGGAATACAACTGAAATAAAATGATGCCTAAACAGTGGCATAACAGAAAATGAAAAGTACTGAAAGGAAAAGTGTACAATAAAACTAAAGTGCAAGGTCTTCGGTAAACTGCTCCAAGTCTTCTTGAGATGGCTCGATCTCCGCTGGGTCCAAACCATCTGACGATATTCATAGAAGAAAGAAATAGAATGTCGTCAGCGAACAGATCACTCGGTAAGTCCCAAAGATAAGGGAGAAATAGACAGAGAGTAAGAGAGAGAAAGAGAGAGTAGCTTTTAATGTTGTATTATAATATTGTAATGTTGTATTAACGCTGTTGTTTGTAGCCTGGTACAGAAGATGCCAGTGTATACGAGGGGAGTCCCACTTACACCGGGGATCTTGGTAACCTGTAGTACAAGGCTCCGTCGATAATACCACGGAACAACGGCATGGATGTAATTACGTCTTAAGTGACCACCTCGTGCCACCTTTAATATATTCCGTACCAGTCTACCCCTTAAACCCCGCGATGTCTTATTTGTATTGTTATCTTGTAAATTGTATTGATTGTAAAATTGATTGAGTGACCGAAACCATGATATCAGTAAGAGGTTGTAACCATAGAGTCATGTAAATGGAATAACTGAGAATCATGTAAAAGGAATAGGTATATCCATGGTTCGGTTCAGTCAAGATGTATAGATTGATATTGGATTCATGAATTCATGAGTTCATATTAAAGTGGAAACTTGTAGATTATAAATTGACTTGAATCATATTCAAGTCAGATTAATCAGAATCAAACCAGAGTCAGACAATCAGAAATGTGAATCGAAGTCTTATAATTGCTAAGGTCCTTAGGGTAATTTATAAAACTTGAGGGGGTTTTATGTAAAAATAATTTTATATACTTTTCAAAATACACTTCAAGTATTTATTGTTCGTCTTTAGAGTTGTAATGAGGGTGGATTTTATGTTGTGACATTTCTAGTGAAAATATCCTAGTTTTATAAATAAGGGTATTTATCTGTAATATTGCTTTATTTGAAGTTCATGGTGTTTTAGTGTAAAATTTATTCTTGTAATTTTTAGAAAAAGGTGAAATATTTATATTATAATAAAATAGATATTTAAATGATAAATATACATATATTTATAAAAAAATAGTTTTAATAAATATTTTATATTCCAAAAATCTCATTTTCTTAAGATGTCGTATTTTAAACCTTTCGAGACCGAATGCTCCTTGCGGAGGTCTGAATCTCGCACTACTAGCCCGAGGGTGCGCGATAAACCGCACGATCCCGAACGGCTTCCCCAAAGATGGGTTGTAGCGGCACTTTGCAAAGATTGTAAAACACTAATCTTTTAGAAAACGGTTTTATAAAATAAAAGGTATTTATTCGCAAAGTGTAGTTTTCCGTATTTTAGATTCTAGGGTTTCCTAAGCCAACTAGCCTATTTCTAAATGGTCTAAACGACAAGTCGTTAGAAACCTCAAATCGCCTCTTCACCGCCAATTGTGGCCAGGTAAGTACAAGTGAGGAGGGAGGGATCCGCTCACGAATCGTGAGGCGGGCCTTTTAAAATTACCCAAGCTCACTTGCCTAGCCTAGATACCACAAAGTCAGTTTAGATAAACGATCGATATCCACAACTTATCGTATTCTCCTAGTAAGAAATATTTACTTAAAAGTGTAACAATCTAAAACCTTTAAGAATGGTTTTATGAAGATTATGGTATTTTAATGAAAATTTCGTTTTATCGTATTCTAAGTTTTGATGATATCATTTTAGGGTTGTATTTGCGTGTGTGTGGAGGTAGGTCATTACCTCGTGCTATATTTTAAATGTATATTAAGGTTAAGTGGTTAAATGTGAAATTGAAACTTCATGATATTAAAGTGAAAAATACGGTAAATTGAAAAGGTTATCATTTCATGTGTGAAAACTTATTCAAATTGATTTTTACAAGTTTAATGGTCAAGATGAAGATGTTTAGGAATGATTGAATTGATTAGAAGAAGAAAATAAACATTATGGTATTAATGTGAAAAAAGAATACGATATTGTAAAAGCTATCATTTCATGTGAGAAACTTTGTCCAAATTAATTGTTATGTGATTAATAGTCATCATGAATAAGTTTAGGTATTATGGAATGGGTGACAAGTGAGATTTTATAAAAAAAACGAATCGGAAATCGGTTTGTTCCGATTTCCGTCGGGTTTCGTAATTTCGTATTTTTGAGAAGTAGAAAGAAAGAAAGAATGAGACTTACGGGTTTCGATCTATACTAAAGAGTATAGGGGAACTAAAGAAGTTGCCGAGGCGTTGCTTCGTCGCCGGTTGTTTCTAAAAACGTCGCCGGAATTCCCGCCGAAATCTCGTCGGAGCTTCGCTGCGAACTCGATTTCAAAGTACATCCTTCTTGTAACAATTTTGAGAGAGTAAACCTAGTGTTTTGGGATGAGAGGGTAGAGGGTAGGGGGGTCTATTTATAGGGTAGGCTAGGCTAGGGTAGGTGAAATGTTTTTAAATAAAATTGTAAAAATGTATAAAATCATTAAAAGTTGGAGTAAATAGGGTATATGAAAGATTTTAATGTAAAAATGTATAAAATCATTAAAAATTGGAGTAAATAGGGTATATGAAAGGTTTTAATGTAAAAATGTATTATGAAATCATTAAAATGGAGTAAATAGGGATTTCAAAGGTCTCTGAAACCGATCTAGGAATTTGAAGTGTACATAGGGGTTTAGAAGATGAAGAGACACAATATTGAAGAAGAATTTAAAACAAAATAAATATTAAAAATAATGTGGGGCATGAGATTTGAACTTTGGTGGCTTGGTTCAGTAATGCAAGGTATTACCAATGAGCTACAAGCTCCTTCTTGTAATTAAATTATTAATTAATTACTTAAATCTTATGCTCAGGCAATAAATACCCTTTATGGATTTTTGAAAAAAATATTTGAAATTTTTTTTATAGGAAAAAGTGTATCAGAAAATTAGGGTTGTTACAATTATTGAGCACTGTTCCCCTCCGAACGGCGGCCGAGACATGGACGTCTTGCCTGAGATTCGGGGCAGATGCTAATTGGTGCTATCCGTCTACCTCTCCGAAGGTGCCAAGTTGATTTATGGCGCCATATATCGAAGGTTTAGACGGATACGTCCGATGTAGCAGACTTCGTCAGATTCCCCCTCGTTTGAGGGGTTTTTGATTGTGGGGACGCTCTTCCCTGCAGGCGCAAGCCCCTGCAGTTAATTACGCTACCGCATTGCGGTAACAACTTTCTCCTTCTCCAGATGGCCACTTCGTGTCGTGTGTGTTTGTTTTATTTTTGGTTGCCCGTGGATTGTATACGGAGACTGAGTTATGTCGTCGCCCGTAGGGCGTGGACTAGTCCAAATCCGTATTATCTTAGATTTGGGTTTGGGGGTTTGGTTTGAGGATACGTTAGCCACATTTGAGGCTAAGATCAACTCAAACGTTTGTTAAGAATACGTTAGTCTAACTTGAGACTAAGATCAACTTAACGGGATCGTTTAGATCCGACAAAAGAGCATTTGGGCTCCATTGTTCCAGTTTAGGGACATAGGGGTCCATTGCATGTATGGCCGTTGGGACCCATCACCTCTCTGACGACGTTGAAGGATTACAACGACAGATGTCAGAGGAGTTTAGAGATGTACCCTTGAACCAAAGTTGCTTAGGGGATCTATAGTCCAATTTGGGACTAAAGTCTGTTTGAAGGTTTAAGGATACGTTAGCCGTATTTGAGGCTAAGATCAACTTAAACGGTTGTTAAGGATACGTTAGTCCAGTTTGGGACTAAGATCGACTTAACGGGATCGTTTAGATCCGACAAAAGAGCATTTTGGGGCTCTATTGTTCCAGTTTGGGGACATGGTGGTCCATTGCCAGTTTAGGGACATGGTGGTCCATCTCCAGTTTAGGGACATAGTGGTCCATTGCGAGTTTAGGGACATGGTGGTCAAATACCAGTTTAAGGACATAGTGGTCCATCGCCAGTTTAGGAACGTGGTGGTCCAATGGTAGTTTAAGGACATAGTGGTCCATCGCCAGTTTAGGGACGTGGTGGTCCATTAAATGTATGGCCGTCGGGACCCATCACCTCTCTGACGATGTTGAAGGGTTACAACGACAGATGTCAGAGGAGTTCAGAGATGTACCCTTGAGCCAGAGTTGATTAGGGGATTTATAGTCCGATTTGGGACTAGAGTCTGTTTGAAAGTTTAAGGATACGTTAGCCATTTTTAAGGCTAAGATCAACTTAAACAGGATCGTTTAGATCCGACAAAAGAGCATTTGGGGCTCTATTGCTCCAGTTTAGGGACGTGGTGGTCCATGTTCCAGTTTAGGGACGTGGTGGTCCGTCATTAGTTTAGGGACGTTTCGGTCCGATATTAGTTTAAGGACGTTTCGGTCCACGAGTTTAAGGACCCCGCAGTCCATATTGATGTATGGTCGTTGGGACCCGTCACCTCTTTGACGTCGTTGAGGAATTACAACGATGGATATCAAAGGAGTTCGGAGATGTACCCTTGAACCGGATGTGGATTGGTTTAGGAGAGCCGTTTTGCTCGGTTAATTTAGTTTTAAGGACTTATGGCCACGATTGGACTAAGTCCAGTTAAAAATGTCCAATATTTTATTTGCATTTGTTTTTATTTTTATTTGGGCTTTGCCCAGAAAAGATGCAGGGCATCAATTTGTTTTGGGCTCTGCCCTTTATAAATGATGCAAAGCATCAATTTATTTGGGCTCTGCCCATTTATTGCCTTGCAATTTATTTAGGCATGTCAGGTCATTTTGATTTGGGCCTGGCCCTCTAAGTAATGCATTGCATTTGTGCAAAGCACTGTTAATTTGAGAATCTTTTAGATTCAAGAACCGATGATTCATAAAAGAAGTGCAAAGCACTATTTGATTTAGATCTAAGAAAAAACAAGTTTTTTCTTGTTTTTCTTATCTCAGAGAATCAAAGGTTCATAAAAGTGCAAAGCACTATTAATTTAAGAACCTTTTAGGTTCAAGAACCGATGGTTCATAAAACAAGTGCAAGGAACTATTTGATTTAGATCTAAGAAAAAACAAGTTTTTTTCTTGTTTTTCTTATCTCAGAGAACCAAAGGTTCATGAAAGTGCAAAGCACTATTAATTTAAGAACCTTTTAGGTTCAAGAACCGATGATTCATAAAACAAGTGCAAGGCACTATTTTATTTATTTATTTATTTATTGTTGAAGATCCATGATCTTGTTCATAAGAGAATTTTCTCTTCTTTTAAAGGTTTTTACCTTTTTTTTTATTCTTCAAGAGTTCTCAAGAGTTCTTTTCTCTTTTTTTTAGGCAAGATGTTGATGATTTTGAAATGAGGTCTGGGGTCCGTTTTATAGTGCTCATAAATTAGTTAAATTTGTTAAAGAGATCTTTTTCTGAGTGATTTGGGGAATTTTCCCCACCGTTGGATCTTTGATCCAAAGGCCCCTGCTTTACAGAAGAAAATCTTATTATTTTAACAAGAACAGAAAACATTTCTTTAAATCTCCATTTTGTTTTTGCGCAACTCCCCCAGCGCGTGACACGTGTCGCGCAACGCAGCGCTTGCGCAACTGCGCAGACACGTATCGCGCAACTAAATTTTTTATTTATTTATTTATTTATTTATTTATTTGAACTGCGCGCGCTGCGCACTGCGCAGTTGCGCCTTTTTATTTATTTATTTATTTATTTATTTTTGCACTTCGCGCACTGCGCAGTTGCGCTTTTTTTTTTATAAATAATTTGCTCTGATGGAGTACGCTGCCTTGGGCATTGCGCTCCTTGCGCTACTGTGTCTGATTTTGACATGTGGCGCTCTGCGTGCAGCGCAGGGGATCTGAAGCGTTATTTCATTTATTTTAACTTTTATTTTCACTTTAATTTTCAAGACAGAGCTTTGCTCTGATTGGAGAAAAACAGAAGTATTGCTTCTTTTCCCATCTTGAAATTTGAACAGAGCTTTGCTCTGATTGGAGTAAACAGATGCCCCCCCACCGTTGCGCTTACGTGGCCTTCTAACGTGAGCGCAGCGGTGGCAGACTCCGAACCGTCGCGCCATCCCTTGGAAGCTGAAAGGGCACTTGATGCCTATAACTAGGACCTTTGGTCCTTTAGATGATTTTCATCTTCACAATTTTATTTTCAAAACTCAGAGCCCTGCTATTTATTTTCAAGAACTGCAAGAGTTGAACTCTTTAAAACTTTTTAGGTGAAAATTTAAATTAAGATTAAATTAAATTAGATTAATTTTCATCAACAGAGCCTTGCTCTCCATAGATCCCTGATCTAAAGAAAACCCATTTAGGGTTTCATTTAGCAGAGCTTTGCTCTAAAGGGGTCCAAAGAGAACTCAGGAGAATCCTGTTAGGGTTCCATTAATAGAGCTTCGCTTTATAAAAGATTTTTCTTATATCTTCTTAATTAATGGAGCTTTGCTCCTCCCAAATTATATGGCACTTGATAATATTATTATTATTATATCATTTTTTTTCCAGAGCGGAGCTCTCAATGTTCTTAGGGAATTTTTCTCAAATTCTCCTCATAACTGATTTTGACTGGTGTCGCTCCTGTCTGCAGAGCATTGCTCTCGAGGAGTTTAACTTTTAACTTTCTGTATTTTCTTGTTTGTTAATCTCCCTGTATTGTTTTCTTCAGGTATTATTGCGGTGCGTCTATACAGCTTGCACGAGTTCATCACTTATGAGGATATCCGTGTACAGGGCCGTCAACAGAACCAGGAGTTTACGGACGCCCAGTGTGCGGAGGTCATGGGTCGCCTCAACACGAGTTGTGGTTGGCTGCTTCCCCGTCGTTCGGCTCTCTTAAAGGTTGTGCTGGGAGCAATATGGAGAGCACTTCCAGGTCTTCATGAGGCCCTACCGCTCAATGCGTTGGATGATGCCGAAGACAAGGTGCATTCAGTGTACCTGACGGGGCTGATCTCGAAGAAACTGCGGGACGGTCTCATTGACATCCTACATCAAATCTTTCAGCAGACGACGATAGTTGCTGCTTATCGAAGGCCGGAAGGGCTTGCCGACGATATCGACACAGAGGAGCGCGAGAGGCTGCGCATAAGAATAATTAGAAAGGCCAGAAGAACTCTGGATGGCCTTACTTTTGAATTCCTCAATCCGTGCCCCGGATCTGAGGTTATTCCATTGTAATAATATTTTTCTTCCATTGCTTTTTATGATTGTAAGAATTTTGGGCAATACTAATGGAAATTTTTTTTTATCCCAGCTTGTCTTTATGATATATCTTTTGTCCTGAGTCTTTTTGCCCATGCATGAATGAATACGTCTTGAACGCTTGATCAAACGTAAATCGGGTGCTCTTTCTGTTGCTTTTCCTCTTTCTCAGCATGTCGTCACAATTAGCAGGTAATAGAGTAAGCTTCTTGATTTCTTCACGAGATAGCGAGGGCTTAGGCCACAGGTTCAGATCTGCTGCCTAAGACTTTTCAACTCTATGAGCCGTGAGGGTCTCATAGAGACTTTTCTCCCTACGGATCGAAAGGATCTCGTAGGTGGGTTTTTCTCCTTAGGAATCGTGAGGATTCCTAAGTGTGGTTTTCTCTTATAAGTCGTAAGGATCCTACAAGAGAATTTTTCCCTCTTACGAGTCGAGAGGACTTGTAAGCGGTTGTTTCCCTCCTTGTCGAAGTTCGACGTTGGAGAGTGAGACCCGTGGATGGTATGCAAGAGACCGTTTTGGGCCAACTTGCAGGGTCCCAATGCTCAGGAAACAGGCTTCTTTTATGCCCACTGCCTAAGGCTTTATCTCACGAGTCGAGCCGCCTCGACAATTTTTCACAAGTCGAGACGAATCGAACGTTTCTCGCAAGAACATTTTAACGTCGCATTTAACCTCTGCTCTTTACGACAGAAGCCCGTTAAGGTTGGTGGTACTTAGGGTTTTGGCCATCGTACCGTCGCATAAGCTGATATAGTTCTCGATAGGCAATCATGCTGTTCGAGTAGCCCTGCGACTGCCGTGTCTCTGATCCCTTCGGGGGCTGGACAAGACGTCTTCAAGCAATCCTCCTTGGCAGTTTGACCGTCGGAAGAGCAAGCGCTAGGAATTTGCCATGCCGCTTTTTACTTGAGGTTAGGCTCATTTTGGAGAGCCCCGATGAATCATAACCACTCCGCGCTGGTGTGGGATGATCTCCGATAGTCTTTCGGGCTTTATATGAGTTGCCGTCAAGACCCTGAAGCTAGGAATTTGGCCTTTGCTTCGTTTGCTGGCATTGCGTCTGCTGTATCGAGACGAATGTTGCGGTGGGAACTAGGGATTTTGCCGTGGCTCCGTTTGTTTGATGACGTTGCGTCTGCTGTGTCGAGACGAACGTTGGGGTGACATCTCGTCTGCTGTATCGAGACGGACGTCGAGGTTGTCTCTAGGTTGCTGGTGAACCGTCGAGGTTTGGAACTAGGGATTTTTCCGTGGCTCCACTCGTTTAATGACGTTGCGTCTGCTGTGTCGAGACGAACATTGGGGTGACATCTCGTCTACTGTATCGAGACGGAAGTCGAGGTTGTCTCTAAGTTGCTGGTGAACCGTCGAGGTTTGGAACTAGGGATTTTGCCGTGGCTCCACTCGTTTAATGACGTTGCGTCTGCTGTGTCGAGACGAACATTGGGGTGACATCTCGTCTACTGTATCGAGACGGACGTCGAGGTTGTCTCTAGGTTGCTGGTGAACCGTCGAGGTTTGGAACTAGGGATTTTGCCGTGGCTCCATTCGTTTAATGACGTTGCGTATGCTGTGTCGAGACGAACGTTAGGGTGACATCTCGTCTGCTGTATCGAGACGGACGTCGAGGTGGTGACCATTCTGTGCTGGTGCGAGATGATCTCCGATTGTCTTTCCGGTTTTATATAAGTTACCGTCAAGACGTCGAAGTTAGGAATGTGGCCTTCGCTTCGTTTGCTTTGGTGTGTCCAAATCCTGTTGGAGGAAGAACGCTGGGGTCGACATTTCGTCTGCTGTATCGAGACGAACGTCAAGGTGGTGACCCTCTGTGCTGATGCGAGATGATCTCCGATTGTCTTTCCGGTTTTATGTGAGTTACCGTAAAGACGTTGAAGCTAGGAATGTGGCCTTCGCTTCATTTGCTTTGTCACGTCCGAATCCCTGCTGGAGGAAGAACGCTGAGGTTGACATTTCTTCTACTGTATCGAGACGAACGTCAAGGTGGTGACCACTCTGTGCTGGTGCGAGATGATCTCCGATTGTCTTTCCGGTTTTATGTGAGTTACCGTGAAGACCTTGAAGCTAGGAATGTGGCCTTCGCTTCATTTGCTTTGTCACGTCCGAATCCCTGTTGGAGGAAGAACGCTGGGGTTAACATTTCGTCTGCTGTATCGAGACGAACGTCAAGGTGGAGTTGGGATTTTGCCGTTACTCCGCTTTGTTTCGACCGTGAGGTCTTTTGTTGACGTTGCATCTGCCTCCAGCTGGACTGCGGCGGAACGCTGTTGTTGACATTGCGTCTACTGTATCGAGACGAATGCTGAGGTGAAGCTGGGGTTTTGCCATCGCTCTGCTTGATGGTGTAATATCTGTGTCCTGCTGGAATGAGGAGGCACACCGTTGGTGATCTCTAAGTTGTCGATGTTGACGTCGAGACCCTGAAGCTCGAGATCTTCGTTTGCTTCATTTGTTGACATCGTGTCTGTAATATTGCGACAAATGTCGAGATGGTCTCTAGGTTGTCTATGAACCGTCAAGATTTGGCTTCGCTTTTTTATGGAGCCTGTTGGGAAGGTATGGTTCCCTCTTTATCTGTGCCCCTGAATTGTATACAGGGATCGATATGATTTCACCTGTAGGGCAAAAGGTTTCATTCTTTCATTTTTTTTATTCTTTCCGCGATGCTCTGTCATTTCAGCTTTTATATCGCGAAGGTCGCGATTGCCCAATCATTTCGGCTATTTTTCGCGGTGCCCAATCATTTCGGCTATTTTTTCTTTTTGCTCGCTGCTTTTTATCGCGACTTACCTAATCATTTTGGCTATTTATTTTATTTTTACTCGCTGTTTTTTATTGCGAGTTGCCCCATCATTTCGGCTATATATATTTTTTTTACTCGCTGTTTTTTATTGCGAGCTGCCCCATCATTTCGGCTATTTCGCATGCATACATTTTACTTGCTGCTTTTTTTTATTGCAAGTTGCCCCATCATTTCGGCTATTTCGTATGCATGTGCGGCCTACTGGCTTTTCGCCGTAAACCTGAAATTGGACACCGATTTCGGCATCAGCACCGCTACAACTGGGATATTGCCAGGAGCGAATCATCATTTGCCTCTGTCGTTGTCGAACAAAGGAGGCTTAGCGACCAGGGTTAAGGTCCTGTCGACTAAGGCTTTTGACTTCATGAGCCGTAAGGGTCTCACAAAGGTGTTTCTCCCTACAAGTCGTGAGGATCTTGTAGGCGTATTTTCTCCTTAGGAATCGTAAGGGTTCCTAAGTGTTTTGTTCCTCTGTAAGTCGTAAGGATCCTACAGGAGGGTTTTCTCCTTGTAAGTCGAGAGGATTTACAAGGGTTGTTTACCATGCAAACATATCCCTAGTCTCGGATGGGACTTAGTTAGGGAACTATTTATTCGCGCCCGTGGATTGTATACAAGGGTCGATATTGGACCACTTGTAGGGCCATAACGAAAGTTGTGGGGGTTGCTTAAGCACAGGTTTAGGTCTCTGTAACTTAAGACTTTCAAATCTTATGAGCCGTAAGAGTCCCATAAGAGAGTTCTCCTTACGAGTCGTGAGGATCTCGCAAGTGTATTTTCTCCTTAGGAATCGTGGGGATCCCTAAGTGTGCTGCTCCCTTCGTGAGTCGTAAGGATCTCACGCGGGTGGTTTCTCCTTACAAGGTCGAGGGGACCTTATAAGTGTCTTTTAACGAGGTTGTGCCCTTTCGGGTTTTCACAAACACTCGCCAGTAGTCCTGCTGTTTTTACTCACGGAGCCCTTTCGGGTTTTCATCCGTGCCCATTTCGCTTATGGACATACCTCCTCTTTCTTTTTTTTTTTGTGTTTACGAGGTCGCGCCCTTTCGGGTTTTCACGAACACTCGCCGGTAGTCCTGCTGTTTTTACTCACGAAGCCCTTTCAGGTTTTCATCCGTACCCATTTTGCTTATGGACTTACCTTTTTTTTTTATTCTTTTTATTCCTTTTATTTTTTTTTCTTTCTCTCTTTTTTTTACGAGGTCGCGCCCTTTCGGGTTTTCACGAACACTCGCCGGTAGCCCTGCTGTTTTTACTCACGGAGCCCTTTCGGGTTTTCATCCGTGCCCTCTTTGCTTATGGACATACCGTTTGTTTTTTTTTATTGTTTTTTTTTGGTATATTTTTTTTATCTCGTCAGCCTAAGGATGCTGCGGTAGTAGTTTAAAGACATTTCGGTCATTTGCAAGTTTTAGGACATTGCGGTCCATCATTAGTTTAAGAACATCTCGGTCCGCCGTCGCCGTGTTTGAGGCGAATATCTAGTTTATTGACTTTTCGGTCTGTAAGTCCTTCTCCATGAATGAACATGATGCCCCCGGCGTATCCATCTTTTTCGGAGCGTGCGGTTGTGGCGGACTCACCTTCCAGTTCTCAGACAGCGCAAACTTGCCATGTTGGTATTGGTCTTCAACCCAGTTTTTGAAGACGTAGCAGTCTTCGATCAGGTGACCTACTGTTTGGTGGTAAGGGCAATAATTAGGATTATTAACATCGCCTGGCCGCAACGGACGTTTTGGACCCGGCAGATTGATGAGTCTGTCGCACACTGCCAGCTCGAACAGTCCCCTTGTTTTATCTTGCGGAAACGAGTAAGGACGTTTCAACTTTTCCTGGAGGGGTTGCCGCTTGTTGCTTTGGCAAGCAACCGGTCTAGGGTCACCTGATTGTTGTTGAGCGCTGGCGACGAGGGCCTTTTTTCCTTTTCCTTTTCCTTTATTCTTTTTGCTCGGTCCCTTGTTTACGGGGCCGAGATTTTTTTCGAATAACGTGCGATTACATGGCTGAACGTTCTCGCAGCTTCTCAATTCCTTTATTTTCGAAATAGATTCCCCGAGGGAAAAGTTGGGGATAGCTTCTTCGTCAGAGTCACTTCCAAAGGTGACAATTTGTGATCCCTTGAAGTCGGCTATATGACAGTTTGCGGCGGCTCCTTTGCGCTCATATATCGCATTTTTCCGATGTCCACAAGCTTCACACTTTGTCCCGTCGAAGTGTTGCTTTTGAGCGACATACCCTTGCCACCAACAGTTAAAGGACTCGCAGTCTTCGGTAGGATGTATGATCTTCTGATGATATAAACAGAAGTTAGGGTGCATCTCTACCTCAGAGAAAGAATTTTCTTCAGAGGGCGGTAGCTTCATTCCTACTAATAAAGCTTTGGCGAACCGTTTCCTCGTCTTGAATTTGTTTTTACCCGCAGTGTATGGCTTTTGATTTGATGGGAATACCTTGGTTCTTTCTAGTATGGCCATTTCATGCTCTTGATTGGCTTTTGCTTTCAGACGAATTTCATTTAGGAAGGCATCGATCAACTTGTCTGACGGCCGCGGAATTTCTGTTTCAGGGTCCGCCCTCGTTTTCTCGGCGCAAGGAGCCTCTTTATTATCTGCCAATGAGTGAGAGATCACATGACAAGTTGCCCCCGGCGTGTTTGTCTTCTTTGGAGTATGCGGCTGTGGTGGGTTCACCTTCCAGCTTTCAGATAGCGCGAACTTGCCTTGTAGGTATTGATCCTCGATCCATCCCTTAAAGACGAAACAATTCTCAATCGGGTGACTTACCGTTTGGTGGTAAGGGCAATAATTGGGATTATTAAGATCGCCTGGCTGTGACAGACGCTTTGGACTCGGCAGATTGATGAGTCTGTTACGCACTGCCAGCTCAAACAGTCTTCTCGTTTTATTCTGAGGAAACGAGTAAGGACGTCCTAGCCTCTCTTCGAGGGATGGGCGTGGACGCACGTTGTTTTGGTGAACGACCGGCTTTGAGTTTCTTGACTGTTGCTGAGCGTTGGCGACGATGATCGCTTTTCCTTTCTCATTTCGGGGATCGGGTCTTGGAGGAGACGGTTTATGGCCCATCTGGTCTATTTGGGCTAATTTGTCGATCAAGGTCTGGAAGGTGGTCGGCCTGAAGAACATCATGAATTGCGAGATGGTCGCCTGCGGATCGAGAGTTCCGACAAACATGCCTACCGCAGGTGCCTCTTCTATGCGTTGTTCGCATTTCGACCATAGGTTCCGCCATCGTGTTGCGTATTGAACCCACATTTCGCTTGGCCTTATCCTGGCATTTATTAGTACTGTTATCGGGGTGCGTTCACTAGCACTCGCGAATCTTTGTGTAAACAGCAGCTCCATCTCCGCAAATGTTTTGACAGAGTCGTTAGGTAGCTCCGAATACCATTCAAATGCTGTTTCTGCTAAACTGCCGACGAATTGGCGAAGCAATAGTTTGTCATTGCCTCCAGTGTTGCCGCATAAGGCCCTGAATTGAGCGACATGCTGATGCGGATTCCCTGTCCCTTTATATACGTGGAATTTAGGGATCATATATCCCGGCGGGTAACTGATTTGGTCGTACCAGCTCGGATACGGTCGTCCGGTTCTAACAATTTGCCCAGCCGCTTCATTTTCCTGATGAACCCGGATCTGCTGAGCTATATATTCGTCTAGGTCAACTTTGGAGATTGCCTCCTCCTTGGCTGTTGATAGAGCTGGCGGAGGATTTGACGTTTCTCCCCTGTCGTCTTCAAGGACGATCGGAAGATCTTCAGCAGGAGGGTCCGACTGTAACATCATCCCTACCATATCTTGGAAGAGGAGCGCCATCTGTTTTATGTTAGCCGCTTGCTCTGCAGCTTCTTTGTCCCTCTTTTCGAGGACTCTGCGTAAAAAGTCAGCGTCGGTTTCTTGTTCTTGATGCTCATCCGAAGACGTTTCAGAGCTTTCTTTTGGCTCAGTGAGTGCAGCCATTGTAGTCATCATTTCCTGAAGCTTTTGTTGTTGCTCCTGGGCTTTCGTCACGGATCGGGTGAGCGGTCGGTGGCCCGTAGAAGTGCGGCTTTCCTCCTTTCCAGAAGCCATATAAACAGTGTGCACCACCATGCCCCCAGATTTGGGGCGTTTGTGTTCAGCGCTTTTATGCTTCGCCATGTTCACAGGGGCTTTTTGTGGCCTCCTTTTTTGAGTGATTGGAGTTAAGGCAGCCGTTGTAGTGGGCACCCAAGTAGCTTTTGCTTTTTGTGGTTTGACAGAGTAATCCTTCCCCTGCCGAACCTTCATCTTTTTCTGTCGTCGGAGGCAGTCTTGATCGATCACCGACTCTTGGACCTGTCGCCAGACTTTGTAAATTTTAGAGGACAGCCGTTGAGGGGGCTGCTCTAGCTTCTTCTCTGGAGTATTCTCCACGGGTGAAGGAGTTCGTTTCAACATCGCAGTAGGAGATTTTCTGCGCACCTTGTTGAGCAGTTCAAAGCTGTTCTTGGTTGGAACAGCAGCGTTGATCCTCACCGTTGGGGCTGGCGGAGTTATCTCAGAGGGGGAGTTGCCCCCAGCCTTCCTCACTCGGCGCCAGTGGCGACGTCGAGCGTGTCGTGTGGATGGAGTTGTCTCAGCCGTAGGGGTGACCTCCTCATGCCCCCTGCTTTGAGGAGAGACCGTTATTGGTGCTAGCCTGTCGAAGACTGACACCCGTTGAGAAGCAATGTCTAATCTGTCAAAGACAGACCTCTGGGTAGGGGAAGCAGCTTTGAGGACCTCGCCTGGAGCAGCAACCGGAATAGCCAGCCTTGTAAAAATTGACTTCTTGGAAGGAGGAGCCTTTCCAATAATTTTGTCCGCTTGAGCCGGGATGGCTATCCGCTTTGGGATGGCAGCTTCGGGTATCACAGGCTTATAGACGTTCTGGCCCAGTCTGTTGAAAACTGAGGTATTGAAGTTGGGCGACCCGTTGAGAGGGGCCGCGGCAGTAGCAAGCCAATCGAAGACCGACTTTTTTGGAGCTTCTTGCGATGTCATTGGGGCAATGAAGCTCATTGGTGGGAGCAGGGTCCCGAAGAATAGTCCAGCGGTGGCTTGAGTTACCTGCTCCACTGGCATTTTGAAAAGGGAGGCCGCTTGGGGCCCATAAGTCACTCCTCCAGCAAGGACGGAGCGAGAGTTGCAGTTGCAGGCAGTGCAGTTTGAAGCCATTGATCTTCTGTTTTCTGCACGGAGCAAGACACCAAATCTTAGTACTTCGAATCCACAGGCAACCACAGTAAACCGCGATTCGTTGGCGAACACGACACACGAAGTGTAGAGTGGAAAGTGGAAAAGGTCCCACCGGGCGTGCCAGAATCTGTTCCCCTCCGAACGGCGGCCGAGACATGGACGTCTTGCCTGAGATTCGGGGCAGATGCTAATTGGTGCTATCCGTCTACCTCTTCGAAGGTGCCAAGTTGATTTATGGCGCTATATATCGAAGGTTTAGACGGATGCGTCCGATGTAGCAGACTTCGTCAGATTCCCCCTCGTTTGAGGGGTTTTTGATTGTGGGGACGCTCTTCCCTGCAGGCGCAAGCCCCTGCAGTTAATTACGCTACCGCATTGCGGAAACAACTTTCTCCTTCTCCAGATGGTCACTTCGTGTCGTGTGTGTTTGTTTTATTTTTGGTTGCCCGTGGATTGTATACGGAGACTGAGTTATGTCGTCGCTCGTAGGGCGTGGACTAGTCCAAATCCGTATTATCTTAGATTTGGGTTTGGGGGTTTGGTTTGAGAATACGTTAGCCACATTTGAGGCTAAGATCAACTCAAACGTTTGTTAAGAATACGTTAGTCTAACTTGAGACTAAGATCAATTTAACGGGATCGTTTAGATCCGACAAAAGAGCATTTGGGCTCCATTGTTCCAGTTTAGAGACATAGGGGTCCATTGCATGTATGGCCGTTGGGACCCATCACCTCTCTGACGACGTTGAAGGATTACAACGACAGATGTCAGAGGAGTTCAGAGATGTACCCTTGAACCAAAGTTGCTTAGGGGATCTATAGTCCAATTTGGGACTAAAGTCTGTTTGAAGGTTTAAGGATACGTTAGCCGTATTTGAGGCTAAGATCAACTTAAACGGTTGTTAAGGATACGTTAGTCCAGTTTGGGACTAAGATCGACTTAACGGGATCGTTTAGATCCGACAAAAGAGCATTTTGGGGCTTTATTGTTCCAGTTTGGGGACATGGTGGTCCATTTCCAGTTTAGGAACATGGTGGTCCATCTCCAGTTTAGGAACATGGTGGTCCATTGCCAGTTTAGGGACATGGTGGTCAAATACCAGTTTAAGGACATAGTGGTCCATCGCCAGTTTAGGGACGTGGTGGTCCAATGGTAGTTTAAGGACATAGTGGTCCATCGCCAGTTTAGGGAAGTGGTGGTCCATTAAATGTATGGCCGTCGGGACCCATCACCTCTCTGACGATGTTGAAGGGTTAGAACGACAGATGTCAGAGGAGTTCAGAGATGTACCCTTGAGCCAGAGTTGATTAGGGGATTTATAGTCCGATTTGGGACTAGAGTCTGTTTGAAAGTTTAAGGATACGTTAGCCATTTTTGAGGCTAAGATCAACTTAAACAGGATCGTTTAGATCCGACAAAAGAGCATTTGGGGCTCTATTGCTCCAGTTTAGGGACGTGGTGGTCCATGTTCCAGTTTAGGGACGTGGTGGTCCGTCATTAGTTTAGGGACATTTCGGTCCGATATTAGTTTAAAGACGTTTCAGTCCACGAGTTTAAGGACCCCGCAGTCCATATTGATGTATGGTCGTTGGGACTCGTCACCTCTTTGACGTCGTTGAGGAATTACAACGATGGATATCAAAGGAGTTCGGAGATGTACCCTTGAACCGGATGTAGATTGGTTTAGGAGAGCCGTTTTACTCAGTTAATTTAGTTTTAAGGACTTACGGCCACGATTGGGCTAAGTCCAGTTAAAAATGTCCAATATTTTATTTGCATTTGTTTTTATTTTTATTTGGGCTTTGCCCAGAAAAGATGCAGGGCATCAATTTGTTTTGGGCTCTGCCCTTTATAAATGATGCAAAGCATCAATTTATTTGGGCTCTGCCCATTTATTGTCTTGCAATTTATTTAGGCATGTCAGGTCATTTTGATTTGGGCCTGGCCTTCTAAGTAATGCATTGCATTTGTGCAAAGCACTGTTAATTTGAGAATCTTTTAGATTCAAGAACCGATGGTTCATAAAAGAAGTGCAAAGCACTATTTGATTTAGATCTAAAAAAACAAGTTTTTCCTTGTTTTTCTTATCTCAGAGAACCAAAAGTTCATAAAAGTGCAAAGCACTATTAATTTAAGAACCTTTTAGGTTCAAGAACCGAATGTTCATAAAACAAGTGCAAGGCACTATTTGATTTAGATCTAAGAAAAAACAAGTTTTTTCTTGTTTTTCTTATCTCAGAGAACCAAAGGTTTATGAAAGTGCAAAGCACTATTAATTTAAGAACCTTTTAGGTTCAAGAACCGATGGTTCATAAAACATGTGCAAGGCACTATTTTATTTATTTATTTATTTATTTATTGTTGAAAATCCATGATCTTGTTCATAAGAGAATTTTCTCTTCTTTTAAAGGTTTTTACCTTTTTTTTTTATTCTTCAAGAGTTCTCTTTTTTTTTAGCAAGATGTTGATGATTTTGAAATGAGGTCTGGGGTCCTTTTTATAGTGCTCATAAATTAGTTAAATTTGTTAAAAAGATATTTTTCTGAGTGATTTGGGGAATTTTCCCCACCGTTGGATCTTTGATCCAAAGGCCCCTGCTTTACAGAAGAAAATCTTATTGTTTTAAAAAGAACAGAAAAGATTTTTTTAAATCTCCATTTTGTTTTTGCGCAACTCCCCCAGCGCGTGACACGTGTCGCGCAACGCAGCGCTTGCGCAACTGCGCAGACACGTGTCGCGCAACTAAATTTTTTTTATTTTTTTTTATTTTTTATTTTTTTTATTTTTTTTATTTTTTTTTTTGCACTGCGCGCTGCGCAGTGCGCGAAGTGCAAAAAAAAAAGGCGCAACTGCGCAGCGCGCACTGCGCAGTTGCGCTTTTTTTTTTTTTTAATAATTTGCTCTGATGGAGTACGCTACCTTGGGCGTTGCGCTCCTTGCGCTACTGTGTCTGATTTTGACATGTGGCGCTCTGCGTGCAGCGCAGGAGATCTGAAGCGTTATTTCATTTATTTTAACTTTTATTTTCACTTTAATTTTCAAGACAGAGTTGTGCTCTGATTGGAGAAAAACAGAAGTATTGCTTCTTTTCCTATCTTGGAATTTGAACAGAGTTTTGCTCTGATTGGGGTAAACAAGCACAATATTAGTTAATATACAAATATATCAAATATAAATATATATTAAATTATTAAATCAACACTCGATTCAATAATCTGGTTATATCATATATAACCGACTAATATCATCTATATATATATATATCACATTATTAAATCAACACTTGATTCAATAATCCGGTTATATCACATATAACCGTCTAATATTCAATACTAGTTAATATATATATATATATATATATATATATATATATATAACATTGAATCAACACTTGATTCAACAATCCGGTTATATCACATATAACCTAACCGATATCAAATATCGCGAGATTAGAATACGGTATCACATACTCGTATTTAATCAAGCTTCCGCACATATCACCATATGTGCCCTACGTCATTTCGCTTGAGATAGGAAATCTCTGTGTGGGACTCTAAAGACTCGTCAATACGCCAGCAATAGGTAATGATCACATCAGTCACCTACAAGCCGTCAGCGGTACTAGCTGGACATAATGGCTACCCAGGTATTGAACGAATAGAAGATCAACAAGCAAGCTTGTCCAAACTCCTGCAAAGCCTATAAGCAACACTTACCGTACAGTCCGGTCTCTTCGTCTGATATGTCGCATATCGAGTCTAGGGGTGGAATCGTCAAACCCCAGTAATTTGATAAGTCATGCCGATGTGTGTCTTATAATGGTTCGAAAAACTACTGATAACACTTACCAGTAAATCTCTTCAGCCCTGATCAGAGACTTGCTATTATAGCCAATCGAGTATAGCGCCTATACCGGGAGAGACGAAACCCCTCTTATTGCTCACTGCCTCCATGTGACCCGGGACTGTACCCAAAATCTACCTGTTTGCACGACTCCTTTGAGCCGTGGTAGGAAGGTAATCAAAACATAGTGGGAACCACATAAGACACTATAACGATCTCGGGTCTACAGATTAACCTGTACAAGTGTCACCAGATAACTGCTATCTGATGATAGGTATGGTACAATCTAGGAGTTCTCGGTGAGTCCTATTTGGTGTACCCATTCTATAATGAGCACATGTGTACAATCTTTGATGTCAAACACCAATAGATGTGGGATCAATTATCGCCCCATACAGGGTCATGAAACGTACATATTAGTCTACTCTGGAATATCGATGCTCTGTCTCGATATCCCCTCGACTAAGAACTGTTAAAGGACGTGCTTGCGGACTACACAAGCCCCACTAGTATGATCTACATCATAGTCCTGGTAGTCAAGCTAACATCTTAAGAGCTTTATCAACATGTATCAGAGAGACAATATAACAATACAAATATACATGTTAAGATAAAGAGCAACCAAATAGTATATTATCATGTCGAGCAAGAAAGTCCTCTATATATATGTCCAAGCATCCACTATATCATACAATAATGGTCTCTAGGGCATACATATTCCTAACAGTCCCGGCTAGCCCGGATTAGGGTAGTGGGAAAATCTCGATATTGAGCTGCGTCCGAGTTATCTTGGAAGCTTATGCCCGCCGTAAATGCGTCCAAGTGGTCTTTCGGGGCAGACTTCTCGTCGAAGAGTGCCACTTTAGGTGGCTTGTTCTTGGACGAGACGTGCTCGGCCGATAGCCTTTTTGTAAAGGGCTTAGTAAGCGAATCAGCGGAGTACTTAGCCCCTTCGCTGGACATATGGACGTCTCGTCATATGCCTTCAATTTCCTTTTCTTGGGCTTCGATCCGGTGGTGGTACCCCGAGGATTCCGTACGGTCGGAGTGGCTGCAATCCCCGCTCCGAGTCTGCGCGAGGATGCGGCTTCGATTTCGTTCTATCACATTTCTTAAATCCTCGGGCAAGGCCCTTCTTGAGTAGTCCTGACGTTCGCCGTTCACGCGGCCTTGGCAGGGGTGGGGGCGCTGGTCGCACCTGGAAGCAGGCGAACTGACCGACACCTCCTCTGAGGGAGTGAGCGTGCCGCGGGCGTCAGAGCAACGGCCTGGTCTTCCGTGAGATCAGGGTGTGGAGCTGTCCGGCACCCAGCGGTTCATGGAGTCATTCACGGCATGCGGGTCGTGGTCGCCGGATTCGGCACGCCGGCGTTCAGTGACGCTGGGATGAGCTTGAGCGAGATCGAGGGCCTAGGCGAGCCCCTCTGTTCTCCTGCAAGCGTCGTTATCCCGGGAATGGAAAACTGCGGCTTGATGGGTAGGGCCCGCCGTTTGAACGCGGACAAGCACGTCCACTATAACTGTGAGTCTGTCGATCCGAGCGGATAAGGCGCCGATGACGTTAGGAGGGGGAGTAAAACCGCTCCCGTCTCCGTTATGGGGGTGGGACGGTTCGTATTGGGATCGTCGCGGTTTTCGCTCGCAATCGGGTCGATGGCGGAAGATCAATTTTATGGGTGGAGAAGTTTCTGAAGCGTTCCCACAAATGGCGCCAACTGATGGAGGTGAAGATCTCCCTCGGATGTTGTCTTCCGTCAATCTAGCGGTGAGCGGTTTTGGACGGATGAGATTTGGTTTGAGGGTTGAGTGTGTGGATCCCAATGGGTTAATATCGATGCCGAGCTATCTGCAAAGGAAGTCCTGGGATGGGTGACCACCGTAGGACCCTCCGACGATCAAATTAGTATCGTGGAATAAGAGTAGAGTAGCGGCCTATTGGAATGAATTCGAGTTGCCTGAGTCGTCTGAAAGAGGGGTTTATATAGTGGTCGTATGGAGCGAGCCGGCGCGAGATCCTCGCCGTCAGTTACGCCCTCTCGTTACACCCGCGTTGATGGGGGGATCCGCTCATTAATGTGGGAACGTGCCCGCGTGGGACGTGGAACGTGGGGCGGCGGATATCTCTCTTTGGCGAGATACACGGAGCCGTTGCGGGTGCGTTTGGGCTCCGCGCTCTCGGTTGATCGGGGAAGCCGAGAAAGCTCAGCTTGTCAAATGGCTCGAAAACGAGCCGGAAGGCCGAGGAAGCTCGGCATGTCAGATGGCTCGGAGACGAGCAGGGAGGCTGTGAATGCTCGGTTGTAGGATTGCTCGAAGGTGAGCTGATGGCTGGTTGCTAGGCGAATACGGAAGGTATTCCGAGAAGGTCTCCGAAAGGCCGGATGCGACCTTGGAGACGAGGTGCCGAGGAACGTCTCCAATGCATCAGGCTTATTCCAGCTCTGTAGCCTCCGGAACACGTCATCCGCTATATGTCGTGATCTGGGGAATTCCCACTTGTGAGCATCATCATCCAAAAAGTCGGCGGTGATGAGTAGAAACAAGTTTTTCCTTGTAAACAACTCTTCTATCGATAGCAGGCTGAAGTTTTGATGCGAGATGATTAAGCGAATAGTTTTGTAGTGCAACTTCAATTTTGTTTTTATTAAGACTATATATATGTAATGCTTAAGTTGCATAAATTATATTTAATGGTATTATGAATAATGAAGTAGGTATCGCTTGCGAGACATGAATTATGGTAGAAAATATGTCTTTTTTCTTAATTATAGTAGTGTTAATGAATAAGTATAGACAAGTCCTTAAATTTATTCGAAAAACAATCCTCTTGCTGTTGCATGAGATGTTAAGAGCAGCATGATTATTTTTTGGTTTTTAGTTTTACTGTTGTAATTCTTTTCTTTAGCGACACGGTTTACTCCACTTATTATATCATGCTAAAAGGAAAAGTTAATCCGATTTGAAGGGGTCTGTATGTTTGTGCCAACTTAGCTGTGTATTCATATCACAGTCCAGGGATGGGTCCTCTTCTAATTTAACCCAATAGACCTACTCACCCTCTGCGTGTTCTTTTTTAAGAGGTGAATGTTCACAACCAACTTTGGTGTATCTGTACATATATTTGAAAAATGGATTGAGCAGGCAAAATTTAGATTTCTAAAGAAAAGGACCGTCCCATCTTTAAGTTTTAATCTATTGGCAATTGAATTTTTTAATTTTATTTTGATGAGAAGACACAAAATAATACACAAGTGGTGCAAGTAGTGTATGCATCCCCCACTAGATCTTGATCTCTCAAAGAGATCATTGTGGGATCAATAGAATGAACAGTGTCACCATCTCAAGGGCAGAAACGAGAAATGTGTTTTGTTTTAAAACAAAGTCTAATGACACGGAGTATGGCGGACATTTAATTATTGGAAGTGGTCCTAATTTATATACTCCAAGGATATATCCTTTCACAGATTCATTCCAGATTTCCTGCACTCATGTTGGCGAAGGCCACCTGCAAGTTGACAAGTTGCCTCTTTGCTGATGATGGGGTCCAATTCTTCAACCAATTGGATCCATGTTGACTGAAAAATAATAATATAAACATAATTAATTTGTTTGGTAACTATATGTATATAATATTTTAGCATATTAGCTTTATCAACTTATCATATATTCAATTTCTTCTAAAAAGGAAGTAAAAGAAAGTAAACATAATGCTATACCTGCAGAGTTTATTTTATTTCCAACTCAGATTTTTATCCATGTGCGATCCACCTGATATATATATGCACCTGATATATATATATATATATGAGAATAATGGAGAAAAGAGGCCATAGGAGGGGATTTCCTCCTATGGCGTGGAAAAAATACAACCTCCGCCATTTTTTCCGACGATCGGCTCCCATCATCTTCATCGTTATCATCTAAGATGTGCGTACACCAAATTTCATGTGATTCCACAACTTTTTCACCGTTGATTTAGCAATGTAAAAAGTTCTATTGTCGGTAAACCGTTAATTTTGAACCCACTAAATCAACGGTGAAAAAGTTGTGGAATCACATGAAATTTGGTGTACGCACATCTTAGATGATAACGACGATGATGATGGGTGCCGATCGTCGGAAAAAATGGCGGAGGTCGTATTTTTTCCACGCCATAGGAGGAAATCCCCTCCTATGACCTCTTTCCTCCATTAATCTCTCTCTCTCTCTCTCTCTCTCTCTCTCTCTCTCTCTCTCTCTCTATATATATATATATATATATATATATATATATATATATAGAGAGAGAGAGAGAGAGAGAGAGAGAGAGAGAATAATGGAGAAAAGAGGGCCTCCTATGGCGTCGAAAAAATACAATCTCTATCGTGTTTTCCGACGATCGGCACCCATCATCTTCATCGTTATCATCCAAGATATGAGTATGCCAAATTTCATGTGATTCTACAACTTTTTCACCGTTGATTTAGCAATATAAAAAGTTCTATTATCGGTAAACCGTTAATTTTGAACCCACTAATACAACGATGAAAAGGTTGTAGAATCACATGAAATTTGGTGTATCCATATCTTAGATGATAACGATGAAGATGATGGGTGCTGATTGTCGGAAAACACGATGGAAATCGCATTTTTTCGACTGTGGCATCCTTCCTCCATTATTCTCATATATATATATATATATATATATATATATATATATATATATAAGTCTTATTTCATAAAAACACCCATATATGATTTAGCCTAATTCCTAAAAATCTGCTTGAGCTTTTTCTTTTACCCGATAACCTCTGCAATTTAATTATGTTCCGTATTTGACCCGCTCTCGTTAACTCTAATATAAAAACATATCTATCCCTTCCCCAAAATGAATTAATACCTTTTCTTTTGAGAAACAAAAGCCTTCCCAATTTGAGAGCTATGGCATTCGCACCCAATTCCTCAAATTTTTCAAACGTTGGTGAATCTAGAGCGCAAAATTTTTTGGTTAATCAAATCCCAATCCCATACAAACTATCGTTCCATCAAACACTTGTTCTACAAACACAAAGAAAGCTCACATCTCAATTCAAACAAGCATATTATCAATTTATAAATATTTGGTTCCATAAACAAACTAAAAAAATTCATAACATAGATCCATCCAAGAATACAAGATCCATCACATAGATCTACTACAGTCATAAGAGCCTTGCATTAATGTCTATTGCACTTCAAAATCAATACAATTATATGAAAGAAGATCAAGATTACAACTGATGATGCTCAATATTGGCAATCCCCACGATCAGGAAACGTGGCGGATGGCATGTCCCAAAACTCAGAAAAAAGGGCCCACAGAGGCCGACCAGGCCACCCCTGTATTCGACCTGCCAGCACAAGCCAGCCCTCCTCGGGGCTCCCTGCAGATTGGCCTCCTCAGCCCCTCAGCTCGCCCTGAGCTGCCACGAGACCAAGTCTCCTCGGCCTTCTCGCTCGTCCCCGAGCCCACCGGCCGAGGCCGACTTCCATGGTCCTCCGACCAGCTCCACCGCTCAAAGGCGTAACCGCCGCTCCGCGAATCTCGCCATGCGCGGATTCTCCTCCAGCAACATCCCACGTTCCACGCCTTCACGATCCCCATTAATGGGCGATCCGCCCTCTACGCGGGCGTGACGTCGGGAGCGTAACTGCCGGCGAGATTCTCGCGCCTGCTACTGCATGCCTCCACCACTATATAAACCCCCATCACAGAGGGGTCAAGTAAGCCATTTTTACTCCACTTAGCCGTTACGCTGCTCGGATCTAGTACTAACTTGATCGTCGGAGGGTCCTTGGTGGTACCAAACCACCCCGGGACTTCTTTGCAGGTACTCGGCATTAAACTCCTCAAATCACCAATCTCCTCGAAACCCATTGAGACCCACACACAAAAGGGGATCACCTCCAGAATCCACCGGGAGATCGACGGAAGACAACATCTGAAGGAGAACTGAAAAGGGCCTCCATCAGTTGGCGCCGTCTGTGGGAAACGAAAAACTCCACAAAAACAAAGTTGGCCTTCCGATCTCCATCCACATGGCAAGTAATCGTCCCGAAAATCCGGATACCAGCCGCCACCTTCCCCTCAACGGAGGCACGGGTGACCTCAACCGAACGCCATCAGCCCCTACACCGGCCATCGTCTCGCGGACCCCGCCGAAGGAAACCAAGGCCATCAAGAACTATGGTCATAACGACAGGGGGCCAGTCGGGCTCCTGCGAGGCTCGGCACCCCATGCCGGCAACAGACGCCAGCGGCCGCCCGAGCAAAAAGGCTAGAGGCCACGAGCCCATCACCTTTGGCGACGGGGACCTCCACGGCATATCCGTGCCCTACAATGACCCACTGGTGATCACGGCCCGAATCCACCGGCACGAGGTCCACCGGATACTCGTTGACTTAGGCAGCTCGGCGGACATCCTCTTCCACGACTGCTTTCTACGCATGGGGCTCACCCCAGCAGACTTGAAACCGACCTCTCACGTCCTTTCGGGGTTCACCAACCACTCCATCCCGGCGCAAGGAGTGGCCACCCTGCAGTTCATAATCGGAGAGCCCGGCCGCACGCGTACGTTGCTTGTGGACTTCATCGTAGCAAAAGTCCCATCGGCCTTACAAAGCCGAGAAGCTCAACCTATACCAATGAGGTCAAAGCTAGCAAATGTGTACCCCCTTTTTTCTTCACAAAAATGATATAAAATGTTCCCTAAAAATCATGTCCATTCAAATAAAGAAACATCGGAACATCTCAAATAGAGTTCTGTCTTTACAACCCAAAGCCCTCGCTAAGAGGCGGCCGCGCAGCTTCACTGCCCGGTTATCCTTAGTGGGCTTCCTACAGCCCCTCCAACGCTAAAAACCAAAGTCCTCCTTAGAGGCAACCCAGCAGCTACCCTGCTCGATTATCCCTGGCGGGTAGCTTCCCTACCGCAACGTTAGGGATCGGAAAGTCCTCCTAGAGGCAGTCGAGCCCAACCGTCGCTCGTCTATCCCTTGCGGGTAGCTTCCCTACCGCAACGCCAGGGATCAGAAAGCCCTCCCAGAGACAGTCGAGTTCGAGGATCCCTCGCTCGGCTATCCTTCAGGACAAAAGCCATCGCTAAGAGGCACCGGACAGTAACCTTGCCCGGCCAAGGGTCCTTGGTAGGCTTCTACAGCCCATCCCGCGCCAAGGACCAAAGTCCTCCCAGAGGCAGTCGAGTCCTTGCTCGGCTATCCCTGGCTGGTAGCATCCTACCACAACCGACAGGGATCAAAGTCCTCGACAAGAAGCACTGGGCAGTAACCCTGCTCGGTCCCCTTCCTGAAGGATCAAAGCCCTCGCAAGAGGCAACCGGGCAGCTACCCTGCTCGGTCATCTTCGGCTGGTAGCTCCCTACACATGACGCCAGGGATCGAAGCCCTCGCAAGAGGCATCCGAGCGGCTACCCCACTCAGTCATCCCAGGCTGTTAGTTGCCTACCCATGGCGCCAGAGATCAAAGCCCTCGCCAAGAGGCAACCGCGTGGCTTCGCTGTCCGATCATCCTTGCCCAGTTATCCCCGGCGGGTAGCTTTCCTACCGCAACGCCTAGGATCAGAAAGTCCTCCCAAAGGCAGCCGAGTCCTTGCTCGGCTATCCCCAGATGGTAGCATCCTACCACAACCGACAGAGATCGAAGTCCTCACCACGAGACACTGGGCAGTATCCCTGCTCGGTCTCCGTCCTGAAGGATCAAAGCCCTCACAAGAGGCAACCGGGCAGCTACCCTACTCGGTCATCTTTGACCGGTAGCTCCCTACCCATGACACCAAGGATCGAAGCCCTCGCAAGAGGCAGCCGAGCGGCAACCTCGCTCGGTCATCCCGGGCTGGTAGTTGCCTACCCACAATGCCAGAAATCATAAGCCCTCGCCAAAGGGCAACGGGGTAGCATCCGTCCATCCTCGGCAACGCTTGGCAAGTGATTGAAGTCAACTCGACGAACGATCGCTGGACAGATGGCTGACCTGACATGAAAGCCCAACAGCGCAAACAGAAGATAAGTGCGGACCGATGAAACCAAAGAAGAAGTTTTATTATCAAGCGCACAGTCTTTACAATGGGTACTTCAGGCTCCCCAGCCTTACAAACTGCCCGGAGGCTTACAAAAGAGGGACGAGGAAATATCAAAAAGACCTAAGTCGCGAACCCCCTGCGCCTCGCTTCCTTCATCGCTGGGGGTTTCACCACCGGAGGTTCTGCCGCGCCTTATTTCCCCCATCGTTGTCAGCCGGAGGCCTTGCCACCGGGAGCGGGACCCGAGCACGGAGCTCGCCATCGGCGAACTCGGGAAACTGCTCCTTCACGGCATCCAGAGCTTTATTCCACGCGACGGTGGAATACTCACCGAGCTCGATGTAAAATTGCTCTGACACCTTGTAATCGGCCACGGTTTTTCTGGCCCGGACCTCAGCAGCCTGAGCCGCCAGAAGCGCCGCCTCGGCATCCCTTCTGCTGGCATCTCTCTCCTTCTCCATGGCCGCGAAGCGATCGGCCAAGTCAGCCAGCTTCCTCTCGGCAACCCGGTGAGATGCACTCAGGCGACGGCGGACGCCCTGATTCGCTGAATTAGCGAGCTCCGCAGCCTCCGCACGGGCTGCCAGGACATCGGCCCTAGCCCTCTCCAGACGCAGGTCATGCCGCAGGACCTCGACCTCCGAAAGGAATGCTTCTACTGGTCTCAGTGCGTGGAACGCTCCCTCGGCCTCCATACGAGCGGCGATGGTGCAGTGTTGAAGGACCTGACAGGAAGCGGATGAGAAACCGGGAGTCGCTCGGGCCAAAGAAAGGAAGGCCAAAATCAACGCGTGAAAGGGTTCGTACCTAGACCGCTCCCTGGGCTATGGCCTCCATTTGGGCCCTCAGGATGCCGCACGGAAGTCTTCCTCCTGCCGACTCTTCCATCTCGGCGAGCAAGCTGGCAGCGACGGAAAGCCTAGACGGAACCATAAAGACGGCATCTCCTTCCTACACGGGGATCCCTTCAGGGACCATTGACGGCGGCGCACGAGAGATTGTCCTTTTCCTTTTAAGGGGGACCCCGTCCTCGCCCTCCCCTCCGTCTCCCGTCTGGGGCTCGGATGACCGCGGGTGCCTCTGACCGCCGCCGGAAAAATCCCCAGGAGCCGCCAACGAGGCGGACGACCCTGTCGCCGGCAAAACATTCGACGCAGAACCTGGGCCAACCAGGGGCATGGCCGCGTCGCGGGCCTCCCTCTGGAATGAGCGATCCAAAGAGTGGGAACGAACCATGTATCCCAAAGAAGAAGAGCACCGAGCAGCCAAAACTTAGAAGAAATGTAAGATGAAGGAGTAGGGGTCCCGGAATGGGCCCCACCCCTATTTTATCACCACGAGCAACCTCATCCAATGACGCCCTTCGTCTCCCGCCGAAACGCCTCCTCGTGTCCAAACGGCTCAGCTTGCTCCACCTGTCGTTCCCACATTGGACCGCACCCTTTTAGGCATCGCAGGTCTACACACGTCGCGTCAGCCAACCGACGCTTGACACGTGGACCGTCGCTTTAATGGCAGATGCACGAACCGGCGCACCTTCCTTAAATGCAGAGATATCGCCCTGATTCACTAGCAGAAAAGACAGCTCACAGCCCTGGGACGCGTCCCGACGAAACCTTAGGAGGGAGCTCATCTCGGGTGGCCCGGCAGTCTACTCCTGACCCGACCCGCTAGCTGGTCGGGACAAGAGTAGGGAGCTAATGATGATGCTCAATATTGGCAATCCCTACGATCAGGACACGTGGCGGATGTCATGTCCCAGAGCTCAGAAGAAAAGGCCCACAGAGGCCGACCAGGCCACCCCTGTATCCGACCTGCCAGCATAAGCCAGCCCTCCTCGGGGCTCCCTGCAGATTGGCCTCCTCGGCCCCTCAGCTCGCCCTGAGCTGCTACGAGACCAAGTCTCCTCGGCCTTCTCGCTCGTCCCCGAGCCCCCCGGCCGAGGCCGTCTTCCTCGGTCCTTCGACCAGCTCCACCGCTCACAGGCGTAACCGCCGCTCCGCGAATCTCGCCATGCGCGGATTCTCCGCTAGCGACATCCCACGTTCCACGCCTTCACGATCCCCATTAATGGACGATCCGCTCTCTACGCGGGCGTGACGTCGGGAGCGTAACTGCCGGCGAGATTCTCTCGCCTGCTGCTGCGTGCCTCCACCACTATATAAACCCCTATCACAGAGAGGTCAAGTAAGCCATTTTTACTCCACTTAGCCGTTACGCTGCTCAGATCTAGTACTAACTTGATCGTCGGAGGGTCCTCGGTGGTACCAAACCACCCCGGAACTTCTTTACAGGTACTCGGCGTTAAACTCCTAAAATCACCAATCTCCTCAAAAGCCATTGAGACCCACACACAATAGAGGATCACCTTCAGAATCTACCGGGAGATCGACGGAAGACAACATCTGAAGGAGAACTAAAAAGGGCCTCCATCACAACCAAAATTATCAAAATACTTGCACAATGAATGGTTTTAGAGTTCTTTGAATAGAGCCATGCCTGAATTCGCCATCACTTGAGCTAAAACTACAAATCAAGAAATCCTTAAAGAAAAAAAATTGGAGATGGTTGTAATTTTAATTTGAGGAAAAAGGTAGGCAGCCATTTAATTGGTATAGAGAGCAATATTGGAAAATAAAAAAGAAAAAACAGGGTGACGTGCATTACACATGATCCATTTCCATCGATTTTTCAAAAAAAAAAAACTTGAACATAATAAAAGTATAGGGGGTTAAGAGATAACGGAATGAAAGTACATGGGGTTATCTGGTAAGGAAAAAATCTTAAATAGCTTTATAGAAATTAGATCAAACCACATGGGTGTTTTTAAGAAATAAGTCTAATAATAAACATTGAGAGGGTTATGTATAATTTTTTTCATTTCAAATTCCAAGGCGAGCGCATGCATGTTTAAAAAGGAAGTGGTTTTTCTCTCAATATATTAAATTAGTTTTTTACAAGAAAAAGGAAAGGAAATTGAAATTAGGTTTTTTAAAGATGGACATGATACGAGTTTTAGTTATAATGTAAAAATATTACAACATAAGAGTCCAAGTTTTAGGCAGCTACTCAGCACATTTCTACTAATAGTTTGAGATTAGCCGTAAGCACTTACCTACTTTTTTATGTTTAAAGGTAGGCTGCTATCATTTGAATGGCATGAGCTACACTACCCTTAAATTAAAGAATAAAGAAGTGCACCAAAGATAGTGTCGATATATTTATTTCTTTATATTGTAATTATATCTTTATACAAAACTTGCTCAAAATGATTTTCGACATACTTCAATTAATTTTTTAAAAAAACGTATATGCAAGCAAGTCACAAGAATAACATGATAGCAGCATATAACGCATTACTAATTCATGCATTTCAATGAAAATACTCATGTGATATCTATGGCCACACCTTGATTATAGATGTGTTGAAAGATATAATGAATAAAAAATAAGAACAACTTGATATCGATCCAAAATATATACAGAATGATAGTATATGCATGATCACGTAACAGATATCTTACATGGCAGTTATGTTGTTGTAGAACATGCATATTGATCAAGAACTTCATATCTTACATGATAGTTATATTGTTATACATATCTTACTTCATATAAATGAGATATTTGAGGTAACCAAGACCCATATTCCATATCAACTGGTGGAAAGGTTCAGCTCATTCGTCAATCCTTGGTGCCTTCTTAATAGATTCTTATGGATGAAATATGTCAGTTTTCCAATCCCCTTTTTTGACATCTACTCTGAAGCAATTAAATTTTGGTTTCAAAAATTTAAGATACAACTTTTCCATTTTTATACTTGCAACTGCCAAACAATGCAGTGAGCAATAGCTAAAGGGTTTCTGAGTTGCCCAACCATTAATCTAATTATTCTACTTTCTAATGGATTCCTCACCAACCTGCATTTAAACACCACAAAACTTCTAAGATTACAAAATTTACATGTTTTAACTTGAAGAAAATCATTGTGGAATCCAAGGATAACAACTTTACATTATATGCTCACATAACTGTCTACTTATTACTATATCCAAAGTCATATTTATAGGATATAGGCCAAAATCCAACCACGGAGTAAGAACATTTATACCGTGATATTGTCTCTGAGTCGCATAATTTGGCTTGTTTATATCTGTGAACATTTCCCTTTGCAAATTTGTCAATCAAAAACGTTTTTATACCATCTTTGATGGAGAAAAACATTTTTGCAGAAAAAAATAGAATTTTCCAAATATATGCCTGTTGAAGCTGTTAGTTAATACCTGGATTATTGTCTTGATATTCTCTTGCAAATGCCTGCAGGTGAACAGAGTGAGATTGCCACGTCTTGTTGGTGATAAGAGAAAATTTTGTGGCACCACACATTGATTGAGTACTCAGAAAAGGAAAGTGCCTAAGAGGTTTTGAGTAAAAGCTTGATTTATGCGGGTGCTGAGCTAGACATAAAATCCAAGTACACACAAAATACACTTTAACTTATTCTTTGATTAATCATCATATTGTTTATAATATTGGATGTAAATGGCATGCTAATTTCCCCTGTTCTGCCTCCTTTTCTTCAAACCTTCTTTAATTTTTTTTGTTTGTTTATAATATCAATGCTAATTTGTGCACAAACAGTAGAATTTTGCTTCCTAGACAAAGAATATCTCATATATTGTCTGATGTTGCAAATATTGATGTTATCAATTTAATCTTGCCTTTTTTGATGATCTGTATTTTCATAGATTTTTAACCTTAGTTGGATTTGAATAATTATTTTTCCAGTATTGGAAAATGTGTGGCATCAGATACTTTCTAATATTGACACATAACAGCGACTGTACAATGCAGAAAGGAATTTGATGCCGAGACAGATAACAAGTGGAAAGAATATCAGAAAACTCTACCGGGTCAAATGGAAGGTAGATACAGTTTCTTTCATATATTTTTATTATTCTCACCAAATTCATTGCATGAAATGATTTACTCATTAAACCCCCTTCTATATTTGATGTTTTAGCTATCCTAAGGGATTAATTGTTTCATTTAAGCTGAAGAGCATTAATAATGAAGGATGTAGAGAAAAAAATGATCCGGAAGTGATTAAATCTGATGAAGTCGCAAATTCCGAGGAAAATGTAATTAAGACCGGTGAAAAAAAAGCATCAGGACATATTAATGAAAGTGAGGGCAAATCTGCTGAAGATGTTGAAAAAAGGTTGATAACGATAATACCGTAGAGACGTATGCAAAGGCTGTTGCTGGGGATGTTAAGGCTAGTGGAGAGGAGAAGAACGATGTCTCGTCTAATGACAAGAACGTTGTTACTCGTGAAGATCATAAATCAATTTTTCAGAAGTTTGGAAATGTCAAGGCATTTTACTGCTTCATTACATATTACTTTGGTTATTATTTTAAGTTTTTGGTTTGACGTCTTCAAACATGTTAATCACTAATAGTACTAATAGTAACTGTGTTCACTTGAAAAGACCCTTTTTACATTCATCTGAGGAATACCGAAACGATCATATTCTCTAATAAAAACGATTAAAGTAATAAGAAATTGTAATAGTGGAATGTTAGCAATAAATACTCTGAATTAATAAATGCAGGATAATATAGAATTCTCTTAATATTATATTTGGAAATGTTTCTTTAGTTCTTCATGGACGGATTTGTTTAAGCAACTGCATCAATTTCTTCTTTTTTTGTTGATCAAAACGAAGGCAAACACCCAAACATTGCATTTCAACACTTTTTTGACTGTAGCTATCAAAATTCAGCAAAGAACTTAGTTATTTTGACGTGATTTTAGCAGTTTCCACAAAAGAAATATGACTTTAGTGTTTCCCTACCTATATTTAACATAATTTTAGCAATAACAATATAATTTCGGTAGTTTTCTAACTATGCTTTAACATAATTTTAACAAAATCATATAATTTTAGCATTTTCCAAACAACTTCAAGAAAAATACCTTATATATTTCATATAGAATTTATATTAAGCAGCAAAATTGAGTAAAATAAAAAGAAAAGTTAATAAATCAAGAAAGTTATAAAAGGATTAGGGTTTTCTCGCATTTAATTATTCTGATGGTTTCCCTTTTTGAAGTACATTGATTTTACAATGGGCGAGGAATCAGGATACATTTGCTTTGAAGACCCTGATGCGATGCAGCAGTCAAAGCTCGTGCAGTAGCTGTGCTTAATGAACAAGGTGGAGGTGGTCTCATCCTTAAAAATCACATTGCTACAATTGAAGCACTAAGTGCTATGCAAATCTTATATACCTCTTACATCTATTCACCAATTTGTATATCCCCATTTTCCCATGATTTTTAGTCACCCTTTGGGTTATATCAAATGCGCAGTCCAGTTAATTTCCATTATTCTGTTAGGATGCCTCAGATAAAAATCAATGTTCTTTGTATGATATATGCTCGTGAAGGTCCTAAATGCGTAAGCTATCGTTCATTCTGATTGTTTAAATATCAAGCCCTTGGAAATGAATGTTTCAGCCAGTAGTCCACTTGTTTCCACTTGGGCCCAGTATAGTTTGAAAGGCATAATTAAGTTATGCATTATTATTATTATTATTATTATTATTTTTAAAAATTGACATTGCATCAGGATTTACTGCATTTGGATGCTCAGAATGTAATATAATCGATTGATAAAAACTTATCGATTTTGTGATTGTCTGGTCTAATTCTTCGGATTCAGGTGACGCTGAAAAGGAGTACTGGAACTTACTTCGCGGGAGTCAAGACGAATACAAGGAAAATAGAGGCGGCAGCAGAGGAAGGCATGTTTCTTTCCTAATATGTTCTACAGTAAATTTCACCTGAATACCCTCAACTTTCTGCGTTTTCACTTGAATACAGTCCTCTTATAAATTACAGATAAGTATCTTGAACTTATATTGTGCATAGATATCATGATTTTTTAGGCTTTAGCAGCGTAGTAACGAAATGCATATATAATAAAGGGGATCTCGCCAAATGCAGTGCGATTCAGGATATTAATCTGTAATTTATGACACTAAGGTATTGTGTGAATCAGGCTGACAGTTCTGGGTGCTGTGAGAATCATATAATTCATTTGATATATTCCATTTGATATGATCAACTTATCATAGACATAGGCAGATAAATATTTTATTTTCTATCTCGATCATACGGTAGCTTGACATGAATGGTATGCTGTTGTATAATTGTAGGGGAAGGGGAAACAGGGGAGGACGACAGTTTGATGGCAAGAGACGTAGTGACTCTTTTGATGGAAGATCCAATAAAGTCCACTGATGGAGGTGAAGATCTCCTTCAGATGTTGTCCTCCGTCGATCTGACGGCGAGCAGTTTTGGACGGCTGAGATTTGGTAGAAGGGTTAAGTGTGTGGATCTCAATAGGATGGTATTGTAAGTCTGTGTCGCGCACGCCGCGTATCTGCGAGGAGGCGGAATTTTCAAAAACGATTTTTCGAAGCTCGCAACACGGACTTAAACTCCAGGATCGATGATAAACCCCGGCTAACAAAATACTGTGTGGGGTTTAACTACTCGGATGAAAGTTATACCCCCACGAAACCAAGTCCTTCGGGTCTTTTACTTGCTGTCCTCCTCATCATATTAGGCTCCCAAGATCGTAACGAATCGTGGCTTCCTCATCGGCTTCCTCGAGTCAAAGACGATCCACCCGAGAGTCTATAGGCCGAGCTTTAATCTCAACTCCGAGGTAACTAGGGCAAGTAGCTTGCTAGACTAGATGGCCTAGCTGATGTAGAGAGTGAAGATGGAATACTTTGTCTCTTTGAACCTTAGGTTTCTCAACTCATGAGACAATTAGGGTTTATGAGAAAGAAGTGAAGGACTTGAGAAAATGAGAATGGAGTTGTGAGCATTGAGAAAAAGCTTGGCTGCCCTTTTTAGAAAGAGTGAGTCTTATTCAATAATTGTGGAGATATTTCTCACACAAATATCTAATGAGTTCACAAATATCTTCTCGTGAGTCATAGCCATGAGTCATCAGGTAGCCATGCTAGGTTCAATGCTCAAATCCACCTTATTTCTCCACCCATTTAGTTTAATCCCTAAAAAGAAATCAAACCCTAATAGGTGTCCACTTCTAGAAGCTTTCCCGAGCTAATTACGAGAATGCCCCTCAGCTGTATATACATACCCACATCAGCATTCCGAAGAATACGAATACAAAGAGAAGAAACAAAACCATCAATACAATACTAGGATCCGGCTTAAATCAAATTCCACTAGTGTCATCCACCCGAACATCAAACGCACACAAGTGCACATACGTGATCGAAGCCCTATCGTAAAACCATACGACCTCTACATCTTTCGCCCGATGCAGGGAAACCCTCTGTGTGGGACTCTAAAGACTCGACAGTACGCTGGCAGTGGGTTTAACCACAAGCTGCGAGCGGTACTAGCTGTACGTAACGGCTACCCAGGTATCTTTCGATAAGAAGGCCGATGAGCAAACCCATCTGAACTTCTACTGAGCCTGCATGTGACAATCTCCGTACAGTCCGGTCTATTCTTCTAAGAGTATCGCATATTGGGCCTAGGGGGCGGTAATCATCAGATCCCTAATAGCGCAATAAGTCATGCCGGAGTGTAGCCCAGAACACCTTGAGAAACTACCGGAATACCTACCAGTAAATCTCACTTGCCCTGGCCAGGGAATTTATGCAATGGCTCTCCAAACACAGCACGATATCAATCCCCAATACCGGGAGAGACGAATCCTATCTAACCGCCGCTGCCTCCAAGTGTTTCGGGACTGCACCCAATTACTAGCTGTTTGCACGACTCCTTTGAGCCGTGGTAGGGTAGTAATCAAAGTACAGTAGGAACACACTCGATGCGAAGTAGCAGTGTCAAGTCGACGGACTAAACTGTACCTATGTCACCTGGGAACTACTACCCGACGATAGGTATAATACCTACCAACAGTTCCCGACGAGTCCTGTCCAGTGTACTCATAACCTAATGAGCATCTGCATACTATCTCCAGTACGACGTACTAATGGTTGTGGGACAGACCATCTTCCATGCTGGGATGAGAAGCGTGTATACTATTCTACTCCGCAGTATCGATGCCCCGTTTCGATAATCCTACGACTAGGGATCTGTATAAGGATGTGCTTGTAGATTATCCAGCCCCTACTAATGTGACTGCCATCACAACGCTGGTAATCAAGCAAAGATCCTAAGGGCTCTACTAATATGTATAAGCGATATGCTAAAAAAAACAAATGCACATATTGAAGTAGAAACAAAGCAAGTAGCATACTACTATTTTGAGCAAGACTGTCAATACAACTGTGAATATCCCAAGCTTCCATTAAGTAATATAAAAATCTGTATGATACAATAATGGCCTCTAGGGCATACATCACTAACAATCTCCCACTTGCACTGGGCCATATATAGGCGTATCGTAGACCTATCATCTCGATCAGCCTCTCGAACTGTGTCTGAGGGAGGTATGGCCTTCGTGAGTGGATCTGCAGTGTTATTCTCCATATCTACTCTCTTCACCCCGATCTCCCGGCGATCTACGATCTCCCTGATCAGGTGGTACCGCCTCAAAATGTGTCTGGACTTCTGATGGGACGTGGATTCCTTCCCTAAAGCTATAGCACCGTTGTTGTCACAATACAGAGGTATTGGATCAACAATGGTCGGAACCACCTGAAGTTCTGTGAGGAAATTCTACATCCAGACAGCTTCTTTTGCGGCATCGCAAGCAGCTATATACTCCGCTTCCATCGTCGAGTCAGCAACGGTGTCCTGCTTAGAGCTCTTCCAACAGACCGCCCTTCCATTGAGGGTAAAGACATAACCCGACATGGACTTGGAGTCATCATTGCCACTTTGGAAGCTGGAGTCAGCAAAGGCCTCGATATGAAGGTCTTTTCTGCCATACACCAAGAACATCTCCTTAGTCCTTCTGAGGTACTTGAGAATGTTCTTCACTGTTATCCAGTGCTTCTCCCCTGGGTTTGACTGATACCGGCTTACACCGCTCAATGCGTATGCTACATCTGGTCTAGTACACAACATCGCATACATTATAGAGCCTACCGTAGATGCGTAGGGTATAGTTGACATGCGAGCCCTTTCCAAATCGGTCTTTAGAGACATCTCTTTGGAAAGGATGATTCCGTGACAAGCCGGTAGATTACCGAGCTTTGAATCTTCTATACTGAATTTTTTCAATATGGTGTCGATATACCTTGACTGTGAAAGTCCAACTATCCGTTTAGATCTATCACGATAGATCTGGTCCCCAGAATGTAGGAGGCATCACCCAGGTCCTTCATGGAGAACCTCTGTGACAAGAATCCTTTGACCGACTGTAGCATAAGAATGTCATTTCCTATCAAGAGAATGTCATCCACGTACAAGACGAGGAATACCACAGTTCTCCCTACAATCTTACTATATATGCATGGTTCATCTGAATTTTTGATAAAGTCGAATTCCTTGACAGTATCATCAAAACAGATGTTCCAACTCCGCGATGCTTGCTTTAGTCCATAAATGGACTTAAGCAACTTGCACACTTTCCTGCTGCTCCTACTCTGAATGAAACCCTCTGGCTGATTCATATAGACGCACTCTTTCAAATTACCATTTAGGAAAGGCCGTCTTTACGTCTATCTGCCAAATCTCATAATCGTGGAAGGCAGCAATGGCAAGAATGATTCGAATGGATTTGAGCATAGCCACTGGAGAAAAGGTTTCATCATAGTCCAAACCAGGTCTTTGACGAAAACCCTTTGCAACAAGTCCATGTTCCCCCAATCAGAGCAAGGCTCTACTTGAATTTTGAAAATTCAAATGTTGAAGCAACGCTTCGGTTCCCGTGCGCAGCGCGCAATTTGCCACATGTCAGAAGTTGACTCGGCATCGCAACGCCCAAGGCAATGCGTCCAATCAGAGCAAGGCTCTTTAAAAAACATAAGTAACACTTAACTGCGCAAACGCACCACAGCGCGACACGTGTCTGCGCAGTTGCGCAAGCACACGGCAACGCGACACGTGTCTGCGCAGTTGCGCAAGCACAACTGCGCAAGCGCACGGCAGCGCGACACGTGTCTGCGCAGTTGCGCAAGCACAACTGCGCAAACGCACGGCGTCGCGCAGCCGTGCGCTTGCGCAGCTGCGTTTGCGCAACTGCGCAGACACGTGTCGCGCAGCCGTGCGCTTGCGCAGCTGCGTTTGCGCAAGCGCCTTACTGCGCGACACGTGTCACGCGCTGGTGAGTTGCGCAGCAACAGAATAAAAATTTAATGAAATCTTTTCTGTTCTTTCCAAAACCAGAAGATTTTCTTCTGCCTTTGGATCAAAGATCCAGCGATGGGAAAATTCCCAAAATCATTCAGAAAAGATCTTGTTAACAAATTCAACAAATTTGTGAGCACTATAAATAGGACCCCAGACCTCATTTGATCAGGAGGAAGATCAGAAAGAAAATAGAGAGAATTCTTGAAGAACTTTGGAAGAATAAAAAAAAAAGTTAAAACCTTAAAAAAAAAAAAATCTCTGAAGTACAGATCATTGATCTAAAAATCATTAATCTTCAATGAGCAAATAAAAAAAATAAATAAATAAATAAATAAAAATAATGCCTTGCACTTGTTATGAACCCTTGGTTCTCTGAGAAAAGGAAAAACAAGAGAGAAACTTGTTTTCCTTTGATCTAAAGTGCTCTGCACTTTTGTTCTTGAATCTAAAAGATTCTTGATGCTCTGCAATGTATTATTTAGAGGGCCTGGCTCAAATCAAATTGCAAAGCAATAAAAGGGCAGAGCCCTATTTGAATTAATATTCTGTTTGAGTAAAGCCCAAAATAAATAAAAATTGGACTTAACCCAATCGTGGCCATAAGTCCTTAAATCAAACTGACTGAGCAAAATGGCTCTCCTGAATCAATTCACAACCGGTCCGAAGGTACATCTCCGAACTCCTTTGACATCCATCGTTGTAATTCCTCAACGACGTCAAAGAGGTGACGGGTCCCAACGACCACACATCGCTATGGACTGCGGGGTCCTTAAACTCGTGGACCGAAACGTCCTTAAACTAATATCGGACCGAAACGTCCTTAAACTAATGATGGACCACTACGTCCTTAAACTGGCGACGGACCGAAACGTCCCTAAACTAATGATGGACCACTACGTCCTTAAACTAGCGATGGACCGAAACGTCCTTAAACTAATGATGGACCACTACGTCCTTAAACTGGCGACGGACCGAAACGTCCCTAAACTAATAATGGACCACCTCGTCCTTAAACTGGCGCAATAGAGCCCGAATGCTCTTTTGTCGGATCTAAACGGTCCCGTCTAAGTTGATCTTAGCCCCAAATACGGTTAATGTGTCCTTAGATATTTAAATAAACAATAAAACTCCAAATCAACTTTGGTTCAAGGGTACATCTCCGAACTCCTTTGACATCCCTCGTTGTAATTTCTCAACGACGTCAGAGAGGTGACGAGTCCCGATGGCCATACATTAAATTAATCACTATGTTAAGTGGATCTTAGTCTAAAACAAGACTAACGTATCCTTAACGAACGTTTAAGTTGATCTTAGCCGCAACGCGACTAATGCATCCTTAAACTGAAAACACCAAACCCAAATCTAAGTAAATACGGATTTGGACTAATCCACGTCTTACGGGCGACGGCATTACTCAGTCTCCGTATACAATCCACGGGCAACCACAAATAAAACAAACACACACGACACGAAGTGAAATTCTGGAGAAGGAGAAAGTTGTTACCGCAATGCGGTAGCGTAATTAACTGCAGGGGCTTGCGCCTGCAGGGAAGAGCGTCCCCACAATCAAAAACCCCTCACCCTGAGGGGGAATCTGACGAAGTCTGCTACATCGGCCGCATCCATCTAAACCTCCGATATACGGTGCCATAAATCAACTTGGCATCTTCGGAGAGGTAGACGGATAAAACCATATAGCATCTGCCCCGAACCACAGGCACGGACGCGAAGTCCAGGCCGCCGTTCAGAGGGGAACAGTCCAGCCTTATAGGTTTCAACCTGTCCATCTACACCAATCTTCTTTCTGAAGATCCATTTGCAGCCTATGGGTTTTACCCCTTCTGGAGCAATGTCCAAAGTCCATATTTTGTTGGTGTACATGGACTCCATTTCGGTCCGCATTGCATCCAGCCATTTTACCGAGTCGCCGCTATGAATGTGTTAGTGTATATGCCCTAGAGGCCATTACTGTATCATACTAGTTTGTATATTACTTAATGGAAGCTTGGGATATTCACCTTGTATATACAATCTTGCTCAAAATAGTAGTATGCTACTTGGTTTGTTTCTATTTCAATGTGTACATGTGTTTATTTTAGTATATCACCTATACACATTAGTGGAGCCCTTAGGATCTTTGCTTGATTACCAGCGTTGTGATGGCAGTCACACTAGTGGAGGCTGGGTAATCTATAAGCACATCCTTATGTAGGTCCCTAGTCCCAGGACTATCGAGACAGGGCATCGATACTCTGGAGTAGACTAGCGCATGCGCTTCTCATCCCAGTATGGGAGACGGTCTGTCCCACAGCCGTCGGTACGTCGTACTTGAGATAGTATGCGGGTGCTCGTTAGGTTACGAGTACACTGGACAGGACTCGTCGGGAACTGACTAGTTGGTATTATGCCTATCGTCAGTTATTAGTTCCCAGGTGACATGAGTACAGCTTAGTCCGCTGACTTGACACTGTCACTTCGCCTCGAGTGTGTTCCCACTGCACTTTAATTACTACCCTACCATGGCTCAAAGGAGTCGTGCAAACAGGTAGTAGTTGGGTGCAGTCCTGAAGCACTTGGAGGCAGTGACGGTTAGACAGGATTCGTCTCTCCCGGTATTGGGGGTTGACATCGCGCTGTGTCTAGGAGAGCCATTACACGAGTAGTCCCTGGCCAGGGAAAACGAGATATACTGGTAGGCTTCCAGTGTTATCTCAGGGTGTTTTGGGCTTCACTCCGACACGACTTGTACCGCTATTAGGGGACTGACGTTTACCGCCCCCTAGGCCCGCCATGAGATGTATCAGACGAACAGACCGGACTGTACGGAGAATGTCATATTCAGGCTCAGTAGGAGTTCAGATGGGTTTCGCCTCGTCAGTCTTCTTGTCGGCATCTACCTGGGGATCGTTACGCACAGCTAGTGCCACTTGCAGTCTGTGGTTAAACCCACTGCCAGCGTAGTGTCGAGTCTTTAGAGTCCCACACAGAAAGCTATTCGCCTTTAGGAATAAGAGTAGAGGTCGCATGGTTTTGCGACAGGTCGCATGGTTTTGCGACAGGGTTTGGTCACATCCGTGCACTTGTGCACGTACAGTGTCCGGACAGTTCACACTAGCGGGCTTTGGTTTAAGCCAGATCCTAGTGTACCTTTTGGGATTGGTTTTATCCAGTATGCATCCGTGTTCCTCAGAACGCGGATGCGGGTGTGTATGCACAGTTGACGGAGAGACAGAAGCAGAGGATTCTCATTAGGGTTGTTGACCATTGACCGTTGACTGTTGGCTTTTTGCTCAACCCTAATGAGAATATGATATGTAATTAACAATTATATTAATTAAGTATTATGGTGACATGGTTGTTGTGGGATTGACTTTGTTGACTTGTTGACTTTGTTGACCGGTTGACTAGGCTTGACTAGTTGACCATCATGATAACAATAGCTATCATTTCATGGCAAAGACTTTTTCTTGCTTGTTCTCTTGTGCAAAATGAGTGCATGAAATGATATGGCTATTGTTGCTTAAACCATCACATAATACTTGATTGCTATGATGTGTTATGATGGTTATGGATTATGAGAGCCAAATGAGAAAAGTCCTCTCTCATTCTTTCATGCTCAGTCTCTCTCTTGTTCTTGAGCTCTCATCTTCCTCCTCTTGCTCTCCCTCTCTTGAGTCTATGGTTCACTTGTCTTATGAGTTGAGAATCAAGAACCATAGATAAAATCCGAACAAAACTCTTCTCTACTCACTCTAGTTCACAAGGTTTAGCAAACCGAGTGAACTAGTTTCTTCAAAGTTCGAAGAAGGAGCCGAAGGTAGAAGCTTTCAGGTGGATCAATCTTCGGCGCAAGGAGACGAAGGGGAGAAGCCGATTCGGACAACCATCGAGGCTTGAAGACGAAGGAGTTCAAGACAAGAAATGTATAACCCCCTAACCGAGTAGTTAACGACTCCTAGTTAGGTTGTTAGTTAGATGTTTAACAAAGATCCGGATTTTAAGTCCATGTTACCACCTCTAAGAAAATTGTTTTTCATCAAATTCTGCATGCCCGAAAGTACCGGGAGAGGTAGCATGCACTTACAGTGGTATCAGAGCCTAGTTAAACTCTATCTAACATGTTAGCAAAGTAGCTAGAAGATCGATCAAAGAAAAAGTCCCGAAATGAACTCCGTTTTCAAACTTTCTGTCGATTTTCAAAGTGCTGCAAAAATTATTTGAGATACAGCAAAAATCGACTCAGGGTTTTTAGAGTATACTGTAGAAAAATGGTCTCATGATCTCATTAAAGCGCCGCGGTAATGCGGCAATAGCTTGCTATTGCCGCGGTTCCGCGGCCGTCTTGGCTCCTCTCTGTGTTTTCTTTACTACAGTATGCTTATAGGGGTATTTTAGGAATTTTGGTATATGTATTTTCAGCCCAGATTTTCCAGAACGAAAATTTTGTGTTTGGGGCCTAAAAATCCGTATTTTTGATCGAACTTCTAAAGACTTTAGCTGACGGGTTTTCTTGTAATGTGATATTTGTATTGAACGTCTGCTAATCGCTATATGTCGATTAGTGGGGGTTATACGAATCTGTGATCTATAATGTTGCTGGAATGTGTATATGAATCCGTTGGATTGTCGCGGGTGAAAAGCCGGGGGGTTGTGAGACGAGAGTTTTTCTTTTCTTTCAATTCATGTAAATTTGTAAATTGATGTAATATTATTTGTATGACCGCACAACCGGGTCGGGGTTGTAGCCGTCATTGTATAATTTCTTTTTACTGTTTTTGCTCCTAGGATAGACCCATGGAGGGGGTGCACAAACTACCGGGTATCTCGAAGTGCCGAGTGGCCTACTCACTGTGTTAAGGGAGGTTGCTCCACTTCGGGTACTTGGCGGGTAGTTTGCCGCACCCGTAGGTGTCTTGGGTAGGGTATTGGCTATTCACCACGACCGTGTAATCTGCTTTTCGTTACAGGCTCGTACGAATTGCGGATTCCTAGTATATCCAATGTATTCATCTGTGATCTGAAATGGCTATCATTGCATTATATATCTATATATGATATTATTTAGGCGTTGCTTATGTTTTACAGCCGCGCTAGCCCAGCCCCCGCTCTGTCGTTAGTTAAGTAACCTAACGGGTAATGACGGGGCCCAGTGGCGAATGCGAATGGCACCAGCGTACGTCATATTTTGGTTGTTTTCTGCAATGGTAGGATTAAATGATGGGACGCATTAAAAGAACTAATGCAAGAATATCACGCATTAAAAGAACTAATGCAAGAAAATAAACCAAGTAAAAGTCGTTGGAACACTTTCGAAAAACCACTCGGTTCTTTTCAAAACTAACTTTTAAATACGGAGCTTGAGCCACTCCTTTTAAAAGCTATCTCGTTCCATCGACGATATCAAGTTCACTACGTTCACGGTTTCGCCAAAACCATTCGTAACCCTCCGTCGTTTCACATGAATAGTCAATAGTATTCAAGCTATGTATGTTGGCCAAAGTCAAGACATAGTGATTGGTAGCTATTGGGTGTTCATGTGTAGTATAGATAGATGCGTTGGTTTGGGACAGCCGTACTGCCATTTTGGCCTACGTCAAGGGTAGGTACGGGTGGGTTCAAATCAACCTGGATAATGATGGGTAGAACTTGACATGTGACTTATGATATTTTGACCTCACGCCAAGGTCATAAGAGCATGGGGCAAAAATCCACATCGGGAGTTTCATAAGTACTGGAACTTGCTAGATTTGCATACCATTTGGAGTGTGATGATTCTGGTAGGATTCCTTCAGTTTCGTCACGCGATGATATTTGGATCCTGATCCTACTGTGAGTATATGCTACTCCTCGGGAAATTTTTCACTAAACGATCAATGCTATAAACCTAGTAGGTGCCTAGAAAGGTGTTAGCGGGGCTACGCCCCCAGGGAAAAGAGGTTCTTGAATTAAGGAACTTCGCGAAAGCGTTGGAAAACCTCTGGCTGAACGGTTAAGCAAGTATTGTGCGGTGAGATTGATCCCGACTAATTCTTCCTTTATGGTTTGAGGAGGGATTAGAGAAATAGTGGGAGCCATCCTGTTTAGACAAACTAAAAACTACTCTAAACTTGCAAGAGCATCATGCTGAGTGTTTCTTTTCTCTCTCCTAATTGCAGCGACCAATCGACATGACTGGACTTAAGTTATTACTAGATAAAAACATACTGACAGGGCCAAACCACAAAGATTGGCTCAGGAATGTCAAGATGGCAATCACTTACGACAAGCTGGGGTATCTTCTTACCACCAAAGCTCCCCCTGTCCCTGGTCCCACTTCCAGCGTCGCGGATAAGGAAATCCGTAAGACTTGGGAGATTGATAGCGCGAAGGCCAAGTGCCTCGTGCTTGCCTCTATAGACAATGAACATCAGAAGAGGCACGAGAATATGGACCTGGAATCCATATTTCTTCATACAAAAGAACTGTATGGAGAGCAGTCTCGTATCGTAAGATACGAAGCGTCGAAGAAGTTATTTTTGGCAAGGTTGGCCATCGGATCATCAGTAGCAGAACACGTGCTTAAGATGATCGGCTACATTGAGGAGCTCGCGGACCTAGGGACCACATTGGAGAGTGAGCTCTATACGGACTTGATTCTCCAGTCCCTTCCTTCCACTTACGCCCAGTTTATACTGAACTTCAACTTACAAGAAAAAGAAGTTGAACTTTCAGAGCTCCTCAACATGCTGAGGAGCGCAGAGGGCACCCTACAGAAAGGTAGGGAAACATCCACTTTGTTTGTAGGAGGATCTTCTTCTTCTAGGTCCAAGGCGAAAGCCAAGGGAAAGAAGAAGAAAGCCCCCGCCAAACCAAGGGGCGGTGTTAGTAAAGTGGATACGAAGGGAAAGGCAAAAGCAACAAAGAAAGCGGGGAAGCTTGTGGATAAGGAAGAATGCTTCTATTGTCATAAGAAAGGACACTGGAAGAATGATTGCAGGGCTTGGAAGGCCAGAACACAGGAATTGAAGCAGGTTGCAGCTTCAGCTTCAGGTGTGTATGTTATTGAAAACTGTCTTTCAATAAACTCTACTTCCTGGGTATTGGATACCGGATCAGGATCTCATATATGTAATTCTTTACAGGCGTTGAGAAACCGTAGGGTTTTGAAGGCAGGTGACATGACCCTCAGAGTTGCGAACGGAGCTAGCATGGATGCTAAAGCCGTGTGGGACTATCACCTGGGAATGTTAGATGGACATGTTTTGGTTTTGCGTAATTGCTTTTTTGTACCCAACGCAACTTGTAATATCATTTCTGTATCTTTGGTTTCTAAAGAAGGTTATGAATTTGCGTTTGTAAGCAATGTTGTAAACATTCACCTTAATCAAGTTCTGATTGGGTCAGGTACATTGAGCAATGGTATATACGTATTAAACCAACCACAGATTTTCAATGTCCAGAATACACACAAAAGAAAGTCTCCAGAAATCAATCAGGCTTTCTTATGGCATTGTAGACTGGGTCACATCAATGAGAGAAGGTTGACTAAGTTACATACAGAAGGATATTTGAATCCGTTCGAATATCAATCGTATGCCACTTGTCAATCCTGTCTCAAAGGAAAGATGACAAAGACTCCGTTCACTGGACACGGAGTAAGAGCGAGCGAGCTCTTGGGACTCGTACACAGTGACGTGTGCGGTCCAATGTCTACACATGCGCGAAGCGGCTTTTCTTACTTCATTACTTTTACGGATGATTTTTCAAGATTCGGACATGTCTTCTTAATGAAACATAAGTCCGAAGCCTTTGAAAAGTTCCAGGAATATAAGAATGAAGTAGAAAAACAAACCGGCAAAAGTATCAAGATTCTAAGATCGGATCGAGGTGGAGAATACTTAAGTGCCGAATTCCTGAATTACTTAAAAGAGAATGGAATTCTCTCTCAGCTTACTCCTCCATACACTCCGCAACACAACGGTGTATCGAAGAGACGGAACCGCACCCTATTGGATATGGTACGGTCCATGATGAGTAATGCTGAGTTACCGCGATCATTCTGGGGATATGCGCTAGAATCAGCTGCATACCTTTTGAACCGAGTTCCCACTAAGACTGTGCCTACCACACCATATGAGTTATGGAGTGGGAAGAAACCCTATCTTCAATATCTGAAGATCTGGGGATGTCCAGCTTTTGTCAAAAAGCAGCATGCGGACAAACTCGAGGCACGCTCGGTACTGTGCAAGTTTGTGGGATACCCAAAGAACACCAGGGGGTATCTTTTCTACTACGCAGAGGAACAAAAAGTCCTTGTTTCTCGTAATGCCCACTTTCTAGAACACCAGTTCTTGGAAAAAGAAATTAGTGGGAGCGCAGTAGAACTGGAAGAAATTCCAGAACCACAGACTATTACTGAAAGCTTAGTAGAACCAGAGGGTTCAGAAGAACAGGACATTCCTACGCCGCTCCGCAGGAGTAGTAGGCAGTCTCATCCGCCCGAGAGATACTACGGTTTTCTCATAGACGGGGATAGAGAGGATTGCATCATAGATTATGATGAGCCCACTAGCTTCCAGCAGGCCGTTCAGAGCGTTGACTCGGTAAAATGGCTGGATGCAATGCGGACCGAAATGGAGTCCATGTACACCAACAAAGTATGGACGTTGGACATTGCTCCAGATGGGGTAAAACCCGTAGGATGCAAGTGGATCTTCAAAAGGAAGATTGGTGTAGATGGACAGGTTGAGACCTATAAAGCTAGACTTGTAGCAAACGGTTTTCGTCAAAGACCTGGTTTGGACTGTAATACCCAGCTTCTTATTATACCAAATCCGTATTTTGTATTCTTGAATTTTATTTATGTTATTTAATTTTATTTCTTCCCATTTATACAACCCATTTTTCCGGCCCAACTAATTAAACCAAAACTATTCTTTTCCATATCCCCTAAGCCCCAGCCCAATTTCCTTAACAAAATTTAAACCCAAACCCTATTATATTTCTTCAACAAATTTCCCTTAGCCAACACCAGTTTCTTTTAACAGAACCCCAATTCCCATTCCTTGTTTAAGTTCATTTTTCTTTTAAACCCATTGCCCTTTCAAATTTTTCCCTACTGGCCCGACCTGAGCCCATGCACTCTTTTTTTCTCCTCAAACTTTTCCCTATTTTTGTTCTCAAGCCCAGCACAAAATTTTTCCAGCCCGTTCCCATTTTTCCTATTAATTCCTTTATTTTTTCTTGGCCCGGCCTGCTCCTCTTTCTCTCAACAAATTCTTTTTCTTTTTTCTTATTTCTTCCGGCCTGGCCCAATTTCCCCCAGCACCCAATCCGCTTCGCCGCGAGCCGTACCCGCTTCCTCAGCGACCCGACCCGCTCCTATTCATTCATCCCTTTCAAAATCTCCAACGGCACCTTCCCCCTCGTGCGCGCGCGACCCGCCTCCTCCGCCGTCGCCCACGCCCACGATCGCGAGCCGTTACCTCCAACGACACGCGCGTTTTCCCTTCCCTACGACCCACTCGCCCCCTCCCTCGTTCTTCTCTTCTTCACCCTGCACCCGTCATCGGCCAACCCACTTCACTCGCCTCGCCGCCACCGACGACGTCGACGACTGCAAACTACCCGAGCACCCAATAAACCCATCCACCACCGCCGACCCCCTCGTTCCCTCGTCGTCACCACCACCTATATCTCCCTCTCCATTCCCGAGCTCCCCACACTCCCCCGACATCCGATCACTTCCTCCCTCTCCCTCGCTCTTCCCCTCTCCCTGCAGTTTTCCCCTCTCTCTCAATTTCTCCTTCTCTCTCTCTATGTCTCTCCCCTCTCTCTAGCTCCCTCAGTCTCCCTATCTCTCTCACTCGCTCTGTCTCTCTCTCTCTCTCAGTCCCCATTCTCTCTCTCTCTCCCTCACTGTCTCTCTCACTCTCTCTCTCACTTTCTCTCTCTCTGTCTCTCTCTATTCTCCCCCTCACTCTCCATACATCTCACTACTCTTTCACTCCCTCAGTTCTCCCTCTCTCCCAGTCTCCTCTCTCTCTCAATCTCTCAATCTCTCTCATTCTCTGTTCCTCTCTCTCTCTCTCTCTCTTTCTCTCTCTCACTCTTTATTTCTCTGTTCTCTCTCATCTTGATCCTACACCTCTCTGCAACTCCGGCCATCGATTGGGATCGTTGCTGTCGTCCGAAGCTGCCCCGTCTCCACCTCCGAGCCAAGCTCCATCGAGTCGAGCCCCACGACACAAGCCTAAGCCTAGCTAAACCTCGTCGTGGCCTTGTTAGTCACCACCGTGCCGTTATCACTGCCGAGCATCGTTAAGACGTTCCCAGGCAAGTATTCTACTTGCTTACATGCTATTTAACTAAGTTACAAATGTTAAATATATGGATTATAATGTTACAAGTTTAAAACTATTATGTGCCGTAACTGTTCGATACTTATTCGCTTAGGAAAATATTATCAAATTTGACGGAACTCGATGGTGTAGGTTGGCCCGTAGGGCTGTGAACATTGTGTATGAATTTTGTTGGATAATTTGATCATTTACGACTAAAACAACTGCCCCCAAGTTTAACCGTAAAACTGTAATTCTGTTGCACTTGAAAACCGTTAAATTCACCATAAATCATATACATATTAGAATGGTGCGTTCGAGGGCTCAAATCGAAGCTAACTCGACGAACTTTAACCCTATACCAGTTTCCAGACATTTCTATATTTAAACTGTGACGATATTCGGATCGGAGTGCGACTCTGGACTGCAGTCCAGAGCGACTTCAGTCGTGTTTGCTGTTCCGTAATGGATACCATAGGATTTTCCTTAACTCATAGGTTGCGGACCTCCGCTGGTTATTGTAGGTAACTCTGTTAGCTAGACAACACAATTAGTTTCATCCTGTTTCGTTATCATTTACTATTTAATCTGTAATTTAGAAGATCGGGACACATAACAGTCCCAGCAGAATCAGAATTGACATGTTGATATTAAACAGATTATAACTCCTAACGTACAGACGCGATTGAAGATCCGTTTGTTGCGTTGAAAACTTTACTGAAAACCCTAGAATTCATCCAACTGTAGTGTCGCTAAATTATGATCCCAACTGGGATTAAAATGCGTTACGAAATGGATTCCTGATTCTGAAACCGGATTTCCAGCCGCGTGCGCTTAAAATGAAACAGTTATAACTAATGATCCTGAAACCCGATTGACTTGAAACAAAATTCTATGGATGGGTAACTGAACATACTAATTACTACCTGTTTATTGTTTCGCTAAATTATATACGTACGTTTCCTGATAAATCGTGCAAGTGATAGACTATTGTTTTTATGACACCTTAATTGTGCTTTTTATACTGTTCATGCATCATGTCATACCTGTATCATTGTAGTGATAACCTAGTGATATCGTGCATTCATCCAGTGTTAGATTTTAGTGATGATTGTGGCAAGTACGTCAGTATTCGTGTATTCGTGATTAAGTGAAAGTGATACGTACTTGTACACAATCAGTGACCTATTATTCTATTGCATTGTCGACGTCTGTGGGATGCGTGTATGTGTGACTATAAGTGGTATGGGACACTTATGGAAGCGCTTGCACGGGTGTCACAGATAAGGCATCCGACACTGCCATTTATCTTAGGTATTGGTCGGGACGTGCTTGATGGGGGTCCTGCCTCCAGTTCTCGCGCAGACTTGTCACGGATCGATTAGTATTTAGGGTGATGGTTAGCGTTTGATGTAGACCACGGGGTGTGGGGTAGTTTAAGTGTGAGTTCAACAGAATCTCGGGAGTCCCATGCCGGCTTATATATTTAGGGAGTTATATGGAGATTTACAGGGTACGTGATATATACACCGTGATATTCTTGTTACATGTTGGGTCCGTGGTCCCTTGCCCTTGGGTTCTACCCTTGGGTGGAGGACACTCACGAGTGGTTGACTCTCACACTTAGACTGACGATAGACTTAGTGACCTGTACAGTGAGACCTAGAGACTGATAGGGATACTGGCATTTTATTCATGATATACTGAGTGGCATACGTGACATATCGTTATACTGATTTACTGTTCCGCTGCATTGATTACTGCACATCCATATCCATGCTGTCATTGATTTACTGTTATTCATTTCCATTATCACTGTTAGTACTATCACTTGATTTTATATATATATTGTTGCTATTGTGTCGCTCTGACGACCTGAGTATGCATGCTCAGTGTGAGGAGAAGATTTGGCTTGGATCAGAACTAGACGTGCATCACAGACGTTCTGGCTTGCTACTCCGAGTTACTTTCGTTTGTTCCACTTCAGGTCAGTTTATATTATTGTACCTTTCAGTTACTGCATTTCTCATTACCTGCGCATCGTTTACTGTTTACCATGATAAACTAGAAGCCGAAGTGTGACTACGGCAGGACGTTTCCTTGACCGTAGGAGCATGGCTGGCCTTGTCTATCCCTCGTATTCCGTATTTTGGGAAGCGGAGCGTGACATGGTTTAGTTGGTATCAGAGACATGTTTTGCATCGATTGGGATTGCAGTTTTCCGTGTAGAGTTTGGCAATCTAAGACATCACTCGGTCTAGATTGTAAACTTGTCATTCTTGATCCATATTCATATCGCGTGTTCAGCTATCCATTCACTATGGTTTCGGGTGACTTGACAAGGGTACGTGGTGGAAATTGCACCACCGTACTCTATTCAAGTAACTTAAAGTGATACAGTTGATTCCCCACTTGTAATGATATTCATCATTTCTGATATTCTTGAATCCTTGTTCTATCCATATCATATTTTGATTCATTTAGCGTGTGACTTATATCATTCTCAGATTTGTTGTCCCAGGATCATGTCTTCCAACAACTCTTCATCTGTTTCCGCTCCCCAGAATCGGACCGTTGAGATTCTGAGTGCACTGAGAGGTCTAAAGGAAGCCCAGGAGCGAACAAACGACTTGTTGGCTGAAGGACTGAGAAGACAGGTGAATCAGGCACCAGCAGGAGTCTCCTATCATAAATGGATCCCTATTGGACGAGGAAAGGAGAAGAAGATGAAGCGTCAACAGAAGCATCAGAAGAACCCTTGCTGTGGATATTGTAAGAGACCAGGACATCTTCAGAAGGATTGTCGCCGTGCCCAAGGGAAATGTCTGATATGCGGTTCCGACAAACATCTCATCAACGGTTGTCCAGAAAGGAAAGAACTACAAGGAGGAAACTTGTCCACACTCCCCACTTCTACCAAGTGAGGATCATTGCGTAGTTTAAACTTTGACCATAAGGCGAACCTAACGCAAGATTCAACTCGCGTAACGAAGATGCAGCGTTCTGGCAGTCAAAGAAGAATTATATGTTTTTCAATTTCAGTATTATGTTGTCATCCCCTTATAAACAATTCTTTCCATTTAAACCTTTGTATCCGTTGAACTTTTAGTTGAATGAAATAAAATTTGAATCATAATATATGTATCACTCTCATGCTTTCTCTATGTCAAATTCTATTCATTATCACGGTATTTTCATTCTGATCTTTCGGTTCCTGCAACCGCATATTTTCCTATATTTCGTACCCTGAGCTTTCCTTGATATAATCCACTGTCTAATCATGACTTCTCTTTTCAGGCCATGGCCCACCCTGGAGCAGCGCCGCATCTAGACGAGGATGCACAGTCATGCGTCTCCTTAGATCATACACTGACGAGTTCCGATGATGAGGTCAATGGTCCCCAGGTCAACTTCGAAAACAATGATTCAGAGGACGAAGGAGCAGCCGCCCCAGAGTTTGGCATGATAGCTGATTTTGACGGAGAAGAAGTAGATCCTGAAGAGAACCTGTTAGAGGAAGACCCCGAGGAAGAACCGATAGCAGAAAATCCAGTTGAGGAAAATCCCGTAGAAGGAAATCCAGAAGGAGAGAATCACATGGAATCGGACCTCGATGAAGAAGCTCCATCCGAGGAAGAAGGACCAGGAGATCAAGACCCTGCTGTGGAAGAACTTCCAGTGGTATTGCCTGCGAGGCGATATGGCAATGGACGCCCCTACCTGAGCGCGCGAGCCTACCGCAACCTGCTGAATCTCTACAACCGCGACTGATGGGATTTCTTTTGATGTTGTCTTTCTGACAAATAAAATTTGTGTATAGTTTAGGGCCACTTATCGTCCTTGAGAATGTCTTGTTTCAAATTTTCTTGAATGAAATAAATCTTCTGAATTCGTAAACTTTTGATTATTGGTTCGATTGGTACTTGTTTATTGCCCTTATCCATTTATTTTCTGCCGAGTTCCATGACTGTCCACCCCTACTCATTGTGTAGTTTTCACTCTTGTTTCGATTGGAAAGTGCCACACTCCGATCCTTGGAATGAGCCACCATTCATACTTCGTCTGTACTCTGTTTGAGATCCTTCTGGGAGCAGGACCTTCCTTACGAATTATCGAGTTCATTAGCTTTTCAAATTCCTGATTCATACGATGTACCGAAAGTTATCCTCCCCATACTGTTTCCCTTGTAGCCCTTTGTGGCTCACCTCTACTTTTGTGTTGACCCGATCCCAATTTCCTTGATCTTCAGCCTAAAGCCGTCATCCTTCGACCTTTTGTATCAGCCACATCCCATTGTATTCTCTACCCTACCTAAACTTGGACACACTTATGCTTTTCCGTGTTACCCCGACTATATTTAGGGGCACTATTATTTTAAAATATAGTTTTAGTATTTTGCATTTGTCAAAAGTACGTGTTATTGATTACCCCGTTTTACGTATTTTTAAGTGCATTATTATTATTCTTTTTAGTAGCGCAACCTTGAACTGCGTATATTTTGTTACATGTTTCTTATTTTCACTATATGAGTTTCTAAGCTATTTTGAAACTATTTGACCGATGCATTATCCTAAAATGTTTTAACCTACCGACTAGATTTCCACTACTTTATTCTTGTTATTTTATTTTCAGGTTTTTGTGCCAATGTTTATTATTACCAATGTTTGTGCCTTATACTATTTATTTCTGACGTACTACTTTTGACGTACTTGCATATGCATATATCGGAGTTTCGATCTTATTGAGTACGCCTCGAATGATGTTGTCATATTGTTGTTATTTATATTTCCGTATATTTGTGACTACCCTTATAGTTGTTCCTATTTTATACCTACTTAAATCTATATTTTGTATGTTATTCTTACGTATTTTATATTACCGAAATTTCTTCGTCCACTCATTTCTAGTAAATCTTTATGTGTTAAATTGCAAAATAATAGCTTTCGCATATGGTTGTATTACTTATAGTTTATTTTAAATTTCGAGGACGAAATTTTTGTAAGGGTGGTATGATGTAATACCCAGCTTCTTATTATACCAAATCCGTATTTTGTATTCTTGAATTTTATTTATGTTATTTAATTTTATTTCTTCCCATTTATACAACCCATTTTTCCGGCCCAACTAATTAAACCCAAACTATTCTTTTCCATATCCCCTAAGCCCCAGCCCAATTTCCTTAACAAAATTTAAACCCAAACCCTATTATATTTCTTCAACAAATTTCCCTTAGCCAACACCAGTTTCTTTTAACAGAACCCCAATTCCCATTCCTTGTTTAAGTTCAATTTTCTTTTAAACCCATTGCCCTTTCAAATTTTTCCCCACTGGCCTGACCTGAGCCCATGCACTCTTTTTTTCTCCTCAAACTTTTCCCTATTTTTGTTCTCAAGCCCAGCACAAAATTTTTCCAGCCCGTTCCCATTTTTCCTATTAATTCCTTTATTTTTTCTTGGCCCGGCCTGCTCCTCTTTCTCTCAACAAATTCTTTTTCCTTTTTCTTATTTCTTCCGGCCTGGCCCAATTTCCCCCAGCACCCAATCCGCTTCGCCGCGAGCCGTACCCGCTTCCTCAGCGACCCGACCCGCTCCTATTCATTCATCCCCTTCAAAATCTCCAACGGCTCCTTCCCCCTCGTGCGCGCGCGACCCGCCTCCTCCGCCGTCGCCCATGCCCACGATCGCGAGCCGTTACCTCCAACGACGCGCGCGTTTTCCCTTCCCTACGACCCACTCGCCCCCTCCCTCGTTCTTCTCTTCTTCACCCTGCACCCGTCATCGGCCAACCCACTTCACTCGCCTCGCCGCCGCCGACGACGTCGACGACTGCAAACTACCCGAGCACCCAATAAACCCATCCACCACCGCCGACCCCCTCGTTCCCTCGTCGTCACCACCACCTACATCTCCCTCTCCATTCCCGAGCTCCCCACACTCCCCCGACCTCCGATCACTTCCTCCCTCTCCCTCGCTCTTCCCCTCTCCCTGCAGTTTTCCCCTCTCTCTCAATTTCTCCTTCTCTCTCTCTATGTCTCTCCCCTCTCTCTAGCTCCCTCAGTCTCCCTATCTCTCTCACTCGCTCTGTCTCTCTCTCTCTCTCAGTCCCCATTCTCTCTCTCTCTCCCTCACTGTCTCTCTCACTTTCTCTCTCTCTGTCTCTCTCTATTCTCCCCCTCACTCTCCATACATCTCACTACTCTCTCACTCCCTCAGTTCTCCCTCTCTCCCAGTCTCCTCTCTCTCTCAATCTCTCAATCTCTCTCATTCTCTGTTCCTCTCTCTCTCTCTCTCTCTTTCTCTCTCTCACTCTTTATTTCTCTGTTCTCTCTCATCTTGATCCTACACCTCTCTGCAACTCCGGCCATCGATTGGGATCGTTGCTGTCTTCCGAAGCTGCCCCGTCTCCACCTCCGAGCCAAGCTCCATCGAGTCGAGCCCCACGACACAAGCCTAAGCCTAGCTAAACCTCGTCGTGGCCTTGTTAGTCACCACCGTGCCGTTATCACTGCCGAGTATCGTTAAGACGTTCCCAGACAAGTATTCTACTTGCTTACATGCTATTTACCTAAGTTACAAATGTTAAATATATGGATTATAATGTTACAAGTTTAAAACTATTATGTGCCGTAACTGTTCGATGCTTGTTCCCTTAGGAAAATATTATCAAATTTGACGGAACTCGATGGTGTAGGTTGGCCCGTAGGGCTGTGAACATTGTGTATGAATTTTGTTGGATAATTTGATCATTTACGACTAAAATAACTGCCCCCAAGTTTAACCGTAAAACTGTAATTCTGTTGCACTTGAAAACCGTTAAATTCACCATAAATCATATACATATTAGAATGGTCCGTTCGAGGGCTCAAATCGAAGCTAACTCGACGAACTTTAACCCTATACCAGTTTCCAGACATTTCTGTATTTAAACTGTGACGATATTCGGATCGGAGTGCGACTCTGGACTGCAGTCCAGAGCGACTTCAGTCGTGTTTGCTGTTCCGTAATGGATACCATAGGATTTTCCTTAACTCATAGGTTGCGGAACTCCGCTTCTTATTGTAGGTAACTCTGTTAGCTAGACAACACAATTAGTTTCATCCTGTTTCGTTATCATTTACTATTTAATCTGTAATTTAGAAGATCGGGACACATAACAGTCCCAGCAGAATCAGAATTGACATGTTGATATTAAACAGAATATAACTCCTAACATACAGACGCGATTGAAGATCCGTTTGTTGTGTTGAAAACTTTACTGAAAACCCTAGAATTCATCCAACTGTATCGTCGCTAAATTATGATCTCAACTGGGATTAAAATGCGTTACGAAATGGATTCCTGATTCTGAAACCGGATTTCCAGCCGCGTGCGCTTAAAATGAAACAGTTATAACTAATGATCCTGAAACCCGATTGACTTGAAACAAAATTCTATGGATGGGTAACTGAACATACTAATTACTACCTGTTTATTGTTTCGCTAAATTATATACGTACGTTTCCTGATAAATCGTGCAAGTGATAGACTATTGTTTTTATGACACCTTAATTGTGCTTCTTATACTGTTCATGCATCATGTCATACCTGTATCATTGTAGTGATAACCTAGTGATATCGTGCATTCATCCAGTGTTAGATTTTAGTGATGATTGTGGCAAGTACGTCAGTATTCGTGTATTCGTGATTAAGTGAAAGTGATACGTACTTGTACACAATCAGTGACCTATTATTCTATTGCATTGTCGACGTCTGTGGGATGCGTGTATGTGTGACTATAAGTGGTATGGGACACTTATGGAAGCGCTTGCACGGGTGTCACAGATAAGGCATCCGACACTGCCATTTATCTTAGGTATTGGTCGGGACGTGCTTGATGGGGGTCCTGCCTCCAGTTCTCGCGCAGACTTGTCACGGATCGATTAGTATTTAGGGTGATGGTTAGCGTTTGATGTAGACCATGGGGTGTGGGGTAGTTTAAGTGTGAGTTCAACAGAATCTCGGGAGTCCCATGCCGGCTTATATATTTAGGGAGTTATATGGAGATTTACAGGGTACGTGATATATACACCGTGATATTCTTGTTACATGTTGGGCCCGTGGTCCCTTGCCCTTGGGTTCTACCCTTGGGTGGAGGACACTCACGAGTGGTTGACTCTCACACTTGGACTGACGATAGACTTAGTGACCTGTACAGTGAGACCTAGAGACTGATAGGGATACTGGCATTTTATTCATGATATACTGAGTGGCATACGTGACATATCGTTATACTGATTTACCGTTCCGCTGCATTGATTACTGCACATCCATATCCATGCTGTCATTGATTTACTGTTATTCATTTCCATTATCACTGTTAGTACTATCACTTGATTTTATATATATATTGTTGCTATTGTGTCGCTCTGACGACCTGAGTATGCATGCTTAGTGTGAGGAGAAGATTTGGCTTGGATCAGAACTAGACGTGCATCACAGACGTTCTGGCTTGCTACTCCGAGTTACTTTCGTTTGTTCCACTTCAGGTCAGTTTATATTATTGTACCTTTCAGTTACTGCATTTCTCATTACCTGCGCATCGTTTACTGTTTACCATGATAAACTAGAAGCCGAAGTGTGACTAAATCAGGACGTTTCCTTGACCGTAGGAGCATGGCTGGCCTTGTCTATCCCTCGTATTCCGTATTTTGGGAAGCGGGGCGTGACATGGACTATGACGAAACATTTTCTCCAGTGGCTATGCTGAAATCCATTCGGATCCTTCTTGCTATTGCTGCCTTCCACGATTATGAGATTTGGCAGATGGACGTAAAGACCGCTTTTCTAAATGGAAATTTAGAGGAGTGTGTCTATATGGACCAGCTAGAGGGTTTCATTCAGAGTGGGAGCAGCGGAAAGGTGTGCAAGTTGCTTAAGTCCATCTATGGACTAAAGCAGGCATCGCGGAGTTGGAACATCTATTTTGATGAAACGGTCAAGGAATTTGGCTTTATCAAAAATCCAGATGAACCATGCATCTATAGTAGATTTGTAGCGGGAACTGTAGTATTCCTCGTTTTATACGTGGATGACATTCTCTTAATAGGAAATGACATTCCTATGCTACAATCTGTCAAGGGGTTCTTGTCGCACAGGTTCTCCATGAAAAACCTGGGTGATGCCTCATACATCCTGGGGATCCGGATCCATCGTGATAGATCCAAGAGGATATTAGAACTTTCACAGTCCAAGTACATCGACACCATACTGAAAAGATTCAGTATGAAAGATTCCAAGCGCGGTAACCTACCAGCTTGTCACGGGATCACCCTCTCTAAAGAGATGTCTCCCAAGACTGATTTAGAGAGGGACCGCATGTCTATTATACCCTACGCTTCTGCGGTAGGATCTATAATGTATGCGATGTTGTGTACCAGACCGGATGTAGCTTATGCACTGAGTGTGGTAAGCCGGTATCAGTCAAACCCTGGGGAGAAACACTGGATAGCAGTAAAGAACATTCTCAAGTACCTGAGAAGGACTAAGGAGATGTTCTTGGTGTATGGCGAAAAAGACCTCCAGATCGAGGCCTTTGCTGACTCCAGCTTCCAGAGCGACAAGGATGATTCCAAGTCCATGTCGGGTTTTGTCTTTACCCTCAATGGAGGTGCGGTGCGTTGGAAGAGTTCCAAACAGGAAACCGTTGCAGACTCGACGATGGAAGCGGAATACATCGCTGCATCTGATGCCGCAAAAGAAGCTGTCTGGATGAGGAAGTTCTTGAAAGAACTTCAGGTGGTTCCGTCCATTGTTGATCCAATACCTCTGTATTGCGACAACAACGGGGCTATAGTTTTAGCGAAGGAACCCAGGTCCCATCAGAGATCCAGACACATCTTGAGGCGGTATCACCTGATCAGGGAGATCGTGGATCGCCAGGAGATCGAGGTTCGGAGAGTCGCTTCAGAAGATAACACTGCAGATCCATTCACCAAGGCCTTGCCCCAGACTCAGTTCGAGCGGCTGATCGAGATGATAGGTCTTCGATACGCCAATACATGGCCTTAGTGCAAGTGGGATATTGTTAGTGTATATGCCCTAGAGGCCATTACTGTATCATACTAGTTTGTATATTACTTAATGGAAGCTTGGGATATTCACCTTGTATATACAATCTTGCTCAAAATAGTAGTATGCTACTTGGTTTGTTTCTACTTCAATGTGTACATGTGTTTATTTTAGTATATCACCTATACACATTAGTGGAGTCCTTAGGATCTTTGCTTGATTACCAGCGTTGTGATGGCAGTCACACTAGTGGGGGCTGGGTAATCTATAAGCACATCCTTATGCAGGTCCCTAGTCGCAGGACTATCGAGACAGGGCATCGATACTCCGGAGTAGACTAGCGCATGCGCTTCTCATCCCAGTGTGGGAGACGGTCTGTCCCACAGATGTCGGTACGTCGTACTTGAGATAGTATGCGGGTGCTCGTTAAGTTACGAGTACACTGGACAGGACTCGTCGGGAACTGACTAGTTGGTATTATGCCTATCGTCAGTTATCAGTTCCCAGGTGACATGAGTACAGCTTAGTCCGCTGACTTGACACTGTCACTTCGCCTCGAGTGTGTTCCCACTGCACTTTGATTACTACCCTACCACGGCTTAAAGGAGTCATGCAAACAGGTAGTAGTTGGGTGCAGTCCCGAAGCACTTGGAGGCAATGACGGTTAGACAGGATTCGTCTCTCCCGGTATTGGGGGTTGACATCGCGCTGTGTCTAGGAGAGCCATTACACGACTGGCCAGGGCAAACGAGATATACTGGTAGGCTTCCAGTGTTATCTCAGGGTGTTTTGGGCTTCACTCCGACACGACTTGTACCGCTATTAGGGGACTGACGTTTACCGCCCCCTAAGCCCGCCATGCGATGTATCAGACGAACAGACCGGACTGTACGGAGAATGTCACATTCAGGCTCAGTAGGAGTTCAGATGGGTTTCGCCTCGTCAGTCTTCTTGTCGGCATCTACCTGGGGACCGTTACGCACAGCTAGTGCCGCTTGCGGTCTGTGGTTAAACCCACTGCCAGCGTAGTGTCGAGTCTTTAGAGTCCCACACAGAAAGCTATTCGCCTTTAGGTAAAAGAGTAGAGGTCGAATGGTTTTGCGACAGGTCGCATGGTTTTGCGACAGGGTTCGGTCACGTCCGTGCACTTGTGCACGTACAGTGTCCGAACAGTTCACACTAGCGGGCTTTGGTTTAAGCCAGATCCTAGTGTACCTTTTAGGATTGGTTTTATCCAGTATGCATCCGTGTTCCTCGGAACGTGGATGCGGGTGTGTATGCACAGTTGACGGAGAGACAGAGGCAGAGGATTCTCATTAGGGTTGTTGACCATTGACCGTTGACTGTTGACTTTTTGCTCAACCCTAATGAGAATATGATATGTAATTAACAATTATATTAATTAAGTATTATGGTGACATGGTTGTTGTGGGATTGACTTTGTTGACTTGTTGACTTTGTTGACCGGTTGACTAGGCTTGACTAGTTGACCATCATGATAACAATAGCTATCATTTCATGGCAAAGACTTTTGCTTGCTTGTTCTCTTGTGCAAAATGAGTGCATGAAATGATATGGCTATTGTTGCTTAAACCATCACATAATACTTGATTGCTATGATGTGTTATGATGGTTATGGATTATGAGAGCCAAATGAGAAAAGTCCTCTCTCATTCTTTCATGCTCATTCTCTCTCTTGTTCTTGAGCTCTCATCTTCCTCCTCTTGCTCTCCCTCTCTTGAGTGTATGGTTCACTTGTCTCATGAGTTGAGAATCAAGAACCATAGATAAAATCCCAACAAAACTCTTCTCTACTCACTCTAGTTCACAAGGTTTAGCAAACCGAGTGAACTAGTTTCTTCAAAGTTCGAAGAAGGAGCCGAAGGTAGAAGCTTTCAGGTGGATCAATCTTCGGCGCACGGAGACGAAGGGGAGAAGCCGATTCGGACAACCATCAAGGCTTGAAGACGAAGGAGTTCAAGACAAGAAAGGTATAACCCCCTAACCGAGTAGTTAACGACTCCTAGTTAGCTTGTTAGTTAGATGTTTAACAAAGATCCGGGTTTTAAGTCCATGTTACCACCTCTAAGAAAATTGTTTTTCATCAAATTCCGCATGCCCGAAAGTACCGGGAGAGGTAGCATGGACTTACAGAATGGTTTGTTGGAAGCTAGTAGGCTCATCATTGTCAATGATGCAATCCTCTCGATCCCTTCTAATAGAAAACCGTAGTATCTCTCGGACGGATGAGACTGCCTACTACTTCTGCGGAGTGGCGCTGGGATGTCCGGTTCTTCTGAAACCTCTGGTTCTACCAAGATTTCAGTAATAGCTTGTGGTTCTAGAATTTCTTCCAGTTCTATTACGCTCCCACTTTTCTGATTTTCTAAAAATTCAGCTTCCAAGAAGTGGGCATAACGAGAAACAAAACCTTTTGTTTCTCTGTGTAATAAAAAAGATACCCCTTGGAGTTCTTTGGGTATCCCACAAACTTACACAGTACTGAGCGTTCCTCGAGCTTGTTCGCATGCTGCTTTTTAACAAAAGCTGGATATCCCCATATCTTAAGGTACTTAAGATAGGGTTTCTTCTTACACCACATCTGATATGGTGTGGTAGGCACAGTCTTGGTTGGAACTTTGTTAAAAAGATATGCAGCTGATTCTAGTGCATAACCCCAGAAGGATCGTGGTAACTCAGTCTTACTCATCATGGAACGAACCATATCCAATAGGGTTCGATTCCGCCTTTCTGATACACCGTTGTGTTGAGGTGTGTATGGAGGAGTTAGCTGAGAGAGAATTCAATTCTCTTTTAAGTAGTTCAGGAACTCGGCACTTAAGTATTCACCACCTCGATCAGATCTCAGTGTCTTGATACTTTTTCCTGTTTGTTTTTCCACTACATTCTTATATTCCCGGAATTTCTCAAAGCCCTCGGATTTATGCTTCATCAAGAAGACATGTCCATACCTAGAGAAATCATCCGTAAAGGTAATGAAATAGGAATAACCACTTCGCGCATGTGTAGACATTGGACCGCATACATCGCTGTGTATGAGTCCCAAGAGCTCGCTCGCTCTTACTCCGGGTCCAGTAAACGGAGTCTTTGTCATTTTTTCCATGAGACAAGATTGACAAGTAGCATAAGACTGATATTCGAACGAATACGAATATCCTTTTCTATGTAACTTCGTCAACCGTATTTCATTGATGTGACCCAGTCTACAATACCATAAGAAAGCCTGATTTGTTTCCGGAGACGTTCTTTTAAGTGCGTTCCGGACACTGAAAACCAGAGCTTGATTTAATACGTATATACCGTTATCTAATGTACCTGACCCAATCAGATTTTGATTTAGGTGGATGTGGACCACATCGCCTACAAATGTAAAATCGTATCCTTCCTTAGAAAGTAAGGATACAGATATGATATTACAGGCTAGACTAGGTACATACAAACAGTTACGTAGAATCAATATATGCCCACTTGTCAATCCTAAGTGATATTCCCCTACGGATACAGCGTCTACGCTCATTCCATTAGCAACCCTGAGAGTCATATCACCTTCCCTGATAACTCTACGGTTTCTCAAAGCCTGTAATGAATTACAGATATGAGATCCTGATCCGGTATCTAGTATCCAGGACGTAGAATTAATTGACAGACAGTTTTCAATTATAAACACACCCGAAGCCGAAGCCATAACGTGCTTCGAATCCTGGCTACTGGCTTTGCAAGCCCTGCAATTTTTCTGCCAATATCCTTTCCTGTAACAATAGGAACATCCCTCTTTCCCTACTGTTGGTCCCAAAACTTTTTCCCTTCCCTTTCCTTCTACCTTACTGACATCGCATCTTGGCTTTATAGAGGTCTTTTTCTTCTCACCCTTGGCTTCCTCCTTGGATCTAGAAGAGGAAGATTCCCCAATAAGCTGAGCGGGTGTCACCCTGGTTTCCTTCAGGGTGCCCTCAACTGGAAGTATAACATTCTTCCCCTGGGCGTAAGTAGAAGGTAGGGACTGTAGAATCAAGTCAGTATGTGACTCGTTCTCCAACGTGGTCTCCAGGTCCGTGAGCATATCAATATAGCTAGTCATCGTAAGGACGTTGTCCCCTACAGATGACCCAACAGCCAACCTCGCTTGAAGCAATTCCTTCGAGGTCTCATATCTTGCGATACGAGATTGCTCTCTATATAAATCTTTGTTATGGAGGAAGATGGGAGCTAAGTCCATCTTCTCGTGCTGCCTCTGGTTACACCATCTACTGAGGCCAACACGAAGCACATGGCATTCACACAGTCTTTTTCCGATATCTTACGGATATCAATATCCGTGACGGTGGAAACTGGACCTGAGACGGCGGGGGCTTGAGTAGTAATGAGGTGTCCCAGCTTGTCATAGGTAATGGACATCTGGACAGACCTTTGCCAGTCATTATAGTCAGATTCAGTCATTTTATTATCTAGATGTAACCTATGTCCGGTCACGGGGTCGCTGCAATTAAGAGAGAGAGAGAAGAAAACACTTTAGCATGATGCTCTTGCAAGTTTAGATTGGTTTTTAATTTATCTAAACATGATGGCTCCCACTGTCTCTCGAATCCTTCCTCAAACCATAAAAGAAGAATTATTCAAGATTAATCTCACTGTACAATTCTTGCTTAACCGTTTGGCCAGGCTAGTGTTGGTACTTCGAGAGAGGTTTTACGACGCTTTCGCGAAATTCCTTAATTAAATAACCTCTTTTCCCTGGAGACGTAGCCCCGCTAACACCGTTTTAGACACCTACTTAGTTTATAGCATTGATCGTTAAGTGAAAAAAATCTCCTGAGGAGTAGCGGATACTCACAGTAGGATCGGGATCCAAATATCATTGTGTCATAATGCTGAAGGAATTCTACCAACATTATCAAACTCCAAATGGTATGCAGCACTAGCAAGTTTCAGTTTCTTTAGAAACTCCCGATGTAGATTTTTTCCCCCATGCACTTATGATCTTGACGAAGGCCAACAAATCATAAGTCACATGTCAAGTTCTACCCATCATTGTCCAGGTTAATTTGAACCCACCCGTATATATCCTTAACAAAGGCTAACAAAATAATACGATTGTCTCAAACCAACGCATCTATCTATGCTATATATGAACACCCAGCAGCTACCAATCACTATGCCTTGACAAAGGCCAGCAGACATAGCTTGAATACTACTGACTATTCATATGAAATGACGGAGGTCTACGAATGGTTTTGGCGAAACCGTGAACGTAGTGAACTTGATATAATCGAAGGAACCTGATAGCTTTTAAAAGGAGTGGTTTAAGCTCCGCACTTTAAAAGTCTGCTGTTTTGAAAAAACTGAGTGGTTTTAAAATTGTTTCGACGATTCAACTTTGGTTTATTTGCTTTGCATTAATGTAATGCAGTCCCATCATTTACACCTATCATCATAGAAAAAAACGAAAATATGACGTACGCTTATGCCATCCGCATTCACCACTGGACCCCGTCTAACATCGTTAGGTTACTTAACTAACGCCAGAGCGGGGGCTGGACTAGCGCGGATGCAAAACATAAGCAACGTCTAATATATATATATATATATATATATATATATATATATATATATATATATATATATATATATATATATATTAGAACCATTCGTCTCACGCAATAATAGGCATTCCAGATCATAGATGAATATATTAGATATATTAGAAATTCCACGTTTCGTTTAAGCCTGTAACGAAAGACGGATTCCACGGTCGTGATGAATAGCCAAGCCCCACCCCAGACCCTACGGGTGCGGCAAACTACCCGCCAAATACCCGAAGTGAAGCAACCTCCCTCATCAAAGAGAGTATGCCACTTGGCACTTCAAAATACCCGGTAGTTTGTGCACCCCACCTTGGGTCTATCCTAAGAGCAGAAAACAGTAAAAGAAATAATATACAATGGTGGCTACAACCTTAACCTGGATGTGCCCCGCAAAGTAATATTACATCACTTTACAATATTACATCGAATGAAAGAATGAAAAACCCTCATCTCACATCACCCGGCTATTCATCCACGACGATCCAATAAGTTCATATACACAAACCACAAGAACAGCAACACAGATATGTGTAACCCCAACTAATCGACGTATAGCAATTAATCGATGTTTCCAAACACATATATCACAACTTGAAACTTTAAACGACGTTAAAACTACGGCATCAAAACACCCCGTGTTGCTACAGTAAAAAGATAACAGTATATCCAAAATTAGCAAACACAAATAATACCACAGACCTTAGTTCCAAGCAACTAGAACAAAGACCAAAATTCAAAGCATTTCACCACAAAAAAGGCGACACCCGTTTTTTTGAGCTTTTGGCCGGTCCTATTCCGGTGAAACTACTTCAATTTGGTGTGTGGTTATATCATACTAGGTAGAGCACACTACAATTGTTTAAAAAAAATTTAGAGGCTCGGGAAAATTGACAAGAACTTGGATCTTAGTCACGATGTTTCGGAGTTATTTCGGTTTCGTAGTTTTAAACTTCGTCTAACTTGTTAACTATGATTTAGTAGGCTCTGATACCACTGTAAGTTTGTGTCGCAACACGGACTTAAACTCCAGGATCGATGCTAAACCCTAGCTAACAAAATACTATATGAGGTTTAACTACTCAGATGAAAGTTATACCTCACTATTTTCCCCAATCAGAGCAAAGCACTGTTCAAATTTTCAAAATTTGAAATGAAGCAGTGCTTCATAAAAGCGCTAGCAAGTAGCGCTCACGTGCAAAGCACGAGTGCGCTGGCGCTGAAAGCGCCAGCGCTCTGAAGCAGCGCTCACGTGCATAGCATGAGCTCGCTGGCGCAAAGAGTGCCAGCGTTCTGAAGCAGCGCTCACGTGCAGAGCATGAGCGTGCTGGCGCAAAGAGCGCCAGCACTCTGAAGTAGCGCTCACGTGCAAAGCACGAGCGCGCTAGCACTAGAACTAAATGTTCCTCACCGTTGGATCAAAGATCCAGCGAAGATGATAAATCATCAAGTTACCAGAAGAAAATTCTGTTAAGAAAACATTCTTCAGAATCTTTCCAAACGAAAAGATTTTGCTCTGTAAATCAGAGCACCGTTGGATCAATGATCCAATGGTGATTAAAAATCACAATAGTGCAGAATAAATTCTGCGTGAGAAAAGATTTCTCAATCTTGTTAAAAACAAGAAGATTACCTTCTGTAAAACAGAAGCCCTAGGATCAAAGATCCAACAGTGGGGAAATCCCCAAATTAATTAGAGAAAAGATCTTTTCAACTGATTCAACAAATCAGCTTGCCCTATATAAAGGCCCCAAGACTTCAAGTCTGGTATAGAGGAACCCCCCCATAAACTTTGAGAAAGTTCAGAGAGAAAAGCAAAACTCTTAGCAGAAGAAGAATTTCTTCAAGGTAAAATAAAGAGATCAAAACTTCTCATCTTAAAAAGAACTTAGTTCTTATGCTAGATCATAGATCTTTAAGACAAATTGTCTTTCACAAAAAAGATCATAACATCTCATTATAAAAAGGGGGGAGAATAATTCAATTCTCTTAGGATCACAGATCCATAAAGGCAAAGCCTTTCACCAAAAACATAAGAGATTGAAACATCTCCTATAAAATAAGAAATTTGTTCTTAGATCCATGAGACAAAATCTCTTATAAGAGAAAATTTAATTTCCAAGGCGCAAAGCTGCCTAAAAAGATCCCTAGCGCTCTAATTAAAAGAAGCGCCTCGGCGTTTCAAATCTAGCGCACAGCGCTGCAGAGCCTTAGCGCTCCAAATTTAAAGAAGCGCTTTGCGCTTCAAATTTCACAAGAAGCGCTTTGCGCTCATTGACTGGCACTCAACGCCAAGCGCGCCACGTGCTCTTCACGTGTGCGCTACTTAAACAGAAGCGCTATGCGCTCGTTGACTGGAGCACAGCGCCAAGCGCGCCACGTGCTCCTCACGTTTGCGCTATTTCACAAGAAGTGCTTTGCGCTCATTGACTGGCGCATAGCGCCAAGTGCGCCACGTGCTCTTACGTGTGCGCTATTTCACAAGAAGCGCTCTGCGCTCATTGACTGGCGCACAGCGGCAAGCGCGCCACGTGCTCCTCACGTGTGCGCTATTTCACAAGAAGCGCTCTGCACTCATTGACTGGCGCATAGCGCCAAGCGCGCCACGTGCTCCTCACGTGTGCGCTAAGAGAACATAAACTGTTCTTTAAATAAAGCCCTAGAGCTATGATGAGTGCTCAGCACTCAATAAAAGACAAAAAATAATTATCAAAATTCATACTAATGCTCAGCATTGTTAAATGTTCAACATTTTAGAGGGCCGGGCCCAAGTTGGCCACAGAACCCTAATTCAGATTAAATGAGCCCATATGCTCATAAATCTTTGATCTTAGTCCCAAAATTGGACTACAAATCTCCCAACCAATATTGGTTCAAGGGTACATCTCTTCACTCCTCTGATATTTGTCATTGTAATCATTCAACGTCTTCAGAGAGGTGACAGGTCCGATAACCAGAAATTCCACGGACCGTAGGGTCCTTAAACTCATGGACTATAACGTCTTTAAACTGGACTATGATGTCCTTAAACTTTACAGACTATGATGACTTTAAACTGGACCGCAAAGTTCCTAAACTAAAACAATAGAGGCCAAATGCTCTTTTGTTGGATCTAAATGATCCTGTTAAATAGATCTTAGTCTAAAATTAGACTAACGTATCCTTAACAAACATTTAAGTTGATCTTAGTCTTAAATGAGATTAATGATCCTTAAACCCAACCCAAAACCAAATCTAAGAAAATATGGATTTGGATTAATCCATGCCCTACAGGCGACAACATAAATTAGTCTCCGTATACAATCCACGGACAACCAAAAACAAAACAAACACATACGACACGAAGTGACCATCTAGAGAAGGAGAAAGTGGTTACCGCGATCCGGTAGCATAATTAACTGCAAGGGCTTGCGCCTGTAGGGAAGAGCATCCCTATAATCAAAAACCCCTCAATGAGGGGAATCTAATGAAGTCTGCTACATTGGCCGCATCCGTTTAAACCTTCGATATATGGTGTCATAAATCAACTTGACATCTTGGGAGAGGTGGACGGATAGCACCAAATAGCATCTGCCCCCAAAATTCAGGCCGGACGTCCTAACGTCCCGGTCGCGTCTTTCGGCGGAGAACAGATTCCGGCACGGCGGGTGGGACCTCTTCCTCTTTCTACTCCACACTTCGTGTGTCGTGTTTCGCGAAACGAATTGCGGTTTGACATGGTTGCCTTTGGATATGAAGTACTAAGATTTGGTATCTTTCTCCGTGCAGAAAAAATAGAAGATCAATGGCTTCAAACTGCACTAACTGCAACTGCAACTCTCACTCCGTCCTGTCCGGAGGAGTGACTTATGGGTCCCAAGCGGCCTCCATCCTCGCCATGCCAGTGGAACATGTGACTCAGGCCACCACTGGACTGTTCTTCGGGACCATGCTCCCACCAACGAGCTTCAGCGCTCCTGTACCATCGCAAGAAGCTCCGAAGAAGTCGGTCTTTGATCGGCTTGCAACTACTGCGGCCCCTCTCAACGGGTCGCCCAAATCCAGTGCCTCAGTTTTCAATAGACTGGGCCAAAACTCCAACGGGCCCATGAAGAAGCCCACAATACCAGAAGGTGTTATCCCTAAGCGAATAGCCATTCCTGCTCCGGAAGTCGTTAAAGAGGCTTCTCCTGTTAAGGGGTCAGTCTTTACAAGACTGGCCGTTCCGATTCCCGCTCCAAGCGAAATCGCTAAGGATGCTTCCCCTGTTCGAAAGTCGGCCTTCGCAAGACTGACTATCCCCTCTCAATGGACGTCAGTCTTCGACAGGCTAGCGCCAATAAAAGCCTCTCCTCAAAGCAGGGGGCATGAGGAAGCTCATCCAACAGCGGAGGTGATCCCGGCCGCACGATATGCTCGACGTCGCCACTGGCGCCGAGTGAGGAAGGCTGGGGGCAGTTCCCCTTCTGGACTGACTCCGCCAGCTCCAACGATAGAAATTGCTGCTGCTGTTCCAACTGGAAACAGCTTTAAACCACTCAGGAGGGTGCGCAAGAACTCTCCGACGACCGTGCTAAAGAGATCTCCTCCACCTGTGGAGAGCGCTACAAAGGCGAAGCTGGAGCAGCCCCCTCAGCGGCTGTCCTCCAAAATTCACAAGGTCTGGCGACAGGTCCAAGACTCCGTGATTGATCAAGACTACCCCCGCCGACAGAAAAAGATGAAAGTTCGGCGAAAAGAGGACCACCCTGTCAATCCACAGAAGGTGCCATCTATTTAGGTGCCCGCTGCAACGGCTCCCTCAACTTCGACCGCCCACAAAAGAAGGAGGCCGGAGAAAGTCCCTGTGTTCGCGACGAATCTCAAGAACACTGAATCTAAATGCCCCAAGTCTGGGGGCATGGTGGTGCATACTGTTTATATGGCTTCCAGAAAAGAGGAAAGCCGTGCTTCTACGGGTCACCGATCACTTACACGGTCTGTGACTAAGACTCAGGAGAAACAACAACAAAAGCTCCAAGAAATGCTGACAACCATGGCTGCACTCATGGGACCAAAAGCGAGCCCAGAGACGTCCTCAGAACAACGTCATGAGCAGGAAACTGATGCTGAATTCCTTCAGAGAATGCTTGAGAAAAAGGACAAAGAGGCCGCGGAACAAGCGGCCAATATAAAACAAATGGCCCTTCTATTCTAAGATATGGTGGGCCTGATGATCCAGCCGGACCCTCCAGTCGAAGATCCTCCAGTAATAATTGAAGATGATAGAGGAGAGACATCAAATACTCTGCCGGCTCTGTCAGCAGCCAAGGAGGGGACCATCTCTAAAGCCACGCTCGATGATTATATAGTTCAACAAATATGAGCTCATCAAGCGAATGAAGCGGCTGGCCAAGTCATCAGAACTGGACGGCCCTATCCGGGTTGGTACGATCAAATAAAGTACCCGCCAGGATACACGATTCCTAAATTCCATGTGTAGAAGGGGACAGGCAATCCACATCAACATATCGCTCAGTTCAGGGCTCTCTGCGGCAACACTGGAGGGGATGATAAGCAACTGCTTCGCCAATTCGTCGGCAGCTTGGCGGAGACGGCATTCGAATGGTACTCAGAGCTTCCCAACGACTCCGTCAAAACTTTTATGGAGATGGAATTGTTGTTCACCCAACGTTTCGCAAGCGCTAGCGAACGCACCCCAATCACAGCATTGATCAATTCCAGGGTGAAGCCAGGAAAAACATAGGTGCAATACGCGATACGGTGGCGGAATCTATGGTCGAAGTGCGAGCAACGCATCGAAGAAGCGCCTGCGGTAGGCATGTTCGTAGGTACTCTTGATCCGCAGGCGACTATATCCCAGTTCATGATGTTCTTCAAGCCAACTACTTTCCAGGCCTTGATTGACAAGCTGGCCCAAATGGATCAGATGGGTCATAGAACATCTTCTTCGAAGTTGGAATCTCGAAACGGGAAAGGGAAAGGGAAAAGGAAAGCGACCTTCATCGCCAAAGCTCAGCAGTAGCCTACTGGTCTAAAACCAACTGATCGCCAAGATGATAGACGACGATTCTTCAATGAGAAACTGAAGCGCCCTTATTCGTTTCCCCGGGATAAAACGAGGAGACTGTTCGAGCTGGCGGTGCGCAACAGACTCATCACCTTGCTGGATCCAAAACGCCCATTGCAACCCGGTGAGGCCAATAATCCCAATTATTGCCCTTATCACCAAGTGGTAGGCCACCCAATCGAAGATTGCTTCGTCTTCAAAGGCTGGATTGAGGACCAATACCAACATGGCAAATTTGCACTGTCCGAGAACTGGAAAGTAAGCCCGCCTCAGCCGCACACTCTTAAAAGGGGGAGAAGCCGGGGGCATCTTTCTTATTTACCCCAATCAGAGCAAAACGCTGTTCAAATTCTAAAGCGGGAAACGAAGCAACGCTTCTGTTTCCCCCAATTAGAGCAAAGCTCTGTTTTGAAAATTAAAGTGAAAATTAAAATTAAAATAAATGAAGCAATGCTTCAGATCCCCTGCGCTGCGTGCAGAGCGCCACGTGTCAAAATCAGACACGCCAGCGCAGAGAGCGCAGCACCCAAGGCAGCGCACTCAATCAGAGTAAGGCTCTATAAAAGAAGCAACGCTTCAGCTGATTTGCGCTCTGCGCTGCGCGACACGTGTCAGCGCAGTTGAGCTAGAGCAGAGCGCAGTTGCGCTGCGCTCCGCGCTGCGCGACACGTGGCAGCGCAGTTGCGCTGCGCTCCGCGCTGCGCGACACGTATCAAGCGCAGGTGCGTTTGCGCTAAATAGAATTAAAATTCCAGTAAGATCTTTCTGATCTTGTTAAAACAAGAAGATTGTTTTCTGTAAAACAGAAGCCCTTGGATCAAAGATCCAACGTTAGGGAAAAATCCCTAAATCACTCAGAGAAAGATCTCTTTAACTAATTTAACAAACTAATTGGCACTATATAAAGGGCCCTAGACCCCAAGTCTAGAGGGGAGAGAAAAAACACAAAAAAGAGGGAGAACTCACAGAAAGCTTCTGAAAACTTTGAGAAAGAACTCAGAAAAAGAAGGTAAACCTTTGAAAAGAAGAATTTCTTCTGAAAGGATCATTGATCTAAGAACAAGATCAAAGATCTTCAATAAAAAAAATAATATATAATAATAATAAAGGCATTGCCTTTTGATGAACCATTGGTTCTGGAATCTTAAAAGATTCTTTTCTTGAATCTAAAGTTGGATCTTAAAACAGTGCCTTGCACTTGTAAATCTGCACTGTTGCGCTCTTGGGTTGGCGCAAGCCACCAGAGAACTCCACGTGTCAGCTCCAGAACAACTTGCGCTATGCGCTTTTAAAATAGAGCACTGCTCTCTTAAATTGGCGCAACTCACCAGATCGCGCCACGTGTCAGCAGCGCACTAGCGCAGCGCACCGCGCTTGCACTCACCAGAGTGTGACACGTGTCACCTCCATATGCACTTGCGCTCATTAATTGGCGCAGAGCACCTGACAGGCCACGTGGCACTCTGTCAGAGAAATTAATGCGGTGCATTATTTAAAGAGGGACAAAGCCCAATTAAAAGGGCCTAACAGGCCTAATAAAATACTCTGCATCATAAATAAAGGGACAGAGCCCAAATCAAAAAGGCCTAAAAGGCCAGAATAAAATGCTACGCATCACTAAACAGGGGCAGAGCCCTAGTAAAGGCCTAACAGGCCAGATGCAAATAAAATGTTGAACATTTTCAACTGGACTTAGCCCAATCATGGCCGTAAGTCCTCAAATTAAATTGACTGAGCACGACTGCTCTCTTAAATCAATTTACATCCGGTTCAAGGGTACATCTCTGAACTCCTCTGACACCTGTCGTTGTAATCCTTCAACGACGTCAGAGAGGTGACGGGTCCCGACAACCACACATTGCTACGGACTTAAGCATCCTTAAACCAACCTACGGACTAAAGCGTCCTTAAACCAACCTACGGACTCAAGCGTCCTTAAACCAACCTACGGACTCAAGCATCCTTAAACCAACTCATGGACTTAAGCGTCCTTAAACTCCCAGACTCAAGCGTCATTAAACTCCCGGACTTAAGCGTCCTTAAACTCCCGGACTCAAGCGTCCTTAAAACAAATGGACCACTATGTCCTTAAACTGGTATTGGACCACCATTTCCTTAAACTGGTAATCGACCGCAATGTCCCTAAACTAAACAATAGAGCCCAAATGCTCTTTTGTTGGATCTAAACGATCCCGTTAAGTTGATCTTAGTCTAAAATGAGACTAACGTATCCTTAACAAACCGTTAAGTCGATCTTAGTCCCAAATTAGACTAACGTGTCCTTAACAGACGTTTAAGTTGATCTTAGCCTCAAATATGGTTAACGTATCCATAAACCTCCAAACAGATTTTAGTCCCAAACTGGACTATAAGACCCCCAATCGACTTTGGTTCAAGGGTACATCTCTGAACTCCTCTGACACCTGTCGTTGTAATCCTTCAACGTCGTCAGAGAGGTGATGGGTCCCGACGGCCATACATGCAATGGACCACTACGTCCCTAAACTGGAACAATAGAGCCCCTAAATGCTCTTTTCGTTAAGTTGATCTTAGTCTCAAATAAGACTAACGTATCCTTAACGAACGTTTAAGTTGATCTTAGCCTCAAATATGGCTAACGTATTCTTAAACTAAAACCCTAAACCTAAATCTAAGTAAATACGGATTTGGACTAATCCACGTCCTACGGGCGATGACATCACTTAGTCTCCGTATACAATCCACGGGCAACCACAAACAAAACAAACACCCACGACACGAAGTGAAATTCTGAAGAAGGAGAAAGTTATTACCGCGATGCGGCAGCGTAATTAACTGCAGGGGCTTGCGCCTGCAGAGAAGAGCGTCCCCACAATCAAAAACCCCTTAAGCGAGGGGGAATATGACGAAGTCTGCTACATCGGCCGCATCCGTCTAAACCTCTGATACATGGTTCCATAAATCAGCTTGGCATCTTCGGAGAGGTGGATGGATAGCACCAAATAGTATCTGCCCCGAATCATAGGCAAGACGTCCGTGTCTTGGCCGCCGTTCGGTGGGGAACAGATTCTGGCACACCCGGTGGGACTTTTTCCTCTTTCCACTCCACACTTCGTGTGTCGTGTTCGCGAACAAATCGCGGTTTGCTGTGGTTGCTTGTGGATTCGAGGTACTTAGATTTGGTGTCTTGCTCCGTGCAGAAAACAGAAGATCAATGGCTTCAAACTGCACTACCTGCAACTACAACTCTCACTCCGTCCTTGCTGGAGGAGTGACTTATGGGCCCCAAGCGGCCTCCCTTTTCAAGATGCCAGTGGAGCGAGTAACTCAAGCCACCGCTGGACTATTCTTCGGGACCATGATCCCACCGTTGAGCTTCAATGCCACAATGACGTTGCAAAAAGCCCCAAAGAAGTCAGTCTTTGATCAGCTTACCACTGCCGCGGCCCCTCTCAATAGGTCGCCCAACTTCAATGCCTCAGTTTTCAACAGACTGGGCCAGAACGTCTACAAGCCTGCGATACATGAAGTTGCCATCCCAAAGCGGATATCCATCCTGGCTCAAGCGGACGAAATCATTGGAAAGGCTTCTCCTTCCAAGAGATTAGTTTTTACAAGGCTGGCCATTCCGGTTGCTGCTCCAGGTGAGGTCATCAAAGCTGCCCAGAGGGGGCATGAAGAAGCTTATCCAACAACGGAGGTGATCTCATCCGCACGACACGGGCGACATCGCCACTGACGCCGAGTAAGGAAGGCTGGGGGCAACTCCCCCTCTGGGATAACTCCGCCAGCTCCAACGGTGGGGATCGATGCTGCTGTTCCAACCAGGAATAGCTTTGAATTGCTGAACACGGTGCGTAGAAACTCTCCTACTGCGGTGCTAAAACAAACTCCTTCACCTGTGGAGAATACTCCAGAGAAGAAGCTAGAGCAGCCCCCTCAACGGCTGTCCTCTAAAATCTACAAGGTCTGGCGTCAGGTCCAAGAGTCGGTGATTGATGAAAACTATCTCCGCCGACAGAAAAAGATGAAGGTTCGGCAGGAGAATGATTACTTCGTCAAGCCATGAAAAGCAACAGCTACTTGGGTGCCCACTACAACGGCCCCCTCAACTCCAACCACTCAAAAGAAAAGGAGGCCGCAAAAAGCCCTTGTGAACATGGCGAATCGTAAAAGCGCTGAGCACAAACGCCCCATGTCTGGGGGCATGGTAGTGCACACTATTTATATGGCTTCCGGAAAGGAGGAAGGCCGTGTTTCGACGGGTCAACGACCGCTTACCCGATCCGTGACAAAAGCCCAGGAGCAGCAACAGAAGCTTCAGGAAATGATGACTGCAATGGCTGCGCTTACCGGGCCAAAAGAGAGCTCGGAGGCATCATCAGAACAGCGTCATGAACAAGAAACCGATGCTGACTTCCTACGCAGAATCCTCGAAAAGAAGGACAAAGAAGCCGCAGAGTAAGCGGCTAACATAAAACAAATGGCGCTCCTCTTCCAGGATATGGTAGGGATGATGTTACAGCCGGACCCTCCAGCTGAAGACCCTCCGATCATTGTTGAAGACGATAGAGGGGAGACATCAGGTCCGCCGCCGGCTTTTTCAACAGCCAAGGAAGAGACAATTTCCAAAGCTACCCTGGATGAATATATAGCTCAGCAAATACGAGTCCATCAGGCGAATGAAGCAGCTGCGCAAATTGTTTGAACCGGACGACCCTATCCAAGCTGGTATGACCAAATCAGTTACCCGCCGGGATATACGATCCCTAAATTCCACGTGTACAAGGGGACAGGGAATCCACATCAGCATGTCGCTCAATTCAGGGCCTTATGCGGCAACACTGGAGGCAATGACAAACGGTTGCTTCGCCAGTTCGTCGGCAGCTTAGCAGAAACGGCCTTTGAGTGGTATTCAGAGCTACCTAACGACTCTATCAAAACATTTGTGGAGATAGAGCTACTGTTTACACAAAGATTCGCGAGTGCTAGTGAACGCACCCCGATAACAGCACTGATCAATGCCAGGATAAGGCCAGGCGAAACGTAGGTTCAATACGCAACACGATGGCGGAATCTATGGTCGAAATGCGAACAACGCATTGAAGAAGCACCTGCGGTAGGTATGTTCATGGGCACTCTTGATCCGCAAGCGACCATCTCGCAATTCATGATGTTCTTCAGGCCGACCACTTTCCAGGCCTTGATCGACAAATTAGCCCAAATGGACCAGATGGGCCATGGACCGTCTCCTCCAAAACCTGACTCTCGAAATGAGAAGGGGAAAGGAAAAGCGATCGTCATCGCCAATGCTCAACAACAGCCAATCAACTTGAAGCCGGTTGTCTGTCAAAACAATATGCGTCCACGCGTATCCCTCGAGGAGAGGCTAGGACGTCCTTACTCGTTTCTTCAAGATAAAACGAGAAGACTGTTCGAGCTGGCACTGCGCAACAGACTCATCAATCTGCCAGATCCAAGACGCCCATTGCAGCCAAACGACGTCAATGATCCCAATTACTGTCCCTACCACCGAGTGTTGGGTCATCCGATTGAGGATTGCTACGTCTTCAAAAACTGGATTGAAGACCAATACCTATAAGGCAAGTTTGCGCTGTCTGAAAAGTGGAAAGTAAACCCACCACAGCCGCACGCTCCAAAGAAGACGGACGCACCGGGGGCAACTTGTCACGTGATCTCTCACTCATTGATAGACGATAAAGAGGCTCCTTGCGCCGAGAAAACGAGGGCGGATTCTAAACCGGAACTTCTATGGCCGCCAGACGAGATGATCGATACCTTCCTGAATGAGATTCGTCTGAAAGTTAAAGCCAATCAAGAGCGTGAGATGGCCATATTGGAAGGAGCTAAACGCCGGTGATTAGAAGAAAGAGCCGAGGCACTCCCGTCAAATCAAAAGACATCCGCTGCGGATAAAAACAAATTCAAGATGAGGAAAAGGTTTGCTAAGGCTATATCAATGGGAATGAAGCTACCACCCTCTGAAGAAAACACGCGGTGGAGTAGAGATGCATCCTAATTACTGCTTATATCATCAGAAGATCGCACATCCTACTGAAGACTGCGACTCCTTTAAGTGTTGGTGGCAAGGTATGTCGCTCACAGGCAATACGGCAACAGAACAAAGCGTGAATCTCGTAGACAGCGGAAGAATGCAACAGATGAGCATAAAAGAGTTGCCGACAATTGTTATAGGGATGATCCCGGGGGATCACCAGTTCTCACCTTCAGGAGCGACTCCGACGAAAAAGTAACCCTCGGTCCTCTCTTTAAGGAGTCTCTGAAGAATTGAGGAGTTGCGAGAACATTCAGCCGTGCAATTGCACGATACCCGGAGAGAATCTCGGACCCCCAAACAACGGAGCGAACAAAAAAGATAAAGGAAAAGGAAAAATGGCCTTTGTCGCCAACACTCAACAACAATTGAGTGGCCTTAGACCGATTATTCGCCAAAACAACAAGCGGCAACCCCTCTATGAGAGGTTGAAACGTCCTTACTCATTTCTCCAGGATGAAACAGGGAGGTTGTTTGAACTGGCGGCGCACAACATGCTTATCACTCTACCGGAGCCGAAATGCCAACCATAACTGAATGATGTCGACAATCCTAATTATTGCCCTTACCACCAAGTATTGGGCCATCCGATCGAAAACTGCTACGTTTTCAAAAACTCGGTCGAAGACCAATACCAACAGGGCAAGTTCGCGTTGTCCGAAAACTGGAAGGTGAGCCCGCCACAACCATATGCTCCGAGAAAGATGGATATGCCGGGAGCATCATGCTCAGGAAAAGCCCCATAGACCGAAAAGTCAGTAAACTAGAGATTCGCCTCAAATACGGCAACGACGGACCGAAACGTCCTTAAACTAACGACGGACCACTACGTCCTAAAACTGGTTGACGACCGAAACGTCTTTAAACTACTACCGCAGCATCCTCAGGCTGACGAGATAAAAAAAAGGGAATAAAAAAAATAATAAAATAAAAAAAATATAATAATAAAGACGGTATGTCCATAAGCGAAATGGGCACGGATGAAAACCCGAAAGGGCTCCGTGAGTAAAAACAGCAGGGCTACCGGCGAGTCTTGTGAAAACCTGAAAGGGCGCAATCTCGTTAGAAAAAAGAATAAAAAGAATAAAAAAACGGTATGTCCATAAGCGAAATGGGCACGGATGAAAACCCGAAAGGGCTCCGTGAGTAAAAACAGCAGGGCTACCGGCGAGTGTTTGTGAAAACCCGAAAGGGAGCAACCTCGTTAAAAGACACTTACAGGGTCCTCTCGACCTTGTAAGGAGAAACCACCCGCGTGAGATCCTTATGACTCACAAGGGAGCAATACACTTAGGGATCCTCACGATCCCTAAGGAGAAATTACACTTGCGACATCTTCACGAATCGTAAGGAGAACTCTCTTATGGGACCCTCACGGCTCATAAGATTTGAAGGTCCTAAGTTACAGGGACCTGAACCTGTTCTTAAGCAACTCCCACAACCTTTGATATGGCCCTACAAGCGGCTCAATACTGACCCTTGTATATAATCCACGGGCGCGAATAAACATTTCCCCAGCAAAGTCCCACCCGTGACTAGGGATATGTCCATATGGTGAACAACCCTTATAAGTCCTCTCGACTTATAAGGAGAAAACCCTTTTGTAAGATCCTTACGACTTATAGGGGAACATACACTTAGGAATCCCCACGATTCCTAAGGAGAAAACACACCTACGAGATCCTCACGACTTGTAGGGAGAAACACCTTGGTGAGACCCTTACGGCTCATGAAGTCAAAAGCCTTAGTCGACAGAATCCTAACCCTGTTTACTAAGCCACCGTTGTTCAACATCGACAAAGGCAAATGATGATTCGCTCCTGGAAATATCCCAGTTGTAGCGATGCTGATGCCAAAATCGGTGTCTAATTCCTAGCTTGCAGCGAAAAGCCAACGAACCACACATGCATACGAAATAGCCGAAATGATGGGGCAACTTGCAACGAAATCAGCAAGTAAAAATGTATGTATACAAAAACAGCCGAAATGATTGGGCGACTCGCAATAAAAAGCAGCGAGTAAAAATAAAATAAAGAGCTGAAATGATTGGGCAACTCGCAATAAAAAAACAGCGAGTGAAAAACAAAATAAATAGCCGAAATGATTGGGCACCGCGAAAAATAGCCGAAATGATTGGGCAATCACGACCTTCGCGATATAAAAGCTGAAATGATAGAGCATCGCGGAAAGAAAATAATTAAAAAAATGAATGAAACTTCTGCCCTACAGGTGAGATCACATCGATCCCTGTATACACTCCAGGGGCACAAACAAATAGGGAACCATATCTTCCCAACAGGCTCCACCAGAAAGCGAAGCCAAATCTCGACGGTTCATGGACAACCTAGAGACAACCTCGACATTTGTTGCAATATTGCAGACACAATATCAACAAATGAAGCAAAAGAAGATCCCTAGCTTCAGGGTCTCGACGTCAATATCGACAACTTAGAGATCACCAATGGCGTTTCTCCTCACTCCAACCAGATGCAAACATGACGTCAACAACCAACCTCAGAGTCGCAACAAAACGGAACCATGGCAAAGTCCCTAGTTCCAAATCTCAATGGCCACATCTACAGCCTGGAGAATAACAACGGTGGGCCTCCTCATTCCAGCAGGACACAGATGTTACACCATCAAACGGAGCCACGACATAGTCCCTAGTTCCAAATCTTGGCGGTTCACAGACAACCTAGAGACCACCTCGGCATTCGTCTCGTTACAGCAGACGCAATATCAACAACGACGTTCTTTCACAGTCCAGCAGGATGTAGATGCAACGTCAACAAAAGACCCCATGGTCAGTAAAGCGGAGTGACGGCAAAATCCCAGCTCCACCTCAGCATTCGTCTCGATACAGCAAACGCAATGTCAACAACAGTGTTCTTCCTTCGACAGGATTCGGACACACTGAAGCAGACGAAGCGAAGGCCAAATTCCTAGCTTCAGGGTCTTAACGGCAAGTCATATAAAGCCTGAAAGACAATCGGAGGTCATCTTGCACCAGTGCGGAGTGGTCACCACCTCGACGTTCGTCTCGATACAGAAGACGAGATGTCACCACAGTGTTCTTCCTCCAACAGGATTCAGACGTGACAATCAAACAGCGGAGCCACGGCAAAGTCCCTTGTTCCAAACCTCGACGGTTCACCAGCGACCTAGAGACAACCGCGACATTCGTCTTGATATAGAGGACGCAATGCCAGCAAACGAAGCGAAGGCCAAATTCCTAGCTTCAAGGTCTTAACGGCAAGTCATATAAAGCCTGAAAGACAGCCGGAGATCATTTCACACCAGTGCGGAATGGTCACCACCTCAACATTCATCTCGACACAGCAGACGCAACATCATCAAACAGCGGAGCCACGGCAAAATCCCTAGTTCCAAATCTCGACGGTTCACCAACAACCTAGAGACAACCGCGACATTCGTCTCGATATAGAGGACGCAATGCCAGCAAACAAAGCAAAGGCCAAATTCCTAGCTTCAGGGTCTTGACGGCAAGTCATATAAAGCCTGAAAGACTATCGGAGATCATCCCACACCAGCGCGGAGTGGTTATGACTCATCGGGGCTCTCCAAAATGAGCCTAACCTCAAGTAAAAAGTGACATGGAATATCCCTACGCTTGCTCTTTCGACGGTAATACTACCTGGAAGATTACTTGAAGACGTCTTGTCCAGCCCCCGAAGGGATCAAAGACACGACAATCGCAAGGCTACTCGAACAGCAAGATTGCATATCGAGGAATATATCAGCCAACGCGACGGTACGACGGCCAAAACCTTAAGTACCACAGACCCTAACGGACCTCTGTCGTAAAGAGCAGAGGTTAACTGTGACGTTAGGATATTCTTGCGAGAAATGCTCGATTCGTCTCGACTCGTGAGGAAATTAGTGTCTTTGCGAGAAATGCTCGATTCGTTTCGACTCGTGAGGAAAAGCCTTAGGCAGCGGGGATTAAAAAACCTATTTCCTAAGCATTGGGTCCCTACATGTCGTCCCAAAACGGACTCTTGCATACTATTCACGGGTCACACTCTCCAAAGTCGAATCTCGACAAGGAGGGAAACAACCGCTTACGGGTCCTTTCGACTCATAAGAGGGAAAAATTCTCTTATAGGATCCTTACGACTTATAAGAGAAAACACACTTAGGAATCCTCACGATTCCTAAGGAGGAAATACACCTACGAGACCCTCTCGATCCGTAGGGAGAAAAGCCTTTGTGGGACCCTCACGGCTCATAAAGTTGAAAAGTCTTAGGTAGCAGATCTGAACCTGCGGCCTAAGCCATCACCACCTCTTGAAGAAGCCAATACATGATGCTCGCTCTATCATCCGTCAACCATGTTTACTAAGGCAGCATACTGATAATAAAAGAAAGAAGAAAGCGACAGAAAGAACATCTGATGTGCATTTGATCAAGTATTCGAGACACATTCATTGATGCATGTGCAAAAGACTCAGAACGAGAAATAAGACAAGCTGAAATAGAAATTTTCCATTCATATTGCAAAGGGTTCTTATAATCATAAAGAAATAAACAAAGACATTGTCCAAATGATTACAATGGCAAAACCTCAGATCCTAGACAGGGATTGAGGAACTCGAAAGTGACCTTGTCCAAGACTTTCCAAGCTTGGCGACCCATCCTGGTGTGCTTCCTTTCACGAGCACGGGCGTCGGGATCCCCGCTGATGTCCTCCACCCTCCGGTAGGGAGCAAGAATGGCGGACTGTTGAAAGGCCTGGTGCAAGAGATCGACAAGATTGTCTCGCCGTCTCTTCGAGATTAAGTTCATCAGGTACACCGAGTGCACCTTATCCTCGGCGGAATCCAACGCCCTAAGGGGCACACCGGAACAGAATAGGGGAAGCGCTTCCCAGATGGCTCCTACGATAAGCTTCAGGAGAGAGGAACGTCGGGGAAGCAGTTGACCGTTATATGCGTCGAAGCGGCTCATGATTTCAACACACTCCGCGTTTGTGAATTCTCGATTCTGAGAACGGCCGAGTCGGCGGATGTCCCCATAAGAGATGATCTCGTCGAGATTGTACATGTGGGCGTCCATTGTTTCTATGAAAGAGAATCAACAAAATTATCAGAAAGACTGATTAAGCAAAACGATATAATGCATCGAGGAATAAAATGCCATCTATAAACTCCAAGATCCATGAAAAAATTCTTAAGAGTTCTTTTGTATGATTTGGAAGGAGCAAAGCTTTATTGATGAATTAAGAAAATACAAGGAAAATCTTTTAAAGAGCACAGCCTTATGATGGAACCCTAATAGGGTTCACTTTAGTTCTCTCTAGATCCTTTTAGAGCAAAGCTCTGCTAAGTGAAACCCTAAATGGGTTTTCTTTAGATCAGGGATCTATTGAGAGCAAGGCTCTGTCAATGAAAATTAATTTAATTTAATTTAATTTAAATAGGGTTCTCTTTAGTTCTCTCTAGATCCTTTTAGAGCAAAGCTCTGCTAAGTGAAACCCTAAATGGGTTTTCTTTAGATCGGGGATCTATTGAGAGCAAGGCTCTGTCAATGAAAATTAATTTAATTTAATTTAATTTAAATTTAAATTTTTACCTAAAAGTTTTAAGAGTTTAACTCTTGGAGTTCTTGAAAATAAAGAGCAGGGCTCTAAGATTCTAAAACTAAAAATTTTTGAAGATGATAATCATCTGTTGAGGGACCAAAGGTCCTATTTATAGGCATTGAGAACCCTTTCACTTCCAAAAGTTACTGCAACGGTTGGAATTCTGCCACCGCTGCGCTCACGTTTGGGGCCACGTAAGCGCAACGGTGGGGGGGGCATTTGTTTACCCCAATCAGAGCAAAGCTCTGTTCAAATTCCAAGGCGGGAAACGAAGCAACGCTTCTGTTTCCCCCAATCAGAGCAAAACTCTATTTTGAAATTAAAGTGAAAATTAAAATTAAAATAAATGAAGCAACGCTTCAGATCCCCTGCGCTGCGCGCAGAGCGCCACGTGTCAAAATCAGACACGCCAGCATAAGGAGCACAGCACCCAAGGCAGTGCACTCAATCAGAGCAAGGCTCTATAAAAAAAGCAACGCTTCAGCTGACTTGCGCTCTGCGCTGCGCGATGCGTGTCAGCGCAGTTGCGCTGCGCTCTGCGCTGCGCGACACGTGTCAAGTGCAGGTGCGTTTGCGCCAAACAGAATTAAAATTCCAGTAAGATCTTTCTGATCTTGTTAAAACAAGAAGATTGTTTTCTGTAAAACAGAAGCCCTTGGATCAAAGATCCAACGGTAGGGAAAAATCCCTAAATCACTCAGAGAAAGATCTCTTTAACTAATTTAACAAATTAATTGGCACTATATAAAGGCCCCTAGACCCCAAGTCTAGAGGGGAGAGAAAAAACACAAAACAAAGAGGGAGAACTCACAGAAAGCTTCTGAAAACTTTGAGAAAGAACTCAGAAAAAGAAGGTAAACCTTTGAAAAGAAGAATTTCTTCTGAAAGGATCATTGATCTAAGAACAAGATCAAAGATTTTCAATAAAAAAAATAATATATAATAATAATAAAGGCATTGCCTTTTGATGAACCATTGGTTCTGGAATCTTAAAAGATTCTTTTCTTGAATCCAAAGTTGGATCTTAAAACAGTGCCTTGCACTTGTAAATCTGCACTGTTGCGCTCTTGGGTTAGCGCAAACCACCAGAGAGCGCCACGTGTCAGGTCCAGAACAACTTACGATATGCGCTTTTAAAATAGAGCACTGCTCACTTAAATTGGCGCAACTCACCAGAGCGCGCCATGTGTCAGCAGCGCACTAGCGCAGCGCACTGCGCTTGCGCTCACTAGAGCGTGACACGTGTCACCTCCATATGCGCTTACGCTCATTAATTGGCGCAGAGCGCCTGACAGACCATGTGGCACTCTGTCAGAGAAATTAATGCAGTGCATTATTTAAAGAGGGACAAAGCCCATTTAAAAGGGCCTAACAAGCCTAATAAAATGCTCTGCATCATAAATAAAGGGACATAGCCCAAATCAAAAATGCCTAAAAGGCCAGAATAAAATGCTACGCATCACTAAACAGGGGCAGAGCCCTAGTAAATGCCTAACAGGCCAGATGCAAATAAAATGTTAAACATTTTCAACTGGACTTAGCCCAATCATGGTCGTAAGTCCTCAAATTAAATTGACTGAGCACGACTGCTCCCTTAAATCAATTTACATCCGGTTCAAGGGTACATCTCTGAACTCCTCTGACACCTGTCGTTGTAATCCTTCAACGACGTCAGAGAGGTGACGGGTCCCGACAACCACACATTGCTACGGACTTAAGCGTCCTTAAACCAACCTACGGACTCAAGCGTCCTTAAACCAACTCATGGACTCAAGCGTCCTTAAACCAACCTACGGACTCAAGCGTCCTTAAACCAACCTACGGACTCAAGCGTCTTTAAACCAACTCATGGACTCAAGCGTCCTTAAACTCCCGGACTCAAGCGTCCTTAAAACAAATTGACCACTATGTCCTTTAACTGGTATTGGACCACCATGTCCTTAAACTGGTAATCAACCGCAATGTCCCTAAACTAAACAATAGAGCCCAAATGCTCTTTTGTTGGATCTAAACGATCCCGTTAAGTTGATCTTAGTCTAAAATGAGACTAACGTATCCTTAACAAACCGTTAAGTCGATCTTAGTCCCAAATTAGACTAACGTGTCTTTAACAGACGTTTAAGTTGATCTTTGCCTCAAATATGGTTAACGTATCCTTAAACCTCCAAACAGATTTTAGTCCCAAACTGGACTATAAGACCCCCAATCGACTTTGGTTCAAGGGTACATCTCTGAACTCCTCTGACACCTGTCGTTGTAATCCTTCAACGTCGTCAGAGAGGTGATGGGTCCCGACGGCCATACATGCAATGGACCACTACGTCCCTAAACTGGAACAATAGAGCCCCTAAATGCTCTTTTCGTTAAGTTGATCTTAGTCTCAAATAGGACTAACGTATCCTTAACGAACGTTTAAGTTGATCTTAGCCTCAAATATGGCTAACGTATCCTTAAACTAAAATCCCAAACCCAAATCTAAGTAAATACGGATTTGGACTAATCTACGTCCTACGGGCGACGACATCACTTAGTCTCCGTATACAATCCACGGGCAACCACAAACAAAACAAACACCCACGACACGAAGTGAAATTCTGGAGAAGGAGAAAGTTGTTACCGCGATGCGGCAGCGTAATTAACTGCAGTGGCTTGCGCCTGCAGGGAAGAGCGTCCCCACAATCAAAACCCCCTCAAGCGAGGGGGAATCTGACGAAGTCTGCTACATCAGCCGCATCCGTCTAAACCTCCGATATACGGTGCCATAAATCAACTTGGCATCTTCGAAGAGGTGGACAGATAGCACCAAATAGCATCTACCCCAAATCACAGGCAAGACGTCCGTGTCTTGGCCACCGTTCGGAGGGGAACAGTTCTCTTTTGCAGAAGAAGTTCCATGGGAGGTCGCTCTTTCAACCAAAACAAAAAGAATGCTAAAGGATCTCCAAACATGTCCGACGATCAGGTGGAAAAGTCCGCTGGAACCCGAGATCATCAAGGGAATGCTGAAGCCGCAACCGACGCCGAGAATTGGTGTGGATGGTCAAAATGCCCATACCCAGCCGTCAAAGTCTTCAAAGAAGAAGAAGAAGACCAGAAAGCCCGTGAAGCTTGATGACAAGCGCACGGACCTGCAAAAACATATTGACGCGCTGGAAAAATATAACCAGAAGGCGCGAACCCCGGTCACACTCCAAGAGTTTCTCAACCACATCCTTGAGGACGGAAATGATGAGGGAGAAGACTCGTCAGATGAACCTGAGGATTATATGGCGAGCTGTCACACGATTTCTCACTCGTCAATAGATGGTGAAAAAGCTCCTGATGCAGAGAAACTAGGGGCAGATCCCGAACCAGAACTCCTAGGACCGTCAGATGAGATCATCGACATGCTACTAACGAGGCCTGTCAGAAGAGCAAAGCTGATCAAGACTGTGAAATGGCCATGTTCGAAAAAGCCAAACGTCGACGACTGGAGAAAAAGGTTGAAGCACTCCAACTAGATCGAAACACGCTCGCGGCAGATAAAAGCAGGCTTAAAATGAGGAAACGTTTCGCTAAAGCCCTATCAATGGGAATGAAGCTACCATCCTCTGTAGGGTTCCTTAGCAGCTACTTTTTACGCATGCCCCCTCGCGAGGACTACAACCCGCCGGAACACCTTCCGGTCTCGGGACACCCTGGGGGTAAGAGCCTATGCTTCACCACACTGTCACATAGTGAGAACCCCCATAGGTCGACATCCAATGCCTAGTAGCTCAGATACCACTGTAGGGTTCCTAGGCACACTAATGAAGTCTCACAAGTGATCAAACATGCCCAATTATAAAATTTCATGTGCCTACAAACTCTAATACGGATCGTTAATTAGATTTATAGACGATGCAATGCAAATAAACAACTTTATCTAAAAGGAAAGAGGCTACAACCTTTGTAGATCCGGTCCTCCACCTCCTAGGCTCCGTGATGACATCCCTCCGCTGTCCAAATTGGATTCCGGACTCTAGCATCAGTTCCATCGGAGAAATGGGCGGGCTAGGTCGTCGGTTTCGATGCCGAAGATGATCTACGTCGAGGCATCACAAGATCAAACTCCAACTTCACCAAGCCATGAAACTTGTGAAGAAAACACCCTATACTACTTGGCAAGAGGTAGAGGATGAAGAAATAGGAAGTGGGTTCACTTTAGAATTGGATTTTTCTCACTCTTATTCTCTAGTTGCCATTGATGGTGGCATAGTTTCTTCATGTTGAAGATGAAGAAGAAGAAGAAGAAAGAATATCATAAGTATTTTCTAAAAAGAAAATCAATATGAATACTTATCATATCCTAACCTTGGTTAGGTGTAGAGAATATACCATGGTTAGTTTTAATGGTTAGGGTTAAGAATGAGACAAGAATGGTGGACTTGTTCAAAGCTTCATGAAGCTTCAACAATCAAACAAACAAAGCCACCATTCTTTCTTTATCTTTTCCAAAATAAGAATTATAAATAAATAGATAAATGAATAAGTAAATCAAATGAAACCCTAACCACTAACTAACCATGGTTTAATTCTTTACACAAACCCAAGCTAGCATGTATCATCAAACATGATACAATCTTGTGCACAAAAATATATCACATATACAATGTGCATTTCAAGTGAACTTCAAGTGAGAAAATCCATTTAAAGTGAACCAATACTAGTTAATGCAAAGTAATATATCAAATATATAATTATACATCAAATCATTAAATCAACACTTGATTCAATGATCCGGTCATGTCGCATATAACCGACTAGTATCTAATGTATCGGCTTATCGAATCAATTCTCGATTCGATAACTAGGTTATATCGCATACAACCATTCGACAAATTCATCGCGAGAATGGAATACGATATCACATACACGCATTATTCTCGGTCCCGCACATATCTCATATGCGCTCCTATTTCGTTTCGTTTGAGCCAAGAAACCTCTGTGTAGGACTCTAAAGACTCGTCAATACGCCGGCAGCAGATGATGATCATATCAAGCACCCACAAGCCGCAAGCGATCTGCTAAACATAACGGCCACCCGGGTATTAAGCGATCAGAAGATCGATGAGCAAGCCCGCTCACACTCCTGTGAATCCAACCAGTAACACTTACCGTACAGTCCGGTCTGTTCGTCTGATATGTCGCATATCTCGCCTTAGGGTGGTAAACGTCAGACCCCAGTAGCTCGATAAGTCATGCCGACGTGAGGTCCATAACAATCGTGAAACTACTGATAACTCTTACCAGTATATCACTGCAACCCTGGCCGGGGATTTCCTGTTATGGCCAGTCGAGCATAGTGCAACATCAACCCCCAATACCGGGAGAGACGAATCCCCTCCTATCGCTCATTGTCTCCATGTGAATCGGGACTGTACCCAAAAACCACCTGTTTGCACGACTCAGTAGAGCCATGGTAGGGTGGAAATCAAAGCACAGTGAGAGACACACAAGACTCTATGACGATCTCGGGTCAACAGACTAAGCTGTACCAGTGTCACCAGAGAACTGCCATCTGACGTGAGGTATCATACCATCTAGGAGTTCTCGGCGAGTCCGTTCAGTGTACCCAGTCTCCACTGAGCACCCGCATACCATCTCCGATGTCAAACACCAATGGATATGGGATCATCCATCGCTCATCACATAGGTCGAGAAGATATACGTTAGTCTACTCTGGAATATCGATACCCCGTCTCAATATTCCCACGACTAGGAACATTGAAGGATGTACTCATTGACTATCCAGACCCCACTAGTATGATCTGTATCATAGTCCTGGAAGTCAAGTACACATCCTAAAGGCTTTATCAACATGTAACAGAGAGACAGAAAGTATACATGTTAAGATAAAGAGTAACCAGATAGCGTACTATCATGTCGAGCAAGAAAGTCCTACCTATATATGTCCCAGCATCCACTACAATATACATCCAATGTACGGTAATGGCCTCTAGGGCATACATATAACTAACAATCTTCCACTTGCACTAGGGCCATCTGTAGCAGTAGTTGTAGTATCTAATACTCAACCATCCCCTAAAAGTCTTTCTTTGGGAAAAGGCCTTCGTGAGTGGTTCCGCCGTGTTGTCCTCTGAGTCTACTCTCCTAACCTTGATCACCCTGGAGATCAGCTATCTCTATGATCAGGTGATGCTGCCTCAGAATATGTCTGGGTCACTGATGGGACCAGGGTTCCAGGGCCAAAGCCACACTTCCATTGTCACACAATGGTAGGAACCTAGTTCATCTTATGAACCAATATACACCCAAACTGCCTCTTTGGTAGTATCTTAAATAGCGATGTTACCAGCCTTTATCGTCTAATTTGCCACGGTATCTAGCTTGGAACTCTTCCAACATACCGTCCCTTTACTGAGGGTAAAGACAATGCCTGTGACTGACACTCAGTCGTCCTTATCACCCTGGAACACTTCCAGTGATTCTTCCCAGGATCGATTGATACCATCTCACTACAACTAGTGAGAATCCTAACATCCATTTAGATCTATCTCATAGATCCAAAACCCAGAATTTAGGATGTATCATTTTGATCCTATATGGAGAATCCATGTGATAAGAGGAGATTGACCGTGCGTAGCATAGGAAACTCTTTTCTTATCAAGAGTATGTTGTCCACGTACAATACGAGGATGACCACCTTACTCTCTACTACCCTTTTTGTATATACAAGGTTCATCTACTATTTTGATGAAGTCAAACATTTTGACTATTACATCAAAACAGACGTTCTAACTCCGCGATGCCTGCTTTATTCTGTAAAGCAATCTTGCACACGTTTCCGCTGCTCCCACTGTTTACGAAGCCCTCTGGCTGTGTTCTTATAGACGTTCTCTTCTAAATCATTATTTAGAAAAGTAGTCATGGCACCCAACCACCAGATATCGTAGTCATGGTATGTAGCCGTGGCAAGTAGGATCCGAATGGACTTAAGCATAGCCACTAGAAAAGGTATCATCATTATCCACGCCTGGTTGATGACTAAAACCTTTAACAAGTCTAGCTTTGAAAGTCTTAACTTTTCCATCTACACCAAGTAATCTTCTCAAGATATACTTGCTCCTGATGGGGATTTAACCATTCAGATATAGCACCCAAAGTCCATACTTTGTTGGTGTACATGGATTCCATCTCAGATCGCTAAGCATCCAGCCATTCTTACAGAGTCCCTACTCTCGATGGCCTGCTCGAAACTAGTTGGGTCATCATCTCATGATACATTCCTCGCTCCCACTGTCATCGAGAAACCAAGGCATCTCTCAGGCGGATGAGGAACCCTACCAGATCGGCGGAGAGGCTGAGGTTCGTCGGGAATTATTGAATCCTTTGGTTCTGTCAAATCATCAGTTGTAGTTTTGTATAGCTGGAACCTTTCCAGTTCTACAGAACTGTCCTTGCCTCGATCTTGTCCGGATTTTGCTTTTGACATAGGCCGGACAATCTCAAATCTTAACTTACTCAAGAGATGGGCTCTTCCCATACCATATCTCATATGGAGTGGTAGGCACTGATTTGATTCGAACCCTATTCAATAGGTATGCAACTTCATAAGTGCATAACTCCCTAAAAGGAAATAGGAAACTCAGTAGTACTCATCATAGAGCACACCATATCATATAGGGTGTGATTGCTCCGCCCCGATATACCATCGTGCTATGGTGTTTACGGAGGAGTAATGCTGAGAGAGAATCTCATTCTCCTTTAGAATAGTCCAGGAATTCTATGCACAAGTATTCCCCTCCCTGATCTCATCACAGGACATAATACTTATACCCGTATTGGTTCTCTACTTCTAGCTTATATTCTGTGAATATCTCAAAAGGTTCGGACTTGTGTTTCAACAGGAACATATGTCTGAATCTTGAGAGATTATCAGAGAACGTAATGAAGTATAAAGAACCAGTCCTGGCATGTGTAGACAGGAGACCTTACATACATCATCATGTATCAGTCCCAAGAGTTCATTAACTCTTTCTCTGTTTCCAATAAACAGAGCTATGGTCATCTAATCTTTGTGACATGACTGGCAAGTTTCATAAGATGTAAATTCAAACTGATTTAAATATGCATCTAAAAAGTAACTTCAGCCAGTCGGGTCACATTGATATGACCTAGTTTACAATGCCTCAAGAATGATTCGTTCATTTCTGAACTCTTCCTTTTGTGTGTGTTCTATATACTAGGAACTGTAGTTTGATTTAGAACGTCAATGCTTTTAGATAACGTGCCTGAACCGATCAACTTTTGATATAGGAAATGTTCAAAACATTATCCATCAATACAAAATTTTATCATTTCTTTACTAATAAAGAGATAGATATGATTTTGTATACCAGGTTCGGTATCTAATAGCATTTGTTCAGAATCAATGTATTGGTAATACAGGGTGACAGTGACCAACAGACTTGGCTGCAACACTTGCCCCGTTTTCTGTCTCATGAAACTTATCACCCGTTCTCAGTTTTCTACCTTTTTGTAGCCCTATGTAACATGATTACATATCTAGGATCCTGATCCGGTATCAGATACCCAGGATGCAGAGGATACTGAGAAACAGTTATGTATAATGAACACATCCGAAGGAGATGCATCTCATGCACTTTCTTCGTTTGGGCCGCATGAGAATCCTAGTATTCCCCTATTTCCTGCTCTGTCTTATAACAATTATAAGTTGGAGCGGGACCAACGTTCCCCAGCTCAGTATAACAAGCGGGTTCGGTCAATACATCCATATTATTATCTTGATTAAGGCGTGATATAGTCGCTACCTGGAGAGAGAGAGAAGAAAACACTCTGCGTGCGCTCTTGCAAGATCAGATTGGTTATATATTTTATCTAATCAGGATGGCTCCCACTGTTTTTATCAAATCTTCCTTCAAACCCTAAAAGGAAAGACGAGCCGGGATTAATTACACTCTACAAGTTCGCCAATCTTTCAGCCAGGCCAGTGTCGGTACTTTGAGGGAGGTTCCCCGTGCTTTCGCACGGACCTAATTACAGTAAACCTCGTTTTCCCAGAGGCGTAACCCCGTTGACACCTTTCTAGACACCTACTTGATCGGCTAATTGTAAAGTGCAAAACTCTCCCAGGAGTAACAATTACTCGCAGTGGGTATCGGGATCCAACTATCATATAGAAGGTATGCAATCTCATTGCAAATTTCAACAATTGAAACTCCCGATAATGGTTTTTATCCCTAGCACTTATGACCTTAACTATGGTCAACAAATCATAAGCACTAGTCAAGTTCTACCCGTCATTTCGTGATTAATTAGACCCACCCACATGACCCTTAACTAAGGTCAACAAAGTCACGCGACTGTCCTAACTAATCGCATCATATGCGGTGTAGGAAGACATCACTTAGCTACCGTACACTGTGCCTTAACTAAGGTCAACAAACACAGCATGAATACTAAGTACTCTACTTCCTAAAATGACGGAGGGTTGCGAATGGTTTTTGTGAAAACCTTTAACGCTTTGAACTTGATTTCGTTGCGGAATCAAATGGTTTTTAAATGGAATGTTTTTGAAGCTTTTCTAGTTTTGCTAAAGTGGTCACTCCCGATGAAGGGATCGTCGACCCTTCCTCGTCGAATGAGGTGCGGGATATATCATATATATCACTGTGCAAAGCATAAACTATAGAAGCAATAAAAAGAAAAACCGAGTGTGTAGTATCTGTCAGTTATTACTAAAGGAGTCACTCCCGGTGAAGGGATCTCAGTCCTTTCCTCATCGAATAAGGTGCAGGATGTTCTACAAGGAACACCGCGATGCAAAGCAAGAACTGTAGCTACCTGTTTTTTATTTTGAAATTCGATTCCACAACATCAATTAGGTTTATTTTCTTTCATTAATCTCATTAATGAATATCCCATCATTTAAGTCCACCTAAACATCACAGATAAATATAACGTACGCTTATGCCATCCGCATTCGCCTCGATGTCCCGTCTGCACCGTTAGGTTAGGTAACTAACGCCAGAACGAGGCAGGGCTAGCGCGGGTGTAAAACATAAGCAACGTCTATATAATATATCATATATACTATATATAATATCTATCTGAACAAATCACATGATCACATCACAGATAACGCAGCAGAAAATATCATATGAAATATTGGATATACTAGGACGTCCGTGTTTTTAATACGAGCCAGTATAAAACACGGATTCCACGGTCGTGATGAATAGCCAATCCCACACCCCTAGAACCCTACGAGAGCGGCAAGCAACCCTACCAATTCTAGGGTTAGGAGACCTGGACTCGACTCCTCGAGTTGGTCTCCCACTGGACCCTAGAACCCGGTTACTTGTGCCCTCCTCTTTGGGTCTATCCTAGTGCAGAAAAGTAAATAATATACAAATGGTGACATCATCCGCAACCTGGAAGTGCCCCAATAAAAGAATATTACATACAAGTTTTTACATGAATGAAAATGAAAAACACTCATCTCACATAAAAAAAAACCCGGCTATTCAAACACGACGATCCAATATAACATATCCAGCAACACATAACATCACATGTCATCAACGTAAGTAAATATGCGCATCCCAATTGTCGTTGACATATAGCAACGAAACCGGCGATATCACATATTACATTTACGGTCACAGAAAAGAAAGTGTAAAACTACAACAGTTGGAATCCGCAATCTCTTTAGACATCGCATGCCTAATCAAATGAAATACTTAGACATCACATGCCTAACAATTATAAATCCCGCATTCTAGTCTCAAAATCAAATACACTTTTCAATATAAAGTCGGGCAATTCAACAGGATTCCCGACATTCAGATCGAATGTTCGTCGCAAACTTTAGTAGGCGGCCGCACCCCCGATACCGTCGACGAAGTGCACTAAGGCGGAACACCGCTACCGCGAGCACCCGAACGGATGCTTTCGGCGACGGGGTTCTCCTACAGTCACTTGGTCGGGGCTATGGGGCGAGACTGTCTATTAAGTTTACCCGGCGAGTATCCGCGTACGCTACGTGATTGCGACGGACTTTTGATCATATCAAAATTCCGTGGCAACCGATCAAGTGAGACTAAACTGCTATGTTTATAACATTCATTCAGTTATCTCATAACTACTTGTGAATTCCAAATATTGTATCACATTCCGGATAAAAAAAATGTTAAACTTTCCGATCGAACAATCGAACACCCAAGTTTTCCCGATACAGCTCAACACATGAAATAAGTCTAAAAACATTCAGTTCATGCCTCAGTACCAACGGTCCAGCCGTAGAAGGGTCAAGCCAACGCCTCACATGTGGCACGCCGTACTGCCCCAAACCCTAAGGTTCAAAGGGCAGTTCAAGACGGTCACATAATCGAGTTAAGGTTTGTTGTCTTCTAGAGGGACCATCGCATTACTTGCACTACTTAGAACGTCATTAAACTACGGAAAAATCCAACAATTGGAAATTTCCCGGCAGGGGAAAAAATGGGTATTTATATCCGGTCGAACTTTTTAACATATTCTAAAATTATCCGGAAAAGCACACAGACAAAATTAGACGATCCGATCGAAACACCAAGTCCCCAATACAACCCAGAAAACTCAACTCTTGAGTAAATATTAAAAATTCCCAGAAAACTCAGCACTGCAAAATAGGAATTACTGTGCAAAATAAAATGCAATAGGCGACTAAAGGGCCGCGGAACCGCCGCATTAGCATGCTAATGCCGCGGTTCCGCCGTGCTTTGATGGACTCAAGAGTACGGGCTTCTCAGTAATTCTTAGAATCTCCTGCTGGGTTTTCTGCATATTTTTAATTCTCAAAAAACCACGATTTCAGAAAATGTACAGAGAGCATTTTGGAGTTAGGGTTTCGGTTCGATCGGACTTCTAACTCCGTCTACGCATCGCCTAAGGCTCTAGCTAGGCTCTGATACCACTATAGGGTTCCTTAGCAGCTACTTTTTACGCATGCCCCCTCGCGAGGACTACAACCCGCCGGAACACCTTCCGGTCTCAGGACACCCTGGGGGTAAGAGCCTATGCTTCGCCACACTGTCACATAGTGAGAACCCCCCATAGATCGACATCCAATGCCTAGTAGCTCTGATACCACTGTAGGGTTCCTAGGCACACTAATGAAGTCTCACAAGTGATCAAACATGCCCAATTATAAAATTTCATGTGCCTACAAACTCTAATACAGATCGTTAACTAGATTTATAGACGATGCAATGCAAATAAACAACTTTATCTAAAAGGAAAGAGGCTACAACCTTTGTAGATCCGGTCCTCCACCTCCTAGGCTCCGTGATGACATCCCTCCGCTGTCCAAATTGGATTCCGGACTCTAGCATCAGTTCCATCGGAGAAATGGGCGGGCTAGGTCGTCGGTTTCGATGCCGAAGATGATCTACGTCGAGGCATCACAAGATCAAACTCCAACTTCACCAAGCCATGAAACTTGTGAAAAAAACACCCTATACTACTTGGCAAGAGGTAGAGGATGAAGAAATAGGAAGTGGTTCACTTTAGAATTGGATTTCTCACTCTTATTCTCTAGTTGTCATTGATGGTGGCATAGTTTCTTCATGTTGAAGATGAAGAAGAAGAAGAAGAAGAAAGAATATCATAAGTATTTTCTAAAAAGAAAATCAATATGAATACTTATCATATCCTAACCTTGGTTAGGTGTAGAGAATATACCATGGTTAGTTTTAATGGTTAGGGTTAAGAATGAGACAAGAATGGTGGACTTGTTCAAAGCTTCATGAAGCTTCAACAATCAAACAAACAAAGCCACCATTCTTTCTTTATCTTTTCCAAAATAAGAATTATAAATAAATAGATAAATGAATAAGTAAATCAAATGAAACCCTAACCACTAACTAACCATGGTTTAATTCTTTACACAAACCCAAGCTAGCATGTATCATCAAACATGATACAATCTTGTGCACAAAAATATATCACATATACAATGTGCATTTCAAGTGAACTTCAAGTGAGAAAATCCATTTAAAGTGAACCAATACTAGTTAATGCAAAGTAATATATCAAATATATAATTATACATCAAATCATTAAATCAACACTTGATTCAATGATCCGGTCATGTCGCATATAACCGACTAGTATCCAATGTATCGGCTTATCGAATCAATCCTCGACTCGATAACTAGGTTATATCGCATACAACCATTCGACACATTCATCGCGAGAATGGAATACGATATCACATACATGCATTATTCTCGGTCCCGCACATATCTCATATGCGCTCCTATTTCGTTTCGTTTGAGCCAGGAAACCTCTGTGTAGGACTCTAAAGACTCGTCAATACGCCGGCAGCAGATGATGATCATATCAAGCACCCATAAGCCGCAAGCGGTCTGCTAAACATAACGGCCACCCGGGTATTGAGCGATCAGAAGATCGACGAGCAAGCCCGCTCACACTCCTGTGAATCCAACCAGTAACACTTACCGCACAGTCCGGTCTGTTCGTCTGATATGTCGCATATCTCGCCTAAGGGTGGTAAACGTCAAACCCCAGTAGCTCGATAAGTCATGCCGACGTGAGGTCCATAACAATCGTGAAACTACTGATAACTCTTACCAGTATATCACTGCAACCCTGACCAGGGATTTCCTGTTATGGCCAGTCGAGCATAGCGCAACATCAACCCCCAATACCGGGAGAGACGAATCCCCTCCTATCGCTCATTGCCTCCATGTGAATCGAGACTGTACCCAAAAACCACCTGTTTGCACGACTCAGTAGAGCCGTGGTAGGGTGGAAATCAAAGCACAGTGGGAGACACACAAGACTCTATGACGATCTCGGGTCAACAGACTAAGCTGTACCAGTGTCACCAGAGAACTGCCATCTGACGTGAGGTATCATACCATCTGGGAGTTCTCGGCGAGTCCGTTCAGTGTACCCAGTCTCCACTGAGCACCCGCATACCATCTCCGATGTCAAACACCAATGGATATGGGATCATCCATCGCCCATCACATGGGTCGAGAAGATATACGCTCGTCTACTCTGAAATATCGATGCCCCGTCTCGATATTCCCACGACTAGGAACATTGAAGGATGTACTCATTGACTACCCAGACCCCACTAGTATGATCTGCATCATAGTCCTGGAAGTCAAGTACACATCCTAAGGGCTTTATCAACATGTAACAGAGAGACAGAAAGTATACATGTTAAGATAAAGAGTAACCAGATAGCGTACTATCATGTCGAGCAAGAAAGTCCTACCTATATATGTCCCAGCATCCACTACAATATACATCCAATGTACGGTAATGGCCTCTAGGGCATACATATAACTAACATCCTCCAAAGGAAACACTCCTGGCGGGATACACCTTGGCGAAGCAGATGTACATCCTAGTTACAGCTTATACCATCGAAGGATTGCGCACCCCAGCGAAGAGTGCAACGCCTTTAAAAACTGGTGGCACGGATATGTTGCCCACCGGCAGCATTTCAAGCGGATAAAGCACAAAACGCGTCGAGAGCAAAGAACCGCGACTGATGAGCACGAAAGAACTGCCGGCAACTGTCACATGGTTGAATCCGGGGGATCGCAAGTTTTCACCTTCGGGAGCGATTCTGATGAAGAAATAGCCCTCGGCCCTCTCTTCAAGGAATCCATCTCCGAAATAGAAGAGATGAAGACATGCGAAAACATTCAGCTGCACGATCGCACGTTGCCCGAAAAGAATCTCAGACCCATAAATAAGGGATCGAATAAGAAAGATAAGGGGAACGAGAAAGTCCCTGAGGATATCACCCTCGATGATAGAGTCGTCGAAGAGCTGGCAGCCAAGGACCCGCCTAAGAAAAACAAGGTGGATTAAAACGTTCTGGCACACCTGAGGAAGATACCATCACAACTAAGCATTCTCGATGCCCTTCTGCTATCCAAGGAGGCGAAAGATTCTTTGATCAAGGCACTACAAGAGCCCGAGCAGTTCCAAGCTTTCCTTGCCAAAGAAAAGATGAAGGACGGGCTGGAAGAAGTACACACGGCCGATATCACCTTCGGCGATGAAGATCTCCTCCCCGGGACGTGCGAGCATAATCGTCCCCTTTATGTCTCCGGATACTGTCATGATATCAAGATAGGCAAAATCCTGGTTGACAATGGGTCCTCTGTCAACCTCCTCAATGTAAGAGTGTTGAAGGAAATCTGCATGAGCATTCAGCATCTCGCTCGTGATAAAATCACCATCTCCGGGTTTGACTCCCAGTCATCAAGAATGCTCGGGTCTGTGATACTGACGTTACGCTTTGGGCTGCTCGTCACGAACATCAAATTTCACGTCATTGACGTCAATACATGTTACAATGCTTTGCTCGGTAGGCCTTGGTTACACGAGTACAACATCATCCCTTCTACACAACATCAGTGTATGAAGTATTTCAAGTATGGTCTCGAGTATATCGTGACAGGGGAGTTGAACCCATTCTCCGTGAATGAAGTCCGAAAGTACAAAGATGCAAAATACTTCTTACCAAATTTCGAAGACATGGAAAGATGCCATAAACCGAAGAACAAAGCTATCACCACTATTCCGGTCTACGGGAGTGATACCGAGGAGGAAGAAGAAATAGTTTATTCAGGTCCGCCCCAATGCAACAAGCCGGGACCGTCCACCCTATTCTGGTCTTCGGCAGCGATTCGGAAGATGAGGTCAATGCAGTATTTTCTGTTCGGCCATCAATACAAGCCTTCACTAGTGATGATCGGAGTTTGCAAATCGCCATGGTTCCACAAGAGCATTATAAAGAGCTTGACGCACTTGATACCTATAGTGTGCAGGAACTGCAAACATTCTACGTCCCTTCCAGGCGAAGAGATGAAAAGGCGATCCTCTTTTATCGATCCACGGAAACCAAAGTGGAGAAAGAAATTTGGCATGGTACCGATTCTACACTTGACAGGCTCTAGCCCATCCGTCTGCCCAGATCTACACAGAAGGATTAAAAAGGCTGTTGAGGCGCCAAGACGTACCCTTGAAGCAGACTGTGTAACAGGCCCTGTTTTACAACAAGATCTAGAACGTCCCCGGAACTCAGCGAAAATTGCCCAGCTGGAGAATGGAAACGATCGGGCTTGGATATGTTCAGTCCAAGAAACGGGAGCGATTTCATTGCTGCTACGTTATACATGACTTCGGTAAAGAAGGAGATGCTCTATTAGAAGACGCTAACCCTGAACCAAAACGAGGTCCCGACGTGAAAATGCCAAATCCGTCGTTCGAAGAACATATGGACAAGCTAATAAAGGAAGCGGGTCCGGGATGACCATAGCCATGAAATGGCCATTTACGAGAAAGCCAGGACGCAGCGTCTCTTTCAGCAGACTGCGGAGAATGACGATGCTCTTCGTCGCCATCCCGTCATACGGAAGATCCGATGCGGAGGCAAAAACAAACTAAAGAACGGAAAAAGCGTTCGACAGTGGCAAAGCGGGTCCAAGAAGCCACGCGATCAAGAATCAAGCAGCCGGGGTCCGTCTCTTATAAAGAAGATGGGTCGAGCATATTCTTTTCCCCAAGACAAGACAAGGAAGATATTCGATCTTGTCATGAAATATTAGATGATTACCCTCCCGGATGTAGGGTTCCTATGAACAACAACAAGGTTTCGGGAGGCATCGTCTATGCCATTTTCAAAACTTTGCCGTTTTAAAGAACCCTAAACTAGAATCGATAACTAGAGAATCATACGAAACAAAAAGTAAACTACTTTACTTCTAAGTGAACTAGAAATACAACCTTTGTATATCGGTCCTTCACATCATAAGCTCCTTGTAGTAGTCCCTTCGCTGCGATGAAATGATCTTGCGGGCTCTTGAAAGGCTCCATGAGAAAAAAGCAACGATCTTGCTTGAAGTCTTCCAGGCCGAAGATGATCTACGTCGAGGAGACACTAATTCAAGCTACTACTTCACTAATTGGAGATTAGTGAAGCTAACACCCTATACTAAAGTGCTAATCTAGTAGAGGATGATGAAGTAGGAAGTGAGCTCACTTTAGTTTTATTTTTCTCACAATATTTTCTCTCTTTAGAAAACCCTAGCAAGCTTTTTGCCCAAGGAAGAAGAAGATGAGCAAAAGAAATGAGAATGAACTAATGAGGTGAGAGAAACAACCATGGGTGGGTTTGTATCATATACTAACTCATATAGAGACATAACCATGGCCAAATCATAATGGTTATGTTAATAAATTTCTTAAGTAAAACAAAACTAGTGGACTAAGTCAATGCATCCATAAGCTTCATGAAGCTTCATGCATGTGAGCTCATTATTCACTAATTTTGGAATTACTTTAAATACTAAAACTCAACATTATAATTAGTATGGTGTAAGTCTCATACACCCATGCAGTGTATATCAACAACCATGATACAAAATAAAACACAATTAATATACATCACATATATATTAAGTGTGCACATGTGAGAATAATAAATGCTTAAGTGAGCTAATATTAGTTAATGTAATCTAGTATATCACATATACAATTATATATTAAATTATCAAATCAAATCTTGATTTAATAATCTGGCTATATCACATACAACCGACTAATATTATATGTACCAACTTATCGAATCAACACTTGATTCAATAAATCGGTTATATCACATATAACCGACCGATACAATAATCGCGAGAATAGAATACGGTATCACATACTCGTATTATTCTCGGTCCCGCACATATCACATATGTGCTCCTACTTCGTTTTGCCTGAGCCAGTAAAAACCTCTATATAGGACTCTAAAGACCCGTCAATACGCCGGCAGTAGGTGATGATCACATCAAGCAACCACAAGCCGTTAATTGTACTAGCTGGACGTAACGGCTACTCGGGTATTGAGCGATCATAAGATCAACAAGCAAGCCTGCTTTAGCTCATGTAAAAGCCTGTCAATAACACTACCGTACAGTCCGGTCTCCTCGTCTGATATGTCGCATATCAAGTCTAGGGGTGGTGAACGTCAAACCCCAATAACCGATAAGTCATGCCAATACGAGGCTCATAACGGGTCAAGAAACTACTGGTAACACTTACCAGTAAATATCTAAATCATCGCTGGCCAGGGACTTCCCTGTTATGACCACTCGAGCACAGCACAACATCAACCCCCAATACCGAGAGAAACGAAACCCCTCCTATCGCTCATTACCTCTATGTGACTCAGGACTGTACCCAAAAACCACCGTTTTGCACGTCCTCTCGAACGTGGTAAGGTGGAAATCAAAGCACAGTAGGAATCACACAAGACTCTATGACGATCTCGGGTCTACAGACTAACCTGTACCAGTGTCACCTGAGAAATGCTATCTGACGTGAGGTATAATACCATCTAGGAGTTCTCGGCGAGTCCGTCCAGTGTACCCAGTCTCCACTGAGCACCCGTATACCATCTCTGATGTCATACACCAATGGATATGGGATCATCCATCGCCCATCACATGGGTCGAGAAGCGTATACGCTAGTCTACTCTGATATATCGATTCCCTATCTCGATAAACCCATGACTAGGAACATTAAAGGATGAACTTATGGACTACCATGGCCCCACCAGTATGATCTGCATCATAATCCTGGTAGTCAAGTACACATCCTAAGGGCTTTACCAACATGTAACCATAAGACGGTATCAAGAGACAAGTATACATGTTAAGATAAAGAGCAACCAGATAGCATACTATCATGTCGAGCAAGAAATTCCTCTCTATATATGTCCAAGCATCCAATATAATATACATCATATGTACAATAATGGCCTTTAGGGCATACATACAACTAACAATCTCCCACTTTCACTAGGGCCATATGTTGTAGTATCGCATACCCAACATCCCGAAGAGTCTCTCGAACTATATCTGGGGAATGACCTTCGTGAGTGAATCTGCAGTGTTGTTCTTCGTGTCAACTCTCCTGACCTTGATTTCCCAGCGATCAACTATCTCCCGGATCAGGTGATACCGCCTCAGAATATGCCTGGATTGCTGATGGGACCTGGGTTCCTTGGCCAAAGCCACCGCTCCATTGTTATCACAATACAAAGGTATTGGATACTCAATGGATGGAACCACTCCAAGTTCAGTTATGAACTTTTTCATCCAGACAGCCTCTTTAGCAGCATTGTTGGCAGCGATGTATTCAGCCTCCATCGTCGAGTCCGCAACGGTTTCCTGCTTGGAACTCTTTCAGCAAACCGCCCCTCCATTGAGGGTAAAGACAAAACCCGAGTGCGACTTAGAGTCGTCCTTATCATTATGGAAGCTCGAATCGGTAAAGGACTCCACTTGGAGCTCTCCATTACCATACACCAAGAGCATCTCTTCAGTCCTTCTCAAGTACTTGAGAATGCTCTTCACAGCTGTCCAGCGACTCTCTCCAGGATCTGCTTGATACCTACTCACTATGCTTAGTGAGTGTGCTACATCGGGTCTGGTACATAGCATCGCGTACATGATAAAGCTTACTGCCGAAGCATAGGGTATCCCTTGCATGCGAGCTCTCTCCAAATCAGTCTTAGGAGACATCTCTTTAGAGAGAGTGAGTCCTGAGATCGTGGGTAAAAACCCACGCTTGGATTCTTCCATACTAAACCTCTTTAGTATGGTGTCAATGTATCTGGATTGGGACAATCCCAGTATCCGTTTAGATCTATCTCTATAGATCTTAATCCCCAAGATGTAGGAGGCATCTCCTAGATCTTTCATTGAGAATCTTTGTGATAAGAAGAGCTTGACCGATTGCAGCATAGGAATATCATTTCCTATCAAGAGTATGTCATCCATGTATAATACGAGGAAGACAACCATACACTCTGCCACCTTCTTGTAGATACAAGGTTCATCTACGTTTTTAACAAAATCAAACTCTTTGATAATGACATCAAAACAGATGTTCCAACTCCGCGATGCTTGCTTTAACCCGTAGATGGATTTAAGCAGCTTGTACACCTTTCCGCTGCTCCCACTGTCTACGAAGCCCTCTGGCTGAGTCATGTACACGCACTCTTCCAAATCACCATTTAGAAAGGCGGTCTTAACATCCATTTACCATATTTCATAGTCATGGTATGCAGCGATGGCAAGCATGATCCGGATGGATTTAAGCATAGCCACTGGAGAAAAGGTTTCATTATAATCTACACCTGGTCGTTGACGAAAACCCTTTGCAACAAGTCTAGCTTTGAAAGTCTCCACTTTCCCATCTACACTAAGTTTTTTCTTGAAGATCCACTTACTCCCAATGGGTTTTACCCCTTCAGGAGCATCTTCCAAAGTCCATACTTTGTTGGTGTACATGGATTCAATCTCGGACCGCATTGTATCCAGCCACTTCACTGAGTCCCCACTCGTGATTGCCTGCTCGAAACTAGTTGGTTCATCATCCTCCATGATGTAATCCTCGCTTCCACCATCAATGAGAAAACCGTAGTATCTCTCAGGTGGATGAGGAACCCTACTAGATTGGCGGAGAGGCTGAGATTCGTTGGGAACTATCGAATCCTCTGGTTCCACCAAATCCTCTGTCGTGGTTTGTATAGCTGGAACCTCTTCCAGTTCTACCTCCTTGCCGCTAATTTCCTTTGCAAGAAATTCCTTTTCTAGAAAGGTGGCATGTCGAGAAACAAACACCTTTTGTTCCTCGGGATGGTCGAAGATATACCCTCGCGAATGTTTGGGATATCCAACAAACTTACACAGAAAAGACCTTGCCTCGAGCTTGTCTGGATTTTGTGTTTTCACATATGCCGGACAACCCCATATCTTAATATAATTAAGATATGGTCTCTTTCCTTTCCATATCTCATATGGAGTGGTTGGCACAGATTTGGTAGGAACCATATTCAATAGGTCTACTGCTGTCTCCAGTGCATATCCCCAAAAGGAAATAGGTAACTCAGCAGTGCTCATCATAGAGCGCACCATATCTAATAGGGTGCGATTCCTCCGTTCTGATACACCGTTGTGCTGTGGTGTATACGGAGGAGTAAGCTGAGAGAGAATCCCATTCTCTTTTAGAAAGTCCAGGAATTCCGTGCTTAAGTATTCACCTCCTCGATCAGATCGTAGTATTTTAATACTTTTACCTGTTTGGTTCTCGACTTCGGACTTATATTCTCTAAATTTCACAAAAGCTTCAGACTTGTGTTTCATCAAGAACACATGTCCGAATCTAGAGAGATCGTCAGTGAATGTAATGAAGTACGAGGAACCATTCCTGGCATGAGTAGACATAAGACTACATACATCACTATGTATCAGTCCCAAGAGCTCACTAGCTCTTTCTCCGTGTCCTGTAAACGGAGTTTTGGTCATCTTGCCTTTGAAACATGACTGGCAAGTGTCATAAGATGAAAATTCGAACGGATTCAAATATCCATCCTTATGCAACTTAGCTAGTCGTGTCGTATTGATATGACCTAATCTACAATGCCACAAGAAGGATTCGTTCATTTCTGAACTCTTCCTCTTGTTTGTGTTTTGTACATTAAGAACTGTGCTTTGATCTAGAATGTATATGCCATTATTTAACGAGCCTGATCCAATCAACTTTTGATTCAGGAAGATATTCATAACATTATCCTGTACTACAAAATTATATTCTTCTCTACTCAGTAAAGAAACTGATATAAGATTGCATATCAGGGTCGGAATGTTATAGCATTCATTCAGAATTAATGTATTACCATTTGGTAATACAAGGTGATATTCGCCAACTGCTTTGGCTGCAACATTTGCCCCATTCCCTACTCTTACGGAATTATCACCTACTCCCAGTTCTCTACCTTTCCTTAGCCCATGTAACATATTACATATGTGGGATCCCGATCCGGTATCTAATACCTAGGACGTAGAGTGAACCGAGAAATAGTTCTCAACAACTAACACACCCGAAGAAGATGCATCAACATGCTTATTCTTCGTTTGGGCAGCGTGGGAATCCGGATATCCCCCTATTCCCTATTCAGTCTTATAACAATTATAAGAAAGAACGGAACCAACGTTCCCCAGCTCAGTATAACATGCGGGTTCGGTCAATACATCCATATTATTATCTTGATTAAGACGTGACATGGTCGCTACCTGGAGAGAGAGAGAGAGAGAAGAAAACATTTTAGCGTATGCTCTTGCAAGATCAGATTGGTTATTATTTTATCTAATCAGGATGGCTCCCACTGTTTTTATCAAATATTCCTTCAAACCCTAAAAGGAAAGACTAGCCGGGATTAATTACACCCTACAATTTCGCCGATCTTTCAACCAGGCCAGTACCGGTACTTTGAGGGAGGTTTCCCGTACTTTCGCACGGACCTAATTAAAATAAACCTCATTTTCCCAGAGGCGTAACCCCGTTAACATTTTTCTAGACACCTACTTGATCGGCTAATTGTCCTGTGTAAAACTCTCCCAGGAGTAATGTTCCCTCATGGGAATTAAATAAAATACAGATAAAGCGGCAAAGAAAACCTCAAATGAAGCATCACATGCCTACACGTGACCGGGCCTCACGTGTCAGCACGTGACCAGGCCTCACGTGCAGACACGTGACCATTTAAAGGCAAAGCCTGTAGACACTGAATAAAATAAACAAATTGGAAATGCTGTGTCAGTAGGGTCACGTGTCAACACGTGACCAGGCCTCACGTGCAGAAACGTAACCATTTACAGGCAAAACCCTGTAGAATAAAATAAACAAATTGGAAATGTTGTGTCAGTGGGGTCACGTGTCAACACGTGACCAGGTCTCACGTGCAGACACGTGACCATTTTCAGGCAAAGCCTGTAGACACATAATTAAATTCTAATTTGAATGCTTTATCAAATAGGGTCACGTGCCAACATGTGATAAACTCCTAAACCATCTGAACTAATAGAATTAAATTCTAATTAAGAGGGAATCAAAAACCCGAATTGGAAAATATTTCTCTAGATCTTTCCAAACAAAAAGATTGCACTCTGTAAAGTGGAGCATCGTTGGATTAAAAAATCCAATGGTGATTAAAAATCACCAGTTTATAGAAAGATTCTACATAAGGAAATATTTTCCTAAAATCTGCCAGGAACAACAAATAAAATATCTTTTGGATTAAAAATCCAATGGTGAATAAAATTCACCGAGTGATCTAAAAGATCATGTTGGTTATAAAATCAATAAAATCTTTCAATGAATGATTGACTAAACAAACTGATTCTTTTCTTTCTCCTATAAATACAAGCCAAGAAGAGAAGAGAAAAAAAAGAGACAACAACAGAGAGAGAATACAAAAAAAAGAAAGAGAATTTAATTCTCCAGAGAGAAAAGAAGATCTCTTCAGAAAAGAAATAAACCCTAGGTAAGAGAGGGAAAGAGATCATTCTATAAGCTCTCACAAAACAAAAAGAGAATTTAATTCTCAAACTAAGAGTTTAACTCTTCTGAATAGGAACTTAGTTTTTCCTTTGGTTGAAGATCTGGAGAAGCTGATCTCCCCATAAGTTGAGAATTTAATTCTTATCGGGGGGATTCTGCCTTGCAGATCTAAAGCCTAAGGAAGGACCTAAGTTCAGAGAATTTTATTCTCCCAGAAAGCACATAGGAATTTAATTCCTCCAACAAAGATAGGGTTTAACCCTTAATATAAGAACTTAGTTCTTCTTCATGGTAATAGATCTGCAGAAGCAGATCTCCCCATAAGTTGAGAATTTAATTCTCATCGGGGAGATTCTGCCATGTAGATCCAAAACTTAGAGGGAGAATTGAATTTAAAGAATTTAATTCTTTCGAACATACATGAATTTAATTCCTCTAAATAAAATTGGGGTTTAACCGTATAAGAGAATTTAATTCTACAAGGGATTCATCTCTCCATGCACGTAAAAAGATCAAGTACCCAACATCATCACGTGGCAACACGTGACCCTCCCTCCAATGACCAAAAGAGAACGAATAAGATTAGGTCACGTGCTCCCACGTGACCCTTGAACAGACTTCTCAAAGTAAAAAGGCAGAATCGATTTTGGGTGTCTTACGTGTCCCCACGTGACCCCTGGCAAACACCTCTCTAAAAAAGAGAAGATGGAAAAAACTGAAGGATTAATATCCCATGCATGGGCGCCCTCACATGTCCCCACGTGACCCCTAATAAATCCTTTTAATATCCAGTGCATGGGTACCCATCACGTGCCTACACGTGATGGCCATGAAGAATAAAGTGTTTAACACTTATTTGAATATTCTGAGAATAAAATAAGGGAAGTCTGGCCCAATACTCAAGCACCTCACGTGACCCCACGTGAGCGCTTTTTCTTTTTTTTTTAGTGTTTAACATTATTTTGTGCGCTTCATCCTTAGTGTTTAACACTATTCTAAGCGTATCACGTGGGAGCACATGATAGCCGAGTGTACTCTAGTGTTTAACACTATATCCAAGCCAATTTTAGCCTGAACTAGCTAAGTTTTCCAGAGGCAAGATCTCCTGAAACTGAACTCCAACCATACTCTTGACATTCAAAATAATTCCCAGAGCCCTCTCAATCAACTTTGGTTTGAGGGTACATCTCTTCATATCTCTGATACATGTCGTTGTAATTCTTCAACGTCTTCAGAGAGGTGGTGGGTCCTAATGGCCAATAACTATCTGGTGCATTTCCAAACCCATGTTTGCATCTGAATTTGGATCGCAATGTCCCTAAACTAAACAATAGAGCCCAAATGCTCTTATGTTGGATCTAAATGATCCTGTTAAGTAGATCTTAGTCTAAAATTAGACTAGCGTATCCTTAACAAACATTTAAGTTGATCTTAATCTCAAACGAGATTAACGATCCTTAAATCAATCCAACTACAGATCCCCCAACCAATATTGGTTCAAGGGTACATCTCTTCACTCCTATGAAATTTGTCGTAGTAATCCTTCAAGGTCTTCAGAGAGGTGACGGGTCCCGACAACCAGACATTCCACGGACTGTGGGGTCCTTAAACTCATGGACTATGACGTCCTTAAACTTTACGGACTGTGGGGTCCTTAAACTCATGGACTATGATGTCTTTAAACTTTACAGACTATGATGTCTCTAAACTACTATGGACTGTGAGGTCCTTAAACCCATAGACTATGATGTCTTTAAACTTTACAGACTATGATGTCTTTAAACTATGGACCATGACATCCTTAAGCCTCATGGACTATGATGTCCTTAAACTTTTGGACCGTAATGTCCCTAAACTAAAACAATAGAGCCCAAATACTCTTTTGTTGGATCTAAATGATCCTGTTAAGTTGATCTTAGTCTAAATTAGACTGACTTATCCTTAACAAACGTTTAAGTTGATCTTAGTCTCAAATGAGATTAACGATCCTTAAACCAAACCCAAACCCAAATCTAAGAAAATACGGATTTGGACTAATCCACGGCCTACGGGCGACAACATAAATTAGTCTCCGTATACAATCCACGGGCAACCAAAAACAAAACAAACGCACACGACACGAAGTGACCATCTGGAGAAGGAGAAAGTAGTTACCGCGATGCGGTAGCGTAATTAACTGCAGGGGCTTGCGCTTGCAGGGAAGAGCGTCCCCACAATCAAAAACCCCTTACGATGAGGGGGAATCTGACGAAGTCTGCTACAACGGCCGCATCTGTCTAAACCTCCGATACATTGTGTCATAAATCAACTTGGCATCTTCGGAGAGGTGGACGGATAGCACCAAATAGCATCTGCCCTTGAAATTCAGGCCGGACGTCCCAACGCCCCGGTCGCGTCTTTCGGCGGAGAACGGATTCTGGCACGCCCGGTGGGACCTCTTCCTCTTTCCACTCCACACTCCGTGTGTCGTGTTTCGCGAACAAGTCGCGGTTTGACATGGTTGCCTTTGGATTTGAAGTACTAAGATTTGGTATCTTGCTCCGTGCAGAAAAACAGAAGATCAAATGGCTTTCAACTGCACAAGCTGCAACAACAGCAATAACTCTCACTCCGTCCCTACTGGAGGAGTGACCTACGGGCCTCAGGCGGCCTCCGTTTTTATAATGCCGGTGGACCAGGTAACGCAAGCCACCACAGGGTTATTCTTTGGGACCATGCTCCCACCCATAAGCTTCAACACACCACTGCCATCACAAGAAGCTAAGAAGAAGTTGGTCTTTGATCGGCTCACAACTACTGCAGCACCTCTTAACGGGTCACCCAAACCAAGCGCCTCGGTTTTTAACAGATTGGGCCGAAGCTCCAATGGACCTATAAAGAAGCCCGCGATACCGGAAGGGGTTATCCCGAAGAGGATAGCCATTCCTGCTCCTGAAGACGCCAAAGCGGCTTCCCCTGCTAAGGAGTCGGTCTTTGCAAGACTGACTGTTGCGGCTCCCGCTCCAAACTAAGTCACCAAGACTGCTCCTCCTAGAAAGTCTGCCTTCGACAGGTTGGCTATTTCCGATCAGCGGACGTCCGTTTTCAATAGGCTGGCGCCAATAACAACACCTGACCAGAACAGGAAGCACGATCAATCCACCCCTTTAGCTGAGCCAGTACCATCGGCTCGACACGCTCGACGTCGCCACTGGCGCCGAGTGAGGAAAGCTGTGGGAAATTTCCCTTCTGGATTGACTCCGCCGGCTCCAACGGTGGAAATTGATGCTGCTGTTCCAACTGGGAACAACTTTGAACTACTTAGGAGGGTACGCAAAATCTCTCCGACTGCTGTATTAAAAAGATCTCCTCCACCAATAGAGAACGCTACAAAGGCGAAGCTGGAGCAGCCCCCTCAGCGGCTGTCCTCTAAAATTTATAAAGTTTGGCGACAGGTCCAGGACTCCGTGGTAGATCAAGACTATCCCCGCCGACAGAAAAAGATGAAGGTTCGGCAAGAAGAGGACCATCCTGTCAAGCCACAGAAGGCAACAGCTACTTGGGTGCCCACTGCAACGCCCCCCTCAACTTCGACCGCTCACAAGAGGAGAAGGCTGGAGAAAATCCCAGTGTCTGCGACGAATCGCAAGAACACTGAATCTAAATGCCCCAAGTCTGGGGGCATGATAGTGCATACTGTCTATATGGCATCCGGGAAAGAGGATATCCGTATCTCTACGGGCCATCGACCACTCACCAGATCCCTAACAAAGGCTTAGGAGCAACAACAGAAGCTCCAGGAAATGTTGACACAAATGGCCGCACTCACAGGGCCAAAAGAAAGCCCGGAAACGTCATCGGAGCAACGTCAAGAACAAGAAACTGATGCTGAGTTCCTCCGCAGAATCCCCGAAAAGAAGGACAAAGAGGCAGCGGAACAAGCTGCCAACATAAAACGAATGGCGTTCTTATTTCAAGACATGGTCGGGATGATGTTACAGCCGGATCCTCCCGCTGAAGATCCTCCGATTATCCTCGAAGACGACCGAGGGGAAACGTCAAACCCTCTTCCGGCTTGTTCAGCAGCCAAAGAGGATACCATCTCAAAAGCCGCCCTGGATGATTACATCGCTCAGCAGATACGAGTTCATCAGGCGAATGAAGCGGCTGGTCAAATTGTTAAGACTGGACGACCCTATCCGGGTTAGTACGACCAAATAAAGTACCCACCGAGATACAAGATCCCCAAATTCCACGTATATAAGGGGACGGGAAATCCACACCAGTACGTTGCTCAATTTAGGGCTCTGTGCGGCAACATTGGAGGGGATGACAAACTACTGTTTCACCAGTTTGTTGGCAGCTTGTCGGAGACAACATTCGAGTGGTACTCTAAGCTCCCGAACGACTCCGTCAAAAATTTTACAGAAATGGAGTTATTGTTCACACAAAGGTTCGCAAGCGCTAGCGAGCGCACCCCGATCACCGCATTAATTAACGCCAGAGTAAAGCCAGGCGAAACATGGATGTAGTACGCGATACGGTGGCGGAATCTATGGTCGAAGTGCGAGCAGCGCATTGAAGAAGCGCCTGCAGTGGGCATGTTTGTGGGAACCCTCGATCCGCAGGCGACCATTTCCCAATTCATGATGTTCTTCAAGCCAACTACTTTCTAGGCCTTGATTGACAAGCTAGCCCAAATGGATCAGATGGGTCATAGACTATCTTCTTTGAAGTTAGAGCCTCGAAACGAAAAGGGGAAAGGAAAAGCAACCTTCGTCGCCAATGCTCAACAGCAGCCCAGTGGTCCAAAACTAACTGATCGCCAAGACGAGAGATGGCGATTCTTTAATGAGAAAATGAAGCGCCCTTATTCGTTTCCTCAGGACAAAACAAGGAGATTGTTCGAGCTGGCGGTGTGCAACAGGCTCATCAACTTGCCGGATCTAAAACGCCCATTGCAACCCGGTGAGGCTAATAATCCCAATCATTGCCCCTATCACCAAGCGATAGGCCATCCAATCGAAAATTGCTTCGTCTTCAAAGGGTGGATTAAGAACCAATACCAACAGGGAAAATTCGCACTATCCGAGAATTGGAAAGTAAACCCGCCCTAGCCGCACGCTCTCAAAAAGGCGGACACACTGGGGGCATCATGCTCTTTTATAGAAGAAGCTCCATGGGAGTTCGTTCTTTCAGCCAAAACAAAAAGAATGCTGAAGGATCTCCAAACATGCTCGGCGATCAAATGGAAAAGTCCGCTGGAACCCAAAGTCATCAAGGGAATGCTGAAGCCACGCCTAACTCCAAAAATTGGTGGTGATAGTCAAAGCGCCCATACCCAGCCGTCAAAGTCTTCAAAGAAGAAGAAGAAGACCAAAAAGCCCGTAAAGCCTGGTGACAAGCGCACGGACCTGCAAAAACATATCGACGCGCTGGAAGAATATAACTAGAAGGCGCGAACCCCGGTCACACTTCAAGAGTTTCTCATCCAGGTTCTTGAGGACGTAGATGATGACAATGGAGAAGACTCGTCAGATGAACTTGAGGATTATGTGGGAAGCTGCCATGTAATCTCTCACTCGTCGATAGACGGTGAAGAAGCTCCTGACGCAGAGAAACTGGGGGCAGATCCCGAATCGGAGCTCTTAGGACCGTCAGACGAGATGATTTGATGCATTCCTGAACGAAGCTCTTCTGAAAAGCAAGGCTGATCGAGAGCGCGAAACGGTCATATTTGGAAAAGCCAAACGCCGGCGACTGAACAGAAAGATTGAAGCACCCCAACCAGATAGGAGCACTTCGGCCTCCAGCAAAAACAGGTTCAAGACAAGGAAAAGGTTTGCCAAAGCCATATCGATGGGAATGAAGCTGCCACCCTCCGAAGAAAACACTTCTGATGAGATACACCTTAATGAAGAGGATGTGCATCCTAATTACTGTTTATATCATCGAAGGATTGCACACCCCACTGAAGAATGCAACGCTTTTAAAAATTGGTGGCAAGGGTATGTGCTCACAGGCAGCACTTCAAGAGGATGAAGCATGAAGCTCGTCGACAGCGGAAAAATGCGACAGATGAACGTGGAAGAGCTGCCGGCAATTGTCACATGGTTGATAGCAGGGGATTACAAGTTCTCACCTTCGGGAGAGATTCGGAAGAAGAAATGACTCTCGGCCCTCTCTTCAAAGAATCCACCTCAGGAAAAGAAGAAGAAATGAAGACCTGTGAGAACATTCAGCTGCGCAATCGTACGCTGCCCGAAAAGAACCTCGGACCTACGAACGATGGATCGAATAGAAAAGATAAGGGGAAACAAAAGTCCCTGAAGATATCGCCCTCGATGACCAAGCCGTCAAAGAGTTGACAGCCAAGGACCCACCAAAGAAAAGTAAGGTGGATTATAACGTTCTGGCACACCTGAGGAAGATACCCTCGCAGCTAAGCATTCTCGAGGCCCTTCTGCTATCTAAAGAGGCGAGAGATTCCCTGATTAAGGCACTACAAGAGCCCGAACAGTTCCAGGCTTTCCTCGCCGAAGAAAAGATGAAGGACGAGCTGGAAGAAGTGCACACGGCCGATATCACCTTTGGCGATGAAGATCTCCTCCTCGGGACGTGTGAGCATAACCGTCCCTTTTATATCTCCGGATACTGTCATGATATTAAGATAAAAAAGATCATGGTTGACAATGGGTCCTCCGTCAATCTCCTCAATGTAAGAGTGTTGAAGGAAATTTGCATGAGCATTCAGCACCTCGCTCGTGATAAAATCACCATCTCCGGGTTTGACTCCCAGTCATCACGAACGCTCAGGTTTGTGATACTGACGTTACGCTTTGGGCTGCTCATCACGGACATCAAATTTCACGTCATTGACGCTAAGACATGTTACAATGTTTTGCTCGGCAGGCCTTGGTTGCACGAGTACAACATCATCCTTTCTACACAACATCAGTGTATGAAGTATTTCAAGGATGGTCTTGAGTATACCGTGACAGGGGAGTTGAACCCATTCTCCGTGAATGAAGTCCGAAAGTACGAAGATGCAAAATACTTCTTACCAGATTTCGAAGACACGGAAAGATACCACAAACCGAAGAACAGAGCTATCACTACTATTCCGGTCTTCGGGAGTGATACCGAGGAGGAAGAAGAAATAGTTTATTCAGGGCCGCCCCAATGCAACAAGCCGGGACTGTCCACCCCTATTCTGGTCTTCGACAGCGACTCGGAAGATGAGGTCAATGCCGTATTTTCTGTTCGGCCATCAATAAAGCTTTCGCTGGCGATGATCGGAGTTTGCAAATCGCCATGGTTCCACAAGAGCATTACAAAGAGCTCGACACACTTGATACCTATGGTGTGCAGGAACTGCAGACATTCTACGTCCCTCCCAGGCAAAGAGATGAAAAGGCGATCCTCTTTTATCGATCTACGGAAACCAAAGTGGAGAAAGAAATTTGGCATGGTGCCGATTCTACACTTGACAGGCTCCAGCCCATCCGTCTGTCCAGATACTACACAGAAGGATTAAAAAGGCTGTTGAGGTACCAAGGCGTACCCTTCAAACAGACTGCTCGACAAGCCCAGTTCTACAACAGGATCTGGATCATCCCTGGAACTCAGCGAAAATTGCTCAATGGGAGAATGGAAACGAGTAGACTTGGATATGTTCAATCCAAGAAACGGGAGCGATTCCATGGCTGCTAAATTATACATGATTTCGATGAAGAAGAGGATGCTCTTTTAAGAGACGCTAACCATGAACCAAGATGAGGTCCCACCATGAAAAATTCCAAGTCCGTCGTTTGAAGAACAGATTGACAAGCTAATAAGGGAAGCGAATCAGAAGGTCCGGGATAACCATAGCCACAAAATGGCCATTTACGAGAAAGCCAGGACGCAGCGCCTCCTTCAGCAGGCCGCGGAGAATAACAATGCTCTTCGTCGCTAGCCCGTCATACAAAAGACCCGGTGCAGAGGCAAAAATAAACTGAAGACGGAAAATATGTTCGACAGCAGCGTAGCGGGTCCAAAAAGCCACGCGAAGCAGAAATGAGCAGCCGGGATCCGTCTCTTATGAAGAAGATGGGTCGAGCATATTCTTTTCCCTAAGACAAGAGAAGGAAGATATTCGACCTCGTCATGAAACATCAGATGATTATGCTCCCGGAGTCCAAGTACCCCGAGCAAACAGACGAGGTCTCACACCCAGACTATTGCTCCTACACCGAGCAATTGAACATCCTCTCGAAGACTGCTTCACCTTCAATAACTGGGTCGAAGACCAATATCAACAAGGCAGGTTCACACTATCCAGCAGTTGGAGGATAACCCCGCCATAGAAGCATGAACTGAAAGCGGCGTGTATAGCGAGAGTAGAACCAGATCAATATCGGTCTTGGAAATGATCTCGTACCTGTCACGCGATAACGTTGTCAGAAGAAGAACCCCGAGAATATGGATGACCTTTCTGGTGCTTCGAAAACGATGAAGATGAGTTGATCTCGGAATTTCCACCGGCGCTCTAAAAGAGCTGGAAGATGGATACATACTACTACAGATGACCTCAAAAAAATCGACTTGGGAACGGCAAACGACCCACGACCGACATTCGTCAGTGAACTATCGTCTGAAGAAAAAGAGACTACGCTTAAAGATGTGCTCATGCAGTATAAAGATTGCTTCGCATGGAACTATTCCGAGATGCCAGGACTAGATCCGGAGATTGCTGTGCACAAATTGGCGATATCTCCGGACGTCAAGCCGATCAAATAAGAACTGAGAAGAATGCGGCTCGAGCTTAAGATGAGCATCAACGCCGAGGTCAAGAAGCTAATCGACTCCAGCTTCATCCAAGGAGTTCAATACCCTGACTGGATTGCCAATATCGTCCCAGTGATGAAGAAAAATGGGACGGTGCGCATATGTATGGACTTTCGGGATCTCAACAAAGCTTGCCCGAAGGACGACTTTCCAGTACCAGTCACTGAGATGATGATAGATAATACGTCCACTCACAAAGTTTTCTCCTTCATGGACGGCTCATCAGGATACAATCAGATAAAGATGCATCCCAAGGACCAAAAGGATACCGCTCTCCGGACCCCGTTGGGCATATTCTGCTACAAGGTGATGCCTTTCGGTCTAAAGAACGCCGGTGCCACCTATCAGAGGGCCATGATGAAGATTTTCGATGACCTCATACATGAAATCATTGAATGCTATATTGACGACTTCGTAGTTAAAAGCAAATCATATGAGGAACATTTAGAGCATCTGAAGACCGTGTTTCAGCGCCTTTGGAAATACAACTTGAAGATGAACCCTCTCAAATGCGCGTTCGGAGTTTCCTCAGGCAAGTTCCTAGGATTTGTCGTCCGACATCGAGGCATCGAGATAGACCCGTCAAAGATCAAGGCGATCATGGAAATGCTTCCGCCAAGAACTCTCAAGCAACTGTGGTCTCTCCAAGGAAAGCTCACGTATATCCAGCGATATATAGCCAATCTTTCCGGCAAGTGCCGTCCTCACAGTCACCTAATGAAGAAGGGAACCCCGTTTGTCTGGGATCGCAAATGCCAAAGCGTACTGGACGAAATCAAGTAATACCTGCAGAATCCGCCAGTACTGGCCGCTCCCGTTAAAGGAAAACCTCGCGTCCTGTACATAACAGCCCTCGAAGGTTCCTTAGGCGCGCTGTGGGCACAAGAGAATGACCTAGGGAAGGAGATAGCCCTCTACTATTTGAGTCAAGTTCTCCTGGGGGCAGAAAGCAACTACTCCCCCATCGAAAAACACTGCCTGGCGTTAATCTTCACGATAACGAAGCTCAGACACTATGCTTTGGCACATGAGATCCACCTCATATCAAAAGTGGATCCTCTTAAATACTTAATGTCAAAAGCCATACTAACAGGACGACTCGCTAAATGGGCCCTGCTCTTGATGGAGTTCTCGATAACTTATCGTCCCCTCAAGGCGGTAAAAGGCCAGGCTATCGCCGACTTCCTCGCTGAGCATCCGATACCTGCCGATTCTCCTTTGAACTGCGAATTGCCCGATGAGCACGTGTTTGACATGATCGGCGGGAAGAGAAGAGAGAATGATACCCAGTGGGAACTCTATTTCGATGGAGCATCTTCCATGAAGAAGCGCAAACAAAGCACCCCCATAATCAAATCCGGGGTGGGCCTCATCTTCGTGACTCCACATGGAGGGATAATGCGCTTTGCCTTCTCCTTAACAGAGCTGAGAACGAACAATGAAGCCAAATATGAAGCTTTGATAGCGAGTCTTGAGATCGCTTTCGACATGGAATCGAAAACCTCCTCATATACGGAGACTCCCAGCTGGTCGTTAGTCAAGTAAATGGCGACTATCAAACGTGCAAACCAGAGTTGGTAAACTACGGTGAGAGAGTGCAACAACTGCTGACTCGAATCCTTTCCTACGCCCTAAAAAGCATACCGTGTGCAGCAAATAGCAAGGCAGATGCATTAGCCAAGCTCGCAACTGGCCGACGAGAACCTAGATGACGTGAGGATCGTTGTGCAAAGCCGTCGGGTTCTTGCACCGGCAGAAATATCTCCAGAGTCGTCCGAAGAAAAAGGAGCGACTCGAACAACGGCCCTACAAATAAAAGACCAGGAAAAGGCTAAGGATTGGAGAGAAGTCTTTATAGACTACTTCAAATCCCGTCGAACGCCTGAAGATGCGTCCTCAAGACATCAGCTCATGAAACGAGCTCTGTCTTTTGCCTTCGTCAATGATACTCTGTATAAGAGATCATTTGATTCTATGTAGCTAAGATGCCTGGGACCTGAAGAGGCAAGGAGAGTCGTCCAAGAAACTCACGACGAACTCTGCGGTTCTCACCAAACCGGGCCGAAGATGAAACTAAAGATCAAAAGGATGGGCTACTATTGGCCCACGATGATCCAAGACTGCCTCGAATACGCGAAGCAGTGGCACTCGTGCCAGATTCACGGGGACTTTATCCACCAGCATCCAAATCCGCTACATCCAACGGTGGCTAGCTGGCCATTCGAAATGTGGGGAACCGACATAATCGGGCCCATTGAACCAGTATCGTCCAGAGGACATCGATTCATACTGGCGACAACTGATTACTTCTCCAAATGGGCAGAAGCAGTACCACTAAGAGAAGTGAAGACAGAGAACATTCTCCATTTCTTCAAGACACACGTCATCTATCGGTTCAGCACTCCGTGACGAATTATCTCCGATAACAGGCCAGCCTATAGAAGTCACAAAGTCAGTCGCTTTGCACAGCAACATAATATAGGCTGGAGATACTCTTTGGTCTATAATCCCCGAGCTAACGGTCTAGCTGAGGCTTTCAATAAGACCTTGACGAAGATCGTGAAAAAGACGGTGTCCAAAAATAAGAAAGACTGGCATGAGAGACTGCATGAAGCTCTATGGGTGTATCGAACTACGTTCAAAACGGCCACAAACACAACGCCGTATGCATTGGTATTCGGCACTGAAACGGTACTCCCCTTGGAGATAGAGCTGCCCTCCCTATGAGTAGCGGTCCATTACGAGCTAACAGACGAAGAGAATTCTCATCTTCGGTTTGAGGAGCTCGACACGCTCGACGAAACCCGGCTCATGGCGCAACAAAACTTGGAAGCTTACAAAGCGAAAATGACGCGCTCATACGAGAGATTGACTAGGCTGAGAACATTCCGCCAAGGCGAACTCGTGCTAGTGGTCAAAAGACCCATAATCCCCAATCGTGCCAAACGGGGGAAATTCGAGCCGAACTATGAGGGCTCGTACATCAAAGACAAAGTTTACCAGGGTGGGGCTTATTTGCTCATGAATATGCATAGCGAAAGACCCTTCAGGCCGATAAACGGCCGGTTCCTAAAGAAATACTATGCCTGACGAGTTACAGCCCAGGGTAATGATAGATGACGATGCCTATGTCCGCTCGCTATCTTCCCAGGCTCAAACTCCAGAAGTGGTAGCCAACGAAACCGTTGCAACAACGGACCGAAATGTCCTAAAACTAACGACGGACCGAAATGTCCTAAAACTAACAACGGACCGAGATGTCATAAAACTAACAACGGACCGCAATTTCCTGAAACTAGCTATTGATCGAAACGTCTATAAACTACTACAAACCGCAGCATTCCAAGGCTGACAAAAAAAATAAATAAAATAATAGAAAAAAAGAAAGAAAACGGTATGTCCATAAGCGAGATGGGTACGGATGAAAACCCGAAAGGGCTCCATGAGTAAAAATAGCAGGACTACCGGCGAGTTTTGTGAAAACCCGAAAGGACGCAATCTCATTAAAAGACACTTGCAAGGTCCTCTCGACCTTGTGAGGAGAAAATACCTTCGTGAGATCCTTATGACTCATAAGGGAGAAACACACTTAGGGACCCCTACGATTCCTAAGGAGAAATTACACTTACGAGATCCTCACGACTCGTAAGGAGAATTCCCCTTTGAGACCCTCACGGCTCATAGGATTCAAAAGCCTTAAGCTACAGGGATCTGAACCTATTCTTAAGCCATCAAAATCTCCGATGTTGTCCTACAAGCGGTTCAATATTGACCCTTGTATACAATCTACGGGCACGAATAAACATTTTCCTAACAAAGTCCCACCAAAGACTGGGGATATGCTTACACGGTGAACAACCCTTATAAGTCCTCTCGACTTATAAGGAGAAAACACTCTTGTAAGATCCTTACGACTTATAAGAGACCATACACTTGGGAATCCTCATGATTCTTAAGGAGAAAACGCACTTACGAAATCCTTACGACTCGTAGGGAGAAATACCTTCATGAGACCCTTACGGCTCATGAAGTTAAAAGCCTTAGTCGACAGGATCCTAACCCTGATTGCTAAGCCACCTTTGTTCGAACTGACAAAGGAAAATGATGATTCGCTCCTGGCAATATCCCAATCGTAGCGATGATGATGCCTAAATCGGTATAAAATTCCAAATCTAAACTCGCAATAAAAAAAACAGCGAGGCAAAAGTGCATATGAGATAGCCGAAATGATAGGGAAACTTGCAACAAAATCAGCAAGTAAAATATATGGATACAAAATAGCCGAAATGGTTGGGAAACTCGCAATAAAAAGCAGCGAGTAAATAAAACAAATAGCCGAAATAATTAGGCACCGCGAAAAATAGCCGAAATGATTGGGCAATCGCGACTTTCACGATATAAAAGCTGAAATGACAGAGCATTGCGGAAAGAAAAATATATAAAATGAAACTTTTTGCCCTACAGGTGAGATCACATCGATCCCTGTATACAATCCAGGGGCACAAACAAAAAGGGAACCATACTTCCCACCAGGCTCCATCAGAAAGAGAGCCAAGTTTTGACGGCCGCATCTACAGCCTAGAGACCCACAACAGCGTTCCTCCTCATTCCAGCAGGATTCAGACGTGACAATCAACCTTGGAGCCATGGCAAAGTCCCTGTTCCAAATCTCGACGGTTAACAGACAGCCTAGAGATCACCAACAGCGTTCCTCCTCATTCCAGCAGGATTCAGACGCAACAATCAACCTTGGAGCCATGGCAAAGTCCCTGTTCCAAATCTCGATGGTTCACAAACAGCCTAGAGATCACCAACATCGTTCCTCCTCATTCCAGCAGGATTCAGACGCGACAATCAACCTTGGAGCCATGGCAAAGTCCATGTTCCAAATCTCGACGGTTCACAGACAGCCTAGAGATCACCAACAGCATTCCTCCTCATTCCAGCAGGATTCAGACACGACAATCAACCTTGGAGCCATGGCAAAGACCCTATTCTAAACCTCGACGGTTCACAGACAACCGAGAGAGCAAATCCTGGCCCCGTAGAACACGACTAAAGTCAATCCTGACCCCGTGGGAAACGGCCAGAGCACCTCCTGGTCCTGTAGAACAAGGCTAAAGTCAATCCTGACCCTGTGGGAAACGGACAGAGCACCTGCTGGTCCCGTAGAATACGGCTAAAGTCAATCCTAACCCCGTGGGAAACGGCCAGAGCAAATCCTGGTCCCGTGGAACACGGCTAAAGTCAATCCTGACCCCGTGGGAAACGGCCAGAGCAAATCCTTGCCCTGTAGAACACGGCTAAAGTCAATCCCGACCCTGTGGGAAACGGCCATAGCACCTCCTGGTCCCGTAGAACACGGCTAAAGTCAATCCTGACCCCGTGGGAAACAGCCAGAGCAAATCCTGGTCCCATAGAACACGGCCAAAGTCAATCCTGACCCGTGGGAAACGGCCAGAGCAAATCATGGTCCCGTAGAACACGGCTAAAGTCAATCCTGACCCCGTGGGAAACAGCTAGAGCAACCCCTGACCCCGTATGGCTAAAGTCAATCCTGACTCCGTATGGCCACAGTCAACCCCTCCTGGCCCCGTAGAACACGGCCAAAGTCAATCCTGACTCCATGGGAAACAGCCAGAGTAAACCCTCGAACTCCCAATCAAAGCAATGCTTTGACTCGGGAGCAGGTCAACTCATCAATCACTTACAAGTCCTCTCGACTCATAAGCAAGAAAAATTCTCTTGTGAGATCCTTATGACTCTCAAGAGAAAACGCACATAGGAATCCTCACGATTCCTAAGGAGAAACCACACCTGCGAGATCCTCTCGACTCGTAGGGAGAAAAGTCTTTATGAGACCCTTACGGCTCATAAATTTGAAAAGTCTTAGGAGGCAGATCTTAACCCTGTCTCCCAAGTGATCATTGCCTCGTAGAGAGGTCAAGGTAGATTTTCTACAGACCACACTCTCCTAAGTCAAACATCGATAAGAAAGGAAACAACCACTTACAAGTCCTCTCGACTCATAAGCAAGAAAAACTCTCTTGTGAGATTCTTACAACTCTCAAGAGAAAATACACTTAGGAATCCTCACGATTCTTAAGGAGAAAATACACCTACGAGATCCTCTCGACTCGTAGGGAGAAAAGTCTTTATGAGACCCTCATGGCTCATAAAGTTGGAAAGCCTTAGGAGGCAGATTTGAACCTGACTCCTAAGCCATCGTTGTCCTATAAGGAGATCAAAATAGATTATCCACAAAATGCATTTACTAAAAGGGACACACGACCATGAAGCAAAATATGTCTTTTATTCATGAATCAAAATGAATACGAAGTACAATTTATGAAAGAATCAAAAATTACTCTCATTCAGGAGTATGTACAATTAAAAAAACATATACATTGTCTTCAAGCCGGCGGACGATTTAATAGGGTCGTCAGTTCATCCTTCTTCCGCCGGGTCTCGGACTCATATTTTGTTATTGCAATAAGACGGGCCTCCGCTTGAGACTGTTGGGCCTGGTACGAGGCGAGCCGACTTTCAAGCTCCTTTTCGCTAACTTTGTGAGTTTCAACCATCTCGCGAGTAAAAACGACGGCTTTATCAACAGCTACCACCTTCCTGATAACTTCTTGAAGCACTCGCCAAAGTTCATACGCATGAGTGGTCTTGGCTGTAAGTTCAGCTTGAAGTTCCCCCAGCGCTTTGGTAGCCAGCTCCCTCTCTGAAAACTTTTGGTTGAGCCTCTTCTCGCATGACTGCATATTTACGGCACACCATTCAACCAGCCCCTGCAAGCTCGCCTTTTCAGCCACGACCTCTGAAGGAAGGCGTGTGCACTCAAGGCTATGTAAGCAAGTCTCCACCCGACGACAAAACTCGACCCAAATGTGCACCAATGCTTCATCATGGTAAGTGGAAAGTAGGGGCAAAGAAATGTTGGCTTTAGCGGCAAATTCTTCGGCTGTGATCGGACTACCAGCATGAAGATCTTCGATAAGAGCCGACAAAGGGTGAAGGCTTTGCTTCGCCATCCGTTCAGATACGCGCCGGGCATAGGGGCCTGGTGGCATAAGAATGCGAGACTCCAGTGAGACAAAAGAGAGCAAGGCTGTCAAGATCCATGAACAGTCTGTGAGATTTACGCCCAAAGAATATATAAAGTGACGTCAAAAGTCTAACTTACCCACGGTCATGCAAGGAGGACTAAACGAATCTCCAGGCCCGTCAAGGATCTCAACTTCATCGTCAGCTTCAAGAACTACAGAAGACATCGGCATCATTATACAAAATAATAATAATGCCATCAAGAGGACAAATAACACTAACCTTGCCCGGAAGATAGGACGATGCATTGAGGGGATATTGCCTGCGGAGCGGCCATCTCTAGCAAACGCTGAAAGGATTTTCTAGGAGACAGATCAGCGATAGATGCCGCCAACCCGCGTAATTATGAAAAGACAGAAAGGTTTAGATGATGGAGAGATTATTAAAATAAAATATAGAAGGCTACCTTCGATGCTCCTCCCGCTCTGAACTGGAGGGATAGCAGCTTCGGCAGCCTCCTCCATGCCCCCAGACACATCATCGGGGACATGGGCCGGTATAACAGCTTCCAATTGAGGAGCAGTGGCCACCGCTGCAGGCTCCAATGAAAGGACGGTGGCCTCGACTACCTGTCCCATAGTCTCCGGGCCGTCCCCAGAAAGATCCATTGAATCTGCGGCCAATGAAGACGCCTCTTCTGGGAGAGCAAGCACCGGGAGAACGGAAGCCACCAATGGAAGCTTTGCCCCGGTAATAGCAACTGTAGAAACCCCCTCCACACCTACTGGTGTCTCATCAGGGGTATTTACAGAGTCCACGGTCAAGACGCGACTCAAAGCCATGGCCGAAGTCCCTGCAAAAGTTTTACGAAGATAAGAAGACGTAAAAAGCGAAACAAATTACTTGCCAAAGGAAAAATACAGAAATCATACATACCGATACACCAGGATGCCTCTAATATGGCTTTTTCAAGCCGACATTCCTTCCTGAGGAGGTATGCTCGCCGGGGTTCGAGGGTAGACTCATGGCCACCAGTCCACAACGACAGCTCGTCTTCGGCATCGGCCGAGATATGCCGCTTAAGGGCTATCTCGCCTCCCTCTTCCAAAGGACCTATAAATATCCACCGTATCGATGGAGGATCTTTGTAGAAGATGACGGCGGGATAAGGCCTCTTCGGGACCCTCACATTTTCAGTCTCATCCTGGGAGCGTCTTATAGCCTCAGCCAATTGTGCGGCTTCCTTGGCAGATGAACCTGGAAAAAGAAGACCACCATCCGGCTCTTGCATAGCTATTGGTTCATCTTGAAAGATAGGCTCGGATTCCACTAAAAAGTCGAGCAGATTGGTGACTGTCTTCTTTCGCCTCTTTGACCCAGAACTAACACCAGAAGACGATCTCTTCTTTCCCCTCGGTGCTTTGGTGCGACATTGACCCACTTCGCCTTCAGTATCCTCTCTCGGCGGTGCTACCGATGATGACACTACCATTGCTGACGCCGCAACTGATGAAATTGCTACTAGCGCCTTATCAGAAGCCCTTGCCTGAGCTCTAGTGCGCATCGGCATACCAACTGTCGGAGTCAAGTCCACATCCGCCGCTTCAGGAATAAGTACGGTACCAGTATCCCTCAAGGGAGGGCAAACCATTGTCCGCGGTCGTGGCAGGACTCCCGTAGCCTGGAGCGGGGAGGGAGCTCTAAGCCCAAAAGGTATCCTCCTCTCCTCAGCAATGATTGGACTAACCCGGTGGCAGTACCAACCCGTGAAAGCCCCCATGCACCTCCAAATGTAGTCGGCCTCGGGGATCATGAAATGAGAACCGGTGTTCAGCCTCATGAAATGGTGGGTGACGTCATGAACAGCTTCCAAAGAAAGGCTGAGCTCCACTATGAATGCCTCGAAGGGGACACCGTGGTTATATCCCAACTTCCGGGCAAATCGGTGTGGATTGTACCGCATGAAAAGAGCCGCATTGTTTCGACGGAACACCAGATAACAGGGTCTGATCGAATACAAGTGCATGGCTTCCTTGGGCTTCAAGGAGGGTGCTCCCTCTTTCGAAAAGTTAAAAAGCTGCTGAATATGTCCCGAAGGAGCAGAAAGGACTCGATCATTAAATACCATCCCGCCTTCGTTGGCATAAGGATTGAGCAGCACACGAAGAGCCCCTAATTGAGTCGGGTCAGGAGCACAAGCGTCCACCAACCTTATGAGCCGTTGAAAGGTATAGGCATCATAAAAGCCGGATCTCTGGTGCGCAGAAAATGCCCCTAGTACGTGCATCTCAATTCATGACGTAAAATAATGAAGAGAGAAACTCACCAGGTTCACGCCTGGGGTTGAGGTATTGGCTGCAGTGCCTAGCCCATGGTACAGATGCGACAACCCTGCAATGCCCACGGCTAGTCGCGTCCCTTCGGCAATGCGATGAGCAGGGTAAATGACCGAGGCTCTCATGAATCGACGGTGCGTTGGAACAACAAACCAACTGAGCCAAACGCTGATAAAACCGATGAAGAAAGTTTCTTCATCCATGTCAGGAGCTGTGATCGACTCGAAAGGTACAGCCGACAAGACTGGAATGTAGAACTGGGGAAAATTCTCTTCTCTAGCCGGTAGCTTATTTAAACCAAACCCGAAGGGGTCGTTGATATTCGCGAACTTCGGAGCCGCCTTTGATAGAACGTCTCTACGAAGGAAGCAGACGATAAATCTTTTAAAAGTGACGCCCTGTTCCTCTAACTCTGTGAACAGCTTCTCAAAAATCCCCAGAGTCTTGATTAGACTCGGGTACTTATGGCGGATGGCATTTTCAGTTGATAAGCCATCAAGCATAGCGGGCACAGTCTCGAAGGCATACTCATCAGAGGGCAACAATTCTTCATAAGTCGCTCCCCTGATCGGTAAACCTGAGATCTCGCGAAACTCTTCCAAAGAGATCGAAACTTCGCGGTCCCCTAACAAGAAAGTGTTGGTGGGAAGATTCCATTGATTTAGGAAAGTTTTAACCCACTATACATAGGGAGATTGATAATGGAAGAGGGACGCATACATCGCATGGTAAAGCCCGACCCTCTGCAGTCGCGCACGATGAAAGGACAAGATGTAAGCCCTATCTTGTAGACTTGTCCCCAGGGCTGAGCTTCACCTTGGCAGATACGATGCCCCAAGATGTCTATGGCCGGCACAGGCTGGTTTGGTATCCCAACTGTCGACGGTTCGAGCTGGCCTGTAGGAGTCCAATCCGCCACCTCTACAACAAAAGCAGTCTAGGAACGGTCCATTGGCAGGAACGGGCGGAGAGGTTCTGTTGGCACCTCGCAAAGAAAGCTTCGGCAACCGCGGATGATATGACCGTACCAGGTCCCCCACAAAAGCAGATTGGCACAGTCCGGGTTGTGAGCTCTAATCATCGCCATCACTTCTTCGTTAGACGGTGACTGAGGAAAGGCAGCCTCTGAGCGGGTGAAAGGGAAGTATGGAAGATAAGCCATTGTTTCTGAAACAAAGGAAAGGAAACTGTTAATGAAACCCACACGTGTATATATATTTATAAATATATATATAAAAAGACAGTGGAAGAAGGCGACAAGACACTTATTTCATGGGACCATTGGTTATAAAACACAGGGGCCCCACAAAATCAAGATGGCGGCTTACTAATGATGAGGCAGGGTAATCATTACAAGAACAAAGGAAGATTCTCAATAAATGAACAATGGAGTTTAACCATCACTGCACATTCCCCAAAAAAAACCATCATGAACTCTGTGCAAATCAAACAGAATCTTCCTAAAATATTTTTTTTTGTCAAGAACAACTAAGGATAAAAAAATCCCAAGATGTCTTCTTGTGAGAACTAAGTTCTCTGAAGGAATTAAATTCCTGATTGAACAGAGGAATTAAATTCCAATAAAATTTTCAGAGCTAAGCTCTTTGGAATGGAATTAAATTCCAAAGGCAAACAAGTATCATCATCAATCCCCTAAGATCAGAGAAACGCCTAGCAAAGGGGGTTTATTATTTAAAGATCGGACATTCTTAAAGAACATGGAAAGATGGGCTTTTGTTAAAGGGAAAAACCCTTAGTGTGGATTTAAAATCCAAAGAAAATTTCTACAAGAAGTTCTTCGGCCGTTCAAGATCTTTACCTGAAAAAGGAAATCTTTTGTTGACAGGGTTAAACTCTGGGATTTTTTGAACAGAGAACTAAGCTCTGAGGAGGAGAATTAAATTCTCAAGGAAAGAACAAGGAAGTAAGAAGATGAAGGAGTGGAGGCACTGCTGAAGAGACCCCTGCATTTATAGGACATGATGGAAAACGGTTCATCTTCACTGTTCCCTAGGCAGATCCAACGGCCACAAAAGTTACAACGTTGCACTCACGTGCAAACACGTGAGAACAACGCTGTGGGGGCATTTGTTCCCTCATGGGAATTAAATAAAATACAAATAAAGAAGCAAAGAAAACCTCAAATGAGGCATCACATGCCTACACGTGACCGGGCATCACCTGTCAACATGTGACCAGGCCTCACATGCAGACACGTGACCATTTACAGGCAAAGCCTGTAGACGCTGAATAAAATAAAAAAATTGGAAATGCTGTGTCAGTGGGGTCATGTGTCAACACGTGACCAGGCCTCACGTGCAAACACGTGACCATTTACAGGCAAAACCCTGTAGAATAAAATAAACAAATTAGAAATGTTGTGTCAGTAGGGTCACGTGTCAACACGTGACCAGGTCTCACGTGCAGACACGTGACCATTTATAGGCAAAGCCTGTAGACACAGAATTAAATTCTAATTTGAATGCTTTATCAAATGGGGTCACGTGCCAACACGTGATAAACTCCTAAACTATCTGAACTAATAGAATTAAATTCTAATTAAGAGGGAATCAAAAACCATAATTGGAAAATATTTTTCTAGATCTTTCCAAACAAAAAGATTGCACTCTGTAAAGTGGAGCATCGTTAGATTAAAAAATGCAGTGGTGATTAAAATTCACCAGTTTATAAAAAGATTCTACATAAGGAAATATTTTCCTAAAATCTGCTAAGAACAACAAATAAAATATCTTTTGGATTAAAAATCCAATGGTGAATAAAATTCACCGAGTGATATAAAAGATCATGTTTGTTATAAAATCAATAAAATCTTTCAATGAAAAATTGACTAAACAAACTGATTTTTTTCTTTCTCCTATAAATAGGAGCCAAGAAGAGAAGAGAAAAAAAAAGAGAGACAACAACAGAGAGAGAATACAAAAAAAAAAAGAAAGAGAATTTAATTCTCCAGAGAGAAAAGAAGATCTCTTCAGAAAAGAAATAAACCCTAGGTAAGAAAGGGAAAGAGATCATTCTATAAGCTCCCACAAAACAAAAGGAGAATTTAATTCTCAAACTAAGAGTTTAACTCTTCTGAATAGGAACTTAGTACTTCCTTTGATAGAAGATCTGCAGAAGCAGATCTCCTCATAAGTTGAGAATTTAATTCTCATCGGGGGGATTCTGCCATGCAGATCTAAAGCCTAAGGGAGGACCTAAGTTCAGAGAATTTTATTCTACCACAAAGAACATAGAAATTTAATTCCTCCAACAAAGATAGAGTTTAACCCTTAATATAAGAACTTAGTTTTTCTTCATGGTAATAGATATGCAGAAGCAGATCTCCTCATAAGTTGAGAATTTAATTCTCATCGGGGAGATTTTGCCATGCAGATCCAAAACTTAGAGGGAGAATTGAATTTAAAGAATTTAATTCTTTCGAACATATAGGAATTTAATTCCACTAAATAAAATTGGGGTTTAACCCTATAAGAGAATTTAATTCTACAAGGGATTCATCTCTCCATGCACGTAAAAAGATCAAGTACCCAACATGATCACGTGGCAACACGTGACCCTCCCTCCAATGACCAAAAGAGAACGAATAAGATTGGTTCACGTGCTCCCACGTGACCCTTGAACAGACTTCTCAAAGAAAAGGGCAAAATCGATTTTGGGCGCCTCACGTGTCCCCCCGTGACCCTTGGCAAACACCTCTCTAAAAAAGAGAAGATGGAAAAAACAGAAGGATTAATACCCAATGCATGGGCGCCCTCACGTATCCCCACGTGACCCCTAATAAATCCTTTTAATATCTAGTGCATAGGTACCCACCACGTGCCCACACGTGATGGCCATGAAGTCTAAAGTGTTTAACACTTATTTGAATATTCTGATAATAAAATAAGGGAAGTCTGGCCCAATACTCAAGCGCCTCGCGTGACCCCACGTGAGCGCTTTTTCTTTTTTTTAGTGTTTAACACTATTTTGTGCGCTTCATCCTTAGTGTTTAACACTATTCTAAGCGCATCACGTAGGAGCACGTGATAGCCGAGTGTACTCTAGTGTTTAACACTATATCCAAGCCAATCTTAGCCTGAACTAGCTAAGTTTTCCAGAAGCAAGATCTCCTGAAACTGAACTCCAACCATACTCTTGACATTCAAAATAATTCCCAGAGCCCTCTCAATCAACTTTGGTTCGAGGGTACATCTTTTCACATCTCTGATACATGTCGTTGAAATTCTTCAACGTCTTCAGAGAGGTGGTGGGCCCTAATGGCCAATAACTATCTGGGGCATTTCGAAACCCATGTTTGCATCTGAATTTGGACCGTAATATGCCTAAACTAAACAATAGAGCCCAAATGCTCTTTTGTTGAATCTAAATGATCCTGTTAAATAGATCTTAGTCTAAAATTAGACTAACGTATCCTTAACAAACATTTAAGTTGATCTTAATCTCAAACAAGATTAACGATTCTTAAATCAATCCAATTACAGATCCCCCAACCAATATTGGTTCAAGGGTACATCTCTTCACTCCTCTGATATTTGTCGTTGTAATCCTTCAACGTCTTCAGAGAGGTGATAGGTCCCGACAACCAGACATTCCACGGACTGTGGGGTCCTTAAACTCATGGACTATGACGTCCTTAAACTTTACGGACTGTGGGGTCCTTAAACTCATGGACTATGATGTCCTTAAACTTTACAGACTATGATGTCTCTAAATTACCATGGACTGTGAGGTCCTTAAACTCATAGACTATGATGTCTTTAAACTTTACAGACTATGCCGTCTTTAAACTATGGACTATGACGTCCTTAAACTTCATGGACTATGATGTCCTTACACTTCTGGACCGCAATGTTCCTAAACTAAAACAATAAAGCCCAAATGCTCTTTTTTTGGATCTAAATGATCCTGTTAAGTTGATCTTAGTCTAAAATTAGACTAACGTATCCTTAACAAATGTTTAAGTTGATCTTAGTCTCAAATGAGATTAACGATCCTTAAATCCAACCCAAACCCAAATCTAAGAAAATACGGATTTGGATTAAACCACGCCCTACGGGCGACAACATAAATTAGTCTTCGTATACAATCCACGAGCAATCAAAAACAAAACAAACGCACACAACACGAAGTGACCATCTGGAGAAGGAGAAAGTGGTTACCGCGATGCGGTAGCGTAATTAACTGCAGGGGCTTGCGCCTAAAGGGAAGAGCATCCCCACAATCAAAAACCCCTCACAATGAGGGGGAATCTGACAAAGTCTGCTACAACGGCCGCATCCGTCTAAACCTCCGATACATAGTGCCATAAATCAACTTGGCATCTTCGGAGAGGTGGACGGATAGCACCAAATAGCATCTGCCCTTGAAATTCAGGCTGGACGTCCTAACGTCCCGGTCGCGTCTTTCGGCGGAGAACAAGTAACACTTACTTGCAGTGGGTATCGAGATCCAACTATCTCATAGAAGGTATGCAATCTCATTGCAAATTTCAACACTTGAAATTCCCGGTAATATTTTGCCCCTAGCGTCCTATAACCTTGACGCAGGCCAACAAACCATAGTCCGCTAGTCAAGTTCAACCCGTCATTTCCTGATTGAATTAAACCCACCCGCACGACCCTTGACGCAGGCCAACAAAGTCGCACGACTACCCTAATCCAATCTCATCTTATGTTGCAGATAAGTACTAGTTAGCTACCGCACACTGCGTCTTGACGTAGGCTAACAAACGTAGCACGAATACTAGGTAGGACATATCTGAAATGACGGAGGGCTACGACAGGTTTTTCAGAAAACCTCTTCAATAATGAACTTGATATCGTTGTAGAATCGAGTGATTTTGAAAAGGAGTTCTTTTGAGGCTTTTACTAGTTTCGCTAAAGAGGTCACTTCCGGTGAAGGGATCTCGGCTCTTTCCTTATCGAATAAGGTGCAGGATATATCACATATATCGCTATGCAAAGCAAATACTCCAAAAGCAATCAAAAGACAAACCGTGTGTTATAGCATCTGCCAGTTATTGCTAAAGAGGTCACTCCCGGTGAAGGAATCTCGGCTCTTTCCTTATCGAATAAGGTGCAGGATATATCACTATGCAAAGCAAATACTGTAGCTACCCTTTTTGAAAATTTGATTCTACAACATCTTTTAGGTTTCTTTTCTTTCATTAATCTCATTAATGAAGTCCCATCATTTAAGCTTCCTAAGTATCACAGAAGAAACGAAAATACAACGTACGCTTATGCCATCCGCATTCGCCACAGTGTCCCGTTATGCACCGTTAGGTTACTTAACTAACGGCATACCGGGACGGGACTAGCGCGAGTGCAAAACATAAGCAACGTCTACTATATATCTCATATATAATGTATATCCATTCGTCTCAGAATCCACAGTGATCACATCACAGAGCAGCAAAAGAAACATATGAAATATTGGATATACTAGGAGGTCCGTATTTTATTTTGACCCTAGATAAAACACGGATTCCACGGTCGCGATGAATAGCCAAACCCATATCTCTAGACCCCTACGAGAGCGGCAAGTAACCCTACCAATTTTAGAGTTAGGAGACCCGGACTCGACTCCTCGAGTTGGTCTCCCACTGGGCTCTAGAACCCGGTTACTTGTGCTCTCCTCCTTAGGTCTATCCTAATGCGGAAAAGTAAATAATATACAACAATGGTGATATCATCCTCAACCCGGAAGTGCCCCAATAAAAGAATATTACATACAATAAATTTTACATGAAAGAAAATAAAAACTCTCATCTCACATAAAACCTCCCAGCTATTCAAAACGCACGACGATCCAATATAACATATACAGCAACACATAACATCGCATGTCATCAACGTAAGTAAATATGCGTTCCCAATTGTCGTTGACATATAGCAACGAAACCGGCGATACACCATATATTACACTTACGGTCGCAGAGCAAACTAGATGATGTTAAACATTCCGATCGAATCAACAAACACCCAAAATTACCCAAAAAGCTCAACACTTGAGCGTAGTTTAAAATTATTCAGCACATGCCACAGTACCAATGAACCAGCCGTAGAAGGGTCAACCAAGGCTTCATATGTGGCACCGCTGAACCACCACAAATCCTAGGGTTTAGTGGCGGTTCTGACAGTCACATAATCGAGTTAGGGTTTTGTTCTTCTGGAGGGTCCGTCGAATAACTTGCATGATGTTTGAATGCTTTTTAACTACGGAAAAAATCCAACGCTTGGAAAATTTTCCGGCAAGGGTTAAAGCTGGTATTTGATATCCGATCGAACTTTGTAACACCGTCTAAAGTAACCCGAAAACAGTTAGAATTACGACTACGAAACACACCTAGTTGCCTTTATAGTAAATCAACATCACATGAAAATTTAGCAAAAATAAACAACACCTGAAACACCAAAACCCATGCAATGGAACACTGGAAAAATTTGGAAGGGAGGGGCTCGGATTTTGCCGAGATGGGGGGGTGGGGCTGGCCAAAAAATGTCCAAATGGCTCCAAATTTCACCAGTGTTCATGTTATCACACATATATGATTCTGCACTTGTTTGAAATTTTTTTTGACTCCATTTAAAAAATGACAGAAACGCGTATTTGGTGTTTCAAGTTTCGGAGTTCGTTTCGGTTTCGTAATCTAACACAATCCGTCTAATTCTCTAGCTTGGCTTTGATACCACTGTAGGGTTCCTATGAACGACAGCAAGATTTCGGGAGGTATCGTCCATGCCATTTTCAAAATTTTGCCGTTTTAAAGAACCCTAAACTAGAATTGATAACTTGAGAATCATACGAAACAAAAAGTAAACTACTTTACTTCTTTGTGAACTAGATATACAACCTTTGTAGATCGGTCCTGCACTTCATAAGCTTCTTGTAGTAGTCCCTTCGCTGCGATGAAATAATCTTACGGGCACTTGAAAGGCTCCATGAGAAGAAAGCAACGATCTTGCTTGAAGTCTTCGAGGCCGAAGATGATCTACGTCGAGGAGACACTAACTCAAGCTACTACTAGACTAATTGGAGATTAGTGAAGCTAACACCCTATACTAAACTGCTAATCTAGTAGAGGATGATGAAGTAGGAAGTGGTCTCACTTTAGTTTTATTTTTTTCATAATATTTTCTCTCTTTAGAAAACCCTAGCAAGCTTTTTGCTCAAGGAAGAAGAAGATGAGCAAAAGAAATGAGAATGAACTAATGAAGTGAGAGAAACAACCATGGGTGAGTTTGTATCATATACTAACTCATGTAGAGACATAACCATGGCTAAATCATAATGGTTAGGTTAATAAATATCTTAAGTAAAACAAAACTAGTAGACTAAGTCAATGCATCCATAAGCTTCATGGAGCTTCATGCATGTAAGCTCATTATCCACTAATTTTAGAATTACTTTAAATACTAAAACCCAACATTATAACTAGTATGGTGTAAGTCTCATACACCCATGTAGTGTGTATCAACAACCATGATACAAAATAAAACACAATTAATATATATCACATATATATTAAGTGTGCACATGTGAGAATAATAAATGCTTAAGTGAGCTAATATTAGTTAATGTAATCTAGTTTATCACATATACAATTATACATTAAATTATCAAATCAACTCTTGATTTAATAATCCGGCTATATCACATACAACCGACTAATATTATATGTACCAACTTATTGAATCAACACTTGATTCAATAACTCGGCTGTATCACATATAACCGACCGATACAATAATAGCGAAAATAGAATACAGTATCACATACTCGTATTATTCTCGGTCCTGCACATATCACATATGTGCTCCTACTTCGTTTTGCCTGAGCCAGTAAAAACCTCTATGTAGGACTCTAAAGACTCGTCAATATGCCGGCAGTAGGTGATGATTACATCAAGCACCCATAAGCCGTCAGCGGTACTAGTTGGACGTAACGGCTATCCGGGTATTGAGCGATCAGAAGATCAACAAGCAAGCCCGCTCTAGCTCCTGTAAAAGCCTATCAGTAATACTACCGTACAATTCGGTCTCCTCGTGTGATATTTCGCATATCAAGTCTAGGGGTGATGAACGTCAGACCCCAATAACCGATAAGTCATGCCGATACGAGGCTCATAACGGGTCGAGAAACTACTGATAACACTTACCAGTAAATCTCTAAATCAGCCCTGGCCAGGGACTTCCATGTTATGGCCAATCGAGCACAGCGCAACATCAACCCCCAATACCGGGAGAGACAAAACCCCTCCTATCGCTCATTGCCTCCATGTGACTCGGGACTGTACCCAAAAACCACCTTTTTGCACATCCTCTTGAACGTGGTAAGGTGGAAATCAAAGCACAGTGGGAATCACACAAGACTCTATGACGATCTCGGGTCTACAGACTAACATGTACCAGTGTCACCTGAGAACTGCTATCTGACATGAGGTATAATACCATCTAGGAGTTCTCGGCGAGTCCGTCAAATGTACCCAGTCTCCACTGAGCACCCGTATACCATCTCTGATGTTAAACACCAACGGATATGAGATCATCCATCGCCCATCACATGGGTCGAGAAGCGTATACGCTAGTCTACTCTGGTATATCGATGCCCTGTCTCGATACACCCACGACTAGGAACATTAAAGGATGAACTTATGGACTACCATGGCCCCACTAGTATGATCTGCATCATAATCCTGGTAGTCAAGTACACATCCTGAGGGCTTTACCAACATGTAACCATAAGGCAGTATCAAGAGACAAGTATACATGTTAAGATAAAGAGCAACCAAATAGCATACTATCATGTCGAGCAAGAAAGTCCTCTCTATATATGTCCAAGCATCCAATATAATATACATCATATGTACAATAATGGCCTCTAGGGCATACATACAACTAACACCGGGGTCCAAGCACCCCGAACAAGTAGGTGAGGTTCATCATCCGGACTATTGCTCCTATCACCGAGCGATGGGGCATCCTCTTAAAGACTGCTTCACATTCAAAGACTGGGTAGAAGACTAGTATCAGCAAGGCAGGTTCGCTTTATCCAGCAATTGGAGGGTAACCCCACCACAGAAGCATGAACCAAAAGCCACGTATGCAGCGAGAGTAAAGCCGGATCAACATCGGTCTTGGAAGCGATCTCGTATCTGTCACGCGATAACACTGTCAGGAGAAGGAGTACGCGAGGATATGACTGACCTTCCCTAGTGCTTTGAAAACGATGATGACGAAGTGATCTCAAAGCTTCCACCAACGCCAAAAGAGCTGGAAGATAGAATACATACTACTGCAGATAACCTCAGAAAAATCGACTTGGGGACGGCAAACGACCCACGGCCGACGTTCGTCAGTGAGCTGTTGTCTGAAGAAAAGGTGGTTATGCTCAAAGAAGTGCTCATGCAGTATAAAGACTGCTTTGCATGGAACTATTCTGAGATGCCGCGTTTAGATCCAGAAATATCCGTCCATAAGTTGGCGATATCCCCGGATATCAAGCCAGTTAAACATGCATCGAGAAGAATGCGGCTCGAACTTGAAATGAGCATCAACGCAGAGGTCAAGAAGCTGATCGACTCCAGCTTCATCCAGGAGGTTCAGTACCCTGACTGGATTGCCAACATCGTCCCGGTGATGAAGAAAAATGGGACGGTGCGCATCTGCGTGGACTTTCGGGACCTCAACAAAGCATGTCCGAAGGATGACTTCCCCGTACCGATTACCGAGCTGATGATAGACAATACGTCCACTCACGAAATGTTCTCCTTCATGGACGACTCATTAGTGTACAATCAAATAAAGACGCATCCCGAAGACCAGAAGCATACCGCTTTCCGGACTCCGCTAGGCATATTCTGCTACAAATTGATGCCTTTCGGTCTGAAGAATGCCGACGCCACCTATCAAAGGGCAATGACGAAGATTTTCGATGACCCCATACACGAAATCGTCGAATGCTATATCGAAGACCTCGTAGTGAAAAGCAAATCGTACGAGGAACATTGAGAGCATATGAAGATAGTGTTCCAATGTCTTTGGAAATACAATCTGAAGATGAACCCTCTGAAATGCGTGTTCGGAGTTTCTTCGAGAAAATTCCTAGGATTCATCATACGACACATGGGCATCGAAATAGACCCGTCGAAGATCAAGGCGATCATGGACATGCCTCTGCCAAGAACTCTCAAGCAACTGCGATCTCTCCAAGGAAAGCTCGCATATATCCGACGGTTCATAGCTAACCTCTCCGGGAAATACCGTCCCTACAGTCATCTAATGAAGAAGGGGACCCCGTTCGTCTAGGATCGCAAATGCCAAAGCGCACTAGACGAAATCAAGCAATACTTGCAGAATCCGCCGGTACTGACCGCTCCGGTCAAAGGAAAGCCCCTCATTCTGTACACAACCGCCCTTGAGGGTTCCTTAGACGCACTATGGGCACAAGAAAATGACCAAGGGAAGGAGAGAGCTCTCTACTATTTGAGTCGAGTTCTCCTGGGGGCAGAAAACAATTACTCTCCTATTGAAAACACTGCCTGGCGTTAATCTTCGCGATAACGAAGCTCAGACACTACGCTTTGGCGCATGAGGTCCATCTCATATCAAAAGTGGATCCTCTCAAATATTTGATGTCAAGAGCCATTCTAACGGGACGGCTAGCTAAATGGGCCCTACTCTTAATGGAATTCTCGATGACATACCGACCTCTCAAGGCAGTGAAACGCCAGGCCATCGCCGACTTCCTCGTTGAGCATCCGATACCTGCCGACTCTCCCTTGAACTGCGAATTGCCAGAAGAGCACGCGTTTGACACGATCGACGGGGAAAAGGGAGGGAGTGATACCCGATGGGAACTCTACTTCGACGGAGCATCTTCTATGAAGAAGCGAAAGCATAACTCCCCCATAATCAAATCTAGGGTGGGCCTCATCTTCGTGACTCCACAAGGAGGGATAATATGCTTTTCCTTTTCCCTAACAGAGCCGAGGACAAACAACGAAGCGGAATATGAAGCTTTGATAGCAGGTCTTGAGATCGCTGTCGATATGGGAATCGAAGATCTCCTCATATACGGAGCTCCTAGCTGATCGTTAGTCAAGTAAATGGCGACTATCAAACATGCAAACCAGAGTTGGTAAAGTACGGCGAGAGAGTACAACAATTGCCGACTCAAATCCCTGCCTACGCCCTAGAAAGCATACCGCGCGTGGAAAATAGCAAGGCGGATGTATTAGCCAAGCTCGCTAAAGAAATAGCCGACGAGAGCCTCGATGACGTAAGGATCGTTGTGCAAAGCCGCCGGGTTCTTACACCGGCAGAAATATCTCTGGAGTCGTCCGAAGAAAAGGGAGCAACCGAGCAAACGGCCCTACAAATAAAAGACCAGGAAAAGGATAAGGATTGGAAAGAAGTCTTTATAGACTATTTCAAATCCTGTCGAACACCTGAAGATGTGTCCTCAAGACATCAGCTCATGAAACGAGCTCTATCCTTCACCTTCGTCAATGACACTCTATATAAGAAATCATTTGATTCTCTATGGCTAAGATGCCTGGGACCTGAAGAAGCAAAGAGAGTCGTCTAAGAGACTCACGACGGACTCTGCGGTTCTCATCAAGCCGGGCCGAAGATGAAGCTGAAGATCAAAAGAATGGGTTATTATTGGCCCACAATGATCCAAGACTGCCTCGAATACGCGAAGCAGTGCCGCTCATGCCAGATTCATGGGGACTTTATAAACTAGCATCAAAATCCGCTGCATCCAACGGTGGCTAACTGGCCGTTCGAAATGTGGGGAACCGACATAATCGGGCCCATTGAACCAGCATCATCCAGAGGACGGTTCATATTGGCGACAACCGATTACTTCTCTAAGTGGGCAGAAGCGATACCGCTGAGAGAAGTGAAGACGGAAAACATCCTCCATTTCTTCAAAACACGTCATCTATCGGTTCGGAACTCCGCGACGGATTATCTCCGATAACGGGCCAGCCTACAGAAGTCACAAAATCAGCCGCTTCGCACAACAACATAATATAGACTGGAGATACTCTTCGGTCTATAATCTCCGAGCTAATGGTCTGGCTGAGGCTTTCAACAAGACCTTGACGAAGATCGTCAAAAAGACGGTGTCCAAAAATAAAAAAAGACTGGCACGAGAGACAGCATGAAGCTCTCTGGGCATATCGAACTACGTTCAGAACAGCTACAAACACAACGCCGTATGCATTGGTATTCGGCACTGAAGCAGTACTCCCCTTGGAGATAGAGCTACCCTCTCTACGAGTGGCGGTCCATTACGAGCTAACAGACGAAGAGAATGCTTATCTTCGCCTGGAGGAGCTCGACGCCCTTGAAGAAACCCGGCTCATGGCGCAGCAAAACTTGGAAGCTTACAAAGCAAAAATGACGCGCTCATACGAGAGATTGACTAGGCCGAGAACATTCCGCCAAGGCGAACTCGTGCTTGTGGTCAAGAGACCTATGATCCCTAATCGTGCCAAACAGGGGAAATTCGAACCGAACTATGAAGGCCCGTACATCATAGACAAAGTCTACTAGGGTGGGTCTTACTTGCTCATGAATATGCATGGCGAAAGACCCTTCAGGCCAATAAACGGCTGTTTCTTGAAGAAATACTATGCTTGACCGAAACGCCTTTAAACTACTATAAACCCGCGGTATCCCCAGGCTGACATGGTTAAAAAAATGGTATGTCCACAAGCGAGATGGGCACGGATGAAAACCCGAAAGGGCTCCGTGAGTAAAAACAGCAGGACTACCGGCGAGTTTTGTGAAAACCCGAAAGGGCGCAATCTCGTTAAAAGACACTTGCAAGGTCCTCTCGACCTTGTAAGGAGAAAATACCTGCGTGAGATCCTTACGACTCACAAAGGAGCAACACACTTAGGGATCCCCACGATTCCTGAGGAGAAGTTACACTTACGAGATCCTCACGAATCGTAAGGAGAACCCTTTTATGAGACCCTCACGGCTCATAAGATTCAAAAGCCTTAAGCTACAGGGATCTGAACCTGTTCTTAAGCCATCACAATCCCCAGTTTTCCCTACAAGCGGTTCAATATTGACCCTTGTATATAATCCATGGACATAAACAAACGTCTTCCCCTATAGAGTCCCACCACTCACGAGGGAGATCTTCATATGACAAATGACCCTTGTAAGTCCTCTCGACCTATAAGGAGAAAACACTCTTGTAAGATCCTTATGATTTATAAGAGAACGCACACTTAGGAATCCTCACGATTCCTAAGAAGCAAATGCACCTACGAGATCATCATGACTCGTAAGGAGAAATACCTTTATGAGACCCTTACGGCTCATGAAGTCAAAACCCTTAGTCGACAGGACCTTAACCCTGTTTTCTAAGCCACCTTTGTGCGAACCGACAAAGGCAAATGATGATTCGCTCCTGACCATGTCCCAGTTGTAGCGATGCTGATGCCTAAATCGGTATCAGATCCCAAATCCTAAACTCGCGGAGAAAAGTCAGCAAGCCATAAATGCAGATGAAATAGCCGAAATGATAGGGCAATTTGCAACAAAATCAGCAAGTAAAAATATATGCACACAAAATAGCCGAAATGGTTGGGCAACTCGCAATGAAAAACAGCGAGTAAAATGAAAAAATAGCCGAAATGACTGGGCACCGCGAAAAATAGCCGAAATGATTGGACAATCGCGACTTCCGCGGTACAAAAAGCTGAAATGATAGAGCATCGCGGAAAGAAAACAAAAAAAATATAATACATATAAAATGAAACTTTTGCCCTGCAGGTAAGTCCATACTGACCTCTGTATACAATCCATGGGCATAAACAAAAAGGGAACCACATTTCCACACCAGGCTCTTTCAAATGGACAGTCAAATCTCGACGGCGACATCTACGGCCTAAAGATCATAAACGGCGTTCCTCCTCATTTCAGCAGGAGACAGATGCGACATCCATCAAACGGAGCCATGGCAGAGTCCCTAGTTCCAAGTCTCGGTGGCCAAGTCTACAGCCTGGAGACCCACAACAGCGTTCCTCCTCATTCCAGCAGGATTCAGACGCGACAATCAAGCGGAGCCATGGTTGAGTCCCTTGCTCCAAATCTTGACGGTTCACAGACAACCTAGAGACCACCTCGACATTCGTCTCATTACAGCATATGCAACTTCAGCAAAGCTCAGCCACGGAAAAGTTCCCAGTTTCATGACTCGGCGGTGCATAGACAACCGAGAGTCAATCCTGACCCCGTATGGCTAAAGTCAATCCTGACCCCATATGGCTAAAGCCAACCCCTGATCCCATATGGCTAAAGTCAATCCTTACCCCGTATGGCCATCCTGACCCCATATGGCTAAAGTCAACCCCTGACCCCATATGTCTAAAGTCAATCTTCACCCCGTATGGCTAAAGTCAATCCTGACCCCGTATGGCTAAAGTCAATCCTGACCCTATATGGCTAAAGTCAACCCCTGACCCCGTGGAACACGGCTAAAGTCAATCCAGACCCCATGGAAAACGGCCAAAGTCAACCCTCGATCTCCCCGTCAAAGCAATGCTTTGACTCGGGATCAGGTCAACTCATCAATCAGTTACGAGTCCTCTCGACTTGTAAGGAGAAAATTCTCTTGTGAGATCCTTACGACTCTCAAGGGAAAACACACTTCGGAATCCTCACGATTCCTAAGGAGAAAATACACCCGTGAGATCCTCACAACTCGTAGGGAGAAAAATCTTTATGAGTCCCTCATGGCTCATAAAATTGAAAAGTCTTAGGTAGCAGACCTAAACCTGTTGCCTAAGCCATCGCTACCCTACAAAGAAGTTAAGATGGACTATTTACAGACCGCATTTGCCAAAATTACATGCCAGAGAAATAGAGGTGCTACTCAAGAGTGCGTAAACTACTCTGCGTCAAATCGAGATGAAAAGGCGTAACCTACGGACGTCAATCACATACTATGAATGACAGTAAGAAGAACATTTGATTCGCGTCCAGTTAAGCGTTCGAAGCATACCCATTTATGTATGTGTGGAAAAGGTTTAGTGCATAAAATAAACATGCGGAAACAAGAATTGTCTATTCATACTTCAGAAAATTCTTACAGCGATGAAAACGGTAAACAAAAACATTATTAATGTTTACAATGGAAAGACATCAAATCCAGGACATGGATTGAGAAATTCAAAAGCTAAGCCATCTAAAATGTTTTGGGCCTCTCGGACCATTCTCGTATGCTTCCTCTCACGATCACAAGCGTCAGGGTCCTCACTGATGCCCTCCGCCCTTCGATAAGCAGCAATTATCGTCGCCTGTTGAAAAGTTTGATTCAGAATATCAACAAGATTGTCTCGTCTTTTCTTTGAGATTAGGCCCATCAGATACACTGACACCACTTTATCTCCGGCGTCATCCAATGCTTTAAGCGGCATGCCGTCATAGAATAATGGAAGTGCTTCCTAGATCGCTCTCACAATGAGCTTCAAAAGAGCGGAACGACGAGGAAGCAGTCGACCATTGAATTCATCAAAGCGAAGCATTATTTCGGCGCACTGAGCGTTTGTAAACTCCTGGTTCTGGCAGCGGCCTAGGGCGCGAATGTCTTCATAAGAAATAATCTCGTCGAGATCATACAGATGAGAGGCCATAACGTCTGAAAAGGAAAATCAGTGAGAGTTTAGTGGGCAGACTGATTAAGAAAAAGCTCATTAAAACAGACACGGGGATTTAAACAACTCTTGATATCCTCACCGAGAAAATAAGTTCTGATTGAGAGACACAACAAATTCAAATTTGTGCAAATAAAGGAGAAATCCTAAAAAAGATTCTCATTTAATGAGAGACTTCTCGGGTTAAGGAGTTAAACTCCTCGAGAGCAACGCTCAGCAGACAGGAGTGACACCTGTCAAAATCAATTATGAGGAGAATAAAAAATTCCCTGAGAATTCTAAGAGCCATGCTCTATAAAGATGATGGAATAACCCATCAGAAAACTTAAAGCAAAGATTTTAATGAATTAAAAATTCCATGATCTTCAAGATCTATGAACAAACTCTAAGAGTTCTTCATAAAAGATTAACAAATTTATATGATTTGAAAAGAGCAAACCTCTGTTAATGGGTTAAGAAACCCTAAGAAAGATCTCTTTAGATCTATGAAGAGCAAAGAACTATTGAGAAACCCTAAAAATCTATATGATTTGAAAAGAGCAAAGCTCTGTCAATGGGTGAAACCCTAAATTATTAACTAATCCCTTCAAAGATTTAATCTTTACCTAAATTTTGACAGAGTTCTGTCCCTAAGAAAGTTCTTAAAACAAAGAGCTATGCTCTGAAGGAGAATTAATTCTCAAAAAACAAGAAAGAAGATGAACATAAATCATCTCAAGGGCCAAAGGCCCTATTTATAGGCACTGAGAGCCGTTTCAACTTCTAAGTTGATCTAATGGTGGAGATGCTGCCACTGCTGCGCCCACGTGTGAGCCACGTGAGCGCAATGGTGGGGGGCATTTGTTTCCCCCAATCAGAGCAAATCTCTGTTCAAATTTTCAAAATTTGAAATGAAGCAGCGCTTCATAAAAGCGCCAGTAAGCAGCGCTCACGTGTAGAGCACGAGCGCGCTGGCGCACTCAGCTCCAGCGCTCTGAAGCAGCGCTCACGTACAGAGCACGAGCGCGCTGGCGCTGAGAGCGCCAGCGCTCTGAAGCAGCGCTCACATGCAAAGCATGAGCGCGCTAGCGCAAAGAGCGCCAGCGCTCTGAAGTAGAGCTCACGTGCAAAGCACGAGTGCGCTCGCGCTAGAACTAAATGTTTCCCACCGTTGGATCAAAGATCCAGTGAAGATGATAAATCATCAAGTTACCAGAAGAAAATTCTGTTAAGAAAATATTCTTCAGAATCTTTCCAAACGAAAAGATTTTGCTCTGTAAATCAGAGCACCGTTGGATCAATGATCCAATGGTGATTAAAAATCACAATAGTTCAGAATAAATTCCGAGTGAGAAAAGATTTCTCAATCTTGTTAAAAACAAGAAGATTACCTTCTGTAAAACAGAAGCCCTAGAATCAAAGATCCAACGGTGGGGAAATCCCCAAATCAATTAGAGAAAAGATCACTTCAACTGATTCAACAAATCAGCTTGCCCTATATAAAGGCCCCGAGACTTCAAGTCTGATATAGAGGAACGCCCCCATAAACTTTGAGAAAGTTAGAGAGAAGAGCAAAACTCTTAGCAGAAGAAGAATTTCTTCAAGGTAAAATAAAGAGATCAAACCATCTCATCATAAAAAGAACTTAGTTCTTATACTAGATCAAAGATCTTTAAGACAAATTGTCTTTCACAAAAGAGATCATAACATCTCATTATAAAAAGGGGGAAGAATAATTCAATTCTCTTAGAATCACAGATCCATAAAGGCAAAGCCTTTCACCAAAAACATAAGAGACTGAAACATCTCCTATAAAATAAGAACTTTGTTCTTAGATCCATGAGACAAAGTCTCTTATAAGAGAAAAATTTAATTTTCAGGACGCAAAGCTGCCTAAAAAGAGCCCTAGCGCTCTAATTAAAAGAAGTGCATCAGTGCTTCAAATCTAGCGCGCAGCGCTGCAGAGCCTTAGCGCTCCAAATTTAAAGAAGCGCTTTGCGCTCCAAATTTCACAAGAAGCGCTTTGCGCTCATTAACTGGCACTCAACGCCAAGCGCGCCACGTGCTCCTCATGTGTGCGTTACTTAAACAGAAGCGCTATGCGCTCGTTGACTGGCGCACAGCGCCAAGCGCGCCACATGCTCCTCACGTGTGCGCTATTTCACAAGAAGCGCGCTGCGCTCATTGAATGGCACACAGCGCTAAGCGCGCCACGTGCTCCTCACGTGTGCGCTATTTCATAAGAAGCGCTTTGCGCTCATTGACTGGCGCACAGCGCCAAGCGCGCCGTGTGCGCTATTTCACAAGAAGCGCTCTGCGCTCATTGACTGGCGCATAGCGCCAAGCGCGCCACGTGCTCCTCAAGTGTGCGCTAAGAGAACATAAACTGTTCTATAAATAAAGCCCCAGAGCTATGATGAGTGCTCGGCACTCAATAAAAGACAAAAAATAATTGTCAAAATTCAAACTAATGCTCAGCATTGTTAAATGTTCAACATTTTAATGGGCCAAGCCCAAGTTGGCCACAAAACCCTAATTCAGATTAAATGCACCCATATGCTCATAAATCTTTGATCTTAGTCCCAAAATTGGACTACAGATCTCCCAACCAATATTGGTTCAAGGGTACATCTCTTCACTCCTCTGAGATTTGTCGTTGTAATTCTTCAACGTCTTCAGAAAGGTGACGGGTCCCGACAACCAGACATTCCACGGACTGTGGGGTCCTTAAACTCACAGACTATGACATCTTTAAACTGGACTATGATGTCCTTAAACTTTACAGACTATGATGACTTTAAACTGGACCGCAAAGTCTCTAAACTAAAACAATATAGCTCAAATGCTCTTTTGTTGGATCTAAATGATCCTGTTAAGTAGATCTTAGTCTAAAATTAGACTAACGTATCATTAACAAACGTTTAAGTTGATCTTAGTCTCAAATGAGATTAACGATTCTTAAACCCAACTCAAAACCAAATCTAAGAAAATACGGATTTGGACTAATCCACGCCCTACGGGCGACAACATAAATTAGTCTCCGTATACAATCCACGGGCAACCAAAAACAAAACAAACACACACGACATGAAGTGACCATCTAGAGAAGGAGAAAGTGGTTACGCGATGCGGTAGCGTAATTAACTGCAGGGGCTTGCGCATGTAGGGAAGAGCATCCCCACAATCAAAAACCCCTCAACGAGGGGGAATCTGATGAAGTCTGCTATATCGGCCGCATCCGTTTAAACCTTCGATATATGGTATCATAAATCAACTTGGCATCTTCGGAGAGGTGGACGGATAGCACCAAATAGTATCTGCCCCCAAAATTTAGGCCGGACGTCCTAACATCCCGGTCTCGTCTTTCGGCGGAGAACACTCACGAAACCAAGTCCTTCGGGTCTTCTACTTGCTGTCCTCCTCTTCATCTTAGGCTCTAAGGATCGTAACGGATCGTGGCTTCCTCGAGTCAAAGACGATCCACCCGAGAGTCTATAGTCCGAGCTCCAACCTCAACTCCGAGGTAACTAGGACAAGTAGCTTGCTAGACTAGATGGCCTAGGTGATATAGAGAGTGCAGATGGAATACTATGTCTCTTTGAACCCTGGGTTTCTCAACTCATAAGACAATTAGGGTTTATGAGAAAGAAGTGAAGGACTTGAGAAAATGAGAATGGAGTTGTGAGCATTGAGAAAAAGCTTGGCTGCCTCTTTAGAATGAGTAAGTCTTATTCAATAATTGTAGAGATATTTCTCACACAAATATCTTCTATTGAGTCATAGCCATGAGTCACCAAGTAGCCATGCTAGGTTCAATGCTCAAATCCACCTCATTTCTCCACCTATTTAGTTTAATCCCTAAAATGAAATCAAACCCTAATAAGTGTCCACTTCTAGAAACTTTCCCGAGCTAATTACGAGAATGCCCCTCATCCGTATATACATACCCGCATCCGCATTTCGAAGAATACGAATACAAAGAGACGAAACAAAACCATCAATACAATACTAGGATCCGGCTTAAACCAAAGACCACTAGTATCATCCACCCGAACATCAAACCAACACAAGTGCACGTACGTGATCGAAGCCCTGTCGTAAAACCATACGACCTCTACATCTTTCGCCCGATGCAGGGAAACCCTCTGAGTGGGATTCTAAAGACTCGACGGTACGCTGGCAGTGGGTTTAACCATAAGCCGCAAGCGGTACTAGCTGTACGTAACGGCTACTCAGATATCTGTCGATAAGAAGGCCGATGAGCAAACCCATCCGAACTCCTACTGAGCCTGCATGTGAAAATCTCCGTACAGTCTATTTTGTTCGTCTAAGAGTATCGCATATCGAGCCTAGGGGGCAGTAATCGTCAGACCCCTAATAGCACACTAAGTCGCGCCGGAGTGTAGCCCAGAACACCTTGAGAAACTACTGGAATACCTACCAGTAAATCTCACTTGCCCTGGCCAGGGACTTTGTGTAATGGCTCTCCAAACATAGCGCGATATCAACCCCCAATACCGGGAGAGACGAATCCTATCTAACCGCCGCTGCCTCCAAGTGCTTCGGGACTGCACCCAACTACTACCTATTTGCACGAATCCTTTGAGCCGTGGTAGGGTAGTAATCAAAGTACAGTGGGAACACACTCGACGTGAAGTAGCAGTGTCAAGTCGACGGATAAAGCTGTACTCATGTCACCTAGGAACCGTTACCCGATGATAGGTATAATACCCACTAACAGTTCCCGACGAGTCTTGTTCAGTGTACTCATAACCTAATGAGCACCTTCATACTATCTCCAATACGACGTACTAATGAATGCGGGACAGACCATCTCCCCTGCTGGGATGAGAAGCATATACATTAGTCTATTCCGGAGTATCGATGCCCCGTCTCGATAATCCTATGACTAGGGACCTGTATAAGGATGTGCTTGTAGATTACCCAACCCCCACTAGTGTGACTGCCATCACAATGCTGGTAATCAAGCAAAGATCCTAAGGGCTCTACTAATATGTATAAGCGATATGCTAAAAGAAACAGATGCACATATTGAAGTAGAAACAAAGCAAGTAGCATACTACCATTTTGAGCAAGACTGTCAATACAACTGTGAATATCTCAAGCTTCCATTAAGTAATATACAAACCAGTATGATACAATAATAGCCTCTAGGGCATACATCACTAACAGGTATCGACACCGGGCTATCTGCAAAGGAAGTCCCAGGGTGGGTGACCACCGTAGGACCCTCCGACGATCAATTTAGTATCTTGGAATAAGAGCAGAGTAGCGACTTATTAGAATGAATTCGAGTTACCTGAGTCATCTGAAAGAGGGGTTTATATAGTGGTCGCATGGATCGAGAAGGCGCGAGATCCTCGTCGTCAGTTTTGCTAGCGTTGATGGTGGGATCCGCTCATTAATGAGGGAACGCGCCCGTGTGGGACGCGGAACGTGGGGTGGCAGATATCTTGCTTGTGCAAGATATATGGAGACGTTGCAGGGGAACTTGAGCTTCGCGCTCTCGGTTGATCGGGGAAGCCGAGGAAGCTCGGCCTGTTAGATGGCTCGGAGACGAGCCGGGAGGCCGAGGAAGCTCGTCCTGTCAGATGGCTTGGAGACAAGCAGGGAGGCTGTGGAAGCTCGGTTGTAGGATTGCTCAAAGGTGAGCTGATGGCTGGTTGCTAGGCGAATACAAAAGGTATTCTTGGGAGGTCTCCGAAAGGCCAGATGCGACCTCGGAGACGAGGTGCCGAGGAACGTCTCCAATGCATTAGGCTTGTTCCAGCTCCGTAGCCCCCGGGACACGTCATTTGCTACGTGTCGTGATCTGGGAAATTCCCACTTGTGAGCATCATTATTAGCCCCCCACTCTCGTTTCGACCTATTTATGGGTCGGGTTGAGAGTGGTCTGCTTGGTTTTCTCTGCTCAGCTTGGTGCCGAGATTTCTTCGTGGTGGATTATCCGGGAACGCCATGGCGTTTGGCAGTCACGTCGTTTCGATTTTCGAGTCCACGTGGCGTCTCACCGTGCGCCTAAAATTTCCGCGTATCCCTGATGCCATCAGCGGATCGGTGAAATGATTGTGCTATAAAGAGGGGCGCCATTTCACTTGATCGTCAATTGGGCTACGGGCCACGTATCCAACGTTGGCTGGCGGGGCGCGATAGGTTGTTTCTGACTCCTACCACGAAGAGACGCCTCCAATGGTCGATTGCCACGTGGAGCCTCGACGGCCACTAGGTGCGACGCTTCGTTTTGGCGGGAATCGATCTGGGTTGTAGGATGTTTTCTTTGGAGTGTATAAATAAGAGGGGACCATCCTAAGGCCGACACTTTGCCTTAATTGTCTCTCATCGTTTGAAGATTGCCCGGCGCACCTCCGCTTAGGTCGGATCTTCTGCTGAATTTTCCTCAGCAAACCCTTTCCTTGAATGAGGTTAGATGTCTTCCTCCGAGGTGTTTGTAAATGTAGTAGGGGTAGAGTCGGACGATGAGGCTCCAGTTTCTGGGCCAAGTCCAGCGGGTCTTCCTCCTTCTCGGCTTCAGATAGCCGAGAGGGTTCTTCTACTGCGTCATCTGTGTCGGGCTCGCCCCCCAAAGTTAGGGCCGCCCTTGTCACTCACCATCGGGTAGTGATAAAGGCTCCTAAGGTGCGCATCGGGAATACTCGTGATGCGCCCTCCATCTTGAATCGTCTGGACGAGCTTTCCGACATTCGGACTCGATTCCATATCCCCTTCCGTCTGGCCAGAGAGGGTGAGCGAGCAGACCAGGTGCGGGGTAAGGAGATTGCTCTGTATCTGGAAGCATTCCGAGTAGGGATATGTCTGCCCTTCTCATCCAAGGTTTGTGCGGTGCTCCATTGTTTCCGTCTTGCCCCGGGCCAGCTAGTGCCGAACTCGTGGAGGATCCTCCTCGGGTTTCTGGTCCGGTTAAAATTTGATCGGATCTCCTTCAATTTGAGCCTCCTACTGTCTTTTCTTTGTTATAAAAATCACCCCGGGACTAGTAAGGAAGAGCCGAGTTGGGTGTATCTGTCGTTTAAAAAACGTAAGGGCAGGGCGGCCGGGTCTGGGTAATGGTCATCCCTTCTTCTATCCATGAGTGGAAGGAGAAGTTCGTTTTCATCGGTCCTCTGGAGGGTGAGGATTGGCCTGTGCCCACCCAGTGGCACAGGGCCGACTGCTCGAGGGTGAGGCAGTTGAACACTCCCGAGGCGAAGGTGGTGTCCCAGTGGGAACCGATTCAGCAGGCTGATATCCTGCTCTCCGAGCAGGTACTGAGCTGGCCGAGCTCAGTCCTGCACGTTTTTTCGATAAGTTAGGGCTCCCGACGATCTGTTTAGACTTTACCAAAATTCTTTTGCCGTTTCTGTGTTGCTGACCCTTTCCTTATGTTTTTTTTCTTTTGCAGAGCCTATGGACCGGTCAAAAATTATGGCCGCTATGGCAACCAAGGCCCAGGGAAGAAAGACCGGCGGTGCCAGCTCGTCCCGACCAGGTTTGAGCGCTTCTCTTAGGAAAACTCCTCCGGCCAAAACTTCCGCAGCACCCCCCGTCTCAAAAGAACGTCGTGGGGGGAGGGGGGACAGAAACAAGCTCGGGACCCGGCGCCTCGGGTTAGGGCGGAGGTGACTCCCCTCGCTGAGTCCCCCCTTAAGAGACAGATGTAGGTGGTTTCTCGGCCACCCCCTATCGGAATTCAAGTGCAGGAGGGTGACTTCTACATCGAGGTGCCATCGGGGATATCCATGGCCGACTGCTTGCTGGCGGACATGGAGAAGGAGGCTGGGGCCAAGATTCCCCGGGGCACCATGAAAGCCCAAATGGCCATAATAGCTCAGGAGGTGGATCAGATCGGTAGCTTTCTTTAAAAATTTCTTAAGCGTTATTTCCTCAGTTTCAGTTTTTAACACGTTTGTTGTTTTCCTCAGGTCCTTCAGCACTATGCTCTCCTTGTCACCATGGAGTCCGAGGAGATCGCCCCGGCAATGAAGAAGGCGGGTGAATCCTCCTTGCAAAAGGAAGAGCTTCTTCTTCAATTGCAGCAAGTGGAAGAGAGGCCGACCCTCCTTGACTCGAGATTGGTCGCCGAGGGGCTGACGGCCTCCAAACTGAAAGAGTCCCATCGGCTTCTAACCGAATCTAACCGGGCTATCCAGGCTTAGATGGAGGAGGCGAACGGGCTTTACCACGCCATGAAAAGGTCGAGGCATACCCTCAAAAAGGATGCTCGGGCGGCTTGTGATGCGGTGATGCTTACTGAGAGCAGGGCAGAGAGGGCCGTAGAGGAGTACAAGGCGTCTGATCAGTTCTACCTCGATCTCGCCGGCTCCGCGGCCGTCGGGTGGCACAATGCCCTCGACGCCATCAAAGAGGCTATGCCCGAGTTCATCGACTGCGAGCTCTGAGCAAGTTTCCCCTCACCGAGGAAGCGCCACAGGGCGGCACAAAGCTGGTGGTAGAAGCCATGGTGGCCTGCGGAAGTGCCGAGCCTGAGGTCGCCGTTGTGGTTCCCGATGGAAGCGCAGAGCCAGGAGAGGTGGTGGCCGAGCGGGCAGCCTGAGCTATTCCCTTTTCTTCTTTTTCTCTTTTTAGAATTTTTATAAGCCTCTGGGTATTTTTGTAAGGCTGAGAAGCCCACAATACCTTATATATAATTTTGATCTTAAATAAAGTACATACATTTGCTCAAACCAAAAGTTTTTCCCCTTTTTTTTAGCTTGTAAAACTTCTCTTCTTTATCTTGCAAGTACAAGTCTTTTTATCTTGCAAGTAATTTTAGCTCGCAAGTGCAAAAGTTATCCAGTGGGCGTGACACAATCTTCTTGTAGGCCGGAGCCCTCCCTTTCCCCAGAGTCGAGGATTCGATCGTGCATTGAGCATGAATCGAGCGATATCTAAGTGTAGGAAGGCTGGTATCCTCCCTTTCCCCGGAATCGAGTATGGATCGTGCGTTAGCCAAGTTTGGATAGGCCGGTATCCTCCATTTCCCCGTAATCGAGTATGGATCGTGCGTTAGCTATGTTTGGATAGGCCGGCGTCCCTCGACTCTTTCTTGGTGCGGGTCTTGGACCCGTGTCTTCATAAGGCGAGAAGATGCTCGGCGGCCTCGTGACGAGGGCTTTAGATCTACATCTCTGTAGGGCAGGAAGCTACCCATTGTGGATGGACCGAGCAGGAATCTGCTTTGTGGCCTCGCGATGAGGGTTTTGGATCCACACCTTTGTAGGGCAGGAAGCTACCCGTTGTGGATGGACCGAGCAGGAATTTGCTTGGTGGCCTCACGATGAGGGCTTTGGATCCACACCTTTGTAGGGTAGGAAGCTACCCGTTGTGGATGGACCTAGCAGGAATCTTCTCGGTGGCCTCGTGATGAGGGCTTTGGATCAACACCTTTGTAGGGCAGGAAACTACCCATTGTGGATGGACCGAGCAGGAATCTTCTCAGTGGCTTCACGATGAGGGCTTTAGATCCACACCTTTGTAGGGCAGGAAGCTACCCGTTGTGGATAGACCGAGCAGGAATCTGCTCGGTGGCCTCGCGATGAGGGATTTGGGTCCAAACCTTCATAGGGCAGGAAGCTACCCGTTGTGAATGGACTGAACAGGAATCTGCTCGGTGGCCTCGCGTGAGGGCTTTGGATCCACACCTTTATAGGGCAGGTAGATACCTGTTGTGGATGGACCGAACAGGAATTTGCTCGGTGGCCTCGCGATGAGGGCTTTGGATCCACACCTTTGTAGGGCAGGAAGCTACCCGTTGTGGATGAACTGAGCAAGAATTTTCTCGGTGGCCTCGCGATGAGGGCTTTGGATCCACACCTTTGTAGAGCAGTAAGCTACCCGTTGTGGATGGACTGAGCGGGAATCTACTCGGTGGCCTCACGATGAGGGCTTTGGATCCCCACGGTGGGCATGAGAAGCACTCCCATGAAAGAACCTAGTTTGGAAGACTTAGTTAATGACGAACTTCTCTTCTTTTAGCTAACAATGAAGTTGAAAAGGAATTACATTATTTAAAAGAAGCTACATGCTTATTTATATAACTTAAGCATTTCTGTGTTATAGGGCCGAGGAAAATTACGGCCCCGGGCGTCCTGCAGGCAGTATACTCCACCAGGCAACGCTTCTGTTATGAGAAACGGTCTGTCCCACTTCGGGGAGAACTTGTGCTGTCTCCCTTGGTCTACGAACTCGTTTCTTCATAAGACCAAATCTCCCGTCTTAAAGGCCCGATATTTAACTCGGGCATTGTAGTAGCGAGCGGTCTACTGCTCATAGGAGGTTGTTCTGATTTGCGCTCGATCTCACTTTTCCAACAAGATGTCCAAGTTGCTTCGGAGTGCCAAGGTGTTAGCTTCTTTGTCAAAGTGTTCAACCCTATAACTGGGTAGTCCGATTTCCGCGGGAACCATCGCCTCGGTTCCGTAGCAGAGGCTAAATGAGGTTTCTCCCGTGGGTGACTTTTTCGACATCCGCAACGCCTATAGTACCCGCGGTAATTCCTCGACCCAGCTACCTTGCATTCCTTCCAAGCAGGCTCTTAGACTGCAAATGATGCCCCGGTTCGCTAACTCGGCCTACTCGTTGCATTGCGGATGTGCGACCGCGGCAAACTTCATCAATATGTGGTAGTCGTTGCAGAACTCTTTGACTTTATTGTTTTCGAAGTTGGTCCCATGGTCAGTAACCAAGCACCTCGGGATTCCAAATTGAGAGATTATGTTGTTCTGTAGGAACTTTATCGTAGAGGCGGCGTCCGGTTTCCTGATGGGCACGGCCTCTATCCATTTCGTGAAGTAGTCTATAGCGAAAAGGATGTATCTGTGTCCGCCCGTGCCGATAGGGAGCTGGCCCACCATATCCATCCCCCATTGTGCAAACGGCCAAGGGAAACTAAGTGGCATTAGTTCGGTGGTGGGAAGATGAGGTATGCTGCCGAAGAGTTGGCAGTTCTTGCATCTTCTGACCAGCTTCTCGGCATCCTGGTGTATTCTCGACCAATAGTACCCTTGGAGTAATGTCTTCTAGACCAGGGTGCGGGCCCCTGATGTGCTCCCCCGACCCCTTCATGTATCTCTCGCAGAACGTAGTCTGCCTCGTGAGGGTCGAAGCACCGGAGCAGAGGCTGAGTGTATGACTTCTTGTACAGGTTTTCGTTGCTCCAGAAGAAATGGTGTGCTTTGGCTCGAAGCCGGCGAGCTTCTCCTCAGTCTTTAGGGAGTATACCATCTTTTAGGATTTTCAGAAGGGGATTTCTCTAATCTCAGCCTTCTTCCTGTGCTGTGTAGATCTGGAGCATTACCTCTCCATCTTCCACGCTGGGCCGTGGCAAGACTTCGAAGAGGATATTTCTTTTATGGTTGGCCGAATAGGAATAAGCGAGCTTGCTCAAGGTGTCAGCCTAGGTGTTCAAGTTCCTGGGAATCTGCTCCACTTGGACTTCGTCGAAGCTTTTCCGAAGCCTTTTTACCTTGGCCAGGTATTTTATCATGAGTGGCTTCCGGGCCTCGAAACGCCCGGTTACTTGGCCGACGACTAGTGCGGAGTCGCTGCGAACCCTGATGGTCTTCAGCCCTACCCCGGAGGCGATTCACAGTCCTGCCAACAAAGCCTCATATTCCGCGGCGTTGTTTGACGCTCTGAACCCGATCTTTAAAGAGTATTCCATTTCTGCTTCATCCGGGCCGCGGATGATCAGGCCAGCCCCATTCCCCTCCTCTTTGGAGGATTCATCCACGTAGAGCACCCAATCTGGGATGGGGTCGGGCACCTCCTCGACCAAGGGACGTGGTTCAAGGCCCCGTGCCGCCATTTCTTCTTTAGTGAGGATGGTGCATTCGACAACAAAATCCGCTAAGACATGTGCTTTGATGGCTTGTTGGGGCGGTATTCGATATCGAATTGGGACAATTCCCACCTCCATCTCTCGGGGGAGGCGAGAATAGACCCTAAAGGTCGCTCGATGAGGACGAGAATTGTGTGCGGTTGGAAATAGTGTCGAATTTTTCTGGAGGCGAAGACAAGCGCCGGGATATTTTCTTTATGGCCGTGTATCTCATTTCTGCGTCCTTGAAAACATGGCTCACATAGTAGACCGGTCTCTGTGTGCCTTCGAATTCTCTGACGAGCATTGAGCCTGCAGCTTGGCCGGAGATGGCTAGATATAGTAATAGCTCATCACCCTCGACCGGTCGGGTGAGTAGCTACGGGGTCGCCAGGTGTGCCTTGAGTTGTTCAAAAGCACTCTGGCAAGCTTCAGACCATTCGAACTTAGGAATTTTCCATAGGGCCCTGAAAAAAGGGAGGCACTTTTCTCCGGATCTGGACATAAAGCGGTTCAGGGCAGCCACCCTTCCCGTGAGTCTCATGATGTCGACATTGCTCTTGGGTGTTTCCATATTAAGGATGGCGCTAATATTTTCAGGGTTTGCTTCGATTCCTCGGTGGGTAACCATGAACCCGAGGAACTTCCTACTGGTGACTCCGAACGCACACTTAGCTGGATTCAGCTTCATTTTTTACTTGCGCAGGACGTCGAACGTCTCGCCGAGGTCTTTAGTGTGCCTAGCTGACAAGGTGGATTTTATAAGCATGTCATCGACGTAGACTTCTATGTTTCTACCAATCTGCGGTTTGAACAGTTCGTTGACAAGCCGTTGGTACGTGGCCATGGCGTTCTTGAGTCCGAAGGGCATCACTTTGTAGCAGTAAACCCCTCAATCAGTGGTGAAGGCGGTAAGTTCTTCATCGGCTGGGTTCATCCGGATCTGATTGTAACCGGAGAAAGCGTCCATAAATCTCAGTAGTTCGTGGCCGGCCGAACTGTCCACTAGCTGGTCTATCCGAGGAAGCGAATAGTTATCTTTGGGGCAAGCCTTGTTCAAGTCCATGAAATCGACGCACATGCGCCATTTCCCCTTTGCCTTCTTGACCATGACCATGTTTTCCAGCCAATCCGAATAATCCAGGTTTCTGATGAAGTTGTCGAAGAGTAATCGATCCACCTCGTCTTCTATCGTTTAACCGGCGCGAAACTTCTCTTCTTCTGTCTGATGGGCCGGGCCTTCGGGTCGACCCCGAGCTTGTGGGAGATTAATTCAAGGTCGATTCCGGGCATGTCCGCTAGTGCTCAAGCAAATACGTCTGAGTTATCTCGGAGGAATCGGATCAGGCCTTCAAGGTGGTCCCCTGTCAAGAGCGAGCCGATCTGGACTGTCCGGCTATCGGTCCCCTCTACGAGAGGGACTTCCGTCAACGCTTCCATCGGGGCACCACGAACTTACCTTTGGTCATCATGTGTATCTAAAGATTCCTGGAAGTCGTGCGTGCCTCCAAAATCGCTGCCCTGCTGTCCGGCGAGGCCCGTCGAAGCGAGGCAAATCTTTGCGGTTTGTTGGTCTCCATAGACCCGGCCTATCCCCATTTATCCAAAGGGAATTTAAACGCGAGGTGATAGGTCAAGATCTCAGCTCGGAGGGCGTTCAGGGTAAGACGTCCCAGGAGAACGTTATAGGATGATGGGACCTTAGCAACGAGGAAGTTCACCGGTATGGTCCGCGTCTTGCCCGCTTCCTCAATGTTAAGGAGGAGGGTGACCGATCCTTCTGCCGGAATGGAATGGTTGGTGAACCCGGAGAGGACATGGGAGGTCGGTTGAAGGTCGAATGAACCCAACCCCATACGTCGAAAATAGTTGTAGAACATGATGTCCGCCGAGCTCCCAGAATCGATCAATATTCTCTGGATCTCGTAACGGTAGACTCGGGCCGCTATCACAAGGGGGTCATTATGAGGAGTGATATGCCGCGACGGTCTTCGTCGGTGAATATGATCGGGCCATCCTTCCTGCATTTTTTGTGGGGCGGATCGCTTACCTCCTCGACTGGTAGGAGGCGGTGGCTCCCTTCACTTTCTCGAGCTGGGTCCTCGGTAATGACCATGATTTGCCTGATCGTTAATTCATCGGGAGGGGTTTGGTCCTTTTGCTCCCGCTCTGCCTGCCGCTTGTCCCGTAGGTACTTCGCCAGGTGGCTGGAGCGGATCAACTCCTCTATGTAGTCACGGAGTTGTTTGCAGCTCTCAGTCGGATGACCTTGTGATCTATGATAGGCGCAGTACGGGCCGCAGAGACGCTTGCCCGTTCTTTGGGTAGCTGGCGGGAACTTAAAGAATTTTTCGCCCTTAGTTTCTTCCAGCAGCTCGGTCTGGAAAATATTCAGTGGGGTGTACTCCTGGAACCTCGGGGAATAAGGTTTCGGGTGATCGACTTTCTTTTTCTCTTCCCTGTCCCACTTTTTCGGTCTGCTTGGTCGCCTCGGGGCAGGTTGGAGTTCATCTCTGACTCGAGTTAGATCTCTCTTTCGGTCGATGCCTTCACTTCGGCCATAGTCTTAGGTTGCGCCAATGCAAAAGAGCGGAGCCACTCTTTGTGCCTAAGACCCGACCTCGGCGCGGTGATAACCGTTTCGTCGTGGTGCTCGGGAACCTCCAGGAGGGAATCGTAGAAGCGAGTGACATACCCTTTGAAGGATTTCTTGTCTCCGCTCTTGACGGTGAACAGGTAATTGACCATCTTCTTCTGTCGCCGGTTTCCGACGAAATGACCGAGAAATTTGGTAGCCAGCTCGTCGAATGTCGAGATGGAGCGTGGCGCAAGCCCTTGGAACCAGTCCCTGAAAGTGTGTCTTAGCACCTCTACTAGGTTTCCATATGCATCAAGTATGCAATTTTAAAAATCTAGAGGTATAAGCTACACTAATCTAGAATCGAACTAGAGAATTAGGGTTTTATGCAAGCAAAATAGTTCTATAACTAAGTGAAGAGGATTACAACCTTTGTAGACCAAGTCCTTCACTTTTATAGCTCCAAGTAGTAGTCTCTAGAACTCTTCTTAGCTCCACTTGAAGAAAGGATCGAGCTTGCTTTGATGTCTACGAAGCCGAAGATTATCCACCTTGAAGTCTCACCAACTCAAACTATCTCTTCACTAATCAAGGTATTAGTGAAGCAAACAAGCTATACTAAATAGCTAAGATAGTGTAGGTTGATGAAGTAGGAATTTTGCTCACTTTAGAAATCCTTTTCTCTTTATTTTTCCAACTAAACAAAAAGACTAGAGGAGAAAGAAGATGAACTTGGGTAAGTGAGGTTATAAATCATTAATGAGAGAGTGAACCATGGGTTAAAGATAAGGTTGGGTGAGAAAAATATCTAGAGAAAAAACAAAAAATGAGAGATGAGTCATGGTTTCTACATGCTTCCACAAGCATCCAAGCCATGCTCACTAATCCACTCATTTTTATTTTCCTCTTAATAAATAATCACCCAATTATCTTTAGGTCATGGTATAAGTCTCATACACCCATATCCAATGTATCATCTACTATGACACAATAGTATTTTATATATAAATATATATATATATATATATCATTATATATAACAAGACAAGAAAATCATTAGTGAGCACAATATTAGTTAATATACAAATATATCAAATATAATATATATTAAATTATTAAATCAACACTTGATTCAATAATCCGGTTATATCATATATAACCGACTAATATCATCTATATATGTATATCACATTATTAAATCAACACTTGATTCAATAATCCGGTTATATCACATATAACCGTATAATATTCAATACTAGTTAATATAAATATATATATATATATAACATATCATTGAATCAACACTTGATTCAACAATCCATTTATATCACATATAACCTAACCGATATCAAATATCGCGAGATTAGAATACAGTATCACATACTCGTATTTAGTCAACCTCCCGCACATATCACCATATGTGCCCTACTTCGTTTCGCTTGAGATAGGAAACCTCTGTGTGGGCATCTAAAGACTCGTCAATATGCCAGCAGTAGGTAATGATCACATCAGTCACCCACAAGACGTCAGCGGTACTAGCTGGACGTAACGGCTATCCAGGTATTGAACGAATAGAAGATCAACAAGCAAGCTTGTCCAAACTCCCGCAAAGCCTATAAGCAATACTTACCGTACAGTCCGGTCTCTTCGTCTGATATGTCGTATATCGAGTCTATGGGTGGAATCGTCAGACCCTAGTAACTTGATAAGTCATTCCGATGTGTGGCCTATAACGGTTCGAGAAACTACTAATAACACTTACCAGTAAATCTCATCAGCTCTAGCCAGAGACTTGCTGTTATAGCCAATCAAGTATAGCGCAACATAAACTCTCTATACCGGGAGAGACGAAACCCTTCCTATCGCTCACTGCCTCCATGTGACTCGGGACTGCACCCAAAATCCACATGTTTGCATGACTCCTTTGAGCCGTGGTAGGGAGGAAATCAAAGCATAGTGGGAACCACACAAGACACTATGACGATCTCAGGTCTACAGACTAACATGTACAAGTGTCATCAGAGAACTGCTATCTGACGATAGGTATGGTACCATCTAGGAGTTCTCGGCGAGTCCTGTTCGGTGTACCCATTCTCTAATGAGCACATGTGTACAATCTTTGATGTCAAACACCAATGGATGTAGGATCAACCAGCACTCCATACAGGATCAAGAAACGTACACACTAGTCTAATCTGGAATATGGATGCCCTGTCTCGATATCCCCTCGACTAGGAACTGTTAAAGGATGTGCTTGCGGACTACACAAGCCCGATTAGTATGATCTGCATCATAGTATTGGTAGTCAAGCTAACATCCTAAGGGCTTTATCAACATGTATCAGAGAGACAGTATAACAATACAAATATATATATTAAGATAAAGAGCAACCAGATAGCATACTATCATGTCGAGGAAGAAAGTCCTCTATATATATGTCCAAGCATCCACTATATCATACAATAATGGCCTCTAGGGCATACATATTCCTAACAATCTCCCACTTGCACTAAGGCCAGTTATTGTAGTATCTCATACCCAATATCCCAAAAAGTCTCTCAGATTGCGTTTGGGGGATAGCCTTCGTGAGTGGATCCACTGTGTTATCCTTCGTGTCAACTCTCCTAATCTCGATCTCCCGGCAATCTACTATCTTCCGGATCAGGTTATACCGCCTAAGAATATGTCTGGATCATTGATGGGACCGGGGTTCCTTGGCCAAAGCACAGCTCCATTGTTATCATAATACAAGGGTATTGGATCCTTAATGGATGGAACTACACCAAGTTCAGCAATGAACTTCTTCATCCAGACAGCTTCTTTGGCAGTATCATTGGCAGCGATGTATTCAGCCTCCATCGTCGAGTCTGCTACGGTATATTGCTTGGAACTTTTCCAACATACCGCCCCTCCATTAAAGGTAAAGACAAAACCCGAGACCGACTTACCGTCATCCTTATCACTCTAAAAGCTCGAATCGGTAAAGGACTTCACCTGGAGTTCTCCGTTACCATACACCAAGAACATTTCTTTAGTTCTTCTCAAGTACTTAAGAATGTTCTTCACAGCTGTCCAGTGCTTCTCCCCGAGATCTGATTGATACCTGCTTACCACACTACGTGCGTAAGCTACATCTGGTCTGGTATATAACATCGCGTACATGATAGACCCAACTGCAGAAGCATAGGGTATCACGGTCATGAGAGCCCTCTCCAAATCAGTCTTAGAAGACATCTCTTTGGAACGAGTGATTTATGAGCTAGCGGGTAAATTACCACGCTTAGAATCTTCCATACCTCTTTTGTATGATGTCTATGTACCTGGACTGGGATAATCCCAATATCCTTTTAGATCTATCTCTATAGATCTTAATCCCCAGGATGTAGGAGGTATCACCCATATCTTTCATGGAGAAATTTTGTGATAAGAAAAGCTTGACCAAGTGTAGCATATGAACATCATTTCTTATCAAGAGTATGTCATCCACGTACAATACGAGGAAGACAACCTTACTCTCTACTACCTTCTTGTATATACAAGGTACATCTACGTTTTTGATGAAGGCAAACTCTTTGACTGCCACATCAAAACAGATGTTCCAGCTCCGCGATGCCTGCTTTAATCTGTAGATTGATTTAAGCAGCTTGTACACCTTTCCGCTACTCCCACTGTCTACAAAACCCTCTGGCTGTGTCATATACACGCTCTCTTCTAAATCACCATTTAGAAAAGCGGTCTTGACGTCCATATGCTAGATTTCGTAGTCATGATATGCAGCAGTGGCAAGTAGAATCTTGATGGACTTAAGCATAGCCACTGGAGAAAAGGTTTCATCATAATTGACACCTGGTCTTTGACGAAAACCTTTTGCTACAAGTCTAGCTTTGAAAGTCTCAACCTTTTCATCTACACCAATTTTCTTCTTAAAGATCCACTTGCTCCCAATGGGTTTTACCCCTTCAGGAGCAACTTCCAAAGTCCATACTTTATTGGTGTACATGGATTCCATCTCAAATCGCATAGTATCCAGCCATTTCACAGAGTCCCCACTTGTGATGGCCTGCTCGAAACTAGTTGGGTCATTATCTTCCTTGATGCAATCCTCACTTCCACCGTCTATGAGAAAACCGTAGTATCTCTCAGGTGGATGAGGAACCCTACTAGATCTGCGGAGTGGCTGAGGTTCGTCGGAGACTATTGAATCCTCCAGTTTTACCAAATCATCAGTTGTAGTTTGTGTAGCTGGAACTTCTTCCAGTTCTACCTCATTACTACTAATTTCTTTCATAAGAAATTCCTTTTCTAAAAAGGTGGCATTCCGAGAAACAAACACCTTTTGTTCCTCGGTGTGGTAGAAGATATACCCTCGCGAATGTTTGGGATATCCAATAAACTTAAACAAAACAGACCTTGCCTCGAGCTTGTTCAGATTTTGCTTTTTAACATAAGCCGGACAACCCCATATCTTTATAAAATTAAGACATTGTCTCTTTCCCTTCCATATCTCATATGGAGTGGTAGGCACTGATTTGGTCGGAACCCTATTCAATAGGTATGCTGCTGTCTCAAGTGCATAACCCCAAAAAGAAATAGGTAACTCAGCAATACACATTATAGAGCACACCATATCTAATAGGGTGCGATTCCTCCGCTCCGATACTCCATTGTGCTGTGGTGTATATGGAGGAGTAGAGAGAGAATCGCATTCTCTTTTAAATAGTCTCGGAATTCCGTGCTCAAGTATTCTCCTCCTCGATCAGATTGAAGGACTTTAATACTTTTACCCGTTTGGTTTTCTACTTCGCACTTATATTCCTTGAATTTCTCCAAAACTTCAGATTTGTGTTTCAACAGGAACACATGTCCGAATCTTGAGAGATCATTGGTGAATGTAATGAAGTACGAGAAACCATTCCTGGCATGTATAGACATAGGACCGCATATATCACTATGTATCAATCCCAAGAGTTCAGTAGCTCTTTCTCTGTATCCAGTAAACGGAGTTTTGGTCATCTTGCCTTTGAGACATGACTCACAAGTTTTATAAGATGTAAATTCGAACTGATTCAAATATCCATCTTTATGTAACTTAGCTAGCCTTGTCGTATTGATATGACCAAGTCTACAATGCCACAAGAAGCCTTCGTTCATTTCTGAACTTTTTCTCTTGTGTGTGTTCTGTATATTTAGAACTGTATTTTGATTTAGAACGTATATACCGTTACGCAACATACCAAACCCAATCAACACTTGATTTAAGAAAATGTTCATAACATTTTTCTCTAGTGCAAAGTTATATCCTTATTTATCTAATTAAGAGACGGATATTATATTGCACATCATCGATGTTACGAAATAACGGTCGTTCAAAATCAATGTATTACCATTTGGCAATAGTAGGTGATATTCGCCGACAGTTTCGGCAGCAACAATTGCTCCATTCCCTACTTTGAAAGAGATATCACCCTTTCCCAGTTCTTTACTTCTTCTTAACCCTTGTAGCATATTACAAATATGGGATCCTGATCCGGCATCTAATTCCCAAGACGTAGAGCAAACTGAGAAACAGTTCTCAATAACGAACACGCCCGAATAAGACGCATCATCATGCTCTTTCTTCGTTCGGGTTGCATGGGAATCCTTGCATTCCCATATTCCTTGCTCAGACTTATGACAGTCATAAGATAGAGCGGAACCAACATTTCCCAGCCCAGTATAATAAGCGGGTTTGGTCAATACATTCATATTATTATCTTGATTAAGGCATATCATGGTCGCCACCTGGAGAGAGAGAGAAGAAAAACACTTTAGCGTGCACTCTTACAAGATTAGATTGGTTATTATCTTATTTAATCAGGATCGCTCTTACTGTTTTTATCAAATCTTCCTTCAAATCATAAAAGGTAAGATTAGCCGGGATTAATTACACCCTACATGTTCGCCAATCGGTCAGCCAGGCAAGTATTAGTACTTCGAGAGAGTCTCCCCATGCTTTCGCATGGAACTAATAAAATAACCTCGTTTCCGCAGGGGCATGACCCCGTTAACACTTTTCTTAGACACCTACTGGATCAGCTAATTGTAAAGTGGAAAACTCTTCCAGGAGTAACTCTTACTCGCAGTGCGTATCGGGATCCAACTATCTCATAGAAGGTATGCAATCTCATTACAAATTTCAACACTTGAAATTCCCAATATTTGTTTTTACCCCTAACGACCTATGACCTTGACGGAGGCCAACAAACCATAAGCCGCTAGTCAAGTTCAACCCGTCATTTCTTGATTGAATTAAACCCACCCGCACGATCCTTTACGGAGACCAACAAGGCCGTACGACTACCCTAATCCAATCACATCATATGCAGCAGATAAATACTAATCAGCTACCGTACACTACGTCTTGACAGAGACCAACAAACGCAGCATGAATACTGAATAGTCCTTATCTGAAATGACGGAGGACTACGACTGGTTTTGATGAAAACCTTTAGCGTAATGAACTTGATATCGTCGTAGAATCTAGTGATTTGAAAAAGGAGTGGTTTAAGCTCCGCTATTAAAATCGAGTAGTTTTCAAAACAAACCGAGTGGGTTATAGCATCTGCTAGTTTTGCTAAAGAGGTCATTCCCGGTGAAGGGATCTAGGCTCTTTCCTCATCGAATGAGATGCTGGATATTCATAATGGAATACCGCTATGCAAAGCAATAACTAGAGCTACCTTTTTGAAAAATTTGATTCTACAACGTCTTTAGGTTTCTTTCTTTTCATTAATCTCATTAATGACGTCCCATTATTTATATTTCCTAAACATCACAAAAGAAATGAAAATAGAATGTATGCTTATGCCATCCGCATTCGCCACGGGGCCCCGTCATGCACCGTTAGGTTACTTAACTAACGGCAGAGCGGAGGCTGGACTAGCGCGGGTGTAAAATATAAGCAACGTTTATTATATATATCATATATATATAGCATTCGTCTCCCGCAGTTATATGATCACATCACAGAACTCAGGCAGTAGAAACAAAAATATGAAATATAGGATATACCAGGAGGTCCGTGTTTTAAATTAAGCCAGTAATAAAAAAACATGGATTCTACAGTCGTGATGAATAGCCAAACCCATATCCCTAGACCCCTACGAGAGAGGCAAGTGACCCTGCCAATTCTAAAGTTTGGCGACCCGGTCTCGACTCCTCGAAATGGTCTCCCACTGTACTTTAGAACCCGGTTACTTGTGCTCCCCGCCTTGGGTCTATCCTAATGCGGAAAAGTAAATAATATACATCAATGGTGACAATAACCTCAACCTGGAAGTGTCCCAATAAAAGAATATTATATACAAATATTTTACATGAATGAAAATATAAAAACTCTCATTTCACGTAAAAAAAACCCCGACTATTCAATCACAACGATCCAATATAACATATCACAGCAACACATAACATCACATGTCATCAACGTAAGTAAATATGCGTATTCCTAATGTCGTTGACGCATAGCAACGAGAATGGAGATACACCATATATTACACTTATGGTCGCAGAAAAGAAATGAAAAATACAAAGAATCAGCATACAACCTTAGACATTATAAACCTGGAATATCTCATATCTCGGATTTCATGCCCAACCCTTTAAATTTTGTATTTATATTTTGAATTGAAAACGCTTTTCAATAACAAGTCGGGTAATTTAACAAGATTCCCGATAAAATGATCAAATGATCGTCGGGAACTTTAGTAGATTGCCGCACCCCCGATGCCGTCAACGAAGTGCACTTGGGCAGAACACCGCGACCGTGAGCATCCGAGTGGATGCTTTTGGTTAGGTGTTCTCCTATAGTCACTTGGTCGAGGCTATAGGGCGTGGCTATCTAGTAGTGTTTCCCGGCGACTATTCATGTACAATACGAAATTGCGACGGAGTTTTGATCCGAATCGAAACTCTGTGGCAATCAATCATATGAGACTATAATACTAGATTCACAAAACACAAACTAGTTTTCACAAAACTAATTAATGTGGATTCCAAATATTGTATCACATATCATAAATATCTGGACGATGTTAAATATTTCGATCGATATTTCAAAAACCCACAAATCACAGAGAACTCAACAACTTGAACCTCACTAAAAATACCCAGAAAGTAACAAATATCATTACGGAGCGGCACAAGAAAAAGGAGTCCCAAACTCACCAAACATGCGGCAGAACCGCGGCTAAACACTAGGTTATGCCGCGGTTCTGCAGCCATTTACTTGAGTTGGGCCCTCATATTTCTTGGGGCTTCATACAATAACCTGCATGATTTTCTGACTATTTTTAACCTGAAAAATTTCAACTTTTGAAAAATGGACAGAAACTTGGTAAAATGCGGGTTTTGAAGTTCCATCAAACACTTTAACGTCGTCGAGACATCACCTAATGCTCTAGCTTGTCTCTGATACCATGAAAGTGTGTCTTAGCACCTCTACTAGGTTTCCACATGCATCAAGTATGCAATTTTAAAAATCTAGAGGTTTAAGCTACACTAACCTAGAATCGAACTAGAGAATTTGGGTTTTATGCAAGCAAAATTGTTCTATAACTAAGTGAAGAGGATTACAACCTTTGTAAATCAAGTCCTTCACTTCTATAGCTCCAAGTAGTAGTCGCTTAGCTCCAAGTAGTAGTCTCTAGAACTCTTCTTGGCTTTACTTGAAGAAAAGATCGAGTTTACTTTGATGTCTTCGAAGCTGAAGATGATCCGCCTTGAAGTCTCACTAACTCAAGTTATCTCTTCACTAATCAAGGTATCAGTGAAGAAAACAAGCTATACTAAAGGGTTAAGATAGTGTAGGTTGATGAAGTAGGAATTTTGCTCACTTTAGAAATCCTTCTCTCTTTATTTTTCCAACTAAAGAAAAAGACTAGAGGAGGAAGAAGATGAACTTGGGTGAGTGAGGTTATAAATCATTAATGAGAGAGTGAACCATGGGTTAAAGATAAGGTTGGGTGAGAAAAATATCTAGAGAAAAAACAAAAAATGAGAGATGAGTCATGCTTTCTACATGCTTCCACAAGTATCCAAGCCATGCTCACTAATCCACTCATTTTTATTTTCCTCTTAATAAATAATCACCCAATTATCTTTAGGTCATGGTATGAGTCTCATACACCCATATCCAATGTATCATCTACCATGACATAATAGTATTATATATTTATATATATATATATATATATAACAATAGAAGAAAATCATTAGTGAGCACAATATTAGTTAATATACGAATATATCAAATATAAATATATATTAAATTATTAAATCAACACTTGATTCAATAATCCGGTTATATCATATATAACCGAGTAATATCATCTATATATGTATATCACATTATTAAATCAACATTTAATTCAATAATCCGGTTATATCACATATAACCGTCTAATATTCAATACTAGTTAATATATATATATATATATATATATATATATATATATCATTGAATCAACACTTGATTCAACAATCCGGTTATATCACTTATAACCTAACCGATATCAAATATCGCGAGATTAGAATACGGTATCACATACTCGTATTTAATCAAGCTCCCGCACATATCATCATATGTGCCCTATTTCGTTTCGCTTAAGATAGGAAACCTCTGTGTGGGACTCTAAAGACTCATCAATACACCAGCAGTAGGTAATGCTCACATCAGTCACCCACAAGCCATCAACGGTACTAGCTGGACGTAATGGCTACCGAGGTATTGAACGAATAGAAGATCAACAAGCAAGCTTGTCCAAACTCCCGCAAAGCCTATAACCAACACTTACCGTACAGTCTGGTCTCTTCGTCTGATATATCGCATATCGAGTCTAGGGGTGGAATCGTCAAACCCCAGTAATTTGATAAGTCATGCCGATGTGTGGCATATAACGGTTCGAGAAACTACTGATAACATTTACCAGTAAATCTCATCAAGCCTGGGCAGGGACTTGCTGTTATAGCCAATCGAGCATAGCGCAATATCAACTTCCTATACCGGGAGAGACGAAACTCCTCCTATCGCTCAATGCTTCCATGTGACTCGGGACTGTACCCAAAATCCACCTGTTTGCACGACTCCTTTGAGCCGTGGCAGGGAGGAAATCAAAGCACGGTAGGAACCACACAAGACACTATGACGATCTCGGGTCTACAGACTAACCTGTACAAGTGTCACCAGAGAACTGCTATCTGATGATGGTATGGTACCATCTAGGAGTTCTCGGCAAGTCCAGTTCGGTGTACCCATTCTCTAATGAGCACATGTGTATAATCTTTGATGTCAAACACCAATGGATGTGGGATCAACTATCGCCTCATACAGGGTCAAAAAACATACATATTAGTCTACTCTGGAATATCGATGCCCTATCTCGATATCCCCTCGACTAAGAACTGTTAAAGGATGTGCTTGCGGACTACACAAGCCCCACTAGTATGATTTCCATCATAGTCCTGATAGTCAAGTTAACATCCTAAGGGCTTTATCAACATGTATCAGAGACACAATATAACAATACAAATGTACATATTAAGATAAAAGCAACCAGATAGTATACTATCATGTCGAGCAAGAAAGTCCTCTATATATATGTCCAAGCATCCACTATATCATATAATAATGGTCTCTAGGGCATACATATTCGTAACGGTCCCGGCTAGCCCGGATTAGGGTAGTGGGAAAATCTCGGTATTGAGCCGTGTCCGAGTTATCTTGGAAGCTTATGTCCGCCGTAAATGCGTCCAAGTGGTCTTTCGGGTCGGACTTCCCGTCGAAGAGGGCCACTTTAGGCGGCTTGTTCTTAGACGAGACGCGCTCGGCCAGTAGCCTTTCTGTAAAGGGCTTTGTAAGCGAATCAGCGGAGTACTTAGCCCTTTCGCTGGACATATGGTTGTCTCGTCATATGCTTTCAATTTCTTTTTCTTGGGCTTCGATACAGTGGTGATACCCCGAGGATTCCGCACAGTCGGAGTGGCGGCTATCCCCGCTCCGGGTCTGCACGAGGATGCGGCTTCGATTTCGCTCTACCACATTTCTTAAATCCTCAAGCAATGCCTTTCTTGAGTAGTCCCGACGTTCGCCGATCGCGTGGCCTCGAAGGGGGTAGGGGCGGCAGTCGCTCCTAGAAGCAGGCGAACTGACCGACACCTCCTCTGAGGGAGTGAGCACGCCGCGGGCGTCGGAGCGACGGCCCGGTCTTCCGTGAGATCGAAGTGTGGAGCTGTCCGGTGCCCAGCGGGTGATGGAGTCATTCATGGCAAGCGGGTCGTGGTCGCCGGATTCGGCACGCCGGCGTTCAGTGACGCTGGGATGAGCTTGAGCGAGATCGAGGGCCTGGGCGTGCCCCTTTGTCCTCCTGCAGGCGTCGTTATCCCGGGAATGGGGAACTCCGGCTTGATGGGTAGGGCCCACCATTTGAACGCGGACGAGCACGTCCACCATAGCTGTGAGTCTGCCGATCCGAGCGGATAAGACGCCGATGACGTTAGGAAGGGGAGTAGAACCGCTCCCGTCTCTGTTATGGGGGGCGGGGCGGTTCGTATTGGCATCGTCGCGGTTGTCGCTCGCAATCGGGTCGAGAGCGGAAGATCGACTTTATGGGTGGAGAAGCTTCTAAAGCGTTCCCACAGATGGCGCCAACTGATGGAGGTGAAGATCTCCCTCAGATGTTGTCCTCCGTCAATCTGGCGGCGAGCTGTTTTGGATAGCTGAGATTTGGTCTGAGAGTTGAGTGTGTGGATCTCAATGGGTTAATATCGACGCAGAGCTATCTGCAAAGGAAATCCTGGGGTGGGTGACCACCGTAGGACCTTCCGACGATCAAGTTAGTATCGTGGAATAAGAGGAGAGTAACAGCCTATTGGAATAAATTCGAGTTACCTGAGTCGTCTGAAAGAAGAGTTTATATAGTAGTCGCGTGGAGCGAGCCGGCGCGAGATCGTCGCCGTCAGTTACGCCCTTCCGTTACACCCGCGTTGATGGCGGGATCCATTCATTAATGGGGGGACGTGCCCGCATGGGACGCGGAACGTGGGGCGGTGGATATCTCGCTTTGGCGAGATACACGGAGCCGTTGCGGGGATGTTTGGGCTCCGCGCTCTCGGTTGATCGGGGAAGCCGAGGAAGCTCGGCCTGTCAGATGGCTCGAAGACGAGCCGGAAGGCCGAGGAAGCTCGGCCTGTCAGATGGCTCGGAGACGAGCAGGGAGGCTATGGAAGCTCGGTTGTAGGATTGCTCGAAGGTGAGCTGATGGCCAGTTGCTAGGCGAATACGGAACGTATTCCGAGAAGGTCTCCAAAAGGCCGGATGCGACCTCAGAGACAAGGTGCCGAGGAACTTCTCCAATGCATCAGGATTATTCCAGCTCTGTAGCCCCCGGACGCGTCATCCGCTACGTGTCGTGATCTGGAGAACTCCCGCTTGTGAGCATCATCATCCAGAAAGTCGGCGGTGATGAGTAACAAGCTTTTCCTTATAAACAACTCTTCTATCGATAGCAGGCTGAAGTTTTGATGCGAGATAATTAAGCGAATAGTTTTGTAGTGCAACTTCAATTTTGTTTTTATTAAGACTACATATATGTAATGCTTAAGATGCATAAATTATATTTAATGGTATTATGAATAATGAAGTAGGTATCGCCTGAATGGTTTTGTAGTGCAACTTCAATTTTGTTTTTATTAAGACTATATATATGTAATGCTTAAGATGCATAAATTATATTTAATGGTATTATGAATAATGAAGTAGGTATCGCTTGCGAGACATGAATTATGGAAGAAAATGGCTTTTTTCTTAAGTATAGTAGTGTTGATGAATAAGTATAGACAAGTCCTTAAATTTGTTCGAAAAACAATCCTCTTGTTGTTGCATGAGATGTTAAGAGCAGCATAATTAATTTTTTTTGTTTTTAGTTTTACTATTGTAATTCTTTTCTTTAGCGGTTTACTCCACTTATATATCATGCTAAAAGGAAAACTTAATCCGATCACAGTCCAGGGATGGGTCATGTCCTAATTTAACCCTACGGACCTCCTCACCCTCTGCGTGTTCTTTTTTAAGAGGTGAATGTTCACAACCAACTTGGCTGTATCAGTACATACATTTGAAAAATGGAGGCGATATTTAGATTTCTAAAGAAAAGGACCGTCTCATCTTTAAGTTTTAATCTATTGGCAATTGAATTTTTTAATTTTATTTCGATGAAAAGACACAAAATAATACACAAGTGGTGCAAGTAGTGTATGCATCCCCCACTAGATCTTGATCTCTCAAAGATATCATTGTGGGATCAATAGAATGAACAGTGTCACCATCTCAAGGGTAGAAACGAGAAATGTGTTTTGTTTTAAAACAAGGTCTAATGACACGGAGTATGGCGGACATTTAATTATTGGAAGTGGTCCTAATTTATATACTCCAAGGATATATCCTTTCAAAGATTCATTCCAGATTTCCTGCACTCATGTTGGCAAAGGCCACCTGCAAGTTGACAAGTTGACTCTTTGCTAATGATGGGGTCCAATTGTTCAACTAATTGGATCCTTGTTGACTGAAAAATAATAATATGAACATAATTAATTTGTTTGGTAACTATATGTATATAATATTTTAGCATATTAACTTTATCAACTTATCATATATTCAATTTCTTCAAAAAAGGAAGAAGAGAGTAAAAGAAAGTAAACATAATCCTATACCTGCAGAGTTTATTTTATTTCCAACTCAGATTTTTATCATTGTGCGATGCACGTGATATATATATATAGAGAGAGAGAGAGAGAAAGAGAGAGTAATGGAGGAAAGAGGGCCTCCTATGGCGTCGAAAAAATACAATCTCCATCGTGTTTTCCGACGATCGGCATCCATCATCTTCATCGTTATCATCTAAAATATGAGTACGCCAAATTTCATGTGATTCTACAATTTTTTCACCGTTGATTTAGCAATGTAAAAAGTTCTATTGTCGGTAAACCGTTAATTTTGAACCCACTAATTCAACGGTGAAAAGGTTATGGAATCACATGAAATTTGGTATACCCATATCTTAGATGATAACGATGAAGATGATGGGTGCCGATTGTCAGAAAACATGATGGAAATTGCATTTTTTCGACGTCTGGAATCTTTCCTCCATTATTCTCATATATATATATATATATATATATATATATATATATATATATAAAAGTCTTATTTCTTAAAAACACCCATATGTGGTTTGGCCTAATTCTTAAAAACCTGCTTGAGCTTTTTCCTTTACCCGATAACCTCTACAATTTAATTATGTTCCGTATTTGACTCGCTCTCGTTAACTCTAATATAAAAACATATCTATCCCTTCTCCAAAATGAATTAATACTTTTTTTTTAAGAAACAAAAGCCTTCCCAATTTGAGAGCTATGGCATTCACACCCAATTCCTCAAAGTTTTTCAAACGTTTGTGAATCTAGAGCGCAAAATTTTTTGGTTGATCAAATCCCAATCCCATACAAACTATCGTTCCATCAAACACTTGTTCTACAAACACAAGAAAGCTCACATCTCAATTCAAACAAGCATATTATCAATTTATAAATATTTGGTTCCATAAACAAACCAAAAAAAATTCATAACATAAATCCAACCAAGAATACAAGATTCATCACATAGATCTACTACAGTCACAAGAGCCTTGCATTAATGTCTATTGCACTTCAAAATCAATACAATTACATGAAAGAAGATCAAGATTACAACCAAAATTATCAAAATACTTGCACAATGAACGGTTTTAGAGTTCTTTTCAACCGAGTGAATAGAGCTATGCCTGAATTCGCCATCACTTGAGCTAAAACTACAAATCAAGAAATCCCTAAAGAAAAAAAATTGGAGATGGTTGTAATTTTAATTTGAGGAAAAAGGTAGGCAGCCATTTAATTGGTATAGAGAGCAATATTGGAAAATAAAAAAGAAAAAACAGGGTGACGTGCATTACACATGATCCATTTCCATCAATTTTTTTATAAAAAAAAACTTGAACATAATAAAAATAGAGGGGGTTAAGAGATAAAGGAATGAAAGTACATGGGTTATCTGGTAAGGAAAAAATCTTAAATAGCTTTATAGAAATTAGGTCAAACCACATGAGTGATTTTAAGAAATAAGTCTAATAATAAACATTGAGAGGATTATGTATAATTTTTTCATTTCAAATTCCAAGGCTCATGCATGTTTTTTGTTTTGTTTTGTTTTTTTTTTTTTTTTGTGGAAAGAGAAAGAGAACATAATGTGAATTTTTCTAGCCCTTTTAAAAAGGAAGTGGTTTTTCTCTCAATATATTAAAATTAGTTTTTTACAAGAAAAAGGAAAGGAAATTGAAATTAGCTTTTTTAAAAGAAAAATGAAAGATGGACATGATTCGAGTTTTAGTTATAATGTAAAAATATTACAACATAAGAGTCCAAGTTTTAGGCAGCTACTCAGCACATTTCTACTAATAGTTTGAGATTAGCCGTAAGCACTTACCTACTTTTTTATTTTTAAAGATAGGCTGCTATCATTTGAATGGCATGAGCTACACTACACTTAAATTAAAGAATAAAGAAGTGCACCAAATATAGTGTCGATATATTTATTTCTTTATATTGTAATTATATCTTTATACAAAACTTGCTCAAAATGATTTTCGACATACTTCAATTAATTTTTTTTAAAAACGTATATGCAAGCAAGTCACAAGAATAACATGATAGCAGCATATAACGCATTACTAATTCATGCATTTCAATGAAAATACTCATGTGATATCTATGGCCACACCTTGATTATTGATGTGTTGAAAGATATAATCAATAAAAAATAAGAAGATAACAACTTGATATCTATCCAAAATATATACAGAATGATAGTATATGCATGATCACACAACAGATATCTTACATGACAGTTTTGTTGTTGTAGAACATGCATATTTATCAAGAACTTCATATCTTACATGATAGTTATTTTGCTATACTTATCTTACTTCATACAAATGAGATATTTGAGGTAACCAAGACCCATATTCCATATCAACTGGTGGAAAGCTTCAGCTTATTTGTTCCTCATCCTTTGGTGCGTTCTTGATAGATTCTTATGGATGAAATATGTCAATTTTCCAATCCATAGTCATTACGAATGTTTCGATGTTCCTGTTGAAGCATATCAAAATAAGGTTATTGGAAACTACGAAAATGATTTATACGATTTCCAAGTTAACTTTTACAACGAATCTAAAGATAAATATTATGTTATCAGCCATGTAATCTAAGGATGTGTTATAATCAGAGAACATGCATTAATAAGCAACTTTTTTGCTTATTGATTCAATGAAGTCAATAGCTTCAATTCAAGAGATCGGTTGAGCTTTAGCACGGTAAGAAATCTGAAGAGTATGAAATTCAAATGTAAACCTTGTAATTTTGTAATGTAAGAACCTCACATAGAAAACAGCTAAAATGCTTAAAGGTTTAATAAATATCAATTTTCTCGAATTGCTCTCTCTATATTACTATGTTGTTAAAGAGATTGGATTATGTTTTACCGTTCTGCAGCAATTGACATGGACACATGAATATTAAAAAACAATGTGGTTGTATGTTATAAATTGAATATAATTTTAATTATAGCATTTAGAAAATATACACAAGAGAATTATTCTACACTTGTTATACTTTTGAAATCTGAAAGTGCTTCTAATTAACTTAATTAAGTTCAGTGGTAGAGGTCTTCGATGGAATACCTCATTGGAAAACATCGAACCCCATGCTCTGCATCCAATAAATCAGGAGCACGAAGCAATAAGAGTGGCAGAGACGACGAATTTACCCTATAGTACTGGCAACGTAGCAACCTTGCTAGCTTTCAATCTATTTTATTATATATTGTATCAGTTAACTTACTATCTATCTATAATTATTATATAATAATTATAAAATAAAGAAAAAAAATCTTCAGTTTTTTTATCTTCAACACACGCATCCATATTCTTGTGAAATAGATCATATTTCTTGCATTTGCATAGTAAAGTTGCACATGAATCAATAAATAGTATGACGAAAATTCCTATAGTAACAATATTGTTTACTCCGCTTCCTCATATGACTATTTCAAACAAGAAAAAAATATTTAAAATTCTCGCGGATTAAATTTGACCAAGATGCATGTTTAAGTTATTAAGATTTGTTGACAATATATGTTGGTGACGTGGTCGATAAATATGCGATCAACACTAGATAACTGAGTTGAAACGAAATAACAATGAGATAATGCACAACAATACTCTTAGAATCTGCAAAAAAAACCATGCCTCAGTTGTCCCGGCATCATCCCTCCGATGTTCAAGTTAGTTCCATATAAAAAATGAGTATCAGGGTTTAATGAGTGATAAACGGCCTACCTCTCTAGGGTTTTTTTTTACCTTAGTTTTAATATAGACAGTAAGGTTGTTTTACTGACCGTTGCGGAGGAATCCCCTTAGGGTCACCGCCGCTTGTTCCTCCGCTTCCTCCACTTAAGAGCTGGGCCAGTCTCAGTAGGCTAAAAAAGTCGTGCTTGAAACAGTTGATTTTCTCTAGGATGATATCGATGCAGATATGAGAGTCTACGTAAAATAAAAATGCAAACCGACAAAAGATTTTCACTATGTTCAAACCTCATCAAATCCAATGTCCTTATTTAAGTTTGACAGCAAACACTACAACAAATAAGGGTTGCCCCTACGGATTTACCCGTAGAGGCAAACCACTGCCCCTACGGATATATCCGTAGGGGCGAAAAAATAACCTGTAGGTGCAAACGCCGTAGGTGCAAGTTGAAGCCCTGAACTTGCCCCTACGGACAAAAACTTGCCCCTACGGAGTTCTTTGTAGGTCCTGTATCCCCTACGGAGTAGGCCGTAGGGGCAAAAAAAAAATTTTATTTACGGTTTTTTTAAATATATTAATTGTACCTACGGATGAATCCGTAGGGCCAAGTAATATCCCCTACGGATGCATTCGTATGTACATATCCGTAGAGGCAAAATATCAGAAATCCTGATATTTTGCCCCTACGGATAACGCCGTAGGGACGTTTGTTTGCCCCTACGGATATATCCGTAGGGGCACTGCCAACCCCCTGATACTGAGATCGGGGGGGAAAATATCGGTTAATTCTGATATTTTGCCCCTACGGTTTAAGCCGTAGGGGCAACATGTGTACCTACGGATTAATCCGTAGGTACATATTATCTGTTTTTTTTTAAAAGAGGGCTGCCTAATTTTTTCTCGTCCTGTGCACAATAATATATACATCAATCAAATATAAAATTAATCATCACACAGCAGTATTCATAATCACATCTCATGCATATAATATACAAAAGAAACCAAAAAACTGAATATGATATAAATATAAACCAATATCATACTAACCTGCAGACGATGCGGAGGGTATGGAAGTGGCAGGAGTCGCCCCTGCGTCTGATGTGGACGCACCACTTATAATTAGACAATTAAAAATATATTATATAAGTAATTGCAAAAAGAATGTGTAGATCAATAATATAACGTTCTAAATCAATATGCATGCACTATAGGATATATAAACATACCCGCAGGTGCGGTGGTGTCACCACCTACAGCTAGACAATAATAAAAATTGCTAAGTAAGAGCAGTACGGATTGTGTGTATATTTATGATATAGCATTCTAAATCAATATACATTCACTATATGATATATAAACATACCTGGAGGAGCGGGGATGGCCTCTGTCCCAGATGTGGACGCATCACCAACAACTAGACAATCAAACATTGACAATATAAGTAATTTTGACATAAACAAGCATGAATATCTGTAATATTACATTCAAAATGGATATGCGTGCAGTATACCTGGAGATGTGGCAAATTCCACACGGAAGGAGGCATCCGAAGGGGTCTCCGATTTGGGTGCAAGACCGGCCCTCTGAAGCTCCCCACGGAGCTCTCCGGGCGGCAGAACCGCTCTGCCTCTGCCTCTGCCTCTGCCGCGGCTGGAGCTCCTGCCGCCCCCTCGCTGCTCCCGACATCGTCATCAAATCTAGATAAACGGTTCGTGGACGCATTAGACAATCATTAAAAGTATTGACTATATATGTATAGATCGTAAAATGTGAAGTAATAATATAACATTACTGATAACATTTTTCGTTTTGTGGGCGCATTATACATATCTACTTGGATTTCATCGTCGATATCATTTCTAACCCACGTAACTTCATGATCGGCCGAAGACAACCCGTCCTTCGAAACAGACGGTCGGAGCACTCTAAGCCTTCTCTCTTCTTCATCCTCATCGCTGTCCTCGAATTCTGGGACATCGTAGACATCTCTGGATTTCCATCGACATACAACACTCCATCCCGGATGCTTCAAACAATGTGAGTAGTATACTTGGAACGCTTGGTTCGGAAAGATAAACGGATCTTCCTGACCATAAAATCGAAGTGTGTTCACACTGGTCAATCCATATTCATCTTTCCAAGTCCTAAAATTGCTTCTCCACTTATCCGTATCGGTTCGCGTATCGTACCAAGTACACTGGAATATATAAAAGGGTTCTGATCGTCCGGGATAGTGGATGTCGAGTATACAATTTAAGTACCCATAATAAATCACACCGTCCGATCCTACCGTCGCAATCCCACTATTCTGAGTGGTTCTAGATGTTTCTATATCCTTAATTAACTTCGAATTTGTATTCAAGGACACAAATCCTTTGTAATATGCAACCTCCATATTAGGAAATTGAGCTAAACATCTTGAATCACTCTCAAATGATGCAGACAAGTTCGGATCGTGGATCTAACAAAACAAATTTTACGAAAAATACATAACGATACAAGTTTAGATTAAAACTGATAGCAATAAAATGTTATTCGAATAACTTACATGATCTGTGACCCAATCACAAAAATTATCCTGATGATATTTTTCCAATTGTTCTTCATTCCAATCAGGATGCCCCTCACGTACCTCGTTAAAATGAATTCTGTTTTCGACAAATAATGGTGACATTAATATTATATTATTTCATACACACACAAACACAGATATAACAATTAATCCAAAAAAAACTTACTCTCTAATTTGTTCAAGACATGCGCAATTAAGCAAGATAAACCGGTATATTTTATTGATAAACATAGTGTCTACTCTCTTATACCCGGCTTTACCATATGGCCCGTCTTGAATTCTTCAAGGCCGGTTAAGTCTTGTCTCAATGTTCTCGTCCAGATAGCGGGAACAAAATATGGTTGCTTCATCAAGAAGATAACCTTGCATGATAGAACCCTCGGGTCGATTTTTATTGCGTATATATTTCTTAAGAGTGTAGAGGTACATAATAAAAATATGTTGAATAAATAAATACGGGCATACAGGACAACAATAAATTTATAAATTGCGCGAAACGAAAAATTACACGTACCTCTCGACGGGATACATCCATCGATATTGTACCGGTCCGGCTAATTTAGCCTCAGTTGCAAGATGAAAAGTCTAGTGTATTATGATATCGAAGAATGACGATGGGAAAATATGCTCAAACTTGCAAAGTATCAACGCAATAGAATTTTCTAGTTTATCCAGCGTCACAACCTCCAGTGTTTTAGCACACAACTCTCTGAAAAAACAACATAGGTCGTTGATTACTAGATCAACCGATTCGGGGAGAGAAGTCCTGAGGGCTAATGGAAGAAGGTGCTCCACGATAACATGGTGATCATGACTTTTCAGCCCATCGATCTTGCCCTTCACAATTTTTATTTTCTTGCTGAATGATCCTGAGAAACCTGTGGGAACTTTCAAATCATGCAACACCTGCATGAATCTTTTCTTCTCCGGTTGTGACATATGATAAGCGGTATTGGGAAGTATAAACTTACCCGGTTTACCCGCTACCGGTCTAGGGTGCAATTCACTTCTTATTCCCCACTCTTATAGATCCATCCGAGTATTCAGGTTGTCTTTCGATTTCCTGTCTTTACAAAGAAGCAAGTTAAGCATGTGCTCTGATACTCCCTTCTCTATATGCATGACGTCATGACGCACTAAATTTATAGACCAATACGGAAGCTCGAAGAAAATGCTTAACTTGTTCCAAAATGGTGGTTTGACCTGTTTCGTCGGATCTATCCCGAAGGTCACATTATTGTAACCATCCCATTTAGCAGTCACGTCCTCTCTGGATAATGGGGATGGAGGTCCAAGAAGTTTCTGATGACCATCAAAGTGAACCGTGTCTAACCTATACGGGCCAGGTGGTCTGGAGGCAGGAAACGTCGATGGCCGTAATAACAAACCTTCCTGCTAAAATTCAAGAATTTCGATGTTGTGTGTTCATGGCAATGAGGACATGCTTTGTGACCATGTACGGACCAACCTGATAGCATTCCATACGCAGGAAAGTCATTAATTGTCCACATTAAAGCCGCACACAGTATGAAGGTTGTATTTGTGTTTGCATCATATGTCTCTACACCATCAATGAACAAAGATTTCAACTCCTCGATCAGAGGTCGGAGATAGACGTCAATATTGTTCCCCGGTGAGTTTGGTCCGTCGATAAGAAGAGGCGTCATAAAGTATGATTGGTCCATAGCCAACCAAGGCGACAGATTATAAATTATCATTACAACGGGCCATATACTGTGACTTCCAGCCATATAGTTGAATGGGCAGAAACCATCAGTAGCCAGTCCGAGCCGGACATTGCGAGGATCGCTACTGAATATTGCGTGCCTCCTATCGAAATCCTTCCATGCCGGTTAATCTCTTGGATGGCTCATTTTTCTATCTTCACTTGGAGGAGCACGGTGATGCCAAATCATTGCCTCGGCTGTTTTCTTGCACCTGAATAGCCTCTGTAGCCTCTGTGTTATGGAAAAGTATCGTGCTATCTTGACAGGTATATCAGGCTTCTTATCAGAATCTTTCGGCTTATACCTGGCCTCTCCGCATGTTGGAAACTCTTTCAAATCTGAATTCTCTTTCCGGTACAACACGCAATTTTTAGAACATGCTTGAATCTTCTCGCACTTTAGACCCAAATCAGACATCATCTTCTGGGCTCCGTACCAGCTGTCGGGCACGTTATTTCCCGGAGGTATAGAATCTTTCAAGAACGAAAGAAGCATTGTGAATGACTTGTTGCTCCATCCATTTAGGCACTTAATCTGGAAAAGTTGGACGAACTATGAGAGGGTGGAATACTTCGCATTCTCATAAATTGGTTTCCTAGCATCATTCATGAAATTTTCATATTTATCCGCACGCGGTACTTGACCGGAAGGAATGTCATCTTGGGTACGAATAGATTCACCTAGGGCAGCCTCTACCATATCCTCCATTTCTTCTGATGGAAATAAATTACCGTCTTCTCCTTCTGCCGCATTACCGAATTCTTCTTCTTCTCCTTCCGCATTATCGTGTTCTCCTTCTTTTTCTGCCGCAGTACTGCATTCTTCTCCTTCCCCATGATATTTCCAAGTTATATAAAGTCTAGTAAACCTATATTTTACAATATGAAGCTCTGCCAATTCTACCTTCTGCCAGTACTTATTGCCACATCTATCGCACGGACATAGAATCTTCTCTATTATGATCTTATTATGTGCACGTGCAAATTCAATGAAAGCAGCAACTCCTGCGACAAACTTAGGTTGCATACGTTGTTGCCAATCCACATACATCCAGTCCTTAACTCTGACGTACTCATGGGCCATGTTAGACTGTATAACATATAAATTGTAGGTTATGGTGACTATATTGAGAAATATGAGAACGGGATAGTTACTAACAAAGGAGAAAATCCGTGTATATGCTTTGTGTGTGTGTTTGTCGTTGAAAAGAATAAATTATCGCACGTATGTTAACCGATAGACGGGGACTAAGTGGCACTTTTAGTTTCATATATGAGTATCGATGAGAATATGAAGGTTTCATATTATCATCGAGTATCATATATTGGTTTTAACTTGAACATCTCGAATCACTCTCTAATTATGCGTTTGTTGTGTATTCTTGTTGTATGTGTGTGTTCCGGCTGTCGGGGGTAAGACTTCTATCCCATTAAGAATGTATAGAGCGAACACCCATCACTTGTGCTTTCAACCGTTTCGAGTAAATTTCGGCAGCACCTCCCCGCTATTCTCCGAGTACACTGTAATAGAATAGATAATCATTTCAAAGCTGTGAAACAACGTTGAAATGAACATCTAATCTATCTTTGTATACGGAGAACCAGCGGAAAGGTACCGACGAAATATCTCGAAACAGATGAAAACACAAGTGAATGAAGGTGTTTGCTTTATACATTCTTAACTTGTCCACACGGGACAAATCTATCGGTTACCATACGATTGAAATTTCTCGTCGCATAGACTATACGACGGTTGTTAGTATCGAGCTATATCGTCCGATATTTAACAATTTTCGTATAGTTCTATGTCACGACGAACATCGCATGTATGTTAACCGATAGATGGGGACTAAGCGGCGCTTTTAGTTTCATATATGAGTATCGATGAGAATATGAAGGTTTTATATTATCATCGAATATCATATATTGGTTTTAACTTGAACATCTCGAATCACTATCTAATTATGCGTTTGTTGTGTATTCTTGTTGTATGTGTGTGTTCCGGCTGTCGGGGGTAAGGCTTCTATCCCATTAAGAATGTATAGAGCGAACATTCATCACTTGTGCTTTCAACCGTTTCGAGTAAATTTCGGCAGCACCTCCCCGCTATTCTCCGAGTACACTGTAATAGAATAGATAATTATTTCAAAGGTGTGAAACAACGTTGAAATGAACATCTAATCTATCTTTGTACACGGAGAACCAGCGGAAAGGTACTGACGAAATATCTCGAAACGGATGAAAACACAAGTGAATGAAGGTGTTTGCTTTATACATTCTTAACTTGTCCACACGGGACAAATCTATCGGTTATCATACGATTGAATTTTCTCGTCGCATAAACTATACGACGGTTGTTAGTATCGAGCTATATCGTCCGATATTTAATAACTTTCGTATAGTTCTATATTACGACGAACATCGCACATATGTTAACCGATAGACGGGGACTAAGTGGCGCTTTTAGTTTCATATATGAGTATCGATGAGAATATGAAGGTTTCATATTATCATCGAGTATCATATATTGGTTTTAACTTGAATATCTCGAATCACTCTTTAATGATGCGTTTGTTGTGCATTCGTGTTGTATGTGTAACATGATTTTAAACCATTGAGATGAAGATTGATAGAATTGATCATCCTACATTGCAATGGCATTCATCTACCAAAAACTATTATTGCAATGGCATTCATCTATAACAATCAACAATTAAAACTACAAATGTAGGATACTGATATCATAAAGCGTTATACGCAACATATGAATTCACATGACTGAAACATGCATCAAAAAACATGTTCATCCAAAAGAAAGGCCACTGTCAACAAATATAGACAAAGGATTATTATATTAACTATGAAACATATTAGAAAAAGGATAGAAGTTCAAGATGTTAATAACACGATGATAATCAAAGCAGTTGCGTACAGATGCTAAAACCGAATATGTGACACGATATTCTTGTAAAGATAGACATGTATTAAAAGAGGAGGCGCCCAAGTAAAATCCATAACTAAATCCCTATCTTGCCCTTCCTTTTCTTCAAATCAGAAATGTGTCTTTTTTTTTGCAATTATATATAGCTAAAACAAAGAAGGTCCTACAATTCTAAGCATTTCCAATTACAACGGCCCATGTTCAAAATCCAGAATCTTATGAGCATCTTATGCAATTAGCAAAGATATTCAACCGAAAACACCCTCAAAATTTCCACCAAACTACAAATCCTTTGCATACTCAAACCCCAACCAGATCAAATTAAGGGACTACTCATACCCACAGTTTAAATCAATCAAAAATATCCAAAATCAGACACGGGGTCTTTGGATTCCTACCAAATGCCAGGTCCCATGACTCCAAAAACAAAACCCCAACATGCCCAACGGCTAAAAGTTCCACAAAACAGTCTCCGTTTTCAAGAAAATTTGAGAATGACAAATAAAATTATTAATTAAACTGGGCTTTACCCACATTATTAGTCCAGTTTCCAACACCTTCTCAAACTAGACACATTTTCCTCTTATGATCATCATCAACATTTCAATTAACGAGCTTAATGCTAATTAGAATGGAAATTAACTTAGACCCTGAAATCCAAAACCCAAACCCCAACCCTAACCCTAACCCTAACCCCAACCCCAACCCCAATAGCAACCCCTGTCGAGCCCCAACCCCAGCCCCAGCCCCAGCCCCAGCCCCAGCCCGAGCTCCAACCCTAACGCTAACCGCAGCCCGAGCTCGAGCCCTAGCCTGCAGCCCCAGTCCCAATCAAAAATTTGAGTAATTGAAGATTTCGTTACCTGTGCAGAGGCGACGACGAGAACGGAGATGAGCCGGCGCTGGCGACGACGAAAGCAGGCGGTGGCTACGACGAATCGGCGGCGCTGGCGACGACGAGAACGACGATCAATCGGCGGGAACGGGGGTTTGGGAATTTGGGTTCGCGCGAGAATTAGGAATAATGAGTGTAGGGATCGATCTGAGCTTTTAACTTAAATCCCTATTTAGATACCCCTACGGATAAGTCCGTAGGTTCTTGGTTTGCGGCTCCGTAGGGGCAAACAACAATTTAAGATTTAATAATATTTAAATAAATATGTAAGGACCGTAGGGGCAACCTTTTGGCCCTACGGATTAATCCGTAGGGCCAAACTAAAATTTCCCCTACGGATGTCGTTATCCGTAGGGGCAACCCCCTATTTTAGTAGTGAAAAGAATAATCTTCTTATGCACGTGCTTTATGCTCGCATGTTTATCCAATAACAACAAGATTATATCCCAAAATTTTGGGTTAGCTGCTAGTATGCTTATCCAAAAGACAAAAACCATCCACGTACAATTTTATTGGACAGTTTCTTGGCCAAGTTATGGCAATTGAGGGAGATTCCAAGAAAGACAATAAACAAGAGATCACATGAGAGCAAATCTAAAATCAGAAACAGATAGGGGGTAGAATTAAAGGGTAAAGGTAATCCCAGCAGCAGCCTTATCATATATAGCCTAATACCTCCAATATACTTTGAATTCAATGATATGTTATTGTCATCATTAGCATATCAATGTTTCTGAATCCTGACCATACTCCTCATGATTTCTTTTCAGAAACCTGTCATGTGCCCACCCTCCCCTCCCAGTTGAACTGCATGCCAAAAGCTATATGGGAGGAGGGGTGCCCCCCTCCCCTCCCACAGTGTGTGTTGCGAAATATAAAAGAAATATGCACAAAAATACCTTACTATATATAGATTTTTTTAAAGAAGAACAAAACATAACATCAGGGATCAAAATATGTATAGCTAGCTAGCTAGGACAAGGAAATATTAAGATGCTTCATAATTAATAAAGTGATTGATATTCATCTTCCCAAAAGGTAGGTGGATTTAGTTGGAGAGAAATATTTTTATCAATATGATGGAAGCTTTCGAGGCATGTTTTACATTTATATAAAAGTTTGATTCTCAGAAAATTGATTCATATATTTAGGGTTTGTTTTGCATGTGTTTACTTGGCTTCAAATATGTTTGCTTTGATGCAATCAACAATTCAAATATCCGACCTGAGATTTTTTGGCAACAATTATCAGACCTTTGAAGATCCAAGAATATTAATAGATAAAATTTTCAAACGTTCATCTTGTCGCTCGCAAAAATACTTGGCAAGAGCAAGTATATATGCGTTTATATACCTGTCTTGTTTACTAACCCGGTCCAATGTGCGACCAAATTCCGAGCAACAACCAGATTACAATGTTAAATTAAGGAATATAAAGTGCCATAGAAGGCTCGACATATTTTCTTGTATGTATATAAAATGTATTGCAGTAAAACCCATTAACAAACTCTATAACAAAACTTGAAAAATAGGAAAGAATGAAATTTAAGCTATGCTGAACTCTAGGCTCTACCAATACTGAACCTATTGTTTGGTAAGTAGCTTCTGTACACCTTTCCAGTATTTAGCATAGAGCTTAGATTTCCTTTTTGTCTACTGAATCCTCCAACTCTATATTGTATTTTTTTTTGTGGGGTTTTTAATATAAATAAAGTACTTTAAGTTGGATCTATTTCCATAAAGGTCTCTAAGATTTTATTTTTGCTCCTAGGTTCCTTAAATTCAGTAAAATGAAGAACGATCGTTATAACTTATACCTTATACGTTTGCGTTTATTTCTTTTTTCTCGAAATATTGGCATCCTAACCTAAGCCGATCTAATCTAAGCAATTATTAATTCCGTCGGATATCTCTAGTAGAAAGAATAAACCTTCTCTCGTTTTTGTCATTTTTTTAATGTCTAGCTATCAGTGAAACAAATATCGGCCAAGATGTCGGCCGGTATCTCGTTATCGGTAAAGCTAGTGCTCTGATATGTATCATTATCAGCAACAAGCATTTGGACCAGATATCGGCCGATATAGTGAATATCGCGTATCGGCCCAATATGAGCTGTTATGAATAATTCGGGTTAGCATAATTATAACGTGCTTAAAGGATTGGGTATTTGGATGATGTGTATTGTTTCTTAAACAGTTAGAACCCATTACCAATTAAGTAGCTATAGGGTAAAAAAGGAGTAGTAGTTTAAACCTGATGATGCTAAAAAAAGCACTAATATGAAGCAATTACTACATGTGAGGAACTAAAGATAAGAAACTGAAAACATAGTGACTAGTATGAAAATAGGTCTAAAACCTCTTCTTTTCGACACCTTTTATGTTTTTGGAAGAGAATTTTTAGAGAACTTTTGTTCATTGATACCTTCCAGTTGCTGTTGAATCTCTTCTAGTTGAATAAAAAAAGAAGGAAGAAATCTTTGCACGATTCTCCTTTCTGCCATATGTAAAGCAGCAAATTTTGTTAAAAGGGAAATTTATGGAATAAGATAAGGTCCCCTGCCCATTAACTTATCAGAAAGCAACAGAGCAACAGAAATCTTGCTCTTTTCTGGCTCACATCAAATTCCCAGAGAGCCTCATCATTCTGCAGGATCTTTTGGTGGATCCCACTTGAATCTAACGAGTGTCACTAGATGAGCGAATAATCATTACATTTCTTTATAGAAAAATAATTTCCTCTAAAAGTTGGGGTATTCCTTCACTTGTGAAGGTGATTCAGCATCCAATCATAGGTGAACACATGAAAAACAAGATGCTTTGATTCATCTTTTCAAAGTCTGTTCGAAGTTCCATATGTCTGGTTCAAAAGAAAAGTTTTTTTCCCCCCTTTTTAAGAAAAGAATTTGATAAAACTTTCCTCCTTCAAAATGAAAGATGGCGTGTAAGTTAACTGAGGCCGCTTACTCAGAAGGAGAGAAAACCGAGTTCTGTCATATATATCATCATCTAGTCGTATGTATCTACATTAGACTGCATTCTTATTTTCTTTGATGAAAAGATACCATTTTCTCTCTTTTTAGCTCAAACCATGCAATAAACATAAAGTTCATTGTGCAGATCATTCCATTTACAAATTAATCAAATCCTGAATGCAATTATTAGTAAACAAGGGAACTAAAGGAGAACAAGTTAAACCTCCAAGCACCTATAGCACCAAGACTAGGAAAAATTCAACCATATGCCGGCAGTATATGTCTGGTCATGAAAGAGATAACATCATGAAGCCCATCAAGCTCCTTGGAGGATGGCTGAAATCGTCTATCTTCTTCTCTCTCTCCTATGTGGATGTAATGCGGCCAGAATACTGAATAGTTTCTCCAAGATTAGAATACTGAATAATCAGGGATGATAATGAGTTGCTCAAATCCTGAAACCAACTACATACAACAAACAGGAACCTATCTTCAGGTAAGAAAACTCTTTATATTCACAGCAGCCAACTGATTCTTTCTCCTATAATTTACATCAACCATTGAACTAGAAGAGAACCAGTTCCAAATACATTTCAAGGACTAGACCTTATCAAGCCCAAGTTATAGAGGAATTTCTCTGACCTAGACCTGAAGATATTTCCAAAAGAAAACCCCACTCTATCATCTTGACTTGATGATTCTGCGGCGCCATGCTCTTCGTCTTTCACGCGAAGGACGGTCTCCCCTATTTCGTTTCTTACGGCTTCAATTGTTTTCGCTTGAACTGGGTTCAATCCTGATGCATCAGTGACATAGAAAACATTTACGGCTTGAGACCCTCTTGTGGAGACCTCGGCTTGAGTCACGCTTAGCCCATGCTCTCGAAAGATTCGGGTCACATCGGATAAGAGGCCGACTCGGTCCTCCATGCATAGTTCAAGTCTCAAACCCTAAATCATAGAAGAAAGTTTACACATGTTTATCAATAATCTAGGCTAGTCAACAATCAGGTCAAATTTCTCGTCATTCAACTGGTTTATGAGCACATAGACTTTGGGGTTTCATGTGTAAACAAAATAGGGCATAGTAAGTGCTATACGAGGTATACATGCAATTAACTCTTTAATATAATATAATTCTTAGAATATTGGATATGCATTTGTTTGTTATACATACCTTGGTGGCTCGTCTACGGATTGCTGCTTCCAAGCAGTCAACCAACCTTTGCTTCTCATCTTCGGAGCTTACAGGCTCTCCGTGCATGTTTCTTATGTAGTATTCCTAAAGAATAGGAGGACAAATTATATTAGTTAAACACGATGCGACTAATCGGATAGTTATCAATAAATTTAATAAAATGTTTCGAGGAATTTAAAGATCACCTGATAAGCTTCGGGACCTTCGGAAATGACAGTACCATGGAACACAACATACTGCATATCTGTAAGCGTGCAGACCGTATCAAAAAGCAGCTTCGGCCGGTCCTTGCACCTCACGTAAACAACCGTATACTCCTTCTCAATGCAATTCTCAACCGTAACACAAGCCTTAATTCTCCTATCCCCGCTAGTACTTTCTTCTTCACCGAAATCATTATGGTTACCTCTATCATAATCCCTATCGTCATAAAGCATTTGGTGCAATCTCCTCTCGGTGTGCGTCATGCCCATCGTTATAGAAGTCATTCCGCTCTTTTCCCTGTTTCCTTTGAGCACATAGCGGAGAAGGCGTTTTATGGTGCTAAGGTGATCGGGGTCATCAATCGATCCTCCGGTTAATTCATCGGTTATGTATACAACCGAGGCCATTCTGTTGTTGTGGGTCCACACCTCTGCACCGACTATGTTGCACTTGAGGTCGGTTAGGACAGCGAAGATCTCGGAGAGGAGCCCTGGCCGGTCTCTGCCGATGAGCTCGATTGATGTTTGGTTTGAGGACGACTGAACACCGACGGACCTTTTCAGTGATCGAAAGCTGTATGATCTCGCTGCTAACGACTGTAAATATGTTTATAATAAACAATGGGATAAGTAGAATTTACTAAACCATCAATCTAGATCATTGTGCTCGTGTGATGTCTATTCTAAACAAAGCATCGATTAAACGCAGAATTAGTTTATTATTATAAAGCATATCCCTATCAAGGCAAGCTGCCTCTTCAATTTTCAGCATTGAACAGTCATCACATTTAAACAAATTTTTTTGGGTTAATTGCTAAATAATACCCTCAACATTACACCTACTTTGAACTTATATATTTTACTGCTGTTTTCAGTGCACTTATATACCTTAAATTATAAAGTTGCACTTCACACCCAAACGCCGTTAACGGAAAAAGTAAAATGACAGGATTGCCCTTGTATATAATGCAAGGAAATTGGTAATAAAAAGAAAAAGTTATCCCAAAACCCAACTTTTTACTGTCTGTTATGGATGAAAATTTGGAGAATCGGCCATCGAATTTAGTTTAAACTATATGGAAATTTTACATGAGAGCAGCCATGGCCATCAATAACCTCCCAAAAAGTGCTGCTTCTCCTTCTCTTTCGCCTTCTCCTTCTTCGTCCGCCTCGCCTCGCCGGAGCCCGCCATGGACTCCGCTCCAGCGATGACCGTGAACCGCCGCAGTTCCGTCCTTTGCTGCCTCGCCGCCCTCATAGTCGGCTCGGAAACCTTGCTCGGATCCACACAAATCTCAGCCAATGAGTGGAAAAGGATTGGATTTTTATTTTGGAAAAAGAAATTTTTTGTGCTTATGGAAATGAGAATTGGGTGCGGGATTTATCATCCATAAGTTCTAATTTTTCATCCATAAGTCTTAATATACAAATTTTCTCAATTTTTCATCCTTACGAATTGGGCAGCTCCGTCTTCCTTCTCTCTTCTCTCAATTTTTCATTGGTAAGTCTTAATTTTTATTTATTTATCTTCAATCGTTCTTTCTTAGCTCTTAATTTCTCCACACACAAAAAAAAAACAATCTTAGCTCCTTAACTTATCAATTTTCACAAAATTTGATGACCACAACCCTAAGGGAAATCCAATTGACCTGGATCTATACAAGCTACGATGATCTCCAAGACGTTTGCCTCCTTGATTCCTTCAACAAGCAAGACGAGGAGGAAGAAGAAGAGGAAGCGAAAGCGAAGAGACTGAGGAAAATCTAGCTGAAGGTGACAGGGATGACTTGCTCGGCCTGCACGAATTCCGATCAAAAGGAGGAGGAAGAAGCCTTAATTTGATCAAGAGAGTAGAGGAGGAAGAAGCCCCGACTTGAATTTGGTAAAAACTTAAAAGAGTGAAAAAATAATTTTGTGATGGGTATAATACTTTAAAAACACATATACCGACTATTCAAGGGCAAAATTGGCCAAAAACTAACACATGTAATGCATGTGAGAATCTTTTTGGGGATATTATAACGGCCAATTAATTGAAGGGAGTAAAGTATTAACGGTCTTTAAGATAGATAAATGCATTGAAAATAACAATAAGGTACTTTCTCCGTCACTTTTTACATGTCATTTTAAAGGAATACACACCGATTAAGGAAAGTATTATCACTTTCTTAATATCAGCAATTAATCTACTGACAAAAGTATTGTCACATTCTTAATATCAGCAATTAATCTATTGACAATCACCATTAAAAAAATCATACCATTTATACCCTCAACTATTAAGGAAAACATATCACTTTTTTAATATCAGCAATTAATTTTCTAGGCTATTTTTAGTATTGTATCATTTATTGATATCTTTATCATTGATAATTTCCTCGTTATTCAAAAGAGGTCAAGTAAAATGGGGTACTTTTTTCTTTCCAAAATGATAACTAAAAAGGGAAGGAGGGAGTTTATAAGTGCAAAGTAGGTGTAACATTGGGGTATTATATAGCAATTAACTTAATTTTTTTGAGTAATACTTTACCTACCAGCTTGAAATCATACCACAATCTACCGAGACACAAAATGGTGGGACCCACAACACCTAGATACTAGCACCAAACAAGTGGGCTCATGGTATTTGTTTTTTAGATTGTGGTAGGTCGAGTATTTTTCTTTTTGGCACTGGCCCGTAAACCCTAACCTACACATACAACGCACACAACACAGGCACGGACACATCACACACAAGCACACAACATACACCCAAGAGACCCACAAATTTGCCCCGAAAGTATTAATTTGTGGCCACTTTCACTCCTGGGTTCCTAGAGTTCGAATCTCGCACTCTTCCCAAGAGGGGAAGTGCCTATAGCAACTGAGCTATAGCTCATTGGTAACATTAGACTAATTTGATCATTAGTATTCACAAGCTAAAGAAACTATCAATTGGCATTGACGCAAAAACATAATCAATTTGCAGGAAACGCACTCAAATCCTTTATAGAAAATCACTCTCCCCTGAATTTTACCAGTTGAATTCGATCGATGACTTCTTCATCATAAAGCTTATTCCCATTTTGATCCACAACATGGAAAACTACAATATAAACATAGAACACAAAAAATTATTAGATATAATAAACATACAAAGATAAATCAAAACAAAACCCTCAAATTTTAGAAAACTAAATTACCATCCATGAACCAGCTCCCATCAGAGGAGATGTAAGCCCTTTTGATTCTAAGGTTCAAATCAATGAAAACTTGAACAACCTCCAGCAAACTCCCATGTTTATTAGCACTATCCACCTACATAAAAATGAACAATTAAACAAACAATTAAATAAAAATAAACAAATATTTTTTTGTTCCCAAAAATAAAATGAATAAGCAATCATCTAACCTTCACCAAAGTGGCCTTGCTACTTGTAGCGTTGTCCACAGAAACCCTATAGAAATCATCAAAATATATATATATATATATATAACAAATCAGAACCTCAAATTTTTTTTCTTTGCGCAAAAATAGAAGAATCTCCAATCTAGAGAGGCTCACCTTGGTGGATTCATTCTGATGAGAAACTTCTCATACTCATCCTCAACATCAATTGGCAAATTCATCATGGGTAAAAACTTCAAACCACAACAGTAACAACCTCTTTTTTTTTGTTGGGGGGAGCGGGGGGTGCCTCACTTTACCTATTCCTTGTCCCTCCCTCCCTCCCTCTATATATATTTGTTAATGGAGAGGGGTGTTTGCAAAATGGTTTGTCATGTACTTGTGTGATGTGGTGGGCTTGTGACTGCTGTTGGCTCTTGAGATGGAGGAAAGGACGACAGATGTGAGAGAGAAAGATGAGAGAGAAAATAGCAAACGGGTATGAGAGAGAAAGTGAGATTCATCAGAGAGCATGTGAAGGATGTGAAAAATAAAAAAATTCAGAGAGAGAGAGATGGTGCTGTGTTTATATCCTTGTTAGTAGATACCCCATGTGGGCTTTAGGTGCCCTGAATTCTTATTTTGCTTTCCTTATGAATCTTGATTTTTTTAAAGGAAAAATTTTGGGGAGCTTGATATTTGGAATAATCTTAACAAATTTGGAGATTTGCTAACTAATTGTGTGTTATATGGATCCATCAAATTGTTGTTGCCCAATGGATTTACTATAGATATTATGATTTTTTTTTTTTAATTTTTGGTTTTTGATGGCCAGCTGGTTTTATTTCCTCAAATTTTCAATTAATTTGTATCCAAGCGAAAAACCATTTAATTATCTTGCTTCTCCTAATTAATTTGATTCGCATCTAATATTAAATTTTGTGATTTATTTTCTTTTTTTTCTGGTTTCAGCTGGGAAACGGCTCAAAAGGACAGGGTTTAGTTTTTAAATCAAACAGATGCTCATGTGATACATGTGTGACTAGCTGTTACAGCTGTCGTGTTGTATATTCCAGATGATAATGGAGTGTACGTTATGTACGAAGCAGGTAGATGACAGTAGCACTATCAGCATCTTGTTAAACACCACTTAATTAAATAGGATTCATGTGCCACCATAAAAGACATTATACTGTCTATTTCGATGCAGGTCGTGAAAAATGTCATACAATACCAAACTAATATTTTTTATACTATAATTTCTCGTTAGGAAATTTGAGCCCTAAAAGGCCTCTTCGCTTTTAAGCACTTCAAATCAGGGGAAAATAGTCACTTTTATGTGTTGGCATTTATTTAAAAGTAAAATCTAGGGCTTCTATATTTATTCATCTCTTCTGTTAGAACTAGAATGCTGGGAGTTAACTTGGCTCTTCCGATTTCAATTCAAAAGGAAAAATGATGATAAAAAAAACAATTCCTTATTTATTATTGTCACGCACCGCTTTCCAAAATGCATAAACACAGTACACGACAGAGCCAACCATGCTACCTATGATTAGGAATAATCCCTCCATGGTCACATTACGGCTGTCAAGGTAATATCAAGAATAGTAAAATAAAATCTAGCTAACACATGTTCATCTGCCACAATAAATAGAATCAAGAAAATGCGTAAAGCTGAAACGAATCAAGATCCAATAAACAATAGTATCTGAATCATGTCCCTTATGGGCTCATATCGATAAAATAACACTACAGAAATAAAAGAAACTAAACATCTCTAAACTAAACGTCTAGCTCCTTATTGCTCGGCTTGCTTGCTAAAATACTCTTGATCTGCCTGCGATAATGTCAGAGGAACTGAGCAATGCAAATCCAAACATCAGTGTGTCATAATATCAAAATTAATAGTAGTAACTAGGATATGATGATATTATTAAACATGCGTATGAATAATAAACACAGGTGTAGAATAATAAGGTGTATGTATGTGATGTATATCCTAAAATCTCTGTTTCTAGGTTATCTATTTTACAAGTCTTTGAAATCAATTTAATGGAATTATTGATATAACTCAATAGTATCACGTGCGTGCCCGGGACCACGCTCAAGATTCTCGAGCTGAATCCAAGACGTGCCGCTAAGCAGTAAATAGATAACATGTACAGATGAATGATGTCGGCAACATCATTACGGGGCTGGCCGAACCCGTAATGACTGATCAGTATGAGTATCGAATTGTTGAGTTACAAATCAGGTTTCATTACTGATTTCCCTTTACCCCAAGGTTTTGTGTACAAGTCAAATATTGATAATATAAATCTAATGCCAACACAGGATCAAGCAGGTACAAGTCTTGTCTATGTAAACAAAAAATCACGTCCATCTAGATAACAAATCTGGATTGTCAGCATTAGTAATAATATCTAAGTAATAAGTCTGATAGTGTGTCGTGAACATGTCATGTAATGTATATTAACCAAAAATAGATACCAAATGTAAAATTGTAGACAATATCGAAACACGGTAAATACTACTAATACCAGGATGTATATGTATCTATCTGTAATAACCATTATACGTCCATTACCATATATATTGCAATCTAGATAATATATTGAACTGTTATGGTATTATAATAATATCGTGATGTTCCGGTATGCAACTAGATAAACTAATATCAGTACGGATACAGACAGATGCTATAAAACTGTAAATCGGTAATTTCTGCTGAATAGCAAAATACATGCACTATAATTTATCAAATAAATATTGATATAATAAAATAACATGTTGCAAGTTTAGAACTTGCCTGATTGAATCTCACGTCGCGATACGGATGCCACGTTCCGATGTCGAAAATAAAGTCACGACGCAAAACTTACGTGCGCAGGGCTTTACTTGGCTGAGCAGCTGCATGACATAGTGACTGGGCTAGATGATGATAACTGGGTCGTCTGGATCGTCGGCAACGTGCGCAACTCGGACGAGACGGACGGAAACGAAAAGAAAAGAAAGAAGAAGAACAACAAAAGAAGAAGAAGTGGAAGTTGCTGTTGGGGTTCTCTGGACTTGGCGAGGACAGAGGAAAGGTGGCGAGGTGACGACGACGATGGCCGATGGTAAGGTGCTGCGTCGGCGAGGAAGCCGTGGGTTTCGATGGTCGGGATTGCTGCAGGGTGGTGCTCGGGAAAGAGAGAAGGTGGGGAGGAGGAAGTCTCGGAGGTAGTGGTGATAACGACGAGGTCAATGATGGTGAAGGGAGACGAGGGCGAACGGCGAGGAAACGAAAGGGCGCGGGTTAAGGTTTCTCGCGGGGAAAGAATGAGAAACAAGAAAGAAAGAAAGAGAGTTGTGTAGTTTTTTAAATTTTATATATATATATATATATTATGTATATGAGAAAGAGAGAGAGAGAGACAGAGGGGGGATTAGTTATATAATATATATTATGTATATGAGAAAGAAAGAGACAGAGGGGATAGAGAGGGGGATTAGTTATATATATTATATGTATATATTTGTTTAACAGTGATATATTATAATAGGTTATAGGAATATTAGATATATATTGGGATTTTACAGCTAATACCAGATTACTGCGAATATTACCTAGGTCCCTTCTTAAAAACTATTTTTTAAATATGAAGAATATACGAAAAGGTTTAAATCATAATGCAATGTCCTGTCAATAAAATTGTATACCCCCAAATACGGATCTATGTAAATATACGTAGTGATAAAAACGAGTATATTTTAACAAGACATGAACATGATATATGGATGTGACCACATGATATGAGATACGATGACATGCAAGGCTAGATATTAAAAATATGTTATTTGGTTTTATTTTGTATTATTAAAAGATATGCGGATACTAAAATGTATTATACATGTATAATATCTAGATTTGCACGGATATACTGTACTAGCAAATATTTGATGTAATCTTGAACCATGGTGGGTTTCAAACATGCGGGTCGGGTCGGATACTAACCACGGTTGCTAAATGCACTATCCGCAACCCCAAAGCAATAATAATCAAGAATTTGTCGCAAAATTTGGAAATACTCCAAATAAAATATAGTATAATAGTGCTAGGGTGTTACATTATACCCAACTACAAAAGAATTTCGACCTCGAAATTCACGGAATAAGAAAAGACAAGAAAATACGGATCTAAAAAAAGAGATGTGGAAACTTCTGTCAGATCTCGTCTTCACGTTCCTAAGTAGATTCTCCGTGTGAACGATTCCCCCATGAAATAAGTACTAGTAGGATAAGTTTGTTCTTGAGGACTTTTTCTCGTCGATCCACAATCGCCATTGGACGCTCTTCTAATGTTAAATCTTCTCTTACTGCCAGTTCCGAGTGATCTAGGACGTGCGTCTCATCTCGAACATACTTGCGGAGTTGAGATACATGAAACACGTCATGAACACCTGCCAAGGATGGTGGTAAAGCCAATTGATAAGCTACCTCTCCAACACACTCGATAATACTGAAAGGCCCTACGAATCGAGGACTAATCTTGTCTCAACTATCAAAACGGATTACTCCTCCAGTCAGTGATATCTTCAAGAATACAAGATCACTAACTACGAACTCCAGAGGTCTTCGTCCTGTATCGGCCCAACTTTTCTGTCGATCTTGTGCCACCTTTATATGATTACAGATCACGTTAATTTTCTCTACTGTTTGCACAATAAGATCTGGTCCCAATAATCTTCTTTCTCCGGCATCGTCCTAACAGACGGGCAAGCGGCACTTCCGACCATATAATGCGTCGAATGGAGCCATCTGTATAGTCGCCTGAAAACTGTTATTATAAGAAAACTTCACCAAGTGCAAATGATCCTCCCATGAACCCTTGAAGTCTAACATGCATGCTCTCAATATATCTTCAAGAGTTTGGATCGTTCTTTTGGACTGGCCATCTGTTTGAGAATGATAGGCGATGCTAAATTTCAAGCGAGTTCCCAAACTTTCCTGTAGACTCCTCCAAAAGTAGGATAGAAATCAAGTATCACGATCTGAAACGATGTTCACGGGTACTCCATGCAATCCCACGATTTCCTGTATGTTCCGCTCTGCCAAAGCCTCTATCGATTGACCAATTAGAAATGGTATAAAATGAGCTGTCTTGGTTAATCGATCGACAATAACCCAAACTGCATTATTGCCCCTTGGACTCCATGGTAAAGCTATCACAAAATCCATGATCATATGTTCCCACTTTTATTGAGGAATCGGAAGAGGTTGGAACAAACCAGCTACCTTTTGATGTTCAGTCTTGACTTGCTGACACACCAAGCATTTCGATACGTAGCGAGCAATCTCCCTTTTCATGCCTTCCCACCAGAAATGCTGTCGCAGATCTCTGTACATCTTTGTGCCTCCCGGATGTACGGAATATGCGGAACTACGATCCTCTTTCATGACTTCTTCATGAACATCTCTTTTAGGCACACATAAACGACTCTCATAACGTAACGAACAATCTTCATGAATTAACAGATCCGTTCGGAGTCCCGCTTCTACTTGTTCTCAAAACTTCTATAACCTTGGATCGTGCGACTTCACTGCTTTAATGTTATCGATCAAGAATGACTGTACTTTCAACTGCATCAACTGTCCCGAAGAATTCGGTAGTAAAATTTCCGACTCGAACCTTTGAAGATCGGCTATGCTCTCATTTTGTGCAGTCAACATCCATATTGTTGGCAACCGACTGAGAGCATCCGGTACTACATTAACTTTTCCCGAATGGCATTTTAGATCAAGATCATAGTCAACCATCAGCTCTAACCATTTACGCTGTCTCATGTTGAGGTCTTTCTGTATGAACACATATTTTAGGCTTTTGTGATCGGTAAATACTTCTACCCTTTCGCCCAATAAGTAGTGCCTCCAAATTTTCAAAGCAAAAAATCACTGCTGCTAGCTCCAAATCATAAATTGGGTAGTTCTTCTCATGAGTCTTCAATTGTATCGACGCATAAGCTGACCTTCCCATACTGTATTAGAAGACATTCGAGACTTTTCCCAGATGCGTCGCTGTGAATAACCTGCCCTCCGGAACCGGCTGGCATTGTCAGAATAGGAGCGGCGGTCAATCTTTTCTTTAACGTTTCAAAAGCCGACACACATTTTTCCGTCCATACGAATGGTACCTCTTTTCGTGTTATCTCGGGTCAATGGTTCTGCTATTCGAGCAAAGTTTTCCATGAACCTTCTATAGTATCCGACAAGTCCAAGAAAACTTCTGATCTCCTCTATGTTCTTTAGAATTGGCCAATCATGAACAGCTGCAAATTTTTCAGGATCAACGGCAATTCCATCTTTGGATACAACATGATCCAAAAACTTCATCTTTTCGAGCCAAAACTCGCACTTGCTCCTCTTAGCATATAATCTTTACCGTCTCAACGTCTGCAGTGCGATTCTCAAGTGTTCTGCATGCTCTTCTTTGCTCCTCGAATAGACCAAAATATCATCAAAAAACACCACTACAAAGTAGTCCAGGTATGGCGAAAAGATTCGGTTCATTAAGTCCATAAATATTGTCGGTGTTGTTGGAGTCAAAAATTACACCCCAGTTGACCAAGTCAAAGTCAAAATCAACCCCAAGCTAAGTGGGCCCAAGCCTAGATCAAGTGGGCCCATGCCCAAGTCAAGCCCGAACATGAAGAGGCCGACATCCCCCATGCCAAGAAGAAAATTATATAATAAATAAGTTTGATGTAATTTTCATGCATGAATGTAAAATAAATAGGCAAAAAGCCAAATTTTTGTGAAACCCATGGCTCAAGGGCAAAAAGAAATAAGCACATGAGACATGGGATGGGCAAAATGTCATTTTGTAAAGCCCAAGAAGCTATATGTAAATTTGTAAGCCTATATAAGGCAACATGATAATGAAATGAAAACAATTAGTTCATCCCCCCTCAAAAATTTGGGTTTCTGTGCCTCCTTCTCCTTCCTGAAGGTTCTGAACATTCTTATCTTTTTTTGAATTAAATCAAGAGTTTAAGTTTTACTTTTCTAAAAATAAATAGTTTTTTACCATAAAACTCTTGAAGGGGAGCTCGGATCTGCCATCAAATCCCTAAAAGGAAAGATTTTTAAGTCTCACCCCTTTTTCCCCTAAGATCCAGTCAACAGAGAGGAAGAAGAAGGAGGCTCATCTCCAAAAATCCCATTCCGGGAGGATCTGAATCTCAAAAGAAGATCCAAGGCTAAATAAGAGAAGAAGGGGGCCCCCTTCGATCATCTCCAAAGATTTCTAGGAGTTTAACTCCATTCAAGATCTGTTGGAGTTTAACTCTATAAATCAAACCCTTTTTTAGGAGTTTAACTCCATTCAACATCTTTCGGTGTTTAACTCCATAAATAAAAAAATCCTCTTTCGGATTTTAACCCCTAATTCCGGGGCTAAAAGCCCCTTCTTTCTGCGGGCGCCCAGCGCCCACGTGCCGGATGAGTGAGGCGCCGGCACCCGGCACCCACGTGCCGGGCATATGAGGCGTTGGCGCCCCGCACCAGCATCTAGCGCCCAGCGTCTAGCACCCATGTGCTGGGCACGTGAGGCGCTAGCGCCCAGCGCTAGCATTCAGTGCCCAGCGCCTGCATGCCAAGCACGTGAGGCACTGGCGCCCACGCGTCCTTTGGACGCTATTCACCCCTCTTTTCCCATGCACTCCACACTAAAAATATCTCCCCCGTTAGAAAATTTCTAACGGGGCGCAGCCCGGCACCCCGTAAGGGGGCTGCTAGCCCCCTTAATCCCCAGCCCGTTATCCGGGTAGCAGGACCCCTGTAAACTCTGCAAGGGCCCCGATATACCTAAGACCCCTTAAAACACAATACACGCACACTGCACATTGAGTTCGCATGACCAATTTGACCCGTCAATCGGAGGTTCTTTCGCTTCAAAGGCAAGGGGTAATTAACGGCAGCTTAGTCCGCGGCTGTCGGAGATTCGGATCCCCACAATCAATAAACCTCGCCCTACTCTAGGAAGGGGAATCTGTAATGCGTTTGAAAAGCGACGCGTATTCCCATCTCAATGGGGTGACGAAAAATACCCTACAGATTCTGGCACGCCCGGTGGGACATTTCTCTCCTACCATATCTCGGGTCAAGTGTTCATGCGAACTCATTTAACATATATACCGACGTCTGTACTAAAATAATGCTCTTTCATGCAGTATTTCAAGCGATCAAGCCTCAACAATGTCTCCAAAGACAAGCTCAGCTCTCAAAACAACTCTCATCTCCTACACGATGAAGATGGATGCTAGGACGGTCCTCCTAGCTAGTCTCGGGCAAAAGTGGGAGGAGCCGCTACTACAGTTCGGCTCTATTCTGTTCATGACAGCTAACACCATCCCAGTTCCTCAAGCTCCGGTGACAGACAAACCGGCCTCGAAAGGCAAGAGGCCAAATATGGTGGTCTTGAAAGTGCCCTAACCCAAACACAAGTCGGTGTATGAACGACTTTCTTTGGCCCCAGCCGGGGGTAAGGCCATCAACACCAATAGAGCAATAAGGTATCTCGAGCAAGCTCCAGCGGTGCCCTTGACAACTGCTCGATCGGGTATCTTCTCTAAGCTCCCCATCAATCGACTCACGGTGGCTTCCCAGAAAACGGATACCCGCCAAGCCCTCAAAATTGAGAAGCTAAGATAAAAAAGGCTCAGATACAGATCCAACAAAAAGGCTAAGGCTCCTACTAGGCTGAACACCATGATGTTCCAAGAACAGGGTTACCCCGCAACAATAGCTGAAGCAGTTGTGAACCTCGCTAACTCTTTTGAACCACTGAAATTGGTCCAGAAGAATTTCATGACCTCGAGAGTCAAGAAAGCTGCAATCCGGACAGCGCCACCCAATGACCCAGTCAAACCGATTGTCTTCAGTCGCCTGTCCTTTCCAGAAGAGAAAGGGCTACGACGATGGTCCAAAAAATCAATCGCCAAAGATAAAAAGATGGCTAGATATGTGGTCCACACTGTCTACATAGCGGACACGCGCAGTAAGAGCAAGGATGGGGCTGCCACATCTCAAATCCAATCTGGGTTGAATGCGGCCGCCACTTTCCAAGACCAGCCTCCTCTGGAAGGTAATGAAAACTCTTCCAGTGAGGCTGATAAGTAGAGAGGTCTCTCAGTTCATGAGGAGTCGGGCTCGAAAAGCGAAGGGGAGCCAATCTTACGTCCTAAGACCGCAGAGCTGCAACTTCTCCAAGAGCTCTAAAAGCAGCTCAGAAACAAAGACAAGAAGATGGCCAAGCTCTACTCGAAGATTGACGACTTGACAAACGTTGTCTTACAGCTCATGGCCCAAGTTGCCACTCAGCCGCCTAATCAAGCGTAGGGCTCCGTTCATGAACCGGGAAATAGTGTCCCGAGGCAGCTGATGCTTATTCCCTCAAATCTAAAGGTGGGCGAGCCGCATGAATGTCGGCCGCATTCTATCTTAGGAAATGTCTTGATTACTGATGACAGCAACCTGCTAACTCAAGATCAAATCATGGATTTAGTCGCTAACAAAGTCAAAACATTGGTAGCCGAAACCGAAGCGCAAAAAGATATCAATAGTAGTGGGAGACCATATCCTGTTCTGTATGATCTGGTAGAGTTTCCCAGTGGCTATGTCATCCCTAAGTTCGGAAGATTCGATAGGACGGGAAATGCGAATCAATACATAGCCCACTTTAAAGTCTCATGCGGGAATACTGGGGGCAATGATGCGCTTCTCCTCCGCCAATTCGTTAATAGCTTAACCGATATCGCTTTCGATTGGTACGCTAGCATACCGGATGGCTCTATTACTACTTTCGTCCAAATGGAATCTCTTTTTTGACAAAGGTTCATGAGTGTCAGCGATAAGATCACCATTGCCGACCTCGTAAGGACCAAGCCAAAGAACAACGAAAGCAGCACGGATTTTATAACCCACTGGCGCAATCTCTCCGTCAAATACGAACTGCCGATAGAGGAGGACCAATCTATCAGTCTCCTCGTCGGAAATCTCAACAATTGGATGGCCCCGTTTCTATGCACCGCGGGTCTCAAAACATTTCAAGAGCTGACCAGGAAAGTTCAGATGTTGGAGCGCTCAAAACAGGAGTCCTCCTCTGATTCCCAAAATAACAATAAGTCCTGGAGAAACCGAAAGGACGATAATCGCAAAGGCAGAAATTACGATGATACTGAATCTTTTAACGCTTCGGCTAACCGAAATAAGCGAGAGATGAGTAGGCCTAATGCCAACAGCCTCGGAAGCCAGTGTTCAGAGAGGGAGGAGAATCTCCACTGAAAGAGAAGCTGGAGAAGGTCTTTTCCTTCAGAAGGGACAAAGTCTGTAAAATATTCAAGGATGCCTTAAGAAACGGTCTATAATTGCCAGAATAAAAAAGACCGCAAGAAGCGAATATGACTGACGACCCTAAATATTGCCCCTATCACAGAGTGATAAGTTATGCTATTGAGGACTGCTTCATCTTCAAAGATTGGGTCGAAAAACAATACAAGACAGGAGAGATAGAACCGTCTAAAGGCGTGTTAACAAACAGTCAAGCCGCGACCGCCAATTTCATACAAATGGAGACCGAAGCCCTTCGGGAACCTGATTCTCTCAGACATCTGTCTTTCTCTGAAAAGAGCGGACCAAGGCAACAAGCTAAGAGCCAAACGAGCAACATTGCTAATGAATAAGTGATAGACGGGTACACAACCCATACGGTCTACATGATAGAGCCCAGAGGAACAAGTCCTCCTACGCCTTATAGCCATGATGATGACATGGTTGTTGACATCCAACACCGGCTCGGTCTAGATGACGAAGAGCCCGCTTATGCAATTAAGCCAAAGGAGCTCGTGGTTCCTGCAGAATCGAGCCCAGGCTTCAACAATTGACCACTACGTCATTAAACTGGGAACAGTCGACCTTTAAGTCGTTAAACTGAGGATGTAAAAATATATAAATAAAAAAATGAAAAAAGGGCCGAAATGATGGGGCAACTCGTAATAAAAATCAGCGGGTAAAATAAAAATGAAAATAAACAGCCGAAATGATGGGGCAACCGTGAATGAATAGCCAAAATGATAGGGCAATCGCGACTTTTGCGATAAGAAAAGTTGAAATGATAGAGCAATCGCGGTAAAAAAAACTCCAAAGGCGAATGATGAGTCGCTCCTGATACCATATTCTAGTGCAGCGATGCAGACGCCAACCAAAATCCAAATTCCCAAATAGAAAATGATGAGTCGCTCCCGGTACCATATTCTAGTGCAGCGATGCAGACGCCAACCAAAACTTCAAATCTCCGAATGTCCCGACGGTGAATGATAAGTCGCTCCTGGTACCATATTCCAGTGCAGCGATACAGACGCCAACAAAATCCCAAAATTCTCCCAGCCCTACGGTTGGTCCCCAAGTTGACTACCATATACAGTCCACGAGCTCAAATAATTCTCATCACACCCATACCCCACCGCAATCACCAGTTACGCGACCGGTCTCCACCATCGGAATTATGCTCCATTTTGGAAGACCCACTCATGTGTCCTCTCGATACATGAGGAGAACACAACTTACGGGATCCTCACGACCCATAAGAAAATGCCTTCGAGGGATCTTTACGACTCACAAAGGAAAAACACACTTAGGAGTCCCCACGGCTCCTAAGGAGAAAGTACACCTACAAGATCCTTTCGACTCGTAGAGAGAAAATGCTTTTATGGGATTTTTACGGCTCATAAAATTGAAAAGCCTTACGTGATAGGGATCTAAACTATCTCCTAAGCCATCGCTCCCTAACAGGTAAAGGTAAATGATGAATTGCTCCTGACACCTGTGCTTCAGTGTTGGCAATGCTGATGCTGACCCTAACCCCAAAATTCTAAACTTTCTACCCAATAGACCCCTAAGTCGTTAAACTGGGAACATATGACCTCTAAGTCGTTAAACTAGGAATAGATTACTTCCACGTCGCTAAACTGGGAACATATGACCTCTAAGTCGTTAAACTGGGAACAGATGACCCTTAAGTCGTTAAACTGGGAACGGGGGAAATCCTCTCATGGAAAATGATGATTCGCTCCTGGTACCATATTCCAGTGTAGCGGTGCTGATGCAAAACCAAAACCAAAACCCCTAAATCCTCTCATGGCAAATGATGATTCACCCCTAGTACCATATTTCAGTGTAGCGATGCTGATGTCAACCCAAATCACATCAAATCAGCAAGACAACCAATGACTTCCCTGGCGGAATCAAGCTCTACCTCGGAAACAAGTCGAATCCCTGACACCGCGAGAAGCAGAGCAAGTTAAATCATGCACCGACCGTCCAAGTCGCAAAAACGACAGCCCTGACCGTCTAAGTCGCTAACAGGGCAGAACCGACCGTCCAACTCGCAAAAAGGGCAGCACCGACCGTCCAAGTCGCAAAAAGGGCAGCAACGACCTCCCCATTGGAATTGTGCTTCGACTTGGAATCAAGTCAACCAACGACCTCCCCGTCGGAATTATGCTTCGACTCGAAATCAAGTCAACCAACGACCTCCCTGTCGAAATTATGTTTCGACTCGGAATCAAGTCAACCAACGACCTCCCCGTCGGAATTATGCTTCGACTCGGAATCAAGTCAACCAACGACCTCCCCGTCGGAATTATGCTTCAACCCAGAATTAAGTCAACAATGACCTCCTCCTCGGAATTATGCTCCATCTTGGAATCAAGTCAACCAATGACCTCCCCGTCGGAATTATGCTCCGTCTTGGAATCAAGTCAACCAACAACCCCTGCGTCAGAATCATGCTTCGTTTTAGAGTGTATCCTGTGTCGAAATCATGCTTCGCCTCAGAGTACCTGCTTTCCCCGTCAGAATTATACTTCGACTCGTAATCAACCTTTGCATCGGAGCTATATTTTGTTCAGAATGTCTGCCCTGTTCCAGAACTAAGCTTCATCTCAGGATACACCTGTCCCGTGTCGGAATTATGCTCCGATCCCCGGAATTATGCTCCACTCTTCGGAAATCATGCTCCAGACCCCGGAAATCATGCTCTGATCCCTGGAGTCATGCTCCGCTCTTCGGAATTATGCTTCGATCTCTGGAATCATGCTCTGCTCTTCAGAATGATGCTCTGATCCTCGGAATTATGCTCAGATCCCTGGAATTATGCTCCCGGAATGATGCTCCGCCCCCAGAATGATGTTCCACCTCGAAGTCTAACTCTAAGATCCATCAATTTCATGCACACAACTCATATACGTGGTGTGCATTTATTGATGGGGGGCACTTTGTTGGGGTCAAAAAATACACCCTAATTGACCAAGTCAAAGTCAAAGTCAACCCCAAGCCAAGTGGGCCTAAGCCCATATCAAGTAGGGCCATGTCCAAGTCGAACCCGAACATGAAGAGGCCGGCCTCCCCCATACCAAGAAGAAAATTATGTAATAAATAAGTTTGATATAATTTTCATGCATGAATGTAAAATAAATAGGCAAAAAACCAAATTTTTGTGAAACCCATGGCTCATGTGCAAAAAGAAGTAAGCACATAAGACATGGGATGGACAAAATGCCATTTTGTAAAGCCCAAGGGGCTATGTGTAAATTTGTAAGCCTATATAAGACAACATGATAATGAAATGAAAACAATTAATTCATTCCCCCTCAAAAATTTGGATTTCTGTGCCTCCTTCTGCTTCCTCAAGGTTCTAAACCTTCCTATATATTTTTTGAATTAAATCAAGAGTTTAACTCTTTCTTTTCCAAAAATAAATAGTTTTTTACCATAAAACCCTTGAAGGGGAGCTCGGATCTGCCATCAAATCTCTAAAAAAGGAGATTTTTAAGTCTCACCCTTTTTTCCCCCCAAGATCCAGCAACCAGAGAAGATGAAGAAGGGGACCAATCTCCAAAAATTGGAGGATCCAAGGCTCAAAAGAAGATTTAAGGCTAAAGGAGAAGAAGGGGGTCCCCTTCGATCATCTCCAAAGATTTCTACGAGTTTAACTCCATTCTAGATCTGTTGGAGTTTAACTCCATAAATCAAACCCTTTTTTTTAGGAGTTTAACTCCATTCAACATCTTTTGGAGTTTAACTCCATAAATAAAAAATACTCTTTCGGATTTTAACTCTTAATTTTGGGGCTAAAAGCCCCTTCTTTCTGCAGACGCTCAGCGCCCACCTGCCGGGCGCGTGAGGCGCTGGCACCCGGCGCCCACGTGCCGGACCCTTGAAGCGCAGGCGCCCAACACCAGCATCTAGCGCCCAGCGCCCCACGTGCCGGGCATGTGAGGTGCTAGCGCTTACGTGCCGGGCACGTGAGGCGCCGGCGCCCAGCGCCCGCATGCTAAGCACATGAAGCACTAGTGCCAAACGCCCGCATGCTAAGCACATGAAGCACTAGCGCCAAACGCCCGCGTGCTAAGCACGTGAGGCGCTGGCGCCCACGCATCCTTTGGACGCTATTCACCCCTCTTTTCCCATGCACTCCACACTAAAAATACCTCCCTCATTAGAAAAAAATTTCTAACGGGGCGCTGCCCGGCACCCCGCAAGGGGGCTGCTAGCCCCCTTGACCCCCAGCCGCTATCCGGGTAACGGGACCCCCGTAAACTCTGTGAGGCCCCCGATATACCCAAGACCCCTCAAAACACAACACACACACACTGCACATTGAGTTCACATGACCAGTTTGACCCGTCAATCGGATGTTCCTTCGCTCTAAAGGCGAGGGGTAATTAACGGCAGCTTAGTTCGCGACTGTCGGGGATTCGGATCCCCATAATTAATAAACCCCGGCCTACTCTAGGCAGGGGGAATCTGTAATGCGCCTGACAAGTGACGCGTATTTCCATCTCAATGGGGTAACGAAAAACACCCTACAGGTGCGTTTGCAACTCCAAATGGCATCACTAAGTACTCGCAATGCCCATATCGAGTTCAGAACACTGTCTTGCAAATATCTTCTGATTTCACCCGAACTTGATAATATCTAGATCGCAAATCCTGCTTCGAGAATACCCTCGCGCCACTGAGTTGATCGAATAATTCGCCGATGTAAGGGATTGGGTACTTGTTCATAATAGTCACCTGATTTAATTCTCGATAATCAATGCACATCCTCCGCATGCCATCCTTCTTCTTGACTAGAAGAACTGGAGCTCCCCATGGTGAATTGCTGCTGTGAATCCTGCCCTTCTCTAGTAATTCGGCAATTTGTTTCTTTACCTCTTCTAGTTCCACCGGCGCTATTGGATAATAAGCCTTTGAAATCGGCGCTGCTCCAGAAATAAGATCAATTGCGAACTGCACATCTCATTTTGGCGGTAAAACTAAGATATCCTCGAACACATCCCTAAACTCTCGAACTACTGCTGGCGCTTCCTCCTTATTTACTTCCATCGACGAAAGAACGACATTAATCGGCCTAGCCCTAAATTCGACTGGCCCGACAGATCTGCTACCTCCCGAAAATATAAACTCCGGATATCTGGGAATCTGGAAAATCACTTTCTTTACCCTACAATCGATATTGTTCACCGCCGGAAGACGGACCGGGACGTCTGGCCTGAATCCTGAGGGCATATTCTTTTTTGATTTATCCGTCCACCTCTCCGAAGATGCCAAGTTAATTTGTGGCACCGTATATAGGAGGTTTGGACGGATGCGGCCGTTGTAGCAGACTTTATCAGATTCCCCCTCGTTTGTGAGGGGTTTTTGATTATGGGGATGCTCTTCCCTACAGGCGCAAGCCCCTTGCAGTTAATTACGTTACCGCATCGTGATAACCACTTTCTCCTGCTCCGGCAGTTCACTTTGTGTCGTGTGTTTTTTGTTTGTTTAGGTTGCCCGTGGATTGTATACGGAGGCTAGTTTTTGTCGTCGCCCGTGGGGCATGGATTAGTCCAAATCCGTATATTTTTAGATTTGGGTTTGGGTTGATTTAAGGATCGTTAATCTGGTTTGAGATTAAGATCAGCTTAAACATATGAGCGTTCGGGCTCGATTATTTTAGTTTAAGGACATCGCGGTCCATTATCTCCATGTTTAAGGCAAGGTGTTAGTTTAAGGCCGTTTCGGTCCTTTGTCGCCGTATTTGGCGGCGAGTATTAATTTAGGGACATTTCGGTCCAACATTCTCGTTTTGGGGACGAATGTTTGTTTAAGGACATTTCGGCCCGTTATCGCCGTATTTTGGGCGAATATTAGTTTAAGTACATTTCGGTCCGTTATCCATCTTGCGTACAAGCATATTTGTTACGTGGCGGAGTGAACGATGGTGACATGGAATGCGCTCAATTTAGGGTGCGATCCGAATTGAGGTGTGCACGTCAATTTGAAAGTGCAGCAACGAAAAAAGTTGTTGGTCGTCGGGACCCACCATCTCTCTGAAGATATTGAGGAATTACAACGACATGTATCAGAGGTGTGAAAAGATGTACCATTAACCAAATCCCGTATACGAGGGAAAAAGGGTTGTTTTGGACTTAAGAATTTTTGGTCATATTTGAGACCTTGGAAATCAAAAGCATATGTGCTTGATTGATTTAAAAAAATGAGGTTTAACCTTGGAAAACTTAGCTAATTTTGGGCTGAGATTGAGTTTCCATAATTACCCAACAGTGTTGAGCACTGGGACATACAACACTTACGTGTAAAACACATGGGGTGCTGGATTAGTGCTAAGCACTAGAGTTCTGTGGCGCTTACGTGTGAAATACATGAGTCCCCCAGATATGAACGTTTTTTAGTCATTTTTGACTAATCATGGAGCGCTGAGCACTCTGCATGATACTCACATGGGAAGCACGTGAGTGCCGGGCTTTGGGCTTTATCTGTTTATTTCCACCTTTTTACAAAAGTGCTAAGTACTTGGATAGAGCTCACGTGCATCTCACGTGACTGCTTCCTTTTGGGGCGGCTGCCTAATTGATAAAGAAGTTTTTCTTTTCTTTTTAGGCGCCCACGTGAGAATCACGTGAGGCAGCTTTGGCTTTTCTTTTGCTTGTTTCTCCTTTTTTAAGCACTCACGTGGGGAAACACGTGAGGCAGTTTTGGTTGTTCTCTTTGTTCGTTTGAAGCACTCATGTGGGAAACACGTGAGGCTTCATAATAGTGCTAAGCACTAACGAGTCACCAAACTATTCTTGTGTTTTCTTAGAGATATTGATCTCTATTAATGACAATTTTTTAGTCATTGATGATTATCAAGATTTCGGTTTTGAAGATCTTGGATCATCATCATTTTTTTGAAGAACTAAGTTCTTTATATAGGGTTAAATCCTAACTTTTGGATCAATTAAATTCCCATATACTCCTGTTATTTCTTTTGCTTTTATGACCTAGTTCTTTTCCTCTAAGTTTTGAATCTGCAGGACGAAATCTCCCTGATAAGAATTAAATTCTCAACTTGTGGTGAGATTTGCTTCTGCAAATCTCAACTAGAGTGTAACGTTTTGAAAATAAATAAATAAATAAATCCTTTAGGTGAATTTTTCCGATGACCGGTAAAATAACTCGTATTTTCCGTAAAACGTAACTATAAATATTTTTCAACATATACTTAAAAACACCTATTTTAACTATGCAATTGCTAGTATTTGGTGTTAATTAGTCACTTATAAATTGGTAGTTTACTTAAATATTTTTCCTTAATTAATTATTTCAAATATTATTATAAGCTTTTACCTATACATTTAATTAGTGGTAATTATAAATTGGAATGGGTTAATTGTATAAATGTGAACCATGACAACTTAGGATTGAGTTTGTAACATGCTACTTCTTTCTCTAATTGACTCTAAGGTTCTAGAGAAGTCTAGGTTAAAATAAAATAAAAACAAAACTAAATAATTAAGAAAATTAGTTAATGTATGATTGATGGGGGGTGTTTTCTTGAGTTGGAAAATTCTACACAAACACACACACTCACTTCCCTACATTGGCTGAGCCCTCCCCCTTGGGAGTCCCCCATCTTCTCCACTTCTTACCCACTTCAAAAATTCACAAAAATTCCATTAAAATCCATACAAAATCCCACAAACTCCAAATCAAAACTTTACCAATTATTCTTTAGCCAATCTAGCATGGATCTTGGAGCAAAGAAGCTAATTTGGGAGGCTAAGTTACATGTTTGATCTACAATCTTTGAGGTATAAATTCTAAACCCATAGTTAATTTATTGGTCAATTACTTTAAATAAACTTAATTAGGTATTTTAAATGGTTCTAATTGCAAGTTTTGAAATTTCAAGTGAAGGTTTTGAATTCAAGATTAGGGTTTTATCACTTGGTTATGGTTATGATGTTTAGTTTAATATCTTGAGTTTTGCAAAACCTAACTTAGTTGCTAAATTGCTAATTGTTACTTTGAAATTGTCCAAATCATATAACTTTGCAAACTAGGTTTTTAATTGATATGTAAACTGATAAGATAAAATTTTAGAAAAGGTTTGTGTGGCTTAATTAAGATATTATATGATTATTGTGGCCACTAGTTTTGTTAAAACATCAATATTTGAACTAAAATGGTAATTGATACTTACTAGGTTTTTGGAATAAATTGATTCTAATTAAGTTTGAGGTTTTGATGAGTTATAACATATTTCATATAATAACTAATGTGTTGTGAATGCGCGATTGGGTTCTAGACTTAGTAGTTGTCACGTTTTGCGACCCTAGAGTAGTTTGTGGCGTTGTCGCGAGCGCGTTTGTGCACTAAGTGTGTGCGCGTCTTGTTGTGCGCGTGGATTGACTTATGTCATTTGTATCCGCGACTATCTCTTATTTATCCTCTTAATTACTCGTGTGCGATTCTAGGATCAGGTGTAAAAGCGTCGGATGTGGTACGGAAAAGACAAGGCGGAGATCGGATCAGATTAGCCGAGACGTCCCGGTGAGTAGATGTACACATCTATAAGGAGGATCGTCTGGATGGCGCGAGGCGCCCGATGGTTTAGTATTACTTATAGTATTTGCATTATATGCATAGTTTCCTAGTTAGCCATCTCATTGCATCGCATCGTTATGTGTGTGTGTGTGTGTGTGTGTGTGTGTGTGTGATATCATCTCATAGGACACTTGCACCATTACCATTGGTTCCTGCCGCACGTTCACTAATTATGCGAACACACACGCCATTGGTAATTGCTATGTCACGAACACTATAGAACTTGCTTAGAATAGATATTTGTGCATTTGGATCGTATATGATCTGTATATTTATACCTGCATATTCATCTCATTAAATGGATACGTAGGATTGTTAATCATGTATACATAGCTCATTGCATCATGATTCATGCATAGCTTCTGGCCGTATTTCGTATGGTATATACTACCGTATCATAGATTTCCATCATCACCGGCATATTTATATATTGTGATTCTTCTCGAGGATTTCAGTATTTATGAGATTTCTGGATTTTGGGGAAAACTGCAAGAATTTTATAAAAACTTATTATCATTTTAAAATGCAAGTTGCGGTTTTCTCGTGATGTATGTGCCGTCCACCATGAGTTTTCATGATTACTGTTGGTTTTCGAGACCCGATTCGAGGAGTAGGATGAACCGTTTCGGGTACATGGTGGGCCCGGTATGGTATCCCGGGGCGAGAGTGTTTTTGTGGGGATGACGATGAGCCTGGCAGGGGCAGACTACCTACCGGTGATGTCTGACGCGGCGGATATCCGGAGGATACCGATCTTAGTCGTGTGATTTGATGATATGGGCCGATCCGGACTGACGGAGCTCAAGATATTGAGGATATTGTGTCGATGCTCGACACGGACTTTTCTGTCGATTTCACCGATAAACATATTGTGTCGATATTTGACACGGACTTTTCAGTCGATTTCACTGATAATCATATTGTGTCGATATTTGACATGGATTTCTGTCGATTTCACTGATTATAATCCAGTTTTATTTTACAAAGGGTTTTACCAAGTTAAAGATACAGATCTTCTCATATCAGACATATCATGATTTCGCGTTGATTATGTATTCATATTGCATTCATACTAGTACATCGTATCATATTGATATACGTAGGTTGTGACGCATTGCGTGCATGCTTACGATAGCCTTATTAGATGTAACTTATTACTCACGAGTTGGCAACTCACCCCGTTGTGTCACAGTATCTTGCAGGTCTGACCCGTCAGCACAGTAGCGGCGGGTGTACTCCTATTCTGCTTCCTTTGCTTCGACTTGTAGCTTATTCATAGGTGGGTTTTTGGAGGATTTTCTTTGCTCCCACCGTGTATTTTATTTCTATCTAGTATACTCCATCTACCCTTCGTATATTGGACTTAGATGGTGAGATTGTGAGATTTGTATGTATTCTATTTCTGGTGTCGATGCTCACTTGAGCCGACGAGTTGTTTTCTTACTTACGTGCTATTATATGCTTATTGTACACTTTGATATTCATATTGCATGTGGTTGTGATTCCCCCATTAGCGAAGTGCTAGCTCCCGCTTGGGGATGCCTTTATTCATATATATATATATATATATATGTATGTATGTATGTATGTATGTATGTATGTGTGTATGTATTTTCATGTGTTATACCCGTTTGGGAGCCAATATTTACAAAGGAGACTCTGCCGAAATTTTCAGGAAATTCTGGTGTTTTTAATATGTTTAATGCGACTTAATGTGTTAAAAATCATATTTTAAATTAAGGTTTTCCTTCACTCTATTTCTTTAATTGGTTTAGATTTCTGGGCTTTGGCTTACTTAGATTACGTTACGCCTTGAGACGTTTCGTAATTTAAGTGCCAGTCACGTTCCGTACCTTCGGGTCGTGACAAAGTTGGTATCATAGCGATAGGTTTTGCCTTTCTGAGTGTAAGATGACCCTTGGTAGATGGAGTAGGCGACTTAAGCAGAGCGACGTAGCGTGTGTATGTTCCGCGGCATACTTATGATACGGTACTCCGCCTAGGTGATCTTAGGATATATATTTGCTTGTACTTCCTTCTTTGATTCCAGAAATCCTTTGATTCAATCGCAATGTTCCTATCGATCCAGTTTCTTGTCCCAGCCACTATGCTGCCGGAGACTACGAAGGCCAGAGGGCAGCCGCCAGAGATAAGAGTAGAGTAGGCTCGTTTGAGATAAGGATCGATCAGGGTGGTACGCCTACCCCTCAGGGACAGAGTGGTCCGCCTTTTCCTAGACGGATGGCTACGCTAGAGTCGAGTATTCAGGATGTGTGACAGATGATTGGATTGTTACTGGTGGTTATCCGAGCTCCAAGAGCCAATGATGTCCCTCCTACTCCAAGGACTGTGATTATACCTGCTGCTTAGTCAGCTATTTCTGTTGTTACCGAGATTTTTCCGTATCCTTATAGGAGTTTTGAGGCTGAAGTCTCCAGTTTTCACCGTCACGAATGCAGTGGAGGATTCGTAGACAATCCTTGATAGGATGGCTAGGAATTATCGTTCACAGAGATGTTCTGACGAGATATGGATTGAGCTTGCAAGTTTTCGTCTAGAGAGGTCTTGCTCAGACGCGGTGCGAGTCGGTCGAGAGAAGCTGAGCTGTAGATCCACTTCCTATGACTTGGGATGAGTTCACATCCGTAATTCTTGCTCGTTTTCTTCCGGAGAGGTTCGTGATGCTCGAGTTTATAGTTTCGAGCCTTCATGCAAGACTTCAGGGATGATGGTGTCCGAGTACGACATTTAGTTTACTTAGTGGTTCGATATGCTCCTTACCTGGTGGACACTGAAGAGAATTGGATAAAGAGGTTCATGTGGAGATTAGACATGCAATTATTTCTTGCTGTCGGCACCCAGCCTTTTGACACTTGCGTCGCTACTATGAACGCAACCTTACTGTTGGAGGAGCGCATTTATGAGACTTCAGTCGTTTCTGGACCGAAGCGGATTCGTATGAGTAGGCCAGCTCATAGGCGGTTAGATAGACGCCATTGTGACATGTATTCGTTCGGTGTTTTCTTCCGATACGTATTTCTTTCTGGTGTCATTTGAAATGGTATCCACATAAATTGTATCGATGTTTAGCCGATTGTGGTCCTTGCTATATCAGCCGCTTGTTGTGATTTCTTCCGTAGGCTAATCTTTTGTTGCTCGATATGTTTCCCATTCGTGTTTGTGTTATTCATATCGGAGATAGGGATTTTTCTGTCAATTCAATTCTTCTCGATATGTTTTACTTGAAGTTCTTCTGGGCATAGATTAGCTAATCACGTGTTATGCATTGTGGACTGCTGCGATAAGGCAGTCGGATTTAGTTTTTCCGGGTGCGCCAGTTCTTGTTATTCAGAGAGACCGTAGCGCCACCTTTCTCAGTTTGAATTCTTCTCTTCGAGCTACTTCGTTCTTGAGAAAAGGATGTCAGGAATTCTTGACTATTTTTGTGATGTTGGAGCCGCAGAGGTCCCGTTAGACCAGGTCCTTATTGTGAGAGAATTTCAAGATGTCATTTCTGACAAGTTACTTGGTTTGTCGCCAGAGCACGATGTTGAGTTCTGCTTGACTTGATTCCCGGCACGGAGCCTTTTTCTATACCTCTATATCGGATGAACCCGATGGAGATTAGAGAACCGAAGGACCAGTTGCAAGAATTGTTGGATAAAGGGCTTATTCGTCCGAGTGCGTCACCTTGGGGTGCTCCTGTCTTGTTCCTCAGGAAGAAAGACGACAGTTTGCGTATATGTGTCGATCATTGTCAGTTGAATCGGGTTACTGTGCGGGATAGATATCCCCTACCTTGCGTCGACGATTTATTTAATTAGCTCCAGAGTGCGGGACATTTCTCGAAGATTGACTTGAGAATAGGTTACCATTAGTTGCGGATTCGAGAAGATGATATCCCGAAGATTATTTTTTTTCACACAAGTTACGGGCGTTATGAGTTTTGGTGATCTCGTTCGAGCTCACCAATTCCCCAGCAGCGTTTATGGATTGGATGAACCAAATATCCAGGCCGTTCTTGATCAGTTTAACATTGTGTTCATTAAGGACGTCTTAGTGTACTTTTGGAGCCGAGTGGAGCCTGTGCAGTAATTGAGGATTTTGTTGCAGACCTTGAGGGAGCACTAGCTATTCGCTAAATTATCCAAGTGTGTCTTCTGGTTGGATAGTGTGGACTTTTGGGAACCATGGTTATGAGAGATAGTATATGTAAGGAACCGAATGAGATCGAAGACGTGCAACATTGGCCCAGATGGGTATCTCAGTGGCGGAGGTTCATAGCATTTTTGGGTTTGACCGAATATTATCGATGCTTTGTTGGGATTCTTCTCGTATAGCTACAATGTTGACAGAGTTGACCCGGAAAGGAGTTTCTTTTCTTTGAACTGAGTCATGCGAGTTGAGCTTTCAGCAGTTAAAGACTCGTTTGACTACGGTGCTAGTTTTGTCTTTGCCTTCAGGATCGGGCGGTTTTGTTGGTTATTGCGATACTTCTCGGCAATTGAAGAAGCGCGAGCAGAACTATTCCATGCATGATTTAGAGATAGTTGCAGTGATTTTTACGCTTAAGATTTGGAGACGAGTCGTGCCAGATATTTACGGATCACAAGAAGCTTAAAGTATATCTTTCAGCAACAAGATCAAAATTTAAGGCAGCACTGATGGATGGAGTTAGTGAAAGACTATAACTGCGACAATTCTTTATCATCCGGGCAAGGCGAATGTTGTGGCAGATACTTTGAGTCAGAGCCCGGAGGTAACTTTTCTTATTTGAGCACAGTTCAGAGACAGTCGATGGCAGATTAGCAGATTCTTTATGACAGCCGAGTATAGTTCGAGTTACATTGACCGGGGGACAACTTGCCTGAGCCCATGCACATCCATAAAGATTTGATCATATTCATGAGGCACATTCTGATGACGTTCGTTTGTCAAAGATCATGGAATAAGTTCGACGGGGCAGAAATTCAGAATTCATGATTGATGATCAGGGAGTAATACGATTTGGGGTTCAACTGTGTGTACCGGTTTCCGAGGGACTGAAACGCAAGATATTCAGAAGGGGCACATCAGTCGACATATAGTGTTTATCCGGTTTCCACCAAGATGTATCATGACATATGAGATATCTACAGATGTGAAGGGATGAAGAGAGATGTCACAGATTTTGTTTCGGGATGCTGACTTACCAGCAAAGTCAAAGCCGAGCACCAGAGGCCAGCTGGAGAATTACGACCTTTGCCTATTCCAGAGTGGAAATGGGAACATATTTCTATGGATTGTATCGTGGGTTTACCCAGGACCAGTCGAGTGTATGACTCTATTTGAGTGACCGTAGACCGATTAACGGAAGCAGCTCACTTTCTGCTAATAAAGACCACTTTTAGATTCGTTCAGTATGCTCAGACAAATGTTGTTGAGATTGTGCTACTACATGGAGTTCCGACTTGTATTGTGTCGGACAGAGGCACCCAGTTCGCCAGCCGACCATGGCAGAAACTTTAGGAGGCTTTGGACGCCAATTAAGTTTCAGGGTAGTTTTCTATCTGCGGACCGACGGTCAATCAGAGAGGACCATTCAGATTCTTAAGGACATGCTCCGGGTTTGCGTTTTAGTTTTCGGTGGCAGTTGGGATCGCCCTTACTCTTGATAGAGTTTTCCAATAATAACAGCTTCCAGGAGAAGATTTAGACGGCACCCTTCGAGGCATTATATGGGAGGAGATGTCGATCGCCCGTATGATTGGACAGAGCTCAGTGAGAGCAGTACTTGGGGCCACAGATTGTACAGGAGATGACCAAAAAGATTTAGTTAATTCAAGATAGGATAAGAGCGGCCTAGAGCAGGCAGAGGTTAAGGCTGATAAACGCCGTTGCAGACTTGAGTTCACCGTTGATGATCATGTTTTCTTAAAGGATTCTCTGATGAAGGGTATATTGAGATTCAGGAGGAAAGTAAGGCTTAGTTTTAGATATGTAGTCCCTTAGAGATTCTCGAGCATGTCGGCGCAGTTGCGTATCGTTTGACTCTTCTACCCAGCTTTTCAAGTATTCACCCCGTGTTTCTTGTATCAATGCTCCGCATGTACCTTCCGTACCCCGCTCACGCGATACAACATCAGACGATCCAGCGGGAGCGCAATCTTTCTTTAGCCGAGTAGTCGATATTCATTTTAGATCGGCAGGTGAAGAAACCAAGGTTCGAGGACGTGCCGACCGTAATGGTTCTTTGGCGTGGCCCGAGCGACGAAGAGGTCACGTAGGAAGCCAAGATCGAGATGCGGGAGAAATATTCCCATCTCTTCGAGGTTACGCGTAGTTAGATTTTAAATTCGGGGACCGAATTTCTTTATGGGTGGAATATTGTAACGTTTTGAAAATAAATAAATAAATAAATCCTTTAGGTGAATTTTTCCGATGACCGGTAAAATAACTCGTATTTTCCGTAAAACGTAACTATAAATATTTTTCAACATAGACTTAAAAACACCTATTTTAACTATGCAATTGCTAGTTTTTGGTATTAATTAGTCTCTTATAAATTGGTAGTTTACTTAAATATTTTTCCTTAATTAATTATTTCAAATATTATTATAAGCTTTTACTTATACATTTAATTAGTGGTAATTACAAATTGGAATGGGTTAATTGTATAAATGTGAACCATGACAACTTAGGATTGAGTTTGTAACATGCTACTTCTTGCTCTAATTGACTCCAAGGTTCTAGAGAAGTCTAGGTTAAAATAAAATAAAAACAAAACTAAATAATTAAGAAAATTAGTTAATGTATGATTGATGGGGGGTGTTTTCTTGAGTTGGAAAATTCTACACACACACACACACACTCACTTCCCTATATTGGCCGAGCCCTCCCCCTTGGGAGTCCCCCATCTTCTCCACTTCTTTCCCACTTCAAAAATTCACAAAAATTCCATTAAAATCCATACAAAATCCCACAAACTCCAAATCAAATCTTTACCCATTATTTCTTGGCCAATCTAGTATGGATCTTGGAGTAAAGAAGCTAATTTGGGAGGCTAAGTTGCAAGTTTGATCTACAATCTTTGAGGTATAAATCCAAAACCCATAGTTAATTTATTGGTCAATTACTTTAAATAAACTTAATTAAGTATTTTAAATGATTCTAATTGCAAGTTTTGAAATTTCAAGTGAAGGTTTTGAATTCAAGATTAGGGTTTTATCACTTGGTTATGGTTATTGTTTACCGCCGGCAACCAGGAAGACAAACGTCTTAAGTCGTATTGCCTGAATTTGGGGGCAGATGCTATTTGGTTTTATCTGTCTACTTCTCCGAAGATGCCAAGTTGATTTATGGTACCGTGTATCGAAGGTTTAAACAGATGCGGCCGTTGTAGTAGACTTCGTCAGATTCCCCCTCGTTTGCGAGGGGGTTTTGATTGTGGGGACGCTTTTCACTGCAGGCACAAGCCCCTGCAGTTAATTATATTACCGCATCACGGTAACTACTTTCTCCTGCTCCAGATGTCCACTTCGTGTCGTGTGTGTTTCTTTTATTTTTGGTTTTCCGTAGATTGTATACGGAGACTAATTTATGTTGTCGCCCGTATGGCGGGGATTAGTCCAAATCCGTATTTTCTTAGATTTGGATTTGGTTTGATTTAAGGATTGTTAATCTCATTTGAGATTAAGACCAACTTAAATATTTGTTAAGAATACGTTAGTTTAATTTTAGACTAAGATCTACTCAACAAGGTTTTAGGATCATTTAGATCTAACGAAAGAGCATTTGGGCTCTATCGTTTTAGTTTAGGGACATTACAATCTATTGGGTTTAAGGACATAATAGTTCATAGAGTTTAGTTTAGGGACGTTGCGGTCCATTGGGTTTAAGGACATCATAGTCCATATTTAAGGACGTCATAGTCCATGTTTAAGGACATCATAGTCCGTAGAGTTTAGTTTAGGGATGTTGCGGTCCATAAGTTTAAGGACATTATAGTCCATGGAGTTTAGTATAAGGATGATGCAGTCCATTGGGTTTAAAGATATCATAGTCCGTAGTTTTTAGTTTAGGGATGTTGCGGTCCAAGAGTTATTGGTTATTGAGACCTTCCACCTCTCTGAAGACATTGAAGAATTACAACGACATGTATCAGAGGTGTAGAGAGATGTACCCTTGAAACAATTTTGGTTGGAAAACCTGTAGTTGGGTTTAGGGTTAAGACCAGTTTCGAAATTTATGAGCACATGGGCTCGGTTGATCTGAATTAGGGACATTTGGTCAACTTGGACTCAGCCCACTCAGTTTTGAATAAAGTGTTAAACACTTGTTTGGGCTCGGTCATTTTTGTTCAACAATGCTGAGTATTTTTTTGATGCATACCTTTTTTTGTATTTTATTGAGTGTTAAACGCTCTTTATGGCGCTGGGCTCTATGGGCAAAGTGCTATGTGTTGGACAACGCTTACATGGGGAGGGGCACGTGGGGCGGTTGGCGCCAACCAATGAGTGCAGAGTACTCTTTATTTTACACGTGAGGGGCACGTGGAGCGCTCGGCGCTGGGCGCCAACCAATGAGTGCAGAGTGCTTCTTTTTAAATAGCGTCCGCGTGAGGAGCACATGGAGTGCTTGGCGCTGAGCGTCAGACTTTGAGTGATAAGCGCTTCTTCTTAAATAGCGCTCGCGTGAGGAGCACGTGGAGCGCTTGGCGCTGAGCGCCAGACTTTGAGTGCTAAGCGCTTCTTCTTAAATAGCGCCCACATGAGGGGCACTTGGAGCGCTTGGCGCTGAGCGCCAGATTTTGAGTGCTAAGCGCTTCTTAAATAGCGCCCACGTGAGGAGCATGTAGAGCGCTTGGTGCTGAGCACCAGACTTTGAGTGTTAAGCACTTCTTCTTAAATAGCGCCTGCGTGAGGAGCACGTGGAGCGCTTGGCGCTGAGCGCCAGACTTTGAGTGCTAAGCACTGAGTTTTGTGTTCTGTCCAATTCAATTCTCTGAGAATTGGATTCGCACTTGTGAAAGACTTTGTCTTATTGATCTGAGATATGGAAAATAACTAAGTTCTTCTGATGTAAGAGTTAAACTCTAAAGCACTGAGTTTTCTGTTCTGCTCAATTCGATTCTCTGAGAATTGGATTCTCACTTATGAAAGACTTTGTCTTATAGATCTGAGATTTGGAAAAAGAACTAAGTTCTTCTGATGTGAGAGTTAAACTCTTAAATATGGAGGAGATGATGTGATCTCACTTCTTGTTGTTTACCTTGAGAAGAAATTGCTCTCGTATTTGAAGTTTGAAGTTTATGGGGGTCCTCTGTACAAGACTTGAAGTCTTGGGTCCTTTATATAGGGGAGGCTGATTTGTTGATTCAGTTAATGAAATCTCTCATTGAGAGATTTCTTAATTGATGTGGGGAATTTATCCACCGTCGGATCTTTGATCCAAGGACTTCTGTTTTACAGAAGACATTTTTCTTATTTTTTAACAAGATTGGGAAAATATTTTCCCATACAGAACTTATTCTGTATCTTTATGATTTTTTAATCACCATTAGATCTTTGATCCAATAGTGCTCTGATTTACAGAGCACAATCTTTCTTGTTTAGAAGGATTTGAGGAGTATTTCCTTAATCAGAATTTAATTCTGTATCTTGGTGATTTTTTAATCACCATTGGATCTTTGATCAAATGGTGCTCTGACTTACAGAGCACAATCTTTCTTGTTTAGAAAGATTTGAGGAGTATTCTCTCAATCAGAATTTAATTCTGTATCTGATGATTTATTATCTCCGTTGGATCTTTGATCCAAGGGTGAAGAACTTTTAGTTCTGGCGCTGGCGCTCTCATGCTTTGTACGTGAGGCGCTGCCTCAGAGTTTTTAACTCTTGGCGCTGCCTCAGGATTTTTAACTCTGGGCGCTGGCACTCTCGTGCTTTGCATGTGAGGCGCTGCCTGAGTTCAAATTTTGAACAGAGCCTTTCTCTCTTATTGGGGAAACAAATGCCCCCCCACCATTGCGCTTATATGGATTACACATGGATGCAGCGGTGGCAGCTTTTCCGCCGTTGGATTTTCTTGGAAGTTGGATCGGCTTTCCCTGCCTATAAGTAGGGCCTTTGGCCCTTAAGATGACTGCTGGTCATCTTCCATTCTTCTTCTTTCTGAGAATTCAATTCTCTTTCCACAGCTTAGATCTCTGTCCAAGGAAACTCTTTTAGAGTTATAACACTGTCCAAATTTTTTTGGTAAGGATCATAATCGAACCCATTAAACAGAGCTTTACTCTTCTTTGATCACTGATCTTTTAAGATGTATTTTAGGGTTTCTTTAAGCTGTTAATTAGAACAGAGTTTTGCTCTTCTTAAATCATAGATCGAAAGAAATCTTTCTTAGGGTTTCCTAACCCGTTGATGAAGGACTCTTAGGGTTTCCAGGATTTTTACTTCAGATCTTTAAAGATCTTGTGGTTTTACAGAACATATCTCTTTAGAAATTTTTGGGGAATTTTATTCCCTTCTTAATTGACAGATGTAAATTCTGTCTGCAGAGCACTGCTCTCGAAAGAGTTCAACTCCTTGGCCCAATAATTCTTTCATTAAATGAGAATCCTCTTAGGATTTCCTCCTTAATGAGTGACTGTCTTATCAATGATGAGCCGTCACTTTGATTTTGTGGGTCCCCTTTAGTCACTTTCCACTGCATTGCAGTGTAGTACAAATTTAAAGTACTAAGTGTCAGAATTTGGATCGTAGCATTGACAGCTAACCCTCATTCCTTTTCGCGTAGGTACTATGTCTTTCGACACTTCTTTCCCATTTACTCGCCCCGAGAGAGCATATGCCGACGCGCCCGTGGATCGGAAAGTTTTTGCACTGATTGAAGATCACGACCCGAAGCAGAAGTCTCTTTATTTTTGGGGGTTGTGGTACAACCAAATTATCCGGGGTCGGCGCAGCTTCTCTTGTGCGACGCCTTCAGAGCCGATTTCATCCATTCACTACGCCGACTCACCCCAAGTGAATTACGCCGTGTAGGAGATTAACTGGATTACAGATGGACGCCTCCAACCCTCTATGGGCTCAATACCCGTGCAGCCGCCGATGGCTTTAGATATTTTGGGGCGGCGCATATGTCAAGACGAGTCGCGCCCTTGGAGACAGGCATACATGATAGGCTTAACTCCTCGCCATTCAGTTGGATACTTGCAGTGGGCTCGATACATCTTGTCAGCCAAAAAGTCGCTGCTGCTAAAGCTCGGGTTGTACCCTGCTATCTACGTGTCCCTTTTCCAGTACCCCGCGCCTCATATCTGGTGGGTCAAGGCTTTCTTGGAACAGTGGAATACCCCGACTCACACTTTTCTTTTATCGGATCGGGAGGTTTCGATTTCTTTGGAGGAATTTGCGGAAATTTATGGCCTACCCGTCATAGGGGAACACTACGAGGAAATACTTTCCCCTGACGAATACATCTTTGTCGGGTTACCTACAACGGCAGCAAAGTTTCGGGAGGCATCACCCATGCCAAGTTTAAATTTTTGCCATCCTAGATAACCCTAACCCTAGATTTTTAACTAGAGAATCAAACTAAATTTCAAAGTAAACAACTTTACTTTTAAGAGTTAGGGATTACAACCTTTGTAGTCCGTTCCTTCGCTTCATAAGCTCCGAGTTGAGGTCCCTTCGCCGTGATCATCAAGTTCCCGGGCTCTCGAGTGGCTCCATGAGGTGAATGATGTATCTTGCTTGAAGTCTTCGAAATCCAAGACGATCTACCTTGAGTAAACACAAACCCAAGCTCTTGCTTCACTAATGAGGTATTAGTGAAGCAAACACCCTAATCTAATTGGCTAGAATAGATGAGGATGATGAAGTAGGAATTTTGCTCTCTTTTGTTTTCTATTTCTCACATTCATTCATCACAAAAGAAAAATCAAGCAAGCTTTTCTAAGAGCAAGAAGAAGATGAAGTTGAAGTTGTGATGAAAAATGAATTATTGTTGAAGTTAGAAATGCAACTCATGCTTAACCCTTGTAGAGAATAAACCATAGGTTAGGATTAAAGTTAGGTTAACAAAATATCAAGGAAAATATCTAAAGAGTGGACTTTAGTCAACAAAGAAAAATATCTAACATAAATCCACAAAATAGAATTATCCAAAATAAAAAAGTAAACCCTAATCTTAACCCTAATCATGGTTTAAGTCTCATAACACTAGTTGCATGTGTAACCCTAACATGTTACAATATTATATATCACATATATAATATATAATGTAACAAAAGAAAATAATACAATTAACATATATCACATATATATCAATGTATTATCAAGTGAGAAAAAGAATCATTTAAGTGAGCTTATATTAGTTAATGTAATGTTATATATCACATATATAATTATACATTAAATTATTGAATCAACTCTTGATCCGATAATTCGGCTATATAACATATAACCGACTAATATAACATGTATCATCTTATCGAATCAACACTAGATCCGATATCCCAGCTATATCACCTATACCCGGCCGATATCACATATCGCGAGAACAGAATACGGTATCTCATATCGTATTAATCTCGGTCCCACACATATCACATATGTGCTCCTACTCCGTCTTGCCAGAGCTAGGAAACCTCTGTGTAGGACTCTAAAGAATCGTCAATATGCCGGCAGTAGGTGATGATCATATCAAACACCCAAAAGCTTCAAGCGGTCAGCTAAACATAACAGCCACCCAGATTTTTAGCGATCAGAAGATCAACAAGCAAGCCTGTACACACTCCTGTGAATCCAATCAGTAACACTACCGTACAGTCCGGTCTCTTCGTCTGATATGTCGCATATCCAGTCTAGGGGTGGTAAACGTCAGACCCAGTAACCGATGATTCGTGTCGATGTGAGGCTCATAACAGGTCGAGAAACTACTGATAACACTTACCAGTAGGTCTCCATAGCAGCCCTGGCCAGGGACTTCCAGTTATAACTAATCGAACACAGCGGAACATCAACTCCCAATACCGGGACAGACGAAACCCCGCCTATCGCTCATTGCCTCCATGTGATTCGGGACTGTACCCAAAAGCCACCGTTTTGCACGTTGTCATGAACGTGGTAAGGTGGAAATCAAAGCACAGTGGGAATCACACAAAACTCTATAACGATCTCGGGTCTACAGACTAACCTGTACCAGTGTCACCAGAGAACTGCTATCTGACGATAGGTATAATACCATCTAGGAGTTCTTGGCGAGTTCGTTCAGTATACCCAGTCTCCACTGAGCACCCGTATACCTTCTCTGATGTCAAACACCAATGGATATGGGATCATCCATTGCCCATCATATGGGTCGAGAAGCGTATACGCTAGTCTACTCTGGAGTATCGATACACTGTCTCGATACTCTCTCGACTAGGAACAGTTATAGGATGCACTGTTGGACTACCCTGGCCCCACTAGTATGATCTGCATCATAGTCCTAGTAGTCGAGTACATATTCTAAGGGCTTTATCAACATGTGAGAGTAAGACAGTAAACCAATACAAGTCAACATGTTAAGACAAAGTGAAACCAGATAACATACTATCATATCGAGCAAGAAAGTCCTCTCTATATATATCCAAGCATCCACTATAATATACATCATATGTATAACAATGACCTCTAGGGCATATATACAACTAACAATCTCCCACTTGCACTAAGGCCAGCTGTTGTAGTATCTCATACCCAACATCCCGAAGAGTCTCTCAAAGTGTATCTGGGGTATGGCCTTCGTGAGTGGATCCGCAGTGTTGCCCTTCGTGTCAACTCTCCTGACCTCGATCTCTCGGCAATCAACTATCTCCCGGATCAGGTGATACCACCTCAGAATATGCCTAGATCTCTGATGGGACCTGGGTTCCTTGGCCAAAGCCGCAGCTCCATTGTTATCACAATACAAAGGTATTGGATGCTCAATGGACGGAACCACACCAAGTTCAGTTATGAACTTCTTCATCCAGACAGCCTCTTCGGCAGCATCATTGGCAGCGATGTATTCAGCCTCCATCGTCGAGTCTGCCACGGTTTCCTGTTTAGAACTCTTCCAACAAATCGCCTCTCCATTGAGGGTGAAGACAAATCCCGAGTGCGACTTAGAGTCATCCTTATCACTTTGGAAGCTCGAATCGGTAAAGGACTCCAGCTGGAGTTCTCCGTTACCATACACCAAGAATATCTCCTTAGTCCTTCTCAAGTACTTGAGAATGTTCTTCACAGCTGTCCAGTGATTCTCTCATGGATCTGCTTGATACCTACTCACTACACTTAGTGAGTATGCTACATCGGGTCTGGTACATAGCATCGGGTACATGATAGAGCCTACTGCCGAAGCATAGGGTATCCCTTGAATGGGAGCTCTCTCCAAATCAGTCTTAGGAGATATCTTTTTGGAGAGAGTGAGTCCAGAGATCGTGGGTAAATACCCACGCTTGGATTCTTCCATACTAAACCTCTTTAGTATGGTGTCAATGTACCTGGATTGAGACAATCCCAGTATCCGTTTAGATATATCCCTATAGATCTTAATCCCCAAAATGCAGGAGGCATCACCTAGATCTTTCATTGAGAATCTATGTGATAAGAAGAGCTTGACCGAGTGCAGTATAGGAACATCATTTCCTATCAAAAGTATGTCATCTACGTACAATACGAGGAAGATAACCTTACTCTCTGCAACCTTCTTGTAGATACAAGGTTCATCTACGTTCTTGATGAAGTCAAACTCTTTGACTACCACATCAAAACAGATGTTCCAACTCCGTGATGCCTGCTTTAACCCGTAGATGGATTAAAGCAGCTTGCACACCTTTCCGTTGCTCCCACTGTCTATGAAGCCCTCTGGCTGAGTCATGTACACGCACTCCTATAAATCACCATTTAGAAAGACGGTCTTAACATCCATTTTCCAGATTTCGTAGTCATGGTATGTAGCAATGGCATGCAGGATTTAGATGGACTTAAGCATAGCCACTGGAGAAAATGTTTCATCATAATCCACACCTGGTCGTTGATGAAAACCTTTTGCAACAAGTCTAGCTTTGAAAGTCTCAACTTTTCCATTTACACCAAGTTTCTTCTTAAAGATCCATTTGCTCCCAATAGGTTTTACCCTTTCAGGAACAACTTCCAAAGTCCATACTTTGTTGGTGTACATGGATTCCATCTCAGATCGCATTGCATCCAGCCACTTCACAGAGTCACCACTCGTGATGGCCTGCTCGAAACTAGTCGGGTCATCATCTTTAATGATGCAATCCTCACTCCCACCATCGATGAGAAAACCGTAGTATCTCTTAGGTGGATAAGGAACCCTACTAGATCGGCGGAGAGACTGGGGTTCGTCGGGAACTATTGAATTCTCTGGTTCTACCAAATCTTTTGTTGTACTTTGTGTAGCTAGAACTTCTTCCAGTTCTACCTCATTGCCACTGATTTGTTTCATCAGAAAACCCTTTTCTAAGAAGGTGGCATGACGAGAAACAAACATTTTTTGTTCCTCGGAGTGGTAGAAGATATACCCTTGCGTGTTTTTGGGATATCCTACAAACTTGCGCATGACAGATCTTGCCTCGAGTTTTTCTGGATTATGCCTTTTGACATAGGCCGGACAACCCCATATCTTAACATAATTAAGAGATGGTCTCTTCCCCTTCCATATCTCATATGGAGTGGTAGACACTGATTTGGTAGGAACCATATTCAATAGATGTATGGCTTTCTCAAGCGCATACCCCCAAAAGGAAATAGGCAACTCAGCAGTACTCATCATAGAGCGCACCAAATCTAATAGGGTGCGATTCCTCCGCTCTGATACACCATTGTGCTGTGGTGTATAGGGAGGAGTAAGCAAAGAGAGAATCCCATTCTCTTTTAGATAGTTTAGAAACTCATTGCTCAAGTATTCTCCTCCTCGGTCAGATCGAAGGATCTTAATACTTTTACCCGTTTGGTTCTCGACTTCGTTCTTATATTCTCTGAATTTCTCAAAAGCTTCAGACTTGTGTTTCAACAGGAACACATGTCCGTATCTTGAGAGATCGTCAGTGAATGTAATGAAGTACGAAGAACCATCCCTGGCATGTGTAGACATGGGACCACATACATCACTATGTATCAGTCCCAAGAGTTCCGTAACTCTTTCTCCATGTCCACTAAACGGAGTTTTGGTCATTTTACCTTTGAGACGTGACTGGAAAGTGTCATAAGATGAAAATTCGAATGGATTCAAATATCCATCCTTATGTAACTTAGCTAGTCGTGTCGCATTGATATGACCTAGTCTACAATACCATAAGAAGGATTCGTTCATTTCTGAACTCTTCTTCTTGTGTGTGTTTTGTACATTAAGAACCATAGTTTGATTTAGAACGTATATGCCATTATTTAACGAGCCTGATCCAATCAACTTCTGATTCAGGAAGATGTTCATAACATTATCCTATACTACAAAATTATATCCTTCTTTACTCAATAAAGAAACTGATATAAGATTGCATATCAGGGTCGAAATGTAATAGCATTCGTTCAGAATCAATGTATTACCATTTGGTAATACAATGTGATATTCGCCAACTGCTTTGGCTGCAATATTTGCACCATTCCCTACTCTTATGGAATGATCACCCTCTCCCAATTCTCTATCTTTCCGTAGCCCATGTAACATATTGCATATGTGGGATCCCGATCCGGTATCTAATACCCAGGATGTAGAGTGAACTGAGAAATAGTTCTTGATAACAAACATATCTGAAGAAGATGCATCATCATGCTTGTTCTTCATTTGGGCGGCGTGGGTATCCGGATATTTCCCTATTTCCTGCTCAGTCTTATAACAATTATAAGAAAGAACTGGACCAATGTTCCCCTGCTCAATATAATAAGCGGGTTCGGTCAATACATCTATATTATTATCTTGATTAAGGCCTGACATGGTCGCTACCTGGAGAGAGAGAGAGAGAAGAAAACACTTTAGCGTATGTTTTTGCAAGATTAGATTGGTTATCATCTTATCTAATCAGGATGGCTCCCACTATTTTCATCAAATCTTCCTTCAAACCTTAAAAGGTAAGACTAGACGGGATTAATTACACCTTACAAGTTCGCCAATCTTTCAGCCAGGTCAGTGTTGGTACTTTGAGGGAGGTTCCCCGTGCTTTCGCACGGACCTAATTAAAATAAAGCTCATTTTCCCAGAGGCATAAACCCGTTAACATCTTTCTAGACACCTACTTGATCGGCTAATTGTCATGTGTAAAACTCTCCCAGGTGTAACTCTTACTCGCAGTGGGTATTAGGATCCAACTATCTTATAGAAGGTATGCAATCTTATTGCAAATTTCAACTCTTGAAATTCCCGATAATACTTTTGCCCCTAGCGTGCTATGACCTTGACAGAGGTCAACAAACCATAGTGCACTAGTCAAGTTCAACCCGTCATTCTTGATTGAATCAAACCCACCCGTACGACCCTTGACAGAGGTCAACAAGGTCATACGACTACCCTAATCCAACCTCATCTCATGTTTTACAGATAAGTACTAATCAGCTACCGCACACTACGCCTTGACAGGGGTTAACAAACACAGCACGAATACTAAATAATCTTTATCTGAAATGACGGAGGGCTATGCAGGTTTTTCAGAAAACCATGAGCGTAATGAACTTGATATCGTTGTAGAAATAAGTGATTTTGAAAAAGGAATGTTTTTGAGGATTTTACTAGTTTCGCTAAAGAAATCACTCCCGGTGAAAGGATCTCGGCTCTTTCCTTATCGAATAAGGTGCAGGATATTTCACAAATACCACTATGCAAAGCAAGAACTATAGAAACAATAAAAAACAAAACCGAGTGATTTGTAGTATCTGCTAGTTTTGCTAAAAAGATCACTCCCAGTGAAGGTATCTCGGCTCTTTCCTTATCGAATAAGGTGCTGGATATTCTACAAGGAATATCGCTGTGCAAAGCAAAATCTAGAGCTACCCTTTTTTATAAATTTGATTCTACAACATATTTTAGATTTCTTTTTCTTTCATTAATCTCATTAATGAATCCCATCATCTATGCTTCCTAAGCATCACAGAAGAAACGAAAATACAACGTACGCTTATGCCATCCGCATTCGCCACAATGTCCCGTTATGCACCGTTAGGTTACTTAACTAACGGCATACCGGGACGGGACTAGCGCAGGTGCAAAACATAAGCAATGTCTACTATATATTTCATATATACTAATAAAGCATTCGTTTCACGTATATAAAATGATCACATCACAGTATATCAGCAGCAGAAGAAACATATGAAATATTGGATAAACTAAGAGGTCCGTATTTTATTTTGAGCCTGTATAAAACACGAATTCCATGGTCGCGATGAATAGCCAAACCCATATCCCTAGACCCCTACGAGAGCGGCAAGTAACCCTCCCAATTCTAGGGTTAGGAGACCCGGTCTCGACTTCTCGAGATGGCCTCCTACTGGACCCTAGAACCCGGTTGCTTGTGCTCCCCTCCTTGGGTCTATCCTAATGCGGAAAAGTAAATAATATACAATGGTGACATCATCCTCAACCCGAAAGTGCCCCAATAAAAGAATATTACATACAATGAATTTTACATGAATGAAAATAAAAACCCTCATCACACATAAAACCCCCGGCTATTCAAAACACAACGATCCAATATAACATATCACAGCAACACATAACATCATATGTCATCAACGTAAGTAAATATGCGTATCCCAATTATCGTTGATGTATAGCAACAAAACTGGCGATACACCACATATTACACTTACGGTCGCAGAAAAGAAAGTGAAAAACTATAATATTTGGAATCCACAATCATCTTAGACATCGTAAACCCGAAATATCACATATTACGGATTTCATGCCTAACTATATGAATTCCACATATTGTATTACATTACAGAAAAAGCTAGATGATGTTAAACATTCCGATTGAATCAACAAAAACCCAAAATTTCTCAAAATGCTCAACACTTGAGCGTAGTTTAGAAGTATCCATCATATGCCACAGTAGCAATGAACCAGCCGTAGAAGGGTCAACCAATGCCTCATTTGTGGCACCGCTAAACTACCACAAACCCTAGGGTTTAGTTGTTGGGATACTTACAACGGCAGCAAGGTTTCGGGAGGCATCATGCATGCCAAATTTAAATTTTTTCCATTCTAGATAACCCAAACACAAGATCTTTAACTAAAGAATAAAACAAAATATCGAAGCAAACAACTTTACTTCTAAGAGTTAGGGATTACAACCTTTGTAGTCCATTCCTTCGCTTCATAAGCTCTGTGTTGAGGTCCTTTTGCTGCGATCATCATGAACTCGGACTCTAGAGAGGCTCTACGAGGTGAATGAGGCATCTTGCTTGAAGTCTTCCTTTTTGAAGATGATCTATCTTGAAGAGTCTCAAACCCAAACTCTCACTTCTCTAATGAAGTATTAGTGAAGTGAACACCCTAATCTAAGTGGCTAGAATAGATGAGGAAGATAAAGTAGGAATTTTGCTCTCTTTTGTTTTCAATTTCTCACTTTAAACCATCACAACACAAAAAGCTAGAAAGCTTTTTCCAAAGAGGAAGAAGAAGAAAGCTTTTGTGATGAATAATGAATTGTTATGTGGTTAGAATTACAACCATGGGTTAAGAATGAGATCCTTAACCCTTGTGGAGACTTAACCATTTGCTTTGATTAGAGTTAGGTCAACAAATATCTTAAGGAAGACAAAAATGGTGGACAAAGTCAAAGAAGCCTACAAGCTTCCATCAAAATATCAACCATGGATAATTCCACCATTATTTGTATTTTCTTAATAATAATTATAAACCCTAATCTAACCCTAGCATGGTTCAAGTCTCATAAACCCTAGTTGCAATTTTAACCTAGCATGTTACAATATTATATATGACATATATAATATATAATGTAACAAAAGAAAATAATACAATTAACATATATCGCATATACATCAATGTATTATCCAAGTGAGAAAAAGAATCAATAAAGCGAGCTTATATTAGTTAATGTAACGTAATATATCTCATATATAATTATACATTAAATTATCGAATCAACACTTGATCCGATAATCCGGCTATATTACATATAACCGACTAATATAAGAAGTACCATTTCATCGAATCAACACTTGATCCGATGACCCGGCTATATCACATATACCCGGCCAATATCACATATCGTGAGAATAGAATATGGTATCTCATATCGTATTAGTCTCCATTCCGCACATATCACATATGTGCTCTTACTCCGTTTTGCCTGGGCCAGGAAACCTCCGTGTAGGACTCTAAAGAATCGTCAATACGCCGGCAGTAGGTGATGATCATATCAAATACCCACAAGCTGCAAGCGGTCAGCTAAACGTAACAGCCACCAAGGTATTGATCGATCAGAAGATCAACAAGCAAGCCTGTACATTCTCCTGTGAATCCAATCAGTAACACTACCCGTACTGTCCGATCTCTTCGTCTGATATATCGCATATCAAGTCTACGGGTGGTAAACGTCAGACCCCAGTAACCGATAAGTCATGTCAATATGAGGCTCATAACAGGTCGAGAAACTACTGATAACTCTTACCAGTAGCACTCTATATCAGCCCTGGCCAGGAACTTCCAGTTATAGCCAATCGAACATAGCACAACATCAACTCCCCATACCGGGAGAGACGAAACCCCTCCTATCGTTCATTGCCTCCATGTGATTCGGGACTGTACCCAAAATCCACCATTTTGCACGCCCTCTTTGACGTAGTAAGGTGGAAATCAAAGCACGGTGGGAATCACACAAGACTCTATGACGATCTCGGGTCTACAGACTAACCTGTACTAGTGTCACCAGAGAACTGCTATCTGACGATAGGTATAAATCTATTTAGGAGTTCTCGGCGAGTCCGTTCAGTGTACCCAGTCTCCACTGAGCACCGTACACCATCTTTGATGTCAAACACCAATGGATATGGGATCATCCATCGCCCATCATATGGGTCAAGATGCATATACGCTAGTTTACTCTGGTGTATCGATGCCCTGTCTCGATACACCCTCGACTAGGAACAGTTATAGGATGTACTCATTGACTATCCTGGCCCCACTAGTATGATCTCATCATAGTCCTAATAGTCAAGTACATATCCCAAAGGGCTTTATCAACATGTGAGAGCAAGACAGTAAACCAATACAAGTAAATATGTTAAGACAAAGTGCAACCAGATAGAATACTATCATATCGAGCAAGAAAGTCCTCTCTATATATATCCAAGCCTCCACTATAATATACATCATATGTACAATAATGGTCTCTAGGGCATATACATAACTAACAATCTCCCACTTGCACTAAGGCCAGCTGTTGTAGTATCTCATACCCAACATCCCGAAGAGTCTCTCAAATTGTATCTGGGGTATGGACTTCATGAGTGGATCCGCAGTGTTGTCCTTCGTGTCAACTCTCCTGACCTCGATCTCGCGGCGATCAACTATCTCCCGGATCAGGTGATACCGCCTCAGAATATGTCTGATGGGACTTGGGTTCCTTGGCCAAAGCCACAGCTCCATTATTATCACAATACAAAAGTATTGGATGCTCAATGGATGGAACCACACCAAGTTCAGTGATGAACTTCTTTATCCAGACAGCCTCTTTGGCAGTATCGTTGGCAGCGATGTATTCAATCTCCATCATCGAGTCTACAATGGTTTCCTGTTTGGAACTCTTCCAATACACCGCCCCTCCATTGAGGATAAAGACAAATCCCGAGTACGACTTAGAGTCGTCCTTATCACTCTTGAAGCTCGAATCGGTAAAGTACTCTACTTAGAGTTCTCCATTACCATACACCAAGAACATCTCCTTAGCCCTTCTCAAGTACTTGAGAATGTTCTTCACAGCTGTCCAGTGACTCTCTCTAGGATCTTCTTGATACCTACTCACTACACTTAGTGAGTATGCTACATCGGGTCTGGTACATAGCATTGCGTACATGATAGAGCCTACTGCCGAAGCATAGGGTATCTCTTGCATGCGAGCTCTCTCCAAATCAGTCTTTGGAGACATCTCTTTGGAGAGAGTGAGTCCAGAGATCGTGGGTAAATAGCCACGCTTGGATTCTTCCATACTAAACCTCTTTAGTATGGTGTCAATGTACTTGAATTGGGACAATCCTAGTATCCGTTTAGATCTATCTCTATAGATCTTAATCTCCAAAATGCAGGAGGCATCACCTAGGTCTTTCATTGAGAATCTTTGTGTTAAGAAGAGCTTGACCGAGTGCAGCATAGGAACATCATTTCCTATCAAGAGTATGTCATCCACTTACAATACGAGGAAGACAACCTTACTCTCTGCAACCTTCTTGTAGATACAAGGTTCATCTACGTTCTTGATGAAGTCAAACTCTTTGACTACCACATCAAAACAGATATTCCAACTCCGCGATGCTTTCTTTAACCCGTAGATGGATTTAAGCAGCTTGCAGACCTTTCCACTGCTCCCACTATCTACGAAGCCCTCTGGCCGAGTCATGTACACGCACTCCTCTAAATCACCATTTAGAAAGACGGTCTTAACATCCATCTGCCAGATTTCGTAGTCATGGTATGCAGCAATGGCAAGTAGGATCCAGATGGACTTAAGCATAACTACTGGAGAAAAAGTTTCGTCATAATCCACACATGGTCGTTGACGAAAACCCTTTGCAACAAGTCTAGCTTTGTAAGTCTCCACTTTTCCATCTACACCAAGTTTCTTCTTAAAGATCCATTTGCTTCCAATGGGTTTAACCCCTTCAGGAGCAACTTCCAAAGTCTATACTTTGTTGGTGTACATGGATTCCATCTCAGATCGCATTGCATCCAGCCATTTCACAGAGTCCCCACTCGTGATGGCCTGCTCGAAGCTAGTCGGGTCATCATCTTCCATGATGCAATCCTCGCTCCCACCGTCTATGAGAAAACCGTAGTATCTCTCAGGTGGATGAGGAACCCTACTAGATCGGCGTAGTGGCAGAGGTTCGTCGGGAACTACTGAATCCTCTGGTTCCAATAAATCATCAGTTGTAGTTTGTGGTGTTGGAACTTCTTCCAGCTCTACCTCTTCGCCACTAATTTCTTTTACAAGAAATTCCTTTTCTAAAAAGGTGGCATATTGAGAAAAAAACACCTTTTGTTCCTCACCGTGGTAGAAGATATATGCATAGGAATCTTTTGGATATCCCACAAACTTACATAGACCTGATCTTGCCTTGAGTTTGTCCGGATTTTGCTTTTTAACATAGGCCGGACAACCCCATATCTTAACTCGTTTAAGAGATGGTCTCTTTCCATTCCATATCTCATATGGGGTGGTATGCACCGATTTGGTTGGAACTCTATTTAATAGGTATGCGGCCGTCTCCAGCGCATAACCCCAAAAGGAAATAGGTAACTCAGCGGTGGTCATCATAGAGCGCACCATATCCAATAGGGTGCGATTCCTCCGCTCCGATACACTGTTGTGCTGTGGTGTATAGGGAGGAGTAAGCTGAAAGAGAATCCCATTCTCTTTTAGATAGTCCCGGAACTCATTGCTCAAGTATTCTCCTCCTCGATCTGATCGAAGGATTTTAATACTTTTTCCCGTTTGGTTCTCTACTTCGTTCTTATATTCTTTAAATTTCTCAAAAGCTTCAGACTTGTGTTTCATTAGGAACACATGTCCGTATCTTGAGAGATCGTCAGTGAATGTAATGAAGTATGAGGCACCATTCCTGGCATGTGTAGACATGGGACCGCATACATCACTATGTATCAGTCCCAAGAGTTCCGTAACTCTTTCTTTGTGTCTACTAAATGGAGTTTTGGTCATCTTGCCTTTGAGACATGACTGGCAAGTGTCATAAGATGAAAATTCGAATGGATTCAAATATCCATTCTTATGTAATATAGCCAGTCGTGTTGCTTTGATGTGACCTAGTCTACAATGCCACAAGTAGGATTCGTTCATTTCTGAACTCTTCCTCTTGTGTGCGTTTTGTATATTAAGAACTGTAGTTTGATTTAGAACGTATATGCCATTATTTAACGAGCCTGATCCAATCAACTTTTGATCTAGGAAGATATTCATAACATAATCCTGTACTACAAAACTACATCCCACTTTACTTAATAAAGAAACTGATATAAGATTACAGATCAGGGTCGGAATGTAATAGTATTCGTTCAGAATCAATGTATTACCATTTGGTAATACAAGGTGATATTCGCCAACTGCTTTGGCTGCAATATCTACACCATTCCCTACTCTTACGGAATGATCACCCTTTCCCTGTTCTTTACCTTTACGTAGCCCATGTAATATATTACATATATGGGATCCTGATCCGGTATCTAATACCCAGGACGTAGAGTGAACTGAGAAACAGTTCTCGATAACTAACACACTTGAAGAAGATGTATCAACATGCTTATTCTTCGTTTTGGCGGCGTGAGAATCCGGATATTCTCCTATTCCCTGCTCGGACTTATAACAATAATAAGTGGGTGCGGGACCAATGTTCCCCTGCTCAGTATAATAAGCGGGTTCAGTCAATACATCCATATTATTATCTTGATTAAGGCCTGACATGGTCGCTACCTGAAGAGAGAGAGAAGAAAAACACTTTAGCGTATGCTCTTGCAAGATTAGATTGGTTATTATCGTATCTAATCAGGATGACTCCCACTGCTTTTTATCAAATCTTCCTTAAAACCCTAAAAGGTAAGATTAGCCGGGATTAATTACACGTTACCAGTTTGCCAATCTTTCAGCCAGGCCAGTGTTGGTATTTTGAGAGAGGTTCCCCATGCTTTCGCACGGACCTAATTAGAATAAATCTCGTTTTTCCAGAGGCATAACCCCGTTAACATCTTTCTAGTCACCTACTTGTTCTGTGTAAAACTCTCCCACGAGTAATTCTTACTCGCAGTGGGTATCGGGATCCAACTATCTCATAGAAGGTATGCAATCTCATTGCAAATTTCAACATTTGAAATTCCTGATAATACTTTTACCCCTAGTGACTTATGACCTTAACTATGGTCAACAAATCATAAGCACTAGTCAAGTTCTACCCGTCATTTCTTGATTAACTAGACCCACCCACATGACCATTAACTATGGTCAACAAAGTCATATGACTGTTATAATTAATCACATCATATGTTATATACGAAGACATCACTTAGCTACCGTACACAGCCCCTTAACTATGGTCAACAAACGCAGCACGAATACTAAGTACTCTATTTCCTAAAATGACGGAGGGTTACGACAGATTTTTCAGAAAACCTTTTGCGTAATGAACTTGATATCGTTGTAGAAACAAGTGTTTTTGAAAAGAAGTGTTTTTGAGGCTTTTCTAGTTTCGCTAAAGAGGTCACTCCCGGTGAAGGGATCTCGGCTCTTTCCTCATCGAATAAGGTGCAGGATATTTCATAAATACCGCTGTGCAAAGCAAGAACTATAGAAGCAATCAAAAACTAAACCATGAGTTTGTAGCATCTGCTAGTTTCGCTAAAGAGGTCACTCCCGGTGAAGGGATCTTGGCTCTTTCTTTATCGAATAAGGTGCTGGATATTCTACAAGGAATACCGCTATGCAAAGCAAAACTAGAGCTACCCTTTTTATAAATTTGATTCTACAACATCTTTTAGGTTTCTTTTCTTTTCATTAATCACATTAATGAATCCCATCATTTATGCTTCCTAAGTATCACAGAAGAAACGAAAGCAGTAATATTTATATATCATCATATATATATAGTATAAGCATTCATCTCAGGCAGTAATATGATCTCATCACAGAACATTGCAGTAGAAGAAACATATGAAATATTGGATATATTAGGAGGTCCGTGTTTTATTTTGAGCCTGTATAAAACACGGATTCCACGGTCGCGATGAATAGCCAAACCCACATCCCTAGACCCCTATAAGAGCGGTAAGCACCCCTACCAATTATAGGGTTAGGAGACCCGGTCTCGACTCCTCGAGATGGCCTCCCACTGGACCCTAAAACCCGGCTGCTTGTGCTCTCCGCCTTGGGTCTATTCTAATGCGGAAAAGTAAATAATATACAATGGTGACATCATCTTCAACCTGGAAGTGCCCCAATAAAAGAATATTACATACAATGAATTTTACATGAATGAAAATAAAAACCCTCATCTCACATAAAACCCTTGGCTATTCAGAACACGATGATCCAATATAACATATCACAGCAACACATAATATCACATGTCATCAACACAAGTAAATATACCTATCACAATTGTCGTTGACATATAGCAACGAAAATGGCGATATACCACATATTACACTTACGGTCGCAGAAAAAAAAGTGTAAAACTACACCATTTGGAATCCACAATTACCTTAGATATCGTAAACCCGAAATATCACATATTACGGATTTCATGCCTAACTATATGAATTCCACATATTGTATCACATTACAGAAAAAGCTAGACGATGTTAAACATTCCGATCGAATCAACAAACACCCAGAGTTTCCCAAATTCTCAACACTTGAGCGTAGTTTAGAAGTATCCATCACATGCCACAGTAGTAGTGAACCAGCCGTAGAAGGGTTAACCAACGCCTCACTTATGGCACCGCTAAACCACCACAAAGCCTAGGCTCAGTGATGGTTTTGACGGTCACAAAATCGAGTTAAGGTTTTGTTCTTCTAGAGGGTTCACCGCATCATTTGCAAGATTTTTGAATGTTCTATAACTTTGAAAAGATCCAACTCTTGAAAAATTTCAGCAAGGGAAAAAGTCGGTATTTGATATCCAGTCGAACCTTTTAATAACGTCTAAAAAACTGAAACAGAAACTAGAATTTCGAATACGAAACACTCCGAATTTATAATGTAGTAAATTGACATCACATGTAATTTTAGCAAAAATAAACAACACCACAAGTACCAAACCCCAGAACCTGGAGCACACCACAAAACCTAAACCCTAACTCCCTTCTTTAACCGGCGTCGCCGGATTTCAAGACTTGGTCGCCGGCCAAATTCCGAGCAGGGGGGTGGGTTTTGTGCTGTGTTCATAATGTATCTCATACACCATTCTGCAACTGTTAAAATAAATTTTTTTAACACCTGAAAAATTTCGAGAGAAACTAGGGTTTTTCGTCGGGTGTTTCGGAGTTGTTTCGGTTTCGTAATCCTAGACTTATCCGTTTAATTCTCTAGCTAGGATCTGATACCACTATTGGGATACTTACAACGGCAGCAAGGTTTCGGGAGGTATCACACATGCGAAGTTTAAATTTTTGCCATTCTAGATAACCGAAACACAAGATCTTTAACTAGAGAATCAAAAAAAACATCGAAGCAAACAACTTTACTTCTAAGAGTTGGGGATTGCAAGCTTTGTAGTCCGTTCCTTCGCTTCATAAGCTCCGTGTTGATGTCCCTTCGCTGTGATCATCATGAACCCGGACTCTAGAGAGGCTCCACGAGGTGAATGAGGTATCTTTCTTGAAGTCTTCCTTTTCGAAGATGATATACCTTGAAGAATCTCAAACCCAAGCTCTCACTTCTTTAATGAAGTATTAGTGAAGTGAACACCCTAATCTAAGTGGATAGAATAGATGAGAATGATGAAGTAGGAATTTTGCTCTCTTTTGTTTTCAATTTCTCACTTTAAATCATCACAACACAAAAAGCTAGAAAGCTTTTTCCAAAGAGGAAGAAGAAGAAAGCTTTTGTGATGCATAATGAATTTTTATGTGGTTAGAATTGCAACCATGGGTTAATAATCAGATCCTTAACCCTTGTAGAGACTTAACCATTTGCTATGTTAGAGTTAGGTCAACAAATATCTTAAGGAGGACAAAAATGGTGGACAAAGTCAAAGAAGCCTACAAGCTTCCATCAAAATATCAACCATGGATAATTCCACCATTATTTGTATTTCCTTAATAATAATTATAAACCCTAATCTAACCCTAGCATGGTTCAAGTCTCATAAACCCTAGTTTCAATTTTAACCTAGCATGTTACAATATTATATATCACATATATAATATATAATGTAACAAAAGAAAATAATACAATTAACATATATCGCATATACATCAATGTATTATCCAAGTGAGAAAAAGAATCAATAAAGCGAGCTTATATTAGTTAATGTAACGTAATATATCTCATATAAAATTATACATTCAATTATCGAATCAACACTTGATCCGATAACCCGGCTATATTACATATAACCGACTAATATAAGAAGTACCATTTCATCGAATCAACACTTGATCCGATGACCCGGCTTTATCACATATACCCGGCCGATATCACATATCGCGAGAATAGAATACGGTATCTCATATCGTATTAGTCTCGGTCCCGCACATATCACATATGTGCTCCTACTCCGTTTTGCCTGAGCCAGGAAACCTCTGTGTAGGACTCTAAAGAATCGTCAATACGCCGGCAATAGGTAATGATCATATCAAACACCCACAAGCTGTAAGCGGTTAGCTAAACGTAACAGCCACCCAGGTATTGAGCGATCAGAAGATCAACAAGAAAGCATGTACATTCTCCTGTGAATCCAATCAGTAACACTACCCGTACATTCCGATCTCTTCGTCTGATATGTAGCATATCAAGTGTAGGGGTGGTAAACGTCAGACCCCAGTAACTGATAAGTCATGTCGATATGAGGCTCATAACAGGTTGAGAAAATATTGATAACTCTTACCAATAGCACTCCATATCAGCCCTGGCCAGGGACTTCCAGTTATAGCCAATCGAACACAGTACAACGTCAACTCCCCATACCGGGAGAGACGAAACCCTTCCTATCGTTCATTGCCTCCATGTGATTCGGGACTGTATCCAAAAGCCACCGTTTTGCACGCCCTCTTGGACGTGGTAAGGTGGAAATCAAAGCACAGTGGGAATCATATAAGACTCTATGACAATCTCGGGTGTACAGACTAATCTGTACTAATGTCACCAGAGAACTGCTATCTGACGATATGTATATGTAACGTTTTAGAAATAGTTTTGAGAATTTTTCCGTTTTAGGGTAAAATAGTCGGTGTTTTTCCGTTTTAACCCGATTGTGATCAAACTTCTGTATAAACTTGTCGGCACCTAGTTTAGCTAGAATAAAGCTAGTTCGCGGGCTTTGGGGGTCAATTGGAAGTTTTGCTTCACATAGAATTTTTCCCTAATTAAAATATTATTTTAATGCTTTATTTATGCACTTTATTTGTGGTAATTACTTTTTGGTTTGGGTTAATTACTACTAATGTGGTTTTATACTAGTTAATCACTAGATTATGTTTTTAACCTTCTCACCAAAAATATCTAGATATTTGTGGTTTTATTGAATTTTTTAAAGAAAAGAAAAGAAAAGAAAATGTGGCATTTGCATTTATTAGCTTTAATTAGTGTTTTTTGCTAGAAAATTCCACACACTTCACCAAAATTCCCCCCATTCTTCCCATGGCCGGCCACTTCATCCCCTTGCTACCCTTCATTTTCCTTCACCCTATTTTCATTTTTCCAAGTCCAATAAATCATCAAAAATCCAAATAAATTCATACAAACTCAAATATAATCTTTTCCCTTCATTCTTGAACTCAAAACTAGCTTGGATCATCATTCCAGTAAGGATTTTGGAGGCTAACTTTGGATTTTTAGTTGATTGATTTTGATCTTTTGTGAGGTATAAAACCCTAACCCTAATCCTTAATTGTTATGTTTAAATCATGAGCTAGCTATTTAATTGTTTAATTATAGCTTTAATTTCATGTTTAATTCATTCATGTTAATGTTATTGAAGTTCAAGTTAGGTTTTATCTTGATGAAATGGTTAATTGTTAATTGAAGTTTATGAAAACTAAACCAAGTTGCTAATTTCTTAAATGATATTTTCCTTATTGGTTAATTAAGCTAATTAATAAACTAAACTTTTACTAATCTTAATTAGTGAGATTTAAAATTATAGTAAAGGTTTAAATGGTTTAACCTTGCTATTTAGTGATGTTTGTAAATTCTAGTTTTGGTAAAAAGTTGTAGTTTTGTGCTAAAATGATATATATTGCTTACTAGGTTTTGGTAAATTTTAGGCGTGGGTTTCTTTTGACGTTGTGACGTTAATTATATTGATTCCACGCTATATCTTGTATTTTGAATGCACGATCGGTACGATCAGGGTCTAGGCTTGGTAGTTGTGTCGCTTTGTTCCTAGCTAGGGTCGTGTCGATGTCGTTCGTGTTTTTGTGTAGCTTTTTCTCTTGAGTTGGTTTCGTAGTGTCGCTACGCACGTTAGCCACTTGACGAACACTTGAGAGTATGTTTGAAGTTGGTGCGTCGGTCAAACGTAGTTGGTACGCGTTATTGGTCGATTGCTAATATATACTTGTTATATTGTTATATGCTTTCAGGATCGCAGGCGGGGACTTCGGGCGCTGCGAACAGGGGAAAGCGAGTAGTTGGATTTACTTAGTTAGGAACGTTGGTGAGTAGATTTAACATCTACAGGGGAATCGCCGGCATGGCGTTATGCGTCTGGGCTAGAGATGATATGAATTGTTGCATATTCTATTTCATATATAGAGTTGCGCATACACCTTATTGTTTAGTTATTTGTTATGCTTGGACTTATACCCTTAGGACACTGCACTATTATTGACAGCTCATGTTGCACGAGCACTGATTGTATGCCACACACACCGTCAATAATTGCCATGACACGCACAACACACATACCTATATGATATTGTTTGGTTAGGGACATTGAGACATTGATTCATATTTCTTTATGCATATGACATATAGCATACCTGTATACCTACATGCTTACACATATGCCTTGACATGCTTACATGCTAGTTACCATTAGTGATAGGTATATTTCACACATAATGACATAGCTACATGTATACCTTTCATACATACTTCACTTATACCTGGAGGGTATATTACATCATTATTGATAGGTAGATACATATACCTTGCCATACCTTCATGTTTACACACATATGTGGTTATAGCTACATGTTTACCTTTATTTGATGTTATATAGACTTGGAGAAATTAGGAACCACATATATATATATTTTAACTTGTTGCAGTTAAATAGCGGCTTTTCCTTTATATGCTCACATTACAGTTTTATATTGCATATATTATATTCATGGATTTTCGCATTGAGATATGGATTTTTCATGCTGTTTTCTTGATTTGAGGACCGTGGTAGTTTCATGAAATTATGTATTATTTGAAAAACCCGGTTTCTCTTGATATGATATTTCAGCATCCATCATGAGATTTATCAGTTCTGATATATATATATACCCCACGCGAGGAAAGGAGGGAGCCGTGTGCGGGTACATGGTGGGGCCCGGAGGTACCCGGGGCAAGAATTTCGTGGAGCTAGACGATGAGTTAGTGGGGGAACCATACCTTCCCGTGACAGTACCTTTGACTCGACGGGTATCGTGGGGATACAGGCCGGGGTCATGTACGTATGGATATATCGAAAGACGAGGGTCGAAGCTGGGCACTCGATTTTTCGGAATAGCGTATGCTACGTACCTATCAGGGGCCAGTCGTGGTGACAGCACCTGATAGATCAGTATTTTTGTGTCGATGCTTGACACATTGGTTTCATGATATTTTTACTCCTAAGTATATAACAGTGGAATAAGACGCTGTTATATATATATATATATATATATATATATATATATATATAGTAGTGGAATGGGATGCTAATATATATGTATACATATCAATTTATATACATCATCATAATTATTCATGCAAACATACTTAGGATATTTGAGATTCACTTGATATTGGAGTTAGGATATTTGAGATTTACTTGATATTGGATACAGGATATGTTAGTTGTATGTATGCCCTAGAGGCCAGTATTGTACAGATGATGTATATTATATTGGATGCTTGGACATATATAGAGATGACTTTCTTGCTCGATATGATAGTATGCTATCTGGTTGCTCTTTATCTTAACATGTACACTAATCTCTTTGAACTGTCTTATAGTTACATGTTGGTAAAGCCCTTAGGATGTGTACTTGACTACCTGGACTATGATGCGGATCATACTAGTGGGGACATGGTAGTCCATAGGTACATCCTTCAAGGTCCCTAGTCGTGGGTGTATCGAGACGGAGCATCGATATACCAGTGTAGACTAGCGTATACGCTTCTCGACCCATGAGATGGGCGATGGATGATCCCATATCCATTGGTGTTTGACATCAGAGATGGTATACGGGTGCTCAGTGGAGACTGGGTACACTGGACGGACTCGCCGAGAACTCCCAGATGGTATTATACCTCACGTCAGATGGCAGTTCTCAGGTGACACTTGTGCAGGTTAGTCTGTAGACCCGAGATCGTCATAGAGTCTTGTGTGATTCCCACTGTGCTTTGATCTCCACCTTACCACGTCCATGAGGGCGTGCAAAACGGTGGTCTTTGGGTACAGTCCCGAGTCACATGGAGGCAATGAGCGATAGGAGGGGTTTCGTCTCTCCTGGTATTGGGGGTTGATGTTGCGCTGTGCTCGATTGGCCGTAACAGGGAAGTCCCTGGCCAGGGCTGATCAGAGATCTGCTGGTAAGTGTTACTAGTAATTTCTCGACCCGTTATGAGTCTCACATCGGTACGACTTATCGATTACTGGGGTCTGACGTTTACCACCCCTAGACTTGATATGCGACATATCAGACGAACAGACCGGACTGTACGGTAAGTGTTACCGGTTGGATTCACAGGAGTGTGAGCGGGCTGGCTCGTCGATCTTCTGATCGCTCAATACTCGGATGGCCGTTACGTTTAGCAGACCGCTTGCGGCTTGTGAGTGCTTGATATGATCATCATCTGCTGCCGGCGTATTGACGAGTCTTTAGAGTCCTACACAGAGGTTTCCTGGCTCAAGCGAAACGAAATAGGAGCGCATATGAGATATGTGCGGGACCGAGAATGATGCATGTATGTGATACCGCATTTCATTCTCGCGATGAATGTTTCGATTGGTTGTATGTGATGTAACCTAGTTATCGAATCGAAGATCGATTCGATAAGTCGATACATTGGATACTAGTCGGTTATGTGCGACATGACCGGATTATTGAATCAAGTGTTGATTTAATGATTTAATGTATAATTATATATTTGATATATTACTTTGCATTAACTGGTATTGGTTCACTTTAAAAGGATTTTCTCACTTGAAGTGCACATTGTATATGTGATATATTTTGTGTGCACTTGATTGTATCATGTTTGATGATACATAGTTACTTGGCTTTGTGCAAAGAATTAAACCATGGTTATGATAATGGTTAGGGTTTTGAGTTATTCACCTTTTTATTTATCCATTCTTTTAAGAGAAATAGATAAAAGAAAAACAAAATGGTTTCTTTCTTTCATGAAGCTTGTTGAAGCTTCATGAAGCTTTGACCAAAGTGACCATTTTGTCTTCATCCTTAAACCCTAACCATTCCTACTAACCATGGTCTATTCTCTACACCTAACCAAGGTTAGAACATGATAAGTATTCATTTTATTATTCTTTTTAAGAACAACTTATCATATTCTATCTCCTTCTTCTTCTTGATCTTCATGAAGAAAACCTTGCTTCCATCAATGGCACCTTGAGAAAAAGAGTGAGAAATCCAATTCTAAAGTGAACCCACCTCCTATTTCTTCACCCTCTACCTCTTGCCAAGTAGTATAGGGTGTTTTCTTCACAAGTTTCACAACTTGGTGAAGTTGGAGCTTGATCTTGTGTAACCTCGACGTAGATCATCTTCGGCACGAACCCGACGACCTTGCCCGCTCATTTCTCCGATGAAGCCGATGGTAGAGTCCGAGATCCGACTAGGATAGCGAGAGGACGTCTACGTGGAGCTAAGAAAGTGGAGAACCGGATCTACAAAGGTTGTAGCTTCTCACTTTTAGTTAAGATGTTAACTAGCTTAATGTTTCGCCTAAAATTCTAGTTAACGATCCGTATTAGAGTTTCTCGGCACTTGTAAAATTTCAAATTGGCATGGTTGATGCCTTGTGAGACCTCTTGAGAGTGCCTAGGAACCCTACACTGGTATCAGAGCCTAGCTAGAGCCTTAGGCGATGTTTTGACGATGTTTGAAACCCGATCGATACCGAAACCCTAAAACCAAATCGCTCTCTGGACTTTTTCTAAAAACTGGGTTTTTTCCAGATTAAAAATGCTTAAAAAATTCAGCAGGGAATTATAAGAATTACGGTGCAAAATTTCACCTTTGATACCTCTAAACTGCGGCGGAACCGCGGCAGAAGCCTAGCTTCTGCGGCGGTTCCGCGGGTTTATGGTGACGTCACCCCTCCATTTCTGCACAGTAATTCCTCTTTCACAGTGCTGAGTTTTATGGGAATTTTTAATATTTATTCAAGAGTTGAATTTTCTGGGGTGTTTTGGGAGTTCGCAGATTCGATCGGATTATCAGATTTTGTCGATGTGGCTTTCCGGATATTTTGGAATATGTTAAAAAGTTCGACCGGATGTAAATACCCAATCTTTTCCCTGCCGGAAAATATCCAAGTGTTGGATTTTTCTGTGGTTTAAGGACGTTCTGAGTAGTGCAAGTAACGCGATGGTCCCTCTAGAAGACAACAAACCTTAACTCGATTATGTGACCGTCTTGAACTGCCTTTTGAACCTTCGGGTTTGGGGCAGTACGGCGTGCCACATGTGAGGCGTTGGCTTGACCCTTCTACGGCTGGACCGTTGGTACTGAGGCATGAAATGAATGTTTTAAAACCTATTTCATGTGTTGAACGGTTTCGGGAAAACTTGGGTGTTCGAATGTTCGATCGGAAAGTTTAATATTTTCTGTTTATCCGGAATGGGATACAATAATTGGAATTCACAAACAGTTATGAGATAACTGAATGAATGTTATAAATCTAGCGGTTTAGTTTCAGTTAATATTGAAAAGAGTTTTCGGTAATGAGACTAAAATGCGGGGTTTATAATTGTTAGGCATGTGATGTCTAAGTATTTCATTTGATTAGGCATGCGATGTCTAAAGAGGTTGCGGATTCCAACTGTTGTAGTTTTACACTTACTTTTCTGTGACCGTAAGTGTAATATGTGATATCGCCGGTTTCGTTGCTATATGTCAACGACAATTGGGATGCGCATATTTACTTACGTTGATGACATGTGATGTTATGTGTTGCTGGATATGTTATATTGGATTGTCGTGTTTGAATAGCCGGGGTTTTTTATGTGAGATGAGTGTTTTCATTTTCATTCATGTAAAAACTTGTATGTAATATTCTTTTAATTTGGGGCACTTCCAGGTTGCGGAAGCTGTCACCTTTTGTATATTATTTACTTTTCCGCATTAGGATAGACCCAAGGAAGGGAGCACAAGTAACCGGGTTCTAGGGTCCAGTGGGAGACCATCTCGAGGAGTCGAGTCCGGGTCTCCTAACCCTAGAATTGGTAGGGTTGCTTGCCGCTCTCGTAGGGGTCTAGGGGTGTGGGATTGGCTATTCATCACGACCGTGGAATCCGTGTTTTATACTGGCTCGTATTGAAAACACGGACGTCCTAGTATATCCAATGTTTCATATGTTTCTTCTGCTGCGATATCTGTGATGTGATCATGTGATGTTTTGTGATAGATACAGTATATAGTATATATGATATATTATATAGACGTTACTTATGTTTTGCACCCGCACTAGCCCTGCCCTGCTCTGTCGTTAGTTACCTAACCTAACGGTGCACGAGGGGACATCGAGGCGAATGCGGATGGCATAAGTGTACGTTGTATTTATCTGTGATGTTTAGGTGACTTAAATGATGGGACTTCATTAATGTGATTAATGAAAGAAAAGAAACCTAAGATGTTGTAGAATCAAATTTTTAAACAAAACAGGTAGCTACAGTTCTTGCTTTGCACAGCGGTATATATGATATACCCTGCACCTTATTCGATGAGGAAATGACCGAGATCCCTTCACCGGGAGTGACTCCTTTAGCAATAACTGGCAGATGCTACACACTCGGTTTGACTTTTGATTGCTTCTATAGTTTCTGCTTTGCACAGTGATATATATGATATATCCCGCACCTCATTCGACGAGGAAAGGGCCGACGATCCCTTCACCGGGAGTGACCCCTTTAGCAAAACTAGAAAAGCCTCAAAATCACTCCATTTCAAAACTTCATTTTGATTCTACAACGATATCAAGTTCATTACGCTTATGGTTTTCAGAAAAACCTGCGTAGCCCTCCGTCATTTCAGATAAGTACTACTTAGTATTCATGCTGCGGTAGTTTGGCCTCCGTCAAGGCGTAGTGTATGGTAGCTAACTAGTGCTTATCTGCCAGCATATGATGCGATTGGATTAGGGTATTCGTACGGCGTAGTTTGGCCTCCGTCAAGGGTCGTACAGGTGGGTTTAATTCGATCAAGAAATGACGGGTTGAACTTGACTAGCGCCCTGTGGGTAGTTTGGCCTCCGTCAAGGTCACAGGACGCTAGGGGCAAAAGTATTATCGGGAATTTCAAGTGTTGAAATTTGCAATGAGATTGCATACCTTCTATGAGATAGTTGGATCCCGATACCCACTGCGAGTAAGAGTTACTCCTGGGAGAGTTTTACACATTGCAACTAGCTGATCAAGTAGGTGTCTAGAAAGGTGTCAAAGGGGTTACGCCTCTGGGAAAACGAGGTTTACATTAATTAGGTTCGTGCGAAAGCACGGGGGACCTCCCTCAAAGTACCGACACTAGCCTGGCTGAAAGATTGGCGAACTTGTAGTGTGTAATTAATCCCGGCTAGTCTTTCCTTTTAGGGTTTGAAGGAAGATTTGATAAAAACCAGTGGGAGCCATCCTGATTAGATAAGATAATAACCAATCTGATCTTGCACGAGCTTACGCTAAAGTGTTTTCTTCTCTCTCTCTCCAGGTAGCGACCATGTCATGCCCTAATCAAGATAATAATATGGATGTATTGACCGAACCCGCATGTTATACTGTGCAGGGGAACGTTGAACCCGTTCTATCTTATAAGTGTTATAAGAATGAACAGGAAATAGGAGAATATCTGGATTCTCACACCACCCAAACGGAGAACATGCATGTTGATGCATCATCTTCGGGTGTGTTTGTCATTGAGAACTGTTTCTCAGTTCACCCTACGTCCTGGGTATTAGATACCGGATCAGGATCCCACATATGTAAGATGTTACATGGGCTGCGAAAAGGTAGAGAACTGGGAAAAGGTGATCATTCCGTTCAAGTTGGGAATGGGGCAAATGTTGCAGCCAAAGCAGTTGGCGAATATCACCTAGTATTACCAAGTGGTGATACACTGATTCTAAATGAATGCTTTTATATACCGAACATGATGTGCAACATTATATCAGTTTCTTTATTAAGTAAAGAAGGATATAATTTTGTAGTAAAGGATAATGTTATGAACATATTCCTAGATCAAAAGTTGATTGCATCAGGCTCGTTGTATAATGGCATATTCATTCTCAATCAAAATACAGTCCTCAATTTACAAAACACACACAAGAGGAAGAGTTCTGAACTGAACGAATCTTTCTTGTGGCATTGTAGACTGGGTCACATCAATGCGACACGACTAGCTAAGTTGCATAAGGATGGATATTTAAATTCGTTTGAATTTTCATCTTATGACACTTGCCAGTCATGTCTCAAAGGCAAGATGACCAAAACTCCGTTTACTGGACACGGAGAAAGAGTTACCGAACTCTTGGGACTAATACATAGTGATGTATGCGGTCCCATGTCTACACATGCCAGGGATGGTTCTTCGTACTTCATTACATTCACTGACGATCTCTCTAGATTCGGATATGTGTTCCTGATGAAACACAAATCAGAAGCTTTTGAGAAATTTAGAGAATATAAAAAAGAAGTAGAGAACCAAACGGGCAAAAGTATTAAGATCCTTCGATCTGATCGAGGAGGAGAATACTTAAGTAACGAATTCAGAGATTATCTAAAAGAGAATGGGATTCTCTCTCAGCTTACTCCTCCTTATACACCACAGCACAATGGTGTATCGGAGCGGAGAAATCGCACCCTATTAGATATGGTGCGCTCTATGATGAGTGCAGCTGAGTTACCTATTTCCTTCTGGGGATATGCACTGGAGACTGCTGCATACCTATTGAATAGAGTTCCAACCAAATCAGTGCCTACCACTCCATATGAGATATGGAATAGCAAGAGACCATGTCTTAATTTTATTCATATATGGGGTTGTCCGGCCTATGTTAAAACACAAAATCCGGACAAGCTCGAGGCAAGGTCTGTTCTATGTAAGTTTGTTGGATATCCCAAACATTCGCGAGGGTATATCTTCTACCACTCCGAGGAACAAAAAGTGTTTGTTTCTCGACATGCCACTTTCTTAGAAAAGAGTTTTCTTATGAAACAGACAAGTAGCATTGAGGTAGAACTGGAAGAGGTTCCAGCAACACAAACTGTAACAGAAGACTTGGTAGAACCAGAGGATTCAGTAGAACTCGACGAACCCCAGCCTCTCCGCCGATCTAGTAGGGTTTCTCGTCCACCTGAGAGATACTACGGTTTTCTCATTGACGGTGGAAGCGAAGATTGCATCATGGAGGATGATGACCCAACTAGTTTCGAGCAGGCCATCACGAGTAGGGACTCAGTGAAATGGATGGATGCTATGCGGTCCGAGATGGAATCCATGTACACCAACAAAGTATGGACTTTGGAAGTTGCTCCTGAAGGGGTAAAACCCATTGGGAGCAAGTGGATCTTCAAGAAGAAACTTGGTGTAGATGGGAAAGTGGAGACTTTCAAAGCTAGACTTGTTGTAAAGGGTTTTCGTCAAAGACCAGGTGTGGACTATGACGAAACCTTTTCTCCAGTGGCTATGCTTAAATCCATCCGGATCATGCTTGCCATCGCTGCATATCATGACTACGAAATCTGGCAAATGGATGTTAAGACCGCCTTTCTAAACGGTGATTTAGAAGAGTGCGTGTACATGACTCAGCCAGAGGGCTTCGTAGATAGTGGGAGCAGCGGGAAGGTGTGCAAGCTGCTTAAATCCATTTATGGATTAAAGCAAGCATCGCGGAGTTGGAACATCTGCTTTGATGTCGTTATCAAAGAGTTTGATTTCGTCAAAAACCCAGATGAACCTTGTATCTACAAGAAGGTGACAAAGAGTAAGGTTGTCTTTCTCGTATTGTACGTGGACGACATACTCTTGATAGGAAATGATATTCCTATACTGCAATCGGTCAAGCTCTTCTTATCACAAAGATTCTAGATGAAAGATCTTGGTGATGCCTCCTGCATATTGGGAATTAGGATCTATAGAGATAGATCCAAACGGATATTGGGATTGTCCCAATCCAGGTATATTGACACCATACTAAAGAGGTTTAGTATGGAAGAATCCAAGCGTGGGAATTTGCCCACGATCTCTGGAGTCACTCTCTCCAAAGAGATGTCTCCCAAGACTGATTTGGAGAGAGCTCGCATGCAAGGGATACCCTATGCTTCGGCTGTAGGCTCTATCATGTACGCGATGCTATGTACCAGACCCGATGTTGCATACTCACTAAGTGTAGTGAGCAGGTATCAAGCTGATCCTGGAGAGAGTCACTGGACAGCTGTGAAGAGCATTCTCAAGTACTTACGAAGGACTAAAGAGATGCTCTTGGTGTATGGTAACGGAGAACTCCAAGTGGAGTCCTTTACCGATTCGAGCTTCCAGAGTGATAAGGACGACTCTAAGTCGCAGTCGGGATTTGTCTTTACCCTTTACGGAGGGGCGGTTAGCTGGAAGAGTTCCAAGCAGGAAACCGTGGCAGACTCGACGATGGAGGCTGAATACATCGCTGCCAACGATGCTGCTAAAGAGGCTGTCTGGATCAAGAAGTTCATTACTGAACTTGGTGTGGTTCCATCCATTGAGCATCCAATACCTTTGTATTGCGATAACAATGGAGCAGTGGCTTTGGCCAAGGAACCCAGGTCCCATCAGCGATCCAGGCATATTCTGAGGCGGTATCACCTGATCCGGGAGATAGTTGATCGCCGGGAGATCGAGGTCAGGAGGGTTGACACGAAGAACAACACGGCGGATCCACTCACGAAGGCCATTCCCCAGATACAGTTTGAGAGACTCTTCGGGATGCTCGGTATGCGTTACTACAGCAGCTGGCCCTAGTGCAAGTGGGAGATTGTTAGTTGTATGTATGCCCTAGAGGCCAGTATTGTACAGATGATGTATATTATATTGGATGCTTGGACATATATAGAGATGACTTTCTTGCTCGATATGATAGTATGCTATCTGGTTGCTCTTTATCTTAACATGTACACTAATCTCTTTGAACTGTCTTATAGTTACATGTTGGTAAAGCCCTTAGGATGTGTACTTGACTACCTGGACTATGATGCGGATCATACTAGTGGGGACATGGTAGTCCATAGGTACATCCTTCAAGGTCCCTAGTCGTGGGTGTATCGAGACGGAGCATCGATATACCAGTGTAGACTAGCGTATACGCTTCTCGACCCATGAGATGGGCGATGGATGATCCCATATCCATTGGTGTTTGACATCAGAGATGGTATACGGGTGCTCAGTGGAGACTGGGTACACTGGACGGACTCGCCGAGAACTCCCAGATGGTATTATACCTCACGTCAGATGGCAGTTCTCAGGTGACACTTGTGCAGGTTAGTCTGTAGACCCGAGATCGTCATAGAGTCTTGTGTGATTCCCACTGTGCTTTGATCTCCACCTTACCACGTCCATGAGGGCGTGAAAAACGGTGGTCTTTGGGTACAGTCCCGAGTCACATGGAGGCAATGAGCGATAGGAGGGGTTTCGTCTCTCCTGGTATTGGGGGTTGATGTTGCGCTGTGCTCGATTGGCCGTAACAGGGAAGTCCCTGGCCAGGGCTGATCAGAGATCTGCTGGTAAGTGTTACTAGTAGTTTCTCGACCCGTTATGAGTCTCACATCGGCATGACTTATCGGTTACTGGGGTCTGACGTTTACCACCCCTAGACTTGATATGCGACATATCAGACGAACAGACCGGACTGTACGGTAAGTGTTACCGGTTGGATTCACAGGAGTGTGAGCGGGCTGGCTCGTCGATCTTCTGATCGCTCAATACCCGGATGGCCGTTACGTTTAGCAGACCGCTTGCGGCTTGTGGGTGCTTGATATGATCATCATCTGCTGCCGGCGTATTGACGAGTCTTTAGAGTCCTACACAGAGGTTTCCTGGCTCAAGCGAAACGAAATAGGAGCGCATATGAGATATGTGCGGGACCGAGAATGATGCGTGTATGTGATACCGCATTTCATTCTCGCGATGAATGTTTCGATTGGTTGTATGTGATGTAACCTAGTTATCGAATCGAAGATCGATTCGATAAGTCGATACATTGGATACTAGTCGGTTATGTGCGACATGACCGGATCATTGAATCAAGTGTTGATTTAATGATTTAATGTATAATTATATATTTGATATATTACTTTGCATTAACTGGTATTGGTTCACTTTAAAAGGATTTTCTCACTTGAAGTGCACATTGTATATGTGATATATTTTGTGTGCACTTGATTGTATCATGTTTGATGATACATAGTTACTTGGCTTTGTGCAAAGAATTAAACCATGGTTATGATAATGGTTAGGGTTTTGAGTTATTCACCTTTTTATTTATCCATTCTTTTAAGAGAAATAGATAAAAGAAAAACAAAATGGTTTCTTTCTTTCATGAAGCTTGTTGAAGCTTCATGAAGCTTTGACCAAAGTGACCATTTTGTCTTCATCCTTAAACCCTAACCATTCCTACTAACCATGGTCTATTCTCTACACCTAACCAAGGTTAGAACATGATAAGTATTCATTTTATTATTCTTTTTAAGAACAACTTATCATATTCTATCTCCTTCTTCTTCTTGATCTTCATGAAGAAAACCTTGCCTCCATCAATGGCACCTTGAGAAAAAGAGTGAGAAATCCAATTCTAAAGTGAACCCACCTCCTATTTCTTCACCCTCTACCTCTTGCCAAGTAGTATAGGGTGTTTTCTTCACAAGTTTCACAACTTGGTGAAGTTGGAGCTTGATCTTGTGTAACCTCGACGTAGATCATCTTCGGCACGAACCCGACGACCTTGCCCGCTCATTTCTCCGATGAAGCCGATGCTAGAGTCCGAGATCCGACTAGGACAGCGAGAGGACGTCTACGTGGAGCTAAGGAAGTGGAGAACCGGATCTACAAAGGTTGTAGCTTCTCACTTTTAGTTAAGATGTTAACTAGCTTAATGTTTCGCCTAAAATTCTAGTTAACGATCCGTATTAGAGTTTCTCGGCACATGTAAAATTTCAAATTGGCATGGTTGATGCCTTGTAAGACCTCTTGAGAGTGCCTAGGAACCCTACAGGATATATGAGATTTACTTGATGTTGTACATTCAGGATTCATGAGACTTGCATGATATGAGAGCCAATTTAGGGGTTGATTTTAGGAAATTAGGATTTGGATTGTCTTGATGGACTTTGGTCCTACCACGATGTCAGGATTCCGTGGAAATGACATGTTTCATTCCATACTCCACATTTATTGTTTATGCACTGCTTCATATATTAGTTGTACCTGCTAGAGTACCTTTCATGACTGCTGCATATATACATTATCATATCATTGCTTCATATATTAGTAGTATCTGCTAGAGTACCTTCCATGACTGTTGCATTTACATACTTTATTTTATATGCATTGCTTCATGTATTAGTTGTACCTGCTAGAGTACCTTTCATGACTGCTACATATATACATTATCATATCATTGTTTCATGTATTAGTAGTACCTGATAAAGTACCTTACATGATTATTGCATACAGATTGTCATATTATTATTGCTTCATGTATTAGTTGTACCTGCTAGTGTACCTTTCATGACTATTGCATACATATGACCATTTATTGCTATTTAGCTTGCATATGTTAGATTCGCGCTATAAGTGCATACTTGTGATTACCTGCATATTTTATTTACTATTCACGAGTTGGCAACTCACCCCCGTTGTGCCACAGTGTTTCACAGGTTGTTCCCCAGAGTAGTCGAGGCAGGCTATTCATCTATCACATCATCTTTTGCAGCGGATACCACTTTGGCTCACAGTGTGCAGTTTTGCTTAGGTGGGTTTTGCGGTTATCCAAGGTTGTTTATTGTATATTCATTGTATCCATGTACTCTCCATCTACCATTTTCATGTGTATGACTTAGAGACTTGATGTGAGGACGATATTGTATAATTTGGTGACTTGGATGTCTTTTATGCAGTTTTACTTATATCGTCTTTTATTTCTTCGCTACGGCATCGTATATCTGTTGTGATGGTTGTTTTCCGCCGTTGGGCGTGGATTTGCTCCCGTTGGGGATGCTTTACTTATATTTATATTGTACCCATTTTTGGGGTTAGCTGTTACAAAGGAGGTGCTGCCAAAATTTTTAATAAAATAAAGTTGGACTTTTAAAGAATTTGAGTTGAGATTTCAAATATTTTAAAACTTCTATTATCACTTACTATTTTTGATGGTTTAGATTATTGGGTTTTCGGCTTATTTAAATTGCGTTACGCCTGTAGACGTTGCGTAGTTTAAGGGCCGTCACGTGCCAATTTCGGGTCGTGACAGTAAAAATCCATCTAGGAGTTCTCGGCGATTCCGTTCAATGTACCCAGTCTCCACTGAGCACCCGTACACCATCTTTGATGTCAAACACCAATGGATATGGGACCATCCATCGCCCATCATGTAGGACTACGGTAGCGCCCCGGCCGTCTATCCGAGGCCAAAATGCGGAAACGAAAATTTTTCACAACTAGAAAACCGGCACTACCGCATCCTAAAAACCCGGATCATAACCATTAACCTAATGATAGCTAACAAGAGACGGGATAGAAGGCTATACCGAGCGATCCGTGTCATTCGGTCTTCGGCCTCCACTCCGATCTCCTCGCGGAATCTCCGGTCTTCATCTCTTCGTCGGAAAGGGCACCACATCGCCGGGTTCTTTTACGGGCTCCCACCTCTGGACCGAGGCAACTCGAGCACAAAGTTGGCGAGTCGACGTGCCCAAGGATGCTGTAGGCTTAGTGTAGAATCCATTTGTCTCAAGGGGTTGAAGTTGCCATGGTGATGGAGGTGAAGAATAATGAGCAAGAGGAAAAATAAGCTTTGGGATTTTGTAGCAAGCATGATATGATAATTTTCCCACACCAAAAATCAACCTCTCTCTTTTCCTCAAGAATGTGGCCGGCCATAATATGGAGAAGGGAAAAAGAGCAAGGGAGGTAAGTGTAGGAAACCAAAGGGGTGATCATAAACAAAAGCAAACCTCACTTCAAAACATCACCCTCACATCCTCATTAAATCTCATCTCAATTAATGCAAATCATGATGAAAGAAAAAAGCAAAGATGCTTTGAATCATCATGATAAACCATTTACAAGAAACTCCCTCTACAAAACTAATTTGCACAATTGCAAATTAGCCCCTCCATCAAAAAAAAATACGGCCGTGAAGGAACAAAGGAAAACTGGCCGGAACGGAATACAAACTGGCAACTTCAGAAAACTGATCCCGTAATAAATTACAGGAAAACCCCGCGACTGTATATACATACCCGCATTTGTATTTCGACCGAATACAAATGCAATGAGACAAAATCTGCACTGTACAATACTAGGATCCGGCTTAAACCAAAACCCGCTAGTATTATCCGTCCGATCATGATCCGTGCAATACCGCACGTATATGATTGAACCCTGCCAGATCTCCATACGGCCTCTACAGCGTTTCGCCTAAAACTTGAGAAACGGTCTGTGGGGGACTCTAAAGACTCGTCAATACTTTGGCTGTGGATTTAACCACTAGCACGTCAGAGGTATTAGCCATACGTAACGGGCTACCAGGTATTGACTAAAAGGGACGTCGATGAGCGAACTCATCCTGACACCCTACTGAGCCTGTCAGTGATAATATCCGTACAGTTCGGTCCGTTCGTCTATGAGTATCGCATGGCGGGCCTAGGGGGTTGGTAAAAGTCAGACCCCTAAAAGCGGTACAAGTCGTGTCGGAGTGTAGCCCAGAACACCCTGACATACTACTGGAATACCTACCAGTAAATCTCCTGCCTCGGCCGAGGGCTTTGTGCAATGGCTCTCCTAGACACAGCGCGACCTCACCCCTAATACCGGTAGAGACGAACCCCTGCAGATCTGCTCACTGCCTCCATGTGGCTCGGGACTGTACCCAACTAAAACCTGTTTGCACGACTCCTTTGAGCCGTGGTAGGGTAGTAATCAAAGTACAGTGGGAACTCACACGAGACAAATGACGATCTCAGGTCGATGAACTAACCTGTACACATGCCACCAGGGAACTGCTATCTGACGTCAGGTATAATACCAACTAGCATGTTCCCGGCGAGTCCTGTCCGGTGTACTCATAACCCAATGAGCACCTGTATACATCTTAGGTGAACCAACTGACACCCGTAGCTTGTGAGACCGGCCACCGCCCCTCGTCGGGGTCTCGACTGTATACACTAGTCTACTCTGGAGTATCGATGCCCTGTCTCGAAACTTCCACGACTAGGGACCTTTTAAGGATGTTCTTATAGACCCCAGCTCCCATGTATATGATCGCCATCATACTGCTGGCCGTCAGCAAGAATCCTAAGGGCTCTATCAACGTGCAATAGTGACCTGTAAGGTCACCTAAAGCAGTACACGATGATAAAGATAAACCAGATAGCATACTATCATCTTGAGTAAGACTGTTCTAACGGTATAGGTCCTTTCTCAATCATTGCAATCACGTGCCTGTGATCCAATAATTGACTCTGAGGGCACTATCTCCAACAATCTCCCACTTGCACTCAAGGCTAATTATTGCGATGTCGCATACTCACAGCCCGTGTGATACCGAACACCCAACTCCTCTACTAATCAGTCTCACAAAATCCGTTTGCGAAACTATTGCGTTCGAGGAATAGCCTCAGTGAGTGGATCCGCCTTGATGTTTCTTTCTATGTCTCTCTTTATCTCAAGTTCACGGAGAAAGCCATCTTCCGAAATGAGCAATACCTATCTTAGAATATGTCTGGATATCTGATGGGACCTAGCTCATAAATGAACTCCAAATCCAAACTTCTTAGACTGTATCTTCAACTGAAAACAATCAGTATCCTGCGCCATGCCTCCCTCAGTATCCACTTGGACCACCTGTCCAAAATACTGCCCCTCGTCAGAGGGAAAACCATAACTCTGACAGTCATTCTGTCATCCAGGTCACCTTGGAAGCCTGAAATGATAATCGTCTCCTAAAAGAGGCTGTTGTTATCATATCCCTAGAACATCCACTTATGTTCTAAAACTGCTTCCGATCGTTTCTCTAGGACTGGATTAATATCAACTTATTGCATCTGGTGCAAAAACAATATCTGGTGTGGTACTTGACATCTCATGATCAACTCAATTGCCTAAGCAAGTGATCTGCCAATCATGCACATCCCTCTCCCCTTTAGTCTGTAAGACACCTTTAGAGAGGGTGACTCCATCACCTGCAGGTACACTACCATGCCTGGAGTCGTCCATTCTAAATACTTGTAGAATGCTGTCTAAGTACCCAGATTGGGAAAATACCTAAATCTAGATCTAAAACCATAGATCTAGTAACCAGAATGTCTGATATAATATCCAAGTCCTATGTGGAGAAACCACTGTGTGACGACCAAAGTATAACCGATCGTAGTATAGGAACTTCACTTCCTATTCTGTCCATGTCATCCAAATACCAGGACATCACACCCTACTACCTTCTTAACAGATCCATCCCCTATTCTGATGAAGTCAAACCTATGACTGTCACATCAGAAATAGATGATCTATCTCCGCTATATCTGCTTTAGTCTATAAATAGACATAAGCCACTTGTCCACTATGCTTCCGCTGCTCCCACTGACTACGACAACCTTCTGGCAGAGTCATATACACGTGCACTTCTAAAGCTAGTTGAGAATGATGCTATATTCATTCTCCTACTGGGTCTCACAGTCTGGAACAACAGCAATGGCAAGTCTGGGTAAACAAGAACCTCACTGTCACCGTCTTTGAGCATACCGAAGTACCTCTCAAGTGCCTGAGGTTACCCACCATATCTACGGAGTGGCCAATGGAGTGTCAAACCAGATTGAATCTTTAGGTTCTTATCAAATTTTCAGTAATCGTTTGTGGTTCTGGAATCACTTCCAGTTCTACCATACTCCCACTACTGTTTTCTGAAAAAATCCATTTCTTTTAAAACTGTGGCGAGTCAAGAACAATATCACTATTGATCTTCCAGATGGTAGAAAGTTTACCCTCGTCATAGCCCGGGTCAACCCACAAACAGCCAATACAGAAACGTGCCTTGAGTTATCCGGAGTCTTGTTTTAAGCATAAGCCGGACAACTCCCCGTATCTTAACATTGTTAAGATATGAACTATTCTATATCGAATATAGAAACAGAGGCACTGATTTAATTGGAACCAGATTCAAATCATGCAGCTGTCTCCAGTGCATGTCAACTAAATGGAGAGAGGCCGATCAACATTACTCAACTTAGGAGTACTTCCAATTATGAGTAACCTGAAAGAGAAGCAAGTTCTCTTAATCATTACTATTTACTGAATACCATACATAAGTATCTACATCCTCGATCACCTTGAAGAATCCCGATACTTGCAATACCTGGTTCTCTACTTTATTCTTATACCTATAACTTCTCAAAACTTGGACCTTGCATTTCTACGAAACACATGTCTAAGAACTAGAGAAGTCACAAGTAAACAGAATATAGTACGAGAGCCAACCCCTCTGTCCTCATGGATACTGGACAACATACAATACTCTGTATAAGTCTCTTGAGTCTAATAACTCATTCCCTGTGTGTCGTAGGTTGAAAACTGTACTATGGTTATGAAGAGTTACACCGCTATTTAATGCTCCTTACCTAACCATCAACTGATATAGGTAAATGTCACCGACATAATTTCAAAAGGTTATATCTCACTCTATAAAAATAGACGTACAGATATATTAATTTAAAATTGGTGCATTACAACAGATATCCAAAACCAAATATTAGCCGTCCGGCAAACAACCCAGGTGACTTCCTCAAATATCACTAATTACAACGAATCCCGATATAATGAGGATGATCACCCAATTCCCAATATCTTACTCCCACTCATCATCTGTAAAACCATACAGATGTGAGAATCAAACCTGGTAAATACATACCCTGGAGTAAGGACTAATTGGGAAATCAGTTTTCTTTTAACAATACATAGTGAAACTAAAACATGTGAATGTTTCGTAGGGGTATCCGGGTATTCCTAGTAATGCCTCTTCCATTATCCAGATTCACAACTGTAACCGTATATTTCTTTGCCACCTCTCCAAATCCCTTTATATGTCTTTAGTCGTTACCTTCTGCACACCCCTTTAGGCCAAATGGTTTTTTTCCTTCCCTACCGTTTGGCACCAGCCTATGGTTTGGAAGAAGACTATCCAATAAGCATAATGGGTGTACTGTCCTAATCCTAGGAGCACTTGCAACACGAGAGAAGGTAAAGATAAAAGACACCTGAATAAACCTTATTCCTATTTCTCCTGAACCAGAATCCATCCCTGAACTGGAACAAGTTCCTTTCGAGTTCGTATATAACCATACGATGGAGTATCCAAATAACTGTGGATCTTCATAGTGATACGGAGTGTTCTGGAGAAATACAAAGGTGAAGTGGGAGTGGTAATGAAATACTTGGTTTGGTCGTGAATAGCAGTCGCAGTTTACTTTGCCCTTTTACTAATCCATTTATTTGTCTTTGCTTAATACCTTCTGCATACCATCGTTAGGCTAATTGGTTTTCTTCATTCCCCACCATTCGGCACCAGCCTATGGTTTGGAAGAAGACTATCCAATAAGCGTAATGGGTGTGCTGTCCTAATCCAAGGAGCACTCGCAACCTGAGAGAAGGTAAAAGGAAAAGACAACTGAATAGTCCTATTTGTTTTCTCCAGAACCGGAAACCATCCTCGAATACATTCCTTCGAGTTCGTATATAACCATACGATGGTTTTATCAAATGGAAGTGGACGCTCGTAGTAATACGGGGTGTCCTGGAGAAAAGGGTAAAAGTAGGAGTGGCAATGAGGTTTGCAACTCTGACAATCCAAAAGCCAGTGTTTTAAGAAGGTTCGGTTAACTTGGTCACTGAGTCATAGTCAAGGGTCGGGTCATGGTCGCTGCCAAAGAGAGAGAGAGAAAAGAAACACTCAGCGTGCACTCTAACCTAGATCAGAATGGTTATCACTTTATCTAATCAGGAAACCTCCCACTGTATCGTCAAATTCTCCTCTAAATCTGAAAGAAAAATTAGTCGGGATCACCCGAGGAGTAAACCGACTCATCAGTGGGAATCGGGATCCAACTATCATTGCATGATAACGTGATGGAATCCACTCACGTCACCACACTCCAGAAGGTATGCGCATGCCTGGCAAGTTTCAGTTTCTTTAGAAACTCCCGATGTGTGTTTTTACCCCTAGGACCCAAGTGACCTTGACGGAGTCAACATATCAAAGAGTCCTAGTCAAGTTCAACCCGTCATTATCTGGATTGCATTAAACCCACCCGTACATGCCCTTGACGGAGTCAACAAGGCCGCACGACTGTCCTAACCAATCCCATTTATGCAACAAACAAGCACCACTTAGCTACCGTACACTACGCCTTGACGGAGTCAACAAACGCAGCACGAATACTAAACAATACCCATAAGAAATGACGGAGGGCTACGGCTGGTTTTTGGCGAAAAACCTTTAACGTAATGAACTTGATATCATTGAAGGAACTGCATAGCTTTTTATAAAAATATAGTGGCGAAAATCTTTGCTAAAGAGGTCACTCCCGGTGAAGGGATCTCGGCTCTTTCCCCGTAGAATGAGGTGCAGGATATTCCAACTAAATACCACGATGCAAAGCAAAAGTAATCGACTATAGTGAAGTTATTGCCCTGACGCAAACTCTTGTCCAAGGGGTCACTCCCGGTGAAGGGATCTTGGCCCTTGCCTCGTCGACCGAGGTGCTGGATATTCATAACCGAATACCACTGTGCAAAACAAAAGAGAACGTCCTTGCAATAACATCTTTTTAGAAAAATTGTTCCAACAACATCAGAATAGGTTTGTTTAGCTTGCATTGATCCGAATCAACGCAGTCCCATCAATTGATCACACCAATAAAGAACGAAAATAATGATGTACGTATATGCCATCCGCATTCGCCACTGGGTCCCGTCATCACCCGTTAGGTTACTTAACTAACGACAGAGCGGGGACTGGACTAGCGCGGATGCAAAACATATACAACATCTACTAGTATATATATCAATATATAATATTCACTCAAGGCGTGATAAAATGCAACATCACAGAAAAGTAACCAACATTACAGAACAATACAGATATTTAGGATCCCCGGGTTTCATAGAGCCGCTGCTGAAACCCGACGTTCCCCTGGTCGTGTGGATAGCCTGTGCAATGAAATCCTAGACCCCTACGGGCGCGGCAAGTTACCCGCCAAAACCTGAAGCGAGGCAGCCCCCTTCAGCAACGTGAATGGACCACCCAGCACTTCACGGAATCCGGTAACTTAGGCACCCCTTCTTGGGTCAACCTGTACCCCCAACGAGTGCGGTGAATAGCCCGCCAATGCTAGAGTGAAGCCCCCTCCGTCTCAACGCCATGAGATGCGGGCCCGTTGCCCTCTAGAACCCGGCTATCCGTGCACCCCTCCGCGGGGTAATCCTAGTACAGAAAGTAAAATATACATACAACGGGTACATCGACCTCAGCCCGGTCGTGCCCTAAAAGAATAATATACAAAAAGGCAGTGACGGCAGTCCACATGTCGGACGCTCGCCCCGCAATATCAAATGTACATATACAACTAAACTGTACTAACACTGCATCCAGGCTATCCACCACGACAAATCCGCAACATCACAGCACAACACAGAACATCAACGTGAATGTCACGTTCGCAAATCCGTCTAAAAGGGCTATAGCAGTAAGACAGGATTTACCGATCAAATGACATTCACGATCGCAGATATAATGTATATACTGTGAACTAACATGTTTAAAATTTTCGATCGACCAAATTTTCCGAAGTAGGCCCCAAGCACTACTGTAGCACTTAAAGAAAATCTGGGCCCAAACAGAACATTCCAAAAACCACATTTTCAACTCAGAAGCCTACTGAAAAAATTTGGTCCAATGAACAGTTAAAGTGGCGGCGGAACCGCGGCCAATGCATGGGTTTGGCCGCGGTTCCGCGGTGGAATAGTGACGTCACGCGACCAAATTTTCACAGAATGCTTAAAAAATCCTGCTCGTATTTTTACAATGTACCAAATAATTTTTAGAGCACTGGAAAAATTCGACAGAAACTGTACTTTAGAAATCGGGTTTTCGGAAAATCCGTTCGATCGAACTTGTAAACACGTTAGAGCAAGCTAGACTAGGTTAATGGCCTGGCTCTGATACCATGTAGGACTATGGTAGCGCCCCGGCCGTCTATCCGAGGCCAAAATGCGGAAACGAAAATTTTTCACAACTAGAAAACCGGCACTACTGCATCCTAAAAACCCGGATCATAACCATTAACCTAATGCTAGCTAACAAGAGACAGGATAGAAGGCTATACCGAGCGATCCGTGTCTTTCGGTTTTCGGCCTCCACTCCGGTCTCCTCGCGGAATCTCCGGTCTTCATCTCTTCGTCGGAAAGGGCACCACATCGCCGGGTTCTTTTACGGGCTCCCACCTCTGGACCGAGGCAACTCGAGCACGAAGTTGGCGAGTCGACGTGCCCAAGGATGCTGTAGGCTTAGTGTAGAATCCATTTGTCTCAAGGGGTTGAAGTTGCCATAGTGATGGAGGTGAAGAATAATGAGCAAGAGGAAAAATAAGCTTTGGGATTTTGTAGCAAGCATGATATGATAATTTTCCCACACCAAAAATCAACCTCTCTCTTTTCCTCAAGAATGTGGCCGGCCATAATATGGAGAAGGGAAAAAGAGCAAGGGAGGTAAGTGTAGGAAATCAAAGGGGTGATCATAAACAAAAGCAAACCTCACTTCAAAACATCACCCTCACATTCTCATCAAATCCCATCTCAATTAATGCAAACCATGATGAAAGAAAAAAGCAAAGATGCTTTGAATCATCATGATAAACCATTTACAAGAAACTCCCTCCACAAAACTAATTGGCACAATTGCAAATTAGCCCATCCATAAAAAAAAATCCGGCCGTGAAGGAACAAAGGAAAACTGGCCGGAACGGAATACAAACTGGCAACTTCAGAAAACTGATCCCGTAATAAATTACAGGAAAACCCCGCGACTGTATATACATACCCGCATTTGGATTTCGACCGAATACAAATGCAATGAGACAAAATCTACACTGTACAATACTAGGATCCGGCTTAAACCAAAGCCCGCTAGTATTATCCGTCCGATCATGATCCGTGCAATACCGTACGTATATGATTGAACCCTGCCATATCTCCATACGGCCTCTACAACGTTTCGCCTGAAACTTGAGAAACGGTCTGTGGGGGACTCTAAAGACTCGTCAATACTTTGGCTGTGGATTTAACCACTAGCACGTCAGAGGTATTAGCCATACGTAACGGGCTACCAGGTATTGACCAAAAGGGACGTCGATGAGCGAACTCATCCTGACACCCTACTGAGCCTGTCAGTGACAATATCCGTACAGTCCGGTCCGTTCGTCTATGAGTATCGCATGGTGGGCCTAGGGGGTTGGTAAAAGTCAGACCCCCAAAAGCGGTACAAGTCGTGTCGGAGTGTAGCCCAGAACACCCTGGGATACTACTGGAATACCTACCAGTAAATCTCATGCCTCGGCCGAGGGCTTTGTGTAATGGCTCTCCTAGACACAGCGCGACCTCACCCCTATACCGGTAGAGACGAACCCCTGCAGATCCGCTCACTGCCTCCACGTGGCTCGGGACTGTACCCAACTAAAACCTGTTTGCACGACTCCTTTGAGCCGTGGTAGGGTAGTAATCAAAGTACAGTGGGAACTCACACGAGACAAATGACGATCTCAGGTCGATGAACTAACCTGTACACATGTCACCAGGGAACTGCTATCTGACGTCAGGTATAATACCAACTAACATGTTCCCGGCGAGTCCTGTCCGGTGTACTCATAACCCAATGAGCACCTGTATACATCTTAGGTGAACCAACTGACACCAGTGGCTTGTGAGACCGGCCACCGCCCCTCGTCGGGGTCTCGACTGTATACACTAGTCTACTCTGGAGTATCGATGCCCTGTCTCGAAATTTCCACGACTAGGGATTTTTTAAGGATGTGCATATAGACCCCAGCTCCCACGTATATGATCGCCATCATACTGCTGGCCGTCAAGCAAGAATCCTAAGGGCTCTATCAATGTGCAATAGTGACCTGTAAGGTCACCTAAAGCAGTACACGATGATAAAGATAAACCAGATAGCATACTATCATCTTGAGTAAGACTGTTCTAACGGTATAGGTCCTTTCTCAATCATTGCAATCACATGCCTGTGATCCAATAATTGACTCTGAGGGCACTATCTCCAACACATCATATGGGTCAAGATGCGTATACGCTAGTCTACTCTGGTGTATCGATGTCCTGTCTCGATACACCCTCGACTAGGAACAGTTATAGGATGTACTCGTTGACTACTCTGGCTCCACTAGTATGATCTCATCATAGTCCTAGTAGTCAAGTACATATCCCAAAGGGCTTTATCAACATGTGAGAGCAATACAGTAAACCAATACAAGTCAACATGTTAAGACAAAGTGCAACCAGATAGCATACTATCATATCGAGCAAGAAAGTCCTCTCTATATATATCCAAGCATCCACTATAATATACATCATATGTACAATAATGGCCTCTAGGGCATATACATAACTAACATTAGTGGCGGTTTTGACGGTCACAAAATCGAATTAAGGTTTTGTTCTTCTAGAGAGTTCACCGCATCACTTGCACGATATTTAAATATTCTTTAACTAAGGAAAAATCCAATACTTGAAAATTTCCCGGCAAGGGTTAAAGTGGGTATTTGATATCCGATCGAACTTTTTAATACCATCTAAAATAACCGAAACAAAACCTAGAATTACGAATACGAAACACTCCGAATTGCCTATGTAAAAAGATAACATCACATGCAAATTTAGCAAAAACAAACAACACCTGAATTCCCAAACCCCAGAGACCAGAACACCACCCAAAACCTACACCCAAACTCATCTAAATGGCCGAGCAGGCCGGATATTTTGTACATGTGGCCGGCTAAATTCCGGTGAGGTGGGGTGAGTTTTGGACGGTGTAATGTATCTCATACATCATTCTGCAACTGTTTGAAAAAAAATTTTACACTCTGAAATTTTTTACAGAAACTAGGGTTTTCGTCAGGTGTTTCAGAGTTGTTTCGGTTTCGTAATCCTACACTTATCCGTCTAATTCTCTAACTAGGCTCTGATACCACTGTTGGGTTACCTACAACGGCAGTAAGGTTTCAAGAGGCATCACCTATGCCAAGTTTAAATTTTTGCCATTCTTAATAACCCTAACCCTAGATCTTTAACTAAAGAATCAAACTAAACTTCAAAGTAAACAATTTTACTTCTAAGAGTTAGGGATTACAACCTTTGTAGTCCGTTCGTTCGCTTCATAAGCTTCGAGTTGAGGTCCCTTCGCTGCGGTCATCAAGTTCCCGTGCTCTCGAGTGGCTCCATGAGGAGAATGATGCATCTTGCTTGAAGTCTTCGAAATCCAAGACGATCTACCTTGAGGAAACACAAACCCAACTCTTGCTTCACTAATGAGGTATTAGTGAATCAAACACCCTAATCTAAGTGGATAGAATAAATGAGGATGATGAAGTAGGAATTTTGCTCTCTTTTGTTTTCTATTTCTCACATTCATTCATCACAAAAGAAAAATCAAGCAAGCTTTTTTAAGAGCAAGAAGAAGATGAAGTTGAAGTTGTGATGAAAAATGAATTATTGTTGAGGTTAGAAATGCAACCATGGATTAAGCATGACATGCTTAACCCTTATAGAGAATAAAACATAGGTTAGGGTTAAAGTTAGGTTAACAAAATATCTAGGAAAATATCTAAAGAGTGGACTTTAGTCAACAAAGCAAAATATCTAACATAAATCCACAAAATAGAATTATCCAAAATAAAAAAGTAAACCCTAATCATGGTTTAAGTCCCATAACACTAGTTGCATGTGTAACCCTAACATGTTACAATATTATATATCACATATATAATATATAATGTAACAAAAGAAAATAATACAATTAACATATATCACATATATATCAATGTATTATCAAGTGAGAAAAGAATCATTTAAGTGAGCTTATATTAGTTAATGTAATGTAATATATCACATATATAATTATACATTAAATTATCGAATCAACTCTTGATCCGATAATCCGGCTATATAACATATAACCGGCTAATATAACATGTATCATCTTATCGAATCAACACTTGATCCGATATCCCGGCTATATCACATATACCCGGCCGATATCATATATCGCGAGAATAGAATACGGTATCTCATATCGTATTAATCTCGGTCCCGCACATATCACATATGTGCTCCTACTTCGTTTTGCCTAAGCTAGGAAACCTCTATGTAGGACTCTAAAGAATCGTCAATACGCTGGCAGTAGGTGATGATCATATCAAACACCCAAAAGCTGCAAGCAGTCAGCTAAACATAACAGCCACCCGAGTATTGAGCGATCAGAAGATCAACAAGCAAGCCTGTCCACACTCCTGTGAATCCAATCAGTAACACTACCGTACAGTCCGGCCTCTTCGTCTGATATGTTGCATATCCAGTCTAAGGGTGGTAAACGTCAGACCCCAGTAACCGATGAGTCGTGTCGATGTGAGACTCATAACGAGTCGAGAAACTACTGATAACACTTACCAGTAGGTCTCCATAGCAGCCCTGGCCAGGGACTTCCGGTTATAACCAATCGAACACAGTGCAACATCAACTCCCAATACCGGGAGAGACGAAACCCCTCCTATCGCTCATTGCCTCTATGTGATTCAGGACTGTACCCAAAAGCCACCGTTTTGCACGTTCTCATGAACGTGGTAAGGTGGAAATCAAAGCACAGTGGGAATCACACAAGACTCTATGATGACCTCGGGTCTACATACTAATCTGTACCAGTGTCACCAGAGAACTGCTATCTGACGATAGGTATAATACCATCTAGGAGTTCTTGGCGAGTTCGTTCAGTATACCCAGTCTCCACTGAGCACCCGTATACCTTCTCTGATGTCAAACACTAATTGATATGGGATCATCCATCACCCATCATATGGGTCGATAAGCGTATACGCTAGTCTACTCTGGAGTATCGATGCCCTGTCTCGATACTCTCTCGACTAGGAAAAGTTATAGGATGTACTCTTGGACTACCCTGGCCCTACTAGTATGATATGCATCATAGTCCTAGTAGTCGAGTACATATCCTAAGGGATTTATTAACATGTGAGAGTAAGACAGTAAACCAATACATGTCAACATGTTAAGACAAAGTGAAACCAGATAGCATACTATCATATCGAGCAAGAAAGTCCTCTCTATATATATCCAAGCATCCACTATAATATATATCATATATACAACAATGGCCTCTAGGGCATATATACAACTAACAATCTTCGCCACCAAATCAGTGGGGATGGGTCTTACTCCGGAGAATGCTATTCAACATCGATTCCCGAGTCTAATCAAGGTGTTGAATATTTATGAGAATCTATTTCTCGAGTCCGGAGGGCACGATGTCAGTTTCGAGGATTTCATCGCCCGCTTTCTTCGCCCGGAAGTCTTGTCAAAACAAGCTGCGAAGTTCGCCAAGCTTGACGATCCTTTTGGTTTTGGTTTAGATAGCCAGCCGACAGTGGAAGCAGATTAAAGGAATTTCCTCCTCCCAGATACCCCGGTCATCCCCTTTCCAGAGCTCGCAGCTTCAGACATTGATGAAGAGGCGTTCTTTTTGGGGTTCCTCGGCCTATGGTTAAGATGGTTTGTGCTCCCAATGCACCCTCTCTATATGAGCCCATCCGTCTTCTATCCGGCTCACCGAATAGTTGTCGGGACGTGAGTGGCTGTCGGGATCGCTGGGCTGGCTCACCTGTATCATGGCCTCAGCTTAGCGGCAGACACCACTCAGCCCGGGGTACAGCCCGTAAATCTCCAGCTGCATTATTTCACGTCGTGGATCGAGCTGCACGTGCTCAGCGCTTTTGGAGTCCACAAACGGCCCCGTTCCTACGACAGCTATAATTTCCCTCGGGTTATGTTCCTAGTTGACGCTTCTGCTTTAGATCCGTCACAACGAGAGGCTCGGGGTCTAGTCCTTCACCCGCGTATGGTCGGGATAGCATGACCTTCGTTGATAAGGTCTTAACCATCGGCAAGGAATCCACTAAAACGGTGCAGCCGCTGCGCGATACCTTCAAAGACGGGGCTTCTACATTAAAGGCTCAGGATATTCTGCATTTGTATTCAATCAGGCCGGGCTTTTTAGTATTCAGGTAGAACGACTCAGCGCTATTCATGAGGTACAACCCACACCGTTTCTCTCAGCAGTCGAGTTATGACCAAGGTGTCCCGCTTGAGGCCTTTCTAACTGAGCCAGTTGCTACGTAAGAGGGTATCCGCAGCGCGCTGCACCGTTTCATGCGGCTAAACACCGGGTCCAACTTTTTTATCAGTGAGCCGAGCTGCGTTCCAAAAATCTTGAACGCATACGTGGCATGGTACCAGCATGCGACGGGTGCTGTTATTAGGGAATAAAGGCAGTTTCTGCTCGATCGCAAGGGTGCGGTCCCTGCCGGTAATCCAGCTGTCCCCTTAAAGCGACGGACCACTGTCGGTCCTTCCTTAAGAGAAGCTGCTGCAGTTGCGGTCCCGCACGCCTTTCCTGAGAAGCCTCTATCCCGTGTTCCTGTAGAAGCGGTAGCTGCAGCATTCCCGGAGTCTGGCGCGGGTACAGAGATCGGGACTCGTCACCCAAAAATGCCCGTTAAGCGTAAGCTCGTGTCATCGGCCGCCGGCGTTCGCTCACAAAAAAGAAGAAGTCTCTCTTTTCTGCTGACGTTGTACTCGGCCAGGAGCCCCATGCTCCCTATAGTGAAGGCTTGTATGAGTACGACACTAATGATGGCTTGTTCGACACGCTTACGACCGACACCGATCTACAGGCTGCCCTTTTAGCCTCCGAGCGACTGGCTCACGAAGAAGCGGCGCTAAACACCATCGCGAAGTCAGGTATACTTCAATTGTATTTTTCCGCATTCATTCCTTCCTTATTATTATGCTTTTACTAATGCCTTTTTCTTCAACAGGTATTTCTGTCGAAGAGGCTCTCGTGGCTTCCATTAAGACTTTCGAAGAGAAAGAGAGGCTTATTCTCCGCCGAACAAAGAGACGCGACCACGTAGGTCTGTCTTGCCTGAATTTGGGGGCAGATGATATTTGGTTTTATCCGTCCACCTTTCCAAAGATGCCAAGTTGATTTATGGTACCGTATATCGGAGGTTTAGACGGATGCGGCCATTGTAGCAGACTTTGTCAGATTCCCCCTCGTTTGAGGGGTTTTTGATTGTGGGGATGCTCTTCCCTGCAGGCGCAAGCCCCTGCAGTTAATTACGCTACCGCATCGTGGTAACAACTTTCTCCTTCTCCAGATGGTCACTTCGTGTTGAGTGTGTTTGTTTTATTTTTGGTTGCCCGTGGATTGTATATGGAGACTAATTTATGTGGTCGCCCGTAGGGCGTGGATTAGTCCAAATCCATATCTTCTTAGATTTGGGTTTGGGGTTGGGTTTAAGGATACGTTAGTCTCATTTGAGACTAAGATCAACTTAAACGTTTGTTAAGAATACGTTAGTCTAATTTTAGACTAAGATCAACTTAACGGGATCATTTAGATCCGACAAGAGAGCATTTGGGCTCTATTGTTTAGTTTAGGGACATTGCGGTCCATTAGTTTAGGGACATTACGGTCCAAGGTTAAGGACATCATAGTCCATGGGCTTAAAGGACCCCACAGTCCGAGGTTAAGGACATCATAGTCCATGGGCTTAAGGACCCCACAGTCCGTAAAGTGTTTAGTTGTCGGGACCCGTCACCTCTGTGAAGACGTTGAAGGATTACAACGACAAATATTAGAGGAGTGAAGAGATGTACTCTTGAACCAATTTTGGTTGGGAGATCTGTAATTGGATTGATTTAAGGATCGTTAATCTCGTTTGAGATTAGGATCAACTTAAATGTTTGTTAAGGATACGTTAGTCTAATTTTAGACTAAGATCTACTTAACAGGATCATTTAGATCCAACAAAAGAGCATTTGGGCTCTATTGTTTAGTTTAGGGACATTGCGGTCCAAGTTCAGATGCAAACATAGGTTTGGAAATACACCAGATAGTTATTGGTCATTGGAACACACCACCTCTCTGAAGACGTTGAAGAATTACAACGACATGTATCATAGGTGTGAAGAGATGTACCCTTGAACCAAAGTTGATTGAAAGGTTTTGGGTTTTGCTTTGAATGTCATCTGAGATGACTAATTTTGGAAGACAAGAGTGTATTTGAGGTTCAGTCAAAAGGGAGGGTCCTGCCTCTGGAAGACTTAGCTAATTTGGGCTAAGATTGGCTCGAATATAGTGTTAAACACTAAAGTAGACTCGTCTATCACGTGCTCCCACGTGATGCGCTTAAAATAGTGTTAAACACTAAGGATGCAGCGCACAAAATAGTGTTAAACACTAAAAAAGAAGCGCTCACGTGGGGTCACGTGAGACGCTTTATAGTTGGGCCCAAACTTCCTTTTTTTTATTCTCAGAATATTCAAATAAGTGTTAAACTCTTAATCTTTATGACCATCACGTGTGGACACGTGATGGTGCCCACGCATTAGGTATTAACTCCTCAGTTTTTCCTTGTTTTCTCTTTTTGTCAGGGGTCATGTGGGGACACGTGAGGCGCCCAAAATCTGTTCTGACTTGGCTCTGTTTTCTTTATTTTGCGGAATTTAACCAAGGGTCACGTAGGAGCACGTGACCCCATCTCATTCATTCTTTTTTATCATTGAGGGGAAGGTCACGTGTTGCCACGTGATCATGTTGGGTACTTGATCTTTTTACGTGCATGAAAAGTCCCTTGTTTAAGAATTAAATTCTTTTATAGGGTTAAACCCAGATTTTATTTAGAGGAATTAAATTCCTATGTATTTGGGAGAATTAAATTCTTTAAACTCAATTCTCTCTCTAAGTTTTGGATCTGCATGGCAGAATCTCCCCGATGAGAATTAAGTTCTCAACTTATGGGGAGATCTGCTTCTGCAGATCTATTACTATGAAGAAAAACTAAGTTCTTATATTAAGGGTTAAACCCTATTTTTGTTGGAGGAATTAAATTCCTATATGCTATGTGGGAGAATATAATTCTCTGAACTTAGCTCTTTTCTTAGGTTTTAGATCTGCATGGCAGAATCTTCCCGATGAGAATTAAATTCTCAACTTATGGGAAGATCTGCTTCTGCAGACCTTCAACCAAAGGAAGAACTAAGTTCTTATTCAGAAGAGTTAAACTCTTAGTTTGAGAATTAAATTCTCTTTTTATTTTATGGGAACTTATAAGATGATCTCCTTCCTTCTCTTACCTAGGGTTTCTTTTTCTGAAGAGACCTTCTTTTCTCTCTGGAGAATTAAATTCTCTTTTTTTGTATTCTCTCTCTGTTGTTGTATTGTTCTCTTTCTCTTCTCTTCTTGGTTCCTATTTATAGGAGAAAGAAAAGAATCCGTTTGTTTTGTCAATCTTTCATTGAAAGATTTTATTGATTTTATAACCAACATGATCTGTTGGATCACTCGGTGAATTTTATTCACCATTGGATTTTTAATCCAAAACATATTTTGTTTGTTGTTCCTGGCAGATTTTAGGAAAATCTTTCCTTGTATAGAATCTTTTTATAAATTGGTGATTTTTAATCACCATTGGATTTTTAATCCAACGGTGCTCCACTTTACAGAGCACAATCTTTTGTTTGGAAAGATCTAGGGAAATATTAGGGTTTTTGATTTTCCTTAATTAGAATTTAAATCTATTAGTTTAGAAGGTTTAAGAGCCTATCACGTGACCCCACCGATTGACCAATTAATCAGAATTTAATTCCATTCTTTTAAAGAGCTCAGGAACTCATCACGTGTCGGCACGTGACCCCTGGTCACGTGTGGGCACGTGATGCCCCATTGGGGTTTTTTCTTGCTATTTTATTATACCTTTTAATTCCTTTAAGTGGGTTTAAAGGTCCATCACGTGTAGGCACGTGACCCCTTTTGATCAGAATTCAATTCTATTAGTTCAAAGGGTTCAGAAATCCATCACGTGCTGGCACGTGACCCCATCTCAAATTGTGTATCTCAACGCCTATAATTTTGCTCATAGAAGGTCACGTGTCCCCACGTGATGCCCGATCACGTGTGGACACGTGATGCTCCTCTTGTGTATTTCTTTGCTGGTTTATTCAGTTCCCATGAGGGAACAAATGCCCCCACAGCGTTGTTCTCACGTGTTTGCACATGAGTGCAACGCTATCAACTTTGTGGCCGTTGGATTATCCTTGGGAAGGGTGCAGATGAACCATTTCCCATCACATCCTATAAATGCAAGGGTCTCTTCAAAAGCGCCTCCACTATTTCATCTTCTTCCTTGTTCATTCTCTTTTGAGAATTTAATTCTCTTCCTCAGAGCTTAGTTCTCTGTTCCAAAAAATTTCAGAGTTTAACTCTGTTCAAGAAAGAATCTTTTCTTCATGTAATGGTTTTGAACGACCGAAGAACTTTTATATATAAAAAAACTCTTTGGATTTTAAATCCACACTAAGGGTTTTTCCCTTCAACAAAAGCCTATCTTTCCAAGTTCTTTAAGAATGTCCGATCTTTAAATAATAAACCCCCTCTGCTAGGTGTTTCTCTGATCTTAGGGGATTGATGATGATACTTGTCTGCCTCTGGAATTTAATTCCATTCCAAAGAGCTTAGCTCTGAAAATTTTTCTGGGAATTTAATTTCTCTGTTCAAAAGGAATTTAATTCCTCTAAAGAACTTAGTTCTTAAAAGAAGACTTCTTGGGATTTTTCCTCCTGAGTAGTTCTTGCAAAAATAGTTTAGGAGAGATCCTTCTTAATTTGCACAGAGTTTCTGCAATGGGTTTTCTCCTTAGGGGAATGTGTAGAGTTGTTTGAATTTATTGAGAATCTTCCTTTTGTTCTCATAATGATTACCCTGCCTCATCATTAGTGGGCCGCCATCTTGATTTTGTGGGGCCCATGTGTTTTGTAACCCATGGTCCCATGAAATAAGTTGTTTATCGTTTTCTTCCACTGTCCTTATATATATATATATTTATAAATATATATACACGTGTGGGCTTCACTAACAGTTTCCCCTTCCTTTATTTCAGGAACAATGGCTTCTCTTCCATACTTTCCCTTTACTCGCTCGGAGGCGGCTTTTCCTCAATCACTGTCGGACGAAGAAGTGATGGCAATGATCAGGGCTCATGACCCGGATTGCACCAACTTACTCTTATGGGGAACCTGGTACGGGCATATCATCCGCGGTCGCCGAAGCTTTCTTTGCGAGGTGCCAATAGAATCTCTCCGCCCGTTCTTCCTGATGAACCGTCCACTGACTGCTTTTGCTGTAGAGGTAGCGGATTGGACTCCTACAAGCCGGCTCGAGCCGTCGACGGTTGGGATACCAAACCAACCTGTGCCGGCCATAGATATCTTGGGGCGTCGTATTTGCCAAGGTAAAGTCCAGCCCTGGGGACAAGTTTATAAGATAGGGCTTACCCCTCGCCATCCTACTGTTGGAGATAGTGCCCTCAGAGTCAATTATTAGATCACAGGCACGTGATTGCAATGATTGAGGGAGGACCTATGCCGGTAGAACAGTCTTACTCAAGATAATAGTACGCTATCTAGTTTATCTTTATCATCGTGTACTGCTTTAGGTGACCTCACAGGTCACTATTGCGCATTGATAGAGCCCTTAGGATTCTTGCTTGACAGCCAGCAGTATGATGGCGATCATATACGTGGGAGCTGGTAGTCTATAAGCACATCCTTAAAAGGTCCCCAGTCGTGGGAGTTTCGAGACAGGGCATCGATACTTCAGAGTAGACTAGTGTATACAGTCGAGACCCCGACGAGGGGCGGTGGCCGGTCTCACAAGCCACCGGTGTAAGTTGGTTCACCTAAGATGTATACAGGTGCACATTGGGTTATGAGTACACCGGACAGGACTCGCCGGGAACATGCTAGTTGGTCTTATACCAGACGTCAGATAGCAGTTCCCTGGTAACATGTGTACAGGTTAGTTCATCGACCTGAGATCGTCATTTGTCTCGTGTGAGTTCCCACTGTACTTTGATTACTACCCTACCACGCTCAAAGGAGACGTGCAAACAGGTTTTAGTTGGGTACAGTCCCGAGCCACATGGAGGCAGTGATCGGATATGCAGGGGTTCGTCTCTCCCGGTATTGGGGGTGAGGTCGCACTGTGTCTAGGAGAGCCCTTACACGAAGTCCTTGGCCAAGGCAGGAGATTTGCTGGTAGGTATTCCAGTAATATCTCAGGGTGTTCTGGGCTACACTCCGACACGATTTGTACCGCTTTTGGGGGTATGACTTTTACCAACCCCCTAGGCCCGCCATGCGATGCTCATAGACGAACGGACCGGACTGTACGGATATTGTCACTGACAGGCTCAGTGGGGTGTTAGGATGAGTTCGCTCACAGACGTCCCTTTTGGTCAATAGCTGGTAGCCCGTCACGTATGGCTAATACCTCTGACGTGCTAGTGGTTAAATCCACAGCCAAAGTATTGACGAGTCTTTAGAGTCCCCCACAGACAGTTTCTCAAGTTTCGGGCGAAACGCTGTAGAGGCCGTATGGACATATGGCAGGGTTCGATCAGATACGTGCGGTATTGCACGGATCATGATCGGATGGATAATACTAGCGGGCTTTGTTTTAAGCCGGATCCTAGTATAGTACAGTATAGATTTTGTCTCATTGCATTTGTATTCGGTCGGAATACAAATGCGGGTATGTATATACAGTCGCGGGGTTTTCCTGTAATTTATTACGGGATCAGTTTTATGAAGTTGCCATTTTGCATTCCGTTTCGGCCATTTTCCTTTGTTTCTTTCTTTGGCTGAAAATTGGTGGAGATGGGGTTATTTGCAAGCATGCAAATTTGAATAGTGGAGGGTGTTTCTTGTTAATGGTAGCTTCATGATGGTTCAACCATCATTTGACTTCTATGTTCATGATGGCTTGACTTGTGGAGATATAATGGTTGATAGATATGGGTATAATTGTTGAGGTGACTTTCTTCATGATTATCATCATTCCTTTTCTTTGTATTATTGATCCACTCCCTTTCTCTCCTTTCTCTCATTCTTCATGAAAGGAGGCCGGCCACCTCTCTTAAGGGGCTGTCCAAATTTTTGTGTGGGGTTTGGTTCTCTTTTGGCTTGCACAAAAATCCCATTGCTCATCCAAAAAGCTCATATCTCCTTCCCACTTCCAAATGGCAACTAAGTATAACCCCATGAGACATGAGTTCTACAGATATCCTACAGCATTCTTTGACACGTCGACTCGCCAACTTCGTGCCCGAGTTGCCTCGGTCCAGAGGTGGGAGCCCGTAAAAGAACCCGGCGATGTGGTGCCCTTCCGACGAGGAGATGAAGACCGGAGATTCAGCGGGGAGATCGAGACGACGACGAGAAGACCGAAGGACACGGATTGCTCGGTATATCTCTCTACCCCTTCTCTAGTTAGCTAGGATTAGGTTAATGGCCCGATCCGGATTCAAAGTACGCGGTAGCGCCGGTTCTAGTTTATAGAAAAGTTTTGTATTCCGCATTTTTGCCTCGTTCAGACGGTCGGGGCGCTGTCGTGCACTTACACTGGTATCAGAGCCACGCCATTAACCTAGTCTAGCTTGCTCTAATGTGTTTACAAGTTCGATCGAACGGATTTTCTAAAAACCACAATTTCAGTGCATCAGTTTCTGTCGATTCTGTTCTGTGTTCAAAAAATCATTTGGTGTATTTTAGAAACTTGTGCAGGGTGCTATGTGAATACTGTTGAAATTTGGTTGCCTGAACTCACTGTATAGCCGCGGAACCGCGGCTGTACCCCCCTTTTGGCCGCGGTTCCGCCGCAGAACAGTGAAGTTACTGCACCAAATTTCTTGCAGTGATTCCTGAGTTGAAAATGGGGTTTTTGGAATGTTCTGTTTGGGCCCAGATTTTCCTTGAGTGCTACAGTTGTGCTTGGGGCCCACTTCGGGAAATTTAGTCGATCGAAAATTTTAAACATGTTAGTTCACAGTATTTATATTATATCTGCGACCGTGAATGTCACTTGATCGGTAAATCCTGTCTAACTGCTATAGTCCTTTTAGACGGATTTGCGAACGTGACATTCACGTTGATGTTCTGAGTTGTGCTGTGATGTTGCGGATTGTCGTGGTGGATAGCCTGGATGCAATGGTAGTACAGTTTGGTTTATTATGTACATTTGATATTGCGGGGCGAGCGTCCGACATGTGGACTGCCGTCACTGCCTGTTTGTATATTATTCTTTTAGGGCACGACCGGGCTGAGGTCGATGTACTCGTTGTATGTATATTTTACTTTCTGTACTAGGATTACCCCACGGAGGGGTGCACGGATAGCCGGGTTCTAGAGGGCAACGAGCCCGCATCTCATGGCGTTGAGACGGAGGGGGCTTCACTCTAGAATTGGAGGGCTATTCGCCGCACTCGTAGGGGGTATAGGTTGACCCAAGGAGGGGTGCTCAAGTTACCGGATTCCGTGAAGTGCTGGGTGGTCCATTCACGTTGTTGAAGGGGGATGCCTCGCTTCAGGTTTTGGCGGGTAACTTGCTGCGCCCGTAGGGGTCTAGGATTTCATTGCACAGGCTATCCATACGACCAGGGGAACGTCGAGTTTCAGTAGCGGCTTTATGAAACCCGGGGATCCCAGATATCTGTATTGTTCTGTGATGCTTATTACATTTCTGTGATGTTGCATTTTTATCACGCCTTGAGCGAATATTATATATTGATATATATACTAGTAGATGTTGTATATGTTTTGCATTCGCGCTAGTCCAGTCCCCGCTCTGTCGTTAGTTAAGTACCTAACGGGTGATGACGGGACCCCGTGCTGAATGCGGATGGCATATACATGCATCATTATTTTCGTTCTTTATTGGTGTGATCAATTGATGGGACTGCATTGATTCGGATCAATGCAAGCTAAACAAAACTATTCTGATGTTGTTGGAACATTTTTCAAAAAGCTGTTATTGCAAGGACGTTCTCTTTTGTTTTGCACAGTGGTATTCGGTTATGAATATCCAGCACCTCAGTCGACGAGGCAAGGACCGAGATCCCTTCACCGGGAGTGACCCCTTGGACAGAAGTTTGCGTCAGGGAAATAACTTCACTATAGTCGATTACTTTTGCTTTGCATCGTGGTATTCAGTTGGAATATCCTGCACCTCATTCTACGGGGAAAGAGCCGAGATCCCTTCACCGGGAGTGACCTCTTTAGCAAAAGGTTTTCGTCACTATATTTTTATAAAAAGCTATCCAGTTCCTTCAACGATATCAAGTTCATTACGTTAAAGGTTTTTCGCCAAAAACCATTCGTAGCCCTCCGTCATTTCATATGGATAGTCAATAGTACTCAAGCTGTGTTTGTTGGCCAAAGTCAAGGTACAGTGATTGGTAGCTATTGGATATTCATATGCAGCATAGATAGATGCGTTAGTTTGGGACAGTCGTACTGCCTTATTGGCCAAAGTCAAGGGTAGGTACGGGTGGGTTCAAATTAACCTGGAGAATGACGGGTAGAACTTGACATGTCACTTATGATTTGTTGGCCAAAGTCAAGGTCATAAGAGCATGGGGTAAAAATCACATCGGGAGTTTCTAAAGAAACTGAAACTTGCCAGATATGCGCATACCTTCTGGAGTGTGATAGCGTGAGTGGATTCCATCACGTTAGCATGCGATGATAGTTGGATCCCGATTCCCACTGATGAGTTGGTTTACTCCTCGGGTGATCCCGACTAATTCTTCTTTCAGGTTTGGAGGAGAATTTGACGGTACAGTGGAAGGTTTCCTGATTAGATAAATTGATAACCATTCTGATCTAGGTTAGAGTGCACGCTGAGTGTTTCTTCTCTCTCTCTCTTTGGTAGCGACCATGACCCGACCCTAGACTATGACTCAGTAACCAAGATTAACCGAACCTTCTTATAAGACTGGCTTTTGGATTGTCAGAGTTGCATACCTCATTGCCACTCCTACTTTTACCCTTTTTCTCCAGAACACCCCGTATTACTACGAACGTCAAATTCCATTGGATAAAACCATCGTATGGTTATATACGAACTCGAAGGAATTTATTCGAGGATGGTTTCAGGTTCTGGAGAAAACGAATAGGACTATTCAGTTGTCTTTTCCTTTTACCTTCTCTCAGGTTGCGAGTGCTCCTTGGATTAAGGGACAGTACACCTATTACGCAAATTGGATAGTCTTCTTCCAAACCATAGGCAGGTGCCGACCGGTAGGGAATGAAGAAAACCAATTAGCCTAACGATGGTGTACATAAGGTAATAAGTTAAGACAAATAAAGGGATTAGAAGGAGGGCAAAGTAAATTGCGACTGCTATTCACGACCAAACCAAGTATTTCATTACCACTCCCACTTTACTTTTGTATTTCTCCAGAACACTGCGTATCACTACGAAGATCCACAGTTATTTGGATACTCCATCGTATGGTTATATACGAACTCGAAAGGAACTTGTTCCAGTTCGGGGATGGATTCTGGTTCAAGAGAAATAGGAATAAGGTTTATTCGGTTGTCTTTTATCTTCACCTTCTCTCGTATTGCGAGTGTTCCTAGGATTAGGACAGTACACCTATTATGCTTATTGGATATTCTTCTTCCAAACCATAGGCTGGTGCCGAAAGGTAGGGAAGGAAGAAAACCATTTAGCCTAAGAAGGTGTACAGAAGGTAATGACTAAAGACATATGAAGGGATTTGGAGAGATGGCAAAGAAATATACGGTTACAATTGTGAATCTGGATAATGGAAGAGGCATTACTAGGAATACCCGGATACCCCTACGAAATATTTCAATGTTTCAGTTTCACTGTGTACTGTTAAAAGAAAACTGATTTCCCAATTAGCCCTTGCTCCAGGGTATGTATTTACCAGGTTTGATTCTCACATCTGTATGGTTTTACAGATGATGAGTGGGAGTAAGTTATTGGGAATTGGGTGATCATCCTCATTATATCGGGATTCATTGTAATCGGTGATATTTGAGGAAGTCACCTGGGTTGTTTGCCGGACGGCAAATATTTGGTTTTGAATATCCGCTGTTATACACCAATTTCAAATTGATATATCTGTACGTCTATTTTCATAGAGTGAGATACACCTTTTTGAAATTATGTCGGTGATATTTACCTATATCAGTTGATGGTTAGGTAAGGAGCATTAAACAGCGGTGTAACTCTTCATAACCATAGTACAGTTTTCAACTTACGACACACAGCGAATGAGTTATTGGACTCAGGGGACTTATACAGAGTATTGTATGTTGTCCAGTGTCCATTAGGACAGAGGGGTTGGTCCTCGTACTATATTCGGTTTACTTATGACTTCTCTAGTTTTTAGACAAGTGTTTCGTAGAAACACAAGGTCCGAATTTTGAGAAGTTATAGGTATATGAATAAAGTAGAGAACCAGGTGTTGCAAGTATCAGGATTCTTCAAGGTGATCGAAGATGTAGATACTTGTGTATGGTATTCAGTTGATAGTAATGATTAAGAGAACTTGCTTCTCTTTCAGGTCACTCATAATTGGAAGCATTCCTAAGTTGAGTAACGCTGATCGGCCTCCTTCCATTTAGTTGACATGCACTGGAGACAGCTGCATGATTTGAATCTGGTTCCAATTAAATCATTGCCTCTGCTTCAATATTGGATATATAACAGTTCATATCTTAACGATGCTAAGGTACGGGGAGTTGTCCGGCTTATGCTTAAAACCAGACACTGGACAACTCAAGGCACGTTTCTGTAATGGCTGTTTGTGGGTTGACCCAGGCTATGACGAGGGTTGACGTTTTACCATCTGGAAGATCAATAGTGATATTGTTCTAGACTCGCCAGAGTTTTAAAAGAAATGGATTTTTTCAGAAAACAGTAGTGGGAGTATGGTAGAACTGGAAGTGATTCCAGAACCGCAAACGATTACTGAAAATTTGATAAGAACCTAAAGATTCAATCTGGTTTGACATTCTATTGGTCACTCCGCAGATAAGGTGGGTAACCTCAGGCACCCGAGAGGTACTCCGGTAGCCTCAAGGACGGTGGCAGGGAGGTTCTTGTTTACCCAGACTTTCCATTGCTGTTGTTCCAGAATGTGAGACCCGGCAGGAGGATGAGTCTAAACTAGGTTTAGAAGTGTACGTCTGTATGACTCTGCCAGAGGGTTGTCGTAGTCAGTGGGAGCAGCGGAAGCATAGTGGACAAGTGGCTTATGTCTATTTATAGACTAAAGCAGATATAGCGGAGATAGATCATCTATTTCTGACGTGGCAGTCATAGGTTTGACTTCATCAGAATAGGGATGGATATGTTAAGAAGGTAGTAGCGTGTGATGTGCTGGTATTTGGATGACATACAAAGAGTAGGAAGTGAAATTCCTTTACTACGGTCGGTTATACTTTGGTCGTCACACAGTGGTTTCTCCACAAAGGAAATGGATTTCATATCAGACATTCTGGTTACTAGATCTATAGTTTTAGATCTAGATTTGGGTAGTGTCCCAATCAGGGTACTTAGACAGCATTCTAAAGGTGTTTTAGAATGGAAGACTCCAGGCACGGTAGTGTACCTGCAGGTGATGGAGTCACCCTCTCTAAAGGTGTTTTATAGACTATAGGGGAGAGGGATGTGCATGATTGGCAGATCACTTGCTTAAGCAATTGAGTCAATCATGAGATGTCAAGTACCACACCAGATGTTTTTGCACTAGATACAATAAGTTGATATTGATCCAATCCTGGAGAAATGATTGGAAGCAGTGTTAGAACATAAGTGGATGTTCTAGGGATATGATAACGGCAGCCTCATTCGGGAAACGGTTATCATTCCAGGCTTCCAAGGTGACCTGGATGACAGAGTGACTGTCAGAGTTATAGTTTTCCCTCTGACGAGGGGCAGTATTTTGGACAGGTGGTCCAGGCGGATACTGAGGGAGGCATGACGCAGGATACTGATTAAGTTCAGTTGACGATACAGTCTGAGAAGTTTGGATTTGGAGTTCATTTATGAACTAGGTCCCATCAGATATCCAGACATACTCTAAGACAGGTATTGCTCATTTCGGGAGATGGCTTTCTCCGCGAACATGAGATAAAGAGAGACATAGAAAGAAACATTAGAGCGGATCCACTCACTAAGGCTATTCCTCGAGCGCAATAGTTTCGCAAACGAGCTTTGTGAGACTGACAAGTAGAGGAGTTGGATGTTCGGTATCATACGGGCTGTGAGTATGCGACATCGCAATAATTAGCCTTGAGTGCAAGTGGGAGATTGTTGGAGATAGTGCCCTCAGAGTCAATTATTGGATCACAGGCACGTGATTGCAATGATTGAGGGAGGACCTATGCAGGTAGAACGGTCTTACTCAAGATGATAGTACTCTATCTGGTTTATCTTTATCATCGTGTACTGCTTTAGGTGACCTCACTGGTCACTATTGCGCGTTGATAGAGCCCTTAGGATTCTTGCTTGACAGCCAGCAGTATGATGGCGATCATATACGTGGGAGCTGGTAGTCTATAAGCACATCCTTAAAAGGTCCCCAGTCGTGGGAGTTTCGAGACAGGGCATCGATACTTCAGAGTAGACTAGTGTATACAGTCGAGACCCCGACGAGGGGCGGTGGCCGGTCTCACAAGCCACTGGTGTCAGTTGGTTCACCTAAGATGTATACAGGTGCTCATTGGGTTATGAGTACACCGGACAGGACTCGCCGGGAACATGCCAGTTTGTCTTATACCAGACGTCAGATAGCAGTTCCCTGGTGACATGTGTACAGGTTAGTTCATCGACCTGAGATCGTCATTTTTCTTGTGTGAGTTTCCACTGTACTTTGATTACTACCCTACCACGCTCAAAGGAGACGTGCAAACAGGTTTTAGTTGGGTACAGTGCCGAGCCACATGGAGGCAGTAAGCGGATCTGCAGGGGTTCGTCTCTCTTGGTATTGGGGGTGAGGTCGCTCTGGGTCTAGGAGAGCCCTTACACGAAGTCCTTGGCCAAGGCAGGAGATTTACTGGTAGGTATTCCAGTAATATCTCAGGGTGTTCTGGGTTACACTCCGACACGACTTGTACCGCTTTTGGGGGTTTGACTTTTACCAACCCCCTAGGCCCGCCATGCGATGCTCATAGACGAATGGACCGGACTGTACGGATATTGTCACTAACAGGCTCAGTAGGGTGTCAGGATGAGTTCGCTCACAGACGTCCCTTTTGGTCAATAGCTGGTAGCCCGTCACGTATGGCTAATACCTCTGACGTGCTAGTGGTTAAATCCACAGCCAAAGTATTGACGAGTCTTTAGAGTCCCCTACAGACAGTTTCTCAAGTTTCGGGCGAAACGCTGTAGAGGCCGTATGGACATATGGCAGGGTTCGATCAGATAGGTGCGGTATTGCACGGATCATGATCGGACGGATAATACTAGCGGGCTTTGTTTTAAGCCGGATCCTAGTATAGTACAGTGTTGATTTTGTCTCATTACATTTGTATTCGGTCGGAATACAAATGCGGGTATGTATATACAGTCGTGGGGTTTTCCTGTAATTTATTACGGGATCAGTTTTATGAAGTTGCCAGTTTGCATTCCGTTTCGGCCATTTTCCTTTGTTTCTTTCTTTGGCTGAAAATTGGTGGAGAGGGGGTTATTTGCAAGCATGCAAATTTGAATAGTGGAGGGTGTTTCTTGTTAATGGTAGCTTCATGATGGTTCAACCATCATTTGACTTCTATGTTCATGATGGCTTGACTTGTGGAGATATGATGGTTGATAGATATGGGTATAATTGTTGAGGTGACTTTCTTCATGATTATCATCATTCCTTTTCTTTGTATTATTGATTCACTCCCTTTCTCTCCTCTATCTCATTCTTCATGAAAGGAGGCCGGCCACTTCTCTTAAGGGGCTGTCCAAATTTTTGTGTGGGGTTTGGTTCTCTTTTGGCTTGCACAAAAATCCCATTGCTCATCCAAAAAGTTCATATCTCCTTCCCATTTCCAAATGGCAACTAAGTATAACCCCATGAGACATGAGTTCTACAGATATCCTACAGCATTCTTGGACACATCGACTCGCCAACTTCGTGCCCGAGTTGCCTCGGTCCAGAGGTAAGAGCCCGTAAAAGAACCCGGCGATGTGGTGCCCTTCCGACGAGGAGATGAAGACCGGAGATTCCGCGGGGAGATCGGGATGACTACGAGAAGACCGAAGGACATGGATCGCTCGGTATATCTCTCTACCCCTTCTCTAGTTAGCTAGGATTAGGTTAATGGCCCGATCCGGGTTCAAAGTACGCGGTAGCGCCGGTTCTAGTTTATAGAAAAGTTTTGTATTCCGCATTTTGGCCTCGTTCAGACGGCCGGGGCGCTGCCGTGCACTTACACCCACGGGCTATCTTCTCTGGACTCGTTACATCATGTCAGCCCATCGTGCGCAACTGCAGAAGGTCGGGCTTTACCAGGCGGTGTACGCGTCTTTCTTCCATTATCAGTCCCCTCACATATGGTGGGTTAAAGATTTCCTTAATCAATGGAATCTTCCCACCAACACTTTCTTCTTAGGGGACCACGAAGTTTCGATTTCTTTGGAAGAGTTTCGCGAGATCTCGGGTTTACTGATCTGGGGAGCGCCTTACGAAGAATTGTTGCTCTCTAACAAGTATGTCATCGAGACTGTGCCCGCTATGCTTGACGGCTTGTCGACTGAAAATGCCGTTCGCTACAAGTACCCGAGTCTAATCAAGACCCTGGATATTTTTGAGAAGCTATTCACAGAGTCAGAGGAACAGGGCGTCACTTTTAAAAGCTTTATTGCTTGCTTCCTTCGTGTAGACGTTCTATCAAAGGCAGCTCCGAAGTTCGCAAATATTAATGACCCCTTCGGCTTTGGTTTAAATAATCTACCGGCTAGAGAAGAGGATTTGCCACAGTTCTACATTCCAATCTTGTCGGCTGTATCTTTCGAGTCAATCGCACCTCCTGGCATGGATGAAGAAAATTTCTTCATCGGGTTTATCAGCGTTTGGCTCAGTTGGTTTGTCCTTCCAACGCACCGTCGATTTATGAGAGCCTCGGTCATTTACCCTGCTCATCGCGTTGCCGAATGGATGTGACTAGCCGTGGGCATTGCAGGGCTATCGCATCTGTACCATGGGCTAAGCACCGCAGCCAATACCTCAACCCCAGGCGTGGACGTAGTCAGTTTCTCTCTTCATTATTTTACGTCATGGATTGAGATGCACATGCTAGGGGCATTTGCTGCGCACCAGAGACCCAGCTTTTTTGATGCTTATACCTTTCCACGGCTCATGAGGTTGGTGGACGCTTCTGCTCCTGACCCAACTCAATTAGGGGCTCTTCATGAGCTGCTCAATAAGTATGCCAACGAAGGTGGAATGGTATTTAATGATCGAATCCTCTCTGCTCCCTCGGGACTTGTTCAATAGCTTTTTGACTTGTCGAAAGAGGGAGCACCCTCCTTAAAGCCTAAGGAAGCCATGCACTTGTATTCAATCAGACCCGGTTATCTGGTGTTCCGTCGAAACAATGCGGCTCTTTTCATGCGGTACTATCCACACCGCTTTGCCCGGCAATTGAGTTATGACCCGGGTGTTCCCTTTGAAGCATTCATGGTGGATCCTAGCTCTTCTTTGGAAGCTGTTCGTGACGCCACCCACCATTTCATGAGGCTGAACACCGGTTCTCATTTCATGATCTCCGAGGCCGACTACATTCCGAGGTGCGTGGGAGCTTTCACGGGTTGGTATCGCCACCGGGTTAGTCCAGTCATTGCTGAGGAGAGGAGGATACTTTTTGGGCTTAGGGCTCCCGCCCCGCTCCAGGCTACGGGAATCCCTCCGTGACCGCGGGTAATGGTTCGCCCTCCCTTGAGGGGACTGGAGCCTTACTTATTCCTGAGGCGGTGGACGCGGGCCCGACTCCTCCTACTGTTGGGCTGCCGACGCGCACAAGAGCTCAAGCGAGGGCTTCTGATAAGGTGCCGGTAACAGTTTCATCGGCTGCAGCATCAGCGATGGCAGTGTCATCATCGGTAGCACCGCCGAGAGAGGATACTAAGGCGAAGTAGGTCAACGTCGCACCAAAGCACCGAGGGGAAAGAAGCGATCGTCTTCTGGTGTTAGCTCTGGGTCAAAGAGGCGAAAGAAGACAGTCACCAATTTGCTTGACTTTTTAGTAGAATCCGAGCCTATCTTTCAAGATGAACCAATAACTATGCAAGAGCCGGATGGTGGTCTTCTTTTTCCTGGTTCATCTGTCGAGGAAGCCGCACAATTGGCTGAGGCTATAAGACGCTCCAAGGATGAGACTGAAAATGTGAGGGTCCCAAAGAGGCCTTATCCTGCCGTTATTTTCTACGAAGATCCTCCATCGATACGGCAGACATTCATAGGTCCTTTGGAAGAGGGAGGCGAGATAGCCCTTAAGCGGCCTATCCCGGCCGATACCAAAGATGAGCTGTCATTGTGGACTGGTGGCCACGAGTCTACCCTCGAATCCCGGCGAGCATAAATTTTTGAGAAGGAATGCCGGCTTGAAAAAGCCATACTAGAAGCTCCTTGGCGCATTGGTATACTTATACATCTTTTTGTAGTATTTTGCACTGCTTATATATATATATATATATATAAATATATCCTTATCTTCGTGAAATCTTTGCAGGGACTTCGGCAATGGCAGAGAATCTGGGCTCGAGTAGCGTCTTGACTGTGGACTCTGTAAATATCCCCGATGAGACGCCAGTAGGTGTGGAGGGGGACGCTACAGTTGCTATTCCTGCTACAGAGCTTCCATTGGTGGCTTCTGTTCTCCTGGTGCTTGCTCTCCCTGAAGAGGCATCTTCATTGGCCGTATATTCAATGGATCTTTCTAGTGACGGCCCGGAGACTGTGCGACAGGTAGTCGAGGCCACCTTCCTTTCATTGGAGCCTGCCGCAGTGGCCCCTGCTCTTCAATTGGAAGCTGTTATACTGGCCCGTGTCCCTAATGATGCCCCCGATAGTACGGAGGAAGCTGCCGAAGCGGCTATCCCTCCTGTTCAAAGCGGGAGGAGCATCGAAGGTAGCCTTCTATATTTTATTTTAATAATCTCTCCATCATCTGAACCTTTCTGTCTTTTCAGAATTACGCGGGTTGGCGGCGTCTATCGCTGATCTGTCTCCTCGAAAATCTTTTCAGCGTTTGCTAGAGATGGCCGCTCCACAGGCAATATCCCTTCAATGCATCGTCCTCTCTTCCGGGCAAGGTTAGTGTTATTTGCCTTCTTCTCACGGCATTATTATTATTTCATATAACGATACTGATGTCTTTTGTAGTTCTGGAAGCCAATGACGAAGTTGAGATTCATGACGGGCCTGGGGATCTTTTGGACCCTTGTTGCATGACTGTGGGTAAGTAAAGTTTCGACGTTGTTCCATTTGCTCTTTGCTTGCAAGTCTCGCTGATTGTTTATAAATCTTAATAGCTTTGCCAGTTCTTACCACGCTGGAATCTCGCATCGTCATGCCACCCGACCCCTATGCTCTACGTGCCTCTGAACGGATGGCAAAGCTAAGCCTTCACACTTTGTCAGCTCTGATCAAAGACCTTCGTGCTGGTAGTTTGATCGCGGCCGGAGAATTTGCCGCCGAAGCCAACAGTTCTCTCCCCTTTCTTGCTGCTTACCATAGAGAAACATTGGTGCAAGTCTGGGTCGAGTTTTGTCGTTGAGTGGAGGCTTGTTTGCATAGTCTTGAATGTACGTGCCTTCCTTCAGAGGTTGTGGCTGCAAAGGCGAGATTGCGGGGGCTGATTGAACAGTGCACGCAAATATGCTATCATGCGAGAAGAGCCTCATCCGAAAATTTTCAGAGAGGAAGCTGGCTTCAAATGCGCTGGGGGGACTTCAAGATGAACTTACGGCCAAGACCACTCGTGCGTATGAACTCTGGCGGGTGCTTCAAGAAGCTATTATGGAGGTAGTAGCTATTGATAAAGCTGCCATTTTTACCTGCGAGATGGTTGAAGCCCACAAAGTCATCGAACAGGAGCTTGAAAGTCGGCTTGCCTCGTACCAGGCCCAACAGTCTCAAGCGGAAGCCCGTCTCGTAGCGATAACAAATTATGAAGCTGAGGCCCAGCGGAAAAAGGATGAACTGACAAATCTGTTAAATCGTCCGCCGGCTTGAAAAATTGTATATTTTTCCTTTTATTCTTCTTTTGTACATACTCCTGAATGAGAGTATTTTTTTGATTCTTTTATAGATTGTATTTTTTATTCATTTTGATTCATGAATAAAAGACATATTTTTCTTATCTCCCTCCGTCATTTTTCCTCTTTGCTGCATTGTCGCTATGTTACTCTGGCAAGCGTAGAGAATATTTCGTCCTCGCCTTCTTGTAGGGTATCGATGGCTTAGGAAGCAGGTTTAGGTTTGCTGCCTAAGACTTTCCAACTTTATGAGTCGTGAGGATCTCAAAAAGATTTTTCTCCCTACGAGTCGAGAGGATCTTGTAGGTGTATTTTCTCCTTAGGAATCGTGAGGATTTCTAAGTGCGTTTTCTCTTGAGAGTCATAAGGATCTCACAAGAGAATTTTCCCGCCTACAAGTCGAGAGGACTCGTAAGTGGTTGTTTCCCTCTTTGTCGATATTCGACTTCGGAGAGTGTGACCCATGCATAGTATGCAAGAGTCCATCTTGGACCGACTTGCAGGGTCCCAGTGCTTAGGAAATAGTTTTTTTAATCCCTATTACCTAAGGCTTTGCCTTACGAATCGAGACGAATCAAGAAGTTCTCGCAAGGATGTCCTAACGTCACAGTTAACCTCTACTCTATACGACAGAGGTCCGTTAGGGTCTGTGTTACTAGGGTTGTATCCGTCGTATCGTTGCGTTGGCTGATGTATTCCTCGATAGGCAATTTTGCTGTTCGAGTAGCCTTGCGACCGTCATGTCTCTGATCCCTTCAGGGGCTGGACAAGACGTCTTTAAGCAATCTTTCAGGTAGTATTACCGTCGAAAGAACAAGCGTTAGGGATATTCCATGTCGCTTTTTTTACTTGAGGTTGGGCTCAGTTTGGTAGCCCCGATGAGTCATGACCACTCCGCGCTGGTGTGGGATGATCTCCGATAGTCTTTTAGGTTTTATATGAGTTGCCGTCAAGACCCTGAAGCTAAGAATATTGTCTTCACTTCGTTTGCTGGCATTGCATCTGTTGTATCGAGACGAATGTCGCAGTGGTGATCACTTTGTGCTGGTGTGGGATGATCTCCGATAGTCTTTCAGGTTTTATATGAGTTGCCGTCAAGACCATGAAGCTAGGAATATTGCCTTTGCTTCGTTGTTTTGGCACGTCCGAATCCTGTTGGAGGAAGAACGCTGTGGTAACATCTCGTCTGCTGTGTCGAGACGAATGTCGAGGTGGTGACCACTCCACGCTGGTGTGCGATGATCTCCGATAGTCTTTAAGTTTTATATGAGTTGCGGTCAAGACCCTGAAGCTAAGAATATTGCCTTCGCTTCATTTGCTGGCATTGCGTCTGTTGTATCGAGACGAATGTCGTAGTGGTGATCACTCCACACTGGTGTAGGATGATCTCCGATAGTCTTTCAGGTTTTATATGAGTTGCCGTCAAGACACTGAAGCTAGGAATATTGCCTTTGCTTCGTTGTTTTGGCACGTCCGAATCCTATTGGAGGAAGAACGCTGTGGTGACATCTCGTCTGCTGTGTCGAGACGAATGTCGAGGTGGTGACCACTCCGCGCTGGTGTGGGATGATCTCCGATAGTCTTTCAGGTTTTATATGAGTTGCCGTCAAGACCCTGAAGCTAGGAATATTGCCTTTGCTTCGTTTGCTGGCATTGCGTCTGCTGTATCGAGACGAATGTCGTGGTAGTGATCACTCTGCGCTGGTGTGGGATGATCTCCGATAGTCTTTCAGGTTTTATATGAGTTGCCGCAAGATCCTGAAGCTAGGAATATTGCCTTTGCTTCGTTGTTTTGGCGTGTCCGAATCCTGTTGGAGGAAGAACGCTGTGGTGACATCTCCTCTGCTGTATCGAGACGAATGTCGAGATGGTGACCACTCCGCGCTGGTGTGGGATGATCTCCAATAGTCTTTCAGGTTTTATATGAGTTGCCGTCAAAACCCTGAAGCTAGGAATATTGCCTTTGCTTCGTTGTTTTGGCGTGTCCGAATCCTGTTGGAGGAAGAACGCTGTTGTGACATCTCATCTGCTGTATTGAGATGAATGTTGAGGTGGTGACCACTCCGTGCTGGTATGGGATGATCTCCGATAGTCTTTCAGGTTTTATATGAATTGTCGTCAAGACCCTGAAGCTAGGAATATTGCCTTTGCTTCATTTGCTGGCATTGTGTTTGCTGTATCGAGACGAATGTCGTGGTGATGATCACTCCGCGCTGGTGTGGGATGATCTCCGATAGTCTTTCAGGTTTTATATGAGTTGCCGCAAGACCCTGAAGCCAGGAATATTGCCTTTGCTTCGTTGTTTTGGCGCGTCCAAATCCTGTTGGAGGAAGAATGCTGTGGTGACATCTCGTCTGCTGTGTCGAGATGAATGTCGAGGTGGTCTCTAGATTGCTGATGAACCGTCGAGGCTTGGAACTAGGGACTTTGTCATGGTTCCGTGGTTTTGACCCCGGGGTCGATTGTTGACGTTGCGTCTGCATCCTGCTGGAGTTGAGAAGAAATGTCGTTGTTGACACTGCGTCTACTGTAACGAGATGAATGTCAAGGTGGTTTCTAGGCTATTGTGAATCGTCGAGATCTGGAACTAGGGACTTTGCCATGGCTCCGAGGTTGATTGTCGCATTCGAGTCTTGCTGGAATGAGGAGGAATGCCGTTGTGAGTCTCTACGCTGTAGATGTTGCCATCGAGACTTGGCACTCTTTTCGATGGAGTCTGGTGGGATGATATGATCCTCTCTTTGTTTGTGCCCCTAGATTGTATACAGGGACCGATGTGATCTCATATGTAAGGCAAAAAGTTTCATTTCATTTCATTTTTTTTCTTTCCGCGATGCTCTATCATTTCAGCTTTTTATATTGCGAAAGTCGCGATAGCCCAATTATTTCGGCTATTTTTTCGCGGTGCCCAATCATTTCGGCTATTTTTATATGCATATATATTTTTACTTGCTGACTTTGTTGCAAGTTGCCCCATCATTTCGGCTATTTCATATGCATTTTTGGATCGCTGATTTGAGTTTGGAATCCGATGCCAATCTCAGCATCAGCATCGCTACGACTGGAATACTGCCAGGAGCGAATCATTATTTGCCGTGAAAGGACATAGAATTTGATACTGATGTAGGTATCAGCATCGCTACAACTGGGATATTAGCAGGAGCGAATCATTATTTGCCGTTGTCGATTTAAACAAAGATGGCTTAGCAAACAGGGTTAGAATCCTGTCGACTAAGGCTTTTGACTTCATGAGCCGTAAGGGTCTCATAAAAGTATTTCTCCCTACAAGTCGTGAGGATCTCGTAGGTGCGTTTTCTCCTTAAGAATCGTGAGGATTCTTAAGTGTATGGTCTCTTATAAGTCATAAGGATCTCACAAGAGTGCTTTCTCCTTATAAGTCGAGAGGACTTACAAGTGTCGTTCGCCATATGAAGATATCCCTCGTCAGTGGTGGGACTCTGTTAGGGAAATGTTTATTCTTGTCTGTGGATTGTATACAAGGGTCAATATTGAACCGCTTGTAGGGCAGCATTGGAGGTTGTGATGGCTTAAGAACAGGTTCAGATCCCTGTAGCTTAAGGATTTTGAATCCTATGAGCCGTGAGGGTCTCAAAGGGGAATTCTCCTTACGAGTCGTGAGGATCTCATAAGTGTAATTTCTCCTTACGAATCGTGGGGATCTCTAAGTGTGTTACTCCCTTATGAGTCGTAAGGATCTCACGCAGGTATTTTCTCCTCACAAGGTCGAGAGGACCTTGCAAGTGTCTTTTAACGAGATTGCGCCCTTTCGAGTTTTCACAAAACTCACCGGTAGCCCTGCGGTTTTTACTCACGGAGCCCTTTCGGGTTTTCATCCGTGCCCATCTCGCTTATGGACATACCGTTTTCTTTCTTCTTTTTTTTTTTTTTTATATTTTTTTCTGTGTCAGCCTTGGGATGCTGCGGTCCGTAGCAGTTTATAGACGTCTCGGTCAATAGCCAGTTTTAGGACATAGTGGTCCATCGTTAGTTTAAGGACGTTTCGGTCCGCGTTAGTTTAAGAACGTTTCGTTCCGTCATTAATTTTAGGACATTTCGGTCCATTTGCCGGCTACTACTTATAAAGTTTGGGCTTAGGAAGATAGCGAGCGGACATAGGCGTCGTCATCTATTGTTAACCTAGGCCGTGACTCGTCAGGCGTAGTATTTTTTCAGGAATCGACTGTTTATTAGCCTGAAGGGTCTTTCTCCATGCATGTCCATGAGGAGATAGACTCTACCCTGGTAAACTTTGTCTATGATGTACGGGCCTACATAGTTCGGCTCGAATTTCTCCCATTTGGCCCGATTGGGGATCATGGGTCTCTTGACCACTAGCACAAGTTCGCCTTGGCGGAATGTTCTCGGCCTAGTCAATCTCTCATATGAGCACGTCATCTTTGCTTTGTAAGCTTCCAAGTTTTGCTACGCCATGAGCCGAGTTTCGTCGAGGACATCAAGCTCCTCAAGCCGAAGATGAGCATTCTCTTCATCCGTTAGCTCGTAATGAACTGCCACTCGTAAAGAGGGTAGCTCTATCTCCAAGGGGAGTACTGCTTCAGCGCCGAATACCAATGCATACGGTGTTGTGCTTGTGGTTGTTTTGAATGTGGTTCGATACGCCCAGAGAGTTTCATGCAGTCTCTCGTGCTAGTCCCTCTTATTTCTGGACACTGTCTTTTTCACGATCTTCGTCAAGGTCTTGTTGAAAGCCTCAGCTAGACTGTTAGCTCGGGGATTACAGACCGAAGAGTATCTCCGTCTATGTTATGCTGTTGTGCGAAGCGGCTGATTTTATGGCTTCTGTAGGCCGGCCCGTTATCGGAGATAATCCATCGTGGAGTGCCGAATCGATAGATGACATGTATCTTGAAAAAATGGAGAATATTCTCCGTCTTCACTTCCCTCAGCGGTACTGCTTCTGCCCATTTGGAGAAGTAATCAGTTGTCGCCAAAATGAATCAATGTCCTCTAGACGATGCTAGTTCGATGGGCCCGATTATGTCGGTTCCCCACATTTCGAATGGCCAGCTAGCCACCGTTGGATGTAGTGGATTTGGATGCTGGTGGATAAAGTCCCCGTGAATTTGGCACGAGTGGCATTGCTTCGCGTATTCAAGGCAGTCCTGGATCATCGTGGGCCAATAGTAGCCCATCTTTTTGATCTTCAGCTTCATCTTTGGCCCGACTTGATGAGAGCCGAGAGTCCGTCGTGAGTTTCTTGGACGATTTTCTTTGCTTCTTCCGGCCCCAGGCATCTTAGCCATAGAGAGTCGAACGATCTCTTGTACAGAGTATCATTGACGAAGGCGAAAGACAGCTCGTTTCATGAGCTGATGTCTTGAGGATGCATCTTCAGGTGTTCGTCGGGATTTGAAGTAATCTATAAAGACTTCTCTCCAATCCTTAGCATTTTCCTGATCTTTTATTTGTAAGGCTGTTTGCTTGGTCGCTTCCTTTTCTTCAGACGATTCCAGAGATATTTCTGCCGGTGCAAGAACCCGACAGCTTTGCACAACGATCCTCATGTCATCGAGGTTTTCGTCAGCCAGTTCTTTAGCAAGTTTGGCTAATGCATCTGCTTTTCTATTTTCCGCACACGGTATGCTTTCCAGGGTATAGGCAGGGATTTGAATCAGCAATTGTTGCACTCTCTTGCCGTACTTCACCAACTATGGTTTGCACATTTGATAATCGCTGTTTACTTTGCTAACGACCAGCTGGGAGTCTCCGTATATGAGGAGGTTTTCGATCCCCATGTCGACAGCGATCTTAAGTCCTGCTATCAAAACTTCATATTCGGCTTCATTGTTTGTCCTCAGCTCTGTTAGGGAAAAGGCAAAGTGCATTATCCTTCCTTGTGGAGATACGAAGATGAGACCTACCCCAGACTTGATTATGGGGGAGATGTGCTTTCGCTTCTTTATGGAAGATGCCCCATCGAAGTAGAGTTCCCACCGGGTGTTACTTTCTCCTTTCCCCATGTCGATTGTGTCAAACGCGTGCTCGTCTGGCAATTCGCAATTTAGGGGTGAATCGGCAGGTATAGGATGCTCGGCGAGAAAGTCGGCGATGGCCTGTCCTTTCACTGCCTTGAAAGGTCGATAAGTTATCGAGAATTCCATTAAGAGTAGGGCCCATTTAGCGAGCCGCCCTATTAGTATGGCTCTTGACTTCAAATATTTGAGAGGATCCACCTTTGATATGAGATGGACCTCATGCGCCAACGCATAGTGCCTGAGCTTTGTTATCGCGAAAATCAATGCCAGGCAGTGTTTTTCAATGGGGGAGTAATCGTTTTCTACCCCAGGAGAACTCGACTCAAATAGTAGAGGGCTATCTCCTTCCCTTGGTCGTTCTTCTGTGCCCATAGCGCGCCTAAAGAACTTTCAAGGGTTGTTGTATACAGGATGAGAGGCTTTCCCTTGACCGAAGCGGTCAGTACTGGCGGATTCTGCAGGTATTGCTTGATTTTGTCGAGTGCGCTTTGACATTTGCGATCCCAAACGAACGGGGTTCCCTTCTTCATTAAGTGACTGTAGGGACAGCATTTGCCGGAGAGGTTAGCTTGGAGTTTGACACCTGTCTAGGCATCTGTATCGCTACAACTGGGATATTGCCAGGAGCGACTCATCATTTGCCTTTGCTGATTTGAATAAAGATGGTTTAGTAGACAGGGTTAGGATTCTGTCGACTAAGACTTTTGACTTTAAGAGCCGTAATGGTCTCATAAAGGTTTTTCTCCCTATGAGTCATGAGGATCTCGTGGGCGTATTTTCTCCTTAAGAATCATGGGGATTCCTAAGTGATGTCTTCTCTTGTAAGTCGTAAAGATCTTCCAAGAGTGTTTTCTCCTTATAAGTCGAGAGGACCTATAAGTGTTATTCACCATATGGGGACATTTCTTGCCATTTGTAGAACTTGGCAAAGAAATATTTATTCGTGCCTATAGATTTTATACAAGGGTCAATATGGACCGCCTGTAAGGCAATTTAAGAGATATGACGGCTTAAGAACAGGTCTAGATCCCTGTAACTTAAGGCTTTCGAATCCTATGAGCCATGAGGGTCTCACAGGGGGATTCTCCTTATGAGTCGTGAGGATCTCGTAAGTGTATTTAACGAGGTTGCGCCCTTCTGGGTTTTCACAAACTCGCCAGTAGCCCTGCTGTTTTTACTCACGGCGCCCTTTCGGGTTTTCATCCATGCCCATTTTGCTTGTGGACATACCGTTTTTTTAACGACATCGCGCCCTTCCGGGTTTTCATAAACTCGTCGGCAATCCTGCTGTTTTTACTCACGGCGCCCTTTCGGGTTTTCATCCGTGCCCATTTCGCTTGTGAATATACTGTTTTTTTAGTGGGGCATTCCACTAGGTTGTAGGACTTATTTGTAGGCCCCTTAATATCCTTCCTACCTTTTGAGAAGAAAGGACTATTTTACACAGAGATTCTTCTGCCAGTGAGGAATATGCCTCTGTGTATATCTCACGGCAACGAGTACCCATGTCGTCGCTATTTTGGTGACAGGTTGCTTCAGAGCCGCTTATTTTTGTTTAGCGTAGGCGACAAACACCATCTTATCTCCGCTTTTCACTCGTCATCATCGGATGAGAAGAGTCTTGACCTATTTGATCCAATCGAGCCACTTTATCCATGAGTTTTTCTGGAAAGTCGTCGGCTTGAAGAAGGCCATATACGAGGATTCCTTTTGAATTTTGGTCAAGAGTGGCTATGAACATTCCCACAGCTGCCGCTTCGTCGACACGTTGCGTTTATTTGACCAGAGATTTCGCCATCGGGTAACAAATTGAACCCAAGTCTCATTCGATCTAACCCTTTTGTTGACCAGCGCCGTCACGGCAGTATGTTCGCTTTCATTAGCGAATCCCTGACAGAAGAGCATATCCATTTCATTGAAGCACTTTCACGAAATCATTTGGGAGTTCTGCATGCCATTCGAAGGCAATGCCCGCCAGACAACCGGTGAACTGTCAGAGGAGAAGTATATCAGTATTGCCACACATGGATTCAAATCGTGCAATGTGCCGACTAGAATTCTCAGTTCCTTTGTACATGTGGCACATTGGAAGTGTGTACTCTTGCGGGTACTGTATTTGATTGTGCCATGTCGGATACGGTCAACCAATCATGATTGATATATTTGCGGCTTCATTGGCGTAGTGAGGTTCGATTTGCTGAGCGATATATTCGTTCAGATTTGCCTTTAGAAATTATTTCCTTCTCAGCCATTGATGAGCTTTGCAGAGGATTTGAAATGTCATCCTTATCTTTAAGACTGACTACCGGCAGTTCATCTGCCAGTGGTTCCGATTGAACCATCATTCCAGCCATATTCTGAATCAGAAGGGCCATCTGGTTCATTTTAGTGGACATTTCTGCCGCTTCTACATCTCCTTTTTTCAGAGTGCACTTTAGGAAATCAATATCCGACTCCTTCTCTATTCTTTCTCCAGGCGCGTCTTCGGGATTTGCCTTAGACGATGGATTAGCGAGTGGTGCCACCTGAGCAAGCATCTCCTGCGACTTTTCACGTTGAAGTTGAACTTTTGTTAAGGACCGAGTTTGAGGTCGGTGACTTAGTAGAAGCTCAAACTTCTTCTTTGGAATTCACCACATAGACTATGTGAACTACCATACCCCCAGGCTTGGTGTGTTTGGAGTTTTGGCCTTTGGAGTTTTCTTCGGGCACTTGAGCTTTATTGGGCCTCTCTATTTTGTAAAAAGCCGCTTTAGTTTTGGGAGGAACCGTTGTATCAGGATCCGTCTTGGGGTGAGTCCCCTTCTCCTGCTTCCACACCTTATATATAGATGAGGAAAGCTGTCTAAGGGAGCGAACTGGTTTATGCTCTCGTGGGATCTCCATGGGCTGCGGAGACTTCTTCAATATTGCGGTAGGAGAATTTTGTCTAACCCTTCACAACAATTTGAAGCTGTTCCCAGTTGGAACAACAACATTCACTGCTGGGGTTGAAACAGGACCATACGGAGAACTGCCCCTAGCTCATTTTGTATGACGCTGATATCGACGTCGACCATTTCTTACGGCCGGGATTTGATTAGCCTCAGCATTTTGCCGAGCCTGCCCCCTATGTCCTTCGAGAGCTTAAATATTCTGCCCCCTTCGTCGACCTTGGTCCTTAGCATGTGCCAGTTGTTTGAGAACTGATTCCATCGGCAAAGCTGCTGCTTGGGGAGCCCGCCTGTGGACGACAGACTTCCTCTAGGCTTCCTCTATCGGTGTTGAGGCACCGAGGGTAGGAGGTGGGAGCATCGACCTAAAGAGAAGCCCATTTATTTCTTGAAGAGCCTGATTGCATAGATTTGAGCCTGCAAGTGGCCCGTACTTGACTCCACCAGATATGATAGAGCCTTTGTTGCTAAGATAGGAACAAACGCCATTCTTCATAGAGACGAAACGCCGAATTCAGTATCCACTCCCCTAAGGGCAACCACAAACATACACACCGCGATTATCTGATCACGGGAAAAACATGACACACGAAGTGTGGAGTGGAAAGAGGAAAAGGTCCCACCGGGCGTGCCGGAATATGTTCTCCGCCGAACACAGAGACGCGACCGCGTAGGTCCGTCTTGCCTGAATTTGGGGGAAGATTCTATTTGGTTTTATCCGTCCACCACTCTGAAGATGCCAAGTTGATTTATGGCACCGTATATCGGAGGTTTAGATGGATGCGACCGTTGTAGCAGACTTCGTCAGATTCCTCCTCGTTTGAGGGGTTTTTGATTGTGGGGACGCTCTTCCCTGTAGGCGCAAGCCCCTGCAGTTAATTACTCTACCGCATCGCGGTAACAACTTTCTCCTTCTCCAGATGGTCACTTCGTGTCGTGTGTGTTTGTTTTATTTTTGGTTACCCGTAGATTGTATACAGAGAGTAATTTATGTGGTCACCCGTAGGGCGTGGATTAGTCCAAATCTGTATCTTCTTAGATTTGGGTTTGGGGTTGGGTTTAAGGATACGTTAGTCCCATTTGAGACTAAGATCAACTTAAACGTTTGTTAAGGATACGTTAGTCTAATTTTAGACTAAGATCAACTTAACGGGATCATTTAGATCCGACAAGAGAGCATTTGGGCTCTATTGTTTAGTTTAGGGACATTGCGGTCCATTAGTTTAGGGACATTACAGTCCAAGGATAAGGACATCATAGTCCATGGGCTTAAAGGACCCCACAGTCCGAGGTTAAGGACATCAAAGTCCATGGACTTAAAGGACCCCACAGTCTGAGGTTAAGGACATCATAGTCCATGGGCTTAAGGACCCAACAGTCCAAGGTTAAGGACATCATAGTCCATGGGCTTAAGGATCCCACAGTCCGTAAAGTGTTTAGTTGTCGGGACCCGTCACCTCTCTGAACACGTTGAAGGATTACAACGACAAATATCAGAGGAGTGAAGAGATGTACCCTTGAACCAATTTTGGTTGGGAGATCTGTAATTGGATTGATTTAAGGATCGTTAATCTCGTTTGAGATTAGGATCAACTTAAATGGTTGTTAAGGATACGTTAGTCTAATTTTAGACTAAGATCTACTTAACAGGATCATTTAGATCTAAAAAAAAGAGCATTTGGGCTATATTGTTTAGTTTAGGGACATTGCGGTCCAAGTTCAGAAGCAAACATAGGTTTGGAAATGCACCAGATAGTTATTGGTCATTGGGATCCACCACCTTTCTGAAGACGTTGAAGAATTACAATGACATGTATCAGAGGTGTAAGGAGATGTACCCTTGAACCAAAGTTGATTGAAAGGCTCTAGGTTTTGCTTTGAATGTCATATGAGATGACCAATTTTGGAAGACAAGAGTGTATTTGAGGTTCAATCAAAAGGGAGGGTCCTACCTCTGGAAGACTTAGCTAATTTGGGCTAAGATTGGCTCGAATATAGTGTTAAACACTAAAGTAGACTCGTCTATCACGTGCTCTAACGTGATGCGCTTAAAATAGTGTTAAACACTAAGGATACAGCGCACAAAATAGTGTTAAACACTAAAAAAAGAAGCGCTCGCGTGGGGTCACGTGAGGAGCTTGAGTGTTGGGCCCAAACTTCCTTTATTTTATTCTCAGAATATTCATATAAGTGTTAAACACTTAATCTTTATAACCATCACGTGTGGACACGTGATGGTGCCCACGCATTAGGTATTAACTCCTCAGTTTTTCCTTGTTTTCTCTTTTTGTCAGGGGTCACATGGGGACACGTGAGGCGCCCAAAATTTGTTCTGACTTGGCTCTATTTTCTTTATTTTGAGGAATTTATCTAAGGGTCACGTGGGAGCATGTGACCCCATCTCATTCATTCTTTTTTTATCATTGAGGTGAAGGTCACGTGTTGCCATGTGATCATGTTGGGTACTTGATCTTTTTACATGCATGAAAAGTCCCTTGTTTAAGAATTAAATTCTTTTCTAAGGTTAAACCCTGATTTTATTTAGAGGAATTAAATTCCTAAGTATTTGGGAGAATTAAATTCTTTAAACTCAATTCTCCCTCTAAGTTTTGGATCTTCATGGCAGAATCTCCCCGATGAGAATTAAATTCTCAACTTATGGAAAGATCTGCTTCTACAGATCTATTACTATGAAGAAAAACTAAGTTCTTATATTAAGGGTTAAACCCTATTTTTGTTGGAGGAATCAAATTCCTATATACTTTGTAGGAGAATATAATTCTCTGAACTTAGGTCTTCTCTTAGGTTTTAGATCTGCATGGCAGGATCTCCCCGATGAGAATTAAATTCTCAACTTATGGGGAGATCTGCTTCTGTAGACCTTCATCCAAAGGAAGAACTAAGTTCTTATTCAGAAGAGTTTAACTCTTAGTTTGAGAATTAAATTCTCTTTTTATTTTTTGGGAACTTATAAGATGATCTCTTTTCCTCTCTTACCTAGGGTTTCTTTTTCTGAAGAGACCTTCTTTTCTCTCTAGAGAATTAAATTCTCTTTTCTTTTGTATTCTCTCTCTGTTATTGTATTGTTCTCTTTCTCTTCTCTTCTTGGCTCCTATTTATAGGAGAAAGAAAAGAATCGGTTTGTTTTGTCAATCTTTCATCGAAAGATTTTATTGATTTTATAACCTACATGATCCGTTGGATCACTCGGTGAATTTTATTCACAATTGGATTTTTAATCCAAAACATATTTTGTTTGTTGTTCCTGGCAGATTTTAGGAAAATTTTCCTTGTATAGAATTTTTCTATAAATTGGTGATTTTTAATCACTTTTGGATTTTTAATCCAACGGTGCTCCGCTTTACAGAGCGCAATCTTTTTGTTTGGAAAGATCTAGGGAAATATTAGGGTTTTTGATTTCCCGTAATTAAAATTTAAATCTATTAGTTCAGAAGGTTTAAGAGCCTATCACGTGTTAGCACGTGACCCCACTGATTGACCATTTAATCAGAATTTAATTCCATTCTTTTAAAGAGCTCGGGAACTCATCACGTGTCGGCACGTGACCCCTGGTCACGTGTGGGCACGTGATACCCCATTGGAGTTTTTTCTTGCTGTTTTATTATACCTTTTAATTCCTTTCAGTGGGTTTAAAGGCCCATCACGTGTGGGCATGTGACCCATTTTGATTAGAATTCAATTCTATTAGTTTAAAGGGTTCAGGAATCCATCACGTGCTGGCACGTTACCCCATCTCAAATTGTATATCTTAGCGCCTATAACTTTGCTCATAGAAGGTCACGTGTCCCTACGTGATGCCCGATCATGTGTGGACACGTGATACTCCTCTTGTGTATTTCCTTGCTGCTTTATTCGGTTTCCATTAGGGAACAAGGCTCCGCGCTTCATTGGGTCTTGGTATACTTCAGCTCATTGTGCCTTCATTCCCCTTTTTATTCATGCTCTGACCCTCTCCTTTATTTTGTTGCAGGGACTACCTTGACTCGGGTTATTCCGAGTGCGGCACCGATCCCGAGCGGTGGTGCAGCGATGCTTCCAGAGCCGGCTGTTGTGGCCCCAGCTCCTCCAACATTACCGCTGGAGGCTTTGCTAATGCAGCCGATGATGGACGCCGTAATGGTGTCGGAGGCAGAGCTCGATTCATACGACGACGTCCCTTTGTCGGAGGTCTTGAGGAGATCAATTCTCACAGCCCAGACCGAAAGGAAACACAGAAAGTGCGCAGTGAAGGAACATGATGCCGCCCTGGCTGTAGGTGCAGGCTCAAGCACCACACCATCTGTCGCTATTCCTTCAGAGGGTGCTCCAGCTTCCCTGTCTACCGCTCATAGGCAGGTTGCGCGCGTGGCTCAGGTGGAAATCGAGAGTCTATCGCAAGGTAACGTAATGCCCGGTCTTTTTTATTAGAACTCACTCTGCAAATTCTTATATACCATATCCTGCAGGGCCAAGTCCTGGCGGTGAGATGGCAGGCGAAACGATGGCGACCACAGAGCCCGAAGTGGCTACTCTCTCTCGGGAGTCTGGGACTGCCCAAATCGCCGCTCTTTCCCCTTGTGGCTCCCTGGTATCGGCGGGCATCACAAGCATTATGACGGCCCTTGTCGAATCAGGGGATAAATCCATGGGCGCAGAAACTATCCCACTGAAGGAGAGCGAAGAAGCCACTGTGCCTGGTGATGCTTCCATCGCGGTTTTGGTCGACAACCTATCAGGTAGGTATTGGGTCACTGTTCTCTTTTTATTTCTCAATCCCGTTCAGCCCCCTCTGACGATATTTTGTTTATTTTGAGTGTAGGTGCAGTGAACGCTGAGATTGTGCCATCTAAAGCACCTCTGGTTGCCGCCATGACGGCTGTTGTTCCGTCGCCTTCTCCTATGCCCTCTGGAGTGCTGGAAGGTATAGGTTTGCGATTTATCGGTTTCATTATGGGTATCATCCTCCTTGTACTGACAGTATATTGTCACAACTTTGCAGGAGTCTTTTTTGACCATCTGTATCAGGTGATGAACCCGCATTTCTCCTTCCAGTCAGAAATCATCCTACCTGCTGGTGTCGGTGAGTATAGTTTTTAGACGACATCCTTTCCTTTCTTTTACGGGTAGCAATGTCATTGCTAATTCTTCTTCATATCGAATATAGTGTCACGGGTTGAAGGGGGAGGCGAAAGAATAGCCGTGGCTCCGACACTCCCCCTCCTGCCGCCTGCGACAACCAGTATAGTAGACTCCATCGCTCGTGTATTTTCTTTAGCTCTCGAGTCGACATTTGACCATAATTCGTTTTGCAGCAATCGCACCGGCTCCAGCTCCTTTTGAGTCTCGCATCCTAATGCCTGCAGGGCCCTTTGCTAAACGCCCATCTTCCAAGGGCACTGCGACTAACCTGCGAATATTGAGCGAATTCGTCGAGGATCTTGACGCAGAGGCCCTCACATTCACTGCAGATTTTGTTGCTGAGGTTAATCCTATGCTGGTGACGCTCATGAACTTCCATGACGAAGGTGTCGTCGAGTCTTGGATTAATTACTGCAGAAAGATTGAGGCTTTCCTGCATGAGATTGAGCTCAAGCGTCCCGCTCCTGAAGTATCAGCTCTGAACTCCCAGCGGGCTGCGTGGGTCGAGAGTGGTGTTTTTTTCATCCGCCATTTTGAACAAGAGGCGACCCTGAAGCGAAAGGAACATGAAGCGGCTTCCAACGAGTCTGTCCAATTGCGTGCCCAGGTCGAAACGAATGCTGCGTGGCTGAAAGCTATTTTTGAAGACCTCCAACGATGTATTTCTGGTGGGCTGGTGCTGAGGCAGAAGCTTGACTTCACTGAGTGGGTTACACAGAGTTGCGAAGCTGCTCAGCAGGAAATCGATGAGAAGCTTTCATCCTGTTTGTAGCAACAGGCTCGAATTGAAGCGGAGTTGGCCACGGTGGCTGACTATGAAAAAGAGTTGAGAGGAGTGCGCGAGTGGCTTGCTGACTTACTGAAGATGCCTCCTTCTCAGTAATCACCTTTGTATTGACCGAAAATTTGTAATCTATGAATAACATGCATTCATTTTCATTCATCATTCCATTTTTATTCTTTTATGTGATGTATCTTGTACTCAATTAAATTCATGAATAAAAGGAACATTTTATCTCGTATTATCGCTTTCTTTACTTTGCTGTGTCGTTGGCATGTTACTTTAGCAAATGTGGCATGTAGATGGTAGATAACAGTCTATCTTAACCTCCTAGGGTAGCGATGGCTTAGGAAACAGGTTCAGTTCTGCTGTCTAAGACTTTTCAACTTTATGAGCCGTGAGGGTCTCATAAAGACTTTTCTCCCTACGAGTCGAGAGGATCTTGTAGGTGTAATTTCTCTTTAGGGATCGTGAGGACTCCTAAGTGCATTTTCTCTCGAGAATCATAAGGATCCCACAAGAGAATTTTCTTTATGCGCAGGGACACTAATTTCCCTGCAGATCGAGACGGATCGAGTGACTCTCGTAAAGACACTGATTTCCTTGTGGACTGAAACGAATCGAAAGGTTCTCACTAAGGATGCCGATTTCCTTGAATCGAGAGGTTTTGCCAAGGACACTGATTTCCCTGGGGTCGAGACGAATCGAGCGGTTCCTGCAAAGACACTAATTTCATTGCGGGTCGAAACGAATCGAAAGGTTCTCGCCAAGGACATTGATTTCCTTGAATCGAGAGGTTTTGCCAAGGACACTGATTTTCCTGGGGTCGAGACGAATCGAGCGATTCCTGCAAAGACACTGATTTCCTTGCGGGTCAAAACGAATCGAGAGGCTCTTGCCAAGGATGCTGATTTCCCTGAATCGAGAGGTTCGTGAGTTGTCTTGTTTCCAGACGGAGCATTGATCCGGCGGGAAGGTCATTGGTTGACTTGTTTCCGAGTCGAAGTATTACTCCGACGAGGAGGTCATTGGTTGATTTGTTTCTGAGACGGCATGTTGTTCCGACGGGAGGTCATTGGCTGACTTGCTCCGCTTTCTGCGGTGTCGGGGTTGACTTGCTCCGCTTTCTGCGGTATCGGGGTTTGACTTTCTCCGCTTTCTGCGGTGTCGGGGTTTGACTTGCTCCGCTTTCTACGGTGTCGGGTTGACTTGCTCCGCTTTTTACGGTGTCGGGGTTTCACTTGCTCTGCTTTCTGCGGTGTCGGGGCTAACTTGCTCCGCTTTCTGCGGTGTCAGGGCTGACTTGCTCCGCTTTTTGCAGTGTCGGGGTTGACTCTATGTTATCTGTGAACCGTAGAGTCTTAGAACTGGAGACTTTGTCGTGGCTCCGATCGGTGATGTCGCGTCCGTATCCTGCTGAAATGCTGTAGATGTAGCCGTCGATATTTGAAAACTATGGACTTTGCCATGGCTCCGCTTCGTTGCGACCCTGAGGTCGGTTGTTGACGTTACGTCTGCATCCTACTAGAGTTGAGAAGGAACGCCATGTTGATCTTCTGGGATGCAGATGTTGCCCTCGAGATCTGACTCTCCCTTTGACAGAGTTTGGTGGGGAAATGTGGTTCCCTTTTCGTTTATGCCCATGGATTGTATACAGGGGTTAGTATGAACTCACCTGTAGGGCACTAGTTTCATCTTTTTTTTGTTTCCTTCCGCGATGCTCTATCATTTCAGCTTTTTATATCGCGAAAGTCGCGATTGCCCAATCATTTCGGCTATTTTTCACGGTGCCCAATCATTTCGGCTATTTTCTTTTTTACTCGCTGATTTTTATTGAGAGTTGCCCAATCATTTCGGCTATTTTTATTTTTTATTTTTTATTTTTTATTTTTTTGGCTCGCTGATTTTGTTGCGAGTATGGATTGAGATCTGAGACCAATCTTAGCATCAGCATCACTGCTAGTGGAATATTGCCAGGAGCGAATCATCTTTTGCCGTGAAAGGACTTGGAATTTGATGTCGATTTAGGCATCAGCATCGCTACCACTGAGATATTATCAGGAGCGAATCATCATTTGCCTTTGTCGGTTGGAACAAAGGTGGCTTAACAATCAGGGTTAGGATTGTGTCGACTAAGGCTTTTAACTTCATGAGCCGTAAGGGTCTCATAAAGATGTTTCTCCCTATGAGTCGTGAGGATCTCGCAGGTGTGTTTTCTCCTTAGGAATCATGATGATTCTTAAGTGCATGTTCTCTTATAAATCGTAAGAATCTTACAAGTGAGTTTTCTCCTTATAAGTCGAGAGGACTTACAAGTGTCGTTAACCACATGAGGATATTTTGAGCCATTGGTGGAACGGGGTAGGGGAGACGTTTATTTGTGCCCGTAGTGTAAGTCTACGGTAGCGCCCCGGCCGTCAATCCGACGCCAAATGCGGAATAAAAACTTTTACAAAACTGGCGCTAACATAGACTTTAAACCCGAATCGTTCAATTAACCGTAAACTAGTATACTGTAAAGATGTTAGAATGGCTATACCAATCGATCCATGTCCTTCGGTCTTTAGCCACCATCCTTAGCTTAGTGCAGCGTCTCCGATCTCGCTCGATCTCCGATCTCCTCGTCAAGGTGGCACCACGTCAAGGATTCTTGATACGGGCTCCCGCTTCAAGCCGAAGCAACTCGAACATGAAGTCTGCTAGCCGACATGTCCAAGATTGAAGTAGAGAGAAGTGTGAATACTTTGTCTTAATACACCCTAGGATTTTCATCACATGAGAGGGATATGGTAGAGGTTGAAGAAGATGCAAAGAGTTGAAGAGTGTGAGCTCAAGAAAATGTCAAGAGAGCAAAAACCATGCACCAAAAATCTCATGGCTTCCCTCTTTCAATTGTGTGATAATATTATGAGGTTTTGTGTTTTAAAACAAAGAAAAGATCACTCAAAAATATCTCCACAAAGCCCTCATAATATCTCAGCCAAAACAAACTCCATTAATTCTATCATGACTCACTAGATGACTCATTACTATGAGTTATTAGTGAACATGCTAGAAATAATGAGTCACCAAAAATGAGTCACGCTTTCCAAATCCAATAATCATTTAAACCAAAATGATTATCCCAAAAAGAAATGCATCTTCTAAAGCAATCTCGTAACGGATTACGAGAATACCCCTCACCTGTATATATATACCTGTATCCGTATTCCGACCGAATACGAATACTACGAGACGAAAGTAATCCAACACAATATAATATTAGGATCCGGCTTAAACCAAAACCCACTAGTATTATCTGTCTGAATCATGACACGTGCATAAGTGCACGTGTATTTTCGAACCCTGCAATAAAATCATACAGCCTCTACAACGTTTCGCCCGAACTTTGGAAAATTTCTTTGGGGGACTCTAAAGACTCATCAATACGGTGGCAGTGGGTTTAACTACAAGCACGTTAGTGGCACTAGCTATGCGTAACGGCTGTCCAGGTATTGAGCAAAAGGGAGGCCGATGAGCGAACTCATCCTGAAACCTTACCGAGCCTATCAGTGACAATATCCGTACAGTCCGGTCCGTTCGTCTATGAGTATCGCATATCGGGCCTAGGGGGCTGGTAAACGTCAGACCTCCAATAGCGGTATAAGTAGTGTCAGAGTGTAGCCTAGAACACCTTGAGATACTACTGGAGTACCTACCAGTAAATCTCGCTTGCCCTGGTCAGGGACTTTGTGTAATGGCTCTCCAGACACAGCACGATCTCACCCCCAATACCGGGAGAGACGAGAGCATAACCTTTACCCCAAAGAGCAGTGCTATGCCGGTAACCGCGGAGTATCCCCTTCCGATCCGCCCACTGCCTCCATATGGCTCGGGACTGTACCCAACTAAAACCTGTTTGCACGACGCCTTTGAGCCATGGTAGGGTAATAATCAAAGCATAGTGAGAACTCACACGAGATAAATGACGACTTCAGTTCGATGAACTAACATGTACACATGTCACCAGGGAACTGCTATCTGACGACAGGTATAATATCAACTAGCAGGTTCCCGGCGAGTTCTGTCCGGTGCACTCATAACCCAATGAGCACATGTATACATCTTAGGTGATCCAACTGATACCAATGGATTGTGAGACCGGACACCGCCCCTCGTCGGGGTCCCGACTGTATACTAGTCTACTCTGGAGTATCGATGCCCTGTCTCGAAACTCCCACGACTAGGGACCACTTTAAGGATATGCTTATAGACTACCCAACTCTCACGTATATGATCGCCATCATGCTGTTGGTAGTCAAGCAAGAATCATATGGGCTCTATCAACGTGCAATAGTGATCTATAATGTCACCTAAAGCAATACACGATGATAAAGATAAACCAGATAGCATACTATCATCTCGAGTAAGACTGTCCTACCGGTATAGGTCCTCCCTCAATCATTGCAATCACGTACCTGCGATCCAATAATTGACTTTGAGGGCACTATATCCAACAATCTCCCACTTGCACTTAAGGTTAATTATTGCGATGTCGCATACTCACAGCCCGTGTGATACCGAACACCCAACTCCTCTACTAATCAATGTCACAAAGCTCGTTTATAAAACTATTGTGTTCGAGAAATAGCCTCAGTGAGTGGATCCGCCCTGATGTTTCTTTCTATGTCTCTCTTTATCTCAAGTTCGCGGAGAAATGCATCTCCCGAATTGAGTAATACCTGCTTTAGAACATGTCTGGATATCTGACGGGACCTAGTTCATAAATGAACTCCAAATCCAAAATTCTTAGACTGTATCGTCAACTGAACTTAATCAGTATCCTGCGTCATGCCTCCCTCAGTATCCGCTTGGACCACCTGTCCAAACTACTGCCCCTCGTCAGAGGGAAAACTATAACTCTGACAATCACTCTGTCATCCATGTCACCTTGGAAGCCTGGAATGATAACCGTCTCCCGAAGGAGGCTGCCATATCAAATCTCTAGAACATCCACTCATGTTCTAAAACTGCTTCCGAATGTTTCTCCAGGATTGGATTAATATAAACTTATTGCAGCTAGTGCAAAAACAACATCTGGTGTGGTACTTGACATCTCATGATTGACTCAATTACCTAAGCAAGTGATATATCAATCATGCACATCCCTCTCCCCTTTAGTCTGTAAGACACCTTTAGAGAGGGTGACTCCATCACCTGCAGGTACACCATCATGCCAGGAGTCGTCCATTCTAAAATACCTTTAGAATACTGTCTAAGTACCCAGATTGGGAAACTACCCAAATCTAGATCTAAAACCATAGATCTAGTAACCAGAATGTCTTATATTATATCCATATCCTATGTGGAGAAACAACTGTGTGACAACCACAGTATAACCGATCGTAGTATAGGAATTTTACTTCCTACTCTGTGTATGTCATCCAAATACCAGGACATCACACCCTACTACTTTCTTAACAGATCCATCCCCTATTCTGATGAAGTCAAAGCCCATGACTGTCACATCAAAAAATAAATAATCTATCTTCGCTATATCTTCTTTAGTCTATAAATAGACACAAGCTACTTGCCCACTATGCTTCCGCTGCTCCCACTGACTACGATAACCCTCTGCCAGAGTCATATACACGTGCATTTCTAAAGCTAGTTTAGAACGATGCTATACTCATCCTCCTGCCGGGTCTCATAACCTGAAACAACAGTAGAGTCAAGTCTGGGTAAACGAGAACCTCCATGTCACCGTCCTTGAGGCTACCAGAGTATCTTTCGGTGCCCAAGGTTACCCACCAAATCTGCGGAGTGGCTAATGGAATGTCAAACCTGATTGAATCTTTAGGTCCTATTAAATTATCTGTAATCGTTTGCGGTTCTGGAATCTCTTCCAGTTCTACCATACTCCCATTACTATTTTCTGAAAAAAATTCATTTTACTAAAACTGTGGCGAGTCAAGAACAATATCACTATTGATCTTCCAGATGGTAGAAAATCAACCCTCGTCTAAGCCCGGGTCAACCCACAAACTGCAATTACATAAACGTGCCTTGAGTTATCCAGAGTCTGGTTTTAAGCATAAGCCGGACAACTCCTCGTACCTTAACATCGTTAAGATATGAACCATTCTATATACCATATAGAAACATAGACACTGATTTAATTAGAACCAGATTCAAATCATGCAGCTGTCTCCAGTGCATGTCAATTAAATGGAGAGAGGCCTATCAGCATTACTCAACTTAGGAGTTCATCCAAGTATGAGTAACCTGAAAAAGAAACAAGTTTATCAAAACCATTACTATCAACTGAATACCAAACAAAAGTATCTACATCTTCGATCTCCTTGAAGAATCCCGATACTTGTGACACCTGGTTCTCTACTTTATTCTTGTACCTATAACTTCTCAAAACTTAGATCTTGTATTTCTACGAAACACATGTCTAAAACTGAAGAAGTCACAAGTAAACAGAATATAGTACGAGGACCAACCCCTTTGTCCTAACGGACACTGGACAACATACAATACTCTGTATGAGTCCCCTGAGTTGAATAACTCAAGCCCTGTGCGTCGTAGGTTGAAAACCGTACTATGGTTATGAAGAATTACACCACTGTTAAATGCTCCTTACCTAACCATCAACTAATATAGATAAATGGCATCGACATTATTTCAAAAAGTTATATCTCACTTTATAAAAATAAACGTACAGATATATCAGTTTGAAATTGGTGCACAACAATGGATACTTTAAACCAAATACTTGTCGTCCGGCAAAAACCCAGGCGATTTCCGCAAATATCACCAATTACAAATAATTCCGATATAATGAGGATGATCACCTAATTCCTAATAATTTGCTACCACTCATCATCTGTAAAACCATACAGATGTTGAAGGGTCGCGGCAGCGCGCTGACCATCGAAATGCGGCCAAAATGCGGAACAAAAATTTCTAAAACCGGCGCTACCGTTACCCGATTTATGGATCGACCTTAAACCCTAAACTAGCAAACTAAGAAGAGGTTAGAATCGTTATACCGAGTTGATCCGTGTCCTTCGGTCTTCATTCCAAGCACCAAGTGATCCTTTGATGATATTTGGTTGCCGGTCTTCCTCCATCTCCGATGATCCACCCGAGGGAAACGGCACAAGCTCCAACCTCGTCGAACGAGGAAACTGAGGCTCCAAAGTCGCTAGTGATGGAGAGTAGGGGTGTATGAAAGTGTCACTACAATTTTCTCTCATCCATGTGCTCCATGGAGTAACTCAAGAAGAAGATGATGGAGGTGAAGAAGCTTTTGCATGAACAAAGGAAAATGGCTAAGTGTTTTTCTTTTGTGAACTTGAGAGAGTGTGAGAGTGGGCTAGCTTGTGATAATGTAATGTATCAAAAAAATGAAATCAACCCCTCATCAAGTGTGGCCGGCCCTCTCTCTCATCCACCCAAAATTCACATAATAAAAAATCTCTTTTTCAATTTCCAATAAACAAATAAGTGCCCATCCTTTGCTACATGCACAAAACCATGCTCAACACTATGCACATGCCACCTCACACCCTCCACCTCATTATGAAACAAATGAATTTTCCATAAATGGAAAATCAATAATGAGGTGGCATCATCTAGAAGCTATTCTGTATAAAATACGGAATACTTTGCGGTACTTGTATCGAAATACATATACGCGTATTCGTACAAAAATACGAATAGCCAAGAGAGAAAATGAATAGTGAGCAATAATACTAGAATACATATATACAAATACATATGTAAATTATTAAATCAAAACCCGATTTAATAATCTGGCTTAATCCTAAGCCGCTAGTATTATCAACCGTCCGATTAAAGTCCGTGCCGCACATGCACATATTTAATCGGACACCTGTATGTATCAACATACGCCATGTACACCATATTGCCTGAACCGTGAAAACCCTCTGTGTGGGACTCTAAAGACTCGTCAATACACTAGCAGTGGGTTTAACCACAAGCATGTCAGCGGCACTAGCTGTACGTAACGGCTACCCAGGTATTGAGCGAAAGGAAGGCCGATGAGCAAACTCATCCTGAACCCCTACTGAGCCTGACAGTGATAATATCCGTACAGTCCGGTCTGTTCATCTAAGAGTATCGCATATCGAGTTTAGGGGGGTAGATAAAGTCAGACCCCTAACAACGCGATATTTAGTGTCGGCATGATACCCATCACCTCCTGAGAAACTATCGATCCTGGATCGGTAATCCTTGTCTACCATGGCCATGGATTTGTGGTGATGGCCACCCGTACATAATGCGACATCAACCCCCAATACCGGGAGAGACAAATCCCCGAAGATCCGATCACTGCCTCCATGTGGCTCGGGACTGTACCCAACTAAAACCTGTTTGCACGACTCCTTTGAGCCGTGGTAGGGTAGTAATCAAAGCACAGTGGGAACTCACATGAGACAAATGACGATCTCAGGTCGACAGACTAACCTGTACACATGTCAGCTGGGAACTGCTATCTGACAATAGGTATAATACCAACTAGCAGGTTCCTGGCGAGTCCGTCCAGTGTACTCATAATCCAATGAGCACCTGCATACTATCTTAGGTGAACAAACTAACACCAATGGCTTGTGAGACCGGGCCACCGTCCCTCGTCGGGGTCTTGATCAATATACACTAGTCTACACTGGAGTATCGATGCCCGGTCTCGATACTCCTACGACTAGAGACATTTAAGGATGTGCTTATAGACCCCAGCTCCCACATATATGATCGCCATCATAATACTGGCAGTCAAGCAAGAATCCTAAGGTCTCTATCAATATGTACATGATGATAAAGACAAACCAGATAGCATACTATCATCTTGAGTAAAACTGTTTTATCGGTATAGGTCCTGCCTCAATTATCATAATCACAAGTCCGCGACTATGATAATTGCCTTGAGGGCACTATAGCCAACAATCTCCCACTTGCACTTAAGGCCAATTATTATGATGTCGCATACTCACAGCCCGTGTGATACCGAACACCCAACTTCTCTACTAATCAGTTTCGCAAAGCCCGTTTGCGAAAATGATTGCGTTCGAGAAATAGCCTCAGTGAGTGGATCCGCTCCAATGTTTCTTTCTGTATCTCTCTGTATCCCAACTTCGCGGAGAAAGCTATCTCCCGAAATGAACAATACCTGTCTTAGAATTTGTCTGGATATCTGATGGGACCCAGTTCACAAATGAACTCCAAATCCAGTAAACTTCTTAGACTGTATCATCCACTCATTTAATCAGTATCCTGCGCCATGCCTTTCCTCAATATTCGCTTGGACCACCCGTCCAACATACTGTCCCTCAAAAGAGGGAAAACTATAACTCTGACAGTCACTCTGTCATCCAGGTCACCTTGGAAGCCTGATATAATAACCGTCTCCAGAAGGAAGCTTCCGTTACCATATCCTAAGAACTTTCGCTTATGTTCATAAACTGCTTCCCAATGTTTCTCCAGGATTTGATATGTTTATTGCACCTAGTGCAAAAACAACATCTGGTGTGGTACTTGACATTTCATGATTAACTTAATTGCCTAAGCAAGTGATATGTTAATCATGTAGATCCCTCTCCCATTTAGTTGTAAGACACCTTTAGAGAGGTTGACTCCATCACCTGCAGGTTCACCACCATGCCAGGAGTCGTCCATTTAATGTCAAAGTACCCAGATTAGGATACTTCCCAAATCTAGATCCAAAACTATAGATCTAGTAACCAGAAAACCTGATATTACATCCATATCCTGTATGGAGAAACAACTTTGTGACAACCATAGTACAACCGATCGTAGTATAGGAATATCTCTTCCTATCAAGTGCATGTCATCCCAATACCTGGACATCACTCTCTACTACCTTCTTAGTAGATCCATCTCCTATTCTGATGAAGTCAAAGCCTATGACTGTCATATCAAAATTAGATAATCTATTTCCGCTATACCTGCTTTAGTCTATAAATAGACATAAGCTACTTGCCCACTATACTTCTACTGCTCCCACTGACTACAACAACCCTATGGCAGAATCATATACACGTGCACTTCTAAAGCTTGTTTAGAATGACGCTATACTCATCCTCCTGCCGGGTCTTATAGTGTAGAACAGCAGCAATGGCAAGTCTGGGTATACAAGAACCTCCCTGTCACCGACTCTGAGAAGACCGAAGTACCTCTCGGGTGCCTGAGGTTACCCACCAAAATCTGCGGAGTGGCTAATGGAACATCAAATCGAATTGAATCCTTAGGTTCTATTAAATTTCCAGTAATCGTTTGTGGTTCTGAAATAACTTCCAGTTCTACCATACTCCCGCTTGTGTTTTTCTTAAAAAGTCCATTTTACTAAAACTGTGGCGAGTCAAGAACAATATGAATATTGATCTTTCTGATGGTAGAAAGTTATCCCTCATCAAAGCCCGGGATAACCCACAAACAGCCATTACTGAAACGTGCCTTGAGTTTATCCGGATTCTGGTTTTAAGTATCAGCCGGACAACTCCCTATACCTTAACATCATTAAGATATAAATTGATTCTATATTAATCTAATATAGAAATAAAAGCACTAATCTAATTTGAACCAGATTCAAAAACATGCAACTGTCTCCAGTGCATATCAACCAAATGGAAAGAGGACAATCAGCATTACTCATCTAGGAGTGCATCCATATATGAGTAACCCGAAAGAGAAGCAAGTTTTCAAAAACATTACTATCAACGGAATACCAAACACAAGTGTCTACATCTTCGACTACTTTGAAGAATCCTGATACTTCTAATAAATGGTTCTCTACTTTATTCTTATACCTATAACCTCTCAAAATCTGAACCATGCACTTCAACGAAATACGTGTCTAGAATCAGAGAAGTTATGAGTAAACAGAATACAGTGTGAGTACCAACCCCATTGTCCTAATGGACACTGGACAACATACAATACTTTGTATAAATCCCCTGAGTTCAATAACTCAAACCCCGTGCGTCGTATGTTGAAAAACTGTACTATGGTTAAGAAGAATTACACCGCTATTGAATGCACCTTACCTAATCACCAGCTGATATAGATAAACGTCACAGACATAATATCAAAAAGTTATATCTCACTTAATAAAATAAATGTACAGATATATCAGTTTGAAATTGGTGCATAATAGCGGATATTCAAAACCAAATATTTGCCATTTGGCAAAATCCAGATGATTTCCTCAAATATCACCAATTACAACGAATTCCGATATAATGAGGATCTAATCACCCAATTCCCAATATCTTACTCCCACTCACCATCCGTAATAACATGCAGATGTGAGAAACTGATCTGGTAAATACATACTCTGGAGTTAGATTCCAATTGAGAAAACAGTTTTCAATTAACATCCCACAGTGAAACTGAAACATGAAAATGTTTCAAAAGGGGTTAACTGGTATTCCTAGTAACGCCTCTTCCACTATCCCGATTCACGACAGTAACCATATACTTGCCTGCCCTCTCTGCAATCCCTTTATTATGTCTTTACTTATTACCTTCTGTACACCTCTTTTACGCTAATTGGTTTTCTTCATTCCCTACCTTTCGGCACCAACCTAAGATTTGGAAGAAGACTATCCAATAAGCGTAATAGGTGTACTCTCCTAATACTAGGAGCTCTCGCAACCTGAGAGAAGGTAAAGAGAAAAGACAACCGAATAATCCTATTCAATCTCTCCAGAACCAGAATCCATTCTCGAAAAAGTTCCTTCGAGTTCGTATGTAACTATACGATGGATTTATCCAATGGAAGTGGATATCCATAGTGATACGGAGTGTTCTACAGAAAAGCAAAGTGGATGTAGGAGTGGCAGGGGTATACACTATTTTTGTCGTGTATGATGGTGATCGCAATTTCCTTTGCCATTATTCTAATCTCTTTATATGTCTTTACTTATTACCATCTGTACACCACAGTTAAGCTTGTTGGTTTTCTTCCTTCCCTACCATTCGGCACCTGCCTATGTTCTGGAGGAAGACTATCCAATAAGCTCAATAGGTGTACTCTCTCCTAATCCTAGGAGCCCTCACAACCTGAGAGAAGGTAAAGAGAAAAGACAACCGAATAATCCTATTCAATCTCTCCAGAACCAGAATCCATCCTCGAAAAATTTCCTTCGAGTTCGTATGTAACTATACGATGGATTTATCCAATGGAAGTGGATGTTCGTAGTAATACGGGGTGTTCTGGAGAAATGCAAAGGTGATATAGAAGTGGCAATGATGTATGCGACACTGTGACATTCCAAAAGTCAAAGTGTTTTAAGAAGGTTCGGTTAATTTGGTTCATGAGTTTTAGTTTAAGGTCGGGTCATAGTCGCAGCCAGAGAGAGAAAGAGAGAAAAGAAACACTCAGCGTGCACTCTAACATAGATCAGAATGGTTAATCATTTTATCTAATCTGAATGGCTCCCACTGTTTCCTCGAATTCTCCTCCAAACCTAAAAGGAGAATTAGTCGGAATCACCCGAGGAGTAATCCTACTCATTAGTGGGGATCGGGATTCAACTATCATTGCATGATAACTTGATGTAAGCCACTCAAGTCACCACACTTCAGAAGGTATGCGCAATCCTGGCAAGTTTCCTGTATGTTTGAAACTCCCGATATGATTTTTATTACCCCTAGGACCCAAGTGACCTTGACGAATAATCAACAAATCAAAAGGTCCTAATCAAGTTCAACCCGTCATTATCTTGATTGCATTAAACCCACTCGCACGACCCTTGACGAATAATCAACAAAGTCGTATGACTGTCCTAACCAATCTACATATCCATGCGACAGAAAAGCATTACAGAGCTACCGCACACTACGCCTCGGCGAATAGCAACGACAAACGTAGCACGAATACTAAGCAATACTAATCTGAAATGACGGAGGGCTACGGCTGGTTTTTGGCGAAAAACCTTTAACGTAATGAACTTGATATCGTTGAAGGAATCCAAGCGGTTTTATAAATATATAGTGGCGAAAACTTTTGCTAAAGAGGTCACTCCCGGTGAAGGGATCTCGGCTCTTTCCCCGTCGAATGGGGTGTAGGATATCCCAAACTGAATACCACGATGCAAAGCAAAAAATAATCGACTATAGTGAAGTTATTACGTTGACGCAAACTTTTACTCAAGGGGTCACTCCCGATGAAGGGATCTCGGCCCTTGCCTCGTCGAATGATTTGCAGGATATTCCAAAATGAATACCATGATGCAAAGCAAAAGTGTACGTCTGTAATGTCAGTTTTTAAAAACTTGGTTCCAACAACATCATATATAGGTTTGTTTTATCCTTGCATTGATAAGAATCTATGCATTCCCATCAATTAATCACACCAGAAAAGAACGAAAATAAAATGTACGTATATGCCATCCGCATTCGCCACTAGGTCCCGTCATCACCCGTTAGGTTACTTAACTAACGACAGAGCGGGGACTGGGCTAGCGCGGGTGCAAAAAATATACAACATCTACTAGTATATATAAATATATATATAACATTCGTCCCAGGCATGATATAAAGCAACATCACAGAAACATCACAGAAGCAACACAGAATGGTGGATAATCTGGAGCCCCGGGTTTCATTTGAGCCGCAAATGAGACCCGACGTTCCCTGTCGTGTGGATAGCCTGTGCAATGAAACCTAGACCCCTACGAGCGCAGCAAGTTACCCGCCAAAACCAGAAGTGAGGCAGCCCCCTTCAACAACGTGACTGGGCCACCCAACACTTCACGGAATCCGGTAACTTGAGCACCCCTCCTGGGTCAACCTATATCCCCTACGAGTGCGGCGAATAGCCCGCCAATTCTAGAGTAAGGTCCTCTCCATCCCAACGTCATGAGATGGAGACCCGTTGCCCTCTAGAATCCGGCTATTCGTGCACTCCACCGCGGGGTAATCCTAGTATAGAAAAGAAAATAATATACAAGGGTGACATCGACCTTAACCCGGTCGTGCCCCAAAAGAATAATATACAAACTGGCAGTGATGGCAGTCCACATGTCAGACGCACGCCTCGCAATATCAAATGTACAAATGAAATAAAAACTGTACCAATATTGCACCATTGCTATCCACCACGACGATCCAACCAACATCACAGCACAACAGAGAACATCAACGTGAATGTCACGTTCGCAAAACCCGTCTAAAAGAAATATAGCAATTAGACGAGTTGTACCGATCAAATGACATTCACGGTCGCAGATAGAAATCTATGTATTGTTAAACGCACACTTAAAATATCGATCGACTAAGTTCCAAATTGGCCCCAATAGCAAAACAACACTTCACTGAAACTTGGGCCAAAACAGAATATCAAAAAAATCACAATTCCAATTAAATGAGTTACAGAAAAATTTTGGATGCCCGTTGCCACTAAATAGCCACGGAACCGCCGCCAATAGGGGCTAAGTGCGGCGGATCCACGGCTCTTTAGAGGAATCATGAGGACAAACTTTTTGTGTACCCATAAAATTGCCTGCACGGATTTTTAAGATGCCCGAAGTAATTTTTTGACCACTTTTGAAAATCGACAGCAAACCCAAATATGAAATCGTGATTTTGGTAAATTCCGTTGATCGATCTTTTAAGCACGTTTAAACAAGCTAGTAAGGGGTTTAAAAGGTGGCTCTGATACCATGAAGGGTCGCGGCAGCGCCCCGGCCATCGAAACGCGGCCAAAATGCGGAACAAAAATTTCTAAAACCGGCGCTACCGTTACCCGATTTACGGATCGGCCTTAAACCCTAAACTAGCAAACTAAGAAGAGGTTAGAATCGTTATACCGAGTTGATTCGTATTCTTCAGTCTTCATTCCAATCTCCTAGTGATCCTTTGATAATATTTGGTTGCCGGTCTTCCTCCATCTCCGATGATCCACCCGAGGGAAACGGCGCAAGCTCCAACCTTGTCGAACGAGGCAACCGATGCTCCAAAGTCTCTAGCGATGGAGAGTAGGGGTGTATGAAAGTGTCAATACAATTTTCTTTCATCCATGTGCTCCATGGAGCAACTCAAGAAGAAGATGATGGAGGTGAAGAAGCTTTTGCATGAACAAAGGAAAATGGCTAAGTGTTTTTCTTTTGTGAACTTGAGAGAGTGTGAGAGTGGGCTAGCTTGTGATAATGCAATGTATCAAAAAAATGAAATCAACCCCTCATCAAGTGTGGCCGGCCCCCTCTCTCATCCACCCAAAATTCACATAAAAAAATCTCTTTTTCAATTTCCAATAAACAAATAAGTGCCCATCCTTTGCTACATGCACAAAACCATGCTCAACACTATGCACATGCCATCTCACACCCTCCACCTCATTATGAAACAAATGAATTTTTCATAAATGGAAAATCAATAATGAGGTGGCATCATCTAGAAGCTATTCCGTATAAAATACGGAATACTTTCCGGTACTTGTATCGAAATACATATACGCGTATTCGTACCAAAATAAGAATAGCCAAGAAAGAAATTGAATAGTGAGCAATAATACTAGAATACATATATACAAATACATATGTAAATTATTAAATCAAAACCCGATTTAATAATCTGGCTTAATCCTAAGCCGCTAGTATTATCAACCGTCCGATTAAAGTCCGTGCCGCACATGCACATATTTAATCGGACACCTGTGTGTATCAACATACGCCATGTACACCATATTACCTGAACCGTGAAAACCCTCTGTGTGGGACTCTAAAGACTCGTCAATACGCTGGCAGTGGGTTTAACCACAAGCACATCAGCGGCACAAGCTGTACATAACGGCTACCCAGGTATTGAGCGAAAGGGAGGCCGACGAGCAAACTCATCATGAACCCCTACTGAGCCTGACAGTGACAATATCCGTATAGTCCGGTCTGTTCGTCTAAGAGTATCGCATATCGAGTCTAGGGGGGTGGATAAAGTCAGACCCCTAACAACGCGATATTTAGTGTCGGCATGATACTCATCACCTCCTGAGAAACTATCGATCCTGGATCGGTAATCCTCGTCTACCATGGCCATGGATTTGAGGTGATGGCCACCCGTACACAATGCGACATCAATCCTTGTTCATACCATAATTTTGCATTATTATATTCCCTTTTCTTATTCATTTTACAAATAAACAGGTGCTTTTGATCCATGTCTGCTACATAGTTGCAGGTTACAGGTTCTCGGAACAAAAACAGTGAAATTGACGAAAAGATGATACAAAAGTGAGACTATGACCGATAAATGATGGAATCTTGATCGTGCCTACATTTTGAGGGACAATGAAGATCAATGAACAAGTTCACAAAGCACAAAGGCAGCGCAAGGTTCAAGACTTCGACACGAAGCAACGGTAAAAGTCCACTACATTATTCACTTTGGAGATCTGGAAGAGAACAAGAAGACATTCTGAAGAACCAACTGAAGAAACAAGAAGACAAATTCAACCAGAAGAGTACCAGAAAAATTGAGCCCACAAGCTCCCTACATGGCCGCGGAACCGCGGCCAAACCTGGCTTTTGGCCGCGGATTCGCGGCCATGTGTCGCCCGTGTCGGTGCAAAATCTCTTTGGCGGCTGGCGGCGCGTTGACTAGTCTTCTTTAGGGGAAAAATTGTAAATGCAGACGTGAATCGATTGTAACCCTAGGGTTTCTATGTTCTATAAATAAAAACCCTAAAACCTCTTTTACGTTATACCTCTTCTTGTGCCTCATTGTATCTATCTAAATTCATAATTTCAATTCTTGTAAAGTATGAAGAGTGCATCAAATTAGAGTAAGTTTTCTATTCTTGCCCTAGTTAATTTTATTATCTGCCCTAGTATAATTTTCCTTTCTGCCCTAGTTTAGATTTTATTCTCTGCCCTAGTTAGATAGTTTAGAACATGTTAATCAATTCTCTAATGAGTGAGTAGTCTCCTCACTTGTTAGGGTTAGGAATGGGGAAGGCTTGAGAGATGAAGATCTCTCACCCCTTTCTTGCCCATCACAAGTTTTTATAGGACTCCATGCATTCATGCACACACCGCTCCTTACGACACCCTACCCATGAGGTAGCGGTGATACCATAGTATAAAAGACCGGTTGCGTATGTTTTCCATGGAGGTTAGGGTAAGAATTAAGAAAGGAAGGACAAGAACGTAGAGGAAGAAATATCGTTTCTTCCCGATGGTACTAATTCACTTTATTAATTATTACCATAACACCTCATAGATCTTAATTAGGGCATAGAAAGCGGTGGGGAATATTGACTTTCCGAACTTAACCTAAACCTAACCCTTGCAAGATTTTAATCCTAGTCTAGATCAAACTTAGTTTTTAGATTTAATCAATCCAACACCGTTTGGAATTAACTCGTTAGAACAAATCGAGAATACACAAAATCCCTGTGGACCGACCCATACTCACCGGCTAGCTACCAAGCGACGCCGTTCTTGATTGCGGTTATAAATTCTTTGACAAATCAAATGGCGCCGTTGCAGGGGATGGCGTGTTATTTTCTTTTTGTAATTTCGGGTTAATATAAAATTGAAAAATCATAAAAACTGAAGAAAAAAATATAAAAAATTTTATCATCTTATTATTTTGTGAAGAGTATTTTCGTTTGAATTGTGCAGGATCGAAGAACAAATTCAGATCTGGAAAATTCCAGAGAGCAAAACAGAAAAAAAAAATAGATCTGAACAAGCAAAGGAGAATCAAAACAGAGAAACAGAAGAGATTTTGGGATCTAAACAGCCAAGTCAACCGCGGAACCGTCGCGTTGACCCACTTTTGACCGCGGAACCGCCGCGGGGTGGTGACGTCATCAATTGAAATTTTTTCTGTGAGCTTCCTTTCTTCTTCTACAACCCCAATATCTCCTCTGTAAAAATTTCCTGCAGGATTCATTGCGCCAAAAATTTCTCCCCTTCTCCAATAGTTGATCTTGTGTAGGATTCTTTGCGATGCGCTAAAAAAAATTTGTTTGCAAGTGATTGTGTTTACTGTTTTGCATATTTAATTTGACTTTAAGGGGCTTGAACACCAATTCAGATTGGGTGGAGATTTCATCACCCTTCCCAGGACCCCAAAAATCACATAAGGCATATTGCATTGATCATCAATTAATTAAAAAAGATTAGACTCAGCCCTAAGAACTTCGCGCTCAATAGGACAAAGGAATAGTTGTAGGCATCGACCGTTGATCCTAACATGATTTTGTGGTGCCTAGGCTAGACAGGTAGTGAAAGGTAACTTTAAAAGGCCCGTCTCACGGTGATTCATGAGCGGATCCCTCCTTTCTCTACTTGTGCTTACCTGGCCACAATTGACGGTGAAGAGGCGGTTTGAGGTCCTACTTCTTGCCCTTTGGAACAGTTAGGAGTTGTCTAGCTGACCCTAGATCTAGGCTTGATTGTGCATTTGTGATTGATTGAACGTGTGTCTAAGCTTTTTATCGAAAATATTTTTTGCAAAAAGCTCCACATAAAAAAAACACAAAAAGAAAAAAAAGGAATTTTTTTTACAAAACTTGCAACTTGTCGCTAAGAATTCCGTGCACCCCACTTGCACCCACATTCTTTTTCTTCTCATTCTTACATCATGGGTACCCCACCTCCCAAAACTCTTGCCGAACCTTGGTACCCTCATCCAAACATTGTTTCATACGCGAATTGTTTTGGTCGAATTACGGACGACCCCTCCATGCCCAAAATTTCTTTGAAAGATCGAATAGAAGCGTCTAGGAGAAACAGTTCGACTCCACAATCTACTTTGTATCAACCATTTCAACGTTCACCACCTTCTTTCGTTGATACCCATTTTTCGAGTCCTGTTGTAACTCCGAAACCCATGTCTATCGCTGAACATATTGAACAATCTCGTAACCGATCTTTCACTCCTTTCAACACTTCCAGTTCTTGTGATCAACAAGTCCATTCACTTTTTTTATCCAAATGTTGATCCTACTCCTGTCCAACCATTCAATTCCTACCAATCCTACCCGACTTCCGCACCTTCCCTAGACATTGCTTCTACACAACCATTTGGGAGTTTCACGTATCCAAACAATTTTAAATCTTTTACTGAAACCCCTTCACAACTCATGTCTAGTCTGGAAAAGTCATTGGAAGCGTACATTGCAGCAACAAACCGACAGATGAGGAATTTGGATGCGTCCATTGCCGCCCTTATGCAACCTAGTGAACCGGTAGCTAGTTTCCAGCTAGCTCCAAATCTTCCAATGTATGATGAGGCGGTTGGACAGAGTGAGAATTTGAGTGGAGAGAGTGAGCTGTGCACCCTTCCAGATCAAACCTATCCATCACCAATTGAATCCCACAACTCCGGTTTTCAAACAAGTGTCCCAAATGATTCACCAGTTAAAAATAAAATGTGTAATGAGTTGTGCGACTTTCTAGTGTTTGATTTACCTGATTGTGAAGAACCCTTTTCGAGTGACCCCAAACCTAATTCTTTCGAACTTTACACCTCCAATCTAGAACCTGAATTGATAAATATCCATACTTTTGATGAGGTGTCCGAAAAAATTGATTTTCACTTGATTGAGGATATTGACGCCGGGAATATTTTGGATGATGAACCCATAGATTTGACTGAAATTTTATCTCCAATTCATCATCCCGAGTTATTAAATGTTTCTCCCGAACTTCATATGCGTCTTGATTTTGATGATAATTGCATGGATGCGATAACTTTTGAGGAGAATTATGAGGATAGTATTGAGGAGAGTATTGAGGATAGTATTGAGGATGAACCATTTTTGTTTGATGAGTCGGATTTTCCAATTCATCCTCCTGAACCTTTAAATGTCATACTTCCTAAATCACCCCCCCTCATTTCTATCGTTCCGACCATGCAAAAGATCACGCAGGAGGACTGTGAGCTTGAAAAATTTCTGTTCGATCACAGCAGTTTTGACACCACTAGTGCGTTCCTCTTTGAATCTGACACAGTTCTCATAACCGATAACGATTACGAGTGCTTCACTTTTTCGGACGATTTTGAAGACTCACTGCCCGAGTTTGAGTCCTTTGAATTTTCGGATGAGTCAGTTGAACCATCAGACTCGGTTGCTTACAGTCATTTCGAACCATTGATGGAATCCTTCGAGTTCGAGACAAATTGCTTAGGTGAGAATAAGACTATCCCTAAATCACTCCCCTTCGTTCTTTCCATCGTTTCGACCGTGCAAGAATCCGTCGCGCTTCCATTTTCAATGGATGGTTTACCAAGTTCACCGTACCCATGTTTTCTCGCGAATCTTGAGGGATTTGACCACATTTCTCGACGGGTTGATAAATTAGCACAATCGCTTTTAGCAAATCGGTCATCACAATTTGCGCTAATTTATTCACTCGATTTACACCCTCAAGTTCGTACTATACTTCTTTCTCTTTTCCGCCATTCTTCTCCTCCACCGAGACCATATTCCACCTTTCTTCCCATACGGTCTCGTGTGTTTCTCAACTCCTTCCTCTACACTCCATTCTTTCACCAACCCTACCATTATCACAATAGAATTTTTGAATGGTTGGTGCTAACCATTGGCCTGTGTAAGGCCTTGTATAGTTTGATTTTTCTCCTCCCTAACTCTGAATTTTAACGTTTAAAATAGTGGAAACACTGTCTCGCTTAAGTTTGGGGGGGACCTTGTTGTATATATATTTTTTGTTTTTCTTTTAACAATAAAAAAAAATTTGTAAATAAATAAACAGGGGAATACCGGCCATTTTGACTCTCTTCGTGTAGCATGACAGTGAGGACACTGTCAAGTTTAAGTTTGGGGGTGTGCTCGGTAAGCTTTCTTCCTTCGCATTCATATGTATATTTTTGCATTTGCATACTTATTTTAAAACCCATAAAAAATTGAAAATTTGAAAAATTATAAAAATTGAAACATTCAATATTGGCCTTAAGTGACTTGAGTTTGACAAATAGGTTAACTAGCTAGGAACAACTAGACCTTAGACTTAGTAAATTAAAAACCCTAAAAATAACCTTTCTTAAAATTTAACGATAGAAAGTATATGTCTTTGTAGTTTATTCAGAAATAGGCAAATTTAGAGTTGACTTCTTGGACTAAGTTAAAATAAGGGAAAAGTATTGAAATTTTTATTAAAGTATAAATTTGAAAAATAATTCCTAAGCTTAAGTCTAAATTCTGAAAATATATACCCTACAAATTGCACAAACACGAACCTTGAAACATGGAATAGTAGAAGAGACCTTGAAATGCTCTTATCTAAAAGTCCTTAGTATGAAGGAAAATAAAAAAAATACAAGCGTGAATAAAGAGATAATAAAAAAAATGAATACTGGTTGTTATGATTACTTAAGGCTGCATTAATAAAAAAATATTTAGCGAGGGTGCTTCATCACCCAGTGCCTTAGACCAACTGGTTTGGGAGTTACTGCTATAAGCCTTAGGTATTACAAGACTAGGAATTACGCATCAATATGCAAGCACATTTTGTAATCGGTCGTTGGTATCTCAAGAAGTATTAACGGTCGCATGAAAAATGTGTGAGCGATTTCATCTAAAAATTCACCAATTAAGAAGTGCTTTGGACGACGGACAAGAGTATGATAGCTTGATTTGAATTTGCAAGTGTAGGGGTGATATATACACACACGTAGGGGTATGTGATTGGGGTTTAGATAAGAGATAGGAGTGAAAAATATGACTTATATCTTTAATAGAGATGATAAAAATTCCTAAGTTGAGATAGAACCCTAGAAGGAAAACTTAAAAGATGCCAAAAGCTAAAAAAATTCACAAGAATATATATAATCTTAAGTTAAATAATAAGGGAGTGTGAAAAATACGGGTGGATAATTTATGAGTCGAAGATAATAGAATCCCTTGTTGGAAGACCTAATTGGAGAATAAAAGTCGATAAGCCAAATTGATAGGATTTTGTGGGTAATATCCGCTGAAAACCCTCAGGAGACAACACTCCTCCTACTAGGGACATCTAGAGGTTTAACGGCTTCTTGCACAAGCTCAGTGCAATCGTGTTTCCTTACGAAAGTGAGGCTAGGTCTTTTTCAAGAATAAAACTAGGTTTTCTCGAGGACGAGCAAAAGATAAGTTTGGGGGAATTTGTTGATACCATAATTTTGCATTATTATATTCCCCATTCTTATTCATTTTACAAATAAACAGGTGCTTTTGATCCATGTCTGCTACATAGTTGCAGGTTACATGTTCTCGGAACAAAAACAGTGAAATTGACGAAAAGATGATACAAAAGTGAGACTACGACCGATAAATGATGGAATCCTGATCGTGCCTACATTTTGAGGGACAATGAAGATCAATGAACAAGTTCACAAAGTATAAAGGCAGCGCAAGGTTCAAGACTTCGACACGAAGCAACGGTAAAAGTCTACTACATTATTCACTGTGGAGATCTGGAAGAGAACTAGAAGACATTCTAAAGAACCAACTGAATAAACAAGAAGACAAATTCAACCAGAAAAGTTGAGCCCACAAGCTCCCTACATGGCCGCGGAACCGCGGCCAAACCTGGCTTTTGGCCGTGGATCTGCGGCCACGCCCGTGTCGGTGCAAAATCTCTGTGGCGGCTGGCGGTGCGTTGACTAGTCTTCTTTAGGGGTAAAATTGTAAATGCAGACGTGAATCGATTGTAACCCTAGGGTTTCTATGTTCTATAAATAGAAACCCTAAAACCTCTTTTAGGTTATGCGTCTTCTTATGCCTCATTGTATTTATCTAAATTCAGAATTTCAATTCTTGTAAAATATGAAGAGTGCATCAAATTAGAGTAAGTTTTCTATTCTTGCCCTAGTTAATTTTATTATCTGCCCTAGTATAATTTTCCTTTCTTCCCTAGTTTAGATTTTATTCTCTGCCCTAGTTAGATAGTTTAGAACATATTAATCAATTCCCTAATGAGTGAGTAGTCTCCTCACTTGTTAGGGTTAGGAATGAGGAAGGCTTGAGAAATGAAGATCTCTCACCCCTTTCTTGCCCATCACATATTTTTATAGGACTCCATGCATACATGCACACACCGCTCCCTACGGCATCCTATCCCACGAGGTAGCGGTGATACCATAGTATAAAAGACCGGTTGCGTATGTTTTCCATGGAGGTTAGGATAAGAATTAAGAAAGGAAGGACAAGAACCTAGAGGAAGAAACATCGTTTCTTCCCGATGGTACTAATCCACTTTATTAATTATTACCATAACACCTCATAGATCTTAATTAGGGCATAGAAAGCAGTGAGGAATATTGACTTTCCAAACTTAACCTAAACCTAATCCTAGCAAGATTTTAATCCTAGTCTAGATCAAACTTAGTTTTTAGATTTAATCAATCCAACAACGTTTAGAATTAACTCGTTAGAACAAATCGAGAATATACAAAATCCCTGTGGACCGATCCGTACTCACCGGCTAACTACCAAGCGACGCCGTTCTTGATTGCGGTTATAAATTCTTTGACAAATCAATCCCCAATACTGGGAGAGACATCCCCGACGATCCGATCACTGCCTCCATGTGGCTCGGGACTGTACCCAACTAAAACCTGTTTGCACGATTCCTTTGAGCCATGGTAGGGTAGTAATCAAAGCACAGTGGGAACTCACACGAGACAAATGATGATCTCAGGTCGACAGACTAACCTGTACACATGTCACCTGGGAACCGCTATCTGACAATAGGTATAATACCAACTATCAGGTTCCCGGCGAGTCCGTCCAGTGTACTCATAACCCAATGAGCACCTGCATACTATCTTAGGTGAACAAACTAACACCAATGGCTTGTGAGATCTGGCCACCGCCCCTTGTCGGGGTCTCGATCAGTATACACTAGTCTACACTGGAGTATCGATGCCCGGTCTCAATACTCCTACGACTAGGGACATTTAAGGATGTGCTTATAGACCCCAGCTCCCATATATATGATCGCCATCATAATGCTGGCAGTCAAGCAAGAATCCTAAGGGCTCTATCAACATGTACATGATGATAAAGACAAACCAAATAGCATACTATCATCTTGAGTAAGACTGTTTTATCGGTATAGGTCCTGCCTCAATCATAATCACAAGTCCGCGACTATGATAATTGCCTTGAGAGCACTATAGCCAACAGATGTGAGAATCATACCTGGTAAAATACATATTCTGGAGTCAGTATCTAATTGGGAAATCAGTTTTCAATTAACAACGCACAGTGAAACTGAAACATGAAAATGTTTCGAAGGGGTATCCTGGTATTCCTAGTAATACCTCTTCCATTATCCAGATTCACGACTGTAACCTTATATCTCCTTACCAGCTCTCCAAATCCCTTTATTTGTCTTTAGTCATTACCTTCTGTACACCATCGTTAGACTGAATGGTTTTCTTCCTTCCCTACCGTTTGGCACCAGCCTATGGTTTGGAAGAAGACAATCCAATAATCGTAATAGGTGTACTCTCCTAATCCTAAGAGTACTCGCAACCTGAGAGAAGGTGATGATAAAAGACAACTGAATAAACCTTATTCTATTTCTCCCGAATCGGAGAAAAGCAAAGGTGAAGTAGGAGTAGCAATGAAATACGCGGTTTGGACGTGAATGATACCAGTCTCAATTTACTTTGCCCTCTTTCTAATCCCTCCATATATCTTTACCTATTACCTTCTGTACACCACACTTAGGCTAATTGGTTTTCTTCATTCCCTACCTTTCGGCACCTGCCTATGGTTTGGAAGAAGACTATCCAATAAGCGTAATAGGTATACTCTCCTAAACCAAGGAGCCCTCGCAACCTGAGAGAAGGTAAAAGGAAAAGACAACTGAATAGTCCTATTCAATTTCTCCAAAACCTGAATCCATCCTCGAATCTGGAACAAGTTCCTTCGAGTTCGTATATAACCATACGATGGATTTATCCAATGGAAGTGGATGTTCGTAGTAATACGAGGTGTTCTGGAGAAATGCAAAGGGTAAAAGAAGGAGTGGCAATGATTTATGCAACTCAGCCAATCCAAAAGCCAGTATTTTAAGAGAGTTCGGTCAACTTGGTTACTGAGTCATAGTCTAGGGTCGGGCCATGGTCGCTGCCAAAGAGAGAGAGAGAAAAGAAACACTCTGCGTGCACTCTAACCTAGATCAAAATGGTTATCACTTTATTTAATCAGGAAACCTCCCACTGTATCCTCAAATTCTCCTCCAAACCTGAAAGAAGAATTAGTCGGGATCACCCGAAGAGTAAACCAACTCATCAGTGGGAATCGGGATCTAACTATCATCTCATGATAACGTGATGGAATCCACTCACGTTATCACACTCCACAAGGTATGCGCATGCCTAGCAAGTTTCCTGTATGTTTGAAACTCCCGATATGATTTTTACCCCATGCTCTAATGACCTTGACGTTGGCCAAAATATCATAAGTCACATGTCAAGTTCTACCGTCATTGTCAAGGTTAATTTGAACACACCCGTACATACCCTCGACGTTGGCCAAAATAATAGTACGATTGTCCCAAATCAACGCATCTATCTATACAACAGATGAATATTCAGCAGCTACCAATCACTATACCTTGGCGTAGGTCAAAATACATAGATTGAATACTACTGAATATCCAACTGAAATGACGGAGGGCTACGAATGGTTTTTAGCGGAAAACCTTTAACGTAATGAACATGATATCGTTAAAGGAACCAGATAGCTTTTTACGAAAATATAGTGGCGAAAACCTTTGCTAAAGAGGTCACTCCCGGTGAAGGGATCTCGGCTCTTTCCCCGTAGAATGAGGTGCAGGATATTCCAAACTGAATACCGCGATGCAAACCAAAAAGTAATCGACGATAGTGAAATTATTACCCTAATGCAAACCTCTGCCCAAGGGGTCACTCCCGGCGAAGGGATCTCGGCCCTTGCCTCGTCGAATGAGGTGCTTGATATTCATAACCGAATACCTCAGTGCAAATCAAAAGAGAACGTCCTTGTAATAACAGCCTTTTTTTGAAAATGTTCTAACAACATCCAACAGGTTTGTTTTCCTTGCATTGATCTGAATCAACACAGTCCCATCAATCAATCACACAAGAAAAGAACGAAAATAAAATGTACGTATATGCCATCCGCATTCGCCACTGGGTCCCATCATCACCCGTTAGGTTACTTAACTAACGACAGAGCGGGGACTGGACTAGCGCTGGTGTAAAACATATACAACATCTACTAGTATATATACCAATATACAATAATCGCTCCAGGCGTGATAAATGCAACTTTACAGAAAAGTAATAAGCATCACAGAACAATACAGATAAGCTGGGATCCCCGGGTTTCATAGAGCCGCTACTGAAACCCGACATTCCCCTGGTTGTGTGGATAGCCTGTGCAATGAAAACCTAGACCCTTACGAGTGCGGCAAGTTACCCGCTAAAACCTGAAGCGGGGCAGCGCCGTTCAACAAAGTGAATGGACCACCAAGCACCTCACGGAATCCGGTAATTTGAGCACTCCACCTTGGGTCAACCTGTACCCTCTACGAGTGCGGCAAATAGCCTGCCAATTCTAGAATGAGGCCCCCTCCGTCTCAAAGCCATGAGATACGGGCCCGTTGCCCTCTAGAACCCGGCTATCCGTGCACTCCATCGCGGGGTAAACCTAGTACAGAAAAGAAAATATGTACAACGGGTACATCGACCTCAACCCGGTCGTGCCCCAAAAAAATAATATACAAACAGGCAGTGACGGCAGTCCACATGTCTGACGCTCACCCCGCGATATCAAATGTACAAATATATCCAAACTGCACTACCATTGTACGCAAGCTATCCACCATAACAAATCTGCAACATCACAGCACAACACAGAACATCAACGTGAATGTCACGTTCGCAAACCCGTCTAAAAGTGCTATAGCAATTAGATACGATTTACCGCTCGAATGACATTCACGGTCACAGATAGCAATGTAATGCACTGCAAACTTTAAACAATGTTAGATAATATTGACTTCGAAATAACCCCCGAATAGCCCAAACAACCAGACAAAACCATATCCAAACTGGGCTAAACAAACAATACCACTGAACCAACTTTCCAGAGACCAGACCACTCCCCAAAAACCAAATCTAGAAGCTCCATATAGGCTGGCGACCTCGGAAATTTTGAGCCTATGCTCGGCCAAAATCCGGCGAGGTGGTCTCGTGTTTGGGGTGTTGTCTTGTGGTCATGTCAGTAGTCTTCTGCACTTGTTTAAATAATTTTAGAAGACACATTCAAAATTGATAGAGAATGAAATATGCAGGGCAGTGTTTGGGTTTTGTTTCGGTTTCGATACTTTAAAATTATCTAAACTACTAGTAAACGGTTAATAGTTTGGCTCTGATACCATATAAGTCTACGGTAGCGCCCCAGCCGTCAATCCGACGCCAAATGCGGAATAAAAACTTTTACAGAACTGGCGCTAACATAGACTTAAAACCCTCACCGTTCCATCAACCGTAAACTAGTATACTGTAAAGATGTTAGAATGGCTATACCGATCGATCCGTGTCCTTCGGTCTTTAGCCACCATCCTTAGCTTGTTGCGGCGTCTCCGATCTCGCTCGATCTCCGATCTCCTCATCGAGGTGGCAACACGTCAAGGATTCTTTATACGGGCTCCCGCTTCAAACCGAAACAACTCGAACATGAAGTTTGCTAGCCGACATTTCCAAGATTGAAGTAGAGAGAAGTGTGAATACTTTGTCTCAATACACCCTAGGATTCTCATCACATGAGAGGGATAGGGTGGAGGTTGAAGAAGATGCAAAGAGTTGAAGAGTGTGAGCTCAAGCAAATGTCAAGAGAGCAAAAACTATGCACCAAAAATCTCATGGCTTCCCTCTTTCAATTGTGTGATAATCTTATGAGGTTTTGTGTTTTAAAACAAAGAAAAGATCACTCAAAAATATCTCCACAAAGCCCTCATAATATCTCACCCAAAACAAACTCCATTAATTCTATCATGACTAGATGACTCATTACCATGAGTCAATAGTGAACATGCTAGAAATAATGAGTCACCAAAAATGAGTCACACTTTCCAAATCCAATAATCATTTAAACCAAAATGATTATCCCAAAAAGAAATGCATCTTCTAAAGTAATCTCGTAACGGATTACGAGAATACCCCTCACCTGTATATACATACCTGTATCCGTATTCCGACTGAATACGAATACTACGAGACAAAAGTAATCCAACACAATATAATACTAGGATCCGGCTTAAACCAAAGCCCACTAGTATTATCTGTCTGAATCATGACACGTGCACAAGTGCACGTGTATGTTCGAACCTTGCCATAAAACCATATGGCCTCTACAACGTTTTGTCCGAACTTGGGAAAATTTCTGTGGGGGACTCTAAAGACTCGTCAATACGGTAACAGTGGGTTTAACCACAAGCACGTCAGTGGCACCAGCTGTGCGTAACGGCTGTCCAGGTATTGAGCAAAAGGGAGGCCGATGAGCGAACTCATCCTGAAACCCTACTGAGCCTATCAATGACAATATCCGTACAGTCCGGTCCGTTCGTCTGTGAGTATCGCATATCGGGCCTAAGGGGATGGTAAACGTCAGACCCCCAATAGCGGTATAAGTCGTGTCAGAGTGTAGCCTAGAACACCTTGAGATACTACTGGAGTGCCTACCAGTAAATCTCGCTTGCCCCGGCCAGAGACTTTGTGTAATGGCTCTCCAGACACAACACGATCTCACCCCCAATACCGGGAGAGACGAATCCCATGCCGATCCGCTCACCGCCTCCATGTGGCTCGGGACTGTCCCCAACTAAAACCTGTTTGCACGACTCCTTTATGCCGTGGTAGGGTAATAATCAAAGCATAGTGGGAACTCACATGAGACAAATGACGATCTCAGGTCGATGAACTAACCTGTACACATGTCACCAGGGAACTGCTATCTGACGACAGGTATAATACTAACTAGCAGGTTCCCGGCGAGTCCTGTCCAGTGCACTCATAACCCAATGAGCACCTGTATACATCTTAGGTAATCTAATTAACACCAATGGCTTGTGAGACCAGCCACCGCCTCTTGTCGGGGTCTCAACTGTATACTAGTCTACTCTGGAGTATCGATACCCTGTCTCGAAACTCCCACGACTAGGGACCACTTTAAGAATGTGCATATAGACTACCCAACTCTCACGTATATGATCGCCATCATACTGCTGGTAGTCAAGTAAGAATCCTAATGGCTCTATCAATGTGCAACAGTGATCTGTAATGTCACCTAAAGCAGTACACGATGATAAAGATAAACCAGATAGCATACTATCATCTGGAGTAAGACTGTCCTACCGGTATAGGTCCTCCTTCAATCATTGCAATCACATACCTGCGATCCAATAATTGACTTTGAGGGCACTATATCCAACACGTAGATTGTATACAATGGTCAATATTGAACCGTTTGTAGGACGGTCTGGGGAATGTGATGGCTTAAGAACAGGTTCAGATCCCTGTAACTTAAGGCTTTTGAATTCTATGAGCCGCGAGGGTCTCATAAGAGGATTCTCCTTACGAGTCGTGAGGATCTCGTAAGTGTAATTTTTCCTTAGTAATCGTGGAGATCCCTAAGTGTGTTGCTCTCTTGTGAGTCGTAAGGATCTCACGCAGGTATTTTCTCCTTACAAGGTCGAGAGGACCTTGCAAGTGTGCATGAATTTTTTTTTGTTTTACGAGTCTGCGCCCTTTCGGGTTTCCACATACTCGCCAGTAGCCCTGCTGTTTTTACTCATGAAGCCTTTCCGGGTCTTCATCCATGGCCATTTCGCTTATGAACGTACCGTTTGTTTTTGCCGCGTTAGCCTAAGAATGCAGCGGTTCATAGTAATTTAAGGATGTTTTGGTCCGTAGTTAGTTTCAGGACATTGCGGTCCATTGTTAATTTAGGGACGTTTCGGTCCGTAGCTAGTTTCAGGACATTTTGGTCCGTCGTTAGTTTTGGGATGTTTCGGTCCGTAGCTAGTTTAAGGACATTATGATCTATTGTTAGTTTAGGGACGTTTCGGTCCGTAGCTAGTTTAAGGACATTACGGTCCATTGTTAGTTTAGGGATGTTTCGGTTCGATGCACGTTTTTGCGGCGAAGCTTTGCCGGATAGCACTTACAGAGTTTGGTACTCAGGAAGACAGCGAGCAGACACAAGCGTCGTCATCTATCATTAACCTGGCTGTGACTCGTCAGGCATAGTATTTCTTAAGGAATCGGCCGTTTATTGGCCGGAAGGGTCTTTCGCCATGCATATCCATGAGCAAGTAAGCCCGACCTTGGTAGACTTTGTCTATGATGTATGGGCTTTCATAGTTTGGCTCTAATTTCCCCCGTTTGGCACGATTGGGGATCATAGGTCATTTTACAACTAGCACGAGTTCAGCTTGGCGGAATATTCTCGGCCTAGTCAATCTTTCATATGAGCGCGTCATCCTTGCTTTGTAGGCTTCCAAGTTTTGCTACGCCATGAAACGAGTTTCCTCGAGGGCTTCGAGCTCCTTAAGCCGAAGATGAGCATTCTCTTCATCTGTTAGCTCGTAATGAACTGCCACTCATAGAGAGGGTAGCTCTATCTCGAGGGGGAGTACCGCTTTTGTGCCGAATACCAACGCGAATGGCATTGTATTTGTGGTCATTTTGAACGTGGTCCGATAGGCCCAGAGAGTTTTATGCAGTCTCTCATGCCAGTCCTTTTTATTTTTGGACATCGTCTTCTTTAGGATCTTTGTCAAGATTTTGTTGAAAACCTCAGTTAGACCGTTAGCTCGGGGATTATAGAACGAAAAGTATCTCCAGTCTATATTATGCTGCTGTGCGAAGCGGCTGATTTTATGACTTCTATAGGCCGGCCCGTTAGATAATCCGTTTCGGAGTGCCGAACCGATAGATGACGTGTGTCTTGAAGAAATGAAGGATGTTCTCCGTCTTCACTTCTCTTAGCGGTATGGTTTCTGCCCACTTAGAGAAGTAATCAGTTGTCGCCAATATGAACCGATATCCTTTGGATGACGCTGGTTCGATGGGCCCAATTATGTCGGTTCCCCACATTTCGAACGGCCAGCTAGCCACTGTTGGGTGTAGCAGGTTTGGATGCCGGTGGATGAAGTCTCCATGAATTTCGCACGAGTGGCACTGCTTCGCGTATTCGAGGCAGTCCTGAACCATCGTGGGCCAATAGTAGCCCATCCTTTTGATCTTCAGCTTCATCTTTGGGCCGGCTTGATGAAAACCGCAGAGTCCATCATGAGTTTCTTAGACAACTCTCCTTGCTTCTTCCGGTCCCAGACATCTCAGCCACAGAGAGTCGAACGATCTCTTATATAGAGTATCATTGACAAAGGCGAAAGACAGAGCTCGTTTCATGAGCCGATGTCTTGAGGATGTATCTTCCGGTGTTTGACGGGATTTGAAATAGTCTATAAAGGATTTTCTCCAATTCTTAGCCTTTTTTGGTCCTCTAATTGTAGGACCGTTTGCTTGGTCGCTTCCTTTTCTTCAGACGACTCCGGAGACATTTCCGCTGGTGCAAGAACCCGACGGCTTTGTACAACGATCCTCATGTCATCGAGGTTTTTGTCAGCCAGTTCTTTAGCGAGTATGGCTAATGCGTCCGGCTTGCTATTTTCTGTATGCGATATGCTTTCCAGGATGTAGGAGGGGATTTGAGTCAGCAGTTGTTGCATTCTCTCGCCGTACTTTACCAACTCTGGTTTGCACATTTGATAGTTACCGTTTACTTGACTAACGACCAGCTGGGAGTCTCCGTATATGAGGAGGTTTTCGATTCCTATGTCGACAGCGATCTCAAGACCTGCTATCAAAGCCCTATATTCTGGTTCATTGTTTGTCCTCGGCTCTGTTAAGGAAAAGGCAAAGCATATTATCCCTCTTTGTGGAGTCACGAAAATGAGGCCTGCCCAAGATTTGATTACGGGAGAGGTGTGCTTTCGCTTCTTCATGGAAGATACCCCTTCGAAGTAGAGTTCACATCGGGTATCACTCCCTCCTCTATCCCCGTCTATCGTGTCAAACGTGTGCTCGTCTGGCAATTCTTAATTTAGGGGTGAATTGGCAGGTATCGGGTGCTCAGCGAGGAAGTCGGTGATGGCCTGGCCTTTCACTGCTTTGAGAGGTCGGTATGTTATCAAGAATTCCATTAAGAGTAGGACCCATTTAGCGGGCCGTCCCGTTAGTATGGCTCTTGACATCAAATACTTGAGAGGATCACTTTTGATATGAAATGGACCTCATGTGCCAAAGCATAATGTCGAAGCTTCGTTATAGCGAAGATAAACGCCAGGCAGTGTTTTTCGATAGGGGAGTAATTGTTTCCTGCCCCTAGAAGAACTCGACTCAAATATTAGAGGGCTCTCTCTTTCCCTTGGTCATTTTCCTGTGCCCATAGTTCGCCTAAGGAACCTTCAAGGGCGGTTGTGTACAGGATGAGGGGCTTTCCCTTGACTGGAGCGGTCAGTACCGGCGGATTCTACAGGTATTGCTTGATTTCGTCCAGTGCATTTTGGCATTTATGATCCCAAACGAACGGGGTCCCCTTCTTCATTAGATGACTGTAGGGGCAGCATTTGCCGGAGAGCTTAGCTATGGCCGTCAGATATACGTGAGCTTCCCTTATAGAGACTACAATTGTTTTAAGGTTCTTGGAGTGGGCATTTCCATAATCGCCTTGATCTTCGATGGATATATTTTGATGCCCCGGTGTCGTATGATGAACCCTAGAAATTTGCTAGAGAAGACTCCGAATGCGCATTTCAGAGGGTTCATCTTCAGGTTATACTTACAAAGACATTGGAACATTATTTTCAAATGTTCCCAGTATTTCTCGTGCGATTTGCTTTTCACTAGGAGGTCATCGATATAGCATTCGACGACTTCATGTATGAGTTCATCGAAAATCTTTGTCATGGCCCTCTGATAGGTAGCACCGGCATTTTTCAGACCGAAAGGCATAATTTTGTAGCAGAATATGCCCAGAGCAGTCCAAAAAGCGGTATGCTTCTGGTCTTCGGGATGCATCTTTATTTGATTGTACCCCGATGATCCGTCCATGAAGGAGAAGACTTCATGAGTGGACGTGTTATCTATCATCAGCTCAGTAACCGGTACGAAAAAGTCATCCTTCGGACAGGCTTTGTTGAGGTCCCGAAAGTCCACGCAGTTGCGCACCGTCCCATTTTTCTTTATCGCTGGGACAATGTTGGCGATCCAGTCGGGGTATTGAACTTCCTGGATGAAGCCGGAGTCGATTAGCTTCTTGACTTCGGTGTTGATACTCATTTCAAGTTCGAGCCGCACCCTTCTTGGTGCTTGTTTGACTGGCTTGACGTCCGGAGATATAGCCAATTTATGCACAGCTATTTCTGGATCTAGTCTCGGCATCTCGGAGTATTTCCATGCGAAGCAGTCTTTATACTGCATGAGCACATCTTTTAGCGTAACCACCTGCTCTTTAGACAGCAACTCACTGATGAACGTAGGTCGTGGGTCTTTTGCCGTCCCCAAGTTGATTTTCCTTAGGTTATCCGCAGTAGTGTGTATTCCATCTTCCAACTCTTTTGGCGCCGGTGGAAACTCTGAGATCAACTCATCTTCATCCTCATTTTCGAAGCACCATGAGAGGTCATCCATATTCTCGCGCTCTCCTTCTTCCGACAGCGTTATCACGTGACAGGTACAAGATTGTTTCTAAGACCGATGTTGATCTGGTTCTACCTTTGCTATATACACTGCTTTTGGTACATGCTTTTGCGGTGGGGCTACCCTCCAACTGTTGGATAGAGTGAACCTGCCGAGTTGATATTGGTCTTCGATCCAGTTTTTGAAAGTGAAGCAGTCTTCAAGAGGATGTCCTATCGCTCGGTGATAAGAGCAATAATCCGGGTGATGAACCTCGTTTGCTTGATCGAGGTGCCGAGACTCTGGGAGTGTCATCATTTGATGTTTCATGATAAGGTCAAAGATTCTCCTTGTCTTGTCTTGAGGGAAAGAATATGCCCGATCCATCTTTTTCATAAGAGACGGATTCCGGCTGACCTTTTCTCGATCGCGTGGCCTTTTGGATCCGTTTTGCCACTGTCGAATATTTTTTCTGTTCTTTAACTTGTTTTTGCCTCTGCGTCGGGCCTTTTTCTTGTCTTAATAATGCATGGCGGGCTGACGGTGAAGGGCATTGTCATCCTCCGTAGCCTACTGAAGGAGGCGTTGCGTCTTGGCTTTCTCGTAAATGGTCATTTCGCGGCTGTGGTCGTTCCGAACCTTTTGACTCGCTTCCCTTACTAACTTGTCCATCTGTTCTTCAAACGATGGACTCAGCATTTTTATGGAAGGACCTCATTCTGATTCAATGTCAGCGTCTTTTAAAAGAGCATCCCCTTCTTCATCGAGGTCATTTATGACATGGCAGTCATGGAATTGCTCCCGTCTCTTGGACTGGACATATCCAAGACCAATCGTTTCCATTTTCCCATTGGGCAATTTTCGCTGAGTTCCGGGGACGTTCCAAATCATGTTGTAGAACTGGGCTTGTCGGGGAGTCTGTTTGAAAGGTACGCCTTGGCATCTTAATAACCTTTTCAATCCCTCCATGTAGTATCTAGGCAGACGGATGGGTTGGAGCCCGTCGAGCGCAAAATCGGCACCATGCTAGACTTCTCTTTCGACTTTAGTTTCCGCGGATTGATAGAATAGGATCACCTTTTCACCTCTTCGCCTGGGAAGGACGTAGAATGTCTGCAGCTCTTGCACGCTATATGTCTCAAGCGCATTAAGCTCTCTGTAGTGCTTCCACGGAACCATGACGATTTGCAAACTCTGATCATCTCCAGTGAGGGCCTGCATTGATGGATGGACCGAGAACACTGCGTTGATTTCGTCCTCAGAGTCACTGCCAAAGACCAAAATAAGGGTAGATGGTCCCAGCCTATTGCATTGGGGAGACCCCGAATAGACTATCTCTTCTTCCTCCTCGGTATCGATCCCGAATACCGGAATAGTGGTGATAGCTTTTTGCTTATTCTCCGGTTTATGGCATCTTTTCGTGCCTTCAAAGTCTGGTAGGAAATACTTTGCATCTTCGTACTTTCGGACTTCATTTACGGAGAACGGGTTTAGTTCCCCCGTTATGGTATACTCGAGACCATCTTTGAAATACTTCATACACTGATGTTGTGTAGAAGGAATGATGTTGTACTCGTGTAACCAAGGCCTATCGAGCAAAGCGTTGTAGCAGGTCTTGGCGTCAATGACATGAAATTTGATGTCAGTGATGAGCAGCCCAAAGCATAACGTCGGTATTACAGACCCGAGCATCCATGATGACTGGGAGTCGAACCCGGAGATGGTGATTTTATCCTAAGCGAGGTGCTGAACGCTCATGCAGATTTCTTTTAGCACCCTCACATTTAGGAGGTTGACAGAGGACCCGTTGTCAACTAAGATCTTCCCTATCTTGATGTCATGGCAGTACCCGGTGACATATAGGGGACGGTTGTGCTCGCATGTTCCGAGGAGAAGATCTTCATCGCCGAAAGTGATGTCAGCTGTATGCACTTCTTCCAGCTCGTCCTTCATCTTTTCTTCGGCAAGGAAAGCTTGAAACTGCTCGGGCTCTTGTAAGGCCCTGATCAGAGAATCTCGTGCCTCTTTAGTCAACAGAAGGGCATCCAAAATGCTTAGCTGTGAGGGTATCTTCCTCAGGTATGCCAGGACATTGTAATCCACTTTGTCTTTTTTAGGCGGGTCCTTGGCTGCAAGTTCTTCGACGAATCGATCATCGAGGGCGATATCTTCAGGGACTTTTTCCTTCCCCTTATCTTTTTTGTTCGATCCCTTGTTTGTGGGTCCGAGATTCTTTTCGGGCAACGTACGATTACGCAGCTAAATTTTTTCACAGTTCTTTATCTCTTCCTCTTTTCCTGAGGTCGATTCCTTGAAGAGAGGGCCGAGGCCAATTCTTCATCAGAATCGCTTCCGAAGGTGAGAACTTGTGATCCCCTGGTATCGACCATATGACAGTTGCCGGCAGTTCTTTTGTGCCCATCTGTCATATTTCTCTGCTCCCGACGAGTTTGCGCTTCATCCGTTTGAAATGTTGTCGGTGAGCAATGTATCATTGCCGCCACTTTTAAAAGGCCATGCATTCTTCGATAGGATGTGCAATCCTTTGATGGTATAAGCAGTAGTTAGGATGTACATCCGCTTTGTCAAGGTGTATACCGCCGGGAGTATTTCCTTTGAAAGATAGCAGCTTCATTCCCATTGACAGGGCTTTAGCGAACCGTTTCCTCATTTTAAGCCTGTCTTTGTCTGCCGCAGGCGTGCTTCGATCTAGTTGGAGCACTTTGCGACTCATCTCTACCATGACTTCTACAACTTGATGCCGACGCCTGACCCTTTCGAATATGGCCATTTCATGCTCTTGATCAGCCTTGCTCTTCTGACGGGCTTCGTTCAGCAGCATTTCTATCATTTCGTCTGATGATCCTAGGGATTTTAGTACCGATCCTGCCCCCAACTCCTCTATATTATCTTCTGGTGCTGAGTGAGCTTCTTCGTCATTTATTAGTGAATGAGAGATCATGTGACAACTTGCCACATAATCCTCGGGTTCTTCTGACGAGTCTTCTCCCTCATCATTGTTGTCATCTCTGCCCTCAAGGATATGGTTGAGAAACTCTTGGAGTGTGACTGGGGTTCGCGCCTTCTGGTTATATTATTCCAACGCGTCAATATGCTTTTGCAGGTTCGTGCGCTTGTCATCAGACTGCGCGGGCTTTTTGGTCTTCTTCTTTTTCTTTGAAGACTTTGACGGCTGGTCCTGGGTATCAACTTTCGGCGTTGGGCGCGGTTTCAGCATCCCCTCAATGATCTCTTGCTCCAGTGTGCTCTTCCATCTAATTGCCGAACATGCTTGAAGATCCTTGAGCATTCTCTTAGTCTTGTCTGAAAGAACAACCTCCCATGGAGCTTCCTCTATAAATGAGCATGATGCCCCCAGCGTGTCCACCTTTTTAGGATTGTGCGGTTGTGGGGGGTTTACCCTCCAGTTTTCAGACGGCGCGAATTTGCCTAGTTGGTACTGCTCCTCAATCCAGTTTTTGAAGACGAAGCAATCTTCGATTGGGTAGCCCACTATCCAGTGGTAGAGGCAGTAAATAGGATTGTTGACGTCACTGAGCTGCAGTGGGCGTTTCGGATCTGGCAGGGTGATGAGCCTGTTGTGCACCGCTAGTTCGAACAGTCTCCTCGTTTTATCCCTGGGAAACGAGTAAGGAAGTCTCAACTTCTCGTCGAGGAATCACGGTTTGTTGCTTTGGCAAGCAACCGGTTTTGGTTCACTCGGCTATTGCTGAGCGTTGGCGACGAAGGTCGCTTTCCCTTTGCCCTTTTCGTTTCGAAGTTCCGTTTTCGAGGAGGGCGGTCTATGGCCCATCTGGTCCATTTGGGCCAGCTTGTCGATCAAAGCTTGGAAAGTGGTCGGCTTGAAGAACATCATGAATTAGGATATAGTTGCATGCGGATCCAGGGTCCCCACGAACATGCCCACAATAGGAGCTTCTTCTATGCGTTGTTCGCATCTCAACCATATGTTCCACCACCGAATTGCATACTGAACCTATGTCTCTCCTGGCTTCACCCTGGCATTGATCAATGCCGTGGTCGAGGTGCGCTCGTTAGCGCTTGTGAAACGCTGGGTGAATAGCAACTGCATTTCTGTGAATGTTTTGATGGAGTCATTCGAAAGCTCCGAGTACCATTCAAATGCCGTCTTCGCTAAGCTTCCGACGAACTGGCGAAGCAGCAGTTTGTCTTCACCTCCAGTATTGCTGCATAGAGCCCTGAACTGAGCGACGTGCTGATGGGGGTTGCCTGTCCCCTTATACAAATGAAATTTAGGGATCGTATATCCCGGCGGGTACTTAATTTGATTATACCATCCTGGATATGGTCGCCCAGTTCTAACGATTTGGCCAGTAGCTTCACTTGCCTGACGAGCTCATATCTGTTAAGTTGTGTAGTCATCAAGCGCAGCTTTCGAGATCGTCTCCTCCCTGGCTGCTGATAAAGCCGGAAGAGGGTTTGATGTCTCCCCTCTGTCGTCTTCAATGATCATTGGGGGATCTTCGGTTGGAGGGTCCGGTTGGATCATCATTCCCACCATATCTTGGAACAGAAGCGCCATTTGCTTTATGTTAGCCGCTTGTTCTGCGGCTTCTTTATCTTTCTTTTCGAGCATTCTTCGGAGGAATTCGACATCGGTTTCTTGCTCCTGGCGTTGATCCGACGATACTTCCGGACTTTCTTTCTGCCTAGTAAGTGCGACCATCTTCGTCAGCATCTCCTGGAGTTTTTGCTATTTCTCTTGAGCCTTAGTTACTGATCGTGTAAGTGGTCGATGACCCCCAGAAGCACGGCTTTCCTCTTTCCCGGAAGCCATGTAGACGGTGTGCACTACCATGCCCCCAGACTTGAGGCGTTTAGGTTCAGTATCCTTGAGATTTGTCGTAGGCACGGGGATCTTCTGCTGGCTTCTCTTTTTATGAGTGGTTGAAGTTGAGGGGACTGTTGCAGACGATACTTTCCGTGGTACAACGGCGGGATGACCCTCCTCTTGTCGGACCATCATTTTCTTTTGTCAGTGGCAGTAATCTTTGTCAATTACAGAGTCTTGGACTCTTCGCCAGACCCTGTGGATTTTGGAGGACAGCCGCTGAGAGGGCTGTTCCGGGTTTTCCTTTGTAACGTTCTCCACAGGTGGAGGAGAATTTTTCAACATGGCAGTTGGAGAGTTCTTGTGCACCCTCCTGAGCGGCTCAAAACTATTCCCAGTTAGAACAGCAGCATCAAGTTCCACTATTGGAGCTGGTGGGGAAAGTCCAGAAGGGGAACTGCCCCTAGCTTTCCTCACTCGGCGCCAGTGACGACGTCGAGCATGTCATGTAGCCGGGATCACTTTTATCGTCGGAATAGCTTCGTCATGCCCCCTGCTTTGAGGAGAGGCTGTTATTGGCGCCAGCCTGTCAAAAACTGACATCCGCTGGGAAGGAATGTTCAACCTGTCGAAGGCCGACTTTCGAGTAGGGGAAGTAGTTTGGATGACTTCATCTGCAGCAGGAGTCAGGATAGCCTTCTCCGGTATTGCGAGCCTCTTCATGGGCTCATTTGAGCTTAGGCTCAGCCTGTCGAAGACCGAGGTAGTAGACTTGGATGACCCGTTGAGAGAGGCCGCGGTGGTTGCAAGCCGATCGAACACCGACTTCTTTGGAGCTTCCTGTGACGACATCGGGACGCTGAAGCTTGTTGGTGTGATCATGGTCCCGAAGAACAACCCAGTGGTGGCCTGTTTCACCTGTTCTACCGGCATTGCGAAGATGGAGGCCGCTTGGGGCCCATAAGTTACTCCTCCAGACGGGACGGAGCGGGACTTGTTGCAGTTGGTGCAGCTGGAACCCATTGATCTTCTTTTCTCTGCACGGGAGCAAGACACCAAATCTTAATACCTCGAATCCACAGGCAACCGTAGCAAACCGCGATTTGTTCGCGAAACACGACCCACGAAGTGTGGAGTGGAAAGAGGAAAAAGTCCCACCGGGCGTGCCAGAATCTGTTTACCACCGGAAACCGGGAAGACAAACGTGTTAGGTCGTCTTGCCTGAATTTATGGTTTTATCTGTCTACTTCTCCAAAGATGCTAAGTTGATTTATGACACCGTGTATCAAAGGTTTAAATAGATGTGGCTGTTGTAGCAGACTTCGTCAGATTCCCTCTCGTTTACGAGGGGTTTTTGATAGTGGGGATGCTTTTCCCCGCAGGTGCAAGCCCCTGCAGTTAATTACGTTACCGCATCGCGGTAACCACTTTCTCCTGCTCCAAATGTTCACTTCGTGTCGTGTGTGTTTCTTTTATTTTTGGTTGTCCGTGGATTGTATATGGAGACTAATTTATGTTGTCGCTCATAGGGCGGGGATTAGTCCAAATTCGTATATTCTTAGATTTGGGTTTGGTTTAATTTAAGGATCGTTAACCTCGTTTAAGATTAAGATCAACTTAAATATTTGTTAAGGATACGTTAGTCTAATTTTAGACTAAGATCTACTCAATAAGGTTTTAGAATCATTTAGATCCAACGAAAGAGCATTTGGGCTCTATCGTTTTAGTTTAGGGACATTACGGTCCATTGGGTTTAAGGACATCATAGCCCATGTTTAACGACATCATAGTCCATAGAGTTTAGTTTAGGGACGTTGCAGTCCATTGGGTTTAAGAACATCATGGTCCACATTTAAGGACGTCATAATCCATATTTAAGGACATCATAGTCCGTAGAGTTTAGTTTAGGGACGTACGGTCCATAAGTTTAAGGACATCATAGTCCATGGATTTTAGTTTAGGGACGTTGCGGTCCATTAGGTTTAAGGACATCATAGTCCATAGAGTATAGTTTAGGGACGTTGTGGTCCAAGAGTTATTGGTTATTGGGACCCTCCACCTCTCTGAAGACGTTGAAGAATTACAACGACATGTATCAGAGGTGTGGAGAGATGTACCCTTAAACTAATTTTGGTTGGAAAACCTATAGTTGGGTTTGGGGTTAAGACCAGTTTGGAAAATTATGAGCACATGGGCTCGGTTGATCTGAATTAACGACTTTTGGTCAACTTGGACTCAGCCCACTCAATTTTGAATAAAGTGTTAAACACTTGTTTGGGCTCGGTCCCTTTTTTTCAACAATGCTGAGCATTTTTTCGATGCTCATCCTTTTTTGTCTTTTATTGAGTGTTAAACGCTTTTTATGGCTCTGGGCTCTATGGGCAGAAAGCTCTGTATTGGACAGCGCCCATATGGGGGGCGCGTGGAGCGCTTGGCGCCAACCAATGAGTGCAGAGCACTCTTTATTTTGGACGTGCCCACGTGAGGGGCACGTGGAGCGCTTGGCGCTGGGAGCCAACCAATGGGTGCAGAGCGCTTCTTCTTAAATAGCGCCCGCGTGAGGAGCACGTGGAGCGCTTGGTGCTGAACGCCAGACTTTGAGTGTAAAGTGCTTCTTCTTAAATAGCGCCCACATGAGGGGCACGTAGAGCGCTAAGCGCCAGACTTTGAGTGCTAAGCGTTTCTTCTTAAATAGCGCCCGCATGAGGAGCACGTAGAGCGCTTGGCGCTGAGCGCCATACTTTGAATGCTAAGCGCTTCTTCTTAAATAGCGCCCTCATAAGGAGCACGTGGAGCACTTGGCGCTGAGCGTCAGACTTTGAGTGCTAAGCACTGAGTTTTGTATTCTGCCCAATTCAATTCTCTGAGAATTAGATTCTCACTTGTGAAAGACTTTGTCTTATAAATCTGAGATCTGAAAAAAGAACTAAGTTCTTCTGATGTAAGAGTTAAACTCTCAAGCACTGAGTTTTCTGTTCTGCGCAATTCGATTCTCTTAGAATTGGATTCTCACTTATGAAAGACTTTGTCTTATAGATCTGAGATCTGGAAAAAGAACTAATTTCTTCTGATGTGAGAGTTAAACTCTTAAATATGGAGGAGATGCTGTGATCTCACTTATTGTTGTTTACCGTGAGAAGAAATTGCTCTCGTATTTAAAGTTTGAAGTTTATGGGGGGGTTTCTCTGTACAAGACTTGAAGTCTTGGGTCCTTTATATAGAGGAGGTTGATTTGTTGATTCAGCTAAGGAAATCACTCATTAAGAGATTTCTTAATTGATGTGGGGAATTTATCCACCGTCGGATCTTTGATCTAAGGACTTCTGTTTTACAGAAGATATTTTTCTTCTTTTTAACAAGATTGGGAAAATATTTTCTCATACAGAACTTATTCTGTATCTTGGTGATTTTTTAATCACCATTGGATTTTTAATCCAACGGTGCTCTGACTTACAGAGCACAATCTTTCTTGTTTAGAATGATTTGAGGAGTATCCCCTCAATCAGAATTTAATTCTGTATCTGATGATTTATCATCTCCGTTGGATTTTTGATCCAAGGGTGGAGAACTTTTAGTTCTGGCGCTGGCGCTATCGTGCTTTGCACGTGAGGCGCTGCCTCAGAGTTTGTAACACTTAGCGCTGCCTCAGAGTTTTTAACTCTGGGCGCTGGCGCTCTCGTGCTTTGCACGTGAGGCGCTGCCTCAGTTCAAAATTTGAACAGAGCCTTGCTCTCTTATTGGGGGAAACATTTATGATGTTTAGTTTAACATCTTGAGTTTTGCAAAACCTAACTTAGTTGCTAAATTGCTAATTGTTACTTTGAAATTGTCCAAATCATATAAATTTGCAAACTAGGTTTTTAATTGATGTGTAAATTGATATGATAAAATTTTAGAAAAGGTTTGTGTGGCTTAATTAAGATATTAAGTGATTATTGTGTCCACTAGTTTCATTAAAACATTAAGATTTGAACTAAAATGGTAATTGATGCTTACTAGGTTTTTGGAATAAATTGATTCTAATTAAGTTTGAGGTTTTGATGAGTTATAACATATTTCATATAATAACTAATGTGTTGTGAATGCGCGATTGGGTTCTAGACTTGGTAGTTGTCACATTTTGCGACCCAAGAGTAGTTTGTGGCGTTGTCGTGAGCGCGTTTGTGCACTAAGTGTGTGCGCATCTTGTTATGCGCGTGGATTGACTTATGTCGTTTGTATCCGTGACTATCTCTTATTTATCCTCTTAATTACTCGTATGCGATTCTAAAATCGAGTGCAGAGGAGTCGGATGTGGCGCGGAAAAGACAAGGCGGAGATCGGATCAGATTAGCCGAGACGTCCCGGTGAGTAGATGTACAAATCTATGAAGGGATCGTCTAGATAGCGCGAGACGCCCGATGGTTTAGTATTACTTATAGTATTTGCATTATATGTGTAGTTTTCTAGTTATCCATCTCATTGCATCGCATCGTTATATGTGTGTGTGTGTGTGTGTGTGTGTGTGTGTGTGTGTGATTCATCTCATAGGACACTTGCACCATTACCATTGGTTCTTGCTGCACGTGCACTAATTATGCGAATACACACGCCATTGGTAATTGCTATGTCACGAACACTATAGAACTTGCTTAGAATATATATTTGTGCATTTGCATCATATATGATCCGTATATTTATACCTGCATATTCATCTCATTAAATGGATACGTAGGGTTGTTAATCATGTTTACATACCTCATTGCATCATGATTCATGCATAGCTTCTGGCCGTATTTCGTATGGTATATATTACCGTATCTTAGATTTCCATCATCACCGGCATATTTATATATTGTGATTCTTCTCGAGGATTTCAGTATTTATGAGATTTCTGGATTTTGGGGAAAACCGCAAGAATTTTATAAAAACTTATTATCATTTTAAAATGCAAGTTGCGGTTATCTCGTGATGTATGTGCCGTCCACCATGAGTTTTCATGATTGCTGTTGGTTTTCAAGACCCGATTTGAGGAGTAGGATGAACCGTTTCGGGTACATGGTGGACCCGGTATGGTACCCGGGACGAGAGTGTTTTTGTGGGGATGACGATGAGCCTGGCAGGGGCAGACTACCTACCGGTGATGTCTGGCGCGGCGGATATCCGAAGAATACCGATCGTAGTCCTGTGATTTGATGATATGGGCTGATCTGGACTGACGGAGCCCGAAATATTGAGGATATTGTATCGATGCTCGACACGGACTTTTCTGTCGATTTCACCGATAAACATATTGTGTCGATATTTGACACAGACTTTTCTGTCGATTTCATTGATAAACATATTGTGTCGATATTTGACACGGATTTCTGTCGATTTCACTGATTATAATCTAGTTTTATTTTACAAAGGGTTTTACCAAGTTAAAGATACAGATATTCTCATATCCGACATATCATGATTTCGTGTTGATTATGCATTCATGTTGCATTCATACTAATACATCGTATCATATTGATATACGTAGGTTGTGACGCATTGCGTGCATGCTTACGATAGCCTTATTAGATGTTACTTATTACTCATGAGTTGGCAACTCACCCCCGTTTTGCCACAGTATCTTGCATGTCTGGCCCGTCAGCACAGTAGCGGCGGGTGTACTCCTATTCTGCTTTCTTTGCTTCGGCTTGCAGCTTGTTCATAGGTGGGTTTTTGGAGGATTTTCTTTGCTCCCATCGTGTATTTTATTTGTATCTAGTATACTCCATCTACCCTTCGTACATTAGACTTAGATGGTGAGATTGTGAGATTTGTATGTATTCTATTTCTGGTGTCGATGCTCACTTGAGCCGATGAGTTGTTTGCTTACTTACGTGCGTTTATATGCTTATTGTGCACTTTGATATTCATATTGCATGTGGTTGTGATTCCGCTATTGGCGAAGAGCTAGCTCCTGCTTGTGATGCCTTTATTTATATATATATATATATATATATATATATATATATATATATATATATATATATGTATGTATATGTATTTTCATGTGTTGTACCCATTTGGGGGCCAATATTTACAAAGGAGACTCTGCCAAAATTTTCAGGAAATTCTGATATTTTTAATATGTTTAATGCGACTTAATGTGTTAAAAATCATCTTTTAAATTAAGGTTTTCCTTCACTCTATTTCTTTAATTGGTTTAGATTTCTGAGCTTTGGCTTACTTAGATTACGTTATGTCTTGAGACGTTTCGTAATGTAAGTGTCCGTCACATTCCGTACCTTCGGGTCATGACAAAGTTGGTATCAGAGCGATAGGTTTTACCTTTCTGAGTGTAGGATGACCCTTGGTAGATGGAGTAGGTGACTTAAGCAGAGTGACGTAGCGTGTGTATATTCCGCGGCATACTTATGATACGGTACTCCGCCCAAGTGACCTTAGGATATATATTTGCTTGTACTTCCTTCCTTGATTCCAGAAATCCTTTGATTCGATCGCAATGTTCCTATCGATCCTGTTTCTTATCCCAGCCACTATGCCGTCGGAGACTACGAGGGCCAGAGGGCTGCCGCCAAAGATGAGATTAGAGTAGGCTCGTTTGAGATGAGGATCGATCAGGGCGGTACGCCTACCCCTCAGGGACAGAGTGGTCCGTCTTTTCCGGGATGGATGCCTAAGCTGGAGTCGAGTATTTAGGACGTATGACAGATGATTGGATTGTTAGTGGTGGTTAGCTGAGAGCCAATGATGTCCCTCTTACTGCAAGGACTGTGATTGTACCTGCTACTCTGTCAGCTATTTTTATTGTTTCCGAGATTTTTCCATATCCTTATAGGAGTTTTGAGGCTGAAGCCTCCAGTTTTCACCGTCACGAATGCAGTGGAGGATCCATAGACAATCCTTGATAGGATGGCTAGGAATTGTCGTTCACAGAGATGTTCTGACGAGATATGGATTGAGCTTGCGAGTTTTCGTCTAGAGAGGTCTTGCTCAGACGTGGTGCGAGTCGGTCGAGAGAAGCTGAGCTGTAGATCCACTTCCTATGACTTGGGATGAGTTCACAGCCGTAATTCTTACTCATATTCTTTCGGAGAGCGTTCGAGATGCTCGAGTTCATAGTTTCGAGCCTTTGCGCAAGACTTCAGGGATGACGGTGTCCGAGTACAACATTTAGTTTACTTAGTGGTTCGATATGCTCCTTACCTGGTGGACACTGAAGAGAAACGGTAAAGAGGTTCGTGTGCAGATTAGACATGCAATTATTTCTTGCTGTCGGCACCCAGCCTTTTGACACTTGCGTCGCTACTATGAACGCAACCTTACTGTTGGAAGAGCGCATTTATGAGACTTCAGTCATTTCTAGACCGAAGCGGATTCGTATGAGTAGGCCAGCTCAGAGGCAGTTAGATAGACGCCGTTGTGAATTGTATTCGTTCGGTGTTTTCTTCCGATACGTATTTCTTTCTGGTGTCATTTGAAATGGTATCCACATAAATTGTATCGAAGTTTAGCCGATTGTGGTCCTTGCTAAATCAGCCGCTTGTTGTGATTTCTTTCATAGGCTAATCTTTTGTTTCTCGATATGTTTCTCATTCGTGTTTGTGTTAATCGTATAGGAGATAGGGATTTTTCTGTCAATTCAATTCTTCTCGATATGTTTTACTTGTAGTTCTTCTGGGCATGGATTGGCTAATCACGTGTTATGGATTGTGGACTGCCGCGATAAGGCAATCGGATTTAGTTTTTCCGGGTGCTCCAGTTCTTGTTATTCAGAGAGACCGTAGCGCCACCTTTCCCAGTTTGAATTCTTCTCTTCGAGCTACTTCGTTCTTGAGAAAAGGATGTCAGGAATTCTTGACATATGTTTGTGATGTTGGAGCCGCAGAGGCCCCATTGGACCAGGTCCCGATTGTGAGGGAATTTCAAGATGTCCTTTCTGACAAGTTGCTTGGTTTGTCGCCAGAGCGCGATGTTGAGTTCTGCTTGACTTGATTTTCGGCACGGAGCCTTTTTCTATACCGCTATATCGGATGGACCCAACGGAGCTTAGAGAACCGAAGGACCAGTTGCAGATAAAGGGCTTGTTCGTCCGAGTACGTCACCTTGGGGTGCTCCTATCTTGTTCGTCAGGAAGAAAGACGGCAGTTTGCGTATGTGTCGATAATTGTCAGTTGAATCGGGTTACTATGCGGGATAGATATCCCCTACCTTGCATTGACGATTTATTTGATTAGCTCCAGGGTGTGGGACATTTCTCAAAGATTGACTTGCGATCAGGTTACCATTAGTTGCGGATTCGAGAAGATGATATTCCGAAGATTATTTTTTCACAAAAGTTACGGGCGTTATGAGTTTTGGTGATGTCGTTCGAGCTCACCAATGCCCCAGCAGCGTTTATAAATTGGATGGACCAAATATCCAGGCCGTTCTTGATCAGTTTAACATCGTGTTCATTAAGGACGTCTTAGTGTACTTTTGGAGGCGAGTGGAGCCTGGGCAGTAATTGAGGATTTTGTTGCAGACCTTGAGAGAGCACTGGCTGTTTGCTAAATTATCCAAGTGTGTCTTCTGGTTGGATAGTGTGGACTTTTGGGACCCATAGTTACGAGAGATAGTATATGTATGGAACCGAATAAGACCGGGGACGTGCACCATTGGCCCAGACGGGTATCAGTGACGGAGGTTCGTAGCATTTTTGGGTTTGGCCGAATATTATCGATGCTTTGTTGGGATTCTTCTCGTATAGCTACAACGTTGACAGAGTTGACCTGGAAAAGAGTTTCTTTTCTTTGAACTGAGGCATGCGAGCAGAGCTTTCAGCAGTAAAGACTCGTTTGACTACGGAGCTAGTTTTGTCTTTGCCTTCAGGATCGAGCGGTTTTATTTGGTATTGCGATGCTTCTTGAAAATTGAAGAAGTGCGAGCAGAACTATTCCATGCATGATTTAGAGATGGTTGCAGTGATTTTTACACTTAAGATTTGGAGACGAGTCATTCCAGATATTTACGGATCATAAGAAGCTTAAAGTATATCTTTCAGCAACAAGATCAAAATTTAAGGCAGCGTTGATGAATAGAGTTAGTGAAAGACTATGACTGCGATGATTCTTTATCATCCGAGCAAGGCGAATGTTGTGGCAGATACTTTGAGTCGGAGGCTAGAGGTAACTTTTCTTATTTGAGCATAGTTTAGAGACAGTCGACGGCAGATTAGAAGATTCTTTATGATTGCCGAGTACAGTTCGAGTTACATCGACCGGAGGACAAATTGCCCGTACCCGTGTACATCCACGGAGATTTGATCGTATTCATGAGGCACAGTCTGATGACGTTCATTTGTCAAAGATCATGGAATAAGTTCGACGGGGCAGAAATTCAGAATTCGTGATTGATGATCAGGGAGTAATACGATTTGGGGTTCGACTGTGTGTACCAGTTTTCGAGGGACTGAAACGCAAGATATTTAGAAGGGGCACATCAGACATATAATATTTATCCGGTTTCCACCAAGATGTATCATGACGTATGAGATGTCTACAGATGTGAAAGGATGAAGAGAGATGTCACCGATTTTGTTTCGGGATGCTGACTTGCCAGCAAAGTCAAGGCCGAGCACCAGTTACGACCTTTGCTCATTCCAGAGTGGAAATGGGAACAGATTTCTATGGATTGTATCGTAGGTCTACCTAGGACCAGTCAAGAGTATGACTCTATTTGAGTGACCGTAGACCAATTGACGGATGCAGCTCACTTTCTGCTAATATAGACCACTTTCAGATTCGTTCAATATACTCAGACATATGTTGATGAGGTTGTGCGACTACATGGTGTTCCAACTTGTATTGTGTCTGACAGAGGCACCCAGTTCCCCAGCCGACCATGGCATAAACTTTAGGAGGCTTTGGACACCAATTATGTTTCAGGGTAGTTTTCTATCCGTGGACCAACGGTCATCAGAGAGGACCATTCAGATTCTTAAGGACATGCTCCGGGCTTGCGTTCTAGTTTTTGGTGGCAGTTGGTATCGCCACTTGCCCTTGATAGAGTTTTCCAATAATAATAGCTTCCAGGAAAAGATTCAGATGGCACTTTTCGAGGCGTTATATGGGAGTAGATGTCGATCGCTCGTATGACTGGACAGAGCTCAGTGGGAGCAGTACTTGGAGCCACAGATTGTGCAGGAGATGACCAAAAAGATTTAGTTGATTCAAGATAGGATAAGAGCGGCCTAGAGCAGACAGAGCTTACGGCCGATAAACGCCTTTGCAGACTTGAGTTCACTGTTGACGATCATGTTTTCTTGAAGTTTTCTCCGATGAAGGGCATATTGAGATTTAGGAGGAAAGGAAGGCTTAGTTTTAGATATGTAGTCCCTTAGAGATTCTCGAGCATGTCGGCGCAGTTGCGTATCGTTTGACTCTTCCACCCAGCTTTTCAGGTATTCATCCCATGTTTCTTGTATCAATGCTCCGCATGTACCTTCCGTACCCCGCTCACGCGATACAACATCAGACGATCCAGCGGGAGCACAATCTTTCTTTAGCCGAGTAGCCGATAGTCATTTTAGATCGGCAGGTGAAGAAACCAAGGTCCGAGGACATGCCGACCGTAATGGTTCTTTGGCATGGCTCGCGCGACGAAGAGGTCATGTAGGAAGCCGAGGTCGAGATGCGGGAGAAATATTCCCATCTCTTCGAGGGTACGCGTAGTTAGATTTTAAATTCGCGGACCGAATTTCTTTAAGAGGGGAAGATTGTAACGTTTTGAAAATAAATAAATAAATAAATCCTTTAAGTGAATTTTTCCGATGACCGGTAAAATAACTCGTATTTTCCGTAAAACGTAATAGTGCTCACGTGTTTAACACGTGAAACTTTAATAGTGGGGAATTTTCCCCCTTTTCCTTTTTTATGAGGGAACAAATGCCCCCCAGCATTGCTCTTGCATGGCTTGCACGTGAGTGCAACGCTGTCCACCCTTACAACTGTTGGATTACCTAGGGGAATAGGGAGATGAACATCTCCCTGTCACGCCTTATAAATGGGGATTTGGCTCTTTAAATGATCACTGTTTCTTCATCTTCTTCCTTAATCTTTTCTTGAGAATTTAATTCTCCTCTCAGAGCTTAGCTCTCTGTCCATAGATCTTTCAGAGTTAAACTCTGCAAAAACTCTCTTTTTGGGTAAGGGTCTTGAACGACGTTTACCCCTTAGAGAAAAGCCCCTCTTTTTTTGTTCTTTGGATTTCAAATCCATCAACGGAGCTTTTCTCTTGCCTTGAACTGATCTAAAAAAACACCCTCTTTTTAAGAAGACTCTGAGGTCTTGAGAACTGTTAGTTCTCCTCTCAGGGTTTACCCTATCACTGATCTTTGAGGATCCTTGGAATTCAATTCCATTTCTTCGTTTCCTCACCACGGGGGTTTCTGGGATTTAATCCCATTAATAAAAGAATTTAATTCTATCTTACAGATCTTAGCTCTGAAAGACACGGAGACTTTTGGGAATTTTTTCCCCTTCTGTTCTTAGGCTATTTTTTTAGGGTTTTAATACCATTTTCACAGATTTAAATCTGTTGTGGAATACATTTTCCGAGGGTATTGGGCGTTTAACTCCACAGTTTAATAAGACTCTTCATTAAATGAGAATCTTTGTAGATTCTTATAATGAGTGCTTTCCTCATCATTTTTATTGCTAACCCCTTACTGATTTTTCTTTCCAAATATTATGGCTTCTCATCTTTATGATCTCGAAGAGATTATCTCGTACGAGGATATTCGCATCTAGGGCCGTTGTCAAGGTCAAGAATTTTATGACGTCCAATGTGCTGAGGTGATGCGTCGTTTTGACGACTACAATGGTCGGTTACTCCCCCGCCGTTCTGCTCTCTTGAACATTATCGTTGGATCGATCTGGGTAGCAATTCCTGAGCTTGATGAAGCCATGCTACTCAAGGCGCTTGATGATACCGAAGACAAGGTGCATTCAGTATATCTGATGAGCCTGATCTCAAAGAAGCGAAGAGATGATCTTGTCGATATTTTGCATCGCATCGTCCAACAGAAGGCAATAATATCCCCATACCAGAGGACGAACGACATTAGTGGGGATCCTGACGCTTGCATTCGCGAGAAAATGCATAAGAAAATGGCCAAAGAAGCCGGAAGCACTTTACTTAGACTTGCTTCCAAGTTCCTGAATCCATGTTCTGGATTCAGTGTTTTGCCGTTGTAAACACTTTGATGTTTTTTCACCAATGTATAAATTTCTTCGAAGTATGAATGACAAAATTCCCTTTTCTCTTTATACCAATGCTCATATATGTCTCATATGAAGTGTTATTATACATATATAAAAACCGTTGCTGGCGCCCATATGTCATGCGCATGAGGTGCTGCTGAGGATTTTAATCCTGAACTAGCTCCGGCGCTCACATGTTATGCACGTGAGGCGCTGCTCTAGTCCTGGAAAGAATCAATGCCGGCGTTCACGTATCGTGCACGTGAGGCGCTGAGGATGAAGTTGTTTGACCTCCTTGCTCTGACTCCCATAAATAAAAATAATGTCGACCACTGAACGTTTCATCCCCAGCGCATATTCATATGGGCATCCTACCTTTGTACATATATTTTGTATTTTAATGTTTAGAAGTTTCTGATGCATGCATCTATACATAGGTGAACATTAAACTGAAGTGATGCATAGCATTTGGCCGGTTTCTAGCTGGCATACACGACTTTTATTAGAATTTTGATCTGAGAATATAGCGAGCAGATTCAGGTGTCTTCTCAGATCTCGATCCTTAAGAAATGTAGTTCCGAACCCCGAGGCCCATTGATTGCGCCTTTCTGTTTCTTGATGTCTTGACTTAGCGTAAAGTAGTTTATGTACTCATTTCAGAGTTTGTAGTTTATTCACTCGTTTCGGAGTTTCTAGTTTATGTACTCATCTCGGAGTTTGTAGTTTATTCACTCGTTTCGGAGTTTCTAATTTATATACTCATTTCAAAGTGTAGTTTATTCACTCATCTCAGAGTTTCTAGTTTATGTACTCATCTCGGAGTTTGTAGTTTATTCGCTCATCTCGGAGTTTCTAGTTTATGTACTCATTTCGGAGTTTATTTAGTTTACCTCCCTTAGGTTTACATGCAAACTTGTCCTAACGTTATATATAGATAACCTCCATTCTTTACAACAGAGGTCCATTAGGTTTTGTGGTACTAGGGTTTTAGTCCATGGTACCATCGCATTGGCTGATGTATTGCTCGATATGTGGTCTTTAATCCGTTGTTCGAGTAGCCCCACGACTGCCGTGTCTCTGATCCTTTCGGGGGCTAGACAAGACGTCTTCAAGTAATCTCCTTAGGCTATATTACCGTTGGAAGAGTAAACGTTAGGAATTTGCCATGATGCTTTTTACTTGAGGTTAGGCTCAGTTTGGAGCATTGATGAGTTATAACCACTCTGCGCTGGAGTAGAATGATCTCCGATAGTCTTTTAAGCTTTATATGAGTTGCCGTCAAGACCCGAAGCTTGGAATATGCCGTCACTTTAATTTTTTTTTGACGATGTTATGCCATTTCTTTGCTGAAGCAGGGTAGACATCTGTAGGACCTCTATGCTGTATGTATTGTAGTTGATGTCCGGAACTAGGAATATGCCATTGCCCCAATTTCATTTGATAGTTGCGTCTGCATCCTGCTGCAATGAGGAGGGAAACGCCGAGGTAGTCTCTAAGTTGTATATACGCCATCGAGACTTAAAGCTAGGATTTTGCCGTGGCTCCGTTTCTTATTTCACCCTTGGGTCTTTGTTAACATTGTGTCTTCATACTAGGAATGAGAAGGAATGTCGGGCTGGAGCTAGGAATATGCCATTGCTCCACTTGCCATTGCTCCACTTTGTTTAACCCTTGGGTCTTTATTGACGTTGCATTTGCATTGAGAAAGAACGTCGAGCTGGAGCTAGGAATATTCCATTGCTCCACTTTTGTTTGACCCTTGGGTCTTTGTTAACGTTGCGTCTACATCCTGTCGAAATGAGAAGGTATGTCGGGGTGATCTCTAGGCTGTAAATGTTGTCGTCGATGTCTGGCTCTCCCTTTGATGGAGCCTGGTGGGAAAATATGGTTCTTTTTTTCACTTGCGCCCATGGATTGTATACAGGGGTCAGTGTAGCCTCACCTGCAGGGCAGAGGAAATTTTATTTTATTTTATTTTATTTTTTATTGCCGCGGTACTCTATCTTTTCAGCACTTCATATCGCAAGAGTCGCGATTGCCCAATCATTTCGGCTATTTTTCACGGTGCCGAATCATTTCGACTATTTTTATATTTTTTCTCGCTGCTTTTTATTGCGAGTTGCCCGAACATTTTGGCTGTTTTATATGCATATTTTTGCTCGCTGATTTTTATTGCGAGTTGCCCCATCATTTCGGCTATTTCATATGCATTTTCTTTGCTACTCGTTGCTGTTTTTATTGCGAGTTTGGAATCTGATACCAACCTTGGCATCAGCATCGCTGTGACTGGAATATTGCCAGGAGCGAATCATCATTTATCATGAAAGGACTTGGAGTTTGACACCTGTTTAGGCATCAATATCGTTGCAACTAGGATATTGGCACGAGCGAATCATCATTTGCCTTTATTGATTTGAACAAATATGGCTTAGCAAACAGGGTTATGATCCTGTCAACTAAGAATTTTTGACTTTATGAGCCATAAGGGTCTCATAAGGTTATTTCTCCCTACGAGTCGTGAGGATCTCGTAGGTGTATTTTCTCCATAAGAATCGTGGGGATTCCCAAGTGATATTTTCTCTTATAAATCATAAGGATCTTGCAAAAGTGTTTTTCCTTATAAGTCGAGAGGAATTACAAATGTTGTTCACCATATGGGGATATTTTTCACCATTGGGGGAACTTGGTGGGGAAATGTTTATTCGTGCCCGTGGATTGTATACAAGTGTCAATAATGGACCGCCTATAGGGCAACTTGGGGGATACAATGGCTTAAGAACAGGTTTAGATCCCTGTAGCTTAAGCTTTTTGAACCCTACGAGCCATGAGGGTCTCATAGGAGGAATTCTCCTTACGAGTCGTAAGAATCTCGTAAGTGTAAAAAACTTTTTTTACGAGATTGCACCCTTCCGGGTTTTCACAAGCTCGCCGGTAATCCTGCAGTTTTTACTCATGGCGCCCTTTCAGGTTTTCATCCGTGCCCATTTTGCTTGTGGACATACCATTTTTTTATTTATGAGATTGCGCCCTTCCGGGTTTTCATAAGCTCGCCGGTAATCCTGTTGTTTTTACTCACGGCGCCCTTTCGGGTTTTCATCCGTGCCCATTTTGCATGCGGACATACCGTTTTTTACGAGATTGCGTCTTTTTGAGTTTTCACAAGCTCGCCGGTAATTCAGCTGTTTTTACTTATGGCGCCCTTTCGGGTTTTCATTCGTACCCATTTTTCTTGTGGACATACCGTTTTTTTAATGACCCATCTATTTTCTAGTGGGACTTGGGGGTGACTTCACCTCTGGAGTAGCTGTGTAGCCAATGGGACTTGAGTTGCAGTCTTCGCCGTTGGGGTTTCGATTGAAATATAGATTTCAAGGGAACATATTTTTAGTTATGTATATGCCCTAGAAGCCATTGTTGTATATATGATGTATATTATAGTGGATACTTGGACATATATAAAGAGGACTTTCTTGCTCGACATGATAGTATGTTATCTGGTTGCTCTTTATTTTAACATGTTGACTTGTATTGTGATAATATCTTGCTCTCACATGTTGATAAAGCCCTTAGGATGTGTACTAGACTACCAGGACTATAATGGAGATCATACTAGTGGGGCCAAGGGTAGTCTACGAGTACATTCTATAATTGTTCCTAGTCGAGGGTGTATCGAGACAGGGCATTGATACTCTAGAGTAGACTAGCGTATACGCTTCTTGACCCATATGATGGGCGATGGATGATCCCACATCCATTGGTGTTTGACATCAAAGATGGTATACGGGTGCTCAGTGGAGACTGGGTACACTGAACGGACTCGCCGAGAACTCCTAGTTGGTATTATACCTATCGTCAGATAGCAGTTCTCTGGTGACACTGGTACAGGTTAGTCTGTAGACCCGAGATCGTCATAGAGTCTTGTGTGATTCCCACTGTGCTTTGATTTCCACCTTACCACATTCAAGAGAATGTGCAAAATGGTGGCTTTTGGGTACAGTCCCAAATCACATGGAGGCAATGAGCGATAGGAGGGGTTTCGTCTCTCCCGGTATTGGGGGTTAATGTTGCGCTGTGCTCGATTAGCTATAACTGGAAGTCCCTGGCCAGGACTGATATGGAGATCTACTAGTAAGTGTTATCAGTAGTTTCTCGACCCGTTATGAGCCTCACATCGACACGACTTATCGGTTACTGGGGTCTGACGTTCACCACCCCTAGACTAGATATGCGGCATATCAGACGAAGAGACCGGACTGTACGGTAGTGTTACTGACAGGATTTACAGGAGTATGAGCAGGCTTTCTTATTGATCTTATGATCGCTCAATACCCGGGTGGCCGTTACGTTTAGCTGACCACTTACGGCTTGTGGGTGTTTGATATGATCATCACCTACTGCCGGCGTATTGACGAGTCTAAGAGTCCCACATAGGAGTTTCCTAGCTTAGGCGAAATGATGTAGTGTGCATATGAGATATGCGCGGGAGCCAGATTAAATGCGTGTATATGATACCGTGTTTTAATCGGACGTTTTCTATTGGTCGGGTCGTATGAGATATGACCGGTTTATTAAATCAAATATTGATTTAATATTGACTTTTGTCTGATTTATATAAACCTTTTCTATTTGGATGTGTGCATGTATGCACATACACATGTTGATGTGAATGCATACATACATGCATACATATGTGTCATGGTTGTTGATACACTAAAAGATGGCAATGCAAGACTCACATGGTATATAAATATTTATGTATATATTTGATATTGAGAAAAAGAAAAATGATTAAATCATGGTTGAATATTCTACTACACTATTCTTTACTTGACCTAAGTTGGACCATGGTTTAATTTCCTTTGTTCTTTAACTCAATGATGAAAATATCTAGATATTTATTGACCATGGTTACTTGAGAGAGTGTCTCTCATATATATTTTCTTTTCTCATTTTATTTTGAGATTTATCCAAAACAAAAGAGCTCATGCTAGCCATCTTCTTCTTCCTCCTTCAAGCTCTCTAGGGTTTTAAAAGTGAGTGAAGTAAAAAGAAAGGAAAGGTTTTTAAGTGAGAACACAACCCACATCACCATTCTACTTTAGTCTAGCCCACTAGTGTAGAGTGTTTGCTTCATCTTCATTCTTGATCAAGTGCAGCTTGGAGCTTGAGTAAAGGGACTTCGGGTGGATCGTCGTGAACTTGGAAGGATTCAACCAAGACGATTCAAACTCTAGAAGATCCAAGGAGGGAAGTCTACAAAGGTTGTATTTCTTCTCACTTAGTGTTAGACACTAGATAGTATGTGATACTATATGTTGTTACTCTAGATTTCTAGTTCGATTCAAGGTTAGGATTATTTAGCACCTCCTAAATTTTTGTTATAGCATGCGTGATGCAACCCTAACCCTAGGCATGATGCTAAAGAATCCCTACACATATCACCGTTTTGAAGGCTATGTGCTAGTTTAGGGACATCTCGATCCGTTATCGCCATATTTGAGACAGATAATTTCTAGTTTCAGGACTTCTCGGTCCAATGTCGCCATATTTGCGGCGGGATTTTAGTTTAAGGACATCTCAATCTGTTGCTGCCATGTTTGAGGCGAATTTTTAGTTTAAGGACATCTCGATCTGTTGTCACCGTGTTTGAGGCAAATTTCTAGTTTAAGGACATCTCGGTCCATTGTCGCCGTGCTTGAGGCAAATTTCTAGTTTAAGAATATCTCGGTCCTTTGTCGCCGTGCTTGAGGCAAATTTCTAGTTTAAGGACATCTTGGTCCTATGTCGCCGTGTTTGAGGCGAATTTCTAGTTTAAGGACATCTCGGTCCTACGTCGCCATGTTTGAGGCGGGGTTTTAGTTTAAGAATATCTCGGTCCGTTATCACCATGTTTGAGGCGAATTTTTAGTTTAAGGACATCTCGGTCCGCTGTCACCGTGTTTGAGGCGAATTTCTAGTTTAAGGACATCTCAGTCCTTTGTCGCCATATTTGAGGTGAATTTCTAGTTTAAGGACATCTCGGTCCTATGTCGCCATGTTTGAGGCGAATTTCTAGTTCAGGGACATCCCGGTCCTATGTTACCATGTTTGAGGCAATTTTTTAGTTTAAGGACGTTTCAGTCCACTGTCGCTATATTTGAGGAGAATTTTTAGTTTAAGATCATCTCGATCCGGTATCGCCGTTTTTGAGACGAAGTTTTAGTTTAAGGACATCTCGGTCCGATATCGCCATATTTGAGGCGAATTTTTAGTTTAAGGACATTTCGGTCCGGTGTTGCCATGTTTGAGGCAAATTTTTAGTTTAAGGACATTTCAGTCCGCTGTCGCCATATTTGAGGAAAAATTTTAGTTTAAGGACATTTCGGTTCGATATCGCCGTTTTTGAGACGAAGTTTTAGTTTAAAGACATCTCGGTCCGATGTCGCCATATTTGAGGCTAATTTTTAGCTTAAGGATATTTCGGTCCAGTGTTGCCATGTTTGAGGCAAATTTTTAGTTTAAGGACATTTCAGTTCGATATCGTCATATTTGAGGCGAATTTTTAGTTTAAGGACATTTCGGTTCGTTGTTAGTTTAGGAACTTCTCGGTCCGTACTTTCATGTTTGAGGCAGATAATTAGTTTAAGAACTTATCGGACCTATTTTGCCATATTTGAGGCGAGATTCTAGTTTAGGGACATCTCGGTCCATTATCGCCATATTTGAGGCGAATTTTTAGTTTAAGGACATCTCGACCCGTTGTCGCCATGTTTGAGTCGAATTTCTAGTTTAAGAACATCTCAGTCCTTTGTCGCCATGTTTGAGGCAGCGGAGCTTCTTTGTATACTACTCTAAGAGTTTTTGACTCAGGAAGATAGCGAGCGGACACGAGCGTCGTCATCTATCATTGACCTAGGTCATGACTCGTTAGGCGTAGTATTTTTTGAGGAATTGGCCGTTTATTAGCCGGAAGGGTCTTTCGCCATGCATATCCATGAGCAGGTAAGCTCCATCTTGGTAGACTTTGTTTATGATATAAGGGCCTTCATAGTTCGGCTTGAATTTCCCCCGTTATGCACGATTTAGGATCATTGGTCTTTTGATGACTGGTACGAGTTCGCCTTGGCGGAATGTTCTCGGCCCGGTCAGTCTTTCATATGACCGTGTCATCCTTGCCTTATAAGCTTCCATGTTTTGCTGTGCTATAAGGCGGGTTTCGTCGAGGGCAATTTCCTCAGAGATTTTTTTCTTTCCCTTTGTCCATTTTGCTCGAACCCTTGTTTGTAGGTCCGATATTCTTTCAGGCAGCGTGCGGCTACACAGCTGAATGTTCTCACAGTTCTTCTCCCCCTCTTCTTTTTCGGATGTGGAGTCTTTGAAGAGAGGGTTGAGGGTCATTTCGTCCTCAGAATCGCTCCCAAAGGTAAGAACTTAGGGTTTTTTTCCTTTCCGGACCGGTATCAATCATATAACAGTTGCCGGTCGTTATTTCACACGTACTTGTCGCACATTTTTACTGTTGATGAGCTTCGCACTTCATCCTCTTGAAGTGTTTTTTATGGGCAACATATCCCTGCCACCACTTCTCGAAGGCACTGCAATCTTCGGTGGGATAGGTAACCTTCCGATAATATAAGCAGTAGTATGGATATAAATCCTCTTCGTCGAGGCGTATGATCCCGGGAGTGTTTCCTACCAGAGGTAGCAGTTTTATTCCTATTGACAGGGCTTTGGCGAACCGCTTCTCTATATTGATCATGCTCTTATTTGTGGCAGGGGTGCCTCGGTTTGGTTGGAGTACTTTATAACTCATCCTCGCCACAGCTTCTTCATCCTGACACTGACGCTTAGCCTTTTCGTATATGGCTCTTTCGCGTTCTCGAACAGTTTTGCTTTTTTGAAAGGCTTCGTTTAACAGCCTATCGATCGAGTCTTCTGGCAGTTCCGGGGATTTTAGCGCCGATCCTGCCCCCAGTTCCTCTGCGCTATTTTCTGATGTTGAGGGAGTTTCTTCGCCATTTAATGGCGAATAGGAGACTATATGGCAACTTGCTACATTGTCTTCGGTTTTTTCTGATGAGTCATTTTCCTTATCGTTGTCACTATTTTCGTTCTCAAGAATATGCTTGAGGAACTCTTCGAGCGTGACCAGTTTCCGCGCCTTCTGGTTGTATTCCACGAGCGCGTCAATGTACTTTTGTAGGTTTGTGTGTTTGTCGTCATACTCTGCAGACTGCACAGGATTCTTGGTCTTCTTCTTTTTCTTCGAAGATTTTGAAGGCTTGACTTTGGGATTTTGCCCTTTGTCAACAACTTTCAGTATGGGACGCGGTTTCATCATCCCTTCGATGATTTCGGGTTCAAGTGGGCTTTTCCACCTGAATGCTGGACATGCCTGTAGAGCCTTTAGCATTATTTTGGTCTTTGCTGAATGAACGACTTCCCATGAAGTTTCTTCCACGAGTGAGCATAATGCCCTCGGTGCATCCACCTTTTAAGGAGTGGGCTTCTGTAGCGGGTTCACCCTCTAGTTATCAGATAGCGCGAACTTGCCCTGTTGATACTGGTCCTCGACCTAGTTCTTGAAGACGTAGAAATCCTCAACTGGGTGGCTCACCATTCTGTGATAGGAGCAATAGTTGGGGTTGTTGATATCGCCGGGTTGTGGTGGACGCCGTGGGTCTGGCAATGTGATGAGTTTGTTACGCATTGCCAACTCAAATAGCCTCCTCGTCTTATCGTGGGTAAACGAGTAAGCACGTCCTAGCCTTTCTTTCAAGTGTAGGCGTGGACGTGCATCGTTTTGGCGAACAGCCGGTTTTGGGACTCTCGGTTGTTGTTGAGTGTTGGCGACGAAGGCCGCTTTTCCTTTACCCTTGGCATTTTGAAGGTCCTTACTTGAGGAGGAAGGTCCGTGACCCATCTGATCCATTTGGGCCAGTTTACTAATCAGAGCCTAGAAGGTCGTCGGCTTGAAAAAAGTCATGAACTGGGACACAGTCGTTTGTGGATCTAGGGTCCCGATGAACATGCCCACGGCGGGGGATTTTTCGATGTGTTGTTCGCACTTTGACCACAGGTTCCGCCACCGGATCGCATATTGGACCCAGGTTTCTCCCGGCCTTACCCTGGTATTAATTAAAGCCATGATCGGGGTGCGCTCGCTTGCGCTGGCGAACCGCTGTGTGAACAACAGTTCCATTTCTGTGAATGTTTTTATGGAGTCATTTGGGAGCTCTGAGTACCATTCAAAGGCTATCTCTGACAGGCTGCCAACGAACTGGTGAAGCAACAGTTTGTCGTCGCCTCCAGTGTTGTCGCACAAAGCTCTGAATTGAGCGACGTGCTGGTATGGGTTGCATGTCGCCTTATACACATGGAACTTGGGGATCGTATATCCCGATGGGTATTTGATTTGGTCATACCAGCCTGGATGCAGTCGCCCAATTCTGAAAGTTTGGCCGGCCGCTTCATTCGCTTGATGAGCTCGTATTTGTTAAGCGATATAATCATCAAGAGCAGCCTTGGAGAACGTTTCCTCCCTGGCCACTGATAGAGCCGGAAGAGGGTTTGATGTTTCCCCTCTGTCATCCTCGATGATTATTGGTGGATCCTCAGCTGGGGGTTCTGGATGGATCATCCTTCCAACCATATCCTGGAACAAGAGCGCCATCTGCTTTATATTGGTGGCTTGCTCAGCAGCTTCTTTGTCCTTTCTTTCAAGCACTCTTCGTAGGAACTCTATATCGGTCTCCTGTTCTTAGCGTTGTTCGGCTGTTGGATCCGGACTTTCTTTCTGCCCTGTGAGTGCTGTCATTTTGGTCAACATCTCTTTGAGCTTTTGTTGTTGCTCCTGAGATTTTGTTAACGAACAAGTTTGCGGTCAATGAACCATGGAAGCACGGATTTCTTCTTTTCCAGAAGCCATGTAAACCGTATGCACGATCATGCACCCAGCCTTGGGGCGTTTGGGTCCATCGCCTTTGGAATTTTCCACATGCGGTGGGATTTTCTCCGGCCTCCTCCTTTTGTGAGAGGTCGAAGTTGAAGAAACCGTTATAACAGGCACTCATGTGGAAGAAGTCCCTCGCTGTATGTGGAGGGGATGGTCTTCTTTTTGCCGAGCCTTCGATTTCTTTGGCCGACGAGAGTAGTTTTGATCAATCACAGAGTCCTGGACTTTTCGCCAGACTCTATGAATTTGGGAGGAGAGCCGTTGACTGGGCTGCTCCAACTTTACCTGCACTATGGCTTCTGCAGGCGGGGGCGATTTCTTCAGCACCACCGTTGGAGATTTCTTGCATACCTTCTTGAGCAGATTAAAGCTGTTCCCGGTTGGAACAGCAGTATCAACTTCCACCATTGGAGCTGGCAGAGTAAGTCCAGAGGGGGAGTTGCCCCCAGCTTTTCTCACCCGGCGCCAGTAGGGACATCGAGCGTGTCTTACAGATGGGACCACCTCAGTTTGGGAAGCGGCTTTTTCATGTCCCTGGCTTTGGTGAGGGATTGTTGCCGGTGTCAGCCTGTTGACGACTGACGTCCTTGGCAGGGTTTGAGGATGGCCAGCCAATCTTTCAAAGGCCAAATTTTTGGTAGGGGAAGAACCTTTGATGACTTCGCCCGTAGCAGGAGGAGTTGGGAGCGCTATCCGTTTTGGGGCAGCCCCTTCAGATGTGACGAGCCTCTTTGCGAGCCCGTTTAGGTTCTGGCTCAACCTGCTGAAGACTGAGACGTCTGAGCTTCGGCTCAGCCTGTCGAAGACCGAGACATCAGATTTGGACGGCCCGTTAAGAGGGGCCGTTGTGGTTATAAGTCGGTCGAAGAACGACTTCTTGGGAGCTTCGTCTTGCGGCGCTAGGGCGCTGAAACTCGTTGGTGGGATCATGGTCCCGAAGAACAATGCAGTAGTGTCTTAAGTTACTTGCCCCACCGGCAAAGATGGAGGCCGCATTGGGCTCATAAGTCACTTCTCCAGTTAAGGCGGAGCAGGAGTTGTTGTTGCAAGTTATGCAGCTGGAAGTCATCGATATTCTTCTTTTTCTGCATAGGAACAAGACACCAAATCATAGTACCTCGAATCCAAGGGCAACCATAGCGAACCGCGATTTTGTTCGCGAACACGACACATGAAATGTGGAGTGGAAAGAGGAAAAGGTCCTACCGGGCGTGCCAGAATCTGTTCACCGCCGGAAGACGGACCGAGATGTTGGAACATTTAGCCTTAATCCTGGGGGCAGATGCTATTTGGATTTATCCGTCTACCTCTTCAAAGAAGCCAATTGATTTATAGCACCGTATATTGATGGTTTGGATGGATGCGGCCGTTGTAGTAGACTATATCAGATTCCCCCTCGTTTGTGAGTGGTTTTTGATTGTGGGAATGCTCTTCTCTGCAGGCACAAGCCCCTGCAGTTAATTACGTTACCGCATCGCGATAACCACTTTCTCCTGCTCCGCCAATTCACTTCGTGTCGTGTGTGTTTTTGTTTATTTAGGTTGCCCATGGATTGTATACGGAGACTAGTTTCTGTCGTCGCCCGTAAGGCGTGGATTAGTCCAAATTTGTATATTTTTAGATTTGGGTTTGGGTTGATTTAAGGATCGTTAATCTGTTTTGAGATTAAAATCAGCTTAAACATATGAGTGTTCGGGCTCGATTATTTTTGTTTAAGGACATCGCGGTCCATTATCGCCATGTTTGAGACGAGATGTTAGTTTAAGGACGTTTCGGTCCTTTGTCGCCGTATTTAAGGGAGAATATTAGTTTAGAGACATTTCAGTCCAACATTCCCGTTTTGGGGACGAATGTTAGTTTAAGAACATTTTAGTCCGTTATCGCCATATTTGGGGCGAATATTAGTTTAAGGACATTTCGGTCTGTTATCCATCTTGCGTGCATGTGTATTTATTAAGCGGAGTGAACGATGGCGATATGGAATGCACCCAATTTGGGGTGCAATCCGATTTTAGGTGTGCATGTCAATTTGGAAGTGCATCAACGAAAGAAGTTCGTCGGGACCCGCCACCTCTCTGAAGACGTTGAGGAATTACAACGAAATGTATAAGAGGTGTGAAAAGATGTACCCTTAAACCAAATCCCGTATTTGAGGGAAAAAGGGTTGTTGTGGACTTAAGAAATTTTAGTCATATTTGATACCTTGGAAATCAAGAGCATGTGGGCTCGATTGATTTAAAAACAAGGAGATTTAACCTCGGGAAACTTAGCCAATTTTTGGCTGAGATTGAGTTTCCATAATTACCCAACAGTGCTGAGCACTGGGACATACAACACTCATGTGTGAAACACGTAGGGTGCAGCATTAGTGCTAAGCACTAGAGTTCTGTGGCGCTCACGTGTGAAACACATGAGGCTCCCAGATGTGAACGTTTTTAGTCATTTTTGACTAATCATGGAGCGTTGAGCACTCTGCATGATACTCACGTGGGAAGCACGTAAGTGCTGGGCTTTATCTGTTCGTTTCCCTATTTTTACAAAAGTTCTAAGCACTTGGGTAGAGCTCACGTGCATCTCACGTGGCTGCATCCTTTTAGGGTGGCTGCCTAATTGAGAAAGAAGTTTTTCTTTGCTTTTTAGGCACCCACGTAAGAATCACGTGAGGCGGCTTTGGCTTTTCTTTTGCTTGTTTCCCTTTTTTTTAAGCACTCACGTGGGGAAACACGTGAGGCAGTTTTGGTTGTTCTCTTTGTTCGTTTGAAGCACTCACATGGGAAACACGTAAGGCTTCATAATAGTGCTAAGCACTAACGAGTCACCAAACTATTCTTGTATTTTCTTAGAGATATTGATCTCTGTTAATAACATTTTTTTAGTCATTGATGATCATCAAGATTTCGGTTTTGAGGATCTTGGATCATTATCATATTTTTGAAGAATTAAGTTCTTTATATAGGGTTAAACCCTAATTTTTGGAGGAATTAAATTCCCATATGCTCCTGTTATTTCTTTTTCTTTTATGAACTAATTCTTTTCCCCTAAGTTTTGAATCTGCAGGATGAAATCTCCCCGATGAGAATTAAATTCTCAACTAGTGGGGAGATTTGCTTCTGCAAATCTCAACTAGAGGAAGAACTAAGTTCTTATATAAAGGGTTAAACCCTTAGATTGGCAAAGAAGAGACACTATGATCTCTGTGTGATTTTTTTACCTAGGGTTTCAATGAGGCAAGTCTTCTTCTTCTTTTGAGAATGAAATTCTCTTTCTTTTTTTTAAGAGCTCACTGTATATTTTTTGCAGAAGCTTGTGAGGAGTTCTGTGTCTCTCCTCTCTCTCTTTCTCTCTATCTGTTCTTTTTTTTGTTCTTCTCTCATATTTATAGGATAAGAGAAAAGATCAACTTGTTAGGAAAATTTCTGATTGAGAGATCATGATTGATTTCATAATCGATCCAAAATGATCTCTCGGATCACTTGGTGAATTTTATTCACCATTGGATTTTTAATCCAAAAGCTCTCTGTTTAACAGAGAAGTTTTCTTGTTTATTTTACAAGATTAGGAAATATCTTTTCCTAAGATATAATTTTTATTCTATCAGATCATCGGTGGGTGATTTTATAATCCCTGTTGGATCTTTTGATCCAAGGGTCCTCTGTTTAACAGAGAAGATTTTTCTAGTTTGAGAAAGATCAAGATAATATTTCCCACATATAATTTAATTCCCAGGTGGTTTGATTGGTGATATTTTATCACAATTGGATTTTAAATCCAAAATTCTCTGTTAAAGAAGAATCTTTCCGTTTCAGAAAGATCAAGAAAAATATTTTCCAAATAGAATTTAATTCTATCTTGCCAAAAAGTGCAGCAGAAGAACTCACGTGTTTAACCCGTGACTCCTAACATAGGTTTCAACATGCTTTATTTTCAGCGCTCCTATTTATATAAACTCTTACGTGTTTAACATATAAGGCATGTTTGGCTTGCCAATTATTTGATTCTAGCACCTATATGTTTTGCATATAGGCGCTCACGTGTTTCACACGTGTGGCTCTTTTAGTCTATTTGTTTTTAACTGCAGCGCATATATGCTTTTACATATAGGTGCTCACGTGTTTAACACGTGAGACTTTAATAGTGTGAATTTTCTGCAGGGTTTCTTAGCACGGCAGCAAGGTTTCAGGAGGCATCTTCCATGCCATATTAAAATTTTAACCGTTCTAGCTAACTCTAACATAAAATCGTTTACTAGAAATCCGACGGAATGAAATGCAAACAACTTTGCAAGTAAAGTGAACAAGGAATAGAATCTTTGTAGACCGATCCTTCACTTCATTAGCTCCATGTAGTAGTCCCTTCGCTGCGATCATGAAGTCCCGGACTCTAGAGAGGCTCCCATGAAGAAATGAACATGCTTGCATCGAAGTCTTCGAGGCCGAAAATGATCTACTTCGAGGAGACACTAACCCAAACTATCTCTTCCCTAATTGTAGAATTAGTAAAGCAAACACCCTATACTAAATGGAAAGTAGTAGAGGATGATGAAGCAGGAAGTGGGCTCACTTTAGATTTGATTTTCTCACATATTTTCTCTCATCTCCATTGAAGCTAGAAAGCTTGAGAGGAAGAAGAAGAAGAAGAAAAATCTCATGATCATTATCCAAAAGATAATGGCAACCCTATGTGAGTTAGTATCATATACTTGTTAGTTATATGTATGCCCTAGAGGCCATTACTGTACATATGATATATATTGTAATGGATGCTTGGACATATATAGGGAGGACTTTCTTGCTCGACATGATAGTATGATATCTGGTTGTACTTTATCTTAACATGTACTCTGATTGTGTCTATGTTACATGTTGATAAAGCCCTTAGGATATGTACTCGACTACTGGGACTATGATGAGATCATACTAGTGGGGCCACGGTAGTCGACGAGTACATCCTATAACTATTCCTAGTCGAGGGTGTATCGAGACAGGGCATCGATACACCAGAGTAGACTAGCGTATACGCATCTTGACCCATATGATGGGCGATGGATGATCCCATATCCATCGGTGTTTGACATCAAGGATGGTGTACGGGTGCTCAGTAGAGACTGGGTACACTGGACGGACTCGCCGAGAACTCCCAGATGGTATTATACCTCACGTCAGATGGCAGTTCTCCGGTGACACTGGTACAGAGTAGTCTGTTGACCCGAGATTGTCATAGAGTCTTATGTGGTTCCCACTGTGCTTTGATTTCCATCATACCATGTCCAAGAGGGCGTGCAAAAAGGTGCCTTTTGGGTACAGTCCCGAATCACATGGAGGCAATGAGCGATAGGAGGGGATTCATCTCTCCCGGTATAGGGAGTTGATGTTGCGCTGTGTTCGATTGGCTATAACTGAAAATCCCTGGCCAGGGTTGCTGAGATTTACTGGTAAGTATTATCAGTAGTTTCTCGAACTGTTATAGACCTCATATCGACACGACTTGTCAAGCTACTGAGGTCTGACGTTTACCACCCCTAGGTGAGATATGCGACATATCAGACGAAGAGACCAGACTGTACGGGAGTGTTACTGATTAGGTTCACAGGAGAAAGTACAAGCTTGCTTGTTGATCTTGTAGGGTTACTAGGCACACTAACAAGGCTCTACAAGGCATCAACCATGCCAAAATTAAATTTTTATGTGCCGAACAACCCTAAGCAAGATCGTATACTAGAGATTAGGCAAATAAAATAGCAAGTAAACAACTTTATGACTAAGGGTATGCGAAATACAACCTTTGTAGATCGGTCCTTCACTTCTAAGGCTCCTTGTCGTAGTCCCTTCGCTGCGATCATGGTTCTCCCGGGCTCTTGCATGGCTTCACGAGACGAAAGACACGTCCTTGCTTGAAGTCTCCGAGGCCAAAGATGATCTACGTCGAGGGAATACCGACTCAAGCTACTACTTCACTAACTAGAGAATTAGTGAAGCAAACACCCTAAACTAAAGTGCTAATCTAGTAGAGGATGGAGAAATAGGAAGTGGGTTCTCTTTGGAATTTTATTTCTCACAATGATTCTCACTTTGGATCAAACCCTAGCAACCCTTTTTTTTCTTTTTGAACCAAGAAGAAGATGAACAAAAGAAAGAGAAGAGGATAATGATCAAGTGAGTGAGCTAACCATGGTGAGTAAGTATCATATACTAACTCTTGTAGAGACTTAACCCATGGCTAATCCTTATGGTTGGGTTAACAAATATCCATAGTAAAAACAAACTCAAGTGGACTTAGTCAATGTATCCACAAGCTTCATGCATTGATCTAATCCTCCACTAATTTTGTAATTACTTAAAATATAAAAACCCAACATAATGAATAGCATGGTGTAAGTCTCATACACCCAAGTCATGTGTATCATCAACCATGATACAAAAAGAAAACACATTTTAATATATATCACATATATATTAAAGTTGTGTTCATGTGAGAAAAAACCTAAAGTGAACAAGTGTTAGTAAATGTAAACTAGTATATCTAATATACAATTATACACTTAATTATTAAATCAACACTTGACTTAATAATCCGGTCGTATCTCATATAACCGACTAACATCCATTATATCGACTTATCGAATCAACACTTGATTCGATAACCCGACTATATCATATAAAACCGACCGATACAATAAGTTGCGAGAACAGAATACGGTATCACATACACGCATTATTCTCGGTCCCGGACATATCACATACGTGCTCCTATTTCGTTTTGCCTGAGCCAGTAAAAACCTCTATATAGGACTCTAAAGACTCGTCAATACGCCGGCAGTAGGTGATGATCACATCACGTACCCACAAGCCGTCAGCGGTACTAGCTGGACGTAATGGCTACCCGGGTATTGAGCGATCAGAAGATCAGCAAGCAAGCCCGCTCCAACTCCTGTAAAAGCCTGCCGGTAACACTTCCCGTACAGTCCGGTCTCCTCGTCTGATATGTCGCATATCAAGTCCAGGGGTGGAAATCGTCAGACCCCAATAACCGATAAGTCGTGTCGATGTGAGGCTCATAACGGGTTGAGAAACTACTGGTAACACTTACCAGTAAATCTCTGAATCAGCCCTGGCCAAGGACTTCCCTGTTACGGCCAATCGAGCACAGCGCAACATCAACCCCCAATACCGGGAGAGACGAAACCTCTCCTATCGCTCATTGCCTCCATGTGACTCGGGACTGTACCCAAAAACCACCGTTTTGCACACCCTCATGGACGTAGTAAGGTGGAAATCAAAGCACAGTGGGAATCACACAAGACTCTATGACGTTCTCGGGTCTACAGACTAACCTGCACAAGTGTCACCAGAGAACTGCCATCTGACATGAGGTATAATACCATCTGGGAGTTTTCGGCGAGTCCGTCCAGTGTACCCAGTCTCCACTGAGCACCCGTATACCATCTCTGATATCAAACACCAATGGATATGGGATCATCCATCGCCCATCTCATGGGTCGAGAAGCGTATACGCTAGTCTACTCTGGTATATCGATGCCCCGTCTCGATACACCCATGACTAGGGACCATGAAGGATGTACTTATGGACTACCATGTCCCCACTAGTATGATCCGCATCATAGTCCAGGTAGTCAAGTACACATCCTAAGGGCTTTACCAACATGTAACTATAAGACAGTATCAAGAGACAAGTATACATGTTAAGATAAAGAGCAACCAGATAGCATATTATCATATCGAGCAAGAAAGTCCTCTCTATATATGTCCAAGCATCCAATATAATATACAACATCTGTACAATACTGGCCTCTAGGGCATACATACAACTAACAATCTCCCACTTGCACTAGGGCCAGCTGCTGTAGTATCGCATACCGAGCATCCCGAAGAGTCGCTCAAACTGTATCTGGGGAATGGCCTTCGTGAGTGAATCCGCTGTGTTGTTCTTCATATCAACCCTCCTGACCTCGATCTCCCGGCGATCAACTATCTCCCGGATCAGGTGATACCGCCTCAGAATATGCCTGGATCGCTGATGGGACCTGGGTTCCTTGGCTAAAGCCACCGCTCCATTGTTATCGCAATACAAAGGTATTGGATGCTCAATGGACAGAACCACTCCAAGTTCAGTAATGAACTTCTTGATCCAGACAGCCTCTTTTGCAGCATCGTTGGCAGCGATGTATTCAGCCTCCATCGTCGAGTCTGCCATGGTTTCCTGCTTGGAACTCTTCCAGCTAACCGCCCCTCCGTAAAGGGTAAAGACAAATCCCGACTGCGACTTACAATCGTCCTTATCACTGTGGAAGCTCGAATCGGTAAAGGACTCCACTTGGAGTTCTCCGTTACCATACACCAAGAGCATCTCCTTAGTCCTTCGCAAGTACTTGAGAATGCTCTTCACAGCTGTCCAGTGACACTCTCCAGGATCAGCTTGATACCTACTCACTACACTTAGTGAGTATGCTACATCGGGTCTGGTACATAGCATCGCATACATGATAGAGCTTACTGCCGAAGCATAGGGTATCCCTTGCATGCGAGCTCTCTCCAAATTAGTCTTCGGAGACATCTCTTTGGAGAGAGCGAGCCCTGAGATCGTGGGTAAAAACCCACGTTTGGACTCTTCCATACTAAACCTCTTTAGTATGGTGTCAATGTACCTGGATTGGGACAATCCCAATATCATTTTAGATCTATCTCTATAGATCATAATTCCCAATATGCAGGAGGCATCACCAAGATCTTTCATTGAGAATCTTTGTGATAAGAAGAGCTTGACCGATTGCAGCATAGGAATGTCATTTCCTATCAAGAGTATGTCGTCCACGTACAATACGAGGAAGACAACCTTACTCTCTGCCACCTTCTTATAGATACAAGGTTCATCTACGTTTTTGACGAAATCAAACTCTTTGATAACGACGTCAAAGCAGATGTTCCAACTCCGCGATGCTTGCTTTAATCCATAAATGGATTTAAGCAGCTTGCACACCTTCCCGCTGCTCCCACTATCTACGAAGCCCTCTGGCTGAGTCATGTACACGCACTCATCTAAATCACCGTTTAGAAAGGCGGTCTTAACATCCATTTGCCAGATTTCGTAATCATGATATGCAACGATGGCAAGCATGATCCGGATGGATTTAAGCATAGCCACTGGAGAAAAGGTTTCGTCATAGTCCACACCTGGTCTTTGACGAAAACCCTTTGCAACAAGTCTGGCTTTAAAAGTCTTCACTTTCCTATCTACACCAAGTTTTTTCTTGAAGATCCACTTGCTCCCAATGGGTTTTACCCCTTCAGAAGCATCTTCCAAAGTCCATACTTTGTTGGTGTACATGGATTCCATCTTGGACCGCATTGCATCCAGCCATTTCACTGAGTCTCCACTCGTGATGGCTTACTCGAAGCTAGTTGGGTCATCATCAACCATGATGCAATCCTCGCTCCCACCATCCATGAGAAAACCGTAGTATCTCTCAGGTGGGTGAGGAACCCTACTAGATCGGCGGAGTGGCTGGGGTTCATCGGGAACTACCGAATCCTCTGGTTCTACCAAATCTTCTGTTGTGGTTTGTACAGCTGGAACCTCTTCCAGTTCTACCTCAGAGCCACTAATCTCTTTTGCAAGAAATTCCTTTTCTAAAAAGGTGGCGTGTTGAGCAACAAACACCCTTTGTTCCTCACTGTAATAGAAGATATACCCTCACGAATGCTTGGGATATCCAACAAATTTACACAAAACAGACCTTGCCTCGAGTTTGTCCGGTTTTTGTCTTTTGACATAGACCGGGCAACCCCATATCTTAATAAAATTAAGATATGGTCTCTTCCCCTCCCATATCTCATATGGGGTGGTAGGCACAGATTTGGTAGGAACCATATTCAGTAGGTATGCTGCTGTCTCCAGTGCATATCCCCAGAAGGAAATAAGTAACTCAGCTATACTCATCATAGAGCGCACCATATCTAATAGGGTGCGGTTCCTCCGTTCCGATACACCGTTGTGCTGTGGTGTATATGGAGGAGTTAGCTGAGAGAGAATCCCATTCTCTTTTAGGAAGTCCAGGAATTCATTGCTCAAGTATTCACCTCCTCGATCAGATCGAAGGATTTTAATACTTTTCCCGGTTTGGTTCTCGACTTCTTGTTTATATTCTCTAAATTTCTCAAAAGCTTCTGATTTGTGTTTCATCAGGAACACATATCCGAATCTAGAGAGATCGTCAGTAAATGTAATGAAGTACGAAGAACCATCCCTGGCATGTGTAGACATGGGACCGCATACATCACTATGTATCAGTCCCAAGAGTTCAGTAACTCTTTCTCCGTGTCCCGTAAACGGAGTTTTGGTCATCTTGCCTTTGAGACATGACTGGCAAGTATCATAAGATGAAAATTCAAATGGATTTAAATATCTATCCTTATGCAACTTAGTTAGTCGTGTCGCATTGATGTGACCCAGTCTACAATACTACAAGAAGGATTTGTTCAGTTCTGAACTCTTCCTCTTGTGTGTGTTTGTTATGCTCAGAACTGTTGATTGATTTAAAACATAAATGCCATTGCACAACATGCCTGATCCAACCAACTTTTGGTTAAGGAAAATGTTCATAACATTATACTGTAATACAAAATTATATCCCTCTTTACCTAGTAAAGAAACCGATATAATGTTGCATATCAGGTTCGGCATGTAATAGCATTCGTTCAGAACCAATGTATTACCGGTTGGCAATACAAGGTGATATTCCCCGACGGTTTTAGCTGCAACAATTGCACCATTTCCAACCCTTATGCCTTTATCACCTTCTCCAAGTTCTCTACCTTTCCTAAGCCCATGTAACTGATTGCTTATATGGGATCCTGACCCGGTATCTAATACCCAGGACGTAGAGCAAATGGAGAAACAGTTCTCAGTAACGAACACACCCGAAGAAAATGCATCAACATGTACTTTCTTCATTCGGGTGGCATGGGAATCCGGGTATTTCCCTATATCCTGTTCAGTCCTATAACTCTTATAAGAAAGAACGGAACCAACGTTCCCCAGCACAGTATAACATGCCGGTTCGGTCAATACATCCATATTATTATCTTGATTATGGCATGATATGGTCGCTACCTGGAGAGAGAGAGAGAAGAAAACACTTTAGCGTATGCTCTTGCAAGATCAGATTGGTTATTATTTTATCTAATCAGGATGGCTCCCACTGTTTTTATCAAATCTTCCTTCAAACCCTAAAAGGAAAGACTAGCCGGGATTAATTACACCCTACAACTTCGCCTATCTTTCAGCCAGGCCAGTGTCGGTACTTTGAGGGAGGTTCCCCGTGCTTTCGCACGGACCTAATTAAAGTAAACCTCATTTTCCCAGAGGCGTAACCCCGTTGACACCTTTCTAGACACTTACTTGATCGGCTAATTGTCCTGTGTAAAACTCTCCCAGGAGTAACAATTACTCGCAGTGGGTATCGGGATCCAACTATCTCATAGAAGGTATGCAATCTCATTGCAAATCTCAACTCTTGAAATTCCCGATAATATTTTGCCCCAAGCATCCCATGACCTTGACGGAGGTCAACAAACCATAGGGTGCAAGTCAAGTTCAACCCGTCATTTCTTGATTGAATCAAACCCACCCGCACGACCCTTGACGGAGGTCAACAAGGTCGTACGACTACCCTAATCCAATCTGCATCATATGCATAAGCAGATAAATACTAGTTAGCTACCGCACACTACGCCTTGACGGAGGTCAACAAACGTAGCACGAATACTAAGTAGGACTTATCTGAAATGACGGAGGGCTACGACAGGTTTTTCTGAAAAGCTATTGCGTAATGAACTTGATATCGTTGTAGAATCATGTGAATTTTGAAATGGAGTGATTTTGAGGCTTTCATTAGTTTTGCTAAAGAGGTCACTCCCGATGAAGGGATCTCGGCTCTTTCCTCATCGAATAAGGTGCAGGACATATCATATATATCACTATGCAAAGCAAAACTCCATAAGCAATCAAAAACCAAACCGAGTTTTGTAGCATCTGCCAGTTTTGCTAAAGAGGTCACTCCCGATGAAGGGATCTCGGTTCTTTCCTCATCGAATAAGGTGCAGGGTATATCATATATACCGCTATGCAAAGCAAAACTGTAGCTACCCTTTTTGAAAAATTTGATTCTACAACATCTTTTAGGTTTCTTTTCTTTCATTAATCACATTAATGAAGTCCCATCATTTAAGTCACCTAAACATCACAGATAAATACGACGTACACTTATGCCATCCGCATTCGCCTCGATGTCCCCTCGTGCACCGTTAGATTAGATAACTAACGGCAGAGCAGGGCAGGGCTAGCGTGGGTGTAAAACATAAGTAACGTCTCTATAATATATCATATATACTATATACAGTATTTATCACAGAACATCAAATGATCACATCACAGATATCGCAGCAGCAGAAACATATGAAACATTAGATATACTAGGACGTCCGTGTTTTATTTTGAGCCTTTATAAAACACGGATTCCACGGTCGCGACGAATAGCCAAACCCACACCCCTAGACCCCTACGAGAGCGGCAAGCAACCCTACCAATTCTAGAGTTAGAAGACCCGGACTCAACTCCTCGAGTTGGTCTCCCACTGGACCCTAGAACCCGGTTACTTATGCTCCTCTCCTTGGGTCTATCCTAGTGCGGAAAAGTAAATAATATACAAATGGTGACATCAAGCTCATCCCAGAAGTGCCCCAATAAAAGAATATTACATACATTTAATTTTACATGAATGAAAATAAAAACTCTCATCTCACATAAAAAAAAACCCCAGCTATTCTGAACACGACGATCCAATGTAACATATCCAGCAACACATAACATCAAATGTCATCAACGTAAGTAAATATGCGCATCCCAATTGTCGTTGACATATAGCAACGAAACCGGCGATATCACATATTACACTTACGGTCACAGAAAAGAAAGTGTAAAAATACAACATTTGGAATCCACAATCTCTTTAGATATCGTAAATCCGAAATATCACATACTTCGCATTTCATGCCTAACCGTATGAATTCCACATATTGTATCACATTCCAGATAAATAGATAGTATTAAACTTTCCGATCGAATAATCAAATACCTAAGATTTCCATAATAGCTCAACACTTGAGCGGAGTTCAAAAATTTCAGAATACGTCACAGTAGCAACGGTCTAGCCGTAGAAGGGTCAAGCCAACGCCTCACATGTGGCACGCCGTACTGCCTCAAACCCTAAGGTTCAAAAGGCAGTTCAAGACGGTCACATAATCGAGTTAAGGTTTGTTGTCTTCTAGAGGGTCCATCGCGTCACATGCACGTTTTTCCGAAAGATTTAAACCCGAGAAAAATTCAACACTTGAATGTTTTTCGTGCCGGGAAAAATTGAGTTAATGATATCCGTTCGAACATTTTAGTACTTTCTAAATTATCCGGAATACCAAAACAAAATTAAATTCTCCGATCGAATCAACGATTACAAAATAAACCCCAAAATACTCAACACTTGAGTCATAATAAAAATACCCAGAAAGATGCAGGTATGCTAGTGGATATTACTGCACAAAGATCTGGCCCCAATTCATTTTATCTGCCGCGGAACCGCCGCCATAAGTGGGGTGGGACCGCGGTTCTGCGGCGGCCGTACGGAATTAGAGTCTCGAACTTTGTGGTAATTCTTATAAAACCCTGCTGATTTTTTTAGGTATTTTTAATTCAGAAAAAACACAGTTATGAAAAAATGTCCAGAGAGGGGTTAATTTTGACGTATTCGGGTTCGTTCGGAGTTTTAACTTCGTTAACACATCGCCTAATGCTCTAGCTAGGCTCTGATACCACTGTAGGGTTACTAGGCACACTAACAAGGCTCTACAAGGTATCGACCATACCAAAATTAAATTTTTATGTGCTGAACAACCCTAAGCAAGATCGTATACTAGAGATTAGGCGAATAAAATAGCAAGTAAACAACTTTACGACTAAGGGTATGCGAAATACAACCTTTGTAGATCGGTCCTTCACTTCTAAGGCTCCTTGTTGTAGTCCCTTCGCTGCGATCATGGTTCTCCCGGGCTCTTGCATGGCTTCACGAGGCGAAAGACACGTCCTTGCTTGAAGTCTCCGAGGCCAAAGATGATCTACGTCGAGGGAATACCGACTCAAGCTACTACTTCACTAACTAGAGAATTAGTGAAGAAAACACCCTAAACTAAAGTGCTAATCTAGTAGAGAATGGAGAAATAGGAAGTGGGTTCTCTTTGGAATTTTATTTCTCACAATGATTCTCACTTTGGATCAAACCCTAGCAACCTTTTTTTTTCTTTTTGAACCAAGAAGAAGATAAACAAAAGAAAGAGAAGAGGATAATGATCAAGTGAGTGAGCTAACCATGGTGAGTAAGTATCATATACTAACTCTTGTAGAGACTTAACCCATGGCTAATCCTTATGGTTGGGTTAACAAATATCCATAGTAAAAACAAACTCAAGTGGACTTAGTCAATGCATCCACAAGCTTCCACAAGCTTCATGCATTGATCTAATCCTCCACTAATTTTGTAATTACTTAAAATATAAAAACCCAACATAATGAATAGCATGGTGTAAGTCTCATACACCTAAGTCATGCGTATCATCAACCATGATACAAAAGGAAAACACATTTTAATATATATCACATATATATTAAAGTTGTGTTCATGTGAGAAAAAACCTAAAGTGAACAAGTGTTAGTAAATGTAAACTAGTATATCTAATATACAATTATACACTTAATTATTAAATCAACACTTGACTTAATAATCCGGTCGTATCTCATATAACCGGCTAACATCCATTGTATCGACTTATCGAATCAACACTTGATTCGATAACCCGGCTATATCATATATAACCGACCGATACAATAAGTTGCGAGAATAGAATACGGTATCACATACACGCATTATTCTCGGTCCCACACATATCACATACGTGCTCCTATTTCGTTTTGCCTGAGCCAGTAAAAACCTCTATGTAGGACTCTAAAGACTCGTCAATACGCCGGCAGTTGGTGATGATCACTTCACGCACCCACAAGCCGTCAGCGGTACTAGCTGGACGTAACGGCTACCCGGGTATTGAGCGATCAGAAGATCAGCAAGCAAGCCTGCTCCAACTCCTGTAAAAGCCTGCCGGTAACACTTCCCGTACAGTCCGGTCTTCTCGTCTGATATGTCGCATATCAAGTCTAGGGGTAGAAATCGTCAGACCCCAATAACCGATAAGTCGTGCCGATGTGAGGCTCATAACGGGTCGAGAAACTACTGGTAACACTTACCAGTAAATCTCTGAATCAGCCCTGGCCAGGGACTTCCCTGTTATGGCCAATCGAGCACAGCGCAACATCAACCCCCAATACCGGGAGAGACGAAACCCCTCCTATCGCTCATTGCCTCCATGTGACTCGGGACTGTACCCAAAAACCACCGTTTTGCACGCCCTCATGGATGTGGTAAGGTGGAAATCAAAGCACAGTGAGAATCACACAAGACTCTATGACGTTCTCGGGTCTACAGACTAATCTGCACAAGTGTCACCAGAGAACTGCCATCTGACGTGAGGTATAATACCATCTGGGAGTTCTCGGTGAGTCCGTCCAGTGTACCCAGTCTCCACTGAGCACCCGTATACCATCTCTGATGTCAAACACCAATGGATATGGGATCATCCATCGCCCATCTCATGGGTCGAGAAGCGTATACGCTAGTCTACTCTGGTATATCGATGTCCCGTCTCGATACACCCACGACTAGGGACCTTGAAGGATGTACTTATGGACTACCATGTCCCCACTAGTATGATCCGTATCATAGTCCAGGTAGTCAAGTACACATCCTAAGGGCTTTACCAACATGTAACTATAAGACAGTATCAAGAGACAAGTATACATGTTAAAATAAAGAGCAACCAGATAGCATATTATCATATCGAGCAAGAAAGTCCTCTCTATATATGTCCAAGCATCCAATATAATTGTCACGCCCCGCTTCCCAGAGTACGCAAGATTGGGCACGTGACATAGCCAACCATGCTACCTGTGGGTAGGAAGTATCCATCCACAGTCACATTACGGCTGTAGAGATATCAAGAACAAAATAAATAAACTATCTAACACATGTCCAAATCCATAATAACCAGAGTCAATGATAAATAGGTGCGGAAGCAAATGATCCAATGCAATAATAGAAAGGTACGTCCCGTAATGCGGGATCACACCTGGAAATAAAATGCAATAAATGAACTAACCACTACAGAACTCACAAATCAGCCTTCTGGCTGAAGTACTCCTGCTCGGTCAGCGATAGTGGTAAAGAATCTGGGCCATGCAAAACCCAGACATCAGCGCGTCATGTCAACCAGTAATATAATATGAACAAGGTAATAAGCAATGCAGGGATAAGTATGAATAAAGCAATTGTTAGTTATATGTATGCCCTAGAGTCCATTACTGTACATAGGATGTATATTGTAGTGGATGCTGGGACGTATATAGGGAGGACTTTCTTGCTCGACATGATAGTATGCTATCTGGTTGAACTTTACCTTAACGTGTATACTGATTGTCTCTCTGTTACATGTTGGTAAAGCCCTTAGGATCGATACTTGACTACCTGGACTATGATGCGGATCATACTAGTGGGGACATGGTAGTCCATAAGTACATCCTTCAAAGTCCCTAGTCGTGGGTGTATCGAAACGGGGCATCGATATACCAGAGTAGACTAGCGTATACCTTCTCGACCCATACAGATGGGCGATGGATGATCCCATATCCATCGGTGTTTGACATCAGAGATGATATACGGGTGCTCAGTAGAGACTGGGTACACTGGACGGACTCGCCAAGAACTCCCAGATGGTATTATACCTCACGTCAGATGGCAGTTCTCTGGTGACACTGGTACAGAGTAGTCTGTTGACCCGAGATCGTCATAGAGTCTTGTGTGGTTCCCACTGTACTTTGATTTCCATCTTACCACGTCCAAGAGGGCGTGCAAAACGGTGGTTTTTGCGTACAGTCCCGAGTCACATGGAGGCAATGAGCGATAGGAGGGGATTCGTCTCTCCCGGTATAGGGAGTTGATGTTGCACAGTGTTCGATTGGCTATAACAGGAAGTCCCTGGCCAGGGCTGCTCAGAGAATTGCTGGTAAGTGTTACCAGTAGTTTCTCGACCCGTTATGAGCCTCATATCGACACGACTTATCGAACTATTGGGGTCTGACGTTTACCACCCCTAGGCGAGATATGCGACATATCAGACGATCAGACCGGACTGTACGGTAGTGTTACTGGTCGGATTCACTGGAGTGTGAGCGGGCTTGCTCGTCGATCTTCAGATCGCTCAATACCCGGGTGGCCGTTACGTTTAGCAGACCGCTTGCGGCTTGTGGGTGTTTGATATGATCATCACCTGCTGCCGGCGTATTGACGAGTCTTTAGAGTCCTACACAGAGGTTTCCTGGCTCAAGCGAAACGAAATAGGAGCACATATTTGATATGTGCGGGACCGAGAATAATGCGTGTATGTGATACCGTATTCCATTCTCGCGATGAATGTATCGATTAGGTTATATGCGATATACCCTAATTATCGAATCAAAGGTTGATTCGATAAGCCGATACATAGGATACTAGTCGGTTATATGCGATATGACCGGATCGTAAAATCAAGTGTTGATTTAATGATTTAATGTATAATTATATATTTGATATATTACTTTGCATTAACTAGTATTGGTTCACTTTAAATGGATTTTCTCACTTGAAGTTCACATGTTGTATATGTGATATACTTTTGTGCACTTGATTGTATCATGTTTGATGATACATGTTTACTTGAGTTTGTGTAAAGATTAAACCATGGTTATTTAAATGGTTAGGGTTTTGTTTTTCATATCTATTTATTCATTTATTTATTTATTTTCTTTTTGGAAAAAGGAATGAGAAGAATGGTGGCTTTCTTTGTTTGTATTTGAAGATTCATGAAGCTTTGACTTTGTCCACCATTCTTATCTCATGCTTAACCCTAACCATTTGATTTAACCCTAGTTTAATCTCTACACTTGACCATGGTTTGCTTATGATAAGGATTGATTTTCTTTTCTATTTAATTTATTCTTATCATAACATTTCTTCTTCTTCTTCCTTGAACTCAAGAAGAAAAAGCTTTCTTCATCAATGGTGAATTGAGCAAACAAGTGAGAAATCCAATTCTAAAGTCTACCCACTTCCTATTTCTTCATCCTCTACCTCTTGCCAAATAGTAGAGTGTGTTTCCTTCACAAGTTTTAGGGCTTGGTGAAGGTGGAGCTTGATTTAGCGATGCCTCGACGTAGATCATCTTCGGCATGGACATCGACGACCTAGCTTGCCTATTCTCCGACGAAGCCGACGCTTGAGCCCGGATTTGATTTGGACAGCGGAGAGGACCTCGTTGCGGAGCTATGGAGGTGGAGCACCGGATCTACAAAGGTTGTATTTCCGTATCTTGTAGTTAAGTGTTAACTAGTTAGCTTTTTCGCCTAGTTTTCTAGCAAACGATCCGTAGTTGGGTCTCTCGGCACCGTTAAAATTTTAATTTGGCATGATCGATGCCTTGTGAGAACTCATTAGGGTGCCTAGGAACCCTACAGCAATAATATGAAACAACAGTACAGGGTAATGTACAGTGGGTAGCTAAACTGTTCTATCAGGTTTCTATTCTAAAGTCTTTGAAATCAATTGGTGACTCGTCGATGTAACTCAATAGTATCCCGTGCGTGCCCGGGACTACGGTCAAGATTCTCGGGGCTGAATCCGAGACGTGCCGCTAGGCAGTAATAGGTAGCAGGATGGGCGAGTGATGTCAGCATCATCACTCCGGGACTGGCCAAGCCCGTAAGACTGATCAGAACAGGTATCGAACTGTTGAGTTACAAGTCGGTTTCACCTTTGATTTCCCCATACCCCCAAGTTATGTATGTCAGGTCAGGTATTCAGTAATCAAGGACTAATGCCAACACAGGATCAGGTAACAGGTCAGGTTTGTCTGGATAGACAACAGGAATGGTCCATGAGGACCCCAAGTCAGGTTTGTTGGCATTAGGCATGAGATCAGGTAACAAGTCATGTCATGGTACAACAGGATGAGTCGGTATGTATAGGGTACCATGTCCGGTGCATCGGTATGTATGTATATGTCATATGTAGCAGGGTCGGGTCAATATGTAATGTAATCGAGTATGTGCTCTCAACAGGTATACAATCGAATAAGTAACAGTAGCAAGAATTTAAAGCAAATAGCAATAATAGTCATTTAATCGCAATGGTACATGAATATGATGCAGTTGTACTATACTAGCAGGTTCGAGCACCCTTGGGGTGCAATAATCACAAGGTAGTGCACTATCAATAACAGAAAGTAATGAAGCTATATGTGTATGATTATCGTCCTTTAAATAGCAAAAATGATTAACTAGTAGTTTTGTTATAGGGTTACAGTGGCAAAATACGGTTTAAGTTGCAGTATCATGATATATTATATTTCGTCCAATCGAGAAAAGTAACTACACTAGTTAATATTTGCAAGTTTTATGAGTCAATCATAATTAATTGGTATGGCATAGCATGTAGCAAGTAATACTTGCCTCGACGGGTCGCGAGCGGGAAAGCGGAACTGCTCATATCTGCGGATACGTCGCGATGTGTGCCCGGTACACGGAACGGATCCGAATCACGCACAGCGTGATCACACGGGTCAGGTATGCCTGCTGGGTCGTCGGGATCGTCGACGATACGCCGGTTTCCGGTGAACTGGATGCAGCTAGAACACAACGAAGGATACCCGAAAACGCAGAACGAAGCAAGACGGAAACTTGAAAGCCCGGCTAGGGAATCTAGACTCTGTTAGCCTGGCTCGGTGTTAAAGCTGTGATGATGGAGACGAGATTGGCTGATGTGGGCGCGTCGCCTCAACGCTGACGACCAAAGAGCAGCCCCCCTTTGCGCTGTAAGACTAGGTTATGGCAGTGGGTTCTTGCTGGCCTGATATCGACGACGAGATCTTGTTTGACGTTTGAAAGAGAAGCTCGGGTTCAGGGTTGCAGTTGCCGGCTGTATGGGTTTGCAGCGTGTTGACGGCGATGATGAAGTGAGGGTGTTGTGTCACCAGTGAGGTCAGGATCGAGAGGAGATGTGTTCAGCAATGGGTTCGACGTTGGCTTGGGATCGATGATGGCCGGAGTTGGGTAGGTGGCCACAGCGGGTGTTCAGGGTGCAGGGAAAGCTCGGTTGTTTGGGGGTGAAGTGATGGTGGTGGCGCTGGTGGTGCCAAGAGGTCGGGAGAGGAAGAGGAGATGGTGAGGTTATGATGGGTTGCTCAGGGTATGGATGTAGGCGAGGGCGGCGAGGGTTTTCTCGTGGTCATTTCTCGGAGGAAGAAGACGAAGTATATATATATAGGGGTTAGAGAGAGAGAGAGAGAGTTAGAGAGAGGGAATAGAGAGAGAGAGAGAGAGAGAGAGAGATTCGAGGGTGAGAGAGAGATAGAGACAGAGAGAGATGGTGAGGCGGGGCCCACGCGGGATGGAGCCTCGCGATTGGCTGGGGAGTGAAAGGAAAAATAAAATAAAGATTTAAAAGATTGAAATCGTTAGTATATTTAACAGAATATATATATATTATATAGTTTATAATATTTAATTGAATGGGTATTTTGGCGCTAAATGAAATATTTCCAAATCGCGCCCGGGTTGCGCCCAAAAATTTGAAATTCAAGTAATAGGATTTTAAGCGGGTTCCAAATTTTAAAATGAGATGTTTTATGATTAAAATACATACCCCCAAGTCGGACACTTGCACGCGCGCGTAGCCGTCCAAACCTGCCCGTTTCACCGAACGGGATGAAATCTCGACGCGCGGACGCTACCACGCGACTAGTGGTGACGAGTAGGCCAATATGGATATTTTTAATTTCATTTTAGGTGTTAAAATTTGTTATAGGCAAAAATGACTTAGCCGGTTATAATTTTGCAACAAGAACCAAACAAGCAAGATAATTGAAAAGAGCAATGTCTAACACTCAACCAGTAACAGAATTAGTATTATTGGGCTCGGGTGTTACATCATACCCAACTACAAAAAGAATTTCGTCCTCGAAATTCCAAGAATACAAGATAGCTAACTACAGGAAAAGGTGAGGAAACTTCTGTCGGATCTCGTCTTCTCGTTCCCAAGTGGATTCTCCATGCGATCGATTACCCCAAGAAACTAGCACAAGAGGAAAACCTTGTTCTTAAGAACCTTTCTCTTCGATCCTTGATTTCAACCGGTCGCTCCTCAAAAGTTAGGTCCTCCCGTACAGTTAACTCCGAATGATCCAAGACGTGGGTTTCATCTCGAACATACCTCCGTAGTTGAGATACATGAAACACATCGTGCACTCCTGCCAAGGACTGTGGTAACGCCAAACGGTACGCTACCTCTCCAACACACTCCAATATCTCGAAGGGTCCAACGAATCGAGGACTAAGCATTTCCCCGACTCCCAAAGCGAATCACCCCTCTAGTCGGTGATATCTTCAAGAATACCAAATCACCCACGGCGAACTCTAGAGGTCTTCTTGACGTGTCAGCCCAACTTTTCTGTCTGTCTTGAGCTGCCTTCATATGCTTCCTGATTGTATTCACCTTCTCGCTGTCTGTACCACTAAATCTGGTCCTAGTAACCTTCGTTCACCAACATCATCCCAACAAACATGTGAACGGCACTTACGACCATACAACGCTTCAAACGGAGCCATCTGAATAGTCGCTTGGAAGCTATTGTTGTACGAAAACTCCACCAAGTGTAGGTGATCCTCCCAAGAACCTTTGAAGTCCAACATGCATGCCCTCAACATATCTTCAAGAGTCTGGATCGTTCTCTTCGATTGTCCATCAGTTTGAGGATGATAAGCTGTGCTAAACTTCAATCGAGTCCCCAAACTTTCTTGTAAACTCTTCCAGAAGTGTGACAATAACCGAGTGTCCCGATCGGACACGATGTTCACCGGTACTCCATGCAATCTTACAATCTCCTGCATGTACCGCTCTGCCCAAGTCTCCGTCGATTGACCCACCCGAAAAGGAATAAAGTGAGCTGCCTTGGTCAACCGATCGACAATCACCCATACTGCATTATTGCCCTTTGGACTCCGCGGTAAAGCTGTCACAAAATCCATGGTTATATGTTCCCACTTCCACTGAGGAATCGGAAGTGGTTGCAACAAACCAGCAACCCTTGTTCAGCCTTGACTTGCTGACACACCAAGCACTTAGCCACGAAGCGAGCGATCTCCCGTTTCATACCTTCCCACCAGAAGTGCTGTCGAATATCTCGGTACATCTTTGTCCCTCCTGGATGTACATAGTAAGCTGAACTGTGTGCCTCCTTCATGAGCTCTTCACGTACATCCCCCTTTGGCGCACACACACGGCTACCATACCTCAACGAACCATCTTCGTGGACCAGTAAATTTGTTCGTAGTCCGGCTTCAACCTGCTCTCGAAACCTTTGCAGTCTAGGATCCTGCGATTGTGCCGCTTTAATCTTCTCAACTAAGGACGACTGTACTTGCAACTGCATCAACTGTCCCGTAGAAAGTGGTAGCACAACCCCCAAGTCAAATCTTCGAAAATTCGCAATAATCTCCCTCTGTGTGGTCAATACCTGAATCGCTGGTAGCCGACTAAGCGCATCCGGCACGACGTTAACTCTTCCCGGATGGTACTTAAGATCAAGGTCGTAGTCGGCCATCAGCTCCAACCATCTGCGTTGCCTCATGTTCAACTCCTTCTGAATGAACACATACTTCAAACTCTTGTGATCTGTAAAAACTTCGACTCTCTCGCCCCAAAAGGTAGTGTCTCCAAATCTTCAAGGCGAAGATCACGGCTGCAAACTCTAAGTCATGAGTCGGATAATTCTTCTCATGAGTCTTCAGTTGTCTCGATGCGCAAGCCACGACCTTCCCATTCTGCATCAAAACACATCCCAATCCTTTTCCAGATGCGTCGCTGTGAATCACCAGTCCTCCTGAATTATCTGGTATGGTCAGAATAGGGGCGGTTATCAACTTCTGCTTCAACGTCTCGAAGGCCAATGCACATCCATCCGTCCAAACAAACGGTACCTCCTTGCGCGTAAGCTTGGTTAACGGCTCTGCCAAACGAGCGAAGTTCTCCACAAATCTCCTGTAGTATCCGGCGAGTCCAAGAAAACTTCTTATCTCCGCAACATTCTTTGGAATAGGCCAATCTCGAACTGCTGCAATCTTCTCGGGATCAACGGCGATTCCATCGCCCGACACGACATGTCCCAGAAATTTCACTTCCTCCAGTCAGAATTCGCACTTACTCATCTTCGCATACAATTTCTCCTGTCTCAGCGTCTGCAGTGCGATCTTTAAATGCTCAGCATGCTCCTCCGGACTCTTCGAGTATACCAGAATATCGTCAATGAATACCACAATAAACTGGTCCAAGAACGGTGAAAAGATTCGGTTCATCAGGTCCATGAATACTGCCAGCGCATTCGTTACTCCGAAGGGCATCACTAAGTACTCGTAATGTCCATACCGAGTTCGGAACGCCATCTTGCAAATGTCTTCTGCTTTCACTCGAACCTGATGATATCCGGATCGCAAATCCAGTTTCGAGAATACCCTCGCGCCACTAAGCTGCTCAAAAGTTCTCCAATGCAAGGGATCGGGTACTTGCCCTTAATAGTCACCCGGTTTAATTCTCGATAATCGATGCACATCCTTCTCGTGCCATCCTTCTTCTTTACTAGAAGAACTGGAGCTCCCCAAGGCAAGCTACTGCTTCGAATCCAACCCTTCTCAAGTAATCCACCAACTTGTTTCTTAACTTCTTCCAATTCCACTGGTGCCATCGGATAATATGATTTCGATACTGGCGCTGCACCAGGAATAAGGTCAATCGCGAACTCCACGTCTCGCTTCGGCGGTAAGCCCGATATATCCTCAAACACACCCATAAAGTCGCGAACAACTGCCGGCTCTTCTTTACTATCAACTTCTATAGCTGCAAGAACACTGTTTGTCGGCCTAGCCCTAAACTCGACTGGCCCGACAGAACTGCTTCTCTACCGCAACTGCTGTCTGCATCGTTGGCCGTGAAAGGTCCAGCGAGACTACTGAGTCTCGTCCATTCTGCTGCATGCACGTCCACGGTTGCTCCATTCTGCCTTAGTCCGATGAACGTCTCTTCCATTTCCTCCCGTGCAGTCCGCGGGAAGAATTTCTCCAGGAAACTTTCAGAGAAATCCGCCCAACTGATTGGCTTGGGCAAGCGGGTCTCTTCCACAAGCCATCACTCTCGGGCGTCATCCACTAGCTGAATGCGCACCACATCAACTCCTGTGTCCTCTGGAATCTGTGCCGCAATCAGCAAATTCTCTGTGTCACTAGCCACTGCTCAGCTGGCAACGGCTCCTCCAGACCAGTGAAAGCAGACGGACCTAAAAGTCTGAAATCTGCTACGGTCCCTACTCGTTCGACTGGTCTAGTTCCATCGTTGTTTACAGACTGCTGAACGATCTGCAAACCTTCCTGAAATGAATCTGCTATTGCTAGATCAGCTCAGTCTGTCTCTTCGATTTCCAGCCTTCCTCTTATCACTCCAAGCATGGCGGCTTCGTTCACAGGCCTCCGGTACGTCTTCAACTTCTTACCTGTCATAATCCTGAACTCAAAACACCCAACATTAGCATGATGATAGATTCTGAATGTGGATCAAGGCTAGAACTCCAAGATACTTAAATAGAGTACCGCATTGTAACTATGCCGCGGTATCATAGCCACAATTACTTAACTCCACCCAAGTCGCCCAAGTCCTAGGGATAACAAGAAATCAGGTTTCCAAGTCGACATGCAAGGTAAGTTTGCACGTCGTAAAAGATATAATCCGGAAGAATGTAATTCAAGAATGGTAAAACGGTCAAGGTGGCAGGACATGTTTCCTAAACACGGGTATTCTGATTCGTGTATTGGGTACAATACCCAACTACAAAGAATCAACCCAACTAACATATGCTCTGATACCAAAAGAACCATGTCACGCCCCGCTTCCCAGAGTACGCAAGATTGGGCACGTGACATAGCCAACCATGCTACCTGTGGGTAGGAAGTATCCATCCACAGTCACATTACGGCTGTAGAGATATCAAGAACAAAATAAATAAACTATCTAACACATGTCCAAATCCATAATAACCAGAGTCAATGATAAATAGGTGCGGAAGCAAATGATCCAATGCAATAATAGAAAGGTACGTCCCGTAATGCGGGATCACACCTGGAAATAAAATGCAATAAATGAACTAACCACTACAGAACTCACAAATCAGCCTGCTGGCTGAAGTACTCCTGCTCGGTCAGCGACAGTGATAAAAAATCTGGGCCATGCAAAACCCAGACGTCAGCGCGTCATGTCAACCAGTAATATAATATGAACAAGGTAATAAGCAATGCAGGGATAAGTATGAATAAAGCAATAATATGAAACAACAGTGCAGGGTAATGTGCAGTGGGTAGCTAAACTGTTCTATCAGGTTTCTATTCTAAAGTCTTTGAAATCAATTGGTGACTCGTCGATGTAACTCAATAGTATCCCGTGCGTGCCCGGGACTACGGTCAAGATTCTCGGGGCTGAATCCGAGACGTGCTGCTAGGCAGTAATAGGTAGCAGGATGGGCGAGTGATGTCAGCATCATCACTCCGGGGCTGGCCAAGCCCGTAAGACTGATCAGAACAGGTATCGAACTGTTGAGTTACAAGTCGGTTTCACCTTTGATTTCCCCATACCCCCAAGTTATGTATGTCAGGTCAGGTATTCAGTAATCAAGGACTAATGCCAACACAGGATCAGGTAACAGGTCAGGTTTGTCTGGATAGACAACAGGAATGGTCCATGAGGATCCCAAGTCAGGTTTGTTGGCATTAGGCATGAGATCAGGTAACAAGTCATGTCATGGTACAACAGGATGAGTCGGTATGTATAGGGTACCATGTCCGGTGCATCGGTATGTATGTATATGTCATATGTAGCAGGGTCGGGTCAATATGTAATGTAATCGAGTATGTGCTCTCAACAGGTATACAATCGAATAAGTAACAGTAGCAAGAATTTAAAGCAAATAGCAATAATAGTCATTTAATCGCAATGGTACATGAATATGGTGCAGTTGTACTATACTAGCAGGTTCGAGCACCCTTGGGGTGCAATAATCACAAGGTAGTGCACTATCAATAACAGAAAGTAATGAAGCTATATGTGTATGATTATCGTCCTTTAAATAGCAAAAATGATTAACTAGTAGTTTTGTTATAGGGTTACAGTGGCAAAATACGGTTTAAGTTGCAGTATCATGATATATTATATTTCGTCCAATCGAGAAAAGTAACTACACTAGTTAATATTTGCAAGTTTTATGAGTCAATCATAATTAATTGGTATGGCATAGCATGTAGCAAGTAATACTTGCCTCGACGGGTCGCGAGCGGGAAAGCGGAACTGCTCATATCTGCGGATACGTCGCGATGTGTGCCCGGTACACGGAACGGATCCGAATCACGCACAGCGTGATCACACGGGTCAGGTATGCCTGCTGGGTCGTCGGGATCGTCGACGATACGCCGGTTTCCGGTGAACTGGATGCAGCTAGAACACAACGAAGGATACCCGAAAACGCAGAACGAAGCAAGACGGAAACTTGAAAGCCCGGCTAGGGAATCTAGAATCTGTTAGCCTGGCTCGTGTTAAAGCTGTGATGATGGAGACGAGATTGGCTGATGTGGGCGCGTCGCCTCAACGCTGACGACCAAAGAGCAGCCCCCCTTTGCGCTGTAAGACTAGGTTATGGCAGTGGGTTCTTGCTGGCCTGATATCGACGACGAGATCTTGTTTGACGTTTGAAAGAGAAGCTCGGGTTCAGGGTTGCAGTTGCCGGCTGTATGGGTTTGCAGCGTGTTGACGGCGATGATGAAGTGAGGGTGTTGCGTCACCAGTGAGGTCAGGATCGAGAGGAGATGTGTTCAGCAATGGGTTCGACGTTGGCTTGGGATCGATGATGGCCGGAGTTGGGTAGGTGGCCACAGCGGGTGTTCAGGGTGCAGGGAAAGCTCGGTTGTTTGGGGGTGAAGTGATGGTGGTGGCGCTGGTGGTGCCAAGAGGTCGGGAGAGGAAGAGGAGATGGTGAGGTTATGATGGGTTGCTCAGGGTATGGATGTAGGCGAGGGCGGCGAGGGTTTTCTCGTGGTCGTTTCTCGGAGGAAGAAGACGAAGTATATATATATAGGGGTTAGAGAGAGAGAGAGAGGGTTAGAGAGAGGGAATAGAGAGAGAGAGAGATAGAGAGAGATTTGAGGGTGAGAGAGAGATAGAGACAGAGAGAGATGGTGAGGCGGGGCCCACGCGGGATGGAGCCTCGCGATTGGCTAGGGAGTGAAAGGAAAAATAAAATAAAGATTTAAAAGATTGAAATCGTTAGTATATTTAACAGAATATATATATATATATATATATTATATAGTTTATAATATTTAATTGAATGGGTATTTTGGCGCTAAATGAAACATTTCCAAATCGCGCCCGGGTTGCGCCCAAAAATTTGAAATTCAAGTAATAGGATTTTAAGCGGGTTCCAAATTTTAAAATGAGATGTTTTATGATTAAAATGCATGCCCCCAAGTCGGACACTTGCACGCGCGCGTAGCCGTCCAAACCTGCCCGTTTCACCGAACGGGATGAAATCTCGACGCGCGGACGCTACCACGCGACTAGTGGTGACGAGTAGGCCAATATGGATATTTTTAATTTCATTTTAGGTGTTAAAATTTGTTATAGGCAAAAATGACTTAGCCGGTTATAATTTTGCAACAAGAACCAAACAAGCAAGATAATTGAAAAGAGCAATGTCTAACACTCAACCAGTAACAGAATTAGTATTATTGGGCTCGGGTGTTACAATAATATACATCATCTGTACAATACTGGCCTCTAGGGCATACATACAACTAACAGATCTTCTAATCGCTCAATACCTGGGTGGCTGTTACGTTTAGCTGACCGCTTGCAGCTTGTGGGTGTTTGATATGATAATCACCTACTGCCGGCATATTGACGATTCTTTAGAGTCCTACACAGAGGTTTCTTGACTCAGGCAAAACGAAGTAGAAGCACATATGTGATATGTGTAGGACCGAGAACAATACGTGTATGTGATACCGTATTAGATTCTCGCGATATAAGATATCGGCCGGGTATATGTGATATAGCCGGGTCATCGGATCAAGTGTTGATTCGATGAACTGATACAAATTATATTAGTCGGTTATTTGTGAAATAGCCGGATTATCGGATCAAGTGTTGATTCGATAATTTAATGTATAATTATATATTTGATATATTAAATTACATTAACTAATAGAAGCTCACTAAAAGATTCTTTTTCTCACTCAGGTAATACATTGATATATATGCGATATATGTTAATTGTATTATTTTATTTTGTTACAATAAATATTGTATATGTGATATATAATATTGTAACATGTTAGGGTTATTAATGCAACATGTTTAGTGGAGATTAAACATGGTTAGGGTTTGATTTGGGTTAAGCTTTTCTAGAAGTTTCTAGAAGCTTTGCTTTTGTTTTTAACTAAAAATATTTTGGATGATATTTGTTAACCCAACCCAACCCTTAACCATGATTCATTCTCTACATGGGTTAAGTTATCATACTTAACCCATGGTTGCATTTATAACCACACACACTTTCATTATTCATCACAAAAGAAAAGGTTCTTCTTCTTCCTTCTTCTTTTCATAGAAAAGCTTTCTAGCTATTTCATTAGTGATGAAAATGAGTGAGATTAAGAAAATAAATAAGAGCTAAAATCCTACTTCATCATCCTAATCTATCCTAGCCATTTAGATTAGGGTGTTCACTTCATTTAGTGAGTGAGAGCTTGTGTTAAAGAAACTTCAAGGTAGATCATCTTAGTTATCGAAGATCGGAAGCAAGCTTGCATCTTTCTCTTCGTGGAGCTTTTCGAGAGTCCGGATACTCGATGATCGCAGCGAAGGGACCTCAACACAGAGCTTTAGAAGTGAACGACCGGACTACAAAGGTTGTAATCCCAAACTCTTAGTGTTAAAGTGTTTAACATGCTTTGTTTCGCCTAATCTCTAGTTTAAATTTCTTGGTTAGGGTTGTTCGGCATGTCTAAATTTTAAATCGGGTATGGTTGATGCCTTATAGACCCTTGTGAGAGTGCCTAGAATCCCTACAGTGGTATCAGAGCCAAGCTAGAGCTTTAGGTAAAGTCTAGGCGAAGTTTAAAGTCCGATCGAACTCCGAATACCCGATAAAACCTAGTTTCTGGAAAAAATTTTAAAATGTTGATTTTTTCGTATTAAAAATATTCAGAAAATTATGCAGGGAAATATAGGAATTACTGTGAAGTACGGACCTCTAAATCCCTCACGTGACTGCGGAACCGCGGGCAAGCCACGCGTTTGGCGGCGGTTCCGCGGCCAATAATTGGAGTTGGGGCCCATTACTTCAGGAATATATTCCTGGGTCCTTTTTGATAGTTCTGGGAATTTTTAATTTACTCAAGTGTTGAGTTTTCTGGGTTGTATTGGGGACTCGTTGATTCGATCGGATAATTTAACTTCGTTTAAATTTTTTTCGGATAATTTTAGAACCTGCTAAAAAGTTCGAACGGATATCAATAACTCACTTTTTCCCCTGTCGGAAAATTTTCAAAAGTTGAATTTTTTCTCGAGTTTGAAACTTCCGGAAAATCATGCAAGTAACGCGGTGGACCCTCTTGAAGAACACAAACCTTAACTCGATTATGTGACCGTCTGAACCGCCTATGAACCTTAGGGTTTGGGGCAGTACGGCGTTGCCACATGTAAGGCGTTGGCTTGACCCTTCTACGGCTGGACCATCGGTACTGTGGCATGTGATGGATATTTTTTGAACTCCGCTCAAATGTTGAGCTATTTGGGAAATCTTGGGTGTTTGATTATTCGATCGGAAAGTTTAACACTGTCTTTTTATCTGGAATGTGATACAATATTTGGAATCCATATGTAGTTATGAGATAACTAATTTGAATGTTATAAATCTAGCAGTTCAGTCTCAGTTGATCGGTTGCCACGGGATTTTGATGCGATCAAAAGTCCGTCGCAATCACGTAGCGTACGCGGATACTCCCCGGGTAAACTTAATAGATAGCTACGCCCCATAGCTCCGACCAAGTGACTGTAGGAGAACCCCGTCGTCAAAAGCATCCGTTCGGGTGCTCGCGGCAGCGGTGTTCCGCCTTAGTGCACTTCGTCGACGGCATCCGGGGGTGCGGCTGTCTACTAAAGTTTGCGATGAGCATTCGATCAGATTATCGGGAATCTTGTTGAATTGCCCGACTAGATATTGAAAAGTGTTTTCGATATTGAGACTAAAATGCGGGGTTTATAATTGTTAAGCATGCGATGTCTAGGGAATTCATTTGGTTAGGCATGCGATGTCTAAGGAGGTTGCGGATTCCAACTGTTGTAGTTTTACACTTTCTTTTCTGTGACCGTAAGCGTAGTATGTGGTGTATCGCCAGCTTCGTTGCTATACATCAACGACAATCGGGATACGCATACTTGCTTGCGTTGATGATATAAGATATTATGTGTTGCTATGATATGTTGTGTTGGATCGTCGCGTTCTGAATTGCCGGGGGTTTTATGTGAGATGAGAGTTTTTTTTTTCATTCATGTAAAATTCATTTGTATGTAATATTCTTTTATTGGGGCAATTCCGGGCTGAGGATGATGTCACCATTGTATATTATTTACTTTTCCGCATTAGGTAGACCCAAGGCGGGGAGCACAAGTAACCGGGTTCTAGGGTCCAGTGGGAGACCATCTCGAGGAGTCGAGACCGGGTCTCCTAACCCTAGAATTGGCAGTGTTACTTGCCGCTCTCGTAGGGGTCTAGGGATGTGGGTTTGGCTATTCATCGCGACCGTGGAATCTGTGTTTTATACAGGCTCGTATTAAAAACACGGACCTCCTAGTATATCCAATATTTCATATATGTTCTTCTGCTGCAATGTTCTGTGATGAGATCATATTACTGCCTGAGACGAATGTTTATATTATATATATGAGATATATGTTATATTGCAGATTTCGTTTCAAAAGTGATGCTTGTGAAGCACAATTAAATGGGACTACATTAATGAGATTAATGAAAATAAAAGAAACCTAAAGATGTTGTAGAAACTTGTTTAAAAACTGGTAGTTTTAGTTTTTGCTTTGCATAGCGGTGTTCTTTGTAGAACATCCAGCACCTTATTCGATAAGGAAAGAGCCGAGATCCCTTCACCGGGAGTGACCTCTTTAGCGAAACTAGCAGATGCTACAAACTCGGTTTGTCTTTTGATTGCTTCTATAGTTCCTGCTTTGCATAGTGATATTTGTGAAATATCCTGCACCTTATTCGATGAGGAAAGAGCCGACGATCCCTTCACCGGGAGTGACCTCTTTAGCAAAACTAGAAAAGGCCTCAAAAACATTCCATTCAAAATCACTCGATTCTACAAAGATATCAAGTTCATTACGCAAAGGTTTTTCTTAAAAACCTGTCGTAGCCCTCCGTCATTTCAGATAAGTCCTACTTAGTATTCGTGCTACGTTTGTTGACCTCCGTCAAGACGTAGTGTGCGGTAGCTAACTAGTATTTATCTGCTTATGCATATGATGCAGATTGTTTTAGGGTAGTCGTGCGGCCTTGTTGACCTCCGTCAAGGGTCATGCGAGTGGGTTTAATTCAATCGGGAAATGACGGGTAGAACTTGACTAGCAGCCTATGGTTTGTTGACCTCCGCCAAGGTCATAGGACACTAGGGGTAAAATATTATTGGGAATTTCAAGTGTTGAAATTTGCAATGAGATTGCATACCTTCTATAAGATAGTTGGATCCCGATACCCGCTACGAGTAAGAGTTACTCCTGGGAGAGTTTTACACATTACAATTAGCCGATCAAGTAGGTGTCTAGAAAGGTGTTAACGGGGTTACGCACCTGGGAAAACGAGATTTACTTTAATTAGGTCCGAGCGAAAGCACGGGGAACCTCCCTCAAAGTACCGGCACTGGCCTGGCTGAAAGATTGGCAAACTTGTAGAGTGTAATTAATCCCGGCTAGTCTTTCCTTTTAGGGTTTGAAGAAAGATTTGACTAAAAACAGTGGGAGACATCCTGATTAGATAAATTGATAACCAATCTACTCTTGTAAAAGCGCACGCTGAGTGTTTTCTTCTCTCTCTCTCCTGGTTACGACTATGTCACGCCTTAATCAAGATAATAATACGGATGTATTGACCGAACCCGCTTGTTATACTGTGCTAGGGAATGTTGGTCCCGCTCCAACTTATAATTGTTATAAAACAGAGCAGGAAATAGGGGATTACCAGAATTCCCGTGCCGCCCAAACGAAGAAAGTACATGCTGATGCATCTTCTTCGGGTGTGTTCATTACACAGAACTGTTTCTCAGTATCCTTTACGTCCTGGGTATGAGATACCGGATCAGGATCCCGCATATGTAATCTGTTACATGGGCTACAGATAGGTAGAAAACTGAGAACGGGTGATAAGTTCCATAAGATAGAAACGGTGCAAGTGTTGCAGCCAAGTCTGTTGGTAGTTATCACCCTGTATTAACAAATACATTGATTCTGAACGAATGTTATTAGATACCGAACCTGATGTACAACATCATATCAGTCTCTTTATTAGTAAAGAAGGATATAATTTTGTATTGTTGGATAATGTTTTGAACATTTCCTATATCAAGAGTTGATCGGTTCAGGCATGTTATCTAAAAGTATTGACGTTCTAAATCAAACTACAGTTCTTAGTATACAGAACACACACAAGAGGAAGAGTTCAGAAATGAACGAATCCTTCTTGAGGTATTGTAGACTAGGTCATATCAATGCGACCCGACTAGCTGAAGTTACATTTAGATGCATATTTAAATTAGTTTGAATTTACATCTTATGAAACTTGCCGGTCATGTCACAAAGATAAGATGACCACAGCTCTATTTATTGGAAACAGAGAAAGAGTTAGTGAACTCTTGGGATTGATACATGTTGATGTATGAGGTACCCTGTCTACATATGCCAGGACCGGTTCTTTATACTTCACTACATTCTCTGATGATCTCTCAAGATTCAGACATATGTTCCTGTTAAAATACAAGTCCGAACCTTCTGAGATATTCACAGAATATAATTTAGAAGTAGAGAACCAAAAACGGGTATAAGTATTATGTCCTTTGATGAGATCAAGGAGGAGAATACTTGAGCACGGGATTCCTGGACTATTCTAAAAGAGAATGAGATTCTCTCTCAGCATTACTCCTCCGTATACACCACAGCACCTCGGTGTATCGGGACGGAGCAATCGCAGCCTATTTGATATGGTGAGCTCTATGATGAGTACTACTGAGTTTCCTATTTCCTTTTGGGAGTTATGCACTTGAGAAGCTGCATACCTATTGAATAGGGTTCCAATAAAATCAGTTGCCTACCACTTCATATGTGATATGGAATGGAAAGAGCCCATATCTTAAGCATATTAAGATTTGGGGTTGTCCGGCCTATATCTAAAAAGCAAAATCCGGACAAGCTCGAGGCAAAGTCAGTTCTATGGAAGTTTGTTGGATATCCCAAACATTCGTAAGGGAATATCTTCTACCAAACCGAGGAACAAAAGATGTTTTGTTTCTCAGCATGCCACCTTTGTGAAAGGGAATTTCTTGTGAAGAAATTAATGGTCATGAGGTAGAACTGGAAGGAGTTCCAGCCATACAAACTGCAGCTGATGATTTGGTAGAACCGAAGAATTCAATAGTTTCTAACGAACCTCAGCCTCTCCGCCGATCTAGTAGGGTTCCTCACCCACCTGAGAGATACTTCGGTTTCTCTATGACAGTGGGAGCGAGGATTGCATCATGAGATGATGACCCAACTAGTTTCGAGCTGGCCATCAGGAGTGGGACTCTGTAAGAATGGCTGGATGCTTAGCGATCTGAGATGGAATCCTTATACACCAACAAAGTATGGACTTTGGTTGCTTTATCTGAAGGGTTAAATCCCCATCAAGAGCAAGTATATCTTGAGAAGATTATTTGGTGTACTTGGAAAAGTTGAGACATTCAAAGCTATGCTTAAGTCCATCCAGATCCTACTTGCCACGGCTACATACCATGACTACGATATCCGGTGGTTGGGTGTCATGACTGATTTTCTAAATGTTGATTTGGAAGAGAGCGTCTATAAGTATACAGCCAGAGGGCTTCGTAGACAGTGGGAGCAGCGGAAACGCATGCAAGATGTTTTATGTGATAAAACAGGCATCGCGGAGTTGGAACGTCTGTTTTGATATGGTAGTCAAAGAGTTTGACTTCATCAAAATGGTAGATGAACCTTGTATATACAAAAAGGTAGTAGGGAGTATGGTGGTGATCCTCGTAGAGTACGTAGATGACATACTCTTGATAGGGAAGGAGTTTCCTATGCTACGCTCGGTCAATCTCCGCTTATCACAAGGATTCTCCATATAGGATCAAGGTGATACCTCCTAAATCCTGGGTTTTGGATCTATGAGATAGATCTAATTAGATGTTAGGATTCTTACTAGTTGTAGTGAGATGGTATCAATCGATCCTGGGGAGAATCACTGGAAAGGTTCCGGGTGATAAGGACGACTGAATATCAATCGCAGGCATTGTCTTTACCCTCAGTGGAGGGACGGTATATTGGAAGAGTTCCAAGCTAGATACCGTGACTTACTAGACGATTAAAGGCAAGATACATCATTACCAAGGATGCTACCAAAGAAGCAGTCTGGATATATATAAGTTCATGAGATGAACTTCGTTCCAACCATTGTGTGACAATGGAGTTGTGGCTTATGCCAAGGAACCCCCGTCCCATCAGAATTCCAGATATAATTCTTAGACAGTATCACCTGATCATGAAGATAGTTGATCTCCGGGGAGATCGAGATTAGGAGAGTAGACAAAGAGGACAACAGCGCGGATCCACTCACAAAGGCCTTTTTCCCAGTAGAGACTTTTATGGGATGGTTGAGTATGAGATACTTTAACCACAGCTAATTGTTGGGTATGTGATACCACAACAGATGGCCCTAGTGCAAGTGGGAGATTGTTAGTTATATGTATGCCCTAGAGGCCATTACTGTACATATGATATATATTGTAATGGATGCTTGGACATATATAGGGAGGACTTTCTTGCTCGACATGATAGTATGTTATCTGGTTGTACTTTATCTTAACATGTACCCTGATTGTCTCTATGTTACATGTTGATAAAGCCCTTAGGATATGTACTCGACTACTAGGACTATGATGAGATCATACTAGTGGGGCCACGGTAGTCGACGAGTACATCCTATAACTGTTCCTAGTCGAGGGTGTATCGAGACAAGGCATCGATACACCAGAGTAGACTAGCGTATACGCATCTTGACCCATATGATGGGCGATGGATGATCCCATATCCATCGGTGTTTGACATCAAGGATGGTGTACGGGTGCTCAGTAGAGACTGGGTACACTGGACGGACTCGCCGAGAACTCCCAGATGGTATTATACCTCACGTCAGATGGCAGTTCTCCGGTGACACTGGTACAAAGTAGTCTGTTGACCAGAGATCGTCATAGAGTCTTGTGTGATTCCCACTGTGCTTTGATTTCCATCATACCACGTCCAAGAGGGCGTGCAAAAAGGTGGCTTTTGGGTACAGTCCCGAATCACATGGAGGCAATGAGCGATAAGAGGGGATTCGTCTCTCCCGGTATAGGGGGTTTGTTGGAGATAGTGCCCTCAAAGTCAATTATTGCATCGCAGATACGTAATTGCAATGATTGAGGCAGGACCTATACCGATATGACAGTCTTGCTCGAGATGATAGTATGCTATCTGGTTTGACTTTATCATCGTATACATGCTTTAGTTCACTATTGCATGATGATAGAGCCCATAGGATTCTTGCTTGACTACCAGCAGTATGATGGCGATCATATACGTGGGAGCTGGGGTCTGTAAGCACATCCTTAAAAGTGTCCCTAGTCATGGGAGTTTCGAGACAGGGCATCGATACTCCAGAGTAGACTAGTGTATACAGTCGAGACCCCGATGAGGGGCGGTGGCCGGTCTCACAAGCCATTGGTGTCAGTTGGATCACCTAAGATGTATACAGGTGCTCATTAGGTTATGAGTACACCGGACAGGACTCGCCGGGAACATGCTAGTTGGTATTATACATATCGTCAGATAGCAGTTCCCTGGTGACATGTGTACAGGTTAGTTCATCGACCTGAGATCGTCATTTGTCTCGTGTGAGTTCCCACTGTGCTTAAATTACTACCCTACCACGCTCAAAGGAGTTATGCAAACAGGTTTTAGTTGGGTACAGTCCCGAGCCACATTGGAGGCAACTGAGCGGATCGTCGGGGATTCGTCTCTCCCGGTATTGGGGGTTGATGTCACGCAGTGCACGGGTGGCCATCACTAGGAATCCTCGGCCGAGGTAGTGGAGAATTACTGATTTGGATCAGTAGTTTCTCAGGTTGTGATGGGCTTCATACCGACACGATTTATCGCGTTATTAGGGGTCTGACTTTATCCACGCCCCTAGACTCGATATGCGATACTCTTTAGACGAACGGACCGGACTGTATATACATTGTCACTGTCAGGCTCAGTAGGGTTTATAGATAAGTTCGCTCGTCAGCTTCCCTTCCAATCAATACATAGGCAAACCGTTACGTACAGCTTGTACCTCTTACGTGCTAGTGGTTACACCAAGTGCCAGTGTGTTGATGAGTCATTAGAGTCCCCCACAGACACTTTCCCAAGTTCGGGCGAAACGTTGTAGAGGCCATATGGGTTTATGGCAAGGTTCGGAAAATGCACGTGCGTTTTTCGCACGTGTCAGTTTTCGGGCAGATAATACTGGTAGGCTTTGGTTTAAGCCGGAACCCAGTATTATACAGTGTAGATATAATATCTTTGTCTCAGTTGCATTTATATTCGGTCGTAATATAAATGCGGGTATGTTTATACTGATACGGGGTTATCCTGAAATTCGTTCAGGATCACTTTTGGAAGTTGCCAGTTTCCAGCTTTCTATCAGCCGTATTTTGACATTCGGTTAAATGCGGATTTATCTTTTCTTGATGAGGGTGAGTCATGGTTCTAGAAAGTTCTAGATATGGTGACAAGGCTTGATGATTCATTGTTAGCATTAATTGTTCATTTAATGCTTGATGACTAAGCTTAATGATTCATCACTTGCTTTAATTGTGTTCATACTATGTGTCATGATAAGGTTCATTCTTATTGTCACCACTTTGCTCCTACCCTCACCTCCCTCTTCCTATAAAGTAGCCGGCCACCCCTTGGTGGAGGTTCATGGTTGTTGATTCAAAAAGATTAGGGTTTTGGCTTCATGGAAATTTCACATACTCATTTCATATTTCCACCCGATGCAAAAGGCAACTTCATTAACCGTTCGTCCATAGCCTTGGACGTAACGATACAAAGTGTTCTACTCATTCTCTACTTCATCTTGGTCGTCTCCTTTAGCAAACTTGACGATCGAGTTGCCTCGGTTCAAAGGCGGGAGCCCGTTTAAAGATCCGTCGACGTGGCGCCACCTGGACGACGAGACTGGAGATCGATGAGGTCGGAGCAGCCGCAACAAGCGTGGGATGATGGTTGAAGACCGAAGAACTCGGATCGTTCGGTATAACTCTTCTACCCACTTTGTAGTTTGTTAGTTTAGCTTTAATGGCAGATCCGGGTTAGAGTACGCGATAGCGCCAGTTGTAAGAAGTTTTTGTTCCGCATTTGGCGTCTGTTAGACGGCCGGGGCGCTACCGTGGACTTACAGTGGTATTAGAGACTCACCATTAAGCTATACTAACTTGTGCTAACGCGTTTAAAATATCGATCGAACCGAATTTCGAAAAACACAATTTTCAAGTGCTATACTTTCTGTCGATTTTAAATCAGGTCCGAAAATTATTTTGCATATCACAGAAAGTCGTGCGGGGTATTTGAAGAATTATGGGAAAATTTGGTCACGTGATCCCACTTGTTCACCGCGGATCCACGGTCAAACCAAGGGTTTGACCGCGGAAGCGCGGCGACTTAGTGGGAACTGTGCTCCAATTTTTCCAGTGTGCTTCATATTGGAAATTGTGGGTTTTTGGTATATTCTTTTGGGCCCAGTTTTTTATTACTGTACACCAGTTGTTCGTGGGGCCCACTTCGAGAAATTTGGTCGATCAAAATTTTAAACTTGTTAGTATGCAGTACTTACTTTATATCTCCGACCGGGAATGTCATTTGATCGGTAAACCGCGTCTGATTGCTATAGTTTTTTTAGACGGGTTTGCGAACGTGACATTCGCGTTGATGTTCTGTGTTGTGCTGTATTGTTGCGGATATGTCGTGGTGGATAGCAGGGTGCAATGATAGTGCAGTTTGGATTTATTTGTACATTTGATATTGCGGGGCGAGCGTCCAACATGTGGACTGCCGTTACTGCCTGTTTGTATAATATTCTTTTGGGGCACGACCGGGTCGAGGTCGATGTACCCGTTGTATATTTTTTCATTTCTGTACTAGGTTTATCCCTCGAAGGAGTGCACGGATAGCCGGGTTCTGGAGGGCAACGGGTCCGTATCTCATGGCTTTGAGAGGCAAAGGGACCTTACTCTAGAATTGGCAGACTATTCGCCGCACTCGTAGGGGGTACAGGTTGACCCAAGGAGGGGTGCTCAATTTACCGGATTTCGTGAAGTGTCGGGTGTTCCATTCACTATGTTGTGGGGACTACCTCGCTTCAGGTTTTGGCGGGTAACTTGCCGCACCCGTAGGGGTCTAGGTTTCATTGCACAGGCTATCCACACAACCAGGGGAACGTCGGGTTTCAGCAGCGGCTCTGTGAAACCCGGGGATTCCAGATTATCTGTATTGTTCTGTGATGCTTATTACTTTTCTGTAATGTTGCATATTATCACGCCTGGAGCGATTATTGTATATTGGTATATATACTATTAGATGTTGTATATGTTTTACACCCGCGCTACTCCAGCCCCTGCTCTGTCGTTAGTTAAGTAATCTAACGGGTGATGACGGGACCCAGTGGCGAATGCGGATGGCATATACGTATATTTTATTTTCGTTCTTTTCTGGTGTAATTGAATGATGGGACTACATTGATTCTTATCAATGCAAGGATAAAACAAACCTATATTTGATGTTGTTGGAACAAATTTTAAAAAGGTGTTATTACAAAGATATTTCCTTTTGTTTTGCATAGTGATATTCAGTTGGAATATCCTGCACCTCATTCGACGAGGCAAGGGCTGATATCCCTTCACCGGGAAAAACCCCTTGGGCAGAAGTTTACGTCAGGGTAGTAACTTTAATATAGTCGATTACAAGTTGCTTTGCATCGTGGTATTCAGTCGCAATATCCTGCACCCCATTCCACAAGGAAAGAGCCGAGATCCCTTCACCGGGAGTGACCTCTTTAGCAAAACGTTTTCGCCACTATATTTTTATAAAAAGCTATCAGGTTCCTTCAACGAGATCAAGTTTATTACGTTAAAGGTTTTTCGCCAAAAACCAGCCGTAGCCCTCCGTCATTTCTTATGGATGGTCAGTAGTATTCAAGCTATGTTTGTTGGCCTTCGTCAAGGCATAGTGTTTGGTAGTTGCTGGGTATTCATTTGTTGCATAGATAGATGTGTTGGTTTGGGACAGTCGTATAGCCTTGTTGGCCTTCGTCAAGAGCTTGTACGGGTGGGTTCAAATTGACCTGGACAATGACGGGTAGAAATTGACATGTGACTTATGATTTGTTGGCCTTCGTCAAGGTCATAAGAGCATGAGGCAAAAATCACATCGGGAGTTTCAAACATACAGGAAACTTGCTAGGCATGCGCATACCTTCTGAAGTGTGATAACTTGAGTGGCTTCTATCAAGTTATCATGCGATGATAGTTGGATCCCGATTCTCACTGATGAGTTGGTTTACACTTCGGGTGATCCCGACTAATTCTTCTTTCAGGTTTGGAGGAGAATTTGAGATAACAGTGAGAGGTTTCCTGATTAGATAAATTGATAACCATTCTGATCTAGGTTAGAGTGCATGCAGAGTGTTTCTTTTCTCTCTCTCTTTTGCAGCGACCTTTGACCGACCCTAGACTATGACTCAGTGACCAAGTTGACCGAACCTTCTTAAAATACCGGCCTTTGGATTGTCTTAGTTGCATAAGTCATTACCGCTCCTTCTTTTACCCTTTGCATTTCTCAGAACACCCCGTATTACTACGGATATCCATTTCCATTGGATAAATCCATCGTATGGTTATATACGAACTCGAAGAGACTTCTTCAAGGATGGATCCAGGTTCAGGAGAAATAGAATTGGTTTATTCAGTTGTCTTTTATTATCACCTTCTCTCAGGTTGCGAGGGCTCCTTAGTTTAGGAGAGTACACCTATTACGCTTATTGGATAGTCTTATTCCAAACCATCGGCTGGTGCCGAAAGGTAGGGAATGAAGAAAACCAATTAGCCTAAGTAGGGTGTGCAGAAGGTAATATGTAAAGACAAGATAAAGGGATTAGAAAGAGGGCAAAGTAAATTGCGACTGTTATCATTCACGACCAAACCACGTACTTCATCGTCACTCCTATTTCACCTTTAAATAGAATAAGGTATTATTCAGTTGTCTTTTATCATCACCTTCTCTCAAGTTGCGAGTACTCCTAGGATTAGGAGAGTACACCTATTATGCTTACTGGATAGTCTTCTTCCAAACCATAGGCTGGTGCCGAACGGTAGGGAAGGAAGAAAACCATTTAGCCTAACGATGGTGTACAGAAGGTAACGACTAACGACAAATAAAGGGATTTGGAGAGATGGCGAAGAAATATACGGTTATAGTCATGAAATGGATTATGGAAGAGGCATTACTAGGAATACCAGGATACCCCTACGAAACATTTTCATGTTTCAGTACATTGTTAAAAGAAAACTGATTTCCCGATTACATAATTACTCCAGGGTATGTATTTACCAGGTTTCATTCTCATATCTGTATGGTTTTTACAGATGATGAGTAGGAGTAAGTTATTGGGAATTAGGTGATCATCCTCATTATATCGGAATTCGTTGTAATTGGTGATATTTGAGGAAATCGCCTGGGTACAGTTTTCAACCTACGACGCAAAGTTTTTGAGTTATTCAACTCAGCGGACTTATACAGAGTATTGTATGTTGTCCAGTATCCATCAGGACAAAGGGGTTAGTCCTCGTACTCTGTTCTGTTTACTTGTAATTTCTCTAGTTTTTAGACAAGTGTTTCGTTGAAATAGTATGTCTAAGTTTTGAGAAGTTGTGGGTATAAGAATAAAGTAGAGAACCAGGTATCGCAAGTATCGGGATTCTTCAAAGAGATTGAAGATATAGATTCTTATGATTGGTATTCAGATGATAGTAATGGTTTTGAGAAACTTGTTTCTCTTTCAGGTTACTCATAATTGGATGAATTCCTAAGTTGAGTAATGCTGATTAGCCTCTCTCCATTAAGTTGATATACACTGGAGACAGCTGTATGATTTGAATCTGGTTCCAATTAAATTAGTGCCTCTGTTTCTATATTGAATATAGATTAGTTCATATCTTAACGATGTTAAGGTACGGGGAGTTGTCCAACTTATGCTTAAAACCAGACACTGGATAACTCAAGGCGCGTTTCTGTAATGGCAGTTTGTGGGTTGACCCTGGCTTTGACGAGGGTTTACATTTCTACCATCTGGAAGATCAATAGTGATATTGTTCTTAACTCGCCACAGTTTTAGTTAAAATGGATTTTTTCAGAAAACAGTAGTGGGAGTATGGTAGAACTGGAAGTGATTCCAGAACCGCAAACGATTACGAAGAATTTAATAGGACCTATATATTCAATCAAGTTTGACATTCCAATAGCCACTCCACAGATATGGTGGGTAACCTCAGACACCCGAGAGGTACTCCGGTAGCCTCAAGGACGGTGACAGGGAGGTTCTTGTTTACCCAGACTTGACACTACTGTTGTTCCAGACTATGAGACCCGGCAAGAGGATAAGTATAACGTCGTTCTAAACTAGCTTTAGAAGTGTACGTGTATATTATTCTGCCAGAGGGTTGTTGTGGTCAGTGGGAGCAGCGGAAGCATAGTGGGCAAGTTGCTTATGTCTATTTTGAGCAGATATAGTAGAGATAAGATCATCTAAATTTTGATGAGACAGTCATGGCTTTGACTTCATCAGAATAGGGGATGGATCTGTTAAGAAGGTAGTAGGGTGTGATGTCCTGGTATTAGATGACATACACAGAGTAGGAAGTAAAATTCCGATACTACGATCGGTTGTACTTTGGTTGTTACACAGTTGTTTCTTCACAAAGGACATGGATATAATATCAGACATTCTGGTAACTAGATCTATGGTTTTTAGATCTAGATTTGGGTAGTTTCCCAATTTGGGTACTTTGACAGCATTCTAATAGATGACTCCTGGCATGGTGGTGTACCTGCAGGTGATGGAGTCACCCTCTCTAAAGGTGTCTTAGAGACTAAAGGAGAGAGGGATGTGCATGATTGGCAGATCACTTGCTTAGGCAATTGAATCAATCATGAGATGTCAAGTACCACACCAGATGTTGTTTTTGCACTAGTTGCGATAAGTTTATATTAATCCAATCCTAGAGAAACATAAGAAAGCAGTTTTAGAACATGAGTGTATGTTCTAAGGATTTGATGACGGCAACCTCCTTCGGGAGACGGTTATCAATCCAGGCTTCAAAGGTGACATGGTTGACAGAGTGATTGTCAGAGTTATAGTTTTCCCTCTGACGAGAGACGGTATTATGGACAGGTGGTCCAAGAGGATGCTGTGGGAGGCATGGTGCTGGATACTGATTAGGTTCAGTTATCAAAACGGTCTAAGAAGTTTGGATTTGGAGTTCATTTATGAACTAAGTCCCATCAGATATCCAGACATATTCTAAGACAGAAATTGCTTAATTCGGGAGATGGCTTTCTCCGCGAACTTGAGATTGAGAGAGACATAGAAAGAAACATCAGGGCAGATCCACTCAATGAGGCTATTTCTCGAACACAAGAGTTTTACAAACTAGTTTTGTGAAACCGATTAGTAGAGGAGTTAGATGTTCGGTATCACACGGGCTGTGAGTATGCGACATCGCAATAATTAGCTTTGAGTGCAAGTGGGAGATTGTTGGAGATAGTGCCCTCAAAGTCAATTATTGGATCGCAGGTACGTGATAGCAATGATTGAGGCAGGACCTATACCGATATGACAGTCTTGCTCGAGATGATAGTATGCTATCTGGTTTGACTTTATCATCGTATACATGCTTTAGTTCACTAATGCATGATGATAGAGCCCATAGGATTCTTTCTTGACTACCAGCAGTATGATGGCGATCATATACGTAGGAGCTGGGGTCTGTAAGCACATCCTTAAAGTGTCCTTAGTCATGGGAGTTTCGAGACAGGGCATCGATACTCCAGAGTAGACTAGTGTATACAGTCGAGACCCCGACGAGGGGCGGTAGCCGGTCTCATAATCCATTGGTGTCGGTTGGATCACCTAAGATGTATACAGGTGCTCATTAGGTTATGAGTACACCGGACAGGACTCGCCGGGAACAGGCTAGTTGGGATTATACCAGACGTCAGATAGCAGTTCCCTGGTGACATGTGTATAGGTTAGTTCATCGACCTGAGATCATCATCTGGCTCAAAGGAGTCGTTCAAACAGGTTTTAGTTGGATACAGTCCCGAGCCACATTGGAGGCAAGTAAGCGGATCGTCGGGGATTCGTCTCTCCCGGTATTGGGGGTTGATGTCGCGCAGTGCACGGGTGGCCATCACTAGGAATCCTCGGCCGAGGTAGTGGAGAATTACTGATTTGGATCAGTAGTTTCTCAGGTGGTGATGGGCTTCATACCGACACGATTTATCGCGTTATTAGGGGTCTGACTTTATCCACCCCCCTAGACTCGATATGCGATACTCTTTAGACGAACGGACCGGACTGTATATACATTGTCACTGTCAGGCTCAGTAGGGTTTATAGATGAGTTCGCTCGTCAGCTTCCCTTCCAATCAATACATAGGCAAACCGTTACGTACAGCTTGTACCTCTGACGTCCTAGTGGTTACACCCAGTGCCAGTGTGTTGATGAGTCATTAGAGTCCCCCACAGACACTTTCCCAAGTTCGGGCGAAACGTTGTAGAGGCCATATGGGTTTATGGCAAGGTTCGGAAAATGCACGTGCGTTTTTCGCACGTGTCAGTTTTCAGGCAGATAATACTGGTAGGCTTTGGTTTAAGCCGGAACCCAGTATTATACTGTGTAGATATAATATCTTTGTCTCAGTTGCATTTATATTCGGTCGTAATATAAATGCGGGTATGTTTATACTGATACGGGGTTATCCTGAAATTTGTTTCAGGATCACTTTTGGAAGTTGCCAGTTTCCAGCTTTCTATCAGCCGTATTTTGACATTCGGTTAAATGCGGATTTATCATTTCTTGATGTGGGTGAGTCATGGTTCTAGAAGGTTCTAGATATGGTGACAAGGCTTGATGATTCATTGTTAGCATTAATTGTTCATTTAATGCTTGATGACTAAGCTTAATGATTCATCACTTGCTTTAATTGTATTCATACTATGTGTCATGATAAGGTTCATTCTTATTGTCACCACTTTGCTCCTACCCTCACCTCCCTCTTCCTATAAAATGGCCGGCCACCCCTTGGTGGAGGTTCATGGTTGTTGATTCAAAAAGATTAGGGTTTTGGCTTCATGGAAATTTCACATACTCATTTCATATTTCCACCCGATCCAAAAGGCAACTTCATTAACCGTTCGTCTATAGCCTTGGACGTAACGAGACAAAGTGTTCTACTCATTCTCTACTTCATCTTGGTCATCTCCTTTAGCAAACTTGACGATCGAGTTGCCTCGGTTCAAAGGCAGGAGCCCGTTTAAAGATCCGTCGACATGGCGCCACCTGGACGACGAGACAGGAGATCGAGGAGGTCGGAGCAGCCGCAACAAGCATGGGATGATGGTTGAAGACCGAAGGACTCGGATCGTTCGGTATAACTCTTCTACCCACTTTGTAGTTTGTTAGTTTAGCTTTAATGGCAGATCCGGGTTATAGTACGCGATAGCGCCAGTTGTAAAAAGTTTTTGTTCCGCATTTGGCGTCTGTTAGACGGTCGGGACGCTACCGTGGACTTACAGAGTTGATATTGCGCTGTGTTAGATTGGCTATAACTGGAAATCCCTGGCCAGGGTTGCTGAGATTTACTGGTAAGTATTATCAGTAGTTTCTCGAACTGTTATAGACCTCATATCGACACGACTTATCAAGCTATTGGGGTCTGACGTTTACCACCCTTAGGCGAGATATGCGACATATCAGACGAAGAGACCGGACTGTACGGGAGTGTTACTGATTGGGTTCACAGGAGAAAGTACAGGCTTTCTTGTTGATCTTCTGATCGCTCAATACCTGGGTGGCTGTTACGTTTAGTTGACCGCTTGCAGCTTGTGGGTGTTTGATATGATCATCACCTACTGCCGGCGTATTGACGATTCTTTAGAGTCCTACACAGAGGTTTCTTGACTCAGGCAAAACGGAGTAGGAGCACATATGTGATATGTGCGGGACCGAGAACAATACGTGTATGTGATACCGTATTAGATTCTCGCGATATGAGATATCGACCGGGTATATGTGATATAGCCGGGTCATCGATCAAGTGTTGATTCGATGAACTGATACAGATTATATTAGTCGGTTATTTGTGAAATAGCCGGATTATCGAATCAAGTGTTGATTCGATAATTTAATGTATAATTATATATTTGATATATTAAATTAGATTAACTAATATAAGCTCACTAAAAGATTCTTTTTCCCATTCGGGTAATACATTGATATATGTGCGATATATGTTAATTGTATTATTTTATTTTGTTACAATAAATATTGTATATGTGATATATAATATTGTAACATGTTAGGGTTATTAATGCAATATGTTTAGTGGAGATTAAACATGGTTAGGGTTTGATTTGGGTTAAGCTTTTCTATAAGTTTCTAGAAGCTTTGCTTTTGTTTTTAACTAAAGATATTTTGGATGATATTTGTTAACCCAGCCCAACCCTTAACCATGATTCATTCTCTACATGGGTTAAGTTATCATACTTAACCCATGGTTGCATTTCTGACCACACACACTTTCATTATTCATCACAAAAGAAAAGGTTCTTCTTCTTCCTTCTTCATTTCATGGAAAAGCTTTCTAGCTTTTTCATTAGTGATGAAAATGAGTGAGATTAAGAAAATAAATGAGAGCTAAAATCCTACTTCATCATCCTAATCTATCTTAGCCATTTAGATTAGGGCGTTCACTTCATTTAGTGAGTGAGAGCTTGTGTTAAAGAAACTTTAAAGTAGATCATCTTAGTTATCGAAGATCGGAAGCAAGCTTGCATCTTTCTCTTCGTGGAGCTTTTCGAGAGCCCAGATACTCGATGATCGCAGCGAAGGGACCTCAACACGGAGCTTTAGAAGTGAAGGACTGGACTACAAAGATTGTAATCCCAAACTCTTACTGTTAAAGTGTTTAACATGCTTTGTTTCGCCTAATCTCTAGTTTAAAGATCTTAGTTAGGGTTGTTCGGCACGTCTAAATTTTAAATCGGGCATGGTTGATGCCTTATAGACCCTTGTGAGAGTGCCTAGTATCCCTACAATACTAACCTTTGTAGAGAGTTAACCATAGCTAGGTTTAATTGGTTGGATTAATAAATATCTCAAGCAAAACAACAGAGTGGACTTGGTCAATACAACATGCAAGCTTCTACAAGCTTCATGACTTGACTAAATCATTTAGTTTTGTTTTACTTAATCTATTAAAAACCCTAGGATTAAACCAAGCATGGTGTAAGTCATACACACACCCAAGTTGCATGTATAATAAAGCATGACACAAACATGCACACAAATATACATATCACATATATACAATGTGCACATCAAGTGAGAAAAGAAATCTAAAGTGAATTAATATTAGTTAATTTAATTTAACATATCAAATATATAATTATACATTAAATCAACACTTGATTCAATAATCCGGTTATATCATATATAACCGACTAATATCAAATGTAACAACTTATCGAATCAACACTTGATCCGATAACCCGGCTATATCACATATAATCGACCGATGTCACATGTCGCGAGAATAGAATACGGTATCACATATCATATTAATCCCGGTCCCGTACATATCACATATGCGCTCCTACCCCGTTTCGCTTGAGCCAGGAAACCTCTGTGTAGGACTCTAAACACTCATCAATACGCCGGCAGTAGGTGATGATCATATCAAACACCCACAAGCCGCAAGCGGTCTGCTAAACGTAACGGCCACCCGGGTATTGAGCGATCAGAAGATCAACAAGCAAGCCTGCTCACACTCCTGTGAATCCAATCAGTAACACTACCGTACAGTCCGGTCTCTTCGTCTGATATGTCGCATATCTCGTCTAGGGTTGGTAAACGTCAGACCCCAGTAACTCGATAAGTCGTGCCGATATGAGGCTCATAAAGGGTCGAGAAACTACTGATAACACTTACCAGTATATCTCTGAAGCAGCCCTGGCCAGGGACTTCCTGCTATAGCCAATCGAGCACAGCGCAACATCAACCCCTAATACCGGGAGAGACGAAACCCCACCTATCGCTCATTGCCTCCATGTGATTCGGGACTATACCCAAAAGCCACCATTTTACACGTTCTCTTGAACGTGGTAAGGTGGGAATCAAAGAACAGTGGGAATCACACAAGACTCTATGACGATCTCGGGTCTACAGACTAACCTGTATCAGTGTCACCAGAGAACTGCCATCTGACGTAAGGTATAATACCATCTGGGAGTTCTCGGCGAGTCCGTTCAGTGTATCCAATCTCCACTGAGCACCCGTATACTATCTATGATGTCAAACACCAATGGATATGGGATCATCCATCGCCCATCTACATGGGTCGAGAAGCTATACGCTAATCTACTCTGGTATATCGATGCCCTGTCTCGATACACCCACGACTAGGAACATTTGAATATGTACTTAACGACTACTTTGTCCCCACTAGTATGATCTGCATCATAATCCTGGTAGTCAAGTACTCATCCTAAGGGCTTTATCGACATGTAACATAGAGACAATCAGTGTACATGTTAAGATAAAGTGCAACCAGATAGCATACTATCATGTCGAGCAAGAAAGTCATCCCTATATATGTCCAAGCATCCACTACAATATACATCGTATGTACAGTAAAGGCCTCTAGGGCATACATATAACTAACATTTTCCCCCTTTTCCTTTTTTATGAGGGAATAGATATGAGCGTGGAAAGTGCCAAGAAAATCCATTCCCAAGACAACATCATAGCTGCCAGTATCAATCACCAAGAAATCCGCAAATAACTCCCGTCCGTAAATAACAATCGAGCAACTTGCACTCACTACTAGATATAATTTTCCCATTCCTAGTGTGTATATCCCAGTAACTATTCAGGGTCGTGTGTGGAATAGAGTATGCACTAATAAACTTGGATGACATGAAGCAATGTGATGCACCCGAATCGAATAATGCTAATGCGGGAAAATTATAAACGAGCGGGATACCTGAAACAATGTCATCTGACGCCTTGGCTTCCTCGTCCATCAAGGTGAAGGCCCGAGCTTGATTAGGCATCTGAGTGATCAGCTTCTGCCCAAGAATCTGCTTCTGTGGTGGCTTCTGAATATCGTCTCTCAATCGTAGTTTTGAAGGGCAAGCAATGATGGTATGGTCAGCTAATCCAAAAATTAGACAGAGTCCGAGCCTCCTTCGACAGTCCTTTTGTAGGTGTCTGGGGAGATGGCAAAAGTCATAAATCACACTTCTTTTCTGATCGGATACAATGGGTTTCTTCATGGATACAATGCCTCACTTGTTTACCGGAATGCTTCTGCATACAGGAGCTCGGTTTGGCGTAAACACCGGCTTCCGCACTACGACGGCTTGTTGTTGAGTACCCTTCGCTTTCACCGATAAACTATGCCGCTCCCTAGCTGCCTTGAAAACTTGGGAGAAGGTGGTCATCCCAGAGATATGATGTGTTTCTGAATCTCCACATCCAAGCTACGCATAAACCTCCGTACCCTATCTGCCCCGTTGTCAACCAAAGGCCCCATAAATCGACCGAGCCGAGTCCACTCCGTTGCGTATGCATCAACGGATCCGTCATTCTGCTTCAGGCTAATAAACTTCTCTTCCATTTCCTCCCGAGCAGACTGCGAAAAGAAGTTCTCTAAGAAACTCCGTGAAAACGTTGTCCAACTGATCGGCTTAGGCAGACGGGTCTCCTCTACGAGCCACCACTCGCAAGCGTAATCTACCAATTGGATGCTTACTACATCCACCATTTTCTCATCTGGAATCTGCGCGGCGACGAGCAGGTTCTCTGTATCAACTAGCCACTGCTCCGCTGGGAATGGCTCCTCCAGTCCAGTAAATGTGGATGGACCGAGCTTTCTAATGTCCACCACGGTGCCCTCACGCTGTGCTGGCCTGGGTGCTGCTGTAACTACGGACTGTTGAACTGTCCACAAACCCTCTTGGAAAGCCTCGGCCTGCCTTAGAAATCCTTGATTTTATTGGAGAAAGCTGATTCAGCTCAGTTTGCCGCTTCTGATTTATAACGACCGTATTTACTAATACCCAATAAAAAGTCTTTATTTAGTACCAAGTAATTATTTGCGTATTTATTTGATGGAAAATTATTTTTTCTTAATGATTTTATTTTTAAAAGTGATATGAGTAATTTTTAAAGCATTTAAATATAATTAAAGGAATTTTCTAAAAGCTATTTATATTTTTCTGGGCATAAAATGTTTTAATTAATGCCTTAAAATGATTTGCATATTTTTATTATAAATTAAAATAATTATTTCGTAATTAAAATATTTTCAAGGATAAAATAGATTTTTAAATAATTATAATAACTAACTGATATCCTAGATTGTGAATATTATTAGTTTTAGCCAAAATTATTTTTAAACTGAAGATAACAATAAAATATATTTTCTGGAATTTTTCTCATATTTTTAACAATTTTTTTTTTAAAAATACGATTTTATAAATAAACAGTTTAGATTTTTATTTATATATAAAAAATTATTAAACCAGCTTTTAATCTGGACGGTTGATAGGAGATCCAACGGCCCAGAATGGCTGACGGCGCCCACGGGGTGGGGGAACAAGCGAAAACGCGTGATCCCTCACGCGGCCACGTGGTGGTGCGGGCGGCAGCTCATGGGCCGTTGGATTTAGATCCAACGGCCACGATTTAAGGCGGCGGTGGCTTAATGATCAGGTGATGATTGGGAATGATTGAAGCGTAGATTTTGGGGGATTTGACCAGATTTTTGGATTTTATTGTTGGGAAAAGACCCTATAAATAGATGACTCCAAAATCTATTTTCTCACACCACGGAACTCCGAAAAATCTGAAAAAAATATATCGGCCTTTGTATCGACGACGCTGATGCTGTGGTTCTACCCAATCATCGAGGAAAAATCTAAGCGCAGTGTTATTGAGATTTTAGTATAAATCTACGCTTTCGACTCATCGACATCCAACTCAAAACAAAAGTAGGATCCACCTCTCACCACTTGTTTGTCACCTTCTTTCCTTTAGTGGTCTTATTTTCAAGTTCTAATCTCCAACCTTATTTTAAAATGATATTAAAAATAATTTTGTATGCCTTTTGTGATTTCTCATAATTATAGTTTTGATCCATGCTTGAAATGGATTAATTAAATTTCCTTATATGCGTAACTATTGCACCATCATTCTACATGGAAAATGATATGCTTGATGTCATAACCCACGGGGTATCAATCCACTTTTTATGTACACCCACTTATTTATGATACCAATAAGATCTAGAAATAGGTTATTTCCATAAAATACCCTCATTTTATTAAAATGTGGTATCTAATTAAAATACCCATATGATATAAGATGTTTTGAATAAAATACTTTAATCACACTAAAACGATATGCTTTTACTCACGCTCTTATCCACCAATTACCTTAGTTTTGTTAAAATCCCTTTACCTTTTGAAAAGGGATGATACTAATCTAAATAATTATGCTATGCTTTTCAACTTAATCCCCCTTTCATTTATAGAGAATATTTATATATTAATTTTTTTTAGCCTATTAACTAAAGTTTAAAAAGATACCCTAATAAGATAGTATTTTATATGAAACACCCCGTAGTTACTAGACAATCATCTCTGAAAATGACACAAATCCTGCCGTCCATGTGCAGCGGTTGTCAACGCGGAGTTGTTCTTGTAAAATATCATCCTTAATAAAATATCCTAATTTTTATAGGATAATGTTTTACATGAATACCTCGTGGTTGATAGACAGTCATCTCTGGAAAGAACACAAATCCTGCCACCCATGTATAGCGGTTGCCAACACGATCGTATTTCTAAAAATGTTACCCTCAGCTAAAAAAAACCATAATTTTATAAAATTATTAATTACAATAAAATACCTTAATCCATCCTAAAAGGATATAATTTCATTTAAATATTTTGATCTTTACTAAAATGCAATTTTTCAAATAAAAAGCATAACCTTTTTAAATGATATTTTCCAAAAAGAATACCCAAAACTTTATTAAAAGATAATTTCAAATAAATACCATAATCTTTCATTAAAAAGACACTTTCTTTAAAATACCATGGGTTTTCCTAAAATTATAATTACTCTAAAAATATCATGGTTTCTTATAAACAATAACTACCATTAAATGCCATGATCTTTTTAACTAAGAGTTCCATAAAATATTATGATACACCTTTCAGGATTTAAAAGGTAACAAGATAAAATGAGTGGTTGTGGAAGGCCATATTAAATGAGATCAATTATTTAAATACAAGTTTATGATATATATGACATATGATACGGTTAGGGTTAGAATGCGCGAATTTAGGTACGGAATATTTATAAATGAAGACCCCTGCAGGCTGAGTGAATGGTCCAATGTGTGGACGACTACTAACCCGGTCTACGGGCGAATACTAACCCGATGTTCGGGCGAATACTAACTCTACATTGAAGGCAAATAATCTAATATGTGGATGACATACAATGTGGAAATTCCATGCCTAGATAATATACGCACTAACTCTAATTCGTCAAAACCTTTATACTGAATAACGTGGATGGGTAATTTGATTAGGCAAGGAGATGCGGAACTCGGATTCCTTTACTACTCGATCATGATCTCGGGAAGTGAAATGGTACATTTCACTTTCCCAGTTGTTATTCCGCGGCCACAACAGAATAATCGCGAGTATCTGGACCCTTGTTTAACAAACTAATGCGAACTTTTCCTAACATATACCACATACAAACATACTCTTATTCATATATACCCCATACAAACATAACCATATTCATACATACCTCATTCAACATGACTTATTGGCATACACCTCATACCTTTATACCCATATACATTATATATGTACACACACATCAAACCTGTATATACTTGCTCATTTCTGTACCTTTACTTCCTTGAGGCAATTCTACCCGAGTGTAACTCGCTGACGGACTTTCCTTTTCTCTTATCTATCTCTGGAACGTCTGTTAGATGAGGATGCATATTATGATGAGGATCAAGGTGTGGAGCCTACTAACGAAGATTATGCGGACTTGACGACAGAAGATTGGCTAGTTTTATTTTTATTTGTTGCCCACTTGTTTAGGGCTTTTGCTTCTTCTTCGATATAATTAAACTGTTTAGTTTATTTTACTCATTCTTTTGGGATGTAATAAAGTTTGGTTAATGGAAATAAATTCCTTCCGCTTTTATTATTTTGTTTTGGTACATATTCTGCATGTTATAGATATTCATACGCTTAACGTAACTGTATTGAATAGACCACCTTCAATACAGTTAGGTTGCGGACCATGCCACATCACCCTTCATCTTCTTTTGGGAAGCGTGGCATGACAGTTTTTAGTGGTGGCCCATGCAAGTCCTCAATGTACTAAAATGAAACCGTTAACTGACTTATTATATTTGTGAATCTCATCCACTTATATCGATTTCATAATTTCCCCAAGTTCCTTGTCCTTTCCTTGGCATTCTGCATCTTAACCACGGCCTTCCTTTTCAGGTCATAGCCAATCTTTCGGACAAGGACAATATGTCAGACATCACCTTTGAGTCTACGCTTGGATATTCGGATGATGAAGTATTAGGCCCCCAGACAGTTATTTCTGACAATGAATCGGAGGATGAGGAAGTCGATGTTGCAGCACCGGAGTCTATGATGGCCACTAACTCCAAAGACGAAGAAGAAAATCCTATAGAAGATGAATCAATGGAGGATGATCCTGAAGAGGTGGCTTCCGCAGAAGAAGAAGACCCTATAGAGATGAAGTCCGAGAATGAGGCCCCGGCTGAGAACGAGTCAAAAGATGAGATTTCGAGTGAGGAGAAACTCGAGACCGAAGAATCTCAAGCAGTTTTCCCCGCAAGACACTGTAGGAATAGTTGTCTCTCTCTTAGTGCGAGAGCCTATCGCGACATGTTGAACTCCCATAATCGAGATTAATGAGACTTATTTTTTTTCCTTTTGGCCGAATAAAATTATGTATAGCAGTAGGGACATGTCCTTTCTTTCAGTTGTACTCTCCTTACTGAAGTTGAATAATAAAATCTTAATTTCGAGCAAAATCTCTCTTATATCCCTTGCCCTTATTTTTATTAGTTTTCCTCTTGCATTAATTATTGTTCTTTCATGCAAGTTAATATCTTGTCTCACCTCTCGGTCTGTTTGTAACCTGACCCCTTATAATTCATATCACAATGGATGGACGACACCATAACCGCAACAGAAGGGGAAATAGGGTCAATGAAGCCGCTGCTCAACAAGCAGTTATGTTACAAATGATGCAAGGACTACTAGAACAACAGCAGCAGAAGACGGCTTCCCTTCATCAAGAGTTGCAAGAAAGTAGGCAATAACAAGCGAAGGTTTTAGGGAAGGCACTAGCCCCCGTTCCTCAAGGCGCAGCAGGGGTGAAGCAATTCAAATCACTTCATCCTAAGACCTTTTCAGGGGAGGAAACTCTCTTGGAAGCTGAGGAATGGCTCAAATGAACAATCAATGATCTCGATGCCACTCAAATTCCTAAGGACGCGTAGGTGAACATTGCTAAACTACAACTCACGGATAATGCCAGAATATGGTTGGAGGCCGAGGAAAGTAGAGTGAAGGAGCCCATCGACTGGGAAACGTTCAAACAACGTTTTGATACTCAATACTTTCCAGTCGTGGCACACCTAAACATGGAAATAGAGTTTATACAACTCCAACAAAAGAGCTTGTGGGATAAGCCTGTGGACGAGTATGCTTCGGAGTTCGCAAGGTTAATTCAGTTCGCGCATCAGCTGGTAGCAACCCCTGAACTATATGCCAAGAGGTTCTGACAAGGGTTGGACCTGAAGACGCAGTCCTCCATATCTTCTGCTACCCTTTCGACTTATGACGCAATCTTAGATGCAGCGCGAAATTTTGAAGATCTACAGAAATGTATAAGGAAGAATGACCAATCGTCAGGTGTTAAGCAACCGGGAAGTCAATTGTCTGGAGAATCGTCTTCCAAATTCTACGGAGGACAGCAATTCAAGAGGCCAGTAGGGCTAACTGTCTCAAGAAAACTACCCGTTATATGCAACCATTGTGGTAGAACCAGACATTACATGAGAGACTATCGCATTTTGAACAAACTTGCATAGTCTGTGGGTCTCCGGATCATGCTATTGGGGATTGTCCTCAGAGAAGGAGACAATTAGGCCCCATCAATAAGCCGGCTAACTATGGGGCACCACAACAGGGAAACCGGCCACTTTCCGCCACTAAACCAACCAGTCAAGGGGCATCACCAAAGGGGCCACCCTTGCCATCATAGGAGCATATTTTTCAGCAAGCGCGGCGGAATGGACCCAAATGCTAGACCTTCACCATGACAGCCGAGAAGGCTGATGCCACTGGGCAAGATAGCAGAGGTACATTTTTCTTTTTCATCCTTCCTTTTCGATACCATACTTATTTATCCTTCGATGCAAATCTTAGTTAGACTCACCATAATTTTTCTTAGATCCATAGTTCGACCAGCTGGCCTTATACTTCTATCTTTCAAGTTTCTTGCATGTCCCGTTATACATTTTTATACCTCTAACCTTCCTTCAACTCCAAACTTTTCTATCCTGAAGCAACTACCGATTTTACACTTTCTAATTCTTTATATCTAAACCATTCATAGACTTTCCATGCATCAAGCGATACACCAACTCCCGAGAGCGACACATGTAGTAAAAGAGGGTTCTTGACAGCATTACTGATTTCCGTTCTCAGTAGTGGCTACTTCTTTAAAAATTTCAAATATGAAATTACTCTAAGAAGGGTAGGTCGTAACTAATGCACCCATCCTTTCCATACTCAATAGACCCAGAAGTTTTGACATCTACTACGATGTTTTCGGGGAAGAGACTTGGTGGTGCGATATATCAGCACGGTAATGTAATACATATGCATCAAGATAACTAAAGACTCATGAACGCAATTATTCTATCTCAATCTAGAACTGGCAATTGTGATGTTCATCTTGAAGATATAGAGACACCACTGTAAAGAAGACGTGTGAACACGGATGGTGGGAGCATATGAAGAAGATTGAAAAGGGTCAAGTTTTATATGGGAGAAGTGACGATCTACTGGGATAATCCTGAAGATTGAAAACTTATAGGATTAAAATAATTGTAGAAACAATGGAGGTAGTGATACGATACAGGAAGCACAGAAAGCTCAATTCACGACTCAACGACTGTTTAACATCCCAGGAAGAGATGGTGGGGTTGCGTATAGCCTAGTTTTGCTACTTTTTGGGAGGGCGTGCTTAATGCTTTTACATCTCGCGGTTAAAAAAAGGTATGTCGGTGACCCTAATCACATTTTTTATCATTCCGAAATCACAGTAAGGGTTGGCGTAACTTACGAGCAGCAACTGATCGGGATACTGAAAGGATGAGACTTTGAAAGATAAGACGATCCAGCTGGTTAAGGTTATGTGGAGGATGAACTCACAGTCAAACATACGCGTAAACGAGGAAATGGGACAAGAGAGCAAGATCCAAATTTTTTTAACCACGATATTCCTTTCTTGGTAATTTTTTCCCCTTAGCCACTACCTTTTGAAATTCGAGGACGAAATTATTTTAAGGAGTGTAGATTGTAACGATCGTATTTTCTAATACCCAATAAAAAGTCTTTATTTAGTACCAAGTATTTATTTGCGTATTTACTTGATGGAAAAATGTTTTTTTCTTAATGATTTTATTTTTAAAAGTGATATGAGTAATTTTAAAGCATTTAAATATAATTAAAGGAATTTTATAAAAACTATTTATATTTTTCTAGGCTTAAAATGTTTTAATTAATGCCTTAAAATGATTTGCATATTTTTATTATAAATTAAAATAATTATTTCGTGATTAAAATATTTTCAAGGATAAAATAGATTTTTAAATAATTATAATAACTAACCGATATCCTAGATATGTGAATATTACTTAGTTTTAGACAAAATTATTTTTAAACTGAAGATAACAATAAAATATATTTTCTAGAACTTTTCTCATATTTTTCAACATATTTAACAAATTTTTTTAAAATAAATTTGATTTTTATAAATAAACAGTTTAGAATTTTATTTATATAAAAAAAATATTAAACCAGCTTTTAACCTGGACTATTGGATGGGAGATCCAACGGCATAGAACGGCTGGCGGCACCCACGTGGTGGGGGAACACGCGAAAACACGTGATCCCTCGTGCGGCCACGTGGCGGCGCAGGCGGCGGCTCGTGGGCTGTTGGATTTAGATCCAACGGACACGATTTAAGGCAGAGGCGGCGGCTGATTCATCATGTGATAATTGGGAATGATTGGGGCACGGATTTTGGAGGATTTGACCAGATTTTTGGATTTTATTGTTGGGAAAAAGACCCTATAAATAGAGACATTCAAACTCTATTTTCTCACACCACAGAACTCCGAAAATTCTGAAAAAAATATCCAGGCCTTCGTATCGACGACGCCGACGTTGTGGTTCCACCCAATTATCGAGGAAAAATCCGAGCGCAGAGTTATTAAGATTTTAGTACAAGTTTACGCTTTCGACCCATCGACATCTAACTCAAAATAAAGGTAGGATCCGCCTCTCACCACTTGTCTGTCACCTTCTTTCCTTTAGTGGTATTAGTTTCAAGTTTTAATCTCCAACCTTATTTTAAAATGATATTAAAAATAATTCTGTATGCCTTTTGTGATACCTCATGCTTATAGTTTTGACCTATGGTAGAAATGGATTAATTAAATTTCCTTATATGCGTAACTATTGCACCATCATCCTACATGGAAAATGATATGCTTGATATTATAACCCACAGGGTATTAATCCACCCTTTATGTACACTCACTTATCTATGATACCAACAAAATCTTGAAATAGCTTACTTCCACAGAATATCCTCATTTTATTAAAATGTGGTATCTAATTAAAATACCCATATGATATAAAATGTTTTGAATAAAATACTTTACTCACATTAAAACGATATGCTTTTAATCGCGCTCTTATCCACCAATTACCTTAGTTTTATTAAAAAAAATTTACCTTTTGAAAAGAGGTGATACTAATCTAAATAATTATGTTATGATTTTCAACTTAATCCCCATTTTCACTTAGAGAGAATGTTTTTATATTAATTTTTCTTAGTCTATTAATTAAGATTTAATAAGATACCCTAATACGATAGTATTTTACATGAAACACCCCCTGGTTACTATACAATCGTGCCTGAAAAAGACACAAATCATGCCGTCCATGTGCAGCGGTTGTCAACGCGGAGTTGTTCTTGTAGAATATCACCCTTAATAAAATACCCTAATTTTTATAGGATAATTTTTTACATGAATACCTCGTGGTTGTTAGGTAATCGTCCAAAAAAAGGACACAAATTCTGCCGTCCATGTGCAGCGGTTGCCAACACGAACGTATTTTAAAAAATGTTACCCTCAAATAAAAAACCATAACTTTATAAAATTATTAATTATAATAAAATACATTAATCCATCCTAAAAAGATATATTTTCATTTAAATACGTTGATCTTTACTAAAAGGTTATTTTTCAAATAAAAACCAGAACCTTTTTAAATGATATTTTCCAAAAAGAATACCTAAAACTTTATGAAAAGATAATTTCAAATAAATACCATAATCTTCATTAAAAAGACACTTTCTTTAAAATACCATGGGTTTTCCCAAAATTATAATTACTCTAAAAATATCATGGTTTCTTATAAACAATAACTACCATCAAATGCCATGATCTTTTTAACTAAGAGTTCTATAAAATATTATGATACACCTTTCAGGCTTTAAAAGGTAATAAGATAAAATGAATGGTTGTGAAAAGCCATATTAAATGAGATAAATTATTTAAATACAAGTTTATGATATACTTGACACATGATACGGTTAGGGTTAAAATGCGCGAATCAAGATATGGAATACTTATAAATGAAGACCCCTGCAGGCAGGGTGAACAGTCCAATGTGTGGACGACTACTAACCCGGTCTCCCGGCGAATACTAACCCGATATTCGGGCGAATACTAACCCTACTTTGAGAGCGAATAATCCAATATGTGGATGACATACAATGTGGAAATTCCATACCTAAATGATATACGCACTAATTCTAATTAATCAAAACCTTTACACTAAATAACGGGGATATGTAGTTTGATTAGGCAAGGAGACGCGGAACTCGGATTCCCCTACTACTCGATCATGATCCCGGGAAGTGAAACGGTATATTTCACTTCCCCAGTTGTTGTTTCGTGGCCACAAAGGAATAATCGCGAGTATCCGGACCCTTGTTTAACAAACTAATGCGAACTTTTTCCTAACATATACCACATACAAACATACTCTTATTCACATATACATCATACAAACATAACCATATTCACACATACCTTATTCAGCATGACTTATTGGCATACACTTCATACCCTTATACCCATATACATCATATATGTACACATCATACCTGTATATACTTGCTCGTTTCTGTACATTTACTTCCTTAAGGCAATCCTACCCGAGTGTAACTCGCTGAAAGACTTTCCTTTTCTCTTCTCTATCTCTGGAATGTCCGTTAGATGAGAATGAGTATTATGATGAGGATCAAGGTGAGGAGCCTACTAATGAAGATTATGCAGACTTGAAGACAGAAGATAGCTAGTTTTATTTTTATTTGTTACCCACTTGTTTAGGGCTTTTTCTTCTTCTTCGATATAATTAAACTATTTAGTTTATTTTACTCATTGTTTTGGGATGTAATAAAGTTTAGTTAATGGAAATAAATGCCTTCCGCTTTTATTATTTTGTACATATTTTGCATGTTATAGATATTCATACGCTTAATTTAACTGTATTAAATAGAGCGCCTTCAATACAGTTAGGTTGCGGACCATAACACGTCACCCTTCACCTTCTTTCAGTAAGCAGGGCGTGACATGGTTTTCCAGCAAACCATGTATAACTCCAAGCTATGCGGCATCATCGACACGTCTCTTGTATGACTGCAAATCTCTATCCGCCATGATTCTGAAGTCAAGACACTGAAGAGAATTAGCAACGGTAAGCAGGATTTAATAAACAAGATAGCAATAGATTCAAGACTGGCAAGACATGTTCCTAATTCCGGGTTTTTTGGTTAGTGTATTGGGTTCAATACCCAACTATAAAAGAACCAAACCTGACTAACCCTAAATCCTATGGCTCTGATACCAAACAAATCTTGTCATGCCCCGCTTCCCAAAATACGTAATCACGGCACGCGACAGAGCCAACCATGCTATCTATGGCTAAGAATAATCCATCCATAATCACATTACGGCTGTCAAGGTGATACCAAGAATAGTAAAATAAAATCTAGCTAACACATGTCCATCTGCCATAATAAATAAAATCAAGAAAATTCGTAAAAGCGGAAACGAATCAAGATCCAATAAACAATAGTATCTGAATCATGTCTTTTATGGGCTCACATCGATAAAATAACACTACGGAAATAAAAAAAAATTAAACATCTCTAAACAAAACGTCTAGCTCCTCATTGCTCGGCTTTCTTGCTAAAGTACTCCTAATATGCCTGCGATAATGTCAGAGGAACTGGACCATGCAAAACCCAGACATCAGTGCGTCATAATATCAAAATTAATAGTAGTAACCATGATATGATGCTATTATTAAACATGTGTATGAATAATAAACACAGATGTAGAACAATGAGGTGTGTGAATGTGATGTGTATCCTAAAATCTGTGCTTCTAGATTATCTATTCTACAAGTTTTTGAAATCAATTTAATGGAATCGTCGATGTAACTCAATAGTATCCCGTGCGTGCCCAGAACCACGGTCAAGATTCTCGGGCTAAATCGAAGACGTGCTGCTAAGCAGTAAACATATAATATGTACAGATGAATGATGTCAGCAGCATCATTCCAGGGCTGGCTGAACCCGTAAAGACTGATTAGTATGAGTATCGAACTGTTGAGTTACAAGTCAGGTTTCATTATTGATTTCCCCTTACCCTCAAGATTTTGTGTTCAAGTCAGGTATTGATGATATAAATCTAATGCCAACACAGGATCATGCAGGTACAGGTCTTGTCTATGTAGACAACAAGTCACGTCCGTCAGGATATCAAGTCAGGATTGTTGGCATTAGTAATAATATCCAAGTAACAAGTCTGGTAGTGTGTCGTGAACATGTCATGTAATGTATATTAACCAAAATAGATACCAAATGTAACAACCTAGTTCATTTATACCAATTCCAGTTCTCGTATTTCCTTAATTTTGGTATTTTCCTGATTTATCGTGTTTTGGGTGCGAATAGTATTTTACATTTTACATTGCATTCGACCCGACCCGCTTGCTTGAACTTATTTAATTCATACTTATGAATTATCCTGACTTGTTACGTAGACTGGTGCATTTTCATGTTTAGTGCATACTGGCATTTTATCTGGCATTTGCATTTTTACAATATAACATTTTAAGTCACATAAAATATTTTAAAAATATATTGCATGGCCTGCATTATAACCCTAACCCCGTGGTAGCATCCGCGCATTTTGTTCTCGTCCCGTCCAGTGAAACGGACGTGTTTGGATGGCTACGCGCACGTACGTGCATCCGTTCTTGGGGGTATGCATTTTCGTTACCTGAGCATTCATTTTGAATTTTGAAAGTCGCATATATTTTTTCGTATTTTAAATCTGAATTTTTAGACCCGATCCGGGCGCGTTTTGAAATATTTTTGTATCCCGCCAAAATTCAATTTATTTAATTTTAAATTTTAGTTTAAATATTTTCATACGATTTCTTTAACAAACTAAAACCTTTTATCTAAAATTTTAAATCTAAAAATCTTTTAAAATTTTAAATCTAATTTCCTAACAAACTAACAATCCCTTTCTCTCTCTCTCCTCTGCATATATATATTTATATATATTTTATTTATTTAAATTTTTCTTTCCTTATTTAATTCACAGACTCTTCTTCTTACTTCTTCTTCTTTTTTCTTTCTTTTTCTTGATCTTGTTTTTTTGATTCCGGTGATCACCGCTGGAGCCGTGCTCGTCGCTGACGATCCGAGTGATCCAGTGAACGTACCTGACTTGCGTGATCACCCTCGTGCGTTGTTTAAAACCGTTCCGTGTACCGTGCGCGCGTCGCCATATTTCGCCGACGGAGGACGTTCCGTACACATCCGTTCTTGTTCCATCTAGGCAAGTTAATCTTTCTACATGCTATATAACTCATTATATACCTATTTAAATAAATATCACACCTGTATTTTAAATCAAGCATCGCATGTTTCATATTACAGCCTTTCGACGTCTCGTTTACATTTGTATAGTGCATTTCAGATCTAGGGCATGCAAACCAATCTTAATTATATGCTACATTGCTTTAGACTCATCTATTTTAACAATGGAATACCTGTATTTAAAATCATGCACCCCATATTTAGTTTTATAACTTTTCGATGTTCCGTTTGCATCCATTCATATCATTTCAGATCTAGGTCATGAAAACTTATCTTGTTACATACTATACTATCTTAAACTGCATCAAATTGAATAGTTACATTTCATATTGCTTAGTTATATGTTTCACACTTATTAGTTTATCATTTTACGATTATGTGATACCTGTTTGCATCCATATCATTTAAAATATATATCATCGTAATATTTCTTATTATTATCTTTAATTAGTTTATAATCTGCATTTTATAATGTTATACATTTGAAAATATTATAGTTTACACATGAAACGTCGTCGCAAAGCGGATACGACAAATCTGAAATTTACTGTACACCTTACCTTATAAAATTCATTATAAATCATAGAAAAATCATTAGTATACGTTCTTTAGTTCGTTACGAAGCTAACTCAGAATACTATAACTCTATGAAATATTTACTTGCAAAATAAATTGTTTAAATAACGTAATATGCAAATGAAAATGTCTCTAAACTGCTGTCCAGGGAAATTCCAGCAGCAAACTTTCAAATTCGAATGTTCATAGCGTTTTGTAGGGACAACCTGAGATAATTATACTTATAAAAATGAAAAGCTTATTGAATTATCTTTGTTTTGGTATAAGACACGTCCCTTTTGGAGAACGTTTGTTATTTTTTAAGCTATTTTACAAATCAGGATGACGCTGAATTTCTGAACGGAACTTTCTTGTGCATGGTTACTCAATACCACTTTTATAGTTATTAATCGGTTTGAATATGTTATCCATGTTAATATTATTATATAAATATCTATTTAATAAATAATAGTGCTTGTGTTTTAATATTCAGCAAATTTTATCGATTTACAGTTTTATAGTATCTGTCTGTATCCGTACGGTTTATTACATATCTAGTTGCACGCCGAGACCATATTATTTCATGTTACTGTTGTATTAGTGCACCATGCTTGATAATTGTGCATCCTACATAGTCATGATGTAACCCCTGACAAAATATTTGTGCATCCATACTTTACCGTGCATTCGTACTTGCTACAGTTTTAGTATGAGCATCCGCTTGACACATGTGCACTACCTGACATGACCTGATGTGTCAAAACTTGACCTGTTACCTGATCTTGTTACTAATACCAACAATCTTGACATGTTGTCCCTACGGACATTTCCTGTTGTCTATTCAGACAAACCTGTACTTGCTTGATCCTGTGTTGGCATTAGCTCCAGATTTATCAATACCTGACTTGAACACATAACCTGGGGGTATGGGGAAATCAATGATGAAACCTGACTTGTAACTCGACAGTTCGATGCCTTTACTGATCAGTCTTACGGGCTAAGCCAGCCCCGGGATGATGCTGCTGACATCATTCATCGTTACATACTATCTTTTACTGCCTAGCGGCACGTCTCGGATTCAGCCCGAGAATCTTGGCCGTAGTCCCGGGCATGCACGGGATACTATTGAGTTACATCGATGATTCATCAAATTGATTTCAAGGACTTGAGAGTAGTTAACCCAGTATACCAATCTAGATTACTCACTGCACATCACATATGTCTTACCCTTCACTGTCACTATTTATATGACTGTTATACCTGTTTTACCGTTCATACTCGTACCTGCATGCCTTGCTACTCCCTGATTATATTATTGTTGATATTATGACGCACTGGCGTCTGGGTTTTGCATGGCCCAGATCCTCTACCTTTGTCGCAGGCTGATCAAGAGTATTTCCGCCGTCAGGCCGAGCAGTGAGGATCCTGTTAGTATCCAGTTAGTTATTTCCTTACTTTCCAGATGTTATTGTTACTTGGATTTATTGCTTCCGCATATTATTTCTTGACTCGTTTATTCTGGCTCATGGACATGTACTAGATAGTTTATTTACTTTCCTGTTCTTGATATCTCTACAGCCGTAATGTGACTGTGGAGGGATTTTTCCTATCCACAGGTAGCATGGTTGGCTCTGTCACGTGCCTATCTTAGCGCACTCTGGGAAGCGGGGCGTGACACCAAATGTAAAACTGTAACCAGTATCGAACCACGGTAAACACTATTAATGCTAGGATGTATATGTATCTATCTGTAATAACCATTATATGCCCATTACCATGTATATTGCAATCTAGATAACATATTGAACTGTTATAGTATTATAATAATATCGTGATGTTCCGGTTGTTGTTGGGGTTCTCTGGACTTGGCGAGGTGACGGCGACGATGGTCGACGGCGAGGTGCTACGTCGGCGAGATGGCCGTGGGTTTCAAGGGTCAGGGTTGCTCCAGGGTGGTGCTCGGAAAAGAGAGGGTGGGGAGGAGGAAGTCTCGGAGGTTGTGGTGACGACGATGAGGTCGATGATGGCGAGGGGAAACGAGGGCGAACGGCGAGGAGATGAGAGGGGGTGGGTTAGGGTTTCTGGTGGGGAAAGAATGAGAAACAAGGAAGAATGAGAGAGAGTTGTGTAGTTTTTAAAAATATATATATATATATGGGGGGGATGTGTGTGTGTGAGACAGAGAGACAGACGGGAGAGAGAGACGTGAGAAGAGAGGGAGAGGGATTAGTTATATATATTATATGTATATCTTTGTTTAACAGTGATATATTATAATAGGTTATATATATATATATATAGATATATAGATATATATATTGGGATTTTACAGCTAATACCAGATTACTTCGAATATTACCCCGGTCTCTTCTAAAAAACTAGTTTGTAAATATGGAGAATATACATAAAAGTTTAAACCATAATGCGATATCCTGTCAATAAAATTGTATACCCCAAATACGGATCTACGTAAGTATACGTAACGATCAAAACGAGTCTATTTTAACAAGTAGGACATGAAAATGATATATGGATGCGACCACATGATATGGTGTACGATGACATGGAATGCTAGATATTAAAAATATGTTATTTTGTTTTGTTTTGTATTATTAAAAGATATGCGGATACTAAAATATATTATACATGTATAATATCTAGATTTGCACGGATATACTGTACTAGCAAATATTTGATATAATTTTGAACCATGGTGAATTTCAAACATGCGGGTCGGGTCGGATACTAACCACAGTTGCTAAATGCACTATCCGCAACCCAAAAGCAATAATAATCAAGAATTTATCGCAAAATTTAGAAATACCCCAAATAAAATATAGTATAACAGTGCTAGGGTGTTACAATTATGATGTCATTCGAATTCCAATATAAAAAAAATATACTCAATAGTTTTGTTGCAATTTTTGATGTTAAATACTATCCACTATCTCCAAATAGTTATGAAATAATTATTTGTGAGTTGATGCAATGCCATCAGTTGTCCCTGGAAATTGACTGCTCCTCCACCTTTTCATCTTAAGATCAATCCAACAAATTCGTGAATTAAGCAAGTCGCATACAAAATTATGCAACAGGTGGATACATTTTTCTTATAAAAATTGTCAATATTTTTAGAATGATGTTAGGGATTGTTTAATTGCTGATGATATTGTTTTAGTAGAAGTGTTTAAAGTATTGTTAATTTTCTAGTAAATAAATAGATGCTTTATGCAAAAAAAAATAAGAAAAAAACTTAAACTTTTGGCAATTTTCAGATGAATAAATAACATAGTTATAAACAAATACTCTAAATTAGGAACTGATACCTTGTATTTTCTGCATTTTCAAAATTCGAAGCAATCTGTTACCTTTATACACTACTTCGTTATTTCACCAACAATCTGTATTAAATTGATTACATAGAAAGTTCAAGATAGTTACTTGTAGTTTACAAAGTCACTAGCAAGGGACACGAAACAATGCGCAGGTGTGAAGTCCAAAGTCAAAAAAATAGGGTTGATTTAGCAGTTTATACGACATGATCTGTAAATTGCAATAACTCATATTTGTAAAGTTCATATGTTAAAATATATCGATGATTATCTAGAAAAAAATTCAACATTTTTCTCTAGGTTTTCAATATTTTCCTTGTTTTAGCTAGTTAAAATGAGAAATTTTCAAATATCTAAATATGTTTTTTATGTTTTTAAAAAATATTTTGCATGTAAAATCCCTTGAAAATCGCAATATTTTAAAATTCCAAAATTTCTATTTGCTTTGGTGTTCCAATTCTTTACTTATTATAATACACGAAAATCGCGATATTTTAAACAAACCTTGAAATTTTTAATATCTTACATGCTATTAGCTCACGATAAATTGAGAATTTTTCTAAAATCTAAACTTTTTCTGGTTTATTTGGTTTTTCCAATATTTTGCTATAGCAATTGAAAATCGCGAAATTTTCAAAAACCAAAGATATTTTATGTTTTCTCCGGCGTTTTAATATTTTGCTTACTATAGCATATGAAAATCTCAGAAAAAATTATTTTCTACATTTTCAGTATTTTGTATGCTATGCACAAGAAAATCGTAAAATTTCCAAACATTTCAAAAAAAATTATTTAGTTTTTATTTTCTTGTTATATCACGAAATACAAAAATAATAAATTTTTCTGTTCCGCGTCAAACCAACTGAAACAGGAAGTAAGCCAGTTGCAGGATGTCTCCATAAGCTTTTTGAAGGCACGAACTCTTCTGTTTCATGACTGGTTTTCATAGCATTATTCATCTACCTTCGTCCATTCTGTCTCCTAAATTAACAGGTAGTGAAGACTTACTGACTTGTGAAAGTCTATTAGTTCATACTTGTTGACTTTAACGGTCTAGAGGAAAATTAGAAATTTTCTGTTTTTTCGGTTTTTCAATATTTTGCTCGTAATATAACACAAGAAAATCATGAAAATCTCAAAAAACCTAAAATTTTATGTTTTTTTTTTAAATTGTCAGTAGTTTGCATGCATAGTACATAAAAATCCTGAAATTTTCAAAAATATAAAAAAAAAATTCCTATCTTAAAATATTCCTATCTTAAATATTTTGCTTGCTACGCTGCGAAATTTTTAGAACTCTAAAACGCATTATGCATTTTAACATTTTACATGGCGTATATATCACACGAAAATCGCGAAATTTTCAAAATTCTGAACTTTTCTGTTTTATTCGGGTTTTCAATATTTTGTTTACCGATAGAACATGAAAATAGGGAACTTTTCAAAAATTCCAAAATTTTCAGGTTTTTTCTAATCTTTAATATTTTTGCATACAATTATGAGAATCATGAAATTTTTTTAAAATTCTCAATTTTTTACGGTTTGTTTGGTTTTCAAAATGAGCTTTGATAAAGCAAACCAAAATCGAATTTTTATTTTGAAAATCTTAACAGTTTTTGTCGTTTTTCAATATTTTTCATGATCATGAAATCGTCAACAATTTTTTTTCACTTCGGGTTTTCCATGCTTCGCATGATACAATCACAAAGCATGATAAAATCAAGATGTTACAGGATTTTCTTATGGGGTAATACGCAAAAATGGGAAAATGGAGGGACTTTTTGTAAAATGCCGAAAATTCCTCCCCTATAAGAATTAGAAAGTGAGAGGGGAAGAGGATAGACTTGAAAAATGAATCGTTATCTTATCTTCTTAGTTTTTTTTTGAACGAAAAATGTAGGGTCGGTCGTCCTGTCCAATAAAACAAATTAAAATAAAATAAGATATTTACAAGATTGTATCTTGAGATAAATAAAACATTTCAACTAATATCTTATGATTTTATTTGTGAAAGAGGAATTGTTGTTATCTTCACAAAAATACAATCACGAGATATAAGTACATTACACAATAAATATTCTCGATGCATCGTATAAAATTTACAGACACAAAAAAAAAAGCTGCTAGTACTTATTTTAAATATCGGCGGTTATCAGATTGAATGCTTTGTAAATTCTGACTTAAGATCCTTACGTTGCTTCCCTTCTTATCTTCTTAGTTTAGTTTGCTTGTCTCAATTCCTAGCGTTAAGGGGTGGGAAATCCCATCAAAATTCTTTTATCTAGATTCAATTTGATGTCTTTAAATATTCCTTGATTGCATTTTGTATTGGATTGGAGTAGATAATGTTACAATTTGGCAATATTCCTCAGGATAGAGATGCATCTCCTGCTCCATCTTCATCACACACAGGAAAATCACAATTTTCTTTTGACTTTTGGGTTTTTTTATTATTTGCTTATAGCACAGGAAAATTAGGATATTTCCAAAAATCCCAATATTTTCTTTTCTCAAAATTTTAATATTTTGTATGTTTTAACTCCCAATAATCATGAAATTTTTAATAACATCTTACTTTTTTCTTTTCGGTTTTCTAATATGTTGCTTCATATAACAACGAAACCCTCGATGTAGCGCGACTCCGTTCCCTCATTCTTCATCTTGTAAGTCTCCCATCTTTTTCTTCTCTCCCTGAGGCGATGCTCCTGCCGTGCTCCTGCTGTGCACTCTGCCTGCGACTTAAAACCAATGTATTACTGTGGCTAAACTTTTAGGTTAGCCACAAAAATTACATGATCGTAACCCTTACATTATTAGTTAGCATATGAATTGTTGATTCGTAGTAGTGTGCCATATGTAATCATGTATAATTACTCGTTGTTGTTAGTCATAACATATTCCATGAATGTTTTACCTTGTGATCACTGCAAGAAAATTGTATTTATTCCGTCGGCATAAGCCCGACGGATTAAATTGGTATCCGACGGAATAACGTTATTCCGGTGGACAATACCCGACACATAAATTTGCGACATAATAAGATTTATTTTGTCGTCAGAGTTTATTTCGTCGGCTTGATGCTGACGGAAAAGGTTAAAAAAAACCTGGGAAGCTAACTCATTTTCCCCCTGGTTTGACAGTTTATTCCATCGGCTCTTTATTTATTTCGTCGGGTATGACCCGATGAAATAACTTGGTAATAGAGGGGAAAAAAATGTCTAGCCGGCAATTGTTTTGTCGAAAATATTCGATACAAAAAATATATTCCATGTTGTACAATGCAGTTCCAAATCCAATTCTAATTCCAAATCCATTTCTATTTCACCAATTCCATTTCAATCCATAACAAAATATATAATCAAATACACGAAACATTAAAATTCATTCAATTACAATTCAAATATATACAAACCGTTAGTTCAATTACAACTTCTAAACAAAAGAAAACCAATTCTGAGATTACAAAAAATAAAGAGAAGACGCGGAAACGAGGATGTTCCCGTCTAAAAATTTTATGCAAAAGAGCCCAAAGTATCAAATGACAGCAATACATTTAAGAAAATGCAAATCAGTATTTTCTGGGTTGTATTTTTCCTAATTTCAAAATGAGAATTAGGTAAATTCAGATGGTATTGAAAGCGTCTCGAAAAAACCTTCGATTTGATATATTACGGCCTCATAACTCTTCCGAAATCAAAAGTTATGAGCAAATGTGCTAAGCACGTATGGTCTAACTAATGCTCTATCATATGGGGAATACATTTTTAGTCCCACAGCGGGAAAAAGAGATATCCTTTCTCTACCTCTTCTTTACAAATAAGAGGGGAGGCTCCTAAAAAAAGAGAGAATCCATTCTCACAGAAATTATTACTTTTTTCCGAAAGCCATTACATTCCTTAGGCATACGTGCCCCTAGTGTGTATATGCGCAAGCTCCGGTGCCATACGCGCACATGCAACGCCTGTGCCATGCGCACACATAGCGCATGTGCGCAGGTGCCGTGTACACCATGTGCAATGCATGTGCGCCGATTCCATGCGCAACACGTGCGACAAGTATCAAGCGCAACACGTACGACGCACGTGCGTCAAGCATAAAGAAGCCTTTTCGGTCTCTCAAAAGATACTGCTTGATGAAAAGGACTGGTTTAAGAGTATATTTCTCCACACCTTCGATGTACGACGCTGTAATTTCTCAACATTTTCGGAGAGGTAGGTCCCAACGACCAACAATCCTTCCTTCATCTTCCTTTGAAGCCTAGTCTTCAACAAATAGAAGTTTACGCTTCACTTGAAAGCTTTGGCTTTCATCAATGGGCGCATCCTATGCAATTCACAAGGGCACAAACGCCAATGATGCTCTCCAAATGCATACGTGCAATGCACGTGCATCCAAAAAGAACAAAAGACATGAGTCTGAAGCTTTTGTTGCATTGAAAGCCTTTAATTTCTCAAAAGTCAACAACTTTCCCATACAGGTGCGCATCTCATATATATGCGCACCCCATACAGACGCACGTAATACACACGTGCACGCAAGCTGAAAGCATTCTCTATAAGAATGTGCGCAATATGTGCTATACACGTGTGCGCAAGTGAAAAATATCATTTTTTGAACATGCGCACATATGGAAATTTGACCCGATGATAAGTGCGCAACCACGTGATATGCAAGTGCGCAATCTCCATGACCGATAGCAAGTGCGTAACCACGTGATATGCACGTGCGTATCCCCATGATTGATAACAAGTGCACAACCACGTGATATACACGTGCACAACCCCCCAACCATAAGAGATGTGTATCACGTGATATGCACGTGCACAGTCCCCGATCACAAGCACGTGTGCACACTCATTAAGGATGATACATGTACATGCACATATATGCACATGCGCACATGAACGGCAAGCCTTTGCTTGAATACTTAGTCAAAATAAACTAAGTTAGAATCTTATACTTCTTATATATGATCCATTGATCAACATATCAATGATGTCGAAATTGATTTTAGTCGGATATATGACTAATGATCTTTCATCCATTATACCCATATTGATCTTAGTCGGATATATGACTAATGGTCGTCCATCCAAGTCGATCTTAGTCGGATCTATGACTAATGATTTTTCATCCTAAATTGATCTTAGTCTCATATAAGATTAATGATCCTGAGTTCCGACATGATCTACAGGATTTGGTTCAAGAGTACATCCTTTCCACACCTCTGATATACGTCGTTGTAATTCCTCAACGTTTTCAAAGAAGCGGCGGGTCCCAACAACCAACAACTCCCCGTCCCAACTTGATGAAAAATATGAAATTTCATCAAGACAGGGAATGTCCTAATCCTCATATTGATACACCATATATTTATGCACTTCCATATTGATGTGCATACCTCATATTAATACGCATCCCATATAAATGTGAATCTCATATTGAGCTCTGGTTTTATACATATATGTATATGTATATCTAAATGCCTTCAAACTGGATCGCACCCCAATATTAGGCGCATCCATGTTACCATCGTTCATTTCACCACGTAATATATACATGTACGCGCAAGATGAAATATGGACCGCAACGTCCCGAAACTAATATATGTTTGGTTCTACGGCTGATCTCCATATTGATTCCCGTATACAATCCATAGGCATAAACAAGCCATACTCCATCCATGTTTCTTATGGACCACGATATTCTTAAACTAATATATTTTGCCCTGCGGACTGTCTCTGTATTGACTACCGTATACTATCCATGAGCTATGCATATATGATCTAATGATCAGTTGAGCCCATATGCTCACTGTTTCTAAGTTGATCTTAGTCTCATATACGACTAACAATCATTAGATCAAATCCATATATCTCATGAACTGATAGACCTCATTTTTATGAGATTTGCATCCTAAGTTCAAAACCCCAAATCCAATATATACGGAATTGGACTAATCCCGTCTTACAGGAGATGGCATAAATTAGTCTCCGTATACAATTCAAGGGCAACCCCAAAATAAACAATATATAACACTACACGAAGTGATCTACTTGGAGAAGGTGAAAGTTGTTATCGCAATACGATAGCGTAATTGACTGCAGGGGCTTGTGCCTGCAGGGAAGAGCGTTCCCACAATAAAAAAAACCCCTCCCATATGAGGGGGAATCTGATAAGTCATGCTACAACGGCCACATCTATCCAAATCTCTGATATATGGTGCCATAAATCAACTTGGCATATTCAGAGAGGGGGATAGATATGTTCCAAATAGCATCTTCCCCCGTATTCAGGCTAAATGTCCTCTCGACGCCTCAGACTCATCTCCGGCGGCAAACAGATTTTGAACGTCCGTTGGGAATTTTTTCTCTTTCCACTCCACACTTCGCGTGTCGCGTTTCGCGAACAAAATCGTGGTTCGCTATGTTTATGATTGCTTTTAGAGTTTGGGATACTAAAATTTTGTGTTTTACCTCCGTGCAGATTCAATAGCTTTCACCTACAACAACTGCAATGACAACTCTCATGCTAACTCCACCCCATCTGGAAGAGTCATCTACGGGCTAAATGTGGCCTCAATATTCTCCATGCTAGCAGAGCAGGTCATCCAAGAGACCGCCGAGATGTTCTTTAGGACCATACTCCCATCCCCAAACTTTGGTGCCCCAACACCTAAAGAAGAAGCTCCACGGAAGTCGGCCTTTGCTCGGCTAACCGCCGCGGAGGGCCCTGCTGACAAGCCATCCAGCTCTAAAGTTTCACTCTTCAACATGCTGAAGAAAAGCTCAATGGGCCCCACGAAGAGGCCCATGATCCCTGAGAAGGCTGTCCCTAAGCAGCTGGTCATCCTCGCTCCTGCTCCGCGTAAAGCAAATAAGAGTGCTTCACCCCTAATGAAGTCTTTCTTCAACAGACTGGCCACCCCTGCTCCATCTCAACCGACGACGTCATTCTTTCATAAGCTGACACTGGGAGAAATCCCCGAGCGATGCAAGGGGAATAATGAGGAAGCCTCTGATGCTGAGGAGGTTCCCGCTGCAAGGCATACTCGGCATTGCTATTGGCATCGAGTAAGACAAGCCGGGGGCAGTTCCCCTTCTAAATTTACTCCCAGCTCCCATGGTGGTTGTTGATACTGCTGTTCCAATCGGGAACACCTTTGAAACGCTTAGAAGGGTTTGCCAAAATTTGCCCACTGCTATATTGAAGAGATCACCGCCTTTTGCAGAGGCACCAACACAGCCAAAGCCGGAGCACTCCTATAAGCAACTCTCTTCAAAAATTCATAGAGTCTGGAAGAAAGTACAAGATTTTGTCATCGATGAAAGCTACTCCCATCGGCGGAAAAAGCTCAAGGGTTGATAAGAGAATGACAATTCCTCTGCAATACAGTTGGGGATTTCTCAAAAGGCGGTCCTATCATAGTGGTTCCTCCTACTGCGGCTTCCCACAAAAGAGTGAGGCCGGAAAAGGTTCGAGCGCCTGAGGAAAAACCCAAAGGCCAGAGTTCCAAGCGCCCCAAGTTTAGGGGCATAATCATCCACATAGTTTATATGGCTGGTAGTAAGAAAGAAAGTCACACTTCCGTCTGTCATAGACCACATACTCTGTAACAACTCCAATTCTTGTATACATAAAATTGATTAAAAGTTACTGTATACTTGGGGTATTTACATTTCCTGTGAGTACTATAAATATTTGATTTACTTTTGAACAGCAAGAATGAGCTTGTAGCTCATTGGTAAGAGCTTGCACAATTGAACCAAAGTACCAGAGTTCAAATCCCATCCGCCACACATTATTTTTATTTAAAATTCTTTTAATCTTTTAGAAACCCAAGAGTCTACACGTGTACTACAAGTAATAGAGTAAGTTACAGAATAAACAAACAGGTCCACGAGTCAAGACGAAGCAACGTGGACACGTAGCATGGAGACGCGGCCCGACTCGGCCAACTCGGGCCGGCGACTCGGCCGGCGCCGCCGGTCTGACTCGGTCGAAACCCCGATTTTCTTCATTCCCCTGCACCTTTTGGACTACCCCACTCCCCCTGCACTATTTAAATTCTCTGTAATTAACTAGAGAATTAAAATACCCCATTTTAATCATTTTTTAATGCAAAATTAAATACAATTTTTATCACACACTTTCACTACCCTAACCCAAGATTTTTCCTATAAATACCACCCTCAAATCACCCCTCCTCACTCCTAAATCCCTACCCAAACTCTCAAGAAAATTCCCAAGACTTTTTTTGTGCAAGTGGAGTTAGCAACGGGCGAAGCTCCGACGAGTTTCCGACGATGATCCGAGGAGTTTCCGGCGACGAAACGACGCCATCCGTAGTTCTCTGTCTCTCCCCTCTAGTTCTAAAGCCAGTAAGTCCAATTCTTCCTTCTCATCTTTATCTCTAAAATGTTCTTTTTCTAAAACCCGACGGAAGCGGAGTTAGTCCGACTTCCGATTCGGTTTTCTTTATAAATCTATATTTTTCTTAATCAAGATAACTTCATATTTTCACGTATGGCTTAACAAACATTAACAAAACCATTAAATCAAGATTCTCTACAAAAGAATCATTTTTGTAACTTTTATCGCAATTTTACAGTAAAATACTATATACTTTAGTTTCGACATAAATCCTTACAATTTCTTGCTATATCTTTAAATAGTTCACGAGGTAATCACCTATCTCATCACAACACACATATCTAATATAGCACGATGGAAATTTGGGAACAAAGATTTGAGAAAAATACGATTTTACATATAACTACCTCCGACTTATAAAAACATTTTTCTACAAGATGTGTATTTTAACAAATCTTTGCAATTTCGCCTCTACAACCCATTTCGGGCAACCCGTTTGGGATGGTGCGGATTATCGCACATTCTCGGACTTAGTACAGTGAGATGCAGACCTCCGCATCTATATCCAACAATAATTTCACTTAAATACCCTTAAATAATATTGATTTTTAGTAAATTACCTAGAAAAATTAGCTAGCCCTAACACTAACCCTAAACCCTAACCACCAAACCAAGCTTTAACCCCTAAACCTTAAACCTAACCCCCAACCCAAATCTTCCCTAACCCATCAACAAAAACACCATCAACAACAACAACAACACCATCAGCAGCAACAGCAACAACATCAACAGTACAATTTTACCCAATTTCTAAATAATTAAAAATTAAATAAGAAATTGACAACTATACAATTTTTACCAACCTACAGTCAAAGGGGTCAGGTTGAACAGGGAAGCTTCGACGCCGGGCTTGAACAGGGAACAACCACTTGAACAGGGAACGCCTGATAGAGAGAGGGGGGAGAGAGACTGCAAGTGATTGAGAGAGAGCGAGAGAGTGGCAGATGGAGGATATTACCTGCTGTTGGAGGAGAAGAGATCTTCGGCTCCGGTCGCCAGAGGGAGACGAGAGGAAGAGTGGAGCTCGGGTCGCCGGAGGGAGATGATTAGGTTTTTTCTTTTAGATTTGGAGGAAATGAGCAGAAAGATCGAGCTCGGGATTTTTTTTATCCACTAGGTTTTTCCGTCGACTAGATTCCAACGAAATAAGTTAATAAAATTATTAAAAATACCGGGTCCCCGTTTGACTTACTTAAATGATATTTTGTCGGTTTCTAAGTTTATTCCGTCGGCTACATGCCGACGGAATAAACTGCCTGACGAAAAAGTCTTTTTTTCTTGTAGTGGATCATTGTAAAATACGATAATTATGATATATGTTAGAAACTAGATAACCGGGTCTGTTGGCTGGATTTTCCGAACCATCGGATAAAGGAATCCGTAGGGGCAACTTTTTATTGCCCCTACGGATTAATCCGTAGGTCCCCATTCTTGTCCCTACGGTTTTATACGTTTTAATTTAAAAATATTTAATCGTAATTTGATGTTTGGCACTACGGAGCCACAAACAAAGGACCTACGGGTAAGTCAGTAGGGGCATGTATATGGGTTAATAATAATAAAAAGGCACAGAAAATCCCTCATCGTTCCCAAAAATTCCTTCTCTTATTCTCCCGAGCCTCGATCCCGACCTCGTCGCCGATTGCGTCCTCATCCGCCCGCCACCGCAACCGCGCTTGACTCGTCGACTTTCTCGTCGCAACCGCGCTTGATTCGTCGCCGATTGCGTCGTCGACTACCGGGCTCCTCCGTCGTCTCCTCCACCGCCCTACAGGTTAGTAAATCTCTAATTTTTACTTCTAATTTAATGCTTTTATTTCTCTCTTTTGATGATGTTAGGGGTAGGGTTCAGGAATCAGGGTTCGGGTAAGGGTGAGGGTTAGGTGAGGCATCAGGCCAGTTAGGGTTAAGGTTAGGGTTAGGGTTCGGTTGGGGTTGGGGTTCGGGTTCGGGTTCGGGTTCGGGTTCGGTTGGGGTTGGGGTTGGGGTTAGGGTAAGGGTTCGGTTGGGGTTGGGGTTGTGGTTAGGGTTAATTAGTTGGGCTCAGGGTTATGGTAATTAGGGTTAGGGTTAGGGTTAGGGTCAGGTTTAGGGTTAGAGGCTAGGGTTAATTTGGGTTAATTAGAGGGTAGGGTTAATTTGGGTTAATTAGTGATAATTTGAAAAGGTTAGGGTGTTGATTAGGGTTAATTTGGTTGATTTGGGTAAATTTGGTTAAGTTTGGGTTGATTAGGGTTAATTAGGTTAATTTGGGTAAATTGGATTAAGTTTGGGTTAATTAGTGATAATTTGTGTTAGGGTAACAATTATGGTTAATTGTGATTAATTAGGTTAATTTGGGTTATTTAGGTTTATGGTGCACTAGTTTATTTAGTAGGATACACTAGTTCATTGCAATAGGATACTCGATGACAACGTAAACGTACAACTTTACCGTAAACGCAAGAAAAATTTACCCTAAACTTGAAATTTCGAACCCTTAATAACGAAACGTAAACGTAAAATCTATTCATGTTAAATGTTTAAGTTAAAACCAATATATGATACTCGGTGATAATATGAAACTTTCGTATTCTCATCGATACTCATATATGAAACTCAAAGCGCCACTTAGTCCCCGTCTATCGGTTAACATATGTTCGATATTCGTCGTGACATAGAACTATACGAAGGTTGTTAAATATCGGACGGTATAGCTCGATAATAATAACCGTCATGTAGTCTATGTGATGAGAAGATTCAATCGTATGATAACCGATAGATTTGTCCCGTGTGGACAAGTTAGGAATGTATAAAGCAAACGGCTTCATTCACTTGTGTTTTCATCTGTTTCGAGATATTTCGTCGGTACTTTTCCGCTGGTTCTCCGTGTACAAAGATAGATTAGATGTTCATTTCAACGTTGTTTCACAGTTTTGAAATGATTATCTATTCTATTACAGTGTACTCGGAGAACAGCGGGGAGGTGCTGCCGAAATTTACTCGAAACGGTTGAAACCACAAGCGAATGGGTGTCCGCTTTATACGTTCTTAATGGGATAGAAGCCTTACCCCCGACATCCGAAACACACACATACAACAAAAATACACAACAAACGCATCATTAGAGAGTGATTCAAGATATTAAAGTTAAAACCAATATATGATACTCGATGATAATATGAAACTTTCATATTCTCATACATGAGTATCCTCAAATCTAACTTTGATTATCGATAATTTAATCTTTTCAACGACAAACGCACACACAAAGCATATACACGGATTTTCTCCTTTGTCAGTAACCATCCCGTTCTTAGATTTCTCAATATACTCATCATAACCTACAATTTAAATGTTATACAGTCTAACATGGCCCATGAGTACGTCAGAGTTAAGAACTGGATGTATGTGGATTGGAAACAACGTATGCAACCTAAGTTTGTCGCAGGAGTTGCTGCTTTTATTGAATTTGCACGCGCACATAATAAGATCGTGATAGAGAAGATTCTCTGCCCGTGCGATAGATGTAGGAATAAATACTGGCAGAAGGTAGAATTGGCAGAGCTTCATATCATAAAAAATGGTTTTACTAGACTTTATACAACTTGGCTATATCACGGGGAAGGAGAAGAACGCAGTTATGCGGCAGAAGAAGAAGGAGAAGACGATAATGCGGCAAAAGAAGAAGGAGAAGACGGTAATGCGGCAGAAGAAGAAGACGATAATTTCTTTCTATCAGAAGAAATGGAGGATATGGTAGAGGCAGCCCTAGGTGAATCTAATCGTATCAAAGATGATATTTCTTCCGGTCAAGGACCGTGTGAGGATAAATATGAAAATTTCATGAATGATTCTAGAAAACCAATTTATGAGAATGCAAAGTATTCCACCCTCTCATGGTTCGTCCAACTTTTCCAGATTAAGTGCCTAAATGGATGGAGCAACAAGTCATTCACAATACTTCTTTCGTTCTTGAAAGATTCTATACCCCCGGGAAATAACGTGCCCGACGGCTGGTACGGAGCCCAGAAGATGATGTCTGATTTGGGTCTGAAGTGTGAGAAGATTCAAGCATGTCCTAAAAATTGCGTGTTGTATCGGAAAGAGAATTCAGATTTGAAAGAGTGTCCAACATGCGGAGAGGCCAGGTATAAGCCAAAAAATTCCGATAAGAAGTCCGATATACCTGTTAAGATAGCACGATACTTTTCCATAACACAGAGGCTGCAGAGGCTATTCAGGTGCAAGAAAACAGCCAAGGCAATGATTTGGCATCACCGTGCTCCTCCAAGTGAAGATGGAAAAATGAGCCATCCAAGAGATTCACCGGCATGGAAGGATTTCGATAGGAGGCACGCAATATTCAGTAGCGATCCTCGCAATGTCAGGGGAGGACTGGCTAGTGATGGCTTCTGCCCATTCAACTATATGGTTGGAAGCCACAGCACATGGCCCGTTATAATGATAATTTATAATCTGTCGCCTTGGTTGGCTATGGACCAATCATACTTTATGATGCCTCTTCTTATCGACGGACCAAACTCACCAGGAAACAATATCGACGTCTATCTCCGACCTCTGATCGAGGAGTTAAAATCTTTGTTCATTGATGGTGTAGAGACTTACGATGCAAACACAAATACAAGCTTCATACTGCGTGCGGCTTTAATGTGGATAATTAATGACTTTCCTGCGTATGGAATGCTATCAGGTTGGTCCATACATGGTCATAAAGCATGTCCTCATTGCCATCAACATACAACATCGAAATTCTTGAATTTTAGCAGGAAAGTTTGTTATTGCGGCCATCGACGTTTCCTGCCTCTAGACCACCCCTACAGGTTAGACGTTGTTCACTTTGATGGTCATCAGGAGCTTCTTGGACCTCCAGCCCCATTTTCCGGAGAGGACTTGACTGCTCAGTGGGATGGTTACAATAATGTGACCTTCGGTATGGATCCGACAAAATAGGTCAAACCACCATTCTGGAACAAGTTAAGCATTTTCTTCGAGCTTCCGTATTGGTCAATAAATTTAGTACGTCATTGTCTGGACATCATGCATATAGAGAAGGGAGTATCCGAGCTCATACTCAACTTGCTTCTTTGTAAAGACGGGAAATCAAAAGACAACCTCAATACTCGGATGGATCTACAGGACTGGGAAATAAGAAGTGAATTGCATCCTAAACCGGTAGTGGGTAAACCAGGAAAGTTTGTACTTCCCAATGCCGCTTATCATATGTCACAACCGGAGAAGAAAAGATTCTTGCAGGTGTTGTATGATTTGAAAGTTTCCACAGGTTTCTCAGGATCATTCAGCAAGAAAATAAAAATTGTGAAAGGCAAGATCGATGGGCTGAAAAGTCATGATCACCATATTATCGTGGAACACCTTCTCCCATTAGCCCTCAGGACTTCTCTCCCCGAATCGGTTGGTCTAGTAATCAACGACCTATGTTGTTTTTTCAGAGAGTTATGCGCTAAAACACTGGATGTTGTGACGCTGGATAAACTAGAAAATTCTATTGCATTGATACTTTGCAAGTTTGAGCGTATTTTCCCACCGTCATTCTTCGATATCATAATACACCTGACGGTTCATCTTGCAACTGAGGCTAAGTTAGCCGGACCGGTACAATATCGATGGATGTATCCCGTCGAGAGGTACGTGGAATTTTTCGTTTCGCACAATTTTTAAAGTTGTTGTTGTCCTGTATGCCCGTATTTATTTATTCAACATATTTTCTTTAGGTAGCTCTACACTCTTAAAAAGTATATACGCAACAGAAATCGACCAGGGGGTTCTATCATACAAGATTATTTTCTAGATGAAGCAACCACATTTTGTTCCCGCTATCTGGATGAGAACATTGAGACGAGACTTAACCAGTCTCGAAGAATTCAAGACGGGCCATATGGTAAAACCGATTATAAGAGGGTAGACACTATGTTTATCAACAAGATATACCGGTTTACCTTTCTTAATTGCGCATGTCTTGAAAAAATTAGAGAGTGGGTTTTTTTGGATTAATTGTTATATTTGTGTTTGTATGTGTATGAAATGATATAATATTAATGTCATAATTTATTGTCGAGAACAGAATTTATTTTAACGAGGTACGTGGGGGGCATCCTGATTGGATCGATGAACGATTGGAAAAATATCATCAGGATAATTTTTGCGATTGGGTTGCAGATCATGTAAGTTATTCGAATAACATGTTATTGCTGTCGGTTTTAATCTAAACTTATATCGTTATGTATTTGTCGTAAAATTTGTTTTGTTAGATCCACGATCCGAACTTGTCTGCATCATTAAAGAGTGATTCAAGATGTTTAGCTCAATTTCATAGTATGGAGGTTGCATATTATAAAGGATTCGGTGTCCTTGGATACAAATTCGAAGTTAAGGACAAAGAAACATCTAGAACCACTCAGAATAATGGGATTGTGACGGTAGGATCGGATGGTGTGATTTATTATGGATACTTAAATTGTATACTCGGCATCCACTATCCCGGACGATCAGAACCCTTTTATATATTTCAGTGTACTTGGTACGATACGCGAACCGATACGGATAAATGGAGAAGCAATCTCGGGACTTGGAAAGATGAATATGGATTGACCAGTGTGAACACACTTCGATTTTGCGGTCAGGAAGATCCGTTTATCTTTCTGAACCAAGCGTTCCAAGTATACTACTCACAGTGTTTGAAGCATCCGGGATGGAGTGTCATATGCCATTGGAAACCCAGGGATGTCCACGATGTCCCAGAATTCGAGAACAGCGATAAGGATGAAGAAGAGAGAAGACTTAGAGTGCTCCGACCGTCTGTTTCGAAAAATGGGTTGTCTTCGGCTGATCATGAAGTTACGTGGGTTAGAAATGATATCGATGATGAAATCCAAGTAGATATGTCTAATGCGCCCACGAAACGAAAAAGGTTATCAGTAATGTTATATTATTACTTCACATTTTACGATCTATATATATATAGTCAATGCTTGTAATGATTGTCTAATGCGTCCACGAACCGTTTTATCTAGATTTGATGATGATGACGGGAGCAGCGGGGGGTGGCAGGAGCTCCAGTCGCGGCACCGGCAGAGGCAGAGGCAGAGCCAGAGCGGTTCTGCCGCCTGGAGAGCTGCGTAGGGAGCTTCAGAGGACCGGTCATGCACCCCGATCGGAGACCCCTTCGGATGCCTCCTTCCGTGTGGACTTTGCCACACCTCCAGGTATATTGCACGCATATTCATTTTGAATGTAATATTATAAATATACATGCATGTTCATATCAAAATTACTTACATTGTCAATGTTTGATTGTCTAGCAGTTGGTGATGCGTCCACATTAGGGACAGAGGTCACTCTCGCACCTCCAGGTATGTTTATATATCATATACCTGCGGGTATGTTTATATATCCTATAGTGTATACATGTTGATTTAGAATGTTATATTATTGATATACGCATTCTTTTTGCAATTACTTATATAGCTGATACTTGATTGTCTAATTATAGGTGGTGTGTCCTCGTCTGGTGCAGGGGCCACTCCCGTCACTTCCATACCCTCCGCTCAGTCTGCAGATTTGTATGAATAAATATAAAATATTTATTCATTTTACATATCCTTTAAGAATAAACATGAACTTCATGTAATTTTATCGATTTTTATTTTCTAGTTGGAGATGCGTCCACGTCCGGGTCACCGGCTGTTCCTCACCGGAGGAACTATCGTCCCGCTCGTGCTGCTGCCCGGGCCCAGGCTCGTGCTTTAGTTGCCGGAGGTATATATCACACTTCAATTTTCGTTAAACCTTGATTTCTTAATACCACTTTATCCTAATATTGATTGTCTTGATATTTCTTGTAGACGCAGGGCCTCCCCATCCCGAGAGGGGGACTCGAGGTCCGAATCAGTCGCACAGGCTGAGGCCCGACAGAGCTAGGGGGAGGCAGCATTCTCCCTCTTTTTTACCCCTGATTATTTCTATACTGGCGATTATTCCTAGAGGTTCGGCCGGTATATGGGCGATGAGAGCCGCCTCATGAAGAACTATCCATTTCATGTTGAGTGGGGCGACCAGCACCGGCGCTCATTCGCCCTCTTCTGGGATCAGGCTCGGGTATTAATATATTTTTTCATTTAATTTATCCAATATATTTATTATTAACACTTGCAATCTAATAACAATGTTTTTTTTGTATTTTCAGTTGGATTACGATTTTCAGCCTGTACCCGACCCTGATCACCTTGGGAAGGTGCTCGATCTTCACGCTCTGTACAATGGCCTGATGAAGAACATGCAGACGAAGGTCCGATACAACAGGAATGAGCTGAAGATCGACTTCTATTCCCTGTGGATGGCGACCCCCGAGGCAGAGAGAGCGGCCCTCCTACTTACTCCGGCCTTTGCGAGAGTCGACGTAGATACATGGCCTCTATTGTGCCAATATTTTGACTCTCATCGCAAACAGGTATGTATTTTAAATGTAATTCATTGTTTAGTATATAATTTATTTTTTTGTGTTGCTTAATTAGAAAACTAAATCTGAATGTGTTGTGCAGAAACAGGTCGATCAAAATAAAGAGAATAGGAAGTCGGCGAAGAGGGATCGCCCCACTTATACAGGTGGCTCGAGAAATATTACATGTACCATGGAGTTATCGGTAAATTACAATAGACCGGCCTTTGTGATATAATGTAATATTAAGAGTTATTTTCTAATATATGTAAATTTTTGGCGAATTGCAGAGAGCTCAAACCCTGGCGCAGGGTGGTACACCGAGCGTGCTGTCCACGTATCTTGCCGTCCACGGCACCTCGACAGATACCGCCACGGGCGAGCTTCGATACCCCGACACCGCTACCCAGGAGTATTGCGTAAGTGTTAATATTTATTCAACCCCTATTTGAAATTTTTGTTTTGAAATGTTCAAATTTAAATGATATACTTATATTTTACTGGTTAATGTAGGTGTAGGAGTGGGTGGTTGAGTAGACGGAGGCATGGGGGATCAATTTTACTGGACAGAACGATCCGATACTGCTGACCCCAGTCCTAGACACCGCATACGGAGGGCACTACGGGGTTGGGAGTGAGGCCGGGGACTGGGTCCTAGCAGGGCCCATATGAGGTTGGACTCCACTCCGGCGGTTACTTCCTCTATCTCCCGTGAGCGACGTTTCCAGCAAGAACTGGACACCTTGAAGGCCACCGTTCAGGAGTTGAAGGAGATGTTGGTATATATACTACTTAATAGTAAAATATTATGTCATATTATAGATAGCAATATATCCAATATTAGTACATAGCCCGAGCTTATTTGGTTGTAGACTTAGCTTTGATTAATTATACATACATATCTAATTAAAATAAACTACGGTTTTTCAAACTAGATATCCAAACGAGGCCTAAGTCCCTAAGTATACATAGATTAGGGTTTCACAATAACTTGATAATGATACGAATTCGACTAATACACAGTTCTTACTCGTTTATTACACACAAAATTGAACAGACACGACAGGGTACATCAGCTGAGCCTCCACATGCATTTTCTTCGGCTGCGGCTCCGCAAGCCACTAGCTCGGCTGCGGTTGTGCAGACAACTCCTATAGCTCCACTGCCTGCTCAGACTCCCGCAGCTGCGGCTCCGCAAGCCACTACCTCGGCGGCGGTTGCGCAGACCACTCCTACAGCTCCACAGCTCGCTCAGACTCCCGCACACTTCTCATTGCTCCAGATATTGACTCAGGGTATATCTGAGGAGCAGGCGCGCCAGATTACGGCGTTTATCAGAGGTGGAGCTGGACCGAGCCAGGGTAGCCTTTTGATTCTTATATTTTAAACATGTATTTACTTATATGATACATATTGTATATATTTTGGACGATATTGATATTGGTAGTGTTTGCGTGTTTATATTGATTTAGATTGATATCGTATTCTGCTTGTTGATTTCTTTTGTATATTATGCGTGAGATATGACTATGAATACTGTGGTATATATTCCGCGTGTTGATTAATTTTATATATGATGTACATATCATTTTGCACAGGGCGAGAAAAAAACAGACAGCCCTTTTTTTAAAAAACCTGATAATATGTCCCTACGGATTAATCCGTAGGGCCTAACATTGCCCCTACGGATTAATCCGTAGGGTCCTACTTTGACCCTACAGATTTATCCGTAGGGGCAAAATATCAGGATACCTGATATTTTGCCCCTATGATCTCAGTAAGAGAGGGTTATACTTGTCCCTACGGATTTGACCGTAGGGCTTAAACATGCCCCTACACAGGTATCCGTATGGACAAAATATCAGGATACCTGATATTTTTCCCCTACACATCTGAACCTACGCATGTATCCGTAGGGACAAACATTTGGCCCTATGGACAACTCCGTAGGGACAACTATTTTATTTTATAAACCGATAAATTAAATAACTTTTTTGTCCCTACAGTCTAATCCGTAGAGACATATGGACCTACGCATTAAGCCGTAGGGGCAAGTATTTAACCGTAGAAGTATGTTTAAGGCTAAGACTTGCACCTACGACGTTTGCACCTACGGCGTAATATCTTGCCCCTACGGATAAATCCGTAGGGGCAACCCCTATTTGTAGTAGTGTTGATCCATATCTCATGATTCGAGACCCCGAATAGCTTAATTCTTGAAGTTATCGACATCTACAGAAAGCCTCTACGTTTTTTACATAGGGTGTTTTTCATTATTTCATTGTTTAACCAACGTAATATGTTAATCAAATTAGTATGCGCAATCTATTCGCGGGTGGGAATTACCTGCGCATCGATCATAAATTGTATCATAACTCATGCTCTGTTTATCCGTTTAACACAACCCCTACATGAAACTTGTTCTTCACAAAAATGCGCACATTGTCACAGTTGTACACTTTTCCTAAATCTGATGTTTAAACCATATTTTGTTGTCTTGAAAACCGTTAGTGTTCTAAGGAAATACAGACAGTTACCCGTAAAACATATGTAACTTCTGCTTACGCTTATCCAAATGTTTCAAATTTTTTTTGTAATACAAGTACAAAGAATTTCCTACAACTTTTATGTTGAAAGTTTTTTCTAAATTTGATCTTATAACCATTGTAGAGTATTTTTTGTCACCATGTTGAGATGGATACGCTCACTTGTCAGGCGTGTATAGATTCACACTGTATAAAATAGACATGGGTTTATTGATTGTGGGGATTCTAATCTCCGGCAGCTGCGAACAAAGCGGACGTTAATTACTACTCGTTTTGAGACGAGAGAACCTCCGATTAATGGGCGGTATATGTCATGCGAACACAATGTGTAATATGCATGTGTTGTGTTTTGAAAACAATTTTGAAAGTGCTTTTAGCATATCAGGAGTCTCACAGAGTTTACGGGGTTCCCGTTGATCAGTTTGCGGGCTGGGGGTCAAAAGGCTAGCAGCCTCCTTATGGGATGTAGGGCAGCACCCTTTAGAATTTTTTTGAAGGGGAGAAGTGTTTTGAGTGTGTTTGTAACGTCTGCGTTTTGTCTATACTTTAATAAACTCTTCGTATAATTTTTCTTCATATCTTTCTACTTATTTTGGTATTTCTTTTGATAGAAAAGTTTGGAAAAAGGTAATTTTGAGTTTAAATATAATCAAGATAATTTTTAGGAGAAAGAAAAGAATTTAAATACAATTAATGGAATTTTTAAGATTTGTTTAAAAAGATATGGATATTTGAAAAATGAATTATTTTTTAGGCGAAAATGGTTGGAAATGAGTTCGTATTGATTTAGAATATTCCTAAAAAAATTCCATATTTTTAAGGTAATTAAAAATATTTTAAAATAATTTTTATGAAAGAAAAATCAATTTAAAAACAGTTTTAGAAAAGAAAAGAAATAAATAAAAAGATTTTAAGCTCGAGCCAGGCCCAGGCCCATGAGCCCGACCCGGCCCCTCATGCAGTAGTAGTAGCTGCTGATGTTGACACAAGGGCCCCACATGCCTGCACGCGCAGGCGCGTGGGAACACGTGGGCGGCTCGCGCCCACGTGGAGGGATCGGGGCCGCCCGATCCCTTGATCCAACGGATGATGATGGTGGGCGCAGATTAGGCGGCGGCAGTCGGCTAAAATTCCGACTCGGTGATTGTTTTTGAAACCCTATAAATAGCCCTCACTATTTCTCTCATTTCTCACTACTGGCGTCCAAATAATTCCAGAAAAATTCATGTACGGTCGTATCTCGACGATCTACGTATAAGTACTAGTAACGATTGCTAGAAAAATCCGAGACGAGAGTACGACTCGTTACGAGTCGTTGATTCGTATCGGCAAATCTTCTTCACGAGATAGGATTATGTCTCTCTCCTCTTGATCTCATCGCATCTTCTTCTAAATATTTTTCCACACATTTCTTAGCGTTCTTATCAAACTTTAATATGAAAAACCCTTCATGCTTTTATTTATTTTAGATGTTAAATTAGATATCGAAATGCTGCCCGATTTGGTAACTTTCTAGTATTTGGTTTTGTAACATTTCAGAAAAATAAAATATTATTTTTGGGGAATTTTTATAATTAAATAATAAATATTATGAATATTTTAATAATACGGTGTAATTAAATACCGATAAATTGGGTAATATTTGGACAATTATAGAAATTACTGAAATGAGGGTGTTTTATATGGTTTAAGAAAATTATAAATTATTTATGATTAATTATATTCCATTTTAATGCTAATCGCTATTAAATATCGCTAATCTTGCATTAATCCGGTTCTGTGCACATGACATGCACCATGTCATATTACACTTTGTTACATTTTCCTACATGGTCTTTGTCACGCCCCGCTTCCCAGAGTACGCTAGATTGGGCACGTGACATAGCCAACCATGCTACCTGTGGGTAGGAAGTATCCATCCACAGTCACATTACGGCTGTATAGATATCAAGAAACAAGATAAGACTATCTAAAAACATGTCCATAATCCAGAATACAGGAGTCAATAATAAATAAATGCGGAAGCAAATGATCCAATACAAATAACTGAAAAGTATGTCCCATAATGCGGGCTCACATCAGGAAATAAATGCAGGAAATAAAACTAACTACTACTGAACTCACAGCTCAGCCTGCTGGCTGAAGTACTCCTGCTCAGACTGCAACAGCGGTACGGAATCTGGGCCATGCAAAACCCAGACGTCTGCGCGTCATGTCATCAAGTAATATAATATGAACAGTGTAGCAGGCAATGTAACAAATAGACATGAATAAAACGAGAGTAGCAGTGATGTGAATCAAGCAGTGCAGGGTAGTGTGCAGCGGGTAACTAAACTGTTCTATCAGGTTGTCTATTCTAAAGTCTTTGAAATCAATTGATGAATCGTCGATGTAACTCAATAGTATCCCGTGCATGCCCGGGACCACGGTCAAGATCCTCGGAGCTGAATCCGAGACGTGCCGCTAGGCAGTAACAGGTAGCAGGATGGGCGAGTGATATCAGCATCATCACTCCGGGGCTGGCCTAGCCCGTAAGACTGATCAGAACAGGTATCGAACTGCTGAGTTACAAGTCAGGTTTCACCTTGATTTCCCCATACCCCCAAGTTATGTATGTCAAGTCAGGTATTCAGTAATCAAGAACTAATGCCAATACAGGATCAGGTAAAACCAGGTTTGTCTGGATAGACAACAGGAACGGTCCATGAGGACTACATGTCAGGTTTGTTGGCATTAGACACAAGATCAGATAACGGGTCGGGTCATGGTATATCAGGTCAAGTCAACAGTATACGGTACCATGTCAGGTATGTCAATATATACATATGTGTAGCAATGTCAGGTCAAGATGTAAACAATATCGTTGGTGTGCTCACAATCAGATATATAGTCAAACATGGGTATTAACAATATGAGATAAGCAATGAATTACATAATAAACAGTTTCATTCAAATTTCAAGAGTGCAGTAAGACGATATAGCCATTTAGTCATGTTAACAGGTTTAAGCACCCTTAGCGGTGCAATAATTTATGTAACGGTTCAATACAGTTATTTCCGGTTAAATGCATACGAGTGTCCGAATGTAACAGAACTACAGGGATAATTGCTACCAGCTATTTTAACAGTAAAATGTGATTGAACCGGTAGATATGATTATTAGGTTCAATTTGCAAACTGTAAATTCCATGTTTAACAGTAAAATGATATAATGCAATATTGTAACCGAAAATGGGAAACGATTATACCAAGTTAAATTTTACAGGTTTAGGGTGTCAATACATATATATAAATGTTGTATAGCATGTAGCAAGGGATACTTGCCTCGACGGGTCGCGAACCGGGAAAAACGGAACGTAACGTCGGCGGGGAAACTCGCGACGGACGCACGGTTCACGGATTGAACCCAAACAACGAACAATGGAACCACGCGGATCGGGGTACCTCGCTGGATCGTCGGGACACGTCACCGGCACGGCATGTGAACAGTAAACCTTCAAGATATGCCGTTCAAGAATACAAGAAACCAGAGGAGAAAGGAAGGAGGAAAAGAAGTAGAAAGCTTACAGTGGGTCGTACGAAGGCCGGGGAGGCAGGTCGAGATCGCCGGCGGCGACAGATCCGGCGATCGAATCCTATGCAGTGGGTGTGCGCAGGCTGCGGGTGGCTGCGGCTGGGTGCAGGGGTGCGGGAATGGAGAAAGGAGGGGAGAGGAGATGATCGGGGGTGAGAAGGGTGAAAGTGGTGGTGCGGGTGTCGACGACGATGGCTGCGGCGGCGAGGGCAGTAGTCGCAGCTGAGGGTGCAGGTGGTTGTGAGGGTGGAAGAATGAGGATATGGGTGAGATGAGGAAGAGGAGGCGAGGGTGCTGGTGATAGCGGCGTCGGCGTCGGGACTGCGGCGGCGAGGATAGAGGCGGGGTTTCTCGCGAGGGCTCGTGGGGTTCTCTGTTCTTGTGATGAAGAAAAGTGAGGAGGGAAATATTTAAAAGAAGAGAGAGAGAAAGATTATGGGAGAGAGAGAGAGATAGACGTAGGAATTAGTGGGGCCCGGGGAGATTATGAAACATGTGATTAGCTGGGGAAAATAAATTTGAAAGATTTAAAAAATATAAGAAATCTTATATGGTTAGAAAAATATATATTAGATTGGTTATGGTTAATTATACGATGGGTTTTTAAATATTAAAATTTGGGATTTTGGCGCTAAATAAAACATTTCTAAATCGCGCCGGGTCGGGTCCAAAAATTTGAAATTGAAATAATAGGATTTTAAGCGGGTTCCGAATTTTAAAATGAAGTGTCTTATGATTAAAAAGCATACCCCCAAAACGGACACACGCACGGGCACGTAACCATCCAAACTCGCCCGTTTCACTGAACGGGACGAGAACACGATGCACGGACGCTACCACAAGGCTAGGGGTGTCAAGTAGGCTAAGATGTATATTTTTAATTTTATTTTAGATGCCAAAAATTGTTATATGCAGAAATGACTTTGCCGGGTAAAATTTTGCAGTAAGCAACAACAAGCAAGCTAAATGAAATGAGTACCACCTAATGCTCAAACAGTGACAGAAATTAGTAGTATTGGGCTCGGATGTTACATTATACCCAACTACAAAAAGAATTTCGTTCTCGAAATTCCAAGAATACAAAGATAGATAACTACAAGAAAAGGTGAGGAAACTTCTGCCGGAGTCCATCTTCTCGTTCCCAAGTGGACTCTCCATGCGATCGATTTTCCCAAGAAACAAGCACAAGGGGGATAACCTTGTTCTTAAGAACCTTTTCCCGTCGATCCACGATTTCAATCGGTCGCTCCTCAAAACTCAAGTCTTCCCGTACTGTTAGCTCCGAATGATCCAATACGTGCGTTTTATCTCGAACATACCTTCGTAGTTGAGATACGTGAAACACATCGTGCACATTTGCCAAGGTCTGCGGTAACGCCAAACGGTACGCTACCTCACCAACACGCTCCAAGATCTCAAAGGGTCCAACGAATCGAGGACTAAGCTTTCCTCGACTCCCAAAACGAATCACCCCTCTAGTCGGTGATATCTTCAAGAATACCAAATCACCCACGGCGAACTCTAGAGGTCTTCTTGACGTGTCTGCCCAACTCTTCTGTCGGTCTTGAGCTGCCTTCATGTCACGTCCCGCTTCCCAGTGTACGGCGAAGTGGACGCGACGAGGTCCGCTGCGTATGTACTCAGAAGTACATACGCTAAGCGTAGCTAAGCAATATAAATACACAAGAGACAAGAGTATAAAAGAACAGCAACTTTTATTTATTAACATTCTTTGTACGATACATGGAAAGGAAAATACAACTGAAATAAAGATACCTAAACAGTGGCATAACAGGAAAAGGAAAGTACTGAAAACAAAAGTGTACAATGAAATTATACTGCTGGGTCTTCGGCAAATTGCTCCAAGTCTTCTTGGGTTGGTTCAACTTCTGCCGGGTCCAGGTCATCTGACGACATTCAAAGAAGAGAGAACAGAATGTCGTCAGCGAACAGATCGCTCGGTAAGTCCCAAAGGTAAGAGGGAAGTAGAGAAGACAGAATAAGAAGATACATTTTTAAAGTGTAAACTATTGTTGTAATGTTATGTTAACGCTGTTGTTTGTAGCTTAGTACAGAAGAATGCCAGTGTATACGAGGGGAGTCTCACTTGCCAGAGACTAGGGCACGTGTAGTACAAGGAACCGTTATGCCACGGTACAACAGCAATGGGATTCAGGTTAGGTGTATTAATCTGACCACCTCGTGCCACCTTTAACACCTTCCGTACCAATCTACCCCGTAAACCCCGCGATGTCTTGTTTGTATTGTTATCTTGTAAAATTGTATTGATTGTACGATTGATTAACTGACTGACCGAAACCATGATATCAGAAAACGGTTATAAACGTAGAGTCATGTAAATGGAATACTGAGAATCATGTAAAAGGAATATATATCCATGGTACGGTTCAGTCAGGTTGTGTAAATTGATAATTGTATTCATGGATTCATGTGTTCATATTGACTTGGAATCTTGAAAATTTATATGGTACTTGAATCATATTCAAGTCGGATTATGATCAGACTCAAACCCGAGTCAGACCGTAGAAACTTCACTTCCTCCAGCCAAAACTCGCACTTACTCATCTTCGCATACAATTTCTCCTGTCTCAATGTCTGCAGTGCGAGCTTTAGATGCTCAGCATGCTCCTCAAAACTCCTCGAGTAAACCAGAATATCGTCAATGAACACCATAATAAACTGGTCCAAGAACGGTAAAAAGATTCGGTTCATCAAGTCCATGAATACTGCCGGCGCATTCGTTACTCCGAAGGGCATCACTAAGTACTCGTAATGTCCGTACCGAGTTCGAAACGCCGTCTTGCAAATATCTTCTACTTTCACTCGAACCTGATGATATCCGGATCGCATATCCAGCTTCGAGAATACCCTCGCGCCACTAAGCTTCTCAAAAAGTTCTCCAATGCGAGGGATCGGGTACTTGTTCTTAATAGTCATCCGGTTTAATTCTCGATAGTCGATGCACATTCTTCTTGTGCCATCCTTCTTCTTTACTAGAAGAACTGGAGCTCCCCAAGGCGAGTTACTGCTTCGAATCCAACCCTTCTTAAGCAATTCAGCAACCTGTTTCTTAACTTCTTCCAACTCTACTGGTGCCATTAGATAATACGCTTTAGATACTGGCGCTGCACCAGGAATAAGATCAATTGCGAACTCCACGTCTCGTCTCGGCGGTAAACCTGATATATCTTCAAACACGTCCATAAAATCGCGAACAACAGCCGGCTCTTCACTTCCATCAACTTCCATTGCTGCAAGAATATCATTTGTCGGCCTAGCCCTAAACTCGACTGGCCCGACAGAATTGCTTCCTCCAGTGAAGGTAAACTCGGGATGTCCGGGAATCTGGAAAATTACTTTCTTTACCCTACAGTCAATGTGAGCGTGGAAAGTGCCAAGAAAATCCATTCCCAAGACGACTTCATAGCTGCCCGTATCAATCACCAAGAAATCTGCAAAAAGCTCCCGCCCGCACACAACAACTGTACAATCTTTACATTCCCTACTAGCTATGATTTTCCCATTCCCAGTGCGTATGTCCCAGAAACTAGACAGGGTTGTGCAAGCAATCGAGTGTGTAGTTATAAACTTGGATGACATAAAACAATGGGATGCACCAGAATCAAATAATGCCAATGCGGGAAAACCATAAACGAGTAGAATACCTGAAACGACTTCTCCTGATGCCTTAGCTTCCTCAGCTGTCAAGGTAAAAGCTCGAGCCTGATTAGGTCCTTGAGTCAGCTGTTTCTGCTCCTGGAACGGTCTCTGCGGAGGCTTCTGAATATCATCCCTCGTACGAAGCTTCGACGGACAGGCACCAACTGCGTGATCAGCCGCTCCACAAACTAAACAAAGTCCCAGCCTCCTTCGACAATCCTTCTGCACGTGCCCAGGTAAACGGCAGTAGTCACAAATCACGCTTTTCTTCGATCAACGATCACAGGCTTCTTCATGGGTGCTACTCCACGACGGTCCACTGGAATACCTCTGCGACCATGAGCTCGGTTAGGTACAAATGAGGGCTTCCTGGCCGCAACTGCTGTCTGCTGCAAGAACCCCCTCAACCGAGATAAACTCTGTTGTTCCCGAGCTGCCGTAAGAACCTGTGAGAAAGTGGTCATACCCAGGGAGACAATCTGCCTCTGGATGTCCACATCCAAACTGCGCATGAACCTTCGTGCCCTGTCTGCATCGTTGGCGACTAAAGGTCCAGCGAATCTGCTGAGTCTCGTCCACTCTGCTGCATGCACGTCCACGGGTGCTCCATTCTGCCTTAGCCCAATAAACTTCTCTTCCATTTCCTCCCGTGCAGTCCGCGGGAAGAACTTCTCCAGGAAACTCATAGAAAAATCCGCCCACTTGATCGGTTTGGGCAAGCGGGTCTCCTCCATAAGCCACCATTCTCGGGTGTAGTCCACTAACTGAATGTGTACCACATTAACTCTTTTGTCATCTGGAATCTGTGTCGCAATCAGCAAATTCTCCGTGTCAACTAGCCACTGCTCGGCTGGCAACGGCTCCTCCAAACCAGTAAATGTAGACGGACCCAAACGCTTGAAGTCTGCCACGGTCCCTACTCGGTCAACTGGTTTAGCTCCAACGTTGTTTACAGACTGCTGAACGATCTGCAAACCTTCCTGAAATGAATCTGCTTGCTGCTGGATCAGCTCAGTCTGCCTCTTTTGATTCTCCAGCATTCTCCTTATCACTCCAAGCATGGCGGCTTCGTCCACACGCCTCTGGTACGTCTTGAAATTCTTATCTGCCATATTCCTGAAATCAAAAACACCCAACATTAGCATGATGATAGATTCAATATATAGATCAAGGCTAGAACTCCAAGATACTTAAATAGAGTACCGCATTGTAACTATGCCGCGGTATCATAGCCACAATTACTTAACTCCACCCAAGTCGCCTAAGTCCTAGAGATAACAAGAAATCAGGTTTTTCGAGTCGATATGCAAAGGAAGTTTGCACATCGTAAAAGATATAATCAGGACGAATGTGATTCAAGAATGGTAAACGGCAAAGTGGCAGGACATGTTTCCTAAACACGGGTATTCTGATTCGTATATTGGGTACAATACCCAACTACAAAAGAATCAACCCAACTAACCTATCGCTCTGATACCAAAAGAACCATGTCACGCCTCGCTTCCCAGAGTACGCTAGATTGGGCACATGACATAGCCAACCATGCTACCTGTGGGTAGGAAGTATCCATCCACAGTCACATTACGGCTGTATAGATATCAAGAAACAAGATAAGACTATCTAAAAACATGTCCATAATCTAGAATACAGGAGTCAATAATAAATAAATGCGGAAGCAAATGATCCAATACAAATAACTGAAAAGTATGTCCCATAATGCGGGCTCACATCAGGAAATAAATGCAGGAAATAAAACTAACTACTACTGAACTCACAGCTCAGCCTGCTGGCTGAAGTACTCCTGCTCAGACTGCAACAGCGGTACGGAATCTGGGCCATGCAAAACCCAGACGTCAGCGCATTATGTCATCAAGTAATATAATATGAACAGTGTAGCAGGAAATGTAACAAATAGACATGAATAAAACGAGAGTAGCAGTGATGTGAATCAAGCAGTGCAGGGTAGTGTGCAGCGGGTAACTAAACTGTTCTATCAGGTTGTCTATTCTAAAGTCATTGAAATCAATTGATGAATCGTCGATGTAACTCAATAGTATCCCGTACATGCCCGGGACCACGGTCAAGATCCTTGGGGCTGAATCCGAGACGTGCCGTTAGGCAGTAACAGGTAGCAGGATGGGCGAGTGATGTCAGCATCATCACTCCGGGGCTGGCCTAACCCGTAAGACTGATCAGAACAGGTATCGAACTGCTGAGTTACAAGTCAGGTTTCACCTTGATTTCCCCATACCCCCAAGTTATGTATGTCAAGTCAGGTATTCAGTAATCAAGAACTAATGCCAACACAGGATCAGGTAAAAGCAGGTTTGTCTGGATAGACAACAGGAACGGTCCATGAGGACTACATGTCAGGTTTGTTGGCATTAGACACAAGATCAGATAACGGGTCGGGTCATGGTACATCAGGTCAAGTCAACAGTATACGGTACCATGTCAGGTATGTCAATATATACATATGTGTAGCAATATCAGGTCAAGATGTAAACAATATCGTGGGTGTGCTCACAATCAGATATATAGTCAAACATGGGTATTAACAACATGAGATAAGCAATGAATTACATAATAAACAGTTTCATTCAAATTTCAAGAGTGCAGTAAGACGATATAGCTGTCACGACCCAAATTTGGCCCGTAACCGGCACTTAAACTACGTAACGTCTAAAGGCGTACGCAACTTAAGTAAGCCGAAACCCAGAAATCTAAACCACCAAAAACTGGATCAACGGAGAAAAACATAGTTTTAAACATTCGGAATTTTTCAAGTAAAAATATTTAAGTTTAGTTTTCGTTCTTAAAAATTTCGGCAGCACCTCCTTTGTAAAAACTAACCCCGAAAACGGGTACAACATAGATAATAATAAAAGCATCCCAAACAGGAGCAAATCACGCCCAACGGCGGAGACAACCACCACAACATATATACGACGCCGAAGCGAAGAAATATAAAAGGAAACTGCATAAAGAAGTAAAACTTTTCAACAAAACCGGCTCCCACGAGCACGGCTCCCAAAGTCACCACAAAATAACACTGAATCCTCCCAAGTTGTCTCTAAGTCATATACAACATAGTGGTAGATGGAGAATACTAGATCCAACAAAAATATACAAAGTACAAACAGATAACCGCAACCCACCTAAAAGCAAGGCTTCACAGCCAACCGTAGCGGTATCCGCAAAAGTAGAGATGAAAAGATGCCCTGCCGCGACTACTCAGAGGGTAAGTCCTGCACAACACTGTGGCACAACGGGGGTGAGTTGCCAACTCGTGAATAGTAAATAACATCATACAGTAATCGCAAGTATGCACGAACAGCGATCTATCTATCACAAGTAATCCGATAGCATAAGTATGATAAGTGAATATGCAACAATCATGTAAAGGTACATCATCAGGGTACTACAACTACATGAAACAATGCATATCAACATAATTCTGAGTGTGGGATGATATAATATAAAATATCATGCAAAAATCATCAGCATGGAAAAGCACCAGTGTCCCTCACTGACACATCAAATCCCAAATCCTCAGGCACCGCATCCTCAGATCGGCCCTCACATCCTGTATGTCTCACGAAAACCTGAGTGTCAAACACCGACACTCAAAACATCATGAAACCCGTGTCTAGCATCGACACGTAAATCCTCATAACTCAGGCGCTGTCACCATGACTAGCCCTGACGATATGTCATACCTCACTCCGGTCGGTATCTCCAAGATAACCGCCGAGTCCAAATACAATCACCGGTAGGTAGTGGTCCCACCGTCAGGTTTATCGTCTACACCACGAAATCACCACTCACCCCGGGGTACCATACCGGGTCCACCATGTACCCGCAGATGGTGCATCCCGCTCCTCGAATCGGGTATCACAAGCCAAATCTCAGAACCGAGAAATCACATGGTGGACGCATCAAATATCATATCAAGAGAAACCGGGTTTTCAAACAATACAATGTTTTCTTGAAAATATCCCCCACAGTTCTCAAATCCATAAATCATATGAAATCCATATCTCAATGCGTAAAATCCATATAAAACTAATATATGCAACATAAAACATCAATATGAGCATATAAAGGGAAAACCGCTCTTTAAATTGAATCTAGCTTTAAAAAGATATCATGCGGTTCCCAATTCCTTCGAAAATAAATGCAGTATCATATGAAGTGTACATGTAAGTGTAGCAGGGTTTAAGTATCTACATGTAATCAAGTACGAGGGTGTACATGTCAATAGGTATGCATGATGTATAGGTAATTATAGCAAGATATAAGTGAAGTGGAATAAGGTTCACTACCTTAACTATTCCTGCCCAATGCAATATCACGTATGTATGTGTCCACAGTATTTCATATGCACAATAGAATATGAGTCACTACTCTAATCATTCCTATCCACTATCATATCACATATGTAGGTGTTTGTGCGTGTCATGGCAATTACAGACGGTGTGAGTGTAGCATACAATTTAGTGCTCGTGCAACATGAACCGTCAGTAATGTGTTATATCTAAAGGTATGAGTCAAGTACAACAGATAATGCTATGCAATGACATTCATATGAAAGTAACTAATATGCAAATACATGCAGCTATCATATCATATTCGCCCCGACGCATAACGCCATACGGGCGATTTCCCCGTAGATATTAAATCTACTCACCGATGGTCTCGAGCTAAAAAAATCCGACCACCTGCTTCCCCTTGTCCGCAGCATCGAAGTCCCTGCTTGCGAATCTAAAATTTCATAAATACAACACATAAGCTAAATATCCTATAATGACGGAAAGACAACGAAACGCGACGAAAACGCCCGGAAAATTACACTGCGCGCTTAGCGCATCTATCGCGCACGATACCGGCCAAAAACCTAATTAGGGTCGCTAAACTACAAAACACCAAGTCTGGACCCCGATCGTCCCGATCGCGCAACACAACACAAAAATTACGAGGAATACACTGGATATAACCTCGCAACTACCAAACGAACCCTACGTCGGAAAAACCCCGAAATCTAGTAAGCAACCTATCGCAATATATCGCACTAGATTCAAGATAACACAAATCTAACAATTACAAATACCTTAAAATAGCTTAACTAAGCTATCTAAACCAATCCTATATTTTTAACACTCGCTAATTATGTTTTAGCAAAAATCTAGTAAACAATTTTGCTTAATTAAACAAAATACTTATTAGCAAATTTTAACACTTTCTACTAGATTATTCTTTTCCAAAACACAATTTAACACTTGAATTAAACACTAATCACTTAATCAAAATTTAACCCTAACATGAATTTCTTAAACCAAATATAATGAATTAATCATGATTTAAATGCTAAACTAAGCACTTAACTAGTTAACTAAATTAGCTAGTTAAAGATTAAAGCAATTAATTATGGATTAAGGTAAGAAATTATACCTCCTCAAGAACACCAAAAAGAACTTAGATCCATCACTTTAGCCTCCAAAACTCAAGCTTTGATGAAGATTCATGAAGGATTAGTGAAGGAAAAAAGGTTTAATAATTATATAAGAATTTTTGGATTTATTTTTGGATATCTTTTTGTGTTTTTGAAAGAAAATGAGAGAGAAATGAGTTTGGAATTATTTTGGACAGAAATGGGGGAGTTAGGGTCGGCCAAGGTGAGAGGGGGGGGATTTTGTGTAATATTTTGTGAAGAAAAAGCAAGGAAAAAGAGAATTAAATGCTAATTAATGCATTTTGCCACCATTACACCCTTTTCTTTTAAATTTTAAAAAGAAAACATTAGTCACCAAAAAATATCTAGATATTTAAAAAGAACCTTCTAAAATAATTCTAGTGACAAAATTAATTTATTCACAAAAATAAAATTTTTCCCGATTTACGTGCACAAAACACCGCTTAAAATAATATTTTTTTCGGGAAAAAATCTATCTGAACCAAAACCTCCCAAATACTCCCAAAGTTCGCGCACAAGCTTTATTTTGGCCAAATTAGGTGTCGGTAAGCTTATACGGTCGTTTGATCGAAGTCGGGTTAAAACGGGAAAAACCGACAATTTTGCCCTAAAACGGGAAAATTCGCAAAACGATTTCTAAAACGTTACAATAGCCGTTTAGTCATGTTAACAGGTTTAAGCACCCTTAGCGGTGCAATAATTTATGTAACGGTTCAATACAGTTATTTCCGGTTAAATGCATACGAGTGTCCGAATGTAACAGAACTACAGGGATAATTGCTACCAGCTATTTTAACAGTAAAATGTGATTGAACCGGTAGATATGATTATTAGGTTCAATTTGCAAACTGTAAATTCCATGTTTAACAGTAAAATGATATAATGCAATATTGTAACCGAAAATGGGAAACGATTATACCAAGTTAAATTTTACAGGTTTAGGGTGTCAATACATATATATAAATGTTGTATAGCATGTAGCAAGGGGTACTTGCCTCGACGGGTCGCGAACCGGGAAAAACGGAACGTAATGTCGGCGGGAAAACTCACGACGGACGCACGGTTCACGGATTGAACCTAAACAACGAACAATGGAACCACGCGGATCGGGGTACCTCGCTGGATCGTCGGGACACGTCACCGGCACGGCCGGATTCCGGCGAGCATGTGAACAGTAAACCGTCAAGATATGCCGTTCAAGAATACAAGGAACCAGAGGAGAAAGGAAGGAGGAAAAGAAGTAGAAGGCTTACAGTGGGTCGTACGAAGGCCGGGGAGGCAGGTCGAGATCGCCGGCGGCGACAGATCCGGCGATCGAATCCTATGCAGTGGGTGTGCGCAGGCTGCGGGTGGCTGCGGCTGGGTGCAGGGGTGCAGGAATGGAGAAAGGAGGGGAGAGGAGATGATCGGGGGTGAGAAGGGTGAAGGTGGTGGTGCGGGTGTCGACGACGATGGCTGCGGCGGTGAGGGCAGTGGTCGCAGCTGAGGGTGCAGGTGGTTGCGAGGGTGGAAGAATAAGGATATGGGTGAGATGAGGAAGAGGAGGCGAGGGTGCTGGTGGTAGCGGCGTCGGCGTCGGGGCTGCGGCGGCGAGGATGGAGGCGGCTAGGGCTTGCTGCTGTTGGGTTTCTCGCGAGGGCTCGTGGGGTTCTCTGTTCTCGTGATGAAGAAAAGTGAGGAGGGAAATATTTAAAAGAAGAGAGAGAGAAAGATTATGGGAGAGAGAGAGAGATAGACGTAGGAATTAGTGGGGCCTGGGGAGATTATGAAACATGTGATTTGCTGGGGAAAATAAATTTGAAAGATTTTAAAAATATAAGAAATCGTATATGGTTAGAAAAATATATATTAGATTGGTTAAGGTTAATTATAAGATGGGTTTTTAAATATTAAAATTTGGGATTTTGGCGCCAAATAAAACATTTCCAAATCGCGCCCGAGTCGGGTCCAAAAATTTGAAATTGAAATAATTGGATTTTAAGTGGGTTCCAAATTTTAAAATGAAGTGTCTTATGATTAAAAAGCATACCCCCAAAACGGACAAACGCACGCGCACGTAACCATCCAAACTCACCCGTTTTACTGAACGGGACGAGAACACGATACACGGACGCTACCACAAGGCTAGGGGTGTCAAGTAGGCCAAGATGTATATTTTTAATTTCATTTTAGATGCCAAAAATTGTTATATGCAGAAATGACTTTGCCGGGTAAAATTTTGCAGTAAGCAACAACAAGCAAGCTAAATGAAATGAGTACCACCTAATGCTCAAACAGTGACAGAAATTAGTAATATCGGGCTCGGGTGTTACAGTCTTTTCTTTATTCATGCAAGGATTTGTTTTTAAAGAAAAGATAAGATAAACAAATGAAAAGAAAAGAAAACAAAAAGGAAATGAATAAAGAATGGGAAGCATGGACAAGAGAGAGAGAGAGGTGAGGGGTTCCCTTTGACCTTAGCCATTCCCTCATCTCATCATCTTCATCATTCTTTCCTCTTTCTTCCTCTATGGCTGCCCCCCTTCTCTACCTCCTCACAACTTCATGAAAAACAACTCAAAACATCATCCCCTTTCACTAAAAACCTGCACAAACACATCACAAGCACTTTGGATCAAGAAAAATTAGATTTTGAAGACTTGGGGCAACTCAAGAATTTTCTTGAGTTGCCAAATGAGATAATTCCTTTACCATTAGTGCAGTAATTGTTTTACTTTAGCACCTAGTTAAGTTTAGAAGTGTTTTAGCGATGTTTAGTGAGCTTTGAAAATTCTTAAGATTAGGTTGTGAGGAATTCATGAATTTAGATAGTGTAATTGGGCTTTGGTGATGACCTTAAACCCCCTTAGTGTCTAAAACCCAGATCATACCTGAATTGAACCCTAAAACTTAAAATTTGAAACTTTCCGTATTGGTTTTGTGAAAATGTAGTGCCTACATGGAATCTGGCATAACCTGGAATACTTTCAAGAAAAGCAAACAACCCCAGAGACCTAGATTGGACACTAGGAGGACACCCTTCCAATACGAACCCCATCTGAGCCCCTTTGTCCGGCGAGCTCGGATTTTATAAGGTAGTGGCCGGCCACATGGTGATTTCTGGGGTCTAGGTTTCTTCAGTAGGTCAAATACCCTTTATACTACACCCTAGCGCTGTTTGTTCATCTCATTTTTACCTGAACTAAAATCTGGGACCAGTTTTCTAGGTTGCTGCTTTGAATTCCTTGATGTTCATGACTTGAATTTTGGGTATTTTGCTGTATCTCGATCACTTGACGTTTGTACGTCGATATCGGGAGTTGTTTGATTATTCTTGCATGCATAAACTATAGGTTTTAACCTTTATGTTATACTCGTGCCGATTTGGTTTTTGTGTGCGATTTTGGTTTACGATACTATGTGTGATATGTAGGTACCCCACGTGGACTTTGGATGATGAAGAAGAGGATGGCGACATCGAATTCGGCAAGCAAGGATCAAGGTGAGTAGATATATATCTACGGGGGAAGTCGGGTGGATGGCGTATAACACCCCCGCAGTTTCGTAGTATAGAACGCGAATGCGTTATGATATATATATATATATACTTATGTGTTATGAGATGAGTATACTTAGTAAGAAATACTAGGTGACTTTGGGATAGTTTTAGCATACTTGTAGGAAAACGCATTTAGTTGGTTTCTTAGTCACAAACCCTAGAGTAGTGATTTACATACACGCACACATACCCGCATACATTTTATTTCTTGTACGAATATATATATATAGGTATGGGACTATGTATATATATATATACGTATACATATACATGGATGATGAGGATAGTATATGGTACTTGGAGATGAGTCGATGTGATTGGGCATGATGCTATGAGATCGGTGATGTGATTTGGTTCATATTTTGAGATACGACATGATTTTATAGCAGATCTTTAGGCGATGTGTTTTCAGACACATGCATATATATTATTGATGGTATCAGTATGTACTAGACGTAGATCAGTACCCAGCTCATGATATATGATGATAAGGATACCAGTTGAATAATGAGATAAATGTGATATTGACCTGTACCCTGATTTGGGATGTCGTACGATGGATTTACCGTACGAGATATAATTATGATGATAGATCCGCACTCTTGACTCGAGGATGTCATATGATATATATATTGTATCGTATGCGATACTATTGAGACGAGATCACCGACTATTATATATATATATATATATATATATATATATATATATATATATATATATATATATATATATCGACTCAGATTTAGGTGGATTTCCTTACCCTTTCGACTAGTCTTTCAGTTTAGTCATGTAATTACTTAGTAGATGTTAGACTGAGCACGAGTCATACCTATTTCCAAAACTAACGAATCGTGAGTATTTTAAAGACAGGCCAAGGGATACTACGGATATTTCAAAAGATGTACTTTTTCATAAAAACACCGTAGCCGTATTTTCTAAACACCACGATTCGTGCGATTTCATATACGAAAAGCTGTATGACTCGTATATAGGAATGTTTATTTCTTTATTGCTGCATTACTATTCATTTGCATTTATTCTGCTGTTCGCATTGCATTGCATGCTTATATGTATTTTCGTTAGTAATGATGAAACCTGTTGTTAGGACACCAGCTGTTAGTTATATGTATGCCCTAGAGGCCATTACTATACATAGGATGTGTATTGTAGTGGACGCTTGGACATATACAGGGAGGACTTTCTTGCTCGACATGATAGTATGCTATCTGGTTGCTCTTTACCTTAACGTGTACACTGATTGTCTCTCTGTTACATGTTGGTAAAGCCCTTAGGATGTGTACTTGACTACCTGGATTATGATGCGGATCATACTAGTGGGGACATGGTAGTCCATAAGTACATCCTTCAAAGTCCCTAGTCGTGGGTGTATCGAGACGGGGCATTGATATACCAGAGTAGACTAGCGTGTACCTTCTCGACCCATACAGATGGGCGATGGATGATCCCATATCCATTGGTTTTTGACATCAGAGATGATATACGGGTGCTCAGTGGAGACTGGGTACACTGGACGGACTCGCCGAGAACTCCCAGATGGTATTATACCTTACGTCAGATGGCAGTTCTCTGGTGACACTGGTACAGAGTAGTCTGTTGACCCGAGATCGTCATAGAGTCTTGTGTGATTCCCACTGTGCTTTGATTTCCACCTTACCACGTCCAAGAGGGCGTGCAAAACGGTGGTTTTTGGGTACAGTCCCGAATCACATGGAGGCAATGAGCGATAGGAGGGGATTCGTCTCTCCCGGTATAGGGAGTTGATGTTGCGATGTGTTCGATTGGCTATAACCGGAAATCCCTGGCCAGGGTTGCTGAGATTTACTGGTAAGTGTTACCTGTAGTTTCTCGAACTGTTATAAACCTCATATCTACACGACTTATCGAGCTATTGGGGTCTGACGTTTACCACCCCTAGGCGAGATATGCGACATATCAGACGACGAGACCGGACTGTACGGTAAGTGTTACTGATTGGATTCATAGGAGTGTGAGCGGGCTTGCTCGTCGATCTTCTGATCGCTCAATACCCGGGTGGCCATTACGTTTAGCAGACCGCTTGCGGCTTGTGGGTGTTTGATATGATCATCACCTGCTGCCGGCGTATTGACGAGTCTTTAGAGTCCTACACAGAGGTTTCCTGGCTCAAGCGAAATGAAATAGGAGCGCATATGAGATATGTGCGGGACCGAGAATAATACTAGTATGTGATACTGTATTCGATTCTCGCGATTTGTGACATTGATCGGTTATATGCGATATGGCCGGGTTATCGGATCAAGTGTTGATTCGATAAGCTGTTACTATTGATATTAGTCGGTTATATGCGATATGACCGGATCGTTAAATCAAGTATTGATTTAATGATTTAATGTATAATTATATATTAGATATATTACTTTACATTAACTAATATTTGTTCACTTAAAAAGGATTTTCTCACTTGATGTGCACATTGTATATGTGATATACTTTTGTGCACTTGATTGTATCATGTTTGATGATACATGAAAGTGTGTATGTTTGATTATAACATGGTTAGTTAATGGTTAGGGTTTCACTTGCTTATTCATTTATTTATTTATCCATTTTAGAAAGAAATATAATAGTGGCTAACTTTGGATTTTCTTTGAAGCTTCATGAAGCTTTGAAATGGTTGACCATTTTGTTTCTTTCCTTAACCCTAACCATTCACTTAAACCTTGGTTTATTCTCTACACTTAACCATGGTTGATAAAATGATAAGAATGACTTGGTTTCCATTTATTCATTATTCTTATCATATTATCTTCTTTTCTTCTTCTTCTTCTTCTTGAACAATGAAGAAAAGCTTGCTACCATTAATGGCAACTTGAGAAAAAGAGTGAAAAATCCAATTCTAAAGTGAACCCACTTCCTATTTCTTCATCCTCTACCACTTTCCAAGTAGTATAGGGTGTTTTCTTCACAAGTTTCATGGCTTGGTGAAGTTGGAGCTTGATCTTGTGTTGCCTCGACGTAGATCATCTTCGGCATCGAAGTCGACGACCTAGCCCGATCATTTCTTCGATGAAACCACCGCGAGAGTCCGGGATCCGATGGGTACAGCGGAGGGACTTCATCACGGAGCTATGGAGGTGGAGGACCGGATCTACAAAGGTTGTATTTCCGTTCACTTAGTTAAGTTGTTAACTAGTTGCATGTTTCGCCAATTCTCTAGTTAACGATCCGTATTAGGGTTTCTCGGCACCGGAAAAATTTTAAATTGGCATGGTTGATGCCTTGTGAGACCTCATTAGTGTGCCTAGGAACCCTACACCAGCACCATTACCGATGATGCGTATGCTCCACGTAAACTAGCTTGCCGGCTCACACACATCTTCATCGGTAATTGCTATATCACGTACACTTTAGAGAATATTATTTCATTGACATAGCTTGCTAGCTGATAGTTCTTATATGTTATTGCTTTCATATGCTAGTTTAATTAATGCATTCTTTGCTTGATATCAGATGCATTCATATATTCATTGTCATGCAATATTATAGGGCCAGTCCGGATTGCCGGAGCCCAGTATTCAATATTATTTACTCTTGAGATTGGGATTTCGGATTTCCATGAGATTTCTGAATTTGGAGAAACCGCAAAAATTTTATGAACTGATTATCATTTTAAAAAGATACAAAATTGTGGTTTTCTCCTGATATGATTTGAGATATGTCCACTATGAGTTTTCTCGGCTCTTGAGTGATATCATACACCCGATTCGAGGAGGAGGAGGGACCGTCTGTGGGTGCATGGTGGACCCGGTGCGGTACCCCAAGGCGAGAAGGTCGCAGATGATGGCATTGAGTCTGAGACAGGGGAGTACTACTGACCGGTGATTTTATTATGACGCACCGGATATCCGGAGGATACCGACGTGGTCTTTTATTTGAGAATTTGGGCCAGTCCGGATAGCCGGAGCCCTAGATATTGATATTTGATGATACAGGCCAGTCCGGATAGCCAGAGCCTGAGATATTGAGATTTGATGATATAGGCCAGTCCGGATAGACGGAGCCTGAGATATCGAGATTTGAGATTTATATTTTGTGTCGATGATTGACACTGATTTTCTGCATGATTTCATTGATGATACTCGATTTTATACAGAAATCTCACTATATTATGAAAACAGTTTTCACATTTAGATGCATTCTGTTTTCATGCATTCATGCATTATATTTATGATATATTGCTACCTAAGGCACTGACACGAGCACACGGGATTACACTTATGCATAGATGTTACCCTTACCATTATTATATGCTTCGGGCCATATTATTATTTGAGGATACTATGATCGTATGACCTAGCATTGAGTCATACGTACGATTTCTGCTCGGTGATGTTTTCTACTCACGAGTTGGCAACCCACCCCCGTTGTGCCACAGTTTATTACAGGTTTTGTCGTACTGGTTTTCCTTAGCGGCTTTGCTGGCACATTACTTCATTCCGGGTGATTGCTTTGGTAGGTGGGTTCACTCGCATCGTGACCACCATTGTACTTTATTATTCCAGTTGTATCTAGTAACTCCATCAACCTGATTTGTATTATTTATTAGACTTAGAAAACCAGTGTATATTATTTCGATCTTAGAGTCGCGTTTGTATTATTATGGTTTTCTTGATAATTTTGGGTTTCCTTTTGAGTTTTGATCCTCGTCCTTCGGCATTGTATATTATATTGCTTGCGTGGTTGTGACCGCCAATTGGCGAAGAGCTAGCTCCCGTTTGGGGATTCTTTTTATCATTTATGTATATTATTCATGTTGTACCCGTTTGGGGTCAGTATTTACAAAGGAAACTCTGCCGAAATTTTTGGAAAAGACTTGAGATTTTAAAAATGCATACTTCGGCTTATTTGTTAAATCACTTGCTTTAAAACTAAAGTTTTCCTTCACTCTCTTCTTTAAATGGTTTAGATTTCTGGGATTTTGGCTTACTTGAATTAGATGGGGTCGTATAGACTTCATATGATTCAAGTGCCAGTTACGTGCCATTTCGGGTCGTGACAAAGTTGGTATCAGAACGATAGGTTAATCTTGGTTCGAGTCTATTTTGACTATGCGGAGCCTAGGGCGTTTGTATATATTAGGAGCCTAGACTTGACCTTACGGAACGTAGAATTAGTCGAGGGGGTATTAGACCCGAAATTTCGTCGCGTAGGTTGACCTTGGTTGATAAAGTAGATGATTTAAGTAGAGTGACGTACCGTGTGTATGTTCCGCGGCATACTTACGATACACTACTCCGCTTAAGAAGGCTTAGGATGTACATTTCCTTGCACATTATTATATTCATTCATATGATCTATCCTCATCGATATCGGTTTATGGTTTTGCTGCCACGATTACACGGGCAGAGAGAGCTACGGCTAGAGTTGCGTCAGCACGAGCTCGTCACGGACGAGGACTGACCAGGGCGTGATTTCAGGGACACACGATTGCATTGATGTATCGTACTATTGTGTTTTCGCGCCATGAGCGTTTGATGGATCGCTTTTACAAGATTTCTCGGACGTGCAGATCAGCACCAGAGGATTGGGCCACTGCTAGAGGCCAGCCAGAATGTGATGACCGTCAACGCACCGATTGTTCTTGATGATTGAGGCACTGTTCAGCGTGCGAACGAATGATTCAGTTATTGCTGCGACTGACGAGATATCACCCCAGATGTTTGAAGCTAATGCCGCATGAGTTTTACTTAGAGATATGATAGAAGATCGCTAGTCACCCAAGGAGGAATGACTAGGACATGTGATTCGTTGTCTACCCCGATGCGAGGTCGTCAAATTGATTGATTCCAGCTAGAGACGACTTCACGCAAGTACGTTAGGAGTCGAAGGAAAACGATCAAATGTCAGAAACCCATTTTCCAAGTTTAAAGTATTCGGAAAAAAACATGCAAGTAATTCCGTGGACCCTTTAGAAGAATGAAACCCTAACTCGATATAATGACCATGAGACCGCTTTGAAACCTTAGGGTTTACAGCAGTTCCGCGGTGCCATTAGTGAGGCTTGGGTTTGCCCTTCTACGGCTGGTCCATAGGTACTGTGGCATGTATCGAAATACTATTAAACTGTACTCAAGATGTTGAGCTCTTGGGGGATTATGGAACATTGATTACTCGATCGAAAGGTTCGACGCCATTCGGATATCATATGATGGGATACATTGTGTCACGCCCCGCTTTCCAGAGTACGCTAAGATAGGCACGTGACATAGCCAACCATGCTACCTGTGGATAGGAAAAATCCCTCCACAGTCACATTACGGCTATAGAGATATCAAGAACAGGAAAGTAAACTAAACTATCTAGTATATGTCCATGAGCCAGAATAAATGAGTCAAGAAATGATAATATGCGGAAGCAAAAGATCCAATAAATAAAACACCTGGAAAGTAAAATGCATACCAACAGGATCCTCACCGCTCGGTCTAACAGCGGCAATACTCCTGATCAGTCGGCAACAAAGGTAGAGGATCTGGGCCATGCAAAACCCAGACGTCAGCGCGTCATAACATCAAGCAATAATATATAAACAGGGTAGAAAGACATGCAAGTATGATTTTAAAAGGGTAAAGCAGGTGTAACAGTAATATAAATAAGGGCAGTGAAAGGTAGTGTGCAGTGAGTAATCTAAATTGGTCTATTGGGTTAATTATTCTCAAGTCTTTGAAATCAATTTGATGAATTATCGATGTAACTCAATAGTATCCCGTGCGTGCCCGGGATCACGATGAAGATTCTCGGGCTGAAACCGAGACATGCCGCTAGGCACTAAAAAGAAAAGGGTAACGATGAATGATGTCCATGGAATCATCCCAAGGCTGGCCTAGCCTCTAAAAAGGTAGTGGATAACGATGGATGATGTCAGCAGTATCATCCCAAGGCTGGCCTAGCCTCTAAAACTGATTCGTAAAGGTAGCGAACTGTCGAGTTACAAGTCAGGTTTCATCATTGATTTCCCCATACCCCCAAGTTATATGTGTTCAACTCAGGTATTAAATAATCTGGAGTTAATGCCAACACAGGATCAGGCAAGTACAGGTTTGTCTGGATAGACAACAGGAAAAGTCCGTAGGGACAACAGGTCAAGATTGTTGGTATTAGTTACAAGATCAGGTAACAGGTAAAGCCATGGTACATAAGGTCAAGTCAGGTAGTATATAGGTATCATGTCATGTCGAGAGGTGCACGGTACCATGTCGTGTCAAGTAGTAGGTGTAACAAGTCATGTCAGGGATGCACAAAATATCATGTGGGTGCTCATAATCAAACTAACATAAGTATGGGTATACAAAACAAGCATGGGGTACTAGTAGACCAATAAAAATGAAATATTGTAATGTGATATGCAAATAAGTACAGATTCAAACATATGGTTGCACGGTTATGATTAAAGTTAGGGTTATGGGTCCAAAATTAAGTAAATACGTTCTATCAAATATGGAATGTTAAAATCACACTAATATGTAATGAATGACCTAGTGATGCAATTATATAAAAAAAAAAGTTAAAGGGATGCAAACGGGTGTCCGATAGGGTAGAAACTATTAAAAGGTACTGTGGGCTATGCAGATAATTATCATGTGATTTAAATATGAACGTGGGTACACGATATTGTAATCTAACATGCAACAAGGTATAATTCAAGATCCAAATCTAAAATGATATATGGAATATCGAAAAGGAAAATGGAACATGTGGCGCTATATGTAATCTATAGTTTTACTATGCAATTTAATAGGTATAAAAATAATATAGATAGCATGTAGCAAGTTTCACTTGCCTCAGAACAATGGTCGATATGCAGACGGCCTGGTGCGACATGACACGATACGGTGTGTAAAACGGCACGACACGGTACTGGGTCTAGTCGCGATCTGGTGCATGGTCTGGTATCTGGTCGCGACACGGTCATGACATGGAAGTGGTGATGGTATGATTTTAGTATTGTAGTGGTACTGTGGTGATGGTATGGTTCGTCCGGATCGTCGGCGGCGGCATGGCTCCGGCGGTGATTACCAGAAAAAGAAACAAGATCAAGAAAGAAAGGAGAAAGAAGAAGAAGAAGGAGAAAAAGATAAGAGGGTGCTCTGGGGTTGGTGCTCAGGGCCAGAGACGATGCGAGGGGGTTACCGCAGCGATATGTCGTCGACGGCGAGAATGCAGGTGTGGTTTTCCGGCGAGGCAGTGGGTTCGATTGCACAAGGGTTCTTGGTGTCATGGTTCAGGTCAGGGGTGCAGAGAAGTGAAGAGGAGGTGGTGACAAGGGGGCATCGACGAGGCTGGTCGACGGTGATGATGCCGGCGACGTGGGCGAGGCGGAGGTTGCAGGGGGCAGTTTCATAGTGTCGGGGGTATGCAGGTAAAGTCGGATATAGGGTGAAGGAGGAAGGAGAGAGAAGAGAAAGGAGATGGAGACGAAGGCGAGGTAAGGCCGACGAGGCTATCGCCGGCGACGAGGTGGAACAGCGACGAGGTCGGGAAGTTGGGTTAGATGTCGGGGTTGAGGGGTTTGTAGAGGAGGAAGGAGGCGAGGTCGAGGATAATGAGCGAGGAGTGGACGAGGGTGGAGGTTCGGCGGTAGTGGTGATGACGAGGCGAGGCAGGGGCGATGGGTTCGTGACGAGAGGGCCAAAGGCGGGAAAAAAATGAAATGAGGTGAGGGAGAGAGAGAACGTGTGCTGGGATTAAAGGGAATGGGTTTAATAAAAGAATATAATAATATATATATATATATACACACACAGAGAGAGATAGAAAGATTTGATTAGGTAGGATTTAATATAAATAATGCAGAGAGGGGGAGAGACGTGCACTGTTATGATTTTTAGTTATGAAAAAATATTTATTTAGTTAAAGAAATTTTGAATGAAATAAAGAATATAATATTATAATATTAGTCCGTTTTGAGATTTTGGCAAATACAAATTTACTCCAAAACACGCCCGGGTCGGGTCTAAAAATTTAGATTTAAAATACGAAAAATATATGCGACTTCCAAATTTCAAAATGAAATCCCAGTTAAAGAAAATGCATACCCCCAAAAATGGATGCACGTACGTGCGCGTAGCCATCCAAACACGTCCGTTTCACCGAACGGGAGATGTGCGGATGCCTCCACGGGGTTAGGGGTATCATGCAGATTATGAAATACAATTTTAAATTATTTTCTGTGATCTAAAATGTTATATGATAAAAGATGCGATATCAGGTAAAATGCCAGCATGTACTAATCATGAGACGCACGTGTCCATGCAATAAGTCAAGGTAATCTATAAATAAGAATCAAACAGGTTCAAGCAAGCGGGTCGGGTCGAATGCAATGTAAAGTGTAAAATACCATTCGCACCCACAATATGTTAAATCAAGAATATCACGAAAAAGAAATACGAGAACTGGAATTGGTATAAATGAACTCGGGGGTTACACATTGCTTGGGAGACTCCAGATATGAGTATAGTCGTTGGAGCGCAGTCCATGCAGCCATGAAGAGACAAGTCCGAATCAGTCGACATTAGAGAAAAGCGGAGTGAGAGGTTCGTACGAGATTTCGACGAGATGACGTTCCACTCCGTTGACATCAGAAATGTGATACGCATGCAGAGGCGTTGTATATGGAACTACCTTCCAAAAAGAGTCGCGATGAGTATGCAGCCGTTCCGGAACAAGAAATAGATTTAGTAAAAGGTGATAACTTCCGGGCAGTTCGGCAGAAACGAGATTTGGAGGAGACTTCGACAAAATCTTTCTGGAATACTATATGAGAAGATTTGGACCCAGGATCGGTCATATTGTGCACACCCAGCAGGCCAGAGTTCGGCATCGTCGACGAGACATATTACGAGTGACCATGACAGTATGGTCAGTGATCTTTAGAGGATGTGCCAGAGCGGGACTGTTTCCGCCATCTTTGATTTCGGTATTTTGGGCGATTTATTTGCATGATTGAGATTTTGTGCACCACAGTTGCACTTAATTTCGATTGATGTCATTCGAGATATTGATTTTGATTTCATGCCTATGGTATGCATGTGATTTGACTTATGCTTTCGGCATAGTTTTCATGCACTTTTAGTACTTTTGATTCGATTTTGTGCACGCTGATGCACATGGTTGTGAGATTATATACCATGGTATACCTGATTTGGATTGAGATGTGTTGTATACCGTTGATTTTGATTGTGATATTCGATATTTGTTTTCGTGCACCTTGTGCACTTGAGTTGGATTCTTGCGCATACTTGGGCGCTTGATGCGATTTTGGTGTATACCAGATGCACAAAATCGGGATTCTTCGTGCATATCAGATGCACCTGATATTGTTGTCAGGCACACACCGTTGCCCTTAACAGGTATTTTCGTGCACACCCATTACACTTAGATTTTATTTCTGTGCACATGTATGGCACATTCGTGGATTTCAATTTCCGTGCACACCAGACGCACGTGGCATCCTTAAACACATTTTGGGATTGATTTCTTTTGGAGCAGTATGATGGTATTTACTATTTGGTATAGTAGCTGAGCAGGACTAGTCCGAGGACGGTACCTGATTTTGTTTTTGCATGCATCGATAGTTATCGAAGAGATTTCCAAAAAGGGAGCTATAGTCTCAGTATTTACCTACGTGTCCGAGGTGACACGAAACATTTTTATAAGAAAAACCCTTCTGTTTACCCCAATCAGAGCAAAGCTCTGTTTAAATTCCAAGGCGGGAAATGAAACAACGCTTCAGATCCCCTGCGTTGTGCGCCACGTGGCAGCACAGTTGTGCTGCGCTCTGCTCTGCGCGCCACGTTTCAGCGCAGTCGCGCTAACGCAGTTGCGCTGTGCGCTGCACGACACGTGTCAGCGCAATCGCGCTAGCGCAGTCGCTTTGCACTGCACGACACGTAGCAACGCAGTCGCGCTGCGCGACACGTGGCAAGCGCTGGGGCATTTGCGCTAAACAGAATTAAAATTCTAGTAAGATCTTTCTGTTCTTGTTAAAACAAGAAGATTGTCTTCTGTAAAATAGGAGCCCTTGGATCAAAGATCCAACGGTGGGGAAAATTCCCCAAATCACTCAGAAAATGATCTCTTTAACAAATTTAACAAATTTATGGGCATTATATAAAGGCCCCTAGACCCCAATTCAAAATCATCAGGATCATCATCAAGAACTTGAAGAACTTCAAAACAGAGAGAACTCGTCAAGAACAAAAAAAAAGGTAAAAACCTTTATAAAAGAAAGGAATCTCTTCTGAATAGATCATTGATCTAAAAACAAGATCAATGATTTTCAAATAAAAAAATATATATAAATAATAACAGTGCCTTGCACTTTTTTATGAACCACTGGTTCTGGAATCTTAAAGATTCTTTTCTTGAATCCAAAATTGGATCAAGTTATTGAAACAGTGCCTTGCACTTGCAAAAACTGCACTGTTGCGCTCCTGGGTTGGCGCAAGTCACCAGAGAGCGCCACGTGTCAGCACTAGAATGACCTGCGCTATGCGCTTTTAAAATAGAGCACTGCTCTCATGAATTGGCGCAACCCACCAGAGCGCGCCACGTGTCAGAAGCGCAACAGCACAGCGCACTGGCGCAGCGCACTGCGCTTGCGCTCACCAGAGCGTGACACGTGTCACCTCCCCATGGACTTGCGCCTTATGCTCCTCAATTGGCACAAAGCGCCTGACAAGCCACGTGGCACTCTGTCAGACTAATTAATGCAGCGTATTATTAAAGGGCAGAGCCCAATCAAAAGGCCCAATGGACCAAAACAAATGCTTTGCATTATAAAAAAGGGGACAGAGCCCAACTTAAAAGGCCTAACAGGCCAGAATAAAATACAGTGCAGGGGCAGAGCCCTAATTAAGGTCTAATAGGCCTAATGCAAATAAAAATGTTAAACATCTCCAACTGGACTTAACCCAATCATGGTCGTAAGTCCTCAACTTAAATTGACTGAGCACGGCTGCTCTCTTAAATCAATTTACACCTGGTTCAAGGGTACATCTCTGAACTCCTCTGACACCTATCGTTGTAATCCTTCAACGACGTCAGAGAGATGAAAGGTCCCGACGGCCATACATTAAAATGGACCACCATGTCCCTAAACTGGCAATGGACCACCATGTCTCTAAACTGGCAGTGGACCACCATGTCCCTAAACTGGAACACGGACCACTACGTCCCTAAACTGGAACAATAGAGCCCAAATGCTCTCTTGCCGGATCTAAACAATCCCGTTAAGTTGATCTTAGTCTCAAACTGGACTAACATATCCTTAACAAACGTTTAAGTTGATCTTAGCCTCAAATATGGCTAACGTGTCCTTAAACCTTCAAACAAACTCTAGTCCCAAACTGGACTATAGATTCCCCCCCCAATCTACTTTGGTTCAAGGGTACATCTCTGAACTCCTCTGACACCTATCGTTGTAATCCTTCAACAACGACAGAGAGGTGACGGGTCCCGACGGCCATATGTCAAATGGACCACTACGTCCCTAAACTGGAACAATAGAGCCCTAAATGCTCTTTCCGTTAAGTTGATCTTAGTCTCAAATCAGACTAACGTATCCTTAACAAACGTTTAAGTTGATCTTAGCCTCAAATATGGCTAACGTATCCTTAAACAAAAACACCAAACCCAAATCTAAGAAAATACGGATTTGGACTAATCCATGTTCTACGGGCGACGACATAAATTTGTCTCCGTATACAATCCACGGGCAACCACAAACAAAACAAACACCCACGACACGAAGTGAAATTTCTGGAGAAGGAGAAAGTTGTTACCGCGATGCGGTAGCGTAATTAACTGCAGGGGCTTGCGCCTGCAGGGAAGAGCGTCCCCACAATCAAAAACCCCTCAAGTGAGGGGGAATCTGACGAAGTCTGCTAAATCGGCCGCATCCGTCTAAACCTCCGATACACGATGCCATAAATCAACTTGGCATCTTCGGAGAGGTGGATGGATAAAACCAAATAGCATCTGCCCCGAATCACAGGCAAGACGTCCATGTCTCGGCCGCCGTTCAGAGGGGAACAGATTCTGGCACGCCCGGTGGGACCTTTTTCTCTTTCCACTCCACATTTCGTGTGTTGTCTTCGTGAACGAATCGCGGTTTGCTGTGGTTGCCTGTGGATTCGAGGTACTTAGATTTGGTGTCTTGCTCCGTGCAGAAAATAGAAGATCAATGGCTTCAAACTGCACTACCTGCAACTGCAACTCTCGCTCCGTCCCTGCTGGAGGAGTGACTTACGGGCCCCAAGCGGCCTCTCTTTTCAAGATGCCAGTGGAGCAAGTAACTCAAGCCACCACTGGATTATTCTTCGGGACCATACTCCCACCGATGAGCTTCAATGCCCCAATGGCGTCGCAAGAAGCTCTAAAGAAGTCGGTCTTTGATCGGCTTACAACTACCGCGGCCCATCTCAACGGGTCGCCCAACTCCACTACCTCAGTTTTTAACAGGCTAGGTCAGAGTTCCAACGGGCCCATGAAAAAGCCAGCAATACCAGAAGATGTTATCCCAAACCGGACAGCTATCCCTGTTCCAGTTTCAGGCGAAATCACCAAGGTTGCTTCCCCTACTCGGAAGCCTGCTTTTGACAGGTTGGCCGTCCCCATTCAACAGAGGTCGGTCTTTAAAAGGCCGGTACCAGCAAATTTTGACCAACACAGGGGGCATGAGGAGGTCACCCCTACGGCTGAACCAACTCTATCCGCACGACACGCTCGACGTCACCACTGGCGCCGAGTGAGGAAGGCTGGGGGCAACTCCCCATCCGGGATAACTCCGCCGGCTCCAACGGTAGGGATCGATGCTGCTGTTCCGACTGGGAACAGCTTTGAATTGCTGAACACGGTGCGCAGAAACTCTCCTACTACAGTGTTGAAACGAACTCCTTCACCTGTGGAGAATACTCTAGAGAAGAAGCTAGAGCAGTCCCCTCAACGGCTGTCCTCTAAAATTTATAAAGTCTGGTGACAGGTTCGAGAGTCGGTGATTGATGAAAATTATCTCCGCCGACAGAAAAAGATGAAGGTTCGGCAGGAGAAGGATTACTCCGTCAAGCCACAAAAAGCAACAGCTACTTGGGTGCCCACTGCAATGGCCCCCTCAACTCCAATCACTCAAAAGAAAAGGAGGCCGCAGAAAGCCCCTATGAACATGGCGAACCGTAAAAGCGCTGAACACAGACGCCCCAGGTCTGGGGGCATGGTAGTGCACACTGTTTACATGGCTTCCGGAAAGGAAGAAAGCCGTGCTTCGATGGGTCACCGGCCGCTCACTTGATCCGTGACAAAAGCCCAGGAGCAGCAACAGAAGCTTCAAGAAATGATGACTGCAATGGCTGCGCTTACCGGGTCGAAAGAGAGCTCGGAAGCATCATCAGAACAGCGTCACGAACAGGAGACTGATGCTGATTTCTTACGCAGAGTCCTCGAAAAGAAGGGCAAGGAAGCCGCAGAGAAAGCAGCTAACATAAAACAGATAGCGCTCATCTTCCAAGATATGGTAGGGATGATGTTACAGCTGGACCTTCCAGCTGAAGACCCTCCAATCATTGTCGGAAACGACGGAGGGGAAACATCTAATCCTCCTCCAGCCCTGTCAGCAGCCAAGGAAGAAACCATTTCCAAAGCCGCACTGGATGACTATATAACTCAGCAAATATGGACTCATCAGGCGAATGAAGCGGCTGGGCAAATTGTTAGAACCGGACGACCCTATCCAAGCTGGTATGACCAAATCAGTTACCCGCCGGGATATACAATCCCTTAGTTCAACGTATACAAGGGGACGGGGAATCCGCATCAGCATGTCGCTCAATTCAGGGCCTTATGTGGCAATACTGGAGGCGATGACAAATTGTTGCTTCGCCAATTCGTCGGCAGCTTAGCAGAAACAGCCTTTGAATGGTATTCAGAGCTACCTAACGACTCTGTCAAAACATTTGCGGAGATGGAGCTACTGTTTACACAAAGATTCGCGAGTGCTAGTGGACACACCCCGATAACAGCGCTGATTAACGCCAGGATAAGGCCCGGCGAAACGTGGATCCAATACGCAACACGATGGCGGAAACTATGGTCAAAATGCGAACAACGCATAGAAGAAGCACCTGCGGTAGGCATGTTCGTGGGCACTCTTGATCCGCAAGCGACCATCTCACAATTCATGATGTTCTTCAGGCCGACCACCTTCCAGGACCTGATCGACAAATTAGCCCAAATAGACCAGATGGGTCATGGACCGTCTCCTCCAAAACCAGATTCTCGACATGAGAAAGGGAAAGGGAAAGCGATCGTCGTTGCCAATACTCAACAACAGCCGAGCAACTTAAACCCGATTGTCCGTCGAAACAATATGCGTCCGCGCCCATCCCTTGAGGAAAGACTAGGACGACCCTACTCGTTTCCTCAGAATAAAACAAGGAGACTGTTCGAGCTGGCAGTGCACAACAGACTCATTAATCTACCGAGTCCAAAACGTCTGTCGCAGCCAGGTGATCTCAATAATCCCAATTATTTCCCTTACCACAAAACGGTAAGTCATCCGATCGAGGATTGTTTCATCTTTAAGGGATGGATCGAGAATCAATACCTACAAGGCAAGTTCGCGCTGTCTGAGAACTGGAAGGTAAACCCACCACAGCCGCACACTCCAAAGAAGACGGACGCACCGGGGGCAACTTGTCATGTGATCTCTCACTCATTGGTGGATGATAAAGAGGCTCCTTGCGCCGAGAAACCGAGGGCGGAACCCGAACCAGAAATTCTGCGGCCGTCAGACGAGTTGATCGATGCCTTCCTGAATGAGATTCGTCTGAAAGTTAAAGCCAATGAAGAGCGTGAGATGGCCATACTGGAAGGAACTAAACACCGACTACTAGACCAAAGAGTCGAGGCACTTCCGTCAAATCAAAAGTCATCCGCTGCGGATAAAAACAAATTCAAGACGAGGAAAAGGTTCGCCAAAGCCCTATCAGTGGGAATGAAGCTACCGCCCTCTGAAGAAAATACTCTCGGTGGAGTAGAGATGCATCCTAACTTCTGCTTATATCATCAGAAGATCATACATCCTACCGAAGACTGCGACTCCTTTAAGTGTTGGTGGTAAGGATATGTCGCTCAAAAGCAACACTTCAACAGGACAAAGTGTGAAGCTCGTAGACATCGGAAAAAAATGCGATGGAAGAGCGCAAAAGAGCCGTCGACGACTGTCATATAGCCGACTCCAAGGGATCGCAAATTATCACCTTTGGAAGCGACTCTGACGAAGAAGCCGCCCTCAACCCTCTCCTCAAGGAATCCATTTCAAAAATGAAAGAATTGAGGAGTTGCGAGAACATTCAGCCGTGCAATCGCCCGCTACTCGGAAAAAATCTCGGCCCCGCAAACAAAGGATCGAGCAAAAAGGATAAAGGAAAGGGGAAAATGACCTTCATCGCCAACACTTAACAACAGTCGAGTGGCCCTAGACCGGTTGTTCGTCAAAACAATATGCGTCCACGCATATCCCTCGAGAAGAGGCTAAGACGTCCTTACTCATTTTCCCAGGATGAAACAAGGAGGCTGTTCGAAGTGGCAGTGCATAACAGGCTTATCACTCTACCGTAGCCGAAACACCAACTACAACTGGATGATGTCAACAGTTCTAATTATTTCCCTTACCACCAAGTATTGGGCCATCTGATCGAAAACTGTTACGTCTTCAAAAACTGGGTTGAAGACCAATACCAACAGGGCAAGTCCGTCATCTCCGAAAACTGGAGAGTGAACCCGCCACAACCGCACGCTCTGAGAAAGATGGATACGCTGGGAGCGTCATGCTCATTCATAAGGAAAGCCCCATAGACCGAAAAGTCAGTAAACTAGAGATTCACCTCAAATACGGCGATGACGGACCGAAACGTCCTTAAACTAATGACGGACCACTACGTCCTAAAATTAGCTGACGACCGAAACGTCTTTAAACTACAACCGCAGCATCCTCAAGCTGACGAAAAAAAATAAAAAATAAAAAAAAGACGGTATGTCCATAAGCAAAATGGGTACGGATGAAAACCCGAAAGGGCTCCGTGAGTAAAAACAGCAGGGCTACCGGCGAGTGTTCGTGAAGACCCGAAAGGGCGCGACCTCGTTAGAAAAAAGAATAAAAAGAATATAAAAAAATATAAAAAAAAAAGAAGAAGAAAAAACGGTATGTCCACGAGCAAAATGGACACGGATGAAAACCCGAAAGGGCTCCGTGAGTAAAAACAGCAGGGCTACCGGCGAGTGTTTGTGAAAACCCGAAAGGGCGCAACCTCGTTAAAGGACACTTGCAGGGTCCTCACGACCTTGTAAGGAGAAACCACCCGCGTGAGATCCTTACGACTCACAAAGGAGCAACACACTTAGGGATCATCACGATTCCTAAGGAGAAATTACACTTGCGAGATCCTCACGACTCGTAAGGAGAACTCTCTTATGGGACCCTCACGACTCATAAGATTTGAAAGTCTTAAGTTACAGAGACCTGAACATGTTCTTAAGAAACCCCCACGACCTTCGATATTGCCCTATAAGTGGTTCAATACTGACCCTTGTATACAATCCACGGGCGCGAATAAACATTTCCCTAACCAAGTCCCATCCGTGACTAGGGATATGTTCGCGTGATGAACAACCATTATAAGTTCTCTCGACATATAAGGAGAAAGCACTCTTGTAGGATCCTTACGACTTATAAGAGAACATACACTTAGGAATCCCCACGATCCCTAAGGAGAAAACATGCCTACGAGATCCTCACGACTTGTAGGGAGAAATACCTTTGTGAGACCCTTACGGCTCATGAAGTCAAAAGCCTAAGTCGACAGGATCCTAACCCTGTTTACTAAGCCACCTTTGTTCAACATCGACAGAGGAAAATGATGATTCGCTCCTGGCAACATTCCAGTTGTAGCGATGCTGATGCCTAAACCGGTATCAAATTCCAAGTCCTTTCATGGCAAATGATAATTCGCTCCTGGAAATATTCCAGTTGTAGCGATGCTGATACCTAAATCGGTATCAAATTCCAAGTCCTTTCATGGCAAATGATGATTCGCTCCTAGCAATATTCCAGTCGTAGCGATGTTGATGCTAAGATTGGCATCAGATTCCAAGTTCCACACTCGCAATAAAAAGCGGCAGGTGAAAATAAAATAAATAGCCGAAATGATTGGGTAACTCGCAATAAAAAGCAGCGAGTGAAAATAAAATAAATAGCCGAAATGATGGGACACCGCGAAAAATAGCCGAAATGATTGGGCAATCGCGACTTTCGCTATATAAAAGCTGAAGTGATAGAGAATCGCGAAAATAAAAGAATAAAATAATAAAAATATGAATGAAAAAAAAGAATGAAACTTTTGCCCTACAGGTGACATCACATCGATCCCTGCATACAATCTAAGGGCACAAACAAAGAGGGAACCATACCTTCCCAACAGACTCCTTCAGAAAGCGAAGCGACGGCAAAATCCCAGTTTCATCTCAACAATCGTCTCGATACAGCAGACGAGATGTTAACAACGGCGTTCCTTCGCAGTCCATCAAGATGCAGATACAATGCCAACGAAAGACCCTATGGTCAGTAAGGCGGAGTGACGGCAAAATCCCAGCTCCACCTCAGCATTCGTCTCGTTACAGCAGACGCAATGTCAACAACAATGTCCTTCCTCCAACAAGATTCGGACATGACGAAACAAACGAAGCGAAGGCCAAATTCCTAACTTCGAGGTCTTAACGGCAAGTCATATAAATCCTGAAAGACAACTGGAGATCATCTCACACCAGCGCGAAATGGTCACCACTTCGACGTTCGTCTCGACACAGCAGACGCAACATCATCAAACAAATGGAGCCACGGCAAAATCCCCAGTTCCAAATCTCGACGGTTCACCAGCAACCTAGAGACAACCGCGACGTTCATCTCGATACAGCAGACGAGTTGTCACCCCAGCGTTCTTCCTCCAGCAGGATTCAGACGCGACAATCAAACAAACGGAGCCACGGCAAAATCCCTAGTTCTAAATCTCGATGGTTCACCAGCAACCTATAGTCAACCGCGACGTTCGTCTCGATACAGCAGACGAGTTGTCACCCCAGCGTTCTTCCTCCAGCAGGGTTCCGACGCGACAATCAAACAAACAAGCCACGGCAAAATCCCTAGTTCCAAATCTCGACGGTTCACCAGCAACCTAGAGACAACCGCGACGTTCTTCCCGATACAACAGACGAGTTGTCACCTCAGCGTTCTTCCTCCAGCAGGGTTCAGACGTGACAATCAAACTAACGGAGCCACGGCAAAATCCCTAGTTCCAAACCCCGATGGTTCACCAGCAACCTAGAGACAACCGCAACGTTCGTCTCGATACAGCAGACGAGTTGTCACCCCAGCGTTCTCCCTCCAGCAGGGTTCAGACGCGATCATCAAACAAACGGAGCCAAGGCAAAATCCCTAGTTCCAAACCTCGACGGTTCACTAGCAACCTAGAGACAACCGTGACGTTCGTCTCGATACAGCAGACGAGTTGTCACCCCAGCGTTCTCCCTCCAGTAGGGTTCAGACGCGATCATCAAACAAACGGAGCCAAGGCAAAATCTCTAGTTCCAAACCTCGACGGTTCACTAGCAACCTAGAGACAACCGCGACATTCGTCTCGATACAGTAGACGAGTTGTCACCCCAGCGTTCTCCCTCCAGCAGGGTTCAGACGCGACAATCAAACAACGGAGCCACCCAAAATCCCTAGTTCCAAACCTCGACGGTTCACCAGCAAACTAGAGACAACCGCGACATTCGTTTCGATACAGCAAACGCGATGCCAGCAAACGAACCAAAGGTCAAATTCCTAGCTTCAGAGTCTTGACGGCAACTCACATAAAACCTGAAAGACTATCGGAGATCATCCCACACCAGCGCGGAGTGGTTATGACTCATCGGGGCTCTCCAAAATGAGCCTAACCTCAAGTGAAAAGCGCCATGGCAAATTCCTAACGCTTGCTCGTCCGACGGTCAAACTGACTAGGAAGATTGCTTGAAGACGTCTTGTCCAGCCCCCGAAGGGATCAGAGACACGGCAGTCGCCGGGCTACTCGAACAGCACGATTGCCTATCGAGGAATATATCATCTTATGTGACGGTACGACGGCCAAAACCCTAAGTACCACAAACCCTAACAGACTTCTGTCGTAAAGAGCAGAGGTTAACTGTGACGTTAGGATATTCTTACGAGAAATGCTCGATTCGTCCCGACTTGTGAAGAAATTGATGTCTTTGCGAGAACTTCTCGATGCGGCTCGACTCGTGAGATAAAAGCCTTAGGCAGTGGGCATAAAAGAAACCTGTTTCCTAAGCACTGGGACCCCGCAAGTCGGTCCAGAACGGTCTCTTGCATACTATCCACGGGTCTCACTCTCCAAAGTCGAATCTCGACAAGGAGGGAAACAACCGCTTACGGGCCTTCTCGACTCGTAAGAGAGAAAAATTCTCTTATAAGATCCTTACGACTTATAAGAGAAAACGCACTTAGGAATCCTCACGATTCTTAAGGAGAAAATCCACCTACGAGATCCTCTCGATCCGTAGGGAGAAAAGTCTCTATGAGACCCTCACGGCTCATAGAGTTGAAAAGTCTTAAGCAGCAGATCTGAACCTGTGGCCTAAGTCATCGCTATCTCTTAAAGAAACCAAAGTGCTTACTCTGTTATCTGTCAACCATGTTCATTAAGGTAACATACGGATGATAAAAGAAAGAAGAAAGCGACAGAAAGAACATCTGATTGGCGTTTGAGCAAGCACTCGAGACACGCTCATTCATGCGTGTGCAAAAGACTCAGAACGAGAAATAAGACAAGCTGAAAGGAAAAATTTTCCATTGCAAAGGGTTCTTACAATCATAGAGAAATAAGCAAAACATTACTCAAATTATTACAATGGTATAACCTCAGATCCAGGGCACGGATTGAGGAATTCAAAAGTAAGGCCATCTAGAGTTCTTCTAGCCTTTCTGATTATTCTCGTGCGCAGCCTCTCGCGCTCACGCGTGTCAAGATCTTCGGCAAGGCCCCCTATCCTTTGATAAGCAGCGATTATCGTCGTCTGCTGAAAAACTTGATGAAGAATGTCAACGAGGCTATCCCGCCGTTTCTTCGAGATCAGCCCCGACAGGTGCACTGAATGCACCTTGTCTTCGGCGTCATCCAGCGCATTGAGCGGCATGGCCTCGTGGAACCCCGGGAGTGCTTTCCAAATTTCTCCCAACACGACTTTCAAGAGAGCAGAACAGTGAGGGAACAGCCAACCAACGCGTGCGTTCAGAAGACCCATAACCTCCGCACACTAGGCATCTGTAAACTCCTGGTCCTGTTGACGGCCCTGTACACGGATATCCTCGTAGGTGATGAATTCGTGCAGACTGTATACATGAACAAACATAATGCCTGAAAGGAAATATCATTGGAGGATTAGCAATGAGAAAAAGACAGGGAGTTAAACTCCTCGAAAGCAATGCTCTACAGACAGGAGTGACACCTGCCAAAATCAGTTATGAGGAGAATTTAAAGAAAATCCCTTAAGAGCATTGAGAGCTTTGCTCTAAAAAGATGACATAATTCATGAAAAATAAAATTCCATCATTAACTTCCAAGGGCAATGAAAAACTCTTAAGAGTTCTTCTATATGATTTGGAAGGAGCAAAGCTCCATTAATGAATTAAGAACATCCAAGGAAAATCTTTTAGAGAGCATAACTCTATTAATGGAACCCTAATAGGGTCCCCTTTAGTTCTCTTTAGATCCTTTTAGACCTATAGAGCAAAGCTCTGCTAAGTGAAACCCTAAATGGGTTTTCTTTAGATCAGGGATCTATTGAGAGCAAGGCTCTGTCAATGAAAATTAATTTAATTTAATTTAATTTAAATTAAAAAAATTTACCTAAAAGTTTTAAGAATTCTAACTCTTGGAGTTCTTGAGGGCAAGAGCAAGGCTCTGAAGTTTTGAAAGTAAAAATTTTGAAGATAATAATCTGTTGAGGACCAGAGGTCCTATTTATAGGCATTAAATGCCCTGACAACTTCCAAATACCGCGACGGTTGGAATTCTGCCACCGCTGCGCTCACGTTTGGGGGCCACGTAAACGCAACGGTGGGGGGGCATTTGTTTAACCCAATCAGAGCAAAACTTTATTTAAATTTCAAGACGGGAAATGAAACAACGCTTCAGATCCCCTGCGCTGTGCGCTACGTGGTAGCGCAGTTGCGCTAGCGCAGTTGCGCTGCGCTCTGCTCTGCGCGCCACGTGTCAGCGCAGTTGTGCTAACGCAGTTGCGCTGCGCTGTGCGCTGCACGACACGTGTTAGCGCAGTCGCGCTAGCGCAGTCACGCTGCGCTCTGCGCTGCGTAACACGTAGCAGCGCAGTCGCACTGCGCTCTGCGCTGCGCAACACGTATCAAGCGCTGGGGCATTTGCGCCAAACAGAATTAAAATTCTAGTAAGATCTTTCTGTTCTTGTTAAAACAAGAAGATTGTCTTCTGTAAAACAGGAGCCCTTGGATCAAAGATCCAACGGTGGGGAAAATTCCCCAAATCACTCAGAAAATGATCTCTTTAACAAATTTAACAAATTTATAGGCACTATATAAAGGCCCCTAGACCCCAATTCAAAATCATCAGGATCATCATCAAGAACTTGAAGAACTTCAAAACAGAGAGAACTCTTCAAGAACAGAAAAATGGTAAAAACCTTTATAAAAGAGAGGAATCTCTTCTGAATAGATCATTGATCTAAGAACAAGATCAATGATCTTCAAATAAAAAAATATATATAAATAATAACAGTGCCTTGCACTTTTTTATGAACCATTGGTTCTGGAATCTTAAAGATTCTTTTCTTGAATCCAAAATTAGATCAAGTTATTGAAACAGTGCCTTGCACTTGTAAAAACTGCACTGTTGCGCTCCTGGGTTGGCGCAAGTCACCAGAGAGCGCCACGTGTCAGCACTAGAATGACCTACGCTATGCGCTTTTAAAATAGAGCACTGCTCTCATGAATTGGTGTAACCCACCAGAGCACGCCACGTGTCAGAAGCGCAACAGCGCAGCGCACTGCGCTTGCGCTCACCAGAGCGTGACACGTGTCACCTTCCATGGACTTGCGCCTTGCGCTCCTCAATTGGCGCAAAGCGCCTGACAAGCCACGTGGCACTCTGTCAGACTAATTAATGCAGCGCATTATTAAAGGGCAGAGCCTAATCAAAAGGCCCAATGCACCAAAACAAATGCTTTCCATTATAAAAAAGGGGACAGAGCCCAACTTAAAAGGCCTAACAGGCCAGAATAAAATACAGTGCAGGGGCAAAGCCCTAATTAAGGTCTAATAGGCCTAATGCAAATAAAAATGTTGAACATCTCCAACTGGACTTAACCCAATCATGGCCGTAAGTCCTCAACTTAAATTGACTGAGCACGGCTGCTCTCTTGAATCAATTTACACCTGGTTCAAGGGTACATCTCTGAACTTCTCTGACACCTATCGTTGTAATCCTTCAACGACGTCAGAGAGGTGACGGGTCCCGACGGCCAGACATTAAAATGGACCACCATGTCCCTAAACTGGCAGTGGACCACCATGTCCCTAAACTGGCAGTGGACCCCCATGTCCCTAAACTGAAACACGGACCACTACGTCCCTAAACTGGAACAATAGAGCCCAAATGCTCTCTTGCCGGATCTAAACGATCCCGTTAAGTTGATCTTAGTCTCAAACTAGACTAACGTATTCTTAACAAACGTTTAAGTTGATCTTAGCCTCAAATATGGCTAACATGTCCTTAAACCTTCAAACAAACTCTAGTCCCAAACTGGACTATAGATTCCCCCCCAATCTACTTTGGTTCAAGGGTACATCTCTGAACTCCTCTGACACCTATCGTTGTAATCCTTCAACGACGACAGAGAGGTGACGAGTCCCGACGGCCATATGTCAAATGGACCACTACGTCCCTAAACTGGAACAATAGAGCCCCCAAATGCTCTTTCCGTTAAGTTGATCTTAGTCTCAAATCAGACTAACGTATCCTTAACAAACGTTTAAGTTGATCTTAGCCTCAAATATGACTAACGTATCCTTAAACTAAAACACCAAACCCAAATCTAAGAAAATACGGATTTGGACTAATCCACGTCCTACGGGCGACGACATAAATTAGTCTCCGTATACAATCCACGGGCAACCACAAACAAAACAAACACCCACGACACGAAGTGAAATTTCTGGAGAAGGAGAAAGTTGTTACCGCGATGCGGTAGCATAATTAACTGCAGAGGCTTGCGCCTGCAGGGAAGAGCGTCCCCACAATCAAAAACCCCTCAAGTGAAGGGGAATCTGACGAAATTTGCTACATCGGCCGCATCCGTCTAAACCTCCGATACACGGTGCCATAAATTAACTTGTCATCTTCGGAGAGGTGGATGGATAAAACCAAATAGCATCTGCCCCGAATCACAGGCAAGACGTCCATGTCTCGGCCGTCGTTCGGAGGGGAACACCTTCTAAATTATTTTTCAAACGGCGGGACGTATGTTAAACAAAGATATATATATATATATAATTATTTTCTTACAATAAACGTCCGCCACTGTGCAGTGATACGCGCATCGCACAACGACATGAAAAGGTTTGGCATGCATTTCTTTCAGATGTTTTAACGATGCATACATGTATAGTTTTGACGTACATCATGTTGGTTTTCGTATTGGGTTTTGACATTGGTGTCTTCGCCATAACTCCGATGATTGTGGGATGCTTGACGGAGTTTTGATCTTGACAGAGAGAGAGAGAGAGGTGAGGGGTTCCCTTTGACCTTAGCCATTCCCTCATCTCATCATCTTCATTATTCTCTCCTCTTTCTTCCTCAATGGCTGCCCCCCTTCTCTACCTCCTCACAACTCCATGAAAAACAACTCAAAACATCATCCCCCTTTCACTAAAAACATGCACAGGCTCATCACAATCACTTTGGACCAAGAAAAATCAGATTTTGAAGACTTGGGGCAACTCAAGAATTTTCTTGAGTTGCCAAATGAGATAATTCCTTTACCATTAGTGTAGTAATTATTTTACTTTAGCACCTAGTTAAGTTTAGAAGTGTTTTAGCGATGTTTGGTGAGATTTCAAAATTCTAAGATGAGGTTGTGAGGAATTCATGAATTTAGATGGTGTAATTGGGCTTTGGTGATGACCTTAAACCCCCTTAGTGTCTAAAACCCAGATCATACCTGAACCGAACCCTAAAACTTGAAGTTTGAAACTTTCCGTATCGGTTTTGTGAAAATGTAGTGCCTACAGGGAATCTGGAATAACCTGGAATATTTTCAAGAAAAGCAAACAACCCTAGAGACCTAGATTGGACACTAGGAGGACACCCTGCCAATACGAACCCCATCTGAGCCCCTTTGGCTGGCGAGCTCGGATTTTATAGGGTAGTGGCCGAACACATGGTGATTTCTGGGGTCTAGGTTTCTTCAGTAGGTCAAATACCCTTTATCCTACACCCTAGTGTTGTTTGTTCATCTCATTTTTACCTGAACTAAAATCTGGGACCAGTTTTCTAGGTTGCTGCTTCAGATTTCTCGATGTTCATAACTTGAATTTTGGGTATTTTGTTATATCTCGATCACTTGACGTTTGTACGTCGATATCGGGAGTTGTTTGATTATTCTTGCATGTGTAAACTATAGGTTTTAACCTATGTGTTATACTCGTGCCGATTTGGTTATTTTGTGCGATTTCGGTTTACGATACTATGTGTAATATGTAGGTACCCCCATGTGGACTTCGGATGATGAAGAAGAGGATGGCGACATCGACTTCGGCAAGCAAGGATCAAGGTGAGTAGATATATATTTACGGGGAAAGTCGGGTGGATGGCGTATAGCACCCCCGCAGTTTCGTAGTATAGAACGCGAATGCGTTATGAGATATATATATATATATATATATATATATATATATATATACACACACACACACACACACACTTATGTGTTATGAGATGTGTATACTTAGTAAGAAATGCTAGGTGACTTTGGGATAGTTTTAGCATACTTGTAGGAAAATGCATTTAGTTAGTTTCTTAGTCGCGAACCCTAGAGTAGTGATTTGCATACACGCACACATACCCGCATACATTTTATTTCCTGTACGTATATAGGGATATGTATATATATATATATATATATATATATATATATATGTATGTATGTATGTATGTATGTATATATGTATGTATGTATGTATGTATATGTATAGACACACACACATAGGTATGGGACTATATATATATATATATATATATATATATATATATATGATGAGGATGGTATATGGTACTTGGAGATGAGTCGATGTGATTGGGTATGATACCATGAGATCGGTGATGTGATTTGGTTCGTATTTTGAGATACGACATGATTTTATAGCGGATCTTTAGGCGATATGTTTTCAGACACACACATATATATTATTGATGGTATCAGTATATACTAGACGTAGATCAGTACCCAGCTCATGATATATGATGATAAGGATACCAATTGAATAATGAGATAAATGTGATATTGACCCGTACCCTGATTTGGGATGACGTGCGAGGGATTTACCGAACGAGATATAATTATAATGATAGATTCACACTCTTGACTCAAGAATTTCATATGATATATATATTGTATCGTACGCGATACTATTAAGGCGAGATCACCGACTATTATATATATATATATATATATATATATATATATATATATATATATATATATAGATCGACTCAGATTTAGGTGGATTTCCTTACCCTTTCGACTTGTCTGTTAGTTTAGTCATGTAGTTACTTAGTAGATGTTAGACTGAGCACAAGTCATACCTATTTCCAAAACTAACGAATCGTGAGTATTTTAAAGACAGGCCAAGGGATACTACGGATATTTCAAAAGATGTTCTTTTTCATAAAAACACCGTAGCCCTATTTTCTAAACACCACGATTCGTGCGATTTCAGATACCAAAAACTGTATGACTCGTATATAAGAATGTTTATTTATTTATTGCTACATTACTATTCATTTGCATTTATTCTACTGTTCGCATTGCATTGCATGCTTATATGTATTTTCATTAGTAATGATGAAACCTGTTGTTAGGACACCAGCACCATTACCGATAATGCGTATGCTCCACGTACACTCGCTTGCCGGCTCACACACATCTTCATCGATAATTGCTATGTTACGTACAGTTTAGAGAACATTATTTCATTGACATAGCTTGCTAGCTGATAGTTCCTATATGTTATTGCTTTCATATGCTAGTTTAATTATTGCATTCTTTGCTTGATATCATATGCATTCATATATTCATTGTCATGCAATATTATAGGGTCAGTCCAGATTGCCGGAGCCCAGTATTCAGTATTATTTACTCTTGAGATTGGGATTTCGGATTTCCATGAGATTTCTGAATTTGGAGAAATCTCAAATATTATATGAACTAATTATCATTTTAAAAAGATACAAAATTGCGGTTTTCTCCTGATATGATTTGAGATATGTCCACCATGAGTTTTCTCGGCTCTTAAGCGATATCATACACCCGATTTGAGGAGGAGGAGGAACCGTCTGTGGGTGCATGGTGGACCCGGTGCGGTACCCCGAGGCGAGAAGGTCGCAGATGATGGCGTTGAGCCTGAGACAGGGGAGCACTACTGACGGTTGATTTTATTGTGACGCACCGAATATCCGGAGCATACCGACGTGGTCTTTTATTTGAGAATTTGGGCCAGTCCGGATAGCCGGAGCCCTAGATATTGATATTTGATGATACACGTCAGTCCGGATAGCCGGAGCCTGAGATATTGAGATTTGATGATATAGGCTAGTCCGAATAGCCGGAGCCTGAGATATTGAGATTTGATATTTATATTTTGTGTCGATGATTGACACTGATTTTCTGCATGATTTCATTAATGATACTCGATTTTATACATAAATCTCACTATATTATGAAAACAGTTTTCATATTTAGATGCATTCTGTTTTCATGCATTCATACATCATATTTATAATATATTGCTACCTGAGGCACTGACACGAACATATGGGATTACCTTTATGCATAGATGTTACCCTTACCATTATTATATGCTTCGGGCCATATTATTATTTGAGGATATTATGATCGTATGACCTAGAATTGAGTCATACATACGATTTCTGCTCGGTGATATTTTCTACTCACGAGTTGGCAACTCACCCCCGTTGTGCCACAGTTTCTTACAGGTTTTGTCGTACAGGTTTTCCTTGGCGGTTTTGCTGGCACATTACTTCATTTCGGGTGATTGCTTTGGTAGGTGGGTTCACTCGCATCGTGACCACCATTGTACTTTATTATTCCAATTGTATCTAGTAACTCCATCAACCTGATTTGTATTATTTATTAGACTTAGAAAACCAGTGTATATTATTTCGATCTTAGAGTCGCGTTTGTATTATTATGGTTTTCTTGATGATTTTGGATTTCCTTTTGAGTTTTGATTCTCGCCCTTCGGCGTTGTATATTATATTGCTTGCGTGGTTGTGACCGCCAATTGGCGAAGAGTTAGCTCCCGCTTGGGGATCTTTTTATTATTTATGTATATTATTCATGTTGTACCCGTTTGGGGTCAGTATTTACAAAGGAAACTCTGCCGAAATTTTTGAAAAAGACTTGAGATTTTAAAAATGCATACTTCGGCTTATTTGTTAAACTACTTGCTTTAAAACTAAAGTTTTCCTTCACTTTCTTCTTTAAATGGTTTAGATTCTGGGATTTTGGCTTACTTGAATTAGATGGGGTCCTATAGACTTCATATGATTCACGTGCCATTTCGGGTCGTGACAGGTTTTGATTTAGAAATTCATATTCCCTAAGTTTCGTGGTAATGACCTAGAATGACTTATAACCAAATATAACCCTTGCATGCTAACCATGTCGATATTCTGCCCAAATCTGTATTGATATGATGCCGGATTACCGCCGAAATGTTGCCGACTTTATAACGACCTTATTAGTAATAAATTGCGAATGTTTTCACATGATAATACCTTATGGTTTCTAAACATGTATTTTCATAAATACCCTAAAGTTCCAAAACCCGTATCTTACAGTAATACCCTAATGTTTCCAAAACCCGTATTTCACATTAATGCCCCGAAGTTTCGAAAACCGTATTTGCATATCCTGAACTTTCTTAAATCCAGTGTTTTCACTTAAATACCTCGAACTATTCTAGAATTGTATTTCACTAAAATACCATGAACTTTCACAAAACCCGAGTTCCATAAAAATACCTCGAAAAAATCCAATGTTTTACAATTTAATATCCTATACTTACCTATTCAACTAGACTTTGCAAAATCCTCTTTACACTTGATATAGCTTACATAACCCAACTTTTCTTGAACTATCATAACTTTTTTTTCTTGAACGGTTATGCATTAGCGCATGGACGCTGGACATGGGGCGAATAAGGAATGACCCAATTTAGAAAGAGAACTTGTTTTCTATGTCTTATTGGTTTTGTGTGCTAGCTTGTAACTGATAACTTAATTTAAACAAACATATTGATATAGGGTTTAAGGTAGTTCAGAGAAGGAAATCGAGATCGCGTGTATCGAGAGTGCCTTCATATTGACTTGTCAACTTATCATGTTTATCGACCGTGTTTAATGATCGTGTTCAATAACTGTGTTTTCGTGATTCTCGGTATATACGGAATGCTAAATGTTTAATGACCGCATTTCCGTGATTCCGGGCATATACGGAATACTCTTCGATACACGAAACTCTCTTTCGTTACCGGAACTTTTAAACCAAAACTTTACAAAACATCTTAAATGACATGAAACCGTGATTCCTGACATTTACGGAATGCTCCCGAAATGCGTGTACCCTTACGAAACCAAACTAAAACGAGCTAAACTACTGTTAATGGTTACTGAACGACACCTTACCTACACTTCACATATACACCTGCAGCATTAAGTAGTTGCTAAACGACATTTTACCTATAATTTACCTACATGATTATGCGATACTATGCTAATTGTTCTAATTGCCTCATTACCATACTTTAGTTCACCCTTGTTTCCATTTTTACCCCCTTGAGAATTGTATTCGAGTTTATCTCGCTGATGGACATTTCTTTTCTCTCTTTCTCTCTCCCGAAATATACGTTAGATTAGGAAGAAAGCTTGGCTGAAGACGAAGCTATGGAGGAAAGCTATGCTCAACTCTCGACTTACGATTAGAACTTTTGTTTTTTTGTTTTCCTTTTCTTTCGCCCACCTGTTTAGAGCTTGATTTATTGATGTAATAAACTTTGGAATTATCGTCTATAATAAAGGTTGGTTAATGAATAAAGTTGCTTTTCTTTTACTTGCTTTTGTATACTCCTGCATACTTTACGCTTAGCGTAGCTGTATCAGGTAAAATATCTAATTGGTATAGTTACGTTGCGGGTATCGTCGTGTATCCTCTCCTGTATATTGGGAAGTAGGGCATGACAGTGTTAGAAAGTTTCCGGCAGAGGAAAACTAGAGAAAGAGAGAAGATTTGGTGGTCTCCTGAGTTCGGGAAACCTCCCGAGGCAGCGGGGACCCCTAGAAAAGGGGGTCCCGAAGGCTCGAATCACTTTTCAAACCCCTTAAAGAGGGTCCCGAAGGCGGCAACCCCCTATTGGGGGTCCGAAAGGGAGACCCCTGAGAGGGGATCCCAAAGGCGGGAGCCCCCTGTTGGGGAGGTCCCGAACACGAAAACCCTACTGTAAGGAGTCCCGAAGGTGGTACCCGTCCTTCGGGGGGTCTAATAGTGGAAACCCCTTTAGGGGGTCCCGACCGCGGGATTCCTGAGTCTGAAGGCGGGACCCCTTGTTTAGGGGTGTCTCGACCGCGGGAGCCCCTTTAGGGTTGTCCCGACCGTAAGAACCCCACTATGGGGGATTCTAAAGGGGAGAACTCCCTTGTAGGGAAGTTCCGCAACGGGAAACCCCTTTTAGGTGGTTTCCAAAGAGGAATATAGGTTACGACCCATATTCCCATAGATTTCACGGGAGATCCGACTGGACTTTGAGTTCATTTGTTCAAATATACATACTCAGGGTGAAAGTTTTAGGCTTTCACCCCAAGAGTCCTTATCATTTCTTGTTCTTCAAGTTTAATATCAAGAAGCTCTCTTGGTTCTTCAAAATTTGGGATTCAAATCTTGAATAATGGAAAAAGGGTCTCTTTTCTCTCTTCTAGGTTTTGGGTCTTCTCACAAATGGGGTTTTAGGAGATGGGTTTCAGGAGATGGGTTTCCCTTCTTCTTTCTCTTTAAGGAGCCAAGAGAGAGGAAAAAGAATAAAAAGGCCCAAGAGCTCTGATTGATGGGATTATTTGCGTACATGCGTTTTAAAATTAAGAATACCGCAATCAAGACGGTGTCGCTTGGTAGCTAGCCGGTTGCGTACGGGTCGGTCCATAGGGAAAATGTGTTATTTTCTTTAAGTTCTAACGAGTTAAGTGCTATTTTTGGTAGGTTTTGTTTTTAGATCTAAGAATGAGATTAAATTGATTTAAAGTCTTGGTAGGGTTAGGATTAGCTTTGTTTGGAATAGGGATTCTACTCACTGCTTTTAATGCCCTAGTTAAGAATTTAGGTGTTAGGGTAATAGTCAACAAAAGGGATTAGCACAACTAGAAAGAAACGTAGTTTCTTTCTTTTGGTCCTTGTCCGTCCTTTCTTGACTCTTAGCCCTAACCTCCGGTTAATTCAACCACAACCGGTCTAACTACAGAATCACCGCTATCATGTAGGATAGGGTGCCGTAGTGAGCGGTGTGTGGTTAAATTAACTAGAGTCCTAATTAAATTATATGGGCAAGGAAAGGAGTGAGAGAGATTTCCTTCTCTCAAACATTCCCTATCCTAACCCTAACAAGTGAGGAATTACTCACCCATTAGGAAAGTGACAATCAAATTCATTTTTTATATATTAGAAAACTAAATTGCAGATAATAAAGAACAGATAAGAAATTTCAGGAATTAAAATTCAGATAAAAAAAGAATTCAATATAGAAAGGAAACTTACTTTATTGATACCTCTTCAACGATTACAAGGAAATTAAAAAATTTAAATCTACGAATTAAAAAGAGGCATAAAAACTTAAAGAGAGGCATGCCAAATTAGGCTTTCTGCTTTCCTATTTATAGATAGGAGAAACCCTAGATTTACATCTGATCCACATTTGAATTTACAGAACTACCCTAAGAAAGCCGGGTCAAAACACCGACACCCACCGACACATGCACCGACACGTGCATTGCACGGCCGCGGTTCCGCGGCAGAAAGCCCTGTTTGGCCGCGATTCCACGGCCATTTGGTGGGCTCTTGGGCTCAATTCTTCAGTGATACTTCATATTGCTTTTTCCTTCTTTTTTCTTCACTTGGTTTATCAGAATCTGTTCTACTTTCTTCCAGATTTCCAACAGTGCAGAATTATGTGGACTTTTACCGCGAGCTTCGCGTTGAAGTCTTGAATCTTGTGCTACCCTTGTGCTTTATGCATTGAACTGTCTACTGATATTCATTTGTTCCTTGAACTGGTAGGCGGTATCATATGGATTCATCTATTGTTGGTCGTAGTCTCACATTTGTAGCGTCTTTTCATGAATTTCACTGTAATGATCTGAGAACCTATAACCTGCAACTATTTAGCAGATATGGATCAAAAGCACCTATTTATATGTAATATGAATATGAATGGGGGATATAATAATGCAAAATTCTGATATGAACAAATACCCCCAAACTTATCTTTTGCTCGTCCCGAGCAAAGCCAATTTTATTCACGAAAAAAAACCTAACCTCACTTTCGCAGGGAATCGCGATTGCACTGAGCTCGTGCAACAAGCCGTTAAACCTCTAGGTGTCCCTAGTAGGAGGAGTGTTGTCTCCTGAGAGTTTTCAGCGGATACTACCTACAAAATCTGATCAATTTGGCATTTTGACTTTCATTCTTCAATTCAGTATTCTAGCAAGAAATTCTATTATCTTCAACTTAGAAATCATCAACCCGTATTTTTCACACTCACTTATCATTTAACTTAAGATCGTATATGTTCTGCAAATTTATTAAGCTTTCAGCATCTTTTGAATTTTCCTTCTAAGGTTCCATCTCAACTTAGGAATTTTTATCATTTCTACTGAAGGTATAAACCCTATCTTTCATTCCTATCTCTCATCCAAACGCCAATCATATACCCCTACATGTGTGTAATTTTTACCCCTACACTTGGAAATTCGATTCAAGCTATCATACTCTTGTCCATCATCCAAAGTACTTTTAATTGGTGAATTTTAGACGAAATTTCTCACACATCCTTCATGCGACCGTTAATACTTCTTGAGATACTAAACGACCGATTACAAAATGTGCTAGCGCATTAAGGTGTTATTCCTCGTCTTGCAATACCTAAGGCTTAGCTTAGCAGTGACTCCCAAACCAGTTGGTCTAAGGCACTAGGTGATGAAGCACTCTTGCTATATATTTTTTATTTTATGCAGCCTTAAGTAATTACAAAACCAGTGTTCATTTTTTTTATTCACAATTGTACTTTTTATTTTCTTTTCCTTCATACTAAGGATTTTAGACAAGAGTATTTCAAGGTATGCTCTACTATTCCAAGTTTCAAGGTGCGTGTATGTGCTAGTTGTAGGGTATATATTTTCAGAATTTAGACTTAAGGTTCAGAATTATTTTTCAGACTTACACTTCAAATAAAAATTCAATACTCTTCCCTTATTTTGACTTAGCCCAAGATCTGAACTCAAAATTTACCTATTTCTAAATAAACTATAAGGATATATATTTTCTACTGTTAAATTTTAAGAAAAGTTATTTTTAGGGTTTTTAATTTACTAAGTTTAGGATCTAGTTTTTCCCTACTATTCAACCATCATGTTGAACTTAAGTCAAATATGGTCAAAATTGAATTTTTCAATTTTTATAAATTTTTAAAAAATTTCAATTTTTTATTTGATTTGATTTTTATATTTTTATATTTTTTTAATTTTTATATTTTTTTTATAAAGATGCAATGCGGAATTAAATATGCGAAAGAAGAAACAAATATGAACAAAAAATTAAAATATGCAATGCAATGATAACTATTTACAAACCACCTCCACCCCCAAACTTATCAAAAGCAGTGCCCTCACTGCTCATGGACTCGCCGTCCCCTCGAACGTGAACAGGAATGTTCCTCTCTTGCCAGCAGGATGGTCATGCCATGCTCTATTTCTGTCACTCGCTAATCCAGATTGATCAGCATCCCTATTAATCTGTCTATCCCCTTAGTGGCTTTCCTAAGTAAACTTGCATGTGCTGCGGGGGTAAGCTCTTCCTCGCTCGCGGTCGAGCTGGAGCTGGGTGTCTTGGCGGGTACATCCTTGGCCGGCTCAGTGCGCAACCATACATCATTTAAGCGTGTGTAGGACGTGGATACGCCCTCAAGAAGAGGTCTAATGGGGATACCTCCATGCATATAAAACTCGAATTCCTCCACAGGGAGGAAATGGCAACACAGTTATGTCACCAACATAGGGCATGGATAATTGGCAGCCCTCTTGCCCGCACCAATGGAGTGAAGTAATACCGTGCACATATCATAGCTGGGGTTTCTAGTCATTAAAGTGTGCACGATATGAAGAGATGGTGTGAAAAATGTCGTATTGTGCGAACTACCAAAAATGTTATTTTGTGCCCAACGGCATACAATCAACACGTTCGCAAAAAAGGGTTCTAGACTGGATGCCCTTGCGTGGTTCTCTCGAACAATCATTACCCATTAAGGGTAGGTAATCCTCGAACTGGAGGGGTTGGTCATGAGTAGGTAGTCTAGGAATTAAGGTGACTTCATGGATGAAGTCCCTATCGATTATTATTTCCCTATCCCCCCAAATTAGCCTAATATATCCGTGTTGTGAGAAGCAACCATCCTCCATGCACTCGTAAAATCGGGTGACGAGATCCGGAAGCGCGAAGGCATTCGGATGGTTAAACAGTAAAAAATTCCATCCGCGCCTTCGGATCTCTTCTGTAATATTTCAGAAAAATAAAATATTATTTTTGGGAATTTTATAATTAAATAATAAATATTATGAATATTTTGGTAATGCGGTATAATTAAATACCGATAAATTGGGAAATATCTGGAAAATTATAGGAATTTCTGAAATGATGGCGTTTTAAATGATTTAAGCAAATTATAAATTCTTTATGATTAATTATATTCCATTTTAGTGCTAAACTCGATTTATTTTCACTAATCGCGTATTAAGCTTGAATTGTGCAGATGACATGCACCATGTCATTTTTCATAATTGCTACATTTTTCTACCATGGTTTTTCCTTTTCTTTGCATGGCATTGTTTTTATAAATGAGAAGAAAATAGAAAAGAAAAGAAAAGGAAATGAGAGAAAGAGAGAGAGAACTCTAGAATTTTCTAAACTCCCTTGACTTTGGCTCACTTGTCCTCACTCCATTCTCTTTATCATTTTCTCTCATCTCTTTCACCATGGCTGCCCTCTCTCATCCCCTCCTCTACTTCTTCATAACACCTTCAAATCTACATCAAAACATTATTTTTCCTTCATTAAAAACATTCACAAGCTCATTGCAAACACTTTGGATCAAGAAAGTTTGGATTTTGAAGACTTGGTGCAACTCAAGAAAATTCTTGAGTTGCCAAATGAGGTAATTTTATCACCATTAGAGTAGTATTTCATTCTATTAGCTTCTATTGTTAGTTTAGAATCGATATATCGAGATTTAGTGAACTATGAAAATTTCAAGTTAAGGTTTTGAGGAAATTTTGAGTTGTGAAGTGAAATTGAGGCTTAGTAATGACCCAAAACCCCTGTGGTGTGTGATTAAAGACCAAAACCTGAGAGTTAACCCCCAATTCACAAACTTAGAAATCCCGACATCGGAAAATTTTGAGAATTGTGATGGTATTTAGGAATCTGGAGTGACTCGGGGACCTGAAAAATTATTTAGCAAAAACTGAGAGTTGTGCAGGCAACCTGGAGTATACCCTGAAGACCCGAGACCCCATCTCCCAGTCTAGGCCGCAAATATATTCCATTTTGTCGCAAATTGCGGCCTGGGCACCTCCATTTTAGTTCGTGTTTGGTCCAGGGCTTTATCTCCAGTAAACTAGACCCTCCACATATGCAAAATTGGCTAATTTCACCTTAGGCAAAATCTGGAGCATGTTTTCTGAGATTCCGTTTTGATTTCGTGATTGTTTATAACTTGAACTTTGGTAATTGTGTTTTTAACTCGATGGTCTGATATTTTTACATCGACATCGAGAATTGGTTTGACTTTTCTTGCATGCGAGGACCATAGGTTCTAACCTATGTGTGTTCCGTGTGCCGTTTTGGTTTTCATTTGTGATTTCGATTTACGATACCATATGTTTATATGTAGGTACCCCCGTGTGGACTTCGAGGCGACGGGAAGAATATGGCGACATCGACTTCAGTAAGGAAGGATGCAGGTGAGTAGATGTATATCTACGGGGGAAGTCGGGTGGATGGCGTATAGCACCCCCGCAAACGTAGTATATGTTATTACATATTATTATTATTATTATGAGTTGGACGTGACCTTGGATTCTTGAATAGTAGGGTACTATTAAAGACCTTAAGTTGGATTAGATTGATTTAGAAAGATTTAACCAGAGGATGATTACCTTGGAGTCAAATTGTAGGTTTCATGTAGACACACACACACGCACCCACACATACACCTGACTTGGGGTGTGTGTGTGTGTAGGTTTCTATATGTATATATATATATATATATATAACACATATACACGTGATATGAAGATGTTATATGATACATGGGGATGAGTCGATATGACTGGGCATGATGCCGTAAGATATTGGATGTATGATAGAGATATGATATGAAATGTGTTATGATATTAGCGGATCGTTGGGTAATGAAAATATATATAAACGATAAAATGTGTGATGACATCGGAATGTATGAGACTTTAGAATAGAACCCAGATTGTAATATATGACTTAAGCACGATATGATATAAACATGATATTTTAGTGGATCATTTGGCGATGTGTATTCACACAGACGATGATATATGTTTGACGATATTGGAATGTATGCGGTTGTAGTATAGTACCCTTGATCATGATATTTGTTTGATGATGATACTATACGAACGATGATGTATATGTGATAGTTGACCCGTACCCCGATTTTGGGATGTCGTACGATGGATTTTACCGTACGAAGTATAGATATGATGATTGATCCGCACTCTTGACTCGAGGAAGTCATACTATGTACGTGATACTATTGAGGCTGGATCGCCGACTACTAGAGATATCGACTCAGAGTTTAGGAGGATTCTTCTTACCTTTCGACTAGTCTCTTTAGTTTAGTCCCTTAGTTGGTTAGGTAAATGTTAGTTTAGGCTCGAGTCATACTTATTTTCAAACTAACGAATCGTGCGCATTTTTAAAGACATCCTGAGGGATACTACGGATTTTTCAAAGGACGTATCTTTTCTTTAAAACCCCGTAGCCCTACTTTTCTAAAAATCACGATTCGTGCTTTTTCAAACAACAAACTGTATGACTCGTAATTAGTATGTATTTTCTAGTTGTGTGTTTACTACACATTCACCGTTATGTTCATGTTATATTCATCGCATTGCATGTTCATACATATGTTTCTTTAGCTAATAAGAAACCCTGCCTGTTAGGACACCAGCACCATTAACGATGATGCGTATGTTCCACATACACTTATTTGCCGGCTCACACACATCATCATCGGTAATTGCCATGTCACGTACACTTTAGAACATATTATCTTATTGATATAATCAGCTAAATACTAGTCCAATATAATATTGTGTGATTACTCTCATGTGCTAGTTTAGACATTGCATTTATTACTTAGACACTTCATGCATTCACATATTCATATTATCATGCAGTATTGTGGGGCTTATGCCGATACTTATTATTTACTTACTCATAATTTTGGGATTTTGGATTTCTATGAGATTTCTGGATTTTGGGGGGAAACCGCAAAAAATTAATAAAAGTTTAGTATCATCATTTTTAAAAACGCAAGTTGCGGTTTTCTCGTGATGTATGTGTCGTCCATCATAAGATTTCATGTTTTCTGTTGGATTTCGAGACCCGATTCGAGGAGTGGATGAACTGTCTCGAGTACATGGTGGGCCTGGTATGGTACCCCGGGGTAAGAATCTCGAGTTGTAGACGATGAGCCTGGCAGGGGAAGACTACCTACCGGTGATGTCTGGCGCGGCGGATATCTGGAGGATACCGACCGTTGTCGTGAAATTTGATGATATGGGCCGATCCAGACTGACGGAGCCCGAGATATTGAGATTTCGAGATATTGAGACATTGAGATATATATGTTTTGTGTCGATGTTTGACACGGATTTCCATGGATTTCATTGATGATGTTTCAGATTACCATACAAATTTTACTATGATAAAAGTTAAAGATTTTCTTATACAGATATGTCCAGATTTCATGGTTGATTGTTTCATTCATGATGCATTCATACTTCACATACATACATGATATGTTTCCACTTAGTGACACTGACACGAGCACTGAGTATTACACTTATGCATAGCGTATTACCCTATCACTACTAGTGGTCTAGTGTTATGTTAAGTATATTATATGACCCAGGAGAGCTCGTGCATGCGATTTCTATTGCAGATGTCTTCTACTCACGAGTTGGCAGCTCACCCCCGTTGTGCCAAATTTTTCTTACAGGTTCAGATGTACAGGTTTCTTTGGCGGCTTGCTGGCACACCATTTCATTCAGGGTGATTGCTTAGTAGGTTGGTTCACTTGTATCGTGACTGCCGTTGTACTACTATTTATTTCAGTTGTATCTAGTAAGCTCCATCAACCAGACTTGTATTATTTGATAGACTTAGAAGACCAGTTGTTTATTCTTTTAAGCTTAGAGTCGCGCTTGTATTATGATGGTTTTCTGATGGTTATTTGGTTTCTTTTGAGTTTTGATTCTCGCCCTTCGGTGTTGTATATTATATTACTTGCGTGGTTGTGACCGCCAATTGGCGAAGAGCTAGCTCCCGGTTGGGGACGCCTTTTTATTATTGCTTATGTATATATTTCTTGTTTGTACCCGTTTGGGGCCAGTTTTTATAAAGGAGACTCTGCCGAAATTTTCGAGAAAATATGATGTTGCTTTTTAAACATGTTTTTCTACACTTCTTCTTTTAAATGGTTTAGATTCTGGGTTTCGGCTTACTTAGATTACGTTTCGTAATTTAAGTGTGTAAGTCCATATTGCGACCTCCGGTGCTTACGGGGAGGCGGAAACGGTATAAAAAACGAATTTTTATCGCAAGAGGCAACATGGACTAAACTAGGTCGGGATCGTTGTCTAAACTAAAACTAGTAAACTTGCTAAAGAGAGTTAGCTACTATGGAAGATGGTTATACCTAAACTTGAACTCCTTCTTCTTCAAACCTTGTAGAGGTTGATGGTTCTCTTTTCGTCGCCTTCTTCCGTCGAAGATGGATCCACCTCGAAGGTTCGACCTTTGGGCTCTTCCTCGATCTTTGAGTGAACTAGGGTTTCCGGCTTGCTAAACCTTCATCCTAGAATGAGTAGAGAGTGATTAGGGTTTGCTTTTCCTTTTAAAGAGAAGGATTCTCAACACATGAGAGGGTTTCTCTTTGCTAGAGGAAGAAGAAGATGAAATGAGGAGAGAGAGAGGTTATGATAGAATGAGATATCTTTTCTCTTTCTTGCAACCATAATGCCAAAAGAAAAGAATTATCTAATAATAATAATTGAAAATGAGAATAGTTGATGGTAATTTGGAATGACCACTACCATGCTTCATGTAAGCATAAATCAAGGAGGACTTTTTTTAAAGCATGATGGTGGTCAACATTCAACCATGGTCAACAAGTCAACCATGGTCAACAAGTCAACAAAATCAACCATAACAAAATTCTCATTTAATTACTATTATTAATAGATAATTTATAAATCCATTAGGGTTTGGAAAATGAAGACTGTCAACTGTGCATACGCACCCGTTCCGAAACCCTAATGAAAAACCTCATCCTCCGCCTCAAGCAACTGTGCATACACACCTGCATTCTCGTTCCGAGGAACAAGAATACCAAGAGATAAAAGCAACCCCCAAAACATATACCAGTATCTGGCTCAAACCAGAGCCTGCCAGTATAATCCGTCCGGACTCCAAACATGCACAAGTGCGCGGATGAGAACGAACCCTGTCGCAAAACCATGCGACCTCTACTCTGTTTTGCCCAGAGGCGAATACCCTCTGTGTGGGACTCTAAAGACTCGACACTACGCTGGCAGTGGGTTTAACCACAGACCGCAAGCGGCACTAGCTGTGCGTAACGGTCCCCAGGTAGATGTCGACAAGAAGGCTGACGAGGTGAAACCCCATCTGAGCTCCTACTGAGTCTGAATGTGACATTCTCCGCACAGTCCGGTCTGTTCGTCTGATACATCGCATGGCGGGCCTAGGGGGCGGTAAACGTCAGTCCCCCAATAGCGGTACAAGTCGTGTCGGAGTGAAGCCCAAAACACCCTGAGATAACACTGGAACCTACCAGTATATCTCGCTTGCCCTGGCCAGGGACTACTCGTGTAATGGCTCTCCTAGACACAGCGCGATGTCAACCCCCAATACCGGGAGAGACGAATCCTGTCTAACCGTCACTGCCTCCAAGTGCTTCGGGACTGCACCCAACCACTACCTGTTTGCACGACTCCTTTGAGCCGTGGTAGGGTAGTGATCAAAGTGTAGTGGGAACACACTCGAGGCGAAGTGCCAGTATCAAGTCAGCGGACTAAGCTGTACTCATGTCACCTGGGAACTGATAACTGACGATAGGTATAATACCAACCTTTCAGTTCCCTACGAGTCCTGTCCAGTGTACCCGTAACCTAACGAGCACCCGTATACTATCTCCAGTACGACGTACTGATGGCTGTGGGACAGACCATCTCCCACACTGGGATGAGAAGCGCATACGCTAGTCTACTCCGGAGTATCGATGCCCCGTCTCGATAGTCCTGCGACTAGGGACCTGTATAAGGATGTGCTTATAGATTACCCAGCCCCCACGAGTGTGACTGCCATCACAACGCTGGTAATCAAGCAAAGATCCTAAGGGCTCCACTAATGCGTATAAGTGATATACTGAAATAAACACAAGTACACATTGAAGTAGAAACAAACCAAGTAGCATACTACTATATTGAGCAAGATTGTTTATACAAGGTGAATATCCCAAGCTTCCATTAAGTAATATACAAACTAGTATGATACAGTAATGGCCTCTAGGGCATATACACTAACAATCTCCCACTTGCACTAAGGCCATGTACTGGCGTATCGAAGACCTATCATCTCGATCAGCCGCTCGAACTGAGTCTGGGGTAGGGCCTTGGTGAATGGATCTGCAGTGTTCTCTTCTGAAGCAACCCTCCGAACCTCGATCTCCTTGCGATCCACGATCTCCCTGATCAGGTGATACCGCCTCAAGATGTGCCTGGATCTCTGATGGGACCTGGGTTCCTTTGCTAAAGCTATAGCCCCGTTGTTGTCGCAATACAGAGGTACTGGGTCAACAATGGACGGAACCACCTGAAGTTCTTTTAAGAACTTCCTTATCCAGACAGCTTCTTTTGCGGCATCAGATGCAGCGATGTATTCCGCTTCCATAGTCGAGTCTGCAACGGTTTCCTGTTTGGAACTCTTCCAACACACCGCCCCTCCATTGAGGGTAAAGACAAAACCCGACATGGACTTGGAATCATCCTTGTCACTCTGGAAGCTGGAGTCAGCAAAGGCCTCAATCTGGAGGTCTTTTCCGCCATACACCAAGAACATCTCCTTAGTCCTTCTCAGGTACTTGAGAATGTTCTTTACTGCTATCCAATGTTTCTCCCCAGGGTTTGACTGATACCGGCTTACTACACTCAGTGCATAAGCTACATCCGGTCTGGTACACAACATCGCATACATTATAGAGCCTACCGCAGAAGCGTAGGGTATAATAGACATGCGATCCCTCTCCAAATCAGTCTTGGGAGACATCTCTTTAGAGAGGGTGATCCCGTGACAAGCCGGTAGGTTACCGCGCTTGGAATCTTCCATACTGAATCTTTTTAGTACGGTGTCGATGTACCTGGACTGTGAAAGTCCTAATATCCTCTTGGATCTATCACGATGGATCCGGATCCCCAGGATGTAAGAGGCATCACCCAGGTCTTTCATGGAGAACCTGTGTGACAAGAAACCCTTGACAGATTGTAGCATAGGAATGTCATTTCCTATTAAGAGAATGTCATCCACGTATAAAACAAGGAATACTATAGTTCTCGCTACAAATCTACTATAGATGCATGGTTCATCTGGATTTTTGATAAAGTCAAATTCCTTGACCGTCTCATCAAAAAAGATGTTCCAACTCCGCGATGCCTGCTTTAGTCCATAGATGGACTTAAGCAACTTGCACACCTTTCCGCTGCTCCCACTCTGAATGAAACCCTCTGGCTGATCCATATAGACACACTCCTCTAAATTTCCATTTAGAAAAGCGGTTTTTACGTCCATCTGCCAAATCTCATAATCGTGGAAGGCAGCAATGGCAAGAAGGATCCGAATGGATTTCAGCATAGCCACTGGAGAAAAGGTTTCGTCATAGTCCAAGCCAGGTCTTTGACGGAAACCCTTTGCTACAAGTCTAGCTTTATAGGTCTCAACCTGTCCATCTACACCAATCTTCCTTTTGAAGATCCACTTGCATCCTACGGGTTTTACCCCGTCTGGAGCAATGTCCAACGTCCATACTTTGTTGGTGTACATGGACTCCATTTCGGTCCGCATTGCATCCAGCCATTTTACCGAGTCAACGCTCTGAACGGCCTGCTGGAAGCTAGTAGGCTCATCATAGTCTATGATGCAATCCTCTCTATCCCCGTCTATGAGAAAACCGTAGTATCTCTCGGGCGGATGAGACTGCCTACTACTTCTGCGGAGCGGCATAGGAATGTCCTGTTCTTTTGAACTTACTGGCTCTTCCAAGCTTTCAGTAATAGCTTGTGGTTCTGGAATTTCTTCCAGTTCTATTGCGTTCCCACTTATCTGGGTTTCCAAAAACTCAGTTTCCAAGAAGCGGGCATGTTGAGAAACAAAAACCTTTTGTTCCTCAGCGGAATAGAACAGATACCCCCTGGAGTTCTTTGGGTATCCCACAAACTTACACTGTACTGAACGTGCCTCGAGCTTGTCCGCATGCTGCTTTTTTACAAAAGCTGGACATCCCCATATCTTAAGGTACTTAAGACAGGGTTTCTTCCCACTCCACATCTGATATGGAGTGGTAGGCACAATCTTGGTAGGAGCCTTGTTCAAGAGATATGCAGCTGCTTCTAGTGCATAGCCCCAGAAAGATCGCGGTAACTCAGCCTTACTCATCATGGAACGAACCATATCCAATAGGGTTCGATTCCTCCTTTCCGATACACCGTTATGTTGCGGAGTGTATGGAGGAGTACGCTGAGAGAGAATTCCATTCTCTTTTAAATAGTCCAGGAACTCGGCACTCAAGTATTCACCACCTCGATCCGATCTTAGGATCTTAATACTTTTGCCTGTTTGTTTTTCAACTTCATTCTTATAATCCCGAAATTTCTCAAAGGCCTCGGATTTGTGCTTCATTAAGAAGACATGTCCATACCTAGAGAAATCGTCTGTGAAAGTAATGAAGTATGAATAACCGCTTCGCGCATGTGTAGACATTGGACCACACACGTCACTGTGTATGAGTCCCAAGAGCTCGCTCGCTCTTTCTCCGTGTCCAGTGAACGGAGTCTTTGTCATCTTTCCCATGAGACAAGATTCACAAGTGGCATAAGACTGATACTCGAACGGATCCAAGTATCCTTCTTTATGTAACTTAGTCAACCGTGTCTCATTGATGTGACCCAGTCTACAATGCCATAAGAAAGCCTGATTGATATCTGGAGACTTTCTTTTGTGTGTATTCTGGACATTAAAAATCTGTGGTTGGTTTAATACGTATATACCATTGCTCAGTGTACCTGACCCAATCAGAACTTGATTAAGGTGAATGTTTACAACATTACTTACAAACGCAAATTCATAACCTTCTTTAGAAACCAAAGATACAGAAATGATATTACAAGTTGCGTTGGGTACAAAAAAGCAATTACGCAAAACCAAAACATGTCCATCTGACATTCCCAGGTGATAGTCCCCTACGGCTTTAGCATCCATGCTAGCTCCGTTCACAACTCTGAGGGTCATGTCACCTGCCTTCAAAAACCTACGGTTTCTCAACGCCTGCAAAGAATTACAGATATGAGATCCTGATCCGGTATCCAATACCCAGGAAGTAGAGTTTATAGAAAGACAGTTTTCAATAACATACACACCTGAAGCTGAAGCCGCAACCTGCTTCAGTTCCTGTGTCCTGGCTTTCCAAGCCCTGCAATCTTTCTTCCAGTGTCCACTCTTGTGACAATAGAAGCATTCCTCTTTACCAACAAGCTTCCCCGCTATCTTTGTTGCCTTTTCCTTTCCCTTCGTACCCACTTTACTAACACCGCCCCTTGGTTTGGCGGGGGCTTTCCTCTTCTTTCCCTTGGCTTTCGCCTTGGACCTAGAAGAAGAAGATCCTCCTACAAACAAAGTGGATGTATCCCTACCCTTCTGTAGGGTGCCCTCTGCGCTCCTCAGCAGGTTGAGGAGTTCTGAAAGTTCAACTTCCTTTTCTTGCAAGTTGAAATTCAGTATGAACTGGGCGTAAGTGGATGGAAGGGACTGGAGAATTATATCCGTATAAAGTTCACTGTCCAACGTGGTCCCAAGTTCCGCGAGCTCCTCAGTGTAGCCAATCATCTTAAGCACGTGGTCCGCTACCGATGATCCGACGGCCAACTTAGTCGAAAATAACTTCTTCGACACTTCGTATCTTGCGATACGAGACTGCTCTCCATACAGTTCTTTTGTATGAAGAAATATGGATTCCAAATCCATATTCTCGTGCCTCCTCTGATGGTCGTTGTCCATCGAGGCAAGTACGAGGCATCTGGCCTTCGCGCTGTCAATCTCCCAAGTCTTACGGATTTCCTTATCCGCGACGCTGGAGGTGGGACCTGGGACGGGAGGAGCTTTGGTGGTAAGAAGATACCCCAGCTTGTCGTAAGAGATTGCCAATTTGACATTCCTGAGCCAATCTTTGTAGTTTGGCCCTGTCAATATGTTTTTATCTAGAAGTAACTTAAGTCCAGTCATTTCGATTTGGTCGCTGCAGGGGGAGAGAAGAAACACTTAGCACGATGCTCTTGCAAGTTTAGAATGGTTTTTAATTTGTCTAAACAGGATGGCTCCCACTGTCTCTCGAATCCCTCCTCAAACCACAAAGGAAGAATTAGCCGGGATCAATCCCACCGTACAATACTTGCTTAACCGTTCAGCCAGGCCAGTGTCGGTACTTCGAGGGAGGTTTTCCAACGCTTTCGCGAAGTTCCTTAATTTAAGAACCTCTTTTCCCTGGGGGCGTAGCCCCGCTAACACCTTTTTAGGCACCTACTAGGTTTATAGCATTGATCGTTTAGTGAGAAATTTCCCGAGGAGTAGCATATACTCACAGTAGGATCGGGATCCAAATATCATCGCGTGACGAAAATGAAGGAATCCTACCATAATCATCACACTCCAAATGGTATGCAAATCTAGCAAGTTTCAGTACTTATGAAACTCCCGATGTGGATTTTTGCCCCATGCTCTTATGACCTTGACGAAGGTCAACAAATCATAAGTCACATGTCAAGTTCTTCCCGTCATTATCCAGGTTAATTTGAACCCACCCGTATATACCCTTGACGAAGGTCAACAAGGCAATACGACTGTCCCAAACCAACGCATCTATCTATGCTACATATGAACACCCAATAGCTACCAATCTCTATGTCTTGACGAAGGTCAACAAACATAGCTTGAATACTATTGAATTTTCATACGAAACGACGGAGGGCTACGAATGGTTTTGGTAAAACCGTGAACGTAGTGAACTTGATATAATCGATGGAACGAGATAGCTTTTAGAAGGAGTGGCTCAAGCTCCGCATTTAAAAGTTAGTTTTGAAAAGAACCGAGTGGTTTTTCGAAAGTGTTCCATCGACTTAAACTTGGTTTATTATCTTGCATTAGTTCTTTTAATGCGTGATATTCTTGCATTAGTTCTTTTAATGCGTCCCATCATTTAATCCTACCATTGCAGAAAACAACTAAAATATGACGTACGCTTATGCCATTCGCATTCGCCACGGGGTCCCGTCATCACTCGTTAGGTTACTTAACTAACGACAGAGCGGGGGCTGGGCTAGCGCGGCTGTAAAACATAAGCAACGCCTAAATAGAAAGCAATGATAGACATTACAGATCACAGATGAATACATTGGATATACTAGCAATCCGCAATCCTTTCGAGCCTGAAACGAAAAGCGGATAACACGGTCGCGGTGAATAGCCAAATACCCCACCCAAGACCCCTACGGGTGCGGCAAACTATCCGCCAAGTACTCGGTAGTTTGTGCACCCCTCCATGGGTCTATCCTAGGAGCAAAAACAGTAAAAAGAATTATACAATGACGGCTACAACCCCGACCCGGTTGTGCGGCCAAACAAATAATATTATTACATCAATTTACATTTACAATGAATGAAAGAAAAACAAAAGCTCATCTCACATCCACCCCGGCTATTCACCCGCGACAGTCCAACAGATTCATATACACATTCCAGCACATTACAGATCATGTATAACCCCGACTAATCGACTTATAGCGATTAGCCGACGTTCAATACATGCAAGCAACACAGATATAACCAACATAGCCAAAGTGCAGTGAAGTTCGGGAAAAATACGGAATTATAGGACCCCAAAAGTGAATTTCTGTTCTGGAAAATCTGGGTACATATAATACATCATAAAAATCCCAAAATCCCACCAGAAGAACACTGCACGAAAAACGATGCACAGAAGACGACAAACCGCGGCGCTTCCGCGGCAAATTCCTACCTCGTGCGGCGGAAGCGCGGCGGTTTGAATGAATTAGGTCAACGTTTTTCTTGTGTGTTCAAACAAAACCCTGAGCCGAATTTACAAGTATAAAGTTTTTCATTTTGAGCAGAAAAAATTTCAACAGAAACTTAGGGTTTTGGTTTTTCCGGTTTTGTGATTTTTTCGGTTCCGAACTTCGTTACACTTCACTACCAAGCTAGTTTAAGTTTAGTTAGGCTCTGATACCACTGTAAGTCCATATTGCGACCCCCGGTGCTTACGGGGAGGCGGAAACGGTATAAAAAACGAATTTTTATCGCAAGAGGCAACATGGACTAAACTAGGTCGGGATCGTTGTCTAAACTAAAACTAGTAAACTTGCTAAAGAGAGTTAGCTACTATGGAAGATGGTTATACCTAAACTTGAACTCCTTCTTCTTCAAACCTTGTAGAGGTTGATGGTTCTCTTTTCGTCGCCTTCTTCCGTCGAAGATGGATCCACCTCGAAGGTTCGACCTTTGGGCTCTTCCTCGATCTTTGAGTGAACTAGGGTTTCCGGCTTGCTAAACCTTCATCCTAGAATGAGTAGAGAGTGATTAGGGTTTGCTTTTCCTTTTAAAGAGAAGGATTCTCAACACATGAGAGGGTTTCTCTTTGCTAGAGGAAGAAGAAGATGAAATGAGGAGAGAGAGAGGTTATGATAGAATGAGATATCTTTTCTCTTTCTTGCAACCATAATGCCAAAAGAAAAGAATTATCTAATAATAATAATTGAAAATGAGAATAGTTGATGGTAATTTGGAATGACCACTACCATGCTTCATGTAAGCATAAATCAAGGAGGACTTTTTTTAAAGCATGATGGTGGTCAACATTCAACCATGGTCAACAAGTCAACCATGGTCAACAAGTCAACAAAATCAACCATAACAAAATTCTCATTTAATTACTATTATTAATAGATAATTTATAAATCCATTAGGGTTTGGAAAATGAAGACTGTCAACTGTGCATACGCACCCGTTCCGAAACCCTAATGAAAAACCTCATCCTCCGCCTCAAGAAACTGTGCATACACACCTGCATTCTCGTTCCGAGGAACAAGAATACCAAGAGATAAAAGCAACCCCCAAAACATATACCAGTATCTGGCTCAAACCAGAGCCTGCCAGTATAATCCGTCCGGACTCCAAACGTGCACAAGTGCGCGGATGAGAACGAACCCTGTCGCAAAACCATGCGACCTCTACTCTGTTTTGCCCAGAGGCGAATACCCTCTGTGTGGGACTCTAAAGACTCGACACTACGCTGGCAGTGGGTTTAACCACAGACCGCAAGCGGCACTAGCTGTGCGTAACGGTCCCCAGGTAGATGTCGACAAGAAGGCTGACGAGGTGAAACCCCATCTGAGCTCCTACTGAGTCTGAATGTGACATTCTCCGCACAGTCCGGTCTGTTCGTCTGATACATCGCATGGCGGGCCTAGGGGGCGGTAAACGTCAGTCCCCCAATAGCGGTACAAGTCGTGTCGGAGTGAAGCCCAAAACACCCTGAGATAACACTGGAACCTACCAGTATATCTCGCTTGCCCTGGCCAGGGACTACTCGTGTAATGGCTCTCCTAGACACAGCGCGATGTCAACCCCCAATACCGGGAGAGACGAATCCTGTCTAACCGTCACTGCCTCCAAGTGCTTCGGGACTACACCCAACCACTACCTGTTTGCACGACTCCTTTGAGCCGTGGTAGGGTAGTGATCAAAGTGTAGTGGGAACACACTCGAGGCGAAGTGCCAGTATCAAGTCAGCGGACTAAGCTGTACTCATGTCACCTGGGAACTGATAACTGACGATAGGTATAATACCAACCTTTCAGTTCCCTACGAGTCCTGTCCAGTGTACCCATAACCTAACGAGCACCCGTATACTATCTCCAGTACGACGTACTGATGGCTGTGGGACAGACCATCTCCCACACTGGGATGAGAAGCGCATACGCTAGTCTACTCCGGAGTATCGATGCCCCTTCTCGATAGTCCTGCGACTAGGGACCTGTATAAGGATGTGCTTATAGATTACCCAGCCCCCACGAGTGTGACTGCCATCACAACGCTGGTAATCAAGCAAAGATCCTAAGGGCTCCACTAATGCGTATAAGTGATATACTGAAATAAACACAAGTACACATTGAAGTAGAAACAAACCAAGTAGCATACTACTATATTGAGCAAGATTGTTTATACAAGGTGAATATCCCAAGCTTCCATTAAGTAATATACAAACTAGTATGATACAGTAATGGCCTCTAGGGCATATACACTAACAAAGTGCCGGTCACGTTCCGTACTTTCGGGTCGTGACATCTTCACCGAAGTAACTACCATAGATCGTGGTGCAAAGATTTGGGAAAAGTCCCTCTTAAATTACAAAGTGGGTGCCATCGCAGAGAATACAGATATTTCTAAAAATTTTAACAGAGAGGATTGAAGAAAGCAAACCTCCTCTGAAGATTTCAGAGGGAGAAGACACCAATGCGCGGCGGTTAGGGTTTTCAGAGAGGAATACTTTAGGGTTTGGTAAAACGCAGAGAGGGGTCGGTTTCTATTTATAGGGGGTGTTTTGGTTATTTGCAAAAAGGGCCTCTTAAAAAGAGAAAATTATTTGTAAATAAAAACTTTTATTTATTTATTTATTTATTTGAAATTTTACAAAAGTACCGCTAAAAATTGGAAAAAAAATTCAATTTTTTTTTATATAATTACAAATGGTACATACCCCCAAACTTGTTTGAAACAGTGTTTCCACTGTTTATGGCTGGATAACCGAAATTTGAGGGTAGATGGAGGAAGATCAATCAATGTAATTCGGCTCTTGCAACAGCTGGAGCTCCTCCGAAGGGTCGACAGTGAGGAACGGTTTAAGTCTATGTCCATTCACTTTAAATAGTGAACCGTCATCCGGATTCTCTAATTCGACCACACCGTGCGGATATACGGTGCGCACCAAAATGGCCCTTTCCATCGAGATCTGAGCTTGCCGGGATGGAAATGTAACCGGGTGTCATAAAATAAAACCTGTTGACCAGGTTTGAATGATTTGCGCATAAGGTGTTTATCGTGAAACACCTTCGTTCGGTTTTTGACGACAACCGCATTCTCGTAAGCTTCATCCCGAAGCTCGTTCAATTCATTCAATTGCAGCTTTCTATGGCTGCTCGTATCTTATAGAGATAGATTCAACTCTTTTATTGCCCAAAATGCTCGATGCTCAATTTCAACTGGAAGGTGGCAAGCCTTTCCATAAACAAGCCTATACGGAGACATACCAAGATCGGTCTTATAGGCAGTTCGAAATGCCCAAAGAGTATTAATAAGCTTTGAAGACCAATCTTTACGGTTTTTGGAAACCGTTTTCTCCAATATCTGTTTAATTTGCCGATTTGAAAGCTCGGCTTGCCCACAAGTATGGGGATGATAGGGCATTGATAGCTTGTGATTAATGGAATATTTCCGCATTAAGGACTCGAAAGTCCTATTACAGAAATGAGTTCCATTATCGTTGATGATTGCGCGGGGGTGCCCAAACTGAGAAAAAATGTTTTCTTTGAGGAATATAACGACAACCTTGTTGTCATTAGTTCGGCTGGGCACAGTCTCGACCCACTTAGACACATAATCAACAGCAAGGAGAATATACACGTTCCCAAAAGAATTAGGAAACGGTCCCATAAAATCTATCCCCCAAACATCAAAAATTTCGACAGCCAATATTAGTTGGAGCGGCATTTCGTTTCTCCTAGATATCCGGTCCAAGTGTTAGCACCGGGAGCATGTCTTGCAGTACTCATGTGCGTTTTTAAAAAGTTGTGGCCAGTAGAAGCCACACTGCAAGATTTTTTCTACTGTCTTTTTAAGGCCAAAATGCCCGCCACACGCTTGATCGTGGCAGAATAACAGCATGCTCTTAAATTCATTGTCGGGGACACACCGACGAATAATTTGGTCAGGACGGTATTTGAATAAGTAAGGCTCATCCCAGTAAAAATGTTTTACCTGGGATAGGAATCGGAGTCTGTCCTGATTCGACCATTCATTTGGTATAAGTCCGGTGGCTAAATAATTCACAATATCTGCGAACCAAGGTTCGCATGACACAGTCAAGAGCTGCTCATCTGGAAAAACGTCTTTTATAGGAATTTGAAGCGTCGGCGAAGAAGGGAGGCGTGAAAGATGGTCGGCGACTACGTTTTCGCATCCTCTTTTGTCTCTGATGACAAGATCAAACTCTTGTAGTAAGAGGATCCAACGTATCGGCCGAGATTTAGCGTCCTTCTTCGCAAAAAGATGGCGAAGAGCTGAATGGTCAGTGTAAACGATGACTGGAGAGCCGATTAAGTAGGGCCGGAACTTTTCTAATGCAAACACAACAGCTAAGAATTCCTTCTCGGTTGTTGTGTAATTTAATTGGGCCTCATTCAAGGTTAGGATAGCGTAATAAATTACATGCGGTATCTTATTGATGTGTTGTCTAAGGACAGCACCAATGGCAAAATCTGATGCATCGCACATAATTTCAAATGGATGCGTCCAGTCAAGAGACGAAAGAATGGGAGCAGAAATAAGTGAGTTTTTCAATGACTCGAACGCCTTCATACAGCTCGAGTCGAAATCAAATGCGGTGTCCTTGGCCAACAAAAGAGTCAAGGGTCTAGCTATCTTGCTAAAATCCTTGATGAACCGTCTATAGAAACCGGCATGGCCAAAGAAGGCTCGAATGTCTCGGACGCATTTGGGAGGAGGGAGATTGGAAATGACTTCAATCTTAGCTTTATTTACCTCAATGCCATTTTGCGAGATGATATGTCCTAAGACAATACCTTCTCGTATCATGAAGTGGCACTTCTCCCAATTTAAAGTAAGGTTCTTATCCTTACACCGGGTAAGTAATACGTCTAGATGTAGCAAACACTCATCAAAGGATTCGCCGAAAATGGAGAAATCATCCATGAAGATTTCCAAGAATTTTTCCACCATGTCTGAAAAAATACCCATCATACACTGCTGGAAAGTAGCGAGTGCATTGCATAACCCAAAGGGTATGCGACGGTAAGCAAACGTACCGAAAGGACAAGTGAATGTGGTCTTATCTTGATCCTTTTCGGCGATGGGAATTTGATTATACCCAAAGTAGCCATCCAAAAAGCAATAAAATTCATGCCCAGCCAATCGTTCTAGCATTTGGTCAATAAAAGGTAATGGAAAGTGGTCTTTCCGTGTTGCGGCATTAAGTTTTCTATAATCGATGCATACTCGCCACCCAGTTTGGGTGCGAGTAGGTATTAACTCATTTGCCTCATTAGTTATGACCGTTATGCCCGATTTCTTTGGGACAACATGAATGGGGCTAACCCACTGGCTATAAGAGATAGGGTAAATGATACCACTATCAAGACATTTTACGATCTCCTTTTTAACAGCCTCCTTCATTACTGGGTTGAGTCGTCTCTGTGGATCTCTTGCTGTCTTGGCATCATCCATCATATGAATATGATGTTCAACAATTAGGGGACTAATCCCCTTGATGTCCGCCATAGTCCAGCCAAAAGCTTACCGATTGCTTTGTAAGACCGTCAAAAGGGTTTTCTCTTGCTCGGGGGCTAGAGAAGCCGAGATGATAACAGGAAGGGTCTCATTCTCACCTAAGTAAGCGTATTTAAGGTGAGACGGCAATAGCTTGAGTTCGAGTGTTGGAGGCGAAACAATTGAAGGTAAAATTGGTGAAATTGTCTCAAACTCGAAGGATTCCAACAGAGGTTCAAAACGAGTGTAAGCAACCGAGTCGGATGGTTCAACTAACTCTTCCGAAAATTCAAAGGATTCAAACTCGGGTGGTGATGGTTCAAGATCGTTCGAGAAAGTGAAACACTCGTAGTCATTATCGGGTGTGAAAGCAGTATCAGGTTCAAGGAGGAACGCACTAGTGGCGTCAAAATTGATGTGATCGAACGGAAATTTCGAGCTCACAGTCCTCCTGGGTGATCTCTTGGATCGAGCAAACATCAAGTATATTAGCATTAAATTCGGAGGGCTGATTCCCCAATTTAAAAATGTTGAGTTCAATTGTCATGTTTCCAAAAGATAGGTTCATCGAACTATTTCGACAATTAATCACCACATTAGAAGTTGCAAGGAATGGTCGACCGAGTATCACCGGAATTTGACTCCGGGGGTTAGCTACAGGATGTGTGTCCATAACAATGAAATCAACGGGGAATATGAAGTCCCCTATTTTAATCATTACATCCTCTAACTCACCCCTAGGATGGGTGATGGATCGGTCGGCCATTTGGAGAGTACAATGTGTGGGTTTCAGCTCTCCAACGCCTATTTGCTCATATACTGAATAAGGAAGCAGGTTAACACTGACACCAAGATCTAAAAGTGCGCAGTTGATGTTCTTATCCCCCAATAGTTATTGAAATTGTAGGATAGCTAGGGTCCTTTCGTTTTTGAGGTAAAGGTTGGGTAAGAGCATCACTTAGTGCATTAGCCAAGAAAACTTTCTTAGGTACCTGTGATTTCCTCTTCTTGGTGCATAAGTCCTTCAAAATTTTAGCGTAAGAAGGGACTTGTTGGATTGCATCCAAGAGGGGTATGTTAATACTAACCTGTTTAAATGACTCCACAATCTTCTCCATTTGTGGAGTTGGTTTATTGGATCTCAACCTGTTTGGAAATGGAACATTTTGAAAATTTGTTGAGTCCAATATTTGTGGAGGAGATTGCGGAGTTGGAACGGATCCCAGTGTTGGTGTTTTCGTGGAGTGAGATGTGGGTCCGTTTAGAGTAGTAGAAGAATTAGAGCCTTGTGAAGAATGGAGAACAGGCTCTGAAGATGAAGAAGATGAGGATGAAGAAGAAGAAGAAGAAGCGGCGGTCGGGGTGTCATCATTAGTGCCAACATTGCTGTGCAACATCCTTCCAGATCTCAATGTAGTCACGGCACTCGCATTATGGTTTTGTTGTTCATGAGCAACATGTGCATTTTGTGGGTGACCAGGATTTGGCAGTGGTTGAGATGGAAGCTTCCCCTTCTCTCGCTCGCTTAAAGCAGCATTCAGTTGTGCAATTTGGGCTTCAATGGTTTTGATGCTTTGCCCATGTGATGCAGTGTGTTGCACCAAAGACTGAATAGAAGACTGGATGTTAGCCGAGGATTGAGTAGATTGTTTTAAAAATGCATCCAGACTTCGTTCTAGCGAGGAAACCTTATCGTTATTTGGTGGAACAAAATTGTTTTGAGGAGAAGGGTTGTTGGGTGCAAAATTGTTCATTTGATTTTGGTAAGGTAGCTGGAAAGGTTGCTGATATTGAGTTTGTTGAGGAGCTTGTTGTTGTGGAGGAGGCCTTTGGAAATTGTTGTTGCCTTGGAATTGTTGTTGATTTTGATTCCAAGCAAAATTGGGGTGGTTCCTCCAACTAGGATTATAAGTTAAAGAGTATGGATCATTTCTTTGTCTTTGCTGAAAGGCAACATTGACTTGATCCTGTCCTTGAGCAGGTGGGTTGTAAGAACACTCTTCAGTCAAATGGGACGGATCCGAACAACAAGCACATATAGTGCGAGGGGGTAAAGCAGGGGCAGGAGAAGGCGATGAGAATTTGCTCTCAATTGCTTCTAGTTTTCGTGTAATTGCGGCCATTTCGGTTTTCATTGCAATTGACATATCAAGTTGATGAACGCCTGCCCTAGACGGACCTGATGAAGTAGATGAAGTAGACGAAGTGGTCTGTCTAGTGCTTTCCCACTGAAGCGTTTGTTCAGTAAGATCGTCGAGAAATTGCCAAGCTTCCTCGTCGGATTTGGTAAGGAAGTGACCTTGACAAATGGTTTCCAGCAACTGCTTAGTTGCTGGGTTCAGTCCTTCGTATAAAATTTGGCAAAGTTGCCATCTCTCGATACCGTGATGAGGGCACTGAACAAGAAGGTCTTTGAATCGTTCGAAACACTTCCAAAAATGTTCGGAAGGAAGCTGGGAAAATTGGTTAATTTCATTACGTATTCTCGGGGTCTTGTGATGTGGGTAAAACTTTTTAAGAAATGCCTTGACAAACTCTTCCCAACTATTTATGGAATGCGATGTTGTACTATATAGCCACTTTTCAGGTAGGTCACATAAAGGGAAGGGAATGACTCATAGCCTTATAGCATCATCGGATAGTTGGGTGGTCTTCATCATTGTACAAACATTCTGGAATTTGTTAACGAAGATATAGGCATTTTCGGATTCCAGCTCGTGAAATTTGGGCAACATGTTGATGAAGTGGGACTTAATTTCGAAATTATCACCATTAGCCGGTGGGAGTGAAAAATAAGTAGGAAGTGCGGAGCGGGTGGGATAGAAACGATCCTGGAGCGCGATTCGCTGTGGCGCTTCAACAGGAGAGTGTTGCGGGTTATTCGCACCCAGTTGAGGTGGAATCAGTCCCGAGATAGGTAAGGGGTTGTTAGAATTGAATCCTGACATTTCCTTAGAAGATGATGAATGTGAAGATGAAGGTAAAGATGAAAAAGAAGTGGAAGGAGTTTCGACTTCGGAGTTGAACGCATCGTCAGTAGCGACTAACGAGACACGGACTAAACGGGCGCTAGTGTCCCTAGTCCAACCGGACATACACTAAACGAGTTGTAGTGTAGTCAAACGTAGAATGTGAAGGTAAGAAAACGTCAATGGGAAAATATGGGTGAAGGTTGGGTGCAATGGAATTCTAGCGACAAATGGCAAGTTTTTGTAAAAATTTTGGTTTTATATATATTTTTTTATAAAGAGTTTTGCAAAAGATTTTGTACGGAACAACGACACACTTTCAAGCAATCACAGTTTAAACATGCACAATCAAGTCTAGAGCTAGGATCTCCTAAGTCAACTAGACTGCTCCTAATTGGTCCAAAGCGACAAGTTGTGAGATATACTTCAAATCGCCTCTTCACCGCCAATTGTGGGCAGGTAAGCACAAGTGAAGAAAGGAGGGTTCCGCTCACGAATCACCGTGAGACGGGCCTTTTAAAGTTACCTTTCTCACTTGTCTAGCCTAGGCACCACAAAGTCAGGTTTAGATAAACGACTGAATGCCCACAACCTTCCTCTGTCCTAATGAGCGCGACAGTCCTTAATTGGCTGAGTCTAGATATTTTTTAATTAACTCGAGAGTGATGCATATGCTTTTTGTGATTTCTGGGGTCTTAGAAAAGGTAATGAAATCCCCACCCAATCTGGATTGGTGTTATAGCCCCTTAAATTCCGTTTTAAATATGCAAAGCAGTAACACACAAAATCTAAAACACTTGCCAAAAATTTTCTTTTTATTTCCGGCGCAAAGAATCCTGCACAAAAAAGATTTATTGGAGAGGGAGAAGAAGCTTTGCGCAAAGAAGCCTGCAGGAAAAATTTTCAGTGGAGATCAGGGGATAGGAGAGAAGACAAAAATACTCACAGAGAATTTTGAACTGCTGTCGTCAGCAGTTGACCGCGGAACCGCGATCAAACGCCTGATTATGCCGCGTTTCCGCGACGGTTTGGTAGGTTTGGCCCTCCAAAATTTTCCTGTATGCTATTATGGTTCTCCTCTGTCTGTTCAGATCCTCTGTTTGTTGATTTGTTCACTTGGTTTGCTCCAGATCTGAATCAGTCCGTCTTCCGTTCCTGCATAACTCGCACAAAAACCGATCAAAAATAACAAGTTGATTTTTTTTATATATTTTTTTTTTCAATTTTTATATTTTTTTTCAATTTCAATTAATCCGAAATTACAAAAAGAAATAAACTACCGTTTCCCCGGCAACGGCGCTATTTGATTGATGGGATTATTTGCGTACGTGCGTTTTAAAATTAAGAATACCGCAATCAAGACGGTGTCGCTTGGTAGCTAGCCGGTTGAGTACGGGTCGGTCCACAGGAAAAAAGATGTTATTTCCTTTAAATTCTAACGAGTTAAGTCCTATTTTTGGTAGGTTTTGTTTTTAGATCTAAGAATGAGATTAAATTGATTTAAAATCTTGTTAGGGTTAGGATTAGCTTAGTTTGGAATAGGGATTCTACTCACTGCTTTTAATGCCCTAGTTAAGAATTTAGGTGTTAGGGTAATAGTCAACAAAGGGGATTAGCACGACTAGGAAGAAAAGTAGTTTCTTTCTTTTGGTTCTTGTCCGTCCTTTCTTGACTTTTAACCCTAACCTCCGGTTAATTCAACCACAGCCGATCTAATTAGAGAATCACCGCTATCATGTAGGATAGGGTGCCGTGGTGAACGGTGTATGGTTAAATTAACTAGAGTCCTAATTAAATTATATGGGTAAGGAAAGGAGTGTGAGAGATTTCCTTCTCTCAATCCTTCCCTATCCTAACCCTAACAAGTGAGGAATTACTCACTCATTAGGAAAGTGACAATCAAATTCATTTTTTATATTTTTTTATATATTAGAAAACTAAATTGCAGATAATAAAGAACAGATAAGAAATTTCAGGAATTAAAATTCAGATAAAAAAATAATGCAAGATAGAAAGGAAACTTACTTTATTGATATCTCTTCAACGATTACAAGGAAATTAAAAATTTTAAATCTACGAATTAAAAAGAGGCATAAAAAATTAAAGAGAGGCATGCCAAATCAGGATTTCGGCTTTCCTATTTATAGGTAGGAGAAACCCTAGGTTTACATCTGATCAACATTTGAATTTACAGAACTACCCTAAGAAAGCCGGGTCAAAACACCGACACCCACCGACACATGCACCGACACGTGCATTGCACGACCGCGGTTCCGCGGCAGAAAGCCCTGCTTGGCCGCGGTTCCGCGGCCGTTTGGTGGGGTCTTGGGCTCAATTCTTCAGTGATATTTCATGTTGCTTTTTCCTTCTTTTTTCTTCGCTTGGTTCCTCAGAATCTTTTCTAGTTTCTTCCAGATTTCCAACAGTGCAGAATTATGTGGACTTTTACCGTGAGTTTCGCGTTGAAATCTTAAATCTTGTGCTACCCTTGTGCTTTGTGTATTGAACTGTCTACTGATCTTCATTTGTTCCTTAAACTGATAGGCGGCATAATATGGATTCATCTATTTTTGGTCGTAGTCTCACATTTGTAGCGTCTTTTCATGAGTTTCACTGTAATGATCTGAGAACCTGTAAGCTACAACTATTTAGCAGACATAGATCAAAATAACCTATTTATATGTAATATGAATAAGAATGGGGAATATAATAATGCAAAATTCTGATATGAACAATCTCTCTTTTATGAGATTTAATAAAAAAAAAGAGGCTCTCTTTCAATGAATTTGTGGGTTTATTTAATTTATTTTAGAAAAAGGAGAGGTTTTTCTTCTGGAGTAATTTGGAGTATATGACGAACCTTGAGGAGAGAGATGAGGTAAAAAAAACTAGCAATAGAAACGAGTGATCAAAATTATTCATGTTTGCCTTATATCGATTTACAACTTTACACATAGTCGCTAGGCATTATAAATTTTGATTTTTGCCTTTCCTATGCCCCTTGAGTGCACCATGGGCTTCGCAACAAATTGACATTCTGACCATATGTATTACATTTTAACATTTATTTGTATTTACAAAATTTATTTATAACAAATTTCTTCCTCTTTCTTATTCGATGGCCGGCCGGTTTCGTTTGGGTTTGAGACGGTTTGGACGTGAGCACACTTACTTAGGCTTGGGCTCAGGTTGGTTGGACTTGAGTCCATTTGTTTAGACGTTGACTTTGACTTTTGACTTTTGACTTTTGATTTTTGATTTCGGCATTGGGTGTAAATTTCGACCCCCAACAGCCATGTTATATGCATTTAATTTCCTTGCGCATTTCTGGCCTGCTGGCTGGAATTCCATGGCATTGTCATATAAAATAAATTCTATAAAATATTATACCCATTGTTTTGTGAAACCGTCTTTTGTAAGAAACTGTAGACTCATTGACCTATCACCTGTAATTTTATCTTACGTTAAGCCACGACTTAGTTGTGTTACCGACTAATTGGCTCTCCGGAATACGGGGACGGTGGACCGTTTCCACCGTAACTCCTACCCTGAGACTCCAAAACTAGTTGACTTCTATTTCAACTCTCATGTACAGAGAAATGGTCACAATCTCTCAGTTGGACCTTACACCTAAATATGACAGCGGAACGTAGTTATCGCCACTCTTGTACCTGTAACATTAACATGAAATTATGCCCGTATGCTTGTAATGATCCTAATGCACATACCATGACATGCCTACACATGTTATATGTTATTTTCATGTAATGTTTCATTAGGGAGTGATTGATATTTCTTATTCCTTATGCGTGTGCATATCATTACTGTCATGAGTTATATTCTAGTTTTATACATAATTGCATGGTATGAATGATTACTGCTTGCATGAACTTGAGAAGTGTATCATGAACATGAAACCGTGAAAATGATATGAGCTTGAGTTTGATTGATCCGGTATCGTGTATGGAACTAAGTGCCACGTGGAACAAAGTGCTACGTCATGGCGTGGCGGGGGCCGCATCTTGAATCCACGGTGGCCGAAATAAAACACTGGTCGTATGTAGAACAAAGTGTCATATGGAACAGAGTGTCATACGGAGCAAAGTGCACGCCAAGACGATGGAGGGATCGGCTCTTAAGTCCGTAGGAGCCACCACTTGAATCCATAAGGACCACCTCTTGAATCCGCATACGATGTGGGATCCATCGGGAGACGTTCATAGGTACCACACAAACATGATTAGAATAATGACTTGACCACTGGCCAGTGGGATTACTGTTCCCGATGAGATATTTCATGGTACAAGTTTTAGGTTATATTTATAAGATTTGTATGATGCATTGCATCATTATGCACCTTTTTAAGTTTTTGACATCGAAAACTGCCATGCAATTCATGTTTACCCTTACTACTGTACTGCCATGTATATTGTGTTTTATTCATTGATCTTTCATGCACCCTATGCTCACTCACTCTGTATTCATCAAGCTATATTGTTTTTCATTTAAATTCGCACACTCACACCTTTTTTTGAGAAACTTACACGAGCTTTAGCTCGTTGACGGATGTTTCATGTTTGAAATGTCCGTTAGGCTTAGAGACAGGTCAGGTGTAGACGGAGCAGAATCCGACCCAATAAGACTTGAACCTTTTTACTTGCCAAGCCGACTTCTAGCCGCTTTTTCATATGTTCCTTCCGTTTCAGTTTTCATTTATTTCTTTTCCTTGTAAATTAAATGACTTATTGTTTTAAGGCTATTCTTTGATGTATCTTTTGTTTTTTTAAACTCTTGCATGTAATAAGTGTTGTTGGATTTTCCTTTAAAAATTATCATAATGATTTTCTTGTGTTATTTTTTGCTTAGCAGAGGCTTAGCTTGTCTATATCGGAAAAGAGTGCTTCTTAGTATAGATGCGTCGCTGATCGAGTCGTGTCTTCGTTCCAGTAGTTTGGGAAGCGGGCAGTGACAATTTCAAAAATCTTAATTTTTCTGTTTTATTTCGTCTTTTTATATTTTGCATGATAATAGCCCATGAAAATCGTGAAAATTTAAAAACCTTATATTTGTTGTCTTATGCAGTTTTTCAACATTTTACTTTACTTAAAGTACATAAAATTTAAGATATTTTAAAAAATACCAAAAGTTTTTGTTTCCCTCAAATTTAATCAGTTTGAATGTTGTAGCACTTGACAATCACAAAATTTATGAAAATGTGAAAATTGCCAGTATTATTTGTTTTAATATTATTACTTATAACAAAAGAAAATCACGAAATTCGTAACTCCCAAAGTTTTCTTTCTTTCTATTTTTTAATATTTTGCATGGTATAGAACACGAAAATCGTGATATTTTAGAAAATATCAAATTAGATTTTTCTTTATTTATTCAATATTTTACTTGTTATATCACACGAAAATCGTAAAATTTAAGAAAATCCCAATTTTTTTTTATTTTCTTTGGTTTTTCAATATATTGTTTGATATAGCACATGAACATCGCGAAATTTTTAAAAATTCCAATTTTTTTGAATTTTATTTTCATGATTTTCTTTGTTATAGCATAGAAAATCGCCATATTTTCAAAAATCTCATTAAAAAATCGGTTTTTCAATATTTTGTTTGATATGTTACACGAAAATTATGAAATTTTCCAAAATAAAAAATATTTCTATTCTATTCAAATTTTTTATATGATGCATCACGAAAATCACAAAATTTCTAAAATTCTTTAATTTTTCTGTTATTTTTGGATTCAATATTTTGCTTATAGAACACGAAAGTCGTGAAATTTTCAAAAATCTAAAAATTTTCTTTTTTGTGAGTTTTTAATATTTTGCTTACATAGCACATGAAAATCGTGAAATATTCAAAAGTCTCAAAATTTTCTGTTTTTTTGATTCTTTCTATATTTTGTATATTGTACCATAGTAAAAATTTCCAAAAATCTCAATACATTTTGTTTTGTTTTGTTATTCAATATTTTGCTTGCTCACATGAAAATTGTGAAATTTTGAAAATGCTCAAAACTTTTCGGGTTTTTTCGGTGTTTTAATATTTTGCATATTATAACACAAAAAAAATCACGAAATTTTCAAAAATCTGAATTCTAAAAGTTTTCTGTTTACTTTCATATTTCAGAATTTTGCATGATCAAGAACACGAAAAATTGTAAAATTTTTGAAGGTCCAAAATAATTAAATATTTTTTATGTGATACATAATAATATTGTGAAATTTTTATATGCTCATAATATTTGTTCTTTTTCAATAATTTGCCAGGTATAATTTTCAAAATTTTTGAAAATCATGAAACTTAAATATTTTGAATCCTATAAAACAAAATATCATGAAATTTTCAATAATCTTAAATATTTTATGTTTTGATTCGATTTTTAATAATTTTAAGTGCTATAGCACATGAAAATCATGTAACTTAAAAAAATTTTAAAAAATCCGTTTTCTCAAATAATTCAATATTTTATTTCCTATATATAGCTCAAAAAATAGCAAAATTTTCAAAAGGTCATAATTTTCTATTTTCTTGGTCTTTCAATATTTTTCTTATTATAGCACATGAATTTCCAAAAATTTCTGTCATTTGTTGTTTTCCAATATTTTGCATGTTATCACACCAAATCGTGAAATTTGAAAATTTTCAAAATTTTCCTTTTTTCCCTATATTTCAAAATTTGCATGATATTATAAAATAAAAAAATCGTTAAGAGTAAAAAAATCTAAATATTTTATATGTCATATAACACTAAAAATCATAAAATTTTCAAAAATCTCATAACTGTTTTGGTTTTTCAATATTTTCCCGGCTATAGCGGTTGAAATTTTCGAATTTTAAAAAAAAAATTCTTTTTCTTTAGTTTTTAAAAATATTTTCAATGCTATATCAAACGTCGTGAAATTTTTATAAGCCATAAAAATTTTCCGTTTTGTTCTTCTTTTTAATAAATGTGCATGTTATGTAGCACATCAAAATCGCGCAACTTCCAAATGCGCTTGAATTTCTTTAAAATTTTAATATTTTACATGTTATATAACTTATGAAAATCCTAAAAAATATCACAAAAATTTTCGTTTTTTCGGTTTTTCCACGTTATAAATGTAATATCACGGAAATCATGAAATTTTCAATTGTCTTATGTTTTTTCATATACCATATGAACATTGCGATATTTTAAAAAATCCCAAATATTTCTTTTTTTTTTTGTATTTTGTACATGCGAAATTTCAAAAATCTGGAAACTTTTCTGTTATTCTCGATCTTTCTTTATTTTGTTTGTTATAACAAATGAAATTGCGAAATATTTTGAAAAGCTCAAATTTTTTTTGTTTCTTCTGTTTTTAATATTTTGTATTCTGTAGTAGACAAAAATCACGAAATTTTAAAAATATTAATTTTTTTTACTCATTGGTTTTTTAATATTTTGCTTGTTCACACGAAAGTTGCTAAATTTTTATAAAAAATCTAAAGATGTTTTCTTTAGTTTTCGATATTTCATTTACCAAATTATAAACATGCTATTTTCATATAGATTTTTTCTATATAAGAGAAGAAGTTTATTAATGTGATGAAATATCCACCCTATCCTTTTAATCTAGGATTGATTTTTTGAAGTGAAAGTTGTGATTGCAAAAAAAACAAATTGGCTAAGATTTATTTTGCATTCATATTTGTCTTAAAAAAGGAGGGATATTCGAAGAAATATTCTCTGACAGAGCTCTATATGTAATTTATAGATAGATAGATAGTAGGGTATTAATCTTTAGGAAAATAATTTGGGGTATTATTTGCAAAATGTTGCAAGTTGAAGGTGCTTTGTGAAGTTTAACCTAAAGAAATGGTAGGGTGCCGATATGACTAGGAATCTTGTCGGCAATATATACAAACCACTTCTCAAATTAATCACTCCTCTTAATGCTATGTTTTTTTCCCAAGAAGTTATTCTAAAATAAAGGTAAATTGCCAAAAGCCCCCGGCCCGTTTCAAACTTGTTAAAAACCCCTGGTTTTTTTGTTGTCGTTAAGAAACCTCTTGGCTCAATCAAAACCCCATGTATACTAGTTGCCTGTAATATCTAAGCATTTGAGGTTGTCTGTAATATCTAAATGGTGTCCTGTAATATCTAAGCAGTTGAGCAAATACAAGGCCTAAATGTATATACAACCCATGGGTTTTTTATAAAGATTTTGATCGGTAGGTCATTTTAACAATTTTGAAATTTACAGAGGTTTTCAATCAATTCGCGAGTGGGCCAGAGGCTTTTTGACAATTTACCCCTAAAATAATGACTCGCAATACCGCATATTGGTGAGGGCATGTTCGTTTTGTTTTGTAGGAGAATTTTTTAAGGAGTTGAAATTCTTGAATAAAAATAAATGAAGAGTTGAAATTTGTTTGTTTGAAAGGAGTTAGTTGTACTTAAAATCAGGTATTTGAAGTTTGTATTTTGTAGGGCATTTTAAAAAAATTAGAAGTTCATGAATGAAAATGAAAGTAAATAGGATAGTTAAGAGAGAAGAAGTATTTACAAAAAAAATTAAAAGGTAGTTGATATGACAAATTCCAGTCTAATCCTACAAAAAAATATCCGATTTCGGACTTCTGATTTCGCATACGATGTAGGAAATTAGGATTTCGAAGTCGTGGACTTTGCTGACAAAACAAACACAAAAGTTTTAGCTCTGAGCTAATATCAGAAGTTGAAACTCCTGATTTTGCAAACCCCTGTCAAACAAACAGATCTATGGTTGTGATCTTGTATATAATTATGTGGTAGAAAAATTGTACAAAGCGACAGTTTACCACATGCTCTCACTAGTGAGATTCTGGGCTTTTCACTGTGCTAAAGGGTGGACATTGTACTTGCAACAAATAGTCTAATGTCCAACTACAAGAGATCAAATATTTTATCATTTTTCATGTGGGGATGCTGTGGAGCATTACACGTAGCCACATGACTATAGTTCTCTACTATTTAACTACATGAGCCATGTCGCATTATGTCTCCCCAAATATATTATACTCATTATTCAAATTTATTAACATTTAATACAAAAATATAGAAAAGAAAGCTCATCAAAGTTGGAAGTCCATCAAATTCAAATCTTAAAAAATTTCAAATGTATAAGGATTAGATCAATTAGAGGGTTCCAAAACTTTTCAATAATCTATCATGAAGTCTCTCATATCTTTGAAAAATTCCTTAACTAGATCGAAACTTCACACCTTGAACCTAGAGCTGGAATCTCTTCACCCCAATCTCCTTTCACAAAATCACTCCCAAATAAAAAGATAATTAATTGGAGGCAATATGACTAGGATTCTTGTCATCAACATGTGCTAATCACTGATCTTAATTAGTGTTAGTAATTATTCCAAATGACCCACTAAAAGGCTGCATGCTTTTGGTGGTTTTATTAGTGTTAGATTTTCACTTTCTCAAATCAAAGTCATGTAAAAGTAAAATAGTGTCACATGCATGCATGCCCTCACTGTTAAGGACACGAGTTTTTTTTCCTTGATTGGGCAAAAGGATGAAAATTGTGCTTGCTTAAACAGTCTAATTAAATAGAGGGTGTGCCCAAACTGCAGCAGCTTCTCACATGGGCTGGAGGGGTCCGCCGGCTATTTTGCAGTCAGACCTCTGGACTCCACTGACCATATAAGAGTCCACTGCATTTTTAGGCCTGCAGAGTCTCTGCATGTCCCGTTTTCTCAATTAAATAAGGCCAATGTTGTACCTATTTTCATGTGTGATAGTTGGAGATTACATGCACAAGGCATGCATGTTAATATTTGACTACACAAGGCATGCCTTATTGTGTTGTGCTTTGAAAGTTAAGATATTATACTGAGGTAGCGGGGCTGGCGATTGGCAGCAGCGAACTTGCTGTAGTCGTGCGACCCAGTTCCGAGGATGGGTCGAGAGTCCTAAGCCTCACAATCCTGGAATTTTATATAATGTGATCACTAACTAAAGTTGAAATTGTATTGCCAAATTTTATCTCCATTAGTGACGTCTTGATTTTAAGACGTGCAGCAATAATAATTTTGGTTTCTCCTTAGTTTCAAAAGCTTTTTTTGGGTTAATGGCTAAATAATCCCTTAATATTTCACCAACTTTACATTTATATAATTTTTTTTTGCTGCACTTAGATATATACCCTATAGTACAAATCATATGGATTTTGTTTAACATATTGATGGATTTGATGCTCAACTGAAAGAAGCAAAATATTAACGGTTTGTAATTTAGGGAATACAAGTGCAGCGAAAAAATCAATAAGGTATATAAATGTAAAATAGTTGAAACATTAGGATATTATTTAGCAATTAACCCAACCTTTTTTGCCAAAGTAGGCCTCAATATTATGACACCCCTTCAACCTCGTCTCTTGATCAAATTTTCCATAGCTTGTCTCGACTGTTATCTCTACTATTATAACTAGAACATACACTACTACAATATAGGGTTGCCCCTACGGACTCAGGAATCCGTAGAGGCAAATATTTCTTGCCCCTACGGACTCAGGAATCCGTAGAGGCAAATATTTCTTGCCCCTACGGATTTATCCGTAGAGCCATATCATTGTCCCTACGGTGTCTTATGTTCTAATTTTTTGTTTGGCCCTACGGAGCCGCAAACGGTGGACATACGGTTATGTCCGTAGGGACATGTAAATAGGTTATTAATAAAAAAATGCACAGAAAAGTAATTCATCGTTCCTAAAATTTCTCTCTCTCACTCCCGCGCCTCTCATCGCCTGTTCCCAAAATTTCTCTCTCTCACTCCCGCGCCTCTCATCTGTCCAAAAGACGAGGGGCAGTGTTTTGGACAGATGATCCAAGCAGACACTGAGCAAGGTATTACGCGGGATACTGATTAATTTCAGTTGTCGATACAGTCTAAGAAGTTTGGATTTGGAGTTCATTTATGAGCTAGATCCCATCAGATATCCAGACATATTCTAAGACAGGTATTGCTCATTTCGGGAGATGGCTTTCTCCGCGAACTTGAGATATAGAGAGACATAGAAAGAAACATCAAAGCGGATCCACTCGCTAAGGCTATTCCTCGAACGCAATAGTTTCGCAAACGGGATTTGTGAGACTGACTAGTAGAGGAGTTGGGTGTTCGGTATCACACGGGCTGTGAGTATGCGACATCGCAATAATTAACCTTGAGTGCAAGTGGGAGATTGTTGGAGATAGTGCCCTCAGAGTCAATTATTGGATCACAGGCACGTGATTGCAATGATTGAGAGGACCTGTCCCAGTAGGACAGTCTTACTCAAGATGATAGTACGCTATCTGGTTTACCTTTATCATCGTGTACTGCTTTAGGTGACTTTACTGATCACTATTGCACGTTGATAGAGCCCCTAGGATTCTTGCTTGACTACCAGCAGTATAAAGGCGATCATATACGTGAGAGCTGGGGTCTATAAGCATATCCTTAAAAGGTCCCTAGTCGTGGGAGTTTCGAGACAGGGCATCGATACTCCAGAGTAGACTAGTGTATACAGTCGAGACCCTGACGAGGGGCGGTGGCCGGTCTCACAAGCCACTGGTGTCAGTTGGTTCACCTAAGATGTATACAGGTGCTCATTGGGTTATGAGTACACCGGACAGGACTCGCCGGGAACATACTAGTTGGTCTTATACCTGACGTCAGATAGCAGTTCCCTGGTGACATGTGTACAGGTTAGTTCATCGATCTGAGGATCGTCATTTGTCTCGTGTGAGTTCCCACTGTACTTTGATTACTACCCTACCACGCTCAAAGGAGACGTGCAAACAGGTTTTAGTTGGGTATAGTCCCGAGCCATATGGAGGCAGTGAGCGGATCTGCAGGGGTTCGTCTCTCCCGGTATTGAGGGTGAGGTCGCGCTGTGTCTAGGAGAGCCATTACACAAAACCCTCGGCCGAAACAGGAGATTTACTGGTAGGTATTCTAGTAGTATCTCAGGGTGTTCTGGGCTACACTCCGACACGACTTGTACCGCTTTTGGGGGGTCTGACTTTTACCAACCCCTAGGCCCGCCATGCGATGCTCATAAACAAACGGACCGGACTGTACGGATATTGTCACTGATAGGCTCAGTAGGGTGTCAGGATGAGTTAGCTCATCGACGTCCCTTTTGGTCAATACCTGGTAGCCCGTTACGTATAGGCTAATACCTCTGACGTGCTAGTGGTTAAATCCACAACCAAGGTGTTGATGAGTCTTTAGAGTCCCCCACAGACCGGTTTCTCAAGTTTCGGGCGAAACGCTGTAGAGGCCGTATGGAGATATGGCAGGATTCGATCAGATACGTGCGGTATTGCACGGATCATGATCGGACGGAAAATACTAGCGGGCTTTGGTTTAAGCCGGATCCTAGTATTGTACAGTGTAGATTTTGTCTCATTGCATTTGTATTCGGTCAGAATACAAATGCGGGTATGTATATACAGTAGCGGGTTTTCCTGTAATTTATTACGGGATCAGATTTTTGGAGTTGCCAGTTTGCTTTCCGTTTCGGCCAATTTCCTTTGTATCTTTCATTGGCCGAAAATTGGTGGAGGAGGGCTTATTTGCATTTGTGCAAATAAGCATTTGTGGAGGGTGTTATTTGCATCTTGTTGTTTCATGATGATTCTACCACCCTTGACTTTCCTTTATTCATGATGGTTCATGATAGCTTGACTTTGTGGTGAGATGATTGGTTGATGGAGTGTTGATTTTGGTTGGTGATCATTTCTTCACATGATTTCTTTTCATGATCACCTTTTTCTCTCTCTCTTGTTATTGATCCACCCCCTTTGGCATTTTCGCTCTCCCCCTTACCTCATGAGGCCGGCCACTTCTTGATGGGGCTGTCCCAATTTTTCAAGTGGGGATTTTGGTATTTCATTTGCTTAAAAATCACATAGCTCCACAAAAACTTACATCTCCTTTCCTCCACTATAATGGCAACCTCCAACACCCCAATGAGACATGGCACTACACTTGTTCTACAGCAAATCTTGGGCACGTCGGCTAGCCAACTTCGTGCCCGAGTTGCCTCGGTCCAGAGGTGGGAGCCCGTAAAAGAAGCCGGGGATGTGGTGCCCTTCCGGCGAGGAGGTGAAGACCGGACATTCCGCGGGGAGATCGGAACGACGACGAGAAAACCGGAGGATACGGATCGCTCGGTATATCTCTCTACCCCTTCTCTAGTTAGCTTAGATTAGTTTAATGGACCGATCCGGGAATTTTGTGCGCGGTGGTGCCGGTTTAACAGTTAAAATAATTTATCGCTTCCGCATTTTGGCCTCGGAAAGACGGCCGGGGCGCCGCCTTGCACTTACACTGGTATCAGAGCCACGCCATTAACCTAGTCTAGCTTGGTCTAATGTGTTTACATTTCCGATCGAACAAAATTCCATAACCGCATTTTCAAAAGCATCAGGTTTCTGTCGAAATTTTTTTGGCTCCAAAAATCTTTCAGGTAGTTGCAGAATACTGTGCAGGGAATTCTAAGCACTCTGTGAAAATTTGGTCGCGTGATCTCACTATACCACCGCGGAACCGCGGCCAAACCCATGCTTGGGCCGCGGTTCCGCCGCCACTTACCCTCCTCACTGGACCAATTTTTTACAGAGGGTCTTGGACAGGAAAATTAGGGTTTTGGCATATTCTTTTTGGGCCAATAATTTCTTTAAGTGCTACAGTAATGCTTGGGGCCCACTTGGTAAAATTTGATCGATCAAAAATTTTAAACACATTAGTTCACAGTATTTACATTATATCTGCGACCGTGAATGTCACTTGATCGGTAAATCATGTCTAACTGTTATAGCCCGGTTAGACGGATTTGCAAACGTGACATTCACGTTGATGTTCTGTAATTGTGCTGTGATATTACGGATTGGTCGTGGGGGATAGCCTGGATGCAATGCTAGTACAGTTTTGGTTGTATTATGTACATTTGTTATTGCGGGGCGAGCGTCCGACATGTGGACTGCCGTCACTGCCTGTTTGTATTATTCTTTTGGGGCACGACCGGGTCGAGGTCGATGTACCCGTTGTATGTATATTTTACTTTCTGTACTAGGATTGCCCCGTGGAGGGATGCACGGATAGCCGGGTTCTGGAGGGCAACGAGCCCGCATCTCATGGCATTGAGACGGAGGGGGCTTCACTCTAGAATTGGTGGGCTATTCGCCGCACTCGTAGGGGGTACAGGTTGACCCAGGAGGGGTGCCCAAGTTACCGGATTCCGTGAAGCGCCGGGTGGTCCATTCACGTTGCTAAAGGGGGCTGTCTCGCTTCGGGTTTTGGCGGGTAACTTGCCGCGCCCGTAGGGGTCTAGGATTTCATTACACAGGCTATCCACACGACCAGGGGAACGTCGGGTTTCAGTAGCGGCTCTGTGAAACCCGGGGATCCCAGATATCTGTATTGTTCTGTGATGCTGTACATTTCTGTGATGTTGTATTTTATCACGCCTTGAGCGAAAATTATATATTTTATATATACTAGTAGATGCTGTATATGTTTTGCATCCGCGCTAGTCCAGTCCCCGCTCTGTCGTTAGTTAACTAACCTAACGAGTAATGACGGGACCCAGTGGCGAATGCGGATGGCATATACGTACGTCATTATTTTCGTTCTTTTTTGGTGTGATCAATTGATGGGACTGCGTTGATTCGGATCAATGCAAGTTAAAAACAAACCTATGATGTTGTTGGAACAATTTTTCAAAAAGCTGTTATTGGAAGGGTTTTCACTTTTGTTTTGCACAGTGGTATTCAGTTGGAATATCCTGCTCCTCAGTCGACGAGGCAAGGGCCGAGATCCCTTCACCGGGAGTGACCCCTTGGACAGAAGTTTGCGTCAGGGCAATAACTTCACTATAACCGATTACTTTTGCTTTGCATCGTGGTATTTAGTTGGAATATCCCGCACCTCATTCTACGGGGAAAGAGCCGAGATCCCTTCACCGGGAGTGACCTCTTTAGCAAAGGTTTTCGTCACTATATTTTTATAAAGCTATCCGTTCCTTCAACGATATCAAGTTCATTACGTTAAAGGTTTTCGCCAGAAACCATTCGTAGCCCTCCATCATTTCAGTTAAATATTCGGTAGTATTCAAGCTATGTATTTTGACCTCACGCCAAGGCATAGTGATTGGTAGCTGCCGGATATTTATCTATTGCATAGATAGATGCGTTGGTTTGGGACAGTCGTACTATTATTTTGGCCTACGTCAAGGGTATGTACGGGTGGGTTCAAATTAACCTGGACAATGATGGGTAGAAATTGACATGTGACTTATGATATTTTGACCTCACGCCTAGGTCATAAGAGCATGGGGCAAAAATCACATCGGGAGTTTCTAAAGAAACTGAAACTTGCCAGATATGCGCATACCTTCTGGAGTGTGATAACGTGAGCGGATTCCGTCACGTTATCATGCGATGATAGTTGGATCCCGATTCCCACTGATGAGTTGGTTTACTCCTCGGGTGATCCCGACTAATTCTTCTTTCAGGTTTGGAGGAGAATTTGACGGTACAGTGGGAGGTTTCCTGATTAGATAAATTGGTAACCATTCTGATCTAGGTTAGAGTGCACGCTGAGTGTTTCTTTTCTCTCTCTCTTTGGCAGCGACCATTGACCCGACCCTAGACTATGACTCAGAGACCAAGTTGACCGAACCTTCTTATAAGACTGTCTTTTGGATTGTCAGAGTTGCACACCTCATTGCCACTCCTGCTTTTACCCTTTTCTCCAGAACACCCCGTATTACTACGAACGTCCACTTCCATTGGACAAAACCATCGTATGGTTATATACGAACTCGAAGGAATTTATTCGAGAATGGTTTCAGGTTCTGGAGAAAACGAATAGGACTATTCAGTTGTCTTTTCCTTTTACCTTCTCTCAGGTTGCGAGTACTCCTTGGTTTAGGAGATAGTATACCTATTACGCAAATTGGATAGTCTTCTTCCAAACCTTAAGCTGGTGCCGAACGGTGGGGAATGAAGAAAACTAATTAGCATAACGATGGTGTACAGAAGGTATTAAGTAAAGACAAAGAAAGGGATTAGAAGGAGGGCAAAGTAAATTGCGACTGATATTCACGACCAAACCAAGTATTTCATTACCACTCCCACTTCACCTTTGTATTTCTCCAGGACACTCCGTATCACTACGAAGATCCACAGTTTATTGGATACTCCATCGTATGGTTATATACGAACTCGAAAGGAACTTGTTCCAGTTCGGGGATGGATTCTGGTTCAGGAGAAATAGGAATAAGGTTTATTCGGTTGTCTTTTATCTTCACCTTCTCTCGCATTGCGAGTGTTCCTAGGATTAGGGCAGTACACCCATTATGCTTATTGGATAGTCTTCTTCCAAACCATAGGCTGGTGCCGAACGGTAGGGAAGGAAGAAAACTATTTGGCCTAAAGGGGTGTGCAGAAGGTAATGACTAAAGACATATAAAGGGATTTGGAGAGGTGGCAAAGAAATATACGGTTATAGTTATGAATCTGGATAATGGAAGAGGCATTACTAGGAATACCAGGATACCCCATCGAAACATTTCAATGTTTCAGTTTCACTGTGTACTGTTAAAGGAAAACTGATTTCCCGATTAGATACTTACTCCAGGGTATGTATTTACCAGGTATGATTCTCACATCTGTATGGTTTTACAGATGATGAGTGGGAGTAAGTTATTGGGAATTAGGTGATCATCCTTATTATATCGGAATTCGTTGTAATTGGTGATATTTGAGGAAGTCACCTGGGTTGTTTGCCGGACGGCGAATATTTGGTTTTGAATATCCGTTATAATGCACCAATTTCAAATTGATATATCTGTACATCTATTTTTATAGAGTGAGATATACCTTTTTGAAATTATGTCGATGACATTTGTAGGGTTCCTAGGCACTCTAATGAGGTCTCACAAGGCAACGACCATGCCAATTTCAAAAATTACAAGTGCCTACAAACCCTAATACGGATCGTTAACTAGAATTTTAGGCGAAACAAATGCGAATAGTTAACAACTTAACTAAAAGAACGGAAATACAACCTTTGTAGATCCGGTCCTCCACCTCCATAGCTCCGCAATGAAGTCTCCTCGCTGTCCAAATGGAATCCCGGGCTCTAGCGTCGGCTTCATCGGAAAAATTGGCGGGCTAGGTCGTCGATGTCGATGCCGAAGATGATCTACGTCGAGGCATCACAAGATCAAGCTCCCACTTCACCAAGTCATGAAACTTGTGAAGAAAACACCCTATACTACTTGGCAAGAGGTAGAGGATGTAGAAATAGGAAGTGGGTTCACTTTAGAATTGGATTTCTCACTCATTTTCTCAAGTTGCCATTGATGGAGGCAAGCTTCTTCTTGAAGAAGAAGAAGAAGAAGAAGATGATGAAGTATATTATGATGAGTATTTTTCAAAAGGGAAATAAAAAGAATACTTATCATAAACCAACCATGGTCAAGTGTAGAGAATGAACTAGAGTTAAGTGGAATGGATAGGGTTAAGCATGAGACAAAATGGTGACTTAGTCAAAGCTTCATGAAGCTTCAATATCAAACAAAGAAAGCCACCATTTTCTCTTTATCATTTTCTTTTGCCAAAATGAACAAAAGAAATAAATAAATGAATAAGTAAATAAACAAAACCCTAACCACTCATATAACCATGGTTTAATCTTTACACAAACTCAAGTTAACATGTATCATCAAACATTATACAATCAAGTGCACAAAAGTATATCACATATACAACTTGTGAACTTCAAGTGAGAAAATCCATTTAAAGTGAACCAATACTAGTTAATGCAAAGTAATATATCAAATATATAATTATACATTAAATCATTAAATCAACACTTGATTTAACGATCCGGTCATATCGCATATAACCGACTAGTATCCTATGTATCGGCTTACCGAATCAATCCTTGATTCGATAACTAGGTTATATCGCATACAACCTTTCGATACATTCATCGCGAGAATGGAATACGGTATCACATACACGCATTATTCTCGGTCCCGCACATATCTCATATGCGCTCCTATTTCGTTTCGCTTGAGCCAGAAAACCTCTGTGTAGGACTCTAAAGACTCGTCAATACGCCAGCAGCAGGTGACGATCATATCAAACACCCACAAGCCGCAAGCGGTCTGCTAAACGTAACGGCCACCCGGGTATTGAGCGATCAGATGATCGACGAGCAAGCCCGCTCACACTCCTGTGAATCCAACCAGTAACACTTACCGTACAGTCCGGTCTGTTCGTCTGATATGTCGCATATCTCGCCTAGGGGTGGTAAACGTCAGACGCCAATAGCTCGATAAGTCGTGTCGATATGAGGTCTATAACAGTTCGAGAAACTACAGGTAACACTTACCAGTAAATCTCAGCAACCCTGGCCAGGGATTTCCGGTTATAGCCAATCGAACACAGCACAACATCAACTCCCTATACCGGGAGAGACGAATCCCCTCCTATCGCTCATTGCCTCCATGTGACTCGGGACTGTACCCAAAAACCACCGTTTTGCACGCCCTCTTGGACGTGGTAATATGGAAATCAAAGCACAGTGGGAACCACACAAGACTCTATGACGATCTCGGGTCAACAGACTACTCTGTACCAGTGTCACCAGAGAACTGCCATCTGACGTAAGGTATAATACCATCTGGGAGTTCTCGGCGAGTCCGTCCAGTGTACCCAGTCTCCACTGAGCACCCGCATATCATCTCTGATGTCAAACACCAATGGATATGGGATCATCCATCGCCCATCTGTATGGGTCGAGAAGGTATACGCTAGTCTACTCTGGTATATCGATGCCCCGTCTCGATGTACCCACGACTAGGGACTTTGAAGGATGTACTTTTGGACTACCATGTCCCCACTAGTATGATCCGCATCATAGTCCAGGTAGTCAAGTACACATCCTAAGGGCTTTACCAACATGTAACAGAGAGACAATCAGTGTGCACGTTAAGGTAAGTATCAACCAGATAGCATACTATCATGTCGAGCAAGAAAGTCCTCCCTATATATGTCCAAGCATCCACTATAATATACATCCTATGTATAGTAATGGCCTCTAGGGCATACATATAACTAACAATATTTACCTATATCAGTTGATGGTTAGGTAAGGAGTATTAAACAGCGGTGTAATTCTTCTTAACCATAAGTACAGTTTTCAACCTACGACACACAGGGAGTGAGTTATTAGACTCAAGGGACTTGTACAGAGTATTGTATATTGTCCAGTGTCCATTAGGACAGAGGGGATGGTCCTCGTACTATATTCAGTTTACTTATGACTTCTCTAATTCTTAGACAGGTGTTTCGTAGAAACACAGGGTCCAAGTTTTGAGAAGTTATAGGTATATGAATAAAGTAGAGAACCAGGTGTTGCAAGTATCGGGATTCTTCAAGGTGATCGAAGATGTAGATACTTGTGTATGGTATTCAGTTGATAGTGATGGATATTAAGAGAACTTGCTTCTCTTTCAGGTTACTCATAATTGGAAGCATTCCTAAGTTGAGTAACGCTGATCGGCCTCCTTCCATTTAGTTGACATGCACTGGAGACAGATGCATGATTTGAATCTGGTTCAATAAAATCAGTGCCTCTGTTTCTATATTAGATATAGAACAGTTCGTATCTTAACGATGTTAAGGTACGGGGAGTTGTCCGGCTTATGCTTAAAACCAGACTCTGGATAACTCAAGGCGCGTTTCTGTAATGGTAGTTTGTGGGTTGACCCAGGCTATGACGAGGGTTGACTTTCTACCATCTGGAAGATCAATAGTGATGTTGTTCTTGACTCGCCACAGTTTTTAAAAAAATGGATTTTTTCAGAAAACAGTAGTAGGAGTATGGTAAAACTGGAAGTGATTCCAGAACCGCAAACGATTACTGAAAGTTTGATAGGAATCTAAAGATTCAATCTAGCTTGACATTCCATTGGCCACTCCGCAGATAAGGTGGGTAACCTCAGGCACCCGAGAGGTACTCCGGTAGCCTCAAGGACGGTGACAGGGAGGTTCTTGTTTACCCAGACTTGCCATTGCTGTTGTTCCAGACTGTGAAACCCGGCAGGAGGATGAGTATAGCGTCGTTCTGAACTAGGTTTAGAAATGTACGTCAATATGACTCTGCCAGAGGGTTGTCGTAGTCAGTGGGAGTAGCGGAAGCATTGGTGGACAAGTGGCTTATGTCTATTTATAAACTAAAGCAGATATAGCGGAGATAGATCATCTATTTCTGATGTGATAGTCATAGGTTTGACTTCATCAGAATAGGGGATGGATCTTTTAAGAAGGTAGTAGGGTGTGATGTCTTGGTATTTGGATGACATACACAGAATAGGAAGTGAAATTCCTATACTACGGTCGGTTATACTTTGGTTGTCACACAGTAGTTTCTCCACATGGGACTTGGATATAATATTCAGACATTCTGGTTACTGGATCTATGGTATTAGATCTAGATTTGGGTAGTTTCCCAATCAGGGTACTTAGACAGCATTCTAAGAGTTTTTAGAATGGAAGACTCCTGGCACGGTGGTGTACCTGCAGGTGATGGAGTCACCCTCTCTAAAGGTGTCTTACAGACTAAAGGGGAGAGGGATGTGCATGATTGGCAGATCACTTGCTTAGGCAATTGAGTCAATCATGAGATGTCAAGTACCACACCAGATGTTGTTCTTGCAGTAGATGCAATAAGTTAATATTGATCCTATCCTGGAGAAACAATCGGAAGCAGTTTTAGTACATAAGTGGATGTTCTAGGGATATGATAACGACAGCCTCATTCAGGAGACAGTTATCATTCCAGGCTTCCAAGGTGACCTGGACGACAGGGTGGCCGTCAGAGTCATAGTTTTCTCTCTGATGAGGGGCAGTGTTTTGGACAGATGATCCAAGCAGACACTGAGGGAGGTATTACGCGGGATACTGATTAATTTCAGTTGTCGATACAGTCTAAGAAGTTTGGATTTGGAGTTCATTTATGAGCTAGGTCCCATCAGATATCCAGACATATTCTAAGACAGGTATTGCTCATTTCGGGAGATGGCTTTCTCCGCGAACTTGAGATATAGAGAGACATACAAAGAAACATCAAAGCGGATCACTCGCTGAGGCTATTCCTCGAACGCAATAGTTTCGCAAACGGGATTTGTGAGACTGACTAGTAGAGAAGTTGGGTGTTCGGTATCACACGGGCTGTGAGTATGCGGCATCGCAATAATTAGCCTTGAGTGCAAGTGGGAGATTGTTGGAGATAGTGCCCTCAGAGTCAATTATTGGATCACAGGCACGTGATTGCAATGATTGAGGGAGGACCTGTCCCAGTAGAACAGTCTTACTCAAGATGAAAGTATGCTATCTGGTTTACCTTTATCATCGTGTACTGCTTTAGGTGACTTTACTGATCACTATTGCACGTTGATAGAGCCCCTAAGATTCTTGCTTGACTACCAGTAGTATGAGGGCGATCATATACGTGGGAGCTGGGGTCTATAAGCACATCCTTAAAAGGTCCCTAGTCGTGGGAGTTTCGAGACAGGACATCGATACTCCAGAGTAGACTAGTGTATACAGTCGAGACCCCGACGAGGGGCGGTGGCCGGTCTCACAAGCCACTGGTGTCAGTTGGTTCACCTAAGATGTATACAGGTGCTCATTGGGTTATGAGTACACCGGACAGGACTCGCCGGGAACATGCTAGTTGGTCTTATACCTGACGTCAGATAGCAGTTCCCTGGTGACATGTGTACAGGTTAGTTCATCGACCTGAGGATCGTCATTTGTCTCGTGTGAGTTCCCACTGTACTTTGATTACTACCCTACCACGCTCAAAGGAGACGTGCAAACAGGTTTTAGTTGGGTACAGTCCCGAGCCACATGGAGGCAGTGAGCGGATCTGCAGGGGTTCGTCTCTCCCGGTATTGGGGGTGAGGTCGCGCTGTGTCTAGGAGAGCCATTACACAAAGCCCTCGGCCGAGGCAGGAGATTTACTGGTAGGTATTTCAGTAGTATCTCAGGGTGTTCTGGGCTACACTCCGACACGACTTGTACCGCTTTTGGGGGTCTGACTTTTACCAACCCCCTAGGCCCGCCATGCGATGCTCATAGACGAACGGACCGGACTGTACGGATATTGTCACTGATAGGCTCAGTAGGGTGTCAGGATGAGTTCGCTCATCGACGTCCCTTTTGGTCAATACCTGGTAGCCCGTTACGTATAGGCTAATACCTCTGACGTGCTAGTGGTTAAATCCACAACCAAGGTGTTGACGAGTTTTTAGAGTCCCCCACAGACCAGTTTCTCAAGTTTCGGGAGAAACGCTGTAGAGACCGTATGGAGATATGGCAGGGTTCGATCAGATACGTGCGGTATTGCACGGATCATGATCGGACGGAAAATACTAGCGGGCTTTGGTTTAAGCCGGATCCTAGTATTGTACAGTGTAGATTTTGTCTCATTGTATTTGTATTCGGTCAGAATACAAATGCGGGTATGTATATACAGTAGCGGGTTTTCATGTAATTTATTACGGGATCAGTTTTTTGGAGTTGCCAGTTTGCTTTCCGTTTCGGCCATTTTCCTTTATATCTTTCATTGGCCGAAAATTGGTGGAGGAGGGCTTATTTGCATTTGTGCATATAAGCATTTATGGAGGGTGTTATTTGCATCTTGTTGTATTATGATGATTCTACCACCCTTGACTTTCCTTTGTTCATGATGGTTCATGATAGCTTGACTTTGTGGTGAGATGATTGGTTGATGGAGTGTTGATTTTGGTTGGTGATCATTTCTTCACATGATTTCTTTTCATGATCACCTTTTTCTCTCTCTCTTGTTATTGATCCACCCCCTTTGGCATTTTCCCTCTCCCCCTTACCTCATGAGGCCGGCCACTTCTTGATGGGGCTGTCCCGATTTTTCAAGTGGGGATTTTGGTGTTTCATTTGCTTAAAAATCACATAGCTCCACAAAAACTTACATCTCCTTTCCTCCACTATAATGGCAACCTCCAACACCCCAATGAGACATGGCACTACACTTGTTCTACAGCAAATCTTGGGCACGTCGGCTCGCCAATTTCGTGCCCGAGTTGCCTGGGTCCAGAGGTGGGAGCCCGTAAAAGAAGCTGGCGATGTGGTGCCCTTCCGGCGAGGAGGTGAAGACCGGACATTCCGCGGGGAGATCGGAACGACGACGAGAAGACCGGAGGATACGGATCGCTCGATATATCTCTCTACCCCTTCTCTAGTTAGCTTAGATTAGTTTAATGGCCCGATTCGGGAATTTTGTGCGCGGTGGTGCCGGTTTAACAGTTAAAGTAATTTATCGCTTCCGTATTTTGGCCTCGGAAAGACGGCCGGGGCGCCGCCGTGCACTTACACAATTATCAAGCTACCGAGGACGAAAAGCCACCTTTGTTAGTTGAGAGTTATGGTAATAGACTTGTCATTATAGATCATAGTCAATTGTTTTTCCTATCATTTTCTTGATCCAGATGCTAATCAACCTGTTAATTAGTTACTGTTTTTATGACGTATTTGTCTATATTTGTTGACAGTGGCCTTTCTTTTGGATGAACATGTTTTTTTATGCATGTTTCAGTCATGTGAATTCATATGTTGCGTATAACGCTTTATGATATCAGTATCCTACATTTGTAGTTTTAATTGTTGATTGTTATAGATGAATACCATTGCAATAATAGTTTTTGGTTGATATATTAATTTTTCAAATATTTGCATGTATGTATCCATGCCTGCCTGCATATATGTATATATGAGGATAATGGGTATATTATTAGGTTAACATAGGAGAAAATTTTCCTTCATATGGCTGTCAAAAGTCAATCCTTAATCTCTTTGTGGATGATCAGTTCTATCAATCTTGATCTCAATGGTTTAAAATCATGTTACACATACAACACGAATGCACAACAAACGCATCATTAGAGAGTGATTCAAGATGTTCAAGTTAAAACCAATATATGATACTCGATGATAATATGAAACCTTCATATTCACATCGATACTCATATATGAAACTAAAAGCGCCACTTAGTCCCCGTTTATCGGTTAACATACGTGTGATTTTCTTCATGACATAGAACTATACGAAAGTTGTTAAATATCGGACGGTATAGCTCGATAGTAACAACCGTCGTATAGTCTATGCGACGAGAAGATTCAATCGTATGGCAACCGATAAATTTGTCCCGTGTGGACAAGTTAGGAATGTATAAAGTAAACACCTTCATTCACTTATGTTTTCATCCGTTTCGAGATATTTCGTCGGTACCTTTCCGCTGGTTCTCAGTCCCATAGGCTGAGGCCTGATAGAGCTAGGGGGGAAGCAGTATTCCCCATCTTTTTTACCCTTGATTATCGCTATACCGGTCCTCATGTCGAGAGGTTCGGCTGGTATATGGGGGATGAGAGCCGGCTCGTGAAGAACTATCCACTTCACGTTGAGTGGGACGAGCAGCACCGGCGCTCATTCGCCCTCTTCTTTGATCAGACCCGGGTATTAATATATATTTTCATTTAATTTATCCAATATATTTATTATTAACACTTGTAATCTAATAACAATGTTTTTTTTGTATTTTCAGTTGGATTACGATTTTTAGCCTATACCCGACCCTGATCACCCTGGAAAGGTGCTCGACCTTCATGCTCTGTACAATGGCTTGATGAAGAACATGCAGACCAAGGTCCGATACAACAGGAATGATCTGAAGGCCGACTGCTACTCCCTGTGGATGGCGGCCCCCGAGGCAAAGAGAGCGGCCCTCCTATCTACTCCGGCCTTTGCGAGAGTCGACGTAGAGACATGGCCTCTATTGTGCGAATATTTCGACTCTCAACGCAAACAGATTTGTATTTTAAATGTAATTCATTGTTTAGAATATAATTTATTTTTTTGTGTTCCTTAATTAGAAAACTAAATGTGAATGCGTTGTGCAGAAACAGGCCGCTCAAAATATAGAGAATAGGAAGTCGGCGAAGAGAGGTCGCCCCACTTATACAGGTGGCTCGAGGAATATTACTCGAGCCATGGAGTTATCGGTAAATTACAATAGACCGGCCTTTGTGATATAATGCAATATTAAGAGTTATTTTCTAATATATCTAATATTAAGAGTTATTTTCTAATATTGCAGACAGCTCGGACCCTGGTGCAAGGTGGTACACCGAGCGTGCTGTCCGGATATCTTGCCGTCCACGGCACCTTGACAGATCCCGCCACAGGCGAGCTTCGATATCCCGACGTCGCTACCCAGGAGTATTGCGTAAGTGTTAATATTTATTCAACCCCTATTTGAAATTTTAGTTTTGGAAGGTTCAAATTTAAATTTTATACTTATACTTTACTGCTTAATGTGCGTGTAGGAGCGGGTGGTTGAGCAGGCTGAGGTATCGGGGATCGATTTTACCGGACAGAGCGATTCGAGACTGCTGACCCCAGTCCTGGACGCCGCACACGGAGGGCACCATGGAGGTTGGGAGAGAGGCCGGGACTGGGCCCTAGCAGGGCCCATATGAAGTTGGACTCCACCCCGGCGGTTACTTCCTCCGTCTCCAGTGAGCGACGTGTCCAGCAGGAACTGGAGAGCTTGAAGGTCACCGTTCAGGAGTTGAAGGAGATACTGGTATGTATACTACTTAATAGTAAAATATCATGTCATATTATAAATATCAACATATCCAATATTAGTATGTAGTCTGAGCTTATTTGGTTGTAGACTTAGTTTTGATTAATCATACATATATATCTAATTAAAATAAACTACGGTTTTCCAAACTAGATATCCAAATGGGGTTTCGAAATAACTTGATAATGATACGAATTCGAATAATACACAGTTCTTACACGCTTATTACACACGTTAGGTCCAGATGCGACAGGGTACATCTGCCGAGCCTCCACATGCATCTCCTTCGGCTGCGGCTCCGCAAGCCACTACATCGGCTGCGGTTCCACAGACAACTCCTATAGCTCCACCGCCCGCTCAGACTCCCGCAGCCGCGGCTCCGCAAGCCACTACCTCGACGGCGGCTGCGCAGACCACATCGCCAGCTCCACAGCCCGCTCAGACTCCCGCACGCTCCGAATTGCATGATTTATTGACCGAGGAGCAGGCGCGCCAGATTCTAGCGTTTATCAGAGGTGGAGCTGGACCGAGCTAGGGTAGCTTTTTGATTCTTATTTTTTGAAACATGTATTTATTTATATGATACATATTGTACTACATTTTGGACGATATTGATACTGGTGGTCTTATGGTGTTTATATTTATATCATGTTCCGTTTTTTGGTTTCTTTTGTATATTATATGCGTGAGATGTGATTATGAATATTGCGATATATGTTGTGTGATGATTAATTTTATATTTGATCGATATATATATTATTGTGCACAGGACGAGAAAAAAATAGGCAGCCCTTTTTTTGAAAAAAAAACTGATAATATGTACCTACGGATTAGTCCGTAGGTACCAACGTTGCCCCTACGGATTAAACCGTAGGGGAAAAATATCAGGATAACTGATATTTTCCCCTATGATATCAGTATCATGGGGTTGAGCTTGCCCCTACGGATATATCCGTAGGGGTAAACATATGCCCCTACGGATATGTACTTACGTATGTATCCGTAGGGGCTATTACTTGGCCCTACGGATTCATCCGTACGTACAAGTAATCTATTTTAAAAAACCGTAAATAAAATAAATTTTTTGTCCCTACGGCCTATTCCGTAGGGCAAACGGGACCTACATATAACTCCGTAGGGACAAATTTTTGTCCGTAGGGACAAGTTCAAGGCTTCGACTTGCACCTACGGCGTTTGTACCTACAGGGTATTTTCTTGTTCCTACGGCTATATCCGTAGGGGTAGTGGTTTGCCCCTACGGATAAATCCGTAGGGGCAACCCTTATTTGTATTAGTGATATAGGAGTAGACCAAAAAGATTCTCTTTTTTCTATTAGGTGATAAGAAAAAAAGGAGAAAAATCTTTTGGCAAACTATAAATCCACACAATGTCGTCTCATACTTTCAAATATATATTATTAACTTTTTACCTTTTTCATTAAAATGCTAAAAGAGAGCAATTATTATCATGGACTCCCTCCTCTCTCTCACACACACATACATTTATTACTCAAAAAAAGATTAAAAAAATTATTCACATACATGAATCATGAATTTGAACAATTAATCAAGATTACCCTTCAAATATTTCTTTTTTCATTTTAAATTTTTTTGGTAGCTTTATCCACATCATATATACACACATACATCACATGTACAAAACACTAGTAACCCTAATCGAACGGGCCACATGTTCCCATCTCCTTTTCACATGAAAAAAAGGTGAAAAAAAATCTTTTATTTATCAGTTTACTTATCTATTATTTATACATGTCTTACAATTTTCATATATCTACTTCTACTCGAATCCCTTCTTTCTTAAAATTTAAGGATGTAAGCTTATGAAATATTCAAATATGAAAGTAACATTAGAAGAAGAAAACATTAACCTTTGCATGTTCTTTTTTATATATATACACATGCATCACACGTGCAAAAAGTTCCACCACAGACCACTTAAAAATTAAATCTCTAAGGCTTGAACCCCAAACTCTTTTTAGCCAATCTTCTTAGTGCCCCCAAATAAAGAAGAGTAATATTTTACCTACCAGTTTGAAATCCTACCACAATCTATCCTAGAGACAGATCATGGATCCACTTGCTTGAAACTAGTATTTAGATGTTGTGGCGGTACATATTGCAATCCCAATAAGTCAAGCAATTTTCATAAAAGAAATTTGGTAAAGGGGGGCCGCCATGTTCATGCATGACTAGGAATCTTGTCATCGAGACATGTTAATTAATCATGCACTAGCTTCTCCAATATCCTGATCTCATTAATTATTCTAAAAACGAGACACAAACAAAAGAAGCATGTTTTAGGGGTGGAGATCTTTGTTCATTATTATTTGTTAGATCCAACACCAAAACTACAGGAAAAAGCAACACATGCAGTCATGAGTGATCACATCACATGCTCTGTGATTACATCACATGCATAAAAACAAACAGATTTTCAGAATAAATCGTCCGGTTTAGATAGATCTCGGTAAAACCGCCATAACTCTCACAAAAGCATTAAATCAAGAGCTCTAAGCATCGAAAAGATGTTTATGATGTTTGATTTAATACCATACCAGTCCTTGAAAAATCTCTCATTAATTAAGCACAGATTCAAACAACAATAGAAGACTAAGTGATGGAGCTCCTTTTCGGCCCTCCGTCAGATGCTGTCTTCCGTCGATCTCCCGGTAGATCTTGGTTGATTGTCCTTCGTTGCGTGTGGGTCTCAATGGGTTTTGAGAGGAGAAGGTGGGGTGAGGAGGCTATCGCCGAATACCTGCAAAGAAGTCCCGGGATGGTTTGGTACCACCGAGGACCCTCCGACGATCAAGTTACTGATGAGATCCGAGCAGAGTAACGGCGTAAAGTGTAGAAAAATGGCTTACTTTCCCCCTCTGTGATGGGGGTTTATATAGCGGTGGTGGCATGCAGCAGCAGGCGCGAGAATCTCGCCGGCAGTTACGCTCCCGACGTCACGCCCGCGTAAAGAGCGGATCGCCCGTTAATGGGGATCGTGATGGCGTGGAACGTGGGATGTTGCCGGCGGACAATCTGCGCATGGCGAGATTTACGGAGCGGCGGTTACGCCTGTGAGTGGTGGAGTTGGTCGGTCGGAGGGACCGAGGAAGATGGTCTCGGTGGGAGAGCTCGGGAACGAGCGAGAGGGCCGAGGTATCTTGGTCCTGCGGTAGCTCGGAGGCGAGCTGAGAGACCGAGGAGGCCAATTTGCAAGGGCCCTGAGGTGAGCCAGCTTTGTGCTTGTAGGTCGGGCCTGATCGGCCCCTGTGGGCCCTCTCTTCTGAGTTCTGGGACACGTCATCTGCCACGTGTCCTGATCTGAAAGGTCGCCAATATTGAGCATCATCATTAGCCCCCCACTCTTGTCCCGACCAGCTAGTGGGTCGGGTCAAGAGTGGACTGCCGGGCCGTCTGGGGTAAGCTCCCTCCTAAAGTTTCGTCGGGACGCGTCCCCGGGCTGTCAGCTGTCTTTTCTGCCAGTTTATCGGGACGAGATCTCTGCATTTAGGGAAGGTGCGCCGGTTCGAGCGTCCTGCCACTGAAGTGACGGTCCACGTGTCGAGCGCCGGTTGGCCGACGCGACGTGTGCAGACCCGTGGACTGATGGGGCGCAGCCCAGTGTGGAGCGATCGGTCGTCGAGTTGATTTCGATCACTTGCCGAGTGTGCCAAGCGCTGCTGAGAAGGAGGCATCTCCATGGCCCCGAAGTCGAGGTGGGATTACTCAGACTTGGATAGACCTGATTCTCTTGTTGGGGCTTCGGATCCACTGCATGTGATGGGCTCAGTGGCCTCGTTATGAGGGCTACAAATCCGCAGCGTCTGTTGGGCAGGAGGATGCCTGCTGGGGATGACCGAGTAGGGAAGCTTCTCGGTTGATCTTGGCGATGGTCTTGACCCCTGGCGTTGCGAGTAGGGAAGCTACCGGCCAAGGATAGTCGAGTCTGGAAGGACTTTGATCCTTGTCTTTGTTGGGTAGGAAGCTACCCGCCGGGATGCCCCGAGTAGCAAGGGGCTCGACGGCCTCGCGAAGAGGGCTTCAGATCCTCAGCGTTTGATGGGCAGGAGGATGCCCGCTGGGGATGCGCCGAGCAGGAAGTAACTCGGTGGCCTCACGATGAGGGCTTCAAACCATCAGCATCTGATGGGCAGGAGGATGCCCGCTGGGATGCGCCGAGCAGGAAGGAACTCGGCGGCCTCACGATGAGGGCTTAAGATCCTCAGCATCCGATGGACAGGAGGATGCCCGGTGGGGATGCGCCGAGCAGGAAGGAACTCGGCGGCCTCGTGATGAGGGTTTCAGACCATCAACATCTGTTGGGCAGGAGGATGCCCGCTGGGGACGCGCCTAGCAGGAAGGAATTCGACGGCCTCGCGATGAGGGCTTCAGACCATCAGCGTCTGATGGACAGGAGGATGCCCGCTGGGGATGCGCCGAGCAGGAAGGAACTCGGCGGCCTCACGATGAGGGCTTGAGATCCTCAGCATCTGATGGGCAGGAGGATGCCCGCTGGGGATGCGCCGAGCAGAAGGAACTCGGCGGCCTCGCGGTGAGGGCTTGAGATCCTCAGTGTCTGATGGGCAGGAGGATGCCTGCTGGGGATGCACCGAGCAGGAAGGAACTCGGCGGCCTCGCGATGAGGGCTTCAGACCATCAGCGTCTGACGGGCAGGAGGATGCCCGCTGGGATGCGCCGAGCAGGAAGGAACTCGGCGGCCTCGCGATAAGGACTTCAGACCATCAGCGTCTGTTGGGCAGGAGGATGCCCGCTGAGGATGCGCCGAGCAGGAAGGAAGTCGGCGGCTTCGCGATGAGGGCTTCAGACCATCAGCGTCTGTTGGGCAGGAGGATGCCCGCTGGGGATGCGCCGAGCAGGAAGGAACTCGACGGCCTCACGATGAGGGCTCCAGACCATCAGCGTCTGATGGGCAGGAGGATACCTGCTGGGATGCACCGAGCAGGAAGGAACTCGGCGGCCTCACGATGAGGGCTTAAGATCCTCAGCATCTGATGGGCAGGAGGATGCCCGCTGGGGATGTGTCGAGCAGGAAGGAACTCGGCGGCCTCACGGTGAGGGCTTGAGATCCTCAGCGTTTGATGGGCAGGAGGGTGCCCGCTGGGGATGCGCCGAGTAGAAGGAACTCGGAGGCCTCACGGTGAGGGCTTGAGATCCTCATCGTCTGATGGGCAGGAGCATGTCCGCTGGGGATGCGCCGAGCAGGAAGGAACTCGGCGGCCTCACGATGAGGGCTTGAGATCCTCAGCATCTGATGGGTAGGAGGATGCTCGCTGGGGATGCGCCGAACAGGAAGGAACTCGGCGGCCTCACGATGAGGGCTTTGATCCTTGACGCTGGAGGGGCCGTGCGAGGCCTGCGAAGGATGGCCGAGCAGGGTAGCTGCTCGGTGCCTCTTGGCGAGGGCATTGGTCCTTGATGCTGGAGGGGCCCTGAGAGGCCTACGAAGGATGGCCGAGCAGGGTAGCTGCTCAGTGCCTCTTGGCGAGGGCTTTGATCCTTGACGTTGGAGGGTCCCTGAGAGGCCTGCGAAGGATGGCCGAGTAGGGTAGCTGCTCGGTGCCTCTTGGTGAGGGCATTGATCCTTGACGCTGGAGGGGCCCTGAGGGCCCTGCGAAGGATGGCCGAGCAGGGTAGCTGCTCGGTGTCTCTTGGCGAGGGCTTCGCTCCTTGACGCTGGAGGGTCCTTGAGAGGCCTGCGAAGGATGGCCGAGCAGGGTAGCTGCTCGGTGCCTCTTGGCGAGGGCTTTCTGATCCCCGGCGTTGCGGTAGGGAAGCTACCCGCCGGGGATAGCCGAGCGAGGGATTCTCGGGCTCGACTGCCTCTGGGAGGACTTTCTGATCCTTCAGGACAGGGACCGAGTAGGGTTACTGCCCAGTGCCTCTTGGCGAGGACTTTGATCCCTGTCAGTTGTGGTAGGAAGCTACCAGCCGAGAATAGCCGAGCAAGGACCCGACTGCCTCTGGGAGGACTTTGGTTGTTGGTGCGGGAAGAGCTATAGGGCTGTAAGAAGCCTACCAAGGACCCTTTGACGGGCAGGGTTACTGCCTGGTGCCTCTTGGCGAGGGCTTTTGTCCTGAAAGATAGCCGAGCGAGGGATCCTCGGGCTCAACTGCCTCTGGGAGGGCTTTCTGATCCCTAGCGTTGCGGTAGGGAAGCTACCCGCCAGGCATAGCCGAGCGAGGGATCCTCGGGCTTGACTGCCTCTGGGAGGACTTTCTGATCCCTGGCATTGCGGTGGGGAAGCTACCCGCCATGGATAGCCGAGCGAGGGATCCTCGGGCTCGACTGCCTCTGGGAGGACTTTCTGATCCCTGGCGTTGCGTTAGGGAAGCTACCCGCCAAGGATAGCTGAGCAGGGTAGCTGCTGGGCTGCTTCTTAGTGAGGGCTTAGATCATTGGGCGAGGTGGCCCTCGAGCAGCCGTGGCGAACCCCCTCTGTGCGACCCCGTCAAGGGAGGGGATGTCGGTCTATTCAGCCGGCGAGGGCGTTGATGACGGTCGCCGGAAGAGGTTCACCCGCGCCTCCGGTGAGGGGGAGGCTGCGGCTGGTATCTGAATCTTCAGGGTGATCGCTTGCCATAGAGATGGAGATCGGAAGGCCAACTTTGTTTTTTTTTTGTGGAGTTTCGTTTCCCACAGACGGCGCCAACTGATGGAGCTCCTTTTTGGGCCTCCGTCAGATGTTGTCTTCCGTCGATCTCCCGGTGGATCTTGGTTGATTGTTCTTCGTTGCGTGTGGGTCTCAATGGGTTTTGAGAGGAGAAGGTGGGGTGAGGAGGCTATCGCCGAGTACCTGCAAAGAAGTCCCGGGGTGGTTTGGTACCACCGAGGACCCTCCGACGATCAAGTTAGTGATGAGATCCGAGAAGAGTAACGGCGTAAAGTGTAGAAAAATGGCTTACTTGACCCCTCTATGATGGGGGTTTATATAGCGGTGGTGGCATGCAGCAGCAGACGCGAGAATATCGCCGGCAGTTACGCTCCCGACGTCACGCCCGCGTAAAGAGCGGATCGCCCGTTAATGGGGATCGTGATGGCGTGGAACGTGGGATGTTGCCGGCGGAGAATCTGCGCATTGCGAGATTTGCGGAGCGGCGGTTACGCCTGTGAGTGGTGGAGTTGGTCGGTCGGAGGGACCGAAGAAGATGGTCTCGGCGGGAGAGCTCTGGAACGAGCGAGAGGGCCGAGGTATCTTATAGTCCTGCGGTAGCTCGGAGGCGAGCTGAGAGACCGAGGAGGCCAATTTGCAAGGGCCCTGAGGTGAGCCAGCTTTGTGCTTGTAGGTCGGGCCTGATCGGCCCCTGTGGGCCCTCTCTTCTGAGTTCTGGGACACGTTATCTGCCACGTGTCCTGATCTGAAAGGTCGCCAATATTGAGCATCATCACTAAGAGTTTGTCTTTCAATCTTTCAATCTAATAATTAATGAATCGTTGTCTAACTTTGTTGAATTGATATATCAACTCTATCTATGAACAAAGAAGACTTGTAAAGTAGAAAGCATTCTGAAAATTATTTTCAAAAATATATGAATGAGAAAGTGTTGTCTTTCATTTGGTTAAGATTTGCCCCTTTTTATCGTTCCCTTTATCTTAGATGTGCCTTTTGATTTGATTGCATTCAGTCTTTTATATTTCTCAAACCAACAACCCCCGGCATCAAAAGATTTATAGGTTCTCTTCATATCACTTCCGAACGGTTCACTTGTTGCCCACTTTACATTCTTCTCGGGTTTTAAATATTAAACATGTATGGATCCTTATAATGGGATCAATCATGAAATAGTTCTTCATGATTGATATTTCAAGTTACAGGCATTGGAATTTCAAGCGATAAACGACAATTCTAACATTCAAACCGTCTCAAGATTTAACAACATTTATTTTTGGCACTCCAACATATAATTGAGTCAAAATATCCACATTCGCTTCATCAAGCCTTGACCATACACATTACCATTTATGGATAAATGAAATCAGAGATAATTTAGATGAATTTTTCATATGGACATTTATTTTTTATATCACTGTTCTTATAACGCAAACTCCAATATGGTGATAAGTCATCAATTCATATTCTCGTCTCATTAATAGTTGGATTTAATAAAGGAGAAAAACTTCTTCTCAAACCAAAAGCACTGGAAGAGCCAAAAATAGCTTCAAACCACAAGTACTGGAAGAGCCAGAAATAGTTTTGAAGTAACTGACAAAAAAATGTCGAACTGAACCTAAAATATAATTTCTAGTGTTAGGAAATATTTTGAACAATGAAGCAACTTCTTCCTTCACAAGCAAAACAAAGGGAAAAAAATTTCAATATCAATAAATTATTGCTATTTGGAAGTAATAACTGTTGAAATTGATTGCAAATTCGGAGGCCAGGATCAAGAGCCCAAAAGCCTATTAGTTGAACACGTGCGGTGTACGTGGGTTCAATTCTAATGACCATAAGAATTGGTGAGTGGTTGTATGGTTGAATAGAGATTGATTAGGATTTAGATTAATTTGAATATTTAAATCCTAAGCTTTATCCCCAAGTATTATCTCCAAGTACCCATAGGATATACATTAATTATAAATCAACAGAGGGCTTCATGAATTGAAAAAGGCTGCGCAATCCATCAGAGCCGAATATGGGTAATTTCCTGTGTGCTTTGCTTGATATATTTTTTCCTTTATTATTTATTGCTTTTGCGTAGTTGCCGCGTTTCATATTTTTCATTAAATCTGATTCACGTGTGTCGTTCATTCGCTACGTATTTTGGTGCTATTTTCACAACAATAACTACAAGCAACTAACAATTAAATCTTTTTTTTAATTCCTTATGCTCCATAATTTCCAAGCCAAAACGAACGCGAGATTTTTTTGGGTTGTTGGTATGCTTTATAGAATCCATATAGCCAATCAAGCATTTCTTGTTTCCTTATGCATCTTTAGAGCTTCATTCTTAAATCTTAATATTTAAATCACATACAAATACGCAATTGCTCTTAATTAAGGCTAAATTTCAACTCAATACTTCAAAACAACCTACCATAAACTTTTCTTTGTACCAAAAAACTTCTTAACAGGGTTAACATGTGATTAGCAAAAAGATAAAATGGCTAAAATACCCAACATATATCATGCAAGAAAACTAATTTTTTACAGAATTAATATATATTGGGTATCTATTCAGTCAATTTTTTTGTTAATCAATTGTCAACTCTATTTGGAAGTTTTCTGGAATAAGAAAAGCTTTGCAGCATTTTAATAGTTTTCGGTGGTTTTTATGAAAAATGCCTAAGTTCCATTTTATCAACTTGAAATTTGCCCTTTAATTCAAAATATTCAGCATCGCATTTGCCGAAAAAATTGATTCTTCATTTGAATGGCCCACACATTTGGCTTGTTGTTTCTGACACTCTCTGATACACAGCCATGAAATTAGACTCGAGCACATGGTCTTACATGCATGCATTTGTTGGGGACATATTTAACATTAGTCTTTTAATTAATTATCGCATTTTTATTATGACTCCAGGTATGGGGCCATTCATTGATGACTCGATACATTATTTTTGCCGGCTTAAAATGCAAATCCTCGCATGCCAACAATGTAATTGATGGAGGTCCTTTTCGGGTCTCCGTCAGATGTTGTCTTCCGTCGATCTCGCGGTGGATCTTGGAGGTGATCTCCTGTTGCGTGTGGGTCTCAATGGGTTTTGAGGAGATTGGTGGTTTTGATGAGTTTACGCCGAGTACCTGCAAAATAAGTCCCGGGGTAGTTTGGTACCACCGAGGACCCTCCGATGATCAAATTAGCACTAGATCCGAACAGAGTAACGGCTAAGTGGAATAAAAAATGGCTTTCTTGACCCCTCTGTGATGGGGGTTTATATAATGGCGGCGGCACGCGGCAGCAGGTGCGAGAATCTCGCCGGCACTTACGCTCCCGACGTCACGCCCATGTAAAGAGCGGATCGCCTATTAATGGGGATCGTGAAGGCGTGGAACGTGGGATGTTGCTGGCGGAGAATCTGTGCATGGCGAGATTTGCGGAGCGTCGGTTACGCTTGTGAGCGGTGGAGTTGGTCGGTCGGAGGGACCGAGGAAAATGGCCTCGGCAGGGGAGCTCGGGAATGAGCGGGAGGGCCGAGGTATCTTGGTCCTCTGGTAGCCCGGGGGCGAGCTGAGAGGCCGAGGCGGCCAATTTGCATGGGGCTCTGAGGTGAGCCAGCTTCTGCTTGCAGGTCTGGTACAGGGGTGGCCTGGTCGGCCCCTGTGGGCCCTTTCTTCTGAGTTCTAGGACACGTCATCTGCCACACGTCCTGATCTTGGAGATCGCCACTATTGAGCATCATCATTAGCCTCCCACTCTTGTCCCGACCAGCTAGCGAGTCGGGTCAGAAGTGGACTGCCGGGCCGTTCGGGGTGAGCTCCCTCCTAAGGTTTTCGTCGGGACGCGTCTCCGGGCTATCAGCTGTCCTTTCTATCAGCGAATCAGGACGAGATCTTTGCATTTAAGGAAGGAGCGCCGGTTCGTGCACCCTGCCACTGAAACGTCGGTCCACGTGTCAAGCGTCGGTTGGCCGACGCGACGTGGACAGGCCTGTGGCGCCTGATGGGATGCGACCCAGTGTGGGAACGACATGTGGAGCGATCTGAGCCGTCGGACGCGAGGAGGCGCTTTGGCGGGAGATGCAGGGCGCCGTTGGATGAGACCGCTTGCGGTGATAAATAGGGGTGGGGCCCGTTCCAGGGCCCCTACTCCTTCATATTTCCCCGTTCTAGGTCCTGGTTGCTCGGCGTTCATCTCCTTTCTTCCGCTTTCGTTTCCCGAGAATCCCTCTTCTCAAGTTTAGATATCTTCCTTTGTAGAGTTAGTAGGTGTCGTAGGAGCAGGTTCTAGGGACCCTTTAGTTGAGCCCGAGTCCTCCCGGGGAGCCGGGGTAGGATCCTCTTCTCGGGATCGTGCGGCGGGGGCAGCCCCCAGGGAGGAGGTGGTAGATGCTGCCCCCGGCGCCTCGTGTTGGGTGAGACATGAAGACGAGCTCGCCAATGCTCGGGCTCGCTTCCACATCCCCGAACGTTATACGCTTCGTCTGGCCAAGGAGGGAGAGAGGGTAGACCTAGTACGGGATAGGGAGATCGCCCTGTACTTGGAAGTTTTTTAGGGTGGAATACGCCTGCCCTTCTCTCCCGAGGTCGTCGAAGCGCTGAACTTCTTCGGGTTAGCCCCTGGCCAGTTAGTGCCGAACTCGTGGAAGATTCTCCTCGGGTTCCTGATCCGCGTGAAGTTACAGGCGGTTCCGTTCAGCCTCTCCCTCCTTGATTCTGTAGGGTTGCTGGGCACACGCACAAGGGTCTACGAGACATCAACCATGCCCGATTTAAAATTTAGCCGTGCCGAACAACCCAAAGCCGGATCTTTAAACTAGAGATTAAGCGAAAACAAGTATGTTAAACTCTTTAACACTAAGTGAGAGAGATTACAACCTTTGTAGATCCGGTCCTTCACTTCTTAAGCTCTGTGTTGAAGTCCCTTCGCTGCGATCATCGTGTTCCGGACTCTCGAGAGGCTCCACGAAGAGAAAGATGCAAGCTTGCTTCCGATCTTCGATAACAAAGATGATCTATCTTGAAGTTTCATTAACACAAGCTCTCACTCACTAGATGAAGTGAACACTCTCATCTAAAGGGCAGGGGTAGATGAGGATGATGAAGTAGGATTTTTGCTCTCATTTATTATCATAATCTCACTCAAAATCATCACCTCTCAAAGAGCTAGAAAGCTTTTCAAGCAAAGAAGAAAAATGAAGAAGATGAACTCATCCTTTTGTGATGAACAATGAATAACTCAAGTGAGGTTGAAAAATGCAACCATGGGTTAAGTAACCCTTGTAGAGATTTAACTAAGGTTAATAGGTGTGGTTGGGTTAAGGAAATATCTTGCAAAAATATCATAACAAATATCTTTGCAAGAAACAAAAGCAAAGCTTCTAGAAACTTCTAGAAATGCTTAACCCTAATCAAACCCTAACCATATTTAATCTCCACTAAATATGTTGCATTAATAACCATATCATGTTACAATATTATATATCACATATATAATATTTATTGCAACAAAATAAAATAATATATTTAACATATATCGCATATATATCAATGTATTACCCGAGTGAGAAAAAGAATCTTTTAGTGAGCTAATATTAGTTAATGTAATTTAATATATCATATATATTATTATACATTAAATTATCGAATCAACACTTGATCCGACAATCCGGCTATATCGCATATAACCGACTAATATCTCATTTACCGATTCATTGAATCAACACTTGATCCGATGACCCGGCTGATATCAAATATCGCGAGAATAGAACACGGTATCTCATATCGCATTATCCTCGGTCCTGCACATATCGCATATGTGCCCCTACTCTGTTTTGCCTGAGTCAAGAAACCTCTGTGTAGGACTCTAAAGAATCGTCAATACGCCGGCAGTAGGTGATGATCATATCAAACACCCACAAGCTGCAAGCGGTCAGCTAAACGTAGCAGCCACTCAGGTATTGAGCGATCAGAAGATCAACAAGTAAGCCTGTACATTCTCCTGCGAATCCAATCAGCAACACTCCCGAACAGTCCGGTCTCGTCGTCTGATATGTCGCATATCTCTCCCAGGGGTGGTAAACGTCAGACCCCGGTAGCTCAATAAGTCGTGTCGATATGAGGTCTATAACAGTTCGAGAAACTACTAATAACACTTACCAGTAAATCTCAGCAACCCTGGCCAGGGATTTCCAGTTATAACCAATCGAACACAGCGCAACATCAACTCCCTATACCGGGAGAGACGAATCCCCTCCTATCGCTCATTGCCTCCATGTGATTCGGGACTGTACCCAAAAGCCACCTTTTTGCACGCCCTCTTGGACGTGGTATGATGGAAATCAAAGCACAGTGGGAATCACACAAGACTCTATGACGATCTCGGGTCAACAGACTACTCTGTACCGGTGTCACCGGAGAACTGCCATCTGACGTGATATATAATACCGTCTAGGAGTTATCGGTGAGTCCGTCCAGTGTACCCAGTCTCTACTGAGCACCCGTACACCATCCTTGATGTCAAAAACCGATGGATATGGGATCATCCATCGCCCATCATATGGGTCAAGATGCGTATACGCTAGTCTACTCTGGTGCATCGATGCCCTGTCTCGATACACCCTCGACTAGGAACAGTTATAGGATGTACTCATCGACTACCGTGGCCCCACTAGTATGATCTCATCATAGTCCCAGTAGTCGAGTACATATCCTAAGGGCTTTATCAACATGTAATATAGAGACAATCAAAGTACATGTTAAGATAAAGTACAACCAGATAGCATACTATCATGTCGAGCAAGAAAGTCCTCCCTATATATGTCCAAGCATCCATTACAATATACATCGTATGTACAGTAATGGCCTCTAGGACATACATATAACTAACAATCTCCCACTTGCACTAGGGCCATCTGTTGTGGTATCACATACCCAACAATTAACTGTGGTTGAAGTATCTCATACTCAACCATCCCATAAAAGTCTCTACTGAGAAAAAGGCCTTTGTGAGTGGATCCGCGCTGTTGTCCTCTGTGTCTACTCTCCTAACCTCAATCTCCCTGGAGATCAACCATCTCCATGATCAGGTGATACTGCCTAAGAATTATATCTGGATTTCTGATGGGACGGGGGTTCCTTGGCATAAGCCACAACTCCATTGTCACACAATGGTAGGAACGAAGTTCATCTCATGAACTTATATATCCAGATTGCCTCTTTGGTAGCATCCTTGGTAATGATGTATCTTGCCTTTAATCGTCTAGTATGTCACGGTATCTAGCTTGGAACTCTTCCAACATACCGTCCCTCCACTAAGGGTAGAGACAATGCCTGCGACTGACATTCAGTCGTCCTTATCACTCTGGAACCTTTCCAGTAATTCTCCCCAGGATCGATTGATACCATCTCACTACAACTAGTGAGAATCCTAACATCCATTTAGATCTATCTCATAGATATAAAACCTAGGATTTAGGAGGTATCACCTTGATCCTATATGGAGAATCCTTGTGATAAGCGGAGATTGACCGAGCATAGCATAGGAACCTCCTTCCCTATCAAGAGTATGTCATCCACGTACCCTACGAGGATCTTCACCATACTCTCTACTATCTTTTTGTATATACAAGGTCCATCTACCATTTTGATGAAGTCAAACTCTTTGACTACATCAAAATAGACGCTCCAACTCCGCGATGCCTGCTTTATCACATAAAATATCTTGTACACGTTTCCGCTGCTCCCACTGTCCACGAAGCCCTCTGGCTGTGTACTTATAGACGCTCTCTTCCAAATCATCATTTAGAAAAGCAGTCATGACACCCAACCACCAGATATCGTAGTCATGGTATGTAGCCGTGGCAAGTAGGATCTGGATGGACTTAAGCATAGTTTTGAAAGTCTCAACTTTTCTATGTACACCAAGTAATCTTCTCAAGATATACTTGCTCCTGATGAGGATTTAACCCTTCAGATAAAGCAACCAAAGTCCATACTTTGTTGGTGTATAAGGATTCCATCTCAGATCGATAAGCATCCAGCCATTCTTACAGAGTCCCACTCCAGATGGCCTGCTCGAAACTAGTTGGGTCATCATCTCATGATGCAATCCTCGCTCCTACTGTCATAGAGAAACCGAAGTATCTCTCATGTGGGTGAGGAACCCTACTAGATCGGCGGAGAGGCTGAGGTTCGTTAGAATCTATTGAATCCTTTGGTTCTACCAAATCATCTGCTGTAGTTTGTATAGCTGGAACTCTTTCCAGTTCTACCTCATGACCACTAATTTCTTCATAAGAAATTCCCTTTCACAAAGGTGGCATGCTGAGAAACAAAACATCTTTTGTTCCTCGGTTAGGTAAAAGATATTCCTTTGCATATGCTTGGGATATCCAACAAACTTCCACAGATACTGACTTTGCCTCGAGCTTGTCCGGATTTTGCTTTTTAGACATAGGCCGGACAACCCCAAATCTTAACTTACTTAAGATATGGGCTCTTCCCATTCCATATCACATATGAAATGGTAGGCAACTGATTTAATTTGAACCCTATTCAATAGGTATGCAGCTTCTCAAGTGCATAACTCCCAAAAGGAAATAGGAAACTCAGTAGTACCCATCATAGAGCACACCATATCATATAGGATGCTATTGCTCCGCCCCGATATACCATCGTGCTATGGTGTATACGGAGGAGTAATGCTAAGAGAGAATCTCATTCTCTTTTAGAATAGTCCAGGAATTCCGTGCTCAAGTATTCTCCTCCTTGATCTCATCAAAGGATATAATACTTTTACCCGTTTTGGTTCTCTACTTCTAACTTATATTCATTGAATTTCTCAAAAGGTTCAGACTTGTGTTTCAACAGGAACATATGTCCGAATCTTGAGAGATAAACAGTGAATAAAATGAAGTACAAAGAACCGGTCTTGGCATCTGTAGACAGGGGACCTTCATACATCAACATGTATCAATCCCAAGAGTTCACTAACTCTTTCTCTGTTTCCAATAAACAGAGCTATGGTCATCTTATCTCTGTGACATGACCGGCAAGTTTCACAAGATGTAAATTCAAACTAATTTAAATATGCATCTATATGTAACTTCAGCAAGTCGGGTCGCATTGATATGACCTTGTCCACAATACCTCAAGAAGGATTCGTTCATTTCTGAACTCTTCCTCTTGTGTGTGTTCTGTACACTAAGAACTGTAGTTTGATTTAGAACGTCTATGCTTTTAAATAACGTACCTGAACCGATCAACTCTTGATATAGGAAATGTTCAAAACATTATCCAACAATATAAAATTTTATCATTTCTTTACTAATAAAGAGACTGATATGATGTTGTATATCAGGTTCGGTATCTAATAACATTCGTTCAGAATCAATGTATTCTGGTAATACAGGGTGATAGTGACCAACAGACTTGGCTGCAACACTTGCACCGTTTCTATCTCATGAAACCTATCACCCGTTCTCAGTTCTCTACCTATCTGTAGCCCATGTAACAAATTACATATGTGGGATCCTGATCCGGTATCAAATACCCAGGACGTAAAGGATACTAAGAAACAGTTCTATGTAATGAACACACCCGAAGAAGATGCATCAGCATGTACTTTCTTAGTTTGGGCGACACGGGAATTCTGGTAATCCCCAATTTCCTGCTCTGTCTTATAACAATTATAAATTGGAACGGGACCAACGTTCCCCAGCTCAGTATTTACAAGCGGGTTCGGTCAATACATCCGTTTTATTATCTTGATTAAGGCGTGATATGGTCGCTACCTGGAGAGAGAGAGAGAAGAAAACACTCAGCGTGCGCTTTTACAAGATTAGATTGGTTATCAATTTATCTAATCAGGATGTCTCCCATTGTTTTAGTCAAATCTTCCTTCAAACCCTAAAAGGAAAGACTAGCCGGAATTAATTACACCCTACAAGTTCGCCAATCTTTCAGCCAGGCCAGTGCCGGTACTTTGAGGGAGGTTTCCCTGCTTTCGCACGGACCTAATTAAAGTAAACCTCGTTTTCCCAGGGGCATAACCCCGTTAACACCTTTCTAGACACCTACTTGATCGGCTAATTATAATGTGTAAAACTCTCCCAGGAGTAACTCTTACTCGCAGCGGGTATCGGGATCCAATTATCTCATAGAAGGTATGCAATCTCATTACAAATTTCAACACTTGAAATTCCCAATAATATTTTACCCCAAGCCTCCTATGACCTTGACAAAGGCCAACAAACCATAGGCTGCTAGTCAAGTTCAACCCGTCATTACCTGATTGAATTAAACCCACCCGTACGGCCCTTGACAAAGGCCAACAAGGTCGCACGACTACCCTAATCCAATCTGCATCATATGCATAAGAAGATAAGTACTATTCAGCTACCGCACACTACGTCTTGACAAAGGCCAATAAACGTAGCACGAATACTAAACAATCCTTATCTGAAATGACGGAGGGCTACGACATGTTTTTTTAAGAAAACCCTTTGCGTAATGAACTTGATATCGTTGTAGAATCGAGTGATTTTAAATGAAATGTTTTTGAGGCTTTTCTAGTTTTGCTAAAGAGGTCACTCCCGGTGAAGGGATCGTCGGCTCTTTCCTCATCGAATAAGGTGCAAGATATTTCACAAATACCGCTGTGCAAAGCAAGAACTATAGAAGCAATCAAAAGACAAACCGAGTTTGTAGCATCTGCTAGTTTCACTAAAGAGGTCACTCCCGGTGAAGGGATCTCGGCTCTTTTCTTATTGAATAAGGTGCTGGATGTTCTACAAGGAACACCACTGTGCAAAGCAAAAACTAGAGCTAACAGTTTTTAAACAAGTTTCTACAACATCTTAGGTTTCTTTTAGTTTCATTAATCTCATTAATGAAGTCTCATTTTAATATGCTTCACAAGCATCACATTTGAAACGAAATCTGCAATATAACATATATCTCATATATATAATATAAACATTTGTCTCATGCAGTAATATGATCTCATCACAGAACATTGCAGCAGAAGAAACATATATGAAATATTGGATATACTAGGACGTCCGTGTTTTCAATACGAGCCTGTATAAAACACGGATTCCACGGTCGCGATGAATAGCCAAACCCACATCCCTAGACCCCTACGAGAGCGGCAAGCAACACTGCCAATTCTAGGGTTAGGAGACCCGGTCTCGACTCCTCGAGATGGTCTCCCACTGGACCCTAGAACTCGGTTACTTGTGCTCCCCGCCTTGGGTCTACCTAATACGGAAAAGTAAATAATATACAATGGTGACATCATCCTCAGCCCAGAAGTGCCTCAATAAAAGATTATATACAAATGAATTTTACATGAATGAAAAAGGAAAACTCTCATCTCACATAAAACCCCCGGCTATTCAGAACGCGACGATCCAATATAACATATCACAGCAACACATAATATCTCATATCATCAACGTAAGTAAGTATGCGTATCCCGATTGTCGTTGATGTATAGCAACGAAGCCGGCGATACAACACATACTACGCTTACGGTCACAGAAAAGAAAGTGTAAAACTACAACAGTTGGAATCCACAACCAGCTTAGACATCGCATGCCTAACCAAATGAATTCCTTAGACATCGCATGCCTAACAATTATAAACCCCGCATTTTAGTCTCATTATCGAAAACTGTTTTCAATATCAAGTCGGGCAATTCAACAGGATTCCCGACATCCTGATCGAATGCTCGTCGCAAACTTTAGTAGACGGCCGCACCCCCGATGCTGTCGACGAAGTGCATTAAGGCGGAACACCGCTGCCGCGAGCACCCGAACGGATGCTTTTGGCGACGGGGTTCTCCTACAGTCACTTGGTCGGGGCTATGGGGCATGGCTGTCTATTAAGTTTACCCGGCGAGTATCCGCGTACGCTACGTGATTGCGACGGACTTTTGATCGTATCAAAATCTCTTGGCAACCGATCAATTGAGACTAAACTGCTATATTTATAATATTTAAATTAGTTATCTCATACCTACTTGTGGATTCCAAATATTGTATCACATTCCAGATAAATAGACAATGTTAAACTTTCCGATCGAATAATCAAACACCTAAGATTTCCCAAATAGTTCTCAACACTTGAAATTAGTTTAAAAACATCCATCATATGCCACAGTACCAATGGTCCAGCCGTAGAAGGGTCAAGCCAACGCCTCACATGTGGCACGCCGTACTGCCCCAAACCTAAGGTTCAGAGGCGGTTCAGACGGTCACATAATCGAGTTAAGGTTTGTTGTCTTCTAGAGGGTCCACTGCGTTACTTGCACGACTTAAAACGTTCTAAAACTACGGAAAAATCCAACGCTTGGAAATTTTCCGGCAAGGGAAAAAGTGGGTTATTGATATCCGTTCGAACTTTTAACAGTTTCTAAAAATTTACCCGGAAAAACATAAACGAAGTTAAAATATCCAATCGAATCAACGAGTCCCCAATACAACCCAGAAAACTCAACACTTGAGCAAGTATTAAAAATTCCCAGAAGAATCAGGAAACACCTATGGAGGTAACTATAGAAAAATGAGTCCCTAATCTCCACATACGGCCGCGGAACTGCCGCCAAAACCAGGGTACGGCCGCGGTTCCGCGGCACTACAGTGGATTTAGGATGACGTATTCTACAGTTATTCTTAGATTTCCCTGCTCAATTTTCTGAGCATTTTTAATACAAAAAAATCAACATTTGTAAAAAATATCCATAGAAGGGTATAATCGGGGGTTTCCGGGTTCGATCGGACTTTAAACTTCATCTAGACTTCGCCTAAAGCTCTATCTTGGCTCTGATACCACTGTAGGGTTGCTGGGCACACGCACAAGGGTCTACGAGATATCAACCATGCCCGATTTAAAATTTAGCCGTGCCGAACAACCTAAAACCGGATCTTTAAACTAGAGATTAGGCGAAAACAAGTATGTTAAACTCTTTAACACTAAGTGAGAGGGATTACAACCTTTGTAGATCCGGTCCTTCACTTCTTAAGTTCCGTGTTGAGGTCCCTTCGATGCGATCATCGTGTTCCGGACTCTCGAGAGGCTCCACGAAGAGAAAGATGCAAGCTTACTTCCGATCTTCGATAACAAAGATGATCTACCTTAAAGTTTCATTAACACAAGCTCTCACTCACTAAATGAAGTGAACACTCTCATCTAAAGGGCAAGGGTAGATGAGGATGATGAAGTAGGGTTTTTGCTCTCATTTATTATCATAATCTCACTCAAAATCATCACCTCTAAAAAAGCTAGAAAGCTTTTCAAGCAAAGAAGAAAAAGGAAGAAGATGAATTCATCTTTTTGTGATGAACAATGAATCAAGTGAGGTTGGAAAATGCAACCATGGGTTAAGTAACCCTTGTAGAGATTTAACTAAGGTTAATAGGTGTGGTTGGGTTAAGGAAATATCTTGCAAAAATATCATAACAAATATCTTTGCAAGAAACAAAAGCAAAGTTTCTAGAAACTTCTAAAAATGCTTAACCCTAATCAAACCCTAACCATATTTAATCTCCAATAAACATGTTGCATTAATAACCATATCATGTTACAATATTATATATCACATATATAATATTTATTGCAACAAAATAAAATAATATATTTAACATATATCGCATATATATCAATGTATTACCCGAGTGAGAAAAAGAATCTTTTAGTGAGCTAATATTAGTTAATGTAATTTAATATATCATATATATTATTATACATTAAATTATCGAATCAACACTTAATCCGACAATCCGGCTATATCGCATATAACCGACTAATATCTCATTTACCGATTCATCGAATCAACACTTGATCCGATAACCCGGCTGATATCAAATATCGCGAGAATAGAACACGGTATCTCATATCGCATTATCCTCAGTCCTGTACATATCACATATGTGCCCCTACTCCGTTTTGCCTGAGTCAAGAAACCTCTGTGTAGAACTCTAAAGAATCGTCAATACGCCGGCAGTAGGTGATGATCATATCAAATACCCACAAGCTGCAAGCGGTCAGCTAAACGTAATAGCCACCCAGGTATTGAGCGATCAGAAAATCAACAAGCAAGCCTGTACATTCTCCTGCGAATCCAATCAGTAACACTCCCGTACAGTCCGGTCTCGTCGTCTGATATGTCGCATATCTCGCCTAGGGGTGGTAAACGTCAGACCCCAGTAGCTCAATAAGTCGTGTCGATATGAGATCTATAACAGTTTGAGAAACTACTGATAACACTTACCAGTAAATCTCAGCAACCCTGGCCAGGGATTTCCAGTTATAGCCAATCGAACACAGCGCAACATCAACTCCCTATACCGGGAGAGACGAATCCCCTCCTATCGCTCATTGCCTCCATGTAATTCGGGACTGTACCCAAAAGCCACCTTTTTGCACGCCCTCTTGGACGTGGTATGATGGAAATCAAAGCACAGTGGGAATCACACAAGACTCTATGACGATCTCGGGTCAACAGACTACTCTGTACCAGTGTCACCGGAGAACTGCCATCTGACGTGAGGTATAATACCGTCTGGGAGTTCTCGGCGAGTCCGTCCAGTGTACCCAGTCTCTACTGAGCACCCGTACACCATCCTTGATGTCAAACACCGATAGATATGAGATCATCCATCGCCCATCATATGGGTCAAGATGCGTATACGCTAGTCTACTCTGGTGCATCGATGCCCTGTCTCGATACACCCTCGACTAGGAACAATTATAGGATGTACTCATCGACTACCGTGGCCCCACTATTATGATCTCATCATAGTCCCAGTAGTCGAGTACATATCCTAAGGGCTTTATCAACATGTAATATAGAGACAATCAGAGTACATGTTAAGATAAAGTACAACCAGATAGCATACTATCATGTCGAGCAAGAAAGTCCTCCCTATATATGTCCAAGCATCCATTACAATATACATCGTATGTACAGTAATGGCCTCTAGGGCATACATATAACTAACAGATTCTTCTCTCATCTTCAAAAATCACCATGGTGGTCGAGCGGGTGACCCGAGGTAGGTCTACCTCTCATTCAGAAAGCGACAGGGGGGCGCCGTCGGGACAGGGGTTGTGGCCCTGCCTTTTTCCATTCATGATTGGAAGAAGTTCTTCGTTTCCCCTCCCGAGGGCGAGGACTGGCCCGTGCCTACAAAGTGGTCGAGTGAGAAATGCTTTCCGAGAAACCAGTCCAGTGTCCCTGTCGCGGTGAGAGTGGCGTCGTGGGAGCCCATCCCCCGTTTCGATGTGCTGCTGTCTGAGAGGGTTCTGAGTTGGGCCGGGCTCAGCCCTGTTGAGTTCTTCGGTAAGTTAAGGCTCGCTTTTTGTCTTGTATGTTGCTTGTGTCGCTGACTCTTTGCATTTGGTTTTGTGCAGGACCCATGGATATGGACGAGCTCAAGGCCTCTATGCGCCAGCCGAGGAAGGTCACGAAGGCTGGGGGCGCCAGCTCTTCTCGCGCGAAGCCTGCCCCGGCTCCCTCTCCTCCGGTGGTCGCGTCCCGTGAGCGTTCGGGGGTGAATCCCGCCCCGGGGCCTAGCAGAGCGTCGGGCCGTAAGCGGGCTCGGATTCTGGACGACCCGGCCTCGGATGAGGAGATTGGTTCTCCATCGGAGCCGCTCAAGAAGGGTCCCCGGAGGTATCCCCGGGGGCCGCCCTCGCCGATCATGGTGGAGGAAGGAGGGCTTCAGTTCGCGGTGCCCTCGGGGCTGTCCGTCACGGATAGCCTGCTTCATGAGATAGAGAAATCGACGGGGGGCAGGATCCCCGGAGGGACCTTCAGGGCCCAGATGGCGTCCATCGCCCAGGAGTCCGCGCAGGTAAGTGTTTGGTTTTTTGTGAAATTCGGTGCCTCCATCATCTTTCTGATCTCTTTCCTATCTTTCAGGTTCTCCAGCACGTTGCCCTCGCCTTACGCATGGAGGCCGAGGTGATAGCCCCAGCGACGAAGGCCGCGGGCCAACTTGCCTCGCTGGAAGAAAGCTCCAAGCCGGAGCTGGAGGCGGTGATGGCGAAGGTTGCCGCCCTGGAGGGCAAGGTGGAGGACGGGAGACGAGAGGTTGCCCGGTACCGCTAGGCCGCCGTGGCCGCCGAGATCAAGCTTGAGGACACTCAGGGGCTCGCCGGCAACCTGAAGAGGACGGTGAAGACCCTCCGGAAGGAGCTGGGGGCGGCGGCCGAGGCGGCGAAGTCGTCTGACCTGAGAGCGGCGAAGTTGGCCGACCTCTAAGCGACGAAGGCGGTGGAGGGCTACAAGAAGTCGAAGGACTTCTGTGACGACCTAGCCGTGGCCACAACCCGCATCTGGCACGAGACCCTCGACGCCGTCAAGGCCCGGATGCCAGAGTTCGCCGACAAAGTGCTCCGAGCCGAATTCCCCCTTGCGGACACCGATGAGCAGGGGGAAAGGATCCCCGACGAGGAAGTCGTCGAGGACTCTGCTCGTCTCATGGTGGATATCGAGGACCCCGAGGTCGCGCCCGGCCCCGAGGCCTAAAGCCCCCGTCTTCTTCCTTCTTTTATTTTGTTGCTTTTGGAATTTTTGTAAGCCTCCGGGTAGTTTGTAAGGCCGGGGAGCTCAAAATACCCTTTGTAAAGACTTTGCCCTTGGTAATAAAACTTTTTCCTTTGGTTTGCACTTCGTCTTATGTTTGTGAAGAATGCTTGTAAAACATCTCTGCTTGCACTGTTGGGCTTTCATGTCAGGTCGGCTATCTGTCTAGCGATCGCTCGTCGAGTTGATTTCGATCACTTGCCAAGCGTGCCGAACGCTGCTGAGAAGGAGGCATCTCCTTGGCCCCGAAGTCGAGGGAAGATCGCTTAGACTTGGATAGACCTGATGCCCCTCGTTGGGGCTACGGATCCTCTGCATGTGATGAGCAGAGGGACGTCCGCCGTATTTGTGCCGAGCATGGCGAGGGCTTTGATCCCTGGCTTTGCGAGTAGGGAAGCTACCGGCCAGGGATATCCGAGAAGGGGATCCACTCTGCTGCCTCCACGGAGGACTTTGATCTTTAGCATTGGAGGGGCTGTAAGAAGCCCACTAAGGATGACCGGGCAGTGAAGCTGCGCGGTCGCCACTTGGCGAGGGCTTTGTTCTCTGGCGTCGTGGGTAGGCAACCACCAGCCTGGGATGGCCGAGCGGGGTAGCCGCTCGGGTGCTTCTTGCGAGGGCTTCGATCCCTGACGTCATGGGTAGGGAGCTACCAGCCGGAGATAACCGAGCAGGGTAGCTGCTCGGTTGCCTCTTGCGAGGGCTTTGACCCTTCAGGACGGGGACCGAGCAGGGTTACTGCCCAGTGCCTCTTGGCGAGGACTTTGATCCCTGTCGGTTGTGGTAGGAAGCTACCAGCCGGGGATAGCCGAGCAAGAACTCGACTGCCTCTGGGAGGACTTTGGTCCTTAGCGCGGGAGGGGCCGTAAGAAGCCTACCAAGGACCCTTGGCTGGGCAGGGTTACTGCCCGGTGCCTCTTGACGAGGGCTTTTGTCCTGAAGGATAGCCGAGCGAGGGATCCTCGGGCTCGACTGCCTCTGGGAGGGCTTTTGGTCTCTGTCGGTCGTGGTAGGAAGCTATCAGCCGGGGATAGTCGAGCAGGGTAGCTGCTGAGCTGCCTCTAAGGAGGACTTGGACCCTTAGCGTTGGAGGGGCCTTAGGAGTCCTGCTAAGGATAACCGGGCAGTGAAGCTGCGCAGTTGCCTCTTGGCGAGGGCTTTGATCCCTGGCATTGCGAGTAGGGAGCTACCGGCTTGGGATAGCCGAGCAGGGAAGCCGCTCGGCTGCTTCTGCGGAGGACTTTGATCCTTAGCGTTGGAGGGGCTGTAAGAAGCCCACTAAGGATGACCGGGCAGTGAAGCTGCGCGGTCGCCTCTTGGCGAGGGCTTCGATCCCTGGTGTCGTGAGTAGGGGAGTTACCGGCCAGGGATGACCGAGCTGCCCGGCTGATTCTCCATGAGGTTTCGCCCGACCATCCAGTTGCAGGTATGGGGAATAGGAACTTTCGCGGCGAATGCGCGGGCAGCATGCACATTGAATGTGGGGGGAGGCGAAGCGCCAGGGTCGCGTCGTTTCAATTCCGCCAGGGAAGGCTCAATGATCGCCGCGTGGCAGCGAATTTTAGGTGAAGGCGGGCGACTGTTGAGTTCTTTTGGGGTGCGGTGGGCTATATAAGGCTGAAGGAGCACTGGCCCTTCCTTTCTTCGTAAGCAGATCGTTGAGAATGCAAGACTTCCCTTTTACTATCCCCGAGATCATCCACTTTGAGGATGTATACCTCTATGACCAAAACTGCACCGAGGACACGGTGCAGTTGGTCTATGGGAGTATCGAAGACCACTTCGGCCGGCTGCTCCCTCGACGCTCTTCCTGTTAGTTATATGTATGCCCTAGAGGCCATTACTATACATAGGATGTATATTGTAGTGGATGCTGGGACATATATAGGGAGGACTTTCTTGCTCGACATGATAGTATGCTATCTGGTTGATCTTTACCTTAACGTGTACACTGATTGTCTCTCTGTTACATGTTGGTAAAGCCCTTAGGATGTGTACTTGACTACCTGGACTATGATGCGGATCATACCAGTGGGGACAGGGTAGTCCATGAGTAAATCCTTCAAAGTCCCTAGTCGTGGGTATATCGAGACGGGGCATCGATATACCAGAGTAGACTAGCGTATACCTTCTCGACCCATACAGATGGGCGATGGATGATCCCATATCCATTGGTGTTTAACATCAGAGATGATATACGGGTGTTCAGTGGAGACTGGGTACACTGGACGGACTCGCCGAGAACTCCCAGATGGTATTATACCTTACGTCAGATGGCAGTTCTCTGGTGGCACTGGTACAGAGTAGTCTGTTGACCCGAGATCGTCATAGAGTCTTGTGTGGTTCCCACTGTGCTTTGATTTCCACCTTACCACGTCCAAGAGGGCGTGCAAAACGGTGGTTTTTGGATACAGTCCCGAATCACATGGAGGCAATGAGCGATAGGAGGGGATTCGTCTCTCCCGGTATAGGGAGTTGATGTTGCGCTGTGTTCGATTGGCTATAACCGGAAATCCCTGGCCAGGGTTGCTGAGATTTACTGGTAAGTGTTACCTGTAGTTTCTCGAGATGTTATAGACCTTATATCGACACGACTTATCGAGCTATTGGGGTCTGACGTTTACCACCCCTAGACGAGATATGCGACATATCAGACGACGAAACCGGACTGTACGGTAAGTGTTACTGGTTGGATTCACAGGAGTGTGAGCGGGCTTGCTCGTCGATCTTCTGATCGCTCAATACCCGGGTGGCCGTTACGTTTAGCAGACCGCTTGCGGCTTGTGGGTGTTTGATATGATCATCACCTGCTGCCGGCGTATTGACGAGTCTTTAGAGTCCTACACAGAGGTTTCCTGGCTCAAGCGAAACGAAATAGGAGCGCATATGAGATATGTGCGGGACCGAGAATAATGCGTGTATGTGATACCGTATTCCATTCTCGCGATAAATGTATCGATTGGTTATATACGATATAACCTAGTTATCGAATCAAGGATTGGTTCGATAAGCCGATACATAGGATACTAGTCGGTTATATGCGATATGACCGGATCGTTAAATCAAGTGTTGATTTAATGATTTAATGTATAATTATATATTTGATATATTACTTTGCATTAACTAGTATTGGTTCACTTTAAATGGATTTTCTCACTTGGATGTGCACATTGTATATGCGATATAATTTTGTGCACAAGTTTGTATCATGTTTGATGATACATGCAAAATTGGCTTTGTGTAAAGACTTATACCATGGTTATGATAATGGTTAGGGTTTTACTTACTTGTTTATTTATCTATTGATTTTTGAGAAATAGATAAATGGAAAACAAAATGGTTTTCCTTCTTTCTTTCATGAAGCTTATTGAAGCTTCATGAAGCTTTGACCAAATGACCATTTTATCTTCTTGTGTTAACCCTAACCATTCACATAACTCTAGTTAGCTCTCTACACTTGACCATGGTTTGATTATGATAAGAATTATTATTCTTTTCTATTCCATTAACTTATCATAATATATTCCTTCATCTTCTTCTTCTTCAAAGATGAAGAAAGCTTGCTACAACAATGGCAACTTGAGAAAACAAGTGAGAAATCCAATTCTAAAGTGAACCCACTTCCTATTTCTTCATCCTCTACCTCTTGCCAAGTGGTATAGGGTGTTTTCTTCACAAGTTTCATGACTTGGTGAAGTGGGAGCTTGATCTTGTGATGCCTCGACGTAGATCATCTTCGGCACGAAGCCGACGACCTTGCCCGCACATTTCTCCGATGAAGCCGACGCTAGAGCCCGGGTTTCCATTTGGACAGCGAGGAGACTTCATTGCGGAGCTATGGAGGTGGAGGACCGGATCTACAAAGGTTGTATTTCCGTTCTTTTAGTTAAATTGTTAACTAGTTGCATCTTTCGCCTAAAATTCTAGTTAACGATTCGTATTAGGGTTTCTCGGCACCCGTAAAATTTGAAATTGGCATGGTTGATGCCTTGTGAGACCTCATTAGTGTGCCTAGGAACCCTACACTTCCCTGCTGCAGCTACTGATGTACTCCATTTGGAGGGCGTCGCCGGGGATTTACAACCCCTTGTCTGAGCAGCTCTGTGACGAGGCCGTGGGCAAGTTGCGGTATCTGAGGCGCTTCGGCCTGATCTCCGCGAGTCGGCTGGCTCGATCGGTGGCACTCGTCCGTGAGTGCTACGAACTGAGGCTCAGGGTCGACGCGCGCGGGGGGAACCGAGGGCAGAGGTTGGATCTTGCGAGGTCTCGGCTGACGGAGATCTTTACCGAGTACAATGAGCGGTGCTCTCTGCACCCCCTTCCCCCGCTGTTGTAATTTTCTTTTTCATTTTGTATGTATGGCTGAGGAGCCCATAATACCTTTTTTTTTGAATAAATGAGATCTTTCCTTCTTTTTCGCAATGTTCCATTGATCTTTATTAAATTAACAACAGACCCTGCGAAGAGTTTACATTGCCCTAAAAGAAAAGTACATGCTAATAGATGACCTTATTAGCGTGGCCCGAGCTCCTCGGAGGCTTGCTGTTCTCCGGGCTCGGCACCGGGTACGAGGCCCCCTGAGCGCCGGACTGGTCGTCTGCCGAAACGAGCATGATCTGGCCAATGGTCAGCTCGGCGGGAGGGGGACGCTGCTCCAGCTCGCGGTCGGCCTGCCGTTTGTCCCTCAAGTAGGCGGCGAGGTGCCCCGATCGGACGAGCTCCTCGATGTAGTCCCGGAGTTGCTTACAATCCTCCGTGGCGTGGCCCAGCGTCCGGTGGAAGGCGCAGTAAGGGCCCCGGGCCCGCTTCGAAGCCTGACGCGGGATTGGAGGGAACTTAAAGAACCCCTCGCCTTGGGCCTCCTCTAGTAACACTGCGAGGGAGACGTTGAGCGGGGGTGTACTCCTGGAGCTTCGGGTGATAGGGCTGCTGACGCTCCGGCCTTTCTTCCCGAGCCCTCTTCTTCTGGTCGGACCGTTCTGCTCGGGGGAGGTTCGCGTTCACCTCGGACTCCAGCTGAACCTCGCGCTCGGTCCACGCCTTGACCTCGGCCATGGTCTTAGGCTGTGCCAACGCAAAGGAGCGCAACCACTCCTTGTGCCTCAGACCAGATCTGAGCGCCGTGATGACGGTCTCGTCCCGGTGCTCGGCGACCTCGAGGAGGGCGTTGTAAAAGCGGGTGATGTAGTCCTTGAACGTCTCCTTGTCCCCGCTCTTAATTGTAAAGAGGTAGTCGACCGTGCGCTTCTGCCGACGGTTCCCAACGAAGTGGCCGAGGAACTGAGTAGCCAGCTCGTCGAAGGTCGAGATTGAGCGGGGCTCGAGTCCTCGGAACCAGTCCCGACCAGAGCGGATGAGGGTGGCTGGGAAGGCCCTGCACTGGGCGGCGTCGGAATGGTCCTGGAAGCTCATCCCCGCGGTGAAGGCATCCAAATGGTCTTTGGGGTCGGTTTTGCCGTCGAACAGAGAGACCTTCGGGGGCTTGTTGCGCGAGAAGACGTGGACAACGAGCAGTCCCTCGGTAAACGGCTTGGTGAGCGAGTCGGCGGCGTACTTAGCCCCGTCGCCCGAGAGGTTACCTTCCTGGCTCATGCCTTCGATCTTCTTTTCGAGGGCGTCGAGTCGGCCGTAGTACCCCGAGGATTCGGCGCCTTGCGATCCCTGGCCTCTGCTGTGGGAGATTCGGGTCTGGGCGCGGCCCCGGTTCCTCTCGATGAGGCCCCTCAGATCCCCGGGCGAGGTGGCTCTCGAGCCGTCGTGGCGAGCCCCTTCTGTGCAACCCCGTCGAGGGAGGGGGTGTCGATCATGCCTGTGGACAGACGAGGTGACCGACATCTCCTCAGGGGGGTAAGGGTTGCGAGGAGGCTCAAGGCGAGGCGCTCTGGCGGCGAATCTTAGTGTGGAGCCATGGGGCGCCCAGCGGGTCTCGGGAAGTATCGGTCTGTGAGATCTGTGGCCAGGGGCCGTGGCCTGCCGACGGTCAGCCGTGCCGATGAGGGCAGAGCCTTCTGGAGGCGGTGGAGCGGCAATCTGGGGCCCTGGCCCGGCCGTCTGGACGCGGACGAGCGCCTCCACTAGGGACTGTAGCCGATCAATTCGGCTGGCGAGGGCGTTGATGATGGTCGCTGGGGGAGGTTCATTCGCGCCTCCGGTGAGGGGGATGCGGCGGCTGGTACCTGGATCTTCAGGGTGGTCGCTCGCCATGTGGATGGAGATCGGAAGGCCAACTTTGTTTTTCATGGAGTCGCTTCCCACAGACGGCGCCGACTGATGGAGGTCCTTTTCGGATCTCCGTCAGATGTTGTCTTCCGTCGATCTCCCGGTGGATCTTAGAGGTGATCTCCTGCTGCGTGTGGGTCTCAATGGGTTTTGAGGAGATTGATGGTTTTGATGAGTTTACGCCGAGTACCTGCAAAATAAGTCCCGGGGTGGTTTGGTACCACCAAGAACCCTCCGACGATCAAATTATCACTAAATCCGAGCAAAGTAACGGCTAAGTGGAATAAAAAATGGCTTTCTTGACCCCTCTGTGATGGGGTTTATATAGTGGCGGCAGCACACGGCAGCAGGCGCGAGAATCTCGCCGGCAGTTACGCTCCCGGCGTCACGCCCGCGTAAAGAGCAGATCGCCCATTAATGGGGATCGTGAAGGCGTGGAACGTGGGATGTTGCTGGCGGAGAATCTGTGCATGGCGAGATTTGCGGAGCGTCGGTTACGCTTGTGAGCGGCAGAGTTGGTCGGTCGGAGGGACCGAGGAAGATGGCCTCGGCAGGGGAGCTCGGGAATGAGCGGGAGGGCCGAGCTATCTTGGTCCTCTGGTAGCCCGGGGGCAAGCTGAGAGGCCGAGGAGGCCAATTTGCATGGGGCTATGAGGTGAGCCAGCTTCTGCTTGCAGGTCGGGTACAGGGGTGGCCTGGTCGGCCCCTGTGGGCCTTTTCTTCTGAGTTCTGGGACACGTCATCTGCCACGCGTCCTGATCTTGAAGATCGCCACTATTGAGCATCATCAGTAATACAAAAAAAGGTGAGACAAGTACAATTAAGATATTATGATCTAATCTCTCTAATGAAATGTTAGCCATTTCTCTCCTACGCTTCCAAAGGGAGTCGAAACTTTAAGGTAGTCCTTGATATCTCAACAATCATCGTCTAGAATTTTATGGATCACATGTTGAAATGGAAAAGAAAACCTTTTGATTTCATCATACTAGAGTGATGTTTTCCTTGTAGCTTTTCTAGAGTGATTTGGTTAGAGGAGCGATAATAAAATAATTATAATTGTTACTTTAAATATTCTTGTCCTTAAGTTCAATAGGAGTATGTGGTGTATCTTCAAGAGCCTAATGATGACAACTTAGACATTTCCTTTTTCACCTGCGCCATGAAAAGTGAAAATTCTTCACAATGGTTCGAATCCATAAAGGAGGAGCTAGACTCTATGGATAAGAATCATGCTTAGGATCTTGTGCCATTACCTGAAGGAGTAAAAACCGGTTGGTTGTAAATGGGTATTCAAGACCAAAAAAGACTCCAACGGAAAACATTGAAAAGTACAAGGCCAGACTTGTGGCAAAAGGTTTCACTCAAAAGTAGGGTTTTGACTATACCGAGACATTCTCTGCAGTATCATTGAAGGAATCATTCGGAATAGTTATGGCCCCTGTAGCTCATTATGACTTGGAGCTACATCAAATGAATGTGAAAACTGCATTCTTATATGGGGATCTTCATGAAAAGGTTTACATGAAATAACCTCAACGGTTTTCTACGACGAGTCAAATCATCTAGTATGCAGAGTTACTAAATCGATATATGGACTTAAGGAGGCCTCCCGCTGTTGTGAAGGTATCTCATATTTTGCTCAAAATTGCGAAGCTAAAGAGAGGACAGACGTCGGCCCACAGGAGACAGATGTCTGCCAATTAAGGTCCAAAACCCAGATCATACACTAAACGTCTACCACAGAGGGTCAGACGTCTAGCCCGAGCCCTGGAAACTTGCGATTAATTGGGCCAGATGCCTGACCCGAGCCTTGAAAACTTGCGGTTAATCGGGCCAGACGTCCGCAACAGAAGGACAGATATTTGCCCCAGATGGACAGACGTCCGTTCGACGATTACTACGAATATTCGGTTCGAGATTTAACTTGAAAATCTGGGTTTTGATAGCATTTTTGTAATTTCTGAAATCTTAAATTATATAGTCTATATATAGGATCTTAGGGTTATTAATTAGGATTGATGTTTTTGATCATAAAGTTTCGAAGGAAGTTATCGCTCCATAAAGGATCAAGATCATCATATAAAGAACTTTGGACAGTTTTAGATCATAAAGCATAAGTAGTAAACGTCGTCCTCATAAAGGATCTAGGCTATCGATGGTGAAGAAGAATTTGTAGAGGGAGATAGATCTCGTTGGAGATCATAAGGAAAGGGTGTAATAATTCTTTGTAAGGGTTTCTTCTTTTCAAGTTCTAAGAAAGGTTCTTTCCGTCCCCACAATCTCTTTTGTTATTTTAATTGCGGTTTGCATCTGGTTTTCTTTTGTTATTCGTATATAAAGTTTTCCACTGCGTTGCCGATCGGTCTTGCGGTAGCAACAATTGGTATCAGAGCTCCGTTCCGTATTTTTGCGATTTAAGTTTACGGTAGGTGACGACGCTTCCCTATTTTCTTATATCGTAATTATATTGACAGTGGTTCGTAAGGATCCGAGAGAAATGTATTTTCTTTGGAATTAGGATGACGGATAACAAAGTAAATAGCACAAAATTTAAGATGAATAAATTTAATGGAAAACGGAACTTCTCTATTTGTCAGAGAATGATGAAGGCGTTTCTGGTGAAGGAAGGACTGTTTAAGTTACTTGGCGATGGTAAACCTACCGACATGACAGATGCTGCGTGGACATAATTAGATCAGAAGGCACGGTGCTCGATAGAACTTTGTTTGGTAGACAATGTGATGTATAACGTTATGAAGAAGATTTCTGCGGCAAGTTTGTGGTTGAAGCTGAAGAGCTTGTACATGACAAAATCGTTGTCAAACAAGCTATATTTGAAGAAGCAACTACATGATTTATGCATGACGGAAGACACTTCGATTTACAACCACCTAAACAATGTAAATCCTCGCAAGCCAACAATGTAATACAAAAAATTGAGACAAGTACAATTAGGCTATCATGATCTAAACTCTTTAACGAAATGTCAGTCATTTCTCTCCTACGCTTGCGCTTCCAAAGGGAGTCGAAACTTCGAGGCAGTCCTTAACATCTCTACATTAATTGTCTAGAATTTTATGGATCACATGTGAAAACCTTTTGATTTCATCATACTAGAGTGATGTCTTCTTCGTGGCTTCTCTTGAATGATATGGTTGGAGGATTGAAAATAAAATAATTATAATCGTGACTTTAAATATTTTTGTCCTTAAGTTCGATAGGATTAGTTCAACAGGATCATGTGGTGTATCTTCAAGAGTCTAATGATGACAACTTACACATTGATGATCCCGTTTCCTTTTCACATGCGTCATGAAAAGTGAAAATTCTTCACGATTGTTCGAATCCATGAAGATGGGGCTAGACTCCATGGATAAGAATCATGCTTAGGATCTTGTGCCATTACTCGAAGGAGTAAACCCCGTTAGTTGTAAATGGATATTCAAGACCAAAAGAGACTACAATGGAAAAAATTAAAAGGTACAAGGCCAAACTTATGGCAAAGGGTTTCACTCAAAAGTAGGGTTTTGACTATAACGAGACATTCTCTCCGGTATCATCGAAGGAATCATTCAATCATTCAGAATAGTTATGGTCCTTGTAGCTCATTATGACTTGAAGCTACATCAAATGAATGTGAAAACCGCATTCTTAAATGGGGATCTTCATGAAGAGGTTTACATGCAACAACCTCAACGGTTTTCTACGGTGAGTCAAATCATCTAGTATGCAGACTTACTAAATCGATATATGGACTTAAGCAAGGTATATGAAATTCAATAAGCTAATTTTATCCTTTGAGTTTTCATCAAACACCACCGATGGATGTGTGTACCCAAGGCTCGGTGAAAGTAGGTTCATAATATTGGTTTTATATGTTGCTGATATTCTGTCTGCTGGTAATGATTTGGACTTATTATAGCCTTGTATCCAATAGTAGGGTTGGTTGCAGATGACCCCCTCCAAGTATAGCCTCTCTTCCACCAATAACCTTCTTGATTACTAGCACTAATAAACTAATAATGGCCGGATTAGCAGGAGGGAGGACGGCCCCACCATGAAACACAACACACACATAAACAATCAATGAATTAATACATGGTAAGACGTTGAGATGATGATCTTATCCTGAGATAGGGAAGGCAACCGTCGAAATCAAATACAACATCCACCTTCATCTAAATATCAACATATTTACGTGTATATATAGATAATACCATAGCTAAAGTGGTTGCCTTGCGTGTAATTTTTGCAGGGATGTTGTCGATTACAGCTTAAGAGCTTTCACTTTTTACTGCTCTCATGCAACACACAAGGAACAAAGGAATGTAAAATCCGAGATGTTGACAAAGCTAGATAACCTATCTTCATCTTGACCTGAACTAGAAAATCGCTCACAGTTGGGCAATTGAGACAAAAACTATGACGCACAAACATTAGACATGACACGAAGAGACGTCGAATTACTAGAAGGTAGGCCACCAAGACAAGCATATATATGTACCATGGAAACACAGTAAATAGGTAGGAGGTTTGTAAAAAGTAGGGCACAAGCTCGAGGTCAAGTATCAAGTATATGCGGACAACAAATTAATAAAAAGTAGGGCAATGGGATAAGTATGTGTATATGTACGGAGCTGAATATGTAAGACAGCCCAAAAACATATACAACATCAACAAAAACAAGCTATATCTATGAATGCAACTTTGATGAGAACAACATCAATCAACTTAGGCAGTACACGAAAGAGAAGTAAACAATTTCAAGAAACAACAATCTGGTTCATAAATTTTAAAACTGAACTAAAACAAGACAAATCGACAAAGCAGCAGCGACAAGTAAGAAGTCCTTCTAACTCATAGTTACTGGTATTTATTCAAATATAGGAATGCAATTAGAGTACGTGTCCATCCCATGTCATAAACCAAAGCTTTTAGCCAGGGCGCAAGCGTGCGCACAGTGTTCAACATGGTGTCTCCTACATGATGTGCAAAACAAATCAAGATAACCTTGACTGAATCCAGCTAGCAATAAATATACAAAGGTAGCTATTTCCTTCATGATGTGCATGGCGGTCTCATTCCAAAAGTTTTGAGTAGGCAGCATATTGTGTGCGATGCCTTTCACATGCTTTGCCATTCAATGGGCATCCAACCCAACAATACTTAGTTACTTCTTTATGCAAAACCATCTTTTGTGAAGTTTCTATCTATTTGAGAAATCTACATCTTTAATTTATCTATCTATTAATTTGACCTTACGTATGCAGATTGCTCAATCCTTCAACTCACCATGTGGTTTTTCTCTTCACTTTTTCTCCCAAATGTGCATTATCATCTATTTTCTTTCACATAACTTTGTGTCCTTTACTTCAAGGACAGTTGAGATGTATGTAAATACTTCTGCAATCAATACAAGCCCTTATTTTATTTACTACAAATATGGATTTTATGCAGATTATTATGGATGTAATCAAAATTTGTTTCCATACAAAGATTATAATGGAATGTTGGGACGTCTTATTGGGTTTGTCCAATTTATTTTGGGTCTCTTACCCTTTAAATATCTCTGCTATTTATATATTCCCTCTTCAACCCTCTCTCTTCATACATAACCTTTTCGAAATCTTTTTAAGTTTTTTTTAAAGAAAAAGTGGGATAATTAGCCCCACCGTTCATTAAAAGGATTTTAATGAATTACGGCAGATCATGGAAATAAGTTTACCATGAATAGCAGCCAAAGTACAGCTAAACATACTAAAAATCCCAAATACAACAATCCCATACTACCCACTTCGATCTAGCATAAATACAAAGGATAATTGTCACAATAAAACCCGGCAAATTTTTCCGCTGTCAAAAGCCCATGTGTACCATATCTGTATCATTGTCTACAATATCTAGTTTCCTACAATAAGTTAGTCGTTGACTGACGTATTTGAGATTCGACATGTCAACCAAACAAACACTTTGAATGTTAACCAAACAAAACACTTTGAATTTATATGAATATCAATGTACACACCTTTAAAATAAGGGCTCATATTGATTGAAGAAGTATGTGCATACATCCAAAACTGTCCTTGAAGAAAAGGACATAATGTTATGTGAATGAAGATAGGTGATGATGCATATTTGGCGGAAAAATGAAATGAAATAAAACACATGATAAGTGAAATGATAGAGCAATATGCATACACCTGATAAGCTCAAATAAATAGATAGATAAAAGGTGTTAATTTTCTGAAAGAGACAGAAACAACACCGGAAAAGGTTTTGCACAAAGAAGTAGCAAGTATTGCCATGCCAATTGAATAGCAAAGCATGTGAAAGGCATCATGCACAATATGCTGTCTACTCAAATTTTTGGAATTAAGACTATTCTGGACATGAAGGAAATAGCTAGCTTCGTATATTTATTTCTAACTGTATTCAGTCAAGGTGAACTTTATTTATATTTATTTCTAGCTGGGTTACATACTAAATGGGTTTAAAAATATTAAAAAGATCTAGTGTTTTAAATTGTGTTGGAAACTTTGTATCAAGTAATCTAATATTTCAACCAAGCTAAAATTGGTCTAGATATGATGCTTAAGGTCTAGCCTATTTTTCTTATTAAAGTTGCCTTAAGTTGAAAATCACTAGCTAATTGCACGTGGAAGTTATGAGCATTGAGTAGTTTTTTGTTGAATCCGCAAGTAGTTAAAATCTTTATTCATTATTTTCTGCAACCAGGGATTTTACCTTTTTGAGCATTAATTAGTTTTCATTTTTCTTCTAACAGTTAAGTTCAAAGTTCCCTATCTTCTTACTGATACCTATATCTATATTTCTACGATTTGTATTACACGCGCGCGCGCTACAATACTAGTCTCACAAAAGCCAAGGTCTAAGAAACAAAATACTCTAATTTCCTGGGTTAGCTTTGATGAAAAGTTCTCTTAACTTCACTAATATTAATATAAGTTAAAACGGGGAACCCGTCTATGTTGCGCGCAGCTAATGGAGCTACCAAAACCTCCACCTGAATGGAGATCTAAACCCTTATTAACTGGAAACTGACCCTTTTTTGGAGCAGAGACGATGAGTATATATGTATATGTACACACCTATTGAAAATCAGTAAACAGGTAGGACGCAAGTAAAATGTAGGGCATGAGGACAAGTATATGCATGTATACAAGGCAAATTAATAGAAAGTAGGACAACATGATAACAGTGTGTATATAAAACACAAACACAAAAACCATATAAAACGTTAACAAAAACAAGCTACATCTATGAATATAACTTCGATTAAAACAACAACCATCAACTAAGCAGTACAAGAAAGAAAAGTAAACTACTTCAAGAAACAACAACATGGTACAGGAGTCATTTTAAAACTGCACTAAAACTAGACTGGCTATTTGATATATGACTTGCAAATGTGAACTTACAAATCAATAAGCAGGAGAGACGAGCAAGGAGTTCTTCTAACTCGTAGTTACTGGTATTTATTTAAATATATGAATGCAATTAGAGAAATTGTGTCCATTCCACATTTCAAACTTGGCATTCAAAGCTTTTGGCATGGGTGTGCAACACCATGTTCGACATGGTGTCATAGCGTACAGGAGTTCTAAAGAATAATTCAAGCTTTATAAGATGCAAGTCTACCATAATGTCACATAGTATGATAATGTGAATAGGCAATGAACAAAGGTTTGAATATAGTGAACAAACAGTAGTGCAGAAACGTTTGAATGCTCAGGTCGAATATCCAAATCCTCAACACTGGCAGAATTGAAAACATTTCAACTCTGTTTCTCTATGACAGATACTTGGGTTACGGAAAGGGTATCGTCGCGGAGCAGTAACCTATGTTGTTCTATAGCCTGTTGAAAATCCATTCCAGAAATAGTGAGTATTTCTAATGACTGAAAATTCTGGATTCTCCTTCATTTTATATTCAGTAAGTTGACTTTTATTTCGATATAACGATATTCATTCAAGCTTTCAACCCGACGGTTTTCTTTTAGCTTCAGCAAATTTCCTTTGGTTGTCATATATAGGGATAGGGCAGGTGCGATCCTGATTCTGATACTAAGATGAAAGAAACAGCAGGAGAAAACAAAACAGACTAACCTGAGGAGTGATACCAAAGGCCATCTAAATTGGACTCAAATCCATGCCTCTTAAAAAAAAAGGTTCAAAGATTAGAAGTATATAACAACTACCTATATAAACATAGAAATTAAATACCAGAGTAATTTTGTTATATATATAGAAATGAATATTTTTAAAATACCTGAAAAAAATTCCAAAATGTGCTATACAATCTTTAATTCTGAAATAACTGCTAGACCAGCAAGATTCATCAGGGCTTTCAAACTATGTAGTATCTAACTTTCTTCTATGGAAGTCAGTGAAGTTAACAAAAGCAAATCAACTGAAATATCATCTGATGATAGAATGGGATTATCTAATATCTTGTTACTTTATTACAGATTGAAGGCAAAAGTTACTTCTCAACAGTTTTTGTAGGAGCCATCACTGTTGTAATATTAATAACAGCATCCCTGTCCTCTGCTGAATATATATCATTCTTTTACATAAGGTCGAATTATAATATCAAGAATATACGAAAGGTGAGTCTAGCAAAGCTAATACCACTTCACAAACTTAAACAGAATGGCAATGAGGATCCTTAACCATCTTTGTTCTAAGCTTTATCCTTAAATAATGGTAATAAGTCCTACAGATTTTCTTTCCACATGTTTAGTTTAAGTTCTTTAACATGCTAAGTCTCTGTTTGGGTATGGGGTTCGGAAAACTATTGTTTATTTTTAAGTAGAGATAAAGGGTATGCAAACTCTGGCGTGCAAGCCCCTACCTCCATTTTAAAAACTCGACTTTGATGGGTGTTTGACTTCGGAATTTTGTCCAAAATAGGTGTTTTCTTCACACATTTTGGAGGTCGGAAAACTTTAGTTACCTCAACTTTGAAGTTTTCTGAACTTCAAAATCCATGCCTAACATGTCATAGTTAGGATTTTGGAGTTAAGTTTAAATAGCTTTATGAAACTCCGGTTATCAAAACTTAACTCCATCCCCAAACCGGGCCCAAAGATGCAAGGGCTCATGGAGCAAAAAACAAAGGGGCATTGAATACCAGAAAAGCCAAAGGGTGGAGAGCAGAAATTATTGTTTAGTTTCCTTGCTAGTTTGAAAATAGAGCTAGGCTTTCTTAGGTTGTACTTGTGATTGAAACAGCTTGCTTTTGTGGAAGGCGATTGAAAATCATTATATGGAATAGTTGACAACTTGGCATTTGCCGACCGTGCCCAGTTCGGCACACATAGTAGGCGGCCCACTCAACTCAGACGGGTCGGGTTTGCCAGGAAAACTCTGATTCGACGCCAAGCTGAGCTAGGCTCTGCTGAACCTTAGATAGATTAAGGTTTGGCCATCAACTTGTACAATTCCGCTAAACGATGTGTTATATTAGGGTTATGAAATATGGGGTCTATTGCCACCTTAGAGAAAGAGAGTGATCATCTCTTCCTCCCTTCAATGTATGTCCATCACCGACAGCGAAGAGATACGGAAGCGCCATGGAATAGAAAGTGATGCTCTGTTACTCTATCCATCCATTGAAGGGACTTAGACAAGCCAGGATTCAAGGGTTACCCGCAAAAAGATAACAGGTAAAGATCTATCCTAATACTTTAATATACATGGGTACATGCTGCGGTTCCTTCACCTACGAGTACCTTGTACACAAAATTCTACGGATAAGCGCAAGCTTGGCATTATTCCAATTGACCTCTTGGCATCGTCCATACTGTTGTCCCAGACCTTGAGAAAGGTATAAAAGAGTAATAACTTTCTTACAGCAAAGTATTGCTAATGAGTTTGGCATTATTGGTCAGCAGACAATCAGAGACAGAACATATTCCCACAGTAAAAACATAGAAAATTAGGGGGCAGGAATTGACAAAGAACAAAATGACCATCTACAATCTACATTTTCTAATCCTTGGCCCATCAAAATGTGGTTATTGCAATAAACAAGTTGCACTCATACAACCAGACGTCAGCTTAATACAACAACCATCTATGTGGATCCAAAACCCAGGACTCTTGACTAAGTCACACTTCTTGCTACAGAGAGTGGACTACTGGTCAAGTAAACCATGGACATGGTCAATTAGTTAAATCTTTTGCAATCAAAGTAATTCGTCCTAAGCAATATTCCCCGTAAATAATATCGGATTGATTTCTCACTTACAGACTAATGAACTACACTTGCTCACTAGCAAATCATGTGAACCTACAACCACATCACGTTTTATGAGACAGGAAATCCAATCACCTGCCTTAAGCTTGCGATTTGAAAGTGAATCAATGGCGCTATGTGAATTATAGAGAAACCACATGTCAAATTGTGATAAAGATATTTACTTTCTTGAATGTTTAAGGATATTTGCGAGAGAAAGATGGACTTAAAACTCCTACTAGTACCAAAAGCACCAACATGAGAAATGAGTCATGTTTATGTTGCTAATTATCTTGAACCAAACTAAATAACATGTTAAACTAACAATCTAACACAACAAAAAATTTATGCACCAACAATTTCCATGTCCAACAAAAATTTTAAGCATGAATGAATGTGATGAGATCATTTTCTTAAAACAAGAAGCACCTACAAAGTGTATCATATTAGAATGCTAATATCTACTATAGAATAGAATGCATGCTAAGATACTATCATAATGTAAATATTGAGTTATACTAGTAAAAATGAACAAACTTTTGATTTCAAGATGCAATTAATTAAAATGATCATCACCTAAGCATCACGGCCACAAATTTGCGGGCATGACATGCAACACATTGGCGCACGACCAATTCTATTTTTTTGTGATCATGAATAGTTGTTTCAACAACATGTCTTCTAATTCTAACATTAGAAGTTGTTCATGCATCATTAGGTTATCACAAAAGAAGAAATGTAAAATGATTATATGTAAAAGACTACACTGCAACCAATCTAACAAAGAACTAATTAGAATATTTACTAAAGTTAGATGACTGTGCTCTCCCTCTCAACAAGAAAAGGGTAATTAGGCAATTCAATTCACGAATTTTTTCAAAAACATCATTTTGACAAATCAAGCACTCCCACAATCACAAAATTATAAGAAATGACAAGCTTTATTGTTCACAAAACAAGCCCAATCACAATTACAACAAAATTTTAACTAGGAATTTGCCCAAAAAACTCATACAAAATATCTACACACCTCATAAAGTTAAAAATTGATATATAGCCTTACCATCCAAAATATCCTCACCTTCAAATCTACTCTACACCTGTAAGAATTTCTCCAAACCCCCCAGCATATAAACCACCCTAACCATCCAATTCAAAAACCATCTCAACAAGAAATCAACACATCAACATAAATAAACAATCAAGCAAGCAAAGTACCTGCATGCGATGAATCTCGTCGAAAACAAGCATCCAAATCCACACAATTCACCCCTGAATCTGAAAAAGGCGTGATTTTTACTGACTAGAATCCTCTGAATCTCCCTTCCCCATCGAACACTGTTCTTGATTATTATTACTATTATTGTTGTTGTTCTGCTGCTGCAATGGATCAGTAATGGTGCCAGCAGAAACCCCAACTCTCCCTTGGCCAATCTGCTGATAGAACTGGGTCAGGGCCTGAGGGTTCAAGACCCCGATGTGGCCGTCCTGCGAGAGCCCCAGCTGCAGCCCGGGGAGCTGCCCGTGCTGCCCGCCGAGCATGGAGGTGAAGCTCATGGTCCCCAGGCTGTGCTCCATCCCATGGAACCCAAGGTTGGAGCTTGACGGGTTATTGGAGCTCAGAAACCCCGAATTGAACCCGCCCCACAGCCCCACCGCCCAGTTCCCATCGGGTTTCGGGTGCGACCCGGAAGCGGCGGCAGCGGTGACGGCGGGTACGGAGGTCAAAGCGGATGCGGGTATGGTGCCGGAGCCGGTGGCCGCGATGATGGCGGGCTCGGCCTGGTGGAGGAGCCACTGGATGGTCTCGCCGTCGGACTTGTGACCGAGCTCGCGGGTGAGCTGGAAGATGCGGGCGGCGCAGAGGGCGGGCATGCGGATCCTGCGGCCGCGGCCGTCGACCTTGGTGTGGCGATCCTTATTGGAGCTCCTCTTAGGGGCAAGCTGCTTCCTTTGAGGGTCGTTGCTGTTGTTGGTGGGGTCGGAGGGGACCATCTGCAGCTCTGCAGCTGAGGTTGAGGGTTTTGAGGTTTGTTGGTCTTTTGGATCCATTAATTTTCTATCTTTTTTTCTACTAGAGAGAGAAAAAGTGGGGTTAGGGGGCTGAGGGTGGGGGAGGGGAGAGAGGAGGAAGGGGGGATTTTGGGGGGAGGGGGTTGAAAAGGAGAGGTAGAGAGAGAAAGTGGAAAGAAAAAAGATGATAGCTTTGAGATTAATTTTACTGTCTCTTTCTTTCTTTCTCTCTCGATCTCGAACTGGTTGCTGTGTTTCTTCAGCTGGATTCGGAATGGCTGCTATTGTGCCATGATAATACAGATGTTATTATATTGAACGGTGCTGTTCTATCCAAAATAGAAACGAGCGATCGAGATTTGTGTGAAACGGAGGTTTTGGTATTGGTGTATTGGCCAAGATCCCTTAAGAGCATCCCTGCTATTATTTTTTTCTGAGTAAAAACGAAAGGTTTCATTAAAAAATGCTTTAACGAAACATTAGCTCAACCAAAGAAGTTCAACCTGCTATTATTTACCACAAAGCAGTTACCCTTCTTCCTTCTTCTTTTTCCCCTCTTATAGTGAGAAAGAGGTTTGGTTTTTGGGATTTTGGGCCCAGGAGAGAGAGAAAGAGAGAATGGTGGGGTAAAAGATTTTTCAAAGGGAGAGAGAGGGAGACTTGTTTTGGCAAGGAACATGGGACTTGACTTTCAGTTAAAAATAGATTGACTGTATGTTTTTAACTACCTACCCCATTGTTGACTACTTTGTTTGCTGTTTCTTCTTTTTTCTATTTTTTCTTCTTGTTTTTTATGCTTTTTTATTATATGTAGTTGAGATGATATGATACATGTTTCTTGGTTGCTGTGTGGAAAATTAACATAAATTTGAGAATTTTTATATATTGAGGCACTAAAAGTATTTGATTAATTAAATTGAGTTTAACCATTTTACTCTTTTAGCATTATTCATCATACCAATTTGTATCCATGTCATATGTGCATGATCATGGAAGAGTGAAACCTAGTGTTATGAGCCACAAAGCCACCAACAGAGTATGCTGCAATTATCATCTATTTTGTTGTCATGTTAGACTATTACTAAATACCGTATAATTTCTTTTGTTTCTCAACATGTTTTGTGGGTTTCTCCTATAATTATATTTGTTTTTTATAATTAAAAAAATTACCAAATAGTTTGGCCCTGAGACACGTAACTACCAAAAAAATTTGGAATCAATAGAAAACTACCTAACTAACGGTCAATATCGGTCAGTCTTAATAGTGTTTTCTATCATCATTTTGCCTTTTCTCAAATACAATTAATTTAATTAATAATTATTCTAATAATAATTTTAAGTGTTAAATAAAGACAAGTCGGCGAGGGATGGAGAAGGTCGCCGGCTGTGGTGAGTGGAGTATGTCGCGGGCAGTGCAGATAAGAAAGGAGGAGAGAGATGATGCAGGTGATGGAGACATAAGGATGGAAAAGAGAGAGATGGGGGTAGAATGGAGGAGGGTGGGGCGGAGGTGGAGCGGTAGAATTGGGGGAGAGGTGGGACAAGGGGACAAGAGAGGGCATAGGTGGAAGAGGGAGCAAGACAGGTTTTAGGGGTAAGAACTCGAATACAATGTTGGAGTTTGTAAATTTGTGAGGGGAGGAGGGTACTGACAATGGCGGTTGAAGGGGAGAGGGCGATCTGAGGGGGTGTTGCTGGCGTCGGAAGGAGAAGGAAGGAGGTGTAGACTTAGTGTTAAGGAGTGTGAAGAAGATGGAGGAGGAAGAGTAATAATTTTGGGTTTGTATTTTGAATCGTTTAAGATGACGTGCAACTTAAATGATGTGTGATGACCTGACACCATCAATGGTGATATGACATTGTTAGTAGTGTCGTGATAGTTTTATAATGAAGATAGAAAGAGATTTAAGAAAAGCAAGAAAATTAGATATTTTATAATGAAGCTAGTAATAGATAGTCATGAGCTGTTGTCCCAAGGGTTAGTAAGATGAAGGAAATCACTAATCTGAGAATAGAAATAAATCTAAAAAATAGTCCTTATTCTTGAGTCCAAATATCTGAACGTTGATACCCTACTATACGCACTTGCACACATCTCGAAACTTGGGATAGTAGAAGATACCTTGAAATACTCTTGTCTAAAAGCCTTAGTATGAAAAATATATATATAAAAACAAAAATATAAATGACAAAAAAATGGTGAAGAAAATGAACACTGGTTTTGTAATTACTTAAGGCAGCATAAAAAATATAGCGAGGATGCCTTATCACCTTGTGCCTTAGACCAACTGATTTGGGAGCTACTACTAAGGCTTAGGTGTTGCAAGACTAGGATATTGCTAATTACGCCTTAACGATTGAGCACATTTGGTAATCGGTTGGTTAGTACCTCAAGAAGTATTAACGGTCACATGAAGAATGTGTGAGCAATTTCATCTGAAAATATTCACCGACTAAAAAGTGCTAAGGAAGATGGAAAAGAGTATGATAGTTTGAATTGAATTTTCTAAGTGTAGGGATGTTTTTTACACACACGTAGGGATATATGATCGATATTTGGAAGAAAAATAGGGAGGAAGACTAAAGACAATGTTTTATTGAGAGATGATATAATTTCTGACATCTTTTCATGACTATTAAGATAGTGCTAATGGCTACTAAAAAGCTAGTGTAGTTTGAAACTCTTATTTTTAAGTTCTTTCTTTTATATGTTCTTTATCTTTATATGTAACTTTCATCATATTTCTTTTATTATGGGATTTTGTGGGTGTAATCCGCTCAAAACTCTCAGGAGACAACACTCCTCCTACAAGGGACACCTAGAGATTTAAAGGTTTGTTGCACGTGCTCAGTGCAATCGTTTTGCCTACGAAAGTGTGCTAGGTTTTTCTTTTTCTTTATTTCTCTTGGATAACTAGTTTGCTCGGGACGATCAAAGTTAAGTTTGGTGGTATTTGATTGGTCTAAAATATTGCACATTTAAATGAATATTTGTCCCCACTATTATTAAGTACTAAAACGTGTTTATTGTAATTATAGAACATATGAAGGTTTATGTGAAAAAGTTTATTATCATATATTTCTACATTATAATTAACATAATGAGGGAAAATATATGCATATAATATTTATATGAAATCTTGGAAATTAAAATAAGCATATCATATCAAATATTTCTAACCGATATTCTTAACATATTATATCATAAAAATGGTTAGGATAATATCTCAAAAATACCAAATGCTACTAACACTATGATTTGAGATATTGTGTAGATATTAGCTCAGGTCTGAAATCCAAGCAAGAGATCCGAGTCAAATCGGGATATCGAAACCGAATCTGCCAAAATTTAGAAGCAAATCGAGAGATCTAGCAACAGCAGAGACTCAGAGCATTATTTTAAGAATATAGATATCAAGAGGATCTCCAAATATCAAGATAAAATATCATTAAAAAATCCCAAAAACTGAAGTCACCAAAGCGCCGCAGAACCGCGGCCAAATAAAACTATGTGCGGCGGTTCCGCGGCTCATTTGTAGCCAAAGAATGTGATATTTTAGGGATTTGATTTTAACAGCATATATTTGTTGGAGATAGTGCCCTCAGAGTCAATTATTGGATCACAGGCACGTGGTTGCAATGATTGAGGAAGGACCTATCCCGGTAGGACAGTCTTACTCGAGATGATAGTATGCTATCTGGTTTCTCTTTATCATCGTGTACTGCTTTAGGTGACCTGACATGTCACTATTGCACGTTGATAGAGCCCCTAGGATTCTTGCTTGACTACCAGCAGTATGATGGCGATCATATACGTGGGAGCTGGTAGTCTATAAGCACATCCTTAAAAGGTCCCTAGTTGTAGGAGTTTCGAGACAGGGCATCGATACTCCATTAGTAGACTAGTGTATACAGTCGAGACCCCGACGAGGGGCGGTGGCCGGTCTCACAAGCCACTGGTGTCAGTTGGTTCACCTAAGATGTATACAGGTGCTCATTGGGTTATGAGTACACCGGACAGGACTCGCCGGGAACCTGCTAGTTGGGCTTATACCTGACGTCAGATAGCAGTTCCCTGGTGACATGTGTACAGGTTAGTTCATCGACCTGAGGATCGTCATTTGTCTCGTGTGAGTTCCCACTGTGCTTTGATTACTACCCTACCACGGCTCAAAGGAGTCGTGCAAACAGGTTTTAGTTGGGTACAGTCCCGAGCCACATGGAGGCAGTGAGCGGATCTGCAGGGGTTCGTCTCTCCCGGTATTGGGGGTGAGGTCGCGCTGTGTCTAGGAGAGCCATTACGCAAAGCCCTCGGCCGAGGCAGGAGATTTACTGGTAGGTATTCCAGTAGTATCTCAGGGCGTTCTGGGCTACACTCCGACACGACTTGTACCGCTTTTGGGGGTCTGACTTTTACCAACCCCCTAGGCCCGCCATGCGATACTCATAGACGAACGGACCGGACTGTACGGATATTGTCACTGACAGGCTCAGTTGGGTGTCGGGGTGAGCTTCCTCATCGACGTCCCTTTTGGTCAATAGCTGGTGGCCCGTCACGTATTGGCTTATACCTCTGACGTGCCAGTGGTTAAATCCACAGCCATAGTATTGACGAGTCTTTAGAGTCCACCACACTTTCAGTTACTCAAGCTTTCGGGCGAAACGCTGTAGAGGCCGTATGGAGATATGGCAGGGTCCGATCAGATACGTGCGGTATTGCACGGATCAGGATCGGACAGTTTGTACTAGTGGCCGTATGGTTATATGGCAGGGTTCGATCAGATACGTGCGGTATTGCACGGATCAGGATCGAACGGATATTACTAGCCGGCTTTGGCTTAAGCCGGTCCTAGTTTAGTACAGTGTAGATTTTGTCTCATTGCATTTGTATCCAGTCGGAATACAGATGCGGGTGTGTATGCACAGTATCGGGGTTTTCCTGTAATTTATTACGGGACCAGTTTTCTGGAGTTGCCAGTTTGTATTCCGTTCCGGCCGGTTTTCCTTTGTTCTTTCCCGGCCGGACTTTTCCGATGGAGGGGGGTTATTTGCAGTTTTGCAAATAACACTTTGTGGAGGTTTTTCTTGCAAAAGTATTTATTATGATAGCATCTTTTTGATACCATTCTTATCTTTCATCATCACTTGCTTTTTGGTGATTTGAGGTGATTAGAGGTTGATTTGAGTTTGTGATGATGTTGTTTGGTTGTGGTCACCCTTCTTGCTCTCCTACACTCACCTCCCTCTTGCTTTCATATTCTTTCCTCCACCATTCTAAGATGATAAGTTTTTCATTAGAAAAGAAAGAAGAAGAAAAAGAGAAAAGAGAGAAGAAGAAGAAGAGAGCTTCATCTTGAGAGTTTCATTCTTGATCTCATTTTCTTGCTAGAAAAATGCAAGCACCATTTTTCTATTCTTGATTCCTCCATCACCATGGCAACAAACCCCAAATGAGACAAGCATCTTCTACACTACATTCTACAGCACATCTTGAGCATGTCGAGTTGCCGGCTTCATGCTTGAGTTGCCTCGGTATTGAGGCGGGAGCCCGTAAAAGACGCAGGCGATGTGGTGCCCTTTCCGGCGAGGAGGCGACGATATGGAGACAAGACTTTCCGCGGGAGATCGGGACGATGACGAGAAGACCGGAGGACTCGGATCACTCGGTATACTTCTCACCCTATCTCTTGATTGCTAGCATTAGGTTAATGGTTACGATCCGGGTTTTCTTTGTCCGCGGTAGCGCCGGTTTCCGAGTAAGGAAAAATTTTGATTCCGCAATTTGGCCTCGAGTAAGACGGCCGGGGCGCTGCCGTGGCGCAACATGGTATCAGAGCCACGCCATTAACCTTACCTAGCTTCGTTTGATGTGTTTGCGCTTCCGATCGACCGAAATTTCCAAAAACCGTATTTTTCTAGCACATCAGTTTCTGTCGAAATTTTTTGAAGTCCAAAAATTTTTCAGGTGGTCTCAGAATGATGTGCAGGGAGTTCTAAGAACACTGCAAAAATTTTGTGACATGACTCATCCGTACGACCGCGGAAGGGCGACCAAAACCCCCTTTTGGCCGTGCTTCCGCCGCTGTATTGTGGGATCGTGTGATTATTTTTTTGCAGTGGGCTTATGGGCTGAAATTAGGGGTTTTGGAATGTTAAAATTGGGCCCAGGTTTTCTGTGAGTGCTACAGTTTTGATTGGGGGCCCACTTGTTATTTTTGGTCAATCGGAAAATTTTAAACACATTTTTCACAGTGTTTACATTATATCTGCGACCGTGAATGTCACTTGATCGGTAAATCCGGTCTAACTGCTATAGCCCGGTTAGACGGATTTGCGAACGTGACTTTCACGTTGATGTTCTATGTTTATGCTGTGATGTTGCGGATCGGTCGTGGGGGATAGCCTGGATGCAATGCTAGTACAGTTTTGGTGTATTATGTACATTTGATATTGCGGGGCGAGCGTCCGACATGTGGACTGCCGTCACTGCCTGTTTGTATTATTCTTTTGGGGCACGACCTGGTTGCGGTCGATGTACCCGGTATATGTATATTTTACTTTCTGTACTAGGGTTGCCCCGCGGTGGGGTGCACGGATAGCCGGGTTCTGGAGGGCATCAAGCCCGCATCTCATGGCATTGGGACGGAGGGGGCTTCACTCCAGGATTGGCGGGCTATTCGCCGCACTCGTAGGGGGTACAGGTTGACCCAGGAGGGGTGCCCAAGTTACCGGATTCCGTGAAGTGCTGGGTGGTCCATTCACGGTGCTGAAGGGGGCTGCCTCGCTTCAGGTTTTGGCGGGTGACTTGCCGCGCCCGTAGGGGTCTAGGTTTTCATTGCACAGGCTATCCACACGACCAGGGGAACGTCGGGTTTCAGCAGCGGCTCTGTGAAACCCGGGGCTTCCAGATATCTGTATTGTTCTGTGATGCTGTACATTTCTGTGATGTTGCATTTTATTCACGCCTTGAGCGAAATACTATATATTGGTATATATATTAGTAGATGTTGTATATGTTTTTCATCCGCGCTAGTCCAGTCCCCGCTCTGCCGTTAGTTAGCTAACCTAACGGGTGATGACGGGACCCAGTGGCGAATGCGGATGGCATATACGTACGTCAGTATATTTTCGTTCTTTGTGGTGTGATCAATTGATGGGACTGCATTGATTCAGATCAATGCAAGATAAACAAACCTAATCTGATGTTGTTGGAACACTTTTCAAAAAGCTGTTATTGCAAGGACGTTCACTTTTGTTTTGCATCGTGGTATTCATTTGGAATATTCTGCTCCTCAGTCGACGAGGCAAGGGCCGAGATCCCTTCACCGGGAGTGACCCCTTGGACAGAAGTTTGCGTCAGGGCATTAACTTCACTATAGCCGATTACTTTTGCTTTGCATCGTGGTATTCAGTTGGAATATCCTGCACCTCATTCTACGGGGAAAGAGCCGAGATCCCTTTACCGGGAGTGACCTCTTTAGTAAAGGTTTTCGTCACTATATTTTATAAAAGGCTATGCAGTTCCTTCAACGATATCAAGTTCATTACGTTAAAGGTTTTTCGCCAAAAACCAGCCGTAGCCCTCCGTCATTTCCTACGGGTATTATTTAGTATTCGTGCTGCGTTTGTTGACCTAGTCAAGACGTAGTGTTCGGTAGCTAAGTGGTACTTGTTTGTTGCATAAGTGGGATTGGTTAGGACAGTCGTGCGGCCTTGTTGACCTAGTCAAGGGCACGTACGGGTGGGTTTAATGCAATCCAGAATAATGACGGGTTGAACTTGACTGGCGGTTTATGGTTTGTTGACCTAGTCAAGGTCATAAACCGCTTGGGGTAAAAATCACATCGGGAGTTTCAAAAGAACTGAAACTTGCCAGGCATGCGCATACCTTCTGGAGTGTGGTGACTTGAGTGGATTCCGTCAAGTTATCATGCGATGATAGTTGGATCCCGATTCCCACTGATGAGTTAGTTTACTCCTCGGGTGACCCCGACTAGTTCTTCTTTCAGGTTTGGAGGAGAATTTGAGGTACAGTGGGAGGTTTCCTGATTAGACAAAGTGATAACCATTCTGATCTAGGTTAGAGTGCACGCTGAGTGTTTCTTTTCTCTCTCTCTTTGGCAGCGACCATTGACCCGACCCTGGACTTTGACTCAGTGACCAAGTTGACCGAACCTTCTTAACACTGGCTTTTGGATTGTCAGAGTTGCAGACCTCATTGCCACTCCTACTTTTACCCTTTTCTCCAGGACACCCCGTATTACAACGAACGTCCACTTCTATTGGACAAAACCATCGTATGGTTAGATACGAACTCGAAGGAATTCGAGGATGGTTTCCGGTTCTGGAGAAAACGGATAGGATTATTCAGTTGTCTTTTCTCTTTTCACCTTCTCTCAGGTTGCGAGTACTCCTTGGTTTAGGAGTAGTACACCTATTACGCAAATTGAATAGTCTTCTTCCAAACCATAGGCTGGTGCCGACGGGTAGGGAATGAAGAAAACCAGTTAGCCTAAACGGTGTACAGAAGGTATTAAGTTAAGACAAAGAAAGGGATTAGTAGGAGGGCAAAGTAAATTGCGACTGATATTCACGACCAAACCAAGTATTTCTTCGCCAATCATAAATCACCTTTATATTTCTCCAGGACACTCCGTATCACTACGAAGATCCACAGTTTATTGGATACTCCATCGTATGGTTATATACGAACTCGAAAGGAACTTGTTCCAGTTCGGGGATGGATTTTGGTTCAGGAGAAATAGGAATAAAGTACATTCAGGTGTCTTTTATCTTCACCTTCTCTCGCATTGCGAGTGTTCCTAGGATTAGGACAGTACACCCTTTATGCTTTTTGGATAGTCTTCTTCCAAACCATAGGCTGGTGCCGAACGGTAGGGAAGGAAGAAAACCATTTGGCTTAAAGGGGTGTACAGAAGGTAATGACTAAAGACATATAAAGGGATTTGGAGAGGTGGCAAAGAATTATACGGTTACAGTTGTGAATCTGGATAATGGAAGAGGCATTACTAAGAATACCGGAATACCCCACCGAAACATTCCAATGTTTCAGTTTCACTGTGTAATGTTAAAAGAAAACTGATTTCCCAGTTAGACACTTGCTCCAGGGTATGTATTTACCAGGTATGATTCTCACATCTGTATGGTTTTACAGATGCTGAGTGGGAGTAAGTTATTGGGAATTGGGTGATCATCCTCATTATATCGGGATTCGTTGTAATCGGTGATATTTGAGGAAGTCACCTGGGTTGTTTGCCGGACGGCAGTTATTTGGTTTTGAATATCCGCGGTTGTGCACCAATTTCAAATTGATATATCTGTACGTCTATTTTCATAGAGTGAGATATACCTTTTGATATTATGTCGATGACATTTACCTATATCAGTGGATGGTTAGGTAAGGAGCATTTAACAGCGGTGTAATTCTTCTTAACCATAAGTACAGTTTTTAACCTACGACGCACAGTGAAAGAGTTGTTAGACTCAGCGGACTTATACAGAGTATTGTATGTTGTCCAGTGTCCATCAGGACAGAGGGGTAGGTCCTCGTACTATATTCGGTTTACTTATGACTTCTCTAGTTTTTAGACAGGTGTTTCGTGGAAACACAGGGTCTAAGTTTTGAGGAGTTATAGGTATTTGAATAGAGTAGAGAACCAGGTGTAGCAAGTATCGGGATTCTTCAAAGTGATCGAAGATGTAGATACTTGTGCATGGTGTTCAGTTGATAGTAATGATTAAGAGAACTGGATTCTCTTTCAGGTTACTCATAATTGGAAACATTCCTAAGTTGAGTAACGCTGATCGGCCTCCTTCCATTTAGTTTACATGCACTGGAGACAGCTGCATGATTTGAATCTAGTTCAATTAAATCAGTGCCTCTGTTTCTATATTGGATATAGAACAGTTCATATCTTAACGTTGTTAAGGTACGGGGAGTTGTCCGGCTTATGATTAAAACCAGACACTGGACAACTCAAGGCACGTTTCTATAATGGCTGTTTGTGGGTTGACCCAGGCTATGACGAGGGTTGATTTTCTACCATCTGGATGAACAGTAGAAATATTGTTCTAGACTCGCCACAATTTTATTAAAAATGGATTTTTTCAGAAAAACAGTAGTGGGAGTATGGTAGAACTGGAAGTAATTCCAGAACCACAAACGATTACTGAAGATTTGATAAGGAACCTAAAGATTCAATCTGATTTGACATTCCATTGGCCACTCCGCAGATATGATGGGTAACCTCAGGCACTCGAGAGGTACTTCGGTATGCTCAAGGACGGTGGCAGGGAGGTTCTTGTTTACCCACACTTGCCATTGCTGTTGTTCTAGGCTGCGAGACCCGGCAGGAGGATGAGTATAGCGTCGTTCTAAACTAGCTTTGGAAGTGCACGTCTATATGACTCTGCCAGAGGGTTGTCGTAGTCAGTGGGAGCAGCGGAAGCATTGGTGGACATCAGGCTTATGTCTATTTATAGACTAAAGCAGATGTAGCGGAGATAGATCATCTATTTCTGATGTGACAGTCATAGGTTTGACGTCATCAGAATAAGGGGTGGATCTGTTGAGAAGGTAGTAGGAAGTGATATTCCTATACTACGATCGGTTATACTTTGGTCGTCACACAGTGGTTTCTCCACAAAGGACTTGGACATTATATCAGACATACTGGTTACTAGATCTATGGTTCTAGATCTAGATTTGGGTAGTTTCCCAATCTGGGTACCTTGACAGCATTCTATGAGTATTTAGAATGGATGACTCCTGACACGGTAGTGCACCTGCAGTTGATGGAGTCACCCTCTCTAAAGGTGTCTTATAGACTAAAGGGGAGAGGGATACTCATGATTGGCAGATCACTTGCTTAGGCAATTGAGTCAATCATGAGATGTCAAGTACCGCACCAGATGTTGTTCTTGCACTAGATGCAATAAGTTGATATTGATCCAATCCTGGAGAAACAGTCGGAAGCAGTCTTAGAACATAAGTGGATGTTCTAGGGATATGATAACGACAGCCTCATTTGGGAGACAGTTATCATTCCAGGCTTCCAAGGTGACATGGACGACAAGGAGGTTGTCAGAGTTATAGTTTTTCCTTCTGACGAGGGGCAGTATTTTGGACAGGTGGTCCAAGGCAATACTGAGGGTGGCATGGCGCAGGATACTGATTAAGTTCAGTTGACGGTACAGTCTAAGAAGTTTGGATTTGAAGTTCATTTATGACCTAGGTCCCATCAGACATCCAGACGTTCTAAGACAGGTATTGCTCATTTCGGGAGATGGTTTTCTCCGCGAACTTGAGATATAGAGAGACATAGAAAGAAACATCACAGTGGATCCACTCACTGAGGTTATTCCTCGAACGCAATAGTTTCGCAAACGAGCTTTGTGAGACTGACTAGTAGAGGAGTTGGGTGTTCGGTATCACACGGGCTGTGAGTATGCGGCATCGCAATAATTAGCCTTGAGTGCAAGTGGGAGATTGTTGGAGATAGTGCCCTCAGAGTCAATTATTGGATCACAGGCACGTGGTTGCAATGATTGAGGGAGGACCTATCCCGGTAGGACAGTCTTACTCGAGATGATAGTATGCTATCTGGTTTCTCTTTATCATCGTGTACTGCTTTAGGTGACCTGACATGTCACTATTGCACGTTGATAGAGCCCCTAGGATTCTTGCTTGACTACCAGCAGTATGATGGCGATCATATACGTGGGAGCTGGTAGTCTATAAGCACATCCTTAAAAGGTCCCTAGTCGTAGGAGTTTCGAGACAGGGCATCGATACTCCATTAGTAGACTAGTGTATACAGTCGAGACCCCGACGAGGGGCGGTGGCCGGTCTCACAAGCCACTGGTGTCAGTTGGTTCACCTAAGATGTATACAGGTGCTCATTGGGTTATGAGTACACCGGACAGGACTCGCCGGGAACCTGCTAGTTGGGCTTATACCTGACGTCAGATAGCAGTTCCCTGGTGACATGTGTACAGGTTAGTTCATCGACCTGAGGATCGTCATTTGTCTCGTGTGAGTTCCCACTGTGCTTTGATTACTACCCTACCACGGCTCAAAGGAGTCGTGCAAACAGGTTTTAGTTGGGTACAGTCCCGAGCCACATGGAGGCAGTGAGCGGATCTGCAGGGGTTCGTCTCTCCCGGTATTGGGGGTGAGGTCGCGCTGTGTCTAGGAGAGCCATTACGTAAAGCCCTCGGCCGAGGCAGGAGATTTACTGGTAGGTATTCCAGTAGTATCTCAGGGCGTTCTGGGCTACACTCCGACACGACTTGTACCGCTTTTGGGGGTCTGACTTTTACCAACCCCCTAGGCCCGCCATGCGATACTCATAGACGAACGGACCGGACTGTACGGATATTGTCACTGACAGGCTCAGTTGGGTGTCGGGGTGAGCTTCCTCATCGACGTCCCTTTTGGTCAATAGCTGGTGGCCCGTCACGTATTGGCTTATACCTCTGACGTGCCAGTGGTTAAATCCACAGCCATAGTATTGACGAGTCTTTAGAGTCCACCACACTTTCAGTTACTCAAGCTTTCGGGCGAAACGCTGTAGAGGCCGTATGGAGATATGGCAGGGTCCGATCAGATACGTGCGGTATTGCACGGATCAGGATCGGACAGTTTGTACTAGTGGCCGTATGGTTATATGGCAGGGTTCGATCAGATACGTGCGGTATTGCACGGATCAGGATCGAACGGATATTACTAGCCGGCTTTGGCTTAAGCCGGTCCTAGTTTAGTACAGTGTAGATTTTGTCTCATTGCATTTGTATCCAGTCGGAATACAGATGCGGGTGTGTATGCACAGTATCGGGGTTTTCCTGTAATTTATTACGGGACCAGTTTTCTGGAGTTGCCAGTTTGTATTCCGTTCCGGCCGGTTTTCCTTTGTTCTTTCCCGGCCGGACTTTTCCGATGGACGGGGGTTATTTGCAGTTTTGCAAATAACACTTTGTGGAGGTTTTTCTTGCAAAAGTATTTATTATGATAGCATCTTTTTGATACCATTCTTATCTTTCATCATCACTTGCTTTTTGGTGATTTGAGGTGATTAGAGGTTGATTTGAGTTTGTGATGATGTTGTTTGGTTGTGGTCACCATTCTTGCTCTCCTACACTCACCTCCCTCTTGCTTTCATATTCTTTCCTCCACCATTCTAAGATGATAAGTTTTTCATTAGAAAAGAAAGAAGAAGAAAAAGAGAAAAGAGAGAAGAAGAAGAAGAGAGCTTCATCTTGAGAGTTTCATTCTTGATCTCATTTTCTTGCTAGAAAAATGCAAGCACCATTTTTCTATTCTTGATTCCTCCATCACCATGGCAACAAACCCCAAATGAGACAAGCATCTTCTACACTACATTCTACAGCACATCTTGAGCATGTCGAGTTGCCGGCTTCATGCTCGAGTTGTCTCGGTATTGAGGCGGGAGCCCGTAAAAGACGCAGGCGATGTGGTGCCCTTTCCGGCGAGGAGGCGACGATATGGAGACAAGACTTTCCGCGGGAGATCGGGACGATGACGAGAAGACCGGAGGACTCGGATCACTCGGTATACTTCTCACCCTATCTCTTGATTGCTAGCATTAGGTTAATGGTTACGATCCGGGTTTTCTTTGTCCGCGGTAGCGCCGGTTTCCGAGTAAGGAAAAATTTTGATTCCGCAATTTGGCCTCGAGTAAGATGGCCGGGGCGCTGCCGTGGCGCAACAATATTCACAGATGGCATCTAGGGTTTCTAGTTTATGGGACTATATATAGGACCGAGAGCTTCACATTAAAGAGGATCATCGAAGAGATCAAGAGGTCCAAGCGATCCACGTATCCGAGTGATCATCAGCTAGTCATCTGCTTCCAACAAGAAAGAGATCTAGAGCAACTAGGGTTCTTGTAATCTACTTTCAAAGAATTTGTAAATACAATAGTTGATTAATAAAGGTAGTGTTTTTATTGTTCTTTTTGCAATTAATTTTCGCACTTACTTTCTGCGCTTATTTTCTGCATCTTAATCATGTTTTCACTCTTCATCCTTTCTTCTAAATCTTTAACCATGAGTGAGTAATTCCTAACTTGTTAGGGTTCGTAGGATAGGGTAGAACAATGGATGATAAACTATTTTAACTTCTTTTATACATTTTAAAGTTTATAAATTTTAGCAAAATAAATGTTAACATCCTTATCGGGCACGCTACCAATTTATTGATAGTCACGACCACGATTTGAGATTGGTTTAACACTTATTTTGTTAAGAGTTAGACATGAATAGAGATCAATGCAAGGATAAGGATTAGTAGTAGGGAAACCCTATTTTCTTCCAAAGAACCCTAATCTACATTCATTACTATCGATCTAGTTTTAAACTATTAAAACATAAAAGGAGTCATTTTTAATTATTCATCCAAGACTACCAGGTCTTATGAACCCTACGAGCCTTTCCTTTATAAAATTCTATATCCGTAACGACAAATAAACACCCTTCTTTAATCAACTCGTCTAAAATAAGAAAAGAGTTCACGTTTCCCTACGGACGACCCATACTCATCGCGGCTAGCTATTAGCGACACTGTCTTGATTGCGGTTACTTTATGAAAACACTTTTCAGCACAGATCAATCAATAATTGAAAGAGGACTTATATGGGTAGAACAGTTTTATTTGAGATGATAGTTTGCTATCTGGTTTATGTTTATCATTATGTGTATATGTTTTGATAAAGCCCGTAGAATTATTGCTTGACTATCAGCATTATAATGGCGATCATATATATGGGAGCTGGGTGGTCTATAAGCACATCCTTAAATGTCCTTAGTCGAGAGAGTATCGAGACTGAGTATCGATACTCCGGAGCAGACTAGTATATACTTTTCGAGACCCCGACGAGGGACGGTGGCCGGTCTTACAAGCCATTGGTGTTGAGTCACCTAAGATAGTATACATATGCTCACTAGAGGTGAGTACACCGGACGGACTCGTCGAGAACTTCTAGATGGCATTATACTTATCGTCAGATAGAAGTTCTCTTATGGTATGAGTACGGCTTAGTCTTTTGACCTAAGATTTTCATTTGTCTCGTGTGAGTTCTCGCTGTACTTAGATTACTACCCTACCACGACTCAAAAGAGTCATGCAAACAGGTTTTAGTTGGGTACAGTCCCGGACCACATGAAGGGAGAAGGGATTCGTCTCCCCCGGTATTGGGAATCGATGTCGCGCCGTGTTGGATCATCTATCATGTCACGACCCGAAATACTCGTGACCAGCACTTGAATCACGCAACGTCTAAAGGCGTAACGGAATTCAAGTAAGCTGAAACCCAGAAATCTAAACCTTTTAAGAAAAGTAAAGAAGGTGAAGTTTTGAAATAAAGGTATAATGAAATCAAATTTTTCTTAATGCATAGAAAGAAACTTGAATGATGCAAGTGAAATTTACTAGTTTGAAAACATGTTTCGTCTTTTTAAAAATTTTGCCAGCACCTCCTTTGTATTTTTTTGATCCAAAACCACAAATACATAATAAAGATAATGGCATCCCCAAGCGGGAGCTAGCTCTTCGCCAAACGGCGGATCACAACCACGCAATACAGTATAAATAAGTATACGACGCCCAACGGCGAAGTTCACCACAAAAAGATAAAGAAATGAGCAAGATATAACCCCAAAAGTGAATGAAGAACCCATCGCTCAAATCTCGCAACTACAAGTCTCACTAAGTCTCATCACTTATACAATTTACAACTTTTGATTGATGGAGTTAACTAGATACAATATGAAATATAGATACAAGAGTGGGAATGATACAAATATCCCACCTACCAATGCAAAACACCCGAATGCAACTGTGTGCCAGCGAAGCCGCTACTGATCCAAGCGGTCAACCTGCAAGAACTGTGGCACAACGGGGGTGAGTTGCCAACTCGTGAGTAGAAAAATATCAACAGATAGAAATTGAATAAACAACGACTCCTAGGTCAACTATATCATAAAGATAATATTATGATATCTAGGGTGACCGGGTCTGTATATGTGCCAACAAGGTAGTCAATACCTATATGCATATAGATAACATCCAACAGTAATAATCAATGCATGTATATGGATCTCATCTAACCATAATCAAGGTATGTATGCATGTGGATCTCGTCCACCCAAAATCAATGTCTGCATGCACGTAAATATCATAAAGGGGTGTGCATGAAAGTATGAGGATATATATCAACGGTGTCCCTCCCGACACATCAAAATCATGGAACCTGAGTGCCTAGCATCGACACTCAAAAACATCATGAAAACCGTGCCCAGCATCGGCAAGTAAATCCTCATATATCGGGCTCCGTCAGTCCGGATCGGCCCATCTCATCTCTCGACTCCGGTCGGTATCCTCCGGATATCGCCAAACCCAAATACTATCACCGGTAGGTACTCGCCACCTTGCCAGGCTCATCATCTGCTCCACGAAAAACATTTCTCGCCCCGGGGAACCATACCGGGTCCACCATGAAAACGGATCATCAAACTTCTCAAATCGGGTTTCAAGCACACGTCTCAGAACCGAGAAAACGCATGGTGGACGCACTGAAATATCATATCAAGAGAAACCGGGTTTTTAAAACAGTACATGCTTTCTTTGAAATAGCCACGGTTCACAAATCCAGAAATCTCATGAAAACAACATACCTCAACGCGTAAAATCATAAGGCATGATGTACGCGACATGTGATGGAAATGCAAGCATAGCAATATATCATGCAATATCGTATAAAAGTGCACAGGTAACTATAGAAGGAAGATTATGCAAAGAGTCGTATCATGATGCAGCAATCCTACTGTGTAGTGACATGGCAATTATCGATGATGAAGTGTGTGAGACGGCAAATCTGTGTGCGTGTAACATACGCACCATCGATAATAGTGCAAGTGTACTAGCACAAGTATAAGCAATGCAATGGAAATAATATGAATGCAGCATAAAGGAAATCATATGCAAATGCTGACGGGTATACGTATCTAATATGACCGAGTCTGGGAATCTATCAATCGGCATCCAGCCTAACAACATCGCGTACGGTATGATTCATCGTACGGCAACCTCTAGTCAAGGGTAAGGATCAATCATCAAGTCAAACTCATCACGCACGGAAAATCATCGTACGGCGGCATTAAGCTAATAGGGATCTTATCATCCTATACGACAAATGAGGGTACGGCCTGAAATCACGTACGGCCTATCATCCATGATTCACAACATTCTATATATATATATATATATATATATATATATATACCTATGTCTCAGGTCACATCCGCAATAATCTCACATCAGGGGACCGACATGGTATAAATCATCTCGATCGACTCGCATCCGTATACCAACATATCATCAGGTCATCATATCCGTCTTATAATCTTTTCATCGCATTTATAACTCATATCAAGCCGAGTTTACCTAAACATTCTATCTCTACTATAAGTATAGGTATCTAATCTAACATACACACCCGAACCATACAATCAGATTTTTAAAGAAGCGAATCGTAGCTTTGAAAATAGGGGTTACGGTGTTTTTAAGAAAAAGATATCATTTGAAAATCCGTAACACCCCTCAAGATATATTTTTAAAAGATACATACGACTCTTCGGTTTAGAAGAAGGTATGATTCGGGTGACACATTGTTCATATCATAATATTATATTATTATATTCCCCATTCTATTCGTTTTACAAATAAACAGGTGCTTTTGACGCATGTCTGCTACATGTTACAGGTTACAGGTTCTTGGACAGGAAACAGTGAAAAGGATGTAAAGACGATGAAAATATGGACTTTTGACCAACAAATAGGAGGATCTTAGTTGTAACACCCGAGCCCAGTAATACTATGTATATTACTAGTTGAGGGTTATATTTTTGCTCATTCCAATTTTCATGATTTTCTGGTGTTTATTGCTAAATTTTACCCGGTTAGGTCATTTTGGCACATAACAAATTTTAACTCCTAAAATGAAATTTAAGATGTCCAGGTTGGCCTACTCGTCGCCACTAGTCGCGTGGTAGCGTCCGCGTGTCGAGATTCCGTTCCGTTTGGCTAAACGGGCAAGTTTGGGCGACTACGCGCGCGTGCAAGTGTCCGACTTGGGGGCATGCATTTTAATCATTAAACACCTATTTTCAAAATTTGGAACCCGCTTAAAATCATATAATTTGAATTTGGAACATTTGGGCGCGACCCGGGCGCGATTTGGAAATATTTCATTTCACGCCAAAAAGGGCCCGTTTCAATTTAATTTATAAAACTAATATATATTTATACGATAATTCCCAACGGCCAAATCCATTTAAATCTTATTCCAAATATTTTCCTCACACACCCTCAGCCAATCACGAGCTCACAATCGAGCTCGTGGGCCCCCCTCCTTTCCATCTCTCTCTCTCTCTCTATCTCATCAATCTTTCTCTCTCTCTCTCTTCTTATATATTGTGAGTATCCCCCTGCATGCAGCCGCCTTCACGCAACCCTCTCCCATCGCGAGAAACCCATCAAACCCTAACCCTAACTCACCGCAGACCTCACCGCCGACCTCCCCAAGACCTCGCCGTCGCCGCCCTCGCCACCACGAGACCCCCGCGCCTTCCTCCTCCCGTTTCCCGACGACTCCCGCGCCTGCAACCCATTCCCGACCTCGCCTCCACCCTCGTAGACCTCGCCGTCGACGTCGCCTCTCACCGTCGACGCCTCCCACGACTCCCTTTCACCCTACTCGACCCGACCTCGTCGTCGTTTCCCTCCTCCCCTCGCCGGAACAGCAAACCCGAGCCTTCATCCATTGCCTACCCGCTGTTCACCGGAGAACGCACCGGCGACCTCGTCGACACCACCTCCGACCACCTCCTTCTCTCCCTCGACCACCAGAGCCGACCACACTCTTCCCCACTCACCGCAGCACCCCTTTCCAGCGACCCCGAGCCCTTTCAGCCGTTCCAGCACCCTCGCCGCACCTTCTGTTCACCGCCGGTGGGTCCATCGCCGTCGGGCCCGTCATAGTTACCCCTGTTTCTCCTCTGTAAGCATCACTTTAATTCCTTTGGTGCAAACCCCGCTGATCTTGTATGTTTATCTTATTGCTAACTTGTTGCCGATAACTTTTGCCGGAATCCGACCGTGCCGTCTGACGAACCCGACGCTCCAGCGAAGTCCCCTGGTCCGTGTGATCCCGTTGACCTCTGTTGGGACTCGATCCGTGGCCCGTGCTTTCATATCGCGTTCTCTGCAGACATCGCATCCGTGTTCCCGTTTGCAGACCGTCGAGGCAAGTATCTGAATACTTGCTTGAACATGCTAACGTGCGAGATCTAGTCTTGCCACGCAATTTAATTCACACTATTTAATCCCGTAACTTAATGATGGTAATGGATATCATATTATTGCAGTTATCTTAACCCGGAATCGTTACAACAGTTCCTAGTAATTAATTAACCCACATCACTCCATGCTTTAACTAAATAAAACGACTGAATTATATCTGCTTGAACTGTTAAACTATTCTTGAGACAATTATTACATTTAGTATAATTTCATGTAGTTCCTTAATTTATAAGTGTGAATATTGCTTTACCTTGTGGCTATTACACCCTAAAGATGATTGAACATGTTAATGAGAGAATATAAACATCACTGTAGTTATATGGAATATTGTGGTTAAATACTGTTTCCTGCTGTTGTTCATTATTGATTGTGTACCTGCTGTGAGCACTTACCCGATTGCACGACACATTGGCCTGACCCTGATACACCTGACATATACATCCTGTTGTACCATGACATTACTTGTTCCCTGATTTCATGCCTAATGCCGACAAACCTGACAATTCCTGCTGTCGATCCAGACAGACCTACTTCTACTTGATTTTGTTGGCATTAGTCCTTGACTACTGAATACCTGACCTGACATACATAGTTTGGGGGTATGGGGAAATCAAAGGTGAAACCGACTTGTAACTCAACAGTTCGATACATTGTTCTGATCAGTCTTACGGGCTTGGCCAGCTCCGGAGTGTTGTTGCTGACATCACTCATCCATCCTACTACCTTTTACTGCTTAGCGGCACGTCTCGGATTCAGCCCCGAGGATCATGACCGTGGTCCCGGGCACGCACGGGATACTATTGGGTTACATCGACGATTCATCAATTGGTTTCAAAGACTATAGAGTAGAAAACCTGATGGGACAGTTTAGTCACCATTGCACATTACCCTGCTTGTTACTTCTTATTACTGCTTTATTCATGTTCATGCTTGCATTGTTTATTACCATGTTTTTACTGTATACTTGATATCATGACGCGCTGACGTCTGGGTTTTGCATGGCCCAGATTCCGTACCTTTGTCGTCGGCCGAGCAGGAGTACTTCAGCCAGCAGGCTGACCAGTGAGTCCTTAGGGTTTAGTTCATTTATTGCTTTTCATTTCCAGATGTGAGCCCGCATTATGGGACGTACTGTTTATTCATTGTATTGGATCATTAGCTTCCGCACTTATTGTTTATTGATTCTTGTTATTATGGACTTGGACATGTATTAGTTTAGTTTATTTTACTGTTCTTGATATCTCTACAACCGTAATGTGACTGTGGACGGATGCGTCCTACCCGCAGGTAGCATGGTTGGCTATGTCACGTGCCCAAGTTTGCGTACTCTGGGAAGCGGAGCGTGACATGGTTTTATGGTATCAGAGCCATAGGTTAATTGGGTTGATTCTTTGTAGTTGGGTATTGCACCCGATACACGAATCAGAATAACCGTGATTAGGAAACATGTCCTGCCACTTTGACCATTTTACTATCCTTGAATCATTCTTCCGGATCATGTCGACGTGCAAACTTACTTTGCATTTGTCAACTCAAAAACCTAATTTCTTGTTATCTCTAGGACTTAGGCGACTTGGGTGGAGTTAAGTAATTGCGGCTATGATACCGCGGCATAGCTACAATGCAGTACTCTATTTAAGTATCTTGGAGTTCTAGCTTTGATTTATATGTTGAATCTATCATCATGCTAATGTGTTTGTTTTGATTTCAGGATCATGGCAGATAAAAATTTCAAGACGTATCAGAGGCGTGTGGATGAAGCCGCCATGTTAGGAGTGATACGTGGGATGTTGGAGAATCAGAAGAGACAAACTGAACTGATCCAACAACAGGCAGATTCATTTCAGGAGGGTTTGCAGGCTATGCAGCAGTCTGTAAACACCGCCGTAGCGAAGCCAGTCGACCGAGTAGGGACCGTGGCAGATTTCAGACGATTGGGTCCTACTACTTTCACTGGCTTGGAGGAGCCGTTGCCAGCCGAGCAGTGGCTTGTGGACACGGAGAATTTACTGATTGCAGCACAGATCCCAGAAGACAAGAGAGTTGATGTGGTGCGCATTCAGCTGGTGGATTACGCCCGAGAGTGGTGGCTCGTGGAGGAGACCCGCTTGTCCAAGCCAATCAGTTGGGCGGATTTCTCCAAAAGTTTCTTGGAAAATTTCTTCCCGCGGACGGCACGGGAGGAAATGGAGGAGAGATTTATTGGGCTGAAACAAAATGGAGCAGCTGTGGATGTACATGCAGCGGAGTGGACGAGACTTAGCCGTTTCGCTGGGCCCTTGGTCGCCAAGGAGGCAGACAGGGCGCGAAGGTTCTTGCGCAGTTTGGATGTGGACATCCAGAGGCAGATTGTCTCCTTGGGTTTGACCACTTTCTCACAGGTTCTTACGGCAGCCAGAGAGCAGCAGAGTTTATCAGGATCGAAAGGGAACCTTCACCAGACAGCAGTTGCGGCCAGGAAGCCTGCATTTGTACCTAACCGAGATCATGGGCGCAGAGGTATTCCAGTGGACCGTCGAGGTGTAGCGCCAATGAAGAAGCCTGTGATCGTTGATCGAAGGAAGAGTGTGATTTGTGATTACTGTCGATTACCTGGGCACGTGCAGAAGGATTATCGTAGGAGACTGGGACTTTGTCTGGTTTGTGGGGCAGCCGATCACGCAGTTGGTACTTGTCCGTCGAAGCTTCGCACGAGAGATGATATACGGAAGCCTCCGCAGAGACCGTTCCAAGGGCAGAAGCAGCTGACACAAGGACCCAACCAGGGTCGAGCTTTCACCTTGACAGCTGAGGAAGCCAAGGCATCAGGAGAAGTGGTTTCAGGTACTGTACTCGTTCGTGGTTTTCCCGCATTGGCATTATTTGATTCCGGAGCATCCCACTGTTTTATGTCGTCCAAATTTATAACTACACACTCGATCACCTGCACGACCCTGTCTAGTTTTTGGGACATACACACTGGGAATGGGAAAATCATAGCTAGTAAGGAATGTAGAGATTGTACTGTTGTTGTTTGTGGACGAGAGCTTTTTGCAGATTTCTTGGTGATTGATACGGGCAGTTATGATGTAGTTTTGGGAATGGATTTTCTTGGCACTTTCCACGCACATATTGATTGCAGGGCAAGGAAAGTAATTTTCCAGATTCCCGGGCACCCTGAGTTTACTTTCATCGGAGGAAGCAGTTCTGTCGGGCCAGTCGAGTTTAGGGCTAGGCCGACGAACAATATTCTTGCGGCTATGGTAGTGGATAGTAATGAAGAGCCGGCAGTTGTTCGCGACTTTATGGATGTGTTTGAAGATATTTCGGGCTTACCGCCGAAGCGAGATGTGGAGTTTGCTATTGACCTTATTCCTGGTGCAGCGCCAGTATCAAAATCTTATTATCCGATGGCACCGGTGGAATTGGAAGAAGTTAAGAAACAGGTGGGTGAATTACTCGAGAAGGGATGGATTCGAAGCAGCAACTCACCTTGGGGAGATCCAGTTCTTTTAGTAAAGAAGAAGGATGGCACGAGAAGGATGTGCATTGATTATCGAGAATTGAACCGGGTGACTATTAAGAACAAGTACCCGATCCCTCGCATTGGAGAACTCTTTGAGCAGCTTAGTGGCGCGAGGGTATTCTCGAAACTGGACTTGCGATCAGGATATCATCAGGTCCGAGTGAAGGCAGAAGACATTTGCAAGACGGCGTTTCGGACTCGGTATGGGCATTTCGAGTATTTAGTGATGCCCTTCGGAGTGACTAATGCGCCGGCAATATTTATGGACTTGATGAACAGGATCTTTTCACCGTTCTTGGACCAGTTTATTGTGGTATTCATTGACGATATTCTGGTGTACTCGAAGAATCCGGAGGAGCATGCTGAGCATTTAAGGATCGCATTGCAGACGCTGAGACAAGAGAAGTTATTCGCGAAGATGAGTAAGTGCGAATTCTGGCTGGAAGAAGGGAAGTTTCTGGGGCATGTCGTGTCGGGCGATGGAATCGCCGTTGATCCCGAGAAGATTGCAGCAGTTCGAGATTGGCCTGTTCCAAAGAATGTTGCAGAGATAAGAAGTTTTCTTGGACTCGCCGGTTACTACAGAAGATTTGTGGAGAACTTCGCTCGTTTAGCTGAGCCGTTAACCAAGCTTACGCGTAAGGAGGTACCGTTTGTTTGGACAGATGGATGTGCATTGGCCTTCGAGACGTTGAAGCAGAAGTTGATAACCGCCCCGATCCTGACCGTACCGGATAATTCAGGAGGGCTGGTGATTCATAGCGACGCATCTGGAAAAGGATTGGGATGTGTTTTAATGCAGAATGGGAAAGTCGTCGCTTACGCATCGAGACAGCTGAAGACTCATGAGAAGAACTATCCGACTCACGACTTGGAGCTTGCAGCCGTGATCTTCGCCCTGAAGATTTGGAGACACTACCTTCTGGGCGAGCGAGTTGAAGTCTTTACGGATCACAAGAGTTTGAAATATGTGTTCACTCAGAAGGAGTTGAACATGAGGCAACGCAGGTGGTTGGAGCTGATGGCCGACTACGACCTTGATCTTAAGTACCATCCGGGAAAAGTTAACGTCGTGCCAGATGCGCTAAGTCGGTTACCAGCAATTCAGTTATTGACTGCACAGAGAGAGATCATTGAGGAGTTTCGGAGATTTGACTTGGAGGTTGTGCTACCGCGTGCTACAGGACAGTTGATGCAGTTGCAAGTACAATCGTCCTTAGTTGAGAAGATTAAAGCGGCGCAATCGCAGGATCCTAGACTGCAGAAGTTTCGAGAGCAGATTGGAGCCGGACTACGAACCGATTTACTGATCCATGAAGATGGTTCGTTGAGATATGGTAGCCGTGTGTGTGTGCCAAAAGGAGATGTGCGTGAAGAGCTTATGAAGGAGGCACACAGTTCAGCTTACTCTGTACATCCAGGAGGGACAAAGATGTACCGAGATATTCGACAGCATTTCTGGTGGGAAGGTATGAAACGGGAAATTTCTCGCTTCGTGGCTAAGTGCTTGGTATGTCAGCAAGTCAAGGCTGAACACCAAAGGGTTGCTGGTTTGTTGCAACCACTTCCGATTCCTCAATGGAAGTGGGAACATATAACCATGGATTTCGTGACGGCTTTACCGCGGAGTCCAAAGGGCAACAATGCCGTATGGGTGATTGTCGATCGGTTGACCAAGGCAGCTCACTTTATTCCTTTTCGGGTTGGTCAATCGACAGAGACTTTGGCAGAGCGGTACATGCAGGAGATTGTCAGATTGCATGGAGTACCGGTAAGCATCGTGTCCGATCGGGACACTCGGTTCTTATCGCACTTTTGGAGGAGCTTACAAGAAAGTTTGGGGACTCGATTGAAGTTTAGCACAGCTTATCATCCCCAGACTGATGGACAATCAGAGAGAACGATCCAGACCCTTGAAGATATGTTGAGGGCTTGCATGTTGGACTTCAAAGGTTCTTGGGAAGATCATCTACACCTGGTGGAGTTTTCGTACAACAATAGCTTCCAAGCAACTATTCAGATGGCCCCGTTTGAAGCACTGTATGGTCGTAAGTGCCGTTCACCTGTTTGTTGGGATGACGTTGGTGAACGAAGGTTATTAGGACCAGATTTGGTGGTACAGACAGTCGAGAAAGTGAATACAATCAGGAAGCATATGAAGGCAGCTCAAGACAGACAGAAAAGTTGGGCCGACACGTCAAGAAGACCTCTAGAGTTCGCCGTGGGTGATTTGGTATTCCTGAAGATATCACCGACTAGAGGGGTGATTCGCTTTGGAAGTCGGGGAAAGCTTAGTCCCCGATTCGTGGGACCCTTCGAGATATTGGAGCGTGTTGGAGAGGTATCGTACCGGTTGGCGTTACCACAGTCTTTAGCAGGAGTTCACGATGTGTTTCATGTGTCTCAACTACGGAGGTATGTTCGTGATGAGACTCATGTCTTGGATCATTCGGAGTTGACTGTGCGAGAGGACTTGACTTTTGAGGAGCGACCAGTTGAAATCAAGGATCGAAGAGAAAAGGTTCTTAAGAACAAGGTTATCCCTCTTGTGCTAGTTTCTTGGGGTAACCGATCGTATGGAGAATCCACTTGGGAGCGAGAAGACGAGATCCGGCAGGAATTCCCTCACCTTTTCCCGTAGTTAGCTATCTTGTATTCTTGGAATTTCGAGGACGAAATTCTTTTGTAGTTGGGTATGATGTAACACCCGAGCCCAGTAATACTATGTATATTACTAGTTGAGGGTTATATTTTTGCTCATTCCAATTTTCCTGATTTTCTGGTGTTTATTGCTAAATTTTACCCGGTTAGGTCATTTTGGCACATAACAAATTTTAACTCCTAAAATGAAATTTAAGATGTCCAGGTTGGCCTACTCGTCGCCACTAGTCGCGTGGTAGCGTCCGCGTGTCGAGATTCCGTTCCGTTTGGCTAAACAGGCAAGTTTGGGCGACTACGCGCGCGTGCAAGTGTCCGACTTGGGGGCATGCATTTTAATCATTAAACACCTATTTTCAAAATTTGGAACCCGCTTAAAATCATATAATTTGAATTTGGAACATTTGGGCGCGACCCGGGCGCGATTTGGAAATATTTCATTTCACGCCAAAAAGGGCCCGTTTCAATTTAATTTATAAAACTAATATATATTTATACGATAATTCCCAACGGCCAAATCCATTTAAATCTTATTCCAAATATTTTCCTCACACACCCTCAGCCAATCACGAGCTCACAATCGAGCTCGTGGGCCCCCCTCCTTTCCATCTCTCTCTCTGCCTCTCTCCTCTTTCTCTCTCTCTCTCTATCTCATCAATCTTTCTCTCTCTCTCTCTTCTTATATATTGTGAGTATCCCCCTGCATGCAGCCGCCTTCACGCAACCCTCTCCCATCGCGAGAAACCCATCAAACCCTAACCCTAACTCACCGCAGACCTCACCGCCGACCTCCCCAAGACCTCGCCGTCGCCGCCCTCGCCACCACGAGACCCCCGCGCCTTCCTCCTCCCGTTTCCCGACGACTCCCGCGCCTGCAACCCATTCCCGACCTCGCCTCCACCCTCGTAGACCTCGCCGTCGACGTCGCCTCTCACCGTCGACGCCTCCCACGACTCCCTTTCACCCTACTCGACCCGACCTCGTCGTCGTTTCCCTCCTCCCCTCGCCGGAACAGCAAACCCGAGCCTTCATCCATTGCCTACCCGCTGTTCACCGGAGAACGCACCGGCGACCTCGTCGACACCACCTCCGACCACCTCCTTCTCTCCCTCGACCACCAGAGCCGACCACACTCTTCCCCACTCACCGCAGCACCCCTTTCCAGCGACCCCGAGCCCTTTCAGCCGTTCCAGCACCCTCGCCGCACCTCCTGTTCACCGCCGGTGGGTCCATCGCCGTCGGGCCCGTCATAGTTACCCCTGTTTCTCCTCTGTAAGCATCACTTTAATTCCTTTGGTGCAAACCCCGCTGATCTTGTATGTTTATCTTATTGCTAACTTGTTGCCGATAACTTTTGCCGGAATCCGACCGTGCCGTCTGACGAACCCGACGCTCCAGCGAAGTCCCCTGGTCCGTGTGATCCCGTTGACCTCTGTTGGGACTCGATCCGTGGCCCGTGCTTTCATATCGCGTTCTCTGCAGACATCGCATCCGTGTTCCCGTTTGCAGACCGTCGAGGCAAGTATCTGAATACTTGCTTGAACATGCTAACGTGCGAGATCTAGTCTTGCCACGCAATTTAATTCACACTATTTAATCCCGTAACTTAATGATGGTAATGGATATCATATTATTGCAGTTATCTTAACCCGGAATCGTTACAACAGTTCCTAGTAATTAATTAACCCACATCACTCCATGCTTTAACTAAATAAAACGACTGAATTATATCTGCTTGAACTGTTAAACTATTCTTGAGACAATTATTACATTTAGTATAATTTCATGTAGTTCCTTAATTTATAAGTGTGAATATTGCTTTACCTTGTGGCTATTACACCCTAAAGATGATTGAACATGTTAATGAGAGAATATAAACATCACTGTAGTTATATGGAATATTGTGGTTAAATACTGTTTCCTGCTGTTGTTCATTATTGATTGTGTACCTGCTGTGAGCACTTACCCGATTGCACGACACATTGGCCTGACCCTGATACACCTGACATATACATCCTGTTGTACCATGACATTACTTGTTCCCTGATTTCATGCCTAATGCCGACAAACCTGACCATTCCTGCTGTCGATCCAGACAGACCTACTTCTACTTGATTTTGTTGGCATTAGTCCTTGACTACTGAATACCTGACCTGACATACATAGTTTGGGGGTATGGGGAAATCAAAGGTGAAACCGACTTGTAACTCAACAGTTCGATACATTGTTCTGATCAGTCTTACGGGCTTGGCCAGCTCCGGAGTGTTGTTGCTGACATCACTCATCCATCCTACTACCTTTTACTGCTTAGCGGCACGTCTCGGATTCAGCCCCGAGGATCATGACCGTGGTCCCGGGCACGCACGGGATACTATTGGGTTACATCGACGATTCATCAATTGGTTTCAAAGACTATAGAGTAGAAAACCTGATAGGACAGTTTAGTCACCATTGCACATTACCCTGCTTGTTACTTCTTATTACTGCTTTGTTCATGTTCATGCTTGCATTGTTTATTACCATGTTTTTACTGTATACTTGATATCATGACGCGCTGACGTCTGGATTTTGCATGGCCCAGATTCCGTACCTTTGTCGTCGGCCGAGCAGGAGTACTTCAGCCAGCAGGCTGACCAGTGAGTCCTTAGGGTTTAGTTCATTTATTGCTTTTCATTTCCAGATGTGAGCCCGCATTATGGGACGTACTGTTTATTCATTGTATTGGATCATTAGCTTCCGCACTTATTGTTTATTGATTCTTGTTATTATGGACTTGGACATGTATTAGTTTAGTTTATTTTACTGTTCTTGATATCTCTACAACCGTAATGTGACTGTGGACGGATGCGTCCTACCCGCAGGTAGCATGGTTGGCTATGTCACGTGCCCAAGTTTGCGTACTCTGGGAAGCGGAGCGTGACATTAGTCAAGCCTACATCAAAGATAAAATTCATAATGTACAAGGCAACGCAAGGTCCAAAATGTCAAGGCGAATGGTTAAAAGACCACTGCAATTGTTCACTGGAGATCTGGAAGGAATAAAGAAGCCAAACTGAATAAAGAACCACAGAAAGAAAAAGCCCAAGAACCCAAGAATCAAACCCAAAAATTTCAGACACTGATCGTCTTAATGGACCGCGGAACCGCGGCCCAAACCCTACCCAGGCCACGGTTCCGCGGCTATATGGAGCCTGAAAGAAATAATTTTTTTACCATAATTCTTGTGCGGTGCTGAAAAGATTTTCTAGGGCTATTTTTGTAATTGTAGACATGCGGGTCAAATGTAACCTAGGGTTTCCTATCTTCTATAAATACGGACTCTAAAGATTGTAATTTCTTATGCCTCCTTTTAATAATAAATTCCAAAATTCTTTATGGAGAGCATCGGTGCCTCTCTTCAATTCAGAAATTCAGATCTGACAACCCTGCGTTGATGATTGGAGAAATGCATCTGTAAGTAGATTTAATTCATTGCCCTAGTTTAGATTTTAATTCTTTGCCCTAAGTAAATTTATTTTCTCGCCGTAGATAATTTGTTTAGGGTTAGCTTTGGGGAAGGCTTTTGAGAGATGAGATCTCTCATCCCTTTCTTACCCATAATTTATTTTCAATAGGACTCCTTGCATGCATGCACATACCGCTCCCTACGGCACCCTATCCCTTGAGGTAGCGATGATTCCGTAGTGTAAAGGCCCGGTTGCGCGCGTTTTCCATGAAGATTAGGGTAAGAATCTCTAAAGGAAGGACGAGAACCTAGAGGAAGGAACACCTTCCCGAATGGATCTAATCCCCTTTATTGATAATTATAATAACTCCTCATAGATTTTCATTCGGGTATAGAAAGCGTTGAGATTTACTTGCATTTCCAAACCATCCCTAAACCTAGCCCTAGTAAGAATAGATCTAGATAATCGTAAATAGAATAATTTATGTTTTTAGATTTAATAACCAATCCGAACACCCTTCGGAATTGACTCGTTAGCGCGACTAGGAGATTCACAACATCCTTGTGGACCGACCCGTATTCACCGGCTAGCTACATGCGACGCCGTTCTTGATTGCGGTAATAGATAGTTTTTGACATACGAATCAAATGGCGTCGTTGCCGGGGATGGCGTGTTATTTCCTTTTTGCAATTTCGGGTTAATCAAAATTTTAAAAAATCTGAAAAAATAAAAAAATATATATAAAAATATATCATCTGTTATTTTTGGAAGGGTATTTTTGTGTGAATTTTGCAGGATCTACGAACAAATTCGGATCTGGAAATCTACAGAGATTAAAACAGCAAATATCAAATCCGAATAAACAGAAGATCACAACAACCGAGGAACAGAAGAAATTTGGAGGACCGAGTCTACAAGTCAACCGCGGAGATCTGGTGTGAAAAAAAAACTTCTGAACCGTCCTTTCGGCCGCGGAACCGCCGACCGAACCCCCCCTTTGGCCGCGGAACCGCCGCGGCCTGGTCGATTCAGGGCTTGAAAAAAAAATAAAAACGCAGAAGCGCGATAAAAAAAATGTTCCGCCACTGCAAATCTCTGTGAGTTTTCTCTCTCCTCCTCTGCAAATCTCCGATATATCTTCTGAAAAATCTCCTGCAGGATTCTTTGCTTTTAAAAATCTTCCCCCTTCCAATAACAAATCTTGTGCAGGATTCTTTGCGCCGCATAAAATAAAAATCTTTAATTGCAAGTGATTTTTCTGTTTTGCATATCTTTAAAACTGACTTTAAGGGGCTTGTTGACCAATTCAGATTGGGTGGGGATTTCATCACCCTTCCCAGGACCCCAGAAATTACATAAGGCATATGCATTGACCATTTTTAATTAAAAAAAATACTAGACTCAGCCCTAAGGACTTCGAGCTCAATAGGACAGAGGACTAGTTATAGGCATCGGCCGTTAATCCTAACCTGACTTTGCGGTGTCTAGGCAAGTGTGTCAAGGCAAGTGGTTACTTAATTAGGACCGCTACTTGTAGCGGGGAGCCTCCCACTTACCTGGCACTTACCTGGCCGCAATTGGCTGTGAAGAGGCGGTTTGAGGTCCTATTTCTAGCTCTTTGGAACAGTTAGGAGCTGTCTAGCTGATCTAGGTGACCCTAGATCTAGGCCTGATTGTGCATTTCTGGTTGATGGCATTTGTGTCTTAGCCCTTTATCAAAAATCATTTTTGCAAAACAAATAAAAAAATAAGAGGAAAATTATTATAAAAAGACTTGCAACTTTTGTCGCAAATAAATCCTTGCACCACCCAACCTCTTTCTTTCCCCCTTTCTTCTAACATGGGTACCCCACATACTAAATCACTTGCCGAACTTTGGTATCCCGAACATAATTTTGTGTCGTACGTCAATTTGTTCAGTCAATTTAAAGATGATCCTTCCTTGTCTAAAAAATCTTTGAAAGATCAAATAGAGGCGTCTAGGAGAAACAGTTTGACTTTTCAACCCACTTCGTGTCAACCAAGTCAACCTTTACCACCTCCATATGTTGATACCACTTTTTCAAGTCCTTCTGTCACTCCTAAGCCGATGTCCATTGCTGAGCATATTGCTCAATCTCGCAGCCGATCTTTCACCCCTCTCCACTCATCTAGTTCTTGGGATCCGCACGACTATTAACATTTTTATCAATATGCTGACCCTACTCCTGTCCAATCACCCACTTCCTACCAGTCCTACCCGACCTTCCCACCTTCACTAGACACTGTTTCTACACAGCCTGTTGGGAGTTTTACCGAAACCCCCTCACCACCTAAGTCTAGTTTGGAAGAGTCGTTGGAAGCTTATATTGCAGCCACAAACAAAATGACTAGGAATATGGAAGCGTCCGTGGCCGCCCTTATGCAACCTACTGAACCGGTAGCTAGTTTCCCGCTAGCTCAAAATTTTTCAATGTATAAGGAGGCGGTTGGACAGAGTGAGAATGTGAGAGGATTTCAAAATCAAACCTACCCTTACCCATTTGAAGCCCACAACTCTGATTTTCCATCGATTGCCCTAAATAGTTCACCTGTTGAAAATAAAAACGAGTTGTGTGATTTTGTAGCGTTTGATTTGCCAAATTGTGAAGAACCCCCTTCGAGTGAAACCACACCTAATCCTTTCGATCTTTACACCTCCCATCTAGAACCTAAATCGATAAATATCCATGCTTTTGATGAGGTGTCTAAGAAAATTGATTTTCACTTGATTGAGGATATAGATGCCGGGAATATTTCGGATGATGAACCTGTCGATTTGATTGAAATTTTATGTTCAAATCATCATCCCGCGTTATTAAATGTTTCTCCCGAATCTCATATGCGTCTTGATTTTGATGATAATGGCATGGATGAGTTAAATATTGAGGATAGTATTGAGGAGAGTCTTGAGGATAATATTGAGGTTGAACCATTTTTATTTGATGTGTCGGATTTTCCACTTCATCCTCCTGAACCTTTAACTATATCACCCTCCCTCCTTTCCATCGTTCCGACCACACTTGCAGACTGTGAACTGGAAAAATTTTCTTTTGAATCCGACACAGTTTTCACAGACGTTAACACTTACGAGTGTTCACTTTTTCGGACGATATTGATGACTCACCGCCTGAGTTTGAGTCCTTTACATTTTCAGATGAGTTAGTTGAACCAGCAGACTCGGTTACTTACAGTAGTTTCGAACCATTAATAGAATCTTTCAAGTTCGAGACAGTTTACTACGGTGAGAATGATACTATCCCTAATTCACTTCCTTTCATCATTCCTATTGTTCCGACCGTACAAGTGACCGTTACGCTTTCATCTTCTATACCAAGTTCGGCGTACCCATGTTTTCTTGCGAATCTTGAGGGATTTGACCCCATTTCTCGACGGGTTGATAGGTTAGCGCAATCGCTTATAACATATCGGTCATCACATATTGCGCTAATTTATTCACTCGATTTACACCCTCAAGATCACGTGACCCTTCTTTCTCCTTTCCGCCCTTCTTCTCCCCCACCGAGACCATATTCTACCATTCTTCTTTCCACATAGTCTCGCGTGTTTCTCATTTCTTTCCTCCACACCCCATTCTTGCACCAACTCTACTATTACCACGATAAGATTTTTGAATGGTTGGTGCTAACCTTTGCTTGTGTAAGGCCAAGCTTAAGTTTGGGGGGAACCTTGTGTATATATGTATATATATTTTTTGTTTTCTTTTTCTATAAAAAAATAAAAAAAAATTTCAAAACATTAAAATATAAAAAAAAATTATAAATAAATAAACAGGGGAGTTCCAACAATTTTGACCATCTTGGTTTAGCATGACAGTGAGGACACTGTCAAGTTCAAGTTTGGGGGTATGCTCGGTACGTCTTCTTCCTTCGCATTCATTTGTACATATTTTTGCATTTACATACTTATTTTAAAACCCATAAAAATTGAAAATTTTCAAAAATTATAAAAATTATTGTATTCAATTTTGGCTAATTGACTTGAGTTTGACAAATAGGTTAACTGGTTAGGAATAACTAGATCTTAGACTTAGAGAATTAAAAACCCTAAAAATAACATTCCTTAAAGTTTAACGGTAGAAAGTATATGTCTTTGTAGTTTATTTAGAAATAGGCAAATTTTGGGTTCACTTCTTGGGCTAAGTCGAAACGAAGGAAAAGTATTGATATTTTATTAGAGTATAAGTTTGAAAAGTAGTTCCTAACTTAAGTCTAGATTCTGAAAACGTATGCCCTACAAAATGCACAATCACGCACCTTGAAACTTGGAATAGTAGAGGAGACCTTGAAATGCTCTTATCTAAAGTCCTTTGTACAATGAAAATAAAAGAAAAAAAGTGAATAAAGAATAAAAAAATGAACACTGGTTTTTGTGATTACTTAAGGCTGTAAAAAAATAGAAAAAATATTTAGCGAGGGTGCTTCATCACCTAGTGCCTTAGACCAACTGGTTTGGGAGTCACTGCTAAAGCCTTGGGTGTTGCAAGACTAGGAAGTACGCTTTAAAGTGCAAACGCATCTTGTAATCGGTTGTTGGTACCTCAAGAAGTATTAACAGTCGCATGAAGGATGTGTAAGCAAAATTCAATTAAAAATTCACCTACTAATAAGTGCTTTGGACAACGGACAAGGGTATGATTGCTTGATTTGAATTTCCAAGTGTAGGGGTGATCTATACACACACGTAGGGATATGTGATTGGAGTTTAGATGAGAGAAATGAGTGAAGAATAGAACTTGTATCTTTAGTAAGGGTTGATAGAAACTCCTAAGTGGAGATGGAACCCTAGAAGGAAAACTTAAGAGATGCTGAAAGCTAAGTAAGTTTATAGAACATGTATAATCTTAAGTTAGATGATGAGGAAGTGTGAAGAATATGGGTGGATAATTTGCGGGTCGACGATAATAGAATTCCTTGTTAGAAAACCTAATTGGAAAACAAAAGTCGAAAAGCCGAATTGATAGGATTTTGTGGGTAGTATCCGCTGAAAACCCTCAGGAGACAACACTCCTACTAGGGACACCTAGACGTTTAACGGCTTGTTGCACGTGCTCAGTGCAATCGCGTTTCCCTGCGAAAGTGCGGCTAGGTTAGATTTTTATCGAGAATAAAAAAATAAGTTTGCTCGAGGACGAGCAAAAGATAAGTTTGGGGGTATTTGTTCATATAATAATATTGTATTATTATATTCCCCATTCTTATTCGTTTTACAAATAAACAGGTGCTTTTGACGCATGTCTGCTACATGTTACAGGTTACAGGTTCTTGGACAGGAAACAGTGAAAAAGATGTAAAGACAATGAAAATATGGACTTTTGACCAACAAATAGGAGGATCTTAATCAAGCCTACATCAAAGATAAAATTCATAATGTACAAGGCAACACAAGGTCCAAAATATCAAGGCGAATGGTTAAAAGACCACTGCAATTGTTCACTGGAGATTTTGAAGGAATAAAGAAGCCAAACTGAATAAAGAACCACAGAAAGAAAAAGCCCAAGAACCCAAGAATTAGACCCAAAAATTTCAGACACTGATCGTCTTAATGGACCGCGGAACCGCGGCCCAAACCCTACCCAGGCCGCGGTTCCGCGGCTATATGGAGCCTGAAAGAAATAATTTTTTTACCATAATTCTTATGCAGTGCTGAAAAGATTTTCTAGGGCTATTTTTGTAATTGTAGACATGCGGGTCAAATGTAACCTAGGGTTTCCTATCTTCTATAAATAGGGACTCTAAAGATTGTAATTTCTTATGCCTCCTTTTAATAATAAATTCCAAAATTCTTTATAGAGAGCATCGGTACCTCTCTTCAATTCAGAAATTCAGATCTGACAACCCTGCGTTGATGATTGGAGAAATGCATCTGTAAGTAGATTTAATTCATTGCCCTAGTTTAGATTTTAATTCTTTGCCCTAGGTAGATTTATTTCCTCGCCGTAGATAATTTGTTTAGGGTTAGCTTTGGGGAAGGCTTTTGAGAGATAAGATCTCTCATCCCTTTCTTACCCATAATTTAGTTTCACACATCTACATCGACTACCTAGTCCTACGGTGCCCTAAATGGCAATATCGGCAAACGTCGTCCTCGAATCCCGTCATCACATAAAAGCCGTATTATCTCATTTCTAACTATCCTTAGTTTCTAATATAGTATCACTAACTATCCTTTACTATAACCCTAGTTTCCTAATCTACGTTTCCTAATCATATTCTATAATCAGTTTTCCATCAATACTTTGCGGGGGTGCTATATGCCATCCACCCGACTTCCCCCATGGATATAGATCCACTCACCTGGTCTTCGCTCGCCGAAATCGATGACGCCGCGCTCCTTCGCCTTGGAATCCATACGAAGGTACCTACAATAATCAACAATCGCAATGCGTATTAAAATCGAATCCGGAAAACCGATATGGCGCACGGTATGCTCATAGGTTAGAACCTATGGCCTACACGTGCAAAAATAATCAAACAACCCTTGTTATCGATGTACAAACATTCAACAACCCAATACAAATCCAAGTATCAAGAAAGTGCATTTTAAAATACGGAAAACATAGCCTAAAACACACCAAAATGCTCACAGATTTTCCCCATGTGACAATTAGCCAATTTTGCATATAGGAGGGGTCTATTTTATAGATGTAGGAGCTACAGAACCAAAACGAACCAAAATTCCCCAGGTCTGGCCGCAAATTGCGGCCATAGGGAATAAATCTGTGGCCATGTTAAGGAGTTAGGGGCTAGGGTTTTGGTGGTAGCTTCCTAGGTGCCTGCACATCTCTATGTGTTCACAAAATAATTTTCAGAGTCTCGAGGTGATAGCAGATTTCATATAACCCTCTCAGATTCCACAACTCTTCCGATATCGGTTTCTAAATCCGTATTCCGGGTTTCTAGTCTCTGGTTTGGATCTTAATTCTAGCACTAGGGGATTTGTGTGGCCTTTACTGAGCTCAATTTCACATCACAACTCTCAAATTCCTATAAACCCTAACTAGAATTTTCTAAGTCCACAAAATCACACGATATCGGTTCTATCATAACACAGGGGTAAAAGTAATGGAAAAACTAAGCTAGTGGTTCAGAAAATACCTCATTTGGCAACTCAAGAAAATTCTTGAGTTGCCCCCAAGTGGCCAAAATCCTTGCTTTCTTGGTCCAATATGCTTCTCTTGAGCTTGTGAACGTTTTTGATGAAAAGGAGATGGGGTTTTGAGGTGTTTATTGAGGTGATTTGAGGGGGTTGAAGATGGAGGAGGAGAGGGTGCTGCCTTGGGCTGAAGAAGGAAGGGAAAAATGAAAGAGAATGATAGAGGAGAGAATGGCTTGGTCAAAATAAACCCTCCCTTTCTCTCTCTCACTCATACCTCTATTATTCAAATCTTTTCTCTTTTTCTTTTTTTTTCTTTTCCCCTCTTAAATAAATCATCAACCATGATAAAAATATATAGGAAGCCATGGGAAAATATGTAACAAGTGTAGAAAAAGATACGGTGCATGTTTTGCCCAAATACGCTTAAAGCGCGATTAGCGATTTTTAATCGCGATTAGTGCTAAATTAGCATATGATTAATCATAAAAACATTAAAAATGGCATAATTCCATAAAACACCCTCTTTTAGAATTTTCCATAATTTTCCAAAAAAAAATTCCCAATTTATCGGTATTTAATTATACCGAAATATTAAAATATTTAATATAATATTATTTGATTATAAAATTCCCAAAAACACTATTTTATTTTTCTGAAGTGTTACACATCACCAGAAAATCTTGGCCAAGGTGGATGAGATTTACCGATGTGATATCAGTAGTTTCTCGGCAGGTAATGAGCTTCAGATCGGCACGACTTATCGAGTTAGTAGGGGCCTGACGTTATCCACCTCCCAGACCCGGTATGCGATTATCTCAGACGAAGAAACCGGCTTGTACGGAGATTGTCGCAGAAAGGCCCAGCAGGGTTACAGATGAGTTTGCTCGTCGGCCTTCCTTTCGCTCAATACCTGGATAGCCATTATGTATAACTAGAGCCGCTGACGTGCTTATGGTTAAACCCACTGCCAACGTATTGACGAGATTTTAGAGTCCCACACAGAGAGTTTTCCAAGTTCATGAGAAATAATGTAGTAGCCATATATTGATACGTGCAGAGTTCCGATTAGATATGTGTGCTAGCCACACGGACTTCAATCGGGCGGATGATAATACTAGCCAGTTTAGAATTAAGCCGGATTATTAAATCAAGTTTTAATTTAATAATTTACATATATATTTCAATATGTATATTCTAGTATTATGTTTATTGTATTTTTCTATCTCTTGGATATTCGTATTTTGATACAAATACGGGCATGTATTTGCGGAGATGTATTCTTGTATTCATACAAGAATACTTCTAGAAGAAGGACAACTCATTTCCAAGATTTTCTTTTAAAGAAATTATGAAATGAGGTGGAAAGGAGAAATGGTGGAGGTTATGGGCAAATGAATTATAAATTCATTTGCATTTACTATTCAAGCATGGTTCTTATTTTAAATTGGAAAATTCTTTTAACAAAAGAAAATGTTGCATGCTTGAATTTGTGAGTGAGACTTCTTCAATCTACCATTTAGTTTGTCTCTCTTCCATGGCTTCTTTTTCTTTTTCTTCATCTTCAACCCTCTCATGAGTTGAGAATCATGAAGAGAAAGAGAAAGACTCACACACATCACTAAGCATCCTAAATTAACAAGCTAAGATCTTTAGTTACTTCATTTATGAAATTGAAGCTTGAACTTGGTTCTCTCGGGTGGATCATTTTCGGCGAAAGAAGACCGGTTTGCAAACTTGATCTGGAGCTCCTGAGAGCATACTAGAGTCCAACCCAATTGCAGCAAATAAAGACGCTACAAAGGTTGTGATTTCTATCCTTTTGTGCTTGCTAGTTTAGGTGTTTGGTTTAGATTCTTGGTTTTAGGTTTCTAGTGCCACGAAAATTTTCATTTTTGAATTCCACATTGGCCGTGGGTTAGCAGCGAGGGAACTAAGAACCAACAGCAAATACCGTTATGCAGATAGAAAACTTTGCAGATATCGTTCTGCAGACGGAATAAACCATAAAATAACTTTAAAAGAAGTGAAATTCTCAAATTTTATTAAATCAAAATTTGAGTACAAGAGGAAGCCCTACAACCTTTAAACATCCTAACCCTAATGATATCGAAGAACGACGGCAGGAAAATACGCTCAAGATTGCAAAGTATTAAGAAAATAGAATTTTCAAGATTCTCCAGCGTCACAACATCTAAGGTTTAAGTGCACAATTCCCTAAAAAAGCAACAAAAGTCATTGATTACTAAACCAACCGATTCGGGAAGGGAAATCGTGAGGGCTAATGAGAGAAGGTGCTCCATAATAATATGGTGATCATGACTTTTCAATCCATCGATCTTATCTTTCACAATTTTTATCTTCTTGCTAAATGATCTTAAGAAACCTGTGGGAACTTTCAAATCATGCAACACCTGCAGGAACCTTTTTTTCTCCGATTGTGACATATGATACGCGGAATTGGAGTACAAACTTTCCCAGTTTACCCGCTATCGGTTTGGGATGCAATTCACTCCTAATTTTCCAGTCCTGAAGATCCATCCGAGTATGGAGGCTGTCTTTCGATTTTCCGCCTTTACAAAGAAGTAAGTTAAGTACGTGCTCGGATACTCCCTTCTCTATGTGCATGACGTCCAGACAATGACGCACTAAATTTGTTGACCAGTACGGAAGCTTGTAGAAAATGCATAAGTTGTTCTAGTATGGTGGTTTGACCTGTTTTGCCGGATATATCCCGAAAGTCACGTTATTGTAACCATTCCACTGAACAATCTCGTCCTCTCCAGATAATAAGGCTGGAGGCCCAAGAAGCTCCTGATGACCATTAAAGTGAGTATCATCTAACCTGTAGGGATGGTCTAGTGGCAGGAAATGCCGATAACCACAATAATAAACATTCATGCTAAAATTCAACCATTTTGATGTTGTATCTTGATGGCAGTAAGGGAATACTTTGTGACCATGTACGGACCAATCTGATAGCATTCCATACACAGGAAAGTCATTAATTGTCCACATTAAAACCGCACGCATCGTGAAGGTTGTATCTGTATTTGCATCGTAAGTCTCTACACCATCAATGAATAAAGATTTTAACTCATCGATCAAAGGTCGAAGATAGATGTCGATATTGTTTCCCTGTGAGTTTGGTCCGTCAATAAAAAGAGGCATCATAAAGTAGAATCGATCTATAACAAACCAAGACAACATATTTTAAACTATCATTATAACGGGTCATGTGCTGTGATTTCCAGCCAAATAGTTGAATGGGCAGAAGACTGTAAGTGCACGGCGGCGCCCCAGCCGTCAATCCGACGCCGGAATGCGGAAGCGGTGATTTACTTTAACTTTTCAAACCGGCACCACCGCGCACTATAAACCCGGATCGTGCCATTAATCTAGTCCTAGCTAACTATAAGATGGGAAAGAGAGATATACCGAGCGATCCGTGTCCTTCGGTCTTCTCGTCGTCGTCCCGATCTCCCCGTGGAATCTCCGGTCTCCACCTCGTCGCCGGAAGGGCACCACGTCGCCGGCTTCTTTTATGGGCTCCCACCTCTATACCGAGGCAACTCGGGCACGAAGTTGGCGAGTCGACGTGCCCAAGATTTGCTGTAGAATGGTGTAGTGAGCTATGTCTCATTTGGGGTAGTGGATGTTGCCCTTTAGTGGAGGAAAGGAGATATCAACTTTTAGGGATCAACTTGGGGATTTTTGCCAGCATCAAGAGAGTGAAAAATCCCACACCAAAATGAATCAAAAAACCCCCACCCCCTTAGTGGCCAGCCATGCATTGAGAGAATGAGAGGAGCGTGTATCAAAATGAAGGGAGCCACACAATAATGCAAGTGAGAGAGAGATCAAATCATATCATGAAAGAAAATGATCACAAACACAAACCCACACTCCACCAACCTCATCATCTCATCACAAAGTCAAGCCATCACGAAAGAAGAAGTCAAAAGGTCAAGGGATGGTGCAACCATCATGATCCAACAAAATGCAAAGAACACCCTCCACAAATGCTTATTTGCACAAATGTAAATAAGCCCTCCTCCACCAATCTTCGGCCTATGAAGGATACAAAGAAATATGGCCGAAACGGAAAGCAAACTGGCAACTCCAGAAAACTGGTCCCGTAATAAATTACAGCAAAACCCCGATACTGTGTATACACACCTGCATCTGTATTCCGACCGGATACAAATGCAATGAGACAAAATCTACACTGTACTATATTAAGATCCGGCTTAAACCAAAGCCGGCTAGTAATATACGTCCGATCCTGATCCGTGCAATACCGCATGTATCTAATCGAACCCTGTCATATCTCCATACGGCCTCTACAGCGTTTCACCCGAAAACTTGAGCAACTGAATGTAGGGGACTCTAAAGACTCGTCAATACTATGGCTGTGGATTTAACCACTAGCACGTCAGAGGTTTTAGCCATACGTGACGGGCTACCAGCTATTGACCAAAAGAGACGTCGATGAGCGAACTCATCCTGACACCCTACTGAGCCTGTCAGTAACAATATCTGTACAGTCCGGTCCGTTCGTCTATGAGTATCGCATGGCGGGCCTAGAGGGTTGGTAAAAGTCAGACCCCCAAAAGCGGTACAAGTCGTGTCAGAGATCAGCCCAGAACACCCTGAGATACTACTGGAATACCTACCAGTAAATCTCCAGCCTTGGCCAAGGACTTTTCATGTTCTGGCTCTCCTAGACACAGCGCGACCTCACCCCCAATACCGGGAGAGACGAACCCATGAAGATCCGCTCATTGCCTCCATGTGGCTCGGGACTGTACCCAACTAAAACCTGTTTGCACGTCTTCTTTGAGCGTGGTAGGGTAGTAATCAAAGTACAGTGGGAACTCACACGAGACAAATGACGATCCTCAGGTCGATGAACTAACCTGTACACATGTCACCAGAGAACTGCTATTTGACGTCAGGTATAAGACCAACTAGCATGTTCCCGATGAGTCCTGTCCGGTGTACTCATAACCCAATGAGCACCTGTATACATCTTAGGTGAACCAACTGACACCAGTGGCTTGTGAGACCGGCCACCGCCCCTCGTCGGGGTCTCGACTGTATACACCGGTCTACTCTGGAGAATCGATGCCCTGTCTCGAAACTCCCACGACTAGGGACCTTTTAAGGATGTGCTTATAGACTACCAGCTCTCACGTATATGATCGCCCTCATACTGCTGGCAGTCAAGCAAGAATCCTAGGGGCTCTATCAACGTGCAATAGTGACATGTCAGGTCACCTAAAGCAGTACACGATGATAAAGATAAACCAGATAGCATACTATCATCTTGAGTAAGACTGTCCTACCGGGATAGGTCCTCCCTCAATCATTGCAATCACGTGCCTGTGATCCAATAATTGACTCTGAGGGCACTATCTCCAACAATCTCCCACTTGCACTCAAGGCTAATTATTGCGATGTCGCATACTCACAGCCCGTGCGATACCGAACACCCAACTCCTCTACTTGTCAGTCTCACAAAACTCGTTTGCGAAACTATTGTGTTCGAGGAATAGCCTCAATGAGTGGATCCGCTTTGATGTTTCTTTCTAAGTCTCTCTAAATCTCAAGTTCGCGGAGAAACCCATCTCCCGAAATGAGCAACACCTGTCTTAGAATGTGTCTGGATGTCTGATGGGACCTAGCTCATAAATGAACTCCAAATCCAAACTTCTTAGACTGTATCGTCAACTGAACTTAATCAGTATCTTGCGCCATACCTCCCTCAGTATTGCCTTGGACCACCTGTCCAAAATACTGCCTCTCGTCAGAAGGAAAAACTATAACTCTGACAACCTCCTTGTCGTCCAGGTCACCTTGGAAGCCTGGAATGATAACTGTCTCCTGAATGAGGCCGTCGTTATCATATCCCTAGAACATCCACTTATGTTCTAAAACTGCTTCCGACTGTTTCTCCAGGATTGGATCAATGTCAACTTATTGCATGTAGTGCAAGAACAACATCTGGTGTGGTACTTGACATCTCATGATTGACTCAATTGCCTGAGCAGGTGATCTGCCAATCATGCACATCCCTCTCCCCTTTAGTCTGTAAGACACCTTTAGAGAGAGTGACTCCATTACCTGCAGGTACACTACCGTGCCAGGAGTCGTCCATTCTAAATACTCTTAGAACGCTGTCTAAGTACCCTGATTGGGAAACCACCCAAATCTAGATCTAAAACCATAGATCTAGTAACTAGTATGTCTGATATAATGTCCAAGTCCCATGTGGAGAAACCACTGTGTGACGACCAAAGTATAACCGATCGTAGTATAGGAATATCACTTCCTACTCTGTGTATGTCATCCAAATACCATGACATCACACCCTACTACCTTCTCAACAGATCCATCTCCTATTCTGATGAAGTCAAATCTATGACTGTCACATCAGAAATTGATGATCTATCTCCGCTATATCTGCTTTAGTCTATAAATAGACATAAGCTACCTGTCCACCAATGCTTCCGCTGCTCCCACTAACTACGACAACCGTCTGGCAGAGTCATATACATGTACACTTCTAAAGCTAGTTTAGAACGACGCTATACTCATCCTCCTGCCGGGTCTCTCAGCCTGGAACAACAGCAATGGAAAGTCTGGGTAAACAAGAACTTCCCTGTCACCGTCCTTGAGGCTACCGGAGTACCTCTCGGGTGCCTGAAGTTACCCACCTTATCTGCGGAGTGGCCAATGGAATGTCAAACCAGATTGAATCTTTAGGTTCCTTTGAAATCCTCAGTAATCGTTTGTGGTTCTGGAATCACTTCCAGTTCTACCATACTCCACTACTATTTTCTGAAAAAATCCATTTTATTTAAAACTGTGGCGAGTCTAGAACAATATCACTATTGATCTTCCAGATGGTAGAAAGTCAACCCTCGTCATAGTCTGGGTCAACCCACAAACAGCCATTACAGAAACGTGCCTTGAGTTATCCAGAGTCTGGTTTTAAGCATAGGCCGGACAACTCCCCGTACCTTAACATCGTTAAGATATGAACTGTTCTATATCCAATATAGAACCAGAGGCACTGATTTAATTGAACCAGATTCAAATCATGCAGCTTTCTCCAGTGCATGTGTACTAAATGGAATGAGGCCGATCAGCGTTACTCAACTTAGGAATGCTTCCATTTATGAGTAACCTGAAAAGAGAAGCAAGTTCTCTTAATCATTACTATCAACTGAACACCATACACAAGTATCTACATCTTCGATCATTTTGAAGAATCCCGAAACTTGCAATATCTGGTTCTCTACTTTATCCAAATACCTATAACTTCTCAAAATTCAGACCCTGTGTTTCCACGAAACACCTGTCCAAAAACTAGAGAAGTCATAAGTAAACCGAATATAGTACGAGGACCAACCCCTCTGTCCTGATGGACCCTGGACAACATACAATACTCTGTATAAGTCCTTTGAGTCTGATAACTCATTCACTGTGTGTCGTAGGTTGAAAACTGTACTTATGGTTAAGAAGAATTACATCGCTGTTTAATGCTCCTTACCTAACCATCCATTGATATAGGTAAATGTCACAGACATAATTTCAAAAAGATATATCTCACTCTATAAAAATAGACGTACAGATATATCAATTTGAAATTGGTGCATAACTACGGATATTCAAAACCAAATATTTGCCGTCCGGCAAACAACCCAGGTGACTTCCTCAAATATCACCGGTTACAACGAATCCCGATATAATAAGGATGATCACCCAATTCCCAATAACTTACTCCCACTCATCATCTGTAAGACCATACAGATGTGAGAATCATACCTGGTAAATACATACCCTGGAGCAAGATCTGATTGGGAAATCAGTTTTCTTTTAACAGTACACAGTGAAACTGAAACATTGAAATGTTTCGATGGGGTATCCCGGTATTCCTAGTAATGCCTCTTTCATTATCCAGATTCACAACTGTAACCGTATATTTCTTTGCCACCTCTCCAAATCCCTTTATATATCTTTAGTCATTACCTTCTGCACACCCCTTTAGGCCAAATGGTTTTCTAACCAGAATCCATCCCCTAACTGGAACGAGTTCCTTTCGAGTTCGTATATAACCATACGATGGAGTATCCAATAAACTATGGATCTTCGTAGTGATACGGAGTGTCCTGGAGAAATACAGAGGTGATTTAGGATTGGCGAAGAAATACTTGGTTTGGTCGTGAATAGCAGTCGCAATTTACTTTGCCCTCTTACTAATCCCTTGATATATCTTTACTTAATACCTTTTGCACACCATCGTTATGCTAATTGGTTTTCTTCATTCCCTACCGTTCGGCACCAGCCTAAGGTTTGGAAGAAGACTATCCAATTTGCGTAATAGGTGTACTATCTCCTAAACCAAGGAGTACTCGCAACCTGAGAGAAGGTAAAAGGAAAAGACAACTGAATAGTCCTATTCGTTTTCTCCAGAACCTGAAACCATCCTCGAATAAATTCTTTCGAGTTCGTATCTAACCATACGATGGTTTTGTCCAATGGAAGTGGACGTTCGTAGTAATACGGGGTGTCCTGGAGAAAAGGGTAAAAGTAGGAGTGGCAATGAAGTTTGCAACTCTGACAATCCAAAAGCCAGTGTTTAAGAAGGTTCGGTTAACTTGGTCACTGAGTCATAGTCTTAGGGTCGGGTCAATGGTCGCTGCCAAAGAGAGAGAGAGAAAAGAAACACTCAGCGTGCACTCTAACCTAGATCAAAATGGTTACCAATTTATCTAATCTGGAAACCTCCCACTGTACCGTTAAATTCTCCTCCAAATCTGAAAGAAGAATTAGTCGGGATCACCCGAGGAGTAAACCAACCCATCAGTGGGAATCAGGATCCAACTATCATTGCATGATAACGTGACGGAATCTGCTCACGTTATCACACTCCAGAAGGTATGCGCATATCTGGCAAGTTTCAGTTTCTTTAGAAACCCCCGATGTGATTTTTGCCCCATGCTCTTATGACCTTGACTTTGGCCAACAAATCATAAGTCACATGTTAAGTTCTACCCGTCATTCTCCAGGTTAATTTGAACACACCCGCACAAGCCCTTGACTTTGGCCAACAAGGCTATACGACTGCCCCAAACCAACGCATCTATCTATACTGCATATGCATACCCAACAGCTACAAAACACCGTGCCTTGACTTTGGCCAACAAACACAGCTTGAATACTATTGACCACCCATATGAAACGACGGAGGGCTACGAATGGTTTCTGGCGAAAACCTTTAACGTAATGAACTTGATATCGTTGAAGGAACGGATAGCTTTTAAAAATATAGTGACGAAAACCGTTGCTAAAGAGGTCACTCCCGGTGAAGGGATCTCGGCTCTTTCCCCGTAGAATGAGGTGCAGGATATTCCAACTGAATACCACGGTGCAAAGCAAAAGTAATCGGCTATAGTGAAGTTATTGCCCTGACGCAAACTTTTTGTCCAAGGGGTCACTCCCGGTGAAGGGATCTCGGCCCTTGCCTCGTCGACTGAGGAGCAGGATATTCCAACTGAATACCACGATACTAAACAAAAGAGAACGTTCTTGCAATAACAGCTTTTTGAAAAGTGTTCCAACAACATCAGATTAGGTTTGTTTAACTTGCATTGATCCGAATCAACGCAGTCCCATCAATTGATCACACCACAAAGAACGAAAATATATTGATGTACGTATATGCCATCCGCATTCGCCACTGGGTCCCGTCATTACCCGTTAGGTTAGCTAACTAACGACAGAGCGGGGACTGGACTAGCGCGGATGCAAAACATATACAACATCTACTAATATATATCAATATATAATTTTCGCTCAAGGCGTGATAAAATGCAACATCACAGAAATGTACAGCATCACAGAACAATACAGATATCTGGGATCCCCGGGTTTCACAGAGCCACTACTGAAACCCGACGTTCCCCTGGTCGTGTGGATAGCCTGTGCAATGGAATCCTAGACCCCTACGAGCGCGGCAAGTTACCCGCTAAAACCTGAAGCGAGGCAGCCCCCTTCAGCAACGTGAATGGACCACCCAGCACTTCACGGAATCCGGTAACTTGGGCACCCCTCCTGGGTCAACCTGTACCCCCTACGGGTGCGGCGAATAGCCCGCCAATTCTAGAGTGAAGCCCCCTCCGTCTCAATACCATGAGATGCGGGCCCGTTGCCCTCTAGAACCCGGCTATCTGTGCACCCCTCCGCGGGGTAATCCTAGTACAGAAAGTAAAATATACATACAACGGGTACATCGACCGCAACCTGGTCGTGCCCCAAAATAATAATAAAATCAGGCAGTGACGGCAGTCCATATGTCGGACGCTCTCCCCGCAATATCAAATGTACATAATACAACAAAACTGTACAACCACTGCAACCAGGCTATCCCCACGACCAATCCGCAACATCACAGCAATACACAGAACATCAACGTAAAGGTCACGTTCGCAAATCCGTCTAACCGGGTTATAGCAGTTAGACAGGATTTACCGATCAAGTGACATTCATGGTCGCAGATATAATGTAAAAACTGTGAACTAATGTGTTTAAAATTTTCCGATCGATCAAATTTACCAAGTGGGCCCCAAGCATTACTGTAGCACATAAAGAAATTCTGGGCCCAAAAAGAATGTTCCAAAAGCCCTATTTTCAAGTCAGGAGATTTCTGAAAAATTTTGGTGCACTGAACAGTGTAAGTCGCGGCGGAACCGCGGCCCAATCATAGGTTTGGCCGCGGTTCCGCGGTGGTTTAGACTGTTCACAAGACCAAATTTTCCCAGAACTCTTAAAATTCTCTGCACATCATTCTGCAATATACTGAAAAATTTTTGGAGCCAAAAATAAATCGACAGAAAACTGATGTGCATGATATCGGGTTTTCGGAAAATTATTCGATCAGAAATGTAAAACACATTAGACAAAACTAGACTATGTTAATGGCGAGGCTCTGATACCACTGTAAGTGCACGGCGGCGCCCCGGCCGTCAATCCGACGCCGGAATGCGGAAGCGGTGATTTACTTTAACATTTCAAACCGGCACCACCGCGCACTATAAACCCGGATCGTGCCATTAATATAGTCCTAGCTAACTACAAGATGGGAAAGAGAGATATACCGAGCGATCCGTGTCCTTCGGTCTTCTCGTCGTCGTCCCGATCTCCCCGCGGAATCTCCGGTCTCCACCTCGTCGCCGGAAAAGCACCACGTCGTCGGCTTCTTTTACGGGGTCCCACGTCTATACCGAGGCAACTCGGGCACGAAGTTGGCGAGTCGACGTGTCCAAGATTTGCTGTAGAATGGTGTAGTGAGCTATGTCTCATTTGGGGTAGTGGATGTTGCCCTTTAGTGGAGGAAAGGAGATATCAACTTTTAGGGATCAACTTGGGGATTTTTGCAAGCATCAAGAGAGTGAAAAATCCCACACCAAAATGAATCAAAACCCCCCCACCCCCTTAGTGGCCGGCCATGCATTGAGAGAACGAGAGGAGTGTGTATCAAAATGAAGGGAGCCACACAATAATGCAAGTGAGGGAGAGATCAAATCATATCATGAAATAAAATGATCACAAACACAAACCCACACTCCACCAACCTCATCATCTCATCACAAAGTCAAGCCATCATGAAAGAAGAAGTCAAAAGGTCAAGGGATGGTGCAACCATCATGATCCAACAAAATGCAAAGAACACCCTCCACAAATGCTTATTTGCACAAATGCAAATAAGCCCTCCTCCACCAATTTTCGGCCAATGAAGGATACAAAGAAATATGGCCGAAACGGAAAGCAAACTGGTAACTCCAGAAAACTGGTCCCGTAATAAATTACAGCAAAACCCCTATACTGTGTATACACACCCGCATCTGTATTCCGACCGGATACAAATGCAATGAGACAAAATCTATACTGTACTATATTAGGATCCGGCTTAAACCAAAGCCGGCTGGTAATATCCGTCCGATCCTGATCCGTGCAATACCGCACGTATCTGATCGAACCCTGCCATATCTCCATACGGCCTCTACAGCGTTTCGCCCGAAAACTTGATCAACTGAATGTGGGGGACTCTAAAGACTCGTCAATACTATGGCTGTGGATTTAACCACTAGCACGTCAGAGGTATTAGCCATACGTGACAGGCTACCAGCTATTGACCAAAAGGGACGTCTATGAGCGAACTCATCCTGACACCCTACTGAGCCTGTCAGTGAAAATATCCGTACAGTCCGGTCCGTTCGTCTATGAGCATCGCATGGCGGGCCTAGGGGTTGGTAAAAGTCAGACCCCCAAAAGCGGTAGAAGTCGTGTCAGAGATCAGCCCAGAACACCCTGAGATACTACTGGAATACCTACCAGTAAATCTCCTGCCTTGGCCAAGGACTTTTCATGTTCTGGCTCTCCTAGACACAGCGCGACCTCACCCCCAATACCGGGAGAGACGAACCCTTGAAGATCCGCTCACTGCCTCCATGTGGCTCGGGACTGTACTCAACTAAAACCTGTTTGCACGTCTCCTTTGAGCGTGGTAGGGTAGTAATCAAAGTAAAGTGGGAACTAACACGAGACAAATGACGATCCTCAGGTCGATGAACTAACCTGTACATATGTCACCAGGGAACTGCTATCTGACGTCAGGTATAAGACCAACTAGCATGTTCCCGGCGAGTCCTGTCCGGTGTACTCATAACCCAATTGTAGGGTTCCTAGGCACACTAGTGAGGTCTCACAAGGCATCAACCATGCCAATTTCAAATTTAAACGGTGCCGAGAAACCCTAGAACGGATCGTTGGCTAGAATTCTAGGCAAAAAAGCTAACTAGTTAACAATTAACTAAGAGATACGGAAATACAACCTTTGTAGATCCGGTGCTCCACCTCCATAGCTCCGCAACGAAGTCGTCTCCGCTGTCCAAAAGGAATCCGGGCTCTAGAGTCGGCTTCGTCGGAGAATGGACGGGCTAGGTCATCGATGTCCATGCCGAAGATGATCTACGTCGAGGCATCGCTAAATCAAGCTCCGACTTCACCAAGTCAAGAAACTTGTGAAGTAAACACACTCTACTACTTGGCAAGAGGTAGAGGATGAAGAAATAGGAAGTGGGTAGACTTTAGTTTTGGATTTCTCACTCTTTTTCATCACTTGCCATTAATGGAGCAAGCTTTCTTCATGTGAAGAAATGAAGAAGAAGAAGAAGCTAATTATGATAAGTTAATTCAAAAAGAAAAGAAATAACAATACTTATCATAATATTAACTCTAGTCAAGTGTAGAGAATGAATCATGGTTAGTGGGAATGGTTAGGGTTAAGGATGAGATAAGAATGGTTGACTTGATTAAAGTTTCATGAAGCTTCAACTAAACTCCAAAATAAGCCACCATTCTTATCTCCTTTCCATTTATTTTCCAAAAGAATAAACAAATAAATGAATAAATAAATAATGGGAGAAGAAACAAAACCCTAACCACTCTCACAACCATGGTTTAATCTTCACACAAATCTAAGTTAACATGTATCATCAAACATGATACAATCATGTGCATAAAACTATATCAAATATACAATGTGCACAACCGAGCGAGAAAATCCGTTTAAAGTGAACCGATACTAGTTAATGCAAAGTAATATATTAAATATATAATTATGCATTAAATCATTAAATCAACAATTGATTTAATGATCCGGTCATATCGCATATAACCGACTAATATCAACAGTAACAACTTATCGAATCAACACTTGATCCGATAACCCGGCTATATCGCATATAACCGATCAATGTCACATATCGCGAGAATCGAATACAGTATCACATACTGGTATCATTCTCGGTCCCGCACATATCTCATATGCACTCCTATTTCGTTTCGCTTGAACCAGGAAACCTCTGTGTAGGACTCTAAAGACTCGTCAATACGCCGGCAGCAGGTGTTGATCATATCAAACACCCACAAGCCGCAAGCGGTCTGCTAAACGTAACGGCCACCCGGGTATTGAGCGATCTGAAGATCGACGAGCAAGCCCGCTCACACTCCAGTGAATCCGACCAGTAACACTACCGTACAGTCCGGTCTGATCGTCTGATATGTCGCATATCTCGCCTAGGGGTGGTAAACGTCAGACCCCAATAGCTCAATAAGTCGTGTCGATATGAGGTCTATAACTATTCGAGAAACTACTGGTAACACTTACCAGTAAATCTCAGTAACCCTGGCCAGGGATTTCCTGTTATAGCCAATCGAACACAGCGCAACATCAACCCCCTATACCGGGAGAGACGAATCCCCTCCTATCGCTCATTGCCTCCATGTGACTCGGGACTGTACCCAAAAACCACCGTTTTGCACGCCCTCTTGGACGTGGTAAGATGGAAATCAAAGCACAGTGGGAACCACACAAGACTCTATGACGATCTCGGGTCAACAGACTACTCTGTACCAGTGTCACCAGAGAACTGCCATCTGACGTGAGGTATAATACCATCTGGGAGTTCTCGGCGAGTCCGTCCAGTGTACCCAGTCTCTACTGAGCACCCGTATATCATCTCCGATGTCAAACACCAATGGATATGGGATCATCCATTGCCCATCTGTATGGGTCGAGAAGGTACACGCTAGTCTACTCTGGTATATCGATGCCCCGTCTCGATACACCCACGACTAGGGACTTTGAAGGATGTACTTATGGACTACCATGTCCCCACTAGTATGATCCGCATCATAGTCCAGGTAGTCAAGTACAGATCCTAAGGGCTTTACCAACATGTAACAGAGAGACAATCAGTATACACGTTAAGGTAAAGAGCAACCAGATAGCATACTATCATGTTGAGCAAGAAAGTCCTCCCTATATATGTCCCGGCATCCACTACAATATACATCCTATGTATAGTAATGGCCTCTAGGGCATACATATAACTAACAATCTCCCACTTGCACTAGGGCCATCTGTAGCAGTAGTTGTAGTATCTCATACTCAACCATCCCATAAAAGTCTCTCTCTGGGAACAGGCCTTTGTGAGTGGATCCGCTGTGTTGTCCTCTGAGTCTACTCTCCTAACCTCGATCTCCCTGGAGATCAACCATCTCCATGATCAAGTGATACTGCCTTAGAGTATGTCTGGATCACTGATGGGACCGGCGTTCCTTGGCATAAGCCACAACTCCATTGTCACACAATGGGAGAAACTAAGTTCATCTCATGAACCAATATACACCCAGACAGCCACTTTGGTATCATCTTAAGTAGCGATGTATCCAGCCTTTATCGTCTAGTATGCCACGGTATCTAGCTTGGAACTCTTCCAACATACCGTCCCTTTACTGAGGGTAAAGACAATGCCTGTGACTGACATTCAGTCGTCTTTATCACCCTGGAACACTTCCAGTGATTCTCCCCAGGGTCGATTGATACCGTCTCACTACAACTAGTGAGAGTCCTAACATCCAATTAGATCTATCTCATAGATCTAAAAACCCAGGATTTAGGAGGTATCACTTTGATCCTATATGGAGAATCATTGTGATAAGCGGAGATTGATCGAGCGTAGTATAGGAAACTCTTTCCCTATCAAGAGTATGTCATCCACGTACTCTACGAGGATCATCACCATACTCCCTACTACCTTTTTGTATATACAAGGTTCATCTACCATTTTGATGATGTCAAACTCTTTGACTACTTCATCAAAACAGATGTTCCAACTCCGCGATGCCTGCTTTATCCTATAAAGCATCTTGCACACGTTTCCGCTGCTCCCACTGTCTACGAAGCCCTCTGGCTGTGTACTTATAGACGCACTCTTCTAAAACATCATTTAGAAAAACAGTCATGACACCCAACCACCAGATATCGTAGTTCTGGTATGTAGCCGTGACAAGTAGGATCTGGATGGACTTAAGCATAGATACTGGAAAAAGGTTTCATCATAATCCACGCCTGGTCAATGACGAAAACCTTTAACAAGTCTAGCTTTGAAAGTCTCGACTTTTCCATGTACACCAAGTAATCTTCTCAAGATATACTTGCTCCTGATGGGGATTTAACCCTTCAGATATAGCAACGAAAGTCCATACTTTGTTGGTGTATAAGGATTCCATCTCAGATCGCTAAGCATCCAGCCATTCTTACAAAGTCCCACTCCTGATGGCCAGCTCGAAACTAGTTGGGTCATCATCTCATGATGCAATCCTCGCTCCCGCTGTCATAGAGAAACAGAAGTATCTCTCAGGTGGGTGAGGAACCCTACTAGATCGGCGGAGAGGCTGAGGTTCGTTGGTAACTATTGAATCATTTGGTTCTTTCAAATCATCAGCTGCAGTTTGTATAGCTGGAACATTTCCAGTTGTACATAACAGACCTTGCCTCGAGCTTGTTCGGATTATGCTTTTAGACATAGCCCGGACAACCCCAAATCTTAACTAGCTTAAGAAATGGGCTCTTCCCTTTCCATATCACATATGAAGCGGTAGGCAACTGATTTGATTCGAACCCTATTCAATAGGTATGCAGCTTCTCAAGTGCATAACCCCTAAAAGGAAATAGGTAACTCAGTAATACTCATCATAGAGCACACCATATCATATAGGGTGCGATTGCTCCGCCCCGATATACCATCGTGCTATGGTGTATTCGGAGGAGTAATGCTGAGAGAGAATCTCATTCTCCTTTAGAAAAGTCCAAGAATTCCGTGCTCAAGTATTCTCCTCCTTGATCTCATCAAAGGACATAACACTTTTACCCGTATTGTGGTTCTCTACTTCTTACTTATATTCTGTGAATATCTCAAAAGGTTCGGACTTGTGTTTCAACAGGAACATATGTCTGAATCTTGAGAGATTATCAGAGAATGTAATGAAGTACAAAGAACCAGTCCTGGCATGTGTAGACAGGGGACCTTGCATACATCATCATGTATCAGTCCCAAGAGTTCACTAACTCTTTCTCTGTTTCCAGTAAACGGAGCTATGGTCATCTTATCTTTGTGACATGACTGGCGAGCTTCACAAGATGTAAATTCAAACTGATTTAAATATGCATCTAAATGTAACTCAGCCAGTCGGGTCGCATTGATATGACCTAGTCTACAATACCTCAAGAAGGATTCGTTCATTTCTGAACTCTTCCTCTTGTGTGTGTTCTGTATACGAAGAACTGTAGTTTGATTTAGAACATCAAGGCTTTTAGATAACGTGCCTGAACCGATCAACTTTTGATATAGGAAATGTTCAAAACATTATCCAACAATACAAAATTTTATCGTTTCTTTACTAATAAAGAGACAGGTATGATTTTGTATATCAGGTTCGGTATCTAATAACATTCGTTCAGAATCAATGTATTGGTAACACAGGGTGACAGTGACCGACAGACTTGGCTGCAACACTTGCCCCGTTTTCTGCCTCATGAAACTTATCACCCGTTCTCAGTTCTCTACCTTTCTGCAGCCCTATGTAACATATTACATATCTGGGATCCTGATCTGGTATCACATACCCAGGACGTAAAGAATACTGAGAAACAGTTCTGTATAATGAACACACCCGAAGATGATGCATCAACATGCACTCTCTTCGTTTGGGCGGCACGGGAATTCTGGTAATCCCCAATTTCCTGCTCTGTCTTATAACAATTATAAGTTGGAGCGGGACCAACGTTCCCCAGCTCAGTATAACAAGCGGGTTCGGTCAATATTCCGTATTATTATCTTGATTAAGGCGTGATATGGTCGCTACCTGGAGAGAGAGAGAAGAAAACACTCAGCGTGCGTTCTTGCAAGAATAGATTGGTTATTATTTTATCTAATCAGGATGGCTCCCACTGTTTTTATCAAATCTTCCTTCAAACCCTAAAAGGAAAGACTAGCCGGGATTAATTACACACTACAAGTTCGCCAATCTTTCAGCCAGGCCAGTGTTGGTACTTTGAGGGAGGTCCCCCGTGCTTTCGCACGAACCTAATTAATGTAAACCTCGTTTTCCCAGAGGCGTAACCCCGTTGACACCTTTCTAGACACCTACTTGATCGGCTAATTGTAATGTATAAAACTCTCCCAGGAGTAACTCTTACTCGCAGCGGGTATCGGGATCCAACTATCTCATAGAAGGTATGCAATCTCATTGCAAATTTCAACACTTGAAATTCCCGATAATATTTTGCCCCTAGCTCGCTATGACCTTGACGGAGGCCAAACAACCCATAGTCCGCTAGTCAAGTTCAACCCGTCATTTCCTGATTGAATTAAACCCACCCGCACGACCCTTGACGGAGGCCAAACAACGCCGTACGAATACCCTAATCCAATCGCATCATATGCTAGCAGATAAGCACTAGTTAGCTACCGTACACTACGCCTTGACGGAGGCCAAACAACCGCAGCACGAATACTAACTAGTACGTATCTGAAATGACGGAGGGCTACGACAGGTTTTTCTGAAAACCTATTGCGTAATGAACTTGATATCGTTGTAGAATCAAATGATTTTAAAAATGGAGTGCTTTTGAGGCTTTTCTAGTTTTGCTAAAGGAGTCACTCCCGGTGAAGGGATCGTCGGTCCTTTCCTCGTCGAATGAGGTGCGGGATATATCATATATATCACTGTGCAAAGCAAAAACACTTAAAAGCAATCAAAATACAAACCGAGTGTGTAGCATCTGCCAGTTATTGCTAAAGGAGTCACTCCCGGTGAAGGGATCTCGGTCCTTTCCTCATCGAATAAGGTGCAGGATATATCACATATACCTCTGTGCAAAGCAAGAACTGTAGCTACCCTTTTTATTTTGAAATTCGATTCTACAACATCTTAGGTTTCTTTTATTTCATTAATCACATTAATGAAGTCCCATCATTTAAGTACCTAAACATTACAGATAAATACGACGTACACTTATGCCATCCGCATTCGCCTCGATGTCCCCTCGTGCACCGTTAGGTTAGGTAACTAACGGCAGAGCAGGGCAGGGCTAGCGCGGGTGTAAAACATAAGTAACATCTATATAATATATCATATATACTATATATTGTATCTATCACAGAACATCACATGATCACATCACAGATATCGCAGCAGAAGAATCATATGAAATATTGGATATACTAGGACGTCCGTGTTTTCAATACGAGCCAGTATAAAACACGGATTCCACAGTCGTGATGAATAGCCAAACCCACACCCCTAGACCCCTACGAGAGCGGCAAGCAACCCTACCAATTCCAGAGTTAGGAGACCCAGACTCGACTCCTCGAGTTGGTCTCCCACTGGACTCCAGAACCCGGTTACTTATGCCCTCCTCCTTGGGTCTATCCTAGTGCAGTAAAGTAAATAATATACATCAACGGTGACAACTTCCGCAACCTGGAAGCGCCCCAATAAAAGAATATTACATACAAGTTTTTACATGAATAAAAATGAAAAACACTCATCTCACATAAAAACCCCCGGCTATTCAAACACGACGATCCAATATAACATATCCAGCAACACATAACATCACATGTCATCAACGTAAGTAAATATGCGCATCCCAATTGTCGTTGACATATAGCAACGAAACCGGCGATATCACATATTACACTTACGGTCACAGAAAAGAAAGTGTAAAACTACAACAGTTGGAATCCGCAACCATCTCAGACATCGCATGCCTGACCAAATGAATTCCTTAGACATCGCATGCCTAACAATTATAAACCCCGCATTTTAGTCTCATTATCGAAAACACTTTTCAATATTAAGTCGGGCTATTCAACAGGATTCCCGACATCCTGATCGAGTGCTCGTCGCAAACTTCAGTAGGCGGCCGCACCCCCGATACCGTCGACGAAGTGCACCAAGGCGGAACACCGCTACCGCGAGCACCCGAACGGATGCTTTCGGCGACGGGGTTCTCCTACAGTCACTTGGTCGGGGCTATGGAGTGAGGCTGTCTATTAAGTTTACCCGGCGAGTATCCGCGTACGCTACGTGATTGCGACGGACTTTTGATCACATCAAAACTCCGTGGCAACCGATCAAGTGAGACTAAATTGCTAGATTTACAACATTCATTCAGTTATCTCATAATTTCTTGTGAATTCCAATTGTTGTATCCCATTCCAGATAAACAGAAAATGTTAAACTTTCCGATCGAACAATCAAACACCCAAGTTTTTCTAAAACAGATCAACACATGAAATAAGTCTAACAACATTCAGTTCGTGCCTCAGTACCAACGGTCCAGCCGTAGAAGGGTCAAGCCAACGCCTCACATGTGGCACGTCGTACTGCCCCAAACCCGAAGATTCAAAGGGCAGTTCAAGACGGTCACATAATCGAGTTAAGGTTTGTTGTCTTCTAGAGGGACCATCGCGTTACTTGCACTACTTAGAACGTCGTTAAACTACGCAAAAATCCAACACTTGGAAATTTCCCGGCAGGGGAAAAATTGGGTATTTATATCCGGTCGAACATTTTAACAGTTTCTAAAATATCCGGAAAAACATAAACAAAGTTAAATTATCCGATCAAATTAACGAGTCCCCAATAAAACCCTAGAAAACTCAACACCAGAGTGGAATTAAAAAATTCACATCAAAAATTGCCAAGAAAGGACCTAAGAATAAATATATGAAATTTGAGGGACTAAGTCGAAATTTGGGCCGCGGAAGCGCCGCCAAACCCCTGGTTTGGCCGAGGTTCCGCGCTCCAATTATTGAATTAGTCGACCAAACTTCACAGTAATTCTTAGTTTTTCCTGCTTATTTTTTTGCATATTTTTAATTCACAAAATTCAACAGTTTTGAAAAATGTACAGAGAGCGATTTTGCTTGGGGTTTCGCGGTTCGATCGGATCTCTAACTTCGTCTACCGATCGCCTAAGGCTCTAGCTAGTCTCTGATACCACTGTAGGGTTCCTAGGCACACTAGTGAGGTCTCACAAGGTATCAACCATGCCAATTTCAAATTTAAACGGTGCCGAGAAACCCTAGAACGGATCGTTGGCTAGAATTCTAGGCGAAAAAGCTAACTAGTTAACAATTAACTAAGAGATACGGAAATACAACCTTTGTAGATCCGGTGCTCCACCTCCATAGCTCCGCAACGAAGTCGTCTCCGCTGTCCAAAAGGAATCCGGGCTCTAGAGTCGGCTTCGTCGGAGAATGGACGGGCTAGGTCATCGATGTCCATGCCGAAGATGATCTACGTCGAGGCATCGGTAAATCAAGCTCCGACTTCACCAAGTCAAGAAACTTGTGAAGTAAACACACTCTACTACTTGGCAAGAGGTAGAGGATGAAGAAATAGGAAGTGGGTAGACTTTAGTTTTGGATTTCTCACTCTTTTTCATCACTTGCCATTAATGGAGCAAGCTTTCTTCATGTGAAGAAATGAAGAAGAAGAAGAAGCTAATTATGATAAGTTAATTCAAAAAGAAAAGAAATAACAATACTTATCATAATATTAACTCTAGTCAAGTGTAGAGAATGAATCATGGTTAGTGGGAATGGTTAGGGTTAAGGATGAGATAAGAATGGTTGACTTGATTAAAGTTTCATGAAGCTTCAACTAAACTCCAAAATAAGCCACCATTCTTATCTCCTTTCCATTTATTTTCCAAAAGAATAAACAAATAAATGAATAAATAAATAATGGGAGAAGAAACAAAACCCTAACCACTCTCACAACCATGGTTTAATCTTCACACAAATCCAAGTTAACATGTATCATCAAACATGATACAATCATGTGCACAAAACTATATCAAATATACAATGTGCACAACCGAGCGAGAAAATCCGTTTAAAGTGAACCGATACTAGTTAATGCAAAGTAATATATCAAATATATAATTATGCATTAAATCATTAAATCAACACTTGATTTAATGATCCGGTCATATCGCATATAACCGACTAATATCAACAGTAACAACTTATCGAATCAACACTTGATCCGATAACCCGGCTATATCGCATATAACCGATCAATGTCACATATCGCGAGAATCGAATACAGTATCACATACTGGTATCATTCTCGGTCCCGCACATATCTCATATGCACTCCTATTTCGTTTCGCTTGAGCCAGGAAACCTCTGTGTAGGACTCTAAAGACTCGTCAATACGCCGGCAGCAGGTGTTGATCATATCAAACACCCACAAGCCGCAAGCGGTCTGCTAAACGTAACGGCCACCCGGGTATTGAGCGATCTGAAGATCGACGAGCAAGCCCGCTCACACTCCAGTGAATCCGACCAGTAACACTACCGTACAGTCCGGTCTGATCATCTGATATGTCGCATATCTCGCCTAGGGGTGGTAAACGTCAGACCCCAATAGCTCAATAAGTCGTGTCGATATGAGGTCTATAACTATTCGAGAAACTACTGGTAACACTTACCAGTAAATCTCAGTAACCCTGGCCAGGGATTTCCTGTTATAGCCAATCGAACACAGCGCAACATCAACCCCCTATACCGGGAGAGACGAATCCCCTCCTATCGCTCATTGCCTCCATGTGACTCGGGAATGTACCCAAAAACCACCGTTTTGCACGCCCTCTTGGACGTGGTAAGATGGAAATCAAAGCACAGTGGGAACCAGACAAGACTCTATGACGATCTCGGGTCAACAGACTACTCTGTACCAGTGTCACCAGAGAACTGCCATCTGACGTGAGGTATAATACCATCTGGGAGTTCTCGGCGAGTCCGTCCAGTGTACCCAGTCTCTACTGAGCACCCGTATATCATCTCCGATGTCAAACACCAATGGATATGGGATCATCCATCGCCCATCTGTATGGGTCGAGAAGGTACACGCTAGTCTACTCTGGTATATCGATGCCCCGTCTCAATACACCCACGACTAGGGACTTTGAAGGATGTACTTATGGACTACCATGTCCCCACTAGTATGATCCGCATCATAGTCCAGGTAGTCAAGTACAGATCCTAAGGGCTTTACCAACATGTAACAGAGAGACAATCAGTATACACGTTAAGGTAAAGAGCAACCAGATAGCATACTATCATGTTGAGCAAGAAAGTCCTCCCTATATATGTCCCGGCATCCACTACAATATACATCCTATGTATAGTAATGGCCTCTAGGGCATACATATAACTAACACCAATGAGCACCTGTATACATTTTAGGTGAACCAACCGACACCAGTGGCTTGTGAGACCGGCCACCGTCCCTCGTCGGGGTCTCGACTGTATACACCAGTCTACTTTGGAGAATCGATGCCCTGTCTCGAAACTCCCACGACTAGGGACCTTTTAAGGATGTGCTTATAGACTACCAGCTCTCACGTATATGATCGCCCTCATACTGTTGGCAGTCAAGCAAGAATCCTAGGGGCTCTATCAACGTGCAATAGTGACATGTCAGGTCACCTAAAGCAGTACACGATGATAAAGATAAACCAGATAGCATATTATCATCTTGAGTAAGACTGTCCTACCGGGATAGGTCATCCCTCAATCATTGCAATCACGTGCCTGTGATCCAATAATTGACTCTGAGGGCACTATCTCCAACAAAGACATTACCTGCTAGTCCGAGCCTGATATTGTGAGGATCACTACTGAATGTTTGGTGCCTCCTATCAAAATCCTTCCATATCGGTAAATCTTTTGGATGACTCATTTTTCCATCTTCGCTTGGAGCAGCACGGTGATGCCAAATCATTGCCTCAGCTGTTTTCCTGCACCTGAATAGCCTCTGCAGCCTCTGTGTTATGGGAAAGTATCGTGCTATCTTGACAAGTATATCGGGTTTCTTATCAGATTCTTTTGGCTTATACCTGGTATCTCCGCATGTTGCTCTTTCAAATCTGAATTCTATTTCCGGTACAATACGCAATTTTTGAGACATACATGAATTTTCTTACAGTTCAGACCCAAATCAGATATCATCTTCTGGGCTTCGTACCAGCTCTCGGGCACGTTATTTTCCGGGGGCATAGAATATTTCAGGAACTTCAGAAGTATCGTGAATGACTTGTTGCTCCGTCCATTTAGGCACTTAATTTGGAAAAGTTGGACGAACCATGATAGGGTGGAATACTTTGCATTGTCATAAATTGGTCTTCTAGCATCATTCATGAACTTTTCATATTTATCCACAAGCGGTCCTTGACCGGAAGGAATGTTTTATTCGGTAGGATTACTATCACCGAGGGCAGCCTTTACCATATCCTCCATTTCTTCTCCTGGAAATAACTTATCGTTTTCTTCTTCTTCCGCCGCATTACCGTCTTCTCCTTCTTCTACCGTCACATTACCATTTTCTTCTTCTCTTTCCCCGTGATATGGCCAAGTTTTATAAAATCTAGTAAAACCATATTTAATGAAGTGAAGCTCTACGATTTCTACTTTCTATCAGAACTTATTCCCACATCTATCGCACGAACAGAGAATCTTCTCTAACACGATCTTATTATGTGCGCGTGCAAATTCAATGAAAGCAGCAACTCCTATGACAAATTTAGATTGCATATGTTGTTTCCAATCCACGTACATCCAGTCCTTAACTCTGATGTACTCATGGGCCATGTTAGACTGTATAATATATAAATTGTAAGTTATGGAAGTTGGTTTTTTATGGTGGCTATATTAAGAAATCTAATAACGAGATGGTTATTGACAAAGAAGAAAATCTGTAGGACTAAGTTTGTCGTTGAAAAGAATAAATTATCGATTAACAAAATGAATAGCCTCTGCAGCCTCTGTGTTATGGGAAAGTATCGTGCTATCTTGACAAGTATATCGGGTTTCTTATCAGATTCTTTTGGCTTATACCTGGTATCTCCGCATGTTGCTCTTTCAAATCTGAATTCTATTTCCGGTACAATACGCAATTTTTGAGACATACATGAATTTTCTTACAGTTCAGACCCAAATCAGATATCATCTTCTGGGCTTCGTACCAGCTCTCGGGCACGTTATTTTCCGGGGGCATAGAATATTTCAGGAACTTCAGAAGTATCGTGAATGACTTGTTGCTCCGTCCATTTAGGCACTTAATTTGGAAAAGTTGGACGAACCATGATAGGGTGGAATACTTTGCATTGTCATAAATTGGTCTTCTAGCATCATTCATGAACTTTTCATATTTATCCACAAGCGGTCCTTGACCGGAAGGAATGTTTTATTCGGTAGGATTACTATCACCGAGAGCAGCCTTTACCATATCCTCCATTTCTTCTCCTGGAAATAACTTATCGTTTTCTTCTTCTTCCGCCGCATTACCGTCTTCTCCTTCTTCTACCGTCACATTACCATTTTCTTCTTCTCTTTCCCCGTGATATGGCCAAGTTTTATAAAATCTAGTAAAACCATATTTAATGAAGTGAAGCTCTACGATTTCTACTTTCTATCAGAACTTATTCCCACATCTATCGCACGAACAGAGAATCTTCTCTAACACGATCTTATTATGTGCGCGTGCAAATTCAATGAAAGCAGCAACTCCTATGACAAATTTAGATTGCATATGTTGTTTCCAATCCACGTACATCCAGTCCTTAACTCTGATGTACTCATGGGCCATGTTAGACTGTATAATATATAAATTGTAAGTTATGGAAGTTGGTTTTTTATGGTGGCTATATTGAGAAATCTAAGAACGAGATGGTTATTGACAAAGAAGAAAATCCGTAGGACTAAGTTTGTCGTTGAAAAGAATAAATTATCGATTAACAAAGTTATGTTTGAAGATACCTAAGTATGAGTTGTATTCTGTGTATATGTGTTTCAATTTATGATTTGGCTTAGGTGTAGGGTTGTTAATGTGTATGTGCTTTGTATATGCGTGTGTTGTGTATTTGTGTTGTATGTGTGTGTTTTGGCTGTCGGCGGTAAGACTTTCATCCCATTAAGAATGTATATAACAGACACGCATTCGCTTGTATTTTCATCTGTTTCGAAAAAAGTTCGGCAACACCTCCCCGCTGTTCTCTGAGTACACTGTAATATAATAGAATAGATAATCATTTCAATACTGTGGAATAATATTGAAATGAACATCTAATCTATCTTTGTACATGGAGAACCAACAGAAAAGTACCGACGAAATAACTCGAAACGAATGAAAACACAAGTGAATGCAGGTGTTTGCTTTATGCATTCCTAACTTTTCCAAACTGGACAAATCTATCAATTATCATACGATTGAATCTTCTCGTCACATAGACTACATACGGTTGTTAGCACCGAACGATACCTTCCGATATATAACAACTTTCGTATAGTTTTATGTCACGACGAATATCGAGCGTATGTTAACTGATAGACGGGGACTAAGGCGCACTTTGATTTTCACATATAACTATCAATGAGCATATGAAAATTTCATTTTATTGTCGATTATCATATATACACTTATTATAAGATTTAACTTGAATTGGTTTGACATTTATGTTTCAATTTCAAGGGTTTGAAGTTTTTAGTTTAGGATAAAGTTTTCTAAAATTAAGGGTTTTCTTAATCAAGTTTGAGATTTTGGATTTAGTTCTGATGTTAAGTTTAAGATTTTGGATTTAGTTTTGGTGTTAAGTTTAAAATTAGGGTTTGGCCTTGTTTAATATGAAAGATCATCATCATCATCATCACACACACACACACATCATCATCATCAACAACAACATTATCTCTCTCACACACACATCAACATTATCTCTCACACACACACACACACGCATATCATCAACATTATCTCACACACACACACACACACACACATCAATGAACTACCCTTAACCCTAACCCTAGACCTAATTAATCCCAACCCCTTATAAATTCTTTATTGAACTACCATTAGCTATTGTTTTTTCACTAAACAAACCTAACCCTGATTCCAACCTTAATCCTAAACCTATCCTTAACCATTAGCCCTAACCCTAATCATAACCCTAAACAAACCAAATCAAACCCTTACCCACAACCAATCTTCTTCTTCTTCCCCTCACTATTACCACCAATCTCATCTAAAATTACTTTTCCCTCATCCGACCTACCCGATCCCCGTCGACCTTCCCCAACAGGTTTCCCCACAACTATAGCCGCCACCGCCCACATCCCCAAACAACCCCTACTAGCCGCCGCCACCCACCACCACACTGCCACCCACCATCGCCACCCACATCCCCAAACAACCCCAACTAACCGCTGCCGCCCACCACAGCCACCATCCACCACCACATCCCCAAACAACCTCAAATAGCTGCCGCCGCCCACCACCACAGCCGCCGCCGTCCACCACAATCCAAAATCCCTAAATTAAAGTCATGTCCACCAAATTCAATTTAGGAAAATAAAATTTTAAATTGAATAAATTAACTAACTGGTTGAGAATTTCGACAGTGACGATCGAGACGGCGCTTGAGATAATGGAGGCGGCACTGGAGGTCGAAGGAGACGACGAGAGAGGAGGTGACTAGGTCGGAGGAGGCGACGAGAGATCGGAGGAAGCAGCAAGGTCGGAGGAGACAACGAGAGAGGAGGCGATGTGGGAAATTTTGGAGGGAATTGGGGTACCGTGTGCAACGGGAGGATAAACCTTTGTTTTTTTTTTAATCCCCTTCTTTACCCCTTCGGATATATCCGTAGCTCCTCATCTTGAGGCACCGTAGAGGCAAATGCATATGTTAAATTTTAATAAATTTTTATTTATATATGTCTCTACGGGCTAATTCGTAAGAGCATTACTTGTCCCTAGGGATAAATCCGTAGGAACAACATAAAATTGCCCCTAAAGTTTTTATTATCCGTAAAGGCAAATCATCTTTATACTGGTGAACTAACTTATTATAATAAATAAAAATATCAAAAGAAAGCTAAACTAGGAAACTATGTCAATAAGCTTTGAAGCCTCCATAGACCTTCTAAAGAATGTTTGATCGACCAATGAATCAAAAGTCATGGCCTCTCGAAGATGAATCTAAAAGACAGGTATATGATCTGCCTGTTTGGATTTATTTTGTTCCAAACGACACAGATATCAGCAACCTGCCCTGCATCATCCTAAGAGTAAAGGGTTGTTAATAGCAACCGTGCCCACCGGTCCCTTGCAAGGGAGTGAAAGGTGCATATGACACCAAGAAAGTGGAACACTTTGGCAACATGTGATTGGCAATTTGCTTGTGAACTACCACTCTATAGCCATTTTCAATTGCACGTAAATAGAAAATAAAAGGTAAAAACACACAAACAAAAGCTAAAGTAAATTTTCTTCAGCCCTAATTGAGGGTTATAACACTCCATTTAAAGTGGTGGTGCTTTATTGAAATTTAATTAATGAGGAGGTGCCTCCTTAATAGATAATTTTTGGGTTAGCTCTTGCATTTTGTATTTACTCCCATGTGGGGCTTAATTAGAACCTTTTAAGGACTGCATATATATTTTGCAAGCAGTGAACTCCAGTTTCAGGTTGGATTGAGGTCAGAGGGAGATCACTCACCACATGGCTTTCCTCTTTTGTTTCTTCTTTGAATTAATTTCATGACATTGTTGGTTAATTTTAAATATAATATATTGGCCTCAAGGAAAATGACATGAAATTATTCATACTCATCCTCTTCAAGATAAGGCCTTGTTCTTGTGTGGACTTAAAATTTTCGTTCACTTTTTTTTTAATGCATTATCAATCTTTCTCAGCTCTTTCAATGCCCAAGCCCAAGACTTTTTTTTTCTTCTTTTTCTTCTTTTGATATTTATAAAGGAGAGGAGACTGAATATTTAAAGATTTTAAGTTGTTCCTGCAAAATTTCATGTATATGTTGATAGATATTCGTTATGTTATGGCCACAAGTTTGATATGCATTCCTGCAGAGTTTGTGCATCATTGTCTCTGGTAGATGTGCATTTCGGACTTAAACCTGTAGTTGTCTTATTAATTGCAATTTTAAGGACAAATTTGGATCTTCATATTCAAATTAAAATGTATTGGTAATAAAAGTATAGAATAAAGTAAGTTTCTTGATATTTTAAAAGGACAAATAATTTTATGAGAGAAAAAGATGTAAAACGAAAAGGACTTGAGCATGTCTCACTAATCTTGTTACTGTCCTTCCTTGTCTCTTTCATTCATGTCAATTCTACACTTATTATTTGATGAGTAAGGTCATTATTCATAATTGAAGAACAATGTATATATGCTAGATTTCTTCAATGCCTTCAATGATACTCAAGAGAAATCTGGCAAACATTTGCTCTTGAAATATGGACTTTGCTTCCTCAAGGTTTTAGTCAATGGAAACTATCCAATTGTGTGGAAAAGGTCGTGCCGTATCTTTTTTGATCGGTTTGTTGGCGGATAAGAGAGCGCTCTCTGACCAAAAAATAATATGTGCAAACTACTACTTCCACAGCCAATTCATGGATTTGATCTCATAGTTTTTGTTTGTTTGTTTGTTTGTTTGTTTTAGCCATCCCTAATTTGATCTCTTAGTTAACCTTTTGGATTTAGCATTTCTAAGGTCTTCTCTTGTTTTGCAGTTAAAATGACTGAAGTTTAATTTTCAATATAGATATGTATTCACGTAGCTGTTCCAGTTTTGCCGAATCAGTTTTGGAATTTCCGATACATAACCGGTAACTTGCTAATTTTTTCTTTTTTCCTCTTTTGTTGTTAATAGGTAATTTTGTTGTACTTGAAATTTATTTTTATTAATATACACTTACGAGGTGAGTTAAGGCTCAATTATTCATCAACAAAATATATACATATAGATTATACAAATTAAGTCCAATTTACTACATTCTACCTCAAAATGCAAAAACTCCAATTTAAAGTTAAGAGGGAATAAAAAGAACATGACTGAATCTATCTCAATTTTAGATTACAAATGAATTCCCACACCACCACTCTTTCACTTCTATTCTAGCAAACTAGTAGTGATCGAGTTACTTCAAGTCATTTGAAGAGAAGCTAGAAGGAAGGAGCTCTCAAGTGGATCATCTACGACCAAGGAGATCGTCAAACAAGCACGACAGGTAGAAGATCACGCTACAAAGGTTGTTATTTCTATAAAATCCTAGTTGTAGTGTTTTCTTTGTTGTTTTTGTTGCATGGATCCTTCAGGGACCTTGGAAGCTTGTGTGAGTGTTTTTAAAATTATCGTTTTCATTCCGTCTTGGTCCGCTCGTGCCAACACACAAGATTCCAACAATGGCATCAGAGCTCATTAAAAAAATCTGCAGTGTGCTATAAACAGAAACTATTTTTCGGCGAAAATTTTGATATCAAGATTACCGTTACCAAATTTAAAATCAAAGAAAGTCGTAGTTAGAAAAATTAAGTTAGCTGGAAATTATCATCTTCGCCTCATTAATTCTGAATCCAAACAGGACCTTAGTGGCACCAATTGTCAAGGTAAGATTCTAACTTGGAAGCAATTGTTTTTCCAAACTAGAATCACCCTTTCATCACGGTACTAAATAATAGTTTTGTTCGATACTTAAGGAGACTCGGTCCATGTCATTGCATCAAAACTTAAAATCATGTTAACATTTTTTTTAATATAATTTTAACAGCTTTTAATTATTTGTATACTCTTAACTGCACATTCCAGATTGTAAATCGATACTAGACTTGTCACAAGTGTAGTAATATCCTGTAATTTTCTCCCCACATTGAATTTTGGTTTTGTTGTGAAGAAGTACTACTGGATGTAGTTGATAATAATGGATGGAGTGTGCAATGTTCTCACATTTGTTTGGGTTGCAGGTCACAAGTGCTTCCCACAATGGAGACAGGAGAAAGGTCCCCCTCTTTCTTTTTTTTACCCTCAAGATGTGGCACTCAAGCATATATATGAGGTCTGTTTGGAATGTAAATTATTAAAGGTCACATGAATCATATAAATCACAAAAATATACTTAAGGATCTATCTTTGCTATGATTAAGCAACTAGGGCACTTATGTTTGTCTTGATCACTTGAGGACTTCTCAACAACCCCACTTATTCTCAAGTTTTTTAATCCTTAGACTAATGGGTGTTTTTTTTTGTTTTGAAATCAACCATTTTTTGGGATCGGATCAAACTTACCTCACATTGAAGAGCAAATTGATCCCAGCTAAGTCCGGTTGATGACTAATTAGTATTTAATGTGCAAGTTGTTCAGATTCAGTCCCTTAAAAGGTAATCTTCATCTCGTTAGTGTCTAATGGTAATCTTCATCTCTTGAAGCTCTAATGCTCATTACCATGCTTCAAATGTGAGAGAGAGAGAGAGAGTGAGAGAGGAAAGTCCTCTCCATTTTGTTTTAGACTTTAACGGTTTTGCGATATATACGGTAGGCATGCTCTCTGGAAGACCCATCTTCACTCTTTTCATCTAATTAAGCCTATTTGGAAATAACATAAAGAAATTGAAACAATCTTTTCTATAAGTTGTAAAAAGAGCGTTCGAATTATTATTTCACTCTTTTTCTGTCAACATGTATTGCATCCGGAGCACAGAATAATTTGTCCATTCCAACCCAGATAAGTACCATCTTTATCCTGGATTATACCATTTGACATATTCATACTCTTTTGTTGGGATTTCGACTCTATCTTTAACTGAATTGCAGCAGTTCAAATGAATCATATCAAATCATCAATAACAACAAGCATTGTGTTGCATACCCAAAATAAAATCTCCAAAAAAGGACTAGATGCCAATCATCTTTTGCTAAGGCCCCATCAAATAATTGAGTCAACCAAAGAGCAGTTTAAAGTTAAACACTTTGGCATCCTTCTCTCCTAAATCAAGGTTGGAGATATTTGACCCTTGAGAGGGAAAAGATGTTGATAGGGCCTAGCAACATTAATTGCAAACACACCTGCCTCTATTAAAAATAAATATGAGTCCAAATCCTAGACTATTGCTAGTTGTTGATCTTTTACCTTCAAAAACACATAGGGGCAACAGAGTCTGTATATTTGTTGATGCATGAGAGAGGAAAAAACTTTTCTGCAAGGGTTTATAGAAAAAATTTCTCTACGATACGAATCTCAAAGCCCATACAAAGGCTTGGAAGGGGCTACAAGGAGAAGATTTTTCCATGAGAGGAACATCATTGATGAGGGTGTGAATCGTGCATAAAGACCTTGACATTTCACTACCAATACTATATCCAAACACTATGCTGATTATATATATCTTAATGTTATTTGCATTCACATGGTAAGTTCCTTCCCTTCAATAAAAAGCAATCCAGTCTTTGCCAACTTGTCATAATCATTGATTCATTGAGGTTGTTTGTCGGTAAAGACTAAGGGCAATGTTTGGGTATGAAGTCAGTATAAGTGCAGTTTCATAAAATTATCTAAACTTAACTCCAAAATCTTAATTATATCATGTTTCGTTCTTGTTTTGGAGCTTAGAGAACTTCGGATTTTTAAAGAACAAGGTTGAGATAACCAGAGTTTATAAATCTACGGTCCAATCTAAATTTTCAAAACTCCAAATGGTATGAACTTTGAAGTAAACACTCCTATTGGAGTTTAAACAACTCCAAAACAACAAACTGGAGTTGAGAGTTTGCATCCCATGTGCTCCACTTAAAAGTAAACTCTAGTTTCTAACTCCATTGCCAGACAGAGACTAAGAAGTTTAACCTGACAGCTTCCTTTTCTCAAAACTCATTGTATTTTGTTTTCATTAGATGTTAAAAAGTGGTGTGAGCTTTCATCTTTTTTGCAGAAACAACTATTCTTTCATTTTAGGGATTGTGAAAAGTAATATTTTCTGAACTTCTAACACTATTAGGGCCATAATCCATTCCTGTTTCAAGTTTATGATTTTAGCAAAATAAAAATGAAAATTTTAAAAAAGCACACCTTAGTTTTTCAATGATAGAAATGCAATAGTTTTCTGCAAGAAAAACTCTTGCATGAATAATATTTTGCTTCTGCTTTACACTTCTACCTTCTGAAAATTAGTTTGATGCCTGCAATCTAAACATCAAGAAGCATAAATCCTCTAAATACGAAGAAATAAGAAAAATTATCGCACACTAATAACTACTGAGAAACTAACTTGTTTCATTATTCTTGTACATCTCCATCTATACCGAACAATAGATTTTATTGGCGTATAATAAAACGAAATAACCTGCAACCCTGGTACAAACTAATAGACAAAATTTAATTAGAGCATCATCATGCTTTGTAGTGCTCCGCACTAAGATCACCCCATCGAACGTTGTATTTTGCAGCAAGGTAGTGAGCACCGACCGGCCCTCGGCTGCCGTAAGGATAGAGCTCGGGAGCGATCTTCTTGTCCTCCAACTCTTTGAGAAGGGGAGTGAACAGCTCCCAAGCTGCATCCAACTCATCCGATCGTATGAATAACCGCCTTTCACCTTCGACCGCGTCGAGTAGTAGCCTCTCGTATGCATCTGGTATTTCTTTTGCATACCTAAATAAAAGCAAAATGCATCCATTTTTATATCAGGAAGTATGATAATTTTAGAAACATAGCAATCTGATATGTAAATTAAAAATTTAACCTTGCAGCATAGTGAAGATTCAGGTTGCTGCGATCTAGTCTCATCCCTAAACCCGGGATCTTGTTGTTTATCTTCAAGTAAATAGCCTCGTCTGGCTGCACCCGAATCACAAGCTCATTGGTAGCCCGGTCGAGATCAGTACCAAAACTTTTCTTGTATAAATTGCCAGGAACATGCCTGAACTGTACTCTGATCTCTGCTCTGCACATCGAAACGATTTCTCAACTCCACGTCATAATAAAGATGAAATTTTTTTTCCAAGTCAGTGACAATTAACATTACCTCTTTGTATGCAAAGCCTTGCCAGCTTTCATAAGAAATGGGACCCCGTCCCATCTTGCATTATCTATAAAAAGAGCAGCGGCAGCAAATGTCGGAGTAACACTGTCCTTAGGTACAGTTTTATCATCTATGTATGCAGGATATGCAATGCCGCCTTTCATGTGCCTTTTATACTGCCCTATCACCACATTTTCCAACTGCAATGGCTTCATTGAGCGAAGAACTTTGACCTATAAGATAAAATCTAAATTAGGAAATATCAAAGGATACAATAGTTAAAGATCGAGGAGAAGTCTGATGGCCCATGACATCAAAGGATACGACACTTATATATCTCACCCAGCACTTTATTGCACCTAAACTGGTTTATTAGCACATAATGTACCGAAAGTTTGTCAACGATCAAATTAAATTTCCTCTTCTAAGTCGCATTGAAACCATTTATCTTAACTCGTGCGGGCTAATGGATCTTGTTCAGTGGGGACACATCAGAGATAACAAAAATTCATTGAGAAGTCTAACCGAATATGATTATAGAATTGAAGAATTAAAGTTGCATACTAAAAATAATATTATTCACAATAACATTTATCAAGGTTTTTGTATCAACATCATTCGGTGAAGGTCTATACGAAGCCAAATATTATCTATGAAAGCATATTCTATTAGAAGCTTCTTCTCATTTTACAATGTGTGTTCGTATCTATTTAAATAAAATTCAAATATAAATATGTGTATGCTGAGAACTGAAAGCAAAACTTCTACCAGGAAACAAATCCTCCAATCACATGAGCTAAACATTATAAATTATAATTGTTCATTTTAAGATACAGTTTATGATTATACATAACCGATACCTTCTTCAAAATTTGAGTGGGGACACATGCCCCCTCTCCTTTCCATTTGGTCTGCCCCTGTTTATTAGTACATAACACTCCTGAGTTAGTCAATAATCTGGTCAAATTTCCCCTAACCCAAAGGGTATTATGTGGTGACATGAGGCGTTTTATATGAAATTAACACTGATTTATAGGGTCAAAGTCGCTTAATAACGTAAATCTGGAGAACATTATAAATGCAGCATAATTGTTTTTATATAATCAACTAAACCAAAAAAAAAAGAACAGAAATATGTTTCTTTCAGTTAAAACCTTTTCATTCCTGATGTCTTCAGCATCCAAGCTAACAGGAGTTTCCATGGCAAATAAGGCCAATATCTGAAGCAGATGATTCTGCATTATGTCCCTAATGATCCCATAGCTATCAAAGTACCTGAATAACAACAAAAGCGGAAGCATGTTTATTTAAAAATAAAATGGAAATAAATACTCAGCATGTCAAGGTAAATAAATGCCAATCTATTCACTGAGCATACCCTCCGCGTCCTTCAGTGCCAAAGTCTTCAGAGAAGATAAATTGGACATTTCTTATATATTGCCTCGACCATAAAGGCTCGAAAACAAGATTAGAGAAGCGGAGTACAGATAAGTTCTCGACCAGTTCTTTTCCCAAGTAGTGGTCGATTCTGTATAACGAGGAAACATAAATTGTTGTATACCCGGTACATTCTTAGAGAATAATAAAAAAATTAGAAAAAGTCACATCAGTTTAGAATCGGAACATTACCTAAAAATTTGATCCTCCTCTAGGTACTGCTTTAGGCCTCTTGTCAAAGCAGCAGAAGATTCAGAGTCTCGACCAAAGGGTTTTTCGACAATTACCCTTGTCCAGCCATTGGCAGAAGAAGCAGATGTGCTTGCACATTTCACAACATTTATAAATATATTCGGTGGTATTGATAGATAGAATAAGCGGTTTGAAACTCTGCCAGCCTGCATGGAAACTTGATAAATAAGAAATCCTTAATTCTAATTGTGGGATTGTTAGCGAGCAAGAAAGATGATAAGTGTAGAAGTTTGCTCGACCAAATCAAATTACGATTTAAATAGAGGTCTAACCAAACAAAGCTCAATTCGAATAAAGTTCGCATTGCTCGAGGACCAGGTGAGTGCCCCTCGTTTGGTTAAAAGGGTTGGTTTAATTGACTATCAATTTTCAAATTTAGATCTCAAGCATAAAAACAAACATGAGTGGCCATCCCCTTATTAGTCCTCCACATTTTGTGATTTAGTGTTTTCAATTAGTCTCTGAAAGAACCAAATAAGACAACAACAAGTGCTTCTAGACAGACTAAAACATGGGCGGATTATTTCCGTATATCTATCTAAATGAGATACGGCTCATTCTATCTCTTCATCAATTGCATGTAACGGTTCAACTTTTTATCTCCAACTATATTAAAACCATGATTTGAAATCTTGGCCAATCCTAAACCTAGATGGGTAATTCCGATCCCAAAAATGATTGTCTGAGTTCCTATAGCAATACCGTCCGATAATGTGTAATATTGGATTCACCATTTGATTACTGGGGTTTTAGCATTCAGTTTATTAATGGATTAATGGGTTATTCATAGGTTCATTAGTAGTTTTATTAATGGGTTAATATATTTATTAATCGGTTATTGGGGTTATTACAGTTTATTTGGCATCATATATTACTAAAATATATTTCGAAAAGTTTGTAGTTATTTTTATCAAGTATTAAGGCAATTATTCTTGACATCAATAATTACTAAGCTAGTTGTCAAATTGTTTATAGTTAATATCAGTATTTATTGAAGAATTTTACTAAATATTAAAAAATTCTTCAAACGATATAAAATCCGATATTTCATCAACAACTATCAATATGGCCGAGATGGCGAATTCCCATCCAAAAAATGACTATTCGATTGTTGCAATTGATTGCAAAATTGAAGCCCAAATGATTAGCCTAAGCAAAAGCCCAAAGGCCCAAGTTTTAAGCTAAGCACGTGCACTACACGGGGATCCAAAGCTCACGAGTGAGGCAGCGGCTGTGATTTGATTTGGGGCAGGATTAGTGGTAAAGATTTGAATTAATCCTAAAGTTTTTAAATCTAAGCTTATCTCTAACTAGCCCTATTGCTATATATATTGAATGCATGTGCATGTCAATTAAAAATTAATCCACACAGAGCCTTGATTTCTTTTTGCGGCAACAGTAAAGGCCGAGAAAAAGAGAGAGATAGAGAAAGAGGGTTTAGAGAGATAGAGATTTGTATTTAGGCGGTGATCGGATAGAGCAGTTCTCGTGTAATCCTTTCTTATAGTGGAAGTTCTCATCGTTGGATTGCAAAATTAGATGCAATTGCGCCGAACCTGGGCAAAATCTTGTGTTTGGTGTGTGCTTATGATAGTTTGGGTTGTTATGGTAAATTGTTCGGTTTGTCTTTTTCAGATAGTTTGTTTGCACGCAATCGTGATAGATTTTCCGCTGCAACTCTCGGTGTGGTTTGTGATTCTTTATAGGATCACGGATATAGAAATTACAACACCGATATCAGAATCGATACTGAGCTTTTAAATGTTGGTTAAAACTCCGAAACCCATTTACTTCAAAATCATAACATGTTTTTCTCTTAAAAACTATAATAATTATCCCTGATATGGAGAAGAAAACAGAAAGATAAGTTGCATAGTGGTTTGATCGATCAAGAGGATTATAACTTCATTCAAGGTTTGCATTAACCATCAGGGATATGCTCAACCAAAGGATTGGTGTAATTATTAGAAAAACTAATTAGTAAATCCAAGATTTGAGGGCTAATATAAAAGAGAACTATCTAGAGTGTATATAATAGATTTGCTTTGTTTTGCTCTTAGCTTAACATGTGCCTTAGAGTTGAACATAATTTCCAAAAGCAAATCTACCATCATTATCGTCTTCTAGACTTATCCCCAACAAGTTGTTTAGGCCTCTAGGGTTACAAAAAGCCCCGCCCCCATAAATTCATCATTGGGAGTTGGCCACTAATTATGACACCGTCACACAGTGGCACAGGTTCAACACTTGGTTGTAGAACTTCGTGATATTTTTCGTGAGGCCATGCTTACTGCCAACCTCATTTTGATGGGAAAGGTTTTAATAATGACGATGACGATGATGAAAAAATAAGAGACTACTCAACCTAAACAAGATTAAGCTAAATCCATATCAAGCTTGGGTTTGTTTAATGGGCATATTAGCTAAACATGAGTACCCTATGATATCCAAAATAAACAAGTATGCTGAGTGCATATGACTCCGTTCAGCTACAAGTCACATCAAGTTATTTTTTCTTCAACAGGATGGATACAACTTCCTTTAACAGCCCCGCCCGCCTTGGCAATTTGAGATTTTGGCTAGCAGCAGTAGATTCACAGTATTACATATACTTCAGCCAATAAAAGTGTAAATGAGTTCGAGCATGTAATTATCAGTCATAAGTACATTCTTAACCAAAACCAAAAAAGATACTGAATACAACACGCAGATCACCTACTAAAGCCTTCCAAATGCAATGAAAAGATGGGCCAAAATGACAAATTATGAAGAGAGCTGAGTTCATGTATAAAGAAAGCTGTTCTATGGTTCTTCTCCGTGTTACCAAAAATCGCTAAACTATTAGCGATTTGCGATTTGCGATGGTTGTTCCCAAATTGGGAACACTAGCGATCCAAATCGCAAGAATCATCATTCCGATCTAACCCTTTAAGAATATGAGCATAAAATCGGCTTTGTGTTGAATAGATATAAGAGATATTAAATTATATATATTAGTATATATTACATGCCTACATATACACATATATATACAAACTATCCAAAAAAATACTCCTTGTTCTTGAGCTACGTTTTTCGTTTTATGTAAGTGTATCGAAAAAAACTTCCCCTATCATACCACGTTCCATGACAAGTAGCGTTCCACATTCTTGTTTTCATTTCACGTACCAAAACACTCCGTGTTCCAGGTAACATAGGTTCTACCATTAATTTAATGTCCAGTGCTTTAAAACATCTTCGGTTGACAATCATTAAAGAACTTTTTACCATCCCCAAGCAATAGCATCAAAAGCAATGTTATGAGAAATGCCCAAAAGCATTCCAACCAAAGAACAAAACTATATGAGTGAGACAAAATACTTGTACAAGTTAAGAACAAGTATACAATGCACAACATGCTAGTATTACCTCATGTGCCTTTAACTTCTTGTCTAGCTCCGTGAAATTTTCCTCCGAGTCATACTGACCTGAATGATAGAAGCATCTTTTTAGAAATTGTTCCATCTTGTCACTACAATTCTCCCTATAAAAAGTAGGGGAAAAAATCAAATGCTTCTTCATGCAAGTGAGTTTAACAAAAGGCAGAAAAATGACATACAAAAGCAAATAAATCAGCACAATTACGACACGAGTAAAGAAAAGACAAATAGCGATAATTACCTTTTGTCTATTCTGCAAGTGAGTGTCTTGCTGACCATAATTCTCAATTCAGCATCTGTCATCTTACTCCGAGCATAACCGAAAATTGTAAAATGCTGTAGAGAAAATATTATACATTACATCATGACAATACACAAATGTAATGTGAACATTTTAATAAAGACTCTTCGGGAAACAAGACAAAAAGATAAAGAGTAAATTTAAAATAAAACAGACCTTTGGAAGGCAATCTTCATAATAAAGTGCAAAAAGTGCAGGAAATATTTTCTTCTTAGCAAGATCTCCAGATGCTCCAACAACAGTGATACTAACAGTTGACTCTTCATTGTTGTACTCTGCTGCATCTTGATATGTGTTTGAAGACACAACTGGCAATATACCACTAGGAGATTTCTCCAATGGGGTTTCTTTTATAGAGGTCACAGGTGCAGTAGAGGCTGTTGGTTATAAGAATAATTTAAGATTTTCCATACTGGTACTAATCGATTAAAAAAATCTCTTATGAAAAGTTACATGCACCCTACAAAAAATAAACTACTCTGCAAAAAACTGTTCCAGAATCCAGATACAGCCAACTGACTAAATTACATTTTAAGAAATGTTATGTAAGAAGCATCAAATTAAATATGGATTTTTTCTGATCAACCCCCAAAACTTGCTTATTTCTAAATATCAACCCCCTGTAGAGTGTTTTTCATCACCATGAGATAGAAATGTGCGCGCTTATCAGATGTATACAGATTCCCCCTACCTAAGATAAGCTGGTGTTTATTGATTGTGGGGATCCGAATCTCCGGCAGCCAAGGACTAAGCTGTCATTAATTACCCCTCGTTTTTGAAGCAAGAGAACCTCCGATTGACAGGTCAAACTAGTTATGCGAACTCAATATGCGGTGTGCGTATATTGTGTTTTGGACGTATCGGGGGCCTCGCAGAGTTTACGGGGGTCCCGCTACACAAACAGGGGCTGGGGTCAAGAGGGCTTGCAACCCCCTTGCAGGGTGCGGGACAGAGCCCGGTTAGAAAAAATTTCTAACGGGGATGTGTGGACCGTGTGGGAAAAAGAGGGGTGAGGAGCGTCCTAAGGATGCGTGAGACAACATGTGCCGGCTGGACGCCAGCGGGTCACGTGTAAAGCACGTGGCCGTTGGACGCCAGCGGATCACGTGCGCGGCACGCGTCTACTGAAAACACCAGCGGAAGAAGGGGTTTAGCCTTTGGACTGAGAGTTGAACTCTCAAGAGACTTTGGAGTTAAACCCCTAAGAAAGAAATTGGATGTGGATTTGGAGTTAAACTCCCAAAAGGCTTGGATTTGGAGTAAAACTCTTTTGAGGATTTAGATCTTGGAGTTGAACCCCTCAAAAATTGATTTGGAGTTGAACTCCTAAAGGATTTAGATCTAGGATGGTGAAAAGAGGTCCATTTTCGTCCTCTTCGAGTTTTAGACTTCACTAAAATGAGTTCTTCTGAGATGGATTCTTTCTTCCTCCTCTCTTTTTATTGGATCTTGGAAAACGGCGTTGAGATTAAAAATCACCCTTTTAGAGATTTGAATGGAGATCTGAGCTCCCTTTCGAGGGTTTTACGGCGAAAAACTATTTCTTTTTGGGAAAAAAAGAGTTAAACTCTTGATTTAATTCAAAAAAAAAGATAAGTTTTAAAATCTTAAGAAAAGAGAAAGAGGCACATTACCCTAATATTTTTTGAGGGAAATGAATTCTTTTTTTTCATTTCTTCATGATGTTGCCATATAGGCTTACAAAATTACACTTAGCCCTTTGAGCTTTACAAAATGGCATTTTACCCATCCCATGCTTCGTGTGCTTGTTTTTTTTGCACATGAGCCATGGGCTTTACAAAATTTTGGCTTTTTGCCTATTTAAATATTACATTTATTTGTTGTGCTTTCTTGGCATGAGACCGGTCTGGGCTTGGGCCCACCTGCTTGTTCTTGGGTTCGGGCATGGGCCCGGCATCGGTTCCGGGAGTGGGCCCGGCTTGGATTCGTCAGTAGAGCCCTCCTACTTGTCCGCATTTTGATTTTGACATTTGGTCAATGGGGTTAAATTTCAACCCCAACAAAGTGCCCCCATCAATAAATGCACAATATATATATGGATCGTGTGCATAAAATTGATGGATCTTCTTTCGCGTAGTGTGACTTGATTTGGTTCCCGCTTTTGAGAGGCTGGCAGTGCCCTTTATACGATATGGACGGTCGATACTTGACGTATCTCCAAGACGAGCTGTCGCTGTTTGACGTATCCCGAGACGGAGTGTCTGCTTGACGTTTCCCCGAGACGGAATGCCTGGTCGACGTGTCCCAAGCACGGAGTGTCGCTGGTCGACGCGTCTGTTTGACGTTTCCCCGAGACGGAGTGTCTGTTTGACGTTTCCCCAAGATGGAGTGTCACTGTTTGACGTATCCCCAGGATGGAGTGTCACTGGTTGACGTATCCCCGGCACGGAATGTCTATATGACGTTTCCCCGAAACGGAGTGCCCCTGTCTGACGTTTCCTCGAGTCGGAGTGTAGCTGTTTTTGACGCAGAGGTCATTGTTGGAATTAGTTGGTTCGATTTGTTTTGGGGAAGTTCTAATCTGTCCGGCGGGGCTTTTGAGCTTGGAAGCGCTTCCGGGTGGGACTTTAGTTTGATTTGTCCGATTCCTGCCTTGTTTGACGGGACCCTTGAATTTGAGGAATTGCAGTGTGGGATTTGGAATTTGGAATTTGGATTTTTGTTTAGCATCAGCATCACTACACTGGAACATGGTACCAAAAGCGAATCATCATTTGCCGTGACTGGATTTTCTTCACTCCCAGTTTAACGACTTAAGGGTCATCTGTTTCCAGTTTAATGACTTAAGGGTCGTCTGGATTGTAAACTTGGAATTTTAGGATTGGGGCCGGCATCAGCGTTGCTAACACTAGAGCACAGGTGCCAGTAACAAATCATCCCTTGCCATGAAAGGATTTGGAGATTTTGGTTTTGATTTAGTATCAGCATTGCTATACTGGAATATGGTATCCGGAGCGAATCATCATTTGTCTTTGCCCGTTGGATAGCGATGGCTTAGGAAACAGGTTTAGGTCCCTGTCTTCCGAAGCTTTTCAATTTTATGGGCCGTAAGAGTCTCATAAAAGCATTTTATCCCTACAAGTCGAAAGGATCTCGTAGGTGTATCTTCTCCTTAAGAGTCGTGAGGACCCCCAAGTGTGTTTTTCCCTTATGAGTCGTAAGGATCCCATGAAGGTGTTTTCTTACGAGTCGAGAGGATCTCGTAAGCTCTGTTCTTCTCATGTATCGTGAGGACACATGAGTAGGTCATCCCAAGTAGAGCATAATTCCAAAGGCGGAGATTGGCCGCAGGGCTGCTGATTGCGGTGGGGCCTGGGTATGATCTAGTTTGTTTATGCTCGTGGATTGTATACAGTAGTCAATTTGGAAACCGGTCGTAGGGCTTGGAGAATTTAGGGGATTTGGATTTTGGGTCGATATCAACACCGCTAACACTGAAGCGTAGCACCAGGAACGACCCATCATTTACCGTTGCCCGTTGGTGGAGCGATGGCTTAGGAGACAGATTTAGATCCCTGTCACCAATGCTTTTCAATTTTATGAGCCATAAAGGTCTCATAAAAGCATTTTCTCTCTACGAGTCGAAAGGGTCTCGCGGGTGTATATTCTCCTTAGGTGTCGTGAGGATTTCTAAGTGGGTTGCTCTTTTGTGGGTCGTAAGGATCTCACGCGGGAATATTCTCCTCATAAGGTCGAAAGGACTTTGCGGGTGTATTTTCGTCTCTTTTTCACGAGTTTGCGCCCTTTCGGGTTTCCACAAACTCGCCAGTAGTCCTATTGTTTTTACCCATGAAGCCCTTTCGGGTTTTCATCCGTGCCTGTTTTGCTTGCGGACAAATCGTTTTTTTTTTGTTTTTTACATTATTTTTCTTTTATTCCCAGTTTAACAACTCAGAGGTCATAATTGTGCGCTTATTCAAAAATCCTTACTTTGATCTCACGGTGTTTCAATGCTTTCTTTGTCCTTTTGGAAAGACGTGTGCGTGTGCCCCGTAGAAACTGCGGTGGACCGGGTCATTTTCTGGAGCAGGCGATTGAGTCGTCTGCCCCCAGAGGGTTTTGGCCTTTGTTCGAATGGAGCAGACGATCGTAACTTGGTTTTCTGCAACGCATCTTTGGCCAATAAGACCACTCCCTCACTATATTGTTTTTCAGCCCAATTCTTGGAAACAAAGCAGTCTTCGATTGTATGACTCACCATTCTGTGATACGGGCAGTACAAGGGATCATCAGTCATGTTTGCTTCATGTGGTCTTTTTAATTTCGGCAATTGCAGACTGTTTTTCAGGACGTGCTTGAATATTTTACGGACTCTGTCCCTTCTAAAAGAATAGATCTTATTCAATTTCTCTTCCAGGGGCGTTTCCCCTCCCCCTCCCAACACTAGTTTTCGAGGCCGGTCGGCATTAGGCCTGCATGTTCCTTGCCTATTTTGGTCGGCAGATGCATTAGAGGATTCGGTGTACTTAGGAGGCCCACCTCTGCGATTGTTGTTCTCCGGATATCTGGACTTGTTATATTGGAAGTTTGGAAGAGATTCGTGACTCGCATGTTCTAAAATCTGAACTCTTTCAAGTCCTGGGGAGTTTCAGGATCCGACGACGACTTTCCCTTGATTTTGTCCCGTGTCAACCGGTCGCAGTCATGCGTTAGGACTTTCCTGGAAACTAGTCGCCGTCAACTTTCATGAAGATGTTCCGCTCTTAGACCGGAAGGAATAGCCGTTGACTGCTTTGGGACATCAATCCCTGGTTCATGGAGCAAATTTTGATTTTGTTGTGATTGCATTTGAAGGACTCAGGTTGCGAGATTTGCCACAACATTCACCAGATCGTTGACTTTAGAACGGATCTCGGCTAACTCCCTGTCACGGTCCTGAAATTGCTCTTGAAGCCATTGGAATAACGCTTTTTCTGTAGTTTTGGGGATGACGACTGGGCTATCCTCATAGCCTGAGCTTGATTCCCCAAGAAGCGATGAGCTTGATTCCCTAAGAACCATGGGCTCTTTTTGCTTAGTAGCTCGGGCAAGATCCTCGTCATTATCTGAACCGAGCTAGTATTGGGTGGCGTCAACCATATCATCACCATGGCTATGAAGCGTAAGCGGGTTCGTTTATTCAGGTCCGACCATGTAGACCGTATGGATCACGCATCCGTCCATTGCCCCCCATTGTCAAAGTTACTCACTAGACCTTTAGATTGTCACCGTGGTTTGCCCCCTTCAGGGAAGGGTGAACAATTGAGAGCAGTTAGTTCTCGAAATATCGCGGTCTCTGGTTGTATAAAATTGGCGGTCGCGGCTTGATCGTTTGTCAACACGCCAGGGGACAACGAGATTTCTCTTGCTTTGTATTTTTTCTCGACCCAATCCTTGAAAATTCAACAGTCTTCAATAGTGTGTCCCAACACTCGGTGGTATGGGCAAAAATTGGGATGATCATTCATGTTTGCTTCACTCGGCCTCTTTGGTTCCGGCAGCCGCGGGCCATTCTTCAGAGTATCTTTGAATATTTTGTAGACCTTGTCTCTTCTGAAAGAGTAGATCTTATTTCTCCTTTCCTCCAAAATTAGCTCTCAAGGTTTGTTAGTCTTCGCTCCACCCGCTCTCTGCTTATTGAGAGAATCGGTGCTGTTGGAACTTTCGCCTTTCCGGTTGTCGTCCCTCTCATATCTCGGTCTGTTTGTGAATTAGAGATCCTAAGTGGACTTGGGCTTTGAGCGTTCCAATATTTGAACCTTCTTAGTCAGCTTTTGGAATGTTTTGAGACATACGGTGCACAAGAAAGGTTTCATCCAGTTGTTCAGATTTTCTATAAGACTGACGGATTGATCTTGTTCCAACGGCGGTTCACATTTGACAGAGATATTGCGCCATTGGACTATAAAAATGCATGTTGTTTTCGTTGTTCTTTGGCTCGGTCTTTACAAGGTCGGCAGTGGTAATTTTATCGCTGACACTTATGAACCTTTGCTTGAACAGGGATTTTATTTGAGCGAACGTCGTAATCGAGTCATCCAGTATGCTTGCATACCAATCGAACGCAATATCGGTCAAGCTATTGACAAACTGACGGAGAATGAGCATATCATTACCCTCAGTATTCGCGCATGATGCTTTAAATTTGGCAATGTGCCGGTTCGCATTTCTCGTCCTGTCGAACCTTTCGAACTTGGGGACGACATAGCCACTGAAATAACTCCACAAGATCATATTGTGCAAGGTATGGTCTCCCACTGTTGCCGGCCTCCTTCTGCGTCTCGGCCTCGGCGACCAATGTTTTGATTTTGTTGGTGATCAAATCTATGATCTTATCCTGCGTTGGCAGGTGACTGTCATCGGTAGTCAAGACATTTCTTGAGGCGGAATGTGGCCGGTTTTCATGCGGCTCGCCCACCTTTGGATTTGAAGGAATAGACGTCGGCTGCTTCGGAGCATCGCTTCCCAATTCATGGGTGGTGCCATGCACTTGATTGGATTGCCCATGAACGACTTTAGCAATGAGATGGAATACGACATTTGTCAAGTCGTCAATCTTAGAGTAAAGCTTGGTCATCTCCTAGTCTTTACTTTTGAGCTGCTTCCGAAGTTCTTAAAGCGGCTGTTGTTCTGCAATCTTTGGGATGAAAATCGGCTCCTCATCGCTTTCCGAGCTTCACTCCACGTGATTTGAAAGATCTTTTTACTTATCAGCCTCACCAAAGGATTTTCATTATCTTCTGGAGGAGGCTGATCTTGAGAAGTAGCAGCCACGTTTAAACCAGATTGGACTTGGAAGGTGGTAGCCCCGTCCTTACTCTTGCTGCGCGTGCCGGCCACATAGACAGTGTGGATCACATATCCAGCCATCTCTTTATCTTTGGCGGCTGATTTCTCGGACCACCATTGTGGCCCCTCCTCTTCAGAAAAAAACAAGCGACTGAAAACGGTTGGCCTGGATGGGTCCTTGGATGGCGCTAGCGCTTCTTTTCTGGTTTTGCCCCGCTGCTTTCGCGCTGCACGAAGTGCTTAGTAGACTCCTGAAGAAAGGGTGTCGCACCTTTTGTGCTGGAGCATGGACACATCTCTTTGTAGCACATTTTGAATTGCGGCCTTCTTAATCTTGGCAGACAATGCATTCTTCTGGACCCACTTTAAGGGTTCAAAAGAATTGCGGGTTTTCATGGTTGACACGGCTTTGGTCGCGAAGCAGTCCGGGCTTTAAACTTCACAAAATTCAACTTAGACAGAACCCTAGCCCTTTTGTTGGCTCTATATCTGAGCCGCTTCTGCCTCAGATTCTCTGTTTTGAGCGCCTAGCATGCTTCTGCTTTTCGAGAAGCCGCCGTAGGCCGAGTGATGGGGAGCCTTGAGAAGACATCCGATCGCGTGTCTGTCGAAGGCATCGCCTAAGCTTGCCCGCGACGTCTGGTGACTTCTTTTGTTATGACGGCTTTGTTGGATATGTATGCCCTGAGGGCTATTATTGTATATGTATACAAATGGATGCTTGGACATATATATATATACAGAACAGTCTTGCTCGATATGATAGTATGCTATCTGGTTTGTCTTTTATTTTAACATGTGCATATGTTTTATTTGCTATTACGTATCATTCATACATGTTGATAAAGCCTGTAGGATCATTGCTTGACTATCTGCGATGTGATGGCGATCATACTTGTGAGAGCTGGGTAGTCGGTACGCACATCCTTAAATGGTCCCTAGTCGTGGGAGTATCGAGACTGGGCGTCGATATTCCGGAGTAGACTAGTGTATACGTTTCTAGACCCCGACGATGGGTGATGGTATGGTCCCGCAACCATTGGGCTTTCGTACCTAAGATCGTATACAGGTGCTCACTGGGTGTGAGTACACTGGACAGACTCGCCGAGAACTTCCAGACGGTACTATACCTATCGTCAGGTGGAAGTTCTCAGGTGACATGAGTACAGGTTAGTCTTTAAACTTGAGATTGTCATTTGTCTCGTGTGAGTTCCCACTGTGCTTTGATCACTACCCTACCACGGCTCTACTGAGTCGTGCAAACAAGTTTTGGTTGGGTACAGTCCCGAGCTACATGGAGGCAGTGAGCGATTATTGGGGATTCGTCTCTCCCGGTATAGGGAGTCGATATCGCACTGTGTTCGATTAGTCGGGACCATAAGACCTTGGCCAAAGCAGTTGGGATTTACTGACAGGCTGATCAGTAGTTTCCCGGATTGGTCCTGAGCCGCATCAGCACGAATTACCGGGTTATTAAGGTCTGACGTTTACCACCCCCTAGACCCAGTATGCGATACTCTCAGACGAAGAGACCGGACTGTACAAAGATTATCACAGATAGGCTCAGTAGGGATCCGGATGAGTTTGCTCGTCGGCCTTCCTTTTCGACAGGTACCCGGATAGCCGTTACGTACAGCTAGTACCGCTGACGTGCTTGTGGTTATGGATTTATCCAGTAACTCACTGCTAGCATACTGTCGAGTCTTTAGAGTCCCACACAGAGAGTTTTCCTGGTTCAGGCGAAATGATGTAATAGCCGTATTGAATACGTGTAGGATTCCGATCGATTGATGCACTTTGTACCCGGACTTTCGATCAGGCAGTTGGTAATGCTAGTCGGCTCGGGCTTGAGCCGGATTATTAAATCAGGTATTGATTTAATAATTTACATATATGTATTTCCATATATATATATATATATATATATATATATATGTTCTTCGTGCTTGTGGTTATGGATTTATCTAGTATTATGTTCTTCGTGTTATTTTATCTCTTTGGGCATTCGTGTTTTTATCCGAATGCATGTATGTATATACAGTAGACTGTAATCCGTATTATGTTACGGATAACATTCTAGAAGGTGGACACCTCATTATGCTTTTTCCATTTATTCTTTAAATGGAAATGAGGTGTAAAGTGTGAGGTGGGGGGTATGGTGAGGACCATGCCTCAATAGTTGACAAATGAATTCTTTATTCATTTGTGGAAACTATTGAAGTATGAGCCACATTGTTTATTCATGGATATTCATATACAAAACTAATGTGAGTTATTCTCTCACATGGTTGCTCATTTTCTTTTGCTCACCATTTTTACTTCACTCTCCTCTTCTTCTCTTGAGTTACTCCACCTTCACCATCTTCCTCCTCTCTACACTCTCATGTGTTGAGAAACAAGAGAGGAGGCTAGATAGAGATAGTAAAACACTTAGAACTTCATACTACATCCTAGAGATCTTGGATTAGTATCCCAAGTTTCCTAGTTGCTCCTTTTGTTACTTAGCAAGGAGCTAGAGCCATGGATCACATCCCTCGGGTGGATCATCTTCGACGGAGGAGGACCGAAGAGCAAGCTCGATCCCAGAATACCGATGGAGCGAGCAAAGGAGATCAAGCGCGATCATAGTGGCCATTTGGAGCGAACGATGAGGAAAGAAGACCGAAGGACTTGGATCGTTCGGTGAGGCTTCTTTTCATAGTAGTTAGCTCTCCTAGTTTAGCTAGTTAGGTTTATGATTAGATCCGTTTTCTTGGGTTGTTCTAGCGTCGTTTTGCTTTGGTAGAAAAAAATTTGTTCCACAAACCGCCACGGATGATGGCTTGGGCATTAGTGTAACCCAACAAGCTTTGCCCCCGGCTGGAGCCACGGAAAGTCGTTCAAACACCGACTTGCACTTGAGTTGTGGTGCCCTTGCGATCACCACATTCGGCCTCCTGTCCCTTGAGGTTAGTTTGGCCACTTGGTTTGCTAGGGTCTCCACCAGATGAGCGCTTCCGACGGGGTAAATGATGACGGAACCAAATTGGCATGGAGGCTCCTCCCACTGCCTCATGAGATTCGCCGGGAGGATCACGTGTGCGTTTGTCTTACCATATAGGTCACCGAAGTTGCGTCAGAAACAAAGCTCGTTTTGAGAAACCAGTTCAAGATTGCAATTGAAAGCTGTTAACCTGGAAAAAAAAGCATGATCTCAGTACAGGCAATCGATATATATGTTGATTGAGTTCGCATGAACGTTTAACCCGAAATATGGGAGGAAAGAAATGGTCACACCGGGCGTGTCAGAATCTGTAGAATATTTTTCGTCACCTATTGACATAGAAATGTGCGCGCTTGTCAGGCGTATACAGATTCCCCCTCACTAGGGTACGCTGGGGTTTATTGATTGTGGATATCCAAATCTCCGGCAGCCGCGAACTAAGCTGCCGTTAATTACCCCTCACCTTTGAAACGAGAGAACCTCCGATTGACGGGTCAAACTAGTCATGCCAACTCAATATGCGATATGCGTATGTTGTGCTTTGGACATATCGGGGGCCTCGCAGAGTTTACGGGGGTCCCGCTACCCAGATAGCGAGCTGGGATCAAGACGGCTAGCAGCCCCTTGCAGGGTGCAGGACAGCATCCCGTTAGAAAAACGGGAGATTTGTTTTGAGTGTGGAACATGTGAGAAAAAAGGAGTGAGGAGCGTCCTAAGAACGCGTTTGACAACACGTAACAGCTGGGCGTCAGTGGATCGCGTGCGCTGCGCGTGGCCGCTGGGCGCCAGCGGGTCACGTGCAAGGCACGCGACCATTGGAAACACCAGTGGAAGAAGAGGCCTTGGAGTTAAACTCCTAGGGAAGAAATTGGATGTAGATTTGGAGTTAAACTCCCAAAAGGCTTGGATTTGGAGTTAAACTCGTATGAGGATTTGGATCTTGGAGTTGAACTTCTCAAAAATTGATTTGGAGTTAAACTCCCAAAAGATTTAGATCTTAGATAGTGAAAAGAAATCCCGTTTCGTCATCTTCGAGCCTTGGACTTCCCTAAAATGGGTTATTCTGATATGGATTCCATCTTTCTTCTCTCTTTTTATTGGATCTTGGAGAAAAGGGACGTTGAGATTAAAAGTCTCCTTTTTAGAGATTTGATAAGAAATCTGAGCTCCCTTTCGAGGGTTTTACGATGAAAAACTATTTCTTTTTAGGGAAAAAAGAGTTAAATTCTTGATTTAATTCAAAAGATGCAGAAGAATGTTTAAAATCTTGAGGAAGGAGGACGCATAGAACCCTAATATTTTTTGAGGGGAATGAATTCTTCTTCTTTTTCATTTCTTCATGATGCTATCTTATAAGCTTACAAATTTACACTTTGCCCCTTGGGCTTTACAAAATGGTATTTTGCTCATCCCATGTCTCATGTGCTTATTTCTTTTTGCACATGAGCCATGGGCTTTACAAAAATTTAGCTTTTTGCCTATTTAAATATTACATTTATTTGTTGTACTTTCTTGGTATGGGACCGGTCTGGTCTTGGGCCCATCTACTTGTACATGGGTTCGGACGTAGGCCCGGCTTAGATTCAACAGTAGAGCCCGCCTACTTGTTTACAGTTTGACTTTGACCCTTGGTCAATGGGATGTAAATTTCAGCCCTAACACCCTTCAAAAAAAACTTCGATATTCCATATATCACCCCTAAAACATACCAGTTATCCAAATCACCCCTAAAACATAAAATTTATCCAAAGAAAACCCCTCAAAACATTGTCATTATCCAAAAATCTCCTCTGTTGGCTTCCAATGTCAAATTTTTTAACTCGAGTTTGCTTAGCTTAACTAGGGTTGTGGGTTTATGAAAATCGAAATCATTAATTAGCTTATTTTTCTTACTTTCCTCTCTTAAGGTCGCCTTTTTTCCCTCAAATACACTTTATTCAATCCATCAGACTACATAGAAACCTTGATTTCGTGGCAAACCCAAAGCTAGACTTCATCTTTGCTCCATTAATGTTGAAAGAAATGTTATTTTCATTGCTTGGGAGTATTTAATCCGAAAATTAGAGCAGGGGGAAATTTGGATAAACTTCTAAGTTTTAGGGGTGATATACGGAATATCAAAGCTTTAAGGTGATATTTTAAAACCCAATTAAATAATGATACTATACGACAAGCAATGCAATCAACTTAACATGAAAAGGTAAAATACTCTAAAAATGTACAAAATGAAATTAGCACTATTCTTACAAAATGATTAAATGGAAGTTAAAAGGGTATAAAAAGATCCCATTTGCCCATGAATGACTCTTGAATTCACGCTTTTCAGATGCACAATTGATGGAAGGATACAAAGATGGGAAAACAAGTGAATACTGGACATGAATTTGGTGGAGAGTTCCTGACCTTCTTTCATGCTTCATAGTCATTAGCTTGACCCTTTTTCTATGTAACTAGGCTCGGACAATGCTGGATTTAGGAAGACTGGGCTTGTTATGAACGATTCAAATTTAAGCATTAGAACTCAGAATGCAACCAAAACCGACACACCAAATCACATTGTAAAACAACAACAACAGCAGCAATCCTTTATCTCTAACTTTAGGGACTGGATACACGAGTCCTTTTCTTCCATTCAGCTTTGTTAAGGATAGTTTTCTAGATTAAATCACAACTAACGCACTTTTTTCCAGCGTTCCATCCATGTTTGTTTAGGTCTATGCATCGTCCTCTTTAGGCCTAATTACAATTTTGTCACTCCTAGCCAGCACATTTAATGGCCTCTACTTGCATATATTAGATAATCTTGATCGGTTCTCTCATTTTATCCCAATAGAGCACCTCCAGCATATCTTATGGATACACTCATTTTATACCCTCTTTTATAGAGTTTAGTCACTCGGGTACTCATTCATCTCAACGTTCTAATATTAGCTACAAGCTCTTGGGACATGTTTCCAATTGCCCAACATTATGATAATAAAGCAATGTTCTTATACATGTTATAGAATTTTTCTATCAATTTCAAAGGTATTAAATTATTACATAATACTCTTGAATGGTTTTCCCACTTTCACCGGCCCTCCTCGATTCCACTAACCACATCCATCTAGATCTTGCTACTAAGAAGGTGATTTCTAGATAGATTTTGCCATCAATTTACATTGCAAGTATGGTTCTTCTCATGTTTGAGTAAAGTTAGGTTACTTTCCATTTATCCCACACACACACACACACAGCACGGGAGGTGGGATGTGCAACAACAACAACAACAAGCCTTTGTTCTCAAACTATTGGAGTCAAGTACATGAATCCTTTTCATTCATTCGACTATATTAAGAGCCATCTCCTCAATTAAAAGTTTTAATAACCACCTCCGTCCATGTTAGTTTAAGAGTACCTCTATCAATTTGCTCCATCAACTATAAGTAATTAATTGGCTTCCATTGCACATGTCCAAACCACCTAAAAAAGTTCCTCGGCTTACACGGCATGCAATTCAAATAAAAATACAATCATAATAACTAAACCAGAACCCAACTTTTATAATAGGAATGATATTTTTGAGTTATAAGGTTAAACCAATGTGGGATCAATTCACCCTCGAAGTAAATAAGGTTGTCCCCCTCTCCCCCTTGCATTGAGGTTGCATGTCTTGAACTTGTGAACCCTTTGTCAGATCAAGATGAAATTTTGACACAAAACACAGTAGCATCTCACATCAAGATGGAATTTTGAACAAAACCCAGTAATCAAAAGGCACCAAAATCTTCAAATAATCAATCAATCCGTACAATAGATGATACAAAACGCAGATAGAATAAATTTGAGCAAAGAACTGACCTTCTTGCATGCTTACAACATTCCACTGCCTTCTAGAGACCCATTTTCGAGAGAATCGTATAGAAGTGGGATTTGGTGAGGAAGAAGAGGAGGAAGAAGGGCCAAGCCTTTGAGCAGGGGCAAAATGGGAAGAGGGGCATTTTGGGGAGGAAAGGGCCATGATTTTCATGAGTTGAAGAGAGATTCAACGAGGAGGAGGAGGAGGAGGAGGAGGAGAATATTTGAGGAGGGGAGAAGAAGAGGACATCGGAGGCATCGAAGGGGGTCTCTTGAGATTGTCAAAGGGGTGTTTTGGGAACAAAAAGAATTAGGGGGAGATTTTGGAAACTAAAGAAGGGCGGATGACAAGAGAGATATGAGTCATTTTGTTCTTTTTTTTTGTTTTTTCAAAAGGCTGCTTGACCAATTTAAATGCAGGGCCCACAGTTTAGTGAGAGTGTGTGCCATTGTTTTGATTTCGTAAGCAAGCTTTGTCTTTTGTCTTGCACCTTTTTTTAAAATAAAAATCCTTTTCATGAGAAAGAGCATGACAATTGATCTGGGCTGCGGGGTTGGATTATTTTAAAATATATTATAAAAACTGGCCGGATATGTCCGTTTCTGAAGTAGTTGATTTGTTTATAGAAATCGATTCCTTTGATAGCCGTTTAGGTGAATGCTAAGAATAGGCTATGTTTGGATGCTTGTGATTGATGGAGGTATGGATCTCCATCAGATATTACCTTCCGTAGATCTGCTGCAAGCGACGATGGACGGCTGGGATTGAGTTGGAGGTTGCCTCCCTTTGCCAGAGTTGAGATGTTGATCACGCGTTGAGTATGAGTTTATTCGGCAAGTCTTGGATCCGTGTCTTTGTAGAATAGGAAGCTACCCGCTGCGGGTGCGTCAAGCAGGAAGCTACTCAGCGGCCTCACGAGGAGGGCTTTGGACCCATCGCGTTGATGGACAGAGGATGCCCGCTGGGATGCGCCGAGCAGAAAGAAACCCGGCGGCCTCGCGAGGAGGGCTTCAGATTCTCAACGTCTGATAGACAGGAGGCCGCCCACTGGGGATGCGCCGAGCAGGAAGAAACTCGGCGACCTCGTGAGGAGAGCTTCAGATCCTCAGTGTCTGATGGGCAGGAGGCTGTCCGCTGGGGATGCGCCGAGCATGAAGAAACTCGGCGGCCTCGTAAGGAGGGCTTCAGATCCTCAGCGTCGGCGGATAAGAAGTTACTCGCTGACGGTTGGCCGAGCAGGGTAGCTGTTCGGTGGCCTCTTGGGGAGGGCTTTGATCCTTAGCGTCGGTGGGTAGTGAACTACCAGCCATGGATGACCGAGCAGGGTAGCCGCCCGGTGCCTCTTGGCGAGGGCTTTGATCCCCGGCGTCGTGGGGTAGGGAACTACCAGCCAGGGATAACCGAGCAAAGGCGAGCCCGGTTGCATCTTGGCGAGGGCTTAGATCCCTGGCGTCGTGGGGTAGGGAACTACCAGCCAGGGATAACCGAGCAAGGGCGAGCCCGGTTGCCTCTTGGCGAGGGCTTAAATCCCTAACGTCGTGAGGTAGGAAACTACCAGCCAGGGATAACCGAGCAAGGGTGAGCCCCGTTGCCTCTTGATGAGGGCTTTGATCCTTAGCGCGGGAGGGGCCGTAAAGGGCTTGCTAAGGACGGGCCGAGCAGGGTTGTTGCCCGGTACCTCTTGGCGAGGGCTTTGATCCCCGGCATCGTGGGGTAAGGAACTACCAGCCAGGGATAACCGAGCAATGGGCGAGCCTGGTTGCCTCTTGGCGAGGGTTTAGATCCCTGACGTCGTGGGATAGGGAACTACCGGCCAGGGATAACCGAGCAAGGGCGAACCCGGTTGCCTCTTGGCGAGGGCTTAGATCCCTGGCGTCGTGGGGTAGGGAACTACCAGCCAGGGAAAACCGAGCAAGGGCGAGCTCGGTTGCCTCTTGATGAGAGCTTTGATCCTTAGCGCGGGAGGGGCCGCAAAGGGCCTGCTAAGGACGGGCTGAGCAGGGTTGCTGCCCGGTGCCTCTTGGTGAGGGTTTTGATCCTTAAGGACGGGCCGAGCAGGGTTACTGCCCGGTGCCTCTTGGTGAGGGCTTTGATCTCTGGCGTTGTGGGGTAGGGAACTTGTCACCACCCGAAATGGCACGTGACTGGCACTTGAATCATATCAAGTCTACAGGGCCCCATCTAATTCAAGTAAGCCAAAACCCAGAAATCTAAACCATTTAAAAGAAGAAGGTGAATGAAAACTTGTTTTAATGTTGCATATAATCACTTTGAAAAGTCGTTGTAAACATTTTTAAAACATCGTATCTTTTCCGAAAATTTCGGCAGAGTCTCCTTTGTAAATACTGGCCCCAAAAGGGGTACAACATGAATAATATAAATAAAGACATCCCCAAGCGGGAGCTAGCTCTTCGTCGATTGACCGTCACAACCATGCAAGCAATATAATATACAATGCCAAGGACGAGGATCAAAACTCAAAAGGAAACTCAAAATCAACATGAAAATCATAATAATACAAGCGCGACTCTAAGGTCGAAATAATATACAACTGGTCTTCTATGGTTATAAAATATACAAGTCTGGATGATGGAGTTAGTAGATACAACTGAATATAAATAAGGTACAATGGTGGTCACGATGCGAGTGAACCCACCTACCAAAGCAATCACCCGGAAAGAAGCAGTGTGCCAGCAAAACCGCAACGAAACCTGTACGGCAAAATCTGCAAGAACTGTGGCACAACGGGGGTGAGTTGCCAACTCGTGAGTGGAAAACATCACCGAGCAGAAATCGTATGTATGACTCAATCCTAGGTCAATACGATCAGTAATATATATCTTCAATATGATAAAGCCTGAAGCAATGGTAATGTAATACCCCATGTATTATCCGGTATACCCATATATACCAGATAAGCATGGGGACCCACTATAAAACAATGGGGAATCTTCGGAATACATTCCGAAAGAGGACAGATCTGTACTATAAATGGAATGATGTCACTCTTCAATACAGAGGCGCCTTTTAAGTGAACTGGCACTACAGGAGTTTGAGAACTCCGTAGTTAAGCGTGCTCGTGACAGGGAAGGTGGCAAGGGTAAACATCTATAGATAAATGTAATACCAAGTGCTCGTGTCAGTGCCTCAGACAGCAACATATCATAAATATGAGGTATGAATGCAATATAATGAACACAGAATACATCATGAATGAGAAAACTGTTTTCTTAATTTAGTGAGATTTCTGTATATTTAAATCGAGGTATCATTGATGAAATTAACATAGAATCAGTATCAAGCATCGACACAAAATATAAATCTCAATCTCAATATCTCAGGCTCCGGCTATCCGGACTGGCCTATATCATCAAATATCAAAATTTAGGGCTCCGGCTATCCGGACTAGCCTAAATCCTCAAATAAAAGACCACGTCGGTATCCTCCGGATATCCGGCGCGTCGCAATAAAATCACCGGTCAGTAGTGCTCCCCTGTCTTAGGCTTAACGCTATCATCTGCGACCTTCTCGCTCCGGGGTACCGCACCGGGTCCACCATGCACCCACATACGGTTCCTCCTCCTCATCGAATCGAGTGTATGGTATCGCTCAAGAGCCGAGAAAACTCATGGTGGACATATCTCAAATCATATCAGGAGAAAACCGCACTTTTGTATCTTTAAAAATGATAATACGTTTTATAAATCCTTGCGGTTTCTCCAAATCCAGAAATCTCATAGAAATCCGAAATAACAATCTCTAGTGTAAATAACAGTGAATACTGGGCTCTGGCAATCCGGACTGGCCCATAATATTGCATGACGAATGAATATAAAATGCATGGGTATCTAAATAAAAAATGCAATATCTAAACTAGCACATGAAGGCAATAACATATAGGAACTATCAGCTAGCAAGCTATGTCAATGAAATAATATTCTCTAAAATGTACGTGACATAGCAATTACCGATGAAGATATGTGTGAGCCGGCAAGCGAGTGTACGTGGAGCATACGCATCATCGGTAATGATGCTGGTGTCCTAACAACATGTTTCATCATTACTAACGAAAATACATATAAGCATGCAATGCAATGCGAACAGCAGAATAAATGGCAATGGATAGTAAATGCAGCAAATGAAATATACATTCCTATCTACGAGTCATACAGTTTTTGATATCTGAAATCGCACGCATCGTGGTGTTTAGAAAATAGGGCTACAGTGTTTTTATGAAAAAGTACATCCTTTGAAATATCCGTAGTATCCCTGGGCCTGTCTTTAAAATACTCACGATTCGTTAGTTTTGGAAATAAGCATGACTCGTACTCAGTCTAACATCTACTAAGTAACTACAGGACTAAACTAACAGACTAGTCGAAAGGGTAAGGAAATCCACTTAAATCTGAGTCGATATATATATATACAATAGTCGGTGATCTCGCTTCAATAGTATCGCGTACGATACAATATATATCATATGACATTCTCAAGTCAGGAGTGCGGATCTATCATCAATATATAGCTCGTACGGTAAATCCATCGTACGGCATCCCAAATCTGGGTACTGGTTAAATATCACATTTATCTCATTATTTATCCGGTATCCTTATCATCATATATCATGAGCCGGGTACTGATCTACGCCTGGTACATACTGATACCATCAAAAATATGTATGCATGTGTCTGGAAACACATCGCCTAAAGATCCGCTATAAAATCATGTCGTATCTCAAAATACGAACCAAATCATATCACCGATCTCATGGCATCATGCCCAATCATATCGACTCATCTCCAAGTACCATATACTATCCTCATTATCCATGTATATGTATACGTGTGTGTGTGTGTGTACATACACACACACACACATAGTGCCATACCTATGTGTGTGTGTGTGTGTATACACATATATACATATCTCCATATACGCACAAGTAATAAAATGTATGTGTGAGTGTGTGTGCGTGTATGTAAACCTTATTCTAGGGTTCGCGATTAAGAAAATAACTAAGTTACTTCTACAACAACAACAACAACTGAGCCTTTTATCCCAAGCATATGGGGTAGGCTACATGAACCAACATGAGAATCACGCCGGGTCCAGCACATGAATCCTCCGCCTCCACTCACTCCTATCGAACATCTAAAGCTAACTAAGTTACTTATAATACACTAAAACTAACTCATGAACATCTAAAGTCTTACTTACTAATCATCCAAGTTTCGCAACACATAATCATATATATATAACATATATATCATATACTACACTACGAACTGCGAAGGTGCTATACGCCATCCACCCGACTTCCCCCGTAGATATATATCTACTCACCTTGATCCTCGCCTGTCGAAGTCGATGTCGCCATCCTTTTCTTCATCGTCTGAAGTCCACGTGGGGGTACCAACAATTTCCAATGCGTCATATAGTATCATGAATCGAACATGAAAATCAAAACAGCATGTGAATCGCTTATAGGTTAGAACCTATAGCCTACGCCTGCAAAACCATCAAACCACACCCGTCGCTGACGTACAAACATCATACGACGGAACTAAATATCAAATACCAAATCCCAATTTAAAAACGAAGTCATAAAACAATGCAGCAACTCAAGAAAATGGTTCCAGATTTTACTCTAGGTGAAATTAGTCAATTTTGCACATGTGGAGGGTCTAATTTGCTACAGATAAAGCCCTGGAACAAACACGAGACCACAGTTCCCTGCTCTGGCCGCAATTTGTAGCCAGAATGGATTTATTTGCGGCCTAGGTGAGGAAGTAGGGGCTAGGGTTTCAGTGATGACTTCCTAGGTGCCTGCATGTATCACTGTGTTTGCAAAATAATTTCTAGTGTCCCCGGGCGTTAGCAGATCTCCAATAACTCCTTAAATTTCCACAAATTCCCGATATCGGGGTTTCTAAGTTTGGGTTAAGGGGGTTTTGCCTCTGGTTTGGTCCACTATACAATCCCTACAGGATTTTAAGGTCACTATTAAGCCTTAATTTCACCTTTGGATTCAATTCAAACCCTAATTCTCAACTTAGAATTTTCAAAGTTCCTTAAACATTATTAAAACACTTCTAATCAAGCATGGACACTAATGTAAACTAAATACTACACTAATGGTTAAAGGATTACCTTATTTGGCCTCTCTCGAATCCCCCTAGAGCTCAAAATCTCAACTTTCTTGGTTCCCCATGCTTGTAGTGAGCTTGTGCACAATTTTTGTGAAGAGAGTGCATGGTTTTGATGTGGAAATGGGGGTGTTGTGAGAGGTGGAGGAGGTGGAGGGAGTGGGCTGCCATGAGAGGGAGTGGAGGGAAAAAGATGACGAAGAAAAATGAAAGGGACAATGAGCCATGTCATGGTTGACCCCTCACCCCCCTCTCTCTCTTGCCCATGCCTCTTTGTTTAGTATTTTCTTTTTCTTTTCTTTTCTTTTGTTTTCCTTTATCTTTTGTTTTCTTCCCATTCAAAACAAAATAAAGCAATGCATGAAAATGAAGAAAAAGCCATGTTAGAAAATGTAACAAATGTGTAAAATGACTTGATGCATGTCATGTGCACAAAACCGGATTAATACAAAATTAGCGATATTTAATCGCGATTAGCATTAAAATTTTATATAATTAATTATAAAAATTCATAATTTGCTTAAATCAAATAAAACACTCTCTTTTCAGTAATTTCTATAATTTTCCAAATATTTTCCAATTTATCGGTATTCAATTATACCGCATTAATAAAATATTCATAATATTTATTATTTAATTATAAAAATTCCCAAAAATAATATTTTATTTTTTTGAAATGTTACAGAACTACCAGCCAGGGATAACCGAGCAAAGACGACCCGGTTGCTTCTTGATGAGAGCTTTCTTAGCGCGGGAGGGGCCGTAAAGGACCTGCTAAGGACGGGCCGAGCAGAGTTGATGCCCGGTGCCTCTTGGCGAGGGCTTTGATCTTTAAGGACGGGCCGAGCAGGGTTGCTGCCCAGTGCCTCTTGGCGAGGGCTTTGATCTCTGGCGTTGTGGGGTAGGGAACCACCAACCAGGGATAACCGAGCAAGGGCGAGCCCGGTTGCCTCTTGATGAGGGCTTTGATCCTTAGCGCAGGAGGGGCCGTAAAGGGCCTGCTAAGGACGGGCCGAGCAGGGTTGCTGCCCGGTGATTCTTGGCGAGGTCTTCGATCCTTAGCGCGGGACGGGCCGCAAGAGGCCTGCTAAGGATGGACCGAGCAGTGAAGCTGCTCGGTTGCCTCTTGGCGAGGGATTCGATCCCTGGCGTTGCGGGGTAGGGAATTACCAGCCAGGGATAACCGAGTAAGGGCGAGCCCGGTTGCTCTTGGGGAGGGCTTCGATCCTTAGCGCGGGACGGGCCGCAAGAGGCCTACTAAGGATGGACCGAGCAGTGAAGCTGCTCAGTTGCCTCTTGGCGAGGGCTTCGATCCTTAGCGCGGGCCGGGCCGCAAGAGGCTTGCTAAGGATGGATCGAGCAGTGAAGCTGCTCAGTTGCCTCTTGGCAAGGGCTTCGATCCCTGGCGTTGCGGGGTAGGAAACTACCAGCCAGGGATAACCGAGCAAGGGCGAGCCCGGTTGACTCTTGGTGAGGGCTTCGATCCTTAGCGTGGGCCGGGCCACAAGAGGCCTACTAAGGATAGACCGAGCATTGAAGCTGCTCAGTTGCCTCTTGGCGAGGGCTCCGATCCTTAGCGCGGGCCGGGCCGCAAGAGGCCTGCTAAGGATGGACCGAGCAGTGAAGCTGCTTAGTTGCCTCTTGGCGAGGGTTTCGATCCCTGGCGTTGCGGGGTAGGGAATTACCAGCCAGGGATAACCGAGCAAGGGCGAGCTCGGTTGCCTCTTGGTGAGGGCTTCGATCCTTAGCGCGGGACAGACCGCAAGAGGCCTGCTAAGGATGGACGGAGCAGTGAAGCTGCTCAGTTGCCTCTTGGCGAGGGATTCGATCCCTAGCGTTGCGGGGTAGGGAATTACCAGCCAGGGATAACCGAGTAAGGGCGAGCCCGGTTGCTCTTGGGGAGGGCTTCGATCCTTAGCGCGGGACGGGCCGCAAGAGGCCTACTAAGGATGGACCGAGCAGTGAAGCTGCTCAGTTGCCTCTTGGTGAGGGCTTCGATCCTTAGTGCGGGCCGGGCCGCAAGAGGCCTGCTAAGGATGGACGAAGCAGTGAAGCTGCTCAGTTGCCTCTTGGCGAGGGATTCGATCCCTGGCGTTGTGTCACGCCCCGCTTCCTAGTGTACGACGAAGTGGACGCGACGGGGCCCGCTACCTATATACTCAGAAGTACATACGCTAAGCGTGACTAAGCAATATAAAGTAAATCACAAGAGACAAAAGATATAGAAATAACAGCAACTTTTATTGATAACATTATTTTGTACAATGCATGAAAAGAAAATACAACTGAAATGAAAAGCGATGCCTAAACAGTGGCATAACAGGAAATACAGAAAAGAACAAGGTACAATATCTAGAGCTCGGGATCTTCGCGGAACTGCTCCAAATCTTCACCGGTAGGCTCGATCTCAGCTCGGTCCAACGCACCTGACGACATTCAAAGAAGAAAGAAATAGAATGTCGTCAGCGAACAGGTCGCTCGGTAAGTCCCAAAGATAAGGGAGAAATAGACAGAGAGTAAAAGAGAGAGAGAGAGAGTAGTTTTTAATGTTGTATTGTATTGTCATATTATAGTAGTATGGTGTTAATGCTGTTGTTGTTGCTTGGTACAGAAGAATACCAGTGTATACGAGAGGGGTCTCAGTATGCTAGAGACCAGGGCAAATGGAAGTACAAGGCTCCGTTATACAACTCGGAACAACGGCAATTGGATTCAGGTTAGGTGTCTTAATCTTACCATCTCGTGCCACCTTTAACACCTTCCGTACCAATCTACCCCTTAAACCCCGCGATATCTTGTTTGTATTGTTATCTTGTAAAATTGTATTGATTGCATGATTGACTGACCGACTGACCGAAACCATGATATCAGGAAACGGTTATAACCGTAGAGTCATGTAAATGGAATACTGGGAAACATGTAAAGGAATATCCATGGTTCGGTTCAGTCAAGTTATATAGATTGTTAACTGGATTCAGGGATTCATGTATCCATATTGAATTGAAATATAAAAGAATATAGATTGATTTAAATCATATTCAAGTCAGAAATAGTCAGACTCAAACCCGAGTCAGACTAAAAGAAAGGTAATTTGAAGTTCAATAATTGTTAGGGGCCTTATTGTAATTTATAAAACTTGAGGGGTTTTTATGTAAAAATATTATTGTATAGTTTTCAAAATACACCTCAAGTATTTATTATTCGTCTTTATAGTTATAATAAGTGTGAATTTTTATTTGTGTTATTTTAGTGAATATATCCTAATAAAAGTATTAATTGATTTATTTAAAATTCATGGTATTTTAATATAACTTTTAATCTTGTAATTTTTTAGGAAAATATGGAAACTTTATCTTATAACAAAATAGGTGTTTAAATGTTAAATCTACATATGTTTATTCAAGAATAATTTTATATAAATATTTTATTTTCCAAAATCTCATTTTTCTTAAATGTCGTATTTTAAACCTTTCGAGACCGAATGCTTCTTGCGGAGGTCTGAATCTCGCACTACTAGCCCGCGGGTGCACGATAAACCGTACTATCCCCAACGGGTTCCCCAAAAGTGGGTTGTAGTGGCACTTTGCTTAGGTTTAACAAATACTATTCATTTAGGAAAATGGTTTTATAAATAAAAGGTATTTATTTGTAAAAGGGTATAGATTTCCGTATTTTAGTTTCTAGGGTTTCCTAAGCCAACTAGCCTATATCTAAGGGTCTAAACGACAAGTCATTAGAAGCCTCAAATCGTCTCTTCACCACCAATTGTGGCCAGGTAAGTACAAGTGAGGAGGGAGGGATCCGCTCACGAATCGTGAGACGGGCCTTTTAAAGTTACCCAAGCTCAATTGCCTAGCCTAGACACCACAAAGTCAGTTTAGATAAACGATCGATGTCCATGACATATCGTATTTTTCTATTAAAAGATATTGTTTTAAAATTGTAAACAACTTAGAACTTTTTAGAAAAGGTTTATAAAGAAAAGGGTATTTTAGTGAAAAGTCTAGTATTTTCGTATTCTATGTTTTGACGTTTATCAATTAAGGTTATATTTGTGTGTGTGTAGAGGTAGGTCATTACCTCGTGACTTATTTTAAGTTTTAATGAAATTTAGAGGTTAAACATGATATATTAAACTTGAAGGTATTAACGCGCAAGAATACGGTATTTGAAAACGTTATTATTTCATGTGTGAAAACTCATTTAAATTGATTTCTACAAGTTTATTTATCAAGATAAACATATTTAGGAATGAGGGAATTAATTAGAACAAGAAAAATAAACTTTATGGTATTTTAATGAAAAAAATACGATTTTATAAGAAAGCTATCATTTCATGTGAGAAACTTTGTTTAAATTGGTTTGTAGGTGATTAATAGTCATCATAGATAGGTTTAGATATTATGTATTAGGTGACAAGTGGAAATTTGTAGAAAAACCGAATCGGAAATCGGTTTGTTCCGATTTCCGTCGGGTTCCAAAAAGTCGTATTTTCTATTGAAAGAAAGGAGAGATAGAAGAGATGGGACTTACGGGTTTGGACAAACTAAGGAGGCTAAGGAAGTGATGGTTGTCGATGCGTCGAAAACGTCGCGAAGGTTCTAGTACGATCGCCGGAATCCGTCGTCGGTTTCGGCAGCGCTTCGCTTCTCGCTCTTTTTCTACGTACCGAGTTCTCTTGAGAATTTGAGAGAGTGGACTTAGAGTTGTGGGGTGAAATGGTAGAGGGTAGGGGTGTTTATATAGGGCTAGGCTAGGATTAGGGTTTGGATTAAAAAAAATATTAAAAAATGTAAAAATTCATTAAAATTTCATTAATTTTAGGAGTAAAAGAGATTTAATGAGAAAATGATAACAGTTTTGGGAAAATAAAGTATACAGGGGGGTTGACCAAGTCAACACGGAATTTTTCGTATTGACGACTCGGCCAACCGGCCGAGTCCGGCCGGCGGCGCCGGCCGATTCGGCCGAGCCGTCGGCTGACTTGGCCGAGTTGGGGCCAAGTCGGGGCTCATTCGGTCGGGTTTCACGTGGGGGGATTTATGGTGAACTTTATTTTTTATATACCGCATTAATTTTGTGTGTTATGCCTGTTTGACCGTTGACTTCCCAAAAAAAATTTAAAACAAAAGGATATAAAAATATGTTGGGCATGGGATTCGAACTCTAGTGGCTTGGTTCAGCAGTGCAAGGTGTTACCAATGAGCTACAAGCTCCTTCTTGTAATTGTTGTAAAAAAATAGATACTTAAAATGATATCAGCAGAATTAAATATTCCAAGTACACTTTAATTTTAAAACAATTTTATGTACACTAAAAATGAAATTATTTAAAAACAAAATAATTAATTATATATATCTTCTGCTCAGATTAAAATACTTCTTTATAGATTTTTATAAAAAATTTAAAAATTTGTACAGAAAAGTGTATATGAAAATTAAGGTTGTTACACGTTGCGGGGTAGGGAATTACCAGCCAGGGATAACCGAGTAAGGGCGAGCCCGGTTGCTCTTGGGGAGGGCTTCGATCCTTAGCGCGGGACGGGCCGCAAGAGGCCTGCTAAGGATGGACCTAGCAGTGAAGCTGCTCAGTTGCCTCTTGGCGAGGGCTTCGATCCCTGGAGTTGCGGGGTAGGGAATTACCAGCCAGGGATAACCGAGCAAGGGCGAGCCCGGTTGTCTCTTGGTGAGGGTTTCGATCCTTACCGCGGGACGGGCCGCAAGAGGCCTGCTAAGGATGGACCGAGCAGTGAAGCTGCTCAGTTGCCTCTTGGAGAAGGCTTCGATCTTTAGCGTGGGACGGGCCGCAAGAGGCCTACTAAGGATGGACCGAGCAGTGAAACTGTTCAGTTGCCTCTTGGCGAGGGCTTCGATCCCTGGCGTTGCGGGGTAGGAAATTACCAGCCAGGGATAACCGAGCAAGGGCGAGCCCGGTTGCCTCTTGGTGAGGGCTTCGATCCTTAGTGTGGGTCGGGCCGTAAGAGACCTGCTAAGGATAGACCGAGCAGTGAAGCTGCTCAGTTGCCTCTTGGCGAGGGCTTCGATGCCTGGCGTTGCGGGGTAGGGAACTACCAGCCAGGGATAACCGAGCAGGGGCGAGCCCGGTTGCCTCTTGGTGAGGGCTTCAATCCTTAGCGCTGGAGGGGCCGTAAGAGGCCTGCTAAGGATGGACCGAACAGTGAAACTGCTCAGTTGCCTCTCGGCGAGGGCTTTGATCCCTGGCGTTGCGGGGCAGGGAACTATCAGCCAGGGATAACCGAGCAAGGGCGTGCCCAGTTGCCTCTTGGTGAGGGCTTCGATCCTTAGCGCTGGAGGGGCCGTAAGAGGCCTGCTAAGGACTGGCCGAGCAGGGTTGCTACCCGGTCGATTCGTGAGGTTCTGTCCAACCTTCCCGGTGTGAGTATGGGGAAGAGGGACAGTCGCGAGTGACACGTGTCATGAAGGCGTGGAGGAGGCGATTCGTCCGCCTCCGTTATGAGGGAGGTGGCGGCTAACACTTGGATAGTCGCGGTGGTCGCTCGCCATTGAGTTGAGATCGGAAGATGAACTTTGTTCAGTGGAATCAAGAAGTTCCCACAGATGGCGCCAACTGATGGAGGTCTGGATCTCCTTCAGATGTTACCATCCGTAGATCTACTGCGAACGATAATGGACGGCTGGGATTGAGTTGGAGTTTGCCTCCTGGAGCGTATGGATCTCAATGGGTTTGAGGTTGTTGTGGCCGAGCTACCTGCAAGAAAGTCCCGGGATGGTTTTGCCACCGAGGACCCTCCGACGATCAAGTTAGACCCGATATTTGAGCAGAGTAACGGTCTAGTGGGAGAAAATCACTTCCTTGATCCGTCTGGAGAGGGGTTTAAATAGTGGGGGCAACAGGCAGGCAGACGCGGGAATCACGCCGGCCGTTACGCTCCCGGCGTCACGCCCGCGTGATAGACGGGATCTCCCATTAATGACGAGACATGCTCGTTAATGGGGGATCGTGATGGCGTGGAACGCGAGACGTGGCCGGCGGATATCTCGCGTATGGCGAGATTCGCGGAGGTGAGGCAGTTGTGCCTGCGATAGATGCCGTCAGTCGGTCGATGTGATCGAGGAATATGAGCTCGGCGGGAGGCTCGGGCATGAGCGGGAGGCCGAGGCTTCTTTGTTCTGTGACAGCTCGGAGGTGAGCTGTGGGTGGTCTGGAAGGCCACCGAAAGTCGGGAGACTCCTTGGACCGGAGGATGGTTCGGAGGCGAGCCGGGAGGGCGAGGAAGCTCAGCCTAAAGGAAGGCTCAGAGGCGAGCCGGATGGCCGAGGAAGCTTAGCCCGAAGGAAGGCTCGGAGGCGAGCTGGATGGCCGAGGAAGCTCAGGCCTGTGATAGCTCGGAGTAGAGCAAAAGGACAGTTGGTTTGGCTGCTGAAGTGCTCGGAGGTAAGGAGTGGGATGCAACCTCGGAGACAGGGGTTGAGGGAAGCCCCCACTGTAGCACACCGGTTCCCCCTCCGTGGCCTTCAGGGGCCTAACTGGCTTACGCATGTGACACGTCATCCGACACGTGTCATGATATAAGGAATTACTGTTATTGAGCATCATCAGTGATGAATATTGAAATGAATTGCGAGATAGAGCTTTCGGTAATGTGTTGAACTTGTACTATTATGAATGCGGACAACGAATTCAACATGAGTGTAATCTAGTTAGGAGATGAGGAATTTAATAGACTATCTTCGAGTTTTGCCCTTAAAAACGAAGAAATTGAGTTACCATAACATATTTCGATTATTTTTGGGTTGTTGTGAATGGTTAGAAATATTGCAAGAAGACCTTTTAAAATCCTTTTAAACTGTTTTGTCATGAAAATGAAGACCTTCTTAAGTAACTTGAAACCTAGGTCTTCTTCTCTCCATACTAATAATGGCAAGAAATTCCTTTTAGATCTCAGAAACAATCTACTCGGCGGAGGGCCTACGGATACAACGAAAACAAATTTATGCTGCATATGTAATGTCGAATGAGGATCTCACAAATGAATGATGGGATAATAAATGTTTTGAGTTTGAAATACGACCAAAAAGGTTCACTTTAATATGTGGCAGCGAAGTTGCTTAGTACTAATTTATTATAGACCGGTGATAGTTCTTGATATGGTGTGGTGAGAAAATAAAGGAAAAGGAGAGATTATTTTTTAAAATCTAGCATGTGGTGTCCCCTGTTGCTCTAAGTTCGTAATGCTATGATCTCAAATTTTATCAATAGTTATTGTGTACTGTAACCATAAAATAGATAATCACACGTGGTTTCTTGAAGCACTTGCATAATCATTAGTCTTTTAATATGCCACTGCAATATTATGCATTTCCGAATTTTGAAACCTTACAAATTCTTATTTTACTATGTACAACTTTAGGTACTACTCTGTCCGTAGAAATACATTATGTAACTATGACAGTTTGTACCGTTCGTATTAACAACAATTCTTGGAGAAACGTTTTCATACTGTGTTAATGATTTAATAATTAGCATCGATATGTTTTAATTTATGTTTCTACCTACTATATACGAATATGCCTCTAGAGATGTACGGTATAATGATGCTGATACGAAATATTTACTCGTGAATGGGACAACCTCTTTTTATTTTGGTGTATGGTTTCTCTTTGTTGTACGGTTCATCTTGGGTATGGAGCTTTAAGATACAATGAATAGTTTTATCAATACACAAATGTATCTCTCTTCAGAAATTTCTATTGTTCGATATTCTCTTTATAGGAATCAGGAAGCTTTCCCCAACCCTTTTCATCAATTGATTCCTGACATATACAAAGGAGTGCTTGGTGTTAAGCTCTGAAATTAGGATCGACATAAACAAATCAAGCGAAGGAAAAACCACTCCTAATTTTGCACAAGATACCAATGAGCAATAGCTCGGTTGGTATGGCACTTCCTTCTTTCAGAGAGAGGGCGAGTTCGATCTCTAGTTGGGGAAGCGGCCATAATTTGATACTTTCGAGGCAAAATCATGAGTCTCTTCCAGTGTGATATGTGTGTAATGAGTTGTAATGAGTGCTTGTATGTGATCTGTGTAGGGGTGTGTGTTGTATGTATAGGTTAGGATTTATGTGGGCCATATGACCAAAAATATATATATATTTGGCACAAGATTCAGATAATCGAGTTCTAGATGCAGCAGGAAATGGTAATAGATATTGGACATGTTTGGTGAAGAGTGTGAGACATAAAAGTCAAATGGATAAAGAAAAAGTCTGAGGAGAGAATGGAGCAGCGGGCAAGGAGAGAGAAAAGTGAGCAATGTCAAAGAGGGCAGAAAATATTCTCGTCAACATGAAACGAGACGAGGCATGACCATCTGCCGCCGGCCTCGTCCGCCACTAGCCGATAGACCGGCCCCACAGCCCATCATCCGCCGGCCGGTCCATTGCCGATCGGTCGTTCGCTGCCAGTCATCTCGCCGTTCGGATGGCGATCAGCCTTTCGTCACCGGCCCTCCTCCGATCTCGCCACTGGTGACGGTTGTACATACATATATTACCGGCAATGATTAAAGTATACCAAACACGTTAATGCAAGATTTCTTGAAATTAGATGTCCGGTCATTCCATTCCATGTACCAAGCGCAACCGAAGAAACAATATAGCGTATTTTGAAAATACTTGAACATGCGCTATGCAGATGATGAAAATTTTCAACTAATTCGATGACTCAATAATTTGTCTATAATTTTCCTTCTTTTTGGTAGTTCCCAGAAAAAAAGCTCAAATTTATGATAGTTTTAAGCTTTTTCTCTTGAATGCAAGTACAACCCTTAAGAAAAGTGATTTAGAAACCAACAAAATCAAAAGCGTGAGATCTTATTTCAATAATTAACACTAATGTAAGCGTACAATACCTAAAAGAAAAACATAGAGTATGAGCTCCGGATGTTGTTGTTGGGCTTGAGGGGATTTGCTTCGAACTTTTTATTACAGCGAGCCTATAATCACCGTTGGATTGCTTCTTAGTCAAAGACTTTAAAATAGAGTTTTATATCTAAAAAAAAATAGAAAAGATAAAAAGAAAAAGCATAAAGTGGCTATTGGTAGAGAATTGAAAGTTGGTATTAAAAAAGCTTAAAGAGTTAGGCCCTGTTTGGATACAAAAGTTAGTATAACCATGGTTTATTTTAAATTGAAGCTAGGAGACATGCAAACTATTTTTTGTAAGCCCAAACTCTAAAAAATGGAGTTTAGTAAATTTTGATCGGATTGAGGTTGAGATAACTGCCGTTTAAGACTGGAAAATTGCAGTTATTTTTACTCCAAAATGGTTGTCAACAAGCCAAAGTTAGCATTTTGGAGTTAACTTTTGTTATCTTTATGAAACCACGGTTTAGAAAACTTACTCTGTTCCCAGAAAGGTCCTTAACGGCTGAAGGTCTAAAGTAAAATTTTCCTTTTTCCAAGGGGTTAGGGATATTTTTCCCTGTAACCAATATCGTATTCTTATCACAAATCGCCTCGTAAAAAATTCATAATTTCTAATTTGGGTTGCTTTCAAATAAAAAAAAGGGCAAGATATGAGCGGCGGCGGAGGCGGCGGCGGCGGAGGCGGCGGCGGCGGAGAGAAAGGAGGAGGCGGCGGCGGGTCGGTGAAGACGCCGGCGGATTTCTTGAAGTCGATCCGAGGCCGGCCCGTTGTCGTCAAGCTCAACTCTGGAGTTGATTACAGAGGTAAAATCAAAGACGAAAATATAATAAAAATCTCCTTTTCATGATCCTAGGGTTTCTTTTGTTTCCCTTTTTGTTATCAGATCTAGTCAATTAGTCTCTAAACCAAACATAAAACAATTTCTTAGGCTAGGGTTTAAGAAAAACCCTAATTTGAGAGGCATACCCCCATTTTGGGTAATTTGCATGAAACACCCTTGACTTTTGACTCAACCATTTTTTACAACGTATGCTGGTCCATTTCTGTAAAATTTTCCAAAACACCCCTTCCATAGTATATTTATTATGGGCCATTATTGAGACAATGAATTAATGGGTGTTTTGCGGGGAAAAAGTTTTGATTTTGACGGAAATGATAATGCTGTTAGAGTCGGAGATAAAAAGTGCAGGTTTTTAGAAACACGTGATGATTTCATGCTAATTGGGCAAACATGAGTAATATTTCCTGCAATTTAGCCTCTTTTCTTATGCTCGTTCTACAGAGATTGTGGTAAGAAATATTGCTATATTTATTTTACAAATATAATGAGTTAATATATTTGCTACTAAAGTTTGTGCAAAGAACATGTTGTTTTTGGAATTATTGATTTCAAGATTTCGAAACTAAAGATAGCTTATCCGGAGGTAAACAACTTGTGATTTCTTTGCTCACTATTACATTAGAGGGATAGCCCATTCTCCTCACTGAAGAATGGAGTACTATAGCGAGATGTTGAAGGTGTAAGCATGTGTATATTCTTTGCAAAAGTATGCATCATGTAGTTTAATTGTTCTAGCTGGCACAATTGGAGCGGACCATGAACTTCTTGTTTGATCGTGGATTCAATTCTGTTGGTTTAACTCATGAGCTTTTCCTTATTAATAGTTCATCCTTATTTTTAGATTTCTAATTTAGGCAACATTTTGATAGCAATATCTTGCTCCGGGTTATGTATTCTCGGTGTTTTAAAAAGCGGACGCTTAAGCTGTCTAGGGAGTTTAACCGCTCCGTTTTATCCTGCTTAAGCGGGTGATATTGCATAACCTATTTTATTAATGTATATAACTATTGTTATTGGAGTAAGGATACACAAATACCAATTAATAAAACATTCCATCTTTTCTTTTTCTCTTTTTCCATATTTCTATCTTTCGTGCTTGACTCGATGAATCCCACGGTTGTCGAGCCTATTTTGAGACACTTCAAGATTTGGGTTTCAAAACTCCAAAATTTTAGGTTTATCAACATCAAGAAGTCGAGATCTAAATCGATTTCAAGAAATTCTTGAGTTTTCTATTTCGATTTCGAGTAGTTTTTGAATTTCGATCATGAAATTCCAATTCGATTTTGATTCCACCTGGTTTCGAGCTACAATCTTTTAGATACTTTTTTAATAATTTGGTGAGTATTTTCATTGATTTGAGCTATGATGCTTGATGTTAGGTATCGAAAAACTTATAAGCACTATAAGTTAATAAATTCTAAGAAAATTCAATTTTGTATTGAATTATTTGAGCATATTTTAGCAAAAAATATATTGTGTAAGCAAATTTGTTAAATTTTGGGTTAAATTTAGGCATTTGCTAGTACAAAAGCAATATAAAAATAGTCAGAATGTAATGAGAATCATTATTTATTGACAAGAAAAGGAATATTGACGAAACACCACTGTTCTGATTTCTGAGCCGCCTGAGCGGCCGCTTAAGCGACGTTTAAGCGTTTTGGCTTCTCGACCGCTCCGTTTTTCTTTTCCGCTTTTAAAACACAGTTTATTCTGCCCCGAAAATTTAGAAAATCAAAAGGAGAGAAGTTAATATGAAGGGGAAAATGGATTTAAGGCCCTATGTCCAAAAAAGATTAGGCCTAGGTACCTATGTAAAAAATACTTGTTAAAAACTCCTTAACTTTAAATATTCCTTTATTTAACAACCCCCTAATCTTTTTAATTACAATACTGCTCTTTTATAGAAACTACTACAATTATTTCATAAATTACTACACTTTATAGTAAAACTACAATATTTATATGGAAACTACTGCATTTATACTGAAACTACTATATTTATGTAGAAAATACTATATTTATGGTAAAACTACTATATCTATCTATAAAACTATTACATTTATCGGTGAAACTACTACATTTATCTTGTTTTTTGTTTTTTCTTGATCTTCCTCCATTAAGCCTCACCTTCTTCTTCAAACCCAGCAAATCAAAATTCATTTTTTCCCATCAACTCTAAATCACATATTTTTTCTTCCAAAAAATTCAACATTCAAAAGCTATCAAATTAAAATTATAACCTAATATAAAAGGTTTGGATTTTTATAGTGAGTTGAGAGGTGGTGCACCACCATCTAAGGACATATCATGGTGGAATGAACAAGTAAAGGCTGCTATTAAAATTAAAAGGGATTTTTATAAACATTTGAAGAAAAGTTGAGATGTGGAGAGATTTGAGAAGTATAAAATGGCTAAAAAGGAAGTTAAGAAAGCTGTTCGGGAAGCTAAATCTAAGGTCTACAAGGAGGTGCATGAGAAATTAGACACTAAAGAGGCTGAAAATGATATATACCGGATTGCTCGGATGCGGGAAAGGAAGACTAGAAACTTATGTGCGATGAAGTGTGTCAAAAATGAAAATCAGAAGGTTTTAGTTCGAGATGAGAATATCAAGTAAAGATGGAGAGATTATTTTGACAAATTGTTCAATGAGAGCTTTACTAAGAATTTGGATGGACTTGTCATTCAATCTCAAGATATAAATCGTGATTTCATACGTAAAATAAGACTACTTGAAGTTAAAGAAACTTTGAACAGAATGAGTTTAAGAAAAGCGGTTGGTCCTGACGGGATTCCTATCGAGGTTTGGATATGCTTAGGAGAAATAGGCGTTAAATGGCTGGCAAATCTGTTTAATAAGATTTGGCAGACAAAAAAGATGCTAAATGAATGGAGGAAAAGTATCCTTGTACCTATCTACAAGAATAAGGGTGACATTCAAAATTGCTCAAACCACCGTGGAATAAAATTTATGTGTCACACCATGAAACTTTGGAAGAGGGTGATTGAACACAGGCTAAGGAAGGATATTAAGATAACAGAGAACCAGTTTGGGTTCATGCCTGGACGATCGACGACAGAGGCTATTCATTTGCTTCGTCAACTTGTCGAGCGTTCTCGAGAGAAGAGAAGAGATTTGCATATGATATTTATTAATTTAGAAAAAACGTACGATAAGATACCTAGAGAGGTATTATGGGGGACAATGATGAAGAAGGGGGTCCCCGTCAAGTATATTGACATAATCAAGGATATGTTCGATGGAATTGTGGCAAATGTCAGAACTTGCGGAGGCCTAACGAGTGATTTTTCGATTACAATTGGTTTACATCAAGGATCTGCATTAAGTCCATTCATGTTTATCATCGTGATGGATGAGCTTACTAGAACTATTCAAGATGAGATACCTTGGTGTATGCTATTCGCTGATGATATCGTTCTAGTAAATGAGACGAAAGCAGGGGTTAATGCCAAATTGGAATTATGGAGGCAAACATTGGAATCTTGGGGGTCAGATTGAGCAGGTTGAAAACAACATATATGCATTACAAATTTAGTAAACAGAGAAGTCAAAACCATATTGGTATAACATTGGAAGGGCAAGAGATATCACCGAGCGATCAGTTTAGATATCTAGACTCCATCATCCAAAAGAATGGGGAGATCGATAATGATGTAAATCAAATGATCCAAGCTGGTTGGTTGAAATGGAGGAGTGCAATATGGATTTTGTGTGATCGTAACTTTCCGTTAAAATTAAAAGGGAAGTTTTATCGGAGCGCTATTCGGCTTGCCTTATTATATGGTACAGAATGCTGGGCTCCTAAGAAGCATCATACACATAAGATGCACGTAGCGGAGATGCGCATACTTCGTTGGATGTGCGGTAACACTAGAAAAGATAAGGTGCGAAATGAGGATATTCGTGCAAAAGTTGGTGTAGCACCCGTGGAGGAGAAAATGCTGGAAAACCGGCTAAGATAGTTTGGTCATGTGCGACACAGACCTATGGAAGCACCGGTTCGGTGAATAGATACTCTCGATATGGGCAATAGCAAAAGGGCAAAAGGGAGACCGAAGAAAATATGGATGAAGGTGATACGAAACGATATGGTTGCCAAAGGCCTCAATGAAAGTATATTGTTCGATAGGAGTGAGTGGAGGCGGAGGATTCATGTGCTGGACCCGGCGTGATTCTCATGTCGGTTCATGTAGCCTACCCTATATGGTTGGGATAAAAGGCTCAGTTGTTGTTTCCTTTTGTTTTGTCAAGGAAGGAAAAAAGAAAAAAAGCAAAAAGATTAGAGTTTTGGACTTCTTAACGGGAGTTGTTGATGGGCATTTGATTTGTTGAGATATTCCTTTGTTAAAAATCGCTCGGAGATGAATGTAGGGAGAGATGAAATGAAAAGTTAAAAGCTTTATGAGAAGGCAATGTTGGAAATAACAAAATAGAATTATAATAATTAATATCAAAATTGTACTGCAGGGATTTAAACAAAGGAATCCTTGATGCTAAGAGTTTATTCACAAGTCCTTTGGACCCAGAGACCTAATCAGATTGCTTTTAGATCTCAGGGGCTTAAAGACAATTTTCCCTAATTTGAAACATGATTCCACCTTTTAGCTTAAAAGACCTAAAAGTCGGTAAGCCTATTTCTTCCTATAATCCGTGTGGTGTTTACCATCCCACTTTTAGCATGTGAATTGAGAAAATAACTTGGCCTTCATGCGTAGATTGCTTTTTTTACAGATTAGGGGGATGGTAATTGTGTGATGGTATATAAGTCTTTGTTATCTTGTTTATATCTTATTACTTAGATTTTTTAAAACCCACCCAGTTCCTTTATTTTTCTTCTAACAACAAATCATTCTTATGAGATTTCTAAAAAATATAGTATACAAGAACATAAGCAAAAGGAAGATGTAAGTTAGGAGTAACGCAAAACGTGCCACTACTAAAATCACAATCCCAAGCAATTCGTGTGTATTGATGCAGTGGGTGTTGTTTAACACTGAACAGGCGTCATATTAGTGATAGTAATACCAAAATAGATCGTAATAAGCATTTTCCAATAGATATTGCTGCATCATAAATTGTATACCTAGATGCTTGAGCTGCAAATCTATTCTCAAATATTGTACTTCTATCTTAGGATTACAGATGCTAATACCACGAGCCTATGCTGCAAGGATTCGTTGTCAAGGCGTCGAATCTGTATTCGATTCGTATTGGATCCGTGTCCAAATAGGATTCATTCGGATTCGTAAAGAATAGTTTAAGGATTCTTTCCGGCACATTCTAAAATTTATATTGAAATCTTAATATATAGAATACACATAAATGACCAAGACATCAATTTATTATCGTTTGTTGTGTAATTTTTCGTATTCTTAATCCAAATTTGCTAAAATCATAAATTTTGTTATTATGTCGGTGTATAGTGTATACACACGCACTCTCTCTAATATTTGAGCACCTTAAAATTGTCAAAATAATATTGTTTCGTTATTTATGTATAAATTAATATATATACTTAATTAATTGATTTAAATTCATATCTGTCTCCTAGGTAATAAAAAAATTGTGAATCAACGAATCCGAATTGTATTGTGTGTGTGTATAGAGACAGGGAGGGATGGATGGAATAATGAAGAAAAGAGGCCATAGGAGGGGATTTCCTCCTATGGCGTCGAAAAAATACAAATTGCACCATTTTTTCGACGATCGGCATCCATCACCTCCATCTTTATCATCTAAGACGTGGATACACCAAATTTCATGTGATTCCACCATTTTTCCACTGTTGAATTAGCAAATGTAAAAAGTTATATTGTCGGTAAACCGTTAATTTTGCACCTGCTAAATCAACGGTGAAAAGGTGGTGGAATCATATGAAATTTAGTGTCCCATGTCTTAAATGATAAACATGGAGGTGATGGGTGCCTATCGTCGAAAAAAATGAAGGTTGTATTTTTTCGACACCCTAAGAGGAAATTCCCTCCTATGGCATATTTCTTCCATTATCCTCATATATATAGAGAGAGAAAGTAATGGAGAAAAGAGGTCCTAGGAGTCTTTTTCGTTAGCCGGCGCTAAAAATCTATATCCTATACAATTTTTTTCGACGATTGGCACCCATCATCATCATCTTTATCATGTATAATCTGGATACACCAATTTCATGTGATTCCAACACTTTTTCACCGTTGAATTAGCAATGTAAAAAGTTATATTGTCGATAAACCGTTAATTTTGCACCCATTTAATCAACGGTGAAAAAGTGATGAAATCTCATGAAATTTGGTTTATCCACATCTTACATGATAAAGATGATGATGATGGGTGCCGATCATCGAAAAAAATCGCGGAGGGTGTATTTTTTCGATGTCATAGGAGGAAATTTCCTCATATAGCACATTTCCTCCATTATTCTCTCACACACACAAATCCATACTACGTAGCCAGGACCTTCTACCCTTTGAGCTTTACCTGTTTTCCTTAGCAAACGCCCTTTATTCTTTACCATAATGAAATGTTTCCTATGAGATTTAGGCTCATTGTGCATTGAAATTTTCTGCAAGATTGTGGTTCTATACAAAGTTGGAAATTGCTATTGTTGATTAAGTTCACCTTCCTTCACCGGTATTGATAAGATTTTTTCCCCCGCATTCAATTCCAAAACTTGGATTATTATTATTTGTTTATCTGTACAATATTAGAGTGAAATCAATGCCTCAAATTGTAGGCCTATGAGGGATTAGATGATGAAACACTATTTAACCTGCATATTGAAGTTCAACCATTAACTATATTGTTTCCAATGCTTCTGAAAAATACTCTTATACCTATTTACAAGAACAAGGGTGATATTCAAAATTGTTCAAACTACCGTGAAATAAAACTTATGTGTCACACTATGAAGTTTTGGGAGAGAGTGACTGACCACATACTAAGGAAGGATGTTAAGATAACAGAGAACCAGTTTGGGTTCATGCCTGGACAATCGACGACAAAGGCTATTCATTTGCTTCGTCAACTTGTCGAGCGTTTTCGAGAGAGAAGAAAAGATTTGCATATGATATTTATTGATTTAGAGAACGCGTACGACAAGTTACCTAGAGAGGTATTATGAGGGATAATGATGAAGAAGGGGGTCGTCAAGTATATTGACATAATCAAGGATATGTACGATGGAATAGTGGCAAATATCAGAACTTGCGGCGGCCTAATGAGTGATTTTCCGATTACAATTGGTTTATATCAAGGATCCGCATTAAGTCCATTCATGTTTACCATCGTGATGGATGTGCTTACTAGAATTATCCAAGATGAGGTACCTTAGTTTATGCTATTCGCTGATGATATTGTTCTAGTAAATGAGACGAAAGTAGGGGTTAATGCCAAATTGGAGTTATGGAGACAAACGTTGGAATCTCGGGGGTTCAGATTGAGCGGGTTCAAGACAACATATATGCATTGCAAATTTAGCAAACAGAGAAGTCGAGACCACATTAGTATAACACTGGAAGGACGAGATATCACCGAGCGATCAATTTAAATATCTAGGTTCCATCATCCAAAAGGATGGAGAGATCGATAGCGATATTAATCAAAGGATCCAAGCTGATTGGTTGAAATAGAGGAATGCAACAGGGATTTTGTGCGATCGTAACTTTCCGTTAAGGTTGAAAGGGAAGTTTTATCGGAGCGCTATTCGGCGTGTTTTATTATATGGTACAGAATGTTGGGCTTCAAAGAAGCATCATACACAGAAGATGCACGTAGCGAAGATGCGAATGCTTCGTTGCATGTGTGGTAACACTAGAAAAGATAAGGTGCGAAATGAGAATATTCATGTAAAAGTTGGTGTAGCACCCGTGGAGGAAATGATGCGGGAAAATCGGCTATGATGGTTTGGTCATGTGCAACGTAGACCTATGAAAGCACCGGTTCGACGAATGGATACTATCGATATAGGCAATGTCAAAAGGGAGACCGAAGAAAACATGGATGGAGGTGATACGAAAAGATATGGTTGCCAAAGGCCTCGGTGAAAGTATATTGTTCGATAGGAGTGAGTGGAGGTGGAGGATTTATGTGCTGGACCCGGCGTGATTCTCATGTTGGTTCATGTAGCTTACCCCATATGCTTGGGATAAAAGGCTCATATGTTGTTGTTTCCAATGCTTCTGAAAAATTAGAAGGGAGCAGGTTCCTTTCGTATATTTCCACATCATGTATGATATATAAATGACATGAATGCAAATATTATCCTCCTCTTTGCTATTAGTTCTTCAAAATGTGGATCTTGTTGCCCTTTTCAACTAAGAGTGTGTGCAGCCTTATTATGATCTTATGTTGATGGTGATTGTTATTGATCTATAGTAGTATGCTATTGTAACATGCTTTACATAAAAGCACAATTACCATTGATGATGCTCTCTTTCTATTACATTGAGCTCCACTTTGATTGCAATTTCTCTATCATATATCTGTATATTTCCAATACCATCGCATTATAGTTCATGCTATTGCAAAACCAGCTAGCTTTGATACTCAATTCAGTAATCCTTACTATAATGTAGGCCTTTACATTATTTCGCCCTCTAAGTGCTTAACTTTTTTCGTGAGTGTTTTTTTTGGGGGGGTTGGGGGTGGGGGTGTCACTTGGTATTTAATTTATCTTTTTGATCTTAACATTAGGTATTTAAGCGTTGAATTTGGGGGTTATCATCTTTTTTGTGAAAATTGGAGTTTTTGTGATAATAACGGACAATAAAAGAGGGATTCTTGAGATATAGTGTTTTTTGAAGTTGAGAGATGTATTGATGTCCATAGCATAGCAAGATATGGATTAATTCCTTTTCCAATTGTATGACCCAAGCCGTTGCAAATGCAACTGGCTTCGATGCCTGATTCAGTAACCCTGTTTTTTGAACATTGACCTTCCTATTTTATTATTTCTATAAGATATGGTAGTAGGTTTTCTATTATCTATTGTTTCGTTCAACGTAAGAAATGTGCAAGGGCTGTAAAGCTTTGCTGCCCAAGTGGTATAAATCCTCTGGTATATTTTCTATAACAATGATGATGTTTCTTCTTAACTTATCATAAAATGTTTCGCCATTCAGCCATGATTTATGATTGCAGGTATTTTAGCATGTCTCGATGGCTACATGAACATCGCAATGGAACAAACAGAAGAGTACGTTAACGGTCAGCTCAAGAACAAGTACGGCGATGCATTCATCAGAGGCAACAACGGTATTTATAAAGGACCCTCATTCTTTTTCTTTTCTTTTTCCTTTTATTTATGTGATTCAGTCCTAATAAAATTTCCGTACTTTTCGTTCTCATTTCGTTTCGCTTTGTATTTGATCGACAGTCTTGTATATCAGCACGGCAAAGAGAACATTTCCGGACGGTGCCTGATTTGCAATTTTAGATGCTTATTATTAACCCTGTCAACTGCTTGTGCCAACTTCTCGATATTGAGTTATTTTTAATTTGTCTTTATCAAGTTTATGAATATTCATGGCAATGGATCTTGCTTATGCCTCGTGTAATATGCTGGTAATTCAAGGAACAATAATATGTGTATCATGAAGGCCTATGGCTGAAACAATTTTCAACTTATGCTACAAAATGCTCCAAATTCCCTTTATGATTACATTATACTGTTGGAAAGATAAAAACATATGATCGTTTTGTGGAACGAGCTGCGATAGCTTGTCATATCTTTTAAATAAGAACTGAAGTTGAAGTTGACAGTGTTCATCTCAGAAATGGTGAAGCTTTATGCATTTTACTATGATCTATTTTATTTATTGATTCTTAAGATAAAATCACAGATCGATCTCTTACTGCTTGTGATTGCTTTTGGACAACTCCTGAACAGAAAGCTTAAACCACTAATTTTTTTTTTAAAATAAAGAGGAGGAAAAGAAATGGAAAAGGAGAGGATAAAAACTTAAACCTGTAGAAACATACACAATTTGAAACACATTATGCTTGTTTGTGGAATTTGAAATATTGCCATGGGCAAGTTATGATTTACATGTATAACAAAAGAATTTCGAATGATTTTAACTTTATTGTGAATCATCTCTTTTAAATCAGTTATTTTTTTGTACATTCTGTTGCCATCTATATGCACCTATGTATAACCTAGCCCCAAAGCTTTTACCCGAATCCATCAACAAAGATATCAACAAAGATACGTCATACTCTTTGATTAATCAGTTATTTAATCAGAAGAGCCGTTTTCCGAATCACCTAATTACCTCACTTAGTTCATGTTGCCAATCTTGTAGGCGCTTGTTGGTTAGCCGCCTGGAATTTCTTAGATGATCTGAAATTTCCATCATGATCAGGCTGCAATTGCATAAACAATCCTAGTTTTCCCATCACAATATTGGAAACCTTGCAGGTGCAGACATTTGGTCAAGTCTTCAAATGCAATGTTAGTCAGGCTTTTTAAATCAATTTTGATGATAAAGCAGCCATCACATGTTCTGATGACAAAATAGATATACTTAAAATATAAATCACTCACTCACAGAATGGATAGCATATAAAGCATTGTAAGATGTACATATATTGCATACACTTGATGTAGGACTCGGTAATATCCAATTTTTAGTAAGCATGCACATTTTGACATGTACCAAGATGAACGAAGCCAGTCGTATCATCAATACGACGGTCAGATTTGGGCATCTCCCTTTAAAGGTCCCATCTGACCATCGCATTTTTATCATTTTCCACAACCACCACCACCAACAAAAAGAAAGTTATACAGCCACCAGAATCACAAACATTATAACCGTACTTTCTTCCCATGACTTGCGCAGGTATCTGGACAGCAACAAATTGGCACAAACAAAACAGGCCATAGTGGGTTGAAGAAAACGGCCAAAACAAACTCTGGAAACAACAATACCCAGCAATATAGAGCAAAGTTCTCTCAAAATCAGCTAAATCACTAAGCAGGCAATTTTAAGGAATTATAAACAAAAATGCATGAGTAATACCAGGAACAAAATGCTGGCAAATGACCGTTATTATAAATACCATCAATGGCGAAAATCAGATGTACTTAGACTTATTTACTATATATATATATATATTAATTAGGCAAGCTATGGCTCTAACTTTTCATTAAGGAAATAATAAGTTTCTTTTCCTTCGAGTATCCTGAAATAAAGCATCTCCTTTATCACCAGAAAACCAGAAACAAGATAACCTCCCATCACAACCAAAAACTTAATACTAAACAAAATAAAGAGAATTTTGTAACATTTTGAAGTCTTCTAAGTTCCAGGGACATTAATCCCATCCGCAACCTGTTTTTTCCCGAGTACAAACTATATAATTGAAATGTTTGATATAAAGCTACAGATAATTTAAGCAGTTTATAGTTTTTAAGGTATAAGAAACTTAAATTGAACTATTTGGAAGCAGCGACGATCTCGAAGCTCCTCATGTGTTTCCCCTTCTACAGCTAAGCGGCTGCGCTGAAAGAATATAAATCGCCATTAGATGCTGCTATAACAAAATTTAAAATGCCAACACGCTTCTCAACCATAAATATAGAAAACGCTAGCTAGCAATGCAGAAGTTACAATGAAAGTCCAACTCATTCCCCCCCCACCCCCCCAACTTAACATCGATTTGAAAGGCAGGAGTAGAATAAAGAGCACTCACTATATGCTGCAATATGTCTTCTTGAACAAAAACTAAGCGTAGAATCAAGTAATTATCCAGTCTTTGAAATAATCGTGTCATTCAGAAGATAATAGGGGAAAGAGTCAGATTTGATACTTGGAACTCTCTACACAATTTGTTGTACAGTTCTTCAAAGAGCGTAAATCTTATAGTTTAAAACATTCAAGGTCATAGGGCATAAACACGAAATTGATCATGTGGCTCAAGCCTGTGCAACCAAGAAGCAAGAGAGGAAGTGAAAAATTGCCAAATTGGTTATTAATGGATCACATTCAACACCAAGCATGGATAAGATGCGACACAAGCGAGACAAATAATTACTCCCGTACCAAAGACATCATCATGCATGATAATGTCATGTCATAATTCACAGAACTTAAATCTACAGTCTTCTTTATTTTTAAGACACTTTTCTAGGAAATGTTTAAATTACAGACAGAATAGAACTCATTTTACTCCTAAACAGGCCTTAACTACAATCTGTTACCGACTGAGAAATTAAAATTAACCAACAGCTGCAAAAACAATGTAGCTCATATCGGCAAGAAATAAATGACAGAAATGACATAGTGTAAATTCATCGAGAATGTTAAGGTCTTTATCTAATGGGTTGACACTAACGCCATGTTGCATGATACAGATACAAGATACAACTAATGGATAAATTATCATGAATACAAGAACAGTAAATCTCTGTTTGGGAATAAATATTCTTTGAATATTAATCTATAAAACAGATAAGCAAGACCATAATGGTAAAAAACACAATAAGGCAGATAATAAAAGATTTCCAACCTATATAAATTAAAAGGTATGTCAACAACGATGATTCTTCATAGGAAAGTCAACAAACCTTATGATTGCATCTGCCAAACAAATGGAACCATTTATCTGTGTATCCATGAAACATGGGTTACAATTTACAACCTACTAGTCCAGGTCTAAAATATTTCTGATATGCTTGGATAATAAATTTTTAGGATACACGCCAAGGAGTACCCAACTAGCATTCAAGTACCAAATAAGTATAGAAACAGATGTCTGCTTTATGAAAAAATCCATTCAACAGACTTAACCCAGTTTGTCATATAACCAATTTTACCTACATAAAAAAGATAGAAAGACCATGCCCGACTTGATTAGTTGATTAGCTGAGACAACACTTGGATAGCCAGAAGATGCCTAACCGACTACATGAAATAAAAGTGATTTGGAGATTGAATTTGATCGATGAATAGCAAAGCTGGCATCATTACCGCAGACAGAGTTGCTGTTTCCAAGCAGTCTGTATAAGCACTTGTACGGGGTTCACTACTTCGAAGGAGGCGGACAGATAATTTGCAATCATAATTATTATGTTATAAAATTTATAACAATTAAAGAAAATATATGATACTGCATTTATACGGTCCACCATGATCAAATAAAGCATAGCATCAGAATGCATAACTACTAACACATATAAGTAATAACATAATGTTAATTTGAATTTATAATATGTGATCTGTGAGGATGAAATGATGGATTTATCCTTGGTTTCCCTTTATTATTAACTTGTTTTTGTCGACTATTTATTCCTAATAAGCATTAATTCATATAATTAAATATTTGGAAAGTTAGCTCACTTACAAGTACCTACTTAGCATATGTATGTCTAATTAGCATATAATATTATCGTTTTACGTATCCCAACATTTCCGACATTTTCCCCAAAATTTCCTTATTGAGCATTGGACGCCAACCTACAAGAAAATATAATTTAAAACCTTTTTAGTCTATATCCCAATTTATCGTGTTTGACTCAACTTGCCCGACATAAATAGTTTAGCTATTGTTTGTTTCCTATCTTTTGCTTCCTATTTTTTGCTTTATTGTATTGCTTGATAACAACATATCAATGAATCAATACAAGTGTACATGTATTTTCGTTTAATTTTTTTTGTATTTTATAGACTTTATGTATAATTATATGATTGTTACTTATTTATATTTAATGTAATTATGATAGTCCGACTGCAAATATATATATTGAATTAGATGGAAGATACTTATTAAATTTAATGAATGTAAAACTTATCAATGTCATAATTAGAACAAAAACTTCTATCCATCATGATAACCAATATTTACTAAATATTCGCGACATATCCTCGACTCCCGCCATTCAAACATGGAAGTTTTCCGGCCGAAATGAATAAAATACGCCATTTTGAACATTGGCAAATATACAAATCCCTTAAGTGCATCAATTTATCATAGGTTATAACTTGCTATTTACTTAGGAATGAATAATTATAAAAAACTTGTATCCATGGACAACATAAGATTGATATAATCTATAATTATCCATTATTTAATGTGATAATATCGACTACTTAAAAAATAAGGGTTGTTAGGCTATATGGTCATATCTATGAATGTTGGGCTGATATCATATACATTTCTTATGTAGCTTGTTACTCATGTCCTCATCACAAGAACAAATAGTAAATAAACTTTCCATATAAGAAAACTCCGACATCTTGCTGAAATGTCTGTCTAGCATCACTCGGTTATTTTAAAATTTAGCATATACTTTAAAAAAAAATTCCTAGGCCTATCCAAGAAATTATCAAGACAATGTATCAAAATGATACAATTTCTTAATTCAATATCAATACTTCAGTGAAATATCTTTTCACAAATTTATCAAACAAAGACCAGCAAACCCAGGATTGATTAATCATTATGATTTTGTCCATGCATACATATTTGTTTAAGAGTTTGAACTATCTAGCCTAATTTCTCTACGAGTCATCTTGTTATACAGAAACCAAGCATTCTTCAGAAGGCAAGTGGATCTAGACAAGAATTAAGTGGTATCTAAGCATTTACTATGGTCTTATTTGTTAAATTTCAGTAGTTCGTTATCGAACTATTAACATTCATGATATATAAGCTATTCATTGTTATGTATAAATCCACTATATATTTAAGAATAATTCGCATTCTTTGTAATCTTTTAGCTAGTATTTCTATATTTCTTGTCATTTCTATGGAATATACTTATATATTTAATATATAAGACAAAAAACCATCTATGACGTCTAGGTGATGCCTAACGCTAGATGGCAGTCTATTGCTCAACACCTTTCAGTGTTTTCTATAACTTTGTTTCTAATATATTTTTGTATTGATTGTTGACTCTAGTCGGCTTAATACTTGCACTAAGATTTTTTCATAAATCCAATTTTAGATACAAACATCGTCAAATTTTATGTAATATTAAATAGGTTTTTTTCCTTTAGCCTTCCCATACTTCAATATTTTTCTGTCCCCTCATAGTATTTAACTGTAATCCCCTAAACTTATAAATTACTCTGCAGCCTCTCTACTTCATTTTTAAAAATGATTCTTGCTTCTCGGCCATCGTCTTTCTTCTCTCAACACCGCAACCGCCACCACCATCTTCTTTCTCTTCAACCCATCAACACCTTCTCTTCAACACCACCACCTTCTTCCTCCTGTTCTTCAACCCGCAACCGCCGCCATCATCAACATACCACCATCCTTCTTCCTCTTCAACCCGCCACCGCCACCGCCTCCTTTCTCCTCTTCAAGTGGCGGTGACGGTGTTAAAGAGGAGGTGGCGATGGGGACGGCGGTGATGCCTAAGAAAGGAAGCATTGACGGGTTGAAGAGGAGGAAGAAGGATGTGGTGGCGGTGTGTTGTTGACGATGGTGGCAATTGGGTTGAAGAAGAGGAAGAAAGTGGTGATGGTGTTGATGATGGTGGCGGCGGTGTGTTGAAGAGGAAGATGGAGGTGTTGGTGGTGGTGTTGAAGGTGATGGTGGTGGCGGTGAGTAGGAGAAAAGAGGTGGCGGTGAGCAGGAGAAAAGAGGTGGCGGTGGGACGGCGGCGATGACCGGGAAGGCAGAGGAAGACTTATTTTCAAAAGTGAAGTAGGAAGGCTGCAGGGGTAATTTATAAGTTTATGGGGGTTATAGATAAATACTGGCTATGGAGGAACAGAGAAAAATATTGAAATGAGGAGGGCTAACAGAAAAAAAACCATATTAAATATTATGCAATGTTACAATACTAGTATATGTATTTGCCAATGATAGAACATAATAAAACATTTGGTTCTAGTCTTATTTTAACATGTATGTTTATCATATTTTAACTTCATTATCATTTGTTCTTCCTCATTTTTATTTGAATCTTCCCTTTTCTTATGTTCTTGTTCTTCATATGTTTTGTTTCTCTTTTATTTTCTTTCATTTCTCATTTTCTAAAAAGCCAAGAGTTCATCCATTAGAACAAAAGCCAATTTAATTTCGACGCTTCAAATTAAATAAAATGGTTTAATAAAAAAACCATTTAAACAATTTGAATATAGATCGGTTCATGCATTGAACGGTTAGAATCAAAACTGAGAAGGATGCAAGTTGGAATTTAATCAACATTGAGTTAGTAGAGCAGTTTCAAAAAGCATACTTTCATATCCATGGGATTCATTAGTGGTTGGATATGATCCACAAACCTAGTTAATTTTTTAGGAGGGGATGCTCGTAAAATAGATAAGGCATTTGGGTATAAGAAGAATTTGTTGTCCAATAGCTTTCAAAATATGCGGGATTAAAATGTATTCAATGAAGCCAATTGAAGCATCATGCTAAGCAAATAAATGTTAGCACATTTATGTCTTACAAGAATACTCCAAATGTTTCTCAATTATATTATTTTTTGAATCAAATTAGGATTGTGATCAATAAATGACAACTAATTATAATCGAAAACTCTTAAAGAATCATTAATCACATATGTTTAACATTCGAATCAATATATAACAAAAATGTCTTTTTTGGCTTCAATATCACATTAAAAGGACGTGCAATACAAAGAAAATAAAGATGTCAAATAAATCCAAATTTTTAATGTAAAATTAACTATTTAGAGTCCTGAACAAATGTATCGAAATAAAAAGAGAGATATTCATGAATATAGTAACTCTATAATACATGCTTAAAAAAAGCATGACCTTTTACATATTTTGGAAAGGATAAATATTCTTGCATAATAGATTAGCTTTTGCTTGTGAAGATACCACGATGCATTCAATGATATCGTGAACCTAAATTGCAAGCTCCCATATCGAAGGTTTGCATTAAAATAACTAGCCTTTTGGCACGTTCAACACGTGCAATAAAATTTTATTAATTGAAGCAAACATAATATTTAATCTAGAAAAATTATTTATGAATTCAATTTAAGACTTAAAACATAGAATGGCTCTTCATCAGCTTATCTCCACAAGAAAAAGTTCAATATATATATATATAGCTGATCCTATGAGATCCGGCCTCATTTCTTATTTTGAGGTCTCCTTTTCAAACAAACAATCCGCTGTGTTTTTCAATGATTAGCACCGATCATTATGATCTACACGTGTTAGATAAATTATATATCAAATTTTATGATATTTTAATACCTCTAACTAATCCATCATGTAGACTAAAAAATTGACGACTTTACAATGCATGAAAAAACAAGATCGCTTGAAGGATGTGTTGGAGGTCTCCAAATCTCGCAAAATTTGATACATAACCTATCTAACACATAAATCACGAAGACCATTGGTGAAAAACACTTTGGGGTTGTGTTTGAAACGCTGGCCTCAAAATAAGAAATGAGGCCGGGCCTATAGGATCAACTCCCTATATGTATGTGTGTGTGTGTGAAGCAGGGGAGTTTTACCAAGAATTATTTTCTCATCATGATTACCCAACAGAGTTTCCTGATGTTATTTGCAAAAGAAAGTTGTCTTACTTTGCAAGATCTGAACTATTAAAACCTATCAGATTGGAAGAGGTAAATAATGTGTGTTTTCTACTGATGATTACAAGGCACCTGGACCTAGTGGATACAATGCTAAATTCTTCAAGTTCCATTAGGAAGATATCAAACATGATGTTAAGGAGGCCATGCTTTTCTTCTTTGATAAAGGAAAATTAGTCAGAAAGCTTAATCATACATTTATCACTTTTGTTCTTAAGACGCCCAATGCCACAAATATACAAGATTATAGGCCTATTGCATGTTGCAATTTTTTGCACAAGGTCATAACCAAGTTGTTATGCAACAGGATGAAGGAGATGCTTGGGGAATTGATATTTATAAATCAAAGTGCTTTCTTACCAGGTAGATTAATATCTGAAATTCTCTTCTTGCTCATGAAATGATTTGATGCTTTAATAAAAGAGGGAGTAGTAAAGCTTGTTTGAAAGTTGATCTTCAAAAATCTTATGATAAAGTGAATAGGCTTTTAGTTTGCCACATGATGAGATGCATGTGTTTTCCTGATAAATGGGTTTCTTTGATCAAGGAGTGTATATGTACTCGTACTTTCTCTATTTTAATTGATGGGCAATCTGCTGGTTTTATTCACAGCGATAGAGGATTGAGACAAGAAGATCCGTTATCCCCTTATCTCTTCACCATTGCCATGGAGGTACTCACAATTCTCACTGATGTGGAGGTAGCTAAAGGTAATATTATTCCAATTTGGCGAAATATCACTCCAGTTGTTACACATCTTATATATGTAGATGCTTTATTGCTCTTTTGGAAGGCTAATGACGCTGGTTTCCATTCAATCAAGCATATATTCCAATAATGTAAGCATTGGTGTGGTTTGAAGCTTAATAATCAGAAAATTAAAGTCTTCCTTAGCAAAGGATGCACTGATACAGCCAGAATGAAGAATATATTGGAAGTTGATGAAGGATCGCTGCCCATCAGATTTTTGGGGATACCATTAACTGTTGGTTATATCTTGAGCAGGGATTGTGGAGTTCTAATCAAAAAAAGCTGGAAGAAATTGGAAGGTTGGCAAGCTAAGCCTCTATTTTTAGCAGGCAGAATAGAGCTAGTTAAAACTATTATATCTTCAACAGTGTTACTCTGGCTACAAACTTTTAAAGTTCTGAAATTGGTTCTTGAAAAAATTGAACTATGCGCTAGATTTATTTGGAAACAAAGAGTGAACTCAATCTCATGGAATAACTTATACAGACCAAAGGATGCGGGGGGAGTGGGACTGAGGAAGCTTGAAGATCTTGTGAAGATCAGTAGAGTTAAACTTCTATGGAGATTTATTCAGGGTGACTTATTGTGGGCCCAAATGGATGGCCCAAAAGTATCTGAAGGGCAGATGCATATCAATAGATAATAATGCATCAGTTACTTGGAAATCTATCTTACAAGCCAGGCATATTGGATTGATAGAAAGAAGAAAAGTTAATGGCGAGACTACTAGCTTATGGTTTGATTCTTGGTTACATGGTGATAGACTTATTGATAAGCTTGGATGGGATTCACTAACAATTCTAAGAGGCAGTAGGGCTCTTGTTAGTTCCATTATTGAATAGAATGCATGGAAGCCTGAGAAATTCTATATGGTTACTCCTTTTTCCAATTCCAATAAATGATGACCTAAATGAAGACTTCTGGTGGTGGTGGTGGATCCCTGATACAACTAGTGAATTTTCTTTTAAAACATGTAGGGAACAAGTGAGGAATCAATATCCAAAAATTGACTAGCATGAAATTGTATGGTTCTCTGGATACTGCCCTAAAATGAGTCTTTTGTACTTGCAAGTAATCCTTAATAGACTTCTGACTAAAGATAAACTGCAGGCTTGGGGAATTCAAGTTGATCAAAGATGTGTGTTATGCTCGCAGGAGTTGGAGACAGCTGATCATCTATTTTTTTAAATGTAGCTATGCTGCATATTTATGGAATTGTGTAGGGCTAAGTTGAAAAGTATGGGACGAGTCTGTTCCTTAGCTCAAGAGGATAGATTCATTCAATCCTATTTTACCTTGAAGGATCAAAATGGTCAACTTGCAAGATTCGTGCGGACTGCAACTGTGTGGCGTGTATGGAAAGAAAGAAATGGAATAATCTTTGAGAATGTCAAGATCCATAACTTATAATGGGTGCTCTTATTGCTGAGGATGTGGAGTTGTTGATGAGTAAGACTAAGAAACAAGTGGATAACTCGGCATATGATGTTAGTTTGCTGCAGAATTGGGGGATTGAACCAACATCTTAAGGATGTTCTTGTTGTTTAGTGATGTCATGTATGTTGTGAGCTAAAGACAGTGAGTTGGGTGAGGGTATCACGTTTATTGTACTTTGTCATAACATGAATATAAATTTACTTATATATATATATATATATATATATATATGAGAATAATAGAGGAAAGAGACCATAGGAGGAAATTTCCTCCTATTGCGTCGAAAAAGTACGTCCTCCGTCGTATTTTTCGACGATCAGAATCCATCATCTAAGATTTGGGTACGCCAAATTTCATGTGATTCTACAACCTTTTCACCGTTGATTTAGCAATGTAAAAAGTTCTATTGTCGGTAAACCGTTGATTTTGAACCCACTAATTCAACGGTGAAAAGATTGTAGAATCACATGAAATTTGGTGTACCATATCTTAGATGATAACAATGAAGATGATGGGTGCCGATCATCGGAAAATACGACGGAGGGCGTACTTTTTCGACGCCATAGAAGGAAATTCCCTCTTATGGCATCTTTCCTCCATTATTCTCTCTCTCTCTATATATAGAGAGATTGGTTCCATTAGCACGGTTTGTGTTTTTTCAAGCTCAAACTTTTTCATATGACATCCTATGGATGATCTGCTCTCTTCAAGTCGATCTACACATCTTAGATGAGCGTGTGGGAAAAAAATCAAGTCCTTAAAGTGTATACATGTGCATAAACATGTGGATTTATTTCAGTCGTATGATTTTTAAAAGGTTCATGTGTTGAACACGGTGACACTAAGAAATTCAAGTGATCGACTATGATCCGTACATCGTTGGTACACAAGATCCTTGTTTGTGCTACCAAGGTAGCACAGGACACACATTATGCGGAATATATTGAAGGAAATTGTTTGGCAACCAAATACGAGACGAATATGAAATAGATGTTAAGCATATGCGGAATATATTAAGGATGGATGCATGTAGAAAATTTATTATTCTAGATTTTATATGGGATGCCTAAAATTTAAAATTTAAATATGCATATGCCAAAATGTTTTTTTTAGTAGGAAATCATGAATACACACGGGATTTAGTAAAATCTGGGAAAGAGATGGTACAAGAGCCGTCATTATAAAAAAGAAAATATTTGGAAGGTAGAAATTTAGTAAGTAATTAAGGCTCATGCTAAACAAAATAAGAACAAGATGAAAATCTTTTTCCCTTATTTATGGCGATCACATGAGTTAGGACATGTGTCCATTAGAAACTCAAATCAGATAAGTTTTATAGGGAATGATGTGTGCTCATGGGGTTTGTTCTTATATTTTTACCTTTTTTGAGGACGAGACATGGCATTCTACCAACAATGAATTGACCTACATATAGCCAACCCCACAAGGGTTTACAATACAATAACAGAGATTGGAGTCTAGCCTTTACATTCTCCTAAAGAAGTTATATGAAAGAAGTAGGCCATAATCCCCCATTAATGTGTCCATTATCCAATAATATATAGTATTCCTCAAAGAAGATATCTTATCATTGAGTTAGCTCAGGACGCCCACCCAAGAAATTTCAGATTTGTCAAGGCTATATGGGACGCTTGATAGGCTAAAAGTAGAGAAGTCTCCAACCAAGGAGCTTAGTGTTTTTTTTTCTATTCTAGTCCGGACCCTTATGCCCTATTCCTATAGAAATTCCAATTTCCTCGATCAAAAGCCTTGCTAACTGGATTTTTGGTCGTAATTCCGCAGGACAAACTATATTAGGATTATGTAACCAAGGAGCTTAGTTGGTCACAGTTTCTTTGCATCCATGGCAAACACAAAAAGTTGGTCAATTTGCCTTCAAAGTCATAAGAGATATCATGGTCCCTATATAGCTAGTGAGTAGTCCAATAAACTTCAAAGGAACTGAATAGTTCAAAACAGAACTACGGTTTCTTTGAAAAATTACTAAAGATAAAGGTACAATCTAAGTTTTCATTTGAGGAAAAACATGTTAGCAATTTTCCTTGATTACATTAAACATACATGCTTGATCAGGAGTAATGACTGAGAATCTCACCATGCGCCATGTCAGTTTCTTAAGACAAATGCACTTAGTTTTGGTAGACCATATACATTATTTTGCATCAGAAATGATTGGGATTGTTTTAGAGGAGCAATATGTGCATGAGTTAACAAGTGCATTAGTAAGGAGGAGCGACAGGACCTAGTTAATAGAGCAATTAGAGCTAGAGATAGAGATAGGACAAAACGAAAATAGATGAAGGTAATTAAGAAAGATATTATAGTTAAATAATTCAAAAGGAAGATGTTTATGATTTAACATAATCAATGGAAGGAAAGGAGTCGCGTAGCCAACCTCAAAAGTTCTGGGTTCTATTATTATCATTAGTGGTAAAAAAATGTCACAGCAAAGTTATGAACACTCGTTTTCAGTAATAGAATTATAACCAATCATATCATCAGGGACCTAGTAGAATAACAATGGTATACATAGCATGTAATAAATAAAAAAACCTGTAATACAAGCAACAAATTAAATAGATCAGGGAAGCATTGGGTATTTATCAGTATGTAGTACTTTACGTACGGCCCTAAGAGAACAATGGTAGTGTTAAAAAAAATGATACACATTCCACAGAAGTGCTGATCTAAGCAATACATCTAAAAGATCAAGGAAATGAACGTATATCATCGTGTAGTATATAACATACTTCTGCAAAGATGCTATTGCCTCAGAAAAGAATAACTGCATACACGTGGAATTAAGCAGCTTCTGTGGTAAACAAAATTAGCTGCAAAAAATAGATGTCGAACTCACCTTAGAAGATCGCTTGAGAATGCTCCAGCTTCATAACACTTCCACCAAAATGTTTGATCTCCATAAGCTGACTCCTATGCCCTTGTAAACCTGCGCTATCTTTGTAATAATAAAAGAAAATGAAGTTAGAGAACCTGAATGATAACTCTGATGATTCGATAGCAAGCTGCTCATTTTGTCATCTAGCCTCAGTTGTCGCCAAAAAAGCCAAAAGATGCTGTACAAGCTTTAAAACTTTAATGGTAGATAAGGATGCTGCAATCAGCTAACTGTTTCTCTTTGTTGTAGTTCGGAAACCTGCAGGACCTCATCATATTTGCTCTCTGTAACTACTTGAAGAAACTCAAGGGGAGTTGCTGCAGGGTCTAGTTCATAGCATCCTTTTGGAGCATTATCGCCTTCGTCGCCAGTGAGCACATGAGAAGGAACCTGATGTGAGAATCGAAACATCTCATCCTTAGGAATCCTCTTGACTTTGTTTGGGTCCGGGTGCCGATGGAAAACAGTCTTAAATCCCGCAATCTTCACTAATGGAGATATAGAGAGCCCTTGCTCCTCATTGTAGTCTTCAAGAACTTCTACCATGTCATACTTGTAAATAACCTCATCAGGGGTATTTTCATTCCAATCAGGAGACCAATTTCTATAGAGGGCCCAAATCTGATCTCGCCTCGGAACTATCTTAATTACTCCACGCGGAGCTTTCTCCCATTTAACCTTGTGTGAGAAAATATTAAGAGTATCCTTGACTTCATATCTGACCACCCTGAACTCCCCAGATGTCTTGGCAAAACCAGAGCCAACCCAGTTTAGTGGACCAAACTCAGTATTAGACTTTGATGCGAGAAAGCTCATGCGGACTTTAAAAGGATGGTAAGAGTTTACTTTCTGAACTAATGCATAGTAACGAGGCATACCATCTTCATCGTCATAAGTAGCCCATATCTCATCACCTTGAAATGATCCTTCCGAGCGATCTTTGTCAAAATCGTAGAAGTCAGGATCAGGAACATCAATACTAACAGGTTCCACTGCTTCTTTCTCAGAACCAGCATTATCGGTATTTGCAACATGCCTCTCAGCAGGAGCTTGCTTATTGCTCCTCAGCTCATCCACCCTAGTAGCTTGATCCGTAAAAATTTTGTTAACCACTTCCTTCGCTTTTTCTTTGGCATTCTTCTTTTTTTCATTTTCCTTTTCTGCGGCTTTGACCACCTTTGCTGCACATGTCGCTTCTACGGTCTTCTTGACTTCATCCCTCGACCTAGTAACTAATGTTTTAAGCACACGAGCTTGTGGATAGCCCCTCCTCATCAAGAATTTTCTGGAAGTCGTTCCATATTTAAAACGGCTTACAGGGGGAACGCCAGCATTTCCTATATCATCAGTGACACCTCTTCTCCTCTTTGCAGGTTTGTCTACCTTTGGATTAGGAATCCCATCTGGTTCGGGGTTAACAATTCCAGAGGCGAAGTAACTCCTCTTCAACCCGCTCCTAGCTGCTGCCTGGGCCTCTTCACGCTCTCTTCTCACCTTTTCGTAAGCCTGACGAACAACATTAGCAGCCTCAGCTACAGCAGTTGACGAGGCAGTTGCACTTGCTGCCCCAGTTGTCCTTGAGAATGGACCCCATTGGAACTTTGAATTGCCCGAAAAATCAGGTCCATTATTGGTTGAAGAGTTGAGGTTAGAATTCTGCTGAGCCTGCTGTGAATTAGAAGATGGAGGAGCAGCAGAGTGATTAGGCACCTTAGTTGGTCCAGCGATCTCTGTGGCTATGAATGGCTTGCGGCAGTTGAGACACGAAAGATTCAGATTAAGGTATGCTTTAAAGAACTCAAACTGCATCTTGCACGAATTGCATGCCGTCCAAAATGTTGATGTTGCATTGCTTTTCTGAGCTCGTGGTCTGGCTCGTGGTTTTGATCTTCGTCTAAAACCATTTAAATTATTAGGTGCAGGACGGTCATTTTTCACTGTGGTACTTTTCGGTTGGAATGCTTTCCCAAATCTCTTATGATCATATTGCATTCTCTTACTCTTATCGGATAAAACGCTCCAAGCTTGAGAAATGAGTTGGAAAGCACCTTCAGCGCCTACAGATTTGTTCTTGTCAGGATGAAGCTGAAGGGCCAGCTTCCTGTACTGTTTCTTCACGGCGTCGTCATCAGCTGAAGAATTGACACACAGAATTGCATACCAATCTTTTTCCCAATCTAATTTTGTGCTTGAAGAGATATATACATCTAGAGTTGCTATCATTTGGTTGATACCTTCGAGAGATGGGAAAAGGTTTTGGGCCTTCAGTGAAAATTTTTTGGCGCCCTCTATGTCATTCGCAAGGAACTTCCTCTCAGCGATCTCTTTTGCCCTGATGGCTTCATCCCTGTTGCATTCCATTGTTCTGGTTTCCTTGGGCCTAAATTTTAGAATGGCCTTGTTTTCTTTAATATACAGTACTTTAAACCAGCAAAAACTTTTCTACTGAAACATTCTTCAACTCACAAATTTATCAACTCTTCCAGATTCCTCCAAACCCTGGATACAACGGCGAAAGTAGAAAAATACATATTCTGTTATTGGAACAAAACAATGCAAGATGAATCATTAAATAAAAAGAATGGCGTGAGAATTCTAATAGCCTGAACAAAAATAAAACACTAATTTCTCAAGTGCCATATCATATGGCTACCATGGACACTACTCAGAAAATTAAGCCTAACAATAATTATGAAGCTGTACTTTATGACATATTTTATTGATCAGCCCAAACTCCGAAAAGAAGAATTGAAATGTCCTGTGAATTAGAAAGAGAGAGGAAGTAGATATTGAACTCAGAGACCACCGAGAACTCTTCTAAAACATATGCCTTCATTCAACACACCACCGAGAACAACTCTAAAAAGGAAATAAATTCAACCTGTAAACCTTGAAAGTATAAGTTTGGTACCAAACAAATGGGTGGGAGAAGAATGGGCAGAATGATGTATCCTTTATTCATTTACCAACCACTTTAATCAGTGAAATGAAAACCAATGAGAATAAAAATACATTAATGCAAACTGTAAAGAGTTTCGAGTAGTTAAAATTAAGGGAGTGATGGGCTTTTTATAGGTACACATGGGCCTTTGATATAAGTGGGCTCCAACAATAAGACTCACGTCTTGTTGAGGTTTGACCCATCTTATATCTTATACCCATGTGTTTCTTTTGTTTTTTTCAATGTGGGACTATCTTTAGACTCCCATCATTTGGTTTTTACTTTCAACACCCCCGTCACGTGCAACTATCACTTTTTCTTGGTGTGATTGTCAACGCGCAAAGTACGAGAAGAATTGCGTGCAACCATCACTTTTTCTTGGTGTGGTTGTCACGTGGAGGATCGAACCATTGGCTCTGATACCATGTAAAGAGTTTCAAGTAGTTATGAAAGAGTGATGAACTTTTTATAGGTACACATGGACCTTTGATATAAGTGGGCTCCAACAATAAGACTCAAGCCTTGTTGAGGTTTGATCCATTATATATCTTATACCCATGTGTTTCTTTTGTTGTTTTCAATGTGGGACTGTCTTTATAAAGTCCCATCATTTGGTTTTTACTTTCAACACAAACCAATGAAAACCAATGAGAAAGTAAAAAGTAGGCTTTAATCAGCGAAATGAAAACCAATGAGAAAGTAAAATACAGTTTGATTCTTGCAAACCATTATACAGACCTAATAACCGAATAGAATTGACCTTGCAGGAACCACAAAAACTGCAGTTATGCCTAACAAGAGCGGGATAGGTGTGAGAAAGTGGTGACACATGGTTGCTAATAAGGAAAATAAGGCATTGAATGGCATGTAGGCTTCTACCACGGTGAATGATTTAAATAAGGAATATGTTGGGATCCCTACCTCTACATTTATGCAAACAGAAATTCGACCCAAATTATGCATGCATGGGATTTTCTAAGATGAAGCATTAGCTGTATAGTTTAGCCAGCCATTCTATTGGAGATTAATCATGTGACTTAAGCGATCCATATAACAGCCTATATAGCCATATAGGCTGTGTAAGAGAATGAGCTTATGCTAAAAATAATGTAATCTTCTTTCTAATACTCTTCACGATCCCTTCTTCCCTCCGCCCTTCCGTTGTTGTTACCTAATCATGCAGAAAAATGGTTGAACATGGGCAAGCAAGAAGGTCATTGGCCCATTTCAACCTATGACTGTTTTTGGCATTAGAGCTTGAAGAGGAACCCTATGTTCCCACAACCAGAATCAGATGGTAGGTGACAATTGAGGGTGGTGATGGAGCAGATTGCAACGGATGTCAAGGTGGATAAGCGACGAGTGGATGACCTTGGAGAACATTAGAGGAGTAGCGACACAACCGGCTCCAATTTTGGATTACCTCAGCAAGCACACAGGTGAATCCATGCCGAAATCTCCCATGAATCAGTTACCGGGAACCCACAAGTATTCATTCGTCTAGTACATTAGTTGTTAGATGTATTTGGTGTCTATACCTTTTGTGGTGACTATTCATCATTCGATTGTCAACAAAGTACCAAGAAAATCTTGGAGCTATGATTGTAAGCACAGCTCAACATATGAAATGGTTTTGGAAGTTGGTTGTGTAGCGAGTGGAGTATAGGAGGGGAGTTAATTACATGGTGGCAGACATGTTGTCAGAAAGAGAGGATCCATCGGTCGTACAAATGTAGGAATCAGAATGGTCCTTGCATGGCTTGACAGAGTAAAGGCCATGGTTACAAATGATTGCTACTCAGTTAAAATAGAGCAGCAATAACAGGTAGGCAATACAATATAAGCGTGCGGGTGCATTTGGTATGACAAAGACTACATTTTTACGCGTCCCAAACTCTCCAATTTGCCTGGATATCCTATGTGATCAGATTTTTGGTATGGAAAAAGGGAATCAAGAACTTTACTTTACAATTTGATACATGGAAAGGCATAAACATAAGACCTACAACCCATGGGTCTCCATCAATAACAGCCGACGCCTGATGAATATACAAAGAATTATCAATGAAATTCATTATGGGATTACACATTATTAAGGGTTCTCACCGATTCTTCTAATGATCGATGGATGGAACAAATACATACACTTCATTCCACTCAAACAACCCTAACGGCAAGTTACTTGAGACAATCTTTTTCAGAGAAATCTTCAAGTTGGTGGGTCACTTTCTAAGATGGTAAGTGATTGCAAGCTAATCACTACTTACAACTTTTGTGACGAACTACTCAAGATTAGGTTCAAAGCTAAATTATACTTTAGTTTATCTACTCCGATGGCCAAACTCCGATAATCCATAGGACTTTCAAAACATACCTACAATACTTTGTAGTCTTAATCCCAAAAATGGAGCCATTAGATAATGTAGACAGAGTGCTAAACCTCAAAGTCTGCCTTCTTGTTGCTTTGGTCCTTACAAGGTGCTTGCAACGATTGGAACCACTGCCTGCCTCTTGCAATTACCAAAAGCTACACAGATACACCCTTTTTTCCTATGTATCCCAAGATTCCCAACTAAAGAAACATAAAGGTACACATCTTTCTATATCCTTCGTCAAGTCATTAAGATTATGCACACATGGAAACCGAAACGGTTCTAGAACAACAAATGTGCAAATGAGGTAATAGATTCGTAATGTACATTCTATTGAGGACTTGAAGTGAACCGAAAATGGAGCTAGAACAACAAAAGCGCAAATAAGGTAATAGATTCATAATGTACATTCTATCGAAGTGAAATCTTCAGTGGAAGATGTAACTTATGAAGGATTACAAGGATTTTTGTAACTAGTTCCCAATGTTCGACTTAGGCGACTATGACCATTTTCTTCTTCTTCTTCTTTTTCCAAGTCTTGTGGAGGAGTTTTTCGGGCCGATAACTAAGCATTCTAGGATAGGTCTAGGCTTTCTGTTATAAAATAATCACGGGAGTTAAGGCAACACTACAAGGTTACAACAGCTTATATAAGGTTCCTGTAAGAAGAGGATATTAAGCTAAAAGTAACATAATCATCACCAAAACAGTTTTCTTCCTCTCTTTTCTCTCTCCACCTCTTGACTAATCCAACAAGAACTGGCCAACCATGGGCAGGAAGAGGTTGTGAGCCGATTCCGACCCATGAAAGAATCCAGTCATTCCCTCAATGTTCGCAATTAAATCTAAATGTAAGAGGCATGAATTAAAAATTACCAGTAACAATACTTAAATCATCGGCTTGCCCCATTGCAGAAATAACAAATCTGTTGGAAATGGACATGAAATAGAAAAGTATTTTTTTTACCAAAAAATACTAAATAAAGTAAATGGAAGCACTCAAACACTAAATTTCAGTATACAGAAGAACACCCCACAATCAGTCATTCTATCTAAGAGACTCAAGACCATAAAATGAAGAAAATCACACCTAACAACAATCTGCGATTCTAAGCCTTCTTTCATCAACAAATCAATATTTACAAAATATATAACCCAAAATTTAGAAGGAGACTAGATATTTAGTAAAAATGGAAAGAATTTTATCGATGCAATGAACCTAAACAAATGCATGAACTAAAATGCATTACTTCAGGGATTCCTATCTGCAAAATATTAACTTCCCAAAAAGGGAAAACTGTAGATTACAACCAATGAATGCAATCAAAGGGAGCAACTTTAGCACTCAAAATCCCAATCAAAAGCTCAAACAACAGCAAGCAAAACAATCTAAGCAATGAAAGCTGAGGTTTAAACTTCCAAGCTCTCGATTTGGGGCAAAAACCATAGAGACCCTGGATTCAGTGATCTCGAGGTTTAATCCACAGCAAGCAACGAAATTAGATTCAAACGAAAGCGCAATCGAAATTGAAGAGATTGAGAGATTACCCATTTGTAGAAATTGCACGAGGTTGGAGGAATTTGGATCGAAAAGCTGACGTTAGAAACCCTAGGCCCTTAATCTTTCCCCCCACTAAATATTTGGGATTTTTTTTTGAAAAAACCCCCAATTTCCAAATACCAAAATTTTCTTTTGTGAAATGGAAAGAAAGGGCTCTAGTGGGGTCGCCAACCTTGATTCTAAACTATTTATTCAACCCTAGCCCTAACTAGGGTTAAATTTTAACCCTATATGCGTGTTACTTTTATTTACATGATTGTAATAATTTTGTATTTATAAAGAAAGTAATAGAAAATATATAATATAATTTTTTTTTCATATTTAAATATGTAAACTAAGTTTCACATGATTATAATTTTTTTTCATATTTAAATATTTAAATATGATTGGTGCAAAAAGTTGTTGTATCTATGAGTTGTGAATAACCGCAATCAAGACGATATCGCAAATAGCTAGTCGCGATGAGTACGGTCCGTCCACAAAGAAACGGTGAACCGCTTTTCTTATTTTAGACGGGTTGATAGAAGAAAAATGGGATTGTTGTCGTTTATTACTGGGATGGTTTGAAAATTTATAAGAAAAGGCTTATAGGGTTTATAGGACTTAGTAGTTAATGAATGGAGTTTTAAAATTAATTATTTTTATTTTTTAATTATTTAATATTAGAGAAATAGCGATGAATATAGATTAAGGTTTCTAGAGGTAATTAGGATTTCTGGAGGGAATTAGGGTTTACTACTACTGACCCTTGTCCTTCCATTGATCTCTATTCGTCTCAAGCCCTTAACAAAATGATTAACGAATCTTGAATCATGGTCGTGTCTATCATGAAGTGATAACGCGCCCGATAAGAGGGTTAATATCCATTCAGACCGCGGAACTGCCGCCTATACCCCTTTTTGACCGCGGATCCGCCGCGTTTTGGTGGATTTGGGCTTCCAATTTTTTCGTAGAGTTTCTTCCTGATATTTAGATATTCTTCTGATAAAATTTTTTTGAAAATACTGCTCTTAGTTTCTGCCGTTGCTAAATTCTTCGATTTGCTTCTAATATTCGGCAAATTTGGTTTTGCAATCTGATTTGTTGTGGATCTCCTACTCATAGTTCGGACCTGAGCTGATCTAGTATAACACCTGCACAATATCTCAAATCATATTGTTGGCAGCACTTGTTTTTATTTGAGATACTATTCTAACCAATTAAATGATATGATATTTTAAGAATATTGGGTAGGAATATTTGATATGATATGTATATTTTAACATGAATAATCTCATGGATATTTTATTTAAATATGATATGAATATATTTTCCCTAATTATATTAATTATAAATGAAGAAACATATGATAATAGTCTTTTTGCAAATAAACACACATATGTTCTTAATTACAAATAACACGTTTTAGTAGTTAATAATAATAGGGGAAAAAACAATACAAATATGCAATAAATTTGACTAATCAAATACCCCCAGACTTATTTTTGATCATCCCGAGCAAACTATTTATTAAAAAGAAAAAGAAAAAACGTAGAACACTTTCGTAGGCAACACGATTACATTTAGCACGTGTAACAAACTTTTAAATCTCTAGGTGTCCCTGATAGGAGAAGTGTTGTCTCCTGAGGGTTTTCAGAGGATTACACCCACAAAATCCCAAAAATTTAGAAAATAAAGGAAAGAAAACAAAAATTACATGCAAAGATAAGAAACATATAAAAGAAAAACTTGAAAAAAAGAGTTTCAAGCTATACTAGCTTTTTAGTTGTCATGAGCCCTATCTTAATGGTCTTGAAAAGATATCAGAAATCTCATCATCTCTCAATAAAATATCGTTTTTAGTCTTCCTCCCTATCTTTCCTCCAAATATCAATCATATACCCTTATGTGTGTGTAAAAGTCATCCCTACACTTAGAGAATTCAATTCATGTTATTATACCTTTTAGCCTTATTCCTTAGTACTTTTTAATCGGTGATTTTTTAGATGGATTTGCTCACACATTCTTCATGCGACCGTTAATACTTCTTAAGGTACTAACCAACCGATTACCGAACGTGCTCACTTATTAAGGCGCAATGAGCAATATCCTAGTCTTGCAACACTTAAGGCCTAGCAGTGACTCCCAAACCAGTTGGTCTAAGGCACTAGGTGATAAGGCACACTTGCTATATTTTTTTATGTTGTCTTAAGTAAATTACAAAACCAGTGTTCATTTTTCTGCACCATTTATTTTATATGTCATTTATATTTTTGTTATTTTATATTTTTTTTTCTTCATACTAAGGCTTCTGGGTAAGAGTGCTTCAAGGTATCATCTAATATCCCAAGTTTTAAGACGTGTGTAAGTGCGTATAGTAGGGTATCAACATTTAGAAGTTTGGACCCAAGAATAGCGACTATTTTTCTGACTTATTTCTATCCGCAGATTAGTGATTTCTTCATCTTACTAACCCTTGGGACAACAGCTTATGACTACGTATTACCAGCTTCGTTTTAAAACATCTAAGTTTCTTACATTTCTTACATTTCTTCCTCTTTTTCATATGTATTTTTCTCTTTCTAACTTTTATTTTAAAAAAAAAAATTGTTATATATATATATTTTTATCGTGCTTAGTGCCAAATGATATTTCAATAAACACATACCCCCCCAAATCTGTTTGCAGCAGTGTTCTCACCGATGCTGTTGTTCGAGCGCAGAAATCTGTAGACTTGGGTAGAGAATAATAGGGTCAAGAGATGGTCAAATTAAAAGCCACCCTGAACTTGTTTTTTAGCACGCACGGATATTTATATTATTATTTTTATATATACACACCTCCATTCATATTGAAACAGTGTTACCGAAACATGGAGGTGAGGCGGAAGAAAGTTAGTCGTGATAAAGCGGCTCCTGCAGAAACAGGAGCTCCTCCTATGGGTCAGCGAAAAAGTACGGTTTTAATATGTGCCTATTTACTTTGAAAATAGAACCGTTTTTATATTTTCTACATCCACTGCACACATACCGCACCATAAAAATTCCTTTCCAACGAGATCTTAGCTTACCCGGATGAAAATGGAAAAGAGGAATCGTAAAGAAGGACTTGTTGTCCCCGTGTGAAAGTTTTTCTCAAAAGATATCTGTCATGGAACACCTTTGTCCGGTTTTTTACTATAACCGCATTATCATAAGCTTCATCACGAAGTTCGCTCAGCTCATTTAATTGTAGTTTCCGATAGCTACCGGCTTAGTCAAAATCGAAATTAAGCTCTTTAATAGCCCATATTGCTTTATGTTCAATCTCGACAGAGAGGTGGCAAGCCTTTTCAAACACCAGTCGATAAGGAGACATGCCAAAATTGGTCTTATATGCGGTACGAAATTTCCAAAGAGTATCAGTCAGTTTGGTGGACCAATTTTTATAGTTCATAGAAACCGTTTTCTCAAAAATTTGCTTAATCTGTCTATTAGAGATCTCAGCTTGCCCGATCGTTTGGGGATGATAGGGCATAGAAAGCTTATGGTTGATTGAATATTTCCGCATCAAAGTTTCGCAAGACCGATTACATAAATGCGTCCCATTGTCGCTAATGATAGCGCGAGGGTGCCCAAACCGAGAAAATATATTTTCTTGAAGGAACTTAATAAAAACCTTGTTGTCATTAGTACGGCACGGTATTGCTTCCACCCATTTAGAGACATAATCAACCGCTAATAAAATGTATAAGTTCCTAAAAGAGTTTGGAAACGGGCTTATGAAATCGATTCCCCATAGATCAAATATCTCCACAACCAAGATTGGTTGGAGCAGCATCTCGTTTCTCCGTGAAATCCGACCCATGTGTCGACACCGTGAACAAGTTATGCAATAATTATATGAATCTTTAAATAACGTTGGCCAATAAAAACCACATTGCAAAACTTTCTCCGCCGTTTTTCTTGGACCAAAGTGACCGCCACATGTTTGATCATACCAGAAAGACAATACACTCCTGAACTCATTATTAGGGAAACATCGGCAAAAGATCTGATCAGGACAATATTTAAACAAATAGAGTTCGTCCCAGTAGAAGGGTTTTACATGAGATGAAAATCTGTAATTGTCTTGTTTTGACTATTCGCTGGGTAGAAGTCCCGTTGCTAAATAATTCACAATATCAGTGAACCAAGGTTCGCTAGATATGGTCAAGAGATGTTTGTCCGGAAAAGAATCTTTTATTGGCAAGGTCAACATTGGTGAAGAAGAAAGTCGTGAAAGATAGTCGGCTACGACGTTTTCACGTCCACTTTTGTCTCTTATGACAATGTCAAATTCTTGTAATAAAAGGATCCAACGTATTAACCTAGATTTTGCATCCTTCTTCGATAAAAGATGTCTTAAAGCGGAATGATCTACGACCGGAGAGCCAATTAAGAAGGGCCTGCATTTTTCTAATGCAAGTACAACTGCCAAGAGTTCTTTCTTGGTGGCTGTATAGTTCATTTGGGCATCATTCAAGATCCTACCTGCATAATAAATCGCATGTGGCATCTTATAGATGTGTTTTCCCAATATTGCACCAATAGCAAAATCGGATGCATCATACATAAGTTCAAAAGGGTGATTCCAGTCTGGAGATGATAGAACGGAGGCTGTAGTGAGGGAACGTTTAAGTGATTCAAAAGCAGTCATACAATTCGAGTCGAATTGAAATGTTGTATTCTTAGCCAAGAGAAGAGTTAAGGGTTTAGCAATCTTGCTAAAGCCCTTAATGAATCGTTTACAAAACCCGGCATGACCAAGAAAGGATCGTATATCTTTGACGCATTTGGGAGGAGGAAGGTTGGAAATGACATCTATTTTAGTTTTGTTTACCTCAATACCTTTTCGTGAAATGATATGCCCTAAGACAATACCTTCTTGAACTATGAAATGACATTTTCCCCAATTCAAAATTAGATTCTTATCCTTACAGCGGGTAAGAACAGCGTCAAGTTGACGTAAGTATTCCTCAAAGGAGTCCCCAAATATGAATAAATCGTCCATAAATATTTCTAGAAAATTCTCAATCATGTCCGAGAATATCCCCATCATACACCGCTGAAATGTAGCGGGAGTATTGTATAACCCAAAGGGCATGCATCTATTAGCGAAAGTACCGAAATGACAAGTAAAAGTTATCTTATCTTGATCCTTTTCGGCGATGGGAATCTGGTTATAGCCTGAGTATTCGTCCAAAAAATAGTAGTACTCATGCCCGGCTAAACGTTCCAACATCTGGTCAATGAAGGGTAGAGAGAAGTGATATTTCCTCGTCGCGGTATTGAGTTTTCTATAATCAATACATACTCGCCACCCAGTTTAGGTGCGTGTTTGAATCAACTCATTAGCCTCATTAGTTATGACCGTGATACCAGACTTTTTAGGGACCACGTGAATAGGACTTACCCATTGGCTATTAGATATTGGGTAAATTATACCATTATCTAAGCATTTGACGATTTCTTTCTTCACTGCCTCTTTCATGACGGGATTCAACCGTCTTTGTGGATCACGGGCTGGTTTGGCATCATCTATCAAATGTATATGATGTTCAACAATCAAGAGACTAACCCCGTTGATGTCCGCCATTGTCCAACCAAAAGCTTACCGATTCGATCTCAAGACAGATAGAAGAGCTCTCTCTTGCTCTAAGACTAGAGAAGCTGATATGATAACTGGCAAAAACTCATTCTCACCTAAATATACATATTTAAGATGAGACGTAGCAGCTTCAGATCAAGTGTCGGAGGAGAGACGATAGAAGATAGGGTAAAGGAACGATACTCGGACTCCATAAGAGGTTCACAACTAGCGTAAGAGATTGACTCGGATAGCTCAACCAACTTATTCGACAAGTCAAAGGATTCGAACTCGGGGGTGGACTTGCCGATAGAAGGGTCCCATGAATTAAGATCATCAAGGAAAGTGGACCCTTCGTATTCTCTATTCGTGTAAGGAGAAGCTAGATCAAATAATAACGCACCAGTGGCATTGAGATCATTATCGTAAAATTCCTCAATTTCGCAACTGTCGGAAGCCATCTCGTTGACGGAATATATATCAATCATATGAGCAGAAGGTTCGGAGGGTTGACTTCCTATCCTGAAAATGTTAAGTTCAATTGTCATATTCCTAAAGGATAGGTTCATGGAACTGTTACGACAATTGATTACCGCATTCGAGGTTGCGAGAAATGGTCGACCAAGAATCACCGGAATTTGGTTCCATGGGTTCGCCACAGACTGTGTATCTAAAACTATAAAGTCCACGGGGAATATAAATTCCCCTACTTTGATCAACACGTCCTCTAGCTCACCCCTAAGGTGGGTGATAGATCGATCAACCATCTGAAGAGTGCAGTGTGTAGGTTTCAACTTTCCTATGCCTAATTGCTCATAGACAGAATACGGAAGTAAGTTAACATTAGCATCTAGATCGAGTAGAGCGCGATTAATATTTTTACTCCCAATAGTTATAGAAATTGTAGGACAACCGGGATCCTTACGTTTTTTAGGCAAATGTTGGGTAAGTGCATCACTCACATTGCTCGCAAAGAAAACCTTTTTATGTACTCGAGTTTTTCTTTTCTTAGCGCACAAGTCTTTAAGAATTTTTGCATAGGATGGAACTTGTTGGATAGCATATAAGAGAGGAATATTAATGTTAACTTGCTTAAATATTTCCACAATCTTCTCCATTTGCGGACTTGGTTTGTTAGGTCTCAACCGGTTTGGAAAAAGGAGTTTTATCAACAGGGGTTGGGTCCAACTCTTGTGGAGAAATTTGTGGGGATGGAATGGATCTCAAAATTGGATTTAGGATGGTCTAAAATGGTAATTCAATCAAGGAAGTGGACTGAGAGTTTGAGCTCAGTGAAGAACGGAGAATAGGCTCGGAAGAAGACGTTGGATTAGACAAAGTAGAAGTAGAAGTAGTAGTCGGGGTGTCATCAAAATCATCAGCTTGTTCACCAACATGGATGTTCAGCACTCTTTCCGATCTCAACGTAGTTCAGCACTCACGTTATGATTTTGTTGGTTAAGAACAATGTTCGCGCTTTGTGGGTGGCCGGGATTTGATACAGGCTGAGATGGAAGTTTCCCTTTCTCTCTCTCTCTCATCGCGGCATTTAACTGTACAATTTGTGCTTCGATCGATTTTATGCTTTACCGTGGGAAGCAGTGTGTTGCACCAGCGTTTGGATAGAAGAAGTTAAATTAGCCGACGTTTGTGCAGATTGTTTAATAAACGCTTCTAAGCTTCTTTCGAGTGCAGAGATTTTATCGGTACTGGCAGGAGGAACATTGTTTTGTGGTTGGAAAGAATTGTTGTAAGGGGTAAAGTTGTTGGCCGGATTTTGGAAAGATTGCGGTTGAAAGGGCTGCTGAATTTGTTGTGGTAGCTGTTGTTGCTGTGGAGGAAGCCTTTGATAGATGTTTTGATTTTGAAACTGATTTTGATTTTGGATTTGGGTTTGGTTCTAAGCAAAATTAGGATGATTCCTCCATCCCTGGTTATATGTGGATGAATAAAGATCGTTTCTAGATTGTTGCTGAAAAGCAGCATTAGTTTGTTCTTGACCTTAAGACGGAGGATTCAAAGGACATTTTTCCGTTAAATATGACGAGTCAAAACATCAACCACACACGGTTTTGGGGAGCGTAACTTGGTTTAGGGAGGCTGAAGAGAACCTGCTTTCCATAGCTTCGAGTTTCTTTTGCATCTGTAACAACCCTAAACTTCTTATACAAATTATTCCAAAATACAGAAAGGGACACCTGAGCCTGAGCATAAGTTATAAATTTGTTTTGCTTTTGAACAGCAAGAAAACACTTGCAGCTCATTGGTAAAGCCTTGCACTGCTGTGACGTAGCCCCCGTGATCGAATCCCCCCAGCCATATTATATTTTTATTAATTTTTCTTTTAATCTTTTAAAGCCCAAGGTTTATACGTGCACTATACGTAAACTGAAGAGACACAGAATAAACAAACATGTGCACTGGGGTATATGAGACGACAGAGACACGCGGCGAGAATCCCAGCCCCGACCCCACCAACTCGACCGACCAAGATTTAATTTCGACCGGTACCACCGGTTCCCCCGTCGAGAATGGTCTAAATTTTTGCCCCTGGCACCGTTTGGCCTACCCCACTTTCCCCATATTGTTTAATTTTTCTGCACATTGGCAGAGGGATTAAAATCACCCATTTAATCCTTTTAAATGCAAATTTTTAATTCTCTAATTCAATACACTAAACCCTAGTTTTCTCTATAAATACCACACCATATTTCACCCCTCCTCATTCAGAATTTCCTCACAAAAACTCTAAAAAATTCTCAAGTCTCAAGTTGTGCAAGTAGAGTTAGAAAAGGGTGAAGTTCCGGCGAAATTCCGAGAAGATTCCAGCGACGAAACGACGCCCCGACGTTTTCCTAGTCTTCTCCTACCTCTCTTCTTCCTCGATAGCCAGTAAGTCCCTTCTCCCCCTCTCTTTATCTATTCTAAAACTTGCATTCTTCAAAATCCGACGGAAGCGGAGTTAAACCGACTTCCGATTCGGTTTTCTTTAAAAAAAACTCTATTTTTCTTAATCAATAAAATACCATACTCTCATATAATGTTTAACAAACATTAACAAACACAATAAAACAAGTTTCATCTCAAAATAATCTTTTATGCAACTTTTATTGTATTTTTACGGTAAAATACTGTTGGGGTAAAAATTTACACTCCAGTTGACCAAGTTAAAATCAAAGTCAACCCCAAGCCAAGTAGGCCCAAGCCCAGGTCAAGTGGGCCCATGCCCGAGTCGAGCCCGAACATGAAGCGGCCGGCCTCCCCTATGCCATAACAAAAATTTTGTAATAAATAATTTTGGTTTTTTTTTATGAATGAATGTAAGAAAATGGGCATAAAGCCAAATTTTGGTAAAACCCATGGCTCATGTGCAAAAGAAATGAGCACATGAGGCATGGGATGGGCAAAATGCCATTTTGTAAAACCCAAGAGGCTACATGTAAAGTGTGTAGCCTATAAAGGAAAAGATGATGAAAATATCAAGACAATTTTTTCCATTCTAAAAATTCTAGGGTTTGTGCCTCCTTCTCCTTGCTCAAGGTTCTGAAACCTTCCCCCTTTTAAAATTAAATCAAGAGTTTAACTCTTCCCTTTTCCAAAAAGAAACAGTTTTTCACCACAAAACCCTTGAAGGGGAGCTCGGATCTTCAATCAGATCTCGAAAATGGGAGACTTTTAAGTTTCACCCCCTTTTCTCCAAGATCCAGCCGATCAAGAGGAGGAAGAAGGAGACCCATCTCCAGAAATCCAACTTTGGACAGATCCAAGGCTCAAAAGAAGCTTCAGGGATAAAGAGAAAAGAGAGGGGTCCCATTTGATCACCTCTGAAGATCTTTGGGGAGTTCAACTCCAAGACCCAAATCCTCAAAGGAGTTTAACTCCTATTCCAGATCATTTAGGAGTTTAACTCCAAATCTTAATATTTTGGAGTTTAACTCCACTCAAAATCCCTTGGGAGTTCAACTCCTAGCCCAGGGGCTAAGTCCCTTTTTCGCTGGTGTTTCCAGCGGTCGCGTGCCGCGCACGTGATCCGCGGGTGCCCAGCACCTACGCGTGCCGCACACGTGACCCGCGGGCGCCCAGGGCCCATGCACCAGGCACGTGACCCGTGGACGACCAGTGCCTACGTGCCATGCACGCGTCTTTAAGACGCTCCTCACCCCTCATTTTTCATACACTCTACACTCAAAACACGTCCTCTGCTAGGAATTTTTTTCTAATGGGGCGCTGTCCCGCACCCCGCAAGGGGCTGCTAGCCCTTTTGACCCCCAGCCCGCTATCTGGGTAGTGGGACCCCCGTAAAAACTCTGCGGGGACCCCGATATATCCAAAACCCCTTCAAAACACAACACTGCATATTGAGTTCGTATAACATGTTTGTCCCATCAATCGGAGGTTCTCTCGCTCCAAAGGCGAGGGGTAATTAACGGCAGCTTAGTCCGCGGCTGCCGGAGATTCGGATCCCCACAATCAATAAATCCCGGCCTACCCTAGGCAGGGAGAATCTGTAATGCGCCTGACAAGCACGCGCGTATTCCCATCTCAATGGGGTGACGAAAAACAGCCTACAGATTCTGGTACGCTCGGTGGGACCTTTTTCTCCACCCATATCTCGAGTCAAGTGTTCATGCGAACCTATTTAATATATATGCCGATGTTTGTACTGAAATAATGTTTCTTTTCGTGCAGCAATCAACTTTCAACGACGATGTCTTCTAAAATGAATTCAGCTTCCGACGTGACCGATCTCGTACGTGGTCAAGATCAATGCCCGCGTGGTTCTCCCTGCCAGTCTCAGCCGGCAATGGGAGGAGCCACCCCGTCAATTTGGTTCCGTCATCATTTACCCTGCTGGAAGTGCTCATCTGGCGGAGGTCACGACAAACCAAGCGGCCAAACCGACCTCAAGAGGTAGGATGCCGAACGTTGTGGTCGCCAAAGCATCCCACCCCAAATGCAAATCTGTATTCGAACGGCTCTCCACTACTCCAACTGGGGGAAAGGCCGTCAACACCAATGAGGCCATAAAGCAGCTTTAGCAAGCTCAGATGGTTCCCTTGACAATCGTACGAACGGGCATCTTCTCTGGCCTCTCTGTTAATCGGTCTACGGCATCTTCCAGAAGAGCCAAAGTCTGCTAGGTTCTTAAAACAGAAAAGTTAAGGCAGAAGCGGCTCAGGTATCGAGCCAACAAGAGGGCCATGACTTCGGCCATGTGGAATCTTATGAGGTTCCAAGAGCAGGGTTACTCCGCGACGACGACTGAGTCGGCCGTAAAAATCAGCAATTCCTTCGAACCTCTGAAGTGGGTTCAGAAAAATGCCATGACCGCCAGAATCAAGAAGACAGCGGTCCGAACGTTGCTACAAAGAGACGTGTCCTAGCCCCGACCGAGAAAGTACGACACCGTCTCTTCAAGAGTCTATCAGGCGCTCTGTGCCGCGCGAAAACAGCGGGGCAAAACCAAAAAGGAAGCATCAGCACCATTCAAGAATCCGGCCAGGCTAGCCGCCTTCAGTCGACTGCCCGTTACCGAAACAGGAGGGTCATGACAGCGATCCGTGAAATCAGCCGCCGATAATAAAAAGATGGCTGGATATGTTATCCATATGGTCTATATGGCGGGCGGGCGCCCCAGCGACAACCTTCGTAGCAAAAGCAAGGATGGGGCCACCACATCCTAAGCCCAATCTGGCTTGAATGTGGTTGCCGCTTCCTAAGAACACCCGCCTCCGCTGGATGATGAAAACCCTCTCGATGAGGATGATAGGCAGAAAGATCCCTCAGGCCATGTAGAGTCAAGATCGAACAGCGAGGAAGAGCCAGCTTTCCTCCCTAGGACTGCAGAGCAAGAGCTGCTTTAAGAGCTTCGAAAACAGCTCAGGAGCAAAGATAAAGAAATGGCCAAGCTTTACTCTAAAATCGACGACCTGACAAATGTTGTGATGCAGCTCACGACTCAAATTGCTCGAGCGCCTTCCAATCAGGCACATGTCTCTACTCATGAGCCGGGTGATGGCAACCCGAAGCAACCGATGCATGTCCTCTTGGGTCTAAGATTGGGTGAGCCGCATGAAAGCCAGCCACATTCCGCTTCTGGGGACGCCTTGGCCACAGATAGCACTATCCCGCTAACAAAAGATCGGATAATGGATTTGGTCACTAGCAAGGTTAGAACATTGGTAGCCGAAGCCGAAGCTCAGAAAGAAATTGGCAGTAGTGGGCGGCTATATCCTGCACAGTACGATTTGATCGAGTTCCCCAATGGTTACGTCATTCCTAAATTCGGAAGATTTGATGGGACGGGAAACGCAAATTAACAGGTCGCCCACTTTAAAGCATCATGCGTAAATACAGGGGGCAATGATGCACTCATTCTTCGCCAGTTTGTCAACAGCCTGACCGGTATCGCTTTTGACTGGTACGTAAGTATACCAGATGGGTTCGTCACTATTTTTGCCCAAATGGAGTCTATGTTTCAGCAAAAGTTCATGAGTGTCAGTGATAAAATCTCCATTGCTGACCTTGTGAGGACCAAACCGGGGAAGAATGAAAGCAACACCGAATTTATCGCCTGATGGCGTAATCTCACGGTTAAGTGCGAACCGCCGCTGGAGCAGGACCAGTCCGTCAGCCTTCTTATTGGGAACCTCAGTAATTGGATGATCTCATTATTGTGTACAGCAGGCCTCAAGACATTTCAGGAGCTGACCTAGAAAGTCTAAATGCTGGAACGCTCGAAGCAAGAGTCTACCTTGGACTCTCAGAGAGACAAGACATGGAAGAGCAAGAGGGACGATAACCGTAGAAGCAGGAATTCCAGCAATACCAATGTCTTCAATGCGTCTGATAATGAAGACAGGCGAATCCAAAACCAACCGGTCTCGAAAGCCAGTGCTGGAAGGAGAAGGGTCTTCCTTAGAAGAGAAAAAGAACAAGGTTTACTCTTTCAGAAGGGACAAGGTCCACAAGATATTCAAAGATGCTTTGAACAATGGTCTACAATTGCCGGAGTCGAAGAGACCCCACGAAGCAAAAATGACCGACAATCCCCTATATTGCCCGTACCACAGAGTAGTGAGCCATGCAATCGAGAATTGCTATATCTTCAAAGACTGGGTCGAGAAGCAGTACAAGGCTGGAGAGATCGAGCTGTCCAAGATTGTGTTGGTGAACAATCAAGTTGCAACTACCAACTTTATACAGACAGAAGCTGAAGCCTTCTGGGAGCAGACAGCCGAACCCGCTGCCCTGAGAAATGAAACTTACTCACCGCAGCCTCCGTGGAGTACGCACATATCTAATAAGACTAATAAGATGCTAAATTTACTTCGGAAAGAGCCCAGAACAGAATGGGAAGGGCAGAAGAAGCCCACCATTCCAGCTGCCAATTCGGCTCAAAATCCAAAAGCTCAAGAAGAAGAAAAGTGCAGCTCGACGCGAAAAGGAGTCTGCAGGGAGATCGACCATTCAAAAATATATCGATTCCCTCGAAGACTATGAACAAAAGGAAATGACTCCAATTCAATTGAATGAGTTCTTTCCTGTAGAAGTGGCTGAGATTCTAGAGGAGCTAGAAGAAGACTCCAATGAAGAGATCCCTATAGTGACCTGCTACGCCATCCATCTGGGCAGCGACTCTGAGGAGGAGCTTTGTTTTCCCGAAGAGGACGAGGAGCTCGCCACAAAGGCCAACCAAATCCAGCTCATAAGCGGCAGGGCTCTACCGCCGAATCAGGGCAATGCCCCAAAAGGGAAGGAAAAACAAGTCGCTAATGAAGAAGATGGCGGAGTGCCGGCTCATGAAAATTCGAGTCCTTCCTCGGTAGACTATAATGTCTTTGCTCATCTCCGAAAGCTTCTGTCTCTCCCGAGCATCTACGATGCCTTGGTTCTATCTAAAGAGATTAGAGATGTTCTCATTCACGCTTTACAAAACCCCGAGCGGTACCAGGCTCGCTTTGCGGAAATTAATATGAAAGAAGCCCAGTATACCCTGCATACCGCCACGGTCACGTTTAAGGACGAAGACCTGCTACTGGGAGCAACTGAGCATAACAGGCCGCTTTACGTGACAGGGTACAGCAATGGAGATCGGATTAATCGCATATTGATTGATCCGGGATCCTCAGTGAACATCATGAACTTGCGGACTCTGAAGAGTTTGTCAATGGACGTCCGACACCTGTCAAGGGAAAGGATTGTCATTCAAGGCTTCAATCAAAACTGCCAGCAAGTTCTGGGGTCTATACCTCTGCCAATCAAATTTGGGGATCTGCAAACCGAAGCTAAAATATACGTGATCGACGCTGACACGTCTTATAAAATTCTCTTGGAACGGCCGTGGCTCCATGATTACGGCATCGTTCCGTCAACTCTCTATCAGTGCATGAAATATACCAAAAACGGAGAAGAAAGACGCATTGATGGAGACATCCAGCCATTCGGTGTGCATGAAGTCTGATATGAATATTCTCGGTACTTTATGAACCTCCAAAGTGCTGAGCCACAGCTGACCAAAGACAGAAGGGTCCCGAAACTCAAAGGAAAAACTAAGCCGACTGTCACTTTCAAAAACAAAAACCCCAAAGTGCGTCCGCGTTTCGGCAGTGACACTGATGAGTCCGACGCTGGAAGTCCGTCCTTCCATAAAACTCGCCCTCATTTTAGTAGCGATACGGACGAATCTGATACTGAAGGCCCATCCGACAGCAAAATTCGCCCTCGTTTAGGCAGCGACATTGAAGAGTCGGAGGAAGAGAACCTGCCTTGCAGCAGCTTTACAGATTGGGCCCCCACGCAATAAGCAAAGTTGCGAGAGACCTTTGAAGTTGCAGAAGGGTCCCTAGCCGTCACAAGGGTGCCGGAGCAGATGTGCAAAGAGCTCGATGCATTGTCGGTCTCCACTGTGGACCAACTGAAAACTTTCAACGTTCCCAGAAGGAAAAGTGGACAGAAGGGCATCCTGTTTTATGGGTCAAATCCTGTTGTGCACCCGGATGATTTGTCTGTCGCTTGCCTTCCCTATAAGAGAGGCATAAGAGCCGTCTTCAATCCCAGATACTATGCGCCCGAGATGCGGGAATATTTCAAAAGGAGCGGATGCCGGTTATATCAAACGGAGTCCGAAGCAAAGTTTTATGAAGGGCTATGGCATCCACCTCATGTCCGAGCACTCATCGATGGACGAATTCCAGATAGACGGGGCATAGGTTTCATTCAATCTGATTCTAAAGCATGCTACATGATCCATGTCGGTGAAGCCAGCGAAAGGTCAAATGATGATGACGAGATAGCCGAGCCAGAATAAGCTCCTCAAGAGCTTGAAGATGGAGAACAAGCAACCTTCGATGAGCTAACCGAGATCAATTTAGGAACGCCTAATAATCCAAGGCCGACCTACATCAGCTCACTCTTGTCAGAGAAAATGAAAGAGCAGATAATTGCCCTGCTGCATGAGTTCGCCGACTGCTTAGCGTGGACGTACAAAGAAATGCTTGGCCTTTTCCCTGAAGTGGCCGTGCATAAGCTGGCTATATCTCCTGACGCTAAGCCAGGCAAACAAGCTCCTCGAAGAATGAGAAGGGAACTGGAAGAAAATGTCATCGAGGAAACTAAGAAACCCATCGATGCCGGCTTCATCAGGGAAGAGAAATATGCGGTCTGGATCGCATACATAGTCCCAGTGAAGAAGAAAAATGGGCAGATCTGAGTTTGTGTTGATTTCAGAGATCTTAACAAGGCATGCCCTAAAGATGATTTCCCGCTACCGGTCATGAAAATGATGGTCGACGATACCTCAAATTACGAGCTGTTCACCTTCATGGATGGCTCGTCTAGATATAATCAGATCAAGATATCACCCGAGGATGAGAAACAAACAGCATTTCGAACCTCGATCGGAATATACTGCTACAAGGTGATGCCGTTCGGATTAAAGAACGCATGTGCTACATATCAAAGGGCAATGACCAATATCTTTGATGACCTAATCCATAAAGTCGTCGAATGTTATGTTGATGATTTGGTCGTTAAGATTAAATCCAAGACCGATCACATCCAGGATCTTAGGACCGTTCTCACTAGACTGAGGGAATACGATCTGAAGATGAATCCTCTGAAGTGCGCTTTTAGCGTGTCATCAGGAAAATTCCTTGGCTTCATAGTCCGACATCGAGGGATCGAAGTTGACCCATCCAAGATAAAGGCCATCATGGAGATGCCCCCTTCGAAGAATCTGACGCAGTTAAGATCTTTTCAAGGCAAGCTTGCTTATATACGAAGGTTTATCTCAAATTTATCGGGAAGATGTAGTCCCTTCTCAAAGCTCATGAAGAAGGGAGCTCCTTTTGTCTGGGACGTTGAATGTCAAGAAGCATTCAAAAATATCAAACAGTACCTGTTGCACCCTCCGGTGCTTGCTGCTCCTATTCCAACTAAACCATTAATTCTCTATACTGCCGCGCTAGATGAGTCACTCGGTGCGCTCCTTGCCCAGAACAATGAGGAGGGAAAAGAAAATGCCCTCTACTACCTCAGTCGAACTTTAGTCGGGACGGAACACAACTATTCCCCGATCGAAAAGCAATGCCTGGCTCTGATATTTGCTGTGAAGAAGCTGATGCACTATCTGCTCGCTCATCGGGTTATGCTGATCTCCAAGGTCGACCCGCTCAAACACTTGATGACCAAAGCAAGCCTAGCCGGTAGAATAGCGAGATGGGCTGTCATGCTGCTTGAATTTGACATAATCTATACTCCCCAGAAAGCAGTAAAAGGGCAAGCTCTCGCTGACTTCCTTGCTGCTCATCCCATACCAGAAGGGTCACCGCTCAATTGCGAGTTACCCGATGAACAAGTTCTGCACCTTGAGGATGATGAGCCATATTGGGAGCTCTACTTTGATGGAGCCTCGTTAATGAGGAGCTCTGGCAAATCAAGCATCCCGCAGATAAAAGCAGGGATAGGATTAGTGTTCATCACGCCATCGATGGGAACCCTATGACGTTTTTTTTCCCTTACTGAGCTTCGCACAAACAACGAGGCTGAGTACGAAGCTCTGATAGTTGGTCTGGAGCTCGCCATAGAAATGGAAATCCTTCGGCTATGAGTCTACAGGGATTCCCAGATTGTCGTCAACCAAGTAAGCGGCGACTATAAGATATACAAACCCGAGTTAGCTCGGTACAGAAGCCGGGTGGTGGAGCTTATGAAACAGTTCACCCGCATTGAATTGAAGAGAGTTCCTAGGGCGTTGAATGGAAAAGCTGACGTACTCGCTCGCTTAGCCAAGGAGCTGGCTGATCCCGATGTGGATGAAATTCTGATAACAGTTAGAAGCCGGCAAATTCTACCTCCGGTTTCTTTGTATGAAGAGGAAAGTGTAGAACAAGACCGAAGAAGCTATGATCATCCAAGATGAGCCCGATTGAAGAGAACCTTTCATAGAGTACCTCCGATACGACATGCTACCTGAAGGAAAATCTGCGAGGATTCAGCTGAAGAAGAGAGCTCTTCAATACGTGTTTGTAAATAATACGCTATACCGCAGATCATATGACCAACTCTGGCTCAGGTGCCTGTCATCGGCCGAAGCCCAAAAAGTCATGAAAGAAGTTCACTCGGGCGTCTGCGAGACTCACCATTCCGGCCCCAAAATACGGCTTCAGATCAAACGGCTTGGATATTACTGGCCTACCATGATAAGGGATTGCGAAGAGCATGCAAAGAAATGCCATCTCTGCCAAATTCACGGTGATTTCATTCACAAGTATCCCAATCCGTTGCATCCTACGGTGGCGTTGTAGCCTTTCGAAGTTTGGGGCACCGACATAGTTGGCCTAATTGATCCTCTATCATCCAAAGGCCATCGGTTCATATTGGCTGCGACATACTACTTCTTCAGATGGGCTGAAGCTGTCCCGCTAAAAGAAGTCAATACAGAAGATATTCTGACGTTCTTCAGACATAATATTCTATACCGCTTTGGTACACCGAGAAGAATTATATCTGACAACGGGCCTTCTTTCAAGAGCTTCAAAGTCTCAAGGTTCGCTACTCAGCACAAGATAGATTGGAGATATTCCTCCATCTATAATCCAAGAGCTAATAGGCTAGCCGAAGCCTTCAATAAAACCCTGTGCAAGCTCCTGAGGAAAAATGCTTCAGCCAACAAGAGAGACTAGAATCTCAAACTTCATGAGGCATTGTGGGCATATCGTACCATGCACCGTACTTCAATTCAGTCCACTCCATACTCATTGCTCTTCGGAGTGGAGGCGGTCCTCCCCCTCGAAGTCGAAGTTCCAAGCTTAAGAATGGCCGTTCAACACGAGTTGACGGAGGAGGAAAACGTGCTCCTTCGGCTAGAAGAGCTCGACGCAACCAAAGAAAAGAGACTCGCAGTACAATAAAATCTAGAGCTGTACCGAGCCCAAATGTCACGGGCTTATGACAAGATGACCCGTCTCCGCACTTTCAAGAAAGGCGAATTGGTGTTGGTCCTCAAAAGACCGATTATCCCCAATCGACATGCCAAAGGAAAATTCGAGCCAAACTGGGAAGGACCATACGTCATCGAGAAAGTGTTTGATGGAGGATCCTACCAGCTGATAAATGCCAAAGGAGAAAGGCCCATGCCACCTATCAATGGCCGGTATTTCAAGGAATATTATGCGTGAATGCTCCAAATCGCAGGCGAATTGAGCACACCGGCCCTACGGTTTGGATCATACATCATGTAAAACCGTATACAATCCACGGGCGTAAAACGGTCCCTATCTCTCCCAAGTCCTATGGCGAGACTACATTTAAAGTCCCACCAGCAATGAAGATTCGCTAATGTAAAAAAAAGGGTATGTCCATAAGCAAAACGGGCACGGATGAAAACCCGAATAAGCTCCGTGAGTAAAAACAGCAGGACTGTCGGCGAGTTTGTGAAAACCCGAAAGGGTACAAACTCGTAAAAAAAAAGTAGATGAAATACACTCGCAAAGTCCTCTCGACTTTGTGAGGAGAAAATCCCTGCGTAAGATCCTTACGACTCACAGAGGAGCAACCCACTTAGGAATCCCTAAGATTCCTAGGGAGAAAATACACTTGCGAGATCCTCTCGACTCGTAGGGAGAAAGTGCTTTTATGAGACCCTTACGGCTCATAAAATTGAAAAGCCTTAGGTGATAGGGATCTAAACATGTCTCCTGAGCCACCGCTCCTTAACGGGCAATGGCAAATGATAAGTCGCTCCTGGCATTGCTTCAGTGTTAGCGATGTTGATGCTGACCAAGAACCCAAATCCCAAGTCTTCCAAGGGTAAATGATGAGTCGCTCCTGGCATTGCTTCAGTGTTAGCGGTGATGATGCCGACCCAAAAACCAAATCTCAAGTCCTCCCGGGGCAAATGATGAGTTGCTCCTGGCATTATTCCAGTGCAGCAATGCTGATGCCAAACAAGATCCAAATTCCAAGTCCCCAAACGGTGAATAATGAGTCGCTCCTGATATCGTATTCCAGTGTAGCGATACAGACGCCAACCAAAATCAAATTTCCCAAAATTCTCCCAGCCCTACGGTTGGTCCCCAAGTTGACTACCGTATACAATCCACGGGCTTAAATAATTCTCATACCCATGCCCCACAGCAACCACTAGTCACGTGGCCGGTCTCCGCCCTTGGAATTATGCTCCATTTGGGAAGACCCACTCATGTGTCCTCACGATACATGAGGAGAACAAACTTACGAGATCCTCTCGATTCGTAAGAAAACACCTTCTTGAGATCCTTACGACTCACAAAAGAAAAACACATTTGGGAGTCCCCACGATTCCTAAGGAGAAAATACACCTACGGGATCCTCTCGACTCGTAGGGAGAAAATGCTTTTATGGGACCCTTACGGCTCATAAAATTGAAAAGCCTTAGGTGATAGGGACCTAAACTTGTCTCCTAAGCCATCGCTCCCCAACAGGCAAAGGCAAATGATGAATTGCTCCTGGCATATGTGCTACAGTGTTAGCAACGCTGATGCCTACCCTAACCTCAAAATTCCAAACTCCAATCCAATAGACCCCTATGTCTTTAAACAAGGAATAGATGACCTCTAAGTCGTTAAACTGGGAGCAGATGACCCCTAAGTCGTTAAACTGGGAACGAGGGAAATTCCCTCACGGCAAATGATGATTCGCTCCTAGTACCATATTCCAGTGTAGCAGTGCTTATGCCAAACCAAAACCAAAATCCCCAAATCCTCTCATGGCAAATGATGATTCGCTCCTGGTACCATATTCCAGCGTAGTGATGTCGATGTCAACCCAATTCACATCAAATCAGCAAGACAACCAACGACCCCCCTGGCGGAATCAAGCTCCACCTCGGAAACAAGTCAAATCCTGACAGCGCAGGAAGCGGAGCGAGTCAAATCCAATTCCTGACACCGCAAGAAGCGGAGCAAGTCAAATCAAGCACCGACCTCCAAGTCGCAAAAAGGTCAGCAACGACCGTCCAAGTCCCAAAAAGGGCAGCACCGACCATCCAAGTCGCAAAAAGGACAGCAATGACCGTCCAAGTCGCAAAAAGGGCAGCACCGACCGCCCAAGTCGCAAAAAGGGCAGTACCGACAGTCCAAGTCGCAAAAAAGGCAGCAACGACCGTCCAAGTCGCAAAAAGGGCAGCAACGACCGTCCAAGTCGCAAAAAGGGCAACACCGACCATCCAAGTCGCTAAAAGGGCAGCACCGACCGTCCAAGTCGCAAAAAGGGTAGCATCGACCGTCCACGTCGCTAAAAAGACAGCACCAACCATCCAAGTTGCAAAAAGGGCATAACCGATCGTCCAAGTCGCAAAAAGGGCATAACCGACCGTCCACGTCGGTAAAATGGCAAAAAAAATGACCGTCCATGTCGCAAAAATGGCAACACCGACCGTCCACGTCGCAAAAAGGGCAGCATCGACCTCCACGTCATCAAAACGGGAACCAAATTAAATCAATCTCCACGTGAAAGAAGATCCATCAATTTCATGCATACAACCCACATATGTAGTGTGCATTTATTGATGGGGGGCAATTTGTTGGGGTAAAAATTTACAGCCCGGTTGACCAAGTCAAAATCAAAGTCAACCCCAAGCCAAATAGGCCCAAGTCCAGGTCAAGTGGGCCCATGCCCGAGTCGAGCCCGAACATGAAGCGGCCGGCCTCGTCCATGCCATAACAAAAATTTTGTAATAAATAATTTTAGTGTTTTTTTTATGAATGAATGTAAGAAAAATGGGCATAAAGCCAATTTTTTGTAAAACCCATGGCTCATGTGCAAAAGAAATGAGCACATGAGGCATGGGATGGGCAAAAGAAATGAGCACATGAGGCATGGGATGGGCAAAATGCCATTTTGTAAAGCCCAAGGGGCTATATGTAAAGTGTGTAACCTATAAAGGCAAAGATGATGAAAATATCAAGACAATTTTTTCCATTCTCAAATATTCTAGGGTTTGTGCCACCTTCTCCTTGCTCAAGGTTCTGAAACCTTCCCCCTTTTTAAATTAAATCAAGAGTTTAACTCTTCCCTTTTCCAAAAGGAAACAGTTTTCACCACAAAACCCTTGAAGGGGAGCTCAGATCTTTAATCAGATCTCGAAAAGGGGAGATTTTTAAATCTCACCCCCTTTTCTCCAAGATCCAGCCGATCAAGAGGAGGAAGAAGGAGACCCATCTTCAGAAATCCAACTTTGGACAGATCCAAGGCTCAAAAGAAGCTCCAGGGATAAAGAGAGAAGAGAGGGGTTCCATTTGATCACCTCTGAAGATCTTTGGGGAGTTCAACTCCAAGACCCAAATCCTCAAAGGAGTTTAACTCCTATTCCAGATCATTTAGGAGTTTAACTCCAAATCTAAATCATTTGGAGTTTAAGTCCACTCAAAATCTCTTGTGAGTTCAACTCCTTGTCCAGGGGCTAAGTCCCTTTTTCGCTAGTGTTTCCAGTGGCCGCGTGCCGTGCACGTGACCCGCTGGCGCCCAGCGGTCGCGTGCCGCGCACGTGATCCGCGGGCGCCCAGCGCCCATGCGTGCCGCGCACGTGACCCGCGGGCGCCCAGCACACACGCGCCTGGCACGTGACCCGCGGGCGCCCAGCACGCACGCGCCTGGCACGTGATCCGCGGGCGACCAGTGCCCATGTGCCATGCACGCGTCTTCCATTTATTACAAGACAATACAATACAATCAGTACAATCAATACAATCAATACAATAAACATAACGGGGTTTATAAAGGGGTAGACTGGTACGGAATATGTTAAAAGTGGGACGAGGTGGTCACTTAAGACGTAATTACATCCATGTCGTTGTTCCGTGGTATTTTCGATGGAACCTTGTATTAGGGGTTACCAAAGTCCACGGTGTAAGTTGGACTTCTCTCGTATACACCGGCATCTTCTGTACCAAGCTACAAATACTATGTTAACCTAACAATCAAATATTATATTAGTTATACTCTAGTTTCTGTCTATTCTACTTCTCTCTTTCTTTGGGACTTACCGAGCGATTGTTCGCTGACGACATTCCTATTTCTTTTCTTCTTTAGAATGTTGTCTGGTGGATCGGACGCACTAGAGCTTGAGACCAGCCAGGAGTATTTGGAGCAGTACACTGAAGACTCGGAGCATTAGACTTTACTTGTACATATTTTCATTTCAGTTCATTCAATTGTTTAGGCATTGCTTTCCATCCATGTATTTACATTTCCAATTGTACCTGTAAAAGAATGTTAATAAATAAAGTTGCCGTTCATTTACATTCCTGTCTCTTGTGTACATTTACTTTATATTGCTTAGATACGCTTAGCGTATTTATCTCTGAGTAAATACGTCGCGGGCCTCGCCCATCCCCTTACTATACACCGGGAGGCGGGACGTGACAGGTTTTGTTGGTGGCCCATGCAGGTCAGTGCTGCATGGAACCCTAACATGCAGGTCAGCTCTGTATGGGCATGCATGTCAGTTCTGTATGGGCATGCATGTCAGTTCTGCATGAATTCCTAAGCAATGTAACACAAGAATCAGCAATTAAAAACAGTCTTTACAATTCATATTCTTTGAATCTTACAATTTCATATATTTTGAATCCGTCCTAACCCTATTTTTCTTTCAAGGTTATCGATTCTCCAAACAACACCAGCACCAACTTCAACAACACTTCACTACCTCTACCGCTTACTCCTACCGTCGCTGCTCCTATCAATGAGCAGACGGTACTGCTTGAGGCGATCCTAAGCCTCCTGGAAGGACAGCATCAACAGACTGCTATTCTGATGAACCATCCAGAAGCGGAAGCGTCCGGAGTGAAGCAATTCCGAGCATTGCACCCAAAACAATTTTCGAGAAAAGAGAGCCCTCTGGAAGCTGAAGAATGGGCTCAGAGCATTGTGGACGATCTGGCAGCAACACAAGTGCCAGAGATCGCTTGGGTACTGTTTCCCTAATAAAAGAGCAAAGCTCTATTCAAAACTCAAGAGGCGGCGTCTCACGTGTCTGCCATGAGAGCGCCAGCTCCAGAGTTAAAAACTCAATAAAAGTGCAAAGCTCTATTCAAAACTCAAGAGGCAGTGCCTCACGTGTCTGCCACGAGGGCGCCATCGCCAGATTTAAAAACTCAATAAAAGAGCAAAGCTCTATTCAAAACTCAAGAGGCAGCGCCTCACGTGTCTGCCATGAGGGCGCCAACGCCAGAGTTAAAAACTCAATAAAAAAGCAAAGCTCTATTCAAAACTCAAGAGGCAGCGCCTCACGTGTCTGCCACGAGGGCACCGACGCTAGCGTTAAAAACTCTTATTGGCGCCGCACGTGCACAACACGTGAGCGCCGGCGCCTAGTAGAAATAAATTCTACTCTCTGTTAAACAGGGTCGTTGGATTAAAGATCCAACGGAGATGATAAATCATCAGAATGCAGAATTAAATTCTGTTGAGAAAATATTCCTCAAATCTTTCTAAACAAGAAAGATAACTCTCCGTAAAATAGAGTACCGTTGGATTAAAAATCCAATGGTGATTGAATCACCGATCTACAGAATAAATTTTGTATTGGAAAATATTTCCCTAATCTTGTTAAGAACAAGAAAAATACCCTCTGTAAAATAGAAACCCTTGGATCAAAGATCCAATGGTGGGTAAAATCTCCAAATCAATTAAGATCTCTCAATGAGAGATTTCTTCAACTAATCAACAGACTTGCCTCTACTATATAAAGGACCCAAGACTTAAAGTCTAAGACATAGAAACCCCTCCATAAGTTTTGAAAAAAGAAAGAGAGAAAGCTTTGAAAGAACAGAGAATTAAATTCTCGAGGAAGAAGAACTCTCTTCTTGGAAATTTTAGGTAAATAAAATTAGATAAAGATCCTGTGGATCATTCAAAAAAAAGAGAAGAGAAGAGAGAGAACTCAGGAGTGCTTAACACTCAGTGGGCGGCGCTCAGCACCCAACGCCTCACGCGTCCCTCACGTGGGCACTATAAAATAAAGAGTGCTTAGCACTCAGTGGTTGGCGCTCAGCGCCTAGCGCCTCACGTGACCCTCATGTGGACGCTACAGAACATAAAGTGCTTGACACTCATCATTCAGCTCTAGCGTCTTAAGTGCTTTGCACGTGGGCGCCATAAAGAGTGCTCAGCACTTCATATAGAGACAAAGAAAAGAGATACTAAAGTGTGAGCGTCAGAATTCACATGAGTGCTCAGCACTTTTTGCAAGAAAAAGGGGACTGAGCCCAAACCAGTGCTTAGCACTTCTTTCAAATAAAAGAAAATTGAGTGGGTCAAGTCCAAGTTCAGATCAACTGAGCCCATGGGTTCATTGCTTCCCAAACATGGCTCATGACATCCAAAATGATGTTCATCCCACATTTCCTAAGTTAATCTTAGTCCCCCAAAAATGGCTAATGATTCTTAGATGGTCCACCATGATCTCTTTCCTCATACACGGGAATTGGTTCAAGGGTACATCTCTCAATACCTCAGATGCATGTCATTGTAATTCCTCAACGTCTTCAGAGAGGTGGCGGGTCCCGACAACCAACTGCTCTTGGGTATATTTCCCAAGCTGACATGCACACATTAAACCAAACCATACCAAATGGGTGTATCTCGCATCATCGCCGTACATCCCGCCACGTAACAAATACACGGGCATAAAATGGTGATCTATGGACCGTAACTTCATTAAACTAAACTCTACGGACCGAAACGTCCTTAAACTAAACTCTTACCTCAAAAAGGGTGAACTACGGACCGTAACGTCCTTAAACTAAAACCCTCACCTCAAAAATGGTGATCTACGGATCGAAACGTCCTTAAACTAACAACGGACTGCAACGTTCTTAAACTAAAACAATGGAGCCCAAATGCTTTTTTGTTGGATCTGAAAAACCCCGTTAAGTAGATCTTAGTCTCAAATTGGACTAACGTATCCTTAACAAAAATTTAAGTTGATCTTAATCTCAAACGAGATTAACGAACCTTAGATCAACCCAAACCCAAATCTAAGATATACGGATTTGGACTAATCCACGCCTTATGGGCGACAACATAAATTAGTCTCCGTATACAATCCACGGGCAACCAAAAATAAAACAAACACACACGACACGAAGTGAACCTCCGGAGCAAGAGAAAGTGGTTATCGTGATGTGGTAATGTAATTAACTACAGGGGCTTGCACCTGCAGGGAAGAGCGTCTCCGCAATCAAAAACCCCTCGCAAACGAGGGGGAATCTGACGAAATCTGCTACAATGGCCGCATCCGTCCAAACCTCCGATATACGGTGCCATAAATCAACTTGGCATCTTCGGAGAGGTGGATGGATAAACCCAAATAGCATCTGCCCCTAAATTCGGGTAAGACGATCCTGCTCGGTCCGTCTCTGTTTTCGGCGGTGAACAGATTCTGGCACGCCCGGTGGGACCTTTTCCTCTTTCCATTCCACATTTCGTGTGTCGTGTTCAAGAACAAATCGCGGTTTACTATGGTTGCCCCTGGATTCGAGGTACTAAGATTTGGTGTCTTGCTCATGTGCAGAGAAAAGAAGCTCAATGGCTTCCAAGTGCACCTGCAACAACAACTCCTGCTCCATCCCTACTGGAGGAGTGACATACTGGCCAAATGCGGCCTGCATCTTTTCAAAGCTAGTGGAACAGGTGACTCAGGCCACCACTGGATTGTTCTTTGGGACCATGCTCCCGCCAGCAAGCTTCAGCGCCTCAGTGCCATCACAGGAAGCTCCTAATAAGTCGGTCTTTGATCGACTTGGAACCACTACGGCCCCTCTCAACGGATCGTCCAAGTCTACCACCTCAGTCTTCAACAGGCTGAACCAAAGCTCAAGTGGGTCCGCAAAACCTGAAGGGGTTATCCCAAAACGGATAGCCATTCCAGCTCCGGCAGGTGAAGTCGTCAAAGGGGCTTCTCCTACTAAAGGATCGGTTTTCGCAAGATTGGCCGTTCCAACTCCTGCTTCCGGCGAAGTCATCAAGACTGCTTCCCCTACCAAAAGGTCGGCCTTCGAAAGATTGGTCGTCCCCTCTCAACGGACGTCAGTCTTCGACAGGCTGGCACCAGCAGTAGCCCTTCACCAAAGCAGGGGCATGACGAAGCCACTCGTACAACAGAGGCAATTCCGTCTGCAAGGCATGCTCGACGTCGCCACTGGCGCTGAGTGAGAAAAGCCGAGGGCAAATCCCCCTTTGGACTTACTCCACCAGCTCCAATGGTGGAAGTTGACGCTGCTGTTCCAACCGGGAAAGTTTTGAAACCGCTAAGGAGGGTGCGGCGGAACTCCCTAACCGCGGTGCTGAAGAAATTGCCCCACCTGTTGAAAACATGATACAGGAGAAGCTGGAGCAGTCCCTCAGCGGCTGTCCTCCCAAGTCCACAGGGTCTGGCGGAAGGTCCAAGATTCTGTGATCAATAAAGACTACTCTCGCCGACTGAAGAAAACAAAGTCTCGGCAAGAGGAGGACCATCCCTCCACCATGCAACGAGGGACTTCTTTCACGAAGGCGCCTGTTATAATGGCTCCTTCAACTTCGACTTCTCACAAAAAGAGAAGGCCGGAGAATCTCCCACCGCCAGCGACAAATCCCAAGGGTGCTGGATCCAAACGCCCTAAGTCTGGGGGCATGATCGTGCACACGGTGTACATGGATTCCGAAAAAGAGGAGAGCCGTGCTTCCGTGGTTCATCGGCTGCAAACTTGGTCGTTGACGAAAGCTCAGGAGAAACAACAAAAGCTCCAGAAGATGCTGACAAAAATGGCAGCACTCACCGGGCAGAAAGAAAACCCGGAAGCAGCGTCTGAACAACGCCAAGAGTAGGAGACAGATACGGAATTCTTGCGAAGGGTGATGGAGACAAAGGATAAGGAGGCCGCGGAACAAGCGGCTAATATAAAACAGATGGCGCTCCTGTTCCAAGACATGGTTGGAATGATGATCCAGTCAGAACCTCTAGCCGAAGATCCACCGATAATTATCAAGGACGACAGAGGGAAAACATCAAACCCTCTTCCGGCTTTATCAGCAGCCAGGGAGGAAACGATCTCCAAAGCTGCCCTTGATGACTACATAGCTCAGCAAATACGATCTCATCAGGAAAGCTAAGCGGCTGGCCTAGTCGTCAGAACCGGGCGACCTTACCCAGGCTGGTACGATCAAATCAAGTACCCGTCGGGATATACGATCCCTAAGTTCTACGTATACAAGGGGACATGCAACCTGCATCAGCACATCGCCCAGTTCAGAGCATTATGCGGCAATACTGGAGGCGATGACAAATTGCTGCTTCGCCAGTTCGTTGGCAGCTTGTCAGAGACGGCGTTTGAATGGTACTCGGAGCTCCCAAATGACTCCATCAAATCATTCATGAAAATGGAGTTTCTATTCACACAGCGGTTCGCGAGCGCAAGCGAGTACACTCCAATCACGGCGTTAATCAATGCCAGGGTGAGGCCAGGAGAGACCTGAGTTCAATACGCAATCCGGTGGCAAAACCTATGATCAAAATGCGAACAACGCATAAAAGAAGCTCCTGTCGTGGGCATGTTCATAGGGATTCTCGATCCTCAAGCGACTGTATCCCAGTTTATGATGTTCTTCAAGCCGACCTCCTTCCAGGCCTTGATTGACAAGCTGACCCAAATGGACCAGATAGGCCATAGGCCGTCCTTTTCAAAAACTGATCCTCAGAATGAAAAGGGCAAAGGGAAAGCGGCCTTCGTTGCCAACACTCAACAACAGCCGAGCAACTTGAAACCGATTGTTCACCAAAGCAACGTGCGCCCATGCCAATCCCTCGAGGAGAAACTAGGACGTCCTTACTCGTTTCCCCGTGATAAAACGAGGAGACTGTTCGAACTGGCGATACGCAACAAACTCATCACTCTGCCGGATCCGAGATGTCCACTGCAGCCCGGTGACGCCAACAGTCCCAACTATTGCTCCCACCACAGAGTAGTGGGCCACCCAATTGAGAATTGCCACGTTTTCAAAAACTGGGTCGAGGACCAATACCAACAAGGGATTTTGCGCTGTCCGAAAACTGGAGGGTGAACCCACCGCAGAAGCACGCTCCTAAAAAGGTGGACATGCCGGGGGCATCATGCTCATTTGTAGAAGAAGCTTCGTAGGAAGTTGTCCTTTCGCTAAAACTAAAAGAATGCTGAAGGACCTTCAAGCATATCCGGCGATCAGAAGGAAAAGCCCGTTGGAGCCCGAGATCATTAAGGGAATTTTTAAACCGTGCCTAACACCGAAAACTACTAACGATGGGCAAGACCTTCAGGCCAAGCCTTCGAAGTCTTCGAAGAAAAAGAAGAAGACCAAGAAACCCGTGCAGCTTGACGACAATTGTACGGACCTGCAAAAATACATCGACGTACTAGAGGAATACAACCAGAAGGCGCGGACCCCAGTCACACTCGAAGAGTTTCTCAACCACATACTTGAGAACGGAGTCAGTGACATTGATGAGGGAAACGGCTCGTCAGAAGAACCCGAGTATTATGTAGCGAGTTGCCACATGGTCTCTCACTCGTCGTTAAAAGACGAAGAAACTCCCTCAGCGTCGGAAAGCAACGCAGAGGAACTGGGGGCAGGACCGGCGCCAGAATCCCCGGAACTATCAGAAGACCCAATTGACAGGCTGCTGAACGAAGTCCTTCAAAAGAGCAAAGCTGATTGAGAACGTGAAACGACCATATACGAAAAGGCCAAGCGTCGACGTCAGGATGAAGAATCTGTAGTAAGGATGAGTCGTAAAATACTCCACCCAAGCCAAAGCATATCTGCTACAAACAAGAGCAGGATCAAAGCAGAGAAGCAGTTCGCCAAAGCCTTGTCAATAAGAATGAAGCTGCCTCCTCTCATGGAAAACACTCCCAAGAGTACGTGCCTCGACGAAGAGAATGTACATCCGAACTACTGCTTATACCATCGGAGGGTCACACACCCCACCAAAGAGTGCAATGCCTTAAAGAAGTGGTGGCAAGGATACGTTGCTCACCGGCAACGCTTCAAGCGGATAAAGCGCAAAAACCGTCGACAACAAGGGAGCGCGACAGACGAGCGTGAAGAAATGGCTGGCAACTGTCATATTGTTGATACCAGTTCGACAAAAGGAAAATCTCAAGTTCTTACATTCGGGAGCGATTCTGAGGAAGAAATAACCCTCATCCCTCTCTTCAAAGAATCCATTTTTGGAAAAGAAGAAGAGGAGAAGAACTGCGAGAACATTCAGCTGCGTAACTCTACGTTGCCTGAAAAGAACCTCGGGCCTACAAACAAGGGTTCTAACAAAAGAGACAAGGGGAAAGAGAAAGTCCCTGAGGAAATTGCCCTCGATGATAGAGTCGTCAAAGAGCTCGCGGCTAAGGACCCACCTAAGAAAAACAAGGTAGATTACAATGTTCTGGCACATTTGAGGAAGATACCCTCACAACTGAGCATACTGGATGCTCTCCTCCTGTCCAAAGAGGCATGGGATTCTCTGATCAAGGCACTGCAAGAGCCTGATCAGTTCCAAGCTTTCCTTGCAAAAGAAAAGATGAAAGACTAGCTAGCCGAGATTCATACAGCCGACATCACATTCGGCGATGAAGATCTCCTCCTTGGGACGTGCGAGCACAACCATCCTTTATATGTCACCGGGTACTGCCATGACATTAAGATAGGGAAGATCCTGGTCGACAACGAGTCCTCCGTCAACCTTCTCAACGTGAAGGTGTTGAAGGATATTTGCATGAACGTTCAGCACCCGGCCCGGGACAATATTACCATCTCCGGCTTCGACTCGCAGTCATCACGGATGCTTGGGTCCATGATATTGATATTACGCTTTAGGATGCTCGTCACCGACATCAAATTCCATGTCATTAACGCCAAGACCTGCTACAACGCCTTGCTCGACCGGCCTTGGTTACATGAGTACAACATCATCCCTTCTACACGATATCAGTGTATGAAGTATTTCAAAGACGGCCTCGAGTACATAGTTACAGGGGAGATAAACCCGTTCTCCGAAAATGAAGTCCGCAAATATGAAGACGATAAGTACTTCCTACTAGACTTCGAAAACATGGAAAGATGTCGTAAACCGGAGAACCAACAAAAAACCGTCGCCACTATCCCGATCTTTGGGAGCGATACCGAGGAAGATGAAGAAATAATCTACTCGGGGCAACCCCAAGGCAATAGGCCCGGACCATCTACCTTTATTTTGGTCCTCGGCAGTGACTCTGAGGACGAGGCCAACGCAGTGTTCTCCATCCGCCCGTCAATGCAGACCTTAACTGGAGCTGATCAGAGTTTAAAAATTATCATGGTTCCGCGGCGATATTACAGGGAGCTTGATGCGCTCGATACATACGGCGTGCAAGAGCTGCAGACTTTTTACGTCCCTCCTAGGCGAAGAGGTGAAAAGGCTGTAGGGATCCTAGGCACACTAATGAGGTCTCACAAGCAATCAAACATGGCCAATTCTAATTTTTCATGTGCCTACAAACCCTAATACGGATCGTTAACTAGATGTATAGGCAGTGCAATGCAAGTAAACAACTTTAACTTAAAAGGAAAGAGGCTACAATCTTTGTAGATCCGGTCCTCCACCTCCTAGGCTCCGTGATGACGTTCCTCCGCTGTCCATATCGAATCCCGGACTCTAGCATCGGCTTCATCGGAGAAATGGGCGGGCTAGGTCGTCGACTTCGATGCCGAAGATGATCTACGTCGAGGCAACTCAAGATCAAACTCCAACTTCACCAAGTCATGAAACTTATGAAGAAAACACCCTATACTACTTGGCAAGAGGTAGAGGATGAAGAAATATGAGGTGGGTTCACTTTAGAATTGGATTTCTCACTCTTTTTCTCAAGTTGCCATTGATGGAGGCAAGCTTTCTTCCTTTGTTGAAGAAGAAGAAGATGAAGAAAGAATATGATAAGTTATTTTTAAAATAGAAAATAAAATGAATACTTATCATATGGCAACCATGGTTAGGTGTAGAGAATAGACTATGGTTAGTTTGAATGGTTAGAGTTAAGCATGAGACAAAAATGGTGGACTTGTTCAAAACTTCATGAAGCTTCAACAAGCAAACAAAGAAAGCCACCATATCATTTTTATTTTCCAAAATAAATAAACAAAATAAATAAATGAATAAGTAAATCAAATGAAACCCTAACCATTAACTAACCATGGTTTAATTCTTTACACAAACCCAAGTGAGCATGTATCATCAAACATGATACAAACAAGTGCACAAAAGTATATCACATATACAACTTGTGTACATCAAGTGAGAAAATCCTTTTAAAGTGAACAAATACTAGTTAATGCAAAATATTATATCAAATATATAATTATGCATTAAATCATTAAATCAATACTTGATTTAACGATCCGGTCATATCGCATATAACCGACTAGTATTCAATGTATCGACTTATCGAATCAATCCTCGATTCGATAACTAGGTTATATCGCATACAACCATTCGATACATTCATCGCGAGAATAGAATACGGTATCACATACACGCATTATTCTCGGTCTCGCACATATCTCATATGCGCTCCTATTTCGTTTCGCTTGAGCCAGGAAACCTCTGTGTAGGACTCTAAAGACTCGTCAATACGCCGGCAGTAGATGATGATCATATCAAGCACCCACAAGCCGCAAGCGGTCTGCTAAATGTAACGGCCACCCGGGTATTGAGCGATCAGAAGATCGACGAGCAAGCCCGCTCACACTCCTGTGAATCCAACCAGTAACACTTACCGTACAGTCCGGTCTGTTCGTCTGATATGTCGCATATCTCGCCTAGGGGTGGTAAACGTCAGACCCCAATAGCTCGATAAATCATGCCGACGTGAGGTCCATAACATTCGTGAAACTACCGATAACTCTTACCAGTATATCACTGCAACCCTGGCCAGGGATTTCCTGTTATGGCCAGTCGAGCATAGCGCAACATCAACCCCCAATACCGGGAGAGACGAATCCCCTCCTATTGCTCATTGCCTCCATGTGAATCGGGACCGTACCTAAAAACCACCTGTTTGCACGAATCAGTAGAGCCGTGGTAGGGTGGAAATCAAAGCACAGTGGGAGACACACAAGACTCTATGACGATCTCGGGTCAACAGACTAAGCTGTACCAGTTTCACCAGAGAACTGCCATCTGACGTGAGATATAATACCATCTGGGAGTTCTCGGCGAGTCCGTTCAGTGTACCCAGTCTCCACTGAGCACCCGCATACCATCTTTGATGTCAAACACCAATGGATATGGGATCATCCATCACCCATCACATGGGTCGAGAAGATATACGCCAGTCTACTCTGGAATATCGATGCCCCGTTTCGATATTCCCACGACTAGGAACATTGAAGGATGTACTCATGGACTACCCAGGCCCCACTAGTATGATCTACATCATAGTCCTGGAAGTCGAGTACACATCCTAAGGACTTTATCAACATGTAATCAGATAGACAGAAAGTATACATGTTAAGATAAAGAGCAACCAGATAGCGTACTATCATGTCGAGCAAGAAAGTCCTACCTATATATGTCCCAGCATCCACTACAATATACATCCAATGTACAGTAATGGCCTCTAGGGCATACATATAACTAACAATCTCCCACTTGCACTAGGGCCATCTGTAGCAGTAGTTGTAGTATCTAATACTCAACCATCCCCTAAAAGTCTCTCTTTGGGAAAAGGCCTTCGTGAGTGGATCCGCCGTGTTGTCCTCTGAGTCTACTCTCCTAACCTCGATCACCCTGGAGATCATCTATCTCTATGATCAGGTGATGCTGCCTCAGAATATGTCTGGGTCACTGATGGGACCAGGGTTCCAGAGCCAAAGCCACACTTCCATTGTCATACAATGGTAGGAACCTAGTTCATCTCATGAACCAATATACACCCAAACTGCCTCTTTGGTAGTATCTTTGACAGTGATGTTACCAGCTTTTATCGTCTAGTTTGCCACGGTATCTAGCTTGGAACTTTTCCAACATACCGTCCCTTTACTTAGGGTAAAGACAATGCCTGTGACTGACATTCAGTCGTCTTTATTATTCTGGAACCTTTCCAGTGATTCTCCCCAGGATCAATTGATACAATATTACTACAGCTAGTGAGAATCCTAACATCCATTTAGATCTATCTCATAGATCCAACTTCCAGGATTTAGGAGGTATCATTTTGATCTTACATGGAAAATCTATGTGACAATAGGAGATCGACCGATCGTAGTATAGGAAACTCTTTTCCTATCAAGAGTATGTTGTCCACGTACAATACGAGGATGACTACCTTACTCTCTACTACCGTTTTGTATATACAAGGTTCATCTATTATTTTGATGATGTCAAACTCTTTGACTACTTCATCAAAACAGACGTTCCAACTCCGCGATGCCTGCTTTATCCTATAAAGCATCTTGTACACGTTTCCGCTGCTCCCACTGTCTATGAAGCCCTCTGGCTGTGTACTTACAGACGCTCTCTTCTAAAACATCATTTTAGAAAAGCAGTCATGACACCCAACCACCAGATATCGTAGTCATGGTATGTAGCCGTGGCAAGTAGGATCCGGATGGACTTAAGCATAGCCACTGGAAAAGCTTTCATCATTATCCACGCCTGGTCAATGACGAAAACCTTTAACAAGTCTAGCTTTGAAAGTCTCAACTTTTCCATCTACACCAAGTAATCTTCTCAAGATATACTTGCTCCTGATGGGGATTTAACCCTTCAGATATAGCAACCAAAGTCCATACTTTGTTGGTGTATAAGGATTCCATCTCAGATCGCTAAGCTTCCAGCCATTCTTACAGAGTCCCACTCCTGATGGCCTGCTCGAAACTAGTTGGGTCATCATCTCATGATGCAATCCTCGCTCCCACTGTCATCGAGAAACCGAAGCATCTCTTAGGCGGATGAGGAACCCTACCAGATCGGCGGAGAGGCTGAGGTTCGTCGGGGACTTTTGAATCCTTTGGTTTTGTCAAATCATCAGCAGTTTTGTACAGCTGGAATCTTTCCAGTTCTACAGAACTGTCCTTGCCTCGATCTTGTCCGGATTTTGCTTTTGACATAGGCCGGACAATCCCAAATCTTAACTTACTTAAGGGATATGCTCTTCCCACACCATATCTTATATGGAGTGGTAGACACTGATTTGATTCGAACCTAATTCAATAAGTATGCAGCTTCTCAAGTGCATAACTCCTAAAAGGAAATAGGTAACTCAGTAATACTCATCATAGAGCACACCATATCTAATATTGTGCGATTGCTCCACCCCGATACACCGTTGTGCTGTGGTGTATTCAGAGGAGTAATACTGAGAGAGAATCTCATTTTCCTTTAGAATAGTCCAAGGATTCCATGCACAAGTAATCTCCTCCCTGATCTTATCATAGGACATAATACTTATACCCGTATTTTGGTTCTCTACTTCCAACTTATATTCTGTGAATACTTCAAAAGCTTCGGACTTATGTTTCAACAGGAACATATGACTGAATCTTGAGAGATTATCAGAGAATATAATGAAGTACAAAGAACCGGTCCTGGCATGTGTAGACAGGGGAGTTTACATACATCATCATGTATCAGTCCCAAGAGTTCACTAACTCTTTCTCTGTTTCCAATAAACAGAGTTATGGTCATCTAATCTTTGTGACATGACTGGCAAGTTTCACAAGATGTAAATTCAAACTGATTTAAATATGCATCTAAAATGTAACTTCAGCCAGTCGGGTCGCATTGATATGACCTAGTCTACAATGTCTCAAGAATGATTCGTTCATTTCTGAACTTTTCCTCTTGTGTGTGTTCTGAATACTAAGAACTGTAGTTTGATTTAGAACGTCAATGCTTTTAGATAACGTGCCTGAACCGATCAACTTTTGACATAGGAAATGTTCAAAACATTATCCATCAATACAAAATTTTATCATTTCTTTACTTATAAAGAGACTGATATGATTTTGTATATCAGGTTCGGTATCTAATAGCATTTGTTCAGAATCAATGTACTGGTAATACAGGGTGACAGTGACCAACAGACTTGGCTGCAACAATTGCCCCGTTTTCTGTCTCATGAAACTTATCACCCGTTCTCAGTTTTCTACCTTTTTGTAGCCCTATGTAACAGATTACATATCTGGGATCCTGATCCGGTATGAAATACCCAGGATGCAGAGAATACTGAGAAACAGTTCTTTATAATGAACACACCCGAAGGAGATGCATCTCATGCACTTTCTTCGTTTGGGCGGCATAGGAATTCTGGTATTCCCCTATTTCCTACTCTGTCTTATAACAATTATAAGTTGGAGCGGGACCAACGTTTTCCAGCTCAGTATAACAAGCGGGTTCGGTCAATACATCTATATTATTATCTTGATTAAGGCGTGATATGGTCGCTACCTGGAGAGAGAGAGAAGAAAACACTCTGCGTGCGCTCTTTCAAGATCAGATTGGTTATTTATTTTATCTAATCAGGATGGCTCCCACTGTTTTTATCAAATCTTCCTTCAAACCCTAAAAGGAAAGACTAGCCGGGATTAATTACACTCTACAAGTTCGCCAATCTTTCAGCCAGGCCAGTGTCGGTACTTTGAGGGAGGTTCCCCGTGCTTTCGCACGGACCTAATTACAGTAAACCTCGTTTTCCCAGAGGCGTAACCCCGTTGACATCTTTCTAGACACCTACTTGATCGGCTAATTGTAAAGTGCAAAACTCTCCCAGGAGTAACAATTACTCGCAGTGGGTATCGGGATCCAACTATCACATAGAAGGTATGCAATCTCATTGCAAATTTCAACACTTGAAACTCCCGATAAAGATTTTTACCCGTAGCACTTATGACCTTAACTATGGTCAACAAATCATAAGTACTAGTCAAGTCCTACCCGTCATTTCGTGATTAATTAGACCCACCCACATGACCCTTAACTAAGGTCAACAAAGTCACGCGACTGTCCTAACTAATCGCATCATATGCGGTGTAGGAAGACATCACTTAGCTACCGTACACTGTGCCTTAACTAAGGTCAACAAACACAGCATGAATACTAAGTACTCTACTTCCTAAAATGACGGAGGGTTGCGAATGGTTTTTAATAAAACCTTTAACGCTTTGAACTTGATCTCGTTGCGGAATCAAATGGTTTTTAAATGGAATGTTTTTGAGGCTTTTCTAGTTTTGCTAAAGGGGTCACTCCCGGTGAAGGGATCGTCGGCCCTTTCCTCGTCGAATGAGGTGCGGGATATATCATATATATCACTGTGCAAAGCAGAAACTATAGAAGCAATCAAAAGACAAACCGAGGGTTGTAGCATCTGCCAGTTATTGCTAAAGGAGTCACTCCCGGTGAAGGGATCTCGGTCCTTTCCTCATCGAATAAGGTGCATGATGTTCTATAATGAACACCGCGATGCAAAGCAAGAACTGTAGCTACCTGTTTTATTTTGAAATTCGATTCCACAACATCAATTAGGTTTATTTTCTTTCATTAATCTCATTAATGAATATCCCATCATTTAAGTCTACCTAAACATCACAGATAAATATAACGTACGCTTATGCCATCCGCATTCGCCTCGATGTCCCGTCTGCACCGTTAGGTTAGGTAACTAACGCCAGAACGAGGCAGGGCTAGCGCGGGTGTAAAACATAAGCAACGTCTATATAATATATCATATATACTATATATAATATCTATCTGAACACATCACATGATCACATCACAGATAACGCAGCAGAAAATATCATATGAAATATTGGATATACTAGGACGTCCGTGTTTTCAATACGAGCCAGTATAAAACACGGATTTCACGGTTGTGATGAATAGCCAATCCCACACCCCTAGACCCCTACTTGAGCGGCAAGCAACCCTACCAATTCTAGGGTTAGGAGACCCGGACTCGACTCCTCGAGTTGGTCTCCCACTGGACCCCAGAACCCGGTTACTTATGCTCCCCTTCTTGGGTCTATCCTAATGCGGAAAAGTAAATAATATACAAATGGTGACAACATCCGCAACCTGGAAGTGCCCCAATAAAAGAATATTACATACAAGTTTTTACATGAATGAAAATGAAAAAACACTCATCTCACATAAAAAACCCCCGGCTATTCAAACACGACGATCCAATATAACATATCCAGCAACACATAACATCACATGTCATCAACGTAAGTAAATATGCGCATCCCAATTGTCGTTGACATATAGCAACGAAACCGGCGATACCACATATTACACTTACGGTCACAGAAAAGAAAGTGTAAAACTACAACAGTTGGAATCTGCATCCTCTTTAGACATCGCATGCCTAATCAAATGAAATACTTAGACATCACATGCCTAACAATTATAAACCCCGCATTTTAGTCTCATTATCGAAAACTCTTTTCAATATCAAGTCGGGCAATTCAACAAGATTCCCGACATCCCGATCGAGTGCTCGTCGCAAACTTTAGTAGGCGGCCGCACCCCCGACGCCGTCGACGAAGTGCACTAAGGCGGAACACCGCTGCCGCGAGCACCCGAAGGGGTGCTTTCGGCGACGGGGTTCTCCTACAGTCACTTGGTCGGGGCTATGGGGTAAGGCTGTCTATTAAGTTTACCCGGCGAGTATCCGCGTATGCTACGTGATTGCGACGGACTTTTGATCGCATCAAAATTCCGTGGCAACCGATCAAGTGAGACTAAAGTGCTATGTTTATAACATTCATTCAGTTATCTCATAACTACTTGTGAATTCCAAATGTTGTATCACATTCCAGATGAATAGAAAATGTTAAACTTTCCGATTGAACAATCGACCACCCAAGTTTTCCCAAAACAGCTCAACACATGAAATAAGTTCAAAGACATTCACTTCATGCCTCAGTACCAACGGTCCAGCCGTAGAAGGGTCAAGCCAACGCCTCACATGTGGCACACCGTACTGCCCCAAACCCTAGGGTTCAAAGGGCAGTTCAAGACGGTCACATAATCGAGTTAAGGTTTGTTGTCTTCTAGAGGGACCATCGCGTTACTTGCACTACTTGGAACGTCATTAAACTATGGAAAATCCAACAATTGGAAATTTTCCGGCAGGGGAAAAAGTGGGTATTTATATCCGGTCGAACTTTTTAACATATTCTAAAATTATCCGGAAAAACACACAGACAAAATTAGACGATCCGATCGAAACACCGAGTCCCCAATACAACCCAGAAAACTCAACTCTTGAGTCAGATTTAAAAATTCCCAGAAAATATAGCAACAAAATATAAGAATTACTGTGCAAAGATCAAGGGGAGAAGCGACAAAGTTGCCGCGGAATCGCCGCATTAGCCATGCTAATGCCGCGGTTTCGCCGCTATTTGATTGAATCAGGTGCTCGAAATTCACAGTAATTCTTAGATATTCCTGCTTAGTTTTCTGCATATTTTTAATTCTCAAAAAACTCCGATTTCAAAAAATGTACAGAGAGCATTTTTGTATTAGGGTTTCGGTTCGATCGGACTTCTAACTCCGTTTACGCATCGCCTAAGGCTCTAGCTAGGCTCTGATACCACTGTAGGGATCCTAGGCACACTAATGAGGTCTCACAAGCAATCAAACATGGCTAATTCTAATTTTTCATGTGCCTACAAACCCTAATACGGATCGTTAACTAGATGTATAGGCGGTGCAATGCAAGTAAACAACTTTAACTTAAAAGGAAAGAGGCTACAACCTTTGTAGATCCGGTCCTCCACCTCCTAGGCTCCGTGATGACGTCCCTCCGCTGTCCATATCGAATCCCGGACTCTAGCATCGGCTTCATCGGAGAAATGGGCGGGCTAGGTCGTCGACTTCGATGCCGAAGATGATCTACGTCGAGGCAACTCAAGATCAAACTTCAACTTCACCAAGTCATGAAACTTATGAAGAAAACACCCTATACTACTTGGCAAGAGGTAGAGGATGAAGAAATAGGAGGTGGGTTCACTTTAGAATTGGATTCTCACTCTTTTTCTCAAGTTGCCATTGATGGAGGCAAGCTTTCTTCCTTTGTTGAAGAAGAAGAAGAGGAAGAAAGAATATGATAAGTTATTTTTAAAATAGAAAATAAAATGAATACTTATCATATGGCAACCATGGTTAGGTGTAGAGAATAGACTATGGTTAGTTTGAATGGTTAGGGTTAAGCATGAGACAAAAATGGTGGACTTGTTCAAAGCTTCATGAAGCTTCAACAAGCAAACAAAGAAAGCCACCATATCATTTTTCTTTTCCAAAATAAATAAACAAAATAAATAAATGAATAAGTAAATCAAATGAAACCCTAACCATTAACTAACCATGGTTTAATTCTTTACACAAACCCAAGTGAGCATGTATCATCAAACATGATACAAACAAGTGCACAAAAGTATATCACATATATAACTTGTGTACATCAAGTGAGAAAATCCTTTTAAAGTGAACAAATACTAGTTAATGCAAAATATTATATCAAATATATAATTATGCATTAAATCATTAAATCAATACTTGATTTAACGATCCGGTCATATCGCATATAACCGACTAGTATCCAATGTATCGACTTATCGAATCAATACTCGATTCGATAACTAGGTTATATCGCATACAACCATTCGATACATTCATCGCGAGAATAGAATACGGTATCACATACACGCATTATTCTCGGTCTCGCATATATCTCATATGCGCTCCTATTTCGTTTCGCTTGAGCCAGGAAACCTCTGTGTAGGACTCTAAAGACTCGTCAATACGCCGGCAGTAGATGATGATCATATCAAGCACCCACAAGCCGCAAGCGGTCTGCTAAACGTAACGGCCACCCGGGTATTGAGCGATCAGAAGATCGACGAGCAAGCCCGCTCACACTCCTGTGAATCCAACCAGTAACACTTACCGTACAGTCCGGTCTGTTCGTCTGATATGTCGCATATCTCGCCTAGGGGTGGTAAACGTCAGACCCCAATAGCTCGATAAGTCATGCCGACGTGAGGTCCATAACATTCGTGAAACTACTGATAACTCTTACCAGTATATCACTGCAACCCTGGCCAGGGATTCCCTGTTATGGCCAGTCGAGCATAGCGCAACATCAACCCCCAATACCGGGAGAGACGAATCCCCTCCTATCGCTCATTGCCTCCATGTGAATCGGGACTGTACCCAAAAACCACCTGTTTGCACGAATCAGTAGAGCCGTGGTAGGGTGGAAATCAAAGCACAGTGTGAGACACACAAGACTCTATGACGATCTCGGGTCAACAGACTAAGCTGTACCAGTGTCACCAGAGAACTGCCATCTGACGTGAGGTATAATACCATCTGGAAGTTCTCGGCGAGTCCGTTCAGTGTACCCAGTCTCCACTGAGCACCCGCATACCATCTTTGATGTCAAACACCAATGGATATGGGATCATCCATCGCCCATCACATGGGTCTAGAAGATATACGCCAGTCTACTCTGGAATATCGATGCCCCGTCTCGATATTCCCACGACTAGGAACATTGAAGGATGTACTCATGGACTACCCAGGCCCCACTAGTATGATCTACATCATAGTCCTGGAATTCGAGTACACATCCTAAGGACTTTATCAACATGTAATCAGAGAGACAGAAGGTATACATGTTAAGATAAAGAGCAACCAGATAGCGTACTATCATGTCAAGCAAGAAAGTCCTACCTATATATGTCCCAGCATCCACTACAATATACATCCAATGTACAGTAATGGCCTCTAGGGTATACATATAACTAACAAAGGCGATCCTCTTCTACCAATCTACGGAGACTAAAGTGGAAAAAGAAGCCTGACATGGTGCCGAACTTGCGCTTGACAGGTTTCAACCAATCCGTCTGTCCAGATATTACGCAGAGGGATTGAAAAGGCTGTTAAGATGCCAAGGCGTACCATTCAAGCAAACATCTCGACATGCCCAGTTCTACAACAAGATTTGGGACATTCCCAGACTCAGCGAAAGATGCCCAACGGAAAGATGGAGATGACTGTACTTGGATACGTTCGGTCCAAGAAACGGGAGCGACTTCATGGCTGTCGTGTCATAAATAACTCCGTTGGAGAAGGGAATGCTTTTCCAGATAGCGCCGATATTGAACCAGAGCGAGATCCCGCCGTAAGAATGCCAAGCCGTCATTCGAAGAACAAATTGACAAGCTATTAAAGGAATCATGTCAAAAGGTCTGGGATGACCACAGCCGCGAAATGGCTATTACGAGAAAGCCAGGATGCAGCGGCTTACTCAGCAGTCTGCGGAAAGAGAAGACTGCGATGCCCTTCACCTTCAGCCCGCTGTGCGCTCTCATGGCAAGGAAAAAGCCCGACGTAGAGGCAAAAACAAGGTGAAGAATGAGAATGATGTTCTAAAATAGCGAAGCGGATCCAAGAAGCCATGCAATCGAGAAAGATTCAGCTGGAATCCGTCTTTTATGAAGAAGATGGGTTGGAAATATTTTTTCCCTCAAGACATGACAAGGAAAATATTCGACCTTGTCATTAAATATCAAATGAGGACGCCCCCGGAGTCTCGGCACCCCGAACAAATAAACGAGGTCCATCACCAGGCTTATTGCTCCTACCACCGGGGAGTAGGATATCTTCTTGAAGACTGCTTCACCTTCAAAGACTGGGTCGAAGACCAGTATCAGCAAGGCATGTTTGCTCTATCCGACAGTTGGGGGGTAACCCCACCACGAAAGCATGAGCCAAAAGCAACCTATATCGCGAGGGTAAGTCCAGATCAACATCGAGCTTGGAAACGAACTCGTACCTGCCACGTGATAACATTCTCAAAGGAGAGGGAGCACGAGAATATGGACGACCTCTCCCAGTGCTCGCAGATGAGGATGAAGACGAGGTGATCTTAGAATTTCTACCGGCGCCAAAAGAGCTGGAAGATGGGATACACACCACGGCGGACGATCTAAGGAAAATTGACTTAGGGACGGAAAATGATCCAAGGCCAACGTTCGTCAGTGAGCTGTTGTCTAAAACATAGGTGGCCACACTAAAGGACGTGCTTATGCAGTATAAAGACTGTTTTGCATGGAACTATTTCGAGATGCCGGGATTAGATCCAGAAATAGCGGTGCATAAATTGGCTATATCGCCGGACGTTAAGCTAGTCAAGCAAGCGCCAAGAAGAATGCGGCTCGAACTTGAAATGAGTATCAACGCCGAAGTCAAGAAACTAATTGACTTCGTCTTCATCCAAGAAGTTCAATATCCTGACTGGATCGCTAATATCATTTCGATAATGAAGAAAAATGGGACAGTACGCATCTTCGTGGACTTTCGGTATCTTAACAAAGCTTGTCCGAAGGATGACTTCCCAGTGCCTGTTACCGAGCTGATGATCGATAACACGTCCACTCATGAGGTCTTCTCCTTCATGGATGGATCTTCAGGGTATAATCAAATAAAGATGCATCCTGAAGACCAAAAGCATAACGCCTTCCGGACTCCGCTGGGCATATTCTGCTATAAAGTGATGCCCTTCGGTCTGAAGAATGCTGGCGCTACCTACCAGAGGGCCATGACGAAGATCTTTGATGACCTCATACACGAGATTGTCGAATGTTATATCGACGACCTCGTGGTGAAAAGCAAATCGTACGAGGAGCACTGGGAGCATTTGAAAATAGTGTTCCAGCGTCTTCGGAAATATAATCTGAAGATGAACCCTTTGAAATGCGCGTTGGGAGTCTCCTCAGGAAAATTCCTAGGATTCATCGTACGACACCGAGGCATCGAAATCGACCCATCAAAGATCAAGGCGATTATGGAAATGCCCTCGCCAAGAACTCTTAAGCAACTGCAGTCTCTCCAAGGAAAGCTCGCATATATCCGACAGTTCATAGCTAACCTCTCCGGAAAATGCCGCCCTTACAGCCATCTAATGAAGAAGGGGACCTCGTTCGTTTGGGATCATAAATGCAAAAATGCACTGGACAAAATCAAGCAGTGTCTGCAGAACCCGCCAGTACTGACCGCTCCGGTCAAGGGAAAGTCTCATCCTGTATACAACAGCCCTTGAAGGTTCTTTAGGCACGCTATGGGCATAGGAGAATGACCAGGGGAAGGAGAGAGCTATTTACTATTTGAGTCGAGTTCTTCGGGGGGTAGAAAACAACTACTCCCCTATTGAAAAACACTGTCTGGCACTAATCTTCGCGATAACGAAGCTTCGACATTATGCCTTGGCATATAAGGTCTATCTCATATCGAAGGTGGATCCTCTCAAATATCTGATGTCAAGGGCCATAGTAACACGAAGGCTTGCCAAATGGGCCTTCCTCTTGATGGAATTCTCGATAACATATCGACCCTTCAAGGCAGTGAAAAGCCAGGCCATCACCGACTTTCTCGCTGAGTATGCGATACCAGCCAACTCTCCCTTAAATTGCGAATTACCAGATGAACACGTGTTCAACACAATCGAAGGGGTGAAGAAAGGAAATAATGCCCGATGGGAACTATACTTCGACGGAGCATCTTCCTTGAAAAAGCGAAAGCAAAGCACCCCCATAATCAAAGCTGGGGTAGGCCTTATCTTCATGACTCCGCAAGGAGGGATAATGCGTTTTGCCTTTTCCTTAACAGAACCAAGGACAAACAACGAGGTTGAATATGAAGTTTTGATAGCGGGTCTTGATATTGCTGTCGACATGGGAATCGAAGATCTCCTCATATATGGAGACTCCCAGCTAGTCGTTAGCCAAGTAAATGGCGACTATCAAACGTGTAAACCAGAGTCGGTAAAATATGGTGAAAGAGTGCAGCAACTGCTGACTCAAATCCCCTCATACATCCTGGAAAGCATACCGCGGGCAGAAAATAGCAAGACAGATGCGTTAGCCAAGCTCGCTAAAAAACTGGCCGACAAAAAACTCGATGACGTAAGGATCGTTGTACAAAGCCGCCGGATTCTCGCGACAGCAGAAATATCTCCAGTGTCGTCTGAAAGAAAGGAAGCGACCGAACAAGCAACCTTCCAATTAGTGGATGAAGAAAAGGCTAAGGATTGGAGAGAAGTCTTCATAGACTACTTCAAATCTTATCGAACACCCGAAAACGCATCTTCGAGACATCAGCTCATGAAACGAGCTCCGTCTTTTGCCTTCGTCAATGATACTCTATATAAGAGATCGTTCGACAGTTTGTGGCTAAGGTGCCTAGGACTAGGAGAAGCACAGAGAGTCATCCAAGAAACCCACAACGGACTCTGCGGTTCTCATCAAGACGAGCCAAAGATGAAACTGAAGATCAAGAGAATGGGTTATTATTGACCTACGATGATTCAGGACCGCCTCGAATATGCGAAGCAGTGTCACTCGTGCCAAATTCACGGGGACTTCATCCTCCAACATCTAAATCCGCTACACCCAACGGTAGCCAGCTGGTCGTTCGAAATATGGGGAACCGATATAATTGGGCTCATCAAACCAGTATCATTCAAAGGACATCGGTTTATATTGGAAACAACCGATTACTTCTCTAAGTGGGCAGAGGCAGTACCGCTAAGGGAAGTGAAGATGGAGAATATCCTCCATTTCTTCAGAACACATGTCATCTACCGATTCGGCACTTCGCGACGGATCATCTCAGATAATGGGCCGGCCTACAGGAGCCATAAGATCAGTCGCTTCGCACAACAGCATAATATAGACTGGAGATACTCTTCAGTCTATAATCCCCGAGCTAACGGTCTAGCTGAGGCTTTCAACAAGACCTTGACGAAGATCATAAAGAAAATGGTGTCCAGAAATAAAAAGGACCGGCATGAGAGACTGCATAAAGCTCTCTGGGCATATTGAACCACGTTCAAAATGGCTATGAATACTACGCCATTCGCGTTGGTATTCGGCACGGAAGCGGTACTTCCCTTGGAGATAGAGCTACCCTCTCTACGAGTAGCAGTTCGATATGAGCTGACGGATGAAGAAAATGCTCATCTTCGGCTTGAGGAGCTCGATGCCCTCGATGAAACTTATCTCATGGCGCAACAAAAGCTAGAAGCTTACAAAGTAAGGATGACGCGGTTATACGAAAGACTAACCAGACCAAGAACATTCCGCCAAGGTAAACTCGTGTTAGTCGTAAAAAGACCTATGATCCCCAACCGTGCAAAGCGGGGGAAATTCGAGCCGAACTACGAGGGTCCGTACATCATAGACAAGGTCTATCAAGGTGGGGCCTCCTTACTCATGGATATGCATGGCGAAAGGCCCTTCCGGCCAATAAACGACTGGTTCCTTAAGAAATACTACGCTTGACAAGTCATGACTCAGGTTAACGATAGATGATGACGCTCGTGTCCACTCGCTGTCTTCCTGAGTCAAGACTCTATAAGTAATATCCGGCAAAACATCGCCTCGAAGCTGGCCCTGGACCGAGATGTCCCTAAACTAACAATGGACAGTAATGCCCTTAAACTAATACGTCGCCTCAAGCACGACGATAATGGAATTCAAGTCCACAAGTCCCAACGACGAGGACCGCAACTCAAGTCCCGCTGGCTACACAGCTGCCCCGGTGGTGAAGTCCCCCCTAAGTTCCATTGGCAAACAGTGGAGTAAAAAAAAACGGTACGTCCACAAGCGAAATGGGCACGGATGAAAATCCGAAAAGGCATCGTGAGTAAAATCAGCAGGGTTACCGGCGAGCTTGTGAAAACCTGAAAGGGCACAATCTTGTTGTAAAAAAAACAAAAAAATGGTATATCCACAAGCGAAATGGGCACGGATGAAAACCTGAAAGGTTGCCGTGAGTAAAATCAGCAGGACTACCGGCGAACTTGTGAAAACCCGAAAGGGCGCAATCTCGTAAAATTTTCACTTATGAGATCCTCTCGACTCGTAAGGAGAAATCCCCCTATAAGACCCTCACGGCTCATAGGATTCAAAGTCTTAAGTTACAGGGATCCAAACCCGTCCTTAAGCCGTCATATTCCCCAAGTTGCCTTACATGCGGTCCGATATTGGCCCTTGTATACAATCCATGGGCACAAATAGACGTTTCCCCCACCAAGTTCCACCAATCACGAGGAATGTCCTCATATGGTGAACGCCAATTATAAGTCCTCTCGACTTATAAGGAGAAAACATTCTTGTAAGATCCTTACGACTTATAAGAGAACACACACTTAAGAATCCCCATGATTCCTAAGGAGAAAATACGCCTACGAGATCCTCACGACTCGTAGGGAGAAATACCTTTATGAGACCCTTATGGCTCGTAAAGTCAAAAAGCCTTAGTCGATAGGATCCTAACCTTGTTTGCTAAGCCACCTTTGTTCAAACCGACAAGGGCAAACGATGATTCGCTCCTGGCAATATTCCAGTTGTTGCGATACTGATGCCTAAATCAGTATCAAATTCCTAGGCCTTTCACGGCAAATGATGATTCGCTCCTGGAAATATTCTATTCGCAGCGATGCTGATGCCAAATTTGGTATCAAATCTTAAGTTCTATACTCGCAATAAAAATCAGCGAGCAAAAAAATAAATGCATATAAAAATAGCCAAAATGATGGGGCAACTCGCAATAAAATCAGCGAGCAAGAAATATGCATATAAAAACAGCCGAAATGTTTGGGCAACTCGTAATAAAAATCAGCGAGTAAAAAGAAAAAATAGTCGAAATGATTGGGCAATCGCAACTTTCGCGATATAAAAGCTGAAATGATAGAGCGTTGCAGAAAGAAAAAAAAATGAATGAAAATGAAACTTTTGCCCTGCAGGTGAGTCCACATCGACCCATGTATACAATCCATGGGCACAAACGAAAAGGGAACCACATTTTCCCACTAGGCTCCATCAGAAGGAGAGCCAGATCTTGACGGCAACATCTATGGCGTAGAGATCAAAAACGACGTTTCTTATCATTCCAGCAGGATGCAGACGCGATGTCAACAAGAGACCCCAGGGTCAACAAAACGGAGCCGTGGCCAAGTCCCTAGTTTCAGATCTCGACGGTTCACAGACAGCCTAGAGATCAACAATGACGTTTCTTCTCACTACAGCAGGATGCAGACGTGACGTCAACAAGAGACCCCGGGGTCAACAAAACGGAGCCGTGGAAAAGTCCCTAGTTTCAGATCTCGACGGTTCACAGACAGCGGCTTTGATCAGATCGTTTTTCTTTCTTATCCTTCTAGAGATCAACAACGACATTTCTTCTCACTCCAGCAGGATGCAGACGCGGCGTCAACAAGCGACCCCAGGATCAACAAAGCGGAGCCATGGCAAAGTCCCTAGTTCCAAATCTCGATGGTTCACAGACAACCTAGAGACCACCTCAACACTCGTATCATTACAGCAGATGCGGCGTCAACAAAGCGGAGCCATGGCAAAGTCCCTAGTTCCAAATCTCGACGGTTCACAGACAGCCTAGAGGTTAACAACGACGTTTCTTCTCACTCCAGCAGGATGCAAACGCGACGTCAACAAGCGACCCTAGGGTCAACAAAACGAAGCCATGGCAAAGTTCCTAGTTCCAAATCTCGACGGTTCATAGACAGCCTAGAGATCAACAACGACGTTTCTTCTTACTCCAGCAGGATGCAGACGCGACGTCAACAAGCGACCCCAGGGTTAAAAAAACGGAGCCATGGCAAAGTCCCTAGTTCCAAATCTCGACGGTTCACAAACAACGTAGAGATCATCTCGACATTCGTCTCATTACAGCAGACGCGGTGTCAACAAAGGAAGTGAAGGCCAAATTCCTAGTTTCAGGGTCTTGACGGCAACTCAAATAAAACTTGAAAGACTATCGGAGATCATCCCACACTAGCGCGGAGTGGTTATGACTCATCGGGGCTCCCAAACTGAGCCTAACCTCAAGTAAAAAGCGTTATGGAAAATTCCTAATGTTTGCTCTTCCGATGGTAATATGACCTAAGGAGATTACTTGAAGACGTCTTGTCCAGCCCCCGAAGGGATCAGAGACACGACAATCGCGGGGCTACTCGAACAACAGCGTAAATTCTGCATATCGGGGAATGCATCAGCCAACGCGACGGTACGACAGACAAAACCCTAGTACCACAGACCCTAACGGACCTCTGTCGTAAAGAGCATGGGTTAACTGTGACGTTAGGACAGGTTTGCCTACAAGCTCAAGGAAGATAAACTACAAACTTCGAAATGAGTTCATAAACTAGAGACTCCAGGATGAGTGAATAAACTACAAACTCTGAAATGAGTATATAAACTACTTCACACTAGATCAAGACATCAAAAAAGAGAGAAATGCCAGTATGAAATAAAATATGTCTTTTATTCATGAATTCAAGTGAATACAAGATACATTTCATAAAGGAATCAAAATGAATACATGTTATTCATGAATCAGAAGTTTACAACCAGTACAAGAAAATGGGTACAATGACAGTTATTAAGGAGGGGGTGTCTTCAACAAGCTGACAAGCCGCTCGCGCGCTCCCCTCAATTCCTTCTCGTGTTCAGCTACTGCGGTCAACTCCGCTTCGATTTGAGTCCGTTGCTGCAAATAGGATGAAAGCTTTTCATCGATTTCTTGCTTGGCAGCTTCGCAGTCCTGCGTGACTCGCTCGGTGAAGTTAAGATTCCGCCTTAGCGTCAACCCATCCGAAATACATCGTTGGAGGTTGTCGAAAATAGCTTTTAGCTGCTCAGCATTCGCTTCAACCTGGGCACGTAATTGGACGGATTCGCCGGAAGCCGCCTCATGTTCCTTTTGCCTCAGGACCGCCTCTTGTTCAAAATGGCGAATGAAAGGAACTCTCTGCTCGACCCACGCAGCTTGTTGAGAGTTCAAGGCCAACACCTCAGGAGCGAGACGCTTAAGCTCAATCTCATGCAGGCAAGTCTCGATCTTCCTGCAATAATCAACCCAAGAACCGACGAGACCTTCATTATGGAAGTTCACGAGCGGCGCCAGCATTGGATTGACTTCGTCGGCAAAATCCGTAGCAGAAGTGAGGGCCTTAGCATTGAGATCTTCGATAAACTCGCTTAACGTTCGCCGGTTATTCGCGGCGCCCTCAGAGGATGTACGTTTAGCGAAGGGCCCCATGGGCATTGGAATGCGAGACTCAAAAGGAGCTGGAGCCGGTGTAATCGCTGCAAAATGAATTATGGTCAAATTTCAACTCGGAAGATAAAGAAAACACCAGAGGGATGGAATCTATCGTACCGGCTGTCGCAGGCGGCAGAATAGGGAGTACTGGAGGCGTGGCTATTCTTTCGCTTCCGCCCCCGACCCGTGATACTGTGGTCAATATAAGAAAGCTTAGCAACAATAAGTCTATTTATAAAAAGGGGGGGGAGGGGAGAAACATTAGGTGAAGAATATTGATCAATACCAGAAGGCGGAACGATTTCCGACTGAAAGGAAAAATGCTGGTTTAGCACCAGGTAAAAATGGTTGAAAAGTACTCCTGCAAAGTCGTGACAATGTACAGTCAATACAAGAAGGATTGTATCCACAGTGAAGCAAATAAGTGAGAAACCCATACCTTCCACGATTTGAGGAGGCGCAGAAGAAAGCAAAGGGACATCGACCATCAAAGTGGCGGCCGTCGACACTTCTTCAGCCGGTATAGCCTCAGGGTTTACTGCGCCTATACTCAAGACAAATGAAATATCATTAGAAGGGCTTAACATGATTGAAAAACTCAAAAACAACAACCCAAGGACTACTTGATAAATCAGGGACCGAAACCGCGCCGGAAGCATCACCAAGTGTAACGGCTTCCTCACCCTCTCTCAGGGAAATAAATTCTGGACCCATAGCTTCATCTCCTGACTCGACGTGGGCCGTCGTAATGCTTGTGACACCCGTCGATACCAAGGATCCATAAGGAGAAAGAGCAGCAGTCTGGACAGTCCCAGATTCCCGAGAAAGAGTGGTCGCTTCGGGCTCTGTAATCATCGGCGTTTCACCTGCTATACAATCGTCAGGACTCGGCCCTGCTTAAAAGAAAATACATATGTCATAATTCGAGGACCAAGTTCTAATAAAGGAATGGGCGTTACGTTACCTTGAAGTAGCTTTTCAGTTTCTTCCCGAGCTGCATGTGCAACCTGTCTATGGGCGGTAGACAGGGCGGAAGGAACATCCACCGAAGGAATATCAGCAGGCGGAATACCGCTTGAGCCCGCACCTGCGGCCAAAACAGCATCACGTTGCCTCGCCACGTGCTTCCTGCGCTTCCTTTCAGTCTGAGCAGTGAGAACTAACCTCCTTAAGACTTTCGACAGGGGGACATCGTCGTCCGAACCGAGCTTTGCCTCCGGAGCCGCTACAGCGTCCATCATTGGCCGCTTTAGCAACGCCTCCTGTGGTGATTTTGGGATGGCCATAGCCATAGTAGCTGGCTTTAGAAGCTTTGCTGCATCGCCACTTGGGATTGGCATTGCACTTGGAATGACCTGAGTTGCGGTAGTTCCTACAATAGGGCGAAGAGAAGGGTCAGATCATGAATAAAAAAAGAGAGTAAAGGCGTAATGAAACGAATTATACCAAGGCCCAAAGAAGCGCGGAGCCTCTCTTCCTCCTTGAACGTCCTGAGGGAAGCCGCGAGAGCCTCTTCGGCAGAAATACATGTTGAAGAAGAAAGAGTTAATAAAAGCATAATAAAGAGAGAAGGGATAGGCGCAGAAGAATATAACTGAAGTATACCTGACTCCGCGATAGAGATCAACGCCGCTTCCTTATGAGCCAGTCACTCGGAAGCTGCGAGGGCAGCCTGTAGATCAGTATTGGTCGTAGGCGTGTTGAACAAACCTTCATTGGTGCCGTATTCACACAAGCCCTCACTGTAGGGAGCATGGGCTCATGGCCGAATACGACGTCGGCAGAGAATAGAGACTTCTTCTTTTTCTGCGAACGGACACCAGCGGATGACGATAAGAGCTTGCGCTTGACAGGCATCTTCGGACGGAGGGTCTCGACTTCCGAACCAATGCCAGATTCCGGGACGCCACGGTTACCGCAGTTGCGGGAACACCCGATTAAAGCTTCTCAGGGAAAGCTCGTGGGACCACATCCGTAATATCTTCTCTTAAGGAGGGACGAACGGCAGTCCGTCGCTTTAAAGGGATCGATGGATTACCAGCGGGGACTGCATCCTTGTGATCGAGCAATAGCCGCCTTTCATCCCTGATAACAGCACCCATCGCATGCTGGTACCGCGCCACATAAGCGTTCGAAGCTTTCGGCACATAGCTTGGCTCGCTAATGAGAAAATTGGACCCCGTGTTTAGTCGCATAAAGTGGTGCAGCGCGCTGCGAATACCCTCCTCCGTAGCAGCCGGCTCGGCTAAGAATGCCTCGAGAGGAACACCCTGATTATAACCCGACTGTTGAGCAAAGCGGTGCGGGTTGTACCTCATAAACAGTACCGATGCGCTCTGTCTAAATACTAAAAAGCCCGGCCTAATGGAATACAGGTGCAAGATTTCCCGAGCCCTCAACATGGAAGCCCCGTTTTTGAAAGTGTCACGCAATGGTTGCACCACCTTAGTAGATTCCTTACCGATAGTCAAGTCTCTATCGACAAAGGTCATGCTGTCCCCAACCATACGCGGGCGGAGGACCAGTCGCCGAGCCTCTTGCTGCGACGGGTCTGACGCAGAAGTATTAACCAGATACATGACCCGAGGAAAGTTGTAGCTATTGTAGAGGCGGGGTCGTTTGTTAACACCGAAAGCACCGAGCACGTGCATCTCGATCCACGACGTGAAGTAGTGCAACGGAAGATGTACGGGCTTTACCCCCGGCTGAGTAGTGTTTGCCGCTAAGCTCAGGCCATGATATAGATGAGCCAGCCCTGCGATCCCAATGGCCACACGCGTCCCTGCGATCATGCGGTGGGCCGGATAAAAGACAGATGGCCTCATATATCAAGGATGCGTCGGAAGCATAAACCAATTCAACTATAGGTCGATGAACCCTAGAAAGAACGTCTCTTTGTCGACGTCTGGAGTAGCGAGCTCTACGAAAGGGATGACTGGAACATCTGGTATGAAGAAATTATTCAAATCCGCCTCTGCCGTCAGCAAGTTATCCAAACTAAAACCGAACGGGTCATCTAGCTTAGCGAATTTCGCGGCTTGTTTTGACAAGACTTCTGGGCGAAGAAAGCGGGCGATGAAGTCTGCAAAGCCGACTCTGTGCCCTCCAGACTCTAAGAACAAACTCTCATAAATGTTCAACACCTTGATCAGGCTCAGGAACCAGTGTTGAACGGCATTCTCTGGAGTAAGGCCCATCATCTCTGATTTGGTGGCAAAGATATACTCATCAGAGGGAAGTATCTCCTCGTAATGTTCCCCTCTGACGGGTAAGCCGGAAATTTCCGCAAACTCCTCCAAGGAAATTGAGACCTCCCGGTCTGATAGAAGAAATGTATGGGTTGGGATGTTCTACTGTTCCAGAAAAACCTTGACCCACCACACATGAGGTGCGGGATATTGAAAAAGGGACGTATAGATTGCAGGATACAACCCGAGCTTCAGCAGCAGCGACTTCTTGGCCGACAGGATATACCAAGCCCACTGCAGGTAGCCGGATGAATGGTGAGTAGTCAACCCTATCATATAGACTTGCCCCGAAGGGCGCAACTCGCCTTGGCATATGCGCCATCCTAAAATGTCCAAATCCATCGGTGACTGTACGGGTATTGATGCCATGGAGGGCTGAAGGCGACCCTCTGAGGTCTAGTTGACCTCTTCTACGGCATAAGTCACTTGAGGCGAATCAGCGTAATGAATCGCTGAAATTGGCTCTGAGGACATTGCACAAGAAAAACCGCGCCGACTCCGAATGATCTGATTATACCATGACCCCCCACAGATGAAGAGATTTCTGCTCCGGGTCATGATCTTTAATAAGCGTGAAGACTTCTCAATCCACGGGCGTGTCGACGAAGGCACTCTCTGAACGTATGAAAGGGAAGGAAGAGTCGAAGGCCATTGCACCTGCACAAAAGGAGAAGGTTCAGCTATTGATGTTATGTTCAGAACTTTAACGTTTTTTGATACTTAAAAGATTTTTTGCACTGCATTGCAGTGCAAAAGAAAGGGACAAAGGGGGCCCCACAAAATTAAGGTGACACCCCATCATTGATGGGGCAGTCACTCATTAAGAATGGAATCCTAAAAGGATTCTCATTTAATGAGAAATATCATTGGACTAAGGAGTTAAACTCCCTCAAGAGCTGTGCTCTGCAAACAGATTTTCATATCTGTTAGAAAATTAAGGACGGCATAAAATTCCCCAAAATTTCTTAGAGCCATGCTCGGTAAAACAATGGGTAATCTACCAGAACCCTTAAAAGTAAAACTTTTTAACAGGGTAAAACCCCAAGATCTTTAAGATCTGCAAGAAAAATCCTAAAAAACTCGAAGAGTTCTTCATGAAAGATGAGCAAAGCTCTGATAATAGGTTAAGAAACCCTAAAACACATTTTAAAATCTACGATCTAAGAAGAGCAAAGCTCTGTTAAGAGGTTCGATCATAATCCTTACCAAGCTTTTTGGCAAAGTTCTAACTCTAAAAGAGTTTTTTTGGGCAGAGATCTAAGCTCTAGAAAGAGAATTATATTCTCAGAAAGAAGAAGTTTAGGAAAGATGAACAACAGTCATTTCAAGGGCCAAAGGCCCTACTTATAGGCACAGGGATACAGTTCCACTTCCGAGAAGATTCAATGGTGGAAAAGATGCCATCGCTGCACTCACGTGTGAGCCATGTGAGCGCAGCAGTGGGGGGCATTTGTTTCCACAATAAAAGAGCAAAGCTCTATTCAAAACTCAAAAGGCAGCGCCTCACATGTCTGCCACGAGGGCGCCAACGCCAGAGTTAAAAACTCAATAAAAGAGCAAAGCTCTATTCAAAACTCAAGAGACAGCTCCTCACGTGTCTGCCACGAGGACGCCAGCGCCAGAGTTAAAAACTCAATAAAAAAGCAAAGATCTATTCAAAACTCAAGAGGCAGCTCCTCACGTGTCTTCCACGAGGGCGCCAGCGCTATAATTAAAAACTCAATAAAAGAGCAAAGCTCTATTCAAAACTCAAGAGGCAGCGCCTCACGTGTCTGCCACCAGGGCGCCAACGCCAGAGTTAAAAACTCTTATTGGAGCCACACGTGCACAGCACGTGAGCGCCGGCGCCTAGTAGAACTAAATTCTACTCTCTGTTAAACAGGGCCGTTGGATCAAAGATCCGACGGAGATGATAAATCATCAGAATGCAGAATTAAATTCTGTTGTGGAAGTCTTCCTTAAATCTTTCTAAACAAGAAAAATTACTCTCTGTAAAACAGAGTACCGTTGGATTAAAAATCCGATGGTGATTAAAAAATCACCGATCTACAGAATAAATTCTGTATGGGAAAATATTTCCCTAATTTTGTTAAGAACAAGAAAAATAATTTCTGTAAAATAGAAGCCCTTGGATCAAAGATCCAATGGTGGGTAAAATCCCCAAATCAATTAAGATCTCTCAATGAGAGATTTCTTCAACTAATCAACAGACTTGCCTCTACTATATAAAGGACCTAAGACTTCAAGTCTAAAACAAAGGAACCCTCCCATAAGCTTGAAAAAAAAGAGAAAGCTTTGAAGGAATAGAGAATTAAATTCTCGAGGAAGAAGAACTCTCTTCTTGGAAATTTTAGGTAAATAAAATTAGATAAAGATCCTGTGGATCATTCAAAAAAGGAAGAAGAGAAGAGAGAGAACTCAGGAGTGCTTATCACTCAGTGGGCGGCGCTCAGCGCCTCACGTGCCCCTTACGTGGGCGCTATAAAATAAAGAGTGCTTAGCACTCAGTGGCTGGCGCTCATGTGGGCGCCACAGAACAAAAGTGCTTGACACTCATCATTCAGCACTTAGCGCCTCACGTGCTTTGCACGTGGGCGCCATAACGAGTGCTCAGCGCTCCATATAGAGACAAAGAAAAGAGAGAGTAAAGTGTGAGCGTCAGAACTCACATGAGTGCTCAGCACTTTTTGCAAGAAAAAGGGGACTGAACCCAAACCAGTGCTTAGCACTTCTTTCAAATAAAAGAAAACTGAGTGGGTCAAGTCCAAGTTCAGATCAACTGAGCCCATGGGTTCATTGCTTCCCAAACATGACTCATGACATCCAAAATGATGTTCATCCTACATTTCCTAAGTTAATCTTAGTCCCCAAAAAATGGCTAATGATTCTTTGATGGGTCACCATGATCTCTTCCCTCAGACACAGGAATTGGTTCAAGGGTACATCTCTCAATACCTCTGATGCATGTCATTGTAATTCCTCAACGTCTTCAGAGAGGTGGCGGGTCCCGACAACCAACTGCTCTTGGGTGCACTTCCCAAGCTGACGTGCACACCTTAAACCAAACCATACCAAATGGGTGTATCCCGCATCATCGCCGTACATCCCGCCACAAAACAAATACACGGGCATAAAATGGTGATCTACGGACCGTAACGTCCTTAAACTAAACTCTACGGACCGAAATGTCCTTAAACTAAACCCTCACCTCAAAAAGGGTGAATTACGGACCGTAACGTCCTCAAACTACTACGGACCGTAACGTCCTCAAACTAAAACCATCACCTCAAAAATGGTAATCTATGGACCGAAACGCGCTTAAACTAACAACGGACCATAACGTCCTTAAACTAAAACAATGGAGCCCAAATGCTCTTTTGTTGGATCTGAATGATCCTAAAACCCCGTTAAGTAGATCTTAGTCTCAAATTGGACTAATGTAACTTTAACAAAAATTTAAGTTGATCTTAATCTCAAACGAGATTAATGATCCTTAAATCAACCCAAACCCAAATCTAAGATATACGGATTTGGACTAATCTACGCCCTACGGGCGACAGCATAAATCAGTCTCCATATACAATCCACGGGCAACCAAAAATTAAAAAAACACACACGACACGAAGTGAACCTCCGGAGCAGGAGAAAGTGGTTATCGTGATGCGGTAACGTAATTAACTGCAGTGGTTTGTGCCTGCAGGGAAGAGCGTCCCCATAATAAAAAACCCTCGCAAACGAGGAGGAATCTGATGAAATCTGCTACAACGGCCGCATCCGTCTAAACCTTCGATATACGGTGCCATAAATCAACTTGGCATATTCGGAGAGGTGGACGGATAAACCCAAATAGCATCTGCCCAAAAATTCAGGCAAGACGATCCTACGCGGTTCGTCTCTGTTTTCTTCGGTGAACAGGTACGAGCCGCGAAGCTGCAACTCACTGACAACGCCCGTTTGGTGGAAGGCGGAAGAAAACCGTCTTGACCAGCCGATCGAATGGAAAACTTTTCGCTACATGTTCGACGCGAAGTATTTCCCAGAGATTGTCCGTATTGACTTGGTGCAGCAATTTATTCATCTACAACAGGGTTCGATATGGACCAAGTCCGTGGATGAGTATGATACTGAGTTTACCATGCTCAGTAGGTAAGATATGTCTCAATATTCGATTTTCAAATATCACATACACAGCTAACACAAGACCGCAACAGGTTCACGGCACACTTGATACCGACTGCTGAGATCAGGTCTAGACGATTTCACCAAGGGTTAGATTCGTAGATCCAAGCTGCTTTAGGTACAGAGGATTTCCCAACCCACGAACTGGCCCTGAAAGCTGCCCGTCGATTTGAGACAGTAATGAAGATGAAGGGCATACCCCAATCTGCCGGAGTGAAGCGCCCTGCCACTCAGATGGCAGGAGGAGCCTCTTCAAGGCCAACTGTTGAATCCAGGAGACCGGAAAAAACCAATAACCGTCCGAGTCCACATTTTTGCTTCTATTGCAAGAGGGATGGACACTTGTGGAAGGACTGTAGGCGCGCAAAAGGCCTGTACTTAGTTTGTAGCGATTCCAATCACGGAATTGGAACCTGTCCTTATAGACGCAACCCAGTTTCAACTTACAACACTTATCCGCAGCGGCCAGCTATCCAGGCTCTTGCACCTCGTCTTGCACTCCCAGCTCCACCTCTTGCATTGCCTCCACGCCAATTCCATCAAGAACTGAGGAACATGTCTCGAGGGCAGAGGAACATGCCCCAAGGACAGAGGAATACACCTCCAGCTAGGAGGAATGTACCCCGGCGTCAGGCGTTCACATTAGCGGCCGTAGAAGTCGAGACTGTAGACCAAGGTAACCCTGGTAATTCCCTCACATCTTTTTTATCAATCCTACCAAAACTTTTGCATTTTTTCGTTCTTCCAAATATTTTTCATACACTATCAATAGTTCTATCACTAAATTGCTTTGAATCTGTTACACTTTCCTTCTACAAATTTCGAGAACGAAATTTTTATAAGGAGGGTAGAATGTAACAACTCTAAATTTCCTGTATAAAATTTTCCAAAATACAGAAAGAGACACCTGAGCCCGAGCACAAGTTATAAATATGTTTTGCTTTTGAATATCAAGAAAACACTTGTAGCTTATTGGTAAAGCCTTGCACAGCTGTGACGTAGCCCCCGTGATCGAATCCCTCCAGCCATATTATATTTTTATTAATTTTTCTTTTAATCTTTTAGAAGCCAAAGGGTTTACACGTGCACTACACGTAAACTGAAGAGACACAGAATAAACAAACATGTGCATTGCGGTATATGAGGCGACAGAGACACGTGGCGAGAATCCCAGCCCCGACCCCACCAACTCGACCGACCAAGATTCAATTTCGACCGGTACCATCGGTTCCCCTCGTCGAGAATGGTCCAAATTTTTGCCCCTGGCACCGTTTGGCCTACCCCACTTCCCCTATATTGTTTGATTTTTCTGTACATTGGCAGAAAGATTAAAATCACCCCTTTAATCCTTTTAAATACAAATTTTTAATTCTCCAATTCAATACACTGAACCCTAGTTTTCCCTATAAATACCACACCATATTTCACCCCTCCCCATTCATAATTTCCTCACAAAAACTCTCAAAAATTCTCAAGTTGTGCAAGTGGAGTTAGCAAAGGGTGAAGTTCCGAAGAGATTCCGGCGACGAAACGACGCCCCGACGCTTCCCTAGTCTTCCCCTACCTCTCTTCTTCCTCGATAGCCAGTAAGTCCCTTCTCCCCCTCTTTTTATCTATTCTAAAACTTATATTCTTCAAAACTCGACAGAAACGGAGTTAAACCGACTTCCGATTTGGTTTTCTTTAAATAACTCTTTTTTTCTTAATCAATAAAATACCGCACTCTCATATAATGTTTAAAAAACACAATAAAACAAGTTTCATCTCAAAATAATCTTTTATGCAACTTTTATTGTATTTTTACGGTAAAATACTATATACTTTACATTTCGACATAAAACAATATAATACTTGTATTACCTTTAGATAACTCATGAGGTAATGACCTATCTCATCACAACACACATTTTTGATATAGCACGATGAAAGTTTGGGACATTAGTTATGGGATAATACGACATTACAAATAAATACCATCAAACTTGCAAAACCATTTCTTTAAAAAGTGTATTAATCAATTCTTTACAATTACGCCTCTACAACCTATTTTGGGGAACCCCGATCGGGATGGTGCGGGTTATCGCATGTCCTCGGGCCTAGTAGAGTGAGATGCATACCTATGCAAGGAGCATTCGATCTCGATAGAATTTTTAATGCTATTTTTAAGAAAATGAGATTTCTACAAAATAAATAAAATTTATTATTATTATATATATATATATATATATATATATATATGAATATTATCAAAAGATCTATTTTAAATATATTATATAAATATTTCATGTTTTCTAAATCAAAGGAATCACCATTACATGAAACTACCATTACAATTCAATACAAATTCCAGTATTTCATTAAAATACCATATACAATGGAAACTAGGTTCTACTCATTAGAAAATTTCACTTTTATAAAATATACATCTATGAAACCCTAAAGACGATAATTGAATACTTGAGATGTATTTTGAAAACATATCAAACTATTTTTACATAAACCCCCTCAAGTTATATTAAATTACAATAAGGATCCTAGTAAATATAGGTTTAAGCGAGACCAGTTCTCTTGAGCCTCGGGGAGCCGGAGAATATGGGTGCTTGCCTATCTAAGGTAGACAATCTAACAACAGTGTTATCAATACGGTAATTGTCTTTGAAAAAGACACAAATCCTGTCGTCCATGTGCAGCAGTTACCGATAACTCCAAAAGAATCAGGGCTTCAATTCTGTTTAAAAGTCCGACTCAGTTCGAGTCACGGTCAAATCTGAATCAGTCTATCTTGAATCCAATTCAAGTATAACTGCAATACAACATGAATCCATGAATGCCAGAATACAATCCATAACAACATGAACATGACTTGAACCGAACCATGGATATACCCGGTTTACACGACTATCTATTACATCCATTCTATTTACTGATATCATGGTTTCGGCAAGTCTTCCATTTACTACAAGATAATACAATACAATCAGTACAATCAATACAATCAATACAATAAACATTACGGGGTTTATAAAGGGGTAGACTGGTACGGAATATATTAAAGGTGGCACGATGTGGTCATCTAAGACATAATTACATCCATGCCGTTGTTCCGTGGTATTTTCGACGGAGCCTTGTACTACGGGTAAACAAAGTCCATGGTGTAAGTTGGACTCCTCTCGTATACACCGGCATCTTCAGGAGGATCGGACACATTAGAGCTCGAGACCAGCCAGGAGCATTTGGAGCAGTACACTGAAGACTCGGAGCATTAGACTTTACTTGTACATATTTTCATTTTAGTTCATGCTATTGTTTAGACATTGCTTTCCATCCATGTATTTACATTTCCAGTTGTACCTATAAAAGAATGTTAATAAATAAAGTTGCTGTTCATTTACATTCATGTCTCTTGTGTACATTTACTTTATATTTCTTAGATACGCTTAGCGTATTTATTTCTGAGTAAATATGTCGTGGGCCTCGCCGCACCCCTTACCGTACACCGGGAAGCGGGGCGTGACAACATCATAGCCATTTCGGCTTTCATTGCGATGGAAGTGAGCTGATGGATACCCGCCCTAGATGAAAATGATGTTGTTGGTCTTATGCTCTCCCACTATAATGTTTGTGTTGGCTATAGTGCCCTCAAGGCAATTATCATGGTCGCAGGCAGGTAATTATGATGATTGAGGGAGGACCTATACCGATAGAACAGTTTTACTCGAGATGATAGTATGCTATCTGGTTTGTCTTTATCATCATGTACAACATTAGGTGGCATTATAGATCACCATTACATATTGATAGAGCCCATAGGATTCTTGCTTGACTGCCAGCAGTATGATGGCGATCATATACGTTGGAGCTGGGTGGTCTATAAGCACATCATTAAATGTCTCTAGTCGTGGGAGTTTCGAGACTGGGTATTGATACTCCAGAGTAAACTAGTGTATACTGATCGAGACCCCGACGAGGGGCGGTGGCCGGTCTCACAAGCCATTGGTGTAAGTTTGTTTACCTAAGATGTATACAGGTGCTCATTGGGTTATGAGTACACCGGACGGACTCGCCGGGAACATGTTAGTTGGTATTATACCTATTGTCAGATAGCAGTTCCCTGGTGACATATGTACAGGTTAGTCTATCGACCTGCGATCGTCATTTGTCTTGTGTGAGTTCCCACTGTGATTTGATTACTACCCTACCACGGCTCAAAGGAGTCGTGCAAACAGATTTTAGTTGGGTACAGTTCCGAGCTACATGGAGGCAGTGAGCGGATCGTCAGTGGATTCGTCTCTCCCGGTATTGGGGGTTGATGTCGCACAGTGCACGGGTGGCCATCACCAGAAATCCTTGGCCAAACTAGTCGAGAATTACTGATTCGGATCAGTAGTTTCTCAGTGGGTGATGGGCTTTATACCGACACTAAATGTCGCGTTATTAGGGGTCTGACTTTATCCACCCCCTAAGCTCGATATGCGATACTCATAGACGAACGGACCGGACTGTACGGATATTATCAATGTCAGGCTCAGTAGGGGTTTTAGGATGAGTTTGCTCATCGGCCTCTCTTTCGCTCAATACCTGGGTAACCGTTACGTACAGCTACTGCCGCTGACGTGCTTGTGGTTAAAACCACTGCCAGCGTATTGACGAGTCTTTAGAGTCCCACACAGAGGCCGTATGGTTTTATGGCAGGGTTCGATCACATACGTGTACTTGTGCACGGATGATGTTCAGACGGATAATACTAGTGGGCTTTGGTTTAAGCCGGATCCTAGTATTATATCGTTGGATTATTTTCGTCTCATTGTATTCGTATTCTTCGGAATACGGATGCGGATATGTATATACAAATGGTGGGTATTCTTGTAATTTCTTACAAGATTACTTTTAGAAGATTACACCTCATTATGGTTTAGACCTTTTTGGATTAAAAGGTTATTGAGATGGAGGATGAGGTGTTTATTGCATTATTGTAGCATGGCTTGGTAATGACCCATGGTTACTATGCTAAGCATGCTTAAGTTTTTGTTTGTTGTGAGATTATTGTTGACTTGAGATATTTTTGGTTAACTCTAGATAATTTGGAGACATGGGATTTTTTATTGGGTGGCTCCATTATTTATTACAAATCTCACAACAAAGAAAAAGATATAGCTATTTTCTTTCTTGAGTTGCCCCACTCTCATCCTCATGGCATCTTCTTCTACCTCCACCCAAACCCTCTCATGTGCTGAGAAACTTTGGGCGTCTTGAGACAAATTAATCCTTCATCACTCTATAATTCTTTTACGGTATCTAGTTGTAATACCTAGTTCCACTATAAATATCTTCCGTATTTTAAATAAATAATTTCCCCAAAAATTTCTATTCCAAACTTTTACAACTATTATTTTCCTAAATATTCTAAATTTAATTTCCTAACTTAAATCTTAAACTCTAATTTTTAAACCCTAACCCTTCTATTTTTCAATATTATTTTCCTAATCTACCCCAGCCCAGCCCACACCCGACCCGGCCCGTTCTACTAACACCCGACCCGACCTGATTCCCCAATACCCCTCCCCTACTTCTTCTTCTCTTTCTCTTCTCTTTTTCCCGCCTCTCCCGCGATGCCTCCCCACTTTCGCACGACCCGCTCCTCTTAACAACCCATGACCCCTCCTCCTTCGCTAACCGCCTACGAGCCCGATCCCCCTCGCCTCCCTCGTCCTCGCGCCGCTCTACGAAGACCGCGCCCATCTCCATGACGACGAAGCCACGGGTCCAACAACCCCCGCACACCCACACTTCCCTACGACGAGCTCCTCCAACTACCTTGGCCTTCCACCATCACCCTCCCTCTCTCCATCTCACTCTCTTAGTTTCTCTTTCCCCCACCCCTCCACTGCCCCGTTTCGATGACCTCGCCACCAACCGAATCCCAACGTCTGTCTCCACGAAGACGGTGCCTCCAACACCACCCACAGAGCTTCACTAAACTCACACTCATCACCTTACTGCCACCGTCGCCGACGAACTCCCTCGACGTGGACCCGAGCCTGAGCTCCATCGCCCTACTGCAACCTCTCTCCCCTCCGCGCACCAAACTCCCAAAACCCGAACCCAACCCCTTCCTCCATCTCCGGTGACAACACCTCCTTCATGACCCGTCACCGAAAAGCCCTAGCGCCGTCGACGAGCCTCCTCTGTCCCTCCTCGTTCCCTTTACCTCAACCCAGCACCACCATCGGCCACCTACTCCCGTCCCCATCGCGGCCCAACTCCCCAGCTCCACCATCATCGAGGCTTTATACCTCCAGCACCCACTGCTATCATCGACGGAGCTCCATCGCCGTTTTCGACCATCATGAACTTCTCCCCTGCTCACCCCCCTCAAGCACTAACCCCAAGCCACTGCATCGATCACCTCATCGCCGACGAACCCATCTTCATCGCTCCCATCGACTCCACTGCACACCCAAGCCCTCGTCTTCGTCATCCACCATCGTCGGCTTCACCACCTCTAAGATGCAAACTCTGAGCACCCTAACACAGAGTCCTACACCCACTGCCTCGAGCCACCACTGGGCCCAGCACCGAGCCGCCCCATGCCCCATGCCCGTGCCACGCAGTGCCCACCTCCATGCCACGACTGCACCATGCCATGCCCACTACTGTGCCCAGTCCAGTGCCCGCCTCCGTGCCACCGCGTACCCAGACGTGTCGCGTCCCGTACCCACTCCCCGTGCCACATAGTACCCAGTCCCCATGCCACGTCGTACCAGCCCCGTGCCACATCGTACCCGATCTAGTGCTTGCGCCGTGCCACACCTGCACCACGCACCGAGTCAAGACCATGCCCAGTATCGTGTCACGCCAGTGTCGCCACCGCGTCCAGTACCTGGTCACCACGCATCGCGCCCGCGTCGCACACGTGTCCAACATCGTATCGACTCGAGTGATGAGACGGATCCCGCACGTGGTGTCGTTTTCATATCAAGCGACCGAAGGCAAGTGAAACTCCTCACTTGCTATTCATGCTATCGTATTATATTACAACTAGTAATCTAAAGTACGAATATTTTTATATACTTTTGTCGTATAACCGTTACATTTCAATTACACTCGTAATTATGATGGTTGGAACGTGATTGAGTGGGCAACGCATATTGTTATTGTGTAGAGCGCAGAAGACTTACTTACCGTTGTTGGATTGAAAGAAAACGAAGTATCGATCGTGACATAATTGTATTAGACAACTGTTCGATACACTAACCTAATGAAAACCTAGTTTCAAAATTGCGGAATTTATGGCGCATAAAACCCTTTACTGATAATAAATGACGTATAAGAATTTGAGATGAAAATATTGACGTCGTCACTACGAAATGATACCTCCGTCTAGCTACGTCAAATCTGAAATTTTACCGCGCATGTTGTTCATTAAAATCATTGTAAATTAAATACAGATTGTAATGTGGGGTTCTATGGCTCATATCGAAGACGACTCGATAATATAGAACCATATATAGTTTATTTTTCGATATCGATAGATTCCGGCAACGAGAATTGACCTGGAACGCAACTCTGGACTGCAGTCTGGGGCAGCATTCTACGGGGTAAACCCGAATTTAAGCACCTGCACATACCTGAATAAAACTGAAAATGCACGGAACCTCATATGGTCGCTTAGACAACTTAATTATCTAACACATGAATCTAGTCCCGTGCATTTTTACCGTCGTTTGATATTTAAATTGTATTTTAGAGTGTCGCTGTGTTCTGCAGTTTCTGCCGTAATATTCCTTACACCGTCACATTAAACTGAACATAACTTCTAATATATAGATGATAATGATAATCCGTTTAATGAGTTGGAAACTTAACTGACAGAACTAGATTTTATTCAGTAGGGAAATACCTTAATCTGAACATAATCACTGATAAAATATGCGCGAAGTTGGGTTTCCAGTTCTGAAACTGGAATTTCAGCAAGCGATCGCTGCCTTCAAATGATGATAATTCCCTAACCTGAATTCCGATTGACATGAAATAAATTTTACTGTTTATATAATCAAGTGTACTTCGTACGCCTTTTATATTATTTTGGTCTATTCCATACGAGTGATTTATCGTAAATTTTACAAGTTATATGGCATTGGTCGTCATTGAAATAGTGAATACCTGTTCGGTGCATTTCTGCATATTTTCGTGTTTGCTTTATACCTGTTGCTTAGTGATCATTCACGTTGAAACCTAGCGACTGATTTGCATTGTCTATATAGTAGTGTTAGTGATTGCGTTGTGGCAAATACGACAATGATATTGATAAGTGGAAAAGTGATTGAAAGTGACAACGATACGTATTTGTTCACAACCTATCTAATACATGAATGCATACTATAACCTGAGGAATGGGGAAATCAAGGTGGAATTGAACTAGTATTTAGCGAGGTACAGTGATTTAGAGGATGATCATTCGCTATATATATATATATATATATATACACACACATACATACTTTAGGTCGTGGGCCTAGCGGCACGGCTGACAGGGTTATGTCCCGGGCACAGTGGACCGTAGTCTCGGGCATGTACGAGACCCTTGTTAAACACGAGCATCCTTTCCACAATTGATTTCATTGACTTAGTGACCGATAAGTAGTGACATGCATATGGCCTAGTTTATTGACATGATACCTACATGGCACCATTCATATTCAGTCAATGTTTGTTTTACTCATGTTCTGCAATTCATTGTACTCCTCACGTTTAATAATATTGCATGCCCATTATATATATGTTTATTGCTATATGTGTCGCCCTGACGACCTGAGTGTGCATGCTCAGAGGACGAGTGGATCTAGCCCAGGAGTAGGACCTGCCTTATATCGAATATAGTGTGGACATCCAGATCAGCTACGCCAGCGCTATCTTTCCCTTGATCTCTATCTGGTATATCTTTTATCTGTTTTGATAAAATTAGTGGCTGCATTTCTCATTACCTGTGCTATAATTACTGATTACCACGTAATGCTAGAAGCCGAAGTGTGACTACGACAGGATATTTCCTTGACCGTAGTAGCATGGCTGGCCTTGTCACCCTTGTATTCCGTATTTTGGGAAGCGGGGCGTGACACTAGTATAGCGATCTAGGTACCCTAGTTACCTCGAATATGAGGTTAGAGTTCGATTCATAGACTCTCGGGTGGATCATCTTCGATTGAGGGAGACCGGAGATCAAGCTTGATCAAGGAGGCCTCTAGGAGCTTAGGAAGGTGGTTGAAGACCGAAGGACACGGATCAATTCGGTATAATCAATCTAACCCCTTAGTTTAGCTCTCATGCATGTTTTTGTTATCTAGGGCTTATGGGTCGATCCGGGTTATCGGGTTGTTCCAGCGCCGTTTTTTGAAAATTTTTGTTCCGCAATGGCCACGAGTTGATGGCCGGGGCGCTTGAATAATCCAACATGGTATCAGAGCCACTCTATAAGCCTTATTTAACTCTTTGCGACATTAGAAATCCGCCGTTTTTGTCGTGCAAAAACTGCCGACAAAAACAGTTCCAAAAACTGAAAGTTTGAGAAGCTTGCACACCCTGTGGGCTCACTGTTTGAACTGAGAAGCCACGGAGTGGTGCATTGGCACCCTGGGGAACACCCGGGGGGACCGAATGGCTGTGGGGACCCGAAACTGCCCCGCCTTGGGCAGTTTCGGGTCTGCCTCACCCCCTGGCCAGCTCATGGTGGCCTCGGGGGTGAGGTACCCCCTCTAGGCCCCCCGACTCGAAGTTAATTTCGTTCTCTAACTCCCCGCGAAGGTTCAGGCGCATTTCGTTTTGATTCAGACTTCCGAATTGGCTTTAAACGGTCGGTTTTTGGAACTTTAGCTCACTGTTTTTTCATGGTTTTGGAAATTGATTTAGTTTGATAATTGCGTGCGGAATTCTAATGTCGTAGTTTTCAGTACATATATTACTATCTGCGACCGTGAATTTCATTAGAGCGGTACAACTCGTCTAATTGCTATATGACTTTTAGATGGGTTTGCGAACGTGACATTCAAGTTGATATTCTGTGTTGTGCTGTGGTTGTGGTTGGATCATCGTGGTGGATAACTTGGGTGCAAGGGTAGTACAGTTTAGTTTCATTTGTATATTTGATATCGGGGCGAGCGTCTGACATGTGGACTACCGTCACTGCCCGTTTGTATATTATTTGTTTGGGGCACGACCGGGTTGAGATCGATGTCACCCTTGTACTTATTTTCTTTTCTGTACTAGGATTACCCCGTGGTGGAGTGCACGAATAGCCGGGTTCTAGAGGGAAACGGGATTGCATCTCATGGTGGTGAGACGGAGGGGGCCTCACTCTAGAATTGGCGGGCTATTCGCCGCATTCGTAGGGGGTATATGTTGACCCAAGGAGGGGTGCTCAAGTTACCGGATTTCGTGGAGTGTTGGGTGGCCCATTCACATTGTTGATTGGGGCTGCCTCGCTTCTGGGATTGGCGGGTAACTTGCCGCGCTTATAAGGGTCTAGGTTTTCATTGCACAGGCTATCCACATGACAGGGAACGTCGGGTCTCATTTGCGGCTCAAATGAAACCCGAGGCTCTAGGATTATCCACCACTCTGTGTTGCTTGGCTGAGATTCTGAGATGTTACTTTATATCATGCCTGGGACGAATGTTATATATATTTATATATATACTAGTAGATGTTGTATATATTTTGCACCCGCGCTAGTCCAGCCCCCGCTCTGTCGTTAGTTAAGCAACCTAACGGGTGATGACGTGGCCCAGTGGCGAATGCGGGTGGCATATGTGTACATCATATTTTTCGTTCCTCTCTATGGTATGATGTGTTTAATTGATGAGACCGCGTTGATTCTGATCAATGCAAAGATAAAACAAATCTGTTTGATGTTGTTGGAACTAAGTATTTTTAAAATACTGACATTACAGACGTTCTCTTTTGCTTTGCACAGTGGTATTCGGTTATGAATATTCAACACCTCATTCGACGAGGCAAGGGCCGAGATCCCTTCATCGGGAGTGACCCCTTGGGCAGAAGTTTGCGTCAGGGTAATAATTTCACTATAGTCGATTGTTTTTGCTTTGCATCATGATATTCAGTTTGGAATATCCTGCACCTCATTCGACGAGGAAAGAGCCGAGATCCCTTCACCGGGTGTGACCTCTTTAGCAAAAGTTTTCGCCACTATACTTTTGCAAAACCACTTAGATTACTTCAGCGATATCAAGTTCATTACGTTAAAGGTTTTTCGCCAAAAACCAGCCGTAGCCCTCCGTCATTTCAGACGGGTAGCGCTTAGTATTCATGCTATGTTTGTTAGCCTTCGTCGGCATAGTGTATGGTAACTATGTGTTACTTTTCTGTTGCATGGATTTGCATTAATCTAGGACAGTCGTACATCTTTGTTGGCCTTCGTCAAGGGTGAGTACGGGTGAGTTTGGATTAATCTGGATAATGACGAGTAGAACTTGACATGTGACTTATGATTTGTTGGCCTTTGTCAAGGTTATAAGAGCATGGGGAAAAAAAATCCATATCGGGAGTTTCTAAAGAAATTGAAACTTGCCAGGCATGCGCATACCTTTTGGAGTGTAATAACTTGAGTGGCTTCCATCAAGTTATCATACGATGATAGTTGGATCCCGATTTCCACTGATTACTCCTCGGGTGATTTTAAATGATCCCGACTAATTCTTCTTTTGGGTTTGGAGGAGAATTCGAGGAAATAGTGGGAGCCATCCTTATTAGATAAATTGATTAACCATTCTGATCTAGGTTAGAGTGTACGTTGAGTGTTTCTATTCTCTCTCTCTTTGGCAGCGACCATGGCCCGACCCTAGACTAAAACTCATGAACCAAGTTAGCCGAACCTTCTTAAATCACATTGGATTTTGGATTGTCATAGTTGCATGTATCATCCCCACTACTACTTTTACCCTTTGAATTTCTCCGGAACATTCCGTATCACTACAAAAATCCACATTTATTGGATATGACCATCGTATAGTTACATACGAACTCGAAGAAACTTGTTTTAGATTCGAGGATGGTTTCCGGTTCTGGAGAAATTGAATAGGACTATTCGGTTGTCTTTTCCCTTACCTTCTCTCAGGTTGCGTGGGCTCCTGGTATTAGGAGAGTACACCTATTACGCTTATCGGATAGTCATCTTCCAAACCATAGGCGGGTGCCAAAGGGTAGGGAAGGAAGAAAACCAATTAGCCTAAGTGTGATGTACAAAAGGTAATAAGTAAAGACAAATAAAGTGATTAGAAAGAGGGGCAAAGTAAATTGCGATTGCTATCATTCACGACGAAACCGCGTATATCATCGCCACTCCTACTTCACCTTTGCATTTCTTCGGAACATTCCGTATCACTATAAAGATCCATATTTATTGGATACGCCATCGTATAGTTACATATGAACTTGAAGGAACTTATTCCAGTTCGAGGATGGTTTCTGGTTCATGAGAAATAGAATAAGGATTATTCAGTTGTCTTTTCCCTTTACCTTCTCTCAGGTTGCGAGGGTTCCTAGGTTTAGGAAGGTATGCCTATTACGCTTATTGGATAATCTTCTTCCAAACCTTAGGCCGGTGGCGAACGGTAGGAAAAGAAGAAAACCATTTAGCCTAAGGGTGGTATACAAAATGTAATATGTAAAGACAAATAAAAGGATTGGAGAGATGTCAATAAAATATATGGTTATAGTCATGAATATGGATAGTAGAAGAGGCATTACTAGGAATATCCGGATACCTTTTCGAAACATTTTCATGTTTCAGTTTCACTGTGTGTTGTTAATTGAAAACTGATTTCCCAATTAGATCCTTACTCCAGGGTATGTATTTACCAGATTTGATTCTCACATCTGTATGGTGTTACAGATGATGAGTGAGAGTAAGATATTGGGAATTAGGTGATTATATCCTCATTATATCGGAATTCTTTGTATTTGGTGATATTTGAGGAAATCACCTGGGTTTTTGCCCGACGACAAATATTTGGTTTTGAATATTCGATTGTTATGCACTAATTTCAAACTGATATATCTGTACGTTTATTTTATAAAGTGAGATATAACTTTTTGAAATTATGTCTATGACATTTACCTATATCAGTTGATGGTTAGGTAAGGAGCATTCAACAACGGTGTAATTCTTCTTAACCATAGTACCGTTTCAACCTACGACATACAGGGTATGAGTTATTTAACTCAGGGGACTTATACAATGTATTATATGTTGTCCAGTGTCCACTAGGATAAAGGGGTTGGTACTCGTACTATATTCTGTTTACTTACGACTTCTCTTGTTTTTAGATATGCGTTTCACTAAAATATAAGGTCCAAATTTTGAGAAGTTATAGGTATATGCATAAAGTAGAGAACCACATGTTCCAAGTATCAGGATTCTTCAAGGTGATCGAAGATGTAGATACTTGTGCTAGGTATTCCGTTGATAGTAATGGTTTTGAGAACTTGCTTCTCTTTCAGATTACTCATATGTGGATGCACTCCTAGATGAGTAATGCTGCTTGGCCCCATTCCACCTAGTTGACATGCACTGGAGACGGCTGCATGATTTGAATCTGGTTCCAATTAAATTCGTGCCTCTGTTTCTATATTGTATATAGAATGGTTCGTATCTTAATGATGTTAAGGTATATGGAGTTGTCCGACTTATGTTTAGAACCAGACTCTGGACAAACTCAAGGCTGTAATGACAGTTTGTGGGTTATCCTGGGCTATGACGAGGGTTAACTTTCTACCATCTGGAAGATCAATAGTTATATTATTCTTGACTCGCCACAGTTTTAGTAAAATAGATTCTTTTCAGAAAACATAAGTGGGAGTATGGTAGAACTGGAAGTGATTCCAGAACTACAAACGATTACTGAAAATTTAATAGAACCTAAAGATTCAACTGGTTTTGACATTCCATTAGCCACTCCGCAGATATGGTGGGTAACCTCAGGCATCCGAGAGGTACTTTGGTCTTCTCAGAAACGGTGACAAGGTGGTTCTTGTTTACCTAGACTTGCCATTGCTACTATTCTAGACTATGAGACCCGGCAGGAGAATGAGTATAACGTCGTTCTAAACTAGCTTTAGAAGTGCACGTATATATGACTTTGCTAGAGGGTTGTTGTAGTCAGTGGGAGCAGCGGAAGCATAGTGGACAAGTAGCTTGTGTCTATTTATAGACTAAAGCAAGTATAGCGGAGACAAATCATCTATTTTTGATGTGACAGTCATAGGCTTTGACTTCATCAGAATAGGAGATGGATCTGGTAAGAAGGTAGTAGGGTGTGATGTCCTGGTATTTGGGATGACATGCACTTTATAGGAAGTGAAATTCCTATACTACGATCTGTTATACTGTGGTTGTCACACAGTTATTTCTCCACATAAGATATGGATATAATATAAGGCATTCTGGTTACTAGATCTATGGTTTTAGATCTAGATTTGGCAAGTTTCCCAATTTGGGTACTTTGACACTATTCTAAAGGTGTTTTAGAATGGACGACTCCTGGCATGGTGGTATACCTGCAGGTGATGGAGTCACCCTCTCTAAAGGATGTCTTACAGACTAAAAGGGAGAGGGATTTGCATGATTGGCATATCATTTGTTTAGGCAATTGAGCCAATCATGTGATGTCAAGTACCACACCAGATGTTGTTTTTGCATTAGCTGCAATAAGTTTATGTATTAATCCAATCCTGGAGAAATATTGGGAAGCAGTTTATGAACATAAGTGGATGTTCTAGGGATTTGGTAACGGCGGCCTCTTTCGGGAGACGGTTATCATTCCAGGCTTCCAAGATGACCTGGATGACATAGTGACTGTCAGAGTTTTAGTTTTCCCTCTTTTGAGGGACAATATGTTGGAAAGGTGGTCCAAGCGGATACTAAGGAAGGCATGGCGCATGATATTGATTAAATTCAGTGGACAATGCAGTCTAAGAAGTTTGCTGGATTTGGAGTTCATTTGTGAACCGGGTCCCATCAGATATCCAAACATATTCTAAGACATGTGTTGCTCATTTCGGGAGATAGCTTTCTCCACGAAGTTGAGATATAGAGAGATACAGAAAGAAACATTAGAGCGGATCCACTCACTGAGGCTATTTCTCGAATACAATAGTTTCGCAAACGAGCTTTGCGAGACTGATTAGTAGAGGAGTTGGGTGTTCGGTATCACACGGGCTGTGAGTATGCGTCACCGCAATAATTATCCTTAAGTGCAAGTGGGAGATTGTTGGCTATAGTGCCCTTAAGGCAATTATCAAAGTCGCATGCAGGTGGTTATGATGATTGAGGGATGACCAATACCGGTAGAACAATCTTACTCGAGATGATAGTATACTATCTGGTTTGTCTTTATCATCATGTACAGCATTAGGTGGCATTATAGATCACTATTAAATGTTGATAGAGCCCATAAGATTCTTGCTTGACTGCCAGCAGTATGATGGAGATCATATACGTGGGAGATGGGTGGTCTATAAGCACATCCTTAAATGTCCCTAGTCGTGGGAGTTTCTAGACTGGGCATCGATACTCCAGAGTAGACTAGTGTATACCGATTGAGACCCCGACGAGGGGCGGTGGTCGGTCTCACAAGCCATTGGTGTAAGTTTGTTCACCTGAGATGTATACAGGTGCTCATTGGGTTATGAGTACACTGGACGGACTCGCCGGGAACATGCTAGTTGGTATTATACCTATTGTCAGATAGCAGTTTCCTGATGATATGTGTACAGGTTAGTCTATCGACCTGAGATCGTCATTTGTCTCGTTTGAGTTCCCACTGTGCTTTGATTACTCCCCTACCACAGCTCAAAAGATTCGTGCAAACAGGTTTTAGTTGGGTACAGTCCCGAGCTACATGGAGGCAGTGAGCGGATCGTCAGTGGATTCATCTCTCCCGGTATTGGGGGTTGATGTCGCGCAGTGCACGGGTGGCCATCACCAGAAATCCTTGACCAAGGTAGTCGAGAATTACTGATTCGGATCAGTAGTTTCTCAGTGGGTGATGGGCTTCATACCGACACTAAATGTCGCGTTATTAGGGGTCTGACTTTATCCACCCCCTAGATTCGATATGCGATACTCATAGACAAACAGACCGGACTGTACGGATATTATCACTGTCAGGCTCAGTAGGGGTTTCAGGATGAGTTTGCTCATCGGCCTCCCTTTCACTCATTACCTGGGTAGCCATTACGTACAGCTAGTGTCGCTAACGTGCTTATGGTTAAACCCCCTGCCAGCGTATTGACGAGTCTTTAGAGTCCCACACAGAGGGTTTCCCTGCTTCGGGCGAAACAATATAGAGGCCGTATGGTTTTATGGCAGGGTTCGATCACATACGTGTACTTGTGTACAGATGATGTTCGGACGAATAATACTAGTGGGCTTTGGTTTAAGCTGAATCCTAGTATTATATTGTTGGATTATTTTCGTCTCATTGTATTCGTATTCTTCGGAATACGGATGCGGGTATGTATATACAAATGAGGGGTATTCTTGTAATTTCTTACAAGATTACTTTTAGAAGATTACACATCATTATGGCTTAGACCTTTTTGGATTACAAGGTTATTGAGGTGGAGGATGATGTATTTATTGCAGTATTGTAGCATGGCTTGGTAATGACCTATGGTTACTATACTAAGCATGCTTAAGTTTTTGTTTGTTGTGAGATTATTGTTGACTTGAGATATTTTTGGCTGACTCTAGATATTTTGGAGATATGGGATTTTTTATTGGGTGGCTCCATTATTTATTACAAATCTCACAACAAAGAAAAAGACTTAGCCATTTTCTTTCTTGAGTTGCCTCACTCTCATCCACATGGCATCTTCTTCTCCTCCACCCAAACCCTCTCATGTGTTGAGAAACCTTGGGTGTCTTGAGACAAATTAATCCTTCATCACTCTCTACTTCTTCTACGGTATCTAGTGTAGCGATCTAGGTACCTTAGTTACCTCGAATATAAGGTTGGAGCTCGATTCATAGACTCTCGGGTGGATCATCTTCTATGGAGGGAGACCAGAGATCAAGCTTGATCAAGGAGGCCTCTAGGAGCTTGGGAAGGTGGTTGAAGACCGAAGGACACGGATCAATTCGGTATAATCACTCTAACCCTTTAGTTTAGCTCCCATGCATGTTTTTGTTATCTAGGGCTTATGGGTCGATCCGGGTTATCGGGTTGTTCTAGCGCCGGTTTTTGAAAATTTTTGTTCCGCAATGGCCAAGGTTTGATGGCCGGGGTGTTAGTGATATGTATGCCCTAGAGGCCATTACTGTACATACGATGTATATTGTAGTGGATGCTTGGACATATATATGGAGGACTTTCTTGCTCGACATGATAGTATGCTATCTGGTTGCTCTTTATCTTAACGTGTATACTGATTGTTTCTATGTTACATGTTGATAAAGACCTTAGGATGAGTACTTGACTACCAGAACTATGATGCAGATCATACTAGTGGGGACAGTGTAGTTGTTAAGAACATCCTTCAAATGTTCCTAGTCGTGGGTGTATCGAGACAGTGCATCGATATACCAGAGTAGACTAGCGTATAGCTTCTCGACCCATGTAGATGGGCAATGGATGATCCCATATCCATTGGTGTTTGACATCAGAGACAGTATACGGGTGCTCAATGGAGACTGGGTACACTGGACGGACTCATCGAGAACTCCCAGATGGTATTATACCTCACGTCAGATGGCAGTTCTCTGGTGACACTGGTACATGTTATTCTGTAGACCCGAGATCGTCATAGAGTCTTGTGTGATTCCCACCATGCTTTGATTTCCACCTTACCACGTTCAAGAGAACGTGCAAAACGGTGGCTTTTGGGTACAGTCCCGATTCACACGGAGGCAATGAGCGATAGGAGGGGTTTCGTCTCTCCCGGTATTGGGGGTTGATGTTGCGCTGTGCTCGATTGGCTATAACAGGAAGTCCTTGGCCAAGGCTGCTTCAGAGATATACTGATAAGTGTTATCAGTAGTTTCTCGACCCGTTCTGAGCCTCACATCGGCACGACTTATCGAGTTACTGGGGTCTGACATTTACCACCCCTAGACGAGATATGCGACATATCAGACGAAGAGACCGGACTGTACGGTAGTGTTACTGATTGGATTCGCAGGAGTATGGGCAGGCTTGCTTGTTGATCTTCTGATCGCTCAATACCCGGGTGGCCGTTACGTTTAGCAGACCGCTTGCGACTTGTGGGTGTTTGATATGATCATCACCTGCTGCCGGCGTATTGACGAGTCTTTAGAGTCCTACATAGGGGTTTCCTGGCTCAAGCGAAACGGAGTAGGAGCATATATGTGATATGTACGGGACCGAGATTGATACGAGTATGAGATACCGTATTCTATTCTCGCGATTTGTGACATTGGTCGGTTATAGGCGATATGCCGGGTTATCGGATCAAGTGTTGATTCGATAAGTTGTTACACATGATATTAGTCGGTTATATGTGATATAGCCGGATTATTAAATCAAGAGTTGATTTGATAATCTAATATATAATTATATATTAGATATATTACATTACATTAACTAGTATTAGCTCACTTATGATTTCTTTTCTCACTTGATGTGCACATTGTACATATGTGATATGTATATTTGTGTACATGTATTGTGTCATGCTTGATGATACATGCAAGATGTGTTAGTGTATATGCCCTAGAGACTATTATTGTATCATACTGGTTTGTATATTACTTAATGGAAGCTTGGGATATTCACAGTTGTATTAACAGTCTTGCTCAAAATGGTAGTATGCTACTTGGTTTGTTTCTACTTTAATATGTGCATGTGTTTCTTTTAGCACACCGCTTATACATATTAGTTGAGCCCTTAGGATCTTTGCTTGATTACCAGCGTTGTGATGGCAGTCACACTAGTGGGGGCTGGGTAATCTACAAGCACATCCTTATATAGGTCCCTAGTCGTAGGATTATCGAGATTGGGCATCGATTCTCCGGAGTAGACTAGTGTATACGCTTCTCATCCCAGCAGGGGAGATGGTCTGTCCCACAGCCATTAGTACGTCGTACTGGAGATAGTATGCAGGTGCTCATTAGGTTACGAGTACACCGGACAAGACTCGTCGGGAACTGCTGGTTGGTACTATACCTATCGTCAGATAGTAGTTCCCAGGTGACATGAGTACAGCTTAGTCCGTCGACTTGACACTGCCACTTCGCCTCGAGTGTGTTCCCACTGTACTTTGATTACTACCCTACCACGGCTCAAAGGAGTCGTGCAAACATGTAGTAGTTGGGTGCATTCCCGAAGCACTTGGAGGCAGTGGTGGTTAGACAGGATTCGTCTCTCCCGGTATTGGGGGTTGATATCGCGCTGTGTCTGGAGAGCCATTACACAAAGTCCCTGGCCAGGGCGAGCGAGATTTACTGGTAGGTGTTCCAGTAGCTTCTCAGGGTGTTCTGGGCTACACTCCGACATGACTTATACCGCTATTAGGGGTCTGACGTTTACCACCCCCTAGGCCCGATATGCGATACTCATAGACGAACAGACCGGACTGTACGAAGATTGTCACACTCAGGCTCAGTAAGAGTTCGGCTGGGTTTTCCTCATCGGACTTCTTATCGACATCTACCTGGGGACCGTTACGTACAGCTAGTACCACTTGCGGTCTGTGGTTAAACCCACTGCCAGCGTAGTGTCGAGTCTTTAGAGTCCCACACAGAGAGTTTCCCTGCACTGGACAAAAGGTGTAGAGGCCGTATGGTTTTACGGCAGGGATTCGATCACTTACGTGCGTTTGTGCGCGTATGATGTTCGGGCGGATGATACTGGTGGGCTTTGGTTTAAGCCGGATCTTAGTATTGTATAGATGGATCAGTTTTGTCTCTTGGTATTCGTATTCTTCGGAGTACGTATGCGGGTGTGTATGCACGGTTGTGAGGAATGAAGAAGGAGATGCCTCATTAGGGTTTTGACCATTGACTTGATTAGAACCATTATGAGGTGGTGGAAAATATTTACTAATCTTTTTTAGTGATAATTGTGTCATGGCTAATTAGTGTTTGACCATTTGACTTGTTGACTTATGTTGACCTAGATATTTTTGCTAAGCATAAGATATTTTCTTGCTTAGCATTAAATGAGACATGATAGTGGTCAAATCAACTTAGCCATCATAATTATCATAATAAAAGATTGGTTTTTATTTTTCCATGGCTCATTATCTCATTTGCATTCTCTCTCTTCATTTGGAGCTCTCATCTTGCTCTCCTTCTTCTTTCTCACTAGAAATCCCTCAAGCTCTCATGTGTTGAGAAAATTAGAGATCAAATAGACAAACAACTCCATCACAATACTCTACATCACCTAGGACATCAAGTTTAGCATACCTGTTGCCCTAGTTACCTCGGTTCTTGAGGTGGAGCTCGGACTATAGACACTCGAGTGGATCATCTTCGACTCAAGGAGGCTGTTGAAGAACCCACGATCTAGACCGACCCATGGAGCCTACGGAGATGAGGAGGACAATGGAGAAGACCCGAATGACTTGTTGCATGAGGTATAATCTCCTAAGCATAGTAGATAGAACCTTTAGTTTGTTTGTTAGTAATGGTTTAGCAAAGATCCTCAAGCAAAGTCTATGTTACCTTGTATGAAAAATTTGATTTTTACCTATTCCGCCTTCCCGTAAGTACCGGGGTGGGTAATGTAGACTTAGAGTGGTATCAGAGCCTAGCTAAACCATTACCAACATGTTAGCAAAGTGTTAGAATTTCGATCGCCGGAAAAATCGCAAAACACGAACTAAAAATGCACTTTTTTGTCGTTTTTAAAATCTAGTCCAAAATTTTTTCCAGGGACCTTAAAAATACGTGCAGGCTTTTTTATGGGCACCCAAGAAAAACGAGGAAGTGAATCGATCAGACAACCGCGGATCCGCGGCCGAGTCGACGCCGCGTCAACTCGTTTTTCCTGCAGAGTGTCCAGCATGGTGTTTTGTGATTTATCTGATATTTTGTTTCTGCCCAGAATTTGTTGAGTACTGTGTTGTGCTCGGGGTAGATTCAAATCTGGTAATCGATCGAAATTCTAAGTACTTTAGCTAATCGGATCTTCTGTGATGTGATATATGTACTGAACGTCTACTAATCGCTATACGTCGATTAGTGGGGGTTGTACATATCCGTGTTCTGTGATATTGGATTGTGTATATGAACTTTTTGGATTGTCGTGAATGAATAGCCGGGGATGTGAGATGGGCGTTTTATCTTTCATTTGATGTAAATTGTAAATTGATGTAATATTATTTTATGGTCGCACATCCGGGTTGAGGTTGTAGCCACCATTGTATATTATTTCTTTTACTGTTTTCTGCTCCTAGGATAGACCCAATGTGGGGTGCACAAACTACCAGGTACTTTGAAGTGCCGAGTGGCCTACTCACTTTGTTGAGGGAGGCTGCTTCACTTCGGGTATTTGGCGGGTAGTTTGTCGCACCCGTAGGGGTCTAGGGTAGGGTTTGGCTATTCATCACGACCGTGTAATTCGTCTTTTGTTGCAGGCTCGAACGATGTGCGGATTCCTAGTATATCCAATGTGTTCATCTGTGATCTGGAATGACTATCATTGCATCTGAAGAATGTATATATCTATATATGATATCGAGTAGACGTTGCTTATGTTTTACATCCGTGCTAGTCCAGCCCCCGCTCTGTCGTTAGTTAAGTAAGCTAACGGGTGATGACGGGCCCAGTGGCGAATGCGGATGGCATAAGCGTACGATATATTTTCGTTGTTTTTTGCAATGGTAGGATTAATTGATGGGACGCGTTATATTAATGCAAAGAAAACAAACCAAAGCTGAATCGTTGGAACAAATTTTAAAAACCACTCAGTTATTTTAAAACAGCAAAACTTTTAAAAATGCGGAGCTTAAACCACTCCTTTTAAAAGCTATCAGGTTCCTTCGATTATATCAAGTTCACTACGTTCACGGTTTTGCCGAAACCATTCGTAGCCCTCCGTCCTTTCATATGAATAGTCGGTAGTATTCAAGCTATGTTTGTTAGCCTTCGTCAAGGCATAGTGATTGGTAGCTGCCGGGTGTTCATATGTAGCATAGATAGAATGCGTTGGTTTGGGATAGTCGTATTACTTTGTTGGCCTTCGTCAAGGGTGTATACGGGTGGGTTTAAATTAACCTGGACAATGATGGGTATAACTTGACATGTGATTTATGATTTGTTGGCCTTCGTCAAGGTCATAAGAGCATGGGGCAAAAATCCACATCGGGAGTTTCTAAAGAAACTGAAACTTGCTAGTGTTGTATACTATTTGGAGTTTGATAATGTTGGTAGGATTCCTTCAGCATTATCATACAATGATATTTGGATCCCGATCCTACTGTGAGTATCTGCTACTTCTCAGGAGATTCTTTCACTTAACGATCAATGCTATAAACCAAGTAGGTGCCTAGAACAGTGTTAGCGGGGCTGCGCCTCCAGGGAAAAGAGGTTATTTAATTAAGGAACTTCGCGAAAGCGTCGTAAAACCTCCCTCGAAGTACCGACACTAGCCTGGCTGAACGGTTAAGCAAGTATTGTACGGTGAGATTAATCCTGACTAATTCTTCTTTTATGGTTTGAGGAAGGATTCGAGAAACAGTGGGAGCCATCCTGTTTAGATAAATTAAAAACCAATCTAAACTTGCAAGAGCATTATGCTAAGTGTTTTTCTTCTCTCTCTCTTAATTGCAGCGACCCAGTGACCAGACATAGGTTACATCTAGATAATAAAATGACTGAATCTGACTGTAATGACTGGCAAAGGTCTGGCCAGATGTCCATTGCACATGACAAGCTGGGACACCTCTTCACCACTCAAACCCCTGCCGTCTCAGGTCCAGCTTCCACCGTCATGGATATTAATATCCATAAGACATCGGCAAGACTATGCGAATGCCAAGTGCCTCGTGTTGGCCTCAGTCGATGGTGCATACCAGAGGCAGCACGAGAAGATATACTTAGTTTCTATCTTCCTCCATAACAAAGATTTATATGGAGAGCAATCTCATATCTCAAGATATGAGACCTAGAAAGAATTGCTTCAAGCGAGGTTGGCTATCGGGTCATCTGTAGGGGACAACGTCCTTACAAAGACTAGCTATATTGATGAACTTGCGGACCTGGAGACCACGTTGGAGAAAGAGTCACATACTGACTTAATTCTACAGTCCCTACCCTCTACTTACACCCAGAAGGAAATCAGGGAGGTAGAAGGAAAGGGAAGGGCAATAGTTTTGGGACTAAAAGAAGAGAAGGAGGGACGTTCCTATTGTTACGGGAAAGGACATTGGCAGAGGGATTACAGGGCTTTGGAAGCCAGTAGCCAGGATTCAAAGCACGTTGCGGCTTCGGCTTCGGGTGTGTTTGTAATAGAAAACTGTATGTCAATTAACTCTACTTCCTGGGTACTAGATACCGGATCAGGATCTCATATCTGTAATTCATTACAGGCTTTGAGAAACCGTAGAGTTATCAGGTTAAGTGATATAACTCTCAGAGTTGCAAACGGAATGAGCGTGGACGCTGAATCCATAGGGGAATATCACCTAGGATTGACAAGTGGGCAGATATTGATTCTACGTAACTGTTTATATGTGCCTAGTCTAGCATGTAATATCATATCTGTATCCTTACTTTTTAAGGAAGGATATGATTTTACTTTTGTAAGCGATGTGGTCCATATCCACCTTAATCAGACTCTGATTGGGTCAGGTACATTAGATAACGGTATATACGTATTAAATCAAGCTCAGGTTTTCAGTGTCCAGAACACACTTAAAAGAAAGTCTCCGGAATTAAATCAGGCTTTCTTGTGGCATTGTAGACTGGGTCACATCAATGAAACACGGTTGATAAAGTTACATAGAGATGGATATTTGAATCCGTTCGAATATCAGTCTTATGCTACTTGTGAATCTTGTCTCATGGGAAAGATGACAAAGATTCCGTTCACTGGACACGGAGTAAGAGCGAGCGAGCTCTTAGGACTCATACACAGCGATGTATGTGGTCCAATGTCAACACATGCGCGAGGTGGCTATTCCTATTTCATTACTTTTACAGACGATTTCTCTAGGTATGGATATATCTTCTTGATGAAGCATAAATCCGAGGCCTTTGAGAAATTCCGGGAATACAAGAATGAAGTGGAAAAGCAAACAGGCAAAAGTATCAAGACACTGAGATCTGATCGAGGTGGTGAATACGTAAGTGCCGAGTTCCTGGGCTACTTAAAAGAGAATGGAATTCTCTCTCAGCTTACTCCTCCATACACAACACAACACAATAGTGTATCAGAGATACGGAATCGAACCCTGTTGGATATGGTTCGTTCAATGATGAGTAAGGCTGAGTTACCACGATCCTTCTGGGGTTATGCACTAGAATCAACTGCATATCTTTTGAACAAGGTACCAACCAAGACTGTGCCTATCACACCATATCAGATGTGGAGTGGGAAGAAACCCTGTCTTAAGTACTTTAAGATATGGGGATGTCCAGCTTTTGTAAAAAAGCAGCATGCGGACAAGCTCGAGGCATGCTCAGTACTGTGTAAGTTTGTGGGATACCCAAAGAATTCCAAGGGGTATCTTTTCTATTACGCAGAGGAACAAAAGGTTTTTATTTCTCAGCATCCCCACTTCTTGGAAGCCGAATTTTTAGAAAATCAGAAAAGTAGGAGCGCAATAGAACTGGAAGAAATTCCAGAACAGCAAGCTATTACTGAAAGCTTGGTAGAACCAAAGGTTTCAGAAGAACCAGACATCCCTATGCCACTCCGCAGGAGTAGCAGGCAGTCTCATCCGCCCGAGAGATACTATGGTTTTCTCATAGACGGGGATCGCGAGGATTGCATCATTGACAATGATGAGCCTACTAGCTTCCAGCAAGCCATTCAGAGCGGGGACTCGGTAAAATGGCTGGATGCAATGCGGACCGAAATGGAGTCCATGTACGCCAACAAAGTTTGGACTTTGGACATTGCTCCAGAAGGGGTAAAACCCGTAGGCTGCAAATGGATCTTCAAAAAGAAGATTGGTGTAGATGGACAGGTTGAAACCTATAAGGCTAGACTTGTTGCAAAGGGTTTTCGTTAAAGACCTGGTTTGGACTATGACGAAACCTTTTCTCCAGTGGCTATGCTCAAATCTATTCGGGTCCTTCTTGCCATTGTTGCCTTCCACGATTATGAGATCTGGCAGATGGATGTAAAGACGGCTTTTCTAAATGGTAATTTAGAAGAGTGCGTCTATATGGATCAGCCAGAGGGTTTCATTCAGAGTGGGAGCAGCGGTAAAGTGTGCAAGTTGCTTAAGTCCATTTATGGACTAAAGCAGGCATCGCGGAGTTGGAACATCTGCTTTGATGATACTGTCAAAGAATTCAACTTTATCAAAAATCCAGATGAACCATGCATTTACAGTAAGATTGTAAGGAGAACTGTGGTATTTCTCGTGTTGTACGTGGATGACATTCTCTTAATAGGAAATGACATTCCTATGCTACAGTCAGTCAAAGGATTCTTGTCACAGAAGTTTTCCATGAAGGGCCTGGGTGATGCCTCCTATATTCTGGGGATCCAAATCTATCGTGATAGATCTAAGAGGATGTTGGGACTTTCGCAGTTCAGGTACATTGACACCATACTGAAAAGATTCAGTATGGAAGATTCTAAGCGCAGTAACCTGCCGGCTTGTCACGGAATCACCCTATCCAAAGAGATGTCTCCCAAGACTGATTTGGAAAGGGCTCGCATGTCATCTATACCCTACGCATCTACGGTAGGCTCTATAATGTATGTGATGTTATGTACCAGACCAGATGTAGCATACGCATTGAGCGTTGTACGCCGGTATCAGTCAGACCCAGGGGAGAAGCACTGGATAGCAGTAAAGAACATTCTCAAGTACCTGAGAAGGACTAAGGAGATGTTCTTGGTGTATGGCGGAAAAGATCTCCAGATCGAGGCCTTTGCTGACTCCAACTTCCAGAGTGACAAGGATGAATCCAAGTCCATGTCGGGTTATGTCTTTACCCTCAATGGAGGGGCGGTCTGTTGGAAGAGCTCCAAGCAGGACACCGTTGCAGACTCGACGATGGAAGCGGAGTACATAGCTGCTTGCGATGCCGCAAAAGAAGCTGTCTGGATGAAGAAGTTCCTCACAGAACTTCAGGTGGTTCCAACCATTGTTGATCCAATACCATTGTATTGCGATAACAACGGCGCTATAGCTTTAGCGAAGGAACCCAGGTCCCATCAGAAGTCCAGACACATTTTGAGGCGGTATCACCTGATCAGGGAGATCGAGGTGAAGAGAGTAGATACGGAGAATAACACTGCAGATCCATTCACAAAGGCCATCCCTCAGACGCAGTTCGAGAGGCTATTCGAGATGATAGGTCTGCGATATGCCAGCACATGGCCCTAGTGCAAGTGGGAGATTGTTAGTGTATATGCCCTAGATACCATTATTGTATCATGACTTGTTTCATCTCGTCAGTAGGGTTCGGCGATACAGGTTCTCCGTGCCTTAAGTCCGGGTTGCGTGCTTGAGTTCTTGGAAAGCCAGCTAGCCCGCTAACTCGGTTAAGAAAGAATCCCGGTAGGTTCAAAGAGCAATTCGTCTTCTTTCTTGTATATTACTTAATGGAAACTTGGGATATTCACAGTTGTATTAACAGTCTTGCTCAAAATGATAGTATGCTACCTGGTTTATTTCTACTTTAATATGTGCATGTATTTCTTTTAGCACACCGCCTATACATATTAGTGGAGCCCTTAAGATCTTTGCTTGATTACCAGCGTTGTGATGGCAGTCACACTAGTGGGGGCTGGGTAATCTACAAGCACATAATTATACAGGTCCCTAGTCATAGGATTATCGAGATGGGGCATCAATTCTCCGGAGTAGACCAGTGTATACGCTTCTCATCCCAGCAGGGGAGATTGTCTGTCCCACAGCCATTAGTACGTCATACTGGAGATAGTATGCAGGTGCTCGTTAGGTTACGAGTACACCGGACATGACTCGTCGGGAACTGCTGGTTGGTACTATACCTATCGTCAGATAGCAGTTCGCAGGTGACATGAGTACAGCTTAGTCCGTCGACTTGACACTGCTACTTCGCCTCGAGTGTGTTCCCACTGTACTTTGATTACTACCCTACCACGGCTCAAAGGTGTCGTGCAAACAGGTAGTAGTTGGGTGCAGTCCCGAAGCACTTGGAGGCAGTGGCGGTTAGACATGATCCGTCTCTCCCGGTTTTGGGGGTTGATATCGCGCTGTGTCTGGAGAGCCATTATACAAAGTCCCTGGCCAGGGCGCGCGAGATTTACTGGTAGGTGTTCCAGTAGCTTCTCAGGGTGTTCTGGGCTACACTCCGACACGACTTATACCGCTATTAGGGGTCTGACATTTACCGCCCCCTAGGCCCGATATGCGATACTCATAGACGAACAGACCGGACTGTACGAAGATTGTCACACTCAGGCTCAGTAGGAGTTCGGATGGGTTTTCCTCATCGGCCTTCTTATCGACATCTACTTGGGGACCGTTACGTACAGCTAGTACCGCTTGCGGTCTGTGGTTAAACCCACTGTCAGCGTAGTGTCGAGTCTTTAGAGTCCCACACAGAGAGTTTCCCTGCACTGGGCAAAAGGTGTAGAGGCCGTATGGTTTTACGGTAGGGCTTCGATCACTTACGTGCACTTGTGCGTGTATGATGTTCGGGCGGATGATACCGGTAGGCTTTAGTTTAAGACGGCTCCTAGTATTGTATAGATGGATCAGTTTTGTCTCTTGGTATTCGTATTCTTCGGAGTACGGATGCCGGTGTGTATGCACGGTTGTGAGGAACGAAGAAGGAGATGCCTCATTACGGTTTTGACCATTGACTTGATTAGAACCATTATGAGGTGGTGGAAAATGTTTACTAATCTTTTTAGCGATAATTGTGTCATGGATAATTAGTGTTTGACCATTTGACTTGTTGACTTATATTGACCTAGATATTTTTGCTAAGCATAAGATATTTTCTTGCTTAGCATTAAATGAGACATGATAGTGGTCAAATCAACTTAGCCCTCATAATTATCATAATAAAAGATTGGTTTTTATTTTTCCATGGCTCATTATCTCATTTGCATTCTCTCTCTTCATTTGCAGCTCTCATCTTCCTCTCCTTCTTCTTCCTCACTAGAAATCCCTCAAGCTCTCATGTGTTGAGAAAATTAGGGATCAAATAGACAAACAACTCCATCACAATACTCTACATCACCTAGGACATCAAGTTTAGCATACTTCTTGCCCTAGTTACCTCGGTTCTTGAGGTGGAGCTCGGACTATAGACTCTCGGGTGGATCATCTGCGACTCAAGGTGGCCGTTGAAGAAGCCACGATCCGGACCGACCCATGGAGCTTATTGTACATATGTGATATATATATTTGCGTACATGTATTGTGTCATGCTTGATGATACATGCAAGATGGGTGTATGAGACTTATACCATTTTAGGGTTAAATTAGGGTTTTGTTTATTTCTCAAAGAATAACAAAAGAGAGAAGACTTGGTCAATGTTGCCAAGCTTAGATGAATCTTATAGAAACATTGACAAAGTCCACTCTTTTGTCATTCCTTAGGATATTAGTTAACCCAACCCTTAACCTTACACCTTGGTTAATTCTCTACATGAGTTAGGCATGAGGGCTTAACTCATCCATGGTTGCAATTATTCATAGGGATTAACTCATATGATGAGTTCATCTTCTTCTACCAAAAAGCTTTCTAACTTCAATGGAGGTATGGGAAATAATGTGAGAAAATCAATTCTAAAGTGAGCCTACTTCCTACTTCATCATCCTTTACTACTTGCCATTTAGTATAGGGTGTTCTCTTCACAAAGTTCTTGACCTAATGAAAAAATAGCTTGGGTTAGTGTCTCCTCGACGTAGATCATCTTCGGCCTCGAAGCCATCGAAGCAAGCATGTTCGATTCTTCATCGGAGCCTCTTTAGAGTCTGGAGTTCACGATCGCAGCGAAGAGACTACTACACGGAGCTATTGAGGTGAAGGACCGGTCTACAAAGGTTGTATTCCTTGCTCACTTCTTATTGCAAAGTGTTTGCATTTGCTATTCCGTAGATTTCTAGTATACGATTCTTGTTTAGGGTTAGCTAAAACGGTAAATTTTTGAATTTGGCATGGACGATGCCTCCCGAAACCTTGCTGCCGTCATGGGTAACCCTTACACGGGGCGCTTCCTCGTCGCATTTTGACATGAAATGATATTGACAAATGGTTTTTAGCATTTGTTTTATCGCCGGATTAATACCCTCATACATAATTTGGCAAAGTTGCCATCTTTCGATTCTGTGATGAGGGTATTGGACAAGCAGATTTTTAAACCGTTCAAAACATTTCCAAAAGGGTTCGTTAGGAAGTTGAGCAAACTGGTTAATCTCGCTCCTAATGCAGGAAATCTTGTGATTAGGACAAAATTTATTAAGGAATAATTTAACAAATTCATCCCAATTAGTGATAGAATGTGAGGAGGTGCTATAAAGCCACTTCTCTGCGAGATCGCACAAGGTAAAAGGGAGAAGATGTAATCACATAGCATCCCTTGAAAGTTGGGTGGTGCTCATCATTACACATACGTTTTCAAATTTGGTTATAAAAACGTATGCATCTTCATATTCAAGCCTGTGAAATTTGGGCAACAAGCTGATGAAGTGGGGTTTAATTTTGAAATTATCCCCATTGGTTGGTGGAAGAGACAGACATGTAGGAAAGGGTCCGCGTATGGGATAGCATCGGTCTTGAAGAGCGATGTGTGGTGGATTCTGAATTTGCACACCTACGGGTAGTGGTAATGTGGTGTTGTTAACGCCCAGTGGAGATCCGTCCATCTCAGGAGATGTAGTAGGTGGAGGAGAAAAAGAAGGCGAAGACATATCGACTTCGGAGTCGACAGCAAAAACGCGGACTAAACGGGCACTAAAATCCCGTGTCCAGCTGATATGCACTAAGCGGGTTTAATGCACGTGACAACGTGCGATACGTGTGAGAACGATTTTAAAAAGGTTTTGTTTTGATAAAAGAGTGACGAACACAAAGCTTGACTCAACCAATCAAAAGATGGACAAACAGTCCATAGAGCTAGGGTCATCTAGGTCAAGTCACTAGACCGCTTCCAGACTTCCAAAGGACAAGACGTAGGATCGGTCCTCTATCACCTCCTTATCAATCTTGCAGGCAAGTAAGTGGGAGGTATCCGCTATACGAATCACCGAAATAGCGGTCCTAATTAAATAACCACTTTTCTTAGTCACACTTGCCTAAGACACCACAAGAGAAATACGGATAAGCAATAGATTATCCACGACCCTCCTTTGTCCTAATTGAGCGTGAATGTCCTTATAGGCTTGGTCTAGATATTTTTTATTAATGTAGGGTGATAGTTGTTTACCGCCGGAAACAGAGACGAACTGGGATGGATCGTCTTGCCTGATTTGGGGGCAGATGCTATTTGGATTTATCCGTCCACCTCTCTGAAGATGCCAAGTTGATTTATGGCACCGTATATTGGAGGTTTGGACGGATGCGGCCGTTGTAGCATGACTTCGTTAGATTCTCTCTCGTTTTGCGAGGGGTTTTTGATTGTGGGGACGCTCTTCCCTGCAGGCGCAAGCCCCTGCAGATAATTACGTTACCGCATCGCGATAACCACTTTCTCCTGCTCCGGAAGTTCACTTTGTGTCGTATGTATTTTTGTTTGTTTTGGTTGCCCATGGATTGTATACGGAGACTAGTTTCTGGCGTCGCCCGTAGGGCGTGGACTAGTCCAAATCCGTATATTTGAGATTTGGTTTTAGGTCAAGGATTTGCTTGACGGGGTCTACGTTGGTAGCTTGGTTTTCCAACGGGGATGAACTTAGGACGCAGATCTCATATAAATGAGGTCCATCAGTTCATGGGATATTTGGGTTTGATCTAAGGATCGTTAGTCATATTTGGGACTAAGATCAACTTAGAAACAGTGAGTATATGGGCTCAACTGATCATTAGATCATATATGAATAGCCCATGGATAGTATACGTTAGTCATTATGGAGACAGTCCGTAGGGCGAAACATATTAGTTTAAGGACGTCGCGGTCCATCATTCAACTTGCGCTCACGTGTATTTATTACGTAACGAAGTGAGCGATGTTGATATGGAATGTGCCCAATTTGGGGCACGATCCGATTAGAGGCGTGCACGTGAATTTGGAAGTGCATCAAGAGAAGTTGTTGGTCGTCGGGACCCGCCACCTCTCTGAAGACGTTGAGGAATTACAACGACATATATCAGAGGTGTGAAGAGATGTACCCTTAAATCGAATCCCGTATTTGAGGGAAAAGATTGTGATGGACCTAAGAATCGTTAGTCATATTTGAGACTACGATTAACTTAGGAGATATGAATGAAGATCGATTTGGATATCAGTTTGGATATCAAAAACATAAGCTTAACAAATTTGAGCTAGGATTGGGTTGCCATGTTTGAGGCGAATATTTAGTTTAAGGACATTTCGGTCCATTATCGCCGTATTAGGGGCAAATATTTAGTTTAGGGACATTTCAGTCCATCATTCAACTTGCGCGCACATGTATTTGTTACGTGATGAAGTGAACGATATTGATATGGAATGTGCCCAATTTGGGGCACGATCCGATTTGAGGCATGCACGTCAATTTGGAAGTGCATTAAGAGAAGTTGTTCGTCATTGGGACCCGCCATCTCTCCGAAGACGTTGAGGAATTACAATGACATATATCAGAGGTGTGAAGAGATGTACCCTTAAACCGAATCCCGTATTTGAGGGAAAATATCATGGTGGATCATCTAAGAATCATTAGTCATATTTTAGACTACGATTAACTTAGGTGATATGGGATGAATATCATTTTGGATATCATCGATGAGAGATCATTATTCATATTTGAGACTGAAATCAGTTTGGATATCATAAATATATGCTTAGCCAATTTGGGCTAAGATTGGGTTTCTGTAACACCCAGCAGTGCTAAGCACCCAGTTGTCTATAGCGCTCACGTGTATATCACGTGAGGCAATATAATAGTGCTACGCACTAGCTTTTGTGGTGCTCATGTATGTTTTGCGTGAGGCGCTCCAATAGTGCTAAGCACTAACTTTTCCCGACGCTCACGTGTGTTTCACGTGAGGCGCTATACAACTTGGCCTTGAGCGCTCCCGTGCTTTTTACGTGAGGCGCTGAGTTCTTTTGGGGATTTAATCTCGGCTGATATTTCTAAAGAACTTAAATCTCTGTTAATGGTATTTTGACCATTAATGATCACCAAGATCATTATTTTGAGGATCTTTAAAGAACTGAGTTCTTGATTTGAAAGATCTAAGTTCCTGGAGTATTATGAACTTCATTTTCTCCGAGAGGTTAAATCTCTTTTAATAGTGTTTTGACCATTAAAGATCACCAAGATCACTATTTTGAAGATCTTGGATCGGGTTCTTTAAAGAACTAAGTTCTTGATTTGAAGGAACTAAGTTCTTGAAGTATTATGAACTCTATCTTCTCTGAAAGGTTAAACCTTTTTAATGGTGTTTTGACCATTAAAGATCACCAAGATCACTATTTTTGAAGATCTTGGTCGGGTTCTCTAAAGAACTATGTTCTTGATTTGAAGGAACTAAGTTCTTGGAGTATTATGAACTCCATTTTCTTTAAGAGGTTAAACCTCTTTTAATAGTGTTTTGACTATTAAAGATCACTATTTTTGAAGATCTTGGATTGGGTTCTTTAAAGAACTAAGTTCTTGATTTGAAGAAACTCCATTTTCTTTCTTTTCAAATTTGTTCTTTCCTGAATCTTTGATTCTCATGAAAAAGATTTTCCCGATGAGAATTAAATTCTCAACTTGTGGGAGATTTATCTTGGGGATCTCAGATCCATAGAAAGAACCAAGTTCTTTGAGAAGGGTTAAACCCTTATATAGGATAGGTAAATGAGATGTTTTGATCTCGATATTTTCTTTACCCAGGGTTTTGAGGAAGAAGATCATGTTTGAGAATTAAATTTTCTTTTGTTTTGTGGGAGTTTTTGGGAGCTTTCTGTATATTTTTTTACAGAAGCTTATGGGGTGGTCTCCTTTTCTATATTTGGAAAGAGGGATCATTGTTCGTTGGGACCCACCACCTCTCCGACGACGCTGAGAGATTACAACGCCATGTATCAAAGGTGTGGAGGGATGTACCTTTTGAACCATGTTCCACTCATTAGGGGAAAGAACAAGTTGGAGCTTAAACTCCTAGCTGCTGAAAAAGACTTCTTTGCATTGGGTGCACGTGCGTCGCATGTGTTGCGCACTTGGAGGGCGCACTGCGTCGCACGTGGCGCTTACACATATGTGCGTAATTGGGGGCAGCTAAGGCCCTAACTTGGAGAACTAAGCTCTTTTGAGGATTGAATTCTCGCACGGTGGGTGCATATGCGTTGCACATGGAGCGCACGTAGTGGGCGCACGTGCGTTGCATGTGGCGTATTATGGGGGGCAGCTAATGCTCTGACTTGGAGAACTAAGCTCTTATGGAGAACTAAGCTCCTTTGAGAATTGAATCCTCGCATGGCGGGTGCACGTGTGTTGCACGTGGTCCGCACGTGGTAGGTGCATATGTGTTGCACGTGGCGCACATGGCGCTTGCGCATATGCGCATTATTGGGGGCAGTTATGCCCCTAACTTGGAGAACTAAGCTCCTTTGAGGATTGAATCCTCTTTTTTCTAAGCAGTATACTCTCTTATTTATATGGGAGTGGTAGAGAAGTGATTTCTCTTTTTCCCGACGTGGGATTAAAAAAGTATCCCCATGTGGTAGAGCATTACTTAGACTATACATACATAACACATTTGCTCAGAACTTTTGATTCCGGAAGAGTTATGAGGCCCGTGGCATATCAAATCGAAGGATTTTTTGAGACTCTTTTGATGCCATCATAATTTCCTTGATTTTTATTCGGAAGTTTGGAAAAATACAGTCCGGAAAATACTGGTTTGCATTTTCTTAAGCGTATTGCTGCTATTTGATATCTTGGGCTCTTTTGCGCAGAAATTTTTTTGGCGGGAACAAATGCCCTCCACTACTTTGACCACGTAGACATGTACGCGGGTTAAGTAGTGCAAAATTATGCATCTCCGTAGAATTGATGGCTCAGAAGACAGGTTTAGGTCCCTGTCGCCTAAGAATTTTCATCTTCATGAGCCGTAACGGTCTCAAGAAGGTTTTTTCTCCATATGAGTCGTGAGGATCTTATAGGTGCGTATTCTCCCTAGAAATCGTGAGGATTCCTAAGTGTATTTCACTTTCGTGAGTCGTAAGGATCTCACATAAGTATTTTCTCCTTACGAATCGAGGGGACCCGCAAGTGGTTTCTTCACTTTATTAGCGAATGTGGCCTGTGGATAGAGTATAAGAGTCAGTTTGGACCTTCTTGTAGGGCAGCGATGGCTTAGGAAACAGGTTTAGATTTGTTGCCTAAGACTTTTCAACTTTATGAGCCATGAGGGTCTCATAAAGACTTTTCTCCCTACGAGTCGAGAGGATCTCGTAGGTGTATTTTCTCCTTAGAAGTTATGATGACTCCTAAGTGCGTTTTCTCTTGAGAGTCGTAAGGATATCACAAGATAAATTTCTCCTTACGAGTCGAAAGAACTCGCAATTGGTTTTTCCTCCTTATCGGTATACGACTTTGGAGAATGTGGCCCATGGATAGTATATAAGAGTCATTTTGGACCTACTTGTAGGGCCGCGATAGTTTAGGAAACAGGTTTTAGATCTGTCGCCTAAGGCTTTTCAATTTTATGAGCCGTGAGGGTCTCATAAAGATGTTTCTCCTTACAAGTCGAGAGGTTCTCGTAGGTGTATTTTCTCCTTAGGAGTCGTGAGGGCTCCTAAATGTGTTTTCTCTTAATAGTCGAAAGGATCTCACTAGAGAATTTTCTCCTTACGAGTTGAGAGGACTCGTAAGTGGTTTTTCCTCTTCGTCGGTATGCGACTTTAGAGAATGTGGTCCGTGGATAGTATACAAGAGTCAATTTGGACCCACTTGTAGGGCCACATTGCTTAGGAAACAGGTTGATATCCCCGTCGCTTAAGCCTTTTCACCTTCATGAGCCATGAGGGTTTCACGGAAGTGTTTTTCTTTACGAGTCGAGATGAGTCGAGAGGTTCTCGCACGTGTATCCTAACGTGAAATATAGATAACCCCTATTCTTTATGACAGGGGTCCGTTAGGTTTGTGATACTAGGGTTTTAGTCCGTGGTACTGTCACGTTGGCTGATGTATTCCTCGATATTCGGTCTTTAAGCCGTTGTTCGAGTAGCCCCGTGACTGTCGTGTCTTTGATCCCTTCAGGGGCTGGACAAAATGTCTTCAAGTAATTTCCTTAGGTTATATTACCGTCGAGGACAAGTGTTAGGAATTTGCCATGTCACTTTTTACTTGAGGTTAGGCTCAATTTGGAGCCCTGATGAGTCATAACCACTCTGCGCTGGTGTGGGATGATCTCCGATAGTCTTTTAGGTTTTATATGAGTTGCCTTCAAGACCCTGAAGCTGGGAATATGTCGTTGCTTTATTTTTGTTTGATGATACTGTGCCGTTTCTTTGCTGAAGTAGGGTAGACATCTGAAGCACCTCTATGCTGTATGTATTGCAGTGGAAGTCCGGAGCTAGGAATATGCCTTTGCTCTTTTTTGTTAGTTATATATATGCCCTAGAGGCCATTGTTGTACATATGATGTGTATTATAATGGATACTTGGATATATATAGAGAGGACTTTTTTGCTCGACATGATAGTATGCTATTTGGTTTCACTTTGTCTTAACATGTTGACTTATATTAGTTTACTGTCTTACTCTCACATGTTGATAAAGCCCTTAGGATATGTACTTGACTACCAGGACTATGATGCAGATCATACTAGTGGGGCCAGGGTAGTCAAAGAGTACATCCTATAACTGTTCCTAGTCGAGGGAGTATCGAGACAGGGCATCGATACTCCAGAGTAGACTAGCGTATACGCATCTTGACCCATATGATGGGTGATGGATGATTCCATATCCATCGGTGTTTGACATCAAAGATGGTGTACGGGTGCTCAGTGGAGACTGGGTACACTGAATGGACTCGCCGAGAACTCCTAGATGGTATTATACCTATCGTCAGATAGCAGTTCTCCGGTGACACTGGTACAGGTTAGTCTGTAGACCCGAGATCGTCATAGAGTCTTGTATGATTCCCACTGTGCTTTGATTTCCATCATACCACGTCCAAGAGGGCGTGCAAAACGATGGCTTTTGGGTACATTCCCGAATCACATGGAGGCAATGAGCGATAGGAGGGGTTTCGTCTCTCCCGGTATAGGGAGTTGATGTTGTGCTGTGTTCGATTGGCTATAACTGGAAGTCCCTGGCCAGGGCTGATATGGAGTGCTACTGGTAAGAGTTTTCAGTAGTTTCTCAACTTGTTATGAGCCTCACATCGACACGACTTATCGGTTACTGGAGTCTGACGTTTACCACCCCTAGACTTGATATGCGACATATCAGACGAAGAGATCGGACTGTACGGTAGTGTTACTGATTGGATTCACAAGAGAATGTACAGGCTTACTTGTTGATCTTCTGATCGCTCAATACCTGGGTGGCTGTTACGTTTAGCTAACCGCTTGCAGCTTGTGGGTGTTTGATATGATCATCACCTACTGCCGGCGTATTGACGATTCTTTAGAGTCCTACACAGAGGTTTCCTGGCTCAGGCAAAACGGAGTAGGAGGGCATATGTGATATGTGCTGGACCGAGAATAATACGATATGTGATATCGTATTCTATTCTCGCGATGTGTGATATCGGCCGGGTATATGTGATATAGCCGGGTCATCGAATCAAGTGTTGATTCGATGAATTGGTACATGCTATATTAGTCGGTTATATGTAATATAACCGGGTTATCGGATCAAGTGTTGATTCGATAATTTAATGTATAAATATATATGTGATATATTACGTTACGTTAACTAATATATGCTCGCTTTATATTGATTCATTTTCTCACGGGATAATATATTGATATATATGCGATATATGTTAATTGTATTATTTTCTTTTATTACAAAATATATTGTATATGCGATATATAATATTGTAACATGTTAGGGTTACAAATTTAACAAAGGTTTAGGGTTTAAAATTGGTTAGGGTTTGGATTAGGGCTAACTTTTGCATGAAGCTTCATGAAGTTTTGACTTTGTCTTAAGCTTGATATTTTGTGAAGATATTATTTAACCCAACCCAAACCTTAACCTCTAGTTTATTCTCTACAAGGGTTAACTCTATCATGCTTAACCCTTGGTTGGATTTGTAACCACAACAATTATTTTCATTATTCATTACAAAAGGTTTCATCTTCTTCTTCCTCTTTGAAAAGCTTACTAGCTTTTGTATTTGTGATGATATTGAGTGAGAAATTGAAAACAAAAGAGAGCAAAATTCCTACTTCATCATCCTCATCTATTCTAGACACTTAGATTAGAGTTTTCACTTCTCTAATAAGTTGTTTAGTGAAGTGTAAGCTTGGGTTAGAGATTCTTCAAGGTAGATCATCTTAGATCATGAAGACTACAAGCAAGGTGTCTCATTTACCTTACGGAGCCACTCGAGAGTCGGAGTTCATGATGATCGCAGTGAAGAGACCTCAACACGGAGCTTATGAAGCGAAGGAACGGACTACAAAGGTTGTAATCCCCATCTCTTAGAAGTAAAGTTGTTTACTTGTTCAATATTTTCCCTAATTCTCTAGCAAAGATCCTAACTATAGGTTGTTCGGCACTTGAAAAATTTGATTTTGGCATGGTTGATGCCTTGTAGAACCTTGTTTTAGTGCCTAGTAACCCTACAGTGGTATCAGAGCCTAGCTAGAGCATTATGCGACGTGTAGACGAAGTTAAAAGTCCGATCGAACCCCGAAACGTCATATTTGACCCCCTCCCCGGAAATTTTTTAAAAAGATGGTTTTTTCCTTATTAAAAATACTCAGAAAATTAAGCGGGTGATTCTATGGATAACTATGAAATATGAACCCCTAATTCTTTCGGGTCGCCGCGGCACCGCGGCAATACCAGGCTTTTAGCGGCGGTTCCGCGGCCGTACTTGGGTATTAGGGATAGATATTTTTAGGTAACATCCGCAGGTATTACTACATGCTTCTGAGAATTTTTAATATCACTCAAGTGTTGAGTTTTCTGGAGATCTTTTGTATTCGTTGATTCGATCGGAAAGTTTAACATCGTTTATCTTTCCGGATAATTTAGAACATGTTAAAATGTTCGGACGGATATCAGTAACTCACTTTTTCCCGACACGAAAAACTTTCAAGTGTTGGAATTTTTCCAGAGTTTGAATCTTTCGGAAAAACATGCAAGCGTATCTGTGGACCCTCTAGAAGAACGTAACCTTAACTCCATTATGTGACCGTCAAAACTGCCACTGAACCCTAGGGTTTGTGATAGTTTAGCGTTGCCACATGTGAGGCGTTGGTTTGACCCTTCTACGGCTGGTTCATTGGGGCTGTGACATGTTCTGGGATTTTTTTGAACTCCGCTCAAGTGTTGAGCTATCTGGGAAATCTTGGGTGTTTGTTTATTTGATTGGAAAGTTTAACATTGTCTATTTATCTGGAATGTGATACAATATGTGGAATTCATATAGTTAGGCATGAAATGCGAAGTATGTGATATTTCGGATTTACGATGTCTAAGGAGTTTATGGATTCCAAATGTTGTAGTTTTTCACTTTATTTTCTACGACCATAAGTGTAGTATGTGGTGTATCGCCAGCTTCGTTGCTATACATCAACGACAATCGGGATACGCATACTTGCTTACGTTGTTGATATGAGATATTATGTGTTGCTGTGATATATTATATTGGATCGTCGTGTTTTGAATAGCCGGGGGTTTTATGTGAGATGAGTTTTTTTATTTTCATTCATGTAAAATTCATTTTATGTAATATTCTTTTATTGGGGCTCTTCCGGGTTGAGGATGATGTCACCATTGTATATTATTTACTTTTCCGCATTAGGATAGACCCAAGGAGGGGAGCACAAGTAACCGGGTTCTAGGGTTCAGTAGGAGGCCATCTCGAGGAGTCGAGACCGGATCTCCTAACCCTAGAATTGGCGGTGTTACTTGCCGCTCTCATAGGGGTCTAGGGATGTGGGTTTGGCTATTCATCGCGACCGTGGAATCCGTGTTTTATACAGGCTCGCAATAAAACACGGACCTTCTAATATATTCAATATTTCATATGTTTCTTCTGCTGCAGATATACTGTGATGCGATCATATTATATGCGTGAGACGAATGCTTTATTATTGCATATATGATATATAATAAACGTTGCTTATGTTTTACACCCGCGCTAGTCCCATCCCGGTATGTCGTTAGTTATGTAACCTGATGGTGCATAACGGAACATTGTGGCGAATGCGGATGGCATAAGCGTACGATGTATTTTCGTTTCTTCTGTGATGCTTAGGAAGCATAAATGATGGGATTTATTAATGAGATTAATAAAAGAAAATAAACTTAAAAGATGTTGTAGAATCAAATTTTCAAAAAGGGTAGCTACAGTTTTACTTTGCACCGTGGTATATGCGATATACCCTGCACCTTATTCGATGAGGAAAGAGCCGAGATCCCTTCACCGGGAGTGGCCTCTTTAGCAAAACTGGCAGATGCTATAAACTCACGGTTTAGTTTTTGATTACTTCTATAGTTCTTGCTTTGCATAGCGGTATATATGATATACCCTGCACCTTATTCGATGAGGAAAGAGCCGAGATCCCTTCACCGGGAGTGACCTCTTTAGCGCAACTAGAAAAGCCTAAAAAACACTCCTTTTCAAAATCACTTGTTTCTACAACGATATCAAGTTCATTACGCTCATGGTTTTCTGAAAAACCTGCGTAGCCCTCCGACATTTCAGATATATACTACTTAGTATTCATGCTGCGTTTGTTGGCCCGCGTCAAGGCGTAGTGTGCGGTAGCTAACAAGTGCTTATCTGTAACATGAGATGTGATTGGATTAGGGTAGTCGTACGATTTTGTTGACCTGCGTCAAGGGTCGTGCGGGTGGGTTTAATTCAATCAAGAAATATACGGGTTGAACTTGACTAGCGGACTATGGTTTGTTGGTCTGCGTCAAGGTCATGGGACGCTAGGGGCAAAAATATTATCGGGAATTTCAAGTGTTGAAATTTGCAATGAGATTGCATACCTTCTATGCGATAGATGGATCCTGATACCCACTGCGAGTAAGAGTTACTCCTGGGAGAATTTTACACAGGACAATTAGCCGATCAAGTAGGTGTCTAGAAAGGTGTTTACGGGGTTATGCCTCTGGGAAAACGAGGTTTATTTTAATTAGGTTCGTGCGAAAGCACGGGGAATCTCCCTCAAAGTACTAACACTGGCCTGGCTGAAAGATTGGCGAACTTGTAAGGTGTAATTAATCCCGGCTAATCTTACCTTTTAGGGTTTTAAGGAAGATTTGATAAAAAGCAGTGGGAGCCATCCTGATTAGATAAGATAATAACCAATCTAATCTTGCAAGAGCATACGCTAAAGTGTTTTCTTCTCTCTCTCCAGGTAGCGACCATATCAGGCCTTAATCAAGATAATAATATGGATGTATTGACTAAACCCGTTTTTTATACTAGGCAAGGGAACGTTGGTTCCGCTCCCACTTATAATTGTTATAAGTCCGAGCAGGGAATAGTAGGATATCCGTATTCTCACGTCACCCAAACGAAGAATAAGCATGTTGATGCATCTTCTTCGGGTGTGTTAGTTATCGAGAACTATTTCTCAGTTCACTCTATGTCCTGGGTATTAGATACCGGATCTGGATCCCATATATGTAATATGTTACATGGGCTACGTAAAGGTAGGGAACTGGGAGAGGGTGATCATTCCGTAAGAGTAGGGAATGGTGCAAATGTTGCAGCCAAAGCAGTTGGGGAATATCACCTTGTGTTACCAAATGGTAATACATTGGTTCTGAACGAATGCTATTACATTCCGACCCTGATATGCAATCTTATATCAGTTTCTTTATTAAGCAAAGAAGGATATAATTTTGTAGTACAGGATAATATTATGAACATATTCCTGAATCAAAAGTTGATTGGATCAGGTTCGTTATTTAATAGCATATACGTTTTCAACCAAACTACAGTACTTAATATACCAAACACACACAAGAGGGAGAGTTCAGAAATGAACGAATCCTTCTTGTGGCATTGTAAACTAGGTCATATCAATGCGACACGGCTAGCTAAGTTACATAAGGATGGATATTTGAATACGTTCGAATTTTCATCTTATGACACTTGCCAGTCATGTCTCAAAGGCAAGATGACCAAAACTCCGTTTAGTGGACACGGAGAAAGAGTTACAGAACTCTTAGGACTGATACATAGTGATGTATGTGGACCAATGTCTACACATTCCAGAGATGGTTCTTCGTACTTCATTACGTTCATTGACGATCTCTCAAGATTCGGATATGTATTCCTAATGAAACACAAATCAGAAGCTTTTGAGAAATTCAGAGAATATAAGAAGGAAGTAGAGAACTAAACGGACAAAAGTATTAAGATCCTACGATCTGATCGAGAAGGAGAATACTTGAGCACTGAGTTCCTAGACTATCTAAAAGAGAATGGGATTCTCTCTCAGCTGACTCCTCCCTATACACCACAGCATAACGGTGTATCGGAGCGGAGGAATCGCACCCTATTAGATATGGTGCGCTCTATGATGAGCAATGCCGAGTTGCCTATTTCCTTCTGGGGATATGCACAGGAAACAGCTGCAGACCTATTGAATATGGTTCCCACCAAATCTTTGCAAACCACTCCATATGAGATATGGAAGGGAAAGAAACCATATCTTAAATATGTTAAGATATGGGGTTGTCCGGCATATGTAAAGACACAGAATCCGGACAAGCTCGGGGTAAGGTCTTTTCTGTGTAAGTTTATTGGATATCCTAAACATTCGCGCGGGTATATCTTCTACCACACCGAGGAACAAAAGGTATTTGTATCTCGGCATGCCACCTTTTTAGAAAAAGGAATTTCTTGCAAAAGAGATTAGTGGCTCTGAGGTAGAACTGGAAGAAGTTCCAGCACAACAAACTACAACTGAAGATTTGGTGGAACCAGAGGATTCAGTAGTTTCCGACGAACCCCAGCCTCTTCGCCGATCTACTAGGGTTTCTCATCCACCTGAAAGATACTACGGTTTTCTCATATACGGTAGGAGCGAGGATTGCATCATGGAAGATGATGACCCGACTAGCTTCGAGCAGGCCATCACGTGTGGGGACTCTGTGAAATGGCTGGATGCAATGCGATCTGAGATGGAATCCATGTACACCAACAAAGTATGGACTTTGGAAGTTGCTCCTGAAGGGGTAAAACCCATTGGGAGCAAGTGGATCTTTAAGAAGAAACTTGGTTAGATGGAAAAGTGGAGACTTTCAAAGCTAGATTTGTTGCAAAGGGTTTTCGTCAAGACCAGGTGTTGATTATGACGAAACCTTTTCTCCAGTAGCTATGCTTAAGTCCATCCGGATCTTACTTTCCATTGCTGCATACCATGACTACGAAATCTGGCAAATGGATGTTAAGACCGCCTTTCTAAATGGTGATTTAGAGGAGTGCGTGTACATGACTCAGCCAGAGGGCTTCGTAGACAGTGGGTGCAGCGGAAAGGTGTGCAAGCTGCTTAAATCCATCTACGGGTTAAAGCAGGCATCGTGGAGTTGGAACATCTGTTTTGATGTGGTAGTCAAAGAGTTTGACTTCATCAAAAACGTAGATGAACCTTGTATTTACAAGAAGGTTGCAGAGAGTAAGGTTGTCTTCCTCATATTGTACGTGGATGACATACTCTTGATAAGAAATGATGTTCCTATGCTGCACTCGGTCAAGCTCTTCTTATCACATAGATTATCAATGAAAGATCTAGGTGATGCCTCCTGCATTTTGGGGATTTGGATCTATAGAGATAGATCCAAGAGGATACTGGGATTGTCCCAATCCAGGTACATTGAAACCATACTAAAGAGGTTTAGTATGGAAGAATCCAAGCATGGGAACCAACCCACGATCTCTAGACTCACTCTCTCCAAAGAGATGTCTCCCAAGACTGATTTGGAGAGAGCTCGCATGCAAGGGATACCCTATGCTTCGGCAGAAGGCTCTATCATGTACGCGATGCTATGTATCAGACCGGATGTAGCATACTCACTAAGTGCAGTGAGTAGGTATCAAGCAGATCCAGGATTGAATCACTGGACAGCTGTGAAGAACATTCTCAAGTACTTGAGAAGAACTAAGGAGATGTTCTTGGTGTATGGTAACGGAGAACTCCAGGTGGAGTCCTTTACCGATTCAAACTTCCAAAGTGATAAGGACTGTTTACCCCAATCAGAGCAAAGCTCTGTTTGAATTTCAAATTCAAAAAGTGAAGCAACGCTTCAGATCTCTTGCGCCGCGCGCAGAGCGCCACGTGTCAAAAGTAGACACGCCAGCGCAAGAGGCACTGCTCCCAAGGCAGCGCACCCTAATCAGAGCAAGGCTCTGTTTTAAAATTTAAACTTTAAAAATAAAGGAAGCAACGCTTCAGATAACTTGCGCTCTGCGCTGCGCGACACGTGTCAGCGCAGGTGCGCTAGCGCAGTTGCGCTGTGCTCTGCGCTGTGCGACACGTGTCAGCACAGGTGCGCTAGCGCAGATGCGCTGCACTTTACGCTGCATGACACGTATTAAGCGCAGGTGCGCTAGCGCCAACTGTGCCAGCACTAAAACTTAAATAATGAATTATTTAATTAATCAGAATTAAAATTCTAGAAAGATCTTTTTAATTTTATTAAAATAAGAAGATTATCTTCTGTAAAACAGAGGCCTTAGGATCAAAGATCCAACGGTGGGGAAATATCCCCAGATCAATCAGAGAAAAATCTTTGTAACTAACTCAACAAACTAATTGGCCCTATATAAAGGTCCCTAGACTCCAAGTCTCACATATACAGATAGAGATAAAAAAAAAGAGAACTCGGAAAGAATTTAGAAGATCATCTTCTTCAAGGTAAAAGAAAATTTCTTGGAAGAACAGAGATGAAAATATCTCATAAAAAGAAGAATTTCTTCTTAAAAGATCAAAGATCTAAGAACAAGATCAAGATCTTTAATAAAAAAAAAAAGATCATAAAGATCTAATCACAAAAACAATAAAGAAGTAATTTACTTCATCCCTAGATCTTTTGATCTATATAAAGGCACAGCCTTTTGATGAACCATTGGTTCTTGAATCTTGAGATAGAACCTCTTTAGAATTGAAAAGATTCTTTTCTTTGATCTAAATTTGTTCAAGATGCGCTCTGCTCTATTGAACAGTGCCTTGCACTCTTAATTTGCGCTGTTGCGCTCCTTGGACTGACGCAAGTCACCAGAGAGCGCCACGTGTCAATCTGCGCCTTGCGCTCCTAAAAACAGAGCGCTGCGCTCTTAGATTGGCGCACTGCACCAGAGTGCACCATGTGTCAGCAGCGCACTAGCGCATCGCATTGGCGCAGCGCACTGCGCTAACAGACTTGCGCTCACCAGATCGTGACACGTGTCACCTCTACATGCGCTGGTGTCTTGCGCTCTTTAATTGGCGCAGAGCGCCTGACTGGCCACGTGGCGCACTGTCAGACCATTAAATGCTCTGCATTATTAAAAAGGGGCAGAGCCCAATTAAAAGGTCTAACAGACCAAAACAAATGCTATGCATTATTAAAAAGGGCAGAGCCCAATTAAAAGGCCTAACAGGCCTAATCTGAATGCTGCGCATTTAATTAAAAAAAGTCCAATGCTATGCATTGTTTAAAAAGGCAGAGCCCAAGCAAAGGCCTAACAGGCCAGATATGAATAAAATGTTGAACATTTTCAAATGGACTTAGCCCAATTCTGGCCATAAGTACTCAATTTAAATTAAATTGAGCACAACTACTCTCCCAAATCAATTTACACTCGGTTCAAGGGTACATCTCTGAACTCCTCTAACATTTGTCGTTGTAATCCTTCAACGTCGTCAGAGAGGTGACGGGTCCCGACAACCATACATTGCTACGGACTGTGGGGTCCTTAAACTCATGGACCGAAATGTCCTTAAACTAATATTCGTCCCCAAAATGAGAATGTTGGACCGAAATGTCCTTAAACTAATATTCTTCCCCAAAATGGGAATGTTGGACCGAAATGTCCTTAAATTAATATTCTTCCCTAAAATGGGAATGTTGGACCGAAATGTTCTTAAACTAATATTCGTCCCCAAAATGGGAATGTCGGACCACCATGTCCCTAAACTGGAGATCGACCGAAATGTCTCTAAACTAAACAATAGAGCCTCAAATGCTCTCTTGTTGGATCTAAACGATCCCGTTAAGTCGATTTTAGTCTCAAATTAGACTAACGTGTCCTCAACAAACGTTTAAGTTGATCTTAGTCCAAAAATAAGGCTAACGTATTTTTAAACCAAAACCCCAAAACCCAAATCTAAGAAAATACGGATTTGGACTAATCCACGTCCTACGGGAGACAACACGAATTAGTTTCCGTATACAATCCATGGGCAACCACAAACAAAACAAACACCCACGACACGAAGTGACCATCTGGAGAAGGAGAAAGTTGTTACCGCGATGCGGTAACGTAATTAACTGCAGGGGCTTGTGCCTGCAGGGAAGAGCGTCCCCACAATCAAAAACCCCTCAAACGAGGGAGAATCTGACGAAGTTCTCTACATCGGCCGCATCCGTTTAAACCTTCGATACACGGTGCCATAAATCAACTAGGCATCTTCGGAGAGGTGGACGGATAGCACCAAATAGCATCTGCCCCCGAATCTCAGGCAAGACGTCTGTCTTGTGCGTCTTTCGGAGGGGAACAGATCTGGCATGCCCGGTGGGACCTTGAACCTGGTGGGAACAGATTCTGTCTTGCGCGTCAAGTACAAATAGAATCTGTTCCCTTCCGAAAGACGCGCAAGACAGACGTCTTGCCTGAGATTCGGGGGCAGATGCTATTTGGTGCTATCCGTCCACCTCTCTGAAGATGCCAAGTTGATTTATAGCTCCGTGTATCGAAGGTTTAAACGGATGCGGCCGATGTAGCAGACTTCGTCAGATCCCCCCTCGTTTGAGGGGTTTTTGATTGTGGGGACGCACTTCTCTGCAGGTGCAAGCCCATGCAGTTAATTACATTACCGCATCGCGGTAACAACTTTCTCTTTCTCCAGATGGTCACTTCGTGTCGTGGGTGTTTGTTTTGTTTGTGGTTGCCCGTGGATTGTATACGGAGACTAATTCGTGTTGTCGCCCGTAGGACGAGGATTAGTCCAAATCCGTATTTTCTTAGATTTGGGTTTTGGGGTTTTGGTATAAGGATACGTTTGCCTTATTTTTGGACTAAGATCAACTTAAACGTTTGTTAAGGACACGTTAGTCTAATTTGAGACTAAGATCGACTTAACGGGATCGTTTAGATCCAACAAGAGAGCATTTGAGGCTCTATTGTTTAGTTTAGAGACATTTCGGTCGATCTCCAGTTTAGGGACATGGTGGTCCGACATTCCCATTTTGGGGACGAATATTAGTTTAAGGACATTTCGGTCCAACATTCCCATTTTGGGGACGAATATTAGTTTAAGGACATTTCGGTCCATGAGTTTAAGGACCCCACAGTCCGTAGCAATGTATGGTTGTCGGGACCCGTCACCTCTCTGACGACGTTGAAGGATTACAACGACAAATGTCAGAGGAGTTCAGAGATGTACCCTTGAACCGGGTGTAAATTGATTTGGGAGAGCAGTTGAGCTCAATTCAATTTAAATTGAGGACTTATGGCCAGAATTAAGCTAAGTCCATTTGAAAATGTTCAACATTTTATTTATATCTGGCCTGTTAGGCCTTTGCTTGGGCTCTGCCTTTTTAAACAATGCATAGCATTGGACTTTTTTTAATTAAATGCACAGCATTCAGATTAGGCCTGTTAGGCCTTTTAATTGGGCCCTGCCCTTTTTATTAATGCATAGCATTTGTTTTGGTCTGTTAGACCTTTTAATTGGGTTTTGCCCCTTTTTAATAATGCAGAGCATTTAATGGTCTGACAGTGCGCCACGTGGCCTGTCAGGCGCTCTGCGCCAATTAAAGAGCGCAAGACACCAGCGCATGTGGAGGTAACACGTGTCACGATCTGGTGAGCGCAAGTCTGTTAGCGCAGTGCGCTGCGCCAATGCGCTGCGCTAGTGCGCTGTTGACACATGGCGCGCTCTGGTGCAGTGCGCCAATCTAAGAGCGCAACACTCTGTTTTTAGGAGCACAAGGCGCAGATTGACACGTAGCGCTCTCTGGTGACTTGCGCCAGTCCAAAGAGCACAACAACGCAAATTAAGAGTGCAGGGCACTGTTCAATAGCGCAGAGCGCATCTTGATCAAATTTAGATCAAAGAAAAGAATCTTTTCAGTTCTAAAGAGGTTCTACCTCAAGATTTAAGAACCAATGGTTCATCAAAAGGCTGTGCCTTTATATAGATCAAAAGATCTAGGGATGAAGTAAATTACTTCTTTATTGTTTTTGTGATTAGATCTTTATGATCCTTTTCTTTTTATTGAAGATCTTGATCTTGTTCTTAGATCTTTGATCTTTTTAGAAGAAATTCTTCTTTTTATGAGATGTTTTCATCTCTGTTCTTCCAAGAAATTTTCTTTTACCTTGAAGAAGATGATCTTCTAAATTCTTTCCGAGTTCTCCTTTTTTTTTATCTCTATCTGTATATGTGAGACTTGGAGTCTAGGAGCATTTATATAGGGCCAATTAGTTTGTTGAGTTAGTTACAGAGATCTTTCTCTGATTGATCTGGGGATATTTCCCCACCGTTGGATCTTTGATCCTAAGGCCTATGTTTTACAGAAGATAATCTTCTTATTTTAATAAGATTAAAAAGATCTTTCTAGAATTTTAATTCTGATTAATTAAATAATTCATTATGTAAGTTTTAGTGCTGGCACAGTTGGCGCAAGGGTACCTGCACTGACATGTGTCGCGCAGCGCAACTGCGCTAGCGCACCTGCGCTGACACGTATTGCGCAGCACAGAGTGCAGCGCAACTGCGCTGACACGTGTCGCGCAGCGCAGAGCCCAAGTTATCTGAAGTGTTGCTTCCTTTATTTTTAAAGTTTAAATTTTAAAACAGAGCCTTGCTCTGATTGGGGTGCGCTGCCTTGGGCGCAGTGCCTCTTGCGCTGGCGTGTCTGCTTTTGACACGTGACGCTCTTCGCGCAGCGCAAGAGATCTGAAGCGTTGCTTCACCTTTTGAATTTGAAATTCAAATAGAGCTTTCTGATTGGGGTAAATAAATGCCCCCCACCATTGCACTTACGTGGCCCCAACCGTGAGTGCAGCAGTGGCAGAATCTCAACCGTTGGATCAACTTTTGGAAGTTGAAACGGCTCTCTATGCCTATAAATAGGATCTTTGGTCCCTTAGATGATTTTCATCTCTTCTTCAAGAATTTTCATCTCAGAGCCTTGCTCTTCTTTTCAAGAACTTCAAGAGTTAGAACTTTAGAAAATTTTAGGTAAAAATTAAATTAAATTAAATTAATTTTAATAACTTAGGGGTTTTACCCATTAAAAGAGCTCTGCTCTTCATAGATCTTTGATCTGAAGAGAACCCTTTTAGGGTTCGATCTGTTGGAGATAGTGCCCTCAGAGTCAATTATTGGATCGTAGGTACGTGATTGCAATGATTGCGGAGGACCTATACCGGTAGGACAGTCTTACTCGAGATGATAGTATGCTATCTGGTTTGCCTTTATCAGTCGTGTACATGTTCAAGTGATTGATTACATGTTACATTTTGATAGAGCCCTTAGGATCTTGCTTTACTACCAACAGTATGATGGCGATCATATACGTGAGAGTTGGGTGGTTTATATGCATATCCTTAATTGTGGTCCCTAGTCGTGGGAGTTTCGAGACAGGGCATCGATACTCCGGAGTAGACTAGTGTATACAGTCGAGACCTCGTCGAGGGGCGGTGGCCGGTCTCACAAGCCACTGGTGTCAGTTGGATCACCTAAGATGTATACAGGTGCTCATTAGGTTATGAGTACACCGGACAGGACTCGCCGGGAATCTGCTAGTTGGTATTATTCATATCGTCAGATAACAGTTCCTTGGTGACATGTGTACAGGTTAGTTCATCGACCTGAGGTCGTCATTTGTCTCGTGTGAGTTCCCACTGTGATTTGATTTCTACCCTACCACGGCTCAAAGGAGGCGTGCAAATAGGTAGTTTTTGGGTACAGTCCCGAGCCATATGGAGGCACGTGAGCGGATCGGCAGGGGATTCGTCTCTCCCGGTATTGGGGGCGAGATCGTGCTGTGTCTAGGAGAGCCATTACACATAGCCCACGGCCGTGGCAGGAGATTTACTGGTAGGTACTCCAGTAGTATCTCAGGGTGTTATTGGGCTACACTCCGACACGACTTATACTGCTATTGGGGGTCTGACGTTACTAGCCCCCTAGGCAGATATGTGATACTCATAGACGAACGGACCGGACTGTATATACATTGTCACTGTTAGGCTCAGTAGGGTTTCCGGATGAGTTCGCTCATCGGCCTCCCTTGAGGTCAGTCCATGGGCAGCCGTTACGCATAGCTAGTGCCGTTGACGGTTTGTGGTTAAACCCACTGCCAGGGTACTGACGAGTCATTAGAGTCCCCCACAGACAGTTTTCCAAGTTCGGGTGAAACGTTGTAGAGGCCGTATGGTTTTATGGCAGGGTTCGGAAAATGCACGTGCGTTTACGCACGTGTTATTTTTCGGGCAGATGATACTGGTCGGCTTTGGTTTAAGCCGGATCCGAGTATTTTATTGAGTAGATATAATATCTTTGTCTCAGTTGCATTTGTATTCGGTCGTAATACAAATGCGGGTATATTTATACAGTTACGGGGTTATCCTGAAATTCGTTTTGGGATCACTTTTGGAAGTTGCCAGTTTCCAGTTTTCTATCAGCCGTCTTTTAACATTCGGTTAAACACGGATTTATCTTTTCTTGAGATGAGTGTGGAAGTTTCTAGAAGCATCTAGATGAGGTGACTAGGTTGAATGGTGTTGTGTTTTCATTGGTTGCTTTTGGTGTGTTCACACTTTGTGTTCACACTAAAGATATTTCTTTATGTTCACACTTGATATTTATCTTACACTCACCCCCTTTTGCTCCTACACTCACTCTCCTCCTTCTACTTATATGGCCGGCCACCATTGTGAGAGAGAGAGAGAGATTGATTTCATTTTGGTAGAAAAGACTATAGTTTTAGGGTGCACGGAAATTTCATAGCCTCTTTCATTCCATCACCCGATAAAAAATGGCAACTTCATTAACCGATCGTCCACAGCTTTGGACGAAGTGAGACAAAGTCTTCTACTCATTCTCTACATCATTCTTGGTCGTCTCTTTTAGCAAACTTGACAACCGAGTTACCTCGAGTCAGAGGCGGGAGCCCGTTTAAAGAATCGTTGACGTGGTGCCACCTGGACGAGCAGATCGGAGATCGACGAGATCGGAGCAGCCGCAACGGAGCGTAGGATGATGGTTAAAGAACGAAGGACTCGGATCGTTCGGTATAACCTTTCTACTCTCTTTACAGTTTGTTAGTTTAGCAATAATGGCAGATCCGGGTTAAAGTATACGATAGCGCCAGTTAAAAAGTTTTTGTTCCGCATTTGGCGTCTGTAGACGGCCGGGGCGCTACCGTACACTGACAGTGGTATCAGAACCTCACCATTTTTCTATACTAACTTGTGCTAATGCGTTTAAAATATCGATCGAACCGGATATCGAAAAACACAATTTTCAAGCTTCAACGTTTCTGTCGATTTTAAATGATGTCCTAAAATTATTCTACATATCTCAGAAAACTGTGCAGGGTTTTATAAGAACACCGTACAAATTTGGGCTCATGAATCGACAAGACTGCCGTGGAATCGCGGCCAAACCCATGGTTTGGCCGCGCATCCGCAGCCATTCTGTGTGATCATGCCCCCAAACTTACACAGTGTATTCTTCTCTGGAAATTGGGATTTTTGATACATATCTTTTGGGCCCAGATTTTGTTACTGTTCACCAGTTGTTTGTGGGGCCCACTTTGTGATATTTAGTCGATCGAAATTTAAACACGTTAGTTTACAGTGCTTACATTATATCTCCGACCGGGACTGTCATTTGATCGGTAAACCGCGTCTGATTGCTATAGTTCTTTTAGACGGGTTTGCGAACGTGACATTCGCGTTGATATTCTATGTTGTGCTGTGATGTTGCAGATTTGTCGTGGTGGATAGCAGTGTGCAATGGTAGTGCAGTTTGAGTTTATTTGTACATTTGATATTGCGGGGCGAGCGTCCAACATGTGGACTGCTGTCACTGCCTGTTGTATAATATTATTTTAGGGCACGACCAGGTTGCGGTCGATGTACCTGTTGTACTATTTTTCATTATTGTACTAGGTTTTGCCCCGCGACGGAGTGCACGGATAGCCGGGTTCTGTAGGGCAACGGGTCCGCATCTCATGGCTTTGAGAGGCAGAGGGGCCTCACTCTAGAATTGGCAGACTATTCGCCGCACTCGTAGGGAGTACAGGTTGACCCAAGGAGGGGTGCCTAAGATTACCGGATTCAGTAAAGTGCTGGGTGGTCCATTCACTTTGTTGTAGGGGGCTGCTTCGCTTCAGGTTTTGGAGGGTAACTTGCCGCACCCGTAGGGGTCTAGGTTTCATTGCACAGGCTATCCACACGACCAGGGGAACGTCGGGTTTCAGCAGCGGCTCTGTAAAACTCGGGGATCCCAGATTATCTGTATTGTTCTGTGATGCTTATTACTTTTCTGTAATGTTGCATATTATCACGCCTGGAGCGATTATTGTATATTGGTATATATACTATTAGATGTTGTATATGTTTTACACCCGCGCTACTCCAGTCCCCGCTCTGTCGTTAGTTAAGTAACTTAACGAGTGATGACGGGACCCAGTGACGAATGCGGATGGCATATACGTACATTTTATTTTCGTTCTTTTCTGGTGTGATTGATTGATGGGACTGCGTTGATTCTGATCAATGCAAAGGAAAGCAAACCTATTTGGAAGTTGTTGGAACAATTTAAAAAGTGTTATTGCAAAGACGTTTCCTTTTGTTTTGCATAGCGGTATTCAGTGGAATATCCTGCACCTCATTCGACGGGGCAAGGGCCGATATCCCTTCACCGGGACTGACCCCTTGGGCAGAAGTTTGCGTCAGGGTAATAACTTCACTATAGTCGATTACAAGTTGCTTTGCATCGTGGTATTCAGTGGAATATCCTGCACCTCATTCCACGAGGAAAGAGCCGAGATCCCTTCACCGGGAGTGACCTCTTTAGCAAAAGGTTTTCGCCACTATATTTTAAAAAAGCTATCAGGTTCCTTCAGCGATATCAAGTTCGTTACGTTAAAAGTTTTTTGCCAAAAACCAGCCGTAGCCTTCCGTCACTTCTTTTGGGTATTCAGTAGTATTCAAGCTATGTATTTTGACCTAACGCCAAGGCATAGTGTTTGGTAGCTGCTGGGTATTCATTTGTTGCATAGATAGATGAGTTGGTTTGGGACAGCCGTTCTGCCATTTTGACCTGACGCCAAGGGCATGTGCGGGTGGGTTCAAATTAACAAGATAGTGACGGGTAGAACTTGGCATGTGACTTATGACATTTTGACCTAACGCCAAGGTTATAAGAGCACGGGGCAAAAATCATATCGGGAGTTTCTAAAGAAACTGAAACTTGCCAAGTGTGCGCATACCTTCTGGAGTATGAGTAATGTGGATGCATTCCATCACGTTATCATGCGATGAGAGTTGGATCCCGATTCCCACTGATGAGTTGGTTTACTCTTCGGGTGATCCCGATTGATTCTTCTTTCAGGTTTGGAGGAGAATTTGACAGGACAGTGGGAGGTTTCCGGATTAGATAAAGTGATAACCATTCTGATCTAGGTTAGAGTGCACGCAGAGTGTTTCTTTTCTCTCTCTCTTTGGCAGCGACCTTTGACCGACCCTAGACTATGACTCAGTGACCAAGTTGACCTAACCTTCTTAAAATACTGGCTTTTGGATTGTCTGAGTTGCATAAGTCACTGCCACTCCTTCTTTTACCCTTTGGATTTCTCAGAATACCCGTATTACTACGGACATCCACTTCTATTGGATAGATCCATCGTATGGTTATATACGAACTCGAAGGGACTTCTTCGAGGATGGATCCAGGTTCAGGAGAAATAGAGTTGGTTTATTCAGTTGTCTTTTATTATCACCTTCTCTCAGGTTGCGAAAGCTCCTTGGTTTAGGAGAGTACACCTATTACGCTTTTTGGATAGTCTTCTTCCAAACCATAGGCAGGTGCCGAAAGGTAGGGAATGAAGAAAACCAATTAGCCTAAGTAGGGTGTGCAGAAGGTAATATGTAAAGACAAAATAAAGGGATTAGAAAGAGGGCAAAGTAAATTGCGACTGTTATCATTCACGACCAAACCGCGTACTACATCGCCACTCCTATTTCACCTTTAAAAGAATAAGGTAATATTCAGATGTCTTTTATCATCACATTCTCTCAAGATGCGAGTACTCCTTGGTTTAGGAGGGTACATCTATTTTGCTTACTGGATAGTCTTCTTCCAAACCATAGGCTGGTGCCGAACGGTAGGGAAGGAAGAAAACCATTTAGCCTAACGATGGTGTACAGGAGGTAACGACTAAAGACAAATAAAGGGACTTGAAGAGATGGCAGTGAAATATACGGTTATAGTCATGAATTGGATTATGGAAGAGGCATTGCTAGGAATACCGGGATACCCCTACGAAACATTTTCATGTTTCAGTGCATTGTTAAAGCAAAACCATTTTCCCGATTAGATACTTACTCCAAGGGTATGTATTTACCAGGTTTCATTCTCATATCTCTATGGTTTTACAGATGATGAGTGGGAGTAAGTTATTGGGAATTAGGTGATTATCCTCATTATATCGGAATTCGTTGTAATTGGTGATATTTGAGGAAATAGCCAGGGTACAGTTTTCAACCTACGACGCACAGGTTTTGAGTTGTTTAACTCAGCGGACTTATACAGAGTATTGTATGTTGTCCAAGTGTCCATCAGGACAAAGGGGTAGGTCCTCATACTATGTTCTGTTTACTTATGACTTCTCTAGTTTTTAGACAAGTGTTTTGTAGAAATACAAGGTCTAAATTTTGAGAAGTTGTGGGTATAAGAATAAAGTAGAGAACCAGGTATCACAAGTATCGGGATTCTTCAAATAGATCGAAGATGTAGATTCTTGTGATTAGTATTCAGATGATAGTGATGGTTTTGAGAAACTTGTTTCTCTTTCAGGTTACTCATAATTGGATGGATTCCTAAGTTGAGTAATGCTGATTAGCCTCTTTCCATTAAGTTGATATGCACTGGAGACAGTTGCATGATTTGAATCTGGTTCCAATTAAATAAGTGCCAAAGTTTCTATATTGGATATAGAATGGTTCATACCTTAAAAGATGTTAAGGTACGGGGAGTTGTCCAGCTTATGCTTAAAACCAGACTCTGGATAACTCAGGGCACGTTTCTGTAATGGCTGTTTGTGGGTTGACCCTGGCTATGACGAGGGTTGATATTCTACCATTTGGAAGATCAATAGTGATATTGTTCTTGACTCGCCACAGTTTTAGTAAAATGGATCTTTTTCAGAAAACAGCAGTGGGAGTATGGTAGAACTGGAAGTGATTCCAGAACCGCAAACGATTATGGAAAATTTAATAGGACCTATATATTCAATCAGGTTTGACATTCCATTAGCCACTCCGCAGATATGGTAGGTAACCTCAGACACCCGAGAGGTACTCCGGTAGCCTCAAGGACGGTGACATGGAGGTTCTTATCTACCCAGACTTGACACTACTGTTGTTCCAGGCTATGAGACCCGGGAGGAGGGTTGTCGTAGTCAGTGGGAGCAGCAGAAGCATAGTGGGCAAGTAGCTTATGTCTATTTATAGACTTGAGCAGTTATAGCGGAGATAGATCATCTAATTTTGATGTGACAGTCATAGGTTTGACTTCATCAGAATAGGGGATGGATCTGTTAAGAAGGTAGTAGGGAGTGATGTCATGGTATCTGGATGACATACACAGAGTAGGAAGTAAAATTCCTATACTACGATCGGTTGTACTGTGGTCGTCACACAGTTGTTTCTCTAGACAGGATATGGATATAATATTTGACATTCTGGTTTCTGGATCTATGGTTTTAGATCTGGATTTGGGCAGTTTCCCAATGTGGGTACTTTGACAGTATTCTAATGGTTTTTAGAATAGATGACTCCTAGCATGGTGGTGTACCTGCAAGTGATGGAGTCACCCTCTCTAAAGGTGTCTTACAGACTAAAGGGGAGAGGGATGTGCATGATTGGCAGATCACTTGCTTAGGCAATTGACTCAATCATGAGATGTCAAGTACCACACCAAATGTTGTTTTTGCACTAGATGCAATAAGTTTGTATTAATCCAATCCTGGAGAAACATAAGTACATGTTCTACGGATTTGATGACGGCAGCCTCCTTCGGGAGACGGTTATCATTCCAGGCTTCAAAGGTGACATGGATGACAGAGTGATTGTCAGAGTTTCAGTTTTCCCTCTGACGAGGGACAGTATTATGGACAGGTGGTCCAAGAGGATACTGTGGGAGGCATGGTGCCGGATACTGATTAGGTTCAGTGATCGATACAGTCTAAGAAGTTTGGATTTGGAGTTCATTTATGAACTAGGTCCCATCAGATATCCAGAAATATTCTAAGACAGGTATTACTCAATTCGGGAGATGGCTTTCTCCGCGAACTTGAGATTAAGAGAGATATAGAAAGAAACATCTAGGCGGATCCACTCACTGAGGCTATTTCTCGAACACAATAGTTTTACAAACGGGCTTTATGAAACTGATTAGTAGAGGAGTTGGATGATCGGTTTCACACGGGCTGTGCGTAGTCGACATCGCAATAATTAACCTTAAGTGCAAGTGGGAGATTGTTGGAGATAGTGCTCTCAGAGTCAATTATTGGATCGCAGGTACGTGATTGCAATGATTGCGGGGGACCTATACCGGTAGGACAGTCTTACTCGAAATGATAGTATGTTATCTGGTTTGCCTTTATCAGTCGTGTACATGTTCAGGTGACTGATTACATGTTACACTTTGATAGAGCCCTTAGGATCTTGCTTTACTACCAACAGTATGATGGCGATCATATACGTAAGAGTTGGGTGGTTTATATGCATATCCTTAATTGTGGTCCCTAGTCATGGGAGTTTCGAGACAGGGCATCGATACTCCGGAGTATACTAGTGTATACAGTCGAGACCCCGTCGAGGGGCGGTGGCCGGTCTCACAAGCCACTGGTGTCAGTTGGATCACCTAAGATGTATACAGGTGCTCATTAGGTTATGAGTACACCGGACAGGACTCGCCGGGAATCTGCTAGTTGGTATTATACATATCGTCAGATAGCAGTTCCCTGGTGACATGTGTACAGGTTAGTTCATTGACCTGAGGTCGTCATTTGTCTCGTGTGAGTTCCCACTGTGCTTTGATTTCTACCCTACCACGGCTCAAAGGAGTCGTGCAAACAGGTAGTTTTTGGGTACAGTCCCGAGCCACATGGAGGCACGTGAGCGGATCGGCAGGGGATTCGTCTCTCCCGGTATTGGGGGCGAGATCGTGCTGTGTCTAGGAGAGCCATTACACATAGCCCACGGCCGTGGCAGGAGATTTACTGGTAGGTACTCCAGTAGTATCTCAGGGTGTTATTGGGCTACACTCCGACACGACTTATACTGCTATTGGGGGTCTGACGTTACTAGCCCCCTAGGCAGATATGCGATACTCATAGACGAACGGACCGGACTGTATATACATTGTCACTGTTAGGCTTAGTAGGGTTTCCGGATGAGTTCGCTCATCGGCCTCCCTTGAGGTCAGTCCATGGGCAGCCTTTACGCATAGCTAGTGCCGCTGACGGTTTGTGGTTAAACCCACTGCCAGGGTACTGACGAGTCATTAGAGTCCCCCACAGACAGTTTCCCAAGTTTGGGCGAAACGTTGTAGAGGCCGTATGGTTTTATGGCAGGGTTCGAAAAATGCACGTGCGTTTACGCACGTGTTATTTTTCGGGCAGATGATACTGGTCGGCTTTGGTTTAAGCCGGATCCGAGTATTTTATTGAGTAGATATAATATCTTTGTCTCAGTTGCATTTGTATTCGGTCGTAATATAAATGCGGGTATATTTATACAGTTACGGGGTTATCCTGAAATTCGTTTCGGGATCACTTTTGGAAGTTGCCAGTTTCCAGTTATCTATCAGCCGTCTTTTAACATTCGGTTAAAGACGGATTTATCTTTTCTTGAGATGAGTGTGGAAGTTTCTAGAAGCATCTAGATGAGGTGACTAGGTTGAATGGTGTTGTGTTTTCATTGGTTGCTTTTGGTGTGTTCACACTAAAGATATTTCTTTATGTTCACACTTGATATTTATCTTACACTCACCCCCTTTTGCTCCTACACCCACTCTCCTCCTTCTACTTATATGGCCGGCCACCATTGTGAGAGAGAGAGAGAGAGATTGATTTCATTTTGGTAGAAAAGACTATAGTTTTAGGGTGCACGGAAATTTCATAGCCTCTTTCATTCCATCACCCGATAAAAAATGGCAACTTCGTTAACCGATCGTCCACGGCTTTGGACGAAGTGAGACAAAGTCTTCTACTCATTCTCTACATCATTCTTGGTCGTCTCTTTTAGCAAACTTGACAACCGAGTTGCCTCGAGTCAGAGGCGGGAGCCCGTTTAAAGAATCGTTGACGTGGTGCCACCTGGACGAGCAGATCGGAGATCGACGAGATCGGAGCAGCCGCAACGGAGCGTGGGATGATGGTTAAAGAACGAAGGACTCGGATCGTTCGGTATAACCTTTCTACTCTCTTTACAGTTTGTTAGTTTAGCAATAATGGCAGATCTGGGTTAAAGTATACGATAGCGCCAGTTAAAAAGTTTTTTTTTCCGCATTTGGCTTCTGTAGACGGCCGGGGCGCTACCGTAGACTGACACGATCAATAGAGCTTTGCTCTCTAAAAAGATTTCACTTATGATTTCTTAGTTCATTAATGGAGCTTTTCTCCTTTTAGATCATACAGAAGAACTCTTAAGAGTTTTTTCATTGATCATGAGGATCAAACATGGAATTTTTTTTTGATGAGTTATATCATCTTTTTAGAGTAGAGCTCTCAATGTTCTTGGGGGATTTCTTTAAATTCCCTTCATAATTGACTTTGACAGGTGTCACTCCTGTCTGTAGAGCATTGCTCTCGAGCAGTTTAACTTCCTGTGCATGTCTTGTATAAGAAATTGCTTAATCAGTCTTTCTGATAATTTTGTTGATTCTCTTTTACAGAAACAATGGACGCCCACATGTATGACCTCGACGAGATTATCTCTTACGGGGACATCCGCCGACTCGGCCGTTCTCAGAATCGAGAGTTCACCAACGCCGAGTGTGCTGAGATTATGAGTCGTTTTGACGCATATAATGGCCAACTGCTTCTCGGCGTTCCCCTCTTCTAAAGCTTATCGTGGGAGCAATTTGGGAAGCGCTTCCCTTGTTCTGTACTGGTGTGCCACTTGGGGCATTGGATGCCGCTGAAGATAAGGTGCACTCGATGTATCTGATGAGCCTAATCTCGAGGAGACGGCGAGACAATCTTTCGATCTCTTGCACCAGGCCTTTCAACAGTCCGCCATTCTTGCTGCCTATCGGAGGGTGGAGGACATCAGTGGGGATCCCGACGCCCGTGCTCGTAAAAGGAAGTACACTAGGATGGTTCGCCAGGCTTGGAAAGTTCTGGACAGGGTCACTTTTGAGTTCTTCAATTCATGTCCTGGATTTGAGGTTTCGCCATTGTAATCATCTCGATAATGCTGCTTTTGTTTATTGTCTTTATTGATGTAAAAATTTTCCAAGTATGAATGACAAATCTTTTGTCTCTTTCCTTTTATTTTCTGCTTTGTTATTGGCATATTCCTTAAGTAAGCGTAGCCTGTAGGTGATATAGAACATTCCGTCTTGAATACTTCGAGGAGTAGTGATGGCTTAGGAGGCAGGTTAGGGTCTGTCACCTAAGACTTTTCAACTTTATGAGCCGTGAGGGTCTCATAAAGACTTTTCTCCCTATGAGTCGAGAGGATCTCATAAAGTCTTTTCTCCCTATGAGTCGAGAGGATCTTGTAGGTGTATTTTCTCCTTAGGGGTCGTGAGGACGCCTAAGTGCGTTTTCTCTTGAGAGTCGTAAGGATCTCACTAGAGAATTTTCCTTCTTACGAGTCAAGAGGACTCGTAAGTGGTTGTTTCCCTCCTTGTCGAGATTCGACTTTGGAGAGTGTGGTCCGTGAATAGTATGCAAGAGTCTATTTTGGACCGACTTGTAGGGCCCCAGTGCTTAGGAAACAGGTTTTTAATCCCCGCTGCCTAAGGCTTTTCCTCACGAGTCGAGACGAATCGAGCATTTCTCGTAAGAATATCCTCACGTCACAGTTAACCTCTGCTCTTTACGACAGAGGTCCGTTAGGGTCTGTGGTACTAGGGTTTTGTCCATCGTACCGTCGCGTCGGCTGATGTATTTCTCGATAGGCAATCTTGCTGTTCGAGTAGCCTTGCGACTGTCGTGTCTCTGATCCCTTCGGGGGCTGGACCAGACGTCTTCGAGCAATCCTCCTAGGCAGTTTGACCGTCGGAAGAGCAAGCGTTAGGAATTTTTCCATACCGTTTTTTACTCGAGGTTAGGCTCATTTTGGAGAGCCCCGATGAGTCATAACCACTCCGCACTGGTGTGGAATGATCCCCGATAGTCTTTCAGGTTTTATATGAGTTACCGTTAAGACCCTGAAGCTAGGAATTTTGTCTTCGCTTCGTTTGCTGGCATTGCGTCTGCTGTATCGAGATGAATGCCGAGGTGGAGCTAGGATTTTGCCGTGGCTCCGTTGTTTTATTGTCGCGTCTGAATCCTGCTGGAGTAAGAACGCTGTAGTGACATCTCGTCTGCTGTATCGAGACGAACGTCGAGGTGGTGACCACTCTGCGCTGGTGTGAGATGATCTTCGGTAGTCTTTCAGGTTTTATATGTGTTACCGTCAAGACCCTGAAGCTAGGAATTTGGCCTTTGCTTCGTTTGCTTTAGCGCGTCCGAATCCTGCTGGAGAAAGAATGCTGTATTGACATCTCGTCTGCTGTATCAAGACAAGCGTCGAGGTGGTGATCACTCCACGCTGGGGTGAGATGATCTCCGGTAGTCTTTCAGGTTTTATATGAGTTACCGTCAAGACCCTGAAGCTAGGAATTTGGCCTTCTCTTCGTTTGCTTTAGCGCGTCCGAATCCTGTTGGAGAAAGAACGCTGTATTGATATCTCGTCTGCTGTATTAAGACGAGCGTCGAGGTGGTGATCACTCCACGCTGAGGTGAGATGATCTCTGGTAGTCTTTCAGGTTTTATATGAGTTACCGTCAAGACCCTGAAGCTAGGAATTTGGCCTTCGCTTCGTTTGCTTTGGCATGTCCGAATCTTGTTGGAGGAAGAAAGCTGTAGTGACATATCGTCTGCTGTATCGAGGCGAACATCGAGGTGGTGACCACTCCACGCTGGTGTGAGATGATCTCCGATTGTCTTTCAGGCTTTATATGAGTTGCCGTTAAGACCCTAAAGCTAGGAATTTGGCCTTTGCTTCGCTTGCTGGCATTGCGTCTGCTGTATCGAGACGAATGCCGCGGTTGTCTCTAGGTTGCTGGTGAATCGTCGAGGTATGGAACTAGGGATTTTTCCGTGGCTCCTTTTGGGGATGTTGCGTCTGCTGTATCGAGACGAATGCTAAGGCAGGGTTGGGATTTTGCCATCACTCCGCTTTGCTCTGACCGTGAGGTCTTTTGTTGACGTTGTATCCGTATCCTGCTGGACTACGAAGGAACGCCGTTGTTGACATCTCGTCTGCTGTATGGAGACGAATGCCGAAGTGGTCTCTAAGTTGTCAGTGAATCGTCGCGACTTGGTTCTCTTTTGGATGGAGCCTGTTGGGAAGGTATGGTTCCCCCTTTGTTTGTGCCCCTGGATTGTATACAGGGATCGATGTGATCTCACTTGTAGGGCAAAAAGTTTCATTCTTTCATCATTTTTTTATTCTTTCCGTGATGCTCTATCATTTCAGATTTTTATATCGCGAAAATCACGATTGCCCAATCATTTCGGCTGTTTATTTTATTTTTACTCGCTGCTTTTTATTGCGAGTTGCCCAATCATTTCGGCTATTTTGCATGTATACAATTTTACTTGCTAATTTTGTTACAAGTTGCCCCATCATTTCGGCTATTTCGTATGCATGTGTGGCTTGCTGTCTTTTCGCCGCAAGCTTGGGATTAGACACCGATTTCGGCATCAGCACCGCTACAACTGGGATATTGCCAGGAGCGAATCATCATTTGCCTCTGTCGATGTCGAACAAAGGTGGCTTAGTAAACAGGATTAGGATTCTGTCGACTAAGGCTTTTGACTTCATGAGCCGTAAGGGTCTCACAAAGGTATTTCTCCCTACAAGTCGTGAGGATCTCGTTGGTGTGTTTTCTCCTTAGAAATCGTGAGGATTCCTAAGTGCATGTTCCCCTGTAAGTCGTAAGGATCTTACAAAAGGGTTTTCTCCTTATAAGTCGAGAGGACTTACAAGGGTTGTTCACCATATGGACATATCCCTAGTCACGGATGGGACTTGGTTAGGGAAATATTTATTCGCACCCGTGGATTGTATACAAGGGTCAGTATTGAGCCACTTGTAGGGCGGTATCGAAAGTTGTGGGGGTTGCTTAAGAACAGGTTCAGGTCTCTGTAACTTAAGACTTTCAAATCTTATGAGCCGTGAGGGTCCCATAAGAGAGTTCTCCTTACAAGTCATGAGGATCTCGCAAGTGTAATTTCTCCTTAGGAATCGTGAGGATTCCTAAATGTGTTGCTCTCTTGTGAGTCGTAAGGATCCCACACGGGTGGTTTCTCCTTACAAGGTCGAGAGGATCCTGTAAGTGTCTTTTAACGAGGTTGCGCCCTTTTCGGGATTTCACAAACACTCGCCGGTAGCCCTCCTGTTTTTACTCACGGAGCCCTTTCGGGTTTTCATCCGTGCCCATTTTGCTTGTGGACATACCGTTTTTTTTATTCTCTTTTTTTTATTCTTTCTATATAACGAGGTCGCGCCCTTTCGGGTTTTCACAAACACTCGCCGGTAGCCCTGCTGTTTTTACTCACGGAGCCCTTTCGGGTTTTCATCCGTGCCCATTCTGCTTATGGACATACCGTTTTTATTTTTATTTTTATTTTTATTTTTTATTCTTTTCTTTTTTTTTGTATCGGCTTTAGGATGTTGCAATCCACCGTAGTTTATCGACATCTCGGTCAACAGCTAGTTTTAGGACGTAGTGGTCCGTCATTAGTTTAAGGATGTTTCGGTCCGTTGTTGAAGAAGGCCGGCTACTACTTATAGAGTTTGAGCTTAGGAAGATAGCGAGCGGACATAGTCATCATCATCTATCATTGACCTAGGCTGTGACTCATTAAGCGTAGTATTTCTTTAGGAAGCGACCGTTTATTGGCCTGAAAGGTCTTTCACCGTGCATATCCATGAGTAGATAGGCTCCACCCTGGTAAACCTTGTCTATGATGTACGGGCCTTCATAGTTCGGCTCGAATTTTCTCCGTTTGGCGCGATTGGGGATCATAGGTCTTTTGACCACTAGCACGAGTTCGCCTTGGCGGAATGTCCTCGGCCTGGTCAATCTTTCATATGAGCACGTCATCTTTGCTTTATAAGCCTCCAGATTTTGTTGCGCTATGAGCCGGGTTTCATCAAGGGCATCAAGCTCCTCAAGCCGAAGGTGAGCATTTTCTTCGTCCGTCAGCTCGTAGTGGACTGCCACTCGTAGAGAGGGTAATTCTATTTCGAGGGGGAGTACTGCTTCTGTACCGAATACCAACGCGTATGACGTTGTGTTCGTGACCGTCTTGAGGCGGATTTTTAGTTTACGGACTTTTCGGTCCATGGGGCTTTCCCTATGAATGAGCATGATGCCCCTGGCATATCCATCTTTCTCGGAGCATGCGGTTGTGGCGGGCTCACCTTCCAGTTTTCGGACAACGCGAACTTGCCCCGTTGGTATTGGCCTTCAACCTAGTTTTTGAAGACGTAGCAGTTTTCGATTGGATGGCCCAATACTTGGTGGTAAGGGTAGTAATTAGAATCGTTGACATCGTTCAGTTGCGGTGGGTGTCTCAATTCCGGTAGAGTAATGAGCCCATTGCGCACTGCCAGTTCAAACAGTTTCCTTGTTTTATCCCGAGGAAACGAGTAAGGACGTCTCAATTTCTCATCGAGGGATTGCCGTTTGTTGCTTTGGCAGACAACCGGTCTCGGGCCACTCGGTTATTGTTGAGCGTTGGCGAAGAAGATTGCTTTCCCTTTGCTCTTTTCATTCCGAGGCTCCGACTTTGAAGGGGAAGGCCTATGGCCCATCTGGTCCATTTGGGCTAGCTTGTCAATCAAGGCCTAGAAAGTAGTCGGCTTGAAAAACATCATGAATTGTGAAATGGTCGCCTGAGGGTCAAGGGTCCCCACGAACATGCCTACCGCAGGCGCTTCTTCGATGCGCTGTTCGCACTTCGACCACAGGTTCCGCCATCGGATTGCGTACTGAACCCAAGTTTTGCCTGGCTTCACCCTTGCATTGATCAACGCCGTTATTGGGGTGCGTTCGCTGGCACTCGCGAATCGCTGGGTGAATAACAATTCCATCTCTGCGAAAGTTTTGACGGAGTCGTTTGGAAGCTCAGAGTACCACTCAAACGCCGTCTCCGATAACCTGCCGACGAATTGGCAAAGCAAGAGCTTATCATCGCCGCCGGTGTTGCCACAAAGAGCCCTGAACTGGGCAACATGTTGATGGGGATTGCCTGTCCCCTTGTAGACATGGAATTTTGGGATCGTGTAGCCCGGCGGGTAATTGATCTGATCATACCAGCTCGGATATGGTCGCCCCGTTTTGACAACTTGACCGGCTGCCTCAGTTTCCTGGTGAACTCGTATCTGCTGAGCGATGTAATCATCAAGGGCAGCTTTGGAAATTATCTCCTGATCGCACGCTTTTGGCGTGTCGGATGTTCAAAGTTCTAAAATTATAACCGCGATCAGGACAGTGTCGCTATGCAGCTAGCCGGTTGAGCACGGGTCGATCCACAGGGAGATGGTTGTGTGTCCGTTCGAGTTTTAGACGAGTTAATAAAGAATGTGTATATGTTTGTTCAGTTCTATCCTAAGTGTTATATGCAAGTATAAAGTTGGTAAGAAAAAGATACGATAGTGTAAGCTAAGGAAATCCGCACTCAAAACCTTTGAGCCGAGTCTTGACTAATTGACAACGTGGATTAGGGGATTTAAGCACGGTATTCGTGGAATCCGGCTTATTTACCCTTGTCCTTCTGTTCTTGTCTCTTGTTTTCGCCTCCGGCCAAACCGAATGCAACTGGTCGTGGTTAGGAATCACCGTTACCTTGGTAGGGTTGGGTGCCTAACGGAGCGCTTGCGTAACGTTTGGACGGAGTTCAAAGGAAAATAACGGGAAAAGGAAATGAGGAATGAAACCTTAACTTACAATATTGTATTTATTCTTAACAACAACATATTACAACCATTCACAAAACGAATCAAAAAGAGCAAAAGAAAAGATAAACAAAGAAAAGAAAAGATTACAAGTAAGGAATTAAAAGTGCATGGAATTTAAGTGCATGAAAGTAAAGCAAGTATTAAAGTGCAAGAAAGTAAATGAGCAAGAAATGAAACTAGGAATCATAGAACCCAAAACAAGACATGGGTTCAATAACCAAATCTTAAACTTGCAAGCTCAATTAAGAGATTGCAAGATCAAGAAGAGGCAAAGAACTCATGGTGAATGAAGCACAAAAGAGAGAACATTATTGATTCCAAAATGATACAACCCCTTGAGATCAATGACCAAAGCTTAAACTTGCAAGCTCACTTACGAGATTGCAAGATCAAGTTATGGTAGAGAGCTCAAGGGGGACGCTAGGCAAAAAAGAATGATACAAAATAACCCTCATCTTCATTTAACATCCACTCAAAAGCTCTCACAACAATTTAATGGAGGAAAGATGAAGAAGAAGAAGAAGAAGTAACCTAAAAACTAACAAAAAGAGGGTATGAAAAGAACATCCATTGCTTGGCAAGTTCTGGACTATTTATAGGCAGGAAACAGAAACTCTAGGGCAACTTTCAGGCACTACAGGAAGTTACAAAACAGCCCCCAGAATATGACCCTCCGCGGAGTCAACATGGCCGCGGTTCCGCGGCCTAAGCGCGCTTATGCCACGGAACCGCGACCTTATTAGGGATTTGGGCCTTCAATTTTCTTTGTTGTCCCTGGTTTGTAGTCCTCTTTAGTGTGGCATAGTACTTTTCTCAGAATCCCTTCACATTTCTTCCAGATTTTCAGCAGACCAAAAGGTGATTTGATATGAATCTTTTGCCATGATTTTCTTGAGCTCCGCGTAGATATGTTGGATCTTGTGTTGATATTGAGCTTTGTGCATGAAAATGACATTGATTTGCCATTTTGTCCCTTAAACTGGTGTGCGGCAACATACGGATAGAGAGCGGAGACCCGTGTTTTATCTGTGGTTGGCAGTAATCCGGAATTTGTCGTGCTTTTCCATGAATTTCACTGTTTAGGGCTGAGAACCTGTATCCTGCAATTAACTAGCAAACACGGCTCAAGAGTACCTACCTATAAACAAACGAGCATAAGAATGGGCGGTATTAAATGCAATATTCTGGTATGAACAAATACCCCCAAACTTAACTTTTGCTCGTCCCGAGCAAAACCAATTATTAAAGTCCTAACCTCACTTTCGCAGGGAACGCGTTTGCACTGAGCGTGTGCAACAAGCCGTTAAACCTCTGGGTCTCCCTAGTAGGAGGAGTGTTGTCTCCTGAGGGTTTTCAGCGGATTACACCCACAAAATCCCGTCAAACTAGTGTCATAAGTTAACATTGATTCTACTCCTATAGTTTAGTATCTATGTTAGAAACTCTATCATCCTAAATTAGAAATATCCAACCCTAATGCTTCACACCTCCTTTCTATTTAACCTTAGATCCTATACGTTCCAAAAAAGTTTAGAAAGATGTTAGTATCTCCTGAGTTTTCCTTCTTTAAGTGTGGTCTCAAATCAGGGATTTTTATCAACTTTACAGAAAACATAAGTCTTATCTTTTATTTCTATCTTTTATCCAAATATCGATTGTATACCCCTACGTGTGTGTATATTTGCACCCCTACACTTAAGAATTCAATTCAAGCTATAATACTCTTGCCCTAATACCTAATACTACTTCTTTTCATTAAGAATGGACGGATTTGCTCGCACACCTTTCATGCGAGTATTAATACTTCTTGAGGCACTAACGGCCGATTACTGAATGTGTGAGCTTAAAGCGTAAATAGCAGTTTCCAGGTCTTAACTTTATTTATTTATTTTTCTTTTCTTTTATTTTTCTTTTTCAAGACCGGATATATTTTTCAATGATGCTCTTTTGGTGTTTAGCTTTAAATACCGGTTTTTCTTTCATACTAGGCTTTCAGGCAAGAGTATTTCTAGATATCTTCTACTATCCCAAGTTTCAAGGTGCGTGTAAGTGCAGTTTGTCGGGTATATACTTTCTGAATTTGAACTCAAGAATAGAAACTATTTTTCAGACTTATCTTTCAGTAAACTATCAATACTTTCCCTTCATCTTGACTTAACTCAAGAACTGAACTCAAGATTACCTATTTCTCAAAAAAAAACTGTAAGGACGTATAATCACCAAGTTTAAACAGAAGGAGGGTTATTTTTAGGGTTTTCAATTCCTAAGCCTAGAATTTAGTTATTTTTAATATATCAACTAAATTTTCGGAATAAAAATCTAAGTTACCCTATTAGCTAACTTGACGACAAAGTTTTTATATTTTTTAGAAAATTTTCGATTTTTATGGGTTTTTAATAAAGTATGCAAATGCAAAATATACAAATGAATGCGAAGGAAGAAAGCTTACCGAGCACACCCCCAAACTTAAACTTGACAGTGCCCCCACTGTCAGGCTACACCAAGAGGGTCAAAATTGTCGGCTCTCTCCAAAAGAAAATTTTATACAAAACAAAAAGAAAGCCAAAAAAATATATACAAAAAAAGGTTCCCCCCAAACTTAAGTGAAACAGTGTTTCCACTGTTTAAGCGGTGAAGTTCAGGATTAGGGGGAAAGAAAACAGTTTCAAACTATACAAGGCCTTACACAGGCCAAAAGTGAGCACCAACCATTCAAAGATTTTATCGCTATAATGTACAGGTTGGTGGAAGAAGGCGTAGAGAAAAGAGAGGGAGAATACGCGAGACCGTATGGAGATAGAAATGGTATACGGTCTAGGTATATGAGAAGAAGAATGGCGGAAGGGAGAAAGAAGTGGAATACGAACTTGAGGGTGGAAATGTATTGAATAAATTAGTACAATCTGTAATGATCGATGTGAAAAGATGGATTGTACTAATCTATCAATATGGCGAGAAATTGGGTCAAATCCCTCAAGATTCGTGAGAAACCATGGGCACGCCGAACTTGGTAAACCAGACAATGGAAATGGAAGTGATACGGTTACTTGCAAGGTCGGAATGATGGAAAGGGTAGAGGAAAGTGATCGAGGAGGGGTATCAGGTAAAGGTTCGGGAGGGTGTACACAGTCAATGAAAGGAACAGGATGAATTGGAAAATCCGACTCATCAATTAAAACTGGTTCATCCTCAGTACTATCCTCAATAGTCTCCTCAAAATTTAGCTTATCCATGCAATTATCTTCAAAATCCAGACGCATATGAAGTTCGGGAAAAACATTTAATGACTCGGGATGATGAATTGGAGAGAAAAACTCATCCAAATCTACGGGTTCATCATCCAAAATATTCCCGGCGTCAATATCCTCGATCAAGTGAAAATCAACATTCTCAGACACCTCATCAAAAGCATGGATATTAATCAATTCAGGTTCTAAGATGGAGGTGTAGAGGTCTAAAGGTTTAGGATTGGTTTCACTTGGCAAGGTCCCTTCACAATCGGGTAAATCAAACACTATAAAGTTGCACAACTCATTAACCCTTCTATCTTCAATCGGTGAATCGTTTGGAACATTGATAGACATTCAAAACCAGAGTTGTTGGATTCAATTTGTGGAGGGTAGGTTTGACTTGGAAGGGGGTACATCTCACTCTCTCCACTCAAATTCTCAACCTGTCTTACCGCCTCTTCATACATTGGAAAATTTGGAGCTAGTTGAAAACTAGCTACCGGGTCACTAGGTTGTATGAGGGCGGCCATGGATGCATTCAAATCCATCATCTGTTGGTACGACGCTACCCTAAAATCTTCCAAAGACTGTTCCAGACTAGACATGGGTTGTGAAGGGGTTTCAGTAAAAGATTCAAAGTTGTTTGGATACTGAAAATTCCCAAATGGCGGTTCAGAAGCAATGTCTAGGGAAGGTGCAAAAGTCAGGTAGGACTGGTAGGAATTGAATGGCTGGACAGGAACAGGATCAACATTTGGATAAGAAGGTGAATGGAATTGTTGATCCCAAGAATCTATAGTGGTGAAAGGAGTGAAAGATCGGCTACAGGATTGTTCAATATGTTCAGCGATGGACAAAGGACGACTTGCAAAAGGCGTATCAACATAAGAGGGTTGGGGAGGTTGAAAAGGTTGATACAAAGTGGATTGCGGAGGGCAAGTGTTTGTCCTAGACGCGTCTATGCAATCTTTCAAAAAGATTTTGGGCATGGAGGGATCGTTCGACGTTCGGCCAAAGCAAGAACCGTAAGAAGTAATGTCTGGTTATGGGTACCAAAGTTCGGCAAGAGTTTTGCGAGGTGGGGTACCCATGATATGAAGAGAGAAAGAAAGAAAGGCAGAGAAAAGGAGGGGAAAAAGAATGTGATTTTTTTTAGTTATTAACAAAAGAATGAAATATACACACAAAAGGAATCTGGACAAAAACAATCACGACACAAAAATACCACACACCTAATCGTTCTAGGGTTCACCTAGGTCAACTTGATCTGCTCCAGAACTTGATTGTCGAAGTAAAACTGTATCGAGAAACGGGCTTAAGATACACTGATCACGAGGCCAGGTAAGTGCAGAGATAAGGGGAGGTTTTCCGACGCTTTCGCGAAGGTCCTTAATTAAATAACCCTTTCTCTTTTGGCGGTTTCGCCGTTAACACTTTCCTAGACACCCCGTAAACAATGTACCGTTAAGCGAGGTTCTAAACACAGTTAACTTCTCCTACTGAGCGCGAAGTCCTTAAGGCTTAAAGTCTAGTTTCTTTTAAAGTTTGTGCGGGTAAACGTTATGCTCAAGTTCGTGATTTGTAGGCCACGGAAAAGGTGATGAAATCCTTTACCGTATGTTGTGGGGTTCGCTTGCCCTTAAGTTAATGTATGCAATGCGCAATTCAATAAAAATTCTATAAAGAATCAAACAATCGTTTTTTTAGTTTAAGCACGGCACTGCAACAAATACGGGTTAGTCAATTTTTAGCGTTTGCTAGTGAACTTGCAAAGAATCTTGCAAAGAATAGTATATTGGATGCGTCGGATTTGAGAAGAAGGTGTTTAAGAAATACGTACCGTTAAGTTTTTGGGTTAGGAAAACCCCTCGTTGAATCAAATCCGGGAAGCTTGAAAAGTTTGCTTGCGCGGGCCAAACTACCCAGATCTTTGGCACTATACTTTGCAATCATCTTAACCTTGAACGTACACTTTGCTCCCCACAAGCGCAGTTTGTAAATCCGCAAAAATCTGCAGAAATACAGTATAATGGAATTCACAGAGAAGATAAAAGAAAAGAGAAAGGGGTGGAGAAAAAAATTAGGCACAGAGGCCTCAATGGGACCGTGGAACTGTCGCGCAAGGCACCTTTTGACCGCGGTTCCGCTGTCAAAATGTTGACTTGGGGATTTGTCTTTGGTCAACGAACTCCACTTCTTCTCTTTTCCAAAATAAAAACCTCTGTTTTCTTTTTGGATTACTGTACTTGCTCCAAATTAGCCTGCACACTTGCTCACAAAAATTATCAAAAATAACAAAAATATTTTATTTTATTTATTTATAAATATGTACAAAAAGAATATTAACCCAAATAACAAGAAAGAAAATACGCTACCGTCTCCCCGGCAACGGCGCCATTTGATCGCACGCTTTTGGCATGTCGGATGTTCAAAGTTCTAAAATTATAACCGCGATCAGGACGGTGTCGCTATGCAGCTAGCCGGTTGAGCACGGGTCGATCCACAGGGAGATGGTTGTATGTCCGTTCAAGTTTTAGACGAGTTAATAAAGAATGTGTATATGTTTGTTCAGTTCTATCCTAAGTGTTATATGCAAGTATAAAGTTGTTAAGAAAAAGATACGAATGTGTAAGCTAAGGAAATACGCACTCAAAACCTTTGAGCCGAGTCTTGACTAATTGAAGCTAGAGCAATCGACAATACGTGGATTAGGGGATTTAAGCACGGTATTCGTGGAATCCGGCTTATTTACCCTTGTCCTTCCGTTCTTGTCTCTTGTTTTCGCCTCCGGCCAAACCGAACGCAACCGGTCGCGGTTAGGAATCACCGTTACCTTGGTAGGGTAGGGTGCCTAACGGAGCGCTTGCGTAACATTTGGGCGGAGTTCAAAGGAAAATAACGGGAAAAGAAAATGAGGAATGAAACCTTAACTTACAATATTGTATTTATTCTTAACAACAACATATTACAACCATTCACAAAACGAACCAAAAAGAGCAAAAGAAAAGAAAAACAAAGAAAAGAAAAGATTACAAGTAAGGAATTAAAAGTGCATGGAATTTAAGTGCATGAAAGTAAAGCAAGTATTAAAGTGCAAGAAAGTAAATGAGCAAGAAATGAAACTAGGAACCATAGAACCCAAAACAAGACATGGGTTCAATAACCAAATCTTAAACTTGCAAGCTCAATTAAGAGGTTGCAAGATCAAGAAGAGGCAAAGAACTCATGGTGAATGAAGCACAAAAGAGAGAACATTATTGATTCCAAAATGATACAACCCCTTGAGATCAATGACCAAAGCTTAAACTTGCAAGCTCACTTAAGAGGTTGCACGATCAAGTTATGGTAGAGAGCTCAAGGGGGAAGCTAAGCAAAAAAGAATGATATAAAATAACCCTCATCTTTATTTAACTTTCACTCAAAAGCCCTCACAACAATTTAATGGAGGAAAGATGAAGAAGAAGAAGAAGTAAACTAAAAACTAACAAAAAAAAGGGTATGAAAAGAACATCCATTGCTTGGCAAGTTCTGGACTATTTATAGGCAGGAAACAGAAACTCTAGGGCAACTTTCAGGTACTACAGGAAGTTACAAAAGAACCCCCAGAAGATGACCCTCTGCGGAGTCAACATGGCCGCGGTTCCGCAGCCTAAGCGAGCTTATGCCGCGGAACCGCGGCCTTATTAGGGATTTGGCCCTTCAATTTTCTTTGTTGTCCCTGGTTTGTAGTCCTTTTTAGTGTGGCATAGTACTTTTCTCAGAATCCCTTCACATCTCTTTCAGATTTTCAGCAGACCAAAAGGTGATTTGATATAGATCTTTTGCCATGATTTTCTTGAGCTCCGCGTAGATATGTTGGATCTTGTGTTGACATTGAGCTTTGTGCAAGAAAATGACATTGATTTGCCATTTTGTCCCTTAAACTGGTGTGCGGCAACATACGGATAGAGAGCGAAGACCCGTATTTTATCTGTGGTTGGCAGTAATCCGGAATTTATCGTGCTTTTCCATGAATTTCACTGTTTAGGGCTGAGAACATGTATCCTGCAATTAACTAGCAAACACGGCTCAAGAGTACCTACCTATAAACAAACGAGCATAAGAATGGACGGTATTAAATGCAATATTCTGGTATGAACATCTCCTCCTTGGCTGTTGACAGAGCCGACAGAGAATTTGTCACGACCTAAGTTTGGATGTGACCGGCACTTAGATTGTATCATATCTAAGGATATGCACAAAGTCCAAGTAAGCCGAAAACCAAGATCATAATACCTTAATGCGGAATTATTTATGAAAATTTAGTTTTTAAGTAAAAATCCCAATTTATGAGGTTAATTTATTAAACAAATAATAAGGGTTAAGTTTAGTTGTATTCCTAGTTGGAATCAACAATATTAACAATGAACATGAATATAAACATATAGAATATCACTATGAATCTCATAAAGAAAGAAACTATAATAAAATGACCAATTGATCTCAACTGTCCATATATATATATATAATCTCTCATTCTAAGTCAAAATACAGGTTTGATGGAGACTTTCTAGATACAAAATACAAAATCAAAAAGGAAGGTTACTACACATGTAACCTACCTAACAAAAGATGAGATACAACTGCAAAAGTAGCTCTGCCTCGCAGCTACCCGTCCACTCTATCCCTGCAAGGAATCGTGGTACAACGGGGGTGGGTTGCCAACTCAGTGAATATAACTAACATATAACGGTGAATAAAGTAAATATGACAATCATATTAACTGAAATGTGAACACGTACAATGTATGATTATCTGTGAAAAATCATCAATGCATGAAGTAAAGCTCATAATGCCACTGAAATCTCATCATCTATTCTCAATAAATTCATTTCTCCGTGTCTATCAACGACACAAAACTTCCATTTCTCACAGGCATCATTCCTCGAATGATTCTGATATCACAAAGTCCACTATGTATCCGACTGTATTCCCCACCGACTCAGTCTGGATAACACTGTAAATCCGTAACCGTATATCCACCGACTCGGTTCGGAATAAATACCACGAATCCGTAACCTTATATCCACCGACTCGGTTTGGCATAAACTCAAATCATAAAAACGTCTCAATGTGTACATGTAACATAAATCATGAAAATTACCAGATCTGTGGGATAGTATTCAAAACTCAAAACCATAAATCCTCAATACTTCAATTACCTCGTATCTAAACAAGAAATAAACATATACTAACATGATATAAATGATGCCATTTACTACTATTATTGATATGTGAAATATGATTTAATTTCATGTCAATAAGTATTATTTTTAAGTGTGAAGTGACATAGCAATATCGACGAGGTGTGTGTAGCATGTAAGACGTGCACGTGGCATGACTCGTCGATAATTGTGAAGTGTTCTAACAACTAAGCAGTTTATATATATCTATAATGAATGCAATTTATCAATTAAGCATACCAATATAAAACATTAAGTTAAGTAAAATTACGGGCGAAACACGCCATCTTTACAAAATTCCCCGGTAGATGTTTAGTCTACTCACCGGAAAAGTCGAATCTACTCTGGAATTGCTAATCCTTTCCCTTTCCTCGCGGCTTCCGTAATTCTTGTATCCGAGTCTAAATTTACAAATTAACGTATATAATAAAACGGCTATTCCGATACGACGGAAAAGACAAACACCCTTTTCCCACTTACTGAAAGGTTCCTAGGCACCCTAGTGGGTTCTCACAAGGCATTGAACATGCCAAATTAAAATTTTTAGTGCCGAGAAACCCTAGACTACGGATCTTTAACTAGATGTTTAGGCGAAATAGAAAGCTAGTTAACAGTTAACTACTATGATACGGATATACAACCTTTGTAGATCCGGATTTCCACCTCCACGGCTCCGCAACGTCATGTCCTCGCTGTCCATCATGAATCCTCGACTCGATCATCGGCTTCATCGGGAAAGCAAGCGGAATAGCTCGTCGGCTTTGTGTCAAAGACGATCTACGTCGAGATTGCACAAACTCAAGCTCCGACTTCACAAACTTGTGAAACTTGTGAAGTAAACACCCAAAACAACTTGGCAAGAGGTAGAGGGTGAAGAAATAGGAGGTGGGTTCACTTTGGATTTGGATTTAACTCACTAAAGCTCAAGTTGCCATTGGAGTAGCAAGCTTGAAGAAGAAGAAGAAGATGAGCTCTAGAAAAATTATGATAAGTGTTATCTTAAAAATAAATATAAAACAAATACTTATCATAACTTGAACTAGGGTTAAGTGTAGAGAATTAACCATGGTCACTTTGATGGGTTAGGGTTAAGCATGAAGATAAGGATGGTTAGCAAAGTCAAAGCTTCATGAAGCTTCAACAAAATGACAAAGAAAGCCACCATACTCATCTTATTCTTTTCCAAATAAATAAATAAACAAATAAATAAATAAATGAAAATGCAAAACCCTAATTATCATATTAACCATGGATTAATTTTATACACTTAACTAAATGATCAAGTATCATCAAACATGATACATAAAAGTGCACGAAAGTATATCACATATACAATGTGCAATCCAAGTGAGAAAAATCCGTTTAAAGTGAACCAATACTAGTTAATGCAAAGTAATATATCAAATATATAATTATACATTAAATCATTAAATCAACACTTGATTCAATGATCCGGTCATGTCGCACATAACCGACTAGTATTCAATGCATCGATTTATCGAATCAATAATTCGATAACTAGGTCATATCGAATATAACCATTCGAAACATATATCGCGAGAATGAAATGCGGTATCACATACACGCATTATTCTCGGTCCTGCACATATCTCATATGCGCTCCTATTTCGTCTCGCTTGAGCCAGGAAACCTCTGTGTAGGACTCTAAAGACTCGTCAATACGCCGGTAGCAGATGATGATCATATCAAGCACCCACAAGCCGCAAGCGGTCTGCTAAACGTAACGGCCACCCGGGTATTGAGCGATCAGAAGATCGACGAGCTGGCCCGCTCACACTCCTGCGAATCCGACCAGTAACACTTACCATACAGTCAAGTCTCTTCGTCAGATACGTCGCATATCAAGTCTAGGGGTGGTATACGTCAGACCCCAATAACCCGATAAGTCGTGCTGATATGAGGCTCGTAACGGGTCGAGAAACTACTGGTAACACTTACCAGCAAATCTCTGATCAGCCCTGGCCAGGGACTTCCCTGTTACGGCCAATCGAGCACTGCGCAACATCAACTCCCAATACCGGGAGAGACGAAACCCCTCCTATCGCTCATTGCCTCCATGTGATTCGGGACTGTACCCAAAGACCACCGTTTTGCACGCCCTCATGGACGTGGTAAGGTGGAGATCAAAGCACAGTGGGAATCACACAAGACTCTATGACGATCTCGGGTCTACAGACTAATCTGTACAAGTGTCACCTGAGAACTGCCATCTGACGTGAGGTATAATACCATCTGGGAGTTCTCGGCGAGTCCGTCCAGTGTACCCAGTTTCCACTGAGCACCCGTATACCATCTCTGATGTCAAACACCAATGGATATGGGATCATCCATCGCCCATCACATGGGTCGAGAAGCGTATACGCTAGTCTACTCTGGTAAATCGATGCCCCGTCTCGAGATACCCACGACTAGGGACCTTGAAGGATGTACTTATGGACTACCATGTTCCCACTAGTATGATCTGCATCATAGTCTAGGTAGTCAAGTACAAATCCTAAGGGCTTTACCAACATGTAACTATAAGACAGTATAAAGAGACTAGTGTACATGTTAAGATAAATGGCAACCAGATAGCATACTATCATGTCGAGCAAGAAAGTCATCTCTATATATGTCCAAGCATCCAATATAATATACATCATCTGTACAATACTGGCCTCTAGGGCATACATACAACTAACAATCTCCCACTTGCACTAGGGCCAGCTGCTGTAGTATCTCATACCGAGCATCCCGAAGAGTCTCTCAAACTGTATCTGGGGAATGGCCTTCGTGAGTGGATCCGCCGTGTTGTTCTTCGTGTCAACTCTCCTGACCTCGATCTCCCGGCGATCAACTATCTCCCGGATCAGGTGATACCGCCTCAGAATATGCCTGGACCGCTGATGGGACCCGGGTTCCTTGGCCAAAGCCACCGCTCCATTGTTATCGCAATACAAAGGTATTGGATGCTCAATGGATGGAACCACTCCAAGTTCAGTAATGAACTTCTTGATCCAAACAGCTTCTTTAGCAGCATCGTTGGCAGCGATGTATTCAGCCTCCATCGTCGAGTCTGCCACGGTTTCCTGCTTGGAACTCTTCCAGCTAACCGCCCCTCCGTAAAGGGTAAAGACAAAACCCGACTGCGACTTAGAGTCGTCCTTATCACTCTGGAAGCTGGAATCGGTAAAGGACTCCACTTGGAGTTCTCCGTTACCATACACCAAGAACATATCTCTAGTCCTTCGCAAGTACTTGAGAATGCTCTTCACAGCTGTCCAGTGACTCTCTCCAGGATCAGCTTGATACCTGCTCACTACACTTAGTGAGTATGCTACATCGGGTCTGGTACATAGCATCGCATACATGATAGAGCCTACTGCCGAAGCATAGGGTATCCCTTGCATGTGAGCTCTCTCCAAATCAGTCTTGGGAGACATCTCTTTGGAGAGAGTGACTCCAGAGATCGTGGGTAAGTTCCCACGCTTGGACTCTTCCATACTAAACCTCTTTAGTATGGTGTCAATGTACCTGGATTGGGACAATCCCAAAATCCGTTTGGATCTATCTCTATAGATCCTGATCCCCAATATGCAGGAGGCATCACCAAGATCTTTCATTGAGAATCTTTGTGATAAGAAGAGCTTGACCGATTGCAGCATAGGAATGTCATTTCCTATCAAGAGTATGTCGTCCACGTACAATACGAGGAAGACAACCTTACTCTCTGCCACCTTCTTGTAGATACAAGGTTCATCTGGATTTTTGACGAAATCAAACTCTTTGATAACGACGTCAAAGCAGATGTTCCAACTCCGCGATGCTTGCTTTAATCCATAAATGGATTTAAGCAGCTTGCACACCTTCCCGTTGCTCCCACTGTCTACGAAGCCCTCTGGCTGAGTCATGTACACGCACTCTTCTAAATCACCATTTAGAAAGGCGGTCTTAACATCCATTTGCCAGATTTCGTAGTCATGAAAGGCAGCAATGGCAAGCATGATTCGGATGGATTTAAGCATAGCTACTGGAGAAAAGGTCTCGTCATAGTCCACACCTGGTCTTTGACGAAAACCCTTTGCTACAAGTCTAGCTTTGAAAGTCTCCACTTTCCCATCTACACCAAGTTTCTTCTTGAAGATCCACTTGCTCCCAATGGGTTTTACCCCTTCAGGAGCAACTTCCAAAGTCCATACTTTGTTGGTGTACATGGAATCCATCTCGGACCGCATAGCATCCAGCCATTTCACTGAGTCCCCACTCGTGATGGCCTGCTCGAAGCTAGTTGGGTCATCATCCTCCATGATGCAATCCTCGCTCCCACCATCCATGAGAAAACCGTAGTATCTCTCAGGCTGGCGAGGAACCCTACTAGATCGGCGGAGAGGCTGAGGTTCATTGGGAGCTACTGAATCTTCTGGTTCCACTAAATCTTCAGTTACTGTTTGTGTATCTGGAACCTCTTCCAGCTCTACCACTTTGCCACTAATTTCTTTTTCAAGAAATTCCTTTTCTAAAAAGGTGGCATATTGAGAAACAAACACTTTTTGTTCTTCAGCATGGTAGAATAAATATCCTTGGGAATTCCTAGGATATCCCACAAACTTGCAAAGAACTGACCGTGCCTCGAGTTTGTCTGGATTTTGTCTTTTGACATAGGCCGGACAACCCCATATTTTAACTCGTTTAAAATATGGTCTCTTCCCACTCCATATCTCATATGGTGTGGTAGGTACAGATTTAGATGGAACTTGATTCAATAGGTATGCTGCTGTCTCCAGCGCATAACCCCAGAAGGAAATAGGCAACTCAGCTGTGCTCATCATAGAGCGCACCATATCTAATAGGGTGCGGTTCCTCCGCTCCGATACACCGTTGTGCTGTGGTGTATATGGAGGAGTTAGCTGAGAGAGAATCCCATTCTCTTTTAGGAAGTCCAGGAATTCATTGCTCAAGTATTCACCTCCCCGATCTGATCGAAGGATTTTAATACTTTTTCCGGTTTGGTTCTCGACTTCTTGTTTATATTCTCTAAATTTCTCAAAAGCTTCTGATTTGTGTTTTATCAGGAACACATATCCGAATCTAGAGAGATCGTCAGTGAATGTAATGAAGTACGAAGAACCATCCCTGGCATGTGTAGACATGGGACCGCATACATCACTATGTATCAGTCCTAAGAGTTCGGTAACTCTTTCTCCGTGTCCCGTAAACGGAGTCTTGGTCATCTTGCCTTTGAGACATGACTGACAAGTGTCATAAGATGAAAATTCGAAAGGTTTCAAATATCCATCTTTATGCAACTTAGCCAGTCGTGTCACATTGATGTGACCCAGTCTACAATGCCACAAGAAGGATTCGTTGAGTTCAGAACTCTTCCTCTTGTGTGTGTTTGTTATGCTCAGGACTGTTGATTGGTTTAGAACGTAAATGCCATTGCACAACGTGCCTGATCCAACCAACTTTTGGTTATGGAAAATGTTCATAACATTGTCCTGTAATACAAAATTATATCCCTCTTTACTTAATAAAGAAACCGATATAATGTTGCATATCAGGTTCGGCATGTAATAGCATTCGTTCAGAACCAATGTATTACCTGTTGGTAATACAAGGTGATATTCCCCGACAGTCTTAGCTGCAACAATTGCACCATTTCCAACTCTTATGTCTTTATCACCTTCTCCAAGTTCTCTACCTTTCCTAAGCCCATGTAACTGATTACATATATGGGATCCTGACCCGGTATCCAATACCCAGGACGTAGAGCAAATGGAGAAACAGTTCTCAGTAACGAACACACCCGAAGAAAATGCATCATCATGTACTTTCTTCATTCGGGTGGCATGGGAATCCTGGTATTCCCCTATATCCTGTTCATTCCTATAACTCTTATAAGAATGAACGGAACCAACGTTCCCCAGCACAGTATAACATGCGGGTTCGGTCAATACATCCATTTTATTATCTTTATTAAGGCATGAAATGGTCGCTACCTGGAGAGAGAGAGAAGAAAACACTTTAGCGTAAGCTCGTGCAAGATCAGATTGGTTTTTATCTTATCTAATCAGGGTGGCTCCCACTGCTTTTTATCAAATCTTCCTCCAAACCCTAAAAGGAAAGACTAGCCGGGATTAATTACACACTACAAGTTCGCCAATCTTTCAGCCAGGCCAGTGTCGGTACTTTGAGGGAGGTCCCCCGTGCTTTCGCACGAACCTAATTAATGTAAACCTCGTTTTCCCAGAGGCGTAACCTCGTTAACACCTTTCTAGACACCTACTTGATCGGCTAATTGCAATGTGTAAAACTCTCCCAGGAGTAACTCTTACTCGCAGCGGGTATCGGGATCCAACTATCTCATAGAAGGTATGCAATCTCATTGCAAATTTCAACACTTGAAATTCCCGATAATATTTTGCCCCTAGCAGCTATATGACCTTAACATAGTCAACAAATCATAAGTGCTAGTCAAGTTCAACCCGTCATTTCCCGATTGAATTAAACCCACCCGCACGACCCTTAACATAGTCAACAAAGTCGCACGACTACCCTAATCCAATCGCATCATATGCTTATACAGATAAGCACTAATTAGCTACCGCACACTACGCCTTAACATAGTCAACAAACGTAGCACGAATACTAACCAGTACTTATCTGAAATGACGGAGGGCTACGCAGGTTTTCATAAAACCATGAGCGTAATGAACTTGATATCGTTGTAGAATCAAATGAAGTTTTGAAATGGAGTGATTTTGAGGCTTTTCTAGTTTTGCTAAAGGAGTCATTCCCGGTGAAGGGATCTCGGTCCTTTCCTCGTCGAATGAGGTGCGGGATATATCATATATATCGCTGTGCAAAGCAAAAACGCAAAAGCAGTCAAAAGCAAACCGAGTATGTAGCATCTGCCAGTTATTGCTAAAGGAGTCACTCCCGGTGAAGGGATCTCGGTCCTTTCCTCGTCGAATGAGGTGCGGGGTATATCGTATATACCGCTGTGCAAAGCAAAAACTGTAGCTACCTGTTTTATTTAAAATCTGATTCTATAACATCTTAGGTTTCTTTTCTTTCATTAATCACATTAATGAAGTCCCATCATTTAATACCTAAACATCTCAGATAGATATGACGTACACTTATGCCATCCGCATTCGCCTCGATGTCCCCTCGTGCACCGTTAGGTTAGGTAACTAACGACAGAGCAGGGCAGGGCTAGCGCGGGTGTAAAACATAAGTAACGTCTATATAATATATCATATATACTATATACTATATCCATCACATCAATCACATCACAGATATCGCAGCAGAATAAACATATGAAATATTGGATATACTAGGACGTCCGTGTTTTCAATACGAGCCAGTATAAAACACGGATTCCACGGTCGTGATGAATAGCCAATCCCACACCCCTAGACCCCTACGAGAGCGGCAAGCAACCCTGCCAATTCTAGGGTTAGGAGACCCGGACTCGACACCTCGAGTTGGTCTCCCACTGGACCCCAGAACCCGGTTACTTGTGCTCCCCTCCTTGGGTCTATCCTAGTGCAGAAAAGTAAATAATATACAAAGGGTGACAACTCCCGCATCCTGGAAGTGCCCCGAATAAAAGAATATTACATACAAGTTTTTACATGAATGAAAATGAAAAACACTCATCTCACATAAAACCCCCCGGCTATTCGAACACGACGATCCAATATAACATATCCAGCAACACATAACATCACATGTCATCAACGTAAGTAAGTATGCATACCCCAATTGTCGTTGACGTATAGCAACGAAACCGGCGATATGAACATACTACACTTACGGTCACAGAAAAGAAAGTGTAAAACTACAACAATTGGAATCCGCAACCTCTTTAGACATCGCATGCCTAACAGATATAAATCCCGCATTTTAGTCCCATTATCGAAAACTCTTTTCGATATCCAATGAAACTAAACCGCTAGATTTATAACATCCATCCAGTTATCTCATAACCTTTTTGTGAATTCCAATTATTGTATCCAGTTCCGGATAAATAGAATATATCAAACTTTCCGATCGAACATTCGAACACCCAAGTTTTCCCGACACCGATCATCACATGAAATAGGCTCAAAGACATTCACTTCATACCTCAGTACCGACGGTCCAGCCGTAGAAGGGTCAAGCCAACGCCTCACATGTGGCACGCCGTACTGCCCCAAACCCGAAGGTTCAAAGGGCAGTTCAAGACGGTCACATAATCGAGTTAAGGTTTGTGTCTTCTAGAGGGACCATCGCGTTACTTGCACTACTTAGAACGTCTTTTAACCACACAATAATCCAACACTTGGATATTTTGGCAGGGGAAAACCTGGGTATTTATATCCGGTCGAACTCTTTAACATATTCTACAATTATCTGGAAAAACACTTAGACAAAGTTTGATATTCCGATCGAATTCATCGATTCCCAATATAACTCCAGAGCACTCAACACTTAAATAAATTTAAAAATATCCAGAAAACTCAGTGGAATTTATCAGGTATTACTGTGCTTTTAAATAGGGCTGACGTCACCATGTGGCCGCGGAAGGGCGGCAGAAAGCATGCTTCTGCCGCGCTTCCGCGGCAGTATGAACAGTTCAGGGAATCGTTTTGCACAGTAATGCTTAGAATTCTATGCTGAATTTTTTAGACATTTTTAATATCAAAAATTCCCAGATTTATGAAAATGTCCAGAGAGCTCTAAAATTCTAGGGTTTCGAGTTCGTTCGGACTTCAAACGTCGTCGGGACTTCGCCTAAGGCTCTAGCTTGGCTCTGATACCAGTGAAAGGTTCCTAGGCACCCTAGTGGGTTCTCACAAGGCATTGAACATGCCAAATTAAAATTTTTAGTGCCGAGAAACCCTAGACTACGGATCTTTAACTAGATGTTTAGGCGAAATAGAAAGCTAGTTAACAGTTAACTACTATGATACGGATATACAACCTTTGTAGATCCGGATTTCCACCTCCACGGCTCCGCAACGTCATGTCCTCGCTGTCCATCATGAATCCTCGACTCGATCATCGGCTTCATCGGGAAAGCAAGCGGAATAGCTCGTCGGCTTTGTGTCAAAGACGATCTACGTCGAGGTTGCACAAACTCAAGCTCCGACTTCACAAACTTGTGAAACTTGTGAAGTAAACACCCAAAACAACTTGGCAAGAGGTAGAGGGTGAAGAAATAGGAGGTGGGTTCACTTTGGATTTGGATTTAACTCACTAAAGCTCAAGTTGCCATTGGAGTAGCAAGCTTGAAGAAGAAGAAGAAGATGAGCTCTAGAAAAATTATGATAAGTGTTATCTTAAAAATAAATATAAAACAAATACTTATCATAACTTGAACTAGGGTTAAGTGTAGAGAATTAACCATGGTCACTTTGATGGGTTAGGGTTAAGCATGAAGATAAGGATGGTTAGCAAAGTCAAAGCTTCATGAAGCTTCAACAAAATGACAAAGAAAGCCACCATACTCATCTTATTCTTTTCCAAATAAATAAATAAACAAATAAATAAATAAATGAAAATGCAAAACCCTAATTATCATATTAACCATGGATTAATTTTATACACTTAACTAAATGATCAAGTATCATCAAACATGATACATAAAAGTGCACGAAAGTATATCACATATACAATGTGCAATCCAAGTGAGAAAAATCCGTTTAAAGTGAACCAATACTAGTTAATGCAAAGTAATATATCAAATATATAATTATACATTAAATCATTAAATCAACACTTGATTCAATGATCCGGTCATGTCGCACATAACCGACTAGTATTCAATGCATCGATTTATCGAATCAATGATTCGATAACTAGGTCATATCGAATATAACCATTCGAAACATATATCGCGAGAATGAAATGCGGTATCACATACACGCATTATTCTCGGTCCTGCACATATCTCATATGCGCTCCTATTTCGTTTCGCTTGAGCCAGGAAACCTCTGTGTAGGACTCTAAAGACTCGTCAATACGCCGGTAGCAGATGATGATCATATCAAGCACCCACAAGCCGCAAGCGGTCTGCTAAACGTAACGGCCACCCGGGTATTGAGCGATCAGAAGATCGACGAGCTGGCCCGCTCACACTCCTGCGAATCCGACCAGTAACACTTACCATACAGTCAAGTCTCTTCGTCAGATACGTCGCATATCAAGTCTAGGGGTGGTATACGTCAGACCCCAATAACCCGATAAGTCGTGCTGATATGAGGCTCGTAACGGGTCGAGAAACTACTGGTAACACTTACCAGCAAATCTCTGATCAGCCCTGGCCAGGGACTTCCCTGTTACGGCCAATCGAGCACTGCGCAACATCAACTCCCAATACCGGGAGAGACGAAACCCCTCCTATCGCTCATTGCCTCCATGTGATTCGGGACTGTACCCAAAGACCACCGTTTTGCACGCCCTCATGGACGTGGTAAGGTGGAGATCAAAGCACAGTGGGAATCACACAAGACTCTATGATGATCTCGGGTCTACAGACTAATCTGTACAAGTGTCACCTGAGAACTGCCATCTGACGTGAGGTATAATACCATCTGGGAGTTCTCGGCGAGTCCGTCCAGTGTACCCAGTTTCCACTGAGCACCCGTATACCATCTCTGATGTCAAACACCAATGGATATGGGATCATCCATCGCCCATCACATGGGTCGAGAAGCGTATACGCTAGTCTACTCTGGTAAATCGATGCCCCGTCTCGAGATACCCACGACTAGGGACCTTGAAGGATGTACTTATGGACTACCATGTTCCCACTAGTATGATCTGCATCATAGTCTAGGTAGTCAAGTACAAATCCTAAGGGCTTTACCAACATGTAACTATAAGACAGTATAAAGAGACTAGTGTATATGTTAACATAAATGGCAACCAGATAGCATACTATCATGTCGAGCAAGAAAGTCATCTCTATATATGTCCAAGCATCCAATATAATATACATCATCTGTACAATACTGGCCTCTAGGGCATACATACAACTAACACTTACAAGTTACATACTATTCGATTATATCAAGCTATTAAACACTTAATCTTGCTGGGTTTTAACCTTAATCTGTATTTTTACAGAAACTAAATCGCGACGTATTTTAACCGTGTCGTATTTAGTGTTTTAAATTACCCTTTCCGATATATGTTTCCAGATTCTTTTTACAGTGAAAATAATTTAATTAAACAACACCAAATAGCCAAAATTGTGTACTGTAAACTACCCAACAGAGAAAACCCACAAAGCTCCCCCCATGGCCGGCGACGCCGGATTTTTCCCTATGGCCGCCGGCCAAAAACCGGCCCCCTGGTGTCGTGGTCTTATAGTTTAATCTAGTTGTTTCCTACATCATTTTAACTCTGTTTAATTAATTTAATTATCTTCCAGATCAAAGCAGATTTTAACAGAGATTAATTTTAACTAAAATACGATATTATGTGACTTGATTAACTCTAAACTAAATAAGCTACAGAACTTAAATTACCTAAAGAGTTTAAGAATTTACCCTCCAATTAGTTGTAGGGATAACCCTCCAAGATGCTAAGTCTTTCCTAGGTTGATGATGAACAAAACTCAGGGACAAGCTCCTCTTTCTTCTTTTTCCTCTTGTTCTTTCTTTTTTTTTTCTCTCTTAACTTTTCTTTTCTTTTAATTCTTTAAAGTTTTGATCTGAGTTTTGAACTGAGAATGAGCTATATAACTGAGTGGAGGAAGAGATAAGGGAAGGTGGAGGTGTCAAGGGCTAGGGTGTGCATGTTTCATGCAAGGAGGAGGTGGAAGGTGAATGTGCTCATGCAAGCATGAGGTGTTTTTAGCTTTATCTTCAAATTTTGTTTTAATTTGATTATAATTTCAGAACTAAATTGATTTCTATCCACTTTCATTTATACCCTCAACAATAACCTATTTGCATAAAAACTTAAACTTTACAATTTAACCCCTCACACCATAACTTATTATAAAACACACATTTTGTTAAAATGAAGCTAAATTTGTCACTAAAACCCTTATAACTTATTTAATTTGCATTCAAAATTTCTAATTTAATTTGTACCACATATAACTTATGAAGATTGACATATTTTATTTTAACAGTTTTGTGATTTATCAAATTATTATTAATTTAATTAATTTTATTTATTTCTAAATATTCCAAATGTTCAATATCCCCCCTTAAAAAAATTCGGTCCCCGAATTTAAAATAATTACTAGACATACCTACGAAAAGATGTGGAAATTTCTTTCGCATTGTGTCCTCCGTCTCCCAAGCAATCTCCTCGCGATTCTTTCCTTGCCAGAGGACCTTTACAGATGGAAGTATCCTCGATCGTAGTTGCTTTGCCTGCCTGTCTAGAATAGCGACTGGCTGCACTGTGTAGGATAAATCTGGCTCAAGCGGTAAGGTTTGATGCTGGATCGCTTGAGATGGATCGTGAAGATGTCTGCGAAGTATCGAAACGTGAAACACCGGATGCACGTCGGGAAAATTAGGTGGAAGCGCTAACCGATAAGCTACAACACCCACCCTTTCTAAAATCTCGTAAGGTCCAACATATCTGGGGCTGAGCTTTCCTTTCTTCCCGAAGCGCATCACACCTTTCATTGGAGATACCCGAAGGAACACATGATCTCCCACATCAAACTCAAGTTTACGTCGCCGTCGATCCGCATAAGATTTCTGTCTGCATTGAGCCGCTTTCATTCTATCTCGTATCAATTGAATCTTCTTTGTAGTTTCCTGTACTATTTGCGGTCCCAAAATGCCACTCTCGCTAAGTTCCGTCCAGTAAACGGGTGATCGACATTTCCTCCCATACAAAGCTTCAAAGGGTGCCATCTGGATCTTCTCCTGAAAACTGTTGTTGTACGAGAATTCTACCAAAGGTAGGTGACGATCCCAACTACCACCGAAATCAAGACCACAAGCCCGAAGCATATCCTCTAGTATCTGAATTGTCCGCTCCGACTGACCATCTGTCTGGGGGTGGAAAGCCGTACTAAAACTCAGCCGTGTACCAAGAGCGTCCTGAAGTTTCTGCCATAGCCTGCTAGTGAACTGGGTACCTCGATCTGATACTATGCATGTCGGCACTCCATGTTGACGTACAATCTCATCGATATAAACCTATGCATACTGAGCAAATCCATACGTCGTCTTTACTGGAAGAAAATGAGCAGCCTTTGTCAACCTATCCACAATTACCCAAATGGAATCATACCTTCTACTAGTCCTTGGTAGACCCACCACGAAATCCATGGAAATCTGTTCCCATTTCCATTCTGGAATGGGTAAGGGCTGCAGCTCTCCGGCTGGCCTCTGATGTTCTGCTTTGACTTGCTGACAAGTCAAGCATCGTGTAACATAATCTGTAACATCCTTCTTCATTCCTTCCCACCAATAATTATCTTTCAAATCACGATACATTTTGGTGGAACCAGGATGAATGCTGTATGCTGATCTGTGGGCATCCTCCAAAATCTCATGCCTCAATCCGTCAGAATCTGGCACGCAGAGACGAGTTCTAAAACGTAATACTCCATGATCATCAATCATAAACTCCGTCTCCCTGCCCTGCCTAACCTGATCCATAATCTCCATCATACGAGTATCTGTGGGCTGCGCCTCCCGAATGCGATCCAATAACTGAGGTCTGGTGCGAACATGTGCTAGCTGGCCTCCTGCTGGTGTGAACTCAAACTGTATACGACTATCATATAAGATCTGCCAGTCTGTAAAAGACTGTCCCTGCAAAATGCTCAAATGAGATAAACTACCTTCAGGTCTCCTACTCAAGGCATCTGCTACAACATTCGCCTTGCCTGGATGGTACAAGATCTCACAATCGTAATCTTTCACCAGTTCCATCCATCTACGCTGCCTTAGGTTCAGATCTCTCTGCTGAAAGATATACTTTAAGCTTTTATGATCTGTGAAGATTTGACACGATTCTCCATACAAGTAATGTCTCCAAATCTTCAATGCGAATACTACAGCAGCCATCTCTAGATCATGAGTGGGGTAGTTTTGTTCATGCCTCTTCAATTGTCGAGAAGCATAAGCTATAACTCTGCCGTGTTGCATCAACACACAGCCTAGACCCACTCTAGAAGCATCGCAATACACGACGAAACCCCCCCGACCCGGAAGGTAAAGATAATACAGGTGCAGTCGTCAAACGCGTCTTCAACTGTTGGAAACTCTGCTCACACGCATCTGTCCATTGAAATGGAACTTCCTTCCTAGTCAATCCTGTCAAAGGTGCCGCTATCCGTGAGAAATCCTGTACGAAGCGTCTGTAATAACCTGCCAGACCTAAGAAACTCCGAACCTCCGTAACGATATAGGCCTAGGCCAGTGTTGTACCGCTTCAATCTTCTTTGGGTCCACACATATACCTTCTCTCGTAACTATGTGACCCAAGAACTCCACACTATCGAGCCAAAAAGTACACTTGGAAAATTTTGCATACAGCTGATGCTCCTTCAAGGGCTGCAATGTGATACATAAATGCTGCTCGTGCTCCGTCTGACTCCGAGAATATACAAGAATATCATCTATGAACACTATAATAAACCGATCGATAAATGGTCTAAAGATACGGTTCATCATATCCATAAAAGCTGCTGGAGCGTTGGTGAGTCCGAACGACATCACCAGAAATTCATAATGCCCATATCTCGTACAAAACGCCGTCTTCGGAATATCGTCCTTCCGAACTCTCAACTGATGATACCCTGACCTCAAGTCAATCTTCGAGAAGAACCCAGCTCCTTGCAACTGATCGAACAAGTCATCTATACGTGGTAATGGATACCTGTTTCGTACAGTGACGCGATTCAGCTGTCGGTAGTCAATGCACATTCTCATACTACCGTCCTTCTTTTTAACAAATAAGACAGGAGCTCCCTACGGTGAAACACTGGGACAAACAAGTCCTCTATCTAACAACTCTTGCAACTGGCTTTTGAGTTCCTTCAATTCCGTCGGTGCCATTCGATAGGGTGGTATAGAAATAGGCCCCGCACCCGGAATCAAGTCGATGCAAAATTCGATATCTCGATCAGGTGGCAATCCTGGTAACTCAGCAGGAAATACCTCAGGAAATTCTCGTATGATCGGAATTTGATCCAATGGAACCTCCGTGACCCCTAAGTCCTGTACGAAGGCCAAGAACCCATGACAACCTTTCTTCAAGAGTCGCCCCGCACGAAGAGCAGAAATCATGTTGACAGGGGTTAACTTGCAATCCCCCTGCACAACAAACACCGGTTCACCTGGAAAACAAAATCTAACCGCTTTTCCTCGACAATCTACAGGCATGACAAGCGGCTAACCAATCCATACCAAGAAGTATGTCAAAATCTAGCATGTCTAGGAGAATCAGATCAACTAGCAAATCTCTATCACCAATGCGCACCGAACACGATCTGAATACGTGCCGAGCTATAAAAGAATCTCCAACCGGGGTAATCACTACCAATGGTAACTCTAGAAATGACGACTCTTTCCCCAACAAAAGTGCGAATCGTGAAGATACATAAGAATGTGTAGAACCGGGATCAAATAAAACATGTGCCTCTAAATAGCATACTGTAAGAGTACCTGTCATGACTGCATTTGATGCTTGGGCATCCTGTGGAGTCAGCGCAAATACTCGTGCCTGGCCCCTGCCCGCATCCTGTTGTCCTCTACCTCTATCTCCTCGACCTCTCTGAGCGCGTCCTGCAAAGCCTCGACCTCGTGGTGCAACTGCCTGGCGTGTAGCGCCAACTGGGGAAGGAAGTAAAGCCATCGGCGTAGGAGGTGGAAGGGGTAAAGCAGCCTGTGGAGTATTAGTTCTACCATAACGTGTAAACCCTCTAGCTGTATGCCCTGGACGCCTGCAATTATAACATGTAAGTGGGGTCCTCTGATTATCGGGGTATGAACAGAACATCTGGCCTTGTGCCCAACCTCGTCCGACATTGCGGCCTGGAGTATATCTGCCTGGATGTGACCCTCTATCTCTGCCAAACTGTCTATTCATCGGCACAATCGGTCTACTCCTCTTTGGCTCCGGAACGACCACTGACTCGCTCAACCGCTCCTCTACTCGAATCGCTGCATCCATGGCCTGTGCATATGTATCAAAATGCTGGGAGCCTATCGCCAGATACAACTGCGTGTCCAAACTCCTTAGGAACCTCTTCACCCGAAGCTCCTCCGTAGGTACTAAGTATGGGGCATATCGCGATAGCTGGGTGAATCGTAAGTCATAATCTGCTACTGACATACTTGCTGATTTCCTCAACGCTTCAAAACTGCTAGCTCTAGCGTCCCTCACACTCTGGGGAAGAAACCTGGCAAGAAAGACTGTAGAAAACTCGGTCCACGTCATCGGAGGAAGACTCGTAGCTTTCCCTCTCTCCATCGATTCACACAACTCCTGTGCAAGTCCCTCCAAACGATAGCTAGTCAGCTCCACTGACCTAGCATCAGAACATCGCAATGATCTACCAATCCTAGCCATCCTATCAAGAAAAGACTGAGGATCTTCCGCCACATCGTTCCCTGTAAATACCGGGGGTCTCAATCTCATAAACTCTGCAAGGGATACCTCCATCACTCTCGTATCTACAAGCGCCACGGTCTGTGTAGGCTGTACCTCGGACTCTGCTACGGTCGGTGCTGGATCCGGTCTCAGTACTCGAGTGGCCTCAGCTAACTGTCCTACCACTCGCTGTAATCCCAAAATACCCTCCTCAATCCTAGTCATGCGATTTGGAGGAGGAGGATCAACATGCTCATACACCGCCGGAACGTCCGGTGCACTAGTCGTAGTCACAGGTAGACTCGCCCTAGCTGCATCTCTGGCTGCGGCTCGCCTAACCCGCGTAGCCATAGCAACTGGAACAAGAAACGAGAGTTGATAAGGTGTAGGAATAGAAGCAATCAATAACGGAGAATCAACGGAAGAATAGATCAAGATAAACATCCTAAGGTTAGTTAGGCTGAATACGATAACGTAAATATGCCGCGGAACATACGTACGGTACTGCATTCATCCTAATTCACCTACTCCATCAAACCAAAGGTCATCCTAACTCACGGACTCATATCAACCTATTGAAATCCCTTACTTAATTCCGTAAGGTTACTCCTAAACTCTGATACCAACTTTGTCACGACCCAAGTTTGGATGTGACCGGCACTTAGATTGTATCATATCTAAAGATATGCACAAAGTCCAAGTAAGCCGAAAACCAAGATCATAATACCTTAATGCGGAATTATTTATGAAAATTTAGTTTTTAAGTAAAAATCCTAATTTATGAGGTTAATTTATTAAACAAATAATAAGGGTTAAGTTTAGTTGTATTCCTAGTTGGAATCAACAATATTAACAATGAACATGAATATAAACAAATAGAATATCACTATAAATCTCATAAAGAAAGAAACTATAATAAAATGACCAATTGATCTCAACTGTCCATATATATATATATAATCTCTCATTCTAAGTCAAAATACAGGTTTGATGGAGACTTTCTAGATACAAAATACAAAATCAAAAAGGAAGGTTACTACACATGTAACCTACCTAACAAAAGATGAAATATAACTGCAAAAGTAGCTCTGCCTCCCAGCTACCTGTCCACTCTATCCCTGCAAGGAACTGTGGCACAACGGGGGTGAGTTGCCAACTCAGTGAATATAACTAACATATAACGGTGAATAAAGTAAATATGACAATCATATTAACTGAAATGTGAACACGTACAATGTATGATTATCTGTGAAAAATCATCAATGCATGAAGTAAAGCTCATAATGCCACTGAAATCTCATCATCTATTCTAAAAAAATTCATTTCTCCGTGTCTATCAACGACACAAAACTTCCATTTCTCACAGGCATCATTCCTCGAATGATTCTGATATCACAAAGTCCACTATGTATCCGACTGTATTCCCCACCGACTCAGTCTGGATAACACTGTAAATCCGTAACCGTATATCCACCGACTCGGTTCGGAATAAATACTACGAATCCGTAACCGTATATCCACCGACTCGGTTTGGCATAAACTCAAATCATAAAAACGTCTCAATGTGTACATGTAACATAAATCATGAAAATTACCAGATCTGTGGGATAGTATTCAAAACTCAAAACCATAAATCCTCAATACTTCAATTACCTCGTATCTAAACAAGAAATAAACATATACTAACATGATATAAATGATGCCATTTACTACTATTATTGATATGTGAAATATGATTTAATTTCATGTCAATAAGTATTATTTTTAAGTGTGAAGTGACATAGCAATATCGACGAGGTGTGTGTAGCATGTAAGACGTGCACGTGGCATGACTCGTCGATAATTATGAAGTGTTCTAACAACTAAGCAGTTTATATATATCTATAATGAATGCAATTTATCAATTAAGCATACCAATATAAAACATTAAGTTAAGTAAAATTACGGGCGAAACACGCCATCTTTACAAAATTCCCCGGTAGATGTTTAGTCTACTCACTGGAAAAGTCGAATCTACTCTGGAATTGCTAATCCTTTCCCTTTCCTCGCGGCTTCCGTAATTCTTGTATCCGAGTCTAAATTTACAAATTAACGTATATAATAAAACGGCTATTCCGATACGACGGAAAAGACAAACACCCTTTTCCCACTTACAAGTTACATACTATTCGATTATATCAAGCTATTAAACACTTAATCTTGCTGGGTTTTAACCTTAATCTGTACTGTTACAGAAACTAAATCGCGACGTATTTTAACCGTGTCGTATTTAGTGTTTTAAATTACCCTTTCCGATATATGTTTCCAGATTCTTTTTACAGTGAAAATAATTTAATTAAACAACACCAAAATAGCCAAAATTGTGTACTGTAAACTACCCAACAGAGAAAACCCACAAAGCTCCCCCCATGGCCGGCGACGCCGGATTTTCCCCTATGGCCGCCGGCCAAAAACCGGCCCCCTGGTGTCGTGGTCTTATAGTTTAATCTAGTTGTTTCCTACATCATTTTAACTTTGTTTAATTAATTTAATTATCTTCCAGATCAAAGCAGATTTTAACAGAGATTAATTTTAACTAAAATACGATATTATGTGACTTGATTAACTCTAAACTAAATAAGCTACAGAACTTAAATTACCTAAAGAGTTTAAGAATTTACCCTCCAATTAGTTGTAGGGATAACCCTCCAAGATGCTAAGTCTTTCTTAGGTTGATGATGAACAAAACTCAAGGACAAGCCCCTCTTTCTTCTTTTTCCTCTTGTTCTTTCTTTTTTTTTCTCTCTTAACTTTTCTTTTCTTTTAATTCTTTAAAGTTTTGATCTGAGTTTTGAACTGAGAATGAGCTATATAACTGAGTGGAGGAAGAGATAAGGGAAGGTAGAGGTGTCGAGGGCTAGGGTGTGCATGTTTCATGCAAGGAGGAGGTGGAAGGTGAATGTGCTCATGCAAGCATGAGGTGTTTTTAGCTTTATCTTCAAATTTTGTTTTAATTTGATTATAATTTCAGAACTAAATTGATTTCTATCCACTTTCATTTATACCCTTAACAATAACCTATTTGCATAAAAACTTAAACTTTACAATTTAACCCCTCACAACATAACTTATTATAAAACACACATTTTGTTAAAATGAAGCTAAATTTGTCACTAAAACCCTTATAACTTATTTAATTTGCATTCAAAATTTCTAATTTAATTTGTACTACATATAACTTATGAAGATTGACATATTTTATTTTAACAGTTTTGTGATTTATCAAATTATTATTAATTTAATTAATTTTATTTATTTCTAAATATTCCAAATGTTACAGAATTTGATGTCTTTCCTCTATCACCTTCGATGATAATCGAGGGGTCTTCAGCCGGAGGTTCCGGCTGTAACATCATCCTGGCCATGTCTTGGAACAAAAGAGCCATTTGTTTTATATTGGCCGCCTGTTCTGCAGCCTCTTTGTCCTACTTTTCGAGGACTCTGCGTAGGAAGTCAGCATCGGTTTCTTGTTCATGACGCTGCTCTGATGACGCCTCCGGGCTTTCTTTTGGCCCGGTGAGTGCGGCCATTGCAGTCAGCTTCTCCTGAAGCTTCTGCTGCTGTTGTTCCTGAGCTCTTGTGATGCATTGGGTGAGCGGTTGGTGGCCCGTAGAAGTGTGGCTTTCTTCTTTCCCGGATGCCATGTAAACAGTATGCACCACCATGCTCCCAGACTTGAGGCGTTTAGATTCAGTGCCTTTGCGATTTGCCAAAGGCGTAGGAATCTTCTCCGACCTCCTTCTTTTGCGGGCGGTCGAAGTTGAGGGGGCCGTTGTAGTGGGCACCCAAGTAGTTGTTGCTTTTTCTGGCTTGACAGAGGAGTCCTTCTCCTGCCGAACCTTCATCTATTTCTGTCGGCGGAGATAGTCTTGATCCATTACGGAGTCTTGGACTTGACGTCAGACCTTGTAAATTTAGAGGACAGCCGCTGAGGGGGCTGCTCCAGTTTCACATTTGGGGCATTATCCACAGGTGTAGGAGATCTCTTCAATACGGCAGTTGGTGAGTTTTTGCGTACCCTTCTTAGTGGTTCAAAGCTATTCCCGGTCGGAACAGCAGCATCAATTTCTGCCGTCGGGGCTGGTGGAGTTAGCTCAGAGGGAGAGTTGTCCCCAGCCTTCCTTACTCGGCGCCAGTGGCATATCCCTAGTAGGAGGAGTGTTGTCTCCTGAGGGTTTTCAGCGGATTACACCCACAAAATCCTATAATAAAAGAGAGATGGTGAAAGTTATATAAAGGTAAAAACTATAAAAGAAAGAACTTGAAAATAAGAGTTTTCAACTACACCAGCTTTTCAGTTGCTATGAGTCCTATCTTAATGGTCATGAAAAAATGTTAGAAATCACATTATCCCTCAATAAAACATCGCCTTTAGTTTTCATTCTTACCTTTCTTCCAAACATTGATCATATACCCCTACGTGTGTGAACTGGACATCCCTACACTCAGAGAATTCAATTCAAGCAATCATACTCTTGTCTATCTACCTTAGTACTTTTAGATGGAATTTGCTCACACATTCTTCATGCGACCGTTAATATTTCTTGAGGTACTAACCGACTGATTACTCATGTGCTTGCTTATACGGTGTTTTTCCTCGTCTTGCACCACCTAAGGCTTAGCAGTGACTTCTAGACCAGTTGGTCTAAGGCACTAGGTGAAGAGGCACCCTCGCTATATTTTTTTAGTGCTGCCTTGCTGATAACAAAACCAGTGTTCATTTTTCTTTTCACCATTTTATCTTTTATTCTCCATTTTTATTTTCTTCATACTTTGGCTTTTAGACAAGAGTATTTCAAGGTATCCTCTACTATCTCGAGTTTCAAGATGTGTGTAAGTGCGTATAGTAGGGTATCAATGTTCAAATGTTTGGCTTCCAGAATAGGAACTATTTTTCAGGCTTATTTTTATCCTTAGATTAGTAATTTCCTTCATCTTACTAACCCTTGGGACAACAGCTCATAACTACTTATTACTAGTTTCATTTAAGAAAACTTCTAACTTTCTTGTTTTTCTTAAACTATTCCTATCTTTTAAATATAATTTTTCACTTTCTACTCTTTTATTATCACAATTTTTGTGTGTGCGCGCTTATATATAGTATAATGCAAAGTAGGGCGTAAATAAGCACAGGAGCGCTGAAAAACGATTTCTTGGGAGCTTCTTACGATGGTACAGGAGCGGTGAATCTCGTTGGCGGGAGCATGGTCCCGAAGAATAGCCCAGTGGTGGCTTGAGTTACCTGCTCCACTGGCATAGTGAACAGGGAGGCCGCTTGGGGCCCGTAGGTTACTCCTCCAGATGGGACAGAGCGAGAGTTGCTGTTGCAGTTAGTGCAGTTTGAAGCTATTGATTTCTTGAAGAGCTTGAATATTCTGCCCCTTGCGTCGACCTTGGCCTTTGGCATGTGCCAGTTGTTTGAGGACCGATTCCGTCGGCAAGGCTGCTGCTTGGGAAGCCTGCTTGTAGACGACAGACATCCTCTGGGCTTCCTCCATCGGCGTTGAGGCACCGAGGGTGGGAGGTGGGAGCATCGACCCAAAAAGAAGCCCGTTGATTTCTTGAAGAGCCGGATTGCAGAGATTTGAGGCTGCAAGTGACCCATACTTGACTCCGCCGGATATGTTAGAGCTTAAGTTGCTAGGGTGGGAGCAAATGCCATTCTTCATAGAGACGAAATGCCGGCTTCAATATCCACTCCCCTAAGGGCAACCAAAAACATACACACCGCGATTATTTGAACGCGGGAAAAACACGACACACGAAGTGTGGAGTGGAAAGAGGAAAAGGTCCCACCGGGCGTGCCAGAATCTATTTATCGCCGAAAGACGCGCAAGACAGACATCTTGCCTGAGATTCGGGGGCAGATGCTATTTGGTGCTATCCGTCCACCTCTCCGAAGATGCCAAGTTGATTTATGGCACCGTGTATCGAATGTTTAAACAGGTGCGGCCGATGTAGCAGACTTCGTCAGATTCCCCCTCGTTTGAGGGGTTTTTGATTGTGGGGACGCTCTTCCTTGCAGGCGCAAGCCCCTGCAGTTAATTACGTTACCGCATCGCGGTAATAACTTTCTCCTTCTCCAGATGGTCACTTCGTGTCGTAGGTATTTGTTTTGTTTGTGGTTGCCCGTGGATTGTATACGGAGACTAATTCGTGTTGTCGCCCGTAGGACATGGATTAGTCCAAATCCGTATTTTCTTAGATTTGGGTTTTGGGGTTTTAGTTTAAAGATACGTTAGCCTTATTTTTGGACTAAGATCAACTTAAACGTTTGTTAAGGACACGTTAGTCTAATTTGAGACTAAGATCGACTTAACGGAATCGTTTAGATCCAATAAGAGAGCATTTGAGGCTCTATTGTTCAGTTTAGAGACATTTCGGTCGATCTCCAGTTTAGGGACATGGTGGTCCGACATTCCCATTTTGGGGACGAATATTAGTTTAAGGACATTTCGGTCCAATATTCCCATTTTGGGGACGAATATTAGTTTAAGGACATTTCGGTCCAACATTCCCATTTTGGGGACGAATATTAGTTTAAGGACATTTCGGTCCATGAGTTTAAGGACCCCACAGTCCGTAACAATGTATGGTTGTCGGGACTCGTCACCTCTCTGACGACGTTGAAGGATTACAACGACAAATGTTAGAGGAGTTCAGAGATGTACCCTTGAACCGGGTGTAAATTGATTTGGGAGAGCAGTTGTGCTCAGTTCAATTTAATTTGAGGACTTATGGCCAGAATTGGGTTAAGTCCAGTCAGAAAAATGTCTAACATTTTATTTATATTTGGCCTTCTAGGCCTTTGCTTGGGCTCTGCCTTTTTAAACAATGCATAGCATTGGACTTTTTTAATTAAATGCGCAGCATTCAGATTAGGCCTGTTAGGCCTTTTAATTGGGCTTTGCCCTTTTTAATAATGCAAAGCATTTGTTTTGGTCTGTTAGACATTTTAATTGGGCCCTGCCCCTTTTTAATAATGCAGAGCATTTAATGGTCTGACAGTGCGCCACGTGGCCTGTCAGGCACTCTGCGCCAATTAAAGAGCGTAAGACACCAGCGCATGTGGAGGTGACACGTGTCACGATCTGGTGAGCACAAGTCTGTTAGCGCAGTGCGCTGCGCCAATGCGCTGCGCTAGTGCGCTGCTGACACTTGGCACGCTCTGGTGCAGTGCGCTAATCTAAGAGCGCAGCGCTCTGTTTTTAGGAGCGCAAGGCGCAGATTGACACGTGGCGCTCTCTGGTGACTTGCGCTAGTCCAAGGAGCGCAACAGTGCAAATTAAGAGTGCATGGCACTGTTCAATAGCGCAGAGCGCATCTTGATCAAATTTAGATCAAAGAAAAGAATATTTTCAGTTCTAAAGAGGTTCTACCTCAAGATTCAAGAACCAATGGTTCATCAAAAGGCTGTGCCTTTATATAGATCAAAAGATCTAGGGATGAAGTAAATTACTTCTTTATTGTTTTTGTGATTAGATCTTTATGATATTTTTCTTTTTATTGAAGATCTTGATCTTGTTCTTAGATTTTTGATCTTTTTAGAAGAAATTCTTCTTTTTATGAGATGTTTTCATCTATGTTCTTCCAAGAAATTTTCTTTTACCTTGAAGAAGATGATCTTCTAAATTCTTTCCGAATTCTCCTTTTTTTTTATCTCTATCTGTATATGTGAGACTTGGAGTCTAGGGGCCTTTATATAGGGCCAATTAGTTTGTTGAGTTAGTTACAGAGATCTTTCTCTGATTGATCTGGGGATATTTCCCCACCGTTGGATCTTTGATCCTAAGGCCTCTCTTTTACAGAAGATAATCTTCTTATTTTAATAAGATTAAAAAGATCTTTCTAGAATTTTAATTCTGATTAATTAAATAATTCATTATTTAAGTTTTAGTGCTGGCACAGTTGGCGCAAGTGCACCTGCGTTGACACGTGTCGCGCAGCGCAGAGCGCAAGTTATCTGAAGCGTTACTTCCTTTATTTTTAAAGTTTAAATTTTAAAACAGAGCCTTGCTCTGATTGGGGTGCGCTGCCTTGGGCGCAGTGCCTCTTGCGCTGGCGTGTCTGCTTTTGACACGTGGCGCTCTGCGCATAGCGCAAAGGATCTGAAGCATTGCTTCACCTTTTGAATTTGAAATTCAAACAGAGCTTTGCTCTGATTGGGGTAAACAAATTCCCCCCACCGTTGCGCTTACGTGGCCCCAACTGTGAGCGCAGCGGTCGCAGAATCTCAACCGTTAGATCAACTTTTAGAAGTTGAAACGGCTCTCTATGCCTATAAATAGGACCTTTGGTCCCTAAGATGATTTTCAGCTCTTCTTCAAGAATTTTAATCTCAGAGCCTTGCTCTTCTTTTCAAGAACTTCAAGAGTTAGAACTTCAGAAAATTTTAGGTAAAAATTAAATTAAATTAAATTAATTTTAATAACTTAGGGGTTTTACCCATTAAAAGAGCTCTGCTCTTCATAGATCTTTGATCTGAAGAGAACCCTTTTAGGGTTCGATCAATAGAGCTTTTCTCTCTTAAAGGATTTCAGTTATGATTTCTTAGTTCATTAATGGAGCTTTGCTCCTTTTAGATCATACAGAAGAACTCTTAAGAGTTTTTTCATAGATCATGAGGATCAAACATGGTTTTTTTTTTTGATGAGTTATATCATCTTTTTAGAGCAGAGCTCTCAATGTTCTCGAGGGATTTCTTTAAATTCCCTTCATAATTGACTTTGACAGGTGTCACTCCTGTCTGTAGAGCATTGCTCTCGAGGATTTTAACTTCCTGTGCATGTCTTGAATAAGAAATTGCTTAATCAGTCTTTCTGATAATTTTGTTGATTCTCTTTTACAGAAACGATGGACGCCCACATGTATGGCCTCGACGAGATTATCTCTTACGGGGACATCCGCCGACTTGGCCGTTCTTAGAATCGAGAGTTCACCAACGCTGAGTGTGCTGAGATTATGAGTCGTTTTGACGCATATAATGGCCAACTGCTTCCCCGGCGTTCCCCTCTTCTAAAGCTTATCGTGGGAGCAATCTGGGAAGCGCTTCCCTTGTTCTATACTGGTGTGCCACTTGGGGCATTGGATGCCGCTGAATATAAGGTGCACTCGATGTATCTGATGAGCTTAATCTCGAGGAGACGGCGAGACAATCTTGTCGATCTCTTGTACCAGGCCTTTCAACAGTCCGCCATTCTTGCTGCCTATCGGAGGGTGGAGGACATCAGTGGGGATCCCGACGCCCGTGCTCGTGAAAGGAAGCATACTAGGATGGTTCGCCAGGCTTAGAAAGTTCTGGACAGGGTCACTTTTGAGTTCCTCAATCCATGTCCTGGATTTGAGGTTTTGCCACTGTAATCATCTCGATAATGCTACTTTTGTTTATTGTCTTTATTGATGTAAAAATTTTCCGAGTATGAATGACAAATCTTTTACCTCTTTCTTTTTATTTTATGCTTTGTTATTGGCATATTCCTTAAGTAAGTGTAGCCTATAGGTGATATAGAACATTCCGTCTTGAATACTTCGAGGAGTAGTGATGGCTTAGGAGGCAGGTTAGGGTCTATCACCTAAGACTTTTCAACTTTATGAGCCGTGAGGGTCTCATAAAGACTTTTCTCCCTACGAGTCGAGAGAATCTTGTAGGTGTATTTTCTCCTTACGGGTCGTGAGGACTCCTAAGTGCATTTTCTCTTGAGAGTCGTAAGGATCTCACTAGAGAATTTTCCCTCTTACAAGTCGAGAGGACTCGTAAGTGGTTGTTTCCCTTCTTGTCGAGATTCGACTTTGGAGAGTGTGGTCCCTGAATAGTATGCAAGAGTCCGTTTTGGACCGACTTGTAGGGCCCTAGTGCTTAGGAAACAGGTTTTTTAATCCTCGCTGCCTAAGGCTTTTCCTCACGAGTCAAGAAGAATCGAGCATTTCTCACAAGAATATCCTAACGTCACAGTTAACCTCTGCTCTTTACGACAGAGGTCCGTTAGGGTCTGTAGTACTAGGGTTTTGTCCATCGTATCGTCGCGTCGGCTGATGTATTTCTCGATAGGTAATCTTGCTGTTGGAGTAGCCTTGCGACTGTCGTGTCTCTGATCCCTTCGGGGGCTGGACAAGACGTCTTCGAGCAATCCTCCTAGGCAGTTTGACCGTCGGAAGAGCAAGCGTTAGGAATTTTTCCATACCGCTTTTTACTCGAGGTTAGGCTCATTTTGGAGAGCCCCGATGAGTCATAACCACTCCGCACTGGTGTGGGATGATCCCCGATAGTCTTTCAGGTTTTATATGAGTTACCGTCAAGACCCTGAAGCTAGCAATTTGGCCTTCGCTTCATTTGCTGGCATTGCGTCTGCTGTATTGAGACGAATGTCGCGGTGGAGCTGGGATTTTGCCGTGGCTCCGTTGTTTGATTGTCGCGTCTGAATCCTGCTGGAGTAAGAACGCTGTGGTGACATCTCGTCTACTGTATCGAGACGAACGTCGAGGTGGTGACTACTCCGCGCTGGTGTGAGATGATCTTCGGTAGTCTTTCAGGTTTTATATGTGTTACCGTCAAGACCTTGAAGCTAGGAATTTTGCCTTTGCTTCGTTTGGTTTAGCGCGTCCGAATCCTGCTGGAGAAAGAATGCTGTATTGACATCTCGTCTGCTGTATCAAGACAAGCGTCGAGGTGGTGATCACTCCATGCTGGGGTGAGATGATCTCCGGTAGTCTTTCAGGTTTTATATGGGTTACCGTCAAGACCCTGAAGCTAGGAATTTGGCCCTCGCTTCGTTTGCTTTAGCGCGTCTGAATCTTGCTGGAGAAAGAATGCTGTATTGACATCTCATTTGCTGTATCAAGATGAGCGTCGAGGTGGTGATCACTCCACGCTGAGGTGAGATGATCTGTTGTAGTCTTTCAGGTTTTATATGAGTTACTGTCAAGACCCTGAAGCTAAGAATTTGGCCTTCGCTTCGTTTGCTTTGGCATGTCTGAATCCTGTTGGAGGAAGGACGCTGTAGTGACATATCGTCTGCTGTATCAAGGCGAACATCGAGGTGGTGAACACTCCACGCTGGTGTGAGATGATCTCCGATTGTCTTTCAGGCTTTATATGAGTTGCCGTTAAGACCCAGAAGCTAGGAATTTGGCCTTTGCTTCGCTTGCTGGCATTGCATCTGCTGTATCGAGACGAATGTCGCGGTTGTCTCTAGGTTGCTGGTGAACCGTCGAGGTATGGAACTAGGGATTTTTCCGTGGCTCCTTTTGGGGATGTTGCGTCTGCTGTATCGAGACGAATGCTAAGGCAGGGTTGGGATTTTGCCATCACTCCGCTTTGCTCTGACCGTGAGGTCTTTTGTTGACGTTGTATCCGTATCCTTCTGGACTGCGAAGGAACGCCGTTGTTGACATCTCGTCTGCTGTATCGAGACGAATGCCAAAGTGGTCTCTAAGTTGTCAGTGAACCGTCGCGACTTGGTTCTCTTTTGGATGGAGCCTGTTGGGAAGGTATGGTTCCCCCTTTGTTTGTGTCCCTGGATTGTATACAGGGATCGATGTGATCTCACTTGTAGGGCAAAAAGTTTCATTCTTTTATCATTTTTTTATTCTTTCCGCGATGCTCTATCATTTCAGCTTTTTATATCGCGAAAATCGCGATTGCCCAATCATTTCGGCTATTTATTTTATTTTTACTCGCTGCTTTTTATTGAGAGTTGCATAATCATTTCGGCTATTTTGCATGCATACATTTTTACTTGCTAATTTTGTTGCAAGTTGCCCCATCATTTCGGCTATTTCGTATGCATGTCTGGCTTGCGCGTCTTTCGGAGAGGAACAAGGACGACTCTAAGTCGCAATCGGGATTTGTCTTTACCCTAAATGGAGGGGCGGTTTGTTGGAAGAGTTCCAAGCAAGAAACCGTGGCAGACTCGACGATGGAGGCTGAATACATCACTGCCAACGATGCTGCCAAAGAGGCTGTCTGGATGAAGAAGTTCATCACTGAACTTGGTGTGGTTCCTTCCATTAAGCATCCAATAACTTTGTATTGTGATAACAATGGAGCTGTGGCTTTGGCCAAGGAACCCAGGTCCCATCAGAAGTCCAGACATATTCTGAGGCGGTATCACCTGATCCGGGAGATAGTTGATCGCGCGAGATCAAGGTCAGTAGAGTTGACACGAAGGACAACACTGCGGATCCACTCACGAAGGACATACCCCAGATACAATTTGAGAGACTCTTCGGGATGTTGGGTATGAGATACTACAACACCTGGCCTTAGTGAAAGTGGGAGATTATTAGTTATATATATGCCCTAGAGGCCATTGTTGTACATATGATGTATATTATAGTGGATGCTTGGATATATATAGAGATGACTTTCTTGCTCGACATGATAGTATGCTATTTCGTTTCACTTTGTCTTAACATGTTGACTTGTATTAGTTTACTGTCTTACTCTCATATGTTGATAAAGCCCTTAGGATATGTACTCGACTACCAGGACTATGATGCAGATCATACTAGTGGGGCCAGGGTAGTCAAAGAGTACATCTTATAACTGTTCCTAGTCGAGGGAGTATCAAGACAGGGCATCGATACTCCAGAGTAGACTAGCATATACGCATCTTGACCCATATGATGGGCGATGGATGATCCTATATCCATCGGTGTTTGACATCAAAGATGGTGTACGGGTGCTCAGTGGAGACTGGATACACTGAACGGACTCGCTGAGAACTCCTAGATGGTATTATACCTATCGTTAGATAGCAGTTCTCCGGTGACACTGGTACAGGTTAGTCTGTAGACCCGAGATCGTCATAGAGTCTTATGTGATTCCCACTGTGCTTTGATTTTCATCATACCACGTCCAAGAGGGCATGCAAAATGGTGGCTTTTGGGTACAGTCCCGAATCACATGGAGGCAATGAGCGATAGGAAGGGTTTCGTCTCTCCCGGTATAGGGAGTTGATGTTGTGCTGTGTTCGATTGGCTATAACTGAAAGTCCCTGGCCAGGACTGATATGGAGTTCTACTGGTAAGAGTTATCAGTAGTTTCTCGACCTGTTATGAGCCTTACATCGACACGACTTATCGATTACTGGGGTCTGACGTTTACCACCCCTAGACTTGATATGCGACATATCAGATGAAGAGATCGGACTGTACGGTAGTGTTACTGATTGGATTCGCAGGAGAATGTACATGCTTGCTTGTTGATCTTCTGATCGCTCAATACCTGGGTGGCTGTTACATTTAGCTGACCGCTTGCAGCTTGTGGGTGTTTAATATGATCATCACTTACTGCCGGCATATTGACGATTCTTTAGAGTCCTACACAGAGGTTTCCTGGCTCAGGCAAGACGGAGTAGGAGCACATATGTGATATATGCTGGACTGAGAATAATACGATATGTGATATCGTATTCTATTCTCGCGATATGTGATATCGGCCGGGTATATGTGATATAGCCGGGTCATCGAATCAAGTGTTGATTCGATGAATTGGTACATGTTATATTAGTCGGTTATATGTAATATAATCGGGTTATTGGATCAAGTGTTGATTCGATAATTTAATGTGTAAATATATATGTGATATATTACGTTACATTAACTAATATATGCTCGCTTTATATTGCTTCATTTTCTCACGGGATAATACATTGATATATATGCGATATATGTTAATTGTATTATTTTCTTTTGTTACAAAATATATTGTATATGTGATATATATTATTGTAACATGTTAGGGTTACAAATTTAACAAAGGTTTAGGGTTTAAACTTGGTTAGGGTTTGGATTAGGGTTAGCTTTTGCATGAAGCTTCCATGAAGCTTCATGAAGCTTTGACTTTGTCTTAAGCTTGATATTTTGTGAAGATATTATTTAACCCAACCCAAACCTTAACCTCTAGTTTATTCTTTACAAGGGTTAACTCTATCATGCTTAACCCTTGGTTGGATTTGTAACCACAACAATAATTTTCATTATTCATCACAAAAGGTTTCATCTTCTTCTTCCTCTTTGAAAAGCTTACTAGCTTTTGTGTTTGTGATGATATTGAGTGAGAAATCGAAAACAAAAGAGAGCAAAATTCCTACTTCATCATCCTCATCTATTCTAGCCACTTAGATTAGGGTGTTCACTTCTCTAATAAGTTGTTTAGTGAAGTGTAAGTTTGGGTTAGAGATTCTTCAAGATAGATCATCTTAGATCATGAAGACTACAAGTAAGGTGTCTCATTTACCTTATGGAGCCACTCGAGAGTCGGAGTTCATGATGATCGCAGCGAAAGGACCTCAACACAGAGCTTATGAAGCGAAGGAACGGACTACAAAGGTTGTAATCCCCATCTCGTAGAAGTAAAGTTGTTTACTTGTTCAATGTTTTCCCTAATTCTCTAGCAAAGATCCTAACTATTTGTTGTTTGGCACTTGAAAAATTTGATTTTGGCATGGTTGATACCTTGTAGAACCTTGTTCTAGTGCCTAGTAACCCTACAGTGGTATCAGAGCCTAGCTAGAGCATTAGTCTACGTGTAGACGAAGTTAAAAGTCCGATCGAACCCCGAAACATCATATTTGACCCCTTCTCCGGAAATTTTTTAAAAAGATGGTTTTTTTCCTTATTAAAAATACTCAGAAAATTAAGCGGGTGATTCTATGGATAACTGTGAAATACGAACCCCTAATTCCTTCGAATCGCCGCCGAACCGCGGCAATACCAAGCTTTTAGCGGCGGTTCCGCGACCGTACTTGGGTTTTAGGGACAGATATTTCTAGGTAACATCCGTAGGTATTACTACATGCTTCTGAGAATTTTTAATATCACTCAAGTGTTGAGTTTTCTGGAGATCTTTTGTATTCATTGATTCGATCGGAAAGTTTAACATCGTTTATTTTTCCGGATAATTTAGAACGTGTTAAAATGTTCGAACGGATATCAGTAACTCACTTTTTCCCGACACGAAAAACTTTCAGGTGTTGGAAATTTTCCAGAGTTTGAATCTTTCGGAAAAACATGCAAGCGTATCTATGGACCCTCTAGAAGAACGTAACCTTAACTCGATTATGTGACTGTCAAAACTGCCACTGAACCCTATGGTTTGTGGTAGTTTAGCGTTGACACATGTGAGGCGTTGGTTTGACCTTTCTATGGCTGGTTCATTGGGGCTGTGACATGTTCGGGGATTTTTTTTGAACTCCGCTCAAGTGTTGAGCTATCTGGGAAATCTTGGGTGTTTGTTTATTTGATCGGAAAATTTAACATTGTCTATTTATCTGGAATGTGATACCATATGTGGAATTCATATAGTTAGGCATGAAATGCGAAGTATGTGATATTTCAGATTTACGATGTCTAAGGAGTTTATGGATTCCAAATGTTGTAGTTTTTCACTTTATTTTCTGCGACCGTAAGTGTAGTATGTGGTGTATCGCCGGCTTCGTTGCTATACATCAACGACAATCGGGATACGCATACTTGCTTACGTTGTTGATATGAGATATTATGTGTTGCTGTGATATATTATATTGGATCGTCGTGTTTTGAATAGCCGGGGGTTTTATGTGAGATGAGGGTTTTTTTTATTTTCATTCATGTAAAATTCATTGTATGTAATATTCTTTTATTGGGGAACTTCCGGGTTGAGAATGATTTCACCATTGTATATTATTTACTTTTCCGCATTAGGATAGACCCAAGGAGGGGAGCATAAGTAACCGGGTTCTAGGGTTCAGTAGGAGGCCATCTCGAGGAGTCGAGACCGGGTCTCCTAACCCTAGAATTAGCGGTGTTACTTGCCGCTCTCGTAGGGGTATAAGGATGTGGGTTTGGATATTCATCGCGACCGTGGAATCCGTGTTTTATACAGGCTCGCAATAAAACACGGACCTCCTAGTATATCCAATATTTCATATGTTTCTTTTGCTGCAGATATACTGTGATGCGATCATATTATATGCGTGAGACGAATGCTTTATTATTGCATATATGATATATAATAAACGTTGCTTATGTTTTACACCCGCGCTAGTCCTGTCCCGGTATGCCGTTAGTTAAGTAACCTGACGGTGCATAACGGAACATTGTGGCGAATGCGGATGGCATAAGCGTACGTTTTATTTTCGTTTCTTCTGTGATGCTTAGGAAGCATAAATGATGGGATTTATTAATGAGATTAATAAAAGAAAATAAACCTATGATGGGATTTATTAATGAGATTAATAAAAGAAAATAAACCTAAAATATGTTGTAGAATCAAATTTTCAAAAAGGGTAGCTGCAGTTTTTACTTTGCACCGTGGTATATGCGATATACCCTGCACCTTATTTGATGAGGAAAGAGCCGAGATCCCTTCTGTAACACCTTATAATGTGTTTTGTAGTTAATTATATTTTAATGTGTGGTTTTTAATAAAAAGTTTACCAAATGAAGTTTTAAATATTTTATCCTATTTAATGAGTATTTTATTAGAATTTTGTTGGGCACACACACACTTGTGCATGATAACTAGGGTTTAGAGATAGGGTTAGACCATGATTAGCAAGCATGATAGATTAACCCATTCTCTTTAAGTTAATAATTATTGTTTAGGTGCTTTTGGGTTGAATAGTATGCATGGTTGTATTTATTCATGATGGTTTTTAAAATGAAAATGAATTTGGAAAAGGTTTTAATATTGGTTTGAATGTTGACTTTGTGTGAGAGAGGGGGGCATGGGAAGCATGGTGTGAGCCATGCCTCATTATGAGGGAAGAGAGAGAGAGGGGGGTCTTGGCTTTGTTCTCTCATTCTCCATCTCTCATTCTCTCACTCTCACACAAACACACACGCACACACACAGAAGCAGCAGCAAGCAGCAGGAACAACAACAACATCATCATCATCTTCAGCAACAGCAGGAGCAGCAGGAAGCAACAGCAGCAGCAACTTCTGCAACAGCAACAGCAGGAGCCCAACAGCAATAGCAAGCCCTCATTTCCTCCAATCACTTCTCCTCCTGCTTCTTGAGATCCTATAGGGTATATTTTCTGAACCTAATCTCTTAGTTGCTTAGTTATGTGATAATAGGTGTCGGTTAATGTTAAATTAGCTAGTTTAGTGCTAATTAGGGTGATTTGTGTGGAAGTTTGATTATGTGGTGATTGTATTGGTTAACTTAGCTCATTTAAGTGTTAATAGGGCCACTTCAACTGAGAAATAGCCAGATTACACTAAAATACCATAAGGTTTCCAAATTGTGCAATTTGGTGTTTTTAAAGTGTTATATTGGATATCTGTGATCTGCTTTTGACCCGGACCCTACAGAACAAAATTGAGAAGACTGGGACATGATACCTAGGTCTAGATACCACCACCAGAGCACGAGCCCCTATCTCCCTACCCAGGCCGCCAAATTCCTCTTATTGGCCGCAAATTGCGGCCCAGAAGGGGACTGGGGTGTTGGGGTTTTGTGTAGGGTTCCCTGCTGTGTTGTCTAGGTCTTTGGCATGTATAGTTTTGTGATATCTTACCTGTAGGAAAATCTGGGACTATATATCGTTTTTGTGTCCGTTGTGTTTGCGCGATACGCGCGATACGTGAGTGGGTTCTGTGATCCAGCGTATCGCGGCGTGTCGCGATGGTTTTAGACGCGTACACACACGATTCAGCGTATCGTGCACACGCGCGTTTAGTTCGCGACGCGAGTTTCTCGTTTTGGTTCGATATCGCGTTTCGCGGAATATTTTGGCATATATATGATTTTCATGTCGTATTTGCAGGTTTGCAGGCAGGAACTACGGACACGGCTACAGGGGGGAGCAGATGGTAGGATTCACCTAGCGTGGAGTGTAGGTGAGTAGATTTAACATCTACAGGGGAATCGCCCGCATGGCGTTATGCGTCTGGGCTAGGATTCAAATACCTGTCGCGCATTCTACGTCATTGTTAGAATTGCGCCTTTATTTTATTTCCTTGATATAGTTGTACTGTGACTAGCAGCCGTAGGACACTGCACACATTATTGACGGTTCATGTTGCACGAGCACGGATTGTATGCTACACACACATCGTCAATAATTGCCATGTCACACACAACCCCTTATAGATTCTATTGCTTATCATATTTGACATCTAGCTTATCGGTATACCTATAGTGTATCATACCTTTAGTGATAGGCACATTTACACCTTGGGATACAGCTACAGGTTTACCTTTTACATATTTTACTTATACCGTGGGATACCTTACTCATATTCTTCTTATACCCAGGGGGTATACGACATCAGTTCCTATAGGTAGATACCTATACATTGCTACACCTATATGTTACACACATATTCAGTTGCAATCATATATTTACCTTTACTGATGTTACTTAGTTGTACCCCATTGGTTTCACATACATCTGGTTTTAGCTACATATTTTCATTTATATGCTCGCATTTCATATATATCGCATATATTTATTTCTGGATTGCGCATTCTTATTATTTGGATTTTACATGATGTTTTCTGGATTTGGGAACCGAGGGAGTTCATGAAATTATGCATACATTGAAAAACCCGGTTTCCTTGATATGATATTTGCGCATCCACCATGAGCTTTATCGATGCTGATTATATATACCCCTACGAGGAGGCGTCGAGGCCGTGGAGGGTACATGGTGGGGCCCGGTATGGTTTCCCTCGGCAAGAAGATCGATGGGTTTGCCGATTGAGCCTGGAGGCGGGCGAGTACCTACCGGTGATTGGTTGGACCTGGCAGTTGTCCGGAGGATACTGGCCAGAGTCGAGAGATGGATGCGGGATGATCTGTACTGCCGGGGCTGAGGGCCGACACCGCAGACGGACCCCGTGGGCCGATCCGGACTGACGGAGCCCGATATACGAGGATTTCTGTGTCGATGCTTGGCACACTGTTTTCATGATATTTCTTTTAATACCTTTTGTATATATAACAGGGGATTTAGCCGTTGTTATATATACCTTTACACCAATATTAGTGGAATGGGACGCTAATATATGTGTATTGCCCCCATCATAGTTATTTCTGCAGATATATTTATACCCTTAGGATGTTAGAAACTTACTTGAGATTCGACTAGGGTATAGGCGATTCATTGAGATTGGATATTGGATATGAAAGAGATTGTGGATTTGTACATTCGAGATATAGGAGAGCTACTCGATATCGTACATTGAGGTGATGTGAGACCTATGTGATGAGAGAGCCCAGTTGGGGCTGATTTGAAGATTTAGGATTTGAGTGTCTTGATGGATTGTGATCCTACTACGATGTCAGGTTTCCGTGGAAATGACATACTCCACCCTATACCTCACACTTATCTACTTTATGCACAGATTCATATATTGGTAGTACCGGTGAGTGTACCCTTATGATAGCTGCATATCGACTTTCTCATATCCCTATTGCATGGTTATTGCATATTATTGTCATGTTATTACTGCTTTACATATGGATTGTACCTGTTACTGTACTTCCCTTATTTCGGCATTTGCATGACATATTATTACTGTAATCGCATATTTTAGATTCATGCTGTACGTACATTCCTGCGATTACCTGCATATGTTATCTACTATTCACGAGTTGGCAACTCACCCCCGTTGTGCCACAGGTGTTTCAGGTTGTTCCCCAGAGTAGTCGAGGCAGGCTATTCCTCCATTCAGCTATCCAGCTATCATCTTTTGCGACAGATACCGCATCAGCTCACAGTACCATTTTGCTTAGGTGGGTTAGATGTTTATCTGTATTTCATATTGCACCTTCGTTGTATTTTGTACTCTCCATCTACTATTGTATTGTTGACTTAGAGACTTGGTGAGGACGTTATGTGTATTATTGTGGATTTGATGTCTCTTATATATACAGCTTCTTCTCTACTGTCTTTATTCTTGTGTTGTATTCATCTTGGCTAGTCTTTACAAAAAGGGGGTGTTGCTAAAATTTTAAAGAAAGAAAGTAGACCTTTTTAAAGAATTTGGGTTGCGATTTCAAATGTTTCAAAACTTATATTATCTTTTCCGTATTTTCATGGTTTAGATTTCTGGGTTTGGCTTTCTTTTACTACGTTGCGTCTTTAGGCGTTGCGTAGTATTAGGGCCGTCACGGGCCAATTTTGGGTCGTGACACCTTCACCGGGAGTGAACTCTTTAGCAAAACTGCCAGATGCTACAAACTCACGGTTTAGTTTTTGATTACTTTTATAGTTCTTGCTTTGCATAGCGGTATATATGATATACCCTACACCTTATTCGATGAGGAAAGAGCCGAGATCCCTTCACCGGGAGTGACCTCTTTAGCGAAACTAGAAAAGCCTAAAAAACACTCCTTTTCAAAATCACTTGTTTCTACAACGATATCAAGTTCATTACGCTCATGGTTTTCTGAAAAACCTGCGTAGCCCTCCGACATTTCAGATAGATACTACTTAGTATTCGTGCTGCGTTTGGCCTGCGTCAAGGCGTAGTGTGCGGTAGCTAACTAGTGCTTATTTGTAACATGAGATGTGATTTGATTAGGGTATTCGTACGACTTTGTTGGCCTACGTCAAGGGTCGTGCGGGTGGGTTTAATTCAATCAAGAAATGTACGGGTTGAACTTGACTAGCGGACTTTGGTTTGTTGGCTTGTGTCAAGGTCATGGAACGCTAGGGGCAAAAATATTATCGGGAATTTCAAGTGTTGAAATTTGCAATGAGATTGCATACCTTCTATGCGATAGATGGATCCTGATACCCACTGCGAGTAAGAGTTACTCCTGGAAGAATTTTACATAGGACAATTAGCAGATCAAGTAGGTGTCTAGAAAGGTGTTTACGGGGTTATGCCTCTGGGAAAACGAGGTTTATTTTAATTAGGTTCGTGCGAAAACACGGGGAACTTCCCTCAAAGTACCAACACTGGCCTGGCTGAAAGATTGGTGAACTTGTATGGTGTAATTAATCCCGGCTAATCTTACCTTTTAGGGTTTTAAGGAAGATTTGATAAAAAGCAGTGGGAGCCATCCTGATTAGATAAGATAATAACCAATCTAATCTTGCAAGAGCATACACTAAAGTGTTTTCTTCTCTCTCTCTCCAGGTAGTGACCATATCAGGCCTTAATCAAGATAATGATATGGATGTATTGACTGAACCCGTTTTTTATACTAGGCAGGGGAACGTTGGTCCCGCTCCCACTTATAATTGTTATAAGTCCGAGCAGGGAATAGTAGGATATCCGGATTCTCACGTCACCCAAACGAAGAATAAGCATGTTGATGCATCTTCTTCGGGTGTGTTAGTTATCGAGAACTATTTCTCAGTTCACTCTACGTCCTGGGTATTAGATACCGGATCTGGATCCCATATATGTAATATGTTACATGGGCTACGTAAAGGTAGGGAACTGGGAGAGGGTGATCATTCCGTAAGAGTAGGGAATGGTGCAAATGTTGCAGCCAAAACAGTTGGCGAATATCACCTTGTGTTACCAAATGGTAATACATTGGTTCTGAACGAATGCTATTACATTCCGACCCTGATATGCAATCTTATATCAGTTTCTTTATTAAGCAAAGAAGGATATAATTTTGTACTACAGGATAATGTTATGAACATATTCCTGAATCAAAAGTTGATTGGATCAGGTTCGTTATTTAATTGCATATACGTTCTCAACCAAACTACAGTACTTAATATACAAAACACATACAAGGGGAAGAGTTCAGAAATGAACGGATCCTTCTTGTGGCATTGTAGACTAGGTCATATTAATGCGACACGGCTAGCTAAGTTACATAAGGATGGATATTTGAATCCGTTCGAATTTTCATCTTATGACACTTGCCAGTCATGTCTCAAAGGCAAGATGACCAAAACTCCGTTTAGTGGACACGGAGAAAGAGTTACAGAACTCTTAGGACTGATACATAGTGATGTATGTGGTCCAATGTCTACATATGCCAGGGATGGTTCTTCGTACTTCATTACGTTCGCTGATGATCTCTCAAGATTCGGATATGTATTCTTAATGAAACACAAATCAGAAGCTTTTGAGAAATTCAGAGAATATAAGAAGGAAGTAGAGAACCAAACAGACAAAAGTATTAAGATCCTACGATCTGATCGAGGAAGAGAATACTTGAGCACTGAGTTCCTAGACTATCTAAAAGAGAATGGGATTCTCTCTCAGCTGACTCCTCCCTATACACCACAGCATAACGGTGTATCGGAGCGGAGGAATCACACCCTATTAGATATAGTGCGCTCTATGATGAGCAATGCTGAGTTGCCTATTTCCTTCTGGGGATATGCACCGAAAACAGCTGCAGACCTATTGAATATGGTTCCCACCAAATCTGTGCCAACCACTCCATATGAGATACGGAAGGGAAAGAGACCATATCTTAAATATGTTAAGATATGGGGTTGTCCGGCATATGTAAAGACACAGAATCCGGACAAGCTCGGGGCAAGGTCTTTTCTGTGTAAGTTTATTGGATATCCTAAACATTCGCGCGGGTATATCTTCTACCACACCGAAGAACAAAAGGTGTTTGTATCTCGGCATGCCACCTTTTTAGAAAAGGAATTTCTTGCAAAAGAGATTAGTGGCTTTGAGGTAGAACTGGAAGAAGTTCCAGTACAACAAACTACAACAGAAGATTTGGTGGAACCAGAGGATTCAGTAGTTCCCGACGAACCCCAGTCTTTCCGCCGATCTAGTAGGGTTTCTCATCCACCTAAAAGATACTACGGTTTTCTATTAGACGGTGGGAGCGAGGATTGCATCATGGAAGATGATAACCCGAGTACCTTCGAGCAGGCCATCACGAGTGGGGACTCTGTGAAATGGCTGGATGCAATGCGATCTGAGATGGAATCCATGTACACCAACAAAGTATGGACTTTGGAAGTTGCTCCTGAAGGGGTAAAACCCATTGGGAGCAAGTGGATCTTTAAGAAGAAACTTGGTGTAGATGGAAAAGTGGAGACTTTCAAAGATAGACTTGTTGTAAAGGGTTTTCGTCAACGACCAGGTGTTGATTATGACGAAACCTTTTCTCCAGTGGCTATGCTTAAGTCCATCCGGATCTTACCTGCCATTGCTGCATACCATGACTACGAAATATGGCAAATGGATGTTAAGACCACCTTTCTAAATGGTGATTTAGAGGAGTGGGTGTACATGACTCAGCCAGAGGGCTTCGTAGACAGTGGGAGCAGCGGAAAGGTATGCAAGCTGCTTAAATCCATCTACGGGTTAAAGCAGGCATCGCGGAGTTAGAACATCTGTTTTGATGTGGTAGTCAAAGAGTTTGACTTCATCAAAAACATAGATGAACCTTGTATTTACAAGAAGGTTGCAGAGAGTAAGGTTGTCTTCCTCATATTGTATGTGGATGACATACTCTTGATAGGAAATGATGTTCCTATGCTGCACTCGGTCAAGCTCTTCTTATCACATAGATTCTCAATAAAAGATCTAGGTGATGCCTCTTGCATTTTGGGGATTAGGATCTATAGAGATAGATCCAAGAGGATACTGGGATTGTCCCAATCCAAGTACATTGACACCATACTAAGGAGGTTTAGTATGGAAGAATCCAAGCGTGGAAACCAACCCACGATCTCTAGACTCACTCTCTCCAAAGAGATGTCTCCCAAGACTGATTTGGAGAGAGCTCGCATGTAAGGGATACCCTATGCTTCGGCAGTAGGCTCTATCATGTACACGATGCTATGTATCAGACCCGATGTAGCATACTCATTAAGTGTAGTGAGAAGATATCAAGCAGATCCAGGAGAGAATCACTGGACAGCTGTGAAGAACATTCTCAAGTACTTGAGAAGAACTAAGGAGATGTTCTTGGTGTATGGTAACGGAGAACTCCAGGTGGAGTCCTTTACCGATTCAAGCTTCCAAAGTGATAAGGACGACTCTAAGTCGTAATCGAGATTTGTCTTTACCCTAAATGGAGGGGCGGTTTGTTGAAAGAGTTCCAAGCAAGAAACCGTGGCAGACTCGAAGATGGAGGCTGAATACATCGCTGCCAACGATACTGCCAAAGAGGCTTTCTGGATGAAGAAGTTCATCACTGAACTTGGTGTGGTTCCTTACATTAAGCATCCAATACCTTTGTATTGTGATAACAATGGAGCTGTGGCTTTGGCTAAGGAACCCAGGTCCCATCAGAAGTCCAGACATATTCTGAGGCGGTATCACCTGATCCGGGAGACAGTTAATCGCCGCGAGATCAAGGTTAGGAGAGTTGACATGAAGAACAACACTGCGGATCCACTCGCGATGGCCACACCCCAGATACAATTTGAGAGACTCTTCCGGATATTGGGTATGAGATACTACAACACCTGGCTTTAGTGCAAGTGGGAGATTGTTAGTTATATATATGCCCTAGAGGCCATTGTTGTACATATGATGTATATTATAGTGGATGCTTGGATATATATAAAGAGGACTTTCTTGCTCGACATGATGGTATGCTATTTGGTTTCACTTTGTCTTAACATGTTGACTTGTATTAGTTTACTGTCTTACTCTCACATGTTGATAAAACCCTTAGGATATGTACTCGACTACCAGGACTATGATGCAGATTATACTAGTGGGGCCAGGGTAGTCAAAGAGTACATCCTATAACTGTTCCTAGTCGAGGGAGTATCGAGACAGGGCATCGATACTCCAGAGTAGACTAGCGTATACGCATCTTGACCCATATGATGGGCGATGGATGATCCCATATCCATCGGTGTTTAACATCAAAGATGGTGTACGAGTGCTCAGTGGAGACTGGGTATACTGAACGGACTCGCCGAGAACTCCTAGATGGTATTATACCTATCGTCAGATAGCAGTTCTCCGGTGACACTGGTACAGATTAGTCTGTAGACCCGAGATCGTCAAAGAGTCTTATGTGATTCCCACTGTGCTTTGATTTCCATCATACCACATCTAAGAGGGCATGCAAAATGGTGGCTTTTTAGTACAGTCTCGAATCACATGGAGGAAATGAGCGATAGGAGGGGTTTCGTCTCTCCCGGTATAGGGAGTTGATGTTGTGCTGTGTTCGATTGGCTATAACTGGAAGTCCTTGGCCAGGGCTGATATGGAGTGCTACTGGTAAGAGTTATCAGTAGTTTCTCGACCTGTTATGAGCCTCACATCGACACGACTTATCGGTTACTGGGGTCTGACGTTTACCACCCCTAGACTTGATATGCGACATATCAGACGAAGAGATCGGACTGTACAGTAGTGTTACTGATTTGATTCACAGGAGAATGTACAGGCTTGCTTGTTGATCTTCTGATCGCTCAATACCTGTGTGGCTGTTACGTTTAGCTGACCGCTTGCAGCTTGTGGGTGTTTGATATGATCATCACTTACTGCCGGCGTATTGACGATTCTTTAGAGTCCTACACAGAGGTTTCCTGGCTCAGGAAAAACGGAGTAGGAGCACATATGTGATATGTGCTGTACTGAGAATAATACGATATGTGATATCGTATTCTATTCTCGCGATATGTGATATCGGCCGGGTATATGTGATATAGCCGGGTCATCGATTCAAGTGTTGATTCGATGAATTGGTACATGTTATATTAGTCGGTTATATGTAATATAGCCGGGTTATCGGATCAAGTGTTGATTCGATAATTTAATGTATAAATATATATGTGATATATTACGCTACGTTAACTAATATATGCTCGCTTTATATTGATTCATTTTCTCACGGGATAATACATTGATATATATGCGATATATGTTAATTGTATTATTTTCTTTTGTTACAAAATATATTGTATATGTGATACATAATATTGTAACATGTTAGGGTTACAAATTTAACAAAGGTTTAGGGTTTAACTTGGTTAGGGTTTGGATTAAGGTTAGCTTTTGCATGAAGCTTCATGAAGCTTTGACTTTGTCTTAAGCTTGATATTTTGTGAAGATGTTATTTAACCTAACCCAAACCTTAACCTCTTGTTTATTCTCTACAAGGGTTAACTCTATCATGCTTAACCCTTGATTGGATTTGTAACCACAACAATAATTTTCATTATTCATCACAAAAGGTTTCATCTTCTTCTTCCTCTTTGAAAAGCTTACTAGCTTTTGTGTTTGTGATGATATTGAGTGAGAAATTGAAAACAAAAGAGAGCAAAATTCCTACTTCATCATCCTCATCTATTCTAGCCACTTAGATTAGGGTGTTCACTTTTCTAATAAGTTGTTTAGTGAACTGTAACCTTGGGTTAGAGATTCTTCAAGGTAGATCATCTTAGATCATGAAGACTACAAGCAAGGTGTCTCATTTACCTTATGGAGCCACTCGAGAGTCGGAGTTCACGATGATCGCAGCGAAGGGACCTCAACATGGAGCTTATGAAGCAAACGAACGGACTACAAAGGTTGTAATCCCCATCTCTTAGAAGTAAAGTTGTTGTTTAATGTTTTCCCTAATTCTCTAGCAAAGATCCTCGCTATAGGTTGTTCGGCACTTGAAAAATTTGATTTTGGCATGGTTGATGCCTTATAGAACCTTGTTCTAGTGCCTAGTAACCCTACATTTTTTGATTTGGCTATTTGGAGCCTTTGTTGACATTACGTCTGCTGTAACGAGAAGAATGTTGAGCCAGAGCTGGGATTTTTCCGTCACTCCTTTTTGATTTGGCTATTTGGAGCCTTTGTTGACATCGCGTCTGCTGTAATGAGAAGAATGTCGAGCCGGAGCTGTGATTTTGCCGTCACCTATTTTTGATTTGGCTATTTGGAGCCTTTGTTGATATTGCGTCTGCTGTAATGAGAAGAATGTCAAGCCGGAGCTGGGATTTTGCCGTCACTCCTTTTTGATTTGGCTATTTGGTGCCTTTGTTGACATTGCGTCTGCTGTAACGAGAAGAATATTGAGCCGGAGCTGGGATTTTGCCGTCACTCCTTTTTGATTTTGGCTATTTGGAGCCTTTGTTGACATTGTGTCTGCTGTAACGAGAAGAATGCCGAGTTGGAGCTGAGATTTTGCCGTCACCCCTTTTTGATTTGGCTATTTAGAGCCTTTGTTGACATTGTGTCTACTGTAACGAGAAGAATGTTGAGCTGGAGCTGAGATTTTGCCGTCACTCCTTTTTGATTTGGCTATTTGGAGCTTTTGTTGACATTGCATCTGCTGTAATGAGAAGAATGTCAAGCTGGAGCTAGGATTTTTCAGTCACTCCTTTTTGATTTTGGCTATTTGGAGCCTTTGTTGACATTACGTCTGTTGTAACGAGAAGATTGTCAAGCTGGAGCTGGGATTTTTCCGTCACTCCATTTTCATTTGGCTATTTGGAGTCTTTGTTGACATTGCGTCTGCTGTAACGAGAAGAATGTCGAGCCGGAGCTGGGATTTTGCCGTCACTCCTTTTTGATTTTGGCTATTTAGAGCCTTTATTGACATTGCGTCTGCTGTAACGAGAAAAATGTCGAGCTGGAGCTGGGATTTTTCCGTCACTCCTTTTTGATTTGACCCTTGGGTCTTTTATTGAATTTGCGTCTATATTCTGCTGGCATAAGAAGCGCGTCGAGCTGGAGTTAGGATTTTGCCATCACTCCTTTTTTGCTTTGACCCTTGGGTCTTTTGTTGACGTTGCATCTGCATCCTACTGCCATGAGAAGCACGTCGAGCTGGAGTTAGGATTTTGCCATCACTCCTTTTTTATTTGGCTCCTTGGAGCCTTTGTTGACGTTGCGTCTGCATCCTGTTGGCATGAGAAGCACATCGAGTTGGAGTTAGGATTTTGCTGTCACTCCTTTTGATTTGGCTCATTGGAGCCTTCGTTGACGTCACATCTGCACCGAGAAGGAACGTCGAGCTAGAGTTAGGATTTTGCTGTCACTCCTTTTTTGCTTTGACCCTTGGGCCTTTTGTTGACGTTGCATCTGCATCCTACTGGCATGAGAAGCACGTCGAGCTGGAGTTAGGATTTGGTCGTCACTCCTTTTGATTTGGCTTATTGGAGCCTTTGTTGACGTTGTGTCTGCATCCTGTTGGCATGAGAAGGAACGCCGAGATTGTCTCTAGGTTGTATATGAACCGCCAAGACTTGGAGCTAGGAATTTGCCGTGGCTCCATTTTTGATTTGACTCTTGAGACTTTTTTGATGTCGCGTCTGCACTGAGAAGGAACGTCGGGCTGATATCTAGGCTTTAGATGTTGCCATCGAGATCTGGAACTAGGGATATGCCGTTGTTCCACTTTATTTTGGTGATGTCCTACCGATTCTTTGTGGAAGTTGGGTAGACATCCAAATGACCTTTATGCTGTATGTATCGCCATCAAGGTCTGGAGCTAGGAGTATGCCATTCTCCAATTTCATTTGACAGTTACACCAGCACCCTGCTGGAATGAGGAGAATGTCGAGCTGGAGCTAGGATTTTTACTATTACTCCACTTTTGTTTGTTGACGTTGCGTCTGCACCGAGAAGGAACGTCGAGTTGGAGCTAGGATTTTGCCATTACTCCTTTTTGATTTGGCTCCTTGGAGCTTTGCTAACGTCACGTCTGCACCCTGTCGGAATGAGAAGAACGTCGGGATGACCTCTAGGCTGTACATGTTGCCATTAAGATCTGGATCTCCCTTTGACTGAGCTTGGTAGGAAAATATGGTACCCTTTCCTTCATTTGTGCCCATGGATTGTATACAGGGGTCGGTGTGGACCTACCTGCTGGGCAGAAAAGTTTCATTTTCATTTTTTTTCTTTCTGTGATGCTCTATCTTTTCATCTTTTATGTCGCGGAAGTCGCGATTGCCCAATCATTTCGCTATTTATCGCGGTGCCCAATCATTTGGACTATATCGTTTTTTTCCCTTACTCGCTATTTTTTATTGTGAGTTGCCCAAACATTTCGGCTGTTTCATATGCATATTTTTTTTGCTCGCTGATTTTTATTGCGCGTTGCCCCATCATTTCGGCTATTTCATGTGCATTTTTTGCGACTCGCTGAGTTTTATTTCGAGTCAAGAACTTGAGATCTGATACCAATCTTGGCATCAACATCGCTGCAACCGGAATATTGTCAGGAGCGAACCATCATTTGCCTTTGCGAGGACTAGAAATTTGATACCTATTTAGTCATCAGCATCGCTACAACTGGAATGTTGCCAGGAGCGAATCATCATTTGCCTTTGTCGATTTGAACAAAGATGGCTTAGCAAACTGGGTTAGGATCATGTCGACTAAGGCTTTTGATTTTATGAGCCGTAAGGATCTCATATACGTATTTCTCCCTACGAGTCGAGAGGATCTCGTAGGTGTAAGTTCTCCTTAGAAGTCGTGAGGACTCTTAAGTGGTATTTTCCTTTGCAAATCATAAAGATCTTACAAGAGTGTTTTCTCTTTATAAGTCGAGAGGACTTACAAGTGTCGTTCACTATATGGGATATTTCTCGCTATTGGTAGAACTTTGTAAGGGAGTATTTATTCGTGCCCGTGGATTGTATAAAAGGGTCAATATTGGACCGTTTGTAGGGCAATTTGGGGGATATGACGGCTTAAGAACAGATTCAGATCCCTGTAGCTTAAGGCTTTTGAATCTTATGAGCCGCGAGGGTCTCATAGGAGGAATTCTCCTTACGAGTCGTGAGGATCCCGTAAGTGTAATTTTTCGTTAGGAATCATGAGAACTCCTAAGTGTGTTGCTTCTTTGTGTGTCGTAAGGATCTCACGTAGGTATTTTCTCCTCTCAAGGTCGAGAGGACCTTGCAAGTGCACATGAATTTTTTATTTTATGAGTTTGCGCCCTATTCGGGTTTTCACAAACTCGCCGGCAGTCCTGCTGTTTTTACTCATGGCGCCCTTTCGGGTTTTTTTCATCCGTGCCCATTTTCTTGTGGACATACCTTTTTTTTGCAAAACTCTCGGAAGTAGTTTTGTCGCAGGTGACCCATCTGTTAGTTGGTGGGATTTGGGGGTGGTTTCATCGCTGGAGTAGCTCTGTAGCCGGTAGGACTTGAGTTGCAGTCTTCGCCATTGAGGTTTCGATTGCAATATGAATCTCAATGGCGGATATCGCCGTATTTAGGATGATGTGCCAGTTCAAGGACATTACGGTCCATTATCGCCATATTTGAGGCGAATTTTTAGTTTAAGAACATCTGGGTCCGTTGTTAGTTTAGGGACATCTCGGTCCGATATCGCTGTTTACCGCCGAAAACGGGAGACTGAACCGCATAGGTCGTCTTGCCTGAATTTGGTGGCAGATACTATTTGGGTTTATCCGTCCACCTCTCCGAAGATACCAAGTTAATTTATGGCACCGTGTATCGGTGGTTCGGATGGATGCAGCCGTTGTAGCAGACTTCGTCAGATTCCTCCTCGTTGTGAAGGGTTTTTGATTGTGAGGACGCTTTTCCCTGCAGGTGCAAGACCCTGCAGTTAATTACGTTACCGTTTCATGGTAACCATTTTCTCCTGCCCTAGAAGGTCACTTCGTGTAACGTTTTGAAAATCGTTTCGGTGAAATTTCGAAAAAACGGTAAAATAAGGGGGTTTTCTGTAAAAAGTCAAAATGCAAATATCTTTATTATAAAATTAAATATACATATTCTAGCTATGTAATTGCTAGTATTTGGTGTTTATTGAGCCACTGCTGAAATTTCAAATTTTCTGAAAATTTTTCCGAAATTAATTATTTTAATATTATTTTAAGCCGGTAAGAAAATACATTAAATTAGCGATAAATACAAATTTAAATGGGCTAATTTTAATCTTTAAAATCATGTTAATTAAAATCTAGTTGTAATATAATTTTTTAATATTTTATTTCAAGTTTTAATTGATTTATTTTATGGAAAACAAAAATATAGTTATTTTGAACTAAAATTTGCAAATATGGTATTGTGGGGGGTTTTTTTGCATAGAATTTTTTTGTAAAGTCTCTCACACTCACCCTCACTCCCCTTGGCCGGCCCCACACTATTGTAGCAGCCCAAGAATTTTATTTTCCTCTTTTTGACCTTAAATCATGTGAGAAATGGGTTAAAATAAGGTTTTTATATATAGTAAAGTAGGTGGGGGTATTATGGTAATTTGGGAGGGGCTTTGACTTGGATTCTTTTCCACAACTCCCCCACACCTCTCCCCACTCCCTCCTCAGCCGAAATTCCTGCAATAAACAGCCCCAAAATTTCCCCTCTCATTTTTCTTCTAAACTCATCAAAATTCCATTTAAACTTCACAATTTCAAGCCCATCCTTCATCCATTCTTCTTAACCTTTCTTGTATGGATTTTGGATGCTAGGAGGCCATTTTTGGAGTTAAAATTTCTTGCTAGATCTCTAGATCTAGAGGTATAATTCTTACCCATTTAAATTCTTATGGTTAGATTTCTTTAAATGAGTTGTTTTAGTGTTAATATTGGTGCTATTTTCATCTAGGATCTTCAAGAGAATGGTTTGAGTTAAACTAGGGTTTTTAGCACACCATTATTAAGTTAATTATTCTATTTTGCTATCTAGTGTTTTATACAAACCAAATCTAAGAGTTTAACTTGCTTTTTGGGCTTCAAATTAGTGCTAATTTAGTGTTTCATGTATAGTTTGGGTTGGATTTTGTTAGTTATAAAATTCAAGAAAGGGTTTGAATGCAAGTTAGGGTTTTGTGAAATTGGTGTATGGTTGTGTAATGTATTAGGCTCTTATGGTTTGTTAAAACAAAGTTAGTAGCTAGTTGTTGTAGGGTTCCTAGGCACACCATAGAGGTCTCACAAGGCATCGATCATGCAAATTTTAAATTTTATGGGTGCCGAGAAACCCTAATACGGATCGTCGGCTAGATTTCAAGGCGAAACGGTAAATTAGTTAACAACTTAACTAAAAGAAGAGAGCTACAACCTTTGTAGATCCGGTTATCCACTTCCTTAGCTCCACGTAGGTGTCCTCTCGCTGTCCATCATGAATCCCGAACTCAATCGTCGGCTTCATCGGAGAAACGAGCGGAATAGGTCGTCGGCTTCGTGTCAAAGACGATCTACGTCGAGGCATCACAAGTTCAAGCTCCGACTTCACAAAGTTGTGAAACTTGTGAAGAAAACACCCAAAACAACTTGGCAAGAGGTAGAGGGTGAAGAAATAGGAGGTGGGTTCACTTTAGAATTGGATTTCTCTCACTTTAGCTCAAGTTGCCATTGATGGCATCAAGCTTTTTTCTTGAAGATGAAGATGAAGAAGAAGAAAGAATATGATAAGTGTTGTGAAAAAAGAATAATAAAATCAACACTTATCATCTTCTAACCTAGGTTAAGTGTAGAGAATAAACCATGGTCAAATGAGAATGGTTAGGGTTAAGGATGATGACAAAATAGTCACTTTAGTCAAAGCTTCATGAAGCTTCATCAAGCTTCATGAAAGAAACCATTTTGTTATCATATATATTTATTTATCAAAAAGAATAGATAAATAAATAAGTAAATAAATAAAAACCCTAACTATTATCATAACCATGGTTTAAGTCTTAACACAACACCAAACTACATGTATCATCAAACATGACACAAAGTAGTGCACAAAAGTATATTATATATACTTCTTGCACATCGAGTGAGAAAATCCATATAAAGTGAACCAATACTAGCTAATGCAAAGTAATATATCAAATATATAATTATACATTAAATCATTAAATCAACATTTGATTCAATGATCCGGTCATGTCGCACATAACCGACTAGTATCCAATGTATCGACTTATCGAATCAATGATTCGATAACTAGGTCATATCAAATATAACAAATCGAAACATTTATCGCGAGAATGAAATGCGGTATCACATACACGCATTATTCTCGGTCCCGCACATATCTCATATGCGCTCCTATTTCGTTTCGCTTGAGCCAGGAAACCTCTGTGTAGGACTCTAAAGACTCGTCAATACGCCGGTAGCAGATGATGATCATATCAAGCATCCACAAGCCGCAAGCGGTCTGCTAAACGTAACGGCCATCCGGGTATTGAGCGATCAGAAGATCGACGAGCTAGCCCGCTCACACTCCTGTGAATCCAACCAGTAACACTTACCGTATAGTCCGGTCTGTTCGTCTGATATGTCGCATATCAAGTCTAGGGATGGTATACGTCAGACCCCAATAACCGATAAGTCGTGCCGATGTGAGGCTCATAACGGGTCGAGAAACTACTGGTAACACTTACCAGCAAATCTCTGATCAGCCCTGGCCAGGGACTTCCCTGTTACGGCCAATCGAGCACAGCGCAACATCAACCCCCAATACCGGGAGAGACGAAACCCCTCCTATCGCTCATTGCCTCCATGTGACTCGGGACTGTACCCAAAGACCACCGTTTTGCACGCCCTCATGGACGTGTTAAGGTGGAGATCAAAGCACAGTGGGAATCACACAAGACTCTATGACGATCTCGGGTCTACAGACTAACCTGTACAAGTGTCACCTGAGAACTGCCATCTGACGTGAGGTATAATACCATCTGGGAGTTCTCGGCGAGTCCGTCCAGTGTACCCAGTCTCCACTGAGCACCCGTATACCATCTCTGATGTCAAACACCAATGGATATGGGATCATCCATCGCCCATCTCATGGGTCGAGAAGCGTATTCGCTAGTCTACACTGGTATATCGATGCCCCGTCTCGATACACCCACGACTAGGGACCATGAAGGATGTACTTATGGACTACCATGTCCCCACTAGTATGATCTGCATCATAGTCCAGGTAGTCAAGTACACATCCTAAGGGCTTTATCAACATGTAACTATAAGACAGTTTAAAGAGACAAGTGTACATGTTAAGATAAAGAGTAACCAGATAGCATACTATCATATCGAGCAAGAAAGTCATCTCTATATATGTCCAAGCATCCAATATAATATACATCATCTGTACAATACTGGCCTCTAGGGCATACATACAACTAACAGTTGTTAATTGTTAGTTTAAAAATTATGATAATTACGCTAATTTGCTAACTAGCTATTTAAAATTGGTTAAATAATTGGGTTAAAAATGTAATTATGTTTTTATGACATCATTAACATTATTATGAGTGGTTTAATATCTTAGGTTATGCAAAACCAAGCTTAATTGTTGAATTGTGAATTTTGCTTTAAAAGGTGTTAAAAATTGATATTTTTGCAAACTAGGATTTTGGAATTTATGTAAATTGATGAGAATAAATTATAGGAATGGTTTATATGACTTTGTTATGATATTTAGTGAATATTGTGAATGCTAGGTTCGTTTATACATCGAGTTTTGTACTAAAACGGTGATTTGTGCTTGCTAGATTTTTGGAAAAATGACTTTTTAAGTGAAATTGGGGTTTTTGTGAATTTGAAGCTATTTTATATTATAATTAGTGCTTGTAATTGTACAAATGAGTGTGTTGGGAGTTTTCTCGATGGTTTGGCGTTTGTACGCCGACGTCGAGGGTTTTTGGGTCGATTTGCGAAAGCAACCATAGGTTTTGACCTATGTGGGATTCGTGCGTCGTTTTGGTCATGAGTCGGATTTTAATGTGGTATGGTGCGTTATGATATGTAGGTACCCCATGTAGACTTCGAGACGACAAGCAAGCGCGTGACGACGTCGGCACCGGCGAACGAGGACCAGGTGAGTAGATTTATATCTACGGGGAGAAGTCGGGTGGATGGCGTATAGCACCCCCGCAGTCCGTGGTGGTGTATACGGATGCGTATACACACCAACAATTTATTATATGTTATTTGGGATTAATAACGATGTTTAGGATGGATATTGGTGTGTTGGATTATTTCAGTATTGCGAACCCTAGGGTAGTGTTGCACTACACATACACACCTACATACTTTCATACATTCCTATTTATATGTGCTCATGGGATTCTTTATAGTTATGTGATCACATGGGTATGGGACTATGTGTTCACATACGGATTTGAGGATGATACTTGGGATTGAGCTGAGTCGATGAGATTTGTTTTATGGTTGTGATATCGGTGATATGGCAGGATTCGTACTTAAGGTACGCCCTGGTGTTATAGCGGATCTTGGGGCGGCGATACGGGTGAATAGTGTTATAAATAAAATGGTCGACATGTGATCGTGATATGAGGCATGATATGCTAGGATATTGATATTAGGCCGTATCGGGCGATGTATACCCTTGATGATGCTATGTGCTGACGGTATCGGTTTGTACGAGATTGTCGATCTGTAGTCAGATCATGAGTATATTGAGGATATTAGTATTGTACTAGACATAGGTCAGTACCCTAGACTATGATCTTGAATAAAGAGGATACCAGACGAATGGTGTGAGGAATATGATATTGACCCGTACCCAGATTTGGGGATGCCGTACGACGGATTTACGTACGAGCTATATCTTGATGATTGATCCGCACTCTTGACTTGGGATGGCTGATTGTAGATATGGTATCGGATATGATATTATTGAGGCGGGATCACCGACTAATATATATACATGTATGTATATGGATCGACTCAGATGTTAGGTGGTTTCCTTACCTGTAGTCCAGCTTGTTAGCTTAGCCCTTTAGTTTAGTTTAGTTGTTAGATTAGATTCGATTCTTACCTATTTCAAAAACTAACGAATCGTGGGTATTTTAAAAGACAGCCCAAGGGATCCTACGGATATTTCAAAAGACGTATCTTTTCATAAAAACATCGTAGCCCCTATTTTCAAAACCCCATGATTCGTGTTATTTCAAAAGGCACTATTTGTAGGACTTATATTAGATTAATGCAGGTTAGTTACAGTCGCGTCTAGTATTCAGCTCCCGCTTATTATTGTGGTTCGCATCGCATCGCATACTTATGTTATAATTTCTTATTGCAATGTTGATATCATATTGTTAGGACACCAGCACCATTACCGATGATGCGTATGTACCACGTACACTTACTTGCCAGCTCACACACATCTTCATCGGTAATTGCTATGTCACGTACACCTTAGAAAATATTATTGCTTGATTTAGCTTGTTAGTTAGTAATTTGACATGATATTAGTGTGCCTGCCTTATATGCCAGCTTAACATTGTAGTTATTACTTGTCACTTCATGCATACTGTTATTCATTGTTATGCCTATATTCATGGTTTTTACATGCTATTGATGATTTGGATTCGGATTTCCATGAAATTTTCTGGATTTGGGGGGAAAACCACAAAACTATATAAACTGATTTCTCTCTTTTTAAATAAAATGTGCGGTTTTTCCCATGATGTATGAGTCGTCCACCATGAGTTTGCTGATGGATTTTGAGACCCGATTCGAGGAGACGGATGAACCGTTTCGAGTACATGGTGGACCCGGTAAGGTACCCCGGGGCAAGAAGTGCGTGATGATGACGATGTGAGCCTGGCAGGGAAGCACTACCTACCGGTGATTTTACCCGACGCGTCGGATATCCGGAGGATACCGTCGTGGTCTTGAGATGGATGGTAGGGGCCGGTCTGGACTGACGGCGCCCTAGATATTGTGATTGAGACATTGAGATTTCGAGATATTGAGGTACAGAGACTGTGATACAGAGATATCAAGATATTGGGATTACGTTTTGTGCCGATGCTAGGCACTGTTTTATGCTGATTTCATTATGATACCTCATTTTAAAAATACAAAGGAAATCTCACTAAATTATGAAAACGGTTCTTCATTTACATGTATTCTGTTTTCATGCATTCATACCTCATTCATATGATATATTGCTACTTGAGGCACTGACACGGGCACATGAGATTACACTCGGGTTAGATATTTACCTTAGCCTTGTTATAGGCTACGTGTTATTCTTATATTTGAGGATATATTATGATCATTGACCTAGGTTGCATTATTTATGCGATTTCTGTGCGTAGATATTTTTCTATTCACGAGTTGGCAACTCACCCCCGTTGTGCCCCAGTTTCTTGCAGGTTTGCCGTACAGGTTTTTTTACGGCTTGCGGGCATAGTTTCCTTCGGGTGATTTGCTAGTAGGTGGGTTTACTTGTATCATACCCCCATTTTATATCTTGTATATTATTATTCTGTTGTATCTAGAAGTTCCATCAACCAAACATGTATTTATTTGAGATAGAGACCAGTGATGTTTATTCTTTCGACCTTAGAGTCGCGCGTTGTATTTCTGTGGTTTTCTTGTGATTTTTGAGTTTCCTTTTGAATTTTGATCCTCGCCCTTGGCGTTGTATATTATATTGCTTGTGTGGTTGTGACCGTCGATTGACGAAGAGCTAGCTCCCGCTTGGGGATGCCTTTTTATTGATTTCATATACTATTCATGTTGTATCCCATTTGGGGGCCAGTATTTACAAAGGAGACTCTGCCGAAATTTTCGGGAAATTTTTGATGTTTTTAAAACCGCCTAATTCGGCTTATGCTATTGAAACTACTTGCTTTAAGTTGGTTTTTCCTGCACTCTACATCTTTCTTGGTTTGGATTTCTGGGTTTTCGGTTTACTTAGATTACGTACGCCTCGAGACGTTCGTAGTTTAAGTGCCGGTCATGTTCCATACTTTCGGGTCGTGACACTTCGTGTTGTGTGTGTTTGTTTTATTTTCGGTTGCCCGTGGATTGTATACGGAGACTAATTTATATTGTCGCCCGTAGGGCGTAGATTAGTTCAAATCCGTATATTCTTAAATTTGGGTTTGGGTTGATTTAAGGATCGTTAATCTCATTTGAGATTAAGATCAACTTAAATATTTGTTGAGGATACGTTAGTCCAATTTTAGACTAAGATCTACTCAACAGGGCTTTGGGATCATTCAGACCCAACAAAAGAGCATTTGGGCTATATTGCTTTAGTTTAAGGACGTTTCGGTCCATAGCTGGTTTAAGGACATTGCGGTCCGTTGTAGTTTAAAGATGTTGCGGTCTGTAGCTAGTTTAAGGACATTGCGGTCCGTTGTAGTTTAAGGACATTACGGTCCGTTGGGATGTGCTCATCGGTTTGGGGGTGCACCAAGAGGAGTTGGTTGTCGAGACCCGCCACCTCTCTGAAAACGTTGAAGAATTACAACGACATATATCAGAGGTGTGGAGAGATTTACCCTTGAACCAAATTCCAAATTGAGGGGAGAGATCATAGTGGACCATCTAAGAATCATTAGTCATTTTCGGGAGACTAGGATTAACTTAGGATATGTGTGATAGACATCGTTCTGGTCAATTAGTTTAGGAAGTCATAGGTGTTTCCCCAATAAAAGAGTAAAGGTTTGTTCAAAATTTGAAAGCCAGCGCCAAGAGTTAAAACTCTAAGGCAGCGCCTTACGTGCCTTGCACCAGGGCGCCAGCGCCTCACGTGCCTTGCACGAGGGCGCCAGCGTCGAGAGTAAAAAAACTTTGAGGCAGTGCCTCACGTGCCTCGCACGAGGGCGCCAACGCCGAGAGTTAAAAAACTCTGAGGCAGCGCCTCACGTGCTTCGCAAGAGGGCGCTAGCGCCAAGAGTTAAAAACTCTGAGGCAACGCCTCACGTGCCTCGCACGAGGGCGCTAGCACCAGAACCAAATCTCTCTGTTAAACAGAGCCGTTGGATCAAAGATCCAACGGAGATGCTAAATCATCAGAGTACAAAATTAAATTCTGTTGAGGAAATATTTTTCAAATCTTTCTAAAACAAGAAAGATTACTCTCTGTAAAACAGAGTGCCGTTGGATTAAAAAATCCAATGGTGATTAAAATCACCCATATATACAGAAAAATTCTGTATGGGTAAATATTTCCCTAATCTTGGTAAAAACAAGAAAAATATTTTTTGTAAAACAGAAATCCTTGGATCAAAGATCCAACGGTGGATAAAATCCCCAAATCAATCAGGATCTCTCAACGAGAGATTTCTTTAACTAAATTAACAGATGCACCTCTACTATATAGAGGATCCATGACTTCAAGTCTTGGAGAGAGAACCCCCCCCATAATCTTTAGAGCAAGCGAGAAGAAAGCTTTAAGAAGGAAGAAAGAAGAATACCTTTCTTCGAGGTAAATAAAAAAATAGAGATCAGAGCATCTCATCTGCATATCCAAGGGTTTAACCCTCATAAAAGAACATAGTTTTTTCCCTGGATCTGAGATCCATGAGACAAGTCTCCCACAAATGAGAATTTAATTCTTATGGGGATGAATTTGTTCTTGGGGATCAAAGATCCAGAAAAGAACAGAGAATTGAACTCTTCAGAACAGAACACCTAAAGAAAACCTAGCGCCAAGTGCCTCACGTGTCCCTCACGTAGGCACTGCTCAATAAAGAGTGCTTAGCACTCAATGGTTAGCGCTCAGCGCCAAGCGCCTCACGTGTCCCTCACGTGGGCTGCTCACTAAGGAGTGCCTAGCACTCAGTGGTTTGCGCTCAGTGCCAAGCGCCTCACGTGCTCCGCACGAGGGCGCCATAAAAAGTGTTTAACACTCCATAAAAACAAAAGAAAAAAAGGGGGAAAAGTAAAGTAAAGTGTGAGCGTCAGAACCCATATAAATGCTAAGCATTGTTTGCACAGAAAGAGGATTGATCCCAAGCAAGTGTTTAACACTTTACTCAAAATGAAATGACAAAGACTGAGTAGGCCGAGCCCAAGTTGGCCAGACTCCTAATCAACCGAGTCCATGTGCTCTTTATTTTCCAAATTGTTCTTAGTTCTAAACAAGACTTTCGATCTTCTGACGAATATTCATTGGTTCAAGGGTACATCTCCTCACACCTCTGATATATGTCATTGTAATTCTTCAGCGTCTTCAGAGAGGTGGTGGGTCCCGATAACCAACAACTCTTTGGTGCACTCCGAAATTGAAAGGCACATCCCACAGTGGACCACAACGTCCTTAAACTAACAACGGACCGTAACGTCCTTAAACTAACAACGGATCGCAACGTCCTTAAACTAGCTATGGACCGAAAACGTCCTTAAACTAAAATAATAGAGCCCAAATGCTCTTTTGTTGGATCTGAATGATCCTAAAACCTTGTTAAGTAGATCTTAGTCTCAAAATTGGGCTAACTTATCCTTAACAAACATTTAAGTTGATCTTAATCTCGAACGAGATTAATGATCCTTAAATCGAACCAAACCCAAATCTAAGAATATACGGATTTGGACTAATCCATGTCCTATGGACGATAACATAAAGTAGTCTCCGTATACAATCCACGGGCAACCCAAACAAACAAAAACACACACGACACGAAGTGAAATTATGGAGCATGAGAAAGTGGTTATCGCGATGCGGTAACATAATTAAATGCAGGGGATTTCGTTTGCAAGGAAGAGCGTCCCCACAATAAAAAAACCCTCGCAAACGAGGGAGAATCTGACGAAGTCTGCTACAACGGCCGCATCCGTCCAAACCTCCGATACACGGTGCCATAAATCAACTTGGCATCTTCGGAGAGATGAACGGATAAATCCAAATAGAATCTGCCCCCAAATTCAGGCAAGACGTTTATCTTCCCGGTTTTCAGCGATGAACAGATTCTGGCACGTCCGGTGGGACCTCTTTCTCTTTCTACTCCACATTTCGTGTGTCGTGTTCACGAACGAATCGCGATTTAATATGGTTGCCCCTGGATTCGAGGTACTAAGATTTGGTGTCTTGCTCCATGCAGAAAAGGAGATAACATCGATGGCCTCCAGCTGCACTACCTGCAACAGCAACTCCCACTCCGTCCCCGCCGTAGGAGTGGCGTACGGGAAAAATGCGGCCTGCATCTTCTCAATGCCAGTGGAACAGGTGACTCAGGCCACCACTGGATTGTTCTTCGGGGCCATGATCCCGCCCATAAGCTTCACCTCCCCGTTGCCATCACCGGAAGCTCTGAAGAAGTTGGTCTTCGATCGACTTGCAGCCACCACGGACCCTCTCAACGGGTCATCTAAGTATTCTATTTCAGTCTTTAACAGACTGAGCCAAACCTCCAGTGGGCCTGCAAAAAGGTTCGCAATACCTGAGGGGGTTATCCCGAGGCAGATAGCCATTCCAGTCCTGGCAGGTGAAGTCGTCAGAGGGGATTCTCCTGCTAAAATATCGGTCTTTGCAAGATTGGTCGTTCTAACTCCTGCTTCCGGCGAAGTCACCAAGACTGCTTCCCCTATCAAAAAGTCAGCCTTTGCAAGATTGACCGTTCCCTCTCAGCGGACGCTAGTCTTCGACAGGCTGACACTAACATGGGCCTCTCATCAAAGCGGGGGGCAGGACGAAGCCGCTCCCACGACAGAGGTGGTCCCGTCTGCACGACATGCCGACGTCGCCACTGGCGCCGAGTGAGAAAAGCTGGGAGCAGTTCCCCCTCTGGACTTACCCCACCAGCTCCAATGGTGGAAATTGACGCTGCTGTTCCAACTGGGAACAACTTCGAGCTGCTCAGGAGGGTGCGCAAGAACTCTCCAACCGCTGTACTAAAGAAGTCTCCTCCACCTGTTGATAACACAACGCAGGCAAAACCGGAATAGCCTCCTCAACGGCTGTCCTCCAAGATCCACAGGGTCTGGCGGAGAGTCCAAGACTCTGTAATTGACAAAGACTACTCTCGTCGACTGAAGAAAACGAAAGCTCGGCAAGAGGAGGACCATCCCGCCATCATACCACGGAAGGTATCATTTGCATGGGTTCCTGCTGCAACGGCCCCCTCAACTTCGACCTCCCACAAAACGAGAAGGCCGGAGAAGATCCCTATGCCTGCGGCAAATTTCAAAGGCAGTGGACCCAAACGCCCAAGTCTGGGGCATGGTATTATACACGGTATACATGGCTTCCGGAAAAGAGGAAAGTCGTACTTCCACGGGTCATCGACCACTCACACAGTCCGTGACAAAAGCTCAAGAGCAGCAACAGAAGCTCCAAGGGATGCTAATGAGGATGTCAGCACTCACTGGGCAAAAAGAAAGCCCGGAAGCATCATCTGAGCAGCGCCAGGAACAAAGGACAGATACGGAGTTCTTGCGAAGGGTGCTGGAAAGGAAGGATAAGGAGGACGCGGAACATGCCGCTAATATAAAACAGATGGCGCTTCTGTTCCAAGATATGGTTGGGATGATGATCTAGCCGGAACCTCCAGCTGAAGACCCTCCGATAATTATCGAAGACGACAGAGAGGAAACGTCAAATCCTCCACCGGCTTTCTCAGTAGCCAAGGAAGAAACGATCTCCAAAGCCGCCCTCGATGACTATATAGCTCAACAAATACGAGCTCATCAGGAAAGCGAAGCGGCTGGCCAAGTCATTAGAACTGGACGACCTTATCCAGGCTGGTACGATCAATCAAATACCCGCCGGGATATACGATCCCTAAATCCCACCTGTATAAAAGGACAGGCAATCCCCATCAGCACGTCGCTCAGTTCAGAACTCTATGCGGCAATACTGGAGGCGACGACAAACTGCTGCTTCGCCAGTTCATCGGCAGCTTGGTGGAGACAACATTTGAATGGTACTCAGACTTCCGAATGACTCCATTAAAACATTTACAGAAATGGAGCTACTGTTCACGCAGCGTTTCGCAAGCGCAAAGGAGCGCACCCCAATCACGGCATTAATCAATGCCAGGGTGAAGCCTGGAAAGACCTGGGTTCAATACGCAATTCGGTGGTGGAACCTGTGGTCAAAATGAGAACAACGTATTGAAGAAGCTCCTGCCGTGGGCATGTTCGTGGGGACCATTGATCCTCAAGCAACGATATCCCAATTTATGATGTTCTTCAAGCCGACCACCTTCCACGCCTTGATCGACAAGCGGTCCCAAATGGACCAGATAGGCCATAGGCCGTCCTCTTCGAAAATGGATTTCCGGAATGAAAAGGATAAAGGGAAAGCGACTTTTGTTGCCAACGCTCAAAAACAACCGATTGACCTGAAACCGGTTGCTCGCCAAAGCTACAAACCACAATCCCTCAAAAAGAAGTTGAGACATCCATACTCTACCGGGTGCGCAACAGGCTCATTACTCTGCCGGATCCAAGACGCCCACTGCAGCCTGGTGACGTCAGCATTCCCAACTACTGCCCCTACCACAGAGTAATGGGTCACCCAATCGAAGATTGCTACGTCTTCAAAAACTGGGTTGAGGACCAGTACCAGCAAGGCAAGTTCGCGCTGTCCGAAAACTGGAAGGTAAACCCTCCACAGCAGCATTCTCCTTAAAAGGTGGACACGCCGAGGGCATCATGCTCATTTATAGAAGAAACTCCATGGGAAGTTGTCCTTTCGGCTAAAACTAAAAGAATGCTGAAGTGTCTTCAAGCATGCTCGGCAGTCAGGTGGAAAAGCCTGCTGGAGCTCGAGATCATTGACGGGATGTTGAAACCGCGCCCAACACCGAAAGTTGGTAGCGATGGGCAAAACACCCAGGTCAAGCATTCAAAGTCATCGAAGAAAAAGACCAAGAAGCCTGTGTATCTTGACGACAAGCGCACGGACCTGCTGTAGGCTGTTTTTCGTCACCCCATTGAGATGGGAATACGCGCGTGCTTGTCGGGCGCATTACAGACTCCCCCCTCCTAGGGTAGGCTGGGGTTTATTGATTGTGAGGATCCGAATCTCCGGCAGCCGTGGACTAAGCTGCTGTTAATTACCCCTCGCATTTGGAGCGAGAGAACCTCCGATTGACGGGTCAAACTGGTCATGCGAACTCAATGTACAGTGTTGTGTTTTGAAGGGGTTTTGGATATATCGGGGGCCCCACAGAGTTTTACGGGGGTCCCGCTAGAAATTTTTTCTAACATGGGACAGTGTTGTAGAGTATGTGTGCGTGTGTGTGTGTATGTATATATACATACATACATATATATATATAAAAAGGGGAAGGGCATCCAAAGGATGCATGGGAAAAAGCGCCAGCGCCTTGGGCGCAAGGGTGCTAGCGTTTTGGGTGCTAGCGCCTCACGTGCCAAGTACGTGTGCGCTAGCGCTTTGAGTGCCAAGGCGCTAGCGCTTTGGGCGCTAGCGCCTCACGTGCCAGGCACGTTTGCGCTCGGGCGCTAGCGCTCTGAGCGCAAGGGCGCTAGCGCCTCACGTGCCAGGCATGTAAGTCCACGTTACCTATCCCGGTTCTTTCGGGGATGCGGACACGGTAAAAAACAATTTTTTGACACAAGGCAACATGGACTAGAAAATAGGATCTTTGCTAAACAAAAACCTAGAAAACTAACTAGAAGTTTAACTACTATGTTTGAGGGTTATACCTAGATCTTGAACTCCTTCTCTTCTTGCTCCTTGGAGTGGTTGGATCGGCTCCACCTCGTAGTCCCCTTGTTGTCGAAGAAGGATCTGCCCGAAAGCCTCTACCTTGAGCTCCTAACTCAACCAAGAGGAAACTAAAGTGCTTGGCTTGCTAGACCTTGTACTCTAGAGTGAGTAGAGAAGAGTTTTGAGGGTTTTATCTCAATGGCTCATGCTTCTCAACACATGAGACATGAGAGCCTTGAGAGAGAGGAAGAGGGTGAGCTTTGGATGAGAGAGAATGAGAATGATAGAATGAGCTCAATAATTTACAACCATGCTCACAAAAGAAAGAATAATCATGATGATAATAATAATTAAGAATTGTGATGGTTAGTTTCAATGACCATTATCATTTCATGCATTTAATGCATTTTGTAAAGAACAACAAGTAAACAAAAGTCATAGAAATGAAATGATGATGGTCAACAAGTGCACAATGGTCAACCGGTCAACAAAGTCAACAAAAGTCAAATGTTCAACGCAACCATGGCACAATAATACTTAATTAATATTATTAATCATATTTCTTATTCTCATTAGGGTTTAGAAAAAGTCAACGGTCAACAACCCTAACGAGAATCCTCTGCCTCTGCCTCTGCCAACTGTGCATACACACCCGCACCCGTGTTCCGAGGAACACGAATACAATGAGATAAAACCAATCCCAAAACATATACTAGGATCTGGCTTAAACCAAAGCCCGCTAATAATAACTGCCCGGACACCAAACGTGCACAAGTGCGCGGATGCGAACGAACCCTGTCGCAAAACCATGCGACCTCTACTCTGTTTTGTCCAAAGGCGAATAGCTCTCTGTATGGGACTCTAAAGACTCGACACTACGCTGACAGTGGGTTTAACCACAGGCCGCAAGCGGTACTAGCTGTACGTAACGGTCCCCAGGTAGATGCCGATAAGAAGACTGATGAGGTGAACCCATCCGAACTCCTACTGAGCCTGAATGTGACAATCTCCATACAGTCCGGTCTATTTGTCTGAGAGTATCGCATGGCGGTCCTAGGGGGGCGGTAAACGTCAGTCCCCTAATAGGGGTACAAGTCATGTCGGAGTGTAGCCCAGAACACCCTGAGATAACACTGGAAACGCTACTAGTATATCTCGCTTGTCCTGGCCAGGGACGACTATGTGTAATGGCTCTCTTAGACACAGCGCGATATCAACCCCCAATACCGGGAGAGACGAATCCTGTCTAACCGTCATTGCCTCCAAGTGCTTCGGGACTGCACCCAACTGCTACCTGTTTGCACGAATCATTTGAGCCGTGGTAGGGTAGCAATCTAAGAACAGTGGGAACACACTCGAGGCGAACTGACAGTGTCAAGTCAGCGGACTAAGCTGTACTCATGTCACCTGGGAACTGATAACTGACGATAGGTATAGTATAGTACCAACCAACAGTTCCCGACGAGTCTTGTCCAGTGTACTCGTAACCTAACGAGCACCCGCATACTATCTCAAGTACGACGTACTAATGGCTGTGGGACAGACCATCTCCCCTGCTGGGATGAGAAGCACATACGCTAGTCTACTCCAGAGTATCGATACCCCGTCTTGATAATCCTACGACTAGGGACCTGTATAAGGATGTGCTTGTAGATTACCCAGCCCCCATTAGTGTGACTGCCATCACAACGCTGGTAATCAAGCAAAGATCCTAAGGGATCCACTAATGTGTATAGACGATATGCTAAAAGAAACACATGCACACATTAAAGTAGAAACAAACCAAGTAGCATACTACTATTTTGAGCAAGATTGTCTATACAACTATGAATATTCCAAGCTTCCATCAAGTAATATACAAACTAGTATGATACAGTAATGGACTCTAGGGCATATACACTAACAATCTCCCACTTGCACTAAGGCCATGTATTGGCGTATCGAAGACCTATCATCTCGATCAGCCGCTCGAACTGAGTCTAGGGTAAGGCCTTCGTGAATGGATCTGCAGTGTTATCTTCTATAGCAACCCTCCGAACCTCGATCTCCCGGCGATCCACGATCTCCCTGATCAGGTGATACCGCCTCAAGATGTGTCTGGACTTCTGATGGGACCTGGGTTCCTTTGCTAAAGCTATAGCCCCATTGTTGTCACAATATAGAGGTATTGGATCAACAACGGACGGAACCACCTGAAGTTCTGTCAAGAACTTCCTCATCCAGACGGCTTCTTTTGCGACATCAGATGCAGCGATATATTCCGCTTCCATCGTTGAGTCAGCAACGGTTTCCTGTTTGGAATTCTTCCAACATACCTCCCCTCCATTGAAGGTAAAGACATAACCCGACATGGATTTGGAGTCATCCTTATCACTCTGGAAGCTGGAGTCAGCAAAGGCCTCCATCTGGAGGTCTTTTCCGCCGTAAACCAAAAACATGTCCTTAGTCCTTCTTAGGTACTTCAGAATGTTCTTTACCACTATCCAGTGCTTCTCCCCAGGGTTTGACTGATACCGGCTTACCACACTCAGTGCATAAGCTACATCTGGTCTGGTACACAACATCGCATACATTATAGAGCCTACCGCAGAAGCGTAGGGTATAATAGACACGCGATCCCTTTCCAAATCAGTCTTGGGAGACATCTCTTTGGAGAGGGTGATCCCGTGACAAGCCGGTAAATTACCGCGCTTGGAATTTTCCATACTGAATCTTTTCAGTATGGTGTCGATTTACCTGGACTGTGAAAGTACTAATATCCTCTTGGACCTATCACGATGGATCCGGATCCCCAGAATGTAAGAGGCATCACCCAGTCTTTCATGGAGAACCTGTGTGACAAGAACCCTTTAACAGATTGTAGCATAGGAATGTCATTTCCTATCAAGAGAATGTCATCCACGTATAAAACGAGGAATATGACAGTTCGTGCTACAATTTTACTATAGATGCATGGTTCATCTGGATTTTTGATAAAGCCAAATTCTTTGACCGTCTCATCAAAACAGATGTTCCAACTCCGCGATGCCTGCTTTAGTCCATAAATGGACTTAAGCAACTTGCACACCTTTCCGCTGCTCCCACTCTGAATGAAACCCTCTGGCTGGTCCATATAGACACACTCCTCTAAATTTCCATTTAGAAAAGCGGTTTTTACGTCCATCTGCCAAATCTCATAATCGTGGAAGGCAGCAATGGCAAGAAGGATCCGAATGGATTTGAGCATAGCCACTGGAGAAAAGGTTTCGTCATAGTCCAAACCAGGTCTTTAACGAAAACCCTTTGCAACAAGTCTAGCCTTGTAGGTCTCAACCTGTCCATCCACACCAATCTTCCTCTTGAAGATCCATTTGCATCCTATGGGTTTTACCCCTTCTGGTGCAACGTCCAAAGTCCACACTTTGTTGGTGTACATGGACTCCATTTCGGTCCGCATTGCATCCAGCCATTTTACCGAGTCAACGCTCTGAATGGCCTGCTGGAAGCTAGTCGGCTCATCATTATCAATGATGCAATCCTCTCTATCCCCGTCTATGAGAAAACCGTAGTATCTCTCGGGCGGATGAGACTGCCTACTACTCCTGCGGAGTGGCGCAGGAATGTCCTGTTCTTTCGAACCCTCTGGTTCTACTAAGCTTTCAGTAATAGTTTGTGGTTCTGGAATTTCTTCCAGTTCTATTGTGCTCCCACTCATCTGATTTTCCAAAAATTCAGTTTCCAAGAAGCAGGCATGACGAGAAACAAAAACCTTTTGTTCTTCTGCGCAATATAAGAAATATCCCTTGGAGTTCTTTGGATATCCCACAAACTTGCACTGTACTGAGCGTGCCTCGAGTTTGTCCGCATGCTGCTTTTTGACAAAAGCTAGACACCCCCATGTCTTAATGTGCTTAAGATAGGGTTTCTTCCCACTCCACAATTGATATGGTGTAGTAGGCACTGTTTTAGTTGGGACTCGGTTCAAAAGGTATGCAGCTGATTCTAGTGCATATCCCCAGAATAATCGCGGCAACTTAGCGTTACTCATCATGGAACGTACCATATCCAATAGGATTCGGTTCCGTCTTTCCGATACACAATTATGTTGTGGGGTATGGAGGAGTAAGTTGAGAGAGAATTCCATTCTCTTTTAAGTAATCCAGGAATTCGGCACTCAAGTATTCACCACCTCGATCAGATCTCAGTGTCTTGATACTTTTGCCTGTTTTTTTTTCTACTTCATTCTTGTATTCCTGGAATTTTTCAAAGGCTTCAGATTTATGTTTCATTAAGAAGACATATCCGTACCTTGAAAAATCATCCGTAAAAGTAATGAAGTAAGAATAACCACTTCGCGCATGTATAGACATTGGACCGCATACATCGCTGTGTACGAGTCCTAAGAGGTCGCTCGCTCTTACTCCATGTCCAGTAAACGGAGTCTTTGTCATCTTTCCCTTGAGACATGATTGACAAGTTGCATATGATTGATATTCGAACGGATCCAAATATCCTTCTTTATGTAACTTAGTCAACCTTCTCTCATTGATGCGACCCGGTCTACAATGCCATAAGAAAGCATGATTTATTTCTAGAGACTTTCTTTTGTATGTATTCTGGACATTGAAAATCTGTGGTTGGTTTAATACATTTATACCGTTGCTTAATGTACCCGACCTAATCAGAACATGATTAAGATGAATGTTTACAACATTGCTTACAAATGCAAAATCATAACCTTCTTTAGACATTAAAGATACAGATATGATATTACAAGTCGCACTGGGTACAAAATAACAATCACGCAAAACCAAAACATGTCTATCTGACAATCCCAAGTGATAGTCCCCCACGGACTCAGCATCCATGCCAGCTCCGTTTGCAACTCTGAGGGTCATATCACCTGCCTTCAAAACCCTACGCTTTCTCAGTTCCTGCAAAGAATTACAGATATGAGATCTTGATCTGGTATCCAATACCCAGAAAGTAGAGTTTACCGATAGACAGTTTTCAATAACATACACACCTGAAGCCGAAGCCACAACTTACTTCAGGTCCTGGTTTCTGGCCTTCTAAGCCCTGCAATCTTTCTTCCAGTGTCCATTCTTGTGACAATAAAATCATTCTTCCTTTCCCACAAGCTTTCCCGCTATCTTTGCTACTATTGCCTTTCCCTTGGCTTCCACTTTACTAATACCGCCCCTTGCTTTGGTGGGGTCCTTCTTCTTCCTTCCTTTGGCTCTCGCCTTGGACCTAGAAAAGGAAGCTCCTCCAAAAAACAAAGTGGATGTTTTCCTTACTTTCTGTAGGGTGCCCTCTGCACTCCTCAACATGTTTAGGAGCTCCAAAAGTTCAACTTCCTTTCCTTGCATGTTGAAGTTCAGGATAAACTGGGCGTAAGTGGAAGGAAGGGACTGGAGAATCAAGTCAGTGTAGAGCTCGTTCTCTAACGTGGTCCCTAGGTCCGCGAGCTCTTCAATGTAGCCAATCATCTTAAGCACGTGTTCCGCTACAGATGATCCGACGGCCAATCTCACCGAAAATAACTTTTTCGAGACTTCGTATCTGGCGATACGGGATTGCTCTTCATACAGATCTTTTGTATGAAGAAATATGGATTCTAGGTCCATATCCTCGTGCCTCCTCTGATGTTCATTGTCCATAGAGGCAAGCACGATGCACTTGGCCCTCGCGCAATCAATCTCCCAAGTCTTACGGATTTCCTTATCCACGACGCTGGATTGAGGTCCTGGGACAGGGGGAGCTTTGGTGGTAAGAAGATACACCAACTTGTCATAAGTGATTGCCATTTTGACATTCCTGAGCCAATCTTTGTAGTTTGGCCCTGTCAGTATGTTTTTCTCTAGTAGTAACTTAAGTTCGATCATGATGTTTGGTCGCTGCAATTAGGAGAGACAGAAGAAACACTTTAGCATGATGCTCTTGCAAGTTTAGAGTGGTTTTTAGTTTGTTTAAACAGGATGGCTCCCACTATTTCTCGAATCCTTCCTCAAACCAAAAAAGAAGAATTAGTCGGGATCAATCTCATCGTACAATACTTGCTTAACCGTTCAGCCAGGCCAGTGTTAGTACTTCGAGGGAGGTTTTCCAACCGCGAAGTTCCTTAATTAAATAACCTCTTTTCCCTGTGGGCGTGGCCCCGCTAACACCTTTCTAGACACCTACTTGGTTTATAGCATTGATCGTTAAGTGAGAAAGTTCCCGAGGAGTAGCATATACTCACAGTAGGATCGGGATCCAAATATCACCGTGTGATAAAACTGAAGGAATCCTACCAGAATCATCACACTCCAAATGGTATGCAGCACTAGCAAGTTTCAGTTTCTTTAGAAACTCCCGATGTAGATTTTTGCCCCATGCTCTTATGACCTTGACTTTGGCCAACAAATCATAAGTCACACGTCAAGTTCTACCCGTCATTTTCCAGGTTAATTTGAACCCTCCCGTACCTACCCTTGACTTTGGCCAACAAGACAGTACGACTGTCCTAAACCAACGCATCTATCTATGCTACATATGAATATTCAATAGCTACCAATCACTGTGCCTTGACTTTGGCCAACAAACACAGCTTGAATACTATAGACTATCCATATGAAATGATGGAGGGCTACAAATGGTTTTGGCAAAACCGTGAACGTAGTGAACTTGATATAATCGAAGGAACGCGATAGCTTTTAAAAGGAGTGGTTTAAGCTCCGCGTTTAAAAGTTGTTTTGGAAAGAAACCGAGTGGTTTTGAAATTGTTCTAATGACTTCACTTTGGTTTATTTCTTGCTTTAATTTTAATGCGTCCTATCAATTAATCCTACCATTGCAGAAAACAATGAAAATATGACGTACGCTTATGCCATTCGCATTCGCCATGGGGCCCCGTCATTACCCGTTAGGTTACTTAACTAACGACAGAGCAGGGGCTGGACTAGCGCGGATGCAAAACATAAGCAACGCCTACTAGATATCATATATAAATATATACATTCCTCAGATGCAATGATAGCCATTCCAGATCACAGATGAACACATTGGATATACTAGAAATCCGCGTTTCGTTCGAGCCTGCAACGAAAAACGGATTACACGGTCGCGATGAATAACCAAGACCCCACCCTAGACCCCTACGGGTGAGGCAAACTACCCGCCAAATACCCGAAGTGAAGCAACCTCCCTCAACAATGTGAGTAGGCCACTCGGCACTTCGAGGTACCCGGTAGTTTGTGCACCCCACCTTGGGTCTATCCTAGGAGCAAAAACAGTAAAAGAAATAATATACAATGGCGGCTACAACCTCATCCCGGATGTGCGGTCATAAAATAATATTACATCAGTTTACATATTACATCAAATGAAAGATAAAGAAAACTCTCATCTCACAACCCCCGGCTATTCATCCGCGACAATCCAACGAGTTCATATACACAATCCAACAACATTACAGATCACAGATATGCACAACCCCCACTAATCGACGTATAGCGATTAGTTGACGTTCAGTGCATATTTCACATCACAGATATAACCCATTAGCTAAATTCTACAGAACTTTGATCAAAAATACGGATTTGTAACTACCCCAAACACAACTTTGTTCTCTGGAAAATCTGGGCAGAAACAACATATGCTAAAAATCCTAAAACAGAACACTAATGAAACTGCAGCAAAGACGAGTCACGGCCGCGAATCCGCGGCAAGAAGCATGTTCTCGCCGCGGTTCCGTGGCGCGTTGACCGAGTCAGTGGCTCATTTTTGCTGTGTGTTCCTAAAAAATCCTGAGCCGATTTTTAAGATGTGTGGAATTATTTTTTGAACAGTTTAAAAATCGGCAGAAAGTTCAGTTCTCGGACGTGTTTTGTGATTTTTTTCTCCGATTGAAATTCTAAATACTTTGCTAACATGCTAGTTGTTGTTTAGCTAGGCTCTGATACCACTGTAAGTCCACGTTACCCGTCCTGGTTCTTTCGGGGATGCGGAAACGGTAAAAAATGATTTTTTGACACAAGGCAAAATGGACTAGAAAATATGATCTTTGCTAAACAAAACCTAGCAAACTAACTAGAAGTTTAACTACTATGTTAGAGGGTTATACCTAGGTCTTGAACTCCTTCTCTTCTTGTTCCTTGGAGTGGTTGGATCGGCTCCACCTCGTAGTCCCCTTGTTGTCGAAGAAGGATCCACCCGAAAGCTTCTACCTTGAGCTCCTACCTCAACCGAGAGGAAACTAAAGTGCTTGGCTTGCTAGACCTTGTACTCTAGAGTGAGTAGAGAAGAGTTTTGAGGGTTTTATCTCAATGGATCATGCTTCTCAACACATGAGACATGAGAGCCTTGAGAGAGAGGAAGAGGGTGAGCTTTGGATGAGAGAGAATGAGAATGATAGAATGAGCTCAATAATATACAACCATGCTCACAAAAGCAAGAATAATCATGATAATAATAATAATTAAGAATTGTGATGGTTAGTTTCAATGACCATTATCATTTCATGCATTTAATGCATTTTGTAAAGAACAACAAGTAAACAAAGGTCATAGAAATGAAATGATGATGGTCAACAAGTCCACAATGGTCAACCGGTCAACAAAGTCAACAAGTCAACAAAAGTCAAATATTCAACTCAACCATGGCACAATAATACTTAATTAATATTATTAATCATATTTCTTATTCTCATTAGGGTTTAGAAAAAGTCAACGGTCAACAACCCTAACGAGAATCCTCTGCCTCTACCTCTGCCAACTGTGCATACACACCCGCACCCGTGTTCCGAGGAACACGAATACAATGAGATAAAACCAATCCCAATACATATACTAGGATCTATCTTAAACCAAAGCCCGCTAGTAATAACTGCCCGGACACCAAACGTGCACAAGTGCGCAGATGCGAACGAACCCTGTCGCAAAACCATGCGACCTCTACTCTGTTTTGCCCAAAGGCGAATAGCTCTCTGTGTAGGACTCTAAAGACTCGACACTACGCTGACAGTGGGTTTAACCACAGGCCACAAGCGGTACTAGCTGTACGTAACGGTCCCCAGGTAGATGCCGATAAGAAGACTGATGAAGTGAACCCATCCGAACTCCTACTGAGCCTGAATGTGACAATCTCCATACAGTCCGGTCTGCTCGTCTGAGAGTATCGCATGGCGGGCCTAGGGGGCGGTAAACATCAGTCCCCTAATAGCGATACAAGTCGTGTCGGAGTGTAGCCCAGAACACCCTGAGATAACACTGGAAACGTTACCAGTATATCTCGCTTGCCCTGGCCAGGGACGACTATGTGTAATGGCTCTCCTAGACACAGCGTGATATCAACCCCCAATACCGGGAGAGACGAATCCTGTCTAACTGTCACTGCCTCCAAGTGCTTCGGGACTGCACCCAACTGCTACCTGTTTGCACGACTCATTTGAGCCGTGGTAGGGTAGCAATCTAAGAACAGTCGGAACACACTGGAGGCGAACTGACAGTGTCAAGTCAGCGGACTAAGCTGTACTCATGTCACCTGGGAACTGATAACTGACGATAGGTATAGTACCAACCAAAAGTTCCCGACGAATCCTGTCCAGTGTACTCGTAACCAAACGAGCACCCGCATACTATCTCAAGTACGACATACTAATGGCTGTGGGACAGACCATCTCCCCTGCTGGGATGAGAAGCGCATACGCTAGTCTACTCCAGAGTATCGATACCCCGTCTTGATAATCCTACGACTAGGGACCTGTATAAGGATGTGCTTGTAGATTACCCAGCCCCCACTAGTGTGACTGCCATCACAACGCTGGTAATCAAGCAAAGATCCTATGGGCTCCACTAATGTGTATAGGCGATATGCTAAAAGAAACACATGCACACATTAAAGTAGAAACAAACCAAGTAGCATACTACTATTTTGAGCAAGATTTTCTATACAACTATGAATATCCCAAGCTTCCATCAAGTAATATACAAACTAGTATGATACAGTAATGGCCTCTAGGGCATATACACTAACAAGGCACGTGTGCGCTAGGGCACTAGCGCTTTGGGTGCTAACGCCTCATATGCCAGGCACGGGGGCGCTCGAGCGCTCGCGAGGCAAAAGGGACTCGGTCCCTGCAATGGGAGTTGTACTCCCAGAAAGGAACACTAATTATTATTTTTTTTTGTGTGTGTGTGTATGAGGAGTTAAACTCCTAGGATATTTTGAAGCTGATGAAGGGGTCTTCTCCCCCTGGAGCCCTGGATCTTCCTCAAAGTGGGGTCTTTGGAGATGGGTCTCCTTCTTCCTCCTCTGTTGGTAGGATCTTGGATGAACAGGAACTATGAGATTTTTTAAAAATCTCTCCTTTTTGAGATCTAATGGAAGATCCGAGTTCCCCTTTGTGGGTTTTATGGTAAAAAACTATTTAGTTTTGGAAAAAGAAGAGTAATACTCTTGATTTTATTGAAAAAAAGAAGAAGGTTTAGAACCTTGAGGAAGGAGAAGATCACAGATCTTGATTCTTTTTTGGAGAGAAAAAAAGTTGTTGAGATATTTTCATTATCTTTACTTTTATAGGCTATACACTTTACAAATAGCCCCTTAGGCTTTCCAAAAATGGCATTTTGCCTATCCCATGGCTCATGTTCCATTTCTTTTTGCACATAAACCATGGGCTTTACAAAAATTTGGCTTTATGCCCTTTTTTCTTACATTTATTCAAAAAATAAAATAAAAGAAATACAATAAAATTATTTATTACAAAACTTTTATTTTGGCATGGGGGGAGGCCGGCCGCTTCCTGTTCGGGCTCGACCCGGGCATTGGCCCACTTGACCCGGGGCTTGGGCCCACTTGGCTTGGGGTTGACTTTGATTTTGACTTGGTCAACCGGGATATAAATTTTTACCCCAACAAATTGCCCCCATCAATAAATGCACACCACATATGTGGGTCGTGTGCATGAAATTGATGGATCTTCTTTTACTTGGAGGCGACTTGATTTGGGTCCCGCTTTTTGGGAAGCTGGCACTGCCCTTTTTACGACATGGACGGTCGTTGCTTGACATGTCTCCGAGACGGAGTGTCCATGATAGAAGTTTCTCTGGCCCGGAGTGATCTGGTTCCCGCTTTGTAGGAAGCTTGCACTGCCCTTTTTACGACATGGACGGTCGATGCTGCCCTTTTTGCGACTTGGACGGTCGATGCTGCCCTTTTAGCGACTTGCACGGTCGGTGCTGCCCTTTTTGCAACTTGGACGGTCGGTGCTGCCATTTTCACGACTTGGACGGTCGATGCTGCCCTCTTAGCGACTTGGACGGTCGGTGCTGCCCTTTTTGCGACTTGGACGGTCGATTCTGCCATTTTAGCGACTTGGATGGTCGGTGCTGCCCTTTTAGCAACATGGACGGTCGATGTTGCCCTTTTAGCGACTTGGACGGTCTGTGCTGCTCTTTTCGCGACTTGGACAGTCGATGCTGCTCTTTTAGCGACTTGGACGGTCGGTGCTGCCCTTTTAACGACATGGACGGTCGATGCTGCCCTTTTAGCGACTTGGACGGTCGGTGCTGCCCTTTTAGCGACTTGGATGGTCGGTGCTTCCCTTTTAGCGACATGAACGGTCGATGCTTCCCTTTTAGCGACTTGGACGGTCGGTGCTTGATTTGACTTGCTCCGCCTCTTGCGGTGTCAGGGTTGAAGTTGACTTGCTGATTTGATGTGATTTGGGTTGACATCAGCATCGCTACACTAGAATATGGTACCAGAAGCGAATCATCATTTGCCATGAGAGGATTTGGGTGTTGGTTTTTGGTTCAGCATCAGCACCGCTTACACTGGCATATGGTACCAGGAGCGAATCATCATTTGCCATGAGGGGATCTCCCTCGTTTCCAGTTTAACGACTTAGGGGTCATCTGTCCCCAGTTTAACGATTTAGAGGTCATATGTTCCCAGTTTAAGGACTTAGGGGTCTATTGTGCCCAGTTTAACGCCTTAGAGGTCATCTGTTCCCAGTTTAAAGACTTAGGGGTCTATTGTGCCCAGTTTAACGACTTAGAGGTCATCTATTCCTAGTTTAAAGACTTAGGGGTCTATTGGAATGGAGTTTGGAATTTTGGGATTAGGGTAGGCATCGGCGTTACTAACACTGAAGCACATGTGCCAGGTGCAATTCATCATTTGCCTTTTCTTGTTGGGGAGTGATGGATTAGGAGACAGGTTTAGGTCCCTATCAGCTAAGGCTTTTCAATTTTATGAGCCGTAAGGGTCCCATAAAAGCATTTTATCCCTACGAGTCGAAAGGATCTCGTAGGTGTGCTTTCTCCTTAGGAGTCGTGGGGACTCCCAAGTGTGTTTTTCCTTTGTTAATCATAAGGATCCCACGAAGGTGTTTTCTTACGAGTCGTGAGAATCCCGTAAGTTTGTTCTCCTCATGTATCGTGAGGACACATGAGTGGGTCTTCCCAAATAGAGCATAATTCCAGGGGCGGAGACCATCCGCGTAACTGGTGGTTGCGGTAGGGCATGGGTATGACGAGAGTTATTTGAGCCCGTGGATTGTATACGGTAGTCAATTTGGGGGACCACCCGTAGGGCTGGGAGAATTTTGAGAAATTGGATTTTGGTTGGCGTCTGCATCGCTGCACTAGAATATGGTACCAGGAGCGACTCATCATTCGCTGTTTTGGGACTTAGAATTTGGATCTTGTTTGGCATCAGCATTGCTGCACTGGAATAATGCCAGGAGCAACTCATCATTTTCCTCGGGAGGACTTGGGATTTGGGTTTTTGGTCGGCATCAGCACCGCTAACACTGAAGCGAAATGCCAGGAGCGACTCATCATTTGCCGTTGCCCGTTGGGGAGCGATGGTTCAGTAGATAGGTTTAGATCACTATCACCTAAGGCTTTTCAATTTTATGAGCCGTAAGGGTCTCATAAAAGCATCTTCTCCCTACGAGTCGAGAGGATCCCGCAGGTGTATTTTTTCCTTAGGAATCGTAGGGATTCCTAAGTGTGTTGCTCCTTTGTGAGTCGTAAGGATCTCACGCAGGGATTTTCTCCTCACAAGGTCGAGAGGACTTTGCGAGTGTATTTTATCTCCTTTCACTAGTTTGCGCCCTTTCGGGTTTTCACAAACTCGCCGACAGTCCTGCTGTTTTTACTCACGGAGCCCTTTCTGGTTTTCATCCGTGCCCATTTTACTTGTGGACATACCGTGTTTTTTTAGTCGCTGGTGGGACTTTAAAAGTAATCTCAGCGGCAGGACTTAGGAGAGATAGGGGTCTTTTACGCCCGTAGATTGTATACGGTTTTGCAGGATGTATGATCCAGACCGTAGGGCCGGTGTGCTCAATTCGCCTGCGACTTGGAGCATTCACGCGTAGTATTTCTTGAGATATCGGCTATTGATGGGTGGCATGTGCCTTTCTCCCTCGGCACTAATTAGTTGGTAGGATCCTCCGTCGAACACTTTCTCGATGATGTATGGTCCTTCCCAGTTCGGCTCGAATTTTCCCTTGGTATGTCGATTGGGGATGATCGGTCTTTTGAGGACCAACACCAATTCGCCTTTCTTGAAAGCGCGGAGACGAGTCATCTTGTTATAGGCCCGTGACATTTGGGCTCGGTACAGCTCTAGAATTTGCTGTACTGCAAGCCTCTTTTCTTCGAGGGCGTCAGGCTCTTCCAACCGAAGGAGCACGTTTTCCTCCTCCGTCAATTCGTGCTGAACGGACATTCTTAAGCTTGGAACTTCGACTTCGAAGGGGAGGACCGCCTCCACTCCGAAGAGCAATGAGTATGGAGTGGACTGAGTTGGAGTACGGTGCGTGGTACGATATGCCCACAACGCCTCGTGAAGCTTGAGATTCCAGTCTCTCTTGTTGGCTGAAGCATTTTTCCTCAGGAGCTTGCATAGAGTCTTATTGAAGGCTTCGGCTAGCCCATTGGCTCTTAGATTATAGATGGAGGAATATCTCCAGTCTATCTTATGTTGAGTAGCGAATCTTGAGACTTTGAAGCTCTTGAAAGAAGGCCCATTGTCAGAAATGATTCTTCTTGGTGTACCAAAGCGGTATAAAATATTATGCTGGAAGAACGTCAGAATATTTTCTGTCTTGACTTCTTTTAGCAGGACAGCTTCAGTCCATCTGGAGAAATATTCAGTTGCGGCCAATATGAACCGGTGATCTCTGGATGACGGAGGATCAATTGGGCCAACTATGTCGGTGCCCCAAACTTCGAAGGGCCATGACTCTACCGTAGGATGCAACGGATTAGGATGCTTGTGAATGAAATCACCATGGATTTGGCAAAGATAGCATTTCTTTGCATGCTCCTCGCAATCCTTTATCATGGTGGGCCAGTAATATCCAAGCCGTTTGATCTGAAGCCGCATTTTGGGGCCGGACTGGTGAGCCCCGCAGACGCCTGAGTGGACTTCTTTCATAACTTTTTAGGCTTCGGCTGATGACAGGCACCTGAGCCAGAGTTGGTCATATGACCTGCGGTATAGCGTGTCATTTACAAACACGTATCGAAGAGCTCTCTTCTTCAGCTAAATCCTTGCAGATTTTCCTTCGGGCGGCTTGTCGTATCGGAGGTACTCTATGAAGGGTTCTCTCCAATCGGGCTCGTCTTGGATGATCGAAGCTTCATCTGCAGGACTGCTCTTCTGTTCCGCGCTTTCCTCTTCTCATAGAGAGACTGGGGGTAGAATTTGCCGGCTCCTGACCGTGATTAGAATTTCGTCCATGTCAAGATCAACTAGCTCTTTAGCCAGGCGAGCGAGTATGTCAGTTTTTCCGTTCAATGCTCTAAGAACTCTCATTAGTTCAATGTGAGTAAACTGTTTCATGAGTTCCACCACTCGGCTTCTGTACCAAGCTAACTCGGGCTTGTATATCTTATAGTCGCCGCTTACTTGGTTGACGACAAGCTGGGAGTCACCATAAACCCGTAGCCGAAGGATTTCCATTTCTATGGCGAGCTCCAGACCAGCTATCAGAGCTTTATATTCAGCTTCGTTGTTTGTGCGAGGCTCGGTGAGAGCAAAAGAACGTCGTAGGGTTTCCATCGATGGCGTGATGAACACCAACCCTATCCTTGCTTTTATCTGCAGGATGCTTGATTTGCCGGAGCTCCTCATTGATGAGGCTCCATCGAAGTAGAGCTCCCAACATGGCTCATCTTCCTCGAGGTGCAGCACTTGTTCGTTGGGTAACTCGCGATTGAGCGGTGACCCCTCTGATACGGGATGAGCAGCGAGGAAGTCTGCAAGAGGTTGCCCTTTTACTGCTTTCTGAGAAGTATAAACTATGTCAAACTCAAGCAGCATGACAGCCCATCTTGACATTCTACCGGCTAGGCTTGCCTTGGTCATTAAGTGTTTGAGCGGGTCGACCTTAGTGATCAGCATAACCCGATGAGCGAGCAGATAGTGCCTTAGCTTCTTCATAGTGAACATCAGAGCCAGGCATTGCTTTTCGATCGGGGAATAGTTGTGTTCCACCCCGACTAAAGTTCGACTGAGGTAGTAGAGGGCATTTTCTTTTCCCTCCTTATTGTTCTGGGTAAGGAGCGCACCGAGTGACTCATCTAGCACGACCGTATAGAGAATCAACGGTTTGTTTGGAATAGGAGTAGCAAGCACTGGAGGGTGCAACAGGTACTGTTTGATGCTTTCGAACGCTTCTTGACATTCGGCATCCCAGACAAAAGGAGCTCCTTTCTTTATGAGCTTTGAGAAGGGTCGACATCTCCCCGATAAATTTGAGATAAACCTTCGTATATAAGCAAGCTTGCCTTGAAAAGATCCTAGCTGCGTCAGATTCTTCGGAGGGGGCATCTCTATGATGGCCTTTATCTTGGATGTGTCAACTTCAATCCCTCGATGTCGGACTATGAAACCCAGGAATTTTCCCGACGACACGCCAAAAGCGCACTTCAGAGGATTCATTTTCAGATCGTACTCCCTCAGTCTGGTGAGAACGGTCCTAAGATCTTGGATGTGATCGGCCTTGGCTTTAGTCTTGATGACCAGATCATCAACATAACATTCGACGACTTTATGAATTAGGTCATCAAAGATATTGGTCATTGCCCTTTAGTATGTAGCACCTGCGTTCTTCAGTCCGAACGGCATCACCTTGTAGCAATATATTCCGATCGGGGTTCGAAATGCTGTGTGCTTCTCATCCTCAGGCGACATCTTGATCTGATTATATCCGGACGAGCCATCTATGAAGGTGAATAGCTCGTAATTTGAGGTGTCATCGACCATCATTTCCATGACCGGTAGCGCGAAGTCGTCTTTACGGCATGCCTTGTTGAGGTCCCTGAAATCGACACAAACTCGGATCTGCCCATTTTCTTCTTCACTGGGACCATGCATGCGATCCAGTCCGCATATTTCTCTTCTCTGATGAAGCCAACATCGATAAGTTTCTTAGTTTCCTCGATGACCTTTTCTTCTATCTCCCTTCTCATTCTTCATGGAGCTTGCTTGACTGGCTTAACATCTGGAGAAATAGCCAGCTTATGCATGGCTATCTCAGGGGAAATGCCAGGCATTTCTTTGTACGTCCATGCGAAGCAGTCGATGAACTCATGCAGCAGGGCGATTATCTGATTTTTCATTTCCTATGACAAGTGTGAACTGATGTAGGTCGGCCTTGGATTATCGGGCGTTCCTAAGTCAATCTTGGTTAGCTCGTCAAAGGTTGCTTGTCCGCCATCTTCGAGCTCTTGAGGAGCTTCTTCTGGCTCGGCTATCTCGTCGTCATCATTTGATCTTTCGCTGGCTTCACCAACATGGATCATGTAGCATGCTTTAGAACCAGGTTGAATGAAGCCTATGCCCCGTCTATCTGGAATTCGTCCATCGATGAGTGCTCGGACCTAGGGCGGATGCCATAACCCTTCATAAAATATTGCTTTGGACTCTGTTTGATATAACCGGCATCCGCACCTTTTAAAATATTCCCGCATCTCTGGTGCATAGTTTCTGGGATTGAGGACGGCTTTTATGCCTCTCTCATAGGGAAGGCACGCGACAGACAAATCGTTCGGGTGCACAACGGGGTTTGACCCATAAAACAGGATACCCTTCTGTCCAATTTTCCTCCCGGGAACGTAGAAAGTTTTCAGCCGGTCAACGGTAGAGACTGACAATGCATCGAGCTCTTTGCATATCCGTTCCGGCACCCTTGTGATGGCCGGGGACCCTTCTGCAATTTCGAAGGTCTCTCATAATTTCACTTGTTGCTTGGGGGTCCAATCTGCACAGCTGTTGCACGGCAGGTCCTCTTCCTCCGACTCTTCAGTGTCGCTGCTAAGATGAGGGCGGACTTTGCTGCTAGATGGGCCTTCAGTATCAGATTCGTCCGTATCGCTACCAAAAAGAGGGCGAGTTTTACGGGAGGACGGACTTCCAGTGTCGTACTCATCAGTGTCACTCCCGAAACGCGGGCACACTTGGGCGCTTTTGCTTTTGAATGTGACAGCCGGCTCAGATTTGCTTTTGAGTCTTGGGGCCGCTCTATCCTCAGTTAGTTATGGCTTAGCATTTTGTTGGTTCATAAAGTACAGAGAATTTTCATACCGGACTTCATGCACACCGAACGGCTGGATGTCTCCATCAATGCGTCTTTTTTCGCCATCGTATCCGAGAAGCCTGGGAAGGGCGGAATGCCTTTGGAGTTTGCATTGATGGAGAGTTGACGGAACGATGCCGTAATCATGGAGCCACGGCCGTCCCAAGAGAATTTTATAAGACATGTCAGCGTCGATCACGTATATCTTAGTTTCAGTTTGCAGATCCCCAAATTTGATGGGCAAAGCTATAGACCGCAGAACTTGCTGGCAGTTTTGATTGAAGCCTTGAATGACAATCCTTTCTCTTGACAGGTGTCAAACGTCCATTGACAAACTCTTCAGAGTCTGCAAGTTCATGATGTTCACTGAGGACCCTGGATCAATCAATATGCGATTAATCCGATCTCCGTCGCTATACCCGGTCACGTAAAGCGGCCGGTTATGCCCAGCTGTTCCCAGTAGCAAGTCTTCGTCTTTAAATGTCACTACGGTGGCATGCAGAGCGTACTGGGCTTCTTTCATATTAATTTCCGCAAAGCGAGCCTGATACCGCTCGGGGTTTTGTAGAGCGTGAATGAGAACATCTCTAAGCTCTTTAGATAGGACCAAGGCATCGTAGATGCTCAGGAGAGACGGGAGATTTCGGAGATGAGCCAAGACATTGTAGTCCACTGAGGAAGGACTTGAGTTTTCATTCGTAGGCTCTCTGCCATCTTCCTCATTAGCCACCTGTTTTTTCTTTCCTTTTGAGGCATTTCCCTGATTTGACGGTAGAGCCCTGCTTCTTCTGAGATGGACTTGGTTGGCCTTTGTGGCGAGCTCCTCGTCCTCTTCGGGAAAACAGAGATCCTCCTCAGAGTCGCTGTCCAGATGGATGGCGTAGCAGGTCACTATAGGGGTCTCTTCGTTGGAGTCTTCTTCCAAATCCTCCAAAATCTCTGCTGCTTCTACAGGGAAGAGCTCTTTCAATTGAATTAGAGTTCTTTTCTTCTGTTCATAGTCTTCGAGGGAATCGATATATTTTTGAATGGTCGATCTCCCTGCAGACTCTTTTTCGTGCCGAGCTGCACTTTTCTTCTTTTTGAGCTTTTTGGATTTTGAGCCTGATGGAGCTGCATTGGCAGCTGGAATGGTAGGCTTCTTCTGCCCTTCCCATTCCGTCCTGGGCTCTTTCCGAAGTAGCTTCATCATCTTCTTTATCTTATTAGATATGTGCGTATTCCACGAAGGCTGCGGTGAGTCCGTTCAATTTCTCAGGGAAGCGGGTTCGGCTGTCTGCTCCCAGAAAGTTTCAGCTTCCGTCTGTATAAAGTTGGTGGTTGCAACTTGATTGTTCACCAACACACTTTTGGACAGCTCGATCTCTCTAACCATGTACTGCTTCTCGACCCAGTCTTTGAAGATATAGCAATCCTCAATCGCATGGCTCACTACTCGGTGGTACGGGCAATACAGAGGATTGTCGGTCATTTTTGCTTCTTGAGGTCTTTTCGACACTGGCAATTGTAGACCGTTGTTCAAGGCATCTTTAAATATCTTCCGGACCTTGTCCCTTCTGAAAGAGTAAACCTTGTTCTTTTTCTCCTCTAGGGAAGGCCCTTCTCCTCCCAGCACTGGCTTTCGAGACCGGTTGGTTTTGGATTCGCCCGCCCTTCGCTTTTCTTTATTGTCGGACGCATTGAAGACATTGGTACTGCTGGAACTCCCGCTTCTACGGTTGTCGTCCCGCTTGCTTTTCTAAGTTTTGTCTCTCTGAGAGTCCGGGGTAGACTCTTGCTTCGAGCGTTCCAGCATTTGGACTTTCTTGGTTAGCTCTTGAAACATCTTGAGGCCTGTTGTACACAAGAATGGAACCATCCAATTGCTGAGGTTCCCAATGAGAAGGCTGACGGACTGGTCCTGCTCCAGTGGCGGTTCGCACTTGACCGTGAGATTACGCCATCGGGCGATAAAGTCGGTGTTGCTTTCATTCTTCCCTGGCTTGGTCCTCACAAGGTCAGCAATGGAGATTTTATCACTAACACTCATGAACCTTTGCCGAAACAAAGACTCCATTTGGGCAAAGGTAATGACGGACCCGTCTGGTATGCTTGCGTACCAGTCAAAAGCGACACCGGTCAGGATGTTGACAAACTGACGAAGAAGGAGCGCATCATTGCCCCCTGTATTTCCGCATGATGCTTTAAAGTGGGCGACGTGTTGATTTGCATTTCCCGTCCCGTCAAATCTTCCGAACTTAGGAATGATATAGCCGCTCGGGAACTCGATCAGATCGTACTGTGTGGGATATGGCCGCCCACTACTGCCAATTTCTTTCTGAGCTTCAGCTTCGGCCACCAATGTTTTAACCTTGCTGGTGACCAAATCCATTATCCAATCTTGTGTTAGCGGGATAGTGTTATCTGGGGCCAAGGCGTCCCCAGAAGCGGAATGTGGCCGGCTTTCATGCGGCTCGACCAATCTTGGACCCAAAGGGACAAGCATCGGCCTCTTCGGGTTGTCATCATCCGGCTCATGAGTAGCTACTTGTGCTTGATTTGGAGGCGCTCGAGCAATTTGAGCCGTAAGCTGCATCACAACGTTCGTTAGGTCGTTAATTTTCGAATAGAGCTTGGACATCTCTTTATCTTTGCTCCTGAGCTGTTTTTGAAGCTCTTGAAACAGCTCTTGCTTCGCGGTCCTGGGGCGGAAAGTTGGCTCTTCCTCGCTGTCCGAGCTTGACTCTATATGGACCGAGGGGTCTTTCTGCCTATCATCCTCATCGAGAGGGTTTTCGTCATCCAGCGGAGGCGGCTGTTCTTGGGAGGCGGAGACCACATTCAAGCCAGATTGGGCTTGGGATGTGGTGGCCCCATCCTTGCTTTTGCTGCGAAGGTTGTCGCTGGGGCGCCAGCCCGCCATATAGACCGTATGGATAACATATCTAGCCGTCTTTTTATTATCGGCGGCTGATTTCACAGATCGCTGTCTTGACCCTCCTGTTTTGGTAACGGGCAGTCGACTGAAGGAGGCCGGCCTGGCCGGCTTCTTGAATGGTGCTGACGCTTCCTTTTTAGTTTTCCCCCTGTTTTCGTGCGGCACAGAGCCCCTGATAAACTCTTGAAGAGATGGTGTCATGCTTTCTCCGTCGGGGCTGGGGCACGTCTCTTTGAAACATCGTTCGGACTGCTGTCTTCTTGATTCTGGCAGTCATGGCATTTTTCTGAACCCACTTCAGAGGTTCGAAAGAATTGCTTACGGTCAACTCGGCCGTCGTCTCAGGATGACTCTGCTCTTGGAATCCCACAAGATTCCACTTGGCCGGAGTCCTGGCCCTCATGTTGGCTCGATACCTGAGCCGCTTCTGTCTCAACCTTTCTGTTTTGAGCACTTGGCTGGTTACGGCTCTTAGGGAAGCCGCCGTAGACCGGGCGATGGAGGACTTTGGAGATACGCCCGATTGTGCATTTGTTGGATTCATCGCCTGAGCTCGTCCGCAACATTTGATGTTGCCCTTTGTACCGAAAGTCTTGCCCCCGGCTGGAGCACCAGAGAGTCGTTCAGACACCGTCTTAAGTTTCGGTTGTGGTGCCTTAGCGATCACAACATTCAGCCTCTTGCCCCTTGAGACCGGCTTGGCCACCTGCTTTGCCGAGATTTCTGCCAGATGAGCGCTTCCGGCAGGGTAGATGACGATGGAACCAAACTGACGGGGCACTTTCTCCCACTGTCGACTGAGGCTTGCGGGGAGAACCACACGAGTATTGATCTTGACCACATATGTCACGCCCCGCTTCCCAGTATACGGCGAAAGGGACGCGACTGGTCCGCTACGTATATACTCAGAAGTACATACGTTAAGCGTATCTAAGCAATATAAAAATAAATACACAAGAGACAAGATATAACAGCAACTTTTATTTATTAACATTCTTTTGTACAATACATGAAAAGAAAATACAACTGAAATAAAAACGATGCCTAAACAGTGGCATAACAGGAAATGAAAAGTACTGAATGGAAACTGTACAATGAAACTAGAGCTCTGGTTCTTCAGCAAGCTGATCCAAGTCTTCTGCAGATGGCTCGATCTCTGCCGGATCCAAACCACCTGACGACATTCAAAGAAGAAAGAAATAGAATGTCGTCAGCGAATAGGTCGCTCGGTAAGCCCCAAAGATAAGGGAGAAATAGACAGAGAGTAAGAGAGAGAGAGAGAGTAGCCTTTAATGTTGTATTATATTGTTGTAATATTGTATTAACGCTGTTGTTTGTAGCTTGGTACAGAAGAATGCCAGTGTATATGAGAGGGGTCTCTATATGCTAGAGACCAGGGCAAATGGAATATAGAGTACAAGGCTCCGTTAGAAGGCCCGGAACAATGGCAATTGAATTCATGTTAGGTGTCTTAAATCTGACCGTCTCGTGCCTCTTTTAACACCTTCCGTACCAATCTACCCCTTAAAACCCGTAGTGTTTTGATTGTATTGTTTGTCTTGTAAATTGTATTGATCGATCGACTGACCGAAACCATGATATCAGTAAACGGATGTAACCGTAGAAACATGTAAATGGAATAACTGGAGAATCATGTAAATGGAATGTATATCCATGGTTCGGTTCAGTCAAGTTGTATAGATTGATAATTGGATTCATGGATTCATTTTGAAGATTGTAGATTGTAGATTGTACTTGAATCATATTCAAGCCAGATTAATCAGACTCAAAGCCGAGTCAAACAATTAGAAGTGTAAATCGAAGTCTTGATTATTTCTTAAACTTATAATTGTTAGGGTCCTTAGAGTAATTTATAAAACTTGAGGGGGTTTTATGTAAAAATACTTTTATATACTTTTCAAAATACTCCTCAAGTATTTATTATTCATCTTTAGAGTTGTAATGAATGTGGATTTTATATTGTGATATTCCTAGTGAAAATATCCTAGCTTCATAAATAAAGGTATTTATCTGTATTATTGATTTATTTGAAATTCATGGTATTTTAATGTAAAGTCTATTCTTATGATTTTTAGAAAAAGGTGGAATATTTATATCGTAACAAAATAGATATTTTAATGATAAATATACATATATTTATACAAAAATAATTTTAATAAATATTTTATATTCTAAAAATCTCATTTCTTAAGATGTCGTATTTTAAATCTTTCGAGACCGAATGCTCCTTGCGGAGGTCTGAATCTCGCAGTACTAGGCCCGAGGATGTGCAATAAACCGCGCCATCCCGAATGGGTTCCCCAAAATGGGTTGTAGCGGCGCTTTGCAAAGATTGTATATATACTAAATCCTTTAGAAAACGGTTTTATGAAATAAATGGCATTTATTTGTAAAGATGTAAATTTTCTCGTATTCTATGTTCTAGGGTCTCCTAAGTCAACTAGACTATTTCTAAATGGTCTAAACGACAAGTTGTGAGATGTCTTAAATCACCTATTCACCGCTAATTTTGGCCAGGTAAGTACAAGTGAGGAAAGGAGGGATCCGCTCACGAATCACCGTGAGACGGGCCTTTTAAAGTTACTTTTCTCACTTGCCTAATCTAGACACCACAAAGTCAGGTTTAGATAAACGACCGATGTCCACAACTTATCGTATTTTCATAATAGGATGTATTTATTTAAAAGTGTCTCAACTCTAACTCTTTTAGAAATAGTTTTATTAAGTGTATGGTATTTAAATGTAAATGCTTGTTTTCTCGTATTCTAAGGTTTTAATGGTATCGTGTTAGGTTGTATATAAGTGTGTGAGGAGGTAGGTCGTTACCTCGTGATCTACATTAAATGTATAGCAAGTTTGATGGGTTAAATGAAGGATTGGCACAATGTGGTATTTAAGTGAAAAAATACGATAATTTGAGAAAGCTATCATTTTATGTGATGAAACTTGTTCAAATTGTTTAATTAGTGTTTAATAATCAACATGAAGAAGTTTAAGAATGATTGTATTAGTGAGAAGTAGAATTTTATAGAAAACCGAATCGGAAATCGGATTTGTTCCGATTCCGTCGGGTTTTGTAATTTCGTATCTTTCTTGAATAGGGAAGAGAGATAGAAAGGGACTTACGGGTTTTTGATTACATTAGAGAGTGAGAGGGAACTAGAGGGATCGCCGATGTTGCGTCGTCGCCGGTAGTTCCTAAGACGTTCGCCGGAAGTTTCGCCGGAATTTCGTCAGAGCTTCACCTCGAGCTTGTTTTCAAAGTACACGATTCTTGGAAAATTTTTGAGAGAGTGGACTCAAGATTTTGGGGTGAGAGGGTAGAGGGTAGGGGGTGTATTTATAGGGTAGGCTAGGGGTAGGGTAGATGAAGGGTTTTTAAATAAAAAAATGTAAAAATATAGGAAAAAGTAATAAAAAATGGAATAAATGAGGTATAATTGTGTTTCTGGAACCGATCCAAACATTTAAAGTATACAGGAGGGTAGGGGAGATGAAGAGGCACAAAACCCTAGTTGGAGACTCGGCCGTCGGGGAGAGTCCGGCCGGCGGCGCCGGCCCGAGTCGGGGTTCCAGGGGGTGGGGGGTCGTCAGGTGTGGCTCCTGGTATTTTTAGTTTTTAAAGTTTAGTTCAACTTTTGGGAGTTATGGTGTGTGGAATGTTGGGCTTCCAAAAGATTTAAAATAAAATAATATAAAAAATAATGTGGGGCAGGGGATTTGAACTCTGGTGACTTGGTTCAGCAGTGCAAGGTATTACCAATGAGATACAAGCTCCTTCTTGTAATTATTGTGTGAAATAATTACTTAAAATGGTAACAGCAACATTAAATACCCCAAGTATACTTCAAATTTAAATCAAATTTATGTATACTAAAAATGGAGTTGTTACAACGTACAGGATCGGGGTCGCATGGGAAGCTGAATTCGTCTTGGGAGACATTGTCGTTGAACGTTGATTTCTTGAAATCTGCATGAAAGAGCATTATTTTAGTATAAATATAGACATGTATATTGATTGAGTTCGCATGAACGTTTAACCCGAAAGATGGGAGGAGAGACTGGTCCCACCGGGTGTGCCAGAATCTGTAGGGTGTTTTTCGTCACCCCATTGAGATGGGAATACGTGCGCGCTTGTCGGGCGTATTATAGACTCTCCCCGCCTAGGGTAGGCTGGGGTTTATTGATTGTAGGGATCCGAATCTCCGGCAGCCGCGAACTAAGATGCCATTAATTACCCCCCGCATTTGGAGCGAGAGAACCTCCGATTGACGGGTCAAACTGGTCATGCGAACTCAATGTGCAGTGTTGTGTTTTGAAGGGGTTTTGGATATATCGGGGGCCCCGTAGAATTTTAAGGGGGTCCCGCTACCCGGATAGCAGGCTGGGGGTCAAAGGGGCTAGCAGCCCCCTTGCGGGGTGCAGGGCAGCGCCCCGTTAGAAATTTTTTTTAACAGGGGACAGTGTTGTAGAGTATGTGTGTGTGTGTGTGTGTATATATAAGGGGGAAAGGGCATCCAAAGGATGCGTGGGAAAAAACGCCAGCGCCTTGGGCGCAAGGGCGCTAGCGCCTCACGTGCCAGGCACGTGTGCGCTCGGGCGCTAGCGCCTCACGTGCCAGGCATGTGTGCGCTCGGGCGCTAGCGCTTTGGGTGCTAGCGCTCTGAGCGCAAGGGCGCTAGCGCTTTGGGCGCTAGCCCTCACGTGCCAGGAACGTGGGCGCTCGAGCGCTCGCGAGGCAATAGGGACTTGGTCCCTGCAATGGGAGTTGTACTCCCAGAAAGGAACACTTATTATTTTGTATGTGTGTGTATGAGGAGTTAAACTCCTAGGATATTTTGAAGCCGATGAAGGGGGCTTCTCCCCCTGGAGCCCTGGATCTTCCCCAAAGTGTGGTATTTGGAGATGGGTCTCCTTCTTCCTTCTCTGTTGGCAGGATCTTGGATGAACAAGAACTATGAGATTTTTTAAAAATCTCTCCTTTTTAAGATCTAATGGAAGATCTGAGTTCCCCTTTGTGGGTTTTGTGGTAAAAAATTATTTAGTTTTGGAAAAAAAAGAGTAATACTCTTGATTTAATTGAAAAAAAAAGAAAAAGGTTTAGAACCTTGAGGAAGGAGAAGATCACAGATCTTGATTCTTTTTTGGAGAGAGAAAATGTTGTTGAGATATTTTCATTATCTTTGCCTTTATAGGCTATACACCTTACATATAGCCCCTTGGGCTTTCCAAAAATGGCATTTTGCCTATCCCATGGCTCATGTGCCATTTCTTTTTGCACATAAGTCATGTGCTTTACAAAAATTTGGCTTTATGCCCGTTTTTCTTACATTTATTCATAAAATAAAATAAAAGAAATACAATAAAATTATTTATTAGAAAACTTTTATTTTGGCATGGGGGGAGGCCGACCACTTCCTGTTCGGGCTTGACCCAGGCATTGGCCCACTTGACCCGGGGCTTAGGCCCACTTGGCTTGGGCTTGACTTTGATTTTGACTTGGTCAACCGGGGTATAAATTTTTACCCCAACACCTGCAAAAGTACATTGACACGCTGGAAGAATACAACCAGAAGGCGCGGAACCCAGTCACTCTCGAAGAATTTCTCAGTCATATCCTTGAGAACGGAGACAGTGACAATGATGAAGGAAACGGCTCGTCAGAAGAACCCGAGGATTATGTAGCGAGTTGCCACATGATCTCTCACCTGTCGTTAAAAGACGAAGAAGCTCCCTCAGCGTCGGAAAGCAATACAGAGGAACTGGGGGCAGGACCGGCGTCAAAATCCCTGGAACCGTCAGATGACCTAATCGATAAACTGCTGAACGAAGCCCTTCAAAAGAGTAAAGCTGACCGAGAGCGTGAAATGGCCATATACGAAAAGGTCAAGCGTCGGCGTCAGGACGAAGAAGCTGCGGCGATGAAGGGTCACACGGTACTCCAACCAGGTTAAAGCACCCCCGCGGGAGACAAAAGCGGGTTTAAGATGGGGAAAAGATTCGCCAAAGCCCTGTCAATGGGGATGAAGCTGCCACCTGTCAAAGGAAATGCTCCCGGGAGTACGTGCCTCGATGAAGCAGATGAACATTCGAACTACTGTTTATACCATCGGAGGGTCACGCACCCCACTGAAGAGTGCAATGCCTTCAAGAAGTGGTGGCATGGATACGTTGCCCACCGACAACACTTCAAGCGGATGAAGCGCGAAGCTCGTCGACAGCGAAAAAGTGCGACAGATGAGCACGGAAAAACGACTGGCAACTGTCATATGGTTGATACCATTTCAAAAAAATGAAAACCCAAGTTCTCACATTCGGGTGCAATTCTGAGGAAGAAATAACCTTCGGCCCTCTCTTTAAGAAATCCATCTCTGAAAAAGAAGAAGAGGTGAAGAACTGTGGGAACATCTAGCCGCGTAACCATATGTTGCCTGAAAAGAATCTCGGACCCTCAAACAAAAGTTCGGGTAAGAGAGACAAGGGGAAGGAAAAGGTCCCTGAGGAAATTGCTCTCGATGATAGAGTCGTCGAAGAGCTCAAAGCTAAGGACCCGCCTAAGAAAAACAAGGTGGATTATAATGTCCTGACACACCTGAGGAAGATACCTTCACAACTGAGCATACTGGATGCTCTCCTCCTGTCCAAAGAGGCACGAGATTCTCTGATCAAGGCATAACAAGAGCCCGATCAGTTTCAAGCCTTCCTTGCAGAAGAAAAGATGAAGGACGAGCTGGAAGAAATTCACATAGTTGACATCACATTCGGCGATGAAGATCTCTTCATCGGAATGTGCGAGCACAACAGTCCTCTGTATGTCACTGTGTACTGCCACGACATCAAGATAGGGAAGATCCTGGTTGACAACGGGTCCTCCGTCAACCTTCTTAATGTGAGAGTGTTGAAGGAGATTTGTATGAACGTTCAACACCTGGCTCGGGACAAAATTACTATCTCCGGGTTCGACTCGCGGTCATCACGGACGCTTGGGTCCGTAATACTGACATTGCGCTTCGGGATGCTCGTCACTGACATCAAGTTTCATGTCATCGACGCCAAAACTTGCTATAACGCTCTGCTCAGCCGGCCTTGGTTACACGAGTACAACATCATCCCTTCTACACAACATCAGTGTATGAAGTACTTCAAAGACGGCCTCGAGTACACAGTTACAGGGGAGCTAAACCCATTCTCCGTAAATGAAGTCCGCAAATATGAAGACGCTAAGTACATCTTACCAGACATCGAAAAAATGGAAAGATGTCGTAAACCAAAGAATAAAAAGCCGTTGCCACCATCCCGAGCTTTGGGAGCGATACCGAGGAGGATGAAGAGATAGTCTTCTTGGGGCAACCCCAAGAAAGCAGGCCAGGACCATCTACTCCTATTTTGGTCTTCGGTAGCGACTCTGAAGATGAGATCAACGCAGTATTCTCTGTTCGTCCATCAATGCAGAACTTCGCTGAAGTCGATCAGAGTTTGCAAATCACCATAGTTCCGCAGCAGCATTACAGGGAACTTGATGCGCTCGATACATACGGCGTGCAAGAGCTGCAGACCTTCTACGTTCCTCCTAGGCGAAAAGGTGAAAAGGCGATCATCTTCTATTAATCTATGGAGACCAAAGTGGAGAAAGAAGTCTGGCATGGTGTCAATTTTGCACTCGATAGGCTCCAACCGATCCGTCTGCCCAGATATTACGTAGATGGATTGAAAGGCTACTAAAATGCCAGGGTGTGCCTTTCAAACAAACTGCTCGACAAGCCCAGTTCTACAACAAGATTTGGGACGTTCCCGGGACTCAGCGAAAGACGCCCAACACGAGGATGGGGACGACTGGGCTTGGAAACGTTCGGTCCAAGAAACGTGAGCGATTCTATGGTTGCCATGTCATAAATAACCCCGGTGGAGAAGCGAATGCATTTCCAGATAGCGCTGATATCGAACCAGAGCGAGAGCCCGCCATGAGAATACCAAGCCCGTCGTTTGAAGAACAAATTGACAAGCTAATAAGGGAAGCGGATCAAAAGATTCGGGATGACCACAGCCGCGAAATGGCCATTTACGAGAAAGCCAGGATGAAATATATCATTCAACAGGCTACGGAGGATGACGATGCCCTTCACCCTCAGCCTGCTGTGTACTCTCGTGGCAAGAAGAAAGCCCGACGTAGAAGTAACAACAAGATGAAGAACGGGAATGACGTTCAAAAACAACAAAGCGGATTCAAGAAGCCATGCGATCGAGAAAAAGTCAGCTGGAATCCGTCTTTTATAAAGAAGATGGATAGAGAGTGCTCGTTCCCCCAAAACAAGATAAGGAAAATATTCGACCTTGTCATGAAGCATCAAATGATGACACTCCTGGAGTCTCGGCACCCTGAGCAAATAAACGAGGTCTATCATCCGGCTTATTACTCCTACCACCGAGCAATAGGACAGCCTCTTGAAGATTGCTTCACCTTCAACGACTGGGTCGAAGACCAGTATCAGCAAGACAGGTTCGCTCTGTCCGACAATTGGAGGGTAGCCCCACCACGAAAGCATGAGCCAAGAGCAACCTACACCGCGAGGGAAAATCCACATCAACATCGAGCTTGGAAATGAGCACGTACCTGCCACATGATAACATTCTCAAAGGAAGGAGAGCATGAGAATGTGGACAACCTCTCCCAGTCGCAAATGAAGATGAGGACGAGATGATCTCAGAATTTCCACCGGCGCCGAAAGAGATGGAAGATGGGATACACACCACGACGGACAATCTGAGGAAAATTGACTTAGGGGCGACAAACGATCCGAGGCCAACGTTCGTCAGCGAGCTGCTGTCTGAAGAGCAGGTGACTACACTAAAAGACGTGCTTATGCAGTATAAAGACTGCTTTGCGTGGAGCTATTCCAAGATGCCGGGACTAGATCCAGAAATAGCTGTGCATAAACTGGCTATATCGCCGGACGTTAAGCTGGTCAAGCAGGCGCCAAGAAGAATGCGGCTCGAACTTGAGGTGAGTATCAATGCCGAAGTCAAGAAGCTAATTGACTCTAGCTTCATCTAAGAAGTTCAATACCCCGACTGGATCACCAACATTTTCCCAGTGATGAAGAAAAATGGGACGATGCGTGTCAGCGTGGACTTTCGGGACCTCAATAAAGCTTGCCCGTAGGATGACTTCCCCGTACCGGTTACCGAACTGATGATAAATAACACGTCCACTCATGAAGTCTTCTCCTTCATGGACGGGTCTTCAGGGTACAATCAAATAAAGATGCATCCCGAAGACCGGAAGCATACTGCCTTCCGGACTCCGCTGGGCATATTTTGCTATAAAATGATGCCCTTCGGTCTGAAGAACGCTGGCGCTATCTACCAGAGGGCCATGACAAAGATCTTTGATGACCTCATCCATGAGATCGTTGAATGCTATATCGACGACCTTGTAGAGAAAAGCAAATCGTACGAGGAACACCGAGAACATCTGAAAATAGTGTTCCAGCGCCTTCGGAAGTACAACCTGAAGATGAACTCTCTGAAATGCGCGTTTGGAGTTTCCTCAGGAAAATTCCTAGGATTCACCGTAAGACACCGAGGAATCGAAATAGATCCATCAAAGATCAAGGAGATTATGGAAATGCCCTCACCAAGAAATCTCAAGCAACTGCAGTCTCTCCAAGGAAAGCTTGTGTATATCTGACGGTTCATAACTAATCTCTCCGGCAAATACCGCCCCTACAGCCATCTAATGAAGAAGGGGACCCCGTTCATTTGGGATCTTAAATGCCAAAGTGCACTAGACGAAATCAAGCAATATCTGCTGAACACGCCAGTACTGACCGCTCCGGTCAAGGTAAAGCCTCTCATCCTGTACACAACAGCCCTTGAAGGTTCTTTAGATGCACTATAGGCACAGGAGAATGACCAGGGGAAGGAGAGAGCTCTCAATTATTTGAGTCGAGTTCTTCTGGGGGCAGAAAACAACTACTCCCCCATCGAAAAGCATTGCCTGGTACTGATCTTCGCGATAATGAAGCTTCGACATTATGCCTTGGCATATGAGATGCATCTCATATCAAAGGTGGATCCTCTCAAGTATTTGATGTCAAGAGCTATATTAAGAGGAAGGCTTGCCAAATGGGCCCTCCTCTTGATGGAGTTCTCGATAATATATCGACCCCTCAAGACAGTAAAAGACCAGGCCATCGCCGACTTTCTCGCGAGCATCCGATACCAGCTCATTCTCCCTTAAATTGCAAATTGTCAGACGAACACGCATTCGACACAATCGAAGGGAAGACGGAGGAAAATAATGTCCAATGGGAACTCTACTTCGACGGAGCGACTTCCATGAAGAAGCAAAAGCAAGACACCCCCATAATCAAAGCTGGGGTAGGCCTCATCTTCATGACTCCACAAATAGGGATAATGCGTTTTGCCCTTTCCTTAACAGAGCCAAGAACAAACAACGAAGCAGAATATGAAGCGTTGATAGCGGGTCTTGATATTGCTATTGACATGGGAATCGAAAACCTCCTCATATATGAAGACTCCCGGCCGGTCGTTAGCCAAGTAAATGGCGAATATCAGACATGCAAACCAGAACTGATCAGGTATGGTGAAAGAGTGCAACAACTGCTGACGCAAATCCCTTCTTATATCCTGGAAAGAATACCGCATGCGGAAAATAGCAAGGCAGATGTGTTAGCCAAACTCGCTAAAGAATTGGCCAACGAAAACCTCGATAACGTAAGGATCATTGTGCAAAGCCGCCGGATTCTCGCACCAGCAGAAATATCTCCGGAGTTGTCTGAAGAAAAGGAAGCGGCCAAACAAGCAGCCTGCCAAATAGAAGATGAAGAAAAGGTCAATGACTGGAGGGAAGTCTTTATAGACTACTTCAAATACCATCGAACACCCGAAGACGCGTCATCAAGACATCAGCTCATGAAGCGAGCCCTGTCCTTCGCCTTCGTCAATGATACTCTTTATAAGAGATCATTCGACTGTCTGTGGCTGAGATGCTCGGGACCAGAAGAAGCAAGAAGGGTCGTCTAAGAAACTCATGACGGACTCTGTGGTTCCCATCAGGCCGGGCCAAAGATGAAGATGAAGATCAAAAGAATGGGTTACTATTGGCCCACGATGATTCTGGACTGCCTTGAATATGTGAAGCAGTGTCACTCGTACTAAATTCACGAGGACTTCATCCACCAACATCCAAATCTGCTACACCCAATGGTGGCTAGTTGGCCATTCGAAATGTGGGAACCGATATAACCGGTCCTATCGAACCAGTGTCATTTAAAGGACATCGGTTCATATTGGCAACAACCGATTATTTCTCTAAGTGGGCAGAAGCAGTACCGCTAAGCGATGTGAAGACAGAGAACATCCTCCATTTCTTCAGGACATAGGTCATCTACCGTTTCGGAACTCCGCGACGAATCATCTCGGATAATGGGCGAGCCTACAAGAACCATAAGATCAGCCGCTTCGCACAGTAGCATAATGTAGATTGGAGATACTCTTCATTCTATAATCCCCGAGCTAATGGTCTAGCTGAGTCTTTCAACAAGCCCTTGACAAAGATCATAAAGAAAATGGTGTCTAGAAATAAAAGGGACTGGCATGAGAGACTGCATGAAGCTCTCTGGGCGTATCGAACCACGTTCAAAACGGCTACGAATACAACGCCATTCATGTTGGTATTCGGCACAGAGGCGGTACTTCCCTTGGAGATAGAGCTACCCTCTTTATGAGTGGCAGTTCGATATGAGCTGGCGGATGAAGAGAATGCCCATCTTCGGCTTGAGGAGCTTGATGCCCTCGATGAAACTCGTCTCATGGCGCAGCAAAACCTGGAAGCTTACAAATCAAGGATGACGCGCTCATGCGAAAGACTAACTTGGCCGAGAACATTCCGCCAAGGTGAACTTGAACTAGTTGTCAGCCTATGATCCCCAATCATACCAAAAGGGGGAAATTCGAGCCAAATTATGAGGGCCCGTACATCATAGACAAAGTCTACCAAGGTGGGGCCTACTTGCTCATAAATATGCATGGCGAAAGACCCTTCCGGCCAATAAACGGCCGATTTCTTAAGAAATACTACCCCTGACGAGTCACAACTCAGGTTAACGATAGATGACGACGCTCATGTCTGCTCGCTATCTTCCTGAGTCAAGACTCTGTAAGTAGTATCCGGCAAAACTTCGCCTCAAAATCCCCATGGACCGAGATGTACCTAAACTAACAATGGACCGAGATGTCCCTAAACTAACAATGGACCGTAATGTCCTTAAACTAAGTACATCGCCTCAAACATGGCGACAATGGAATTCAAGTCCACAGGCCCCAGCGGCGAGGACTGCAAATAAAATCCCACCGGCAAACAGATGGGTCACCTGCGGTGAAACTATTTTCAAGAGTTTCACCGCTAAAAAAACGGTATGTCCATAAGCGAAATAGGCACGGATGAAAACCCGAAAGGGCGTCGTGAGTAAAAACAGCAGGGCTACCGGCGAGCTTGTGAAAATTCGAAAGAGCACAATCTCGTTGTTAAAAAAGGTATGTTCACAAGCGAAATGAGAACGGATGAAAACCCGAAAAGGCTCCGTGAGTAAAAACAGCAGGGCTGCCGGCGAGTTTGTGAAACCCGAAAGGGCGCAATCTCGTTAAAATAAAAACACCTGCAATGTCCTCTCGACCTTGCGAGGAGGAAACACCTGCGTGAGATCCTTACAACTCACAAGGAGGCAACACACTTAGGGATCCCCATGATTCCTAAGGAGAAATTACACTTACGAGATCCTCACGACTCGTAAGGAGAATTCCCCATGTGAGACCCTCACGGCTCATAGGATTCAAAAGTCTTAAGCTACAGGGATCTGAACCTGTTCTTAAGCCATCACAATCCCCAAATTGCCCTACAAGCGGTCCCATATTGACCCTTGTATACAATCCACGGGCACAAATAAACGTTCCTTCACCTGTTCCACCAATGGAGTGAAATTTCCCCATTTGGTGAACAACACTTGTAGGTCCTCTCGACTTGTAAGGAGAAAATACTCTTGTGAGATCCTTATGACTTACAAGAGAAGATATCACTTAGAATCCTCACGACTCCTAAGGAGAAAATACACCTACGAGATCCTCGCGACTCGTAGGGAGAAACACCTTTATGAGACCCTTACGGTTCATAAAGTCGAAAACCCTTAGTCAACAGGATCCTAACCCTGTTTGCTAAGCCACTTGTTTAAATCGACAAAGGCAAATGATAATTCGCTCCTGGAAATATCCCGGTTGTAGCGATGTTGATGTCTAAATCGGTATCAAATTCCAAGTCCTTTCACGGCAAATGATGATTTGCACCTGGCAGTATTCCAGTCGCAGTGATGTTGATGCAAAGATTGGTATCAGACCTCGAGTTCCATACTCGCAATAAAAATCAGCGAGCAAAAATTCATATGAAATAGCCGAAATGATGGGGCAACTCGCAATAAAAATCAGCGAGCAAAAAAGGCATATGAAATAGCCGAAATGTTTGGGCAACTCGCAATAAAAAACTGTGAGTAAAAAGAAAAAATAGCCGAAATGATTGGGCGCCGCGATAAAATAGCCGAAATGATTGGGCAATCACGACTTTCGCGATATAAAAAGCTGAAATGATAGAGCCTCACAGAAAGAAAAAATAAAAAATGAAACTTCTGCCGTGCAGACGAGTCCACATCGACCCCGTATACAATCCATGGGCGCAAACAAACAAGGGAACCACATTTTCCCACCAGGCTCCATCAGAAGGAGAGCCAGGTCTCAACGGCAACATCTATAGCCTAGAGATCAACAATGGCGTTTCTTCTCACTCTACAGATACAAATGTAACGTCAACGAAACGGATCCATGGAAAAGTCCCTAGTTCCAAGTCTCGACGGTTCACAGACAGCCCAGAGACCAACAACGACGTTTCTTCTCACTCCAACAGGATTCAGATGCGACATCGACAAACAGAGCCATGGCAAATTCCCTAGTTCCTGTTAGTTATGTATATGCCCTAGAGGCTATTGTTGTACGTATGATGTATATTATAGTGGATGCTTGGATATATATAGAGAGGACTTTCTTGCTCGATATGATGGTATGCTATATGGTTTCACTTTGTCTAAACATGTTGACTTGTATTGGTTTACTGTCTTGCTCTCACATGTTGATAAAGCCCTTAAGATATATACTTGACTACTAGGACTATGATGTAGATCATACTAGTGGGGCTAGGGTAGTCCAAGACTACATCCTATAACTGTTCCTAGTCGAGGGTGTATCGAGACAGGGCATCGATACTCTAGAGTAGACTAGCGTATACGTATCTTGACCCATATGATGGGTGATCGATGATCCCACCTCCATTGGTGTTTGACATCGAAGATGGTGTTGTTTCCCCCAATCAGAGCAAAGCCCTGTCCAAATTTTGAAATTTGAAATGAAGCAGCGCTCGCACCAAGAGCACCAACGCTCTAAGGCAGCGCTCACGTGCAAAGCACGAGTACGCCAGCGCCAAGAGCGCCAGCGCTTTGAAGCAGCGCTCACGTTCAAGGCACAAGAGCGCTAAGCGCTAGAACTAAATGTTCTCCACCGTTGGATCAAAGATCCAACGAAGATGATAAATCATCAAATTATCAGAATAAAATTCTGTTAAGGAAATACTCCTCGGAATCTTTCCAAACGAGAAAGATTGTGCTCTGTAAATCAGAGCACTGTTGGATCAATGATCCAATGGTGATTAAAAATCATAATAGTACAGAATAAATTCTATATGGGAAAAGATTTTCCCAATCTCGTTAAAAACAAGAAGACTGCCTTCTGTAAAACAGAAGCCCTAGGATCAAAGATCCAACGGTGGGAAATATTCCCAAATTAATTAGAGAAAATATCTCTTCAACTGATTGAACAAATCAGCTTCCACTATATAAAGAACCCAAGACTTCAAGTCTTATATACAGAGAGGAACCCTCCCCCCAACAAACTTTGAGAAATTTCAGAGAGAAGAGCAAGCTCTCGGCAAAAGAAGAATTTTTTCAAGGTAAAATAAAGAGATCAAAGTATCTCATCAGAAAAAGAACTCATTTCTTATGCTAGATCATAGATCTATAAGAAAACTATCTTTCACAAAAGAGATCATAATATCTCATTATAAAAAGGGGGAGAATAATTCAATTCTCTTAGGATCACAGATCCATAAAGGCAAAGCCTTTCACCAAAAACATAAGAGATTGAAACATCTCCTATAAAATAAGAACTTTGTTCTTAGATCCATGAGACAAAATCTCTTATAAGAGAGAATTTAATTCTCAGAGCGCAAAACTGTCTAAAAAGAGCCATGGCGCTTTAATTAAAAGAAGCGCCTCAGCGCTCCAAAACCAGTGTACAGCGCTGCAGAGCCTTAGCGCTCCAAATTGCAAGAAGCGCTCTGCGCTCATTGTCTGGCGCACAACGCCAAGCACGCCACGTGCTCCTCACGTGTGCGCTATTTACCAAGAAGCGCTCTGCTCTCATTGGCTGGTGCACAGCGCCAAGCGCACCACGTGCTCTTCACGTGTGCACTATTTCATAAGAAGCGCTCTGCGCTCATTGTCTGGCATACAGCGCTAAGCACGCCACGTGCTCCTCACGTGTGCGCTACTTAACAGAAGCGCTCTGCGCTCATTGTCTGGCGCACAGCGCCAAGCGCGCCACGTGCTCCTCACGTGTGCGCTACTTAACAGAAGCGCTCTGCGCTCATTGTCTGGCGCACAGCGCCAAGCGCGCCACGTGCTCCTCACGTGTACGCTAAGAGAACATAAACTGTTTTATAAACAAAGCCCCAGAGCTATGATGAGTGCTCAACACTCAATAAAAGACAAGAAAGCTGTCAGAGACCAAATCAATGCTCAGTATTGTCAAATGTTCAACATTTTAATTGAGTGGGCCGAGCCCAAGTTGGCCATAAACCCCTCATTCAGATTAATTGAGCCCATATGCTCATAAATCTTTGATCTTAGTCCCAAATTGGACTATAGATCTTCCAACCAAAATTGGTTCAAGGGTACATCTCTTCACTCCTCTGATATGTGTCGTTGTAATTCTTCAACGTCTTCAGAGAGGTGACGGGTCCCGACAACCAGAAATCCCATGGACTGTGGGGTCCTTAAACCCATGGACTATGATGTCCTTAACCACGGACTATGGGGTCCTTAAACCCATGGACTATGATGTCCTTAACCTTGGACTGTGGGGTCCTTAAACTCTATGGACCGCAAAGTCCCTTAACTAAAACAGTAGAGCCCAAATGCTTTTTTGTTGGATCTAAATGATACTGTTAAGTAGATCTTAGTCTAAAATTAGACTAATGTATTCTTAACGAACTGTTAAGTAGATCTTAGTATAAAAATTAGACTAATGTATCCTTAACAAACGTTTAAGTTGATCTTAATCTCAAATGAGATTAACGATCCTTAAACCCAACCCAAACCCCAATCTAAGAAAATATGGATTTGGACTAATCCACGCCCTACGGTCGACAACATAAATTAGTCTTCTTATACAATCCACGGGCAACCAAAAACAAAACAAACACCCACGACACGAAGTGACCATCTGGAGAAGGAGAAAGTTGTTACCGCGATGCGGTAGCGTAATTAACTGCAGGGGCTTGCGCCTGCAGGGAAGAGCGTCCCCATAATCAAAAACCCCTCAAATGAGGGGGAATCTGATAAAGTCTGCTACAACGGCCGCATCCGTCTAAACCTTCGATACACGGTGCCATAAATCAACTTGGCATCTTCGGAGAGGTGGACGGATAAAACCAAACAGCATCTGCCCCCCAGAATTCAAGCCCCGACGTCCCAAAGTCCCGTCCGCGTCTTCCGGCGGCAAACAGATTCTGGCACGCCCGATGGGACCTCTTCCTCTTTCCATTCCACACTTCGTGTGTCGTGTTTCGTGAACAAGTCGCGGTTTGACTGGTTGTCTTTGGATGTGAAGTACTAAGATTTGGTATCTTGCTCCGTGCAGAAGAACAGAAGATCAATGGCTTCAAACTGCACTAATTGCAACAACTCCCACTCCGTCCTCGCCGGAGGAGTGACCTACGGGCCTCAAGCGGCCTCCCTTTTTACGATGCCGGTGGACCAGGTGACGGAAGCCACCACAGGGCTATTCTTTGGGACCATGTTCCCACCGATGAGCTTCAACGCCCCAATTCTAGAAGCTCCGAAGAAGTCGGTCTTTGATCGGCTTACCACTACCGCGGCCCCTCTCAACGATTCGCCCAAACCAAGCGCCTCAATCTTTGACAGATTGGGCCGAAGCTCATGTGGGCCCATGAAGAAGCCTGCAATACCAGAAGGGGTTATCCCAAAGAGGATAGCCATTCCTGCTCCTGAATTCATCGGAGCAACTTCCCCTGCTAAGGAGTCGGTCTTTGCAAGACTGACCGTTTCAGCTCCCGTTCCGGGCGAAGTAATCAAAACTGCTCCCCCTGCGCGAAAGTCTGCTTTCGATAGATTGGCAATCCCCACTAAGCGAACGTCGGTCTTCAAGAGGCTGGTACCGGCAACACTTGACTAGAACAGGGGGTATGATGAAGCCACCCCCATAGCTGAGCCAGTGCCGTCGGCTCGACATGCTCGCCTTCGTCACTGGCGCTGAGTAAGGAAAGCCGGGGGCAACTCTCTTTCTGGACTGACTCCGTCAGCTCCAATGGTGGAAATTGATGCTGCTGTTCCAACTGAGAACAACTTTGAACCACTTAGGAGGGTACGCAAGAACTCTCCGAAGGCTGTGCTAAAAAGATCTCCTCCACCTATGGAGAATGCTATAAAGGTGAAGCCAGAGCAGCCTCCTCAGCGGCTGTCTTCTAAAATTTATAAAGTTTGGCGACAGGTCCAGGACTCCGTGATAGATCAAGACTATCCCCACCGACAGAACAGGATGAAAGTTCGGCAAGAGAAGGACTACCCTGTCGTACCACAGAAGGCGACAGCTACTTGGGTGCCCGCTGCAACGGCCCCCTTAACTTCGACCGCCCACAAGAGGAGAAGGCCGAAGAAAATCCCTGTGTATGCGACGAATCACAAGAATACTGAATCTAAACACCCCAAGTCTGGGGGAATGGTGGTGCACACTGTTTATATGGCATCCGGGAAAGAGAATAGCCGTATTTCTACGGGTCATCGACCACTCACCAGATCCGTAACAAAGGCCCAGGAGCAACAACAGAAGCTCCAGGAAATGTTAACATGGATAGCCGTACTCACCGGGCCAAAAGAAAGCCCGGAAACGTCGTCAGAGCAGCGTCATGAATATGAAACCGATGCTGAGTTCCTCCGCAGAATCCTCAAGAAGAAAGAGGACAAAGAGGCTGCGGAACAAGCTGCCAACATAAAACAAATGGCGTTTTTATTCCAAGACATGGTCGGGATGATGATACAGCTGGATCCTCCAGCTTAAGACCCTCCGATTATCCTTGAAGACGATAGGGGAGAGACATCGAACCCTCTTCCGGCTTGTTCAGCAGCCAAAGAGGAGACCATCTCAAGAGCCGCCCTGGATGATTACATTGCTCAGCAGATACAAGCTCATCAGGCGAGCGAAGCGGCCGGGCAAATTGTTAAGACTGGACGACCCTATCCGGGTTAGTACGACCAAATAAAGTACCCGCCGGGATATACGATCCCTAAATTCCATGTATATAAGGGGACGGGGAATCCACACCAGCACGTTGCTCAATTCAGGGATCTCTGTGGCAACACTGGAGGGGACGACAAACTGCTGCTTCGCCAATTCGTCTGCAGCTTAGCAAAAACAGCTTTTGAATGGTATTCAGAGCTTCCCAACGACTCCATCAAAACTTTTACGGAAATGGAATTATTATTCACCCAGTGTTTCGCAAGCGCTAGCGAACGCACCTTAATCATGGCGTTGATCAATGCCAGGGTAAAGCCAGGCGAAACATGGGTTCAGTATGCGATAAGGTGGAGGAACTTATGGTCGAAGTGAGAACATCGCATCGAAGAAGCTCCTGCAATAGGCATGTTCATGGGTACCCTTGATCCGCAGGCGACCATATCCCAGTTCATGATGTTTTTCAAGCCGACTACCTTCCAGGCGTTGATTGACAAGCTGGTCCAAATGGACCAGATGGGCGGAATGAAAAGGGGAAAGGGAAAGCGACCTTCGTCGTCAACACTCAGCAACAGCCGAGTGACCCAAGACCGGTTGTTCGTCAAAACAACAAGCCGCGATCCCTCGAAGAAAAGATGAGACGTCCTCTCTGTCCATTGTTGCTTGTTTCTTTCGTAACCGAAGTCTGAAGCGATCCCTCGAAGAAAAGATGAGACGTCCTTACTCGTTTCCACGGGATAAAACAAGGAGACTGTTCGTACCGGCATTGCGCAACGGGCTCATCACCCTGCCGGATCCGAGACATCCGTCGCAACCTGATGACGTCAACCATCCTAACTATTATCCCTACTACAGAGTAGTCGGTCACCCAATCGAAGATTGCTACGTCTTCAAAAACTGGGTTGAAGACCAGTACCAGCAAGGCGAATTCGCGTTGTCTGAAAACTGGAGGGTAAACCCACCAGGACCGCACACTACTAAAAAGGTCGACACGCCGGGGGCATCATGCTCATTCATAAAAGAAGCCCCATGGGAAATTGTTCTTTCAGCAAAAACTAAAAGAAGGCTGAAAGATCTTCAAGCATGTCCGGCGATCAAGTGGAAAAACCCGCTAGAGCCAGAGATTATTGAGGGGATGCTAAAACCACGCCCAACATCAGGAGTTGGTAGCGAAAGGCAAAACACCCAGGCCCGGTCATCAAAATCTTTGAAGAAAAAGAAGAAGGCCAAGAAGCACGCACAGCCTGACGACAAGCTCAAAGAGCTGCAAAAGTATATTGACGCGCTACAAGAATACAACCAGAAAGCGAGAACCCTAGTCACAATCTAAGAATTTCTTAACCGTATCCTTGAGAGCGGAGATAACGACAATGAGGAGGGAGACGACTCGTCAGAAGAACCCGAAGATTATGTGGCAAATTGCCATATGATCACTCATTCGTCGCTAAATAACGAAGAAGCTCATTCGGCGTTAGAAGATAACATATACGAGCTGGGGGCAAGAGCAGTGCCAAAATCCTTGGATTATGTGACAAGGTCTATCAAGAGGGAACCTACTTGTTCATAGAGTATCCGGCGAAACTTCGCCTCAAAGCTACTATGGACCGAAAAGTCTGAAAACTAGAAATTCGTCTCAAATAGGGCAACCACTGACCGAAATGTCTTTAAACTACTACGAACTGCAGCATCCTAAGGCTGACGCAAAAAACATGATAAAAAAACGGTACGTCCATAAGCAAAATGGACACGGATGAAAACCCGAAAGGGCTCCGTGAGTAAAAACAGCAGGGCTACCAGCGAGTTTGTGAAAATCCGAAAGGGCGCAATCTCGTTAAAAGACACTTAAAAGGTCCTCTCAACCTTGTATAGGAGAAAATACCTGTGTGAGATCCTTACGACTCACAAGGGAACAACACACTTAGGGATCCCTACAATTCCTGAGGAGAAACTACACTTATGAGATGCTCACGACTCGTAAGGAGAACTCCCCTATGAGACCCTCACGGCTTATAGGATTCAAAAGCCTTAAGCTACAGGGATCTAAACCTGTTCTTAAGCCATCACACACCCCAATTTTGCCCTACAAATGTTTCAATATTTACCGTTTGTATACAATCCAAGGGCACAAATAAACGTTTCCCCAACAGAGTCCCACCACTGACGAGGGATATCTTCATATGGTGAACGACCCTTGTAAGTCCTCTCGACTTATAAGGAGAAAGCACTCTTGTGAGATCCTTATGACTTATAAGAGACCATACACTTAAGAATCCTCACGATTCTTAAAGAGAAAACGCACCAACGAGAGCCTCACGACTCGTAGGGAGAAATATCTTTATGAAACCCCTTACGGCTTATGAAGTCAAAAGCCTTAGTCGACGGGATCTTAACCATGTTTGTTAAGCCACCTTTGTTCGAACCAACAAAGGCAAATGATGATTCGCTCCTGGCAATATCCCAGTTGTAGCGATGCTGATGCCTAAATCGGTATCAAATTCCAAGTCTAAACTCGCGGTTAAAATCAGCGAACCAAAAATGCATATGAAATAGCCAAAATGATAGGGCAACTTGCAACAAAATCAGCAAATATAATATATGCATACAAAAACAGCCGAAATGATTGGGCAACTCGCAATAAAAAGCAGCGAGTAAAAAGAAAAAATAGCCGAAATGATTGGCACCGCGAAAAATAGCCGAAATGATTGGGCAATCGCGAACTTCGCGATATAAAAGCTGAAATGATAGAGCATCGCGGAAAGAAATAAAAAAAATAATGATGAAACTTTTGCCCTGCAGGTAAATCCATAGTGACCCCTGTATACAATCCATGGGCATAAACAAAAAAGGAACCACATTTCCCGACAAGACTCTGTCAAAGAGAGAGTCAGATCTCGACGGCAGCATTTACAGCCTAGAGATCACCAACGGCATTTCTCCTAACTCCAGCAGGATGCAGATGCGACGTCAACAAACGACCCCAGGGTCAAAACAACGGAGCCATGGAAAAGTCCCTAGTTCCAAATCTCGACGGCAGCATCTACAGCCTAAAGATCACCAATGATGTTTCTCCTCACTCCAGCAGGATGTAGATGCGACGTCAACAAACGACCCCAGAGTTAAAACAACGGTGCCATGGAAAAGTCCCTAGTTCCAGATCTCAACGGCAGCATCTACAGCCTAGAGACCACCAACGGCGTTTCTCCTCACTCCAGCAGGATGCATATGCGACGTCAACAAACAACCCCAGGGTTAAAACAACGGAGCCATGGAAAAATCCCTGGTTCCAAATTTCGACAGTAGCATCTACAGCCTAGAGATCACCAACGGCGTTTCTCTTCACTCCAGCAGGATGCAGATGCGACGTCAATAAACGACCCCAGGGTCAAAACAATGGAGCCATGGAAAAGTCCCTAGTTCCAAATCTCGACGGTTCACAGACAGCCTAGAGATCACCAATAGCGTTTCTTCTCTCTCCAACCAGATGCAGATGTGAAGTCAACAACCGACTTCAGAGTCGCAATGAAGCGGAACCATGGCAAAGTCCTTAGTTCCAAATCTCAATGGCCACATCTACAGCCTGGAGACCAACAACGGTGTGCCTCCTCATTCCAGCAGGACACAGATTCTACACCATCAATCGGAGCCACGACAAAGTCCCCAGTTCCAAGACTCTACGGTTCATAGACAACCTAGAGTCATCCAATGACCCCGTCACGGAAACACGTCATCCAATGACCCCGTCTCGGAATCAAGTCAACTCTAAATATCTTGATTCAAGGAAATCAGCGTCCTTGACGAGAGCATCTCGATTCGCGTCGACCCGCAAGGAAATCAGTGTCTGTGCAGGAATACCTTGATTCGTCTCAACACCAGGGAAATCAGTGTCCTTGGCAAAAATCTCGATTCAGGGAAATCGGTATCCTTGACGAGCATCTCGATTCGCGTCGACCCGCAAGGAAATCAGTGTCTTTGCAGGAATACCTCGATTCGTCTCAACCCCAGGGAAATCAGTGTCCTTGGCAAAAACCTCGATTCAGGAAAATCAGCGTCCTTGACGTGAGCATCTCGATTCGTATCGACCCGCATGGAAATCAGTGTCTTTGCAGGAATACCTCGATTCGTCTCAACCCCAGGGAAATCAGTGTCCTTGGCAAAAACCTTGATTCAGGGAAATCAGCGTCCTTGAAGAGAGCATCTAGATTCGCGTCGACCCGCAAGGAAATCAGTGTCTTTGCAGGAATCTCTCGATTCGTCTCAATTCCGAGGAAATCAGTGTCCTTGGCAAAAACCTCGATTCAGGGAAATCAGCGTCCTTGACGAGAGCATCTCGATTCGCGTCGACCCGTAAGGAAATCAGTGCTTTGCAGGAATACCTCGATTCGTCTCAACCCCATGGAAATCAGTGTCCTTGGCGAAAACCTCGATTCAGGGAAATCAGCGTCCTTGACGAGAGCATCTCGATTCGTGCCGACCCGCAAGGAAATTAGTGTCTTTACAGGAATACCTCGATTCGTCTCAACTCCGAGGAAATCGGTGTCCTTGGCAAAAACCTCGATTCAGGGAAATCAACGTTCTTGACGAGAGCATCTCGATTCGCGTCGACCTGCAGGGAAATCAGTGTCTTTGCTGGAACCTCTCAATTCGTCCCAACTCCGAGGAAATCAGTGTCCTTGGCAAAAACCTCGATTCATGGAAATCAACGTCTTTGACGAGAGCATCTCGATTTGCGTCCACCCGCAGAGAAATCAGTGTCTCTGCAGGAATATACGACGTTCGCAAAATGGAGCCACGGCAGAGTCCATAGTTCCAAGTCTCGACGGCTACATCTATAGCCTGGAGACCCATAACGGCGTTCCTATTCATTCCAGCAGGATTCGAACGCGACAATCAATCTTGGAGCCACGGCAAAGTCCATAGTTCCAAGTCTCGATGGCCACATCTACAGCTTGGAGACCCACAACAGCATTCCTCCTCATTCCAGCAGGATTCGGATGCGACAATCAATCTCGGAGCCATGACAAAGTCCATAGTTCCAAGTCTCGACGGCCACATCTACAGTCTGGAGACCCACAACAGCGTTCCTCCTCATTCCAGCAGGATTCGGACGTGACAATCAAGTGGAGCTATAGAAAAGTCCCTAGTTCCAAATCTCGACGGTTCACAGACAAACTAGAGACTACCTCGACATTCGTCTCATTACAACAGATGCAACGTCAGTAAAACGGAGCCGCGGTAAAGTTCCCAGTTCCATGACTCGGCGGTGCACAGACAACCGGGAGTCAATCCTGACCCCATATGGCTAAAGTCAATCCTGACCCCGTATGGCTAAAATCAATCCTGACCCCGCATGACTAAAGTCAATCCTGACACCGTATGGCTAAAGTCAATCCTGATACCATAAACGGCTAAAGTCAATCCTGACACCGTAAACGGCGAATGTCAACCCTGACACCGTAAACGGCGAAAGTCAACCCCGACCCCGTAGAACACGGCGAAAGTCAATCCTGACACCATGAAAAACGGCAAAAGTCAACCCTCGACCCCGTAGAACACGGCGAAAGTCAATCCTGACACCGTGGGAAACGGCAAAAGTCAACCCTTGACTTGACCTCCCCGTCAAAGCAATGCTTCGACTTGGGAACAAGTCAACTCATCAATCACTTACGAGTCCTTTCGACTTGTAAGGAAGAAAATTCTCTCGTGAGATCCTTACGACTCTCGAAAGAAAACACGCACTTAGGAATCCTCACGATTCCTAAGGAGAAAATAAACCTACGAGATCCTCTCGACTCGTAGGGAGAAAAGTCTTTATGAGACCCTCACGGCTCATAATGTTGAAAAGCCTTGGGCAGCAGACCTGAACCTGTTTCCTAAGCCATCGCTACCCTATATAGAAGCTAAGATGGACCGTTTACAGACCACATTTGCTAAAATTACATGCCAGAGAAATGGAGATACTACTCAAGAGTGCGTAAACTGCTCTGCGTCAAATCGAAATGAAAAGGCATAGCCTACGGACATTAACCACATACTATGAATGACAGTAAGAAGAAAATTTGATTCGCATCCAGTTAAGCGTTTAAAGCATACCCAATTATGTATGTGCAAAAAAAAGGTTTAATGCATAAAATAAACACACGGAAACAAAAATTGTCTATTCATACTTCAGAAAATTCTTAAAGTAATGAAAACGGTAAACAAAAACATCATTAAAATGATTACAATGACAAGACATCAAATCCAGGACATGGATTGAGAAATTCAAAAGTAAATCCATCTAAAATGTTTTGGGCCTCTCTGACTATTCTTGTATGCTTTCTCTCACGATCACAAGCGTCGGGGTCCTCACTGATGTCCTCCGCCCTTCGATAGGCAACGGGTATCGACGCCTGTTGAAAAGCTTGATGCAGAATATTAACAAGATTGTCCCGTCTTTTCTTTGAGATTAGGCCCATCAGATACACCGAGTATACCTTATCTTCGGCCTCATCCAATGCTTTAAGCGGCATGCCATCATAGAATAAAGGAAGCGCTTCCCAGATCGCTCTCACAATGAGCTTCAAAAGAGCGGAACGACGAGGAAGCAGTTAACCATTGTATTCATCAAAGCGATGCATGATTTCAGCGCATTGAGCGTTTGTAAACTCCTGGTTCTGGCAGAGGCCTAGTGCGTGAATGTTTCCATAAGAAATAATCTCGTCGAGATCATACAAATGAGCGGCCATAACGTCTGAAAAGGAAAATCAGTGAGAGTTTAGTAGACAGATTGATCAAGAAAATCCTTATTAAAACAGACACGAGGATTTAAACAACTCTTGATATCCTCATGGGAAAACAAGTTCTAGTTATGACACTTAACAAATTTAAATTTGTGTAAATAAAAGAGAAGTCCTAAAAATGGATTCTCATTTAATGAGAGACTCCTCGGGTCAAGGAGTTAAACTCCTCGAGAACAATTCTCTGCAGACAAGAGTGACACCTGTCAAAATCAATTATGAGGGGAATAAAAAATTCCCCCGAGAATTCTAAGAGCCATGCTCTGCGAGAAAGATGGAATAATCCATCAAGAACCCTAAAAGCAAAGCTTTTACTAAAAACTTCAAGATCTTCAAGATCTATGAACAAACTCTCAGAGTTCTTCACGAGCAGTGTTCAAATCCATGGGCTGAAATCACCCTAAGAAAAAGTTATATCTTGAAGATCTATGATCTAAAGATGAGCATGGCTCTGTTAATAGGTAAAACCCTAAAAATATTTTTTTTAAGATCTATGATCTAAGGAGAGCAAAGCTCTATTAGTAAGTTTAATTCTTACCAAAGTTGGACAGAATTTTGACTCTTAAGAAATTTCTTAAGGAAAAGAGCTATGCTCTGAAAAAGAATTAATTCTCAGAAAAACAAGAAAGAAGATGAACAGAGGTTATCTCAAGGGCCAAAGGCCCTATTTATAGGCACCGAGAGCCATTTCAACTTCTAAGTTGATCTAATGGTGGAGATGTTGCCACCGTTGCACTCACGTATGAGGCACGTGAGCACAACGGTGGGGGGGCATTTGTTTCCCCCAATCAGAGCAAAGATCTATCCAAATTTTGAAATTTGAAATGAAGCAGCGCTTCATGAAAGCGCCTGCGCCAAGAGCGCCAGCGCTCTAAGGCAGCGCTCACGTGCAATGCACGAGTGAGTTAGCGCCAAGAGCGCTAAGCGCTAGAACTAAATGTTCTCCACCGTTGGATTAAAGATCCAACGAAGATGATAAATCATCAAATTATCAGAATAAAATTCTGTTAAGGAAATACTCTTCGGAATCTTTCCAAATGAGAAAGATTGTGCTCTGTAAATCAAAGCACCGTTGGATCAATGATCCAATGGTGATTAAAAATCACAATAGTACAGAATAAATTCTGTATGGGAAATTTTTTTCCTAATTTCGTTAAAAACAAGAAGATTGCCTTCTGTAAAACAGAAGCCCTAGGATCAAAGATCCAACGGTGGGAAATATCCCCAAATCAATTAGAGAAAAGATCTCTTCAACTGATTGAACAAATCAGCTTCCACTGTATAAACGACCCAAGACTTCAAGTCTTATATACAGAGAGGACCCCCCCCCAAACTTTGAGAAATTTTAGAGAGAAGAGCAAGCTCTCGGCAAAAAAAGAATTTCTTCAAGGTAAAATAAAGATATTAAAGCATCTCATCAGAAAAAGAGCTCAGTTCTTATGCTAGATCATAGATCTATAAGAAAACTATCTTTCACAAAAGAGATCATAATATCTCATTATAAAAAGGGGGAGAATAATTCAATTCTCTTAAGATCACAGATCCATAAAAGCAAAACCTTTCACCAAAAACATAAGAGATTGAAACATCTCCTATAAAATAAGAACTTTGTTCTTAGATCTATGAGACAAAGTCTCTTATAAGAGAGAATTTAATTCTCAGAGCGCAAAGCTGCCTAAAAATAGACCTAGCGCTCCAATTAAAAGAAGCTCCTCGGCGCTCCTAAACTAGCGCACAGCGCTGCAGAACCTTAGCGCTCCAAATTGCAAGAAGCGCTCTGCGCTCATTGTCTGGCGCACAGCGCCAAGCGCGCCACGTGCTCCTCACGTGTGCGCTATTTAACAAGAAACTCTCTGCACTCATTGGCTAGCGTACAGCACCAAGCGCACCACGTGCTCCTCACGTGTGCGCTATTTCACAAGAAGCGCTCTGCGCTCATTGTCTGGCGCACAGCGCCAAGCGCGCCACGTGCTCCTCACGTGTACGATACTAAACAGAAGTGCTTTGTGCTCATTAACTGGCACACAGCGCCAAGCGCACTACGTGCTCCTCACATGTGCGCTAAGAGAACATAAACTGTTCTATAAATAAAGCCCCAGAGCTATGATGAGTGCTTAACACTCAATAAAAGACAAGAAAGCTGTCAGAGCCCAAATCAATGCTCAGCATTGTCAAATGTTCAACATTTTAATTGACTGGGCCGAGCCCAAGTTGGCCATAAACCCCTCATTCAGATTAATTGAGCCCATATGCTCATAAATTTTTGATCTTAGTCCCAAATTGGACTATAGATCTCGCAACCAAAATTGGTTTAAGGGTACATCTCTTCACTCCTCTGATATGTGTCGTTGTAATCCTTCAACGTTTTCAGAGAGGTGACGGGTCCCGACAACCAGACATCCCATGGACTGTGGGGTCCTTAAACCCATGGAATATGATGTCTTTAACCTCGCACTGTGGGGTCCTTAAACCCATGGACTATGATGTCCTTAACCTTGGACTGTGGGGTCCTTAAACTCCATGGACCGTGATTGATCGTTTTTCCCGTTGTGTAGTATATAGAGAAATTTGTAAAGAACTTCACAACCAAAAACTATTTTGACCGCAATCAAACTACGGTGTCGGATGTAGTTTGTAGTGAGTGCGGATCGTCCACAGGGATTGCACGATTCAATTGTATTTCGATACGTTTGAAATGAAAAGTTAAGCAACAATAAAAGAAAACATGATTCAAGAATGATTTGTATTCGAGTGTCACTATTCTTATGCAAGAATCAAGAAACTATAAACAATCAAGAATCGGTTGTTTTGATAATATTTCCAATCAACAATCAAGAATATAAGAGAGGCTCGTAGGAATCGATAGGATCAATAGACGTGATGTAATCTAAAGATATCGTGTTCTTGTCCTTCGAAGGATTGATACTAGATTGATGATGATCGACGAGAGTTGGGGCTTTCTCGTGAAACTAGGGTTTCATCTCTTAACCCTTGTTCTTTCGAGGATACCATTTATATTCTAGCCTTTAGCAATTTCAAGAAACGATCGGAACTCCCCAATCTCGAGCGATGTCGATCAAGAAAGCATCGCAACGAATTGGGTCGTCGATTCTTGAACTTGCTAGGGTTTACAAACTCGTAGGATTCAAGAATCGATTACGAATTTGTTACATCATCATACTAAAGATCGTCTCGACTCCTCGACGAGCGGAGTTTTATTCACACATCACCACACAGATAATATTCAAGAATTGTAAAGATAACATGATGCGGAATTTAAAGAAAACAAGATAAAAGAATATCACCTTTTATTTAATCAACAATTTCAATACATTCTTTCAAGAATCTACAAGAAGAAGAAATCGATCGTTGACTCGGCTTCGCTCGTCTCCGTGGATCGTGGATCTACTTTGATCTCTTGCCCGATTGAAGATCGGCTCGGCTCATAAAAGGGTTGAAGGCATCTTGCTTGGCTTGCACTCAAGATCTTGAATTGTGGTTGGATTTAGGGTTAGGGTTTCCTACAAGCTCTCTCACTAAACTTGAGGAAGAGGGGATGAAGAAAGAGATTGATTTTTCTAAGCATTCCCAAGGTTGCCAAGATGTAAGATTAGTGAGCCTAGGGTCTTATTTATAGAACCCTCAAACCCTAGGTTTAGGTTTGAATTGGAACTTTCCCTCCCAAAGTTTGTTGAAGAGTTTCTAGAAGGAGTTTGTTAGGAGTTAGCTTAGGGTTTAAGCTAGGATTTAGGGAAAGTTCTAGAAGTATTAGGCTAGTTTAGGTGTTTGCTGATCTGGAGGAAGTATCTGGAATATTCTGGAAGTTTGTGAGCATTATTGAGCTGTAGCCACTGAAACAGGAGTTTTGGTGCAATTTGAGGAGCTGAGTCCCAGGGTCCACCGTGGAACCGCCGCTTATACACCATATATGCCGCTCTTCCGCGGCTGATTGTTGGGCTTGGGCCTTGGGCTTTCTTCTGTTGCTTGGTACTGCTGTTTGGGCCTTTCTTTGATGTTTAGAATTTCAGTTTCCCTTCTGTGTTGATACCAGATTTGAGTTCAGTGAGTTTACGAGCGATTGTAATGGTCGAGCACTGTAATGATCGAGCAAGCTTCTCTTTTCCTGTATAGACTTCGAAACACGGGTTGCAAGATATAGAAAATATGCTATGTAATGCAATGCAGTCAATTTCCCTAGAAATGCCGATTTTAAGGTCGAATACATGTAATCTAATATTTTGCGACCGATTTGCTAATATGTGAATTATGAATACCGTACACTTCTATATGGATGCAAATGATGAGGAAATTGCCGACTAAAATATGCAATATTTTCGACTGATCAAATACCCCCAAACTTAATTTCGATCGTCTCGAGCGAATGTTTTATTAAAAAGAGAAAGAGAAAATAAAGAAAGAGAAAAACTAACTAGCACACTTTCGTAGGCAACACGATTGCACTGAGCATGTGCAACAAGCCTTTAAACCTCTAGGTGTCCCTAGTAGGAGGAGTGTTGTCTCCTGAGGGTTTTCAGCGGATTGCACCCACAAAATCCAATAATAAAAGCAAGATCATGAATATTACATTTAAAGAAGAGAATCGTAAAAGAAAAGCTTTGAAAATTAGGGTTTCCAACTAAGCTAGCTTTTCGGTTGTCATGAGCCCTATCTTAATGGTCATGAAAAGATGTTAGAAATCACATCCTCCCTCAATAAAACATCATCTTATTCTTCATTCCTATCTTTCTTCCAAACATCGATCATATAACCCTGCGTGTGTGTAAAGACATCCCTACACCCGGAGAATTCAATTCAAGCTATCATACTCTTGCCCATCAACCTCAGTACTCCTTTTTTTTTTAATTCTTTTTTCGATGAGCTCACACACTTTCATGCGACCGTTAATACTTCTTGAGGTACTAACCGACCGATTACTCATGTGCTTGCTTATTTGGTGTATTTTCCTAGTCTTGCACCACCTTAGGTATAGCAGTGACTCCCAGACCAGTTGGCCTTATGGCACTAGATGAAAAAGCACCCTCGCTATATATTTTTTATTCCCTTGGTGATAACAAAACCAGTGTCCATTTTTCTCACCATATTTTTTTTTCATACTTTTTGGCTTTAAGACAAGAGCATTTCAAGGTATCCTCTACTATCCCAGGCTTCAAGACGTGTGTAAGTGCGAATAGCAGGGTAGCAACGTTCAAAATGTTTGGCTTCCAGAATAGAAACTATTTTTCAGACTTATTTTTATCCTCAGATTAGTGACGTCCTTCATCTTACTAACCCTTGGGACAACGGCTCATAACTACTTATTACTAGTTCGTATAAGAAAACTTCTAATTTTCTTGGTTTTCTAAAATTTTTCTAATCTCATGGATGTAACTTTTCACTATCTAAACTTTCATTATCTTATTTATATACAAAAAAGTGTAAATATTAAAATTATTTTTATATTTGAAAATTTTTAAATTTTTATGGATTTTGAAAATTTTTCAATTTTTATAGATTTTTCTAAAAGAAAATGTTTTGTGCTTATGCAGATGATATGCAAATGATGCAAAAATAAGCACAAACCTTCCCCAAACTTGTTTTCAACAGTGTCCTCACTGTTGTCGACAGCTATACCTATAAAAATCTGTAAGACTGGGGGGAATTATTAGTGGGGGCAAAATATATAAGTGAAGAACTTCCCCCAAACTTATCTTTCACTCACCTTCAAAAAAATGATGCAATGATATACTGGATATGAAGGTGAGACGGAGGAATTTTAATCCAAATAAACTGGCTCTTGTAAGAACAAGAGCTCCTCCGTGGGGTCAGTGGAAAAATACGGCTTTAGTCTATGTCCATTTACTTTGAAAATTGTGCCGTTTTTAACATTTTCTACTTCTACTGCCCCGTGCGGGTATACAGACCGCACAACAAAAGGTCCCTTCCAACGAGATCGGAGCTTACCCGCATGAAGGTGTAAACGTGAATCATAAAGAAGGACTTGTTGACCAGGTAAAAATGTTTTCCTTAAAATGCTTTTATCGTGAAAAACCTTAGTCTATTCTTTGTGATTACAGCATTATCATAAGCTTCATCGCGGAGTTCGCTTAGCTCGTTAAGTTGCAGCTTCCGAAAGTTGCAAGCAAGGTTTAGATCAAAATTTATTTCTTTTATAGCCCATAATGCTTTATGCTCTATCTCGACAGGTAGATGACATGCTTTTCCAAACACTATCCTATATGGAGACATTCCTAGGTCGGTCTTATATGCAGTCCTGAATGCCCAAAGAGCATCCGTCAATTTGGTCGACCAGTCTTTTCTATTCTTAGCAACAGTTTTCTCCAGGATAAGTTTGATTTGTCTGTTTGAGATCTCAGCATGCCCGCATGTTTGGGGGTGATAGGGTGTAGAAAGACGGTGGTTGATTGAGTATTTCCGCATCAGAGTCTCGAAAGACCTGTTGCAGAAGTGTGTCCCATTATCGCTAATGATAGCGCGTGGGTGTCCAAATCGCGAAAAGATATTCTCTTTCAAGAACTTAATGACAACTTTCCTGTCATTAGTGCGACATGGAATGGCTTCTACCCATTTTGAGACATAATCAACCGCCAGCAATATGTACAGATTCCCAAAGGAGTTGGGAAAAGGACCCATAAAATCAATGCCCCAAACATCAAACATTTCAACAACCAGAATGGGTTGCTGAGGCATTTCATTCCTCTGGGATATTCTACCCGTATACTGACATTGTGTACAGGTTTTGCAATACTCAAATGCGTCCTTGAATAAGGTCGGCCAATAAAATCCACATTGCAAAATCTTTTCCGCTGTCTTTCTAGGACCAAAGTGACCCCCACAAGCCTGATCATGACAGAATGAAAGAACACTCTTGAACTCTTCATTCGGGACGCACCGGCGAATGATCTGATCAGGACAATATTTAAACAAATAGGGCTCGTCCCAGTAATAGTGTTGTACTTGGGAAAGAAAACGATATTTGTCCTGTTTTGACCAATCGCTAGGTATAAGTCCTGTGGCATGATAGTTCACAATATCCCTGAACCATGGTTCAGCGGATATGCTCAAGAGTTGTTCATCAGGGAATGAGTCATTGATTGGCAGGGTCACAGGGGAAGAAACGATGCGTGAAAGGTGGTCAGCTACTACGTTTTCACATCCTTTCTTATCTTTGATAACAAGATCAAATTCTTGTAACAGTAGGATCCAACGTATTAGTCGACCTTTTGCATCTTTCTTCGCCAGAAGATGTTTTAAAGCGGAATGGTCAGTATATACAACTATAGGTGAGCCGATTAAGTAAGGCCTGAATTTTTCCAATGCAAATACAACCGCTAAAAGCTCTTTCTCGGTGGTTGTATAATTGATTTGCGCATCATTCAGGGTCTTACTGGCATAGTAAATCACGTGTGGCATCTTATCAATGTGCTGTCCTAGGACTGCACCTACTGCAAAATCAGATGCATCACACATCAGCTCAAAGGGGTAGTCCCAATTTGGTGATGATAAAACGGGGGCTGTGGTGAGTGAGTATTTAAGTGAGTCGAAAGCTGTCTCGCAATCCGAGTCGAAATGGAAGGTCGTATCCTTGGCCAGGAGTAGTGTTAAAGGTCTAGCAATTTTGCTAAAGTCCTTAATGAATCTCCTATAAAAGCCCGCATGGCCAAGGAAAGAGCGAATATCTTTGACGCTTTTGGGATGAGGCAGGTTTTGAATGACATCTACTTTAGCTCTGTCAACCTCAATGCTTTTCTGTGAAATGACATGTCCAAGGACTATTCCTTCTTGGACCATAAAATGGCATTTTTCCCAGTTTAATGTCAAGTTCTTCTCTTTGCAACGAGTAAGAACAGCGTCCAGATTCGCTAGGCAATCAGAAAAAGAGTCTCCAAAAATCGAGAAGTCGTCCATAAAGATCTCCAAGAAATTCTCTACCATATCAGAGAATATCCCCATCATACACCGCTGAAAGGTAGCGGGAGCATTGCATAGCCCAAAGGGCATGCGACTGTAAGCAAAGGTACCAAAAGGACAAGTAAAAGTGGTTTTATCTTGATCCTTTTTGGCGATGGGGACCTGATTGTAGCCTGAGTATCCGTCCATAAAACAATAAAACTCTCGTCCCGCTAAGCGTTCCAGCATTTGATCAATAAATGGTAGAGGAAAATGGTCTTTCCTCGTAGCAGCGTTGAGTTTTCTATAATCGATGCATACACGCCACCCAGTTTGGGCGCGTGTCTGAATCAACTCATTCGCTTCATTTGTGATAACTGTGATGCCGGATTTCTTAGGAACGACATGTATAGGACTCACCCACTGGCTATCGGAGATGGGGTAGATAATACCATTATCTAAGCACTTGACGATTTCTTTCATGACAGCTTCCTTCATGACGGGATTCAACCGTCTCTGTGGTTCTCGGGTCGGTCTGGCATCATCCATCACATGTATATGATGTTCAACTATTAAGGGACTAATCCCTTTGATGTCCTCCATACTCCAACCAAACGCCTCTTTGTTAGATCTCAATACCGATAAAAGTGCATTCTCTTGCTCTGATGCAAGAGAAGCGGAAATGATAACCGGTAATGACTCGTTCTCACCAAGATATGCATATTTCAGGTGAGAAGGTAAAACCTTGAGATCTAACTCAGGCGGAGAAATGATAGAAGGAAGGGTCATAGATTGATTTTTGGATCTACAAAGAAGCTCAGAGCCTGTGAAAGATACAGACTCGGGTGGAGAAAAGTCAGAAGTGCAGGACTCATGTGTAGCTAAAGTGTCCTCACTAAGATCTTGTGCTAAGTCAAACAGAGATGTGCTAATGTCATCGAGATCAGTAAAGCAAAGATCCTCAGCTCCACAACTATCGGGAGCGATCTCATGGACAGAGCACACATCTAAAATATGAGCACTAGGTTCTGATGGCTGACTTCCAACTTTATAGATGTTTAGTTCAATGGTCATATTTCCAAATGATAAATTCATTGAACCATTTCTACAGTTTATAACAGCGTTGGAAGTGGCAAGGAAAGGACGACCTAGAATCACCGGAATTTGGCCCCGGGGGTTTGCTACAGGATGTGTGTCGAGCACAATGAAGTCTACAGGGAAAACAAATTCCCCGACCTTTATCAACACATCCTCTAATTCACCCCTTGGTTTGGTGATAGATCGGTCTGCCATCTGGAGAGTGCAATGAGCAGGTTTCAACTCTCCAATCCCTAATTGCTCATAGACAGAATAAGGGAGCAGGTTAACACTTGCGCCAAGGTCTAACAGAGCACGATTTATGTTTTTACCCCCAATCGAAATCGATATTGTAGGACAACCTGGGTCCTTTCTTTTCTTTGGAAGCTGGGGTATAAAAGCAGTGCTGATATTATTAGACATAAAGACCTTCTTCGGCACTTGAGTCTTCCTCTTCCTAGTGCACAAGTCCTTAAGAATCTTCGCATAAGCGGGGACTTGCTGAATTGCATCTAAGAGAGGGATATTGATGTTAACCTGTTTGAACATCTCTAAAATTTTCTCCATATGAGGACTCGTTCTGTTAGCCCTTAACCGGTTCGGGTAAGGTGCTTTCGCAATAAGCGCAGGGTCCATCATAGGAGAAGGAAAGGGGGGTAGACGAGGTCCCAAAGGAGGTGTGGGGACCGTCTGTGGAGAACTATAAGGGTTGGGTGAAGGTGTTGAGCCTAAAGGGAAATGGAGAATAGGCTCGTGCGAAGGTGGTTTGGTAGAAGAAGAAGGATCAGAAGGTGAAGTGTGTGTGTGTGGGAAAGACTCAGCCGAGGTGTTGATATGATTTTCAGTATCATCAATACCTTCCCCGACATGATTATTCAGCACTCTTCCCGATCTCAACGTTGTAATGGCATTTACATTGTAATGCCCAGGATTCTGTAGGGGTTGAGAGGGAAGTTTCCCTTTTTCTCTCGCACTCATTTCGGCTTTTAAGCGTGCGATTTCAGCTTCCATCGTGCGAATACTCTCAGCTTGGGACGCTGAGTTTTTCTTTATTTCACTGACGGAAGATCTAACCTCAGTCGAAACATCCATGAAATTTGATAAAAGTGATTTCATGGTTTGAGTGAATTGAGAGAACTCGTCAGAACAGGACTGCATAGGATTAGACTGTGCAGGAGTGTTGCCCTGATTTTGGAAATTTTGTGACTGGTAGGGGTGCTGAGTGAGTTGTAGGGGTTGCTGTTGTGGTGGAGGAAGAGCCCTTTGAAATTGATTCGTGTTTGGAACCGTGTTTTGAGATTGGTTTTGGTTCCAAGCAAAATTCGGGTGGTTCCTCCAACCCTGATTGTACGTGGAAGAATATGGATCGTTTCGAGGTCGTTGAAATGCGGCATTAGAATGCTCGTGACCTTGAAACGCAGAGTTTAATGGACATTCTTCCGTTAAATGTGACGGATCAGAACAGCACCCACAAACAGTTTTGGGGAGCGACATTGGGTTTAGGGAGGCTGCTGCAAATTTGTGTTCCATAGCGTCGAGCTTCTTTTGCATTGCTGCCATTTCAGCTCGAACACCTATGGACACATCTATTTGGTGTACGCCACCCCTATTCAATGGTTGTGTTCCACTCTCCCAAATTAGTGATTTTTCAGCGAACTCTTCTAAGTATCGCCAGGCTTCCCCATCATCTTTGGTCATAAATGTACCTTGACACATGTTCTCAAGGCTCTGTTTAGTGCTAGGGTTACTGCCCTCATATATGATTCGGCAAAGCTCCCATCTCGAGATGCCGTGATGAGGACATTGAACCAATAGATCCTTGAAACGTTCAAAGTATTTTGAAAATGGTTCGGCAGGGAGCTGGACAAATTGGTTCAGTTCGCTACGGATTCGAGCCGTCTTTTGGACTGGATAAAATTTCTTAAGGAATGCCGCGACGAACTCTTCCCAATTCGTAATAGAATGTGCGGTGGTGTTATATAGCCACTTCTCGGCTATATCGCACAAAGTAAATGGAAGAAGTCGTAGACGCATCGCATCCACTGAAAGTTGAGACGTACCCATCATTGCGCATACGTTTTCAAATTTGGTAATGAAAACGTAAGCGTCCTCGGTCTCGAGTCCGTGGTATTTGGGTAAAAGATTGATATACTGGGGCTTAATCTCAAAGTTATCCCCATTGACTGGTGGTGTGGATAAGCAGGTCGAAAGAGGACCTCTATGTGGATAGCATCTTTCCTGGAGAGAAATGTGGGGTGGAGTAGGATTCTGCGCACCAACGGACGGTGGCAGATTAGGGTTAAAGAAGTTTGATGGATTCGGATCCATCAATGTGGGTGTGGTAGTAGGTAAAGAAAAGGTAAATGGAGAATTATCGACTTCGGAGTCGATAGGAGGTACGCGGACTAAACGGGCACTAGAATCCCGTGTCCAGCCTATCTTGCACTAAAAAGGGTTAGTACAAGTGACAGCGTTGGCTTATAATTAGGGATGAATGAATGCGGTGCTTGCTTTGAAAAAAGGGACGGATTTTGAAAAAATGATGCGACAAAACAAATGCAGCACACAAACCCTAGAATCTAGTGGTCACCTAGGTCCGATCTCTAGACCGCTCCTAACTGCCAAAAGACAAGTCGCAGGATAGAATCCTCCACTGCCTCTTTGTCCCCCTGTGGCCGGATAAGTGCCAGGTAAGTGGGAAGGAACCACCACTACAGTGGACCTAATTAATAACCACTAGCCTTAGACACACTCGCCTTAGGCACCACAAGAAAACGCGGATAAGTAATGAATTACCCACGACCTTCTCTTGTCCTATTGAGCGCGACAGTCCTTAGAGTCTTCTCTAGATTTCTTTTAATTAATGAGGGTAATGCGGATGCAAGTTTTGCGATTTTCGGGGCCTAGGAAGGGTAATGAAATCCCCACCTAATTTGGATTTGGCCGTGCCCCTTAAATTTCCGTATTAGAATGCAAACAACCAAGAAATCAAAATCACACACAATTTTAATTTTTGCTTTGCGGCGCTGCGATTTATTTGCAAAGAATCCTGCAGCAAAGGGTTAATTGGAGCTAAAAAGGGAGAGAGGAGAGAGCAAGAAATCACCTGCTGGAAAATTTTCCAGAGATCCCTCAAGACTGCGGCGCTTCCGCCGCAATAACCATGTATATGCCGCTCTTCCGCGGTCAGGTGTTGGGAACAGTGTACAATTTTTCAACAGCTTCTTCCTGTTGCTATCTACAGCTCTCTGGTATATCCCAAATAATTTTTCAACAGCACAGAATGCTCCAGATCACCTTGCAATCAAATCCCAACACACGTGTAAGAGTTTGTACGAATTTTGATTTCAAGAAGTAAAACGTAATAATTCTTTCACTTCAAACTATAAATGCAAATGAATTAGCTTCGATCCCCGGCAACGGCGCCATTTTGATTGATCGTTTTTCCCGTTGTGTAGTATATAGAGAAATTTGTAAAGAACTTCACAACCAAAAACTATTTTGACCGCAATCAAACTACGGTGTCGGATGTAGTTTGTAGTGAGTGCGGATCGTCCACAGGGATTGCACGATTCAATTGTATTTCGATACGTTTGAAATGAAAAGTTAAGCAACAATAAAAGAAAACATGATTCAAGAATGATTTGTATTCGAGTGTCACTATTCTTATGCAAGAATCAAGAAACTATAAACAATCAAGAATCGGTTGTTTTGATAATATTTCCAATCAACAATCAAGAATATAAGAGAGGCTCGTAGGAATCGATAGGATCAATAGACATGATGTAATCTAAAGATATCGTGTTCTTGTCCTTCGAAGGATTGATACTAGATTGATGATGATCGACGAGAGTTGGGGCTTTCTCGTGAAACTAGGGTTTCATCTCTTAACCCTTGTTCTTTCGAGAATACCATTTATATTCTAGCCTCTAGCAATTTCAAGAAACGATCGGAACTCCCCAATCTCGAGCGATGTCGATCAAGAAAGCATCGCAACGAATTGGGTCGTCGATTCTTGAACTTGCTAGGGTTTACAAACTCGTGGGATTCAAGAATCGATTACGAATTTGTTACATCATCATACTAAAGATCGTCTCGACTCCTCGACGAGCGGAGTTTTATTCACACATCACCACACAGATAATATTCAAGAATTGTAAAGATAACATGATGCGGAATTTAAAGAAAACAAGATAAAAGAATATCACCTTTTATTTAATCAACAATTTCAATACATTCTTTCAAGAATCTACAAGAAGAAGAAATCGATCGTTGACTCGGCTTCGCTCGTCTCCGTGGATCGTGGATCTACTTTGATCTCTTGCCCGATTGAAGATCGGCTCGGCTCATAAAAGGGTTGAAGGCATCTTGCTTGGCTTGCACTCAAGATCTTGAATTGTGGTTGGATTTAGGGTTAGGGTTTCCTACAAGCTTTCTCACTAAACTTGAGGAAGAGGGGATGAAGAAAGAGATTGATTTTTCTAAGCTTTCCCAAGGTTGCCAAGATGTAAGATTAGTGAGCCTAGGGTCTTATTTATAGAACCCTCAAACCCTAGGTTTAGGTTTGAATTGGAACTTTCCCTCCCAAAGTTTGTTGAAGAGTTTCTAGAAGGAGTTTGTTAGGAGTTAGCTTAGGGTTTAAGCTAGGGTTTAGGGAAAGTTCTAGAAGTATTAGGCTAGTTTAGGTGTTTGCTGATCTGGAGGAAGTATCTGGAATATTCTGGAAGTTTGTGAGCATTATTGAGCTGTAGCCACTGAAACAGGAGTTTTGGTGCAATTTGAGGAGCTGAGTCCCAAGGTCCACCGCGGAACCGCCGCTTATACACCATATATGCCGCTCTTCCGCGGCTGATTGTTGGGCTTGGGCCTTGGGCTTTCTTCTGTTGCTTGGTACTGCTGTTTGGGCCTTTCTTTGATGTTTAGAATTTCAGTTTCCCTTCTGTGTTGATACCAGATTTGAGTTCAGTGAGTTTACGAGCGATTGTAATGGTCGAGCACTGTAATGATCGAGCAAGCTTCTCTTTTCCTGCATAGACTTCGAAACACGGGTTGCAAGATATAGAAAATATGCTATGTAATGCAATGCAGTCAATTTCCCTAGAAATGCCGATTTTAAGGTCGAATACATGTAATCTAATATTTTGCGACCGATTTGCTAATATGTGAATTATGAATACCGTACACTTCTATATGGATGCAAATGATGAGGAAATTGCCGACTAAAATATGCAATATTTTCGACTGATCAGACCGCAAAGTCCCTAAACTAAAACAATAGAGCCCAAATGCTCTTTTGTTGGATCTAAATGATCATATTAAGTAGATCTTAGTCTAAAATTAGACTAACGTATTCTTAACGAACTGTTAAGTAAATCTTAGTCTAAAAATTAGACTAACGTATATTTAACAAACGTTTAAGTTGATCTTAGTCTCAAATGAGATTAACGATTCTTAAACCAAACCCAAACCCAAATCTAAGAAAATACGGATTTGGACTAATCCACACCCTACGGGCGACAACATAAATTAGTCTCTGTATACAATCCGGGCAACCAAAAACAAAACAAACACCCACGACACGAAGTGACCATCTGGAGAAGGAGAAAGTTGTTACCGCGATGCGGTAGCATAATTAGCAGGAGCTTGCGCCTGCAGGGAAGAGCATCCCCACAATCAAAAACCCCTAAAATGATGGGGAATCTGATAAAGTCTGCTACAACAGCTGCATCCGTCTAAACCTTTGATACACGGTGCCATAAATCAACTTGGCATCTTCAGAGAGGCGGACGGATAAAACCAAATAGATCTGCCCCCCCCCAAATTCAGGCCCCGACGTCCCAACGTCCCGGCCGCGTCTTCCGGCGGCGAACAGGTGTATGAGTGCTCAGTGGTGACTGGGTACAGTGAACGGACTCGCCGAGAACTCCTAGATGGTATTATGCCTATCATCAGATAGCAGTTCTCTGGTGACACTGGTAAAGGTTAGACTGTAGACCCGAGATCGTCATAGAGTCTTATGTGATTCCTACCGTGCTTTGATTTCCACCTTACCACGTTCATGAGAACGTGCAAACGGTGGCTTTTGGGTACAGTTCCGAATCACATGGAGGAAATGAGTGATAGGAGGGGTTTCGTCTCTCCCGGTATTGGGGGTTGATGTTGTGCTGTGTTCGATTGGCTATAACTGGAAGTCCCTGTCCAGGGCTGATATGGAGTGCTACTGGTAAGTGTTATCAGTAGTTTCTCGACCCTTTATGAGCTTCACATCGACACGACTTATCGGTTACTGGGGTCTAACGTTAACCACTCGTAGACTTGATATGCAACATATCAGACGAAGAGACCAGACTGTACAGGAGTGTTACTGATTGGATTCACAGGAGTGTGTGCAGGCTTGCTTGTTGATCTTCTGATCGCTCAATACCCGGGTGGCTGTTACGTTTAGCTGACCGCTTGCATCTTATGGGTGTTTGATATGATCATCACCTACTGCTGGCGTATTGACTAGTCTTTAGAGTCCCACACAGAGGTTTCCGGGCTCAGGCGAAACGGAGTAGGAGTACATATGCGATATGTGCGGGACCGAGATTAATACGATATGAGATACCGTATTCTATTCTCGCGATATGTGATATCGGCCGAGTATATGTGATATAGCCGGGTTATTGGATCAAGTGTTGATTCGATAAAAAGATACATATTATATTAGTCGGTTATATGTAATATAGCCGGGTTATTAAATCAAGTGTTGATTTAATAATTTAATGTATAATTATATATGTGATATATTACATTACATTAACTAATATAAGCTCATTTAAATGATTCTTTTTCTCACTTGATGATACATTGATATATATGTGATATATGTTAATTGTATTATTTTCCTTTGTTACATTAAATATTATATATGTGATATATAATATTGTAACATGATAGGTTAAAAATGCAAATAGGGTTTGTGAGATTAAACCATGCTTGGGTTTATGGTTGGATTTATATTTATTTTGGTAATTCAAATTGTATGGATTAAGTCATGGATGAGTTTTGAAGAAGCTTCATGATGCTTTGACTAAGTCCACCCCTTTGGATATTTCTAAGATATTTATTAACCCAACCCTAACCCTAACTCATGGTTAAGTCTCTACAAGGGTTAAACATGCCATGTTTAACCTTTGGTTGCATTTCTAACCTCACACAATAATTCATTATTCATTCATCACACTTGAACTTCTTCCTCCTCCTCATAAAAAGCTTTCTAGCCATTTATTTTGTGATGAATGATTAAGAGAAAAAGAAAACTAAAGAGAGAAAAATTCCTACTTCATCACCCTCGTCTATTCTAGCCACTTAGATTAGGGTGTTTGCTTCACTAATACCTCATTAGTGAAGTGAGAGCTTGGGTTTGTTATTCCTCAAGGTAGATCATCTTGGATTGTGAAGTTTTCAAGCAAGGATGTCTCATTCACCTCATGGAGCCTCTATAGAGTCCGGGAGCTTGATGATCGCAGCGAAGGGACCTCAACTCGGAGCTTATGAAGCGAATGAATGGACTACAAAGGTTGTAATCCCTAACTCTTAAATGTTAAGTTGTTAACATGAAGTTTAGTTTGATTCTCTAGTTAAAGATTCATGGCTAGGCTTATCTAGAATGGCAAAGATTTGAAATTGGCTTGGATGATGACTCCCGAAACCTTGTTGCCGTTGTAGGTATCCCAACAGTGGTATCAGAGCCTAGCTAGAGAATTAGATGGATTAGTGTAGGATTACGAAACCGAAACAACTCCGAAACACCCAAATACTTACCCTAGTTTCTGTCGAAATTTTTCAAATGTCAATTTTTTTTAAACAGTTGCAAAATGATGTATGAGATACATAATGAACACTGTAAAAAATTCACCCCATTCCCTCGGAAAATGGCCGAGCCCATCAGTACTAAAACCGGCCAGATCGGGCTGTTCAGTGTTTAAATTTTTACAGTGTTTAAGGCTCTGGGTTTTGGTACTTTAGGTGTTGTTTGTTTTTGCTAATTTTGCATATGATGTTATCTTTTAGCAAAGGCAATTCAGAATGTTTCGTATTTGTAACTCTAGGTTTTGTTTCGGTTATTTTAGACGGTGTTAAAAGTTCGATAGGATATCAAATACCCACGTTCACCATTGCCGGAAAATTTTCAAGTGTTGGATCTTTCTTTAGTTAAAGAACATTCAAATGTCGTGCAAGTGATTCGGTGGACCCTCTAGAAGAACGAAACCTTAACTCGATTATGTGACCGTCAGAACCACCACTAAAGCCTAGGGTTTGTGGTAGTTCAGCGGTGCCACATGTGAGGCATTGGTTGGCCCTTTTACGGCTGGTTCATTGGTACTGTGGCATGTACTGAGTATTTTTAAACTACGCTCAAGTGTTGAGATTTTAGGAATTTTTGGGTGTTTGTTGATTAGATCGGAATGTTTAACGTCGTCTAGCTTTTTCTATAATGTGATACAATATGTGGAATTCATATAGTTAGGCATGAAATCCGTAAGATGTGATATTTTGGGTTTACGATGTCTAAAGAGATTGTGGATTCCAAATGTTGTAGTTTTTCACTTTCTTTTCTGCGACCGTAAGTGTAATATGTGGTGTATCGCCGGTTTCGTTGCTATACATCAACGCCAATTGAGATACGCATATTTACTTACGTTGATGACATGTGATGTTATGTGTTGCTGTGATATGTTATATTGGATCGTCGTGTTATGAATAGCTGGGGGCTTTATGTGAGATGAGGGTTTTTATTTTTATTCATGTAAAATTCATTGTATATAATATTCTTTTATTGGGGCACTTCCGGATTGAGGATAATGTCACCATTGTATATTATTTACTTTTCCGCATTAGGATAGACCCAAGAAGGAGAGAACAAGCAACCGGGTTCTAGGGTCCAGTGGGAGGCCGTCTCGAGGAGTCGAGACCGGGTCTCATAACCCTAGAATTGGTAGGGTTGTTTGCCGCTCTCGTAGGGGTCTAGGGATGTGGGTTTGGCTATTCATCACGACCGTGGAATCCGTGTTTTATACAGGCTCAAATTAAACACGGACCTCCTAGTATATCCAATATTTCATATGTTTCTTCTGCTGCTGATATACTGTGATGTGATCATTTTATATGCGTGAGATGAATGCTTTATTATTGTATATATGATATATAATAAATGTTGCTTATGTTTTTCACCCGTGCTAGTCCCGCCCCGGTATGCCGTTAGTTAAGTAACCTAACGGTGCATAACGGGATACTGTGGCGAATGCGGATGGCATAAGCGTATGTTGTATTTTCGTTTCTTCTGTGATGCTTAAGGAAGCATAAATTATGGGAATTCATTAATGAGATTAATGAAATAAAAGAAACCTAAAAGATGTTATAGAATCAAATTTATAAAAATGGTAACTCTAGTTTTTGCTTTGCATAGCGGTATTCGTTGTAGAATATCCAGCACCTTATTCGATAAGGAAAGAACCGAGATCCCTTCACCGGGAGTGACCTCTTTAGCGAAACTAGCAGATGCTACAACTCACTCGGTTTTGTTTTTGATTGCTTCTATAGTTCTTGCTTTGCTCAGCGGTATTTTTGAAATATCCCACACCTTATTCGATAAGGAAAGTGCCGAGATCCCTTCACCGGGAGTGACCTCTTTAGCGAAACTAGTAAAAGCCTCAAAAACACTCCTTTTTCAAAATCACTTGTTTCTACAACGATATCAAATTCATTACGCAAAAGGTTTTCTGAAAAACCTGACGTAGCCCTCCGTCATTTCAGATAAGTCCTACTTAGTATTCGTGCTACATTTGTTGACTATGTTAAGACGTAGTGTGCGGTATCTAATTAGTGTTTATCTGCTAAAGCATGAGATTCAATTGGATTAGGGTAGTCGTACGACTTTGTTGACTATGTTAAGGGTCGTACGGGTGAGTTTAATTCAATCGGGAAATGACGGGTTGAACTTAGCTAGCAATTATGATTTGTTGACTATATTAAGATAATAAGTTGCTAGGGGAAAAAGAATTATCGGTAATTTCAAGTGTTGAAATTTGCAATGAGATTGCATACCTTCTATGAGATAGTTGGATCCTGATACCCACTGCGAGTAAGAGTTACTCCCGGGAGAGTTTTACACATGACAATTAGCCAATTAAGTAGGTGTTAACGGGGTTATGCCTCAGGGAAAATGAGGTTTACTTTAATTAGGTCATTGCGCAAGCACGGGGAACCTCCCTCAAAGTATCAACATTGGCCTGGCCGAAAGATTAGCGAACTTGTAAAGTGTAACTAATCCCGGCTAGTTTTACTTTTTAGGGTTTGAAGAAAGATTTGATGAAAACAGTGGGAGCCATCCTGATTAGATAAGATAATAACCAATCTAATCTTGCAAGAGCATACGCTAAAGTGTTTCCTTCTCTCTCTCTCCAGGTAGCAACCATGTCAGGCCTTAATCAAGATAATAATATGGTTGTATTGACCGAACCTGCTTATTATACTGAGCAGGGGAACATTGATTCCGTTCTTTCTTATAATTGTTATAAGACAGAACAGGAAATAGGGGAATATCCGGAATCCCACGCCGCCCAAATGAAGAACAAGCATGTTGATGCATCTTCTTCGGGTGTGTTTGTTATCGAGAACTGTTTCTCAGTTCACTCTACGTCCTGGGTATTAGATACCGGATCGGGATCCCACATATGTAATATGTTACATGGGCTACGAAAAGGTAGGGGACTGGGAGAGGGTGATCATTCCATAAGATTAGGGAATGGTGCAAATGTTGCAGCCAAAGCAGTTAGCGAATATCACCTTGTATTACCAAATGTTAATACATTGATTCTGAACGAATGCTATTACATTCCGACCCTGATATGCAATATTATATCTGTTTCTTTATTGAGTAAAGAATGATGTAATTTTGTAGTACAGGATAATGTTATGAACATCTTCCTAGATTAAAAGTTGATTGGACCAGGCTCGTTAAATAATGGCATATATATTCTGAATCAAACCACGGTTCTTAATGTATAGAACACACACAAGAGGAAGAGTTCAGAAATGAACGAATCCTTCTTGTGGCATTATAGACTAGGTTATATCAATGCGACACGACTAGCTAAGTTACATAAGGATGGATATTTGAATCCATTCGAATTTTCATCTTATGACACTTGCCAGTCATGTCTCAAAGGAAGGATGACCAAAACTCCGTTTAGTAGACACGGAGAAAGAGTTACGGAACTCTTAGGACTGATACATAGTGATGTATGTGGTCCCATATCTACATATGCCAGGAATGATTCTTCGTACTTCATTACATTCACTGACGATCTCTCAAGATACAGACATGTGTTCCTACTGAAACACAAGTCTGAAGATTTTGAGAAATTCAGAGAATATAAGAACGAAGTCGAGAACAAAACGGGTAAAAGTATTAAGATCCTTCGATCTGATCGAGGAGGAGAATACTTGAGCAATGAGTTCCTGGACTATCTAAAAGAGAATGGGATTCTCTCTCAGCTTACTCCTCCTTATACACCACAGCACAACGGTGTATCGGAGTGGAGGAATCACACCCTATTAGATATGGTGCGTTCTATGATGAGCACAGCTGAGTTGCTATTTCCTTTCGGGGATATGCACTGGAGACAGCTGCAGACCTATTGAATATGGTTCCCACCAAATCTGTGCCAACCACTCCATATGAGATATGGAAAGGAAAGAGACCATATCTTAATTATGTTAAGATATGGGGTTGTCCGGCATATATGAAAACACAGAATCCGGACAAACTCGGGGCAAGGCCTTTTCTGTGTAAGTTTATTGGATATCCCAAATATTCGCGAGAGTATATCTTCTACCACACCGAGGAACAAAAGGTGTTCGTTTCTCGACATGCCACCTTTTTAGAAAAGAAATTTCTTGAAAAAGAAATTAGTGGCAAGGAGGTAGAACTGGAAGAGGTTCCAGCAATACAAGCTACGACAGAAGATTTGGTAGAACCAGAGAATTCAGTAGTTCCCGACGAACTTCAGCCGCTTCGCCGATCTAGTAGGGTTCCTCATGCACCTGAGAGATACTACGGTTTTCTCATTGATGGTGGGAGCGAGGATTGCATCAGGGAAGATGATGACCCGACTAGCTTCGAGCAGGCCATCATGAGTGGTGACTCGAAGAAGTGGCTGGATGCAATGCGATCTGAGATGGAATCCATGTACACCAACAAAGTATGGCCTTTGGAAGTTGCTCCTGAAGGGGTAAAACCCTTTGGGAGCAAATGGATCTTTAAGAAGAAACTTGGTGTAGATGGAAAAGTTGAGACTTTCAAAGCTAGACTTGTTGCAAAGGGTTTTCGTCAACGGCCAAGTGTGGATTATGACGAAACCTTTTCTCTAGTGTCTATGCTTAAGTCTATCCGGATCCTACTTGCCATTGTTGCATACCATGACTAAGAAATCTGGCAAATGGATGTTAAGACCGCCTTTCTAAATGGTGATTTAGAGGAGTGCGTGTACATGACTCAGCCAGAGGGCTTTATAGACAGTGGGAGCAGCGGTAAGGAGTGGGAGCAGCGGTAAGGAGCAGCGGTAAGGTCTATAAAGCCAGAGGGCTTTATAGACAGTGGGAGCTGCTTAAATCCATCTACGGGTTAAAGCAGGCATCGCGGAGTTGGAACATCTGTTTTGATGTTATAGTCAAAGAGTTTGACTTCATCAAGAACGTAGATGAACCTTGTATGTACAAGAAGGTGGCAGAGAGTAAGGTTGTCTTCCTCGTATTGTACGTGGATGACATACTCTTGATAGGAAATGATGTTCCTATGCTGCACTCGGTCAAGCTCTTCTTATCACATAGATTCTCAATGAAATCTAGGTGATGCCTCCTGCATTTTGGGGATTAAGATCTATAGAGATAGATCTAAGAGGATACTGGGATTGTCCCAATCCAGGTACATTGACACCATACTAAAGAGGTTTAGTATGGAATAATCCAAGCGTGGGAACCAACCCACGATCTCTGGACTCACTCTCTCTAAAGAGATGTCTCCTAAGACTGATTTGGAGAGAGCTCGCATGCAAGGGATGTTGGATATAGTGCCCTCAGAGTCAATTATTGGATCACAGGCACGTGATTGCAATGATTGAGGGAGGACCTATACCGGTAGGACAGTCTTACTCAAGATAATAGTATGCTATCTGGTTTATCTTTATCATCGTATACTACTTTAGGTGACCTTACGAGTCGCTATTACACGTTGATAGAGCCCCTAGGATTCTTGCTTGACTACCAGCAGTATGAGAGCGATCATATACGTGGGAGCTGGAGTCTATAAGCACATCCTTAAAAGGTCCCTAGTCGTGGGAGTTTCGAGACAGGGCATCGATACTCCAGAGTAGACTAGTGTATACAGTCGAGATCCCGACGAGGGGCGGTGGCCGGTCTCACAAGCCACTGGTGTCAGTTGGTTCACCTAAGATGTATACAGGTGCTTATTGGGTTATGAGTACACCGGACAGGACTCGTCGGAAACCTGCTAGTTAGTATTATACCTGACGTCAGATAGCAGTTCCCAGGTGACATGTGTACAGGTTAGTTCATCGACCTGAGATCGTCATTTGTCTCGTTTGAGTTCCCACTGTGCTTTGATTACTACCCTACCACGCTCAAAGGAGACGTGCAAACAGGTTTTAGTTGGGTACAGTCCCGAGCCACATGGAGGCAGTGAGCGGATCTGCAGGGGTTCGTCTCTCCCGGTATTGGGGGTGAGGTCGCGCTGTGTCTAGGAGAGCCAGAACATGAAAAGTCCTTGGCCAAGGCAGGAGATTTGCTGGTAGGTATTCCAGTAGTATCTCAGGGTGTTCTGGGCTACACTCCGACACGACTTGTACCGCTTTTGGGGGTCTGACTTTTACCAACCCCTAGGCCCGCCATGCGATGCTCATAGACGAACGGACCGGACTGTACGGATATTGTCACTGACAGGCTCAGTAGGGTGTCAGGATGAGTTCTCTCATCGACGTCCCTTTTGGTCAATACCTGGTAGCCCGTTACGTATAGGCTAATACCTCTGACGTGCTAGTGGTTAAATCCACAACCAAAGTATTGACGAGTCTTTAGAGTCCCCCACATACCAGTTTCTCCAGTTTCGGGCGAAACACTGTAGAGGCCGTATGGAGATATGGCAGGGTTCGATCAGATACGTGCGGTATTGCACGGATCGTGATCGGACGGATTTTACTAGCCGGTTTTGGTTTAAGCCGGATCCTAGTATTTGACAGTGTAGTTTTGTCTCTTTGCATTTGTGTTCAGTGGGAATACAAATGCGGGCATGTATATGCAGTCGTGGGGTTTTCCTGTAATTTATTACGGGATCAGTTTTCTGAAGTTGCCAGTTTGCATTCCGTTCCGGCCGGTTTTTCTTTGTTCTTTCGCGGCCGGACTTTCTGATGGAGGGGGTTATTTGCAAGTTTGTAAATAACTTATTGTGGAGGGGTTTCTTGCATATTTGTGGCTTCATCATGATGAGATTCTTTATTGGTCTTTTCCTTTGCATTTTGAGATTGGATTTAGATGTGATGAGATTAGAAATGGGTGTGACATTTTCTTTTTCTCATTATCATTCTTTTTCTCCACTTGCTTTTTTCCCTCCACCAATTTTTTTTGATGAGGGGCCGGCCACATATTTGAGGTAGGAGAGAGAGAGACTTCTTTGAGTAAAGTGAGAAAATCATTCATGTCTTTTTCTATGCTTGCTACAATAATCCCACACCTCTCTCCAAACATTATTCTTTCCTCCATCAAGACAACTTGAAAACCCCAAAGAGACATAGATTCTACACTAGTCTACAGCACTTCTTGGACGTGTCGGCTAGCCAACTTCACGCCCGAGTTGCCTCGGTCCAGAGGTGGGAGCCCGTAAAAGAAATCGGCTACGTGGTGCCCTTTCCGACGAGGAGGTGATGTACGGAGATTCCGCAGGAGATCGGAGTGGAGACGAAGACCGAAGGACACGGATCGCTTGGTATACTTCTCTACCCATCTTGTTGTTTGCTAGTAGCTAGGTTAATGGCCCGATCCGGGTTAAAAGTGCGCGGTGGTGCCGGTTTGCAAGTTTCGCAAAGTTTTTCGTTTCCGCATTCCGGCGTCGGATCGACGGCCGAGGCGCCGCTGTGCACTTACAAGGGATACCCTATGCTTCGGCAGTAGGCTCTATCATGTACGCGATGCTATGTACCAGACCCGATGTAGCATACTCACTAAGTGTAGTGAGTAGATATCAAGCAGATCCAGCAAAGAATCACTGGACAGCTGTGAAGAACATTCTCAAGTACTTGAGAATGACTAAGGAGATGTTCTTGGTGTATGGTAACGGAAAACTCCAGGAGGAGTCCTTTACCGATTCGAGCTTCTAAAGTGATAAGGATGACTCTAAATCGCACTCGGTATTTGTCTTTACCCTCAATGGAGGGGCGGTGTGTTGGAAGAGTTCCAAACAGGAAACCGTGGCAGACTCGACGATGGAGGCTGAATACATCGCTGCCAACGATGCTGCCAAAAAGGCTGTCTGGATGAAGAAGTTCATCACTGAACTTGGTGTGGTTCCATCCATTGTGCATCCAATACCTTTGTATTGTGATAACAATGGAGCTGTGGCTTTGGCCAAGGAACCCAGGTCCTATCAGAGATCCAGGCATATTCTGAGGCGGTATCACCTGATCCGGGAGATAGTTGATCGCCGCGAGATCGAGGTCAGAAGAGTTGACATGAATGACAACACTGCGGATCCACTCACGAAGGCCATACCTCAGATACAATTTGAGAGACTCTTCGGAATGTTGGGTATGAGGTACTACAACAGCTGGCCTTAGTGCAAGTGGGAGATTGTTAGTTATGTATATGCCCTAGAGGACATTGTTGTATATATGATGTATATTATAGTGGATACTTGGATATATATAGAGAGGACTTTCTTGCTCGATATGATAGTATGCTATCTGGTTTCACATTGTCTAAACATGTTGACTTGTATTGGTTTACTGTCTTGCTCTCACATGTTGATAAAGCTTTTAGGATATGTACTTGACTACTAGGACTATGATGCAAATCATAATAGTGGGGCCAGGGTAGTCCAAGAGTACATCCTATAACTATTCCTAGTCGAGGGTGTATCGAGACAGGACATCGATACTCCAGAATGGACTAGCGTATACGCATCTAGACCCATATGATGGGCGATGGATGATCCCATATCCATTGGTGTTTGACATCAAAGATGGTGTACGGGTGCTCAGTGGTGACTGGGTACTGTTCCCCTCCGAAGGACGGCGCACAGGACCGCGATGTCCTGACGCTGAGATTCGGGGCAGATGCTATTTGGTTTTATCCGTCCACCTCTCCGAAGATGCCAAGTTGATTTATGGCACCGTGTATCGGAGGTTTAGACGGCTGCGGCCGATGTAGTAGACTTCGTCAGATTCCCCGTCACTTGAGGGGTTTTTGATTGTGGGGACGCTCTTCCCTGCAGGCGCAAGCCCCTGCAGTTAATTGCGCTACCGCATCTCGGTAACAACTTTCTCCTTCTCCAGAATTTCACTTCGTGTCGTGTGTGTTTGTTTTGTTTGTGGTTGCCCGTGGATTGTATACGGAGGCTGAGTAATGCCGTCGCCCGTAGGACGTGGATTAGTCCAAATCCGTATTTATTTAGATTTGGGTTTGGTGTTTTTAGTTTAAGGATACGTTAGCCGCGTTGCGGCTAAGATCAACTTAAACGTTCGTTAAGGATACGATAGTCCTGTTTGAGACTAAGATCAACTTAACGTGATAATCCATTTAATATCTGGCCATCGGGACTCGTCACCTCTCTAACGTCGTTGAAGGATTACAACGGCAGATGTCAGAGGAGTTCAGAGATGTACCCTTGAACCAAGGTTGATTTGGAGTTTTATAGTCCGTTTGAATGTTTAAGGATACGTTAGAAGTGTTTGGGGGCTAAGATCAACTTAAACGGGATCGTTTAGATCCAGCAAAAGAGCATTTGGAGGCTCTATTGTTCCAGTTTAGGGACGTAGTGGTCCATAGGTAGTTTAAGGACATTGCGGTCTATATTCCAGTTTAGGGACATGGTGGTCCGCATTCCAGTTTAGGGACGTGGTGGTCTGTATTCCAGTTTAGGGACGTGGTGGTCCGCACTCCAGTTTAGGGACGTGGTGGTCTATATTCCAGTTTAGGGACGTGGTGGTCCGCTATTAGTTTAAGGACGTTTCGGTCCAACATTAGTTTAAGGACGTCTCGGTCCGATATTAGTTTAAGGACGTCTCGGTCCGATATTAGTTTAAGGACGTCTCGGTCCGATATTAGTTTAAGGACGTCTCGGTCCGATATTGATATGTGGTTATCGGGACCCGTCACCTCTCTGATGTCGTTGAAGGATTACAACGACATGTGTCAAAGGAGTTCAGAGATGTACCCTTGAACCGGTCGTAAATTGATTTAGGAGAGCATTTTTGCTCAGTCAATTTAGTTTGGGGACTTACGGCCATGATCGAGCTAAGTCCCATTGAGAATATTCAAGATTTTTCTTGATCTTTGGCCTATTAGGCCTGTGCTAGGGCTTTGCCCATATTTAATAATGCACTGCATTTTATTCTGGCCTGCTAGGCCTTTTTGGTTTGGGCTCTGTCCCCTTCCTTATGATGCAGCGCATCTGTTTTAGTTTGGGCTCTGCCCCTTTTTTTTTAAAGTAATACGTTGCATTTTATTAGGCCCGTTAGGCCTTCTTTAATTGGGCTTGGCCCTTTTGTAAGCAATACAGTGCATTTGTCTGGCGCTTTGCGCTAAGTAATGAGCGCAAGCTCATATGATGACGACACGTGTCATGCTCTGGTGAGCGCAAGCGCAACAGCGCAGTGCGCTGCGCTGTTGCGCTGCTGACACGTGGCGCGCTCTGGTGAGTTGCGCCAATTCCAGAGAGCAAAGCTCTATTTCAAGAGCGCAAGTTGTTTTATAGCTGACACATGGCGCTCTCTCAAGAGCGCAACAGCGCAGTTTGGAAGTGCAAAGCACTAAGAATCTTTTAGATTCAAGAACAGGAGTGCAGAGCACTATTTAATTTCTTGATCTAATTTAGATCAAAGAAAATAAATTTTTCTTTTTTGTTTCAGGAACCAGAGGTTCATAAAAAAGTGCAAAGCACTATTATTACTTATTTTTCTTTTTATTTAAAAATTATTGATCTTGTTCTTAGATCCATAATCTGTCCATAAGAGAATTTTCTCTTTTTCCTAAAGGTTTTTTTACCTTTTGTTGTTCTTGAGGAATTCTCAAGAGTTCTCTTCTCTTTTTTTTTTAAAGATCTTCTTCCCTTTTAATTGAGGCCTAGGGTCCTTTTTATAGTGCCCATAAATTAGTTAAATTCGTTAAAGAGATCTTTCTCTGAGTGATTTGGGGAATTTTCCCCACCGTTGGATCTTTGATCCAAGGGCTTCTGCTTTGCAGAAGAAAATCTTCTTGTTTTAACAAGAACAGAAAAGATTTCTTGGAAATTTAATTCTGTTTGGCGCAGATGCCCCAGCGCGTGACACGTGTCGGGCAGCGCACTGCGCAGCGCAACTGCGCCAGCGCAACTGCGCTGACACGTGTCGCGCAGCGCAGAGCGCAGCGCAACTGCGCCAGCGCATCTGCGCTGACACGTGTCGCGCAGCGCAGAGCGCAGCGCAACTGAAGCATTGCTTCATAAAAATAGAGGTTTGCTCTGATTGGGCGCGCCTTCTTGGGCGCTGCGCTGACATATCAGCGCCTGACATGTGGAGCGTTGCGCCCGAGATTTGAAGCGTTGCTTCAAAATTTTGAATTTTGAATTTTAACAGAGCTTTGCTCTGATTGGGCGAAACAAATGCCCCCCCCACCGTTGCGCTCAAGTGGCGCACACGTGAGTGCAGCGGTGGCAAACTCTTGATCGTCGGATCAAGGGGTGAGCTCAAGGGGCGCAAGCGCCTTATAAATAGGACCTCTGGCCCTTAGAAAAATCTTACCGTTTTAAGATTTTTATTTTCCAGAGCTTTGCTCTCACTCAAGAACTTCAGAGCTTTGCTCATTTCTAAAGACAGAAACTTTAGGTAAAAATTAATTTAAATCAAATTAATTTAACTTAATCTTAACCAAAGAGCTTTGCTCTCACAGATCTTTCGATCCAAAGGGATCCCCATTGGGGTTTCATAAACAAAGCTTTGCTCTCAAAACTTATAGATCTACAGGGATCTTATTCATGGGTTTTAACCCATGAACAGAGCTTTGCTCATAAATCAAGTGTGGATCTTTTAGATCTGCCAAGTGAAGAACTTATCATAAGTTTTCATGGGTTTTTCAAGGTCCCAAAAATTTTTAAAAGAAAAATTTTAAGTATTAAGATCTTCTGATGGATTTTTTTTTCATTATTATCACAGAGCTATGCTCTTTTTAAGGAATTTTATTCCATTGAGACCAGAATTTGACAAGTGTCATTCTGTGACAGAGCTTTGCTCTGAAAGAGGAGATTTTCTCCCTGTCTCTAGGAATTCTTCCCCCCCTTTTTTTTAAATGGGCATGTTTTCCTGGGGCCAACTGACAATCTCATCCAATGATGAGATTGTCTTATTAACTGACGTATTGTCATTTAGATTTTGTGGGTCCTTCTTTGGTCTCCTACTCACTGCACTGTGGTGCGGTGTAATTAATTAATTTTAATTTGACTAATGCATTTTCTTTTTTTTAGACTCCAAACGTTGGAATTACAATACTAACGGCTAAATTGTTCTTTTTGCAGTGATCATGTCTCTAGACACTTCATTCCCGTTCGTCCGCTCGGAGGGGGGATTTCCTGAGACACCCTTGGACCGTGAAGTCCTGACCATGATTAGAGAATATGACCCGGCGTACAAGAAACTCCACCTTTGGGGGTCTTGGTATAACCAGATTATTATGGGTCGATGCAGCTTCACATGCGCAGTGCCGTCTGAGCCCATCACGGCGATTCACTATGCTACCCCACCCTTGGTGCAGTATGCCGTGGAGTTGGTGGATTGGACATCGAAGGGTTTTCTACATCCTGCTATAGATGCGATACCGGTTCAGCGTCCTATGGTTTTGGACATCCTAGGGCGCCGTATCTGTCAGGGTGAAGCACGACCTTGGGGGCAATCTTATAACCTTGGTCTGATCCCCCGCCACCCGATTGGTTATCTGCCGTGGGCCCGGTACATCCTGTCGACGAAGAAGTCGCAGTTGATAAGATTAGGACTGTATACCGCGGTCTACGTCTCTCTTTTCCAGTATCCCACGCTCCCCACCTGGTGGTTCAAAGCCTTCTTGGAGCAATGGAATATTCCTACCCACACTTTCCTTGCCATGGATCGGGAAGTGTCAATCTCCTTGGAGGAGTTTGCGGAGGTATCTGGCTTACCAGTGATGGGGGAACATTATGAGGAGCTGCTCCCGACAGATGTGTACGTCTTTGGTGCTAGGCCGATGGTAAGGGGGGTCACACCAGAGAATGCCGTTCAACATCAATTCCCGAGCTTGATTAAAGTGTTGAACATATATGAGTCCCTCTTCGTCGAACATGGGGGTCGGGGAGTTAATTTTGAGGACTTCATTGCTCGTTTCCTTCGTCCAAGCATCATTTCATCGGAGGCTGCCAAGTTCGCCACCCTGGATGACCCCTTCGGTCTAGGTGTGGACAACCTACCGGAGAAGGATATAGATCAAAAGGGTTTTTTTCTTCCGGACTTCCCTACTATGTCATTTGCAGAAATTGCGGCCCCTGGAATGGATGAGGAGGCCTTTTTCTTGGGATTTCTTGGATTGTGGCTGAGCTGGTTTGCAATCCCAATGCACTCTCATCGGATGCGACCCTCTGTCTTTTACCCAGCTCACCGGATGGTCATCGGGGTAAAGGTAGCTGTTAGGATTGCTGGCTTGGCGCACTTATACCATGGCCTCAGTCGAGCAGCGGATGCTAATGAGCCCGGGGTACTGCATGTTGTTTTCCCGATGCATTACTTTGCATCGTGGCTCGAGCTACACACAGCGGGTGTCTTTGGCATGCACAAAAGGCCCTCGTTCTTTGACAAGTGTGGTTTTCCCCGCATTAAACAGCTGATCGGCACATCAATTGTAACCCCATCACCGCGGAACGCCAGGGGCTTACTCCTTCGCCCTCACACCGTTGGAGCCGGTATGTCCTTTGTCGATAAGGTATTGACCATTGGAAAGGTGTCTACCACTGTGACGCGGCCATTACAAGATGTCTTTAAAGATGGAGCCTCAGTTTTGACGGCTCGGGAGACCCTTCACTTATATTCCATTAGACCGGGTTTCTTAGTCTTTAGGCAGGATGGTGTGGCAATTTTTATGAGGTATAACCCGCATCGTTTTGCCCAACAACTGGGCTACGATCAAGGGGTCCCCTTGGAAGCCTTCTTGCTGGAACCCACTGCCACTGAAGAAGGGATAGAGAACGCACTGCACCATTTCATGCGCCTGAATACGAGCTCTCATTTTTTTATCAATGCGCCGGCTTATGCTCCGAGACTCCTCAATGTGTACAAAGACTGGTACAATCATGCAACAGGAGCAGTTATAAAGGAGGAAAGGCGACTGTTGGTCGATCGTAAGGGTGTGCCTCCAGGTACCGATCGCAACGCTCCTTTGGTCCCAAGGACCCAGTAGTTGCCCCTTTAAAAGAGGTCAGAACCGGACCATCGCGTGCGCGAAGCCCTCCATGTGACTTGTCGCTCCCTGATGTCGCAGATGCACCTGCAGCGCCCCGTGCTCTGACGGAGACAGTGGTTGTACCCTCGCCGGAGTCTGGCATGGGTGCGGACATCGGGACCCGTCGTCCCAAAGTAGCTGCTAAACGGAAGTCGATCCCTCGTGAGCCTAGGGTCGGAGGGCAAAAGAAAAAGAAGTCGCTCTTTGCTGCGGACGTCGTGTTCGGTCAGGAACCCCATACTCCCTATGCCGAGGGCCTGATCGAATACGGGACGAACGAAGGATTAGTGATGCCGCCGCCGGACGATACAGACTTGGAAGCCGCCCTCGAAACTTCGGCGTGGTTGGCAAAGCGTGACGCGTGGCTGGTCAAGCTTGCGCAATCAGGTAACTATTAGTCGCCTTTTCTTTATTGCAACATATCCTCTTCATTGCCTTTGACTAACGCTTTTCTTTCTTTCCTTTCGACAGGCATCACTGATGAAGAAGCCATCGCCGCTTCTTTGAAGACTTTCCAGGAGGAGGAACGTCTTAGAGTGTCTATGGGCCTTAGTAAGTTTTAATCCATCAAGTCTCCATCCCGCTCGTGTTATGGTCGATCTAACATTTCTCTTTTTATTGCAGAAACCTCAATGCCGTTCCCACCAAGCGACGCAGATGTTTTACCAGCTGCCGATGTTCCCGCTTCCTCTGGGCCACCGCAGGAGGTTCGTCTTGAAGAGCCGATGAAGGATGCCTTAAAGGCTCTGGAGGCATCCCTGAACGAGGATGACGACGCCTTGAATGAGGCGTCACTAAGATCCATCGAGACAGCCCGGGAGGAAAGGAAGAGGCAAAGGCGTGAGTCGAAGGCGCGCCGAGCTGCCTTGGCTGCGGGAGGCACCGCCCCTCGTGCTGATACTCCATCTGAAGAGGCCCCTGTTGCCTTATCCACTGCCCGCAGAGAGGTGGCGCACGCAGTTCGGAGCGCAAACGGTAAATCCGCTTCAGGTAATATTTCTCTCAGAGTTTTTGTTATAAGGGTTTTTAATGTCATTGGTCCTTATATCCCTTATCTTGCAGGGCCGAGTCCGATCGAGGGGGAGGCGGAAACCGTTGATCCCAAAGAAGCAGAGGAGGCGGTACCTGCCGAACTCGAGCCGACGGTGGGCAATGTCGATGTGGCTTTGGAGCCTGAAGTGGAGGTCGAGGGGCCTACCGCCGAGAAGGTCATTGATGCCGAACCTGAAGTGGCGGCAGATGATATGATCATTATAACTGAACCGAGGCTGGTGGTGGACGAGGCACTTGAGGCCGGCGACCTCGTGGTGACAGTGGATGAGCCGATAGAGACGGCGGAGCTCGAAGAAGTTGCGGGCGAGATGGGTACGACTCTTGGGGAAGAGTCAGCCGCTTCCTTCCAAGAATCCGGCAACGCTCCAATTATTGCCCTCCCTGCTTACGATCTCCTGCCGTCTCTTGGTCGCGCTAGCACGACGACGGTCCCCATCGAGTCGGGTGATGAGGCTACGGGCGGTGGCCTTATGTCGATAGAGGAGGGAGTCGCTTCTGTTTCGGCCAGGAGCTCCTCAGGTAAACTTTAGGTTACTGTCTTTCTTATTTTACAATCCTTTCTGACAAGTTCACTTTTCTTGTAACGCAGGTGCAGCCAACGCCGATGCCCCACTGCTTGAAGGAGCGCCTTCAACGACTGCCTTGGCGGTGGTTACCTCCCAACCCTCTCTCATACCGTTTAAGATGTTGGAAGGTATGGGTTTGCAACTTATTAGTCTTATCTTTCAGATGTATAGTGCATGTACTAAAGTCGTGCTGTTGTGTCTTTTCAGGAGTACTTTTTGATCATGTATATCAGATGTTGCTCCCACACTTTTCTTTCCCATCCGAGCTTGCTTCTTCGTCTGGTGGCGTTGGTGAGTATGATTTCCGTTGACATCCTTCCTCCCTTTTTTTTTATTGATGGAATTACCTCTAATCTCTTTTTCTCATCTCAACTGCAGTGCTACAGATTGAAGGAGGGGATAAGAGATCAGCTGCGTTGCCGACTCTTCCGGTTCTGCCACCTGCCTCAGCTGGTACAGCGACTATCACATTGATAAAGTCTTCCTTTTTTATTTTCAGAACTGTTATCTGATCACATCCTGTTTCTCTTCAGCTGTCGTTCCGGTCTCGGCGCCCTTTGAATCTCGCATCATAATGCCAGCAGGTCCTTACCTGAGACGTCCATCTTCGAAAGGCGCCGCAAACAGCTTACGTATGCTGAGCGATTACATTGAGGAGCTTGACGTCGAGACCCCTACCCCTGCTGCGGATTTTGCTATAGCGGTTAACCCGATGCTGGTGATACTCGTGAACTTTCACGACGAGGGTATCATCGCATCTTGGGTTAACCATTGCAGGGAGATCGAGGCCCGCCTGCATCGGTTGGAGTCGCTGCGTCCCGCTCCCGAGGCCTTGGCTGCCAGTAATCAAAGAACAGCGTGGATTGAGCAAAGTGCTCCTTACTTGCATCACCTCGAACAAGAAGTCATTTCAAGATGTAAGGAGCGAGGTGAGACTTCGAGCAGGTCTGCCCAACTGCATACTCGGGTGGAGGCCAACGCCGCACGGCTGAAGGTTGTCTTTGAGGGCCTTCTGCAATGTCTTTCTGAAGGGTTATCATTGAGGCAACACCTTGATATTGTCGAGCGAGCTGCACCCAGCCAGGAAGCAGCCCAGAAGGCGGCGGAGGAGCAACTTTCATCTTTCTTGCAGCAGCGAGCCCAGATGGAAGCGGAGGTGGCCGCGGCAGCCGCTCAGGAGGAGGCGCTGAAGGAAGTGCGAGAGCAACTTGTGGATTTACTAAAGACACTTCCTCCTCAGTAGCTATCCCCCTTTGTATCGTTTGTAATTGTAGATAAAAGAATGTATATATATACTTTTTCATTCTTTGACATAATGTATCATGTACCCGATCAAGTTTATGAATAAAAGATACACCCTTTTTTTTGTAATGTGTCATTTTCTCCGTCTTCTCTTTCTTTCATTACCAGTATGTCACCTTAGTAATCATGGTTGACGGATGCTCAGAACGAGTATCCTGACCCTCTTAGGAAATAGTGATGGCTTAGGTCGCAGGTTCAGATCTGCTGCCTAAGACTTTTCAACTCTATAAGCCGTGAGGGTCTCATAGAGACTTTTCTCCCTACGGATCGAGAGGATCTCGTAGGTGGGTTTTCTCCCTAGGAATCGTGGGGATTCCTAAGTGTGGTTTTCTCTTATAAGTCGTAGGGATCCTACAAGAGAATTTTTCCCTCTTACGAGTCGAGAGAACCCGTAAGCGGTTGTTTCCCTCCTTATCGAAACTCGACTTTGGAGAGTGAGACCCATGTATAGTATGCAAGAGACCATTTTAGATCGACTTGTAGGGTCCCATCGTTCAGGAAGCAAGTTTTCCCACCTCTGCTGCCTGAGGTTTCATCTTGCAAATTAAGAAGCAAGTCCAATTTGTTAAAGAAATCCCCTTTTCTGAATGATTTGGCAGAATTTCCCCCACCGTCGGATCTTTGATCCAAGGGCTTCTGTTTTACAGAAGAAAATCTTCTTGTTTTAACAAGAACAGAAAAGATTTCTTCAGAGCCTTAATTTTGTTTAGCGCAAATGCTCCAGGGTATGACACGTGTCGCACAGCGCACAGTGCAGCGCAACTGCGCTAGCGCATCTGCGCTGACACGTGTCACGCAGCGCACGGCGTATACGCCGCTGAAGCGTTGCTTCCTTTAATTTTGCTTGAAATAGAGCTTTGCTCTGATTGGGTGCGCTACTTTGGGCGTTGCGCTGATGCGTCTGCGTCAGACACGTGGCGTATTGCATAGCGCAAATAATCTGAAGCGTCTCTTTATTAAATTAATTTTCAAGTTAGAGCACGGGGAAGACGAAGCGTTGCTTCATCTCCCGCCTCGGAATTTGAACAGAATTTCGCTCCGATTAGGGTAAACTGCCGTGACAACTCTTGGAAGTCGAAGAGGCACTTGATGCCTATAAATAGGACCTTTCGTCCCCCCCAAATATTTATCATTTTTCAGATTTCTATTTTCGAAGACCTCAGAGCTTTGTTCTTGCCTTCAAGAACTCCGGTGCCTTGCTCCTCCTTTTTTCTTTTTTTTAAAGTTTTTAGGAAAACTTTAGGTAAAATCGATTCTTAGATTAATCTTAACCAGCAGAGCTTTCATCCAGGGGACTTTATCCTTGAACATAGTTTTGCTCTCTAGGAATTTAGTCCTCTACGTATATTATTGTTTTTCTATTGCTGATCTTCCTGTAATATTTCCTCCAGGCATAATGGCGGCGGTGCATCTATACAGTTTGCACGAGTTTATTACCTACGACGATATCCGCGCTCAGGGTCGTCAACAAAAACAGGAGTTTACAGACGCTGAATGTGCAGAAGTCATGGGTCGTCTGAACGCAAGCGGTGGTTGGCTGTTGCCTCGTCGTTCGGCCCTTTTGAAAGTCGTGTTGGGAGCCATATGGAGAGCACTTCCGGGTCTTCATGAGGCCTTACCGCTCAACGCGCTGGATGATGCCGAAGACAAGGTGCATTCAGTGTACCTGACAGGGTTGATTTCAAAGAAACGACGGAACAGCCTTATTGACATCCTACACCAAGTCTTCCAGCAGACGACGATAGTTGCTGCTTATCAAAGGCCAGGAGGGCTCGCCGATGATCTCGATACAGAGGAGCGAGAAAGACTACGCATAAGAATAATTAGAAAGGCCAGAAGAACTCTGGATGGACTTACTTTTGATTTCCTCAATCCGTGCCCCGGATCTGAGGTTATACCGTTGTAATAATTTGAATAATGTTTCTTATTCATTATTCTTATGCTTGTAAAAGAAATTTTTTTAACAGTATGAATGGAAACCCTTCCCTTTTCTATTTCAGCTTGTCTTATTTCTCGTCCTGAGTCTTCTGCCCATGCATAAATGAATGCGTCACGCACGCCAGATCAAATGTAGACCGGATATTCTTTCTGTCATCTTCTTTTTTTTTTATTGTCAGCAGGCTGTCTGAATAACCATGGTTGATGGATGTCTAAAACGAGTATTCCGACTTCCTTAGGAAATAGCGATGGCTTAGGCCGCAGGTTCTGGTCTGCTGCCTAAGATTTTTCAACTCTATGAGCCGTGAGGGTCTCATAGAGGCTTTTCTCCCTACGGATCGAGAGGATCTCATAGGCGGATTTTCTCCTTAGGAATCGTGAGGATTCCTAAGTGTGGTTTTCTTTTATAAGTCGTAAGGATCCTATAAGAGAATTTTCCCTCTTACGAGTCGAGAGGATTCATAAGCGGTTGTTTCCCTTCTCGTCGAAATTCGACTTCGGAGAGTGAGACCCGTGAATAGTATGCAAGAGACCAGTTTGGATTGACTTGCAGGGCCCCATTGCTCAAGAAGCAAGCTTTTCAATCCTTGCTGTCTGAGACTTCTTCTTACAAATTGAGACGAATCGGGGATTTGCTTGCGAAGAGGGTGGTGGCTCTGCGAGTTGACATGAGTTAAGAAGCTCTCGTCACGGAGTGTTTGTATCCGTGAGTCGAGGAGTTTGCTAGGGATTATTTGTTTCCCAAGCGCCAAGGATTATTTGTTTCCTTGGGGTTTGAAACGAGTCGAGAATTCCCACGGGGGCACTGGTGGCTCTGCGGGTCGACGCGGATCAGGAGGCTCTCGTCAAGGAGTGTTTGTATCCGTGAGTCGAGGAGTTTGCTAGGGATTATTTGTTTCCCAGGCGCCAAGGATTATTTGTTTCCTTGGGGTTTGAAACGAGTCGAGAATTCCCACGGGGGCACTGGTGGCTCTACGGGTCGACGCGGATCAGGAGGCTCTTGTCAAGGAGTGTTTGTATCCGTGAGTCGAGGAGTTTTCTAGGGATTATTTGTTTCCCAAGCGCCAAGGATTATTTGTTTCCTTGGGGTTTGAAACGAGTCGAGAATTTCCACGGAGGCGCTGGTGGCTCTGCGGATCGACGCGGATCAGGAGGCTCTCATCAAGGAGTGTTTGTATCCGTGAGTCGAGGAGTTTGCTAGGGATTATTTGTTTCCCAAGCGCCAAGGATTATTTGTTTTCTTGGGGTTTGAAACGAGTCGAGGATTTCCACGGAGGCGCTGGTGGCTCTGCGGATCGACACGGATCAGGAGGCTCTCGTCAAGAAGTGTTTGTATCCGTGAGTCGAGGAGTTTGCTAGGGATTATTTGTTTCCCAAGCGCCAAGGATTATTTGTTTCCTTGGGGTTTGAAACGAGTCGAGGATTTCCACGGAGGCGCTGGTGGCTCTGCGGATCGACGCGGATCAGGAGGCTCTCGTCAAGGAGTGTTTGTATCCGTGAGTCGAGGAATTTGTTGGGAGGGTATGGTTCCCTCTTTGTTTATGCCCTTGGATTGTATACAGGGATCGATGTGATCTTAACTGTATTGCAAAAAGTTTCATTCTTTCATTTTTTTATTCTTTCCGCGATGCTCTATCATTTCAGCTTTTATATCGTGAAGGTCGCGATTGCCCAATCATTTCGGCTATTTTTCGCGGTGCCCAATCATTTCGGCTGTTTATTTTATTTTTACTCGCTGCTTTTTATTGCGAGTTGCCCAATCATTTCGGCTATTTCGCACGCATACATTTTACTTGCTGCTTTTTATTGCAAGTTGCCCTATCATTTCGGCTATTTCATATGCATGTGCGGCCTACTGGCTTTTCGCCGTAAACCTGAACTTGGACACCGATTTTGGCATCAGCACCGCTACAACTGAGATATTGCCAGGAGCGAATCATCATTTGCTTCTGTTGTTGTCGAACAAAGGAGGCTTAGCGACCAGGGTTAAGGTCCTGTCGACTAAGGCTTTTGACTTCATGAGCCGTAAGGGTCTCACAAAGGTATTTCTCCGTACAAGTCGTGAGGATCTTGTAGGTGTATTTTCTCCTTAGGAATCGTGAGGGTTCCTAAGTGTTTTGTTCCTCTGTAAGTCGTAAGGATCCTACAGGAGGGCTTTCTCCTTGTAAGTCGAGAGGATTTACAAGGGTTGTTTACCGTGTGGACATATCCCTAGTCTCAGATGGGACTTAGTTAGGGAAATGTTTATTCGCGCCCGTGGATTGTATACAAGGGTCAGTGCTGAGCCACTTGTAGGGCAATATCGAAAGTTGTGGGGGTTGCTTAAGCACAGGTTTAGATCTCTGTAACTTAAGACTTTCAAATCTTACGAGCCGTGAGGGTCCCATAAGAGCGTTCTCCTTACGAGTCGTGAGGATCTCGCAAGTGTATTTTCTCCTTAGGAATCGTGGGGATTCCTAAGTGTTTTCCATTGTGAATCGTAAGGATCTCACGCGGGTGGTTTCTCCTTATAGGGTCGAGAGGACCCTACAAGTGTTTCTTAACGAGGTTGCGCCCTTTCGGGTTTTCACAAACACTCGCCGGTAGTCCTGCTGTTTTTACTCACGGAGCCCTCTCGGGTTTTCATCCGTGCCCGTTTTGCTTATGGACATGCCGTTTTTTTTTATATTCTTTTTATTTTTTTTTATTTTTTTTTTACGAGGTCGCGCCCTTTCGGGTTTTCACGAACACTCGCCGGTAGCCCTGCTATTTTTTACTCACGGAGCCCTTTCGGGTTTTCATCCGTGCCATTTTGCTTATGGACATACCGTTTTTTTTAATTTTATTTTTATATGTTTTTTTTATCTCGCCAGCCTAAAAGATGTTGCGGTAGTAGTTTAAAGACGTTTCGGTCTGCTATTAGTTTAAGGACATTTCGGTCCGCTATTAGTTTAAGGACATTTCGGTCCAACATTGAGAGGTTGGCTACTGCTTATAAAACTTGAGCTTAGGAAGATAGCGATCGGACATGGTCGTCGTCATCTATCATTGACCTAGGCTGTGGCTCATTAAGCGTAGTATTTCTTCAGGAAACGACCGTTTATCGGCCTGAAAGGCCTTTCACCGTGCATGTCCATGAGTAGATAGGCCCCACCCTGGTAAACTTTATCTATGATGTACGGGCCTTCATAGTTTGGCTCGAATTTTCCCCGCTTGGCGCGATTGGGGATCATAGGCCTTTTGACCACTAGCACGAGTTCGCCTTGGTGGAATGTCCTCGGTCGGGTCAATCTTTCGTATGAGCGCATCATCTTTGCTTTATAAGCTTCCAGATTTTGTTGCGCTATGAGCCTAGTTTCATCAAGGGCGTCAAGCTCCTCAAGCCGAAGGTGAGCATTTTCTTCGTCCGTTAGCTCATGGTGAACTGCCACTCGTAGAGAGGGTAACTCTATCTCGAGAGGGAGTACTGCTTCCGTACCGAACACCAACGCGTATGGCGTTGTGTTTGTGGCTGTCTTGAGCGTGGTTCGATACGCCCAAAGAGCTTCTTACGGTCTCTCATGCCAGTCTTTCTTATTTCGGGACACTGTTTTCTTTATAATTTTCGTCAAGGTCTTGTTGAAGGCCTCAGCGAGACCGTTAGCTCGTGGATTATAGACTGAGGAATATCTCCAGTCTATGTTATGCTGCTGTGCGAAGCGGCTGATTTTATGACTTCAGTAGGCTGGCCCGTTATCGGAGATGATCCGCCTCGGAGTTCCAAACCGATATATGACGTGCGTTTTGAAGAAATGGAGGATATTCTCCGTCTTCACTTCTCTCAATGGTACTGCTTCTGCCCACTTAGAGAAGTAGTCAGTCGTCGCTAGGATGAAACGATGTCCTTTAGACGATGCTGGTTCGATGGGGCCGACTATATCAGTCCCCCACATTTCGAATGGCCAGCTAGCCACCGTTGGATGTAGTGGATTGGGATGCTGATGGATGAAGTCCCCATGAATTTGGCATGAGTGACATTGTTTCGCATATTCGAGGCAGTCTTGAATCATCGTGGGCCAGTAGTAGCCCATCCGTTTGATCTTTAACTTCATCTTTGGGCCTGCTTGGTGAGAACCGCAGATTCCGTCATGAACTTCTTGAACAACTCTTTCCACTTCGTCCGGTCCTAAGCACCTCAGCCACAGAGAATCGAATGACCTCTTGTATAGAGTATCATTGACGAAGGCGAAAGACAAAGCTTGTTTCATGAGCTGGTGTCGTGCGGACGCATCTTCGGGCATTTGGTGGGATTTGAAGTAGTCTATAAAGACCTCCCTCCAATCCTCAACCTTCTCATGGTCTTTTATTTGGAAGGTCGCTTGTTCAGTCACTCTCTTTTCTTCGGGTGATCCCGGAGGTATTTCTGCGGGGGCGAGCACCCGACGACTTTGCACCATGATTCTAACCTCATCGAGGTTCTCGTCAGCCAGTTCTTTAGCAAGCTTAGCTAACGCGTCCGCTTTGCTATTTTCTGCGCGTGGTATACTTTCTAAAGTATAGGAGGGAATTTGGGTCAGCAGTTGTTGCACCTTTTCCCCGTATTTTACCAATTCCGGTTTGCATGTTTGGTAATCGCCGTTCACTTGACTGACGACTAGCTGGGAGTCCCCATATATGAGGAGGCTTTCAATTCCCATGTCAATGGCAATCTCGAGACCTGCTATCAAAGCTTCATATTCAGCTTCATTATTCGTTCTCGGTTCTGTTAAGGAGAAAGCGAAGCGCATTATTCCTCCTTGTGGGGTCACGAAGATAAGGCCTACTCCCGATTTGATCATTGGCGTACTTTGTTTGTGCTTTTTCATGGAAGATGCTCCATCGAAATAAAGCTCCCAACGGATATCACCACCGTCGACTGCGTCAAACACATGTTCGTCTGGCAAATCGCACTTTAGGGGAGAATCGGCAGGTATCGGGTGCTCAGCAAGGAAGTCGGCGATGGCCTGGCCTTTCACTGCCTTGAGAGGTCGGTACGTTATCGAGAACTCCATTAAGAGCAGGGCCCATTTAGCGAGTCGTCCCGTCAATATGGCCTTTGACATTAGGTATTTAAGAGGGTCCACCTTCGAAATGAGGCGGACCTCATGCGCCAACGCATAGTGCCTGAGCTTTGTTATCGCGAAGATCAACGCTAAGCAGTGTTTTTCAATGGGGGAGTAGTTGCTTTCTGCCCCCAGTAGAACTCGACTTAAGTAGTAGAGTGCTCTTTCTTTCCCTTGATCGTTCTCTTGTGCCCATAATGCGCCTAAAGAACCTTCGAGGGCGGCTGTATAAAGAATGAGAGGCTTTCCCTTAACCGGAGCGGCCAACACTGGAGGGTTTTGCAGGTACTGTTTAATCTCGTCTAGTGCGCTTTGGCACTTTTGATCCCAGACGAACGGGGTTCCCTTCTTCATCAGGTGGCTGTAAGGACGGCACTTTCCTGAGAGGTTGGCTATAAATCGCCGTATGTACGCGAGCTTCCCTTGGGGAGACCGCAGCTGTTTGAGAGTCCTTGGCGGAGGCATTTCCATGATTGCCTTGATCTTGGACGGATCTATTTCGATACCCCGGTGTCGAACAATGAATCCCAGGAATTTTGCTGAGGAAACTCCGAATGCACACTTGAGCGGATTCATCTTCAAGTTGTATTGCCGAAGACGTTGAAATACGGTCTTCAGATGCTCGAGATGTTCCTCATATGATTTGCTTTTAACAACGAGGTCGTCGACATAGCATTCGACGATTTCGTGTATAAGGTCATCGAAGATCTTCGTCATGGCCCTTTGGTAGGTGGCACCGGCGTTCTTTAAACCGAAGGGCATCACCTTGTAACAGAATATTCCCAAAGGAGTCCGGAAAGCCGTATGTTTCTGGTCTTCAGGATGCATTTTTATTTGATTATATCCTGATGAGCCGTCCATGAATGAGAAAATCTCATGCGTGGACGTATTGTCTATCATCAGTTCGGTGACTGGTATTGGGAAATCATCCTTCGGGCAGGCTTTGTTGAGATCCCGAAAGTTCACGCATATGCGCACCGTCCCATTTTTCTTCATCACTGGGACGATATTAGCAATCCATTCAGGGTATTGAACCTCCTGGATAAAGCCGGAGTCTATCAGCTTTTTGACTTCAGCGTTGATGCTCATCTTGAGCTCGAGCCGCATTCTTCTCGGCGCTTGTTTGACTGGCTTGACACCCGAGGATATCGCCAGTCTATGTACTGCAACTTCTGGATCTAGTCCCGGCATCTCGGAATAGTTCCATGCGAAGCAATCTTTATGCTGTACAAGGACATCTTTTAACGCAGCCACCCTCTCTTCAGGCAGCAGCTCGCTGACGAATGTCGGTCGCGGATTGTTTATCGTCCCCAACTCAATTTTCTTGAGGTTATCTGCAGTGGTATGTATTCCATCCTCCAGTTCTTTCGGAGCTGGGGGAAATTCTGAGATCACCTCATCATTGCTGTTTTTGAGGCACCAGGGAAGGCTGTCCATGTTCTCGGATTCTTCTTGTAGTATTGTTATCATGTGACAGGTACGAATTTGCTTCCAATCCCAATGTGGAACTGGTTTTTCTTTCATGGCCTTAGGCTCGTGCTTTTGTGGTGGTGCTACCCTCCAGTTGTTGGACAGAGCGAATTTACAAAGCTGATATTGATCTTCGACCCAATTCTTGAAGGTGAAGCAATCTTCAAGAGGATGACCTACTACTCGATGGTAAGAGCAATAGTCCGGGTGTGAGGCTTCGCCTGCTTGTTCAGGGTGTTTAGACTCCGGCAATGTAAGCATTTGATGTTGCAGGGCGAGATCAAGTATTTTCTTCGTCTTGTCCCGAGGAAACGAGTATGCTCGCCTCATTTTCTTCATAAGGGATAGATCAATAACGCTCGACTCCCGTTTGCGTGGCTTCTCAGCCCTGATTTGTTGTTGTTGAGTGCCTTTTTGGCCTTTCGATTTATTTCTGCTTTTGAGCTGAGCCTTCTTTATAACGGGTTGACAAGGAGCGGCATTTTCATCCTTTATGGCCTGTTGGAGAAGGCGTTGCGTCTTGGCTTTCTCGTAGATGGCCGTCTCACGGTTGTGATCGTCTCGGACCTTTTGACCAGCTTTCTTTACAAGTCTGTCCATTTGTTCCTCGAACGACGGACTGGGCTCTTTTGCATCTGGAACTTTCACTGGCTTAGGATTAGCGTCCTCCCATTGAGCATCCGCTTCTTCATCAAGGTCATATACGACGTAGCAGCCGGGTAGTAACTCTCGTTTCTTTGAACGGATGTATCCAAGCCCTCTTGTTTCCATTCTCCCGTTAGGCAGTTTGCGTTGGATCCCGGGAATGTTCCAGACCCTGTCATAGAATTTGGCCTCTCTAACGGTCTGTTTGAAGGATATCCCCTGGCGTTTCAGCAGCTTCTTCAAACCTTCTGTATAATATCTGGGAAGACGGATAGGCTGAAGCCTGTCGAGCGTGGGATCTGCGCCATGCCAAACTTCTTTTTCCACCTTGTTTTCTTCAGAACGGTAGAATAGGATTGCCTTCTCGTTTTCTCGCCTGGGAGGGATATAGAATGTCTGTAGCTCTTCTACACTGTAGATATTAAGTGCGTCCAGTTCTTTATGATGTTTAGGCGGCACTATGGCGACTTGCAGACTTTGCTCTTCGTCAGCGGAAGCTTGTATTGAAGGTCGAGCAGAGAATACGACATGGACCTCATCCTCCGAATCACTACTAAAGACCAATGTAGGAGTGGACGGTCCTGGCTTGTTATGTTAGGGCGGACCCGAATAAACGATCTCCTCTTCCTCCTCGGTATCACTGCCGAAGACAGGGATGGTGGCGTTAGTTTTATTTTTCGGCTTGTGACACTTCTCCGTGTCTTCGAAATCCGGCAAGAAGTATTTGGCATCTTCGTATTTGCGGACCTCGTTCACAGAGAACGGGTTCAGTTCTCCCGTCACGGTATACTCAAAACCATCCTTAAAATACTTCATACACTGATGTTGTGTAGAAGGGATGATGTTGTACTCGTGTAACCATGGTCGGCCGAGCAAAGCGTTGTAGCATGTCTTGGCGTCTATGACGTGGAACTTAATGTCCGTGATGAGTAGCCCGAAGCGTAGCGTCAGTATCACAGATCCAAGAGTCTTTGACGATTGGGAGTCGAACCCGGAGATGGTGATCTTGTCCCGAGCAAGGTGCTGGATGCTCATGCAGATTTCCTTCAACACCCGCACGTTGAGTAGGTTAACAGACGACCCGTTATCGACCAGGATTTTGCCTATCCTTATATCATGGCAGTATCCCGAGACATAGAGAGGGCGATTGTGTTCGCACGTCCCAAGTAGAAGGTCTTCATCACCAAAAGTAACATCAGCCGTGTGCACTTCCTCTAATTCATCCTTCATCTTTTCCTCGGCCAGGCATACTTGGAATTGTTCCGGGTCTTGGAGCGCCTTAATCAACGAATCTCTCGCCTCTTTTGATAGCAAAAGGGCGTCAAGAATGCTGAGCTGTGAGGGCAGCTTCCTCAGATGCGCCAGAACGTTGTAGTCTACCTTATTTCTCTTCGGTGGGTTCTTGGCGTTTAACTCTTCCTCTGCTTGGTCATCTAAGATGATATCTTCAGAGACCTTTTCTTTCCCTTTATCTTTTCTGTTCAAGGGTCCGAGGTTCTTTTCAGGCAGCGTCCGATTCCGCAGCCGGATATTTTCGCAGACCTTCGGTTCTTCTTCTTTTCTTGAAGCGGACTCTTTAAACAGAGGGGCAAGTTCTAGCTCTTCATCAGAATCACTCCCGAATGTAGGCACTTGTGATCCACCGGTGTTAACCATGCGACAATCGCCAGCAGTTCTTTTAAGCCCTTCGGTCGTATTTCTCTGCTCCCGACGAATTTTACGTTTTTCCCGCTTAAAGCGTTGTCGATGAGCAACGTATCCTTGCCACCATCTATCGAAAGCTTTGCACTCTTGAGTGGGGTGCGAAATCCTCTGATGATATAAGCAATACGAGGGGTGCGTTTCCACTTCACCGGCGATGTTTCCTTCAGAGGATGGTAGCTTCATGCCCATTGATATGGCTTTAGCGAACTTTTTCCTCATCCTGAGTTGGCTTTTGTCGGTAGCGGAGGTGTTTTGCTCCAGCGGGATCGTCTCAGCTCCTTCATCAAGTCGCTGGTGCTTGGCCCTTTCAAATATAGCCGCCTCGTGCTCCCGATCAGCTTTACTTTTCAACCGAGCTTCATTAAGGAGTGCGTCAATTACTTCATCTGATGGCCCCAGAACTTTTGGTTCAGGATCTGCCCCCAGCTTTTCGGTGCAAGGAATCTCCTCATCATTCGTGATCGAATGGGAAATCATATGACAGCTCACCATATATTCCTCGGATTCATCTGATGAACTTTCTCCCTCATCCTCTTCTTGAAAGACATGGCTGAGGAACTCTTGGAATGTAATGGGGGTTCGTGCCCTCTGATTGTATTCCTCCAGCGCGTCAATTTGCTTTTGTAAGTCCGTGCGCTTGTCGCCAGGCTTTACGGGCTTCTTAGATTTCTTCTTCTTCTTTTTCGAAGATTTTGACGGCTGGTTATGAGTGTTTGGGCCACTTCCACCAATCTTTTGAATCGGACGAGGTTTTAGCATTCCCTCCATAATTTGTGGCTCCAATGGGTTCTTCCACTTGACCGCTGGACATGTCTGAAGATCGTTTAGCATCCTCTTTGTCTTGGCTGATAATACGACCTCCTAAGGAGCTTCTTCAATGACGGAGCATGTTGCCCCCGACGTATTCGTCCCCTTAGAGGTGTGAGGCTGCGGGGGATTCACCTTCCATTTGTCAGATAACGCGAACTTGCCCTGTCGGTATTGGTTTTCAAGCCAATTCTTGAAAACGTAGCAATCTTCGATTGGGTGGCCTAGTACTCGACGATAAGGACAGTAGTTGGGCTCGTTGACGTCACTTGGTTGCAACGGACATTTTGGATCCGGCAGATTTATGAGTCTGTTGCGCAACGCCAGCTCGAATAACCTCTTCGTTTTATCGCGGGAGAAGGAATAAGGACGTCCCATCCTATCCTCAAGGGGTACGTACGGGCGCGTATTGTTTGGATGAGCAACCGGCTTCGAGTCGTTCGGTTATTGTTGAGCATTAGCGACAACGTTCGCTTTTCCCTTTCCTTTGTCATTTCGGGAGTCCGGCTTTAGGAGAGGGGGTTTATGGCCCATCTGGTCCATCTGCGCTAGTTTGTCAATCAAAGCCTGGAAGGTAGTCGGCTTGAAGAACATCATAAACTGTGAGATGGTTGCTTGTGGATCAAGGGTTCCAACAAACATTCCCACCGCAGGGGCTTCTTCTATGCGCTGCTCACACTTCGACCATAGATTACGCCACCGTATAGCGTACTGAACCCATGTCTCGCCGGGTTTTACCCTAGCGTTAATCAGTGCCGTCATCGGGGTACGTTCACTGGCACTTGCAAAGCGTTGGGTAAACAGCAGCTCCATTTCCGCGAAGGTTTTAATAGAATCATTAGGGAGTTCAGAGTACCACTTGAACGCCATATCTGATAGACTTCCAACGAACTGGCGGAGCAAAAGCTTGTCATCGCCGCCGGTGTTACCGCAAAGCGCCCTGAACTGGGCAACATGCTGATGGGGATTGCCGGTCCCCTTGTAAACATGGAACTTGGGAATTGTGTAACCCGGCGGGTACTTGATTTGGTCATACCAGCCTGGATATGGCCGCCCCGTTTTTACGACGTGGCCGGCTGCTTCGGCCGCATGATGAACCCTTATTTGCTGGGCTATGTATTCGTTCAGATCAGTTTTAGAGATTGTATCCTCTTTAGCCGTTGATAGAATAGTCTGAGGATTCGATGTCTCTCCCCTATCGTCTCCAAGGACGATCGGAGGTTCTTCATTCGGGGGATCTTGTTGTATCATCATCCCTATCATGTCCTGGAAGAGGAGGCCCATACGCTGTATGTTGGCCGCTTGTTCAGCAGCCTCTTTGTCCTTCTTTTCCAATATTCGGCGAAGGAACTCGGCGTCGGTCTCTTCGTCTCGGCGCTCATCTAAGGACGCTTCAGGGTTTTCTTTTGGCTCTGTAAGCACGGCCATAGCATTCATCATCTCCTGGAGCTTTTGTTGCTGCTCCTGAGCCTTGGTCACTGATCGGGTGAGCGGTCGGTGACCCGTAGAAGTGCGGCTTTCCTCCTTTCCAGAAGCCATATAAACCGTATGAACTGTTATGCCCCCTGACTTGGGGCGTTTAGGTTCACCGCTTTTAGACTTTGCCATTGTCACGGGAGTTTTCTCTGGCCTCCTTCTCTTGTGGACCGTTGAAGTGGGCATCCTAGCAATTGTTGCCCCCTGTTGTTTAATAGGGCGGTTTTTGTCTTTTTCCACCTTTGCCTTTTTCTGGCGATGAAAGTGGTCCGGGTCAATCACGGAGTCTTGAACTCTACGCCAAACCTTGTATATTTTTGAGGACAGCCGTTGAGGGGATGTTCTTGCTTCGTTTCTGGAGCTCTCTCCGCAGGTGGAGGAGATCTCTTCAATGTAGCGGTTGGAGAGTTCTTCCGTACCCTTCTCAGCAGCTCAAAGCTGTTCCCAGTTGGAACAGCAGCGTTGACTTCCACCACTGGAGCCGGTGGAGTTAGCCCTGAGGGAGAGTTGCCCCCTGCCTTCCTCACTCGTTGCCAATGGCGACGTCGAGCATGACGAGCCGTTGGGACTGGCTCGGAGATTGAGACATCTTCTTTTTGCTCCCTGTTTGAATGAGGCGTCGCCGGTGTTAACCTCTTAAAGACTGAGGTTGTCTTTTAAGGAGTGATATTCAACCTGTCGAAGACAGACCCTCGAGTAGGGGGGAGCAAGAATCGTCAGCCTTGAAAAGACTGACTCTTTGGCAGGGGAAGCCGCCTTGATGACTTCCGGAGCAACAGTTATCGCCTTCCTCGGGACAGCCAATTTAGAGTTCTGATTTAGCCTGGTGAAAACAGAGGCTGTCGGTTCGGTAGTGAGCGCCCCGTTGACAGGGGCCGTCGTAGCAATGAGCCGGTCGAAGACCGACTTTTTGTTCACTTCCAGTGCAGGTATTGGCATAGGGAAGCTTGTAGGTGGGATCATGGTCCCGAAGAACAGACCAGTGGTGGCTTGGGTCACCTGGTCTACTGGCAGAGTGAGGAAGGAAGCCGCTTGGGGCCCAAATGCTATACCTCCGGGGGAGGTGGAGCGTCCACTGCAGTGGCATTTCGAGCAATTGGTGCAGTTAGAGGCCATTGAATCTTGAGTTCTGCGCCAGGAAAAAGACCAAATCTTAGTAACTTGAAATCCGAAGGCAACCTTTTAACAAACCGCGATTGGTTCGCGAGGACGACACACGAAGTGTGGAGTGGAAAAAGGAAAAGGTCCCACCGGGCGTGCCAGAATTTGTTCCCCTCCGAAGGACGGCGCACAGGACCGCGATGTCCTGACGCTGAGATTCGGGGCAGATGCTATTTGGTTTTATCCGTCCACCTCTCCGAAGATGCCAAGTTGATTTATGGCACCGTGTATCGGAGGTTTAGACGTCTGCGGCCGATGTAGCAGACTTCGTCAGATTCCCCCTCACTTGAGGGGTTTTTGATTGTGGGGACGCTCTTCCCTGCAGGCGCAAGCCCCTGCAGTTAATTACGCTACCGCATCGCGGTAACAACTTTCTCCTTCTCCAGAATTTCACTTCGTGTCGTGTGTGTTTGTTTTGTTTGTGGTTTCCCGTGGATTGTATACGGAAACTGAGTAATGTCGTCGCCCGTAGGACGTGGATTAGTCCAAATCCGTATTTATTTAGATTTGGGTTTGGTGTTTTTAGTTTAAAGATACGTTAGCCGCGTTGCGGCTAAGATCAACTTAAACGTTCGTTAAGGATACGATAGTCCTGTTTGAGACTAAGATCAACTTAACGTGATAATCCATTTAATATCTGGCCATCGGGACTCGTCACCTCTCTAACATCGTTGAAGGATTACAACGGCAAATGTCAGAGGAGTTCAGAGATGTACCCTTGAACCAAGGTTGATTTGGAGTTTTATAGTCCGTTTGAATGTTTAAGGATACGTTAGCCGTGTTTGGGGGCTAAGATCAACTTAAACGGGATCGTTTAGATCCAGCAAAAGAGCATTTGGAGGCTCTATTGTTCCAGTTTAGGGACGTAGTGGTCCATAGGTAGTTTAAGGACATTGCGGTCCATATTCCAGTTTAGGGACATGGTGGTCCGCATTCCAGTTTAGGGACGTGGTGGTCCGTATTCCAGTTTAAGGACGTGGTGGTCCGCACTCCAGTTTAGTGACGTGGTGGTCTATATTCCAGTTTAGGGACGTGGTAGTCCGCTATTAGTTTAAGGACGTTTCGGTCCGACATTAGTTTAAGGACGTTTCGGTCCGATATTAGTTTAAGGACGTCTCGATCCGATATTAGTTTAAGGACACGGTCCGATATTAGTTTAAGGACGTCTCGGTCCGATATTAGTTTAAGGACGTCTCGGTCCGATATTAGTTTAAGGACGTCTCGGTCCGATATTGATATGTGGTTATCGGGACCCGTCACCTCTCTGACGTCGTTGAAGGATTACAATGACATGTGTCAAAGGAGTTCAGAGATGTACCCTTGAACCGGTCGTAAATTGATTGAGGAGAGCATTTTTGCTCAGTCAATTTAGTTTGGGGACTTACGGCCATGATCGAGCTAAGTCCCATTGAGAATATTCAAGATTTTTCTTGATCTTTGGCCTATTAGGCCTGTGCTAGGGCTTTGTCCATATTTAATAATGCACTGCATTTTATTCTGGCCTGCTAGGCCTTTTTGGTTTGGGCTCTGTCCCCTTCCTTATGATGCAGCGCATCTGTTTTAGTTTGGGCTCTGCCCCTTTTTTTTTAAAGTAATACGTTGCATTTTATTAGGCCCGTTAGGCCTTCTTTAATTGGGCTTGGCCCTTTTGTAAGCAATACAGTGCATTTGTCTGGCGCTTTGCGCTAAGTAATGAGCGCAAGCTCATATGATGATGACACGTGTCATGCTCTGGTGAGCGCAAGCGCAACAGCGCAGTACGCTGCGCTAATGCGCTGCGCTGTTGCGCTGCTGACACGTGGTGCGCTCTGGTGAGTTGCGCCAATTCCAGAGAGCAAAGCTCTATTTCAAGAGTGCAAGTTGTTTTATAGCTGACACATGGCGCTCTCTCAAGAGCGCAACAGCGTAGTTTGGAAGTGCAAAGCACTAAGAATCTTTTAGATTCAAGAACAGGAGTGCAGAGCACTATTTAATTTCTTGATCTAATTTAGATCAAAGAAAATAAATTTTTCTTTTTTGTTTCAGGAACCAGAGGTTCATAAAAAAGTGCAAAGCACTATTATTACTTATTTTTCTTTTTATTTAAAAATTATTGATCTTGTTCTTAGATCCATAATCTGTCCATAAGAGAATTTTCTCTTTTTCCTAAAGGTTTTTTTACCTTTTGTTGTTCTTGAGGAATTCTCAAGAGTTCTCTTCTCTTTTTTTTTTAAAGATCTTCTTCCCTTTTAATTGAGGCCTAGGGTCCATTTTATAGTGCCCATAAATTAGTTAAATTCGTTAAAGAGATCTTTCTCTGAGTGATTTGGGGAATTTTCCCCACCGTTGGATCTTTGATCCAAGGGCTTCTGCTTTGCAGAAGAAAATCTTCTTGTTTTAACAAGAACAGAAAAGATTTCTTAGAAATTTAATTCTGTTTGGCGCAGATGCCCCAGCGCGTGACACGTGTTGCGCAGCGCACTGCGCAGCGCAACTGCGCTGACACGTGTCGCGCAGCGCAGAGCGCAGCGCAACTGCGCCAGCACATCTGCGCTGACACGTGTCGCGCAGCGCAGAGCGCAGCGCAACTGAAGCGTTGCTTCATAAAAATAGATCTTTGCTCTGATTGGGCGCGCCTTCTTGGACGCTGCGCTGACATATCAGCGCCTGACATGTGGCGCGTTGCTCCCGAGATTTGAAGCGTTGCTTCAAAATTTTGAATTTTGAATTTTAACAGAGCTTTGCTCTGATTGGGCGAAACAGGTACACTGAACGGATTCGTCGAGAACTCCTAGATGGTATTATATATACCGTCAGATAGTAGTTCTCTGGTGACACTGGTACAGGTTAGTCTGTAGACCTGAGATCGTCATAGAGTCTTGTGTGATTTCCACTGTGCTTTGATTTCTACCTTACCACGTTCATGAGAACGTGCAAAACAGTGGCTTTTGGGTACAGTCCCGAATCACATGGAGGCAATGAGCGATAGGAGAGGTTTTGTCTCTCCCGGTATTGGGGGTTGATGTTGTGCTGTGTTCGATTGGCTATAACTGGAAGTCCCTGGCCAGGGCTGATATGGAGTGCTACTGGTAAGTGTTATCAGTAGTTTCTCGACCCGTTATGAGCTTCACATCGACACGACTTATCAGTTACTAGGGTCTGACGTTTACCACCCCAGACTGGATATGCGACATATCAGACGAAGAGACCGGACTGTACGGGAGTGTTACTGATTGGATTCATAGGAGTGTGTGCAGGCTTACTTGTTGATCTTCTGATCGCTCAATACCCGGATAGCTGTTACGTTTAGCTAACCGCTTGCAGCTTGTGGGTGTTTGATATGATCATCACCTCCTGTCGGCGTATTGACGAGTCTTTGGAGTCCTACATAGAGGTTTCCGGGCTCAGGCGAAACGGAGTAGGAGCACATATGCGATATGTGCGGGACCGAGATTAATACGATATGAGATACCGTATTCTATTCTCGCGATATGTGATATCGGCCGAGTATATGTGATATAGCCGGGTTATCGGATCAAGTGTTGATTCGATAAAAAGATACATATTATATTAGTCGGTTATATGTAATATAACCGGGTTATTAAATCAAGTGTTGATTTAATAATTTAATGTATAATTATATATGTGATATATTACATTACATTAACTAATATAAGCTCACTTAAATGATTCTTTTTCTCACTTGATGATACATTGATATATATATGATATATGTTAATTGTATTATTTTCTTTTGTTACATTAAATATTATATATGTAATATATAATATTGTAACATGCTAGGTTACAAATGCAACTAGGGTTTGTGAGATTAAACCATGCTTGGGTTTATGGTTGGATTTATATTTATTTTGGTAATTCAAATTGTATGGATTAAGTCATGGATGAGTTTTGAAGAAGCTTCATGATGCTTTGACTAAGTCCGCCCCTTTGGATATTTCTAAGATATTTATTAACCCAACCATAACCCTAACTCATGGTTAAGTCTCTACAAGGGTTAAGCATGCCATGCTTAACCCTTGGTTGCATTTCTAACCTCACACAATAATTCATTATTCATTCATCACACTTGATCTTCTTCTTCCTCCTCACAAAAAGCTTTCTAGCCTTTTATTTTGTGATGAATGATTAAGAGAAAAAGAAAACTAAAGAGAGAAAAATTCCTACTTCATCATCCTCATCTATTCTAGCCACTTAGATTAGGGTGTTTGCTTCACTAATACCTCATTAATGAAGTGAGAGCTTGGGTTTGTTATTCCTCAAGGTAGATCATCTTGGATTGTGAAGTCTTCAAGCAAGGATGTCTCATTCACCTCATGGGCCTCTATAGAGTCTGGGAGCTTGATGATCGCAGCGAAATGACCTCAACTCGGAGCTTATGAAGCAAAGGAATGGACTACAAAGGTTGTAATCCCTAACTCTTAGATGTTAAGTTGTTAACATGAAATTTAGTTTGATTCTCTAGTTAAAGATTCATGGCTAGGGTTATTTAGAACGGCAAAAATTTGAAATTAGCATGGACGATGACTCCCGAAACCTTACTGCCGTTGTAGGTATCCCAACAGTTCCAAGACTCGACGGTTCACAAACAACCCAGAGATAACTTCAACATTCGTCGCAATATTGCAGACGCAATGTTAACAAACGAAGCAAAGGAAGATCCCTAGCTTCAGGGTCTTGATGGCAACTCAAATGAGACCTGAAAGACAATCGGAGATCATCCCAACCAGCTCGGAGTGGTCATGACTCATTGGGGCTCCCAAACTGAGCCTAACCTTAAGTAAAAAAAAAGCGGCATGGAATATCCCTAACGCTTGCTCTTCGGACGATAATATTACCTGGAAGATTACTTGAAGATATCTTGTCCAGTCCCCGAAAGGATCAGAGACATGACAGTCGCAAGGACACTCGAACAGCAAGATTGCGTATAGGGGAATGCATCGGCCAATGCAACAGATACAGATGTAATGTCAACGAAACGTAGCCATGGCAAAGTCCCTAGTTCCAAGTCTCGATGGTTCACAGACAGCCCAGAGATCAACAATGATGTTTCTTCTCACTCCAACAGGATGCATACGTGACATCGACAAACGGAGCCATGACAAAGTCCCTAGTTCCAAGACTCAATGGTTAACAAACAACCCAGAGACAACCTCGACATTCATCGCAATATTGCAGACGCAATGTCAACAAATGAAGCAAAGGAAGATCCTGTAGGGTTGCTAGGCACGCGCACAAGCGTCTACGAGGCATCAACCATGCCCGATTAAAATTTTAGCCGTGCCGAACAACCCAAAGCCGGATCTTTAAACTAGAGTTTAGACGAAAACTAACATGTTAAACAGTTTAACACTAAGTGAGAGGGATTACAACCTTTGTAGATCCAGTCCTTCACTTCAATAGCTCCGTGTAGATGTCCCCTTCGCTGCGATCGTGAACTCCGGACTCTAGAGAAGCTCCACAAGAAGAACGAACGTGCTTGCTTCGATGACTTCGAGGCCGAAGATGATCTACGTCGGAGAGACACTAACTCAACCTATTCCTTCACTAGGTCATGAACTTTGTGAAGAGAACACACTCTACTACATGGCAAGTGGTAAAGGATGAAGAAGTAGGAGGTAGGCTCACTTTAGAATTGATTTTCTCACATTTTTTCTCATGGCACCATTGGAGCTAGTAAGCTTTTCATGGAGCTTGATGAAGAAGAAGAAGAAGAAAGAATAATCTCATCATATGAATTATTATCCTATCAATAATGTAACCATGGGTGAGTTAAGCTATCATGCTTAACTCATGTAGAGAATTAACCAAAGTATTAGATTAAGGGTTGGGTTAACTAAATATCCTTAAGAATGACAAAAGAGTTGACTTTGTCAATATTTCCACAAGCTTCATGAAAACTTGAGAACTTTGACAAAGTCTTTCTCTTTTGTAATTCTTAAGATATAAACAAAACCCTAATCTTTATCCTAATCTTGATATAAGACTCATACACCCATCTTTGATGTATCATCAAGCATGATACAATCATATGTACACAAATATATATCACATATACACTTATGCATAATCAAGTGAGAAAATAAATCTTAAGTGAGCTAATACTAGTTAATGAAATGTAATATATCAAATATATAATTATACATTAAATTATTAAATCAACTCTTGATTTAATAATCCGGCTATAACCGACTAATATCATGTGTAACAACTTATCGAATCAACACTTGATCCGATAACCCGGCTATATCGCATACAACCAATCAATGTCACAAATCGCGAGAATAGAATACGGTATCTCATATCGTATTAATCTCGGTCCCACACATATCACATATGTGCTCCTACTCCATTTCGCTTGAGCCAGGAAACCCCTGTGTGAGACTCTAAAGACTCGTCAATACGCCGGCAGTAGGTGGTGATCATATCAATCACCCACAAGCCGCAAGCGGTCTGCTAAACGTAACGGCCACCCGGGTATTGAGCGATCAGAAGATCAACAAGTAAGCCCGCTAGTACTCCTGCGAATCCAATCAGTAACACTACCGTACAGTCCGGTCTCGTCGTCTGATATGTCGCATATCTCACCTAGGGGTGGTAAACGTCAGACCCCAGTAGCTCGATAAGTCGTGTCGATATGAGGTCTATAACAGTTTGAGAAACTGCTGATAACACTTACCAGTAGATCTCAGCAACCCTGGCCAGGGATTTCCGGTTATAGCCAATCGAACACAGCACAACATCAACTCCCTATACCGGGAGAGACGAATCCCCTCCTATCGCTCATTGCCTCCATGTGATTCGGGACTGTACCCAAAAGCCACCTTTTTGCATGCCCTCTTAGACGTGGTATGATGGAAATCAAAGCACAGTGGGAATCACACAAGACTCTATGACGATCTCAGGTCAACAGACTACTCTGTACCAGTGTCACCGGAGAACTGCCATCTGACGTGAGGTATAATAGCATCTGGGAGTTCTCGGCGAGTCCGTCCAGTGTACCCAGTCTCCACTGAACACCCGTACACCATCCTTGATGTCAAACACCGATGGATATGGGATCATCCATCGCCCATCATATGGGTCAAGATGCGTATACGCTAGTCTACTCTGGTGTATCGATTCCCTGTCTCGATACACCCTCGACTAGGAACAGTTATAGGATGTACTCGTCGACTACCGTGGCCCCACTAGTATGATCTCATCATAGTCCCAGTAGTCGAGTACATATCCTAAGAATTTTATCAACATGTAATATAGAGACAATCAGAGTACATGTTAAGATAAAGTATAACCAGATAGCATACTATCATGTCGAGCAAGAAAGTCCTCCCTACATATGTCCAAGCATCCATTAAATATACATCGTATGTACAGTAATGGCCTCTAGGGCATACGTATAACTAACAGATCCCTAACTTCAGGGTCTTGACGGCAACTCAAATGAGACCTGAAAGTCTATCGGAGATCATCCCACACCAGCTCAGAGTGGTCATGACTCATCGAAGCTCCCAAACTGAGCTTAACCTCAAGTAAAAAGCAGAATGGAATATCCCTAACGCTTGCTCTTCCGACGGTAATATCACCTAGATGATTACTTGAAGACATCTTGTCCAGCCCCCGAAGGGATCAGAGACACGACAGTCGTGGGGCCACTCGAACAGCAAGATTGCGTATCGGGGAATACATCAGCCAACACGACGGTACGACGGATAAAAGCCTTAGTACCACAGACCCTAACGGACTTCTATCAGCAGAGGTTAACTGTAACGTTAGGACATCCTTGCGAGAACTTCTCGATTCGTCTCGACTCGTAGGGAAAACAATGTTCCTGCGAGAACTTCTCGACTCGTCTCGACTCGTAAGGAAAAGCCTTAGGCAACGGGGATATCAACCTGTTTCCTAAGCACTGGGGCACTGCAAGTAGGTCCAAGATGGACTATTGTATACTATCCACAGGCCACACTCTCCTAAGTCGAATATTGACAAGGAGGGAAAAAACCACTTACGAGTCTTCTCGACTTGTAAAGGGGAAAATTCTCTTATGAGATCCTTACGACTCTCAAGAGAAAACATACTTAATAATCCTCACGACCCCTAAGGAGAAAATACACCTACGAGATCCTCTCAACTCGTAGGGAGAAAAGTCTTTATGAGACCCTCACTGCTCGTAAAGTTGAAAAGTCTTAGGCGGCAGATCCGAACCTGTTTCCTAAGCCATCGCTGCCCTACAAGGAGGGCAAGATGGACTATTTACATGCCATACGTTTGCTAAAAGTTACATGCCAATATGAAATAAAATATGTCTTTTATTCATGAATTCAAGCGAATACAAGATACATTTCATAAAGGGATCAGAATGAATATATGTTATTCATGAATCACAAGTTTACAGTCAGTACAAAAAAGGTACAAAGACGGTTATTAAGGAGGATGCGTCTTCAGCAAATCGGCAAGCCGCTCGCGTGCTCCTCTCAATCCTTTCTCATGGTCATCTACCGCGGCCAATTCCGCTTCAACATAAGTCCATTGCCGCAAACAGGACGAAAGCTTTTCATCGGTTTCTAGCAGGGCAGCTTCGCAGTCCTGCATGACCCGTTCGGTGAGGTCAAGCGTCTGCCTCAGCGTCAGCCCATCCGAGATACATCGCTGGAGGTTGTCGAAAACAGCTTTTAACCGCGCAGCATTCGCTTCAACCTTGGTGCGCAATCGTACAGATTCGCTCGAAGCCATTTCATGTTCCTTTCGTCTTAGGGTCACTTCTTGTTCAAATTGGCGAATGAAAGGAACACTACGCTCGACCCATGCAGACCGCCGAGAGTTCAAATCCAACACCTCAGGAGCGAGATGCTTGAACTCAACCTCATGCAGGCAAGTCTCGATCTTTCTGCAGTAATCAACCCAAGATCCGACGAGATCTTCATCATGGAAGTTCACGAGTGTCGCCAGCATTGGATTGACTTCAACGGCAAAATCCGTAGCAGAAGTGAGGGCCTCGGCATTCAGATCTTTGAAAAATTCGCTCAACACAGCTCCCTTGGAAGATATGTGTTTAGTGAAGGGCCCTGCGGGCATTGGAATGCGAGACTCGAAAGGAGCTAGAGCCGATGCAATTGCTGCAAAATGAATTATGGTCAAATATCGATTCGGGAGATAAAGAAAATACACGATGGATGGAATCTATTATACCGGCTGCGACAGGCGGCAGGATGGGGAGTACCGGAGGCACGGCTATTCTTTCGTCTCCTCCTCTGACCCGTGAGGATATGATCAATATGAAGAAGACTTATCAACTATACGTCTATTCATAAAATAAGGGGGAGACGTTAGCTGAAGAATATACTAACCAATACCAGAAGGTGAAACGATTTCCGACTGAAAGGAGAAATGCGGGTTCAACACCTGGTATAGATGGTCGAAAAGGACTCCTGTAGAGTTGCGATAATATACTATCAATACAAGGAGGATGGTACCCATAATGAAACAAATAAGTGAGAAACCCATACCTTCCAAGATTTGAGGGGGCATAGAAGAAGGCGAGGGGACAACGACCATCAGAGCAGCGACCAGCAACACTTCCTCAGACGGCATAGCCTCAGGGTTCATCGCGCCTATGCTCAAGACAAATGAGATATCATCAGAAGGGATGAACATGATTGAAAAACTCGAAAACAATAATCCAAGGACTACCTAATGGATCATCGACCAAAACCGCGACGGAGGCGTCACCAGGTGTAACGACTTCTTCACTCTCTCTCGGAGGAATAGATTCCGCGCCCATAGATTCATCCCCTGACTCGATGAGGGCCGTCGTAACATTTGCGACGCCCGCTGACACCAAGGAGCCACAGGGAGAAAGATTAGCGGTCTGGACAGTCCCAGACTCTCGAGAAAGAGTAGCCATTTCGGGCTCTGTAATCGTCAACGTTTCACCTGCCATACCGTCGCCAGGGCTTGGCCCTGCGTGAAAGAAAATGAGCATGTCAGAATTTGTGGACCAAATTCTAATAAAATACTGGGCGTTACGTTACCTTGGACCAGCTTTTCAGTTTCTTTCTGAGCCGCGCGTGCAACCTGTCTACGGTCAGTAGACAGGGCAGAGGGAACATCCGCCGAAGGAGTATCATCAAGCGGAATACTGCTTGAGCCTGCACCTATGGCCAAAACGGCATCGCGTTCCAACGCCGAGTGATTCCCGCGCTTCCTTTCGGTCTGGGCAGTGAGAGACGACCTCCTTAAAACTTCCGACAGGGGAACATCGTCGTCCGAACCGAGCTCTGCCTTTGGAGCCGCTCCGGTATCCATCACCGGTCGCTTCAGCAAAGCCTCCTGCGGTAACTTTGGGATGGCCATGGTCATAGTAGCTGGCTCTAGAAGATTTGCCGCATCGCCACTTAAGATCGGCACTGCACTTGGAATAACCTGAGTTGAAGTAGTCCCTGCAATAAAGTAAAAGGGAGGGTCAGAGCAAGAATGAAAAGAATAAAGGTGTAATGAAGCAACTTATACCAAGACCCAAAGAAGCTCGGAGCCTCTCTTCCTCCTCGAACGTCTTGAGGGAAGCCGCGAGTGCCTCTTCGGCAGAAATACCTGTTGAAGAAGAGAGCGTTAAAAAAAGCATAATAACAAGAAAGGGATAGACGCAGAAGAAAACAATTGAAGTATACCTGAGTTCGCGATAGCGATCAACGCGGCTTCCTCGCGAGCCAGCGCTCGGAAGCTGCTAGGGCAGCCTGAAGATCAGTGTCGGTCGCAGACGTCCTCATTGGTACCGTATTCGCACAAGCCCTTGTTGTAGGGAGCATGTGGCTCCTGACCAAATATGACATCGACAGAAAATAGCGCCTTCTTCTTTTTCTGCGAACGGACACCGATGGCCGATGACAAGAGCTTGCGCTTGACGAGCATTTTCGGGCAACGAGTCCCAATTTCCGTACCAGCGCAAGATTCCGGGGACGCTACAGCTATCGCCTCTACGGGAACACGGGGTGGAGGCTTCTCGGGGAAGACGTGCGGGAACACAACCGTAGCGACTTCTCTGAAGGAGGGACCGTAATATTTCAGAAAAATAAAATATTATTTTTGGTAAATTATATAATTAAATAATGATTATAATGAATGTTTTATTATTGCGGTATAATTAAATACCGATAAATTGGAAAATATTTAGAAAATTATAGGAATTTCGGAAATGACAGTGTTTTATATGTTTTAAGCAAATTATAAATTTTTATGATTAATTATACTCTATTTTAATGCTAATCGCGATTAAATATCGCTAATCGTGCATTAAGCTAGTTTTGTGCACATGACATGCACCATGTCTTTTTTCATATTTTCTACATTTTTCTACCATGGTTTCTTTCTTCTTTTCATGCATGGTTTTATTTCAAAAGAGAAGAAAAGAAAAGAAAAAGAAAAAGGAATGAATAAACAATGAGGCAGGGGGAGACAAGAGGGTATGGGCAAGAGAGAGAGAGAGGGTGAGGGGTCAGCCTTAGTCATGGCTCTTTCCCTCTTCATTCATCATCTTCACCACTTCTCTCCTCCTTCTTCACTTGGCTGCCCCCTCTCCTCCACCACCTTCACTACCTCAAAACAACCCCAAAACAACATTAAAAGTTCATCTCCATTTCACAAAAAATGTGTACAAGCTCACTACAAGCATTTTGAACCAAGAAAGCTAGGATTTTGGAGACTTGGGACAACTCAAGTGTCACAACCCGAAAGTACGGAACGTGACCGGCACTTAGATTACGAAGCGTCTAGAGGCGGAACGTAACCTAAGTAAGCCGAAGCCCAGAAATCTAAACCATAAAAGAAGAAGAAGAAGAAGTAAAGGAAAACATGAAGAAAACAAGTTTAAAAGCATCATCCAATTTTCTCAAAAGTTTCGACAGAGTCTCCTTTGTAAAAACAGGCCCCAAACGGGTACAAACAAGTATAAATACATATAAACAATAAAAAGCATCCCCAAACGGGAGCTAGCTCTACGCCAATAGGCGGAAACAACCACACCAATGCACAAAAGTATACAACTCCAAAAGGCGAGGTTCAGAACTCAAAGAAAACAAAACCACCAGATATCATAATAATACAAGCGCGACTCTAAGGTCGAAACAAATAAATGGTTCAGTAAACTATCAAGTAATACAAGTTTGGTTGATGGAGCTTTCTAGATACAAAAGAAATAATAAAAGTACAATGGCGGTCCAGATACAAGTGAACCAACCTACCGTGCAAATCACCCTGAATGAAAAGATGTGCCAGCAAGCTGTCAGGAAAACCTGTACATCGAACTGTAATAAAATTTGGCACAACGGGGGTGAGTTGCCAACACGTGAGTAGAAGATATCTGCGAAAATAAATCGAATGCACGATACTATCCTAGGTCATAATAATATACTAATATACTACTAATCATCGAGTAAAGACAGGATAATAAACTACGTGTAAGTGCAAATGCTCCATGCTCGTGTCAGTGCCTCATATAGTACCATGTCATGTGAATGAGTATGCATGCACCATGAATGTACAATAACAAATCCTGAAATCTAGATATATCTGTATAAGAAATCTTTAGCTTTTATCATGGTAAAATGTGCATAGAAATCTGAAATATCAACGATGAAATCCATGGAAATCCGTGTCAAGCGTCGACACAAAACACGTAAATCTCAAGTCTCAATACCTCATAATCTCAATGTCTCATAGTCTCAATATCTCGGGCTTCGTCAGTCCGGATCGGCCCATATCATCAAATCCCACGACAACGGTCGGTATCCTCCGGATATCCGCCGTGCCAGACATCACCGGTAGGTAGTCCTCCCCTGTCAGGCTCATCGTCTACAACTCGATCTTCTTGCCCCGGGGTACCATACCGGGCCCACCATGTACCCGAGATGGTTCATCCACTCCTCTTATCGGGTCTAGAAATCCAACAGAAAACATGAAATCTCATGGTGGAAGACATATACATCACGAGAAATCCGCATCTTATGTTTTAAAAAGAGAGGAGGAGAGAGAGAGAGAAGTTTTTATGTATTCTTGCGGTTTTCCCCAAAAACCCAAAAATCTCGTATAAATCCAAGATCCCAAAAATCATGAGTAAGTATATGATAAGTGTCGGCATATGCCCCATAATACTGTATGATAAGATGAAAATATGAATGCATGAATATCTAAGTAATAAATGCCATGTCTAGACTAACATCTGAGAGTAATCATAATGGTATATCGATCTAGCTTTTAGCTGATTCTATCAATAAAAGACAACATGATCTAAAGTGTACGTGACATAGCAATTACCGATGATGATGTGTGTGAGCCGGCAAATAAGTGTGCGTGGAATATGCGCATCATCGGTAATGGTGCTGGTGTCCTAACAGGCAAAATTTTATGCTGATTATAGAAACATATGTATGAACATGCACATTATGATTACGGTATGAATGTAAAGACGGATGTGTAATAACCACTCATCTGCGATATACAAGTACCACTACCATTATATGACTCGAACCTAAACTAGTGTCCATCTAACCTCCTAAGGAACTAAACCTAAGAAACTAGTCGATAAGAAATAGGAGTACACCTAAAGTCTGAGTCCATATCTCTAATAGGCGGCGATCCAGCCTCAATAGCGTCACGTACGTAGTACGATTTCCTCGAAAAAAGAGTGCGGATCAATCATCACATCTATGCCTCGTACGGTATAATCCATCGTACGGCATCCCAATATCGGGGTACGGGTCAAGTATCACCTACGTGTCCCATCATTCGTATAATATCATCATCAAATCATGTCATGATCAAGGTACTGTACTGTAAATGCATACATCAATCATATATCATTGCAAACATAAATGTACATCGTTAATTTATCCTCAGAAATATCATGTCATATTGTGATTAAGTCACACTTATATCATATCGTAATCAAATCACACCTATATGATATCGTAATCAAGTCACGCATATATGATATCAAAATCAAGTCACACCTGTATGATGTCGTAATCAAGTCACACATATATCATATCAGAATTTCCATCACATGTTACGATCCGGGTGCTATTTTAGAGTCCCATGTACCTCAATATCATCACCACCCTTTATTATCTATGTATACCTATTCATTAACTCATTTCCTAATGATCCGCTAACATCATAACACGACCGTAGCCAAGAATCACGGCATCACCCCGGTTATATTGTTTCATCCCCGTGTATCATATCACATCCTTGTATCACATAAACGTATTGTGTGTGTGTATATATATATATACCTACACCTAGTCCTATATATATATACACATACACGTATACACCACATCGAGTCTCAGTGTGTGCGTGTGTGCGTAACTACCTAAAACCTACGAAATCTCCTCCAAGATATTCATCCTCGGGTAAGGTCTTTCTAAATCAATCTAGTCCAACCTAGGGTCATTTCTAGGGTCATACTCACCGAAATTCTAAGGTCACGTCAGGTTTCCTAATGACAATAAGTACTATTCCTATTCTACGTTTGCGGGGGTGCGAAACGCCATCCACCCGACTTCCCCCGTAGATATACATCTACTCACCTGGTCCTTGTCTGCCGAAGACGATGTCGCCCTCCTCTTCTTCCTCGTCCGAAGTCCACGCGAGGGGTACCTATATGCAAACATATATAATATCGTAAACTGAATCATGGATAAAACCAAAACGACGCACGAAACGCGCATAGGTTAAAACCTATGACCCGCTCATGCAAAGAACCAAATATCGCTCGATATCGGCGTACAAACGCCGATTGATCGAGATAAAACACCAACAAACAACTCGTAGTTTTAAAACTCATTACTTATAATATAAAACACGATTTAATTCATCGAAACCCTAATAATCGATCAAATCGTCCGATTTCGTAAAACCCGAAAATGCCAATTTACCGTTTTACTTCAAAACTTGATGTTTAAAAGAAACTAATGGTCAAAATATTCATTAAATAACATAACTAGATTATAGAAACCATTATCATATTTTTCTCACACCATTTTGTCTTAATTTACAATTTCTAGTTTGCAAATTAGCCAAAATTAACACTTGTTAAGCAAGAATTTACAATTCCACTACTAAACTTGATTTTTCATATATTAAAGTGTTAAACCACTCCATGAAATCTTAATAATGAGCTAAAGCCCTAATTAGATTTTTAATACTATATTTTAAATTAATTTTTAAAACCTAGCTAGTTTACCGAAATAGCATGTTTATCACATTATATTAACTAACAATTTGAAACTAATAATTAGATTAGGTCTTTCATTCATTTAACATGTTAATATTCTCATTAAAACCACAATATAATGATAAAAACCTTAATTAGAATTTTAACACACTAATATATATAATTTATAAAAATCTAGTTAGCAAAATTGCGTAATTTAAACAATTTTGAATGAACAATTTACAATATATCAACCATACAAGATTTTCCACTTCTAAAAATTTTAAACTACTTATTATAACCCCTCTTACTTAATAAAACCCTAACTTCATTTTAAAACCCTCTCTAGAATTTCCTAGACAATAAATTATAACTAAATTAACACTTTTAGAATTCTAGTTTAGCACCTTACACTACAAATTAAACATTTAGATTCGAGTTATACCTCCCAATCTTTGAACCTCTTGCAATTAGCCTCCAAAGATGTCTTCTTTCACCTTGTTTTAAACAAATTAGGGTTTGGAAAGAGGTGGAATAGGATTATGGTTTGAATTTGTAAAGAAATTTGTTGATTTCGGTGGATTTTTTGCACTTTTTCATGAATTTTTTGAAGAAAGAAAATGAGGGAAAATGGGGGCTGTTGGAGGGTGGCTCGGCCAAGTTGTGGGAGGGGATGAAATGAGAGAATTGTGTGGAAATTTCCACAAAAAAATATCATCTAAGGTCAATTAATGCATGTTACATCAAAACTTTTCAAAAAAATCCCTTTTTCTTTCCGTTTTTCAACCCCCTTTTACCATAAACTATTAAACTTGAAATGTTTTGCTAAAATTTTTGTTACACTTAATTTTAGTTTATAATGGTTCCTAATTATGTAATTTACCCAATTAAATTTGTATTTATCACTAATTAAAGGTATTTTTAAAAGCTTAAAATAATATTAAAAACAATTAATTAAGGAAATTTTTTTAATTAACTAGAAAATTTTAAGTGACATTTTAGTGATCAATTTATAGTAATATCTTATCTAAATTTTGTATAATTAGGTCTATAATGAAAAATACCTATTTTGACTTTTTACGGAAAAGACTGCTAATTTAGCCGATTACCGAAAAACTGCCTAAACGATTTTCGAAGCGTTACAATCTTCCCCCCTTTAAGAAATTCGGTTCCCGAATTTAAATTAAAACTCCCTTCCAATTACTAAAACATTCAGCCAAAACACTCAAATCGTCGGGGCTCCGAAATCATCAATACATAACTAGAATCAACTCCGTCAAGCATAACGCAATCATTGGAGTTATGGTGAAAATAAAATATCCAAAACCCAATACGAAAACCAACATAATATATATCAAAACTATAACTTAGATATAGTACGCATCGCAGTAAAATCGGCTAAACATCTTAATAATGAAACACGCAAAAACCCTTTTTTGAGAATCGCCGTGCGATACACGTGTCACGGCACAAATAGCGGACGTTTATTTTTTTTTTTTAAAAATAGCTATACATATTTATATCTTTTATTTAACATATACGTCCCTCTTGGTTATTAAATCAAATAGTAATGATTATAAAAACATACTGCTCAAACTAAAATCAATCCCAATCACGTCATAAAGATATCATGTGCGTCCGGTGCACGCTGAAATCGAAACCAAATACAGATGCCACGAATACGCACAAAAACAAAACTGAGGGCAACAGGTGTGCACTAAAAAAACATCTGTCAAGTGCAACGGGCATGCACGACTCTAATATCAGGTGCATCTAATCTGCACAAAACCCCGATTTAGTGCATCTGGTGTGCACAAAATCGCATCAAATGCGCCAAGTGTGCGCAAGAATCTCAATCAGGTGCACATGGTGCACGAAATCATACACCGAATATCATAATCGAAATCAAAGTACGAAAATGCATAAGAACTAGGTCGAAGCATATGTCAAAATCATGTGTAACCATGCACGAAATCAAATCAATATCTCAAAATGTATAAAACCAAATCAAGTGCACTAGGTATGTGCAAAACAACATCAATACAACTGATATATGAAACACGAATAGAATGTAATGAATGTACACATAAGAAATACCAATCGTAGAACAAAATCCTCAAAATGCCAAAATCCAATCAACGGAAATATGAAATTCAAATCACCAAATCACAATCGTAAACACTATCGTCAATGTGCGCCTCTTTCCCCCTTTTCTCTAGTGTCGACTGCTTCGAACTCATCTCTTCGTAGCTGTGCTGACTGCGCTACCAACGGCAATACTCATATCTAGAGTCTCCCACGTAATCTATCCCTTCACCTGATATCCGGACTACATTAAACTTTTCGATCGATTCATCAAAATCCCATATTCCCCGAGAGCTTAACACTCAAGTACAGTTTAAAAATATCCGGTACATACCCCAGCATCGATGGTCCAGCCGTAGAAGGGCAAACCCAAGCCTCACTAATGGCACCGCGGAACTGCCGTAAACTCTATGGTTCAAGGGCGTTCTCGTGGTCATTATGTCGAGTTAGGATTTCATTCTTCTAGAGGGTCCATAAAAATACCTGCATGTTCTTCCGAATACCTTAAACTTGGGAAAAATGGGTTTCTGACAATCGTTCGAATCCTTTAACATCGTCTGGACGGCATGTGAATACCCTTCGTCCGCACGCTAAACAATGCTTCAATCCTCAAGAATAAATGATACCCTAAGAGTTATCGCATTCGAGCCGCAGCTCCCTCTGCCCGTGCGACCGTGGTAACAGAAACATCATCCGATATCGACGAAGATAGATCAAAAGAACGAATGAAATGCGGTGCAAACAAATGTACATCCTAAGGCTACTTAAGAAGAGTAGCGTATCGTAAGTATGCCGCGGATCATACCCACGGTACGTCACTCTACCTAAGTCGCCTACTCCATCAACCAAGGGTCACCCTAGACTTATACAAGGTTAAACCTAGCGCTCTGATACCAACTTTGTCACGACCCGAAAGTACGGAACGTGACCGGCACTTAGATTACGAAGCGTCTAGAGGCGGAACGTAACCTAAGTAAGCCGAAGCCTAGAAATCTAAACCATAAAAGAAGAAGAAGAAGTAAAGGAAAACATGAAGAAAACAAGTTTAAAAGCATCATCCAATTTTCTCAAAAATTTCGACAAAGTCTCATTTGTAAAAACAGGCCCCAAACGGGTACAAACAAGTATAAATACATATAAACAATAAAAAGCATCCCCAAACGGGAGCTAGCTCTACGCCAACAGGCGGAAACAACCACACCAATGCACAAAAGTATACAACGCCAAAGGGCGAGGTTCAGAACTCAAAGAAAACAAAACCACCAGATATCATAATAATACAAGCGCGACTCTAAGGTCGAAACAAATAAATGGTTCAGTAAACTATCAAGTAATACAAGTTTGGTTGATGGAGCTTTCTAGATACAAAAAAAATAATAAAAGTACAATGGAGGTCCAGATACAAGTGAACCAACCTACCGTGCAAATCACCCTGAATGAAAAGATATGCCAGCAAGCTGTCAGGAAAACCTGTACATCGAACCTATAATAAAATTTGGCACAACGGGGGTGAGTTGCCAACTCATGAGTAGAAGATATCTGCGAAAAGAAATCGAATGCACGACGCTATCCTAGGTCATAATAATATACTAATATACTGCTAATCATCGAGTAAAGACAGGATAATAAACTACGTGTAAGTGCAAATGCTCCGTGCTCGTGTCGGTGCCTCATATAGTACCATGTCATGTGAATGAGTATGCATGCACCATGAATGTACAATAACAAATCCTGAAATCTAGATATATCTGTATAAGAAATCTTTAGCTTTTATCATGGTAAAATGTGCATAGAAATCTGAAATATCAACGATGAAATCCATGGAAATCCGTGTCAAGCATCGACACAAAACACGTAAATCTCAAGTCTCAATACCTCATAATCTCAATGTCTCATAGTCTCAATATCTCGGGCTCCGTCAGTCCGGATCGGCCCATATCATCAAATCCCACGACAACGGTCGGTATCCTCCGGATATCCGCCGTGCCAGACATCACCGGTAGGTAGTCCTCCCCTGCCAGGCTCATCGTCTACAACTCGATCTTCTTGCCTCGGGGTACCATACCGGGCCCACCATGTACCCGAGACGGTTCATCCACTCCTCTTATCGGGTCTCGAAATCCAACAGAAAACATGAAATCTCATGGTGGACGACACATACATCACGAGAAAACCGCATCTTATGTTTTAAAAAGAGAGGAGGAGAGAGAGAGAGAGAGAAGTTTTTATGTATTCTTGCGGTTTTCCCCAAAAATCCAGAAATCTCGTATAAATCCAAAATCCCAAAAATCATGAGTAAGTATATGATAAGTGTCGGCATATGCCCCATAATACTGTATGATAACATGAAAATATGAATGCAAGAATGTCTAAGCAATAAATGCCATGTCTAGACTAACATCTGAGAGTAATCATAATGGTATATCGATCTAGCTTTTAGCTGATTCTATCAATAAAAGACAACATGATCTAAAGTGTACGTGACATAGCAATTACCGATGATGATGTGTGTGAGCCGGCAAATAAGTGTGCGTGGAATATGTGCATCATCGGTAATGGTGCTGGTGTCCTAACAGGCAAAGTTTTATGCTGATTATAGAAACATATGTATGAACATGCACATTATGATTACGGTATGAATGTAAAGACGGATGTGTAATAACCACTCATCTGCGATATACAAGTACCACTACCACTATATGACTCGAACCTAAACTAGTGTCCATCTAACCTCCTAAGGAACTAAACCTAAGAAACTAGTCGATAAGAAATAGGAGTACACCTAAAGTCTGAGTCCATATCTCTAATAGTCGGCGATCCAGCCTCAATAGCGTCACGTACGTAGTACGATTTTCTCGAAACAAGAGTGCGGATCAATCATCACATCTATGCCTCGTACGGTATAATCCATCGTACGGCATCCCAATATCGGGGTACGGGTCAAGTATCACCTACGTGTCCCATCATTCATATAATATCATGATCAAATCATGTCATGATCAAGGTACTGTACTATAAATGCATACATCAATCATATATCATTGCAAACATAAATGTACATCGTTAATTTATCCTCAGAAATATCATGTCATATTGTGATTAAGTCACACTTATATCATATCGTAATCAAATCACACATATATGATATCGTAATCAAGTCACGCATATATGATATCGAAATCAAGTCACACATGTATGATGTCGTAATCAAGTCACACATATATCATATCAGAATTTCCATCACATGTTACGGTCCGGGTGCTATTTTAGAGTCCCATATACCTCAATATCATCACCACCCTTTATTATCTATGTATACCTATTCATTAACTCATTTCCTAATGATCCGCTAACATCATAACACGACCATAGCCAAGAATCACGGCATCAGCCCAGTTATATTGTTTCATCCCCGTGTATCATATCACATCCTTGTATCACATATACGTATTGTGTGTGTGTGTGTGTGTATATATATATATATATATATACCTACACCTAGTCCTATATATATGTACACATACACGTATACACTACATCGAGTCTCAGTGTATGCGTGTGTGCGTAACTACCTAAAACCTACGAAATCACCTCCAAGATATTCATCCTCGGGTAAGGTCTTTCTAAATCAATCTAGTCCAACCTAGGGTCATTTCTAGGGTCCTACTCACCGAAATTCTAAGGTCACGTCAGGTTTCCTAATGACAATAAGTACTATTCATATTCTACGTTTGCGGGGGTGCTAAACGCCATCCACCCGACTTCCCCCGTAGATATACATCTACTCACCTGGTTCTTGTCTGCCGAAGACGATGTCGCCCTCCTCTTCTTTCTCGTCCGAATTCCACGCGAGGGGTACCTATATACAAACATATATAATATCGTAAACTGAATCACGGATAAAACCAAAACGACGCACGAAACGCGCATAGGTTAAAACCTATGACCCGCTCATGCAAAGAACCAAATATCGCTCGATATCGGCGTACAAATGCCGATTGATCGAGATAAAACACCAACAAACAACTCGTAGTTTTAAAACTCATTACTTATAATATAAAGCACGATTTAATTCATTGAAACCCTAATAATCGATCAAATCGTCCGATTTCGTAAAACCCGAAAATGCCAATTTACCGTTTTACTTCAAAACTTGATATTTAAAAGAAACTAATGGTCATAATATTCATTAAATAACATAACTATATTATAGAAACCATTATCATATTTTTCTCACACCATTTTGTCTTAATTTACAATTTCTAGTTTGCAAATTAGCCAAAATTAACACTTGTTAAGCAAGAATTTACAATTCCACTACTAAACTTGATTTTGCATATATTAAAGTGTTAAACCACTCCATGAAACCTTAATAATGAGCTAAAGCCCTAATTAGATTTTTAATACTACATTTTAAATTAATTTTTAAAACCTAGCTAGTTTACCGAAATAGCATATTTATCACATTATATTAACTAATAATTTGAAACTAATAATTAGATTAGGTATTTCATTCATTTAATATGTTAATATTCTCATTAAAACCACAATATAATGATAAAAACCTTAATTAGAATTTTAACACACCAATATATATAATTTATAAAAATCTAGTTAGCAAAATTGCTTAATTTAAACAATTTTGAATGAACAATTTACAATATATCAACCATACAAGATTTTCCACTTCTAAAACTTTTACACTACTTATTATAACCCCTCTTAATTAATAAAACCCTAACTTCATTTTAAAACCCTTTCTAGAATTTCCTAGACAATAAATTATAACTAAATTAACACTTTTAGAATTCTAGTTTAGCACCTTACACTACAAATTAAACATTTAGATTAGAGTTATACCTCCCAATCTTTGAACCTCTTGCAATTAGCCTCCAAAGATGTCTTCTTTCACCTTGTTTTAAACAAATTAGGGTTTGGAAAGAGGTGGAATAGGATTATGGTTTGAATTTGTGAAGAAATTTGTTGATTTCTGTGGATTTTTTGCACTTTTTCATGAATTTTTTGAAGAAAGAAAATGGGGAAAAATGGGGGCTGTTGGAGGGTGGCTCGGCCAAGTTGTGGGAGGGCATGAAATGAGAGAATTGTGTGGAAATTTCCACAAAAAAATATCATCTAAGGTCAATTAATGCATGTTACATCAAAACTTTTCAAAAAAAAACCCCTTTTTCTTTCCGTTTTTCAACCCCCTTTTACCATAAACTATTAAACTTGAAATGTTTTGCTAAAATTTTTGTTACACTTAATTTTAGTTTATAATGGTTCCTAATTATGTAATTTACCCAATTAAATTTGTATTTATCACTAATTAAAGGTATTTTTAAAAGCTTAAAATAATATTAAAAATAATTAATTAAGGAAAGTTGTTTAATTAACTAGAAAATTTTAAGTGACATTTTAGTGACCAATTTATAGTAATATCTTCTCTAAATTTTGTATAATTAGGTCTATAATGAAAAATACCTATTTTGACTTTTTACGGAAAAGACTGTTAATTTAGCCGATTACCGAAAAACTGCCTAAACGATTTTCGAAGGGTTACATCAAGAAATTTCCTGAGTTGCCAAATGAGGTAATTTCTATACCATTAGTATTGCATTTCATTCCATTAGCTCCTATGTTTAGTTTAGAATCGATATGTTAAGGTTTAGTGAACTTTGAAAATTCCAAGTTAGGGTTTTGAAGAAATTTTGAATTGAGATAGGGTAATTAAGGTTAGTAGAGACCTTACAACCCCTTTAGTGTTAAATTCTGGACAAAACCAGAAATTAGAACCCCAAGTCACGAACTTGGAAATCTGCCGACATTGGAATTTCTGGAATTTGTGATAGTATATTGACATCTGCTATGACCCGAGACACCTGAAAATATTTTAGCAAACACAGTGAGACAAGCAGGCACCTAGGATGCTACCATAGAGACCCGAGCCCCAACAACAACACCATGGCCGCAATTAACTTAGTTCTAGCCGCAAATTGTGGCCAGGTCAGGGACTCATGTTGGGTTCATGGCTCCAGTATCTGGTAATTAGACCTCCCCTATATGCAAAATGTCCCAAATGTCACCTGAGGAAAATCTGGAGCAAGTTTTCAAAGTTTCTGATTTCGTTTTTCGGCTTTTACTGAATTTGGATTTGGTATTGGAAATTGTGTTTCCGTCGTGTGGCGTTTGAACGTCAACGACTAGGGTTATTGGTCGGGTTTTGCACGCGAAGCTATAGGTTTTAACCTATGAGCGAAACGTGTGCTGTTTTGGTTTTCCGCCTTGATTTTAATACGCATTTGCGATTGTGTACATATGTAGGTACCTCAGCATGAGCTTCGGGACAATGAGCAAGGGCGTGACGACATCGACTTCGGCAAGAAAAAATCAAAGTGAGTAGATATATATCTATGGGAGAAGTCGGGTGGATAGCGTATAGCACCCTCGCGGTTTCGTAGAGTATTATATGAATACGTGTGTGTGTGTGTGTGTGTGTGTGTGTGTGTGTATATAAGTTGTGTATCGTGAGACTATGATTATCAAGATAGATTATATGTTCATGGGTTAGTTAGTGTAATTAGAATTAACTTAGTTTAGCTTCTTAGTCGTGAAACCCTAGATTTACGATTTGCATACACGCACACGCACACACTAGCATACATTTTATTACTTATGCGTATATGGGGATATGTATATATATACACACATAGGTATGGGACTATGTATGTGTGTGTGTGTGTATACGTATACATATACATGGATGATGAGGATAGTACATGGTATTTGGAGATGAGTCGATGTGTTTGGGCATGATGCCATGAGATCGGTGATGAGACATGGTTCGTATTATGAGATACGACATGAGGTTATAGCGGGTCCGTAGGCGATGTGTTTTCATACACACGCACATATATATGTAGATGGTATCAGTATTGTACTAGACTTAGATCAGTACCCCAGTTCACGATTTGTGATGATAAGGATACCAGATGATTAATGAGATAAGTGTGATATTTGACCAGTACCCAGATTTGGGATGCCGTACGATGGGTTTACCGTACGAGCTATAATTATGATGTTAGATCTGCACTCTTGACTCGAGGATGTCATATGATATATTGTATCGTACGTGATACTATTGAGGCGGGATCACCGACTATTATGTGTGTGTGTGTGTGTATCGACTCAGACTTAGGTGGTTTTCCTTACCCTTTCGATTAGCCTGTTAGTTTAGTCCTGTAGTTTACCGGTAGATGTTAGACTAGACTCGAGTCATACCTATTTCAAAACTAACGAATCATGAGTATTTTAAAGACAGGCTAAGGGATTCTACGGATATTTCAAAGAACGTGCCTTTTCTTAAAAACACTGTAACCCTATTTTCTAAACACCACGATTCGTATTATTTCAATGTCAAAACTGTATGACTCATTTATATCATTGCATATTCCTTATGCTGCGTTTATTATTTCTTTTTCTGCATATTCATGTTGTTATCATCGCATTGCATGCTTAATGTGTACCTTATTGATATGAAACCATGCTGTCAGGACACCAGCACCATTGCCGATGATGCGTATGTTCCACGTACACTTGCTTGTTGGCTCACACACATCATCATCGGTAATTTCCATGTCACGTACACTTTAGAGAATATTACTTTATTGATATCGCTTGTTAGCTGATAGTTTCGATATGCCATTACTGTGTTACTTTAGATATTCCATTTATTACTGTGATGTTTCTTGCATATTTATATATTCATTGTCATGCATTATTTTTAGGGCCAGTCCGGATTGCCGGAGCCCAATAGTTTAGAATTCATTGTTTAATTACTCTTGAGATTTGGATTTCAAATTTCCATGAGATTTCTGGATTTGGAGAAACCGCAAAGATTTATAAACTGATTATCATTTTCAAAAGATAGAAAATTGTGGTTTTCTTCTGATATGATTTGAGATACGTCCACCATGAGTTTTCTCGGCTCTTGAGCGATATCATACACCCGATTTGAGGAGGAGGAGGAACCGTCTGTGGGTGCATGGTGGACCCGGTACGGTACCCTGAGGCGAGAAGGTCGCAGATGATGGCGTTGAGCCCGGCAGGGAAGCACTACCGACCGGTGATTTTTTTTTGACTCGACGGATATCCGGAAGATACCGATCGGAGTATAGGCCAGTCCGGATTGCCGGAGCCTGAGGTTTTGAGATATGATGTTACGGGCCAGTCTGGTTGCCGGAGCCTCAGATATCAAGATGGAGAAATACGTATATTTTGTGTCGATGCTAGACACTGATTTCTGTTGATTTCATTGATGATATTTCGCTTTATACAGAAATCTCTCTGAGATAAGAAAACAGTTTCTCATTTAGATGTATTCTGTTTTCATGCATTCATACATCATAGATATGACATGTTATTACCTGGGGCATTGACACGAGCACTTGGTATCACACTAATGTTAGATGATTACCTCGTCATTTTAGATGCTTCAGATTTTATATTGTTATATTGAGGATATATATTTATGATCGTATTGATCTAGGATTGAGTCATACATACGATTTCTGCTCAGTGATGTTTTCTACTCACGAGTTGGCAACTCACCACCGTTGTGCCACAGTTTCTTGCAGGTTTTGCCGTACAGGTTCGTTGCGGCTTTGCTGGCACACTGTTCCTTCCGGGTGATTGCTTTGGTAGATGGGTTCACTTGCATCGTGACCACCCTTGTACATTTTAGTTATTTCAGTTGTATCTAGTAACTCCATCAACCGGATTGTATTATTTATTCGACTTAGAGACCAGTGTATATTCTTTCGACCGTAGAGTCGCGCTTATATTATTTGTGGTTTTATTGATGATTTTGGGTATCCTTTGAGTTTTGATCCTCGCACTTTGGCGTTGTATATTTTATTGCTTGCGTGGTTGTGACCGTCAATTGACGAAGAGCTAGCTCACTCTTGGGGATGCCTTTTATCATTCATGTATATATTATTCATGTTGTACCCTTTTGGGGCCAGAATTTACCAAGGAAACTCTGCCGAAATTTTCAGAAAAGACTTGATGTTTTAAAAACGCAAATTCGGCTTATTTTAACAAAACACTTTCTTTAAAAATGGTTTAGATTTTTGGGTTTTTGGCTTACTTGAATTAGATGGGGTCCTATAGACTTCATATGATTCAAGTGCCAGTCACGTGCCATTCCGGGTCGTAACAGGGACGAACAGCGGTCCGTCGCTTCAAAAGAACTGCTGGATTACCAGCTGGGACAACATCCTTATGATCAAGTAATAGCCGCCTCTCTTCCCGGATGACAGCACCCATCGCATGCTGGTACCACGCCACATAAGCGTTCGAAGCTTTCGGCACGTAGCTCGGCTCGCCGATGAGAAAGTTGGACCCCATATTTAGTCGCATAAAGTGGTGCAGCGCGCTGCGAATACCCTCTTCCGTAACAACCAGCTCGGCTAAGAATGCCTCATGGGGAACACCCTGATTGTAACCCGAATGTTGAGCGAAACAGTGCGGGTTATACCTCATGAACAGTGCCAAAGCGTTTTCCCTGAACAGTAAAAATCCTGGCCTAATTGAATACAAGTGCAGGATCTCCCGAGCCTTCAATGTAGGAACCCCGTCTTTGAAAGTATCATGCAGCGGTTGCACTACCTTGGTAGATTCCTTGCCGATAGTTAAGACTCTATCGACAAAAGTCATACTATCCCCGACCATACGCGGGCGAAGGACCAAACGTCGAGCCTCTCGCTGCGACGGATCTAATGCAGAAGCGTCAACTAGAATCATGACACGGGGAAAGTTGTAGCTGTCGTAGAAACGAGGTCGTTTGTGGACTCCGAAAGCACCTAGCACATGCATCTTGATCCACGACGTGAAGTAATGCAACGGGAGATGTACGGGCTTTACCCCCGGCTGAGTAGTGTCTGCCGCTAAGCTCAGGCCATGGTATAGATGAGCCAGCCCCGCTATCCCAACGGCCACATGCGTCCCTGCAACCATGCGATGGGCGGGATAAAAGACAGACGGCCTCATGTAACGAGGATGCGTTGGAAGCACAAACCAGCTCAACCACATGCCGATGAACCCCAGGACGAACGTCTCTTCATCGACGTCTGAAGCAGCGAGCTCTGCAAAAGGGACGACCGGGGTATCTGGAATGAAGAAATTTCTTAAATCCGCTTCCACCGTCAGCTGGCTATCCAAACCGAAACCAAACAGGTTGTCAAGCTTGGAGAATTTCGCAGCTTGTTTTGACAAGACTTCTGGGCGAAGAAAGCGGGCGATGAAATCTATGAAGCTGACTCCATGCCCTCCAAACTCTAGAAACAGACTCACATAAATATTCAACACCTTGATTAGGCTTGGGAAGCGATGTTGAACGGCATTCTCCGTGGTGAGGCCCATTACCACTGATTTGGTGGCAAAGATGTACTCATCAGGGAGAAGTATCTCTTCGTAATGCTCCCCTCTGAGGGGCGGGCCCGAAATTTCTGCAAACTCCTCCAAGGAAATTGAAACTTCCCGGTCTGATAGAAGAAATGTGTGGGTCGGGATATTTCACTGTTCCAGGAAATCCTTGACCCACCATACATGAGGCGTGGGATATTGAAAAAGAGATGTATAAATTGCAGGATAGAACCCGAGCTTTAGCAGCAGCGAATTCTTGGCCGAAAGGATGTATCGAGCCCATTGTAAGTATCCGGCTGAATGGCGAGGAGTCAAACCTATCATGTATACTTGTCCCTGAGGGCACGACTCGGCTTGACATACGCGTCGCCCTAAAATATCCAGAGCCATCAGCGGCTGTACCGGTATTGATGCCATAGAAGGCTGAAAGCGACCCTCCGAAGTCCAGTTGACCTCTTCTACAGCATAATTCACTTGAGGCGAATCGGCGTAATGAATTGCTAAAATAGGCTCTGAGGGTGCCGCCCAAGAAAAATTGCGCCGACCCCGAATGATCTGATTATACCACGATCCCTACAAGTTAAGAGACTTCTGCTCCGGGTCGTGATCTTTAATAAGCGCGAAGACTTCCCGATCCACGGGCACGTCGGTGAAGGCGCTCTCTGAACGTACAAAAGGGAAGGAAGGGTTGAGAGCCATAGTACCTATACGAAAAGAAATGAGGGTTAGTTATCAACGCTATGTTCTGAATTCTGAAACTTGGTACTTAAAAATGGTACCACACTGTAATGCAAAAAAAGGGACAAAGGGGGACCCACAAAATCAAAGAGATGTCCCATCATTGATGGAGCAGTAACTCATTAAGAATGAAATCCTACGAGAATTCTTATTTAATGAGAAACTTCATTGTGCTAAGGAGTTAAACTCCCCTCGAGAGCTGTGCTCTGCAAACAGATTTCATATCTGTCAACTCTAATTAAGAGGGAATAAAATTCCCCAACAAATTTCTAAAAGAGCTATGCTCTGTAAAGACGATGGGGTAATTTAACAGAACCCTCAAAAGCAAAGCTTTTTAACAGGGTAAAATCCTAAGATCTTTAAGATCTGCAAAACAAACTCTATGAGTTCTTCATGGAAAATGAGCAAAGCTATGATTAATGGGTTAAGAAACCATAAAATGCATTTTAAGATCTACGATTAAGAAGAGCAAAGCTCTATTAAGGGGTTCGATTATGATCCTTACCAATTTTTTGGGCAGAGTTCTAACTCTAGAAGGGATTTCTTTAGGCAGAGATCTAATCTCTGAAAGGAGAATTAAATTCTCAGAAAAAAGAAGAACAAGAGAAGATGAACAACAGTTATCTCAAGAGCTAAAGGCCCTACTTATAGGCACAGAAATTCGATTCAACTTCTAAGAAAATCCAACGGTGGAAAAGCTGTCACTGCTGCACTCACGTGTGAGCTACGTGAGCGCAATGGTGGGGGGCATTTATTTCCCCAATAAAAGAGCAAAGCTCTATTCAAAATTTGAAAGCCAGCGCCAAGAGTTGAAAACACTAAGACAGCGCCTCACGTGCCTTGCACGAGGGCGCCAGCACCGAGAGTTAAAAAAAACTCTGAAGCAGTGCCTCACGTGCCTTGCACGAGAGCGCCAGCGCCGAGAGTTAAAAAAACTCTGAGGCAGCGCCTCACGTGCCTCGCACGAGGGCGCCGATGCTAAGAGTTAAAAACTCTAAGGCAGCACCTCACGTGCCTCGCACGAGGGTGCTAGCGCCAGAACCAAATCTCTCTGTTAAACAGAGCCGTTGGATCAAAGATCCAACGGAGATGATAAATCATCAGAGTACAGAATTAAATTCTGTTGAGGAAATATTTCTCAAATCTTTCTAAAACAAGAAAGATTACTCTCTGTAAAACAGAGTGCCGTTAGATTAAAAATCCAATGGTGATTAAAAATTACCCATATATACAGAAAAATTATGTATGGGAAAATATTTCCCTAATCTTGTTAAAAATAAGAAAAATATCTTCTGTAAAACAGAAGTCCTTGGATCAAAGATCCAACGATGGATAAAATCCCCAAATCAATCAGGATCTCTCAACGAGAGATTTCTTTAACTAAATCAACAGATGTGCCTCTACTATATAAAGGACCCAAGACTTCAAGTCTTGGAGAGAGAAACCCCCCATAAGCTTTAGAGCAAGCGAGAAGAAATCTTTACAAAGAAAGAAAGAAGAATACCTTTCTTCGAGGTAAATAAAAAAATAGAGATCGGAGCATCTCATCTGCATATCCAAGGGTTTAACTCTCATTAAAGAACATTGTTCTTTCCCTGGATCTGAGATCCATGAGACAAGTCTCCCACCAATGAGAATTTAATTCTCATGGGGATGATTTTTTTCTTGGGGATCAAAGATTCAGAAAAGAACAGAGAATTGAACTCTTCAGAATAGAACACCCAAAGAAAACCTAGCGCCAAGCGCCTCACGTGTCCCTCACATGGGCGCTGCTCAATAAAGAGTACTTAGCACTTAATGGTTGACGCTCAACGCCAAGCGCCTCACGTGTCCCTCACGTGGGCATTGCTCAATAAAGAGTGCTTAGCACTCAATGGTTGGCGCTCAGCGCCAAGCGCCTCACGTGTCCCTCACATGGGCGCTGCTCAATAAGGATTACCTAGTACTCAGTGATTGGCGCTCAGCGCCAGGCGCCTCACGTGCTCCGCATGAGGGCGCCATAAAAAGTGTTTAACACTCCATAAAAACAAAAGAAAAAATGGGGAAAAGTAAAGTAAAGTGTGAGCATCAGAACCCATATAAATACTAAGCATTGTTTGCATAGAAAGGGGATTGAGCCTAAGAAAGTGTTTAACACTTTACTCAAAATGAAATGACAAAGACTGACTAGGCTGAGCCCAAGTTAGCCAGGCTCCTAATCAATCGAGTCAAGTGCTCTTTATTTTCCAAATTGGTCTTAGTCCCAAACAAGACTGCCGATCTTCTGACGAATATTCATTGGTTCAAGGGTACATCTCCTCACACCTCTGATACATGTCATTGTAATTCTTCAGCGTTTTCAGAGAGGTGGTGGGTCCCGATAACCAACAACTCTTTGGTACACTCCCAAATTGACGGGCACATCCCACAGCGGACCGCAGCATCCTTAAACTAACAACGGACTGTAACGTCCTTAAACTAACAACGGACCGCAACGTCCTTAAACTAGCTATGGACCGAAAACGTCTTTAAGCTAAAACAATAGAGCTCAAATGCTCTTTTATTGGATCTGAATGATCCTAAAACCTTGTTAAGTAGATCTTAGTCTCAAAATTGGGCTAACGTATCCTTAACAAACATTTAAGTTGATCTTAATCTCGAACGAGATTAACGATCCTTAAATCGAACCAAACCCAAATCTAAGAATATACGGATTTGGACTAATCCCGCCCTATGGGCGATAACATAAATTAGTCTCCGTATACAATCCACGGGCAACCCAAACAAACAAAAACACACACGACACGAAGTGAACTTTTGGGGCAGGAGAAAATGATTATCGTGATGCGGTAACGTAATTAACTGCAGGGGCTTGTGACTGCAGAGAAGAGCGTCCCCACAATTAAAAAACCCCTCGCAAATGAGGGGTAATCTGACGAAGTTTGCTACAAAGGCCGTATCCATCCAAACCTCTGATACACGGTGTCATAAATCAACTTGGCATCTTCGGAGAGGTGGAAGGATAAATCCAAATAGCATCTGCCCCCAAATTCAGGCAAGATGTTTGTCTTCCCAGTTTTCGGCGGTAAACAATAGGCATGGAGACTGTCTATTTGGAGATCCAAAATATTTTAATCTCAGGAAGACTTAGCCAATTTAGGGCTGGAGTTGGTTTCTTATAGTGTTAAACACTAATATGTGCTCGGTGCTCACGTGCTCTCATGTGAGTCTCTACAGCAGTGTTAAACACTGAAATTTGGGGCGCTCACGTGAGGCACTTGAAAGTTGGCACTATGCCCTTGTGTTCGAATCCCCATCTATATATACAAGTGTTAAATACTTGATTCCTATAGCCATCACGTGTGAGCACGTGAGGCGCCCCAAAGTTGGGCACTGCCTCTTTGGATTTATTCCCTTTTCCCTTTATAAGTGCTAAGCATTTAGCTCATATGATGCTCACGTGCGAACACGTGAGGTGTTCAAAATGTGAGCGTTGTCTTTGGAATTTTCCCCTTTTCCATTTAAGTGTCAAGCAGCTGTTTGAAGGTCACGTGGGAGCACGTGATTCGATCTCAGTCCTTCCTTTTTGTTCCTCAGAGGCGCTCACGTGGGAACACGTGAGCCTTTGTTATATAGCGTTGAACGCTAATGAATCACCAGTCTGTTCTTTTATATGTATGGAAATTTTGATCTGAGCTTTGAGAATTTCAGGCCCTTTTCTTTATAAGAATTAAATTCTTTTGCAGGGTTAAACCCTAGTTTTATCAGAGGAATTAAATTCTTGTATACTTTTGAAAGAATTAAATTCTTCGAACTTAGTTCTTTCCCCTAAATTTTGAATTTGCATAACAGGATCTCCCCGATGAGAATTAAATTCTCAATTTGTGGGGAGATCTGCTTCTACAGACCTCAACCAGAGGAAGAACTAAGTTCTTTTTTTCAAAGGTTAAACCCTTAGAAAGAAAATAATCTCTGTACTCTCTTCTTACTTAGGATTTTTGTTTAAGAAGGTGATTTTCTTCTTCTAGAGAATTGAATTTTCTTTTCTCTTTTCTTTTTTCTTTCTCAAAGCTTATGGGAGGTCTCTTTTATATAAGACTTGAAGTCTTGGATCCTTTATATAGTAGAAGCAAGTTTGTTGATTTAGTTAAAAAAATCTCTCATTGAGAGATCTTAATTGATTCGAGGATTTTATCCACCGTTGGATCTTTGATCCAAGGACTTCTGTTTTACAGAAGATATTTTTCTTGTTTTTAACAAGATTAGGGAAATATTTTCCCATACAGAATATTTTCTGTAGATAAGTGATTTTTAATCACCATTGGATTTTTTAATCCAACAGTACTCTGTTTTACAGAGAGTAATCTTTCTTTTTTAGAAAGATTTAAGGAAATATTTTCCAAATAAGGTTTTAATCCCTTTATTTAGAATTTAATTCTATCAGCTTGAAAGGTGTTTAGGACCACTGACTTGTAGCACGTGACCCCCCCTAAGTTAAACTTGTTTGTTTATACGCAACGGCCTAATAGGGCATCACGTGCTAACATATGATCTTCTCTGGCCTGCTATTTGTTTTAATATGGCGCCTATATACTTTGTATATAGATGCTCATGTGTTTGCACGTGAGGCTCAATTTCAGCCTGTCAATTGTTAAGCGCGGCGCCTATAATCTTTGTATCTAGGCGCTCACGTGTGAGCACGTGATGCTCTGCTAGTGGAAAATTTTCCCACCGCTTTTTCTCTTTCTTTTCTTTTCTTTTCTCTCTCTTTTTTTTATAAAGGAACAAATGCCCCTACAGCGTTGTTCTCAGTATAACGATACCATCCTTACAGCCGTTGGATTGCCTAGGGGAATGGGAAGATGAACCGCTCCCTATCACATCTTATAAATGCAAGGGTCTTGTCTTTAGGAAGCCACTGTTCTTTCATCTTCTTCTTTCCTTGTCTTCTTCGAGAATTTAATTCTCCTTCTCAGAGCTTAGTTCTCTGCCCATTGAAATTTCAGAGTTAAACTCTGTCAGAAAGAACCCTTTAGGTAAAGATCTTGAATGACAAAGAAACTTTTTTTTATTTTAAACCCACCATAAGGGCTTAGCTCCCTTCTGAAACCCATCTCTTAGAGATTCAAAAGACGTAATCTTTGAGTAGTAAACCCAATGTCTTCGAAGATTGGGCATTTCTCCTCCGATCTTTGAGGATTCATGGCATTTTATTTCTATCTTTCGTTTCCCCATCATGGGGTTTCTGGAATTTAATTCCACCACTTAAAAGGAATTTAATTTCTCACCGAAGAGTTTAGCTCTGAAAGATCAAGAGGGCCCTTCGGGAATTTCATTCCTTGGTGTTCTTGAGAATATTTTCATAGGGTTTTACCCTTATTTGCACAAATTTGAATTTGTTGGGTATTTTAATCAGAATTTGTTTTTTCTATGAGGATGTCAAGAGTTGTTTAAACTCCAGTATCTGCTTAATGAGAATCTTTTTTGATTCTCACAATGGTTATCCTGTCTCATCATTGGTGAGCCATCATGTTGATTTTGTGGGGTCCATTAGTTTTGCAATCAGTGGTCCCATGGAACAAACTTCCTGTCGTTTCCTCATGTTGTTATACATACATACATACATACATACATACATACATACATATATATATATATAGGTTTCATTAACGGTTTTCTTTCCCTTATTTCAGGAACAATGGTTTCTCTTCCCTACTTTCCCTTTACTCGCTCAGACGCCACTTTTCCACAATCGCTGTCGGATGAGGAAGCTATGGCGATGATCAGGGCCCATGACGGGGACTGTACTAGTTTGCTCTTATGGGGAGTTTGGTATGGTCATATCATCCGGGGCCGCCACAGCTTTACCTGTGAGGTGTCAACAGAGCCCCTCCATCCAATATCGCTGATAGAGCATCCGCAGACCGTTTATGCGGTGGAGGCATCTAATTAGACTCCTACAGGCCGGCTTGAGCCGTCAACAACCGGGATACCTAACCAGCCCTTGCCGGCTATAGATATCTTGGGGCGCTGCATCTGTCAAGGTGAAGTCCAACCCTGGGGATAAGTTTATAAGGTAGGGCTTACCTCTCGCCACCCAGCAGGCTATCTTCCCTGGGCTCGATATGTTTTTTCTGCCCACCGTGCACGGTTGTAGAAGGTTGGGCTATATCAAGCAGTATACGCGTCTCTTTTTCATTACCAGGCCCCTAACGTCTGGTGGGTTAAAGCTTTTCTGAACTAATGGAATCTTTACACCAACACCTTCTTGCCAAGGGATCGTGAGGTCTCTATTTCACTCGAAGAGTTTCGCGAGATTTATGGACTGCCAATCAGGAGAGAGCATTATGAAAAGCTGCTGCCTCCCGATAAGTATGTGTTCGCGACCATGCCGGCTATGCTTGACGGCTTGTTGACTGAAAACGCCGTCCGCCATAAGTACCCCAGTCTAATCAAGGTTCTGGGTATTTTTGAGAAACTGTTCGTGACGTCAGAGAGGCAGGGCGTCACCTTTGAGAGATTCATTGTCTTCTTTATCCGTGAAGACGCTTTATCCAAAAAGGCTCCAAAGTTTGCGAACATTGACGACCCTTTTGGGTTTGGGCTGAATAAACTGCCGGACAAAGAAGAAGACTTGCCGCAGTTTTATATTCCGATCTTGTCGGCTGTGTCCTTCGATGTGATTGCGGCCCCTGGCATGGATGAAGAGACCTTCTTCGTCGGCTTTATCAGCCTTTGGCTTAGTTGGTTCGCCATTCCGACATATCAACGCTTCATGAGAGCTTCCGTCTTCTACCCCGCTCATCGCGTAGCTGAAGGGGCACGATTGGCCGTTGGTATTGAGGGATTGTCGCACCTATATCATGGATTAAGCATTGCGGCCAATACTTCGACCCCAGGTGCGGATGTTGTGAATTTCTCCCTCCACTACTTCACGTCGTGGATCGAGATACATGTACTGGGAGTATTTGTAGCACATCGGCGGCCAGATTTCTATGACTCCTATACCTTCCCACAGGTTATGAGGTTGGTGGATGCTTCTGCTCCCGATCCGACTCAGCTAGGGGCCCTCCGCGTGTTGCTCAACCCATATTCAAACGAGGGCGGGATGGTGTTTAGTGACCGAGTCCTCTCTGCTCCTGCGGGGCCCGTTCAACAGCTTTTTGATCTATCAAAAGAGGGAGCGCCATCTTTAAAGCCAAAAGAGATTATACACCTATACTCAATTAAGGTAGGCTACTTAGTATTCCGTCAGAATAACATGTCTCTTTTTATACGGTATAACCCGCACCGCTTTGACCAGCAATTAGGTTATAACAAGGGTGTCCCTTTCGAGGCGTTCTTAGTTGAGCCCACTCCATCTCTGGAAGTCACTCATGACGTCATCCATCATTTTATGCCGCTGAACACCGGCTCCTGTTTCATGATCCCTGAGTTCGACTACCTTTCAAGGTGTGTGGGGTCTTTTACGGGTTGGTATCGTCATCGGGTCGGTCCTGTCATTGCCGAGGAGAAGCGGGTACTCTTCGAATGTAGAGCTCCAGCTTCCACTGGCGTTCCGTTGCAACCGCAGACAGTGGTTCACCCTACTTTAAGGATAGCAGTGTGGTACTTATCCCCAAGGCTGCAGAAACATAATACTCCTCGCACTGCTGGTATGCCAGTGTGCACTAGAGCCCAAGCAAAGGCATCCAATAAGGCGCCAACGGTAGTGTCATCAGTGGTGGCATCATTAATGGCGGTGTCATCAACGGTGGTATCGCCAAAGGGGAATACCGGAGGCGAGTTTGGTCAACGTCGCGCCAAAGCCTCGAGAGGAAGGAAGCGTTCTTTGGTTGGTGCTAGCACAAGTTCTAAGAGGAGGAAGAGATCGGTCGCCGGCTTACCTGACACCTTTCTTGAGTCCGAGCCGTTCATTCAGGACGAACCGATAGCTATGGAGGAATTTAACGCCGGTCTTATTTATCCTGGCTCGTCCGTCGAGGAAGCCGTGCAATTGGCTGAGGCTTTAAGGCGCTCACAGGATGAGACCGAGAATGTGCACATCCCGAAAAAGCCCTACCCTCCGGTTATCTTCTATGACGTTGATCCGTCATTACGGCGGGTACATATGGGTCCTTTGCTAATGGAAGAAGAACGGGCCCTCAAACAGCCCATAACGATCGCCTCCGAAGACGAGCTTGCATTAAAGACAGGCAGTCATTCATCTGCACTTGAACCTCGGCGAGCGCACTTAGCAAGAAAGGAAAAACGTCTGGAGAAAGCCATACTTCAAGCTCCTTGGCGCATTGGTATGTGTCTTTCTCATGTCCTTCTTTCAGCGAATAGTCTGTATTATTTTTATGTCTTCTCATTTTTGTGAAAACTTCGCAGGGACTTCAGCGGCGAAAAAGTATTTGAATCCAGATCGGGCTATAACTGTGGACTCTATAAATGTCTCCCGTGACGCACCGACAGGTGTAGAGGAGATCATTACATCCGCTATTCCTGCTGTGGAGCTTCCGGTGGTAGCTTCTATTCCTTCGGTATCTATTCCTCTAGTAGAGGTGACCCCACCAGTTACGAACCCTATGGACATCTCTAGTGACGCACCAAAGGGTGTAGAAGAGTTTGTCGAAGCCGTTAGTCCTATCTTGGAGCTCTCGGTGGTAGCTTCCGTCCTTTTAGCATCTGTACATTCCACAGAGGTGACCTTACCAGCCGTAGATCCAGTGGATCTCTCTGGTAGTGTCCTGGAGATTGTAGAAAGGATCGCTGAGACCGCTATTGCCTCCTCAGATCCTGGAGTGGCTGCTGTTGTTTTTGAATTGGAAGTCGCCATGCCGACAAATGTCTCTAGTGCTGTACCTAATGGTATGGAGGAGGCTGCTGAAGCTGCTATCCCTCCAGTTCAAGGCGGGCGAAGCATCGAAGGTAATCTCCTACATTTTGTTTTAATGATCTCTCCGTTATCTGAACTCTTTTTTCCTTCAGAATTGCGGGAACTGGCGGCTTCTATCGTGGATCTATCTCCCAGGTAGACCTTCCAGCATCTACTTGATATGGCTGCCCCACAAACGATACCCCCGCAAAGCATAGTCCTTTCTTCTAGGCAAGGCCGGTGTCCTTTGACCCCTTTTTTTTTTATTATCACCTTTTTTTCTTATGATGCTAACATGGTCTCCACAGTTCTGGAAGCTGATGACGAAGTTGAGATCCTTGATGAGCCTGGGGATCATTCAAACCCCCATTGCATGACTGTGGGAAAGTGAGGTTTTATCTTTGGCATTGCTTTGTCTATTCCATGTTTATGAATCTCACCGACTGTTAACAAATCTTGACAGCTCTGCCAACCCTAACTCTGCTAGAATCTCGGATCTTCATGCCACCGGGTCCTTATGCCCGGCGTGCGTCTGAAAGGATGGCGAGACAAAGCATCTACTCCCTGACGGCTCTCATCGAAGACCTTCGCGCTGTTACCTCTGTCACGGCTGATGTCACGACCCAAAAATTGGCTCGTGACGGCCCTAATACTACGCAACGCCTAAAGACGTAGCGCAGTAAAAGAAAGCCAAAACCCAGAAATCTAAACCATATAAATACGGAAAAGAAAATAATAGAGAGAAAGCTGTATAGAAAAGACAAAAACCCCACAAATAATATACAGTAACGTCCTCACCAAGTCTCTAAGTCAACAACATAATAATAGATGGAGAGTACAACATACAACGAATGTACAATACAAAATACAGATGACCACCAAAACCCACCTAAGCAAAATAGTACTATGAGCTGATGCGGTATCTGTAGCAAAAGATGATAGCTGAAACGCTGAATAGCCTGCCTCGACTACTCTGGGGAACAACCTGAAACACCTGTGGCACAACGGGGGTGAGTTGCCAACTCGTGAATAGTAGATAACATATGCAGGTAATCGCAGGAATGCACGTACAGCATGAATCTAAGATATGCGATTACAGTAGTAACATGTCATACAAATGCTGAATAAAGGTAAGTACACTAGCAGGTACAATTAATATGTGAAGCAACAGTAACATGACAATAATATGCAATAACCATGCAATAGCGATATGAGAATGTAAATATGCAACTATCATAAGAGTACACTAACAGGTACTACCAATATATGAATCTGTGCATAAAATAGATAAGTGTGAGGTATAGGGTGGAATATGTCATTTCCACGGAAACCTGACATCGTGGTAGGATCACAATCCATCAAGACACTCAAAATCCCAAATCCTCAAATCAACCCCCAAATTGGGCTCTCACATCATATAAGTCTCACATCACCTCAATGCACAATATCGAGTAATCCTCTATACCTCGAATGTGCAAATCAACAATCTCTTTCATATCCATTATCCAATCTCAATGAATCACATATATCCCAAGTCGAATCTCAAGTAAGTTTCTAACATCCTAAGGTATATATATATTTACAGAAATAAATATGATAGGGGTAATACACATATATTAGCGTCCCATTCCACTAATATTGGTGTAAGGGTATATATAACAACGGCTAATCCCCTATTATATATACAAAGGTATTAAAAGAAATATCATGAAAACAATGTGCCAAGCACCGACACAGAAATCCTGATAGATACGTATCATACGCTATCCCGAAAGCACGAGTGCCTAGCTCTGACCCTCGCCTTTCACGTATGCATACGTACAAGACTCCGGTCGGTATCCCCAAAATAACCGCCGAGTAAAAGGTAATATTACCGGACGGTATGGTTCCCCTGACAGGCTCACCGTCTAACAAATCCAGCGATCCGTTCTCGCCCCGGGGTACCTCCGGGCCCCACCATGTACCCTCATACGGCCTCTACGCCTCCTCGCATGGGGTATAAATAATCAGCACCGATAAAACCCATGGTGGATGCGCAAATATCATATCAAGGAAACCGGGTTTTTCAATGTATGCATAATTTCATGAACTCCCGCGGTTCCCAAATCCAGAAAACATCATGTAAAATCCAAACAATAATGCGCAATCCAGGAATAAACATATACGATATATCTGAAATAAGAGCATATAAATGAGAATATGTAGCTGAAACCAGATGTATGCGAAACCAATAGGGTACAGCTACGTAACATCAGTAAAGCTAAATATGTAACTGCAACTGAATATGTGTGTAACATACAGGTGTAGCAATGTATATGTATCTACCTATAAGAACTGATGTCGTATACCCCCTGGGTATAAGTAAAATATATAGGATATCCCCCCCGGTATAACTAAAATATGTGCAAGGTATACATGTAGCTGTATCGCAAGGTGTATATGTACCTATCACTAAAGGTATGATACACTATAGGTATACCGATAAGCTAGATGTCATGCGTGATAAGTAATAGAATCTATAATGGTTAGTGTGTGACATGGCAATTATTGACGGTGTGTGTGTAGCGTACAATCCGTGCTCGTGCAACATGAACCGTCAATAATGTGTGCAGTGTCCTACGGCTGCTAGTCACAGTACCACTATATCAAGGAAATACAGTAAAGGCGCAATTCTAACAATGACGTAGAATATGCGACAGGTATTTGAATGCTAGCCCAGACGCATAACGCCATGCGGGCGATTCCCCTGTAGATGTTAAACCTACTTACGTACACTCCACGCTAGGTGAATCCTACCATCTGCTCCTCTCTGTAGCAGTGTCCGTAGTCCCTGCCTGCAACCCTGCAAATAAGACATGGAAATCATATATAAGCCAAATATTCCGCGAAACGCGATATCGAACCAAAACGAGAAACTCGCGTCGCGAACTAAACGCGTGTGTGCACGATACGCTGAAACGTGTGTGTATGCGTCTAAAACCATCGTGACACGCCGCGATACGCTGGATCACAGAACCCTCTCACGTATCGCGCGTATCGCGCAAACACAACGAACATCAAATACGATATATAGTCCCAGATTTTCCTACAGGTAAAATATTACAAAACTAGACATGCCAAAGCCCTAGACAACACGGAAGAGAGCCCTACACAAAACCCCAACACCCAAGTCCCCTACTTGGCCGCAAATTGCGGCCAAACTCAATAAATCTGCGGCCAGGATTTTGAATGAGGGGCTCGTGTTCTGGTAGTGGTATCTAGACCTAGTGAGCATGCTCCAGTATTCTCAAATTTAACCTGAAGGCACCGGGTCAAAAGCAGATCACAGATACCCAAAATATCGTATAAAAACGACAATTTAGCACAAAAGCAAACCCTATGGTATTTTAGTGTAATCTGGGCTATTTCTCAGTTGAAGTGACCCTATTAACACTAAAATAGGCTAGGTTATCTAACACAATCATCAATTATCCAAAAGTCCACACAAAACATCATAATTAGCACTAAACTAGCTAATTAACACTAATCGAAGCTAATCGATGCACAACCTAAGCAAACCACGAAATGGGGTTCAAGAAGTATACCCTAATGAACCTTAGAAGGCAGGTGAAGAAGTGGAAGGAGCTGCTGCAAGTTGCTGGAGCCCATGTTGCTGCTGTTGCTGCCTGCTGTTGCTGCTGATGATGATGATGGTGATGTCTGTTGCTGCTACTGTTGCTGAAGCTGCTTCTGGGGCTGCTGCTGCTCTCTGCAGGTGAGTGTGTGTGTGTGTGTGTGTGTGTGTGTGTGTGTGTGTGAGAAATGAGAGAATGAGTGAGGAATGAGGGAACACACAAAACCCCCTCCCATTCTCTTTCTCTTTCTTCATTTAAAGAAGCATGGCTTGGGCCATGTAGCACCATGCTTCTCTCTCTCAAGTCAACCATTCAACCAAATAAAATAAAACCCTTTTTAAATAAGAAAAATCATTTTTCATTTCCTAATAACAACCATAACACACCTAACAACCCAAAACACTTAAACATAGCCTAAACTAGATTAAGAGATGGTTAAACCCCAAATTAACACCCTAGCTAACATGCACAAGTGTGTGTGCGCCTAACAAAATTCTAATAAAATACATATTAAATAGGATAAAATATTAAAAACTTAATTTGGTAAAATTTTTATTAAAAACCATATATTAAAATATAATTAGCTACAAAACACATTCTAAGGTGTTACAATCTCCCCCCTTAAAAGAAATTCGTCCCCGAATTTTAAAAATATACCGATACGCGTACCTTCAAAGAGAAGATTAAAATCCTCAAATCTCACTCGCAGCCTCCCAAGTGATTACCTCACTATACGGCTACGTCCAAGGAAACCTTCCACAGATAGCAAGACCCTTGACCGATGTTCCTCCACCTGCTGAGCCATTAACACAATCGGCTGCTGGTGAACTAAAGATCGCGTCTAAGCTAAATGGTCTGGTGCTAAATCATGTGAGAAAGGTCAAGAAGGTAATTGTAGAGTATCATCACAAGGAATACGGGGTGAAAATCCAATAATCTGGGCGGAAGTGCCAATTTAAAGGCAACGAAACTAACTCGCTTATAGGATCTCAGAAAGACCTAAATCCTGGGACAAGCTTCCCAAAATCCAACACGTCATTCATCGGAAAGTCCGTAGGAATACATGATCTGTCCCTGCGAACTCGAGTCTATGGCTAACACAGTCGGCATAAGACCTCAGTTCGCAATGGACAATTCCCATCCTGACCTAACACAGCTGGACCATCTCCGAAATCTCTAGACTAGCTGGGGTCCAAAATCCTACTTACGCAGAGTCAGAAAAACAACAGACTGGTGATCGTCATAACCTAACCCCTAAACTTAAAGGTGGCCATTTGGAGTGTCTCCTGATAACAGCTTTGAAGGAGAACCCTAACGATGGCGAGTGACGATCCCCAACTGCTGACAACAAACAATACAAACACACAACTTAACAAGAAACAACTGAGCACGTTGAGTAAAACCGGACGACAAGAATCCGAATGGAGTCACACCTTGACCAAACTTGGGTAGAAACCATAACGAAATTCGTGGAGATCTGCTCCCACTCCTACTTCGGAACGGTAAAAGATTGTAACTCTCCAGCCGGCCTCAGATGCTCGACCCAAGCACACAACAAGACAGACACTTTGAAACGAAACCTGAAACTTCTCTTTACATCTCTGTCCACCCGTAACTGTCTCACAAGTCACGTTAAATGTTGGTGGAACTTGAATGCATATAGAGAGTTGACAGATGTGCATGTTCTAGGATTACACGTCTCTACCCGATGATATCAGGTACTCAAACGCGTCCCTAACTTAGCACACCATTGTCACAATTCAAGGTCTCCGAATCATTACCCAGCCGAGTATGCTCAAGTATCACTGACGAACGAGTATCCGCGGGCAGTGTCTCGCGAAAACGATTTAAGGAAAGTGGTCGGGCGCGGACATGAGCAAGCTGTCCCCTCCGTAGAGACGAACTTAAGCTATACTCAACGATCACACAAAAACTGTAAATCTGCAGAAGACTTACACAACAATCAAAATCCGCTGCAGGAAGATGTTCATTAAGCTCTAGTGGTCCGTGGAAAATCTGATACGACTCTCAAACAAGTAGTGCCCCCAAATCTCCAACGCAAAACCACCGCGGCCATCTCCAGATCATGAGTGGAATATCCTTCTCGTACTTCCTCCAAATGTAGGGAAGCAAAAGAGATAACTCTATAGTGTCACCTCAGTACACCATCGAGCCCACTCAAGAAACATTACAGTTAACAACAAGGTCGCCCGAACCAAAAGCAAAGAAAGGACTAATGCAGTTGTTAACAGAATCTTCAACTGCCGAAAGCTCTGTACACATGCCTCGGTCCCAAGAAAAGAAACCTCCCTTCCGGTCCATTCAGTCGACGGTGCAGCACTATTCTAGCAATCCTGCACGAAACGGCGGTAAAACCTGCTAAGCCCAACAGTCTTCGGATCTCCGTCCTGCACACAAGTCTGGACCTAAGCTGTACGGCCACGATCTCCCTCGGAACCATACGAAACCGTCTCCCGTGACTACAAGACCTAGGAGTCAACAAAACAAGCCTGAAAAAACACTCCGAGAATCTAGCAAACTGCTGGTACTCTCCCAGTATCTGCATAACAAATCCTCAAGTGCTACTACTGTCCCCCAAGACACATTAGATAGACCAGAATGTCGTAAATAACACAATAGAAACTGTTCGAGGAACGGCCTGAAGAAATCTGGTTCATCACATCTACGAATGCTGCTAGGGCATCAATGAATCCAACGACTCACAAAAACACCCAAAGCCCATAGCACGCATAAGGCAGTCCTCGGAATGCCATCACCCCGAATCCGCAATAATGATGACCTGATCCCGAACAAACTTAGAAAATGTCTCGCACTCTGGAGCTGATTGAAGAAATTGTCACGGCGAGGTGAAGGATACCTATCCGCACCGTAAGCCGGTTCAATTGACGATCCGTCGATACACAACCTCAAACTGCCGTCTTCCTCCCTGACGAACAGAAATAGGAGCTTCCAAAAGCGAAACACTCAGACGCACAAAACTCCCCAACCAAAACTCTGCAGCTGATCCTTTAGTTCCCAAGCTTCGCCGGCTCATCCGGAACAACGTCGGAAAAACTCTCGCACGAAAGAAACTCGGTCCAACAATCCCACTGTGGCTCTGGTATCACGAATGAACGCCAAGAATCCACGACATCTCCTCAGTAGCCGACTAGCGAAAAAGGCTGAATTCAAGCTGTGAGAGGCGACACAACTATCCATCTGCACAACAAGAACTGACTTGCCGGGAAAAACAAAACCTAACTTGTTTCCTCACGGTAGTCCACAGACGCCTAGCACGTAATCAACCAATCCGTGCCCAAGAGAACGTCAAATCCAACATCTCTAGAAGGATCAAACGACGGACGAATCTCTATCTCCTATCCGATTGGCACACAACTGAAATACATGTCGCACAATAAAAGAATCGCTGACAGAAATTAAAACAACAACTACGACTAATCTACCCAACCACGGTACAAGCATGAAAAACAAACGGATACACCAAAAGAACCAGCGAATTAAGGATACCTGAAAACTCTGCATTGGACGTCTGCGCGTCCCAATGAGTAGAAGCAAACTCCTGTGTCTGCCCTCTACTCGCAGCTGGATGAACTCCTCTGGTAGACTGAGCCCTCTGAGCAAATCTTCCACGTCCACGGCCTCTCTGAGTACGATCCTGATGCCGTGCTGAGGAACAATCCCTGACGAAGTGCTGAAGGCTTCCGCATCGAAAACATCCACGCGCTGACTGCCGACCATCCTGGGGATGAGAGCTGAACGACTGTCCTCGCCCTAAGCCTCTGCTACTCCCGCGACGGCCATGGAATCTGTCTCGATGACCAAACCTCTGTCTTTGGGCTGGTACACTGGTATGAGTCCTCCACTGTCCTGGAACTCTCTGAGCCTCTGGAATATGCGCCTCGTCAACTGGAGCTGCAACCACTGGTGCCGTGTAGGTGACGGACTGCTGCATACTGATCGCAAGTGACAACTGAGTAACAGGGGTAACAACCTCCTGTCGTAGCTCCCGAACGACATCAACCAATGAACTCATAGTCTGGCGGAAGTCCTGCATCTCTACCAAAAGTCCATCAATAGTATAGGTCATAGGCTGATCCGTCTGCACCTGTGCAACTAGAGTGCCATCCTGGTCAGTACTCGTCTCACCCGAGCCAACTCTGAGCTCGGCCCTCGCTGCATCACTCTGAGTCCCCATAGTCATCGGCGGCAAGGCTATAAATAGATATAAGATTCGATGAGAATAAGGAATCGAATCTCAAGGATAGGAATCATCAAAGAAGGAATTTCTAACAATTTGTACTTAGGTCACTTAATGCAAAGTACCGCACCGTGGGTATGCTGCAGACATACACACACTACGTTACTCTGCTTAAGCTACCTACTCCATCATACTAAGGTCATCCTACACTCCGAAAGGTAAAACCAAGCGCTCTGATACCAACTTTGTCACGACCTAAAAATTGACCTGTGACGGCCCTAATACTACGCAACGCCTAAAGACGTAGCATAGTAAAAGAAAGCCAAAACCCAGAAATCTAAACCATATAAATACGGAAAAGAAAATAATAGAGAGAAAGCTGTATAGAAAAGACAACAAACCCACAAATAATATACAGTAACGTCCTTACCAAGTCTCTAAGTCAACAACATAATAATAGATAGAGAGTACAAGATACAACGAATGTACAATACAAAATACAGATGACCACCAAAACCCACCTAAGCAAAATAGTACTGTGAGCTGATGCGGTATCTGTAGCAAAAGATGATAGCTGAAACGCTGAATAGCCTGTCTCGACTACTCTGGGGAACAACCTGAAACACCTGTGGCACAACAGGGGTGAGTTGCCAACTCGTGAATAGTAGATAACATATGCAGGTAATCGCAGGAATGCACGTACAGCATGAATCTAAGATATGCGATTACAGTAGTAACATGTCATGCAAATGCTGAATAAAGGTAAGTACACTAGCATGTACAATCAATATGTGAAGCAACAGTAACATGACAATAATATGCAATAACCATGCAATAGGGATATGAGAATGTAAATATGCAACTATCATAAGAGTACACTAACAGGTACTACCAATATATGAATCTGTGCATAAAATAGATAAGTGTGAGGTATAGGGTGGAATATGTCATTTCCATGGAAACCTGACATCGTGGTAGGATCACAATCCATCAAGACACTCAAAATCCCAAATCCTCAAATCAGCCCCCAAATTGGGCTCTCACATCATATAAGTCTCACATCACCTCAATGTACATATCGAGTAATCCTCTATACCTCGAATGTACAAATCAACAATCTCTTTCATATCCATTATCCAATCTCAATGAATCACATATATCCCAAGTCGAATCTCAAGTAAGTTTCTAACATCCTAAGGTATATATATTTACAGAAATAAATATGATGGGGGCAATACACATATATTAGTGTTCCATTCCACAAATATTGGTGTAAGGGTATATATAACAACGGCTAATTCCCTGTTATATATACAAAGGTATTAAAAGAAATATCATGAAAACAATGTGCCAAGCATCGACACAGAAATCCTGATAGGTACGTATCATACGCTATCCCGAAAGCATGAGTGCCTAGCTCTGACCCTCGCCTTTCACGTATGCATACGTACAAGACTCCGGTCGGTATCCCCAAGATAACCGCCGAGTAAAAGGTAATATCACCGGACGGTATGGTTCCCTTGACAGGCTCACCGTCTAATAAATCCAGCGATCCGTTCTCGCCCCGGGGTACCTCCGGGCCCCACCATGTACCCTCATGCGGCCTCTACGCCTCCTCGCATGGGGTATAAATAATCAGCACCGATAAAACCCATGGTGGATGCGCAAATATCATATCAAGAAAACCGGGTTTTTCAATGTATGCATAATTTCATGAACTCCCGCGGTTCCCAAATCCAGAAAATATCATGTAAAATCCAAACAATAATGCGCAATCCAGGAATAAACATATACGATATATCTGAAATGCGAGCATATAAATGAGAATATGTAGCTGAAACCAGATGTATGCGAAACCAATAGGGTACAGCTACGTAACATCAGTAAAGGTAAATATTTAACTACAACTGAATATGTGTGTAACATACAGGTGTAGCAATGTATATGTATCTACCTATAAGAACTGATGTCGTATACCCCCTGGGTATAAGTAAAATATGTAGGATATCCCCCCCGGTATAACTAAAATATATGCAAGGTATACCTGTAGCTGTATCGCAAGGTGTATATGTACCTATCACTAAAGGTATGATACACTATAGGTATACCGATAAGCTAGATGCCATGCGTGATAAGCAATAGAATCTATAATGGTTAGTGTATGACATGGCAATTATTGACGGTGTATGTGTAGCGTACAATCCGTGCTCGTGCAACATGAACCGTCAATAATGTGTGCAGTGTCCTACGGCTGCTAGTCACAGTACCACTATATCAAGGAAATACAGTAAAGGCGCAATTCTAACAATGACGTAGAATATGCGACAGGTATTTGAATGCTAGCCCAGACGCATAACGCCATGCGGGCGATTCCCCTGTAGATGTTAAATCTACTCACCTACACTCCACGCTAGGTGAATCCTACCATCTGCTCCCCCCTGTAGCAGTGTCCGTAGTCCCTGCTTGCAACCCTGAAAATAAGACATGGAAATCATATATAAGCCAAATATTCCGCGAAACGCGATATCGAACCAAAACGAGAAACTCGCGTCGCGAACTAAACGCGCGTGTGCACGATACACTGAAACGTGTGTGTATGCGTCTAAAACCATCGTGACACGCCGCGATACGCTGGATCACAGAACCCTCTCACGTATCGCGCGTATCGCGCAAACACAACGAACATCAAATACGATATATAGTCCCAGATTTTCCTACAGGTAAAATATTACAAAACTAGACATGCCAAAGCCCTAGACAACACAGAAGAGAGCCCTACACAAAACCCAACACCCAAGTCCCCTACTTGGCCGCAAATTGCGGCCAAACTCAATAAATCTGCGGCCAGGATTTTGAATGAGGGGCTCGTGTTCTGGTAGTGGTATCTAGACCTAGTGAGCATGCTCCAGTATTCTCAAATTTAACCTGAAGGCACCGGGTCAAAAGCAGATCACAGATACCCAAAATATCATATAAAAACGACAATTTAGCACAAAAGCAAACCCTATGGTATTTTAGTGTAATCTGGGCTATTTCTCAGTTGAAGTAACCCTATTAACACTAAAATAAGCTAGGTTATCTAACACAATCATCAATTATCCAAAAGTCCACACAAAACATCATAATTAGCACTAAACTAGCTAATTAACACTAATCGAAACTAATCGATGCACAACCTAAGCAAACCACGAAATGGGGTTCAAGAAGTATACCCTAATGAACCCTAGAAGGCAGGTGAAGAAGTGGAAGGAGCTGCTGCAAGTTGCTGGAGCCCCTGTTGCTGCTGTTGCTGCCTGCTGTTGCTGCTGCTGATGATGATGGTGATGTCTGCTGCTGCTGCTGTTGCTGAAGCTGCTTCTGGGGCTGCTGCTGCTCTCTGCAGGTGAGTGTGTGTGTGTGTGAGAGAGAGAAATGAGAGAATGAGTGAGAAATGAGGGAACACACAAAACCCCCTCCCATTCTCTTTCTCTTTCTTCATTTAAAGAAGCATGGCTTGGGCCATGTAGCACCATGCTTCTCTCTCTCTCAAGTCAACCATTCAACCAAATAAAATAAAACCCTTTTTAAATAAGAAAAATCATTTTTCATTTCCTAATAACAACCATAACACCCCTAACAACCCAAAACACTTAAACAAAGCCTAAAACTAGATTAAGAGATGGTTAAACCCCAAATTAACACCCTAGCTAACATGCACAAGTGTGTGTGCGCCTAACAAAATTCTAATAAAATACACATTAAATAGGATAAAATATTAAAAACTTAATTTGGTAAACTTTTTATTAAAAACCATATATTAAAATATAATTAGCTACAAAACACATTCTAAGGTGTTACAGCCGAAAAATTTGCTGTCAAGGCCAATGCTTCCTTGTCCGTTCTCGCCACCTATCATGATGAAGCATTGGTACGCGTCTGGGTTGAGTTTTGTCGCCGAGTGGAAGTCTGCCTACACGGGCTTGAATGCAGCCGCCTTCCCTCCGACATCTTAACCGTGAAATCAAGTCTACGGGGATGGATTGAACGGTGCACAGCCAATCCGCAGTCGTGCGAGAAGCGGCTCAACCGGAAGTTTTCGGAGAGGGAGTTAGCTTTGAATGCTTTGGGGGAACTTTAAGCTCAACTTACTGCCAAGACCACTCGTGCGTACGAAATTTGGCGTGTGCTTCAAGAAGCTATCACAGAGGTGGTAGCTTTTGACAAAGTTGTTATCTTTACCCGTGAGATGGTTGAAGCTCATAAAGTCGCCGAAAGGGAGCTTGAGGGTTAGTTTGCTTCGTATAATACTTAGCAGACTCAGGTGGGGACCCGCCTTGCAGCAATAACGGAGCTTGAAGCCGAGGTTCAGCGGAAGACTAACGAACTGGCTGGCCTGTTGAATCGTCCGCCGACTTGAAACATTTTTTTTGTCCCTGTATATTGTCCTTCTTCCTCTTTTTTTGTATTCACCCATGAATAAGAGTATTTTGTATTCATTTTGATTCATTTATGAAATGTATCTTGTATTCACTTGAATTCATGAATAAAACACATGTTTTATTTCATATTGGCATGTTACTCTGGCAAATGTGGCCCGTAGATAGTCCATCTTGACCTCCTTGTACGGCAGCAATGGCTTAGGAAACAGGTTCGGATCTGCCGCCTAAGACTTTTCAACTTTATGAGCCGTGAGGGTCTCATAAAGACCTTTTCTCCCTACGAGTCGAGAGGATCTCGCAAGTGTATTTTCTCCTTAGAAATCGTGAGGATCTCCTATGTGCGTTTTCTCTTGAGAGTTATAAGGATCTCACAAGAGAATTTTCCCCTTTACAAGTAGAGAGGACTCGTAAGTGGTTTTTTCCCTCCTTGTCGATATTCGACTTTGGAGAGTGTGGCCCGTGGATAGTATACAATAGTCCATCTTGGACCTACTTGCAGGGCCCCAGTGCTTAGGAAACAGGTTGATATCCCAGTTGCCTAAGATTCTTTCCTTACGAGTCGAGACGAGTCGAGAAGTTCTCGCAGGAACATTGTTTTCCCTATAAGTCGAGACGAATCGAGAAGTTCTCGCAAGAATGTCCTAACGTCACAGTTAACCTCTGCTGATAGAAGTCCGTTAGGGTCTGTGGTACTAGGGTTTTTGTCCGTCGTACAGTCGCGTTGGCTGATGTATTCCCCGATATGCAATCTTGTTATTCGAGTAGCCCCACGACTGTCGTGCCCCTGATCCCTTCGGAGGCTGGACATGACGTCTTCAAGTAATATCCCAGGTCATATTACCGTCGGAAGAGCAAGTGTTAGGGATTTTCCATGTCGCTTTTTACTTGAGGTTAGGCTCAATTTGGGAGCCCCGATGAGTTATAACCACTCCGCGCTGGAGTGGGATGATCTCCGATAGTCTTTCAGGTTTTATTTGAGTTGCCGTCAAGACCCTGAAACTAGGGATCTTCCTTTGCTTCGTTTGTTAACACTGTGTCTTCAATATTGCGACGAATGTCGAGGTTGTCTCTCGGTTGTCTGTGAACCATCAAGTCTTGGAACTAGGGACTTTGCCATGGCTCCATTGTTTTGACCCTAGGGTCGATTGTTGATATTGCATCTGCATCCTGCTGGAGTGAGGATGAACGCCGTTGTTGATCTCTAGGCTGTAGATGTTGCCGTCAAGATCCTGAAGCTAGGGATCTTCCTTCGCTTCGTTTGTTGACATTTTTTATGCTATATTGCGACGAATGTTGAGGTTGTCACTAGGTTGTCTGTGAACCGTCGAGATTTAGAACTAGGGACTTTGCCATGGCTCTGTTTTGTTGATGTAGCGTCTGCATCCTGCTGGAGTGAGAAGAAACGTCGTTGTTGATCTCTAGGCTATAGATGTTGCCGTCGAAACATGTCTCTCCTTCTGATGAAGCCTGGTGGGAAAATGTGGTTCCCTTTTCGTTTGTGCCCATGGAGTGTATACAGGGGTCAATGTGGAGTCACCTGCAGGACAAAAGTTTCATTTTTTTTTTGTTTCTTTCCGCGATGCTCTATCATTTCAGCTTTTATATCGCGAAAGTCACGATTGCCCAATCATTTCGGCTTTTTATCGCGGTGCCTAATCATTTCGTCTATCTTTCTTTTTACTCGTTGTTTTTTTATTGCGAGTTTCCCCGTCATTTCGACTATTTCATATGCATATTTTTTTGCTCGCTGATTTTTATTGCAAGTATGGAACTCGAGATCTGATACCAATCTTAGCATCAGCATCGCTGCAACTGGAATATTGCCAGGAGCGAATCATCATTTGCTGTGAAAGGACTTGGAATTTGATACCGATTTAGGCATCAGTATCGCTACAACTGGGATATTGTCAGGAGCGGATCATCATTTGCCTTTGTCGATTTGTACAAAGGTGGCTTAGCAAACAGGGTTAGGATCCTGTCGACTAAGGCTTTTTGACTTTATGAGCCATAAGGGTCTCATAAATGTATTTTCTCCCTACGAGTCGGAGGATCCCGCAGGTGTATTTTCTCCTTAGGAATCGTGAGGATTCCTAAGTGACATCTTCTCTTGTAAGTCGTAAGGATCTCACAAGAGTATTTTCCCCTTGCACGTCGAGAGGACCTGCAAGTGTTGTTCACCAAATAGGGAAATTTCGCGCCATTGGTGGAACTAGGTGAGGGAGCGTTTATTTGTGCTCGTGGATTGTATACAAGAGCCAATATTGACCGTCTGTAGGGCAACTTGGGGAGTGTGATGGCTTAAGAAAAGGTTCAGGTCCCTGTATCTTAAGGCTTTTGAATCCTATGAGTCGTGAGGGTCTCATAGGGGAAATTCTCCTTACGAGTCGTGAGGATCTCGTAAGTGTAATTTCTCCTTAGGAATCGTGGGGATCCCTTAGTGTATTTCTCCCTTGTGAATCGTAACGATCTCACACAGGTGTTTTCTCCACACAAGGTTGAGAGGATCTTGCAGGTGTTTCTATTTTAACGAGATTGCGCCCTTTCGCGTTTTCACAAACTCGCTAGTAGCCCTGCTGTTTTTACTCACGGAGCCCTATCGGGTTTTCATCCGTTCCCATTTCGCTTATGGACGTACCGTTTTTTTGTTTTTTTTATTTTTACAACGAGATTGCGCCCTTTCAGGTTCTCACAAGCTCGTCGGTACCCCTGCTGTTTTTACTTATGGCGCACTTTCGGGTTTTCATCCATGCCCATTTCACTTGCGGACGTACTGTTTTTTTACCCCTCTGTTTGCCAATAGCACTTAAGGGGGACTTCGCCACCGGGGTAGCTGTGTAGCCAGCGGAATTTGAGTTGCAGTCCTTGCCGCTAGGACTTGCGGACTTGAATTCCCTTATCGCCATGCTTGAGGCTACGTATTTAGTTTAGGGACATCTCGGTCCGTTGTTAGTTTAGGTACATCTCGGTCCGTTGTTAGTTTAGGGGCGAAGTTTTTCCGGCTACTACTTATAGAGTTTGGACTCAGGAAGAAAGCGAGCGGACACGAGCATCGTCATCTATCATTAACCTAACCCGTGACTCGTCAAGCGTAGTATTTCTTAAGGAACCGGCCATTTATTGGTCGGAAGGGTCTTTCGCCATGCATATTCATAAGCAAGTAGGCCCCACCTTGGTAGACCTTGTCTATGATGTACGGACCCTCGTAGTTTGTTCGAATTTCCCCCGGTTTGCACGGTTGGGGATCATAGGTCTTTTTACGACTAGCACGAGCTCTCCTTGGCGGAATGTTCTCGACTTGGTCAGTCTTTCGTATGAGCGTGTCATCCTTGCTTTGTAAGCTTCCAGGTTTTGCTGTGCCATGAGACGGGTTTCATCGAGCTCCTCAAGCCGAAGATGGGCATTTTCTTCATCCGTCAGCTCGTATCGAACTGCTACTCGTAGAGAGGGTAGCTCTATCTCTAAGGGGAGTACCACTTCCGTGTCGAATACCAACACGAATGGCGTTGTATTCGTGGACGTTTTGAACGTGGTTCGAAACGCCCAGAGAGCTTCATGCAGTCTCTCATGCCAGTCCTTTTTGTTTCTGGACACTGTTTTCTTTATGATCTTCGTTAAGGTCTTGTTGAAAGCCTCAGCTAGACCGTTAGCTCGGGGATTATAGACCGAAGAGTATTTCCAATCTATATTATGCTGCTGTGCGAAGCGGCTGATCTTATGGCTTTTGTAGGCCGGTCCATTATCCGAGATGATTCGTCGTGGAGTGCCGAATCGGTAGATGACATGTGTCCTGAAAAAATGGAGAATGTTCTCCATCTTCACCTCTTTTAGCAGTACTGCCTCTGCCCACTTAGAGAAGTAATCGGTTGTTGCCAATATGAACCGATGTCCCTTGGAAGATACCGGTTCGATGGGCTCGATTATATCGGTTCCCCACATTTCGAACGGCCAGCTAGCCAGTGTTGGGTGTAGCGGATTTGGATGTTGGTGGATGAAGTCCTCGTGAATCTGGAACGAGTGACACTGCTTCGCATATTTGAGGCAGTCATAAATCATTGTGGGCTAACAGTAACCCATTCTTTTGATCTTCAGCTTCATCTTTGGCCCGACTTGATGAGAACCGCAGAGTCCGTCATGAGTTTCTTAGACGACTCTCCTTACTTCTTTCGGTCCCAGGCACCTTAGCCACAAACTGTTGAACGATCTCTTATATAGAGTATCATTGACGAAGGCGAAAGATAGGGCTCGCTTCATGAGCTGATGTCTTGACGACACGTCTTCGGATGTTCGATGGGATTTGAAGTAGTCTATAAAGACTTCCCTCCGGTCCTTGACCCTTTCTTCGTCTTCTATTTGGAGGACCTCTTGTCTGGTCACTTCTTTTCTTTCAGACGACTCCAGAGATATTTCTTCTGGCACGAGAATCCGGCGGCTTTGCACAATGATCCTTACGTCATCAAGATTTTCATCAGCCGGTTCTTTAGCGAGTTTGGCTAATGCATACGCCTTGCTATTTTCCTCCCGCGGTATACTTTCCAGGACGTAGGATGGGATTTGAGTCAGCAGTTGCTGCACCCTTTCACTATATTTTACCAACTCTGGCTTACATGTCTGATAGTCTCCATTTACTTGGCTAACGATCAGCTGGGAGTCTCCATATATGAGAAGGTTTTTGATCCCCATGTCGACAGCGATCTCAAGACCTGCTATCGAAGCTTCATATTCCGCTTCGTTGTTTGTTCTTGGCTTTGTCAATGAAAGGGCGAAACGCATTATCCCTCCTTGTGGAGTCACAAAGATAAGGCCTACCCCAGCTATGATTATGGGGGTGTTTTGCTTTCACTTCTTCATGGAAGATGCTCCATCGAAGTAGAGTTCCCATCGAGCATTATTTCCTTCCTCCTCTCTGTCGATTGCGTCGAACGCGTGTTCATCTGGCAATTCGCAATTTAAGGGAGATTTGGCTGGTATCGGATGCTCAGCAAGAAAGTCGGCGATAGCCTGGCCCTTTACTGCCTTGAGGGGCTGATATATTATCGAGAACTCCATCAAGAGGAGGGCCCATTTGGAAAGCCTTCCCGTTAGTATGGCTCTTGACATCAAATACTTGAGAGGATCCACCTTTGATATGAGATGGACCTCATGTGCCAAGGCATAATGTCGAAGCTTCGTTATCACGAAGATCGGTGCCAGGCAATAGGTTTCGATGGGGGAGTAGTTGTTCTCTGCCCCCGGAAGGACTGGTCTTAAATAATAGAGAGCTCTCTCCTTCCCCTAGTCGTTCTCCTGTGCCTATAGTGCGCCTAAAGAACCTTCAAGGGCTGTTGTGTACAGGATGAGAGGCTTTCCCTTGACCGGAGCGGTCAGTACTTGCGGGTTCTGTAGGTATTACTTGATTTCGTCCAGTGCACTTTGGCATTTACGATCCCAAATGAACGGGGTCCCCTTCTTCATTAGATGGCCCTTGGAGAGACCGAAGTTGCTTAAGAGTTCTTGGCGAGGGCATTTCCATAATCGTCTTGATCTTTGATGGGTCTACATCGATGCCTCGGTGTCGTACGATGAATCCTAGGAATTTTCCTGAGGAGACTCCAAATGCACATTTCAGGGGGTTCATCTTCAGATTATATTTCCGAAGAAGCTGGAACACTATTTTCAAATGCTCCAGTGCTCCTCGTACGATTTTCTTTTCATCACGAGGTCGTCGATATAACATTCGATAATCTCATGTATGAGGTCATCGAAGATCTTCGTCATAGCCCTCTGATAAGTGGCGCTTGCATTCTTCAGACCGAAGGGCATCACCCTATAGCAGAATATGCCCAGCGGAGTCCGGAAAGCGGTGTGCTTTTGGTCTTCAGGATGCATTTTTATTTGATTGTAGCCTGAAGATCCATCCATGAAGGAGAAGACCTCATGAGTGGATGTGTTATCGATCATGTAACATGTACTGGGAAGTCATCCTTCGGACAAGCTTAGTTAAGGTCCCGGAAGTCTACGCAGATGCGCACCATCCCATTTTTCTTCATCACTGGGACAATGTTGGCGATCCAGTCGGGGTATTGAACTTCTTGGATGAAGCTAGAGTCAATTAGCTTCTTGACTTCGGCATTGATGCTCATCTCGAGTTCGAGCCGCATTCTTTTTGGCGCCTGTTTGACTGGCTTGACGTCCGACGATATAGCCAGTCTATACACAGCTATTTCTGGATTTAGTCTCGGCATCTCGGAATAATTCCATGCGAAACAGTCTTTATATTTCATAAGTACGCTCTTTAGCGTGGCCACCTGTTTTTCAAACAGCATCTCACTGACGAACGTTGGCATTGGCTCGCTTTCTGTCCACAAGTCGATTTTTTTCAGGTTGTCTGCTGTGGTGTGTATCCCATCTTCCAGCTCTTTTAGCGCTGGTGGAAATTCTGAGATCACTTCATCCTTATCTTCATTTGTGAAGCACTGGGAGAGGTCGTCCACATTCTCATGCTCTCCCTCTTTCGACAGTGTTATCATGTGACAGGTACGAGCTCGTTTCCAAGCTCGATGTTGATCTGGACTTACCCTCGCAATGTAGGTCGCTTTTGGCTCATGCTTTCGTGGTGGGGCTACCCTTCAACTGTCGGATAAAGCAAACCTGCTTTGCTGATACTGGTCTTCAACCTAGTCTTTGAAGGTGAAGCAGTCTTCAAGCGGATGTCCTATTACTCGGTGGTAGGAGCAATAATCCGAGTGATGGAGCTCATTTATCTGTTCAGGGTATCAAGATTCCGGGAGCGTCAGCATTTGATGCTTCATGATAAGTTCGAATATTTTTCTTGTTTTGCCTTAGGGGAACGAGTACTCTCGACCCATCTTCTTCATAAAAGACAGGTTCCAGCTGACTTTTTCTCGATTGCGTGACTTCTTGAATCCGCTTTGCTGTCTTTGAAAGTCATTCCCATTCTTGATCTTGTTGTTGCCTCTGCATCGGACTTTTTCCTTGCCACGAGAGCGCACAGCAGGCTGGGGATGAAGGGCATCATCGTCTTCTCTTTCCGTAGACTGCTGAATGAGACGTTGCGTCCTGGCTTTCTCGTAAATGGCCATTTCACGGCTGTGGTCATCCCGAACCTTTTGACCTGCTTCCCTTATTAGCTTGTCAATTTTGTTCTTTGAATGTTGGGCTTGGTATTCTCACGACGGGAGCTCGCTCTGTTTCGATATCAGCGCTATCTGGAAATGCATTCACTTCTCCACCGGAGTTATTTATGACATGGCAACCATGAAATCGCTCCCGTTTCTTGGACTGAACGTATCCAAGCCCGATCGTCTCCATCCTCCCGTTGGGCATCTTTCGCTGAGTCCTAGGAACGTCCCAAATCTTGTTGTAGAACTAGGCTCGTCGAGCGGTTTGTTTAAAGGGTATACCTTGGCATCTTAATAGCCTCTTCAATCCCTCTGCGTAGTATCTGGGCAGCCGGATTGGTTGAAGCCTGTCAAGCGCAAGATCGACACCATGCCAGTCTTCTTTCTCCACTTTGATCTCCGTGGATTGATAGAAGAGGATCGCCTTTTCATTTCTTCGCGTAGGAGGAACGTAGATGGTCTACAGCTTTTGCACGCCGTATCTATCGAGCGCATCAACTTCCCCATAATGCTGCTGCGGAACCATGGTGATTTGCAAACTCTGATCAACTCCAATGAAGGTTTGTATTGATGGAAGAACAGAGAATACTGCGTTGACCTCGTCTTCAGAGTCACTGCCGAAGACCAAAATAGGGGTAGATGGTCCGAGTCTGTTGCATTGGAGCGGCCCCGAATAAAATATCTCTTCATCCTCCTCGGTATCACTCCCAAAGATCGGGATGGCAGCGACGGCTTTTTGTTTATTCTCCGGTTTACGACATTTTTCTGTGTCCTCGAAGTCTGGTAGGAAGTACTTGACACTTCATATTTGCGAACTTCATTTACTGAGAATGGGTTTAGCTCCCCTGTAACTGTGTACTCGAGGCCGTCTTTGAAGTACTTCATACACTGATGTTGTGTAGAAAGGATGATATTGTACTCATGTAACCAAGGCCTGCCGAGTAGAGCGTTGTAGCAAGTCTTGATGTCGATGGCATGAAACTTGATGTCAGTGACGAGCATCCCGAAACGTAGTGTCAGTATTACGGACCCATGCGTCCATGATGACTGCGAGTCGAATCCAGAGATAGTAATTTTGTCCCGGCCCAAGTGCTGAACGTTCATGCAGATATCCTTTAGCACCTTCACGTTGAGAAGGTTGACGGAAGACCCATTATCGATCAGAATCTTCCCTATCTTGATGTCATGGCAGTACGCGGTGACATATAAAGGACGGTTGTGCTCGCACGTTCCGAGGAGGAGATCTTCATCGCCGAATATGATGTCAGCTGTATGAACCTCTGCCAGCTCGTCCTTCATCTTTTCTTCCTCAAAGAAAGCTTGGAACTGATCAGGCTCTTGCAGCGCCTTGATTAGAGAATCTTGTGCCTCTTTGGACAGGAGGAGAGGATCCAGTATGCTCAGTTGTAAGGGTATCTTCCTCAGATGTTCCAGAACATTGTAATCCACCTTGTTTTTCTTAGGCGGTTCTTTGGCTGCGAGCTCTTTAACGAATCTATCATCGAGGGCAATTTCCTCAGGGACTTTTTCCTTCCCCTTGTCTCTTTTGCTCGAACCTTTGTTTGTAAGCCCGAGGTCCTTCTCAGGCAACGTAAGGTTACGCAGCTGAATGTTCTCACGGTTCTTCACCTCTTCTTCTTTTCCAGAGGTGGATTCCTTGAAGAGAGGGCTGAGGGTTATTTCTTCCTCAGAATTGCTTCCGAATGAGAGAACTTGGGTTTTCCCTTTTGTCGAACCGGTATTAACCATATAACAGCTGCCAGTCATTTTTCCACGCTCATCTGTCATATTTTTTCACTGTCGACGAGCTTCACGCTTCATCCTCTTGAAATGTTGTCGGTAGGCCACGTATCCCTACCACCACTTCTTGAAGGCGCTGCACTCTTCGGTGGGGCGTGTGATCCTCTGATGGTATAAACAGTAGTTTGGGTGTACATCCACTTCATCGAGGCACGTACTCTCGGGAGCATTTCCTTTGACAGGTGGCAGCTTAATCCCCATTGACAGGGCTTTAGCGAACCGTTTCCCCATCTTAAACTTGCTTTTGTCTGCCGCGGGTGTGCTTCAATCTGGTTGGAGTACCTTGTGACTCTTCCTCACCGCAGCTTCTTCGTCCTAACGCCGACGCTTGACCTTTTCGTATATGGCCGTTTCACACTCTCCGCCAGCTTTGCTTTTTTGAAGGGCTTCGTTCAGCAGTTTATCGATCAGGTCGTCTGACGGTTCCAGAGATTTTGATGCCGGTCCTGCCCCCAGTTCCTCTGCGTTTCTTTCTGACACCAAGGGAGCTTCTTCGTCTTTTAGTGACAGGTGAGAGATCATGTGGCAACTCGCTGCATAATCCTCGGGTTCTAAGCCGTCTCCCTCGTCAATGTCACTGTCTCCGTTCTTAAGAATATGCTTGAGGAACTCTTCAAGTGTGGATGGGGTCCGTGCCTTTTGGTTGTATTCCTCCAGTGCGTCGATGTATTTTTACAGATCCGTACGATTGTCGTCGAACTGCACGGGCTTCCTGGGCTTCTTCTTTTTCTTCGAAGATTTTGAAGGCCTGACCTGGGTGTTTTGCCCATCGCTACCAACTTTCCGTGTTGGGCGCGGTTTCAGCATCCCGTCAATGATCTCGGGCTCCAGCGGTCTTTTCCACCTGATTGCCGGATATGCTTGAAGATCCTTCAGCATTCTTTTAGTTTTAACCGAAAGGACAACTTCCCACGGAGCTTCCTCTACAAATGAGCACGATGCCCCCGGCGTATCCACCTTTTTAAGAGCGTGCTGTTGTGGCGGGTTTACCTTCCAGTTTTCAGATAGCGCGAATTTGCCTTACTGGTACTGGTCCTCAACCCAGTTTTTGAAGACGTGGCAATCTTCGATTGGGTGGCCTATTACTCTGTGGTAGGGGCAGTAGTTGGAACTGTTGACATCACCAGGCCGCAGTGGGCGTCTCGGATCCGGCAGAGTGATGAGCCTATTGCGCACTGCCAGTTCGAATAGTCTCCTCGTCTTATCTCGGGAAAACAAGTAAGGATGTCTCAACTTCTCTTCGAGGGATCGTGGTTGGTTACTTTGGCGAGCAACTGGTTTCGAGTCACTCGGTTGTTGTTGAGCGTTGGCAACGAAGGTCACTTTCCCTTTGCCCTTTTCATTCTGGAGATCCGTTTTTGAAGAGGACGGCCTATGGCCCATCTGGTCCATTTGGGCCAGCTTGTCAATCAAGGCCTGGAAGGTGGTCGGCTTGAAGAACATCATAAATTGGGATATAGTCGCCTGAGGATCAAGGGTCCCTACGAACATACCCACGGCAGGATCTTCTTCTATGCGTTGTTCGCATTTTTACCATAGGTTTCACCACCGAATTGCGTATTGAACCCAGGTTTCTCTCGGCTTCACCCTGGCATTGATTAATGCGGTGATCGGGATGCGCTCGCTTGCACTTGCAAAACGCTGCGTGAACAGTCGCTCCATTTCTGTAAATGTTTTGATGAAGTCATTCGGAAGCTCCGAGTACCATTCAAATGCTGTCTCCGCCAAGCTGCCGATGAACTGGCGAAGCAGCAGTTTGTCGTTGCATCCAGTATTTTCGCATAGAGCTCTGAATTGAGTGGAGTGCTGATGGGTATTGCCTGTCCCATTATACACGTGGAATTTAGGGATTGTATATCCCGGCGGGTACTTGATTTGATCATACCAGCCTGGATAAGGTCGTCTAGTTCTGACGACTTGGCCAACCGCTTTGCTTTCCTGATGAGCTCGTAGCTATGTAGTCGTCAAGGGCATCTTTGGAGATCGTCTCCTCCCTGGCTGCTGATAGAGCCAGAAGAGGGTTTGATGTCTCCCCTCTGTCGTCTTTAATGATTATTGGTGGATCTTTGACTGGAGGGTCTGGCTGGATCATCATCCCAACCATATCTTGGAACAGGAGCGTCATCTGCTTTATATTAGCAGCTTGTTCCACGGCCTCCTTATCCTTCCTTTCCAGCACCCCTTCGCAAGAACTTCGTATCAGTCTCCTTCTCCCGGCGTTGTTCAGACGATGCTTCCGTACTTTCTTTTTGCCCAGTGAGTGTTGACATTTTCATTAGCATTTCTTAGAGCTTTTTCTGCTGCTCTTGAGCTTTTGCCACAGACCGTGTGAGTGGTCGATGACCCGTTGAAGTACGGCTTTCCTATTTCCCGGAAGCCATGTACACCGTGTGTACAACAATGCCCCCAGACTTGGGGCGTTTGGGTCCACTTCCTTTGAAATTTACCGCAGGCATGGGGATCTTCTCCGGCCTTCTCCTCTTATGGGGTCGAAGTTGAGGGGGCCGTTGCAGTAGGCACCCATGCAGACGATACCTTCCGTGATACGATGGAGGGTTGGTCTTCCTCTTGCCGAGCCTTCATTTTCTTCAGCCGGCGAGAGCAGTCTTTGCCAATTACAGAGTCTTAGACTCTCCGCCACACCCTGAGGATCTTGGAGGACAACCACTGAGGAGGCTATTCCGACTTTGCCTGCGTTGTGTTTTCAACAGGCGGAGGAGACTTCTTTAGTATAGTAGTTGGAGAGTTCTTACTCACCCTCCTAAGCAGCTCGAAGCTGTTCCCAGTTGGAACAACAGCGTCAATTTCCACCATTGGAGCTGGTGGGGTAAGTCCAGAGGGGGAACTGCCCCCAGCTTTCCTCACTCGGCGCCAGTGGCGATGTCGAGCATGTCGTGCAGACGGAACCAACTCTGTCGTGGGAGCGGCTTCGTCATGCCCCCCGCTTTGATGAGAGGCCGCCGTTGGTGTCAGCCTGTTGAATACCGACGTCCGTTGAGAGGGGATGGTCAATCTTGTGAAGGCCGACTTTTTGACAGGGGAAGCATTTTTGACGACTTCACCAGTAGCAGAAGTCGGAACGGCCAATCTTGCAAAGACCGATCCTTTAGCAGGAGAATCCCCTCTGACGACTTCATCTGCCGGAAATGGAATGGCTATTCGCTTCGGGATAACCCCTTCAGGTATTGCAGGCCTCTTTGCAGGCCCACTGGAGCTTTGGCTCAGTCTGTCGAAGACTGAGGTGGCAGACTTGGACGACCCGTTGAGAGGGGCCATGATGGTTGCAAGTCGATCAAAGACCAACTTCTTTAGAGCTTCCTGTGATGGCATTGGGGTGCTGAAGCTTACTGGCGGGATCATGGTCCCAAAGAACACTCCAGTGGTGGCTTGAGTCACCTGTTGCACTGGTATTGCAAAGATGGAGGCCACTTAGGGCCCATAAGTCACTCCTCCGGCGGGGATGGAGCAGGAGTTGCTGTTGCAGGTGCAGTTAGAAGCCATTGATTTCTCCTCTTCTGCATAGGAGCAAGACACCAAATCTTAGTATCTTGAATCCAGGGGAAACCATATTAAACCGAGATTCGTTCACGAACACGACACACGAAGTGTGGAGTGGAAAGAGGAAAAGGCCCCACCGGATGTGCCAGAATCTGTTTACCGCTGAAAACGGGAAACGGAACCGTGTAGGTCGTCTTGCCTGAATTTGGGGGAAGATGCTATTTGGGTTTATCCGTCCACCTCTCCGAAGATGCCAAGTTGATTTATGGCACCGTATATCGAAGGTTTGGATGGATGCGGCCGTTGTAGCAGACTTCGTCAGATTCCCCCTCGTTGTGAGGGGTTTTTGATTGTAGGGATGCTCTTCCCTGCAGGCGCAAGCCCCTGCAGTTAATTACGTTACCGCATCACGGTAACCACATTCTCCTGCTCCAGAAGGTCGCTTCATGTCGTGTTTATTTGTTTTATTTTCGGTTGCCTGTGGATTGTATACGGAGACTAATTTATGTTGTCGCCCGTAGGGCGTGGATTAGTCCAAATACGTATATTCTTAGATTTGGGTTTGTGTTGATTTAAGGATCGTTAATCTCATTTGAGATTAAGATCAACTTAAATGTTTATTGAGGATACGTTAGTCTAATTTTAGACTAAGATATACTCAACGGGGTTTTGGGATCATTCAGACCCAACAAAAGAGCATTTGGGCTCTATTGCTTTAGTTTAAGGACGTTTTGGTCCATAGCTGGTTTAAGGACATTGCGGTCCGTTGTAATTTAAGGACGTTGCGGTCCGTTGTAGTTTAAGTACGTTGCGGTCTGTAGCTAGTTTAAGGACGTTGCGGTCCGTTGTAGTTTAAGGACGTTACGGTCCGTTGGGATGTGCTCATCGGTTTGGGGGTGCACCAAGAGTTGTTGGTTGTCGGGACCCTCCACCTCTCTGAAGACGTTGAAGAATTACAACGAAATATATCAGAGGTGTGGAGAGATGTACCCTTGAACCAAATTCCAAATTGAGGAGAGAGATCATGGTGGACCATCTAAAAATCATTAGTCATTTTCGGGAGACTAGGATTAACTTAGGAGATGTGTGATGGACATCGTTTTGGTCAATTAGTTTGGGAAGTCATAGGCATAGAGACTCTGTCTATTTGGAGATCCAAAATATTTTAAATCTCAGGAAGACTTAGCCAATTTGGGGCTGGAGTTGGTTTCTTATAGTGTTAAACACTAATATATGCTCGGTGCTCACATGCTCTCACGTGAGTCTCTACAGCAGTGTTAAACACTGAAATTTGGAGCGCTCGCGTGTGGCACGTGAAGCACTTGAAAGTTGGCACTGTGCCCTTGGGTTCGAATCCCCGTCTATAGATACAAGTGTTAAACACTTGATTCCTATGGCCCTCATGTGTGAGAACGTGAGGCGCCCCAAAGTTGGACACTACCTCTTTGGATTTATTTCCTCTTCCCTTTATAAGTGCTAAGCATTTAACTCATATGATGCTCACGTGCGAACACGTGAGGTGCTCAAAATATGAGCGCTGTCTTTGGAATTTTCCCCTTTTCTATATAAGTGTCAAGCAGCTATTTTGGGGTCACGTGGGAGCACGTGATTCGATCTCAGTCCTTCCTTTTTGTTCCTCAGAGGCACTCACGTGGGAACACGTGAGCCTTTGTTATATAGCGTTGAACGCTAATGAATCACCAGTCTGTTCTTTTATATGTATGGAAATTTTGATCTGAGCTTTGAGAATTTCAGGCCCTTTTCTTTATAAGAATTAAATTCTTTTGCAGGGTTAAACCCTAGTTTTATCAGAGGAATTAAATTCCTGTATACTTTTGGATGAATTAAATTCTTCGAACTTAGTTCTTTCCCCTAAGTTTTGAATCTGCATAACAGGATCTCCCCGATGAGAATTAAATTCTCAACTTGTGGGGAGATCTGCTTCTGCAGACCTCAACCAGAGCAAGAACTAAGTTCTTTTTTTGAAGGGTTAAACCCTTGGAGAGAAAATAATCTCCGTACTCTCTTCTTACCTAGGATTTTTGTTTATAAGGGGATTTTCTTCCTCTAGAGAATTGAATTCTCTTTTCTCTTTTCTCTTTTCTTTCTCAAAGCTTATGGGGGGTCTCTTCTATATAAGACTTGAAGTCTTGGGTCCTTTATATAGTAGAAGCAAGTTTGTTGATTTAGTTAAAGAAATCTCTCATTGAGAGATCTTAATTAATTCGGGGATTTTATCCACCGTTGGATCTTTGATCCAAGGACTTTTATTTTACGGAAGATATTTTTCTTGTTTTTAACAAGATTAGGGAAATATTTTCCCATACATAATTTTTTCTGTAGATAAGTGATTTTTAATCACCATTGGATTTTTTAATCCAACGGTACTCTGTTTTACAGAGAGTAATCTTTCTTATTTAGAAAGATTTAAGGAAATATTTTCCAAATAGGGTTTTAATCCCTTTATTTAGGATTTAATTCTATCAGCTTGGAAGGTGTTTAGGACCACTCACGTGTAGCACGTCATCCCTACTAAGTTAAACTTGTTTGTTTATACGCAACAGCCTAATAGGGCATCACATGTTAACACGTGATCTTCTCTGGCCTGCTATTTGTTTTAATATGGCGCCTATATACTTTGTATATAGATGCTCACGTGTTTGCACGTGAGGCTCAATTTCAGCCTGTCAATTGTTAAGCGCGGCGTCTATAATCTTTATATCTAGGCGCTCACATGTGAGCACATGATGCTCTACTAGTAGGAAATTTTCCCATCACTTTTTCTCTCTTTCTTTTCTTTTCTCTCTCCTTTTTTATAAGGGAACAATCGCCATGTTTGAGGCGGGTAATTAGTTTAAAAACTTCCCGGTCCTACATTCCCGTTTTGGGGACGAATATTAGTTTAAGAACGTTTCGGTCCATTGTTAGTTTAAGGACGTTTTCAGTCTATTGTTAGTTTAAGGACATTTCGGTCCATTGTAATTCGGTCGGAGAGTTGCATAACCATCCTTTCCAACTCTTGTTTGCTGAGGCGCTGCTGCATGGACACTTCATGCCTTAGACTATCTTCACCTACTTGGACTGCTTCATCTATCATCGTGCCCATCGGGTTGTCTTGCGGAAAATACCGAGTATTTTACACGGTACCTGCCCCCTGCTTATCAATGTCGCTTTTCGATACTGATAGAGTATCTTCTTTATAGACGAAAGAACAAGATATCACGTCATTCCTTCTGCCGAGTCTTCCTCTTCCTCGAAAGAATGAATTTGACTTGGGGGTTTTCCCCTCATCGTCTGATTCAGAGTGGGACATTGATTTCACATCCTTCCCATGTTTTTTTGGTTCAAGTGGGATATTCTACTTAATTGCACCGCTTGTAAGTCCTTTGATATCCTTTCTGTTGTTTGAGAAGAAAGGACCAACCCATGTAGAGGTTCTTCCGCCAGTGAGAAATATGTCCCATGTGTATATTTCGGAGGGAGTGAGTACCCCACGCCGTTGCTATTTTGGCAACAGGTTGTTTCAGAGCCGCTCATTTTTTGTTGAGCGTTGGAGACAAACGCCACATTGCCTCCGCTTTTCATTTATCTTTATCGGATAATGAAGGGTCTTGCCTATCTAATCCAATCGAGTCATTTTACCCATGAGCACTTGGAAGGTCGTCGGCTTGAAGAGGGCCATAAATAGGAACACCTTTTAATTTAAGTCAAGGGTGGTTATGAATATTCCCACGGCTACAGCTTCGTCGATGCGTTGCTCGCATTTTGACCAGCGTTCGCCATCGGGTAACATATTGAACTCAGGTTTCATTCAGTCCAACTGTTTCATTGACCAATGTCGCTATGGTAGTGTGTTCATTCTCACTAGAGAATTTCTGACGGAAGAGCATATCCATCTCATCGAAGGTCTTCATGGAATCATTTGGGAGTTCTGCATACCATTCGAAGGCGATGCCCGCCAGACTACTGACGAACTGTCGGAGGAGGAGCATATCATTTCCTCCGGTATTGCCGCACATGGATTTAAATTGCGCAATGTGCTAGCGAGGATTCCTAGTTCCTTTGTACATGAGGAACGTTGGAAGTGTGTACTCTGGCGGGTACTGTATTTGATCATACCAGGCCGGATATGGTCGACCAATCTTTATTGACCTATTTGCAGCTTCATTGACATAATGAGCTTTGATTTGCTGAGCGATATATTCGTCCAGCTTTGCATTTGGAATCATTTCCTCTTCGGCCGTTGATGAGACTTGCAGAAGATTTGAAATGTCACCGTTGTCTTTAAGAGCGTCTACCGACGGTTCATCTGCCAGTGGTTCCGATTAAACCATCATTCCAGCCATATTCTGGATCAGAAGGGCCATCTGGTTCATTTTAACGGACATTTCTGCCACTTCTTCACCTCTATTTTTGAGAGCGCGCTTTAGGAAGTCAATATCCGACTCTTGCTATATTCTTTCTCCAGGCGCATCTTCGGGATTTTCCTTAGACGATGGATTAGGGAGTGCCGCCGCCTGAGCAAGTATCACCTGCAGCTTTTCATGTTGCAGTTAAGTCTTTATCAAGGATCGAGTATGCGGTCCGTGACTATTAGAAGCATGAACTTTGTCTTTGGAGTTCACCATGTGGACTGTATGAACTATCATGCCCCCAGGCTTGAGGTGATTGGAATTTTGACCTTTGAAGTTTGCCTCGAGCATTTGGATTTTATTAGGCATCTCTTTTTTGTGAAAAGCCGCTTTGGTTTTTGGAGGAACCGTTGTATCAGGAACCGTCTTGGGATGAGTCCCCTTGTATTTGAAAGGGGATCTGTCAGAATTTGGCTAACGTTTAGGGGAAGTGCCACGGTTGGCGACTGAGTCCTTCACCTGCTTTCATATCTTATATATAGATGAGGAAAGTTCTTTTAGAGAACGAACTGGTTTCTGCTCTTGTGGGATCTCCACGGGCTACGGAGATTTCTTCAATATTGCAGTGGAAGAATTTTGTCTGGCCCTTCGCAGCAGTTTGAAGCTGTTACCGGTTGGAACAGTAACATTCATCATCAGAGTTGAAGCAGGTGGAGCCAACGCTGATAGAGAACTGCCCCAACTTGTTTTGTACGATGCCGATATCGACGTCGATCGTTTCTTACGGCCGGAATTTGATTAGCCTCAGAATTTTGTTGAGCCTGCCCCCTGTTTTCTTTGAGAGCTTGAATATTCTGCTCCCTGCGTCGACCATGGCCTTTGGAAGGTACCAGTTGTTTGGAAATCGATTCCGTCGGCAAAGCAGAAACTTGAGGAGTCAGCCTGTGGAAAACATACTTCTTCTGGGATTCCTCTTTCGGCGTTAAGGTACCGAGGGTGGGAGGTGGGAGCATAGACCCAAATAGGAGCCCATTGATTTCTTGAAGAACCGGATTGCAGAAATTTGAGGCTGCAAGTGACTCATACTTGACTCTACCAGATATGACAGAGCCTGAGTTTCGGTGAGTGGAAGCAAACGCTGTTCTAGGGTAGAGACGAAACGCCAATTTCAGTATCCCATCACCCAAAGGCAACTACAAACATTTATACCGTGATTATTTGATCGTGGAAAAACACGACACACGAAATGTGGAGTGGAAAGAGGAAGAGGTCCCACCGAGCGTGCCAGAATCTGTTTACCGCCGGAAACAGAGATGAACTGGGATGGATCATCTTGCCTGAATTTGGGGTTAGATGCTATTTGGATTTATCCGTCCACCTCTCCGAAGATGCCAAGTTGATTTATAGCACCGTATATCGGAGGTTTGGACGGATGCAGCCGTTGTAACATGACTTCGTCAGATTTCCCATCATTTTGTGAGGGGTTTTTGATTGTGTGGACGCTCTTCCCTGCAGGTGCAAGCCCGTGCAGTTAATTACGTTACCGCATCGCGATAACCACTTTCTCCTTCTCCGGAAGTTCACTTCGTGTCGTGTGTGTTTTTGTTTGTTTTGGTTGCCCGTGGATTGTATACGAACACTAATTTCTGTCGTCGCCCGTAGGGTGTGGACTAGTCCAAATCCATATATTTAAGATTTGGTTTGGGTCAAGGATTTTCTTGACGGGGTCCATGTTGGTAGCTTGGTTTGCTAACGGGGATGAAGTTAGAACACAGATCTAATATAAATGAAGTCCATCAGTTCACGGGATATTTGGGTTTGATCTAAGGATCGTTAGTCATATTTGGGACTAAGATCAATTTAGAAACAGTGAGTATATTGGCTCAACTGATCATTAGATCATATATGAATAGCCCATGGATAGTATACGGTAGTCATTATGGAGACAGTCCGCAGGGAGAAACATATTGGTTTAAGGACGTCGCGGTCCATCATTCAACTTGCGCACACGTGTATTTTTTACGTGACGAAGTGAGCGATGTTGATATGGAATGTGCCCAATTTGGGGTACGATCCAATTTGAGGCGTGCACGTCAATTTGGAAGTGCATCAACAGAAGCTGTTGGTCGTCGGGACTCGCCTCCTCTCTGAAGACGTTGAGGAATTACAACGACATATATCAGAGGTGTGAAGAGATGTACCCTTAAACCGAATCCCGTATTTGAGGGAAAAAATTGTGATGGACCTAAGAATCGTTAGTCATATTTGAGACTATGATTAACTTAGGTGATATGAATGAAGATCGGTTTGGATATCAATTTGGATATCACAAACATAAGCTTAGCCAATTTGAGCTAGGATTGGGTTGCCATGTTTGAGGCGAATATTTAGTTTAAGAACATTTCAGTTCATTATCGCCGTATTGGGGGCGAATATTTAGTTTAGGGACATTTCGGTCCATCATTCAACTTGCACGCGCGTGTATTTGTTACATGACGAAGTGAACGATGTTGATATGGAATGTGCCCAATTTGGGGCACGATCCGATTTGAGGCATGCACGTAAATTTGGAAGTGCATTAAGAGAAGTTGTTCGTCATCGGGACCCGCCACCTCTCTGAGACGTTGAGGAATTACAATGCATATATCAGAGGTGTGAAGAGATGTACCCTTAAACAGAATCCCGTATTTAAGGAAAAAGATCATAGTGGATCATCTAAGAATCATTTGTCATATTTGAGAGTAAGATTAACTTAGAAGATATGGGATGAATATCATTTTGGATATCATCGATGAGAGATCATTAGTCATATTTGAGACTGAAATCAGTTTGGATATCAATTTGGATATCATAAATATTTGCTTAGCCAATTTGGGCTAAGATTGGGTTTTTGTAACACCCAGTAGTGCTAAGCACTCAGTTGTCTATAGCGCTCATGTGTATATCACGTGAGGCGCTATAATAGTGCTAAGCACTAGCTTTTGTAGCGCTCACGTGTGTTTTGCGTGAGGCGCTCTAATAGTGCTAAGCAGTAACTTTTCCCGGCGCTCACGTGTGTTTCACATGAGGCGCTATACAACTTGGCCTTGAACGCTCACGTGCTTTTTACGTGACGCGCTGAGTTCTTTTGGAGATTTAATCTCTGCTGATATTTCTAGAGAACTTAAATCTCTGTTGATGGTATTTTGACCATTAATGATCACCGATATCATTATTTTGAGGATCTTGAATCGGGTTCTTTAAAGAACTGAGTTCTTGATTTGAAGGAACTAAGTTCCTGGAGTATTATGAACTCCATCTTCTCCGAGAGGTTAAATCTCTTTTAATGGTGTTTTAACCATTAAAGATCACTATTTTGAAGATCTTTGATCGGATTCTTTAAAGAACTAAGTTCCTGATTTGAAGGAACTAAGTTCTTGAAGTATTATGAACTCCATCTTCTCCGAGAGGTTAAACCTTTTTTAATGGTGTTTTGACCATTAAAAATCACCAAGATCACTATTTTTGAAGATCTTGGATCGGGTTCTTTAAAAAACTAAGTTTTTGATTTGAAGGAACTAAGTTCTTGGAGTATTATGAACTCCATCTTCTCCGAGAGGTTAAATATCTTTTAATAGTATTTTAACCATTAAAGATCACCAAGATCACTATTTTTGAAGATCTTGGATCGGGTACTTTAAAGAAATAAGTTCTTGATTTAAAGAAACTCCATCTTTTTTCTTTTCAAATTTGTTCTTTTCTGAATCTTTGATTCTCAAGAACAAGATTTTCCCGATGAGAATTAAATTCTCAACTTGTGGAGATTTGTCTTGCGGATCTCAGGTCCATAGAAAGAACTAAGTTCTTTGAGAAGGGTTAAACCCTTATATAGAATAGGTAAAGGATATGTTTTGATCTCAATATTTTCTTTACCTAGGGTTTTGAGGAAGAAGATCTTGTTTAAGAATTAAAGTCTCTTTTATTTTGTGGGAGTTTTTGGGAGCCTTCTGTATATTTTTTTTACAGAAGCTTATGGGGTGGTCTCGTCCTCTATATTTGGAAAGATGGATCATTAGTTATTGGGACCCACCACCTCTCCGACGACGCTAAGGGATTACAACGCCATATATTGAAGGTGTGGAGGGATGTACCCTTTGAACCATGTTCCACTCATTAGGGGGAAGAACAGGTTGGAGCTTAAACTCCTAACTGCTGAAAAAGGCTTCTTTGCGTTCGGGCATGTGCGTCGCACGCGTTGCGCACTTGGCGCACGTGCATCGCACGCGTTGCGCACTTGGCGCACGTGCGTCGCACGTGGCGCTTGCGTATATGTGCATCATGGGAGGCAGCTAAGGCTCTAGCTTGGTGAACTAAGCTCCTTTGAGGATTAAATTCTCGCACGGCGGACGCACGTGCGTTGCACGTGGCGCACATGGCGCATTATAGGGGGCAGCTAAGGTCCTAACTTGGAGAACTAAGCTCCTTTGAGGATTGAATCCTCGCACGGCGAGCGCACGTGCATTGCAAGTGGTGCACACGTGGCAGGCGCACGTGCGTTACACGTGGCGCACATGGCGCTTGCGCATATGCGCATTATGGGGGCAGCTAAAACCCTAACTTGGAGAACTAAGCTCCTTTGAGGATTGAATTCTCTTTTTTCTAAGAAGTATCCTCTCTTATTTATATGGGAGTCGTAGAGAAGAGATTTCTCTTTTTCTCGATGTGGGACTAAAAAAGTATCCCCCATATGTAGAGCATTACTTAGACTATACGTGCATAGCACATTTGCTCATAACTTTTGATTCCGGAAGAGCAATGAGGCCCGTAATATATCAAATCGAAGGATTTTTCGAGACGCTTTCGATGCCCCCATATTTTACTTGATTCTCATTCGGATTTTTGCGGAAAATACTGGTTTGCATTTTCTTAAGCGTATTGCTGCTATTTGATACCTTGGACTTTTTTGCGCAGAATTTTTTTTGACGGGGACAATAATACACTCTTTTGTGATTTGTGGGGCCTAAAAAGGATGATGAAATCCCCACTTAATCTGAATTTGAGTTTATTGCCCCTTAATATCCGGTTTAACTATGCAAAACAAACCAAAATAAAAAACACGCAAAAAGATTTTTTACGGCACTGTTTGCAAAGAATCCTGCAGGTAAAAACAGTTTATTGGAGTTTTAGAGAAGAGAGGAAGACAATAGGAGAATACCAGAGAGATTTGGGGGCCCAACTCCTCACTTTGGCCGCGCTTCCGCCGCCAAAACCATTTTCTGGCCGCGGTTCCGCCGCCGTTTAATGAGTTCTTCTTTTCAAACTTCTTCAGAGCACTCCAATGCTCCTTTAGTCCAAGTTGAAAGTCCTTGAATCTCTGTTGGCTTGCTCCAATTACTCCAGATTTTCTTGCAAAACTCGTACACGAATCATTAAAAACACAAAATGCGTTTTTGGTTCTCTTTTATTTTATATTTCTGATTTTTATTAGAAATCAACCCGAATAATAAGAACAATAATTACGACCGTTTTCCCGGCAACGACGCCATTTGATTGGTGCGAAAAGTTGTTGTATATATGTGTTGTAAATAACCGCAATCAAGATAGTGTCGCAAGACGGTGTCGCAAATAGCTAGCCACGATGAGTACGGGTCGTTCACAGAGAAACGATGAACTGCTTTTCTTGTTTTAGACGAGTTGATAGAAGAAAGGTGGGATTGTTGTCATTTATTACTAGGAAGGTTTGAAAATTTATAAGAAAAGGCTTATAGGGTTTATAGGATTTAGTAGTTAATGGAGAGAGTTTTAAAATTAATTATTTTTATCTTTTAATTATTTAACACTAGAGAAATAGCAATGAATGTGGATTAGGGTTTTTAGAAGGAATTAGGGTTTCCCACTACTGATCATTGTCCTTCCATTGATCTCTATTCGTCTTGAGTCCTTAATAAAACGATTATTAATGAATCTCGAATCGTGGTCGTGTTTATAATGAAGTGATAGCACGCCCGTTAAGAGGGTTAATATTCATTTTACTAAAGTTTATAAAAATTAAAATTTTAAAAAGAATTCAATTGATATTTTCATCCATTATTTTATCATATCCTACAAATCCTAATAAGTAAGAATTTACTCGCTCATGAATATTAGCGTAGTAGAAGAAAAATGGAGGAATACGGAACCCATAATTAAAATTAAAAATGCAGAAAGTAAATGTGGAAAATAAAGTGCGGAAAGTAAATGCGAAAAGAATTAAAACAAAGAACTACTTTTATTGATCAACAATTAAATTACAAAATTTCTCTCTGAAAAAGTAAATTACAAAAACCCTAATTGCTCGCTAGAGATCTCTCTCTTGAATTGAAATTTTGAATTGAATGTTGAATGGTTTTGATAGACAGCTCTTGGTCCTTTTTATAGTCTCTGAAATTAAAACTCTAGATGTCATATTGAAGTATGAGAAATTACGATCATGACCCTGAAATTTCAGATTCTATGGCTGCCATCAGACCGCGGACCGCCGCCTATACTCCTATTTGACCGCGGATCCGCCATCTTTTGGTGGATTTGGGCTTCCAATTTTTTCATGGCTTTTCTTCTTGATATTTGGAGATCCTTCTGATAAAAAGATTCTGAAAATATTACTCTTAATCTCCGCCGTTGCTAGATTCTTCGATTTGCTCCTAATATTCGGCAGATTTGGTTTTGTAATCCGATTTGTTGTGGATGTCTTACTCATAGTTCAGACCTGAGTTGATCTAGTATAACACCCGCACAATATCTCAAATCATATTGTTAGTAACACTTATTTTATTTGAGATATTATTCTAACCACTTAAATGATATGATATTTTAAGAATATTGGATAGGAATATTTGATATGGTACATATTTTAATATGAATAACTCATTGATATTTTATTTAAATATGATATGCATATATTTTTCCTAATTATATTAATTATAAATGAAGAAATATATGATAATAATTTTTTTACAAATAAACACACGTATATTCTTAATTTACAAATAACGCATTTCAGTAGTTAATAATAATAGAAAAAATAATCATACAAATGTGCAATAAATTGGACTAATATACATTTATAGTGTTTTTATTGACCAATAATAACATAAATTAAATTATATTTAGGTTTTTTTTCGAGTAATATAATCGTGTTAGTGGGGGAAAAAATCTCCATGTGGGTCCCACAAAAGGGTAGAGATGCAAACAAGAGGAGTTATGGTTAAGACTAACTAGAGTAAGATGGTGGGTGTACCTTAACTATACTCATGAATTAAGGGCACTCTTGTGGTTAAAAACCAATCCAACTTGGCTATTGGTATCGTGGAACCCACATTAAAATAATTTAGTAAGGTAAATCCTTTACATGTATCCATGTTCATACCCATTTTTGTACCCTTTGGGATGACACGAGTCGGTCCCACTTTTTTTCGAATCAAACAATAGATAACAATTAGAGTTACAGCTGGATATGAAAAGACAATTTTCTTTTATTTATTATGTCCAACTTTTTAGAGGCATCATTTTATGCAAATCCGTACATTTCGTCTTTGGTATGCGTTGCATATAATCTGAACATGATCCTTTTTCCATCAATCTTTTCTTTCATAGGATTACACTAAAGTACATGTTCTTTGAATTTCCACTAAACATTGAATGAAAAATCATATCAGATTAGGTTCGCTTGATCATAATTTTTTTTCTTCATATGAAATCACCTCTCTCTTCTATAGTTCATGCAATCCATCATATGCAAGACCAGTCAAGAGTTCAAGTGATTAATCAGCTAACCGAAGATTATATCATATAAACATCATAATATAAGTTAGAACATTATCATAAAAACTTATAAAAGTGTCTTGTAGAGATCCAAATGTTAATATTGAAGAACCTCAATGAGCAAGAACAAAATTTGAATGCATTTTTCCACCAGACCTCAACACAAAAGCCTGTCTAATGTCAGCTGTTTGTCCTCTAAGGGAAATTAGTGTAATAAGCTTAATCCTTTTGTAGTATCCCTTCATTAAAAAATTGAAAAAGAAAAGGAATGAAAGATATTCGATTCATTGCATGTATTTTGTACTGCACACAAGGTGTTAATATGGTGCTTAATTTGAAACATTCAATTCAAGCATGGATATTGGATCCAATCATCATGCAATGATGCACTGCATTTGGCCTAGCATTTCCTTACAAGATTGATTTGTTGAGATTAATTTGTTGAGCTCATGATATATTTTACACAAATCAACCATTGATAATTTGAAACACTTAATGAACCCCTTATACAATTCTACAAGTCTAACCTCTTAAAACTTACAATGTACATAAACAAATTTCATTTCAGCTCCAATTTTCTTGCAAAGTTACCGACATACACTACTACAATAATGGGTTGCCCCTACGGATTTAGCCGTAGGGGCAAACCACTGCCCCTACGGATTAATCCGTAGGGCCATAAAATTCCCCCGTAGGGGCAAAGACCGCAGGTGCAAGTCTTCGTCCTGAATATGCCCCTACGGAGTAATAATTGCCCCTACGCTTTACTCCATAGGGACAAAAATCCCTACGGGTTACTCTGTAGGGACAAATTATTTATTTAATTTATTGTTTTATAAAATAAAATATTTGCCCCTATGGATTTATTCATTGGTCCTGATACTTATCCCTACGGATATATTTGTAGGTCCATATAAATGTCCCTACGGATAAATTCGTAGGGGCAAGTTGAACCCCCTGTTACCGAGTCCATATAAATAAAATATCACGTATCCTAATATTTTTCCCCTACGGATAACCGTGTAGGGGCAAATATTGCACCCACGGATTAATCCGTAGGTGCAATCGATATCCCTACGGATTAATCCGTAGGGACAAAATATCAGTTTTTTTTAAAAAGGGGGCTACTGTTTTTTCTCTGTTCTGTACATAATAATATATACATCATATAACCAAATATAGAAATATTCATAATCAGCATCTTACGCATAATATATAAAAGAAGTAAAGAAACAGAATACGATATCAATCTAAATCATCGTGAACAATCAAACAACCACCAAAATCGTCCAAAATATATACAATATGTATCAAGTACATACATTATCAAAAATATAAAAAAAAGCTACCCCAGCTCGGTCCAGCTCCTCCACCTCTGATAAACGTCATAATTTGGCACATCTGCTCCTCGGTGCAGCCCTGAGTCGTCAAAAACTCGACCAATGAAGGAGCGGACTGTACGGGAGTCTGAGCGGGTTGTGGAGCTGCAGGAGTGGTCTGCGCAACCGCAGCCGAGGTAGTGGCTTGCAGAGCCGCAGCCGAAAGAGATGCATGTGGAGCCGCAGCCGAAACAGCCTGTCGCATCTGTTAAATTTTGTGTGTAATAAACGAGTAAGAATACTTAGAAACTTAGGCCTCGTTTGGGTATCTACTTTGGAAAACCGTAGTTTCTTTTAATTAGATAGTTTTATGTAAGTATGATTAATCAAAACTAAGTTTACAACCAAATAAGCTCAGGCTACTAATATTGCATATGTTACTATCTATAATGTGATATAATATTTTACTATTAAGTAGCAAAACGTACCAACATCTCTATCAACTCTTCGACGGTGGTCTTCAAGACGGCAACATCATGCTCTAGACGTCGCTCACGGAGGGTAGGGGAAGTAATCGCCGGAGTGGAGTCCAACCTCATATGGGCCCTGTTAGGTCCCAGTTTCCGGCCTCTCTCCCAACCTCCGTGGTGCCCTCCGTGTGCGGCGTCTAGGACTGGGATTAGTAGTATCGGATCGGTCTGTCCAGTAAAATCGATCCCCGATACTTCTGTCTGCTCCACCACCCGTTCCTACACCCACATTAACCATTAAAATATAAGTATATCATTTAAATTTGAACTTTTCAAAACAAAATTTTCAAACATGTTAGAATAAATATCAACACTTACGCAGTACTCCTTGGTAGCAGTGTCGGGGAATCGAAGCTCGCCCGTGGCGGGATCTGTCGAGGAGTCGTGGACGGCAAGATACGCGGTCAGCACGCTCGGTGTACCACCCTGAGCCAGGGTCTGAGCTCTCTGCAATTCGCCAAAAATTTACATATATTATAAAATAACTCTTAATATTACATTATATCAAAATAGATGTATTGTAATTTACCGATATCTCTATGGCACGAGTAATGTTTCTCAAGCCTCCTGTATAAGTGGGGCGACCCCTCTACGCCGACTTCATATTCTCTTTATTTTGATCAGCTTGTTTCTGCGCGACACATTTAGATTTAGTTTTCTAATTAAGCAACACAAAAAAATAAAATATATACTGAACAATGAATTAAATTTAAATTACAAACATGTTTGCACTGAGAGTCGAAATATTGGCACAAGAGAGGCCATGTATCTACATCGACTCTCACAAAGGCTGGAGTACGTAGAAGAGCCGTTCTCTTTGCCTCGGGGGTCGCCATCCACAAAGAATAGGTGTCGATCTTCAGCTCGTTCCTATTGTATCGAACCTTTGATTGCATGTTCTTCATTAGGCCCTGGTACAGAGCGTGAAGATTGATGTGGGTGATCAGGGTCGGGTATAGGCTGAAAGTCGTAATCCAACTGCAAATACAAAAAAATAATGTATTTAAATTGCAAGTGTTAAATAATAATAAATATATTGGATAAGTCAGATGAAAATATATATTAATACCCGAGCCTGATCCCAGAAGAGGGCAAATGAGCGTTGATTGTTCACGTTTTTGCGTGCGTTTTAAATTAAAGAATAACGCAATCAAGACGGTGTCGCTTGGTAGCTAGCCGGTTGAGTACGAGTCGGTCCACAGAGAAAAGGTGTTATTTTCTTTAAGTTCTTACGAGTTAAGTCTTATTTTTGATAGGTGTTGTTTTAAGATCTAAGAATGAGATTAAATTGATTTAAAGGCTTGCTAGGGTTAGGATTAGGTTAGTTCGAAGTAGGAATTCTACTCACTGCTTTTAATGCCCTAGTTAAGAATATAGGTGTTAGGGTAATAGTTAACAAAGGGGATTAGCACGACTGGGAAGAAACTTAGTTTCTTCCTTTTGGTTCTTGTCCGTCCTTTCTTAACTCTTAGTCCTAACCTCCAGTTAATTCAACCACAACCGGTCTAACTAGGAAATCACCACTATCATTTAGGATAGGGTGCCATAGTGAGCCGTGTGAGGTTGAATTAACTGGAGTCCTTTTATAAAAATTATATGGGTAAAGAAAGGAGTGAGAGAGATTTTCTTCTCTCAAACCTTCCCTATCCTAACCCTAACAAGCGAGAAATTACTCACTCATTAGGAAAGTTATAATAAAATTCATTTTTATAATTTTATTTTAATGACCTAAATTACTGATAATAAAAGACAGATAAAAAATTGCAGAAATTAAATTGCAGATAATAAAAGAATGCGAGATAAAAATAAAAATACCTTTACTTTATTGATGACCTCTCAACGATTACAATGGAATTTAAAATTTAAATCTAGAATTAAAAAAAGGCATCCTTCAAAGAGGCGTACCAAAAATAGGCACACTTTATTTGGTTTTGAGCCCTCCTATTTATAGATAGGAAAAACCCTAGGTTTATATTCTGATCCATACATGAAATTACAAAACAACCCCAAAGACCGAGTCAAAACACCGACACCCCACTGACACGTGCATTGTACGGCCACGGAACCGCGGCAGAAAGGCCTATTTGGCCACGGTTCCGCGGCCATTTGGTGGGTTCTTGGGCCCATCTCTTCAGGGTTTCTCTGTGTTACTTTTATCTTCTGTTTTCTTTACTTGGTTTCTCAGAATTTCTTCTATTTCCTTCCAGATTTCCAGCAGTGCAGAATGATGTGGACTTTTGCCCTGATCTCCGCTTGAACTGGTATGCAGCATCATGCGGATCAGTATTCATCTGTTATTGGTCGTAGGCCCACATTTGTAGCGACTTTGCATGAATTTCACTGTAACGAGCAGAGAACCTGTAACCTGCAACTATTTAGCAGACATGGATCAAAAGTACCTACTTATATGCAATGTGATTAAGAATGGGTGATATAATAATACAAAAATCTGATATGAACAAATACTCCCAAACTTATCTTTTGCTCATCCCGAGCAAAACCAATTTTATTCTTGAAAAATCCTAACCTCACTTTCACAGGGAACACGATTGCACTGAGCTCGTGCAACGAGCCGTTAAACCTCTAGGTGTCCCTAGTAGGAGGAGTGTTGTCTCCTGAGGGTTTTCAGCGGATACTACCCACAAAATCCGATCAATTTGGCCGTTGACTCTCATTCTTCAATTCGGTATTCTAGCAAGAAATTCTATTATCTTCAACTTAGAAATCATCAACCCGTATTTTTCACGCTTCATTTTCATTTAACTTAAGAGCATATATGTTTTGCCAGTTTATAAAGCTTTCAGCATCTCCTAAGGTTTCCTTCTAAGGTGCAATCTTAACTCAAGAATTTTTATCATCTCTACTGAAGATATAAGCCCTATCTTTTATTCATATCTCTCCTCCAAACTTTAATTATATACCCCTACGTGTGTGTAATTATCACCACTACACTTGGAAATTCAATTCAAGCTATCATACTCTTGTCCATCTTCCAAAATATTTTTAGTTGGTGAATTTTAGATGAAATTGCTCATACATCTTTCATGCGACCGTTAATACTTCTTGAGGTACTAAACTACCGATTACAAAAGGTGCTTGCGCATTTAGGCATAATTTCTCGTCTTGCAATACCTAAGGCTTAGCAGTGACTCCCAAACCAGTTGGTCTAAGGCACTAGGTGATAAAGCACCCTCGCTATATTTTTTATTTTTCCTGCCTTAAGTAATTACAAAATCAGTGTTCATTTTTTTATCTCTTTATTCACCACTTATACTTTTATTTTATTTTCTTTCATACTAAGAATTTTAGACAAGAGCATTTCAAGGTATTCTCTACTATCTCAACTTTCAAGATGCGTGTTAGTGCGTATAATAGGATATATATTTTCAGAATTTGGACTCAAGGTTCAAAATTATTTTTCAGATATATACTTCAAATAGAGCTTTCAATACTGTTCCCTTATTTCGACTTAGCCCAAGAACTGAACTCAAAATTTACCTATTTCTAAATAAACTATAAAGAGTATATTTTCTACAGTTAAATTTTAATAAAGGTTATTTTTAGGGTGTTTAATTTACCAGGTTTAGGATCTAGTTTTTCCTAACTAGTCAACTACCATGTTGAACTTAAGTCAAATATGGCCAAAATTGAAATTTTCAATTTTTTTTTCAATTTTTATTTTTATGGGTTTTAAAATAAGTATGCAAATGCAAAAATATACATATGAATGCGAAGGAAGAAACCTTACCGAGTACACCCCCCAACTTAAACTTGACAGTGCCCTCACTGTCAGGCTACACCAAGAGGGTCAAAATTGCCGGTACTCCCCTGTTTGTTTATTTAATTTTTTTTAATTTTTTATTAACAGAAAAAGAAAAAGAAAATATATATACACAAAAATGTCCCCCCAAAACTTAAGTGAAACAGTGTTTCCACTGTTGCCATCTGTTAAATCTCAGAAACCTGTAAATTTGGGAGAAAAAATTTATTAACGGGAGCATGAAATATGATTGTGAAAATCTCCCCCAAATTTATTTTTGGCTCACCACTTTGAGTTAGAAAAAATTATTTTCAAGAGCCAAATTATAAACCCCGTCCCCAAACTTGAGTTAAACAATGTTAAGCTTTTAAAGAGGGGGTTCAAAGTCAATACCAAGGTTTGCAAAGACCAAAAGTCAACACCAACCATTTGAAGAATTTATCAATGTAACGTATAGGTTGGTGGAAGAACATGTTATATAGAGCCAAGAAGAAGTGGGGAAGAGATAAATGGTGGTATAGAAAGGGTTTGCGGGAACGTGAATGTGAGGAGATAAGAGGTGATGATAAATAAAAACGAGAATGTGAATGATCAAAAATGAGTGGAATATTGGCATTCTCGTATTTTATAAGAAGAAATGGTGGTGGTTCAACTTCTATAGCTGGAGGTTGATTTATCACAAAATCCATGTTGTTTAGGAATGCAACTTCGTCAGCAAAAAGTTCTTCAAAACTCTCATCGATGTAATTGAACATTTTGCTGTAAGTAAGTTTTGTGCCGGAATTTATCATACTTGATTTGTCAAAAATTATGGAGGTAGGAGACTCGAAAAACTCATCTACCTCATTTTCAAAAGTATCCAAATCAAGTTGGCTTTATGGAATGATCAAACTTGAATTATCGGATTGTAATTCATCAACACTCACTGAAATTATAGGAAGAATAGAAGAGGAACCTGAGAAAGTGGGAGAAAGGAGTTGAATACGAACTTGAGGGTGGAGATGGAGTGTATAAATTAGCATAATTTGTAATGACCGATGTGTAAAAAGCGATTGTGCTAATCTATCAACCCACGGAGAAATGAGATCATATCCCTCAAGATTCGTGAGAAAACATGGGTACGTCGAACTTAGTAAACCAGACATAAAAAATGAAAGTAATACGGTTTCTTGCGCGGTCAGAATGATGGAAAGGATGAAGGGGAGTGATTTATGAAAGGTAACAGTTAAAGGTTCAGGAGGGTGTACACAGTCAGTGGAAGGGACGGGATGAATTGGAAAATCCGACTCATCAAGCAACTGGTTCATCCTCAATACTATCCTCAAAATTCCCTTCAAAAGTTATCCCATCCATGCATATATCATCAAAATCCAGACGCATATGAAGTTCGGGAAAAAAAGTTAATGACCCGGGATGATGAATTGGAGAGAGAAACTCATCCAAATCTGTAGGTTCATCATCCGAAATATTCCCAGCGTCGATATCCTCAATCAAGTGAAAATCAATTTTTTCAGACACCTCATCAAAAGTATGGATATTAATCAATTCAGGTTCTAGAGTGGAGGTGTAAATGTCAAAAGGATTGGTGATACTTTCACTCGAAAGGGACCCTTCACAATCAGGTAAATCAAACACTACAAATTCGCACAACTCATTAAAAGTTCTATTTTCAACCGGTGAATCATTTGGGATACTTGATAGACATTCAAAACCGGAGTTGTGGGATTCAATTGAGGATGGGTAGGTTTGATTTGGAAGGGTGCACAGCTCACTCTCTCCACTCAAATTCTCAATCCGTCCAACCGCCTCATCATACATTGGACAATTTGGAGCTAGTTGGAAACTAGCTACCGGGTCACTAGGTTGTTTAAGGACGGCCATGGACGCATTCAAATCCCTCATCTGTTGGCATGATGCTACCATAAAGTCTTGCAACGACTGTTCCAGACTAGACATGGGTTGTGACGGGGTTTCAGTAAAACATTCAAAGTTGTTTGGATACGTGAAACTCCCAAATGGCTGTGTAGAAGTAATGTCTAGGGAAGATGCAAAAGTCGGGTAAGACTGGTAGGAATTGAATGGTTGGACAGGAGTAGGATCAATATTTGGATAAGAAGGTGAATGGAATTGTTGATCCAAAGAATTCGCAGTGGTGAAAGGAGTGCAAGATCGTTTACGAGATTGTTCAATATGTTCAGCAATAGGCATGGGTTTCGGAGTTACAATAGGAATCGAAAAAGGAGTATCAACATAATAAGGTGGTGAAGGTTGAAATGGTTGATATAAGGTGGATTGCGGAGTCCAACTGGTTGTCCTAGACGCGTCTATTCGATCTTTCAAAGAAATTTTGGGCATGGAGGGGTCGTTCGAAATTCGACCAAAACAAGAAGCGTAGGAAGTAATGATTGGTTGAGGGTACCAAAGTTCGGCAAGAGTTTTGCGAGGTGGGGTACCCATGATATGATGAGAGAAAGGAAAAGAATGTGAATTTTTTTATTTTTTATTTTTATTTTTTTTTATTTTTTATTTTTTAAAAAAAATTGTTTGTTTTTGGAGTATTGAAATTTTTGAAAGTGTTTTTTTTAGAAAGAGTTTTGCAAAAATTTGTACGGAACCACGGCACAATTTCAAACAACCACAGTTTAAACATGCACAATCAAATCTAGAGCTAGGGTCTCCTAAGTCAACTAGACTGCTCCTAATTGTTCCAAAGTGACAAGTTGTGAGATATCTCTCAAATCGCCTCTTTACCGCCAATTGTGGCCAAGTAAGCACAAATAAAAAAAGGAGGGTTCTACTCACGAATCACCGTGAGACGGGCCTTTTAAAGTTACCTTTCTCACTTGTCTAGTCTAGACACCACAAAGTCAGGTTTAGATAAACGACCGATTGCCCACAACCTTCCTCTGTCTTAATGAGCGCGACAGTTCTTAATTGGCTGAGTCTAGATATTTTTTATTTATTAACTCAAAGGTGATGCATATGTTTTTTAGTGATTTTTGGGGTCTTACGAAGGGTAATAAAACCCCACCCAATCTGAATTGGTGTTATAGCCCCTTAAAAGTTCGTATTAATTATGCAAAACAGTTAACATACCAAAAATCTAAAACACTTGCAAATTTTTTTTTATTTAGCAGCACAAAGAATCCTGCACAAAAACAATTCATTGGATAAGAGAAAGAGGTTGCTGTGCAAATAATCCTGCAGGAAAAAATTTCAGTGGAGTTCAGGGGGTGGGAGAGAAGAAAAAAGATACTCACAGAGAATATGGGGTGCTGACGTCAGCAGTTGACCGCGGTTCCGCGGTCAAACGTGCACTTGTGCTGCGGCTCTTCTGAAGGTTGACGTCGTCAAATTTGTTCCCTGTGGTGAATTGGTTCTCCTCTTTTTGTTTAGATCCCCTGTTTCTGGATTTGTTCACTGAGTTGCTCCTGATCTGAATCAGTCCGTCTTCCTTTCCTGCACAATTCGCACAAAAACCAATCAAAAGTAACAAGATGATTTTTATTTTTGTTTTTGTTTTAAATTTTTTCAATTTTTATAATTTTTAAATTTTTTTTATTAACCCGAAATTACACAAAGAAAGAGACTGCCGTCTCCCCGGCAACGGCATCATTTGATTGATAGGGGTTTTGTATGTGTGTGTGTTTAAAATTAAAGAATACCGCAATCAAGACGGTGTCGTTTGGTAGCTAGCCGGTTGAGTACGAGTCGGTCCACGGGAAAAAGATGTTCTTTTCTTTAAGTTATTACGAGTTAAGTCCTATTTTTGGTAGGTGTTGTTTTAAGATCTAAGAATGAGATTAAATTGATTTAAAGGCTTGCTAGGGTTAGGATTAGGTTAGTTCGAAATAGGGATTCTACTCACTGCTTTTAATGCCCTAGTTAAGAATATAGGTGTTAGGGTAATAGTCAACAAAAGGGATTAGCACGATTAGGAAGAAACTTAGTTTCTTCCTTTTGCTCCTTGTCCGTCCTTTCTTAACTCTTAGTCCTAAGTTCTAGTTAATTCAACCACAGCCGGTCTAATTAGGGAATCACCGCTATCATTTAAGATAGGGTGCCGTAGTGAGCGGTGTGAGCTTGAATTAACTGGAGTCCTTTTATAAAAATTATATGGGCAAAGAAAGGAGTGAGAGAGATTTTTTTCTCTCAAACCTTCCCTATCCTAACCCTAACAAGCGGGGAATTACTCACTCATTAGGAAAGTTACAATAAAATTCATTTTTATAATTTTATTTTAATGACCTAAATTGCAGATAATAAAAGACAGATAAAAAATTGCAGAAATTAAATTGCAGATAATAAAAGAATGCGAGATAAAAATAAAAATACATTTACTTTATTGATGACCTCTCAACGATTACAAGGGAATTTAAAATTTAAATCTAGAATTAAAAAGAGGCATCCTCCAAAGAGGCATACCAAAAAGAGGCACACTTTATTTGGTTTTGAGCCCTTCTATTTATAGATAGGAAAAACCCTAAGTTTACATTCTGATTCATACATGAAATTACAAAACAACCCAAAGACCGAGTCAAAGCACCGACACCCCACCGACACGAGCATTGTACGGCCGCGGAACCGCGGCAGAAAGGCCTGTTTGGCCGCGGTTCCGCGGCCATTTGGTGGGTTCTTGGGCCCATCTCTTCAGGGTTTCTCTGTGTTGCTTTTATCTTCTGTTTTCTTTACTTGGTTTCTCAGAATTTCTTCTATTTCCTTCCAGATTTCCAACAGTGCAGAATGATGTGGACTTTTGCCTTGATCTCCGCTTGAACTGGTATGCGGCATCATGCAGATCAGTATTCATCTGTTATTGGTCATAGGCCTACATTTGTAGCGACTTTGCATAAATTTCACTGTAACGAGCTGAGAACATATAATCTGCAACTATTTAGCAGACATGGATCAAAAGTACCTACTTATATACAGTGTAATTAAGAATGGGTGATATAATAATGCAAAAATCTGATATGAACAAGCGTCGGTACTGATCGCCCCACTCAACGTGAAGTGGATACTTATTTAGGATGCGACTTTCATCCCCCCTCTCGGCATAATCGCCGGTATAGCGATATTCGGGGGTAAAGAAGTGGGGGAATGGTACCTCCTCCTAGCTCTGTCGGGCATCATCCTGTGAGACTGATTCGTCCCTCGAGTCCCCCTCTCGGGATGGGGCTGTCCCGCATCTATAAGAAATATCAAGACAAGGAATATTAAGACAAAATGGTATTAAGAAATCAAGGATTAACGAAAATTGAAGTGCGATATATACCTCCGGCGACAGCAGCACGAGCCTGGGCCCGGGCAACAGCACGAGCGGGACGATAGTTCCTTCGGTGAGGAACAGCCGGTGACCCGGACGTGGACGCGTCCCCTCCAACTAGAAAATAAACATTGACGATAAAATTATATGGAGTTCATGTTTATTCTTAGAGGATATGTAAAATGAATAAATATTTTTTATTTATTCAAACTAACCTACAGACTAAGCGGAGGGTACGGAAGTGGCAGGAGTGGCCTCTGCGCCAGATGTTGACGTACCACATATAATAAGACAATTAAAAATAGATTATATAAGTAATTGCAAAATGAATGTGTAGATCAATAATATAACATTATAAATCAATATGCATGCAATATAAGATATATAAATAAACCCGCGGATCCGGTGGGGGCCTGCCCGAGATGTGGAGGCACCACCCACAGCTAGACAATCAAAAAATGATTATCTAAGTTAGAGCAACAAGAATGTGTGTATATTTATGATATAACATTCTAAATCAATATGCATGCACTATAGGATATATAAACATACCAGCATGTGCGGTGGTGGCCTCTGGCTCTGATGTGGACGCACCACCAACAGCTAGACAATTAAACATTGACTATATAAGTGATTTTGAAATAAATATGCATGTATATCTATAATATTGCATTCAAAATGAATATGCATGTAATATACCTGGAGGTGTGGCAAAGTCCACATAGAAGGAGTCATCGGAAGGGGATACCGATCGGGGTGCAAGACTGGCCCTATGAAGCTCCCTACGCAGCTCTCCGGGCGGCAGAACCACTCTGCCTCTGTCTCTGCCTCTGTTGTGGCCGGTGCTCCTGCCGCCCTTCGCTGCTCCGGTGGAAGTCATCAAACCTATATAAGAGTACAATCATTACATATGCATGCAATATGTGTATAGATCGTAGAAATATGAAGTAATAATATAACATTACTGATAATCTTTTTCGTTTCGTGGACGCACTAGACATATCTACTTGGATTTCATCATCGATATCATTTCTGACCCACGTAATTTCAAGATCAGCCGAACACAACCCGTCTTTTGAAACAGACGGTCGGAACACTCTAAGTCTTCTCTCCTCTTCATCTTCATCATTTTCCTCCATACGATCCTCGAATTCTGGGACATCGTAAACATCCCTGGGTTTTCAACGGCATATGACACTCCATCCCGGATGCTTCAAGCACTATGAATAATATATTTGGAACGCTTGGTTTGGAAAGATAGATGGATCGTCCTGACCGTAAAATTGAAGTGTGTTCACACTAGTCAATCCATATTCATCTTTTCAAGTCCCGAGATTGTTTCTCCACTTATCCATATCGGTTCGTGTATCCTACCAAGTACACTGAAATATATAAAATGGTTCTGATCATTCAGGGTATTGGATGTTAAGTATACAATTTAAGTATCCATAATAAATCACACTATTCGATCCTACCGTCGCAATCCCACTATTCTAGTTCGAGATGTTTCTGTATCCTTAACTTCAAATTTGTATCTAAGGACACCGAATCTTTTATAATATGCAACCTCCATAATAGGAAACTGAACTAAACATCTTGAATCTCTCTCTAATGATGCAAACAAGTTCGGATCGTGGATCTGACAAAACAAATTTTACGACAAATACATAACGATATATGTTTAGATTAAGACTGGTAGTAATAACATATTATTCAAACAACTTACATGATTTGCAACTCAATTGCAAAAATTATCCTGATGATATTTTTCCAATCATTCATCATTCCAATCAGAATGCCCCTCACATGCCTCATTAATATGAATTCCGTTCTCAAAAATAAATTATGACATTAATATTATATCATTTCATACACAAACAAACACAAATATAACAATTAATCCAAAAAAACTTACTCTCTAATTTCTTCAAGACATACGCTATTGAAGAGGATAAACCGATATATCCTGTTGATAAACACAGTGTCTACTCTCTTATAGGACGCTTTACCATATGACCCGTCCTGAATTCTCTGAGGTCGGTTAAGCTGTAGGGTTACCTAGCACGACAGAAAGATTTCGGGAGGTATCGTCCATGCCATTTTCAAAAACTTGCCATGCTAAACAACCCTAACCCTAGAATATTAACTAGAGAATTAGACAATACAACATGTAAACTACTTTACATCTAAGTGAATATGGAATACAACCTTTGTAGACCGGTCCTTCACTTCAATAGCTCCGTATAGTAGTCCCTTCGCTTCAAGTAGTGATCTTCTGGACTCTAGAATGGCTCCACAAGATGAAAGGAATAAGCTTGCACGAAGTCTTCGAGACCAAAGATGATCTACGTCGAGAAGACACCAACCCAAGCTACCTCTTCATTTAGAAATCTTTTTCTCACTAATTTTGCTCACCTCCTCAAAAGCTAGAGAGCTCTCTCTTGTTAATGAAGAAGATGAAGAGAGAATGTTATGTGTGAGAATAGCAATCATGGGCGAGATAATATCTCATATTAACCCTTGTAGAGATATAACCATGGCAAATTAGAATGGTTGGGTTAATAAATATTTTAAGTAAAACAAAATTGATGGACTAAGTCAATGGTTCCATAAGTTTCTACAAGTTTCAACCATGAACAAATTTACATCTAATTTTTGATTTACTTTAAATAAATAAACCCTACATTATAATGAGCATGGTGTGAGTCTTATACACCCATGTTGCAAGTATAATCAAGCATGAAAAAAAATATATATCGCACATATATTAAGTGTACACAATTAATATATATCACATATATATTAAGTGTGCACATGTGAGAAAAAGAAATGCACAAGTGAGCTAATATTAGTTAATGTAAATTAATATATCAAATATATAATTATACATTAAAGTATTAAATCAACACTTGATTCAATAATCTGGCCATATCACATATAACCGACTAATATCATATGTATCAACTTATCGAATCAACACTTGATTCGATAACCCGGCTATATCACATATAACCGTCCGATATCACATATCGCGAGAATAGAATACGGTATCACATACACATGTTAATCTCGGTCCTGCACATATCACATATGTGCTCCTAGTTCATTTTGCCTGAGCCAGTAAAGCTCTGTGTAGGACTCTAAAGACTCATCAATACGCCGGCATTAGGTGATGATCATATCAAGCACCCACAAGCCGTCAGCGGTACTAGCTAGATGTAACGGCTACCCAGGTATTGAGCAATCAGAAAATCAACAAGCAAGCCTGCTCATACTCCTGTAAAGCCTGTCAGTAACACTACAGTACAGTCCGGTCTTTTCGTCTGATATGTCGCATATCCAGTCTAGGGGTGGTAAGCGTCAGAACCCAGTAACCGATAAGTCGTGCTGATGTGAGGCTCATAACGGGTCGAGAAACTACTGATAACACTTATCAGTAGATCTCCGTATCAGCCCTGGCCAGGGACTTCATGTTTTAGCCAATCGAGCACAGCGCAATATCAACCCTCAATACCGGGAAAGATGAATTCCCTCCTATCACTTATTGCCTCCATGTGACTTGAGACTGTACCCAAAAGCCACCGTTTTTCACGTTCTCTTGAACGTGGTAAGGAATAAATCAAAGCATAGTGGGAATCACACAAGACTCTATGACGATCTCGGGTCTACAGACTGACCTGTACCAGTGTCACCAGAGAACTGCTATCTGACGATAGGTATAATACCAACTAGGAGTTCTCGGAAAGTCTGTTCAATGTACCCAGTCTCCACTGAGCACCCCTTTACCATCTTTGATGTCAAACACCAATGGATGTGGGATCGTCCATCGCCTATCATATGGGTCAAGAAGCGTATATGCTAGTCTACTCTGGAATATCGATGCCCTGTCTCGATACACCATTGACTAGGAATATTTAAAGGATGTACTTGTGCACTACCCTAGCCCCACTAGTATGATCTCCATCATAGTCCTGGTAGTCAAGTACACATCCTAAGGGCTTTATCAACATGTGAGAGCAAGACAATATCACAATACAAGTCTACATGTTAAGACAAAGAGCAACCAGATAGCATACTATCATGTCGAGCAAGAAAGTCCTATCTATATATGTTCAAGCATCCACTATAATATACATCATATGTACAATAATGGCCTCTAAGGCATATACATAACTAACAATCTCCCACTTGCATTAAGGCCAGTTGTTGTAGTATCTCATACCCAACATTCCGAAGAGTCTCACAAATTGTATCTGGGGTATGGCTTTCGCGAGTGGATTCGCTGTGCTGTTCTTCATGTCAATTCTCCTAACTTCGATCTCCCGGCGATCAACTATCTCCCGGATCAGGTGATACCACCTCAGAATATGCCTGGATCGCTGATGGGACCTGGGTTCCTTGGCCAAAGCCACTGCTCCATTGTTATCACAATACAAAGGTATTGGATGCTCGATGGATGGAACCACACCAAGTTCGGTTATGAACTTCTTCATCCAGACAGCCTCTTTGGCAGCATCGTTGGCAGCGATGTATTCAGCCTCCATCGTCGAGTCTGCCACGGTTTCCTGCTTGGAACTCTTCCAACAATCCGCCCCTCTATTGAGGGTAAAGACAAATCCCGAGACCGACTTAGAGTCGTCCTTATCACTCTGGAAGCTCGAATCGGTAAAGGATTCCACTTGGAGTTCACCGTTACCATACACCAAGAACATCTCTTTAGTCCTTCTCAAGTACTTAAGAATGTTCTTCACAGCTGTCCAGTGATTCTCTCCAGGATCTGCTTGTTACCTACTCATTACACTTAATGAGTATGCTACATCGGGTCTGGTACATAACATCGCGTACATGATAGAGCCTACTGCTGAAGCATAGGGTATCCCTTGCATGTGAGCTCTCTCCAAATCAGTCTTGGGAAACATCTCTTTGGAGAGAGTGAGTCCTGAGATCGTGGGTAAATTCCCACGCTTGGAATCTTCCATACCAAACCCTTTTAGTATGGTGTCAATATACCTGGATTGGGACAATCCCAGTATCCGTTTAGATCTATCTCTATAGACCTTAATCCCCAAGATGTAGGAGGCATCACCTAGATTTTTCATTGAGAATCTTTGTGATAAGAAGAGCTTGACCGAGTGCAGTATAGGAATATAATTTCCTATCAAGAGTATGTCATCCACGTATAATACGAGAAAGACAACCTTACTCTCTGCCACCTTCTTGTATATACAAGGTTCATCTACGTTTTTGATGAAGTCAAACTCTTTGACTACCACATCAAAACAGATGTTCCAACTCCACGATGCCTGCTTTAACCCGTAGATAGATTTAAGCAGCTTGCACACCTTTCCGCTGCTCCCACTGTCCACGAAGCCCTCTGGCTGTGTCATGTACACGCTCTCTTCTAAATCATCATTTAGAAAGGCGGTCTTAACATCCATTTACCAGATTTCGTAGTCATGGTATACAACAATGGCAAGTAGGATCCGGATAGACTTAAGCATAGCCACTGGAGAAAAGGTTTCATCATAATCCACACCTGGTCATTGACGAAAACCTTTTGCATCAAGTCTAGCTTTGAAAGTCTCAACTTTTCCATCTACACCAAGTTTCTTCTTAAAAATCCATTTGCTCCCAATGGGTTTTACCCCTTCGGGAGCAACTTCCAAAGTCCATACTTTGTTGGTGTACATGGATTCCATCTCAGATCGCATTGCATTCAGCCATTTTACAGAGTCCCCACTTGTGATGGCCTGCTCGAAGCTAGTTGGGTCATCATCTTCCATGATGCAATCATCGCTCCCACCATCAATGAGAAAACCGTAGTATCTCTCAGGTGGATGAGGAACCCTACTAGATTGGCGGAAAGGCTGAGGTTCGTTGAGAGCTATTAAATCCTCTGGTTCCACTAAATCATCCATTGCAGTCTGTGTGGCTGGAACTTCTTCCAGTTCTACCTCTTTGCCACTAATTTCTTTTACAAGAAATTCCTTTTCTAAAAAGGTGATGTATTGAGAAACAAACACATTTTGTTCCTCAGCGTGGTAGAAAATATATCCTTGTGAATTCTTTAGATATCCCACAAACTTGCAAAGAACTGATCGTGCCTCGAGTTTTTCCGGATTTTGCCTTTTGACATAGGCCGGACAACCCCATATCTTAACTCGTTTAAGATATGGTCTCTTCCCATTCCATATCTCATATGGTGTGGAAGGTACAGATTTATATGGGACTTGATTCAATAGGTATGCTGGTGTCTCAAGCGCATAACCCTAAAAGGAAATAGGTAACTCAGCGGTGCTCATCATAGAGCGCACCATATCTAATAGGGTGCGGTTCCTCCGTTCCGATACACCGTTGTGCTGTGGTGTATACGGAGGAGTAAGCTGAGAGAGAGAATCCCATTCTCTTTTAAATAGTCCAGGAACTCATTGCTCAAGTATTATCCTCCCCGATCAGATCGAAGGATTTTAATAATTTTACCCGTCTGGTTCTCGAATTCATGCTTATATTCTTTGAATTTCTCAAAAGCTTCATATTTGTGTTTCAACAGAACACATGTCTGTATCTTGAGAGATTGTCAGTGAATGCAATGAAGTACGAGGAACCATTCCTGGCATGTGTAGACATGAGATCGCATACATCACTATGTATCAGTCCCAAGAGTTCCATAACTCTTTCTCCATGTCCAGTAAACGGAGTTTTGGTCATATTTCCTTTGAGACTTGACTGACAAGTTTCATAAGATGATAATTCGAACGGATTCAAATATCCATCCTTATGTAACTTAGCTAGTCGTGTCGCATTGATATGACCTAGTCTACAATTCCACAAGAAGGATTCGTTCATTTCTGAACTCTTCCACTTGTGTGCGTTTTGTACGTTAAGAACTGTGGTTTGATTTAGAACGTATATGCCATTATTTAACGAGCCTGATCCAATCAACTTTTGATTCAGAAAAATGTTCATAACATTATCCTGTACTACAAAATTATATCCTTCTTTACTTAATAAAGAAACTAATATAAGATTGCATATCAGGTTCGGTATGTAATAGCATTCGTTCAGAATCAATGTATTACCATTTGGTAATACAAGATGATATTCGCCAACTGTTTTGGCTGCAACATTTGCACCATTCCCTACTCTTACGGAATGATCATCCATTCCTAGTTCTCTACCTTTCCTTAGCCCATGCAAAATATTACATATATGGGATCCCGATCCGGTATCTAATACCTAGGACGTAGAGTGTACTGAGAAACGGTTCTCGGTAACTAACACACCCAAAGAAGATGCATCAACATGCTTATTCTTCATTTGGGTGGCGTGGGAATCCGGATATGCCCTTATTCCCTGCTCGGACTTATAACAATTATAAGTTGGAGCGGAACCAACGTTTCTCTGCTCAGTATAACAAGTGGGTTCGGTCAATACATCCATATTATTATCTTGATTAAGGCTGATATGGTCGCTACCTGGAGAGAGAGAGAGAAGAAAACACTTACCGTACGCTCTTGCAAGATTAGATTGGTTATTATCTTATCTAATCAAGATGGCTCCCACTGTTTTTATCAAATCTTCCTTCAAACCCTAAAAGGTAAGACTAGTCGGGATTAATTACACCTTACAAGTTCGCCAAGCTTTCAGCCAGGCCAGTGTCGATACTTTGAGGGAGGTTCCCCGTGCTTTCGCACGGACCTAATTAGAATAAACCTCATTTTCCCACGGGCGTAATCCTGTTAACACCTTTCTAGACACCTACTTGATCGGCTAATTGTGATGTGTAAACTCTCGCAGGAGTAACTCTTACTCATAGTGGGTATCGGGATCCAACTATCTCATAGAAGGTATGCAATCTCATTACAAATTTCAACACTTGAAATTCCCGATAATATTTTACCCCTAGCAACTTATGACCTTAACATAGTCAACAAATCATAAGCGCTAGTCAAGTTCAACCGTCATTTCCTGATTGAATTAAACCCACCCGTACGACCCTTAACATAGTCAACAAAGTCGTACGACTACCCTAATACAATCGCATCTCATGGTTTAGCAGCTAAACACTAATTAGTTACCGCATACTACGCCTTAACATAGTCAACAAACGCAACACGAATACTAAGTAGTACTTATCTGAAATGACGGAGGGCTACGACAGGTTTTTAAGAAAACCTTTTTGCGTAATGAACTTAATATCGTTGCAGAATCGAGTGATTTTGAAAATGAGTGTTTTTGAGGTTTTTGCTAGTTTCGCTAAAGAGATCACTCCCGGTGAAGAGATCTCAGCTCTTTCTTTATCGAATAAGGTGCAGGGTATTTCACAAATACCACTATACAAAGCAAGAACTAAAGAAGCAATCAAAAGACAAATCGAGTGGGTTGTAGCATCTGCTAGCTTTTGCTAAAGAGGCCACTCCCGGTGAAGGGATCTCGGCTCTTTCCTTATCGAATAAGGTGTTGGATATTCTACAAGGAATACCGCTATGCAAAGCAAAAACTAGAGCTACCCTTTTTGAAAATTTGATTCTACAACATCTTTTTAGGTTTCTTTCTTTTTCATTAATCTCATTAATGAAGCCCCATCAATTATGCTTCCTAAGTATCACAGAAGAAACAAAAATACAACGTACGTTTATGCCATCCGCATTCGCCACAGTATCTCGTTATGCACCGTTAGGTTACTTAACTAACGGTATAGCGGGGCGGGACTACCGCGGGTGCAAAACAAAAGTAACGTTTATTATATATCATATATATAATAATAAAGCATTCATCTCAAGCATACAAAGTGATCACATCACATAATATCAGCAGCAAAAGATAACATATGAAATATTGGATATACTAGGAATTCCGTGTTTTAAATTAAGCCAGTATAAAACATGGATTCCACGGTCGCGATGAATATCCAAACCCACATCCCTAGACCCTACGAGAGCTGCAAGCAACCCTGCCAATTCTAGAGTTAAGAGACCTGGTCTTGACTCCTCGAGATGGTCTCCCACTGGACTCTAGAACCCGGTTACTTGTGCTCCCCACCTTGGGTCTATCCTAATGCGGAAAAGTAAATAATATACAACAATGGTGACATCATCCTCAACCCGAAAGTGCCTCAAAAAAAGAATATTACATACAAGTTTTTACATGAATGAAAATGAAAAACTCTCATCTCACATAAAAAAAAAACCCGGCTATTCAAAACACGATAATCCAATATAACATATCCCAGCAACACATAATATCACATGTCATCAACGTAAGTAAATATGCGTATCCCAATTTTCGTTGACATATAGCAACGAAACTGGCGATACACCACATATTACACTTACGGTCGCAGAAAAGAAAATGTCAAACTACAACATTTGGAATCCACAATCACCTTAGACATTATAAACCCGAAAAATCACATACTTCGGATTTCATGCCTAACTATATGAATTCCAAATATTGTATCACATTCCACAGATAGCTAGACGATATTAAAAATTTCGATCGAATCAACAAACACCCAAAATTTCCCAAAGAGCTCAACACTTGAGCACAGTTTAAAAATACTCAGAACATACCACAGTACCTATGAACCAACCGTAGAAGGGCCAACCCTTGCCTCACCTATGGCGCCGCGGAACTACCGCAAACCCTAGGGTTTGGTGGCGGTTCTTACGGTCATAGAATCGAGTTAGGGTTTCATTCTTCTATAGGGTCCATCACATTACTTGCATGATTTTTGAATGTCTTTAACTTGGAAAAATCCAACTTTTGGAAAATTTCCAGCAAGGGTTAAACTGGGTATTTGATATTCGTTCGAACTTTTTAACGCCATCTAAATAACCCGAAACAATGTTAGAATTACGACTACGAAACACTCCGAATTGCCTTTTCAGAAAGTTAACATCTCATGCAATTTCAGCAAAAACAAGAAACACCTGAAACATGAAAACCCAGAAACCAGATCACCAAACGAATACGAACCAAAACAGACCATAGGGGGCCGGCCAGCTCGGAAATTCTGGGAATGTCACCGGGTCAAAACCGACGAAATGGGTTCGTATTTTTTCAGTGTTCATGTTATATCTCATATAACATTCTGCAGTTGCTTAAAAAAAATTAGAAGCTATTTAAAGAATCGACAGAAACTAGATTTCATTGTTTCAAGTTTCGGAGTAGTTTCGGTTTCGTAATCTAACAAATATCGTCTAATTCTCTAACTTGACTCTGATACCACTGTAGGGTTACCTAGCACGACAGCAAGATTTCAGGAGGTATCGTCCATGCCATTTTCAAAAATTTGCCATGCTAAACAACCCTAACCCTAGAATCTTAACTAGAGAATTAGATAATACAACATGTAAACTACTTTACATTTAAGTGAATATGGAATACAACTTTTGTAGACCGGTCATTCACTTCAATAGCTCCGTGTAGTAGTCCCTTCGCTCCAAGTAGTGATCTTCCGGACTCTAGAATGGCTTCACAAGATGAAAGGAATAAGCTTGCACGAAGTCTTCGAGGCCGAAGATGATCTATGTCGAGGAGACACCAACCCAAGCTACCTCTTGATTTAGAAATCTTTTTCTCACTAATTTTTCTCACCTACTCAAAAGCTAGAGAGCGCTCTCTTGTTGATGAAGAAGATGAAGAGAGAATGTTATGTGTGAGAATAGCAATCATGGGTGAGATAATATCTCATATTAATCCTTGTAGAGACGTAACCATGGCTAATTATATTGGTTGGGTTAATAAATATCTTAAGTAAAACAAAATTAGTGGACTAAGTCAATGGTTCCATAAGCTTCTACGAACTTCAACCATGAACAAATTTCCATCTAATTTTTTATTTACTTTAAATAAATAAACATTGCATTATAATGAGCATGGTGTGAGTCTCATACACCCATATTGCATGTATAATCAAGCATGAAAAAATAATATATATTATATATATATTAAGTGTACACAATTAATATATATAACATATATATTAAATGTGCACATATGAGAAAAGAAATGCACAAGTGAGCTAATATTAGTTAATGTAAATTAATATATCAAATATATAATTATACATTAAATTATTAAATAAATACTTGATTCAATAATCCGGCCATATCATATATAACCGACTAATATCATATGTATCAACTTATCGAATCAACACTTAATTCGATAACCCGGCTATATCACATATAACCGTCCGATATCACATATCGCGAGAATAGAATACGGTATCACATACACGTATTAATCTCGGTCCCGTACATATCACATATATGCTCCTAGTTCGTTTTGCCTGAGCCAGTAAACCTCTGTGTAGGACTCTAAAGACTCATCAACACGCCGGCATTAGGTGATGATCATATCAAGCACCCATAAGCCGTCAGCGGTACTAGCTGGACGTAACGGCTACCCGGGTATTGAGCGATCAGAAGATCAACAAGTAAGCCTGCTCATACTCCTGTAAAGCCTATCAGTAACACTACCGTACAGTCCAGTCTCTTCGTCTGATATGTCGCATATTCAGTCTAGGGGTGGTAAACGTCAGACCCCAGTAACCGATAAGTCGTGCCGATGTGAGGCTTATAACGGGTCGAGAAACTACTGATAACACTTATCAGTAGATCTCTGTATCAGCCCTGGCCAGGGACTTCCTGTTATAGCCAATCGAGCACAGCGCAACATCAAACCCCAATACCGGGAGAGACGAATCCCCTCCTATCGCTCATTGCCTACATGTGACTCGGGACTATACCTAAAAGCCACCGTTTTGCACGTTCTCTTGAATGTGGTAAGGTGGAAATCAAAGCACAGTGGGAATTACACAAGACTCTATGACGATCTCGGGTCTACAGACTAACATGTACTAGTGTCACCAGAGAACTGCTATCTGACGATAGGTACAATACCAACTAGGAGTTCTCGGTGAGTTCGTTCAGTATACCCAGTCTCTACTGAGCTGCTGAGCACCCGTATACCATCTTTGATGTCAAACACCAATGGATGTGGGATCATCCATCGTCCATCATATTGGTCAAGAAGCGTATACGTTAGTCTACTCTGGAATATCGATACCCTGTCTCGATACACCCTCGACTAGGAACATTTAAAGGATGTACTTGTGGACTACCCTGGCCCCACTAGTATGATCTCCATCATATTCCTAGTAGTCAAGTACACATCCTAAGGGCTTTATCAACATGTGAGAGTAAGACAGTATCACAATACAAGTCTACATGTTAAGAAAAAGAGCAACCAGATAGCATACTATCATGTCGAGTAAGAAAGTCCTCTCTATATATGTCCAAGTATCCACTATAATATATATCATATGTACAATAATGGCCTCTAGGGCATACACATAACTAACATAAGCTTCGTCTCAATGTTCTCGTTCAGATAGCGGGAACAAAATGTGGTTATTTCATCTAGAAGATAATCTTGCATGATAGAACCCTCTGGTCGATTTCTATTGTGTATATACTTTTTTAGAGTGTAGAGGTGCCTAAAGAAAAATATGTTAAATAAATAAGTACGGACATATAGGACAACAATAATTTTACAAATTGCGTGAAACGAAAAATTCCGTGTACCTTTCGACGGGATACATCTATCAATATTGTATCGGTCCGGCTAACTTAGCCTCGGTTGCAAGATGAATCGTTAGCTGTATTATGATATCGAAGAATGACGGTGGAAAAATACGCTCAAGTTTGCAAAGTATCGATACAATAGAATTTTCTAGATTCTCCAGCGTCACATCCAGGGTTTTAGCACACAATTCTCTAAAAAAGCAACAAAGGTCATTGATTACTAGACCAACCAATTCGGGAAGAGAAGTCCTGAGGGCTAATGGAAGAAGGTGCTCCGTAATAACATGGTGATCATGACTTTTCAGCCCATCGATCTTGCCTTTCATAATTTTTATCTTCTTGCTAAATGATCCTCAGAAACCTGTGGGAACTTTCAAATCATGCAACACCTGCAGAAATATTTTCTTCTCCAGTTGTGACATATGATACACGGCATTGGGAAGTACAAACTTGCCTGGTTTACCCGCTATCGGTTTAGGATGCAATTCACTTCTAATTTCCCGGTCCTGAAAATCCATCCGATCACGGAGGTTGTCTTTCGATTTTCTGTCTTTATAAAGAAGCAAGTTGAGTACATGCTCGGATACTCCGTTCTCTATGTGCATGACGTCCAGACAATGACGCACTAAATTTGTTGACCAGTATGGAAGCTCGTAGAAAATACTTAACTTGTTCCAGTAGGGTGGTTTGATCTGTTTTGCGGGATCTATCTCGAATGTCACATTATTGTAACCATCCCACTTAGCAGTCACGTCCTCCGGATAATGAGGCTGGAAGCCCAAGAAGTTCATGATTACCATTAAATTGAGCAGCGTTTAATCTGTAGGGATGGTCTAGTGGCAGGAAACGCCGATGGCCGCAATAACAAACCTTCCTGCTAAAATTCAACCATTTCGATGTTGTATATTGATGACAATAGGGGTATGCTTTGTGACCATGTACGGACCAACCTGATAGCATTCCATATGCAGGAAAGTCATTAATTATCAACATTAAACCAACACGCAGTGTGAAGGTTGTATCTGCGTTTGCATCGTAAATCTCTACACCATCAATGAATAAAGATTTTAACTCATCGATCAGATGTCGGAGATAGACGTCGATATTGTTTCCCCAGTGAGTTTGGTCCTAAGAAGTTGCATCATAAAGTAGGATTGATCCATAGCCAACCAAGGCGACAGATTATAAACTATCATTAAAACGGGCCATATGCTGTGGCTTCCAGCCATATAATTGAATGGGCAGAAACCATCACTAGCGAGTCCGAGTCTGACATTGCGAGGATCACTACTGAATATTTCGTGCCTCCTATCGAAATCCTTCCATGCCGGTGAATCTATTGGATGACTCATTTTTCCATGTTCACTTGGAGTAGCACGGTGATGCCAAATCATTGTCTCGGCTATTTTCTTGCACCTGAATAGCCTCTGCAGTCTCTGTGTTATGGGAAAGTATCATGCTACCTTGACAGGTATATCGGGCTTCTTATCAGATTCTTTCGGCTTATACCTGGCTTCTCCGCATATGGGACACTGTTTCAAATCTGAATTCTCATTTCGGTACAACACGCAATGTTTAAAACATGCATGAATCTTCTCACATATCAGACCCAAATCAGACATCATCTTCTGGACTTCGTACTAGCTGTCGGGCACGTTATTTTCCGGGGACATGGAATCTTTCAGGAACTTCAGAAGTATCGTGAATGACTTTTTGCTCTATCTATTTAGGCACTTAATCTGGAAAAGTTAGATGAACCATGATAGAGTTGAATACTTTGCATTCTCATAAATTGGTCTTCTAGTATCATTCATGAACTTTTCATACTTATCCGCACGCGGTCCTTGACCGGAAGGAATGTCATCTTCAGTAGGAATACTATCACCTAGAGCAGTCTCTACCATATCCTTCATTTCTTCTCCTGAAAAGAAGTTATCGTGTTCTTCTCTTTCTGCCGCATTACTGTCTTTCTTTCTTCTTCTGCCGCATTACCATCTTCTTCCTGTCATTTCCCATGATATAGCCAAGTTGTATAAAGTCTAGTAAAAACATGTTTAACGATGTGAAGCTCTACGATTTCTATCTTCTGCCAGAACTTATTCCCACATCTATCGCACGAGCAGAAAATCATCTTTAACACGATCTTATTATGTGCGCGTGCAAATTCAATAAAAGCAGCTACTCCTGCGACAAACTTAGATTTCATGCGTTGTTGCCAATCCACGTACATCCAGTCCTTAACTCTGATGTACTCATGGGCCATGTTAGACTGTATAACATATAAATTGTAAGTTATGGTGATTATATTGAGAAATCTATGAACGCGATGGTTACTGACAAAGAAGAAAGTCCATAGCGGCAAGTTTGTCGTTGAAGAGAATAAATTATCTATAAACAAAGTTAGATTTGAAGATACCCAAGTATGAGTTGTATTCTGTGTATGTGTGTTTCAATTTATGATTTTGCTTAAATATATGGTTGTGAGTGTGTATGTGCTTTGTGTGTGAGTTTGTTGTGTATTCGTGTTGTATGTGTGTGTTTCAGCTGTCGGAGGTAAGACTTCTATCCCATTAAGAATGTATATAGCAGACACTAATTCGCTTGTGCTTTCATCCGTTTTGAGTAAATTTCGGCAGCACCTCCCCACTGTTCTCTGAGTACACTGTAATAAAATAGATAACCATTTCAATGCTATGAAACAACGTTGAAATGAACATTTAATTTATCTTTGTACACAGAGAACTAGCGGAAAAGTACCGACGAAATAACTCGAAATGAATGAAAACACAAGTGAATTTAGGTGTTTGCTTTATACATCCCTAACTTGTCCACATTGGACAAATCTATCGGTTATCATACGATTGAATCTTCTCGTCACATAGACTACACGACGGTTGTTAGTACCGAACTATACCGTCCGATATTTAACAACTTTCGTATAGTTCTATGTCACGACGAATATCGAACGTATATTAACCGATAGATGGGGACTAAGCCGCGCTTTGATTTTCATATATGAGCATCGATGAGAATATGAAAGTTTCGTATTATCACCGAGTATCATATATTGGTTTTAACTTGAACATTTAACATGAATAGGTTTTACGTTTACATGTCGTTATTAAGGGTTCGAAGTTTTTAGTTTAGGATAAATTTTTCTTGCGTTTACAGTAAAATTGTACGTTTACGTTATTATCGAGTATCCAAACTAGTGCATCCTAAACCCTAACCCTAATTAACCCAAATTAACCTAATAACCCAAATTAACCCTAATTATCACCCTAACTCAAATTACCCTAATTAACCCAAAATTAACCCAAATTAATCCTAATCAACACCCTAACTCAAATTATCCCTAATTAACCCAAAATTAACCCAAATTAACCATAATCAACACCCTAACACAAATACACAGTATTTTACCTAATTAACCCAAATTAACCCTAGCTCAAACCCTAACCAAAATTAACCTAACACTAATCATCACCCAAACCCCAACCCTAATTGATCTAATTAATCCTAACCCTAGCCCTAATCATCACCAACCCTATTTTACCTAATTAATCCAAACTAACCCTAACCCTACCTAATTAACCCTAACCCTAAACCGAACCCTAACCTTAATCCTAACCCTAGACCGAACCTTAACCCTAACCCTACCTAATTAGCCCTAGCCCTAGCCCAAACCCTACACCGAACCCTAACTTTAAGCCCTGGTAGTAATCCTAACCCTAACCCTAAAATCAACAATAACACAAATAAAAGTATAATTATAAGTTCAAAATTGAAATTAGCTTACCTCAGCAGTTGTTTTGCCGGCGGATAAAAAGTGTGGTGGCGGGGATTCTGCTGTCGACGACGAGCTCGCGCGGGTGTGGTGACGAGGAGGCACGCGCGCGAGATCGATCGCGGGGGAGGAGGAAATTTTGGGAACGATGAGGTAATTTCTGGACTTTATTTTTTTTTATAAATAACCCTTCGTTACCCCTACGGATGAATCCGTAGGTTCTTCTTTTGCGGGTCCGTAGGGGCAAATAAAAGATTACATTTTAATTTTTTTTAATTAATCCGTAGGATACCGTAATGACAAATCGATGGCCCCACGGATTAATCCGTAAGGGCAAAAACGAGTTGTCCCTACGGATTTCAATATCTGTAGAGGCAATCCCTTACTGTAGTAATGATAGATAGTTTAGTTCTCAAAACAGGAATAAAGCTCAAGATGGCAGCAACAATGCATGGGTATAATTTGTCTTCTCTGCTTAATACTCATATGTATCACTTGTAAATAACATTTATGGACAAAATCTCCATGTGGGTCCCACAAAAGTGTAGGGATGAAGATCATATGAGCTGAGGGAAGACTAACTAGAGCAAGGTGGGGGTGTAGTTAACTAGATCCATGAGTTAAGGGCCTCATTCTTGTAGTAAAACCCAAGCCACTAACACAATTTAGCAAGTTAAGTCTTTTTCATACATGTATGTTTATACCCATTTTTCTAACTTTTTCAATGACATGTCGGTACGGCTTTCTTTTGAATCACTGTAGTCTCCTTCCAATCATCAATAAAAGGCTGATAGATGATATGAATTTATATTAGCTGTATATCAAAAGACGCTCTTATTTTATCAAATGAGTCAACTTTCTGGAATCTCTATTTTATAGGAATCTGCACACTTTCGTCTTTTATGTAACTTGCAAAATTTGAGTATGGACCTTTCGGTTCATCTTTTCTTTTTTACCAATGTACCAAGTGCCATGTTCCTAGAACTTACCACTATAAATTGAACCAAATCAAAAGTTATAATTCAGATTAGCTTCGCTAGTTTTTTTCCCCTTGTTTGGAATGAAATCACATTTTTCTTCTATAATTCATGCAATCCATCACAATCTAAAACTATAATCAGAATTGAACTGCCTTATCATCAGAAGTTTATAACAGTGGCTTGTAGCGCCAATGCGAAATGTTAAGAATATCTATGAGCAAAAATTAAAATTAATGCATTAGTTTTCACCAGACAAGCATCCCTTCATTAAAACTGAAAAGAAAAGGAGAAAATGTAAAATATATAATTCAGTGGTACAGGTTTTATACAGCAGACAAGGCGAAAACATAATGCTTGATTTGGTACAGGTTTTATAAAGTAGAAAGGCCTCAGATAATATTGCAGTATATAAACAATTTTCATTTTTGGCTCATGATGATGCATGAATTCCCTGCAACTTATGAAGGCTTTCCGAAACCAAGGATCGAGCTCAAGATGACTGAAACAGTGAATGGGTGACTGTTCTTCTGAAAATTATAGCAAACCTGCTTGATTTGTCACCGCGAGCAAAATATACGAGGCACTAAAGTTGAATTTGAAAGACTGGCTGTAAAAACAAGGCAACTGAAATATTCACTCATAGCTATATCTGTATCAATTCTGTAAGGTAATGTGCCCTAGAGATTCACAGGGGCGGAGGGATGTTGCTTCTCTTCTTGCTGTTCGATGTATGCAATGCATCTGATGAAAAGCTCTATTTTGAAGACCATCATCAGATAAATGTGTGGTCTTCCTTCAATTGGCTTCAGATAGTACGTTAACTTCTGATATATCATTGTAGCTCATGGATCTTTAGTGCTTCAGAGCCTGGATGGAGCAGAAAACCAAAGATTGGTTACATACCAAAGTAAACATTTTAAGGCCTATATGGTTCTTTTGGCAATTTTCGACAACCATAAAACTCTATGAATAAAAGGAGCAGTCAGCAGAAGGAATATAACCTTAAAAGAGAGAGACACTGATCAGCGACAACTTGAGTGCTACAAGACGCATGCATGAAATAAAACATACAGAGTTCTGCACACACAAGCCGCATAAATAAGTCGTTAAAACCCAAATACATTTCCAGAATTTCACTACACCGGTCTCATTTCACGTTTATATAACATATGAGGAAATACTGGTACAACAACAAGAAGAAAAACAGATTTCGGCAAATTACCACCCCCACCACCACAACCACTAATGTACATATAATTGAGAAGCATGCGCTAACACTAAAACAAAAAGAAGAAACTAGTACATTTTGATTTTGATATGAAGATATAGTAGTAAATTAGGAAGCTAGGAGAGCAGAGAGACCAAGGAGACGAATTCGGACGTGACCCTCCCCTTGGAGCGCGTATTGATAACAAAGTGCTCTGGGTATTTTCTGAGCAGCATCAAAAGCCCAAACCATGGTCTTCCTTTGCTCTCGCTCTGTGGCCACTCCTCTGATGTTAGGTATCTTCTCACTCTGCCATGATGCCACACTTTCCCATACTGTTCAACTAGCTGAGGTCACAGAAATACATGGGGGGGGGGGGCATCAGTCAGAAAAATGTTTAAATGTCAAAAATAAATTGGTAAATATAAAGTGTCTTCACATATGGAGGGCAGACAATGGGGAGTTTAAGTGATTTTAACATGCTGGAGGAAGAATAATATTTTTCTATCAAGAAATTAAAGCAAACCTCGAAAAAGAAAATTGAAATTTAGGTACTTAAATAAATGGTTTCGATGTATGTGGTTGTGTCAACTCACGTGAAGTTGATGCATCGTTCGAGTATGTGACGCCTATCATTTTCATGAACTTGATACATCCATCTAAACATTCTTATTGATACTACGCTCTCTTTTTATATTTTTTGACATGTTGTTTCTTAATTTCCCAGTATTAGAATCTTCTTTTCAATTTTAAAGCTAGGCGCTTCTTCACTTCAATCACCCCACTTTTGGTAGCGTGGACCACGTCGTTTCTGATATCATACAAAATTCATGAAAATCTTCACGTGCATTTATCGTTTTGCTACGAATGCCAACACAGAAGATGTGCAAAATCTACACTGCAAATGAAAAAATGATACTACAACACACGTGCGCGCGCGCTGGCTTCATAGAATATCCTCACACATGCATCCAGAAAGAATGCACACATGCCACAGACAAACATGCAGCAGCAGCAGCATGAAGGAAAGAACTCCATTAAAGATTTGACAAATTTTCGACCCACAGCCGAACTGATATTAACCTTATTAGTGCCAAATCCTTGGTTGAAAAAACTATAACAAGAGTGGAGTTTGCCATAATCCTAAATGATTGGTTGGCATCCTCCAATATTTCAGGACTATGATGGTAGTGGAGGAAATGATAATGTATTTGCTATAGGAAACATTCAACTCTACAGCACAAGATAAAAGCAAGAGCGAAATATAGCATATTCTGCATGTATTACATATGTATCTATAAAACATATACATAATCGTGTAGTTAAGGGGAAATTGAAAGTATGTGTCTGAGTGAAGTGAGGGGTACGGTTTTATTTAATATTTTTAAAATAATCGGTAACAATTTACTTTTGAGACTCATATTTAACTCTCCCCTATTCCAATGAATGCTTTCTGAATCCGCTCATAACCATTCCAGATAACAATTTAATAGGTATAAAATAGCAACGACTGCTGATAATAGAAGAAGCTAAAGTAGAAGCAGCACAAACACCAACACCAAAAGTAAAGCAAGTAGTCGAAGAAGCATGCAGCAATAAAGAATAAGAAACATCAGAGCTCTAAGCAAAGACAAGAGAAGATGTGGCAGGAGGAAGTAGAAGATGCAGTAGCAGAAAGAAGGTGTAGCAGAAGAAAGAAGTAGAAGAAAGAGAAAAGGGAAACGAAGGAAGGTGGTAAGAACTGGAAAAAAGCAAGCAAAAAGAAAAACGGAAAATAGAAAACACTGCAAGAAAAATGAAAAAAATGAAAAAGAAAAATGAAATAAAGCTTGCCTCTAGTAAAACATTGCTAGGTGTATCCTTCGATGTTTATCAAAATATTTTCTTTCCTAGGTCCTGGTCTTGATCTTGATCTTTTACTAGACGGTGTTGAAGAAGCGAAGCAGGTCAGGTGTTGAAGAAGCGAAGCAGGTCAAATGCTTAACGATTAATCACACATCAGAGACAAAGACAATGGCGTCGGGATAGCCAAACTCAACCTGGCAGTAGAATCGTCAAGATAAGCTGATGGTGATGATGGAATCTTCTTAGTGGAGTTCTATTAAGTTATTTGAAGAAAGAGCACAGGGAAAGAAAAACCATAGGCATTGCAGTGCTGCTTCTCTTTTTTCAATTATTGAGTATTAGGGTTCATGTAAATCCCAGAATTAATACAATGTAATGCCTCGAAACACCTCATGCCCTGCCCAAAGAACACGCAAGGCACATTAGGGCACCCACCTAGTCTAGGTGTCGTCCCCCCTCCCCCCACCCCAAACCACACCACTAGTCTGGAGCTAGGCTTGCACTCCACGGTGCAATGTGCCTTGGGGAGTACACCTCAAATACCTTGTAACACAATGCAGTAATGCACAGACATAGTGAGCAGGAAGCAAGATTGCAAAGAAGGGAGAGGCCTGGATGCTTCTAGAAGGACTCTCTCCGCTTTACAAATAATGCAAAAATGACGTTCCAAACTGTAAACTACTGATCATCGTATGCTATGCATGCCTTGGAACACATGTACACGAAAAATAGAAATGTCTGAGGATGTAAAGCCATACATCTTTCATGGTAGATGTTTATTTTTGGAGCAGGATGGATACTGAAAAAACTTTTTAAACATTTTAGTCTTTATATCAGACAACCTGTATATTGTAGATTCAAAATTAAAAAGAATCAAGAGAAGATATTATTGGCTTAAGAAATTATGAGTTTTTACATACAAACATATATAGAGGGTCATAGACCACTTCTACAATAATAGCCAATGTGAGACTAAACATAATAGCTAATATCTAACAACTAATTATATATCTAATAACTAATTATATATTCATAGCACTCCCGCAAGCTGGAGCGTAGATGTTAATCATGCCAAGCTTGGACAGTTGACGAGCGAAAACCGATCGAGGAAAAGGTTTGGTAAGGATATCTGCTAGTTGAACCGAAGAGGAAACATGTTGGAGTGCAACAAGCTTATCTGTCACCTTGTCACGAATGGGATGTCGAGGGGGGCTGGAGGGGGAGCAGGGCTGGAGGGGGTCCGAAGGCTGTCGAGGGATTGTGAGGGCTATCGAAGGCCGGGAAGAGGGGATCGAAGGTGATGGAGATGGATTCTAAGGGGCTGGAGCGGTGGCAGCGGATGGGGAGGGGGAAATTAGGGTTAGGGCTTGGGTTTGGGAAATTAAGGTTTTTTTTCTTTCTCAATTCTTGTTGGGGCTCGTTTAAGAGAATTTTATTGGCTTAAGAAATTATGAGTCTCTACATACAAATATATAGAGAGGGTCACAGACCACCTCTGCAATAATAGCCGAAGTAGGACTAAACATAATAGCTAATATCTAACAACTAATTATATATCTAATAACTAATTATATATTCATAACAAAAATCAACCGAGTAAATCTTTTGGTTCAAAAATCACATCAGTGACTTTGCATCCACAAGATTTGGCTTCAAATCATCCACAAGAACATTTCTATGCCTACACTTGTAAATAAACTATAAACTGTCAGAATACAACATATAACTAGCATATTTTACCACAAATCAAATCCACAGACCAGTTGTGCAAAACACATATATTGCCTAGGCTAGCAATTTTTTAAAAATTTATATGGAGTTTGAGATCTTTCATGGTGACTACTATACGAGATTCAGTATATATTTGCTCTTCCACACTTTTGATCCTTTCTCTACTTGTAGTTATTTTTGCTCTTAATAAGCTCTATCTATATCCTCTTATTCATGCCAGCTCGAGTGGAAGGACAGAACCAAATGAGGCTAAAGAACCAATTTCATAATGCCAGTGATAAGGTGCAAACTCAGTACCTTTTAATTATTTGAAATCTAGTGCTACACTGCTACCAATCCAACGTTTACCACTTTACTATTTAAAAGAACAACAACTAGGCTGATGATTTAAGGATAACAATGTACAACAAACAACCTTAACGCTTAAACCTAAAAGTAATCTATGTTACAAGATCATAAGCTGTATACACTCCTTGTAGGGTTATATCATGTTACAAAGCATGATCTAGCATGTAACCTTTTAATATACCTCAAAGGTTTCTGAATTGAACATGTTCCTGCTGCGTGAAACTTTAGATCATTTTAATTGACCATAAAACCAAATGAACCTGAGGATCAACATAAATCTAAAAAATTTACATAAACTGAAGTTATATTCATCTTTAAGCCTATTCACCAAAGTCCTTAAAATAAAAATTTATGTGGGATTTCTAGATAGCAAATATTTCATCATAAGTATATTATTGAGGCCTAAAAGGGGCCATTTTTTCTCTACATTATAACACCAGGCATCCCAGTGCATAACAATAAAACCTCTATGTTTACTGAATTAAAGGAAAATTGCAGTTGCCATGTGTGGCCTGTTGTTGATTTAACATTACAATAGTGTCTAATATGCTTCTTGGCCAAGACATTTATAAAGGCCTCAAGCCCTCAACAACATAAATTCTGTTCAAAATTCCATATTGCAGTCAAATTTCCTGCTATTTTCACTACGTGTTTCATCACTTTTGATCGCATTTCATAGCTAACTTATAAATGACTTGATATATCTACATGCATAATTTATATGTGTGCATTCATTTTTATTCTGTCTGGGAGTGTGAACATGCACATATGGTTAAAATTCAGAGCACAATATCAAACTACATTGCTAAGAAGGACGAATCAGTAGATGGTCTAACACAAATTCTTGCAACTAGTCAAAACTTAATACCAATCACATGGAAAGGGGGAAAGGTTGGAAACCGCTCTAATATACATAAATCAAGTTTGCATTGGTTTTTGGTTTGCTACAACAACAACTGAGCCTTTTATCCCAAGCATATGGGGTAGGCTACATGAACCTGAGAATCACGCCGGGTCTAGCACATGAATCCTCCGCCTCCACTCACTCCTATCGAACAATATACTTTCATTGAGTCCTTTGGCAACCATATCGTTTCGTATCACCTCCATCCATGTTTTCATCGGTCTCCCTTTTGCTCTTTTACCATTGCCCATATCGAGAGTATCCATTCGTCGAACCGGTGCTTCCATAGGTCTGCGTCGCACATGACCAAACCATCTTAGCCGGTTTTCCCGCATTTTCTCCTCCACAGGTGCTACACCAACTTTTGCACGAATATCCTCATTTCGCACCTTATCTTTTCTAGTGTTACCGCACATCCAACGAAGCATGCGCATCTCCGCTGCGTGCATCTTCTGTGTATGATGCTTCTTAGGAGCCCAGCATTCTGTACCATATAATAAGGCAGGCCGAATAGTGCTCCGATAAAACTTCCATTTCAATTTTAACGAAAAATTACGATCACACAAAATCCCTGTTGCACTCCTCCATTTCAACCCATAGTCATATAATTCGCGAATTATTCGGCGAATTCGCGAATAATTCGCGAATTATGTGACTGCCGATTAAATCTGCGAATTATTCGCCATCACCGAACGCGCCGAATTATTGCCGAATTATTCGCAAATAATTCCCGAATTATTTGCGAATTATTAAAAAAAAGCGAATTATTCAAAAAACAGCAAATAATTCACGAAATAAAAATCTAGCATCTCATATATTAATTTTATATTAATTTTATATTAATTTTTTGCTCGAAATCCTTCCCGAACATTTCCCGAACACTTACCGAATCTTTCCCGAATACCTGCCGATTTTTTCCGAATAGTTCTCCGAATCCGAATTTTCGACCTCGCCGAATTATTGCCGAATCACGAATTTGTGACTATGTTTCAACCAACCAGCTTGGATCCTTTAATTAACATCACTATCGATCTCCCCATTCTTTTGGATGATGAAAGCTAGATATCTAAACTGGTCGCTCGGTGATATCTCTTGCCCTTCCAATGTTATACCAATATGGTTTTGACTTCTCTGGTTACTAAATTTGCAATGCATATATGCTGTCTTGGACCCGCTCAATCTGAACCCCCGAGATTCTAATATTTGCCTCCATAATTCCAATTTGGCATTAACCCCTGCTTTCGTCTCATTTACTAGAACAATATCATCAGCGAATAGCATACACCAAGGTACCTCATCTTGGATAGTTCTGGTAAGCTCATCCATCACGATGGTAAACAGGAATGGACTTAATGCAGATCCTTAATGTAAACCAATTGTAATCGGAAAATCACACGTTAAACCGCCGCAAGATCTGACATTTGCCACTACTCCATCGTACATATCCTTTTATGTCAATATACTTGACGGGGACCCCCTTCTTCATCATTGTCCCCTATAATACCTCTCTAAGTATCTTGTCGTACGCTTTTTCTAAATCAATAAATATCATATGCAAATCTCTTCTCTTCTTTCGAAAACGCTCGACAAGTTGACGAAGCAAATGAATAGCCTCTGCCGTCGATCGTTCAGGCATGAACTCAAACTGGTTCTCTGTTATTTTAATATCCTTTGTTAGCCTGTGTTCAATCACTCTCTCCCAAAGTTTCATGGTGTGACACATAAGTTTTATTTTATGGTAGTTTGAGCAACTTTAAATGTCACCCTTGTTCTTGTAGATAGGTACAAAGATACTTTTCTTCCATTCATTTGGTATCTTTTTTGTCTGCCGAATCTTATTAAACAGATCTGTCAGCCATTTAACACCTATTTCTCCTAAGTATCTCCAAATCTCGATAGGAATCCCGTCAGGACCAACCGCTTTTCATAAACTCATTCTGTTCAAAGTTTTTTTTAATCTCAGATAGTCTTATTTTACGCATGAAATCATGGTTTATATCTTGAGATTGAATGACAAGTCCATCCAAATTCTTAGTAAAGCTCTCATTGAACAATTTGTCAAAATAATCTCTCCATCTTTCCTTGATATCCTCATCTCGAACTAAAACCTTCTGATTTTTATTTTTGACACTTCACCGCGCATAAGTCTCCAGTCTTCCTTTCCCGCATCCGAGCAATCCGGTATATATCATTTTCAGCCTCTTTAGTGTCTAATTTCTCGTACACCTTCTTATAGTTCTTAGATTTAGCTTCCCGAACAGCTTTCTTAACTTCCTTTTTAGCCATTTTATACTTCTCAAATCTCTCCACATCTCTACTTTTCTTCAAATCTTTATAAGAATCCCTTTTAATTTTAATAGCAGCATTTACTTCTTCATTCCACTATAATGTGTCTTTAGATGGTGGAGCACCACCTCTCGACTCACCAAGTAGATCTCTAACTATCTTCTTGATACAACTAGCTATTTTGTTCCATATTCTGTCTGAATCATCTTCCGACTGCCAATCCGATTCTTGGACTACCCGATCTATAAAAGCCTTTTTCTTACCTTCTTTCAATTGCCACCATTTAATTCTAGGCTCTACTTTACGTCTAATCTTCCTAGGTCCTCTTCTAAATCGAAAATCTAGAATTAAAAGTTTATGCTGAGTTGTTACACTCTCACCTAGCACTACCTTACAGTCGATACAACAATCTCTATCTATTTTTCTCGTCAGAAAAAAGTCTATTTGACTAGCAATTGATCCGCTCCTAAAAGTGATAAGGCGGGACTCTCTTTTCCTAAACCAGGTGTATGCTAAGATCAAGTCATAAGATAAGGCAAAATCTAGAATCGAGTCACCTACTTCATTCCTTTGTCCAAAACCAAAACCTCCATGGATAGTATCAAACCCACTACGACTAGTACCTACATGCCCATTAAGATCACCACCAATAAATAACTTCTCTCCACTAGATATACTTTGCACCATCTTGTCTAAATCCTTTCAAAATAGACGCTTACTAGCGTCATCAAGACCTATCTGTGGTGCATAAGCACTAATAACATTAAGGATCTCTCCACCTAGAATAAGCTTAACCAATAAAATTCTATCACCGGTAAAATTGGTTTTTGGTTTGCTGCTGCCTCTAAACCCCTAAACCTGTGAGCGCTTCAGCATAGAAAACCAATCGATAGCTTTACACAAGGTGCAGATACCAAAGATTAGCTTACTAGCCATTGTAAAGATAATTTATTAGAATAAAGGTATAGTTTGATGATAGATAAATATCATATCGAAGAAGGCATCTAAAGTATAACCATCTCAAATTCTCAACAAACCTCTGCATGAAGCTTTGCCATAGGCATCCATTCACCTGGGCCACATAGATCCGACAGCACAGTAGCTACAGATGAGACAACATCTTTTTCTTCTAACTGCAAGAGTTGGTGATTATCTGCTTCCCTGTCAACCCTTGATCTTGGGTCTGGCCTTTTTTCTGTGAACATGGAATATGTCACCATGTTATCATAAAGCCGCTAAACTGGGAAATTTAAATTTAAAACTTATTCCAACATCATGACTAAAATAGAAGAAAAATGACTAATTTTTAAGAAAAATGACTAATTTTTTTAAAAAATATGAATTCTTTAATATGGAGGACAATGCAAATATTATATATACTGAAACACAGAGATTTAGGATTTTGACAACAGGCTTGGTGGGAATGGAATGGATAAGAGATAAGCTCTGTCTCCACAGTTTAACTCATATTAATGGCATTACTTTTCTGCAAATAATAATTCATTTCTCTAATAATAAATAACCAAGTCCAGTTTAAATTTTGTGCGAATATATGTGTCCCCATGTAAATACATATTAAGTGAATATATGTGAATGAGCAGTGGAACTCAAAAGGTTTGGCTTATTTCCAGGAATGTCCAATACACTTTCAATTTTCGTACAAAAGATTTTTTTCAAATCTATCAGGTAGTGAGTAGGCCTAGTTCCAGAAATGCCAATATGCTGTCCATTTACCTCTTCTTTACATTGTTTGCTTAGGAACTTGGCACTAATTAAGAGGGTTAAAAATCAGGATAACAAGTGGTCGTAAAACTTCGTCAAATCCTTGCCTCATATCTGACCCTACTGTGATGGTAATGATGGCATCCGACAAGCTATAAACAAGCATGATTACATAATACTACTCACATCCAACCCTGTAAGCTATAGTTCCGTTTAAATCCCAAATCATATCAAAATAACCCCCTTATTAAACTCCCCACACCTAAAAAGAAGTTCAATGGTTTTCTAATTATTCACTAAACAGTTTCTAATGGTCAGACATGTTTGTCGTAAAGAAACTTTAATCATCCAAGGTAGGACAGCTTTCTTTTGTTACTTTGACCTCCCCACTGACCCAACAGAACCCATACACTTTCTAATATCGTCCTAATACATTAACTCGAAAACCTAGAAACCATTATATTTGAATTAATTAAAAAGACTTGAAAAGAGATAACTCGCAATATTCATCTTCTGCCGATTTCTCCGAACCAGAACCTTCACCCCTCATACATATAGCCCATTGCCCAAGTGTTAGGATGAGGTCTTCCCCATCTCAAAAGTTTGGCAATACACTCATTCAAATGCATATTATTGAATCTCTTATACAATCCAGGCAAACATAAAAAACAAAGACTTAACAATCATCAATGAAGAACAACACATCCCTAAAGTTAACCACTATCCTCCACCCCTAAATTATCAATCAACTTTGGATATCTAACCATTTTCTCTCTCAAACCCCTAACTCTAATCAAGCATCAAAACCCCAAATTGAGATAACAAATGGGATGCTACCCTCAAAACCCTAACTTTGCTCGAGCATCAAAAACCCTAATTGCGATTACTAGGAAATGTAATCATGCTAACCTAAAACCCCCGTTGCTGCTGGAGGCTTCCCCCCATAATTCATCTTCTCCTTTCTTCTTCGTCCTCCACTTCTTCCTCCTCGTACCTCATCCTTGCCTTCGGCGGGTAAATCATAGGCTGCGGCTGCTTTCGACGCCGCCTGCGGCGGCGAAGATGGACCTCGCCAGCAAAAAGTACAATCTGATTTATCCATGTTGCAAATTTTGAACATGCTAAATGTTGCTTTTGTGGCCACTATAATCCAGCAACAATATGGTTTTACCATATAATTAATTAAACAAATTAATTTTTGTATCAATAAAAATATAAGATGCTTATAGAGATTACTAGCTTAGCCGTACTCATAAAGAATACTGATCAACCACGTGCATGTATGCATTAAAGAGGGAAAATTGGCAGTTATTACAGCATCATTGGTCTCTAATGTCCTTTACCTCCCAATCAACTCTTCAGTCCTTAGATTCGAGAATATTGTTATAATCTATATATAAGAAAAAAATAGGTCTTTTATGTAAACAATAAATCTTCAAAATTATGTATAGAAAAAAGGAGAAGGTTGGAGAAGAAGATGGAAAGAGAAAGATGATTCAATTAAATTACTTTTAGAGATAAGCAGAACTCTTATGGCCACTTTGTTGCAAAGAAGAAAATATAAAGAAGTCAAAATTCCCATTTTTTGGTAGATTCTTCATAGAAAAAGTACGTATAGCTCTTAACATTTAAATCTCAAAAGTCAATGATGCCCCGCAGGATTCAACTTTTGTGATTCTAGGGTCAAAACAACCTGTAATCAACATGCAGCAAGAAGATTTGATTGTATTCTCCCCAAAACCAAAAAAGCTTTAGTGCAGTAGAGTGGTGAGTTCCAATGTCACTATCATTTGTCTATACTTGCGCCAATCTCTTCTTCCTCTTTTAGTTTCTTAGATTTGAAGACCCAAAACTGCACTCTTTTCTCTTTTGAGGTTTTTCTTCCTATACCTCTTACCATCTCTAAAGCTGCAAGCAAGTATTTTTTCTATGAAGAAGCTACTAAAAATGCCAGTTTAGGCTTCTTTATATTTTTTTCTTTGCAACAAGCTTGTTATAAGAGTTCTGCTTATCCCCAAAGGTAATTAAGTTAACTTACCTTTCTCTCCCCCATTTTCTTTTCCAATCTTCTCTGTTTTTATATCCTAATTTTGAATTTTTTATTGTTTACATAAAAGACATTTTTTCTTGCAGATGGATTACAACAATATTCTCGAATACAAGGACTGAAAAGGCGATTGGATGCTAAACAGCATTAGAGACCAACGAAGTTGCAGTAAGCGTCGATTTCCCCTCCTCAATGCGTGCATGCACGTAGTTGATCAACCTTCTTTTATGAGTACCAATACGCTAGCAATCTCTATGAGTATCTTATATTTTTATGGACACACAACTAATTTGTTTAATTAATTATATGGTAAAACCATATTATTGCTGGATCATAGTGGCTACATAAGCAACATCTAGCATGTTTAGAATTTGCAACGTGTTCAGAATTTTCTAAGTATTCATTAAGCAATTTCTAATGGTAAAGAAAAACTGGTCAAAGGGAATGCAAAAGTCCCACATCAATCTTATATGAAGTGAACTTTTACAATTAATTCACAAGGTCAGACATGCTTAATCATAAAAGAAACGTTAATCGCCCAAGGAAGAACGGTTTCCTTTTGTTATTCTGCTCTCTACCCATCCAAATGTTTCCTGACCTCCTCACCCACCCTACAAAACCCATAGCCTTTCTAATTTCTTCCTAATACGGTTACTCAGAAACTTAGAAATCATTATATCTGAATCAATTGAAAAGACTTGACGAGGTATTGCTCACAATATTTCTCTTCTGCATATTTCTCTGAACCAGAAGCGCCCTCATTCCATACAGCATATTGGTCAAGTGGTAGGATTAGGTCTTCCCCATCTCAAAAGTATGACAATACATATTTGCTCATTCAAATGCATATTCCGCATCCTTATTGAATCTCTAATACGATCCAGGCATGCATAAAAAGCAAAGACTTAGAAGTGGGTGAAGAAAAACACATAACCAAAGTTAATTTCTATCCTCCATTCATCAATCAACTTTGGAGCTGATCCAGGCCCCATAACCAACCCCAAAATACCACACAATTTTCTCTCTCAAAACGCTAACTCTAATCCAAATCCCCCAAATTGAGATTAGAGATGGGATGACACTCTCAAAACCCTAACTTTACTCAAGCATCAATAACCCTATTTGCGATTACTAAGAAATGCAATCATACTGACCTAAAACCCGCGATGCCGCCGCAGGCTTCCCCCCATAATGCATCTCCTCATCCTCCTCCTCCTCCTCCTCTTCCTCCTCGTACCTCATCGTCCTCATCCTTGCCTTGGGGGGGTAAACCCTAGGCTGCGGCTGCGGCAGGGGCTGCGCTGGCACGGCCGCAGCAGCGGTGGCGAAGATGGACCTCGTCGGCAGCAAAAAGTAGAACTTTTTGTCCCCAATCTGCAGCAGGTCCTGCGAGTCCAGCTTGACCGGGGGGTTTCCGGGGAGGTGGAGGACGCCCTCGACGAGGCAGCCGTTCTTGCCGATGACGTCGAGGGCGAAGCGTCGGCGGTGGAAGTCGTAGAAGATGCGGGCGTGGTGGCGGGAGATGTTCATTCCGCCGCCGAGGGAGGAGAGGTCGACGTCGACAGCGGACTTCTTGCTGTTGCGGCCGAGGATGATGGAGTAGGTCTGCATGTAGTACTCGAAGTCCTCGCCTTGGAGCTTCGCGAACCCCGCCTCGACCTCGCCGGAGGGGGCGGTACCGCCGCCGAGCATCGCCATTTTCTTCTTTTTCTTTTTCTATTTAGGGTTTGATTTATTTTATTTTATTTTATTTTATTTTATTCAGATGCTGGAAATTATTATTTTTTTAAAAAAATTTATGCAAGATGCTTGTAGGACCTATCGAAATAACCCTCACATTCATCAGAGGCTAGTTGGATTGAAGTACAGTGTTGTCTCTGTTTTTTATATGAATTTTCTTTGGTCTGTACAAAATTCGATAATCTACGTTACGTGTTTAAAAGTGTCTATTTATTTTTCTCTATAATACCCGTACTTCTCTGTGATGCTCATAATTTGTTAAAACACCCCGGCCTACTTCCAGCTTGTCTAAAAACCTCTGGGTTTTTTTTAATCTTGTTAGAAAACCTCTGGGTTTTTTTTAGGCCCATATAAAACCCATTGGTGTACCTTTCCCCCACCTATAATTTTGTATATCCCAAAAATGATCCCGTCCATGTACTTTGTCACCTTGTGTACAGCTGGAATGATGGCTGACATAGTATACATACGTTTTGCTTATAATATCTAAAGGCTTGTCTGTAATATCTAGAAAGCTGCTTGCAATATCTATCTTTTTTCAGCCCATTTTTAAAACTCTAGGCTTTTAATAATCCTATCAACTTCTTCTTCCCGCCAAAAGTACTTCTTTTCCATTCCTCCAAGGATCTTGGTTACTACCCTTCATTTACTCTATTATTTCCTCTCTTTTATTCCATTTGCTTGCATTTACTCTCTCGCTCGTTCATTACTTTTCACAACAACCAATTATCTACACTCATTATGATCCAAACTTGATATGTTCTGTGAGTGGATTCAATGGTCAAGATGATGTATTTGACTGATTCCGAGGCTACTGCATGGTTGGAATTGTGATGAACCATTTCGCAGCAAACGGATCTATCGGTTGATAAATTAATGATTTCATATAAATTTAAATTAATGATTTCATATAAATTCGAGAAATATGGAGATAATATAATCAAGTATGGGACCTGCTGTAAAAATATGGTTTCCATCCACCAAGTTCTGAGCAAAAAAGAGTAATAAATATGCAAGGCTCTCTTCATAATTCTCAAATTATTAGAAACAAGTTTGATCCTCCGAGCATATTTGATCCTCTAAACGGTTTTGATCCTTTATTTAGTTGTTATTTGTTTTGAAATATCATTATTTTAGACCTAATTATTTAGGTCTACTATCATGTAGTTTCAAGCAATATCTAAGCATTTGCCTTTAAAACATCTGTCTACGTCTATGTAATATCTAACCGGTTGCTTGTAATATCTAAGCATCCGCCTGCAATATATCTGGCTATTACATGTAATATTCAAACATTTAACTTTCATGAGATATATAAACATATAACTTTCGTATGTAACAGTCGACACGCGTCATCGTCTTCTATCCAGCAATAACATATGACCGAGATTATGACTTGAAATCAAGCTTATCATCGGTAAGGCAAGACAAGCAGTTGATGCAAAATAATATCCCTACAACTGTCGACGCAATTCAAGATAAAGATTAAATATTCAAGGGTGCGCATGAACTTAGGATCGTTTGTTGCCAAGAACCACTTGTATGTAATATCTAAGCAGTTGCATGTATCTAAGCAGTTTTCTGTAATATCTAAATATTTGCCTGTAATATCTCAGCAGTCGCAAGTGTTTATGTAGTTGCTTGTGATATCTAAGCGTTTGCATGTGTTTAACTAGTTGCCTGTAATATCTAACCTTCTTCTCCGCGGAAACCATTTTAGAGCGGCGGAGGGAGGAGGAGCGGCGGAGCCAATGTTTGAGCGAAAAAGAGAGAAGGAGCCGCGGATGAAGAAGAAGAAGGAGCATAGGTTTTTTTTGGAGGAGGGGAGGAAGAGGAGAAGGAGAAAGATGAATAGTCTGGGAAGTGACAGGTATTTTTGTAATTGCATCTACATGGCCTAAATGAAATACTGCTAAGGTTTTTCCCGATGAACTTTTGTATCAGTGGCTTCCCAATTATTTTGAGAATATCAAGGGTTTTTTGAGAGCTGGAAGTTGGTCGTGGGCTTTTTAATAAATTATAGTATTTAGTTAAAATATGATATATAATTTTTTTCTGCTTAACAGGATTTTTTTTTTATATACAGTTGAAGCTGCACACATGTATTTAAAACAATTTATTTAGAATGGCACTTTCAAAGAGTTTTCCTAAACTTACAAAACCGTGAAAGTTGCCAGCAGAACTCATTACCAATTAATTATTAATTAATAGATTTCCCAACTTCTCAATAATAATAATAATAAATAATCAAATCTTTCAAAAAGAAAAATCTCAAGGGTATTGGAAAAATATCTCTACTGAAAAAGATGGGTGTACGGAGCACGTGCAAAAGAAACTCCACTAATTTACCGCCATCTAAACAATGTGTCACGACCCGAAAGTATGGAACGTGACTGGCACTTAGATTACGAGACGTCTAAAGGCGTACCGTAACCTAAGTCAGCTAAAACCCAGAAAATCTAAACCAAAATCAAAAGAGAGTGAAGGAAAAACCTTAAATGAAAACGGTTTTTAAATCAAATAAGTTGCATAGAATCCCTTTTTAAAATATCGAAAATTTCCGAAAATTTCGGCAGAGTCTCCCCTGTATTTTCTATCCCCCAAAATGGGTACAACAAGATAATAAACCTGTAATCATAAAAATGGCATCCCCAAGCGGGAGCTAGCTCTTCGCCCAAGACGGATCACAACCACATGCAATATAATAGTAATATCAAGAAAAGAGCATAAAGAAACGCAAAATACCAGAAAACACACGTCGGCTCAAGTGAGCTCGACCCAAAAAAAACCACAAATATACAAATCTTTCAGTCTCATCACTAGGTCGCATATACAATATAAAGTGGTAGATGGAGAATACTAGATACAATGATAAAGTAAAAGATATAAAATATGCTCGCAACCCACCTACGGGCGATGTCGCGAGTCTGCACAAAAGGAGCTGATGATAAGATAGCCGCCGCTACAAGAGTGACGGGTCCGACCTGCAAGACACTGTGGCACAACGGGGGTGAGTTGCCAGCTCGTGAGTAAATATAACATCTAGTAAGGCAATCGTAAGAATGCACGCAATGCGGAACAACCTGTATGTCCATATGTGATATAACATCTCTAGTATGCATGAACATGTATGCAATGTCTTTTCTAACTCTTTAAGTGTTTTAAATGTTAAGGTTACTGCATTCTTAACTTTTAGAAAATGAATATCTGTACAATAGCTAAGTATCATCAAGAAATCATCTGAAAACCCGTGTCAAGCATCGACACCAAATAGGAATCATATCTGTCTCAATATCGGGCTCCGTCAGTCCGGATCGGCCCATATCATAAATCTCACGACAACGGTCGGTATCCTCCGGATATCCGCCGCGCCAGATATCACCGGTAGGTAGTCTTCCCCTGCCAGGCTCATCGTCTACAACTCGATCTTCTTGCCCTGGGGTACCATACCGGGCCCACCATGTACCCGAGATGGTTCATCCACTCCTCGAATCGGGTCTCGAAATCCAACAGAAAACATGAAAACTCATGGTGGACGGCACATACATCACGAGAAAACCGCAACTTTGTTTTGAAAATGATAAATATAAGGTTTTGTTAAATTCTTGCGGTTTTCCCCAAAAATCCAGAAATCGCAGAAAAACTGAAATCATCAAGAAAATCATAGTGTCCACATGTTATATATAATAAATGTCTATGATATCAATGTATATGATGTGAGTTTTGGTAGAAATCTATATAACTATGATGATGATGCGAGGTATACGTATGCTATGCAAATTTCATATATCATGTATGAATGCAAATGGCGATATTAAGTTAAACAGGTTTTCTAGTGCACGTGGCATGGCAATTACCAAAGGCGTGTGTGTCACATGAATAGTGCGCGTGCAACAGATGCCAATGGTAATGGTGTTCGTGTCCTACGAAGTGTTATTGCATATGAGCATATGGATATCCATGCAATCTAGCATACTATTAACTATAAGGGTATGCAATGTCAATGAAGGGGTAAGCTAACTAACAACATGAATCTTACAAGAGATAAGGAAATCCTAATTAGGGGGCGCATCGCGCCATCCAGACGATTCCCCCATAGATGAATACATCTACTCACCTGAAATCTCCGCTAATCCGATCCGGCCACCGCCTTGCCTTTTCGCGCCGTGTCCGATGTCTCTCCGACCGATCCTATATTTGCACAATACCAAGCATAAGATTACAAAACCTAACACAATGCAAGTCACAACAAACAATTATCAACGCTCTCGAATTAATCATAACATACACTCGGTGCGCGGGAAAACGCACGAAAATCGTTAATCGTTAACTAGAATCGTCATTTCGGGGAAATCGACTAAACTACAACCCGACTAGACGAAACCCCACGTTCGCGCATTCTAATAATCCTATAAGAAACTAATAATATTGCTAACCTAACGCAAATTGAACGCATTCTATTTTTTCGTAAAAATCTAGCAAGCAAATTCAACGCCGATTCAATGCAAACATCGAATTTTAACGATTTAGCGAGCATATAAATACAACATTAACCACTACAACCAATTAGAAACCCAAAGCCCTAATTTAATCCTAACAACTATGCTTCAAACCCTAGTTTTAAAATCAATCCTTCTCTTGATTTTTCCTAAACAACATTTACCACTAAACTAATATTTAGAATTTCAATTCTAGCATAATTAAACCACAAGTTAACAAAAAGATTAGAATTTTCACCTCTCAAGCTTGAACCCTAGCTTGATCAAGTCACCAAGAAGCCTCCTTTCATCTAGTTTTTGAACCAATTTGGGTAGAAGAGAGAGTGGTTTAGGGTTTGGGTTTGAATGGAGATGGAAATTTATGAATTTAAATGGATTTTTAGCAAAGAAAAAGAAGCAAAATGAAGTGATGAAGTGGGGAATTCTGCAGGAAGAGGGGTCGGCCAGCAGCAAGGGTGAGGAGGTGGGGAAAATTTGAGAAGATTCTAGGTCAAATAACACCCCATATTATCATTTAATGCTTTCATGTCAACCTTTTTAAAAAAAAACCCATTTTTTACCTTATTTTTCATTAAATTTCCCACCTTTAAACCAAAAGTTTGCAAGACATGATACAATTTTATTAACACCATATTTTAGCTTATAAAGACTCCTAATTAAGAAATTTACCTAATTAAATTTGTATTTATCCCTAATTAAATGTATTTTAAAAAGCTTAAAATAATAAAAAAATTAATTAATTACGATTTTTTTTTATTTAAATAGATAATTATAAGTGATATTTTAGTGACAAAATTATAGTAATATCTTATCTAAATTTTGTATAATTAGGTCTACAATGAAAAATACCTAATTTGACTTTTTACGGAAAAAGCCGAAAATTAGCCGATTACCGAAAAACTGCCTAAACGATTTTCGAAGGGTTACAATCTTCCCCCTTAAAGAAATTCGGTCCCCGAATTTAGAATTTAACTACGCGTACCTTCAAAAAGATGGGGATATCTCTTCCCCATCTCGACCTCAGTCTCCCAGGTGACCTCCTCGCTGTTCGGGCCACGCCAAAGGACCTTGACGGACAGTATGACCTTCGACCTCAATTTCTTCACCTGCCGATCCAAAATGACCACCGGCTGCTCGGTGAAAGAAAGATCACGCTCTAACTGGATCGTCTGGTGCTGAATCGCCTGGGAAGGATCATGAAGGTACTTGCGGAGCATCGAGACATGGAATACAGGGTGAACATCGGGGAAGCTAGGCGGAAGAGCTAACCGATAAGCGACTGGACCAACACGCTCTAGGATCTCGAAAGGACCAACATATCTAGGACTCGGTTTCCCTTTCCGCCCAAATCTCATCACACCCTTCATCGGAGAGACCTTCAGGAAAACATGATCGCCAACAGCGAACTCGAGTCAGCGACGACGCCTGTCAGCATATGATTTCTGCCTGCTCTGTGCCGCTCTCATCCTGTCCCGAATCAGCTGTATCTTCTTGGTCGTCTCCTGTACGATCTGAGGCCCCAAAATACTGCTCTCCCTAAGCTCTGTCCAACATACCGGCGATCGACATCTCCTCCCATATAAAGCCTCGAAAGGTGCCATCTGAATCGTCTCCTGGAAGCTATTATTGTAGGAAAACTCGATCAAAGGCAAATGACGATCCCAGCTACCACCGAAATCTAAAACACAAGCTCTGAGCATGTCCTCAAGAGTCTGAATCGTACGCTCCGACTGACCGTCAGTTTGCGGATGAAAGGCTGTGCTAAAACTCAATTGGGTGCCCAAAGCTTCTTGGAGTTTCTGCCACAATCGGCTGGTAAACTGGGTGCCACGGTCGGACACGATGCAAGTCGGAACGCCATGCAGTCGCACTATCTCATCAATATAAACCTGGGCGTACTGAGAAAATCCGCAAGTGGTCTTCACTGGCAGGAAGTGAGCCGCTTTCGTCAGTCGATCAACAATCACCCAAATAGAGTCGTACCCTCGACTGGTCCTGGGTAGACCCACAACGAAGTCCATGGAGACCTGCTCCCACTTCCACTCAGGGATGGGCAAAGGCTGTAACTCGCCGGCTGGCCTCTGGTGCTCGGCCTTGACTTGCTGACAAGTCAGGCATCTCGACACAAAGTCTGTAATATCCTTCTTCATCCCGTCCCACCAGTAAACCTCTCTCAAATCACGGTACATCTTGGTGGAACCTGGATGCACACTGTATACTGATCTATGTGCCTCCTCGAGGATATCACGCCTCAGTCCCTCTGAATCTGGCACGCACAGTCGAGTCCCAAATCGAAGTATCCCCTGATCATCAATCACGAACTCCGAAACTCTGCCCTATCGAATCTGCTCAATAATCTCTAAAATGCGGGCATCGCCGGACTGTGCCTCACGGATACGGTCAAGTTACTTTAGGCGTGCTCTGAAATGGGCCAGCTGTCCCCCTGTAGGAGTAAACTCAAACTGCACTCTGCTATCACGTAAAACCTGCCAATCCGCCGTCGACTGCATCTGTACTGCGCTCAAACAAGATAAACTACCTCCGGGCCTCCTACTCAAAGCATCTGCCACCACATTCGCCTTACCCGGATGGTATAAAATCTCGCAGTCATAATCCTTCACCAACTCCATCCAACGGCGCTGTCTCAGGTTCAGGTCTCGCTGCTGGAAGATATACTTCAAACTCTTGTGGTCAGTGAATATCTGGCACGACTCACCGTATAGGTAATGTCTCCAGATCTTAAGTGCAAATACCACTGCAGCCATCTCTAAATCATGGGTGGGGTAGTTCTGTTCGTGTTTCCTCAGCTGCCGAGAAGCATACGCGATAACTCTGTCGTGCTGCATCAACACACATCCCAGCCCCACTCTAGAAGCATCACAATATACCACGAACCCGCCTGATCCTGAAGGCAATGCTAACACTGGTGCAGTAGTCAGACGAGTCTTCAACTGCTGGAAGCTATCCTCACATGCCTGGGTCCAATCAAAAGGAACCCCCTTCCGGGTCAACCCGGTCAAAGGTGCAGCAATGCGGGAGAAATCCTGGACGAAACGTCGATAATAGCCGGCCAGACCTAGAAAACTGCGAACCTCTGTAACTGATACTGGTCTAGGCCAACGCTGAACTGCCTCGATCTTCTTCGGGTCCACACAAATACCATCTCTCGTCACCACATGACCCAAGAAATCGACACTGTCTAGGCAGAATGCGCACTTGGAGAATTTGGCGAACAGCTGATACTCCCTCAAAGTCTGCAATGTGATACGTAAGTGCTGCTCATGTTCCTCCCGGCTCCGAGAATAAACCAAGATGTCATCAATGAACACAATGATGAACTGATCGAGATACGGCCTGAATACGCGGTTCATCAAATCCATAAAAGCTGCCGGGGCATTGGTGAGCCCGAACGACATCACCAAGAACTCGTAATGACCATATCGAGTACGGAAGGCGGTCTTCGGAATATCCTCCTTCCGAACTCGCAACTGGTGATAACCAGACCGTAAATCAACCTTCGAGAAAAACCCTGCACCCTGGAGCTGATCAAATAAGTCATCAATGCGGGGTAGGGGATACCTGTTCCGCACAGTAACCCGGTTCAGCTGACGATAATCAATGCATAAGCGCATACTTCCGTCCTTCTTCTTAACAAACAGGACGGGAGCACCCCAAGGTGACACACTCGGTCGGATAAGCCCTTTGTCCAGCAAGTCCTGTAACTGATCCTTTAGCTCTCTCAGCTTCGCCGGGGCCATCCGATAAGGCGGTATAGAGATAAGCCCCGTGCCAGGGATCAAGTCAATACAGAACTCAATCTCGCGCTCTGGTGGCAGACCAGGCAGCTCGTCAGGGAATACATCAGGAAACTCTCTCACAACAGGGACCTGGTCCAACGGAACCTCTGTGGAGCTAGTATCACAAATATAGGCTAAGAATCCCTGACACCCTTTCCTTAAGAGCTGACCAGCGCAAAGAGAAGAAATCAAGCTGGGAAGGGTAGCACTACGATCTCCCTGAATAATAAGAACCGGCTCACCAGGAAAACTGAATCTGACTGCTTTTTCACGGCAGTCCACGGATGCATAACAGGTGGCTAGCCAGTCCATACCAAGAAGAACGTCAAAGTCTAGCATATCGAGGAGAATCAAATCTACTGAAGAATCTCTCTCCCCGATACGAACGGAACAAGATCGGTACACAAAACGGGCAACAAAAGACTCGCCTACCGGTGTAATAACGATAAGCAGCTGATCTAACGGAGAAGACTCTCGGCCCAACCTCAGTGCAAAGTACGTGGATACATAGGAATGTGTGGAGCCTGGATCAAATAATACCCGTGCATCAAAAGAACATACTGGCAGAGTACCTGTCACGACGGCATTGGATGCCTGTGCATCCTGAGGAGTCAACGCGAACACTCGGGCTTGTCCACCACTAATAGCTGGCTGTGCTCTGCTTCTACCTCGGCCTCTGCCTCTGCCTCTGTCGCCTCGTCCTCTCTGAACTGGACCGCCACGCCCACGGCCTCTAGAAGCATCTGACTGGCGTGAAGCATCATCAGGAGTAGGAAGTAAAGCTCTCTGAGAAGGTGGTGAGGGTGGTAATGTCACATGCGGGACTGTCGCCGCGCCCTGGCGTCCCATGGTACAGTCTCTGACACGGTGGTACTGACTCCCACACCGAAAACATCCTGGAGACGACTGCTGGGTCTGTGGATATGAACCAAATAACTGACCCTGTCTCAATCCTCTGCCTCCACCATCTCCCGAAAATAATCTATCGCGGTGTCTGCCCATCTGCCGCTGAGCTGGCGTATCAGTACGGATCCTCTTCGGCCCAGAAACGACCGGAGTCTCAGAAATACGCTCCTCCAAAAGTAAGGCTGCATCCATCGCGGCTGCGTATGTATCGAAGTGCTGGGTGCCGATGGCAAGGAATAGCTGTGTATCAAGCCCTCGCACAAACCTCTTTATTCTCTTCTCTTCTGTGTCTACTAGGTACGGAGCATATCGACACAACTGGGTAAACTGTATATCATACTCCGACACTGTCATCCCAGGAGTCTTGCGCAAAGACTCAAAACTACGGGCTCGAGCATCTCGGACACTCTCCGGAAGAAAACGGGCAAGAAATGCAGATGTAAACTCATCCCAGGTCATAGAAGGCAGACCTGTAGCTCGGCCTCTCTCTACTGAGTCGTACCATGTCTGGGCAAGACCCTCCAGACGAAAACTCGCAAACTCCACCAATCTATCATCAGAACACCTCAACGAACGGCAGATCCGAGCCATCCTATCAAGAAATGCCTGTGGGTCCTCTGTCGTATCTGTACCGGTAAAAGCTGGAGGTCTCAATCTCATGAACTCCTGTAGTGAAACAGTGATAGTCTCCGTAGTAGCAGCAGGAGTGACCATCTGTGCAGCAGGTACGATCGTGCTCTGTGCGGTGGAAGGAACGTCCTCGGATCTCTGTGCCCGGCTGGACTCAACTAAAGATCCCATCATCTGCCGCAACTCTTGCATGCCGGCCTCTAGTCTGGCAATACGGTCAGGATAAGGCGGATCAGTATGACCCTGAGGGACAGGCGTATCATCCCGCTCGATCCTCGCCTCAGACGGGCCCGCCCGAATCTCATCCCTAGCGGCAGCCCGCTGAGCTCTCGTAGTCTTTGGCGGCATCGAAGCTGGAATAAGAAACAGGACTGATAAGGACATTGCAATTGAATCAAGGAATGCAAGGAATCAAGAAAGGAAATACAAGCAATTATGTCCTAAGATCACTTAGGCGGAGTACCGTATCGTAAGTATGCCGCGGATCATATCCACGCTACGCCACTCTGCTTAAGTCACCTACTCCATCTACCAAGGTCGTCCTACACTCAGAAAGGTAAAACCTAGGCTCTGATACCAACTTTGTCACGACCCGAAAGTATGGAACGTGACTGGCACTTAGATTACGAGACGTCTAAAGGCGTACCGTAACCTAAGTCAGCCAAAGCCCAGAAAATCTAAACCAAAATCAAAAGAGAGTGAAGGAAAAACCTTAAATGAAAACGGTTTTTAAATCAAATAAGTTGCATAGAATCCCTTTTTAAAACATCAAAAATTTCCGAAAATTTCGGCAGAGTCTCCCCTGTATTTTCTATCCCCCAAAATGGGTACAACAAGATAATAAACCTGTAATCATAAAAATGGCATCCCCAAGCGGGAGCTAGCTCTTTGCCCAAGGCGGATCACAACCACATGCAATATAATAGTAATATCAAGAATAGAACATAAAGAAACGCAAAATACCAGAAAACACACGTCGGCTCAAGTGAGCTCGACCCAAAAGAAACCACAAATATACAAATCTCTCAGTCTCATCACTAGGTCGCATATACAATATAAAGTGGTAGATGGAGAATACTAGATACAATGATAAAGCAAAAGATATAAAATATGCTCGCAACCCACCTACGGGCGATGTCGCGAGTCTGCACAAAAGGAGCTGATGATAAGATAGCCGCCGCTACAAGAGTGACGGGTCCGACCTGCAAGACACTGTGGCACAACGGGGGTGAGTTGCCAGCTCGTGAGTAAATATAACATCTAGTAAGGCAATCGTAAGAATGCACGCAATGCGGAACAACCTGTATGTCCATATGTGATATAATATCTCTAGTATGCATGAACATGTATGCAATGTCTTTTCTAACTCTTTAAGTGTTTTAAATGTTAAGGTTACTGCATTCTTAACTTTTAGAAAATGAATATCTGTACAATAGCTAAGTATCATCAAGAAATCATCTGAAAACCCGTGTCAAGTATCGACACCAAATATGAATCATATCTGTCTCAATATCGGGCTCCGTCAGTCCGGATCGGCCCATATCATAAATCTCACGACAACGGTCGGTATCCTCCGGATATCCGCCGCGCCAGACATCACCGGTAGGTAGTCTTCCCCTGCCAGGCTCATCGTCTACAACTCGATCTTCTTGCCCTGGGATACCATACCGGGCCCACCATGTACCCGAGACGGTTCATCCACTCCTCGAATTGGGTCTCGAAATCCAACAGAAAACATGAAAACTCATGGTGGACGGCACATACATCACGAGAAAACCGCAACTTTGTTTTGAAAATGATAAATATAAGGTTTTGTTAAATTCTTGCTGTTTTCCCCAAAAATCCAGAAATCGCAGAAAAACTGAAATCATCAAGAAAATCATAGTGTCCACATGTTATATATGATAAATGTCTATGATATCAATGTATATGATGTGAGTTTTGGTAGAAATCTATATAAATATGATGATGATGCGAGGTATACGTATGCTATGCAAATTTCATATATCATGTATGAATGCAAATGGCGATATTAAGTTAAACAGGTTTTCTAGTGCACGTGGCATGGCAATTACCAAAGGCGTGTGTGTCATATGAATAGTGCGCGTGCAACAGATGCCAATGGTAATGGTGTTCGTGTCCTACGAAGTGTTATCGCATATGAGCATATGGATATCCATGCAATCTAGCATACTATTAACTATAAGGGTATGCAATGTCAATGAAGGGGTAAGCTAACTAACAACATGAATCTTACAAGAGATAAGGAAATCCTAACTAGGGGGCGCATCGCGCCATCCAGACGATTCCCCCATAGATGAATACATCTACTCACCTGAAATCTCCGCTAATCCGATCCGGCCACCGTCTTGCCTTTTCGCGCCGTGTCCGATGTCTCCCCGACCGATCCTATATTTGCACAATACCAAGCATAAGATTACAAAACCTAACACAATGCAAGTCACAACAAACAATTATCAACGCTCTCGAATTAATCATAACATACACTCGGTGCGCGGGAAAACGCACGAAAATCGTTAATCGTTAACTAGAATCGTCATTTCGGGGAAATCGACTAAACTACAACCCGACTAGACGAAACCCCACGTTCGCGCATTCTAATAATCCTATACGAAGCTAATAATATTGCTAACCTAACGCAAATTGAACGCATTCTATTTTTTCGTAAAAATCTAGCAAGCAAATTCAACGCCGATTCAATGCAAACATCGAATTTTAACGATTTAGCGAGCATATAAATACACCATTAACCACTACAACCAATTAGAAACCCAAAGCCCTAATTTAATCCTAACAACTATGCTTCAAACCCTAGTTTTAAAATCAATCCTTCTCTTGATTTTTCCTAAACAACATTTACCACTAAACTAATATTTAGAATTTCAATTCTAGCATAATTAAACCACAAGTTAACAAAAAGATTAGAATTTTCACCTCTCAAGCTTGAACCCTAGCTTGATCAAGTCACCAAGAAGCCTCCTTTCATCTAGTTTTTGAACCAATTTGGGTAGAAGAGAGAGTGGTTTAGGGTTTGGGTTTGAATGGAGATGGAAATTTATGAATTTAAATGGATTTTTAGCAAAGAAAAAGAAGCAAAATGAAGTGATGAAGTGGGGAATTCTGCAGGAAGAGGGGTCGGCCAGCAGCAAGGGTGAGGAGGTGGGGAAAATTTGAGAAGATTCTAGGTCAAATAACACCCCATATTATCATTTAATGCTTTCATGTCAACCTTTTTACAAAAAACCCCATTTTTAACCTTATTTTTCATTAAATTTCCCACCTTTAAACCAAAAGTTTGCAAGACATGATACAATTTTATTAACACCATATTTTAGCTTATAAAGACTCCTAATTAAGAAATTTACCTAATTAAATTTGTATTTATCCCTAATTAAATGTATTTTAAAAAGCTTAAAATAATAAAAAAATTAATTAATTACGATTTTTTTTTTATTTAACTAGATAATTATAAGTGACATTTTAGTGACAAAATTATAGTAATATCTTATCTAAATTTTGTATAATTAGGTCTACAATGAAAAATACCTAATTTGACTTTTTACGGAAAAAGCCGAAAATTAGCCGATTACCGAAAAACTGCCTAAACGATTTTCGAAGGGTTACACAATGATAACGTGTCAATTTATTATGACACGTGCAATGCATATATTCAAATTAATAGCATACAGAAAAAAAAGATTTGTTAGTTTTTTTTTTAGTTTAAATCACTTTAATTTTTTGTTTGATAATTATCTTAGATACTTTTAGTTAAGATAATGACGATTTTTAATTTTAGTTAAGATAATGATGATTTTTAATAATCATTTAAGATAGCCAATTTATTAAACTTTTACAAGATAAAAATCATGCCAAAAATCTTTAAAATCAATATTGTTTTAACTAATTCTTTAAAAAAATTCTCAAATCTTTGTGCAACGGGCGATGCACATGCTAAATACCAGTTTTTTTTAATGGGAAAAGATATCCAGCAATATTTCCTACAATTTACGAATAATAAAATGGCCTAAATCAACATGCCAAAATGTCTAGACCAAGGAAAATAAATCTAAACCCTACCTTATACCCCCCTAAAACCCTAGTTCATGATCATGGGATCAACAACATTATTCCATTTCTCATGAGCCCCAAAAACAAACCCTAAAATTAATAGATGCAAATGCACGGCCATGGAACTCCTTGCTTTCCCTTCTGTTGTTTCGTGGATCCCTACTACCTCCATACTCCAAATTTTTGTATACAAGAATGCAACTTTTCTCAACCTCAGGTATATACCTCACTTACAATCAATCAAGCAATTTTTTTTTTTTTTTGCACTATTTATTTATATATTTTTATCTGGCTGAATCGTGAGTAACCTCTCAACTGGTTTATTAGCATGAAACGGTGCTCCTAGCATGCAACTCCACTGCTCATACTTGTTTTTTAAATTTTTTTTTACTTAATTGTTAGAATTATTCTATACTTTATTGCACCATATTTGCAAAGCTTCCTCAAGATTTGGCCACTTTTGGAAAGTTTGGAAAATAGTTTTAGGGATTTCATTTTGGATAAATAAATCCTGGAAATCACAAGGAATTGGGATAAGGATATATTTAATGCATGATCGAGTTAAAATATTTTTGTTTTTTTGAAATAAAGAGAAACAGAGGAACACGGTTTTAAAAGCTATAAAGAGAGTGAAAAGTTTTGGAAAAAAAAATTAGGTCTTAGCTTTAAAAAAATATTTCCGCATAGAATGGACCAATTTGGGTTAATCTGTCCGAGAAGACATGCCTTAATAGAGCGAAACGGAAGAGAAGGATTCATATACACGCTCCTAAAAATTTGGGATGAAGGCTTATTGTTGTTGTAGAATGGACCTATGTGGGGTATTTTTCCAAAATATCCTTTTGGATTTGCCCTGCAATCCAAACAATCATTTTTAAAGGATATCTGACCTTTCTATAATATGAAATCTGAAATCTGCCCCAGTCTGCAAATTTTCCAGTTATATAACATTTGGTAAAAAATGTAGCATTTATATCATTTTACGTGTATACATTTAATAGATGAGAAATCAGAGCTTGGACAGTTTTTAAGCCTGTTCATATATATAAATTAACAAACCTATATATACAACTCAAACTGAACTTGATGGAGGTCATTTTCAGATCTCCTTCAGATGTTGTCTTCCATTGATCTCCCGGTGGATTCTAGAGGGAATCCCCTGTTGTGTGTGGGTTTCAATGGGCTTTTAGGAGATTTGGTGATTGGAGGAGTTTGACGCCAAGTACCTGCAAAGAAGTCTCGAGGTGGTTTGATACTACCGAAGACCCTCCGACGATCAAGTTAGTATTAGATCCGAGCAGCGTAACGGTTATGTTGTGTAAAAAATGGCTCACCTGATCCTTCTGTGATGGGGGTTTATATAGTGGTGGAGGCATGCAGCAGCAGGCGCGAGAATCTCACCGGCAGTTACGCTCCCGACGTCACGCCCGCGGAGAGAGCGGATTGCCCATGAATGGGGATCGTGAAGGCGTGGAACGTGGGATGTTGCTGGCGGAGAACCCGCACATGGCGAGATTCGCGGAGCTGCGGTTACGCCTGTGAGCGGCGGAACTGGTCGGAGGACCGAGGAAGACGGCCTCGGCAAAGGGGCTTGGGGACGAGCGAGAAGGCCGAGGAGACTTGGTCTTGCGGCAGCTCGGCGCAAGCTGAGGGGCCGAGAAGGCTAATCTGCGGGGAGCCCTGAGGAGGGCTAGCTTGCGCTAGTCGGTCGGGTACAGGGGTGGCATGGTCGGCCTTTGTGGGCCCTTTCTTCTGAATTCTGGGACGTGCCGTCCGCCACGTATCCTGATCTTGAGGGTTGCCAATATTGAACATTATCATTAGCCCCCCACTCTTGTCCCGACCAGCCAACGAGTCGGATCAGGAGGGGACCGCCGGGCCGCCCAGGGCGAGCTTCCTCCTAAGGTTTCGTCGGAACGCGTCCCCGGGCCGCGAGCTGTCTTTTCTGCCAGCGAATCAGGGAGAGATCCCCGCATTTAAGGAGGGTGCGCCGGTTCGTGTATCTTGCCTTTGAAGTGACAACCCACGTGTCGAGCGTCGGTTGGCTGACACGATGTGTGCAGACCTGCGACGCCTGAAAGGGTGCGGTCCAGCGCGGGGATGACAAGTGGAGTAATCGGAGCCATTGGATGCGAGGAGGCGTCTTGGCGGGAGATGAAGGGCGCCGTTGGATGAGGTCGCTCGTGGCGATAAAATAGGGGTGGGGCCTGTTCCAGGGCCCCTACTCCTTCATATTTCCCGTTCTAAGTCTCGATTGCTCGGCGCTCGTCTTCTTCCTTCCACTTTCGTTCCCGGAGGATCATTCTTCCCAAGGTTAGATGTCTTCTCTTGTCGAGTCAGTAGATGTCGTTGAGGTAGGTTCTAGGAACCCTTTAGGTGAGCTTGAGTCCTCCCGGGAGCACGGGTTGGCCTCTCTTTCCGGGATCATGTGGCGGGGGCAGCCCCTAGGGAGGAGGCGATAGATATTGCCCCTAGCGCCTTGTGTTGGATAAGGCATGAGGACGAGCTTGCCAATGCTCGGGCTCGCTTCCACATCCCCTCACGCTATACGCTCCGCCTGGCCAAGGAGGGAGAGAAGGCAGACCAAGTACGGGGTAGGGAGATCGTCCTGTATTTGGAAGCATTTTGGGGTGGAATGCGTCTGCCCTTCTCTCCTGAGGTCGTTGAAGCGTTGAACTTCTTCGGGTTAGCCCCCGGTCAGTTGGTGCCAAACTCGTGGAGGATTCTCCTCGGGTTCCTGGTCCGCCTGAAGTTATAGGCGATCCCCTTCAGCCTTTCCCTCCTTGATTCTTCCCTCATCTTCAAAAATTACCTCGATGGTTGAGCGTGCGACCCGATGTGGGTTTATCTCTCTTTTAGAAAGCGACCAGGGGGCGCCGCCGGGACGGGGGTCACTGGAAGAAGAAGTTCTTCTTCCATTCACGACTGGAAGAAGAAGTTCTTCTTCATTTCCCTTCCTGAGGGCGAGGACTGGCCCGTGCCTATAGAGTGGTCGAGGGAGAAGCACTTGCAGGGGAACCAGTCCAGTGACCCCGTCACGGTGAGAGTGGCGTCGTGGGAGCCATCCCCCGTTTCAGCGTGTTGTTGTCTGAGAGGGTTCTGAGTTGGGCCGGGTTCAGCCCCGTTGAGTTCGTCGGTAAGTTTAGGTTTTCTTTTTTGGTTCCCATATTGCCTGTGTCGCTGACTCCCTTTACACTTGGTTCTGTGCAGGACCCATGGATAGGGACTCGCTCCGGGCTTCAATGCGCCAGCCGAGGCCGGTCGCGAAGGTTAGGGGCTCCGGCTCTTCCCGTTCACAGCCTGCTCCGGCTCCTTCTCCCCCGGAGGTAGTGCCCCGTGAGCACTCGGAGGCGGATCTCGCCCCGGGGCCCAGCAGAACGTCAGATCGGAGGCAGGCTCGGATTCTGGAGGACCCGGCCTCAGAGGAGGAGACCGGTTCTCCCTCAAGGCCGCTCAAAAGGAGATCTGCCCGGGGGCCGTCTTCGCCGATCACGGTGGAGGAAGGCGGTCTCCAGTTCGCCGTGCCTTTAGGGCTATCCGTCGTGGATAGTCTGCTGCATGAGATAGAGGCATCGGCCGGGGGTAGAGTTCTTGGGGGGACCTTCAGGGCTCAGCTGGCGTCTATCGTCCAGGAGTCCGTGCAGGTAAGCGCTTGTCTTTTATTATTATTATTTTTTGAGGTTCGTTGCCTCTCTCCTCTTCCTGATCTCTCTTCTGCTTTTCAGGTCCTTCAGCACGTCGCCATCGCCTTGCGCATGGAGGCCGAGGTGGTAGCCCCGGCGATGAAAGCTGCGGGCCAGCTCGCCTCGCTGGAAGAGAGCTCCAAGCGGGAGCTGGAGGCGAGGGTCGTCGCCTTGAAGAGCGAGGTGGAGGCCGGGAAGCGGGAGGTTGCCCGGCGCCGCGAGGCCGCCGCGGTTGCTGAGGCCAAGCTTGAGGACGCTCAGGTGTTGGCCGGCAACCTGAAGAAGACAGTGAAAACCCTCCGGAAGGAGCTGGGGGAGGCGGCCGAGTGGGCGAAGTCGGCCGACCTGAGAGCGACCAAGTTGGCCGACCTCTCGGCGGCGAAGGCGGTGGAGGGATACAAAAAGTCGAAAGACTACTATGATGACCTGGCCGTCGCCACGACCCTCATCTGGCACGAGGCCTTCGACTTGGCTGCCGGGGTTCGCCGACGAGGAGATCCGGGCCGAGTACCCCCTCGCGGATATTAGCGGGCAGGGGCAGGAGATTCCTGGCGAGGAAGTCACCGAGGCCCCGGCTCGCCTCGTGGCGGATGTCGAGGGCCTCGAGGTCGCTCCTGGCCCCGAGGCTTAAGCCTCCGTCTTCCCCCTCCTTTTTATTTTGCTGCGTCTGGAATTTTGTAAGCCTCCGGGCATTTTGTGAGGCTGGGGAGCCAAAAATACCCTCTGTAAAGACTACCTTTTAGTAATAAAACTTTTTCTTTCTTTGGTTTCATTGATTTGCGCTTTTGTCATTTGTTCATGAAGAATGCTTGTAAAATTTTTCTTCTTGCGCTGTTAGGCTTCCATGTCAGGTCGGCTATCTGCCTAGCGATCGTCCGTCGAGTTGATTCAAGCGCTGCTGAAGAGAAGGCGTCTCCATGGCCCCGAAGTCGAGGGGAGATCGCTCGAGACTTGGATAAACTTGATGCCCCTAGTTGGCAGCTCGGACCGTCTGCGTGTGGTGGGCAGAGGGCTGTCCGCCTTATTTGGGCCGAGGATGGGTGGAGGCTGCTCCGTTGCCCTTTGGCGAGGGCTTCTGATTCTTCAGGACGGGGACCGAGCAGGGTCACTGCCCAGTGCCTCTTTGCGAGGACTTTGATCCCAGGCATTGCGGAAGGAAAGCTACCCGCCGGGGATAACTGGGCGGGGATGACCGGGCAGTGAAGCTGCGCGGTTGCCTCTTGTCGAGGGCTTTGATCTCTGGCGTCGTGGGTAGGCAACAACCAGCCTGGGATGACCGAGCGGGGTAGCCACCCGATTGCCTCTTGCGAGGGCTTTACGCCCAGTCATTCTGAAGAACACTTGTTTGATCCTTTAGGACGGGGATCGAGCAGGGTTACTGCCCAGTGCCTCTTGGCGAGGATTTTGATCCCTATCGGTTGTGGTAGGATGCTACCAGCCGGGGATAGCCGAGCAAGGACTCGACTGCCTCTGGGAGGACTTTGGTCCTTGGCACGGGAGGGGCTGTAGAAGCCTACCAAGAACCCTTGGCCGGGCAGGGTTACTGCCCGGTGCCTCTTGGCGAGGGATTTTGTCCTGAAGGATAGCCGAGCAAGGGATCCTCGGGCTCGACTGCCTCTGGGAGGGCTTTCTGATCTTTGGCGTTGAGGTAGGGAAGCTACCCGCCAGGGATAGCCGAGCGATGGTTGGGCTCGACTGCCTCTGGGAGGACTTTCTGATCCCTGGCGTTGCGGTAGGGAAGCTACCCGCTAGGGATAGCCGAGCTATGGTGGGGCCCGACTGCCTCTGGGAGGACTTTCTGAACCCAGGCGTTGCGGTAGGGGAGCTACCCGCCTGGGATAACTGAGCAGGGCAGCCGATAGGTTGCCTCTTGGTGAGGGCTTTGGTCCATAAGGATAGCCGAGCGAGAGATCTTCGGGTTCGACTGCCTCTGGGAGGGCTTTCTGATCCTTGGCGTTGAGGTAGGGAAGCTACCCGCTAGGGATAGCCCAGCGATGGTTGGGTTTGTAGGGTTCCTAGGCGCTCCCAAGAGGTCTCACAAGGCATCAACCATGCCAATTTCAAAAATTACGGTGCCGAGAAACCCTAGACTAGATCGTTAACTAGATGTTTTAGGCGACAAAAGCGAATAGTTAACAACTTAACTACAAGAACGGAAATACAACCTTTGTAGATCCGGTGCTCCACCTCCATAGCTCCGCGATGAAGTCCCCTTGCTGTCCAAAACAAATCCTGGGCTCTAGCGTTGGCTTCATCGGAGAAATGGGCGGGCAAGGTCGTCGGCTTCGTGCCGAAGATGATCTACGTCGAGGCATCACAAGATCAAGCTCCCACTTCACCAAGTCATGAAACTTGTGAAGAAAACACACTCTACTACTTGGCAAGAGGTAGAGGATGAAGAAATAGGAAGTGGGTTCACTTTAGAATTGGATTTCTCACTCATTTGCTCAAGTTGCCATTGTTGAAGCAAGCTTTCTTCAAGTGAAGAAGAAGAAGAAGCAAGAAAGAATATGATAAGTGTTAATTAAAAATGGAAAAGAAAATCAAACCTTATCATATTCAAACCATGGTTATGTGTAGAGACTAAACTAGGGTTAGTAGGAATGGTTAGGGTTAAGCATGAGACAAAATGGTGACTTAGTCAAAGCTTCATGAAGTTTCAACATACAAACAAACAAAGCCACCATTTTCCTTTATGCTTTTCATTTTCCAAAAAGAATAAATAAATAAATGAATAAGAAAATGAAAACCCTAACCAATCTACAACCATGGTTTAATCTTCACACAAACCCTAGTGAGCATGTATCATCAAACATGATACAAACTTGTGTACAAAAGTATATCACATATACAATGTGCACAATCCAAGTGAGAAAACCATTTAAAAGTGAACCGATACTAGTTAATGCAAATTAATATATCAAATATATAATTATACATTAAATCATTAAATCAACACTTGATTTAACGATCCGGTCATATCGCATATGACCGACTAATATCCAATGTATCGATCTATCGAATCAATCCTCGATTCGATAACTAGGTTATATCGCATACAACCATTCGACACATTCATCGCGAGAATAGAATACGGTATCACATACACGCATTATTCTTGGTCCCGCACATATCTCATATGCGCTCCTATTTCGTTTCGCTTGAGCCAGGAAACCTCTGTGTAGGACTCTAAAGACTCGTCAATACGCCGGCAGCAGGTGATGATCATATCAAACACCCACAAGCCGCAAGCGGTCTGCTAAACGTAACGGCCACCCGGGTATTGAGCGATCAGAAGATCGACGAGCAAGCCCGCTCACACTCCTGTGAATCCAACTAGTAACACTTACCGTACAGTCCGGTCTGATCGTCTGATATGTCGCATATCTCGCCTAGGGGTGGTAGACGTCAGACCCCAATAGCTCGATAAGTCGTGTCGATATGAGGTCTATAACAGTTTGAGAAACTACTGGTAACACTTACCAGTAAATCTCGGCAACCCTGGTCAGGGATTTCCGGTTATAGCCAATCGAACACAGCGCAACATCAACTCCCTATACCGGGAGAGACGAATCCCCTCCTATGTGACTCGGAACTTTACCCAAAAACCACCGTTTTGCACGCCCTCTTGGACGTGGTAAGATGGAAATCAAAGCAAAGTGGGAACCACACAAGACTCTATGACGATCTCGGGTCAACAGACTACTCTGTACCAGTGTCACCAGAGAACTGCCATCTGACGTAAGGTATAATACCATCTGGGAGTTCTCGGCGAGTCCGTCCAGTGTACTCAGTCTCTACTGAGCACCCGTATATCATCTCCGATGTCAAACACCAATGGATATGGGATCATCCATCGCCCATCTGTATGGGTCGAGAAGGTATACGCTAGTCTACTCTGGTATATCGATGCCCCGTCTCGATACACCCACGACTAGGGACTTTGAAGGATGTACTTATGGACTTCCCTGTCCCCACTAGTATGATCCGCATCATAGTCCAGGTAGTCAAGTACACATCCTAGGGGCTTTACCAACATGTAACAGAGAGACACCCAGTATACACGTTAAGGTAAAGTTCAACCAGATAGCATACTATCATATCGAGCAAGAAAGTCCTCCCTATATATGTCCCAGCATCCACTACAATATACATCCAATGTACAGTAATGGCCTCTAGGGCATACATATAACTAACAATCTCCCACTTGCACTAGGGCCATCTGATAGCAGTGGTTGTAGTATCTCATACTCAACCATCCCATAAAAATCTCTCTCTGGAAACAGGCCTTTGTGAGTGGATCAGCTGTGTTATCCTCTGAGTCTTCTCTCCTAACCTCGATCTCCTTGGAGATCAACCATCTCCATGATCAGGTGACACTGCCTTAGAATATGTCTGGATCACTGATGGGACCGGCGTTCCTTGGCATAAGCCACAACTCCATTGTCTCACAATGGTGGGAACGTAGTTCATCTCATGAACCAATATATACCCAAACAGCCTCTTTGGTAGCATCTTAAGTAGCGATGTATCCAGCCTTTATCGTCTAGTATGTCACGGTATCTAGTTTGGAACTCTTCCAACATACCGTCCCTTTACTGAGGGTAAAGACAATGCCTGTGACTGACACTCAGTCGTCTTTATCACCCTGGAACACTTCTAGTGATTCTTCCCAGGATCAATTGATACCGTCTCACTACAACTAGTGAGGCTCCTAACATCCATTTAGATCTATCTCATAGATCCAAAACCCAGGATTTAGGAGGTATCACTTTGATCCTATATGGAGAATCCTTGTGATAAGTGGAGATTGACCGAGCGTAGCATAGGAAACTCCTTTCCTATCAAGAGTATGTCATCCACGTACTCTACGAGGATCGTCACCATACTCCCTACTACCTTTTTGTTTATACAAGGTTCATCTACCATTTTGATGATGTCAACTTCTTTGACTACTTCATCAAAACAGACGTTCCAACTTCGCGATGCCTGCTTTATCCTATAAAGCATCTTGTACACGTTTCCGCTGCTCCCACTGTCTACGAAGCCCTCTGGCTGTGTACTTATAGACGTTCTCTTCTAAAACATCATTTAGAAAAGCAGTCATGGCACCCAACCGCCAGATATCGTAGTCATGGTACGTAGCCGTGGCAAGTAGGATCCGGATGGACTTAAGCATAGCTACTTGAAAAGGTTTCATCATTATCCATGCCTGGTTGATGACGAAAACCTTTAACAAGTCTAGCTTTGAAAGTCTCAACTTTTCCATCTACACCAAGTAATCTTCTCAAGATATACTTGCTCCTGATGGGGATTTAACCCTTCAGATATAGCAGCCAAAGTCCATACTTTGTTGGTGTATAAGGATTCCATCTCAGATCACTAAGCATCCAGCTATTCTTACAGAGTCCCACTCCTGATGGCCAGCTCGAAACTAGTTGGGTCATCATCTCATGATGCAATCCTCGCTCCCACTGTCATCGAGAAACCGAAGTAGCTCTCAGGTGGGTGAGGAACCCTACTAGATCGGCGGAGAGGCTGGGGTTCGTTGGTAACTATTGAATCCTTTGGTTCTTTCAAATCATCAGCTGCAGTTTGTATAGCTGAAACATTTCCAGTTCTACATAACTGACCTTGCCTCGAGCTTGTCCGGATTTTGCTTTTAGACATAGGCCGGTCAACCCCAAATCTTAACTAACTTAAGATATGGGCTCTTCCCTTTCCATATCACATATGAAGCGGTAGGTAACTGATTTGATTCGAACCTATTCAATAGGTATGCAGCTTCTCAAGTGCATAACCCCTTAAAAGGAAACATGTAACTCAGTAGTACTCATCATAGAGCACACCATATCAAATAGGGTGTATCTGCTCCGCCCCGATATACCATCGTGCAATGGTGTATTCGGAGGAGTAATGCTGAGAGAGGATCTCATTCTCCTTTAGAAAAGTCCAAGAATTTCGTGCTCAAGTATTCTCCTCCTTGATCTCATCATAGGACATAATACTTTTACCCGTATTTGGTTCTCTACTTCTAACTTATATTCTGTGAATATCTCAAAAGGTTCGGACTTGTGTTTCAACAGGAACATAGGTCTGAATCTCGAAAAATCATCAGAGAATGTAATGAAGTATAAAGAACCGGTCTTGGCAAGTGTAGACAGGGGACCTACATACATCAACATGTATCATCCCAAGAGTTCACTAACTCTTTCTCTGTTTCCAGTAAACGGAGCTATGGTCATCTTATCTCTGTGACATGACTGGCAAGTTTCACAAGATGTAAATTCAAACTGATTTAAATATGCATCTAAAATGTAACTTGAGCCAGTCGAATCGCATTGATATGACCTAGTCTACAATGCCTCAAGAAGGATTCGTTCATTTCTGAACTCTTCCTCTTGTGTGTGTTCAGTATACTAAAAAACTGTAGTTTGATTTAGAACCTCAACGCTTTTAGATAACGTGCCTGATCTGATCAACTTTTGATATAGGAAATGTTCAAAACATTATCCAACAATACAAAATTTTATCATTTCTTTACTAATAAAGAGATAGATATGATTTTGTATATCAGGTTCGGTATCTAATAACATTCGTTCAGAATCAATGTATTTGGAATACATGGTGACAGTGACCAACAGACTTGGCTGCAACTCTTGCCCCGTTTTCTGCCTCATGAAACTTATCACCCGTTCTCAGTCCTCTACCTTTCTGTAGCCCTATGTAACAGATTACATATCTGGGATCCTGATCTGGTATCACATACTCAGGACGTAAAGGATATTGAGAAACAGTTCTCTGTAACGAACACACCCGAAGATGATGCATCAGCATGCACTCTCTTCGTTTGGGCGGCACGGGAATTCTGGTAATCCCCAATTTCTTGCTCTGTCTTATAACAATTATAAGTTGGAGCGGGACCAACGTTCCCCAGCTCAGTATAACAAGCGGGTTCGGTCAATAATCCGTATTATTATCTTGATTAAGGCGTGACATGGTCGCTACCTGGAGAGAGAGAGAAGAAAACACTCAGCGTGCGCTCTTGCAAGAATAGATTGGTTATTATTTTATCTAATCAGGATGGCTCCCACTGCTTTTTATCAAATCTTCCTTCAAACCCTAAAAGGAAGGACTAGCCGGGATTAATTACACGCTACAAGTTCACCAATCTTTCAGCCAGGCCAGTGTCGGTACTTTGAGAGAGGTCCCCCGTGCTTTTGCACGAACCTAATTAATGTAAACCTCATTTTCCCAGAGGCGTAACCTCGTTGACACCTTTCTAGACACCTACTTGATTGGCTAATTGTAATGTGCAAAACTCTCCCAGGAGTAACTCTTACTCGCAGTGGGTATCGGGATCCATCTCATAGAAGGTATGCAATCTCATTGCAAATTTCAACACTTGAAATTCCCGATAATATTTTGCCCCGAACGATCTATGACCTTGACAAGGTCAACAAACTATAGACCGCAAGTCAAGTTCAACCCGTCATTTCTTGATTGAATCAAACCCACCCGCACGACCCTTGACAAGGTCAACAAGGCCGCACGACTACCCTAACCCAATCTGCATCATATGCATAAGCAGATAAATACTGGTTAGCTACCGCACACTGCGCCTTGACAAGGTCAACAAACGCAGCACGAATACTAAACAGGATTTATCTGAAATGACGGAGGGCTACGACAGGTTTTTCTGAAAACCTATTGCGTAATGAACTTGATATCGTTGTAGAATCAAATGATTTTAAAATGGAGTGCTTTTGAGGCTTTTCTAGTTTTGCTAAAGGAGTCACTCCCGGTGAAGGGATCGTCGGTCCTTTCCTCGTCGAATGAGGTGCGGGATATATCATATATATCACTGTGCAAAGCAGAACTTTTAAAAGCAATCAAAAGACAAACCGAGTGTGTAGCATCTGCCAGTTATTGCTAAAGGAGTCACTCCCGGTGAAGGGATCTCGGTCCTTTCCTTATCGAATAAGGTGCAGGATATATCATATATACCGCTGTGCAAAGCAAGAACTGTAGCTACCTGTTTTATTTTTGAAATTCTATTCTACAACATCTTAGGTTTCTTTTTCTTTCATTAATCACATTAATGAAGTCCCATCATTTAAGTACCTAAATATCACAGATAAATACGACGTACACTTATGCCATCCACATTCGCCTCGATGTCCCCTCGTGCACCGTTAGGTTAGGTAACTAACGGCAGAGCGGGGCAGGGCTAGCGCGGGTGTAAAACATAAGTAACGCCTATATAATATATCATATATACTATATAAAGTATCCATCACAGAACATATCACATGATCACATCACAGATATCGCAGCAGAAGAAACATATGAAATATTGGATATACTAGGACGTCCGTGTTTTTGATACGAGCCAGTATAAAACACGGATTCCACGGTCGCGATGAATAGCCAAACCCATACCCCTAGACCCCTACGAGAGCGGCAAGCAACCCTACCAATTCTAGAGTTAGGAGACCCGGACTCGACTCCTCGAGTTGGTCTCCTACTGGACTCCAGAACCCGGTTACTTGTGCTCCCCTCCTTGGGTCTATCCTAGTGCGGAAAAGTAAATAATATACAAACGGTGACATCTTCCGCAACCTGGAAGTGTCCCAAATAAAAGAATATTACATACAAGTTTTTACATGAATGAAAATGAAAAACACTCATCTCACATAAAAAACCCCCGGCTATTCAAACACGACGATCCAATATAACATATCCACCAACACATAACATCACATGTCATCAACGTAAGTAAATATGCGCATCCCAATTGTCGTTGACATATAGCAACGAAACCGGCGATATCACATATTACACTTACGGTCACAGAAAAGAAAGTGTAAAACTACAACAGTTGGAATCCGCAACCTCTTTAGACATCACATGCCTAATCAAATGAATTACTTAGATATCACATGCCTAATAATTATAAACCCCGCATTTTAGTCTCATTATCGAAAACTCTTTTCAATATCAAGTCGGGCAATTCAACAAGATTCCTGACATCCTGATCGAATGCTCGTCGCAAACTTCAGTAGGCGGCCGCACCCCCGACGCCGTCGACAAAGTGCACCAAGGCGGAACACCGCTGCCGCGAGCACCCGAACGGATGTTTTCGGCGACGGGGTTCTCCTACAGTCACTTGGTTGGGGCTATGGAGCGAGGCTGTCTATTAAGTTTACCCGGCGAGTATTCGCGTACGCTACGTGATTGCGACGGACTTTTGATCACATCAAAATTCCGTGGCAACCGATCAAGTGAGACTAAACTGCTATGTTTATAACATTTATTCAGTTATCTCATAACTTATTGTGAATTCCAATTATTGTATCCCATTCCGGATAAATAGAAAATGTTAAAATTTCCGATCGAACATTCAAACACCCAAGTTTTCCCGATACAGCTCAACACATGAAACAAGTCTAAAAACATTCAGTTCGTGCCTCAGTACCAACGGTCCAGCCGTAGAAGGGTCAAGCCAACGCCTCACATGTGGCACGCCGTACTGCCCCAAACCCTAAGGTTCAAAGGGCAGTTCAAGACGGTCACATAATCGAGTTAAGGTTTGTTGTCTTCTAGAGGGTCCATCGCGTTACTTGCACTACTTAGAACGTCTTTAAACCATGGAAAAATCCAACACTTGGAAATTTCCCGGCAGGGGAAAAAGTGGGTATTTATATCCGGTCGAACTTTTTAACAGTTTCTAAAATATCCGGAAAAACATAAACGAAGTTAAATTATCCGATCAAATTAACGAATCCCCAATAAAACCCTAGAAAACTCAACACTTGAGTTCAGAAAAAAATATCCCAGGAAAACCAACACTACAAAATAGGAATTACTGTGCAAAATTCAATGGGAGAAGAGACAAAATGGCCGCGGAACAGCCGCATTAGCACGCTAATGCCGCGATTCCGTCGCACTTTAGAAAGATCATTAGGTAATTTTTGCACCGTAATTCTTAGAATTTCCTGCTGAATTTTCTGCATATTTTTAATCTGGAAAAAACCACGAATTTCAAAAATGTACAGAGAGCATTTTAGGGTTTGGGTTTCGGTCCGATCGGACTTCTAATTCCGTCTACGCATCGCCTAAGGCTCTAGCTAGGCTCTGATACCACTGTAGTGTTCCTAGGCACTCCCAAGAGGTCTCACAAGGCATCAACCATGCCAATTTCAAAAATTACGGTGCCGAGAAACCCTAGACTAGATCGTTAACTAGATGTTTTAGGCGACAAAAGCGAATAGTTAACAACTTAACTACAAGAACGGAAATACAACCTTTGTAGATCCGGTGCTCCACCTCCATAGCTCCGCGATGAAGTCCCCTTGCTGTCCAAAACAAATCCCGGGCTCTAGCGTTGGCTTCATCGGAGAAATGGGCGGGCAATGTCATCGGCTTCGTGCCGAAGATGATCTACGTCGAGGCATCACAAGATCAAGCTCCCACTTCACCAAGTCATGAAACTTGTGAAGAAAACACACTCTACTACTTGGTAAGAGGTAGAGGATGAAGAAATAGGAAGTGGGTTCACTTTAGAATTAGATTTCTCACTCATTTGCTCAAGTTGCCATTGTTGAAGCAAGCTTTCTTCAAGTGAAGAAGAAGAAGAAGCAAGAAAGAATATGATAAGTGTTAATTAAAAATGGAAAAGAAAATCAAACCTTATCATATTCAAACCATGGTTATGTGTAGAGACTAAACTAGGGTTAATAGAAATGGTTAGGGTTAAGCATGAGACAAAATGGTGACTTAGTCAAAGCTTCATGAAGTTTCAACATACAAACAAACAAAGCCACCATTTTCCTTTATGCTTTTCATTTTCCAAAAAGAATAAATAAATAAATGAATAAGAAAATGAAAACCCTAACCAATCTACAACCATGGTTTAATCTTCACACAAACCCTAGTGAGCATGTATCATCAAACATGATACAAACTTGTGTACAAAAGTATATCACATATACAATGTGCACAATCCAAGTGAGAAAACCATTTAAAAGTGAACCGATACTAGTTAATGCAAATTAATATATCAAATATATAATTATACATTAAATCATTAAATCAACACTTGATTTAACGATCCGGTCATATCGCATATGACCGACTAATATCCAATGTATCGATCTATCGAATCAATCCTCGATTCGATAACTAGGTTATATCGCATACAACCATTCGACACATTCATCGCGAGAATAGAATACGGTATCACATACACGCATTATTCTTGGTCCCGCACATATCTCATATGCGCTCCTATTTCGTTTCGCTTGAGCCAGGAAACCTCTGTGTAGGACTCTAAAGACTCGTCAATACGCCGGCAGCAGGTGATGATCATATCAAACACCCACAAGCCGCAAGCGGTCTGCTAAACGTAACGGCCACCCGGGTATTGAGCGATTAGAAGATCGACGAGCAAGCCCGCTCACACTCCTGTGAATCCAACCAGTAACACTTACCGTACAGTCCGGTCTGATCGTCTGATATGTCGCATATCTCGCCTAGGGGTGGTAGACGTCAGACCCCAATAGCTCGATAAGTCGTGTCGATATGAGGTCTATAACAGTTTGAGAAACTACTGGTAACACTTACCAGTAAATCTCAGCAACCCTGGCCAGGGATTTCCGGTTATAGCAAATCGAACACAGCGCAACATCAACTCCCTATACCGGGAGAGACGAATCCCCTCCTATCGCTCATTGCCTCCACGTGACTCGGGACTGTACCCAAAAACCACCGTTTTGCACGCCCTCTTGGACGTGGTAAGATGGAAATCAAAGCACAGTGGGAACCACACAAGACTCTATGACGATCTCGGGTCAACAGACTACTCTGTACCAGTATCACCAGAGAACTGCCATCTGATGTAAGGTATAATACCATCTGGGAGTTCTCGGCGAGTCCGTCCAGTGTACCCAGTCTCTACTGAGCACCCGTATATCATCTCCGATGTCAAACACCAATGGATACGGGATCATCCATCGCCCATCTGTATGGGTCGAGAAGGTATACGCTAGTCTACTCTGGTATATCGATGCCCCGTCTCGATACACCCACGACTAGGGACTTTGAAGGATGTACTTATGGACTTCCCTGTCTCCACTAGTATGATCCGCATCATAGTCTAGGTAGTCAAGTACACATCCTAGGGACTTTACCAACATGTAACAGAGAGACACCCAGTATACACATTAAGGTAAAGTTCAACCAGATAGCATACTATTATGTCGAGCAAGAAAGTCCTCCCTATATATGTCCCAGCATCCACTACAATATACATCCAATGTACAGTAATGGCCTCTAGGGCATACATATAACTAACAGGGTTCGACCGCCTCTGGGAGGACTTTCTGATCCCAGGCGTTGCGGTAGGGGAGCTACCTGCTTGGGATAACCGAGCAGGGCAGCCGACAGGTTGCCTCTTGGCGAGGGCTTTGGTTCCTTAGCGCTAGGGGGCCTGAAGAGGCCGGCTAAGGATAACCGAGCAGGGCAGCCGCTCGGCCGAATCTTCATGAGGTTTCGCCCGACCATCACTTGTAGACACGGGGAACAGGAACGGTTAGCATGCACATTGAATGTGGGGGGAGGTGAAGCGCCAGGGTCGCGTCGCTTCGATTTCGTCGGAGGAGGCTTAATGATCACCGCTTGGCGGCGACTCCTTGGGCGAGAGCGGGTGACCGTTGAGTTCTTTTGGGGGCGCAGCGGGCTATATAAGGCTGACAGAGTACTAGTCCTTCTGTAATGATTTAAAATAAATAAATAAATAAATAAATAAATAAAATTATTCAAGTGAATTTTATAATTTTCGGTAAAGTAAAACGTAGTTTTCATAAAACTAAACCGCAATTATTTTTCACTATAAATTTAGAAATACCTATTTTAATTATGTTATTACTAGTAAATGGTGTTTGTTTAGCCACTTATAAATTTTTAGTTTAATTAAATATTTTTCTTAAATTAATTATTTTAAATATTAACATAAGCTTTATTTTTACACTAAATTAGTGTAAATTACAAATTTGAATGGGTTAAATTTGCAAAAATGAACCATTGCATCTTAGAATCAAGTGTGTTTCATGCAAAATTTATTTTCAAAATTTTACAATGGTTCTAGACCATTCTAGGTCAAATGGAGTGAATAAAATAAAGAATTTTTAAATAAATTCATGAAAAGACTTAATTGTATGATATTTTTATGAAACCTTCTACACTTTTCTTCACCTTTTCTCACTCTCCTCTCTTTTTCTCACCTCATGGCCGGCCTCACCTCCATGGGCAGCCCCAAAATTTCCCCCCATCATTTTTGCATTAAAAATCATCAAAATTCATCAAAAATTCAATAAAAAATCCATAAAATCCTAATAAATTCCTACCCTCTATTCTTTGCTCATCTTTACATGGATTTTGGAGATGGAAAGCATTCATTTTGGAGGCTTATTTTCATGTTTGGATTTCATGTTGTGGAGGTATAAATCTTCTTCTTTTGATTTATTGTTATTAGATGTTTCATTTAAGCATAATTAGATTTAATAAATAATTTCTATATATAAGTTTTAAAATTCAAGTTAGGGTTTATAAAATTAAGTTATGGTTTTTATTAATTAAGTAGGGTTATAATAACTAGTTTAACATTTTTAGAAGTGGAAAATCTTGTATGGATGATATATTGTAAATTGTTTATCCAAAATTGTTTAAATTAATCCATTTTGCAAACTAGATTTCTATATATTGTATATATTGGTGAGATAAAATTCCAATTAATATTTGTAACACTAGATTGTGGTTTTAATGAGGATATTAACTTGTTGGTGGAATGAAAAACTTAAATTGGTTACTAGTTTCTATTGATAATTGAAAAATACTAATAAAAATGCGATTTTGCTAACTAGATTTTGGAAATTCTTAAATAAATGAAATTTAAAATATAATTTATGGTTTCATTATATCATTATCATCATGAATTGTAGTTTAATGCATTAATTCATGCAAAATCCAGTTTAGATGTGATATTGTGAAATTTTCCTTAAAAGTATCGAAATCGGGCAATTTTCAAACTAATATAAATTAGGGTGTTAAAAATATAGTGATAGTTTATATAGTCTAGTTATGCTAATTAATGAATATTATGACCATTAGTTTCTTTTAAACATCAAGTTTTGAAGTAAAACGGTAAATTGGCGTTTTCGGGTTTTTCGAAATCGGACGATTTGATTGATTTTTAGGGTTTTGATAGATTAAATCATGTTTTATATTATAAGTAACGAGTTTTTAAATTACAACTTGTTTGTTGATGTTTATCTCGATCAATCGGCGTTTGTACGCCGATATCGAGCGATATTTGGTTCTTTTGCATGAGCGGGACATAGGTTTTAACCTATGTGCGTTCCGTGCGTCGTTTTGACTTTTGTCCGTGATTTAGTTTACGATACTATATATATGTTTGCGTATAGGTATCCCTCATGTGGATTGCGGGCGATGAAGAAGAGGGTGGCGACATCATTTTCGGGAGATAAGGACCAGGTGAGTAGATGTATATCTACGGAGGGAAGTCGGGTGGATGGCGTTTAGCACCCCCGCAAACGTAGAATAGGGATAGTACTTATTGTCATTAGGAAGCCAGACGCGACCTTAAATTCTTGATGAGTAGGACCCTAGTAATGACCCTAGGTTAGACTAGACTGATTTAGAAAGACCATACCAGAGGATGAATATCTTGGAGGAGATTCATAGGTTTCAGGTAGATACACACATGCACACACTGAGACTCGACGTGGTGTATACGTGTATGCGTATATGTATATAGGACTAGGTGTAGGAATATATATATATACACAATACGTATATGTGATACAAGAATGTGATATGATACACGGGGATGAAACAATATAACTGGGCTTGATGCCGTGATTCTTGGCTTTACGGTCGTGTTATGATGTTAGCGGATCATTAGGAAATGAGATAATGAATAGGTATACATAAATAATAAAGGGTGGTGATGATATTGAAGTATATGAGACTCTAAAATAGAACCCGGACCGTAACCTGTGCCTGAAATTCTGATATGATATCATATATGTGTGACTTGATTACGATATCATATAGGTGTGACTTGATTTCGATATGATATATATGTGTAACTTGATTACGATATCATATAGGGGTGACATGATTACGATATGATCTAAGTGTGACTTAATCACAATATGATACATATGACATGATATTTATGAGGATAAATTAACGATGTATATTTATGCTGGTAATGATATATTATTGATGTATGCGATTACAGTATAGCACCTTGATCTTGACATGTGTTGATGATGATATTATACGAATGATGAGACACGTAGACCCGTACCCCGATATTGGGATGCCGTACGATGGATTTTACCGTACGAGGCATAGATATGATGATTGATCCGCACTCTTGATTCGAGAAAGCCGTACTACGTACGTGACGCTATTGAGGCTGGATCGCCGACTATTAGAGATATGGATTCAGACCTTTGGTGGACTCTTATTTCTTATTGACTAGTTTTTTAGGTTTAGTTCCTTAGGAGGGTAGATGGACACTAGTTTAGGTTCGAGTCATATAGTGGTAGTTGTACTTGTATATCGCAGATGAGTGGTTATTACATATCCGTCTTTACATTCATACCGTAATCATAATGTTGCATGTTTATACATATGTTTCTATAATCAGTATAAAACTCTGCCTGTTAGAACACCAGCACCATTACCGATGATGCGCATATTCCACGCACACTTATTTTCCGGCTCACACACATCATCATCGGTAATTGCTACGTCACGTACACTTTAGATCATATTATCTTTTATTGATACAATCAGCTAACAGCTAGATCGATATAATATTGTGATTACTCTCTGGTGTTAGTATAGATATGGTATTTATTACTTAGACATTTCATGCATTCGCATTTTCATGTTATCATGCAGTATTATGGGGCATATGCCGACACTTATCATATACTTACTCATGATTTTGGGATTTTGGATTTCTATGAGATTTCTGGAATTTTGGGGAAAACCGCAAGAATATATAAAAACTTCTCTCTCTCCTCCTCTGTTTTTAAAAACATAGGATGCTGTTTTCTCGTGATGTATGTGTCGTCCACCATGAGATTTCATGTTTTCTGTTGGATTTCGAGACCCGATTCGAGGAGTGGATGAACCGTCTCGGGTACATGGTGGGCCCGGTATGGTACCCGGGGCAAGAAGATCGAGTTGTAGACGATGAGCCTGGCAGGGGAAGACTACCTACCGGTGATGTCTGGCGCGGCGGATATCCGGAGGATACCGACCGTTGTCGTGAGATTTGATGATATGGGCTGATCCGGACTGACGGAGCCCGAGATATTGAGACTATGAGACATTGAGATTATGAGGTATTGAGACTTGAGATTTACATGTTTTGTGTCGATACTTGATACGGATTTCCATGGATTTCATCGTTGATATTTCAGATTTCTATACACATTTTACCATGATAAAAGCTAAAGATTTCTTATACAGATATATCTAGATTTCAGGATTGGTTATTTTACATTCATGGTGCATGCATACTCATTCATATGACATAGTACTATATGAGGCACTGATACGAGCATGGAGCATTTGCACTTACACGTAGCGTATTATCCTGTCTTACTTGATGACTAGTAGTATATTAGTATATTATTATGACCTAAGACAGCGTTGTGCATTCGATTTCTTTTCGCGGATATCTTCTACTCACGAGTTGGCAACTCACCCCCGTTGTGCCAAATTTTATTACAGGTTCGATGTACCTGTTTTCCTGGCAGCTTGCTGGCACATCATTTCATTCCGGGTGATTTGCACGGTAGGTTGGTTCACTTGTATCTGGACCGCCATTGTACTTTTATTATTTCATTTGTATCTAGAAAGCTCCATCAACCAAACTTGTATTACTTGATAGTTTACTGGATCAGTTGTTTATTTCGACCTTAGAGCCGCGCTTGTATTATTATGATATTTGGTGGTTTTGTTTTCTTTTGAGTTTTGAGCCTCGCCCTTTGGGGTTGTATACTATTGTGCATTGATGTGATTGTTTCTGCCTTTTGGCATAGAGCTAGCTCCCGTTTGGGGATGCTTTTTATTGTTTGTATATATATTATTCTTGTTTGTACCCATTTGGGGCCAGTTTTTACAAAGGAGACTCTGCCGAAATTTTTGAGAAAATTTGATGTTGCTTTTAAACTTGTTTTCTACATGTTTTCCTTTACTTCTTCTTATTTTTATGGTTTAGATTTCTGGGCTTCGGCTTAATTAGGTTACGTTGCACCTCTAGACGCTTCGTAATCTAAGTGCCGGTCACGTTACGTACTTTCGGGTCGTGACAAAGTTGGTATCAGAGCGCTAGGTTTAACCTTTGTATATGTCTAGGGTGACCCTTAGTTGATGGAGTAGGCGACTTAGGTAGAGTGACGTACCGTGGGTATGATCCGCGACATACTTACGATACGCTACTCTTCTTAAGTAGCCTTAGGATGTACATTTGTTTGTACCGCATTTCATTCGTTCCTTTGATCTATCTTCGTCGATATCGGATGGTGGTTTCTGTTACCACGGGCGCACTGGCAGAGGGAGTTGCGGCTCGAATGCGATAACCATTAGGATATCGTTTATTCTTGAAAATTGAAGCATTGTTTAGCGTGCGGATGAAGGGTATTCACATGCCGTCCAGACGAAGTTAAAGGATTCGAACGATTGTCAGAAACCCATTTTCCCAAGCTTAAAGTATTCGGAAGAACATGCAGGTATTTCGATGGACCCTCTAGAAGAATGAAACCCTAACTCGACATAATGACCACGAGAATGCCCTTGAACCTTAGGGTTTACGGCAGTTCCGCGGTGCCATTAGTGAGGCTTGGGTTTGCCCTTCTACGGCTGGACCATCGATACTGGGGTATGTACCGGATATTTTTAAACTGTACTTGAGTGTTGAGTTCTCGGGGAATTATAGGATTTTGATTGATCGATCGAAAAGTTTAATGTAGTCTGGATATCAGGTGAAGGGATCGACTACGTGGGAGACTCTAGATATGAGTATTGCCGTTGGTAGCGCAGTCAGCACACCCAGGAAGAGACGAGTTCGAAACAGTTGACACCAGAGGAAAGGGGGAAAGAGGCACACATTGACGATAGTGTTTACGATTGTGATTTGGTGATTTGAATTTCATATTTCCGTTGATTGGATTTTGGTATTTTGAGGACTTTGTTCTACGGTATTTCTTATGTGTACATTCATTATATTCTATGCGTGTTTCGTATATCGGTTGTATTGATGTTGTTTTGTACATACCCGGTACACTCGATTTGGTTTGAAGACATTTTGAGATTTTGATTTGATTTCGTGCATATGGTTACACATGATTTTGACATATGCTTGACCTAGTTTTCATGCACTTTCGTACTGTGATTTCGATCTTGATATTCGGTGTATGATTTCATGCACCATGTGCACTGATTGAGATTCTTGCTCACACTTGGCGCACTTGATGTGATTTTGTACACACCAGATGCACTAAATCGGGATTTTGTGCAGATTAGATGCACTTGATATTGAGTCGTGCACGCCCGTTGCACTTGACAGATGTTTTTGGTGCACACCTGTTGCACTTAATTTTGTTTTTGTGTGTATTCATGGTATCTGTATTTGGTTTCGATTTCAGTGCGCACCGGACGCACATGATATTTTTATGATGTGATTGGGATTGATTTCAGTTGAGCAGTATGTTTTTATAATCATTACTATTTGATTTAGTAACCAGGCGGGACGTGTATGTTAAATAAAAGATATATATATATATATATATATATATATATAGCTATTTTTTTAAATAAACGTCCGCTACTTATGCCGCGACACGTGCATCACACGGCGATTTTCAAAAGGGGTTCTTGCATGCTTCTTTATCCAGATATTTAGACGATTTTACTATGATGCGCAATGTCTATAAGTTGTAGTTTTGATGTATATTATGTTGGTTTTCGTATTGGGTTTTGATATTTTATTTTCTCCATAACTCCGATGATTGCGTTATGCTTGACGGAGTTGATTTTAGTTATGTATTGATAATTTCGGAGGCCCGACGATTTGAGTGTTTTGGCTGAATGTTTTAGTAATTGGGGGGGGGGGTTAATTTAAAATTCGGAGACCGAATTTCTTAAAGGGAGAAGATTGTAACGATTTAAAATAAATAAATAAATAAATAAAATTATTTAAGTGAATTTTATAATTTTCGGTAAAGTAAAACGTAGTTTTCATAAAACTAAACCGTAATTATTTTTCACTATAAATTTAGAAATACTTATTTTAATTATGTTATTACTAGTAAATGGTGTTTTTTTAGCCACTAATAAATTTTTAGTTTAATTAAATATTTTTCTTAAATTAATTATTTTAAATATTAACATAAGCTTTATTTTTACACTAAATTAGTGTAAATTACAAATTTGAATAGGTTAAATTTGCAAAAATGAACCATTGCATCTTAGAATCAAGTGTGTTTCATGCAAAATTTATTTTCAAAATTTTACAATGGTTCTAGACCATTCTAGGTCAAATGGAGTGAAGAAAATAAAGAATTTTTAAATAAATTCATGAAAAGACTTAATTGTATGATATTTTTATGAAACCTTCTACACTTTTCTTCACCTTTTCTCACTCTCCTCTCTTTTCCTCACCTCATGGCCGGCCTCACCTCCATGGGCAGCCCCAAAATTTCCCCCCCATCATTTTTGCATTAAAAATCATCAAAATTCATCAAAAATTCAATAAAAAATCCATAAAATCCTAATAAATTCCTACCCTCTATTCTTTGCTCATCTTTACATGGATTTTGGAGATCGAAAGCATTCATTTTGGAGGCTTATTTTCATGTTTGGATTTCATGTTGTGGAGGTATAAATCTTCTTCTTTTGATTTATTGTTATTAGATGTTTCATTTAAGCATAATTAGATTTAATAAATAATTTCTATCTATAAGTTTTAAAATTCAAGTTAGGGTTTATAAAATTAAGTTATGGTTTTTATTAATTAAGTAGGGTTATAATAACTAGTTTAACATTTTTAGAAGTGGAAAATCTTGTATGGATGATATATTGTAAATTGTTTATCCAAAATTGTTTAAATTAATCCATTTTGCAAACTAGATTTCTATATATTGTATATATTGGTGAGATAAAATTCCAATTAATATTTGTAACACTATATTGTGGTTTTAATGAGGATATTAACTTGTTGGTGGAATGAAAAACTTAAATTGGTTACTAGTTTCTATTGATAATTGAAAAATACTAATAAAAATGCGATTTTGCTAACTAGATTTTGGAAATTCTTAAATAAATGAAATTAAAATATAATTTATGGTTTCATTATATCATTATCATCATGAATTGTAGTTTAATGCATTAATTCATGCAAAATCCAGTTTAGATGTGATATTGTGAAATTTTCCTTAAAAGTATCGAAATCGGGCAAGTTTGCAAACTAGAATTTTCAAACTAATATAAATTAGGGTGTTAAAAATATAGTGATGGTTTATATAGTCTAGTTATGCTAATTAATGAATATTATGACCATTAGTTTCTTTTAAATATCAAGTTTTGAAGTAAAACGGTAAATTGGCGTTTTCGGGTTTTTCGAAATCGGACGATTTGATTGATTTTTAGGGTTTTGATGGATTAAATCATGTTTTATATTATAAGTAACGAGTTTTTAAACTACAACTTGTTTGTTGATGTTTATCTCGATCAATCGGCGTTTGTACGCCGATATCGAGCGATATTTGGTTCTTTTGCATGAGCGGGACATAGGTTTTAACCTATGCGCGTTCCGTGCGTCGTTTTGACTTTTGTCCGTGATTTAGTTTACGATACTATATATATGTTTGCGTATAGGTACCCCTCATGTGGATTGCGGGCGATGAAGAAGAGGATGGCGACATCATTTTCGGGAGACAAGGACCAGGTGAGTAGATGTATATCTACGGGGGGAAGTCGGGTGGATGGTGTTTAGCACCCCCGCAAACGTAGAATAGGGATAGTACTTATTGTCATTAGGAAGCCAGACGTGACCTTAAATTCTTGATGAGTAGGACCCTAGTAATGACCCTAGGTTAGACTAGACTAATTTAGAAAGACCATACCAGAGAATGAATATCTTGGAGGAGATTTGTAGGTTTCAGGTAGATACACACACGCACACACTGAGACTCGACGTGGTGTATACGTGTATGTGTATATATATATATATAGGACTAGGTGTAGGTATATATATATATATACACAATACGTATATGTGATACAAGGATGTGATATGATACACGGGGATGAAACAATATAACTGGGCTTGATGCCGTGATTCTTGGCTTTACGGTTGTGTTATGATGTTAGCGGATCATTAGAAAATGAGATAATGAATAGGTATACATAAATAATAAAGGGTGGTGATGATATTGAAGTATATGGGACTCTAAAATAGAACCCGGACCGTAATCTGTGCCTGAAATTCTGATATGATATCATATATGTGTGACTTGATTACGATATTATATAGGTGTGACTTGATTTCGATATGATATATATGTGTAACTTGATTACGATATCATATAGGGGTGACATGATTACGATATGATCTAAGTGTGACTTAATCACAATATGATACATATGACATGATATTTATGAGGATAAATTAACGATGTATATTTATGTTGGCAATGATATATGATTGATGTATGCGATTACAGTATAGCACCTTGATCTTGACATGTGTTGATGATGATATTATACGAATGATGAGACACGTAGACCCGTACCCCGATATTGGGATGCCGTACGATGGATTTTACCGTACGAGGCATAGATATGATGATTGATCCGCACTATTGATTCGAGGAAACCGTACTACGTACGTGACGCTATTGAGGCTGGATCGCCGACTATTAGAGATATGGATTCAGACCTTTGGTGGACTCTTATTTCTTATTGACTAGTTTCTTAGGTTTAGTTCCTTAGAAGGGTAGATGGACACTAGTTTAGGTTCGAGTCATATAGTGGTAGTTGTACTTGTATATCGCAGATGAGTGGTTATTACACATCCGTCTTTACATTCATACCGTAATCATAATGTTGCATGTTTATACATATGTTTCTATAATCAGTATAAAACTCTGCCTGTTAGGACACCAGCACCATTACCGATGATGTGCATATTCCACGCATACTTATTTGCCGGCTCACACACATCATCATCGGTAATTGCTACGTCACGTACACTTTAGATCATATTATCTTTTATTGATACAATCTGCTAACAGCTAGATCGATATAATATTGTGATTACTCTCTGGTGTTAGTATAGATATGGTATTTATTACTTAGACATTTCATGCATTCGCATTTTCATGTTATCATGCAGTATTATGGGGCATATGCCGACACTTATCATATACTTACTCATGATTTTAGGATTTTGGATTTCTATGAGATTTCTGGAATTTTGGGGAAAACCGCAAGAATATATAAAAACTTCTCTCTCTCTCCTCTTCTCTTTTTAAAAACATAGGATGCGGTTTTCTCGTGATGTATGTGTCGTCTACCATGAGATTTCATGTTTTCTGTTAGATTTCGAGACCCGATTCGAGGAGTGGATGAACCGTCTCGGGTGCATGGTGGGCCCGGTATGGTACCACGGGACAAGAAGATCGAGTTGTAGACGATGAGCCTGGCAGGGGAAGACTACCTACCGGTGATGTCTGGCGTGGCGGATATCCGGAGGATACCGACCGTTGTCGTGAGATTTGATGATATGGGTTGATCCGGACTGACGGAGCCCGAGATATTGAGACTATGAGACATTGAGATTATGAGGTATTGAGACTTGAGATTTACATGTTTTGTGTCGATACTTGATACGGATTTCCATGGATTTCATCGTTGATATTTCAGATTTCTATACACATTTTACCATGATAAAAGCTAAAGATTTCTTATACAGATATATCTAGATTTTAGGATTGGTTATTTTACATTCATGGTGCATGCATACTCATTCACATGACATAGTACTATATGAGGCACTGATACGAGCATGGAGCATTTGCACTTACACGTAGCGTATTATCCTGTCTTACTTGATGACTAGTAGTATATTAGTATATTATTATGATCTAGGATACCGTTGTGCATTCGATTTCTTTTCGCAGATATCTTCTACTCACGAGTTGACAACTCACCCCCGTTGTGCCAAATTTTATTACAGGTTCGATGTACAGGTTTTCCTGGCAGCTTGCTGGCACATCATTTCATTCCGGGTGATTTGCACGGTAGGTTGGTTCACTTGTATCTGGACCGCCATTATACTTTTATTATTTCATTTGTATCTAGAAAGCTCCATCAACCAAACTTGTATTACTTGATAGTTTACTGGATCAGTTGTTTATTTCGACCTTAGAGCCGCGCTTGTATTATTATGATATTTGGTGGTTTTGTTTTCTTTTGAGTTTTGAGCCTCGCCCTTTGGCGTTGTATACTATTGTGCATTGATGTGATTGTTTCCGTCTTTTGGCGTAGAGCTAGCTCCCGTTTGGAGATGCTTTTTATTGTTTGTATATATATTATTCTTGTTTGTACCCGTTTGGGGCCAGTTTTTACAAAGGAGACTCTGCCGAAATTTTTGAGAAAATTGGATGTTGCTTTTAAACTTGTTTTCTACATATTTTCCTTTACTTCTTCTTCTTTTTATGGTTTAGATTTTTGGGCTTCGGCTTAATTAGGTTACGTTGCGCCTCTAGACGCTTCGTAATCTAAGTGCCGGTCACGTTCCGTACTTTCGGGTCGTGACACCTTCCTTCCCTTATAAACAGAGCGTTGAGAATGGAGGACTTCCCCTTTACCATCCCCGAGATCATCAATTTCGAAGATGTGTACCTGTATGACCAGAACTGCACCGAGGATACGGTGCAGTTGGTGTATGGGAGCATCGAGGACCACTTCGGCCGGTTGCTCCCCCGACGTTCTTCCCTGCTGCGGCTGCTGATGTACTCCATCTAGAGGATGTTACCGGACTTTACAACCCCTGTCCGAACAGCTCTATGAAGAGGCCGTGGGCAAGCTGCGGTCTTTGAGGCGCTTCGGCCTCATCTCCGCAAACCGGCTGGCTCGTTCGGAGGTGCTCGTCCGTGAGTGCTATGAGTTGAAGCTCGGGATCAACGCGAGCGGGAGGAACCGAGGGGAGAGGTTGGATCTCGCGAGGCCTCGGCTGGCGGAGATCTTCACCGAGTATCATGAGCAGTGCTCTCTGCACCCCCTTCCCCCACTGTTGTAATCTTTATATTTTTTTAATTTTTTTTTGAATAAATAAGATCTTTTCTACTTTCTTCATAATGTTCTGCTGATCTTTATTAAATTGACAATAGGCCCTAGGGAGAGCTTACATTGCCTCAAAAGAAAAGTACATGCTAATAGATGACCCTATCAGCGTGGCCCAAGCTTCCTGGCAGCTTACTGGTCTCCGTGCTTGGCACCGGGTATGGGGCATTCTGGGCGCTGGACTGGTCGTCTGAGGAGACAAGCATGATCTGGCCGATGGTCAGCTCGGCAGGAGGAGGACGCTGCTCCTGTTCGCGGTCGGCCTGCCGTTTATCCCTTAAGTAGACGGGAGCCGACACGTGGTGCGCTCGCGCTCAAGCGCCTAGGCGCTGGCCCCACGCATCCTTTGGATGTCTTTTCCCCCCTTTATTTATATATACATGTATATATATATACATATGTATACATATGTACACATACACATACTCCACGACACTGTCCTTGTTAGAAAAAAAAATTCTAACGGGACGCTGTCCCGCACCCTGCAAGGGGGCTGCTAGCCCCCTTGACCCCCAGCCCGCTATCCGGGTAGCGGGACCCCCGTAAAAACTCTGCGTGGCTCCCGACATATCCAAAACCCCCTTTCAAAACACATCACACGCACACTGCACATTGAGTTCGCATGACTAGTTTAACCCGTCAATCGGAGGTTCCCTCGCTCCAAAGACGAGGGGTAATTAACGGCAGCTTAGTCCGCGGCTGCCGGAGATTCGGATCCCCACAATCATTAAACCCCTGCCTATCCTGGGCAGGGGGAATCTGTAGTACGCCTGACAAGCGCGCTTATATTCCCATCTCAATGGGGTGACGAAAAACACCCTACAGATTCTGGCACGCCCGGTGGGACCAATCTCTCCTCCCATATTTCGGGTTAAACGTTCATGCGAACTTAATCAATATACATATCTATATTTATACTAAAATAATGCTCTTTCATGCAGGATTTTCAAGCGATCACCTTTAAACAATGTCTCCGAAGATGAACTCGGCTCCCGTCTTCTACACGATGAAGATAGACTCCAGGACGGTCCTCCCGGCCAGTCTCGGGCGACAATAGGAGGAGCCGCTGCTACCATTCGGCTCTATTATGTTCATGCCTGTTGGCGCCATCCCAGCTCCTCAAGCCCCGGTGACAGACAAACCGGTCTCGAAAGGCAAGAGGCCAAATGTGGTGGTCTCGAAGGCGCCCCAACTCAAACGCAAGTCAGTGTTTGAGCGGCTCTCCTTAGCCCAGCTGGGGGCAAGGCCATCGACACCAACAAAGCAACAAGGCGTCTTGATTGGTAGACATTCTGCATGTTTAAGTTTAGTTAATTACCGCAATCAAAACGGTTTCGCTTGTAGCTAGCCGGTTGAGTACGGGTCGTCCGCAGGGAGATGGGAATCTTTTTCTATGTGCTTTAACGAGTTAAGTCCAATTTTTCAGATTTGTTTGTGATTATCTAAGTGTTAAAATGATATGTAAAGAGAGCTTGTTAGGGTTAGGATTAGGTTAGTTTGAGTTAGGAGTCGCTCACTTCTTTCGTTGCCACTCTTAATATCGGTGTTACGGTAATCGGCAACAACGGGGATTAGCACGACTAGGAAGGAACTTGCGAGTATAAGCTAGGCTTTCCAACGCTTAAGTTCTTCCTTTTGGTGCTTGTCCGTCCGTTCTTGGCTCTTAGCCATAACCTCCGGTTAATTCAACCACAACCGGTCTCACTACGGAATCACCGCTATCATGTAGGATAGGGTGCCGTAGGGAGCGGATTGTGGTTCAATTAACGGGAGTCGATTTAAGATGTTGGGCAAGGAAAGAGTGAAAGAGATTTCCTTCTCTCAAACTTCCCTTATCCTACCCTAACAAGTATGGAAACTACTCACACATCATAATGAAAAGAAAATAAAATAAAGAGGAAGATAGAAAGAAAGAGATTAGAAGATAACAACTAGCTATTTGCGACCTCACCTTGGCAAGGATTAAGTGTAAGCATCATGGTTGTTTTAAGGATAAAGAAAAAGAGAAAGAAAGAAACAACAATAAATAACAACAACTACTTATCAATTAACGATTACAAGCGATTAATATAAAAAGAGCAAGACAAGTATAATAACAAAATGAACTTCTTTATTCATTATTCTTCACTCACAAAAGCTCACCACAAGTTTTTCAATGGAGAAGAGATGAGAAGAGGAAGAAGAACAAGTATTCTAAACCCTAAAAAAATACAAGATTAAGCACCCTTGGCTTCACAAGGTTCTGGGCTATTTATAGGCTGGAAAATGAAAACCTAGGGCAAAATTCTGCCTCTATACAAAAAGTCCAAACTACCCCTGAAACACGACACACTGAGGGACCAGTACGGCCGCGGATCCGCGGCCTATACCCCCTATTGGCCGCGGATCCGCGGCCCTATGATGGAGTTGGGGCATGGTCTTTTCTGTACTTCCCTGGTATGCTGTCCCCTTTTGTCTGGTGTATGTTTTTCCTGATAATCTTTCCACATTTCTTCCAGAATTCTAGTGGATCAAAAGGTGATTGGACATGGATCATTTGTCATGATTTTCTTGAGCTCCGCGTAGATTTCTTGGACTTGGTGTTGCCATTGTGCTTTGTGCATGAAGGTGACAATCGATTTGCCATTTTGTCTCCTAAACTGGTGTGTGGCAACAGACGGATAAAGAGCAGAGACACATGTTTTATCTGTGGTTGGCTGGAACCCGGATTTTGTCGTGCTTTTCCATGAATTTCACCGTTTAGAGCCGAGAACCTGTATCCTGCAATTTACTAGCAAACACGGCTCAAGAGTACCTACCGATATGCAATATGATAAAAATTGGGCGGTATAAAAATGCAAAAATCAGATATGAACAAATACCCCCAAACTTATCATTTGCTCGTCCCGAGCAAAGCCAATTTATTCACAAAAATTTTCCTAACCTCACTTTCGCAAGGAACGCGATTGCACTGAGCATGTGCAACAAGCTGTTAAACCTCTAGGTGTCCCTAGGAGGAGGAGTGTTGTCTCCTGAGGGTTTTCAGCGGATTACACCCATAAAATCCGATCAAATTGGCCGTCGACTCTAATCCTTTATTTCAGCATTCTAGCCAAAAACTCTATTATCATCAACTTAGAAATCATTAATCCGTATTCTTCACACTTCCTTTTTATTTAACTTAAGATCCTATACGTCTAACCAGTTTATAAAGCTTTCAGCATCTCCTGAGTTTTCCTTCTTAAGCGCAATCTCGAATCCGGAATTTTTTATCAACTCCACTGAAGAAATAAACCCTATTTTTCATTCCTATCTCTCCTCCAAACTCTGATTATATACCCCTACGTGTGTGTAATTGTCACCCCTACACTTGGAAATTCAGTTCAAGCTATAATACCCTTGCCTTAATACCTAGCACTACTTCTTTTTATTAATGATGGACGGTTTTGCTCATACATCTTTCATGCGACTATTAATGCTTCTTGAGGCACTAACATCCGATTACTAAATGTGTGAGCTTTAAAGCGTAAATAGCAGTTTCCAGGTCTTGTATTTTATTCTCCTTTTTTTTTCTCTTTATTTTTCTTTTTCAAGATCGGATATATTTTTCAATGGTGCTCTTTTGGTGTTTAGCTTTAAATACCGTTTTTTCTTTCGTACGAGGATTTCAGGCAAGAGTATTTCTAGGTATCCCCTACTATTCCGAGTTTCAAGGTGGTGTATGTGCGATTTGTAGGGTATATATTTTCAGAAATTTGGACTTAAGATTCATAATTATTTTTCAGACTTACACTTCGAATAGAGCTTCAATACTCTTCCCTCATTTTGACTTAGCCTGAGAACTAGACTCAGAATTTGCTTATTTCAAAAAAAACTGCTGGGACGTATATTTTCTATAGTTATATTTCAAGGAAGGTTATTTTTAGGGTTTATAATTACTAAGTTTAAGATCTAGTAGTTTCTAACTAGTCAACTGTCATATTGGACTTGAGTCAGAAACGGTCAATTAAAATTTTTTTTTCTTTTAAAATTTTCTGTTTTTATTTTCAAGATTTTTAATTTTTTTTTATATTTTTCATTTTCTATTTTTTTTATTATTATTTTTTTTAAAGAAAATGCAAAGCAGAGAATGCCATGTAGAATTTAAACATGCAAAGTAGAAACAAATATTTACATAAAAGAAAAAAAACGTGCAGATGCAATGCAAGGATAACTATTTACAACCCAATCCCTCCCCCAAACTTATTGATAGCAGTGTCCTCACTGCCCTCTGCGTCGTCTCCTAGACGCTGCCTCACTCGTCCCTGCCTCACTACTCTCTGCCCCAGGGCCCCTGGATCGTGATCTTGATCTTTCCTCTCTTGCCAATAGGGTGGCCATTCCGTGTTCTAGGTTCGTTAAACGCTGATCAAAGTTTGTCATCATCCCAATCACTCTCTCTACCCCACTATGTGTTCGTCGAATTAGGCGCGCTTGCGCAGCAGGGGTGAGCTCTTCGTCGCTCGCTGGGGAGCTCGAGCTAGATGTCCTGGCCATTACATTCTCGGCCGGCTCGGTGCGCGACCATACATCGTGGAGTCGAGTATAGGATGTGGAAACACCCTCAAGAAGGGGTCGAATGGGGTTCCCAGCATGCATGTGTAGGTCAAACTCGTCAACAGGGATGAAATGGCGACACAGTTGTGTCACCAACATTGGGCACGGATAATTGGCCGAACTTTTGCCAGCATCAATCGACTGAAGTAACACAGTGCACATATCATAACTTGGATTTCTAGTCATTAACGTGTGCACAATGTGTAGTGAAGGTGTGAAAAATGTCGTATTGTATGAACTGCCAAATATGTTATTTTGTGCCCATCGGCACACGGTCAACACATTCGCGTACAGTGTACGCGCCTGAATCCCTTTTCTAGGCTCCCTATAACAATCATTTCCCATCAACGGTGTGTAATCCTCAAATTGGAGGGGTTGGTCATGAGCGGGTATACGCGGTATCAATGTGACTTCATGAATGAAGTCTCTGTCTATCCGAATCTCTCGATCGCCCTAAAATAAGCCAATAAACCCGTATTTTTGAAAACTACCCTCCTCCATGCTATCAAAGAAACGTTCAACGAGATCCGGAAGCGCGAATGCATTCGGATGGTTATACAAGAGGTAATTCCATCCGCGTTTCCGGATTTCGTTGCCGAAATAGCTACCATACGTGTTATGGTCAAATAATTGTGAGAAATTTCTTTCAAATTGGAAATGTGGAGCCTTATATAAAAATTAGGATTTTTACAGATCAGAAAAGAGAGCAAAATAGGTCGAACCTCCTCTGGAAAAAATTCCAAAGGGCAAGTCGGCAAGGTGGCGGCGCTTCCGCGGTGGAAGAGGGGGTCCGGCGGCGCTTGCGCGGCGGAAGGAGTGGATCGGCGGCGCAAATTCTGGTGGCGGCTAGGGTTTGTTTTGAGGCAGAAAAAAAATCTGGAATGGGTTAGAGATGTATTTATAGGGGTTTTGGCTATTTGCACAAAAAACCCTCTAAAAAGAATAATGAAATAAAAGAATTTTGTACATAGAATTTTAGTATTATATATATATATATTTATGTTTTTTTTTTAGTTTTTTTTTTTGAAAATTTTATTTTATTTTTGGTTTTATTTATTAGTGGAAATGTTCCAGGCACACAAGAAAAAAAAAATTGTATTTACATACCCCCAAACTTATTTGAAACGGTGTTTCCACTGTTTTTGGCTGGAAAATCGAAGTTCGGGTGTAAGTGGAGGAAAATTAGTCGATGTAAACCGGCTCCTGCAACAGCAAGAGCTCCTCTGATGGGTCTGCGGTGTGGAATGGTTTCAACCTGTGTCCGTTCACTTTGAATAGTGAACCGTCTTTTGGATTTTCCAAATCCACAGCACCGTACGGATATACAGTCCGTACCAAGAATGGTCCTTTCCAGCGAGATCTGAGCTTACCAGGATGGAAATGTAACCGGGTGTCGTAAAGCAGTACCTGTTGGCCAGGTGCGAATGTTTTGCGCAAAAGGTGTTTATCATGAAACACCTTCGTTCGATTCTTAACGACAACCGCGTTATCGTAAGCCTCATCCCTAAGTTCGCTCAATTCGTTCAACTGCAGCTTCCGATGGCTGCCCGCATCTTCGAGAGACAGATTCAGCTCCTTTATCGCCCAAAATGCGCGATGCTCTATTTCGACAGGTAGGTGGCAAGCTTTTCCGTACACAAGCCGATAGGGAGACATGCCAAGGTCGGTCTTATAAGCGGTTCGAAATGCCCAAAGGGCATCAATGAGTTTCAGCGACCAATCCTTACGGTTCTTGGAAACCGTCTTCTCCAGAATCTGCTTGATTTGCCGATTTGAAACTTCGGCCTGCCCGCAGGTTTGGGGGTGGTAGGGCGTAGAGAGCTTATGATTAATGGAATATTTCCGCATCAAGGCCTCGAAAGTCTTGTTGCAGAAATGACTTCCATTGTCGCTAATGATCGCTCGGGGGTGCCCAAAACGGGAGAAAATGTTTTCTTTAAGAAACCTAACGACAACCTTGTTGTCGTTAGTCCGGCTGGGCACAGTCTCGACCCACTTAGAGACGTAATCAACAGCGAGAAGGATGTACAAGTTCCCAAAAGAGCTGGGAAACGGCCCCATGAAATCGATCCCCCAAACATCGAAAATCTCCACAACCAAGATCGGTTGGAGCGGCATCTCGTTCCTCCGGGATATCTGGCCCAAGTGTTGGCACTGGGAGCAAGTCTTGCAATAGTCATGAGCGTCTTTGAAGAGTTGTGGCCAGTAGAAACCACATTGCAAGATCTTCTCAGCTGTCTTTCTGGGGCCAAAATGCCCGCCACACGCTTGATCGTGGCAAAATGACAGCACACTCTTGAATTCCTCGTCAGGGACACACCGACGAATAATCTGGTCGGGACAGTACTTAAACAAATAGGGTTCGTCCCAGTAAAAGTATTTTACTTGGGATAAGAAGCGAAGTCTGTCCTGACTTGACCATTCAGTCGGTAGTAATCCTGTGGCCAAATAGTTCACAATATCTGCGAACCAGGGTTCGCAAGATACCGTCAAGAGCTGTTCATCCGGGAAAACATCGTTGATTGGAATTGGAAGCGAAGGCGAAGAAGAAAGTCGTGAGAGATGGTCGGCAACTACGTTTTCACATCCTCGTTTGTCCTTAATGACAAGGTCAAACTCTTGAAGCAAGAGGATCCAACGTATTAGCCGCGATTTTGCATCTTTCTTCGCAAAAAGATGGCGCAGAGCAGAATGGTCTGTGTAGACAATGACTGGAGAGCCGATGAGGTAGGGCCTGAACTTTTCTAAAGCAAATACAACAGCCAAGAATTCCTTCTCAGTTGTTGTATAATTGAGTTGGGCGTCGTTCAGGGTTCGGCTCGCATAATAGATTACGTGCGGCATCTTGTTGATGTGTTGTCCAAGGATAGCACCAATGGCAAAGTTGGATGCATCGCACATAATCTCAAATGGGTGCGTCCAGTCAGGTGAAGAAAGAACGGGAGCAGAAGTGAGTGAGCTTTTCAATGACTCGAATGCAGTCACACAGCTCGAGTTGAAGTCAAATGGCGTATCCTTGGCCAGCAAAAGAGTCAAGGGCCTAGCAATCTTGCTAAAGTCCTTGATGAACCGTCTATAGAAACCGGCATGGCCAAGGAAGGCTCGGATATCTCTGACTCATCGGGGAGGAGGGAGATTGGAAATGACCTCAATCTTCGCTTTGTCGACCTCTATGCCATTTTGCCGGATGATATGTCCTAAGACAATACCTTCGCGCACCATGAAGTGGCACTTCTCCCAATTCAAAGTGAGATTCTTGTCCTTACATCGGGTAAGGACAGCGTCAAGATGCAGCAAACACTCGTTGAAGGAATCGCCGAAGATGGAGAAATCGTCCATGAAGATCTCCAGAAATTTTTCCACCATGTCTGAGAAGATTCCCATCATACACCGCTGGAAGGTAGCGGGCGCATTGCATAACCCAAAGGGCATGCGACGATATGCAAACGTGCCGAAAGGACAAGTGAATGTGGTCTTGTCTTGGTCTTTTTCGGCGATGGGAATCTGATTATAGCCGGAGTGGCCATCAAGAAAGCAGTAGTACTCGTGTCCGGCCAATCGTTCAAGCATTTGGTTAATGAAAGGTAGCGGGAAGTGGTCCTTCCGCGTTGCGGCGTTGAGTTTTCTGTAATCGATGCATACTCGCCACCCAGTTTGGGTGCGAGTAGGGATTAACTCGTTCGCCTCGTTAGTGATGACCGTTATACCTGATTTCTTGGGGACAACGTGAATGGGGCTAACCCACTGGCTATCAGAGATAGGGTAAATGATACCACTATCCAGACATTTTACGATCTCCTTCTTCACAGCCTCTTCCATGACTGGATTGAGACGTCTTTGTGGATCCCGGGCTAGTTTGGCATCATCCATCAGATGAATGTGATGTTCAACGATCAGGGGACTAATCCCCTTGATGTCCGCCATGGACCAGCCAAAAGCTTGCCTGTTGCTGTGCAAGACCGCGAGAAGGGCTTTCTCTTGCTCTGGAGCTAGAGAAGCCGAGATGATGACAGGGAGGGTCTCGTTCTCACCTAAGTAAGCATACTTAAGGTGAGACGGCAAATGCTTGAGTTCGAGCGTCGGAGGTGAAACGATTGAAGGCAAGATTGGTGCAGAGGTCTCGAACTCAAAGGACTCCAGCAAAGGTTCAAAACGAGTGCAAGCGACCGAGTCGGATGGTTCAGGTAACTCATCCGAAAATTCGAAGGATTCAAACTCGGGTTGCGAGCGGCTAAGATAGTTCAAGAACGTGAAACACTCGTAGTCGTTGTCGGGCGCAAAAACAGCAGCAGGTTCGAGGAGGAACGCACTAGTGGCGTTAAGGTTAGCATGATCGAATAGAAACTCCTCGAATTCACACTCTTCAGGGGTGATCTCCTGGATCGAGCAGACGTCCAGTATATGAGCAATAGGTTCGGAGGGCTGATTCCCCAACCTAAAAATGTTGAGTTCGATTGTCATGTTTCCAAAAGAGAGGTTCATCGAACCATTGCGACAATTGATCACAGCATTTGAGGTTGCAAGGAATGGGCGACCGAGTATCACCGGAATTTGATTCCGGGGGTTAGCTACAGGCTGTGTGTCTAATACAATGAAGTCAACGGGGAATATGAACTCCCCGATTTTGATTAACACATCCTCTAGCTCACCCCTAGGATGGGTGATCGATCGGTCGGCCATTTGGAGAGTACAGTGTGTGGGCTTCAGCTCTCCTACGCCTAATTGCTCGTATACTGAGTACGGAAGCAGGTTAACACTGGCACCAAGATCTAATAGTGCGCGGTTGATGTTCTTATCCCCAATGGTAATAGAAATCGTAGGACAGCCAGGGTCCTTCCGTTTTTGTGGTAAAGATTGGGTAAGAGCATCACTCACAGCACTAGCCAAGAAAACTTTCTTTGGTACCTGAGACTTCCTCTTTTTCGTGCACAAGTCCTTTAAGATTTTCGCGTAGGATGGGACTTGTTGGACGGCATCTAAAAGAGGAATGTTAATGTTAACCTGCTTAAATAACTCCAGAATCTTCTCCATTTGAGGATTTTGTTTATTAGACCTCAACCGGTTTGGAAATGGGACGTTTTTAAAATTGGTTGAGTCTAATGCCTGTGGAGGAGATTGTGGAGTTGGAACGGATCCTAGAACAGGTGTTTTCGTGGAGTGAGAAGTGGGACCGTCCAGAGCAGAAGAAGAAGAAGAAGAAGAAGAAGAAGAAGAAGGAGAGCCTTTTGAAGAATGGAGAATAGGCTCAGAAGACGAAGAAGCAGGAGAAGAAGAAGAAGAAGCGGCCGGGGTGTCATCGTTGATCCGTGTGCCAATGTTGTTTTGCAGCATCCTTCCCGATCTCAATGTGGTCACGGCACTCACATTATGGTTCTGTTGTTCAAGAGCAACATGTACATTCTGTGAGTGACCGGGATTTGGGAGTGGCTGGGACGGGAGCTTCCCCTTTTCTCGCTCGCTTAAAGCCGCATTCAGTTGTGCAATCTGGGCCTCGATGGTCTTGATGCTTTACCCGTGAGCGGCAGTGTGTTGCACTAAGGACTGAATGGAAGACTGGATGTTGGCGGTGGATTGTGTCGATTGTTTAACGAACGCCTCCAGACTTCGTTCGAGCGAGGAAACCTTATCGTTGTTTGACGGAACAAAGTTGTTTGGTGGAAAAGAATTGTTGGGTGCAAAGTTGTTCGTCTGATTTTGAAAAGGTTGGGGTTGAAAGGGCTGCTGAAACTGATGTTGAGTTTGTTTTTGCGCTTGTTGCTGCGGCGGAGGGGGCCTTTGGAAATTGTTGCCTTGGAATTGATTCTGATTCTGATTCCAGGCAAAATTGGGGTGGTTCCTCCAACCGGGATTGTAGGTGGAAGAGTATGGATCATTCCTCGGTCTTTGCTGGAATGCAGCATTAACCTGATCCTGTCCTTGTGATGGTGGATTGTAAGGACACTCTTCGGTTAAGTGAGAAGGATCGGAACAACAAGCGCAGATGGTACGAATGGGAAGAACAGGGGCAGGAGCAGGAGAAGAAAATTTGCTCTCTATGGCTTCAAGCTTTCTCGTTATTGCAGCCATTTCAGCTTTCATTGCAATAGAGACATCAAGTTGGTGAATTCCTACCCTAGACTGACCGGTAGAAGTGGAGGTAGAAGAAGAAGTCGGTCTGGTGCTCTCCTATTGTAGCGTTTGCTCCGCAAGGTCGTCAAAGAATTGTAACGCTTCCTCGTCAGATTTTGATAGGAAGTGGCCCTGACAGATGGTTTCCAACAACTGCTTCGTTGCGGGGTTCAGGCCCTCGTATAAGGTTTGGCAAAGTTCCATTTCTCTATACCGTGGTGAGGACACTGAACAAGAAGGTCTTTGTACCGGTCAAAGCACTTCCAGAAGGGTTCAGAAGGAAGCTGAGAGAATTGGTTGATTTCATTGCGGATCCTTGCGGTTTTATGATTCGGATAAAATTTCTTTAGAAACGCTTTTACAAACTCGTCCCAACTGGTTATGGAGTGGGAAGCGGTGCTATACAGCCATTTTTCAGCAAGATCGCATAAAGTGAACGGAATGACCCGTAGACGTATAGCATCGTCCGACAGCTGGGTGGTTTTCATCATGGCACAAACGTTTTGAAATTTATTGATGAAGATATAGGCATCTTCAGATTCAAGCCCATGAAATCGTGGAAGCATGTTGATGAAGTGGGGCTTAATTTCAAAATTATCCCCATTGGCTGGTGGAAGAGAAAGGCAGGTGGGAAGTGCAGAACGGGTGGGATAGAAACGATCCTGGAGCGCGATTCGCTGCGGCGCTACAACAGGCGGTGGTGGTGGGTTATTGGTCTCCGTAGGAGGTGGAGCCAATCCAGGGGTAGTCAAAGAGATGTTTGGATTAAATCCTGACATCGCGGAAGAAGAGGTTAGTGATGGTGAAGGTGAAGATGTATGAACAGAATTCCGGTCAACGTCGGAGTTGGCCGGCAAAGGTAAAGGTGAAAGAGGAGTGGATGGAGTTTCGACGTCTGAGTTGATCGCGTAGTCGGTAGCGACTAACGTAACGCGGACTAGGCGGGCGCTAGTGTCCCGAGTCCAAGCGGACATACACTAAACGAGTTTAGTATAGTCAAAGCGGAGAAGGTGAGGGTAAGAAAACGTCAATGGAGAAAGGCGATGGGTGGTGGGTGAAAAATGGATTTTGGCGACAAAGGGCAAGTTTTTATAAAAGTTTTTGATTTTTTTTTCTTTTCTTTTTTTCTTTTATTTTTAGAAAGAGCTTTACAGAAATATGTACGGACTTACGGCTTTAAGCAATCACAAACAAGATATGCACAATCACACCTAGATCTAGGGTCACCTAGGTCTGCTAGACAGCTCCTAACTGTTCCAGAAGGGTAGAAATAGGACCTCAAACCGCCTCTTCTCCGTCAATTGCGACCAGGTAAGTGCCAGGTAAGTGGGAGGTTGTCCAACGCTTTCGCGAAGTTCCTTAATTAAATAACCACTTGCCTTCGACACACTTTCCTAGACACCGCAAAAGTCAGATAAGATAAACGGCCGATGCCTGTAACTAGTCCTCTGTCCTATTGAGCGCGAAGTCCTTAGGGCTGAGTCTAGTATTTTTTAATTAACAATGGTCAATGCATATGCTTTTTGTGATTTTTGGGGTCCTGGGAAGGGTGATGAAATCCCTACCCAATCTGAATTGGTTTCAAGCCCCTTAAGTCCGTATTAATGAATGCAAAGCGGTAACAAATCAACTGCAAACAATTTTTATTTTTTAGCGCGGCGCAAAGAATCCTGCACAAGAACAGTTTATTGGAAGGGGGAAGAGAATTTGCGCAAAGAATGCTGTAGAAAACACAGTTTATTGGAGTCCAGAGGAGTGGGGGAGAGAAGAGAGACACTTACAGAGAATTTGGCACCCTGAGGCCACCAAACGGCCGCGGTTCCGTGGCCTAAGCTAGCTTATGCCGCGGTTCCGCGGCAAGATGGTGGGATTGGGCCTTCATTTTTCTGGGTTGTGCTCTGTTGGGTGTCCTCTGCTTGTCTGGATTTGCTGAATCTTGACTTGCTCACTGTATCTGCTCCAGATTTTTACAGTAGACCGTTTGCTTCGTTTTGAATCTGTCGCGGTGTAGCCGCGAAATATGGGTCTATCTTCCCACGTCTTTGGCACTGAACTTGAACTTCGTATATCCCACTTCTATGGCACTGAACTCGAACTTCGTATTATCCTGCACACTTGCACAAAAACTAATCAAAAATAACAAGATGGTTTTTTTTTTACAATGTATATTTTTTTGTTTTGTTTTTCGGTTAGCTTTATATTCACAAATTAACCCGAAATTACACAAAGAAATAAACTACCGTCTTCCCGGCAACGGCGCCATTTGATTGGTAGAGATTCTGCGTGTTTAAGTTTAGTTAATTACCGCAATCAAAACGGTTTCGCTTGTAGCTAGCCGGTTGAGTACGGGTCGTCCGCAGGGAGATGGGAATCTTTTTCTATGTGCTTTAACGAGTTAAGTCCAATTTTCCAGATTTGTTTGTGATTATCTAAGTGTTAAAATGATATGTAAAGAGAGCTTGTTAGGGTTAGGATTATGTTAGTTTGAGTTAGGAGTCGCTCACTTCTTTCGTTGCCACTCTTAATATCGGTGTTACGGTAATCGGCAACAACGGGGATTAGCACGACTAGGAAGGAACTTGCGAGTATAAGCTAGGCTTTCCAACGCTTAAGTTCTTCCTTTTGGTGCTTGTCCGTCCGTTCTTGGCTCTTAGCCATAACCTCCGGTTAATTCAACCACAACCGGTCTCACTACGGAATCACCGCTATCATGTAGGATAGGGTGCCGTAGGGAGCGGATTGTGGTTCAATTAACGGGAGTCGATTTAAGATGTTGGGCAAGGAAAGAGTGAAAGAGATTTCCTTCTCTCAAACTTCCCTTATCCTACCCTAACAAGTATGGAAACTACTCACACATCATAATGAAAAGAAAATAAAATAAAGAGGAAGATAGAAAGAAAGAGATTAGAAGATAACAACTAGCTATTTGCGACCTCACCTTGGCAAGGATCAAGTGTAAGCATCATGGTTGTTTTAAGGATAAAGAAAAAGAGAAAGAAAGAAACAACAATAAATAACAACAACTACTTATCAATTAACGATTACAAGCGATTAATATAAAAAGAGCAAGACAAGTATAATAACAAAATGAACTTCTTTATTCATTATTCTTCACTCACAAAAGCTCACCATAAGTTTTTCAATGGAGAAGAGATGAGAAGAGGAAGAAGAACAAGTATTCTAAACCCTAAAAAAATACAAGATTAAGCACCCTTGGCTTCACAAGGTTCTGGGCTATTTATAGGCTGGAAAATGAAAACCTAGGGCAAAATTCTGCCTCTATACAAAAAGTCCAAACTACCCCTGAAACACGACACACTGAGGGACCAGTACGGCCGCGGATCCGCGGCCTATACCCCCTATTGGCCGCGGATCCGCGGCCCTATGATGGAGTTGGGGCATGGTCTTTTCTGTACTTCCCTGGTATGCTGTCCCCTTTTGTCTGGTGTATGTTTTTCCTGATAATCTTTCCACATTTCTTCCAGAATTCTAGTGGATCAAAAGGTGATTGGACATGGATCATTTGTCATGATTTTCTTGAGCTCCGCGTAGATTTCTTGGACTTGGTGTTGCCATTGTGCTTTGTGCATGAAGGTGACAATCGATTTGCCATTTTGTCTCCTAAACTGGTGTGTGGCAACAGACGGATAAAGAGCGGAGACCCGTGTTTTATCTGTGGTTGGCTGGAACCCGGATTTTGTCGTGCTTTTCCATGAATTTCACCGTTTAGAGCCGAGAACCTGTATCCTGCAATTTACTAGCAAACACGGCTCAAGAGTACCTACCGATATGCAATGTGATAAAAATTGGGTGGTATAAAAATGCAAAAATCAGATATGAACACGTCTCGAGCAAGCTCCGGCGGTGCCCCTGACAACTGCTCGATCGGGTGTCTTCTCTAAGCTCCCCGTCGACCGACTCACGGTGGCTTCCCAGGGAATGGATGCCCGCCAAGCCCTTAAAATTGAGAAGCTAAGGCAGAAAAGGCTCAAATATAGAGCCAACAAAAGGGCTAGGGCTCCTGCTAGGCTGAACCTCATAAGCTTCGAGGAACAGGGTTACCCCGCCAAAGATGAAGGGATGGCTGAATGTGTTATCCACACTGTCTACGTGGTGGGCACGCGCAGCAAGAGCAAGGACGGGGCCACCACATCTCAAATCCAATCTGGCTTGAATATGGTTGCCACTTCCCAAGAACAGCCGCCTCCACTGGATGATGAAAACCCTCTCGATGAGGCTGATAGGCAGAGAGAGCCCTCAATTCATGAGGAGTCAGGCTCGGAAAGCGAAGATGAGCCAACTTTCCGTCCTAAGACCGCATAGCAGCAACTCCTCTAAGAGCTCTGAAAGCAGCTCAGAAGCAAAGACAAGGAGATGGCCAAGCTCTACTCAAAGATCGACAACTTGACAAACGTCGTCTTACAGCTCACGGCCCAACTTGCCTCTCAGCCTTAACTTGCTGACACACCAAGCACTTTGCTACAAAGCGAGCAATCTCCCTTTTCATGCCTTCCCACCAGAAATTCTGTCTTAAATCGCGGTACATCTTCGTGTCTCCTGGATGTACGGAATAAGCGGAACTGTGCGCCTCCTTCATAACTTCTTCGTGAATATCTCCTTTTGGCACACACAAACGGTTACCATATCGCAACGAACCATCTTCATGAATTAACAAGTCCGTTCGAAGTCCAGCTTCAACCTGTTCTCGAAACTTCTGCAATCTTGGGTCCTGTGACTGTGCTGCTTTAATATTATCGATCAACGACGGCTGTACTTGCAGCTGCATCAACTGTCCTGAAGAATGCGGTAGCACGATCTCCAACTCGAATCTCCGAAAGTCTTCGATAAGCTCCTTCTGTGCAGTCAACATCCGAATTGCGGGCAACCGACTAAGTGCATCCGGCACTATATTAACTTTCCCCGGATGGTACTTAATATCAAGATCGTAGTCAGCCATCAGCTCCAACCATCTACATTGCCTCATGTTAAGCTCTTTCTGTGCGAACACGTACTTTATGCTTTTGTGATCGGTGAATACTTCGACCCTTTCGTCCAATAAGTAGTGTCTCCAAATCTTCAAAGCGAAAATCATTGCTGCAAACTCCAAATCATGAGTTGGGTAATTCTTCTCATGGATCTTCAATTGTCTTGATGTGTATGTTGGGGTAAAAATTTACATCCCGGTTGACCAAGTCAAATCCAAGTCAACCCCAAGCCAAGTGGGCCCAAGCCCAGATCCAGTGGGCCCATGCCCGGGTCGAGCCCAAACATGAAGCGGCCGGCCTTCCCCCACGCCAAGATAAAAATTTTGTAATAAACAATTTTGTTGTATTTCTTTTATTTTATTTTATGGATAAATGTAAGAAAAATAGGCATAAAGCCAAATTTTTGTAAAGCCCATGGCTTATGTGCAAAAAGAAATGGCACATGAGCCATGGGATGGGCAAAATGCCATTTTATGAAGCCCAAGGGGCTATGTGTAAAGTGTACAGCCTATAAAGGCAAAGATAATGAAATATCACAACAACTTTTTTCTCTCTCTCAAAATTTTTCAGATCTGAGATCTTTTCTCCTTCTTCAAGGTTCCAAAACCTTCTTCTTTCTCTTGAATTAAATCAAGAGTTTAACTCTTCTTTTTATAAAACAAATTAGTTTTTCACCACAAAACCCATAAAGGGGAACTCAGATCTCCGATTAGATCACAAAAAGAAGAGATTTTTAAAAATCCCATATCTCTTGATATTCAAGATCCAGCTAACAGAGGAGGAAGAAGAAGATCTTTCACTAAACCCAAAAAAAAAACACACTCAGGAGTCCAACTCCTCTCTGATTTCTCGTCCACAAAATTTTTTAGGCTAAAAGCCTCTTTTTCTTGCCGGCGCTTAAGCGCAGGGCGCCCGCACGCCGACACGTGGCGCGCTTACGCTCCAGCGCTCAGCGCTCGAGCGCAAAGCGCCCACGCGCCGACACGTGGCGCGCTTGCGCTCAAGCGCTCAGCGCTCGAGCGCAAAGCGCCCACGTGCCGACACGTGGCGCGCTTGCGATCCAGCGCAAGCGCTCGAGCGCAAGTCGCCCCGGTGACGACACGTGGCACGCTTGCGTTCAAGCGCAAGCGCTCGAGCGCAAGTCGCCCCGGTGCCGACACGTGGCGCGCTTGCGCTCAAGCGCAAGCGCTCGAGCGCAAGTCGCCCCCGTGCCGACACGTGGCGCGCAAGCGCTCAGGCGCATGTCGCCCCCGTGCCGACACATGGCGCACTTGCGCTCAAGCGCCCAACGCTCAAGCGCAAGTTGCCCCCATGCCGACACGTGGCGCACTTGCGCTCGAGCGTCAGGCGCTGAAGCGCAAAACGCCCACGTGCTGACACGTGGCGTGCTTGCGCTCAAGCGTCCAGCGCTCAAGCACAGAGCGCCCACGTGCCGACACGTGGCACTCTAGCGCCTGAGCGCACAGCGCCCAAGGTGCTGCCCCCACGCATCCCTTGGATGTCTTTCCCCCCTTTATATATATACATGAATATACATACATATGTATACATATGTACATACACACATACTCCATGACACTGTGTAGGGTGTTTTTTGTCACCCCATTAAGATGGGAATACGCGCACGCGTCTCAGGCGTACTACAGATTCCCCCTGCCTAGGGATTGTTGGAGATAGTGCCCTCAGAGTCAATTATTAGGTCACAGGTACGTGATTGTAATGATTGAGGGAGGACCTATCCCGGTAGGACAGTCTTACTCGAGATGATAGTATGCTATCTGGTTTACCTTTATCATCGTGTACTGTTTTTAGGTGACCTGACACGTCGCTATTACACGTTGATAGAGCCCCTAGGATTCTTGCTTGACCACCAGCAGTATGAGGGCGATCATATAAGTGGGAGCTGGGGGTCTACAAGCATATCCTTAAAAGGTCCCTAGTCGTGGGAGTTTCGAGACCGGGCATCGATACTCCATTAGTAGACTAGTGTATACAGTCGAGACCCCGACGAGGGGCGGTGGCCGGTCTCACAAGCCACTGGTGTCAGTTGGATCACCTAAGATGTATACAGGTGCTCATTGGGTTATGAGTACACCGGACAGGACTCGCCGGGAACATGCTAGTTGGTCATATACCAGACGTCAGATGGCAGTTCCCTGGTGACATGTGTGCAGGTTAGTTCATCGACCTGGGGATCGTCATTTGTCTCGTGTGAGTTCCCACTGTACTTTGATTACTACCCTACCACGGCTCAAAGGAGTCGTGCAAACAGGTTTTTGTTGGGTACAGTCCCGAGCCACATGGAGGCAGTGAGCGTATCTTCAGGGGTTCGTCTCTCCCGGTATTGGGGGTGAGGTCGTGCTGTGTCTAGGAGAGCCATTACACAAAGTCCTTGGCCAAGGCAAGGAGATTTACTGGTAGGTATTCCAGTAGTATCTCAGGGTGTTCTGGGCTACACTCCGACACGACTTGTACCGCTTTTGGGGGTCTGACTTTTACCAACCCTCTAGGCCCGCCATGCGATACTCATAGACGAACGGACCGGACTGCACGGATATTGTCACTGACAGGCTCAGTAGGGTGTCAGGATGAGTTCGCTCATCGACGTCCCTTTTAGTCAATTGCTGGTGGCCCGTTACGTATTGGCTTATACCTCTGACATGCTAGTGGTTAAATCCACAGCCATAGTATTGACGAGTCTTTAGAGTCTACCACACTTTCAGCTACTCAAGTTTCGGGCGAAACGCTGTAGAGGCCGTATGGAGATATGGCAGGGTCCGATCAGATACGTGCGGTATTGCACGGATCAGGATCGGACGGTTTGTACTAGTGGCCGTATGGATATATGGCAGGGTTCGATCAGATACGTGCGGTATTGCACGGATCAGGATCGAACGGATATTACTAGCCGGCTTTGGTTTAAGCCGGTCCTAGTTTAGTACAGTGTAGATTTTGTCTCTTTGCATTTGTATCCGGACGGAATACAGATGCGGGTGTGTATGCACAGTATCGGGGTTTTCCTGTAATTTATTACGGGACCGGTTTTCTGGAGTTGCCATTTTGCATTCCGTTCCGGCCGGTTTTCCTTTGTTCTTTCCCGGCCGGACTTTTCCGATGGAGGGGGTAATTTGCAGTTTTGCAAATTACATTTGTGGAGGGGTTTTCTTGTAAAAGATTGATATGATATCTTTCATATTTTTTTCCACCATGATTTTGCATTTATTGTGATAAAGTATGAGTATGGTGTGATTTGAAATGAAGTATGGTGTATGTTTCTTTGACCTTGGATGTGGTCACCATTTTTTGATCCTACACTCACCTCCCTTTGTTTTTTTTTTCTTCCCACCAATTTTCCTATATGTATTATGGCCGGCCAACATTTTGGAGAGGAGAGAAAAATGAGAGTTCTCATTTTGGTGAAAGAATTTAATCATCCATCTCATTCCATTTGCTAGAAAATTGAAAGCACCAATTTTCTTTAGACCATTCCTCCATCAAGGCAACTATAAACCCCATTGAGACAAAGCGTATTCTACACTACACTTCCTACAGCAAATCTTGGACGCGTCGATTCGCCAGCTTCGCGCTCGAGTTGCCTCGGTATTGAGGTGGGAGCCCGTAAAAGCTACAGGCGATGTGGTGCCCTTTCCGACGAGGAGGAGACAGACGGAGATCCCGCGAGGAGATCGGAGTGGAGATGAAGACCGGAGGACTCGGATCAGTCGGTACATCTCTTCCCTTCTTCTAGTTAGCTTAGACTTGTTAATGGTTACGATCCGGAGTTTAGTGCGCGGTGGTGCCGGTTTGCAAAGTCCGCAAAATTTAAGTTATTCACCGTTTCCGCATTCCGGCGTCGGATTGACGGCCGGGGCGCCGCCGTGCACTCACAGTGGTATCAGAGCCTCGCCATTAACTTAGTCTAGCTTTGTGTAATGTGTTTGCATTTCCGATCGATCAAAAAGTTCCAAAACTGCATTTTAGTTCGCATCAGTTTCTGTTGAAAATTTTTGGTCTCGAAAATTTTTTCAGGTTATAAAATATTGATGTACTGGAAAATCTAAGAGTTCTGTAAAAATTTGACGAAGTAACTCCACAGTTGGAGCGCTGAACCGCCGCGAAAACCCCATTTGTGCGGCCCTTCCGCCGCGCACTATTCACATCACTTCACCAATTTTTTACAGAGGCCTTCTGGGCTTAAAATATGGGTTTTGGAATATTAAAATTGGGCCCAGGATTTCTGTGAGTGCTACAGTTTTGATTGGGGGCCCACTTGTTAATTGTTTGATCAATCGGAAAATTTTAAACACATTTTTCACAGTATTTACATTATATCTGCGACCGTGAATGTCACTCGATCGGTAAATCCTGTCTAACTGCTATAGCCCGGTTAGACGGATTTGCGAACGTGACTTTCACGTTGATGTTCTATGTTTATGCTGTGATGTTGCGGATCGGTCGTGGGGGATAGCCTGGATGCAATGCTAGTTCAGTGTTTGTTGTATTATGTACATTTGATATTGCGGGGCGAGCGTCCGACATGTGGACTGCCGTCACTGCCTGTTTGTATTATTCTTTTGGGGCACGACCTGGTTGCGGTCGATGTACCCGGTGTATGTATATTTTACTTTCTGTACTAGGGTTACCCCGCGGAGGGGTGCACGGATAGCCGGGTTCTAGAGGGCAACGGGCCCGCATCTCAGGGCATTGAGACGGAGGGGCTTCAGTCTGGAATTGGCGGGCTATTCGCCGCACTCGTAGGGGGTACAGGTTGACCCAGGAGGGGTGCCCAAGTTGCCGGATTCCGTGAAATGCTGGGTGGTCCATTCACGGTGCTGGAGGGGGCTGCCTCGCTTCAGGTTTTGGAAGGTGACTTGCCGCGCCCGTAGGGGTCTAGGTTTTCATTGCACAGGCTATCCACACGACCAGGGGAACGTCGGGTTTCAGCGGCTCTGTGAAACCCGGGGATCCCAGATATCTGTATTGTTCTGTGATGCTGTACATTTCTGTGATGTTGCATTTTATTCACGCCTTGAGCGAAATACTATATATTGGTATATATATTAGTAGATGTTGTATATGTTTTTCATCCGCGCTAGTCCAGTCCCCGCTCTGCCGTTAGTTATCTAACCTAACGGGTGATGACGGGACCCAGTGGCGAATGCGGATGGCATATACGTACGTCAGTATATTTTCGTTCTTTTTGGTGTGATCAATTGATGGGACTGCGTTGATTCGGATCAATGCAAGTTAAAAACAAACCTAATCTGATGTTGTTGGAACATTTTTCAAAAAGCTGTTATTGCAAGGACGTTCACTTTTGTTTTGCACCGTGGTATTCAATTAGAATATCCTGCTCCTCAGTCGACGAGGCAAGGGCCGAGATCCCTTCACCGGGAGTGACCCCTTGGACAAAAAGTTTGCGTCAGGGCATTAACTTCACTATAGCCGATTACTTTTGCTTTGCACCGTGGTATTCATTTGGAATATCCTGCACCCCATTCTACGGGGAAAGAGCCGAGATCCCTTCACAGGGAGTGACCTCTTTAGCAACGGTTTTCGTCACTATATTTCTAAAAAGCTATCCGTTCCTTCGACGATATCAAGTTCTTTACGTTAAAGGTTTTCGCCAGAAACCATTCGTAGCCCTCCATCATTTCAGTTAAATATTCGGTAGTATTCAAGCTATGTATTTTGACCTCACGCCAAGGCATAGTGTTTGGTAGCTGCCGGGTATTTATCTGTTGCATAGATAGATGCGTTGGTTTGGGACAGTCGTACTACTATTTTGGCCTACGTCAAGGGTATGTACGGGTGGATTCAAATTAACCTGGATAATGATGGGCAGAACTTGACATGTGACTTATGATATTTTGACCTCACGCCAAGGTCATAAGAGCATGGGGCAGAAATCACATCGGGAGTTTCAAAAGAACTGAAACTTGCCAGATATGCGCATACCTTCTGGAGTGTGATAGCGTGAGCGGATTCCGTCACGTTATCATGCAATGATAGTTGGATCCCGATTCCCACTGATGAGTTAGTTTACTCCTCGGGTAACCCCGACTAATTCTTCTTTCAGGTTTGGAGGAGAATTTGAGGTACAGTGGGAGGATTCCAGATTAGATAAATTGGTAACCATTCTGATCTAGGTTAGAGTGCACGCTGAGTGTTTCTTTTCTCTCTCTCTCTGGCAGCGACCATTTGACCCGACCCTAAGACTTTGACTCAGTGACCAAGTTGACCGAACCTTCTTAAACACCGGCTTTTGGATTGTCAGATTTGCAAACCTCATTGCCACTCCTACTTTTACCCTTTTCTCCAGGACACCCCGTTTTACTACGAACGTCCACTTCCATTGGACAAAACCATCGTATGGTTAGATACGAACTCGAAAGAATTTATTCGAGGATGGTTTCCGGTTCTGGAGAAAACGGATAGGATTATTCAGTTGTCTTTTCCTTTTACCCTCTCTCAGGTTACGAGTACTCCTTGGTTTAGGGGTAGTACACCTATTACGCAAATTGGATTGTCTTCTTCCAAACCTTAGGCTGGTGCCGACCGGTAGGGAATGAAGAAAACCAATTAGCATAACGATGGTGTGCAGAAGGTATTAAGTTCAGACAAAGCAAGGGATTAGTAGGAGGGCAAAGTAAATTGCAACAGATATTCACGACCAAACCAAATATTTTGTTACCACTCCCACATCACCTTTGTATTTCTCCAGGACACTCCGTATCACTACGAAGATCCACAGTTTATTTGGATATTCCATCGTATGGTTATATACGAACTCGAAAGGAACTTGTTCCAGTTCGGGGATGGATCCTGGTTCAGGAGAAATAGGAATAAAGTACATTCAGGTGTCTTTTATCTTCACCTTCTCTCGTGTTGCGAGTGTTCCTAGGATTGGGACAGTACACCCATTATGCTTATTGGATAGTCTTCTTCCAAACCATAGGCTGGTGCCGAACGGTAGGGAAGGAAGAAAACCATTTGGCCTAAAGGGGTGTGCAGAAGGTAAAGACTAAAGACATATGAAGGGATTTGGAGAGGTGGCAAAGAACTATACGGTTACAGTCGTGAATCTGGAAGAGGCATTACTAGGAATACCAGGATACCCCATCGAAACATTTCAATGTTTCAGTTTCACTGTGTACTGTTAATAGAAAACTGATTTCCCGATTAGATACTTACTCCAGGGTATGTATTTACCAGATACGATTCTCACATCTGTATGGTTTTACAGATGATGAGTGGGAGTAAGTTATTGGGAATTGGGTGATTATCCTCATTATATCGGGATTCGTTGTAATCGGTGATATTTGAGGAAATCACCTGGGTTGTTTGCCGGTCGGCAAATATTTGGTTTTGAATATCCGCTGTTATGCACCAATTTCAAATTGATATATCTGTACGTCTATTTTCATAGAGTGAGATATACCTTTCTGAAATTATGTCTACGACATTTACCTATATCAGTGGATGGTTAGGTAAGGAGCATTAAACAGCGGTGTAATTCTTCTTAACCATAAGTACAGTTTTCAACCTACGACACACAGTGAATGAGTAATCAGACTCAAGGGACTTTTACAGAGTATTGTATGTTGTCCAGAGTCCATCAGGACAGAGGGGTTGGTCCTCGTACTACATTCAGTTTACTTATGACTTCTCTAGTTTTTAGACAGGTGTTTCGTGGAAACGCAGGGTCCGAATTTGGAGAAGTTACAGGTATTTGAATAGAGTAGAGAACCAGGAGTAGCAAGTATCGGGATTCTTCAAAGAGATCGAAGATGTAGATACTTGTGGTATTCAGTTGAAAGTGATGATTAAGAGAAATTGCTTCTCTTTCAGGTTACTCATAATTGGAAGTATTCCTAAGTTGAGTAACGCTGATCTGGCCTCCTTCCATTTAGTTGACATGCACTGGAGACAGCTGCATGATTTGAATCTAGTTCAATTAAATCAGTGCCTCTGGTTCTATATTGGATATAGAACAGTTCATATCTTAACGATGTTAAGGTACGGGGAGTTGTCCGGTTTATGATTAAAACCAGACACTGGACAACTCAAGGCACGTTTCTGTAATGGCTGTTTGTGGGTTGACCCAGGCTATGACGAGGGTTGACTTTCTACTATCTGGATGAACAATAGCGATATTGTTCTAGACTCGCCACAGTTTTATTAAAAATGGATTTTTTTTCAGAAAATAGTAGTGGGAGTATGGTAGAACTGGAAGTGATTCCAGAACCACAAACGATTACTGAAGATTTGATAAGGAACCTAAAGATTCAATCTGGTTTGACATTCCATTGGCCACTCCGCAGATAAGGTGGGTAACTTCAGGCACCCGAGAGGTACTCAGGTAGCCTCAAGGACGGTGACAGGGAAGTTCTTGTTTACCCACACTTGCCATTGTTGTTGTTCCAGGCTGCGAGACCCGGCAGGAGGATGAGTATAGCGTCGTTCTAAACTAGTTTTAGAAGTGCACGTCTATATGACTCTGGCAGAGGGTTGTCGTAGTCAGTGGGAGCAGCGGAAGCATTGGTGGACATCAGGCTTATATCTATTTATAGACTAAAGCAGATGTAGCGGAGATAGATCATCTATTTCTGATGTGACAGTCATGGGTTTGACGTCATCAGAATAGGGGATGGATCTGTTGAGAAGGTAGTAGGGTGTGATATCCTGGTATTTGGATGACATACATAGAATAGGAAAAGAAACTCCTATACTACGATCGGTTATACTTTGGTCGTCACACAGTGGTTTCTCCACAAAGGAAGTGGATTTTATATCTGACATACTGGTTACTGGATCTATGGTTTTAGATCTAGATTTGAGTGGTTTCCCAATCAGGGTACTTGACAGCATTCTAAGAGTATTTAGGATGGACGACTCCAGGCACGGTAGTGTACCTGCAGGTAATGGAGTCACCCTCTCCAAAGGTGTCTTACAGACTAAAGGGGAGAGGGACGTGCATGATTGGCAGATCACTTGCTCAGGCAATTGAGTCAATCATGAGATGTCAAGTACCACACCAGATGTTGTTCTTGCACAAGATGCAATAAGTTGACATTAATCCAATCCTGGAGAAACAATCGGAAGCAGTTTTAGAACATAAGTGGATGTTCTAGCGATATGATAACGACAGCCTCATTCAGGAGACAGTTATCATTCCAGGCTTCCAAGGTGACATGGACGACAAGGAGGTTGTCAGAGTTATATTTTTCCTTCTGATGAGGGGCAGTATTTTGGACAGGTGGTCCAAGGCAATACTGAGGGAGGCATGGCGCGCAGGATACTGATTAAGTTCAGTTGACGATACAGTCTAAGAAGTTTGGATTTGGAGTTCATTTATGAGCTATGTCCCATCAGACATCCAGACACATTCTAAGACAGGTATTGCTCTTTTCGGGAGATGGGTTTCTCCGCGAACTTGAGATATAGAGAGACATAGAAAGAAACAACTAAGCGGATCCACTCACTGAGGCTATTCCTCGAACGCAATAGTTCCGCAAACGAGCTTTGTGAGACTGACTAGTAGAGGAGTTGGATGTTCGGTATCACACGGGCTGTGAGTATGCGACATCGCAATAATTAGCCTTGAGTGCAAGTGGGAGATTGTTGGAGATAGTGCCCTCAGAGTCAATTATTAGGTCACAGGTACGTGATTGTAATGATTGAGGGAGGACCTATCCCGGTAGGACAGTCTTACTCGAGATGATAGTATGCTATCTGGTTTACCTTTATCATCGTGTACTGTTTTTAGGTGACCTGACACGTCGCTATTACACGTTGATAGAGCCCCTAGGATTCTTGCTTGACCACCAGCAGTATGAGGGCGATCATATAAGTGGGAGCTGGGGGTCTACAAGCATATCCTTAAAAGGTCCCTAGTCGTGGGAGTTTCGAGACCGGGCATCGATACTCCATTAGTAGACTAGTGTATACAGTCGAGACCCCGACGAGGGGCGGTGGCCGGTCTCACAAGCCACTGGTGTCAGTTGGATCACCTAAGATGTATACAGGTGCTCATTGGGTTATGAGTACACCGGACAGGACTCGCCGGGAACATGCTAGTTGGTCATATACCAGACGTCAGATGGCAGTTCCCTGGTGACATGTGTGCAGGTTAGTTCATCGACCTGGGGACCGTCATTTGTCTCGTGTGAGTTCCCACTGTACTTTGATTACTACCCTACCACGGCTCAAAGGAGTCGTGCAAACAGGTTTTTGTTGGGTACAGTCCCGAGCCACATGGAGGCAGTGAGCGTATCTTCAGGGGTTCGTCTCTCCCGGTATTGGGGGTGAGGTCGTGCTGTGTCTAGGAGAGCCATTACACAAAGTCCTTGGCCAAGGCAAGGAGATTTACTGGTAGGTATTCCAGTAGTATCTCAGGGTGTTCTGGGCTACACTCCGACACGACTTGTACCGCTTTTGGGGGTCTGACTTTTACCAACCCTCTAGGCCCGCCATGCGATACTCATAGACGAACGGACCGGACTGCACGGATATTGTCACTGACAGGCTCAGTAGGGTGTCAGGATGAGTTCGCTCATCGACGTCCCTTTTAGTCAATTGCTGGTGGCCCGTTACGTATTGGCTTATACCTCTGACATGCTAGTGGTTAAATCCACAGCCATAGTATTGACGAGTCTTTAGAGTCTACCACACTTTCAGTTACTCAAGTTTCGGGCGAAACGCTGTAGAGGCCGTATGGAGATATGGCAGGGTCCGATCAGATACGTGCGGTATTGCACGGATCAGGATCGGACGGTTTGTACTAGTGGCCGTATGGATATATGGCAGGGTTCGATCAGATACGTGCGGTATTGCACGGATCAGGATCGAACGGATATTACTAGCCGGCTTTGGTTTAAGCCGGTCCTAGTTTAGTACAGTGTAGATTTTGTCTCTTTGCATTTGTATCCGGACGGAATACAGATGCGGGTGTGTATGCACAGTATCGGGGTTTTCCTGTAATTTATTACGGGACCGGTTTTCTGGAGTTGCCATTTTGCATTCCGTTCCGGCCGGTTTTCCTTTGTTCTTTCCCGGCCGGACTTTTCCGATGGAGGGGGTAATTTGCAGTTTTGCAAATTACATTTGTGGAGGGGTTTTCTTGTAAAAGATTGATATGATAGCTTTCATATTTTTTTCCACCATGATTTTGCATTTATTGTGATAAAGTATGAGTATGGTGTGATTTGAAATGAAGTATGGTGTATGTTTCTTTGACCTTGGATGTGGTCACCATTTTTTGATCCTACACTCACCTCCCTTTGTTTTTTTTTTCTTCCCACCAATTTTCCTATATGTATTATGGCCGGCCAACATTTTGGAGAGGAGAGAAAAATGAGAGTTCTCATTTTGGTGAAAGAATTTAATCATCCATCTCATTCCATTTGCTAGAAAATTGAAAGCACCAATTTTCTTTAGACCATTCCTCCATCAAGGCAACTATAAACCCCATTGAGACAAAGCGTATTCTACACTACACTTCCTACAGCAAATCTTGGACGCGTCGATTCACCAGCTTCGCGCCCGAGTTGCCTCGGTATTGAGGTGGGAGCCCGTAAAAGCTACAGGCGATGTGGTGCCCTTTCCGACGAGGAGGAGACAGACGGAGATCCCGCGAGGAGATCGGAGTGGAGATGAAGACCGGAGGACTCGGATCAGTCGGTACATCTCTTCCCTTCTTCTAGTTAGCTTAGACTTGTTAATGGTTACGATCCGGAGTTTAGTGCGCGGTGGTGCCGGTTTGCAAAGTCCGCAAAATTTAAGTTATTCACCGTTTCCGCATTCCGGCGTCGGATTGACGGCCGGGGCGCCGCCGTGCACTCACAGGGTAGGCTGGGGTTTAATGATTGTGGGGATCCGAATCTCCGGCAGCCGCGGACTAAGCTGCCGTTAATTACCCCTCGCCTTTGGGGCGAGGGAACATCCGATTAATGGGTTAAACTGGTCATGCGAACTCAATGTGCAGTGTACGTGTGTTCTGTTCTGAAAGGAGGGTTTTGGAACCTTGAAGAAGGAGAAAAGATCTCAGATCTGAAGAAAATTTTGAGAGAGAGAAAAAAAAGTTGTTGGGATATTTCATTATCCTTGCCTTTATAGGCTACACACTTTACACATAGCCTCTTGGGCTTCACAAAATGGCATTTTGCCTATCCCATGGCTCATGTGCCATTTCTTTTTGCACATAAGCCATGGGCTTTACAAAAATTTGGCTTTATGCCTATTTTTCTTACATTTATCTATAAAATAAAATAAAAGAAATACAACAAAATTATTTATTACGAAATTTTTATCTTGGCGTGGGGGAGGCCGGCCGCTTCATGTTTGGGCTCGACCCGGGAATGGGCCCACTGGGTCTGGGCTTGGGCCCACTTGGCTTGAGGTTGACTTGGATTTTGACTTGGTCAACCGGGGTGTAAATTTTTACCCCAACAAATTGCCCCCCATCAATAAATGCACACCACATATGTAGGTCGTGTGCATGAAATTGATGGATCTTCTTTTACTTGGAGGCGACCTGATTTGGTTCCCGCTTTTTGGGAAGCTGGCACTGCCCTTTTTACGACATGGACGGTCGTTGCTTGACATGTCTCCGAGACGGAGTGTCCGTGATAGACGTTTTCCCTGGCCCGGAGTGATCTGGTTCCCACTTTGTAGGAATCCTGCGCTGCCCTTTTTGCGACTTGGACGGTCGGTGCTGCCCTTTTTGCGACTTGGACGGTCGGTGCTGCCATTTTAGCGACTTGGATGGTCAGTGCTGCCATTTTAGCGACGTGGACGGTCGGTGCTGCCATTTTAGCGACTTGGACGGTCGGCGCTGCCCTTTTAGCGACGTGGACGGTCGGTTCTGCCCTTTTTGCGACTTGGACGGTCGGTGCTGCCCTTTTAGCGACGTGGACGGTCAGTTCTGCCCTTTTTGCGACTTGGACGGTCGGTGCTGCCCTTTTAGCGACGTGGACGGTCGGTGCTGCTCTTTTAGCGACGTGGACGGTCGGTGCTGCCATTTTAGCGACGTGGACGGTCGGTTCTGCCATTTTAGCGACGTGGACGGTCGGTGCTGCCATTTTAGCGACGTGGACGGTCGGTTCTGCCCTTTTTGCAACTTGGACGGTCGGTTCTGCCCTTTTTGCGACTTGGACGGTCGGTGCTGCCCTTTTAGCGACGTGGACGGTCGGTTCTTGATTTGACTTCCTCTGCTTCTTGCAGTGTCAGGGGTAGACTTGACTTGCTCCGCTTCTTGCGGTGTCGAGATTGGATTCTGACTTGCTCCGCTTTCTGCGGTGTCGGAGTGGAAGTTGATTTGTTGATTTTGATTTGGGTTGACATCAGCATCGCTATACTGGAATATGGTACCAGGAGCGAATCATCATCTGTCATTGAGAGGATTTTGGGATTTTGGTTTTTGTTTGGCATCTGCATTGCTGCACTGGTATAATGCCAGGAGCAACTCATCATTTGCCTTGGGAGGACTTGGGATTTGGGTTTTTGGTCGGCATCAGCACCGCTAACACTGAAGCGAAATGCCAGGAGCGACTCATCATTTGCCGTTGCCTGTTGGGGAACGATGGCTTAGGAGACAGGTTTGGGTCCCTATCACCTACGGCTTTTCAATTTTATGGGCCGTGAGGGTCCCATAAAAGCATTTTCTCCCTGCGAGTCGTAAGGATCCCGCAGGTGTATTTTCTCCTTAGGAGTCGTGAGGATTCCTAAGTGTGTTGCTCCTTTGTGAGTCGTAAGGATCTCACGCAGGGTTTTCTCCTCATAAGGTCGAGAGGACTTTGCGAGTGTATTTCATCTCCTTTCACGAGTTTGCGCCCTTTCGGGTTTTCACAGACTCGCCGGTAGTCCTGCTGTTTTTACTCACGGAGCCCTTTCGGGTTTTCATCCGTGCCCATTTTGCTTGTGGACATACCGTTTTTTTTTTATTTATTTTTTTTTAAATTTTTTTTAAATTTTTTTTTGCCGCTGGTGGGACTTTAAAAGTAGTCTCACCGGCAGGATTTGAGAGAGATAGGGGCCATTTACGCCCGTGGATTGTATACGGTTTTGCAGGATGTATGATCCAGACCGTAGGGCTGATGTGCTCAATTCGCCTGCGACTTGGAGCATTCATGTGTAATATTTCTTAAGATATCGGCCATTGATGGGTGGCATGGGCCTTTCTCCCTCGGCACTTATTAGTTGGTAGGATCCTCCGTCGAACACTTTCTCGATGACGTATGGTCCTTCCCAGTTTGGCTCGAATTTTCCCTTGGCATATCGATTGAGGATGATCGGTCTTTTGAGGACCAACACCAATTCACCTTTCTTGAAAGCGCGGAGACGGGTTATCTTGTCATAGGCCCGTGACATTTGGGCTCGGTATAGCTCCAGATTTTGCTGCACCGTGAGTCTCTTTTCTTCGAGGGCATCGAGCTCTTCAAGTCGAAGGAGCGCGTTTTCCTCCTCCGTCAACTCGTGCTGAACGGCCATTCTTAAGCTTGGGACTTCGACTTCGAGGGGGAGGACCGCCTCCACTCCGAAGAGCAATGAGTATGGAGTGGACTGAGTTGGAGTACGATGTGTGGTACGATATGCCCACAACGCCTCATGAAGTTTGAGATTCCAGTCTCTCTTGTTGGCTGAAGCATTTTTCCTCAGGAGCTTGCATAGAGTCTTATTGAAGGCTTCGGCTAGCCCATTGGCTCTTGGATTATAGATGGAGGAATATCTCCAGTCTATCTTGTGCTGGGTAGCGAACCTTGAGACATTGAAGCTCTTGAAAGAAGGCCCATTGTCGGAAATGATTCTTCTTGGTGTACAGAAACGGTATAGAATATTATGCTGGAAGAATGTCAGAATATCTTTTGTCTTGACTTCTTTTAGCGGGACAGCTTCAGCCCATCTGGAGAAGTAGTCTGTCGCGGCCAGTATGAACCGGTGGCCTTTGGATGACGGAGGATCAATTGGGCCAACAATGTCGGTGCCCCAGACTTCGAAGGGCCACGACGCCACCGTAGGATGCAACGGAGTGGGATGCTTGTGAATAAAATCACCATGGATTTGGCAGATCTGACATTTCTTTGCATGCTCCCTGCAATCCCGTATCATGGTGGGCCAGTAATACCCAAGCCGTTTGATTTGAAGTCGCATCTTGGGGCCAGATTGGTGAGCACCGCAAACGCCCGAGTGAACATCTTTCATGACCTTTTGGGCTTCGGCCAATGACAGACACCTGAGCCATAGTTGGTCATATGACCTGCGGTATAGCGTATCATTTACAAACACATATCGGAGAGCTCTTTTCTTCAGCTGAATCCTCGCAGATTTTTCTTCGGGCAGCTTGTCGTATCGGAGGTACTCTATGAAGGGTTCTCTCCAATCGGGCTCGTTTTGGATGATCGAAGCTTCTTCGGCAGGACTGCTCTTCTGTTCCGCGCTTTCCTCTTCTCGTAGAGAGACTGGGGGTAGAATTTGTCGGCTCCTGACTGTGATCAGAATTTCGTCCACGTCAGGATCAGCCAGCTCCTTGGCTAGGCGAGCGAGTATGTCGGCTTTTCCGTTCAACGCTCTAGGGACTCTCATTAGTTCAATATGAGTGAACCGTTTCATGAGTTCCACCACCCGACCTCTGTACCGAGCTAACTCGGGTTTGTATATCTTATAGTCGCCGCTTACTTGGTTGACGACAAGCTGGGAGTCGCCGTAAACCCGTAGCCGAAGGATTTCCATTTCTATGGCGAGTTCCAAACCAGCTATCAGAGCTTCATACTCAGCTTCATTGTTTGTCCGAGGCTCGGTGAGAGCAAAAGAACGCCGTAGGGTTCCCATTGATGGCGTGATGAACAATAATCCTATCCCCGCTTTTACCTCCGGGACGCTTGATCTGCCGGAGCTCCTTATTGATGAGGCCCCATTGAAGTAAAGCTCCCAACATGGCTCATCTTCCTCGAGGTGCAGCACTTGTTCGTCGGGTAACTCACAATTTAGCGGCGACCCTTCTGGTATGGGATGAGCAGCGAGAAAGTCTGCAAGAGCTTGCCCTTTTACTGCTTTCTAAGGGGTATAAACTATGTCAAACTCAAGTAGCATGACAGCCCATCTTGCCATTCTGCCTGCTAGGCTTGCTTTGGTCATCAAGTGTTTGAGCGGGTCGACCTTGGAGATCAGCATAACCCGATGAGCGAGCAAATAGTGCCTCAGCTTCTTCACAGCAAATATTAGAGCCAGACATTGCTTTTCGATTGGGGAGTAGTTGTGTTCCGCCCCGACTAGAGTTCGACTGAGGTAGTAGAGGGCATTTTCTTTTCCCTCCTCGTTATTCTGGGCAAGGAGCGCACCGAGTGACTCGTCCAACGCGGCAGTGTAGAGAATCAGTGGTTTATTTGGAATGGGAGCGGCCAACACTGGAGGGTGCAATAAGTATTGTTTGATGCTTTCGAACGCTGCTTGACATTCGGCATCCCAGATAAAAGGAGCTCCTTTCTTCATGAGCTTTGAGAAGGGCCTACATTTCCCCGATAAATTTGAGATAAACCTCCTTATATAAGCAAGCTTGCCTTGAAAAGATCTTAGCTGCGTCAGACTTTTCGGAGGGGGCATCTCCATGATGGCCTTTTTCTTTGATGGGTCAACTTCGATCCCTCGACGCCGGACTATAAAACCCAGGAATTTTCCCGATGACACTCCAAAAGCACATTTCAGAGGATTCATCTTCAGATCGTATTCCCTCAGTCTGGTGAGAACGGTCCTAAGATCTTGGATGTGGTCAGCCTTGGCTTTAGTTTTGACGACCAGATCATCAACATAGCATTCGACAACTTTATGAATTAGGTCATCAAAGATATTAGTCATTGCCCTTTGATATGTAGCACCTGCGTTCTTCAGTCCGAACGGCATTACCTTGTAGCAATATATTCGGATCGGGGTTCGAAATGCTGTGTGTTTCTCATCCTCAGGCGACATCTTGATCTGATTATATCTAGACGAGCCATCCATAAAGGTGAACAACTCGTAATTTGAGGTGTCATCGACCATCATTTCCATGACCGGTAGCGGAAAGTCGTCTTTAGGACATGCCTTGTTGAGATCCCTGAAATCGACACAAACTCGGATCTGCCCATTTTTCTTCTTCACTGGGACTATGCATGCGATCCAGTCCGCGTATTTCTCTTCCCTGATGAAGCCGGCATCGATGAGCTTCTTAGTTTCCTCGATGACCTTTTCTTCCAACTCCCTTCTTATTCTTCGAGGAGCTTGTTTGACTGGCTTAGCATCGGGAGATATAGCCAACTTGTGTACGGCCACTTCAGGGGAAAGGCCAGGCATTTCTTTGTATGTCCACGCGAAGCAGTCGACGAACTCATGCAGCAGGACAATTATCTGCGCTTTCATTTCCTCTGACAAGAGCGAGCTGATGTAGGTCGGCCTTGGATTATCGGGCGTTCCTAAGTCAATCTCGGTTAGCTCGTCAAAGGTTGCTTGTCCGCCATCTTCGAGCTCTTGAGGAGCTTCTTCTGGCTCGGCTATCTCGTCGTCATCATTTGATCTTTCGCTGGCCTCACCAACATGGATCATGTAGCACGCTTTGGAATCAGGTTGAATGTAGCCTATGCCCCGTCTATCTGGAATTCGTCCATCGATGAGTGCTCGGACCTGGGGCGGATGCCATAGCCCTTCGTAAAACTTTGCTTCGGACTCCGTTTGATATAACCGGCATCCGCACTTTTTAAAGTATTCCCGCATCTCGGGCGCATAGTATCTGGGATTGAGGACGACTCTTATGCCTCTCTCATATGGAAGGCACGCGACAGACAAATCGTCCGGGTGCGCAACAGGGTTTGACCCATAAAACAAGATGCCCTTCTGTCCACTTTTCCTCCCGGGAACGTAGAAAGTTTTCAGCTGGTCCACGGTGGAGATTGATAATGCATCGAGCTCTTTGCACATTTGCTCTGGTACCCTTGTAACGGCTAGGGACCCTTCTGCAACTTCAAAGGTCTCTCGTAGTTTCGCTTGTTGCGTAGGGGTCCAATCTGCACCGCTGTTGCACGACAGGTCCTCCTCCTCTGACTCTTCAGTGTCGCTGCCAAGATGAGGGCGGACTTTACTGCTAGATGGGGCTTCAGTGACGGATTCATCCGTATCGCTGCCGAAACGAGGGCGAGTTTTATGGAAGGACGGGCTTCCAGCGTCGGACTCATCAGTGTCGCTACCGAAATGCGGGCGCACTTGGGCGTTTTTGCTTTTGAAAGTGACAGCCGGCTCAGATTTGCTTTTGAGCCTTGGGGGTGGTCTATCCTCAGTCAGTTGTGGCTTAGAATTTTGGTGGTTCATAAAGTACCGAGAATCTTCATATCGGACTTCATGCACACCGAACGGTTGGATGTCTCCGTCAATGCGTCTTTCTTCGCCATTTTTAGTATACTTCATGCATTGATGGAGAGTTGACGGAATGATGCCGTAATCGTGGAGCCACGGCCGCCCCAAGAGAATCTTATAAGACGTGTCGGCGTCGATCACGTATATCTTAGCTTCAGTTTGCAGATCCCCGAATTTGATTGGCAGAGCTATGGACCCCAGAACTTGCTGGAAATTTTGGTTGAAGCCTTGAATGACAATCCTTTCCCTTGACAGGTGTCGGACGTCCATTGATAAACTCTTCAGAGTTCGCAAGTTCATGATGTTCACTGAAGACCCCGGATCAATCAATATGCGATTAATCCGATCTCCGTCGCTGTACCCGGTCACGTAAAGCGGCCGATTATGCTCAGCCGTTCCAAGTAGCAAGTCTTCATCCTTAAATGTGACTGCGGCGGTATGTAAAGCATGCTGGGCTTCTTTCATATTAATTTCCGCAAAGTGAGCCTGATACCGCTCGGGGTTTTGTAGAGCGTGAATGAGAACATCTCTAAGCTCCTTAGATAGGATCAAGGCGTCGTAGATGCTCTGGAGAGACAGAAGCTTCCGGAGATGTGCCAAGATATTATAGTCCACCGAGGAAGGACTTATGTTTTCATCGGCCGGTTCTCTGCCATCTTCTTCATTAGCGACTTGTTTTTCCCTCCCTTTTGGGGCGTTGCCCTGATTTGGCGGTAGAGCCCTGCCGCTTCTGAGTTGGATTTGATTGGCCTTTGTGGTGAGCTCCTCGTCCTCTTCGGGAAAACAGAGCTCATCCTCGGAGTCGCTGCCAAGATGGATGGCGTAGCAGGTCACTACTGGGATCTCTCCATTGGAGGTTTCTTCTAACTCCTCCAGAATTTCAGCCGCTTGTACAGGGAAGAACTCCTTCAATTGAATCAATGTTCTTTCCTTTTGTTCATATTCTTCGAGAGAATCGATATATTTTTGAATGGTCGATCTCCCTGCAGACTCTTTTTCGCGCCGAGCTGCACTTTTCTTCTTCTTCAGCTTCTTGGATTTTGAGCCTGATGGAGCCGCATTGGCAGCTGGACCGGTAGGCTTCTTCTGCCCTTCCCATTCCGTCCTGGGTTCTTTCCGAAGTAGCTTTATCATCTTCTTCGTCTTATTAGATATGTGCATACTCCACGGAGGCCGCGATGAGTCCGTTTCATTTCTCAGGGCAGCGGGTTCGGCTGTCTGCTCCCAGAAGGCTTCAGTTTCTGTCTGTATAAAGTTGGTGGTTGCAACTTGATTGTTCACCAACACACTTTTGGACAGCTCGATCTCTCTAGCCTTGTATTGCTTCTCGACCCAGTCTTTGAAGATATAGCAATCCTCGATCGCATGGCTCACTACTCGGTGGTATGGGAAATACAGATGATTGTCGGTCATTTTTGCTTCTTGGGGTCTTTTCGACTCCGGCAATTGGAGGCCGTTGTTCAAGGCATCTTTAAATATCTTGCGGACTTTGTCCCTCCTGAAAGAGTAAACCTTGTTCTTCTTCTCTTCTAGGGAAGGCCCATCTCCTCCCAGCAATGGCTTTCGAGACCGGTTGGTTTTGGATTCGCCCGCCCTTCGCTTTTCTTCACCGTCGGACGCATTGAAGACATTGGTACTACTGGAACTTCCGCTTCTACGGTTGTCGTCCCGCTTGCTTTTCCAAGTTTTGTCTCTCTGAGAATCCGGCGGGGACTCTTGCTTCGAGCGTTCCAGCATTTGTACTTTCTTGGTTAGCTCCTGAAATGTCTTGAGGCCCGCTGTATACAAGAATAGGACCATCCAATTGCTGAGGTTCCCAACGAGAAGGCTGACGGACTGGTCCTGCTCCAGCGGCGGTTCACACTTGACTGTGAGATTACGCCATCGGGCGATAAAGTCGGTGTTGCTTTCATTCTTCCCCGGCTTGGTCCTCACAAGGTCGGCAATGGAGATTTTATCACTGACGCTCATGAACCTTTGCCGGAACAGAGACTCTATTTGGGCAAAGGTAATGACGGACCCGTCTGGTATACTCGCATACCAGTCGAAGGCGACACCGGTCAGGCTGTTGACAAACTGACGAAGAAGGAGCGCGTCATTGCCCCCTGTATTTCCGCACGATGCTTTGAAGTGGGCGACGTGCTGATTTGCATTCCCCGTTCCATCAAATCTTCCGAACTTAGGAATAACGTAGCCGCTTGGGAATTCAATCAGATCATACTGCGCGGGATATGGCCGCCCGCTACTGCCTATTTCTTTCTGAGCTTCAGCTTCGGCCACCAATGTTTTAACCTTGCTGGTGACCAAATCCATTATCCGATCCTGTGTTAGCGGGATAGTATTATCTGGGGCCAAGGCGTCCCCAGAAGCGGAGTGTGGACGGCTCTCATGTGGCTCGACCAGTCTTGGACCCGAAGGAACAGGCATTGGCTGCCTCGGATTGTCATCACCCGGCTGATTAGTAGTGGCTTGTGCTTGATTGGGAGGCGCTCGAGCAATTTGAGCCGTAAGCTGCATCACCACGTTCGTTAAGTCGTCAATCTTCGAATAGAGCTTGGCCATCTCTTTATCTTTGCTCCTGAGCTGTTTTCGAAGCTCTTGAAGCAGCTCTTGCTCCGCAGTCCTGGGGCGGAAAGTCGGCTCTTCCTCGCTGTCCGAGCTTGACTCTGCGTGGACCGAGGGGTCTTTCTGCCTATCATCCTCATCGAGAGGGTTTTCTTCATCCAGCGGGGGCGGCTGTTCTTGGGCAGCGGCAACCACATTTAGGCTAGATTGAGCTTGGGATGTGGTGGCCCCATCCTTGCTTTTGCTGCGAAGGTTGTCGCTGGGGCGACCGCCTGCCATATAGACTGTATGGATGATATATCCGGCCGTCTTTCTATCATTGGCAGCTGATTTCATGGATTGCTGTCATGACCCCCTTGTTTCGGTAGCTGGTAGTCGATTGAAGGCGGCTGGCCTAACCAGGTTCTTGAATGGTGCTGGCGCTTCTTTTCTGGGTTTGCCCTACTGCTTTCGTGCGGCACAGAGTGCTTGATAGACTCTTGAAGAGACAGTGTCATACTTCTTCTGTTGGGGCCGGGACACGTCTCTTTGTGGCACTATTCGGACCGCTGTCTTCTTGATTCTGGCGGTCATGGCATTTTTCTGAACCCACTTCAGAGGCTCGAAGGAATTGCTGATTCTTACGTCCGACTCAGCTGTCGTCGCGGGGCAACCCTGCACTTGGAACTTCACATGATTCCATTTGGCCGAAGCCTTGGCCCTCTTGTTGGCTCGATACCTGAGCCGCTTCTGCCTTAACTTTTCTGTTCTAAGCACCTGGCAGACTTCGGCTCTTTGGGAAGATGCCGCAGACCGGGCGATGGAGGGCCTTGGAGATACGCTCGATTGTGCATTTGTTGGAGTCATCGCCTGAGCTCATCCGCAACATTTGATTTTGCCCTTTGTACCGAAGTTCTTGCACCCCGCTGGAGCACCAGAGAATCGTTCAGATACCATCTTAAGTTTCGGTTGTGGTGCCTTGGCGATCACGACATTCGGCCTCTTACCCCTTGAGACCGGCTTGGCCACCTGTTCCGCTGGGATCTCCGCCAGATGAGCGCTTCCGGCAGGGTAGATGATGACGGAGCCAAACTGGCGGGGCGGTTCCTCCCACTGTCGACTGAGGCTCGCGGGGAGAACCACACGAGCGTTGATCTTGACCACGTACGGAATCGGGGTCATGTTGGAAGCTGAATTCGTCTGGGGAGACATTGTAATCGAAGGTTGATTGCTGCATGGAAAAAAGAACATCATTTCAGTATAGGCAATCGATATGTATATTGATTGAGTTCGTATGAACGTTTAACCCGAAATATGGGAGGAGAGATTGGTCCCACCGGGCGTGCCAGAATCTGTAGGGTGTTTTTTGTCACCCCATTGAGATGGGAATACGCGCACGCGTCTCAGGCGTACTACAGATTCCCCCTGCCTAGGGTAGGCTGGGGTTTAATGATTGTGGGGATCCGAATATCCGGCAGCCGCGGACTAAGCTGCCGTTAATTACCCCTCGCCTTTGGGGCGAGGGAACCTCCGATTAACGGGTTAAACTGGTCATGCGAACTCAATGTGCAGTGTACGTGTGTTCTCTTCTAAAAGGGGGGTTTTGGAACCTTGAAGAAGGAGAAAAGATCTCAGATCTGAAGAAAATTTTGAGAGAGAGAAAAAAAAGTTGTTGGGATATTTCATTATCCTTGTCTTTATAGGCTACACACTTTACACATAGCTTCTTGGGCTTCACAAAAAGGCATTTTGCCTATCCCATGGCTCATGTGCCATTTCTTTTTGCACATAAGCCATGGGCTTTACAAAAATTTGGCTTTATGCCTATTTTTCTTACATTTATCTATAAAATAAAATAAAAGAAATACAACAAAATTATTTATTACGAAATTTTTATCTTGGCGTAGGGGAGGCCGGCCGCTTCATGTTCGGGCTCGACTCGGGAATGGGCCCACTGGGTCTGGGCTTGGGCCCACTTGGCTTGAGGTTGACTTGGATTTTGACTTGGTCAACCGGGGTGTAAATTTTTACCCCAACACACTGTCCCTGTTAGAAAAAAATTTCTAACGGGGCGCTGCCCCATACCCCGCAAGGGGGCCGCTAGCCTTCTTGACCCCCAGCCCGCTATCCGGGTAGCGGGACTCCCGTAAAAACTCTGCGTGGATCCCGATACATTTAAACCCCCTACAAAACAAAACACACGTACACTGCACATTGAGTTCGCATGACCAGTTTAACCCGTTAATCGGAGGTTCCCTCGCTCCAAAGGCGAGGGGTAATTAACGGCAGCTTAGTCCGCGGCTGCCGGAGATTCGGATCCCCACAATCATTAAACCCCGGCCTACCCTAGGCATGGGGAATCTGTAGTACGCCTGACAAGCGCGTGCGTATTCCCATCTCAATGGGGTGACGAAAAACACCCCACAGATTCTGGCACACCCGGTGGGACCAATCTCTCCTCCCATATTTCCGGTTAAACGTTCATGCGAACTCAATCAATATACATATCGATTGCCTATACTGAAATGATGTTCTTTTTTTCCGTGCAGCAATCAACCTTCGACGACAATGTCTCCCCAGACGAATTCAGCTTCCAACGTGACCCCGATTCCGTACGTGGTCAAGATCAACGCTCGTGTGGTTCTCCCCGCAAGCCTCAGTCGACAGTTGGAGGAACCGCCCCGCCAGTTTGGCTCCATCATCATTTACCCTGCCGGAAGCGCTCATCTGGCGGAAATCCCGGCGGAACAGGTGGCCAAGCGGGTCCCAAGGGGCAAAAGGCCGAATGTTGTGATTGCTAAGGCACCACAACCGAAACTTAAGATGGTGTTTGAACGACTCCCTGGTGCTCCAGCTGGGGGCAAGACTTCCGGTGCGAAGGGCAACATCAAACGTTATGCACAATCGAGCATATCTCCATGGCCCTCCATCGCCCGGTCTGCGGCGGAGGTATCGAGTCAACAAGAGGGCCAGGGTTTCGGCCAAATGGAATCGTGTGAAGTTCCAAGTGCAGGCTTGCCCTGCGACGACGGCCGAGTCGGACGTAAGAATCAGCAATTCCTTCGAGCCTCTGAAGTGGGTTCAGAAAAATGCCATGACCGCCATCAAGAAGACAGCGGTCCGAACGGTGCTACAAAGAGACGTGTCCCCGCCCCAACAGAAAAAGTATGACACTGTCTCTTCAAGGGTCTATCAGGCGCTCTGTGCCGCACGAAAGCAGCGGGGAAAATCCAGAAAAGAAGCGCCAACACCATTCAAGAACCTGGTTAGGCCAGCCGCCTTCAATCGACTACCAGCTACCGAAGCAAGGGGGTCAAGACAGCGATCCGTGAAATTAGCCGCCAATGATAGAAAGACGGTCAGATATATCATCCATACGGTCTATATGGCGGGCGGGCGCCCCAGCGACAACCTTCGCAGCAAAAGCAAGGATGGGGCCACCACATCCCAAGCCCAATCTAGCCTGAATGTGGTTGCCGCTGCCCAAGAACAACCGCCTCCGCTGGATGAAGAAAACTCTCTCGATGAGGATGATAGGCAGAAAGACCCCTCGGTCCATGCAGAGTCAAGCTCGGACAGCGAGGAAGAGCCGACTTTCCGCCCTAGGACTGCGGAGCAAGAGCTGCTTCAAGAGCTTCGAAAACAGCTCAGGAGCAAAGATAAAGAGATGGCCAAGCTCTATTCGAAGATTGACGACTTAACGAATGTGGTGATGCAGCTTACGGCTCAAATTGCTCGAGCGCCTCCCAATCAAGCACAATCCGCTACTAATCAGCCGGGTGATGACAATCCGAGGCAGCCAATGCCTGTTCCTTTAGGACCAAGACTGGTCGAGCCGCATGAAAGCCGGCCACACTCCGCTTCTGGGGACGCCTTGGCCCCAGATAGCACTATCCCGCTAACACAGGATCGGATAATGGATTTGGTCACCGGCAAGGTTAAAACATTGGTGGCCGAAGCTGAAGCTCAGAAAGAAATCGGCAGTAGCGGGCGGCCATATCCCGTGCAGTACGATCTGATTGAGTTCCCAAGCGGCTACGTCATTCCTAAGTTCGGAAGATTTGATGGAACGGGGAATGCAAATCAGCACGTCGCCCACTTCAAGCATCGTGCGGAAATACAGGGGGCAATGACGCGCTCCTTCTTCGTCAGTTTGTCAACAGCCTGGCCGACGTCGCCTTCGACTGGTATGCGAGTATACCGGACGGGTCCGTCATTACCTTTGCCCAAATGGAGTCCCTGTTTCGACAAAGGTTCATGAGTGTCAGTGATAAAATCTCCATTGCCGACCTTGTGAGGACCAAGCCGGGGAAGAATGAAAGCAACACCGACTTTATCGCTCGATGGCGTAATCTCACAGTCAAGTGCGAACCGCCGCTGGAGCAGGACCAGTCCATCAGCCTTCTCATTGGGAACCTCAGCAATTGGATGGTCCCATTCTTGTGTATGGCGGGCCTCAAGACATTTCTGGTGCTAACCAAGAAAGTCCAAATGCTGGAACGCTCGAAGCAAGAGTCCTCGCCGGATTCTCAGAGAGAGAAAACTTGGAAAAGCAAGCGGGATGACAACCGTAGAAGCGGGAGTTCCAGTAGTACCAATGTCTTCAATGCGTCCGACAATGACGAAAAGCGAAGGGCGGCCGAATCCAAAACTAACCGGTCTCGAAAGCCATTACTGGGAGGAGATGGGCCTTCCCTAAAGGAGAAAAAGAACAAGGTTTACTCTTTCAGAAGGGACAAGGTCCGCAAGATATTTAAAGATGCCTTGAACAACGGCCTACAATTGCCGGAGTTGAAAAGACCCCAAGAAGCAAAAATGACCGACAATCATCTGTATTTCCCGTACCACCGAGTAGTGAGCCATGCGATCGAGGATTGCTATATCTTCAAAGACTGGGTCGAGAAGCAGTACAAGGCTAGAGAGATCGAGCTGTCCAAAAGTGTGTTGGTGAACAATCAAGTTGCAACCACCAACTTTATACAGACAAAAACTGAAGCCTTCTGGGAGCAGACAGCCGAACCCGCTGCCCTGAAAAATGAAACGGACTCATCGCGACCTCCATGGAGTACGCACATATCTAATAAGACGAAGAAGATGATAAAGCTACTTCGGAAAGAACCCAGGACGGAATGGGAAGGGCAGAAGAAGCCTACCAGTCCAGCTGCCAATGCGGCTCCATCAGGCTCAAAATCCAAGAAGCTGAAGAAGAAGAAAAGTGCAGCTCGGCGCGAAAAAGAGTCTGCAGGGAGATCGACCATTCAAAAATATATCGATTCTCTCGAAGAATATGAACAAAAGGAAAGAACATTGATTCAATTGAAGGAGTTCTTCCCTGTACAAGCGCCTGAAATTCTGGAGGAGTTAGAAGAAGACTCCAATGAAAAGATCCCAGTAGTGACCTGCTACGCCATCCATCTTGGTAGCGACTCTGAGGATGAGCTCTGTTTTCCTGAAGAGGACGAGGAGCTCGCCACAAAGGCCAACCAAATCCAGCTCAGAAGCGGCAGGGCTCTACCGCCAAATCAGGGCAATGCCCCAAAAGGAAAGGGAAAACAGGTGGCTAATGATGAAGATGGCGGAGAACCGGCTGATGAAAACTCGAGTCCTTCCCCAGTAGACTATAATATCTTGGCTCACCTTCGAAGGCTTCCGTCTCTCCTGAGCATCTACGATGCCTTGGTCCTATCTAAGGAGCTTAGAGATGTTCTTATTCACGCTCTACAAAACTCCGAGCGGTATCAGGCTCACTTTGCGGAAATTAATATGAAAGAAGCTCAACACGTTTTGCATGCCGCCGCAGTCACATTTAAGGATGAAGACTTGCTACTGGGAACAGCTGAGCACAATCGGCCGCTTTACGTGACCGGGTACAGCGACGGAGATCGAATTAATCGCATATTGATTGATCCGGGGTCCTCAGTGAATATCATGAACTTGCGAACTCTGAAGAGTTTGTCAATGGACGTCCGACACCTGTCAAGGGAAAGGATTGTCATTCAAGGCTTCAACCAAAATTGCCAGCAAGTTCTGGGGTCTATAGCTTTGCCAATTAAATTTGGGGATATGCAAACTGAAGCTAAGATATACGTGATCGACGCCGACACATCTTATAAGATTCTCTTGGGACGGCCGCGGCTCCACAATTACGGCATCGTCCCGTCAACTCTTCATCAATGCATGAAGTATACTAAAAATGGCGAAGAAAAACGCATCAACGGAAACATCCAGCCGTTCGGTGTGCATGAAGTCCGCTATGAAGATTCTCGGTACTTTATGAATCACCAAAATGCTAAGCCACAACTGACTGAGGATAGACCGGCTCCAAGACTCAAAAGCAAATCTGCGCCGGCTGTCGCTTTCAAAAGCAAAAACGCCCAAGTGCGCCCGCATTTCGGCAGCGACACTGATGAGTCCGACGCTGGAAGCCCGTCCTTTCGTAAAACTCGTCCTCGTTTCGGCAGCGATACGGATGAATCTGCTACTGAAGGCCCATCTAGCAGCAAAGTCCGCCCTCATCTTGGCAGTGACACTGAAGAGTCAGAAGAAGAGGACCTGCCGTGCAACAGCTGTGCAGATTGGACCCCCATGCAGCAAGCGAAACTACGAGAGACCTCCGAAGTCGCAGAAGGGTCCCTGGCCATCACAAGGGTGCTGGAACGGATGTGCAAAGAGCTCAACGCATTGTCAGTCTCTACCGTGGACCAGCGGAAAACTTTCTACGTGCCCGGGAGGAAAAATGGATAGAAGGGCATTCTGTTTAACAGGTCAAACCCCGTTGTGCACCCGGACGATCTTTCTGTCGCGTGCCTTCCCTATGAGAGAGGCATAAGAGCCGTCCTCAATCCCAGATACTATGCGCCCGAGATGCGGGAATACTTTAAGAAGTGCGGAGGCCGGTTATATCAAACGGAGTCCGAAGCAAAGTTTTACGAAGGGCTATGGTATCCGCCCCAGGTCCGAGCACTCATCGATGGACGGATTCCAGATAGACGGGGCATAGGCTACATTCAACCTAATTCCAAAGCGTGCTACATGATCCATGTTTTTGAGGCCAGCGAAAGATCAAATGAGGATGACGAAATAGCCGAGCCAGAAGAAGCTCCTCAAGAGCTCGAAGATGGAGGACAAGCAACCTTTGATGAGCTAACCGAGATTGACTTAGGAACGCCCGATAATCTAAGCCCGACCTACATCAGCTCACTTTTGCCGGAGGAAATGAAAGAGCAGATAATTGCCCTGCTGCATGAGTTCGTCGATTGCTTCACGTGGACATACAAAGAAATGCCAGGTCTTTCCTCTGAAGTAGCCGTGCATAAGCTGGCTATATCTCCTGATGCTTAGCCAGTCAAATAAGCTCCTCGAAGAATGAGAAGGGAACTAGAAGAAAAGATCATCGAGGAAACTAAGAAGCTCATCGATGCCGGCTTCATCAGGGAAGAGAAATATGCGGACTGGATCGCATGCATAGTCCCAGTGAAGAAGAAAAATGGGCAGATCCGAGTTTGTGTCGATTTCAGGGACCTCAACAAGGCATGTCCTAAAGACGACTTCCCGCTACCGGTCATGGAAATGATGGTCGATGACACATCAAATTATAAGCTGTTCACCATTATGGATGGCTCGTCTGGATACAATCAAATCAAGATGTCGCCTGAGGATTAGAAGCACACAGCATTTCGAACCCCGATCGGAATATATTGCTACAAGGTGATGCCGTTCGGATTGAAAAACGCAGGTGCTACATATCAAAGGGCAATGACCAATATCTTCGATGACCTAATTCATAAAGTCGTTGAATGTTATGTTGATGATCTGGTCGTTAAGACTAAAACTAAGGCCGATCATATCCAAGATCTTAGGACCGTTCTCATCAGACTGAGGGAATTTGACCTGAAGATGAATCCTCTGAAATGCGCTTTTGGCGTGTCATCGGGAAAATTCCTGGGCTTCATAGTCCGACATCGAGGGATCGAAGTTGACCCATCAAAGATAAAGTCCATCATGGAGATGCCCCCTCCGAAGAGTCTGACGCAGCTAAGATCTTTTCAAGGCAAACTTGCTTATATACGGAGGTTTATCTCAAATTTATCGGGGAGATATAGGCCCTTCTCAAAGCTCTTGAAGAAAGGAGCTCCTTTTATCTGGGATGCCGAATGTCAAGCAGCGTTCGAAACCATTAAACAATACTTGTTGCACCCTCCAGTGCTGGCTGCTCCCATTCCAAATAAACCGTTGATTCTCTACACTGCCGCGCTAGATGAGTCACTCGGTGCGCTCCTTGCCCAGAATAACGAGGAGGGAAAGGAAAATGCCCTCTACTACCTCAGTCGAACTCTAGTCGGGGCGGAACACAACTATTCCCCAATCGAAAAGCAATGCCTGGCTCTGATATTTGCTGTGAAGAAGCTGAGGCACTATCTGCTGGCTCATCGGGTTATGCTGATTTCCAAGGTCGACCCGCTCAAACACTTGATGACCAAAGCAAGCCTAGCCGGCAGAATGGCAAGATGGGTTGTCATGCTACTTGAGTTTGACATAGTTTATACTCCTCAGAAAGCAGTAAAAGGGCAAGCTCTTGCAGACTTTCTCGCTGCTCATCCCATACCAGAAGGGTCGCCGCTAAATTGTGAGTTACCCGACGAACAAGTGCTGCACCTCGAGGAAGATGAGCCATGTTGGGAGCTCTACTTCGATGGAGCCTCATCAATAAGGAGCTCCGGCAGATCAAGCGTCCCGGAGGTAAAAGCGGGGATAGGATTGGTGTTCATCACGCCATCAATGGGAACCTACGGCGTTCTTTCGCTCTCACCGAGCCTCGAACGAACAACGAAGCTGAGTATGAAGCTCTGATAGCTGGTTTGAAGCTCGCCATAGAAATGGAAATCCTTCGGCTATGGGTTTACGGTGACTCCCAGCTTGTCGTCAACCAAGTAAGCGGCGACTATAGGATATACAAACCCGAGTTAGCTCGGTACAGAGGCCGGGTGGTGGAACTCATGAAACGGTTCACTCACATTGAACTAATAAGAGTCCCTAGAGCGTTGAACGGAAAAGCCGACATACTCGCTCGCCTAGCCAAGGAGCTGGCTGATCCTGATATGGACGAAATTCTGATCACAGTCAGGAGCCGACAAATTCTACCCCCATTCTCTCTACGAGAAGAGGAAAGCGCGGAACAGGAGAGCAGTCCTGCTGAAGAAGCTTCGATGATCCAAGACGAGCCCGATTGGAGAGAACCCTTCATAGAGTACCTCCGATACGACAAGCTGTCCGAAGAAAAATCTGCGAGAATTCAGCTGAAGAAAAGAGCTCTCCGATACGTGTTTGTAAATGACACGTTATACCGCAGGTCATATGACCAACTCTGGCTCAGGTGTCTGTCATTGGCCGAAACCTAAAAGGTCATGAAAGATGTTCACTCGGGCGTTTGCGGTGCTCACCAATCTGGCCCCAAGATGCGACTTCAAATCAAACGGCATGGGTATTACTGGCCCACCATAATACGGGATTGCGGAGAGCATGCAAAGAAATGTCAGATCTGCCAAATCCATGGTGATTTCATTCACAAGCATCCCAATCCGTTGCATCCTACGGTGGCGTCGTGGCCCTTCGAAGTCTGGGGCACCGACATTGTTGGCTGATCAGTCGAAAATAATGTATTTTAACACGGCAATTTCCCTATCATTTGCACTCATTTAGAAGTGTTCGGTATTCATATTTCATATATTAGCAAAACGGTCGTTAAATATCAGATTACATGTGTTAGATTGTTAAACCGGCACTTTAAGGGAAATTGACTGCATTTTATGGTATCGCATCATCCCTATATTGCGTAACACTTGTCTTGAGTCTGTGCAGGAAAATCCGGAAGAAAAGCCAAAATTGTCATTTTGCTGATCAAACATTACGCCAACTCAAAGACCTGAGAGCTGGTAGCAATACAGAAGGAATTACAATATTCAGCATATCATAAAAAGCCCTATACATCATCCCAAAGCAGCACCAGAGAGATGAAGCCCTAACTCAGCTATATGGCCGCGGTTCCGCGGCCTAAGCCAGCTATTGCCACGGAACCGCGGCGGTTTAGACACATCAGCAAATAATTTTCAGTGCACAATTCATCTCTCAGGGCCCACATTCATTTAAGATGGCTCAAATTCCAGAAGGACCTCGAAGCTACTGCCAGATCAGCAAAGATCATTAAGCAAGGCTAATCTTAATTAAGCTCCTAACAAACTATTTCTAGAAGCTCCCTCCTAACTAATCACATCTAGAAGCTTCTCCTCTAACTAACTTTTGGAGGGAAATTCAAATCTCCTCAACAAACTTTTGGAGGGAAACTTAAAATTCAAATCCTAGATCTAGGGTTTTTGATGGCTATAAATAGGAACCTAGATCTAAGGGTTGAGATTGTTCATTTTTAGTTCATCAATAGTTCATTAGTTCCTTAATCTTTACCTCTTTCTTCATCTTCTTCCACAAGTCTAGTGACAAGGCTTGTGCGAAACCCTAACCCTAATTCCACTCCAAATTCAAGATCTTGAGTACCAATCAAGCAAGAAGCCCTTCAACCTTTTAGGAGCGAAGCCGATCTCCAATCGAGCAAGTGATCCAAGCCGATCCGCGACTCACGGAGCCGAGCGAAACCAAATCGACGATCGAGTTCTTCCTCTTGTAGTTCTTTAGCGATTGTAACGAAATTGTTGATATAAATAAAAGGTGAAATTCTTTAATCTTGCTTTCTTGTAATTCTTGCATCATGATTAGATCTCAATTTGTAATTGTAGTTCTTGTTGTGATGTTTGAGTAAAACTCCGCTCGTGGAGGAATCGAGACGATTGTAGAATGATGATGTAACAAATCTTAATACGATTTTTAAGTCTTACGAGCTTTGTAAACCCTAGAAAATTCAAGAATCAATGACCTAGTTTCGTTGCGATGCTTTCTTGAATGGATCGCTCGAAATTAGGGATCTACGATCGTTTCTTGAATTTACTAGAGGCTAGAATATGAATGATATCGACGAAAGAACAAGTGATAAGATGAAACCCTAGTTTCATAAGAAATCCCTAATTCTCGATCGATCATCATCGATCTAGTATCAATTCATCGAAGGATAAGAATACGTAATTGTAAGATTACATCACATCTATAGATCCGATCGATTCCTACGAGCCTCATTTCGATTCTTGATATTTGGTTTAGAAAAATCAACAAACTCTCAATTCTTGATTCTATCTTTTTCTTGTTATTAGATCTAGATTTTCTAATTCTTGAACTTCAAATACAAATCTTGATTTGTTTTGTTTTCTTTCCTTTAAAATTTCAATTCATCTAATTCAAAAGACGAACGATTACACTTTCCCTGTGGACGATCCGCACTTACTAACGCGCTACAATCGACACCGTTATTGATTGCGGTCAAATATTTTTGGTTGTGATTTCTATACAATTTTCTAAATACTACACAACGAGAAAAATCAATTCAATCAAATGGCGCCGTTGCCGGGGATAGTGCGCTAATTGTTCGTATTTTGAAATTTGAGTTGAAAAATTTATTCCATTATAATTTTTAGATCTAAACTCGCACAAACCCTAATACGTGTGTTGTGATTTGATTGCGAGGAAATCTGGAATCATTGGAGCTTGGATAAAATTTTTGTGAATATTCCAGAGAGCTCCTGAGAAGAACAGGAACATAACCATAAATTTCAGTGCAGTGATCCCTTGAAAAGACCGCGATTCCACGGCAATAAGCGTCTCTCGCGGCGGAACCGCGGCGGTTTGACTTCCTCTCTGTACAAAACTTGCAGGTATACTCCTCTGCTTTCTTATCTCTCCCCTCATCTGCTCCAATTAACATTTTGTGCAGGTTTCTTTGCAAATAATCGCAGCGCGCAAAAAGCAAAATAAAATTTGTGCGTGTTTTGATTTTGTGGTTGTTTGCATAATTAATACGGACATTAAGGGGCAAAGACCAAATCCAGATTAGGTGGGGAGTTCATTACCCTTCCTAGGCCCCAAAAATCACAAACCTGCATCCGCATTACCCTCATTAACTAAAAAATATCTAGAGATGACTCTAAGGACCGTCGCGCTCACTTAGGACAGAAGAAGGCCGTGGGTAATTCATTGCTTATCCGCGTTTTCTTGTGGTGTCTAAGGCAAGTGTGTCGAAGGCTAGTGGTTATTAATTAGGCCCACTACTTACGTAGTGGAGTACCTTCCCACTTACCTGGCACTTACCTGGCCACAGGGGGACAAAGAGGCAGTGGAGGATTCTATCCTGCGACTTGTCTTTTGGCAGTTAGGAGCGGTCTAGAGCCGGACCTAGGTGACCACTAGATTCTAGGGTTTTGTGTGTTGCATTTGTTGTGTTGCATAATATTTTCCAAAATCCGTCCAATTTTCAAAACAAACACCGCATTCATTCATCGTTCCCCTAATTATAAATTCACGCTGCCACTTGTACTAACCCTTTTTAGTACAAGATAGGCTGGACAACAGGATTCTAGTGCCTGTTTAGTCCGCGTCCCCCGATCGACCCTAAAGTCGGTATTTCTACACTTACCTTTTCTTTACCACCACCACACCCACATCGATGGATCCATCTCCATCGAACTTCTTTACCACTACTCTGCCGCCGTCCGTTGGTACGCAGAATCCACCTCGCATCTCTCTCCAAGAGAGGTGCTATCCTACACGAGGTCCCCTTTCCACTTGTCTTTCCATTCCACCAGCTAACGGGGAAAATTTTCAAATAAAACTCCAATACATCAACCTTCTACCAAAATTTCACGGTCTCGAGTCTGAAGACGCATATGCATTTATCACGAAATTTGAAAATGTATGCGCAATGATGGGTACCTCACAGCTGTCTGTGGATGCTTTGCGTCTTCGTCTTCTCCCATTCACTTTGTGCGATTTAGCCGAGAAGTGGCTATATAACACTACCGCACATTCCATTTCAAATTGGGATGAATTCGTCAAAGCATTCCTGAAGAAATTTTACCTATATCAAAAGACAGCTCGAGTCCGTAGCGAAATCTATCAATTCACCCAGCTTCCAAATGAAACATTTTCAAAATGTCTTGAACGTTTCAAGGATCTGTTAGTCCAATGTCCACATCACGGCATCCCGAGATGGGAACTGTGCCGAATCATTTATGAGGGCATTAATACTAACACAAGACAGACCCATGAATCCATATGTCAAGGCAACTTCATGACTAAAGATGATGGGGAAGCCTGGAAATTCCTCGATGATTTCGCTGAAAAATCGTTACAGTGGGAGGGTGTGAGTCAATCATCTAGGGATGACAATGATATTTCCATAGGAGTTAGAGCTGACATTGCAGCTATACACAAGAAACTCGAGAATATAGAAAACAAATTTTTAGCCGCCACCCTAAATCAAATGTCACTCTCCAAAACTGTATGTGGCTGTTGTTCTGATCTGACTCACTTGACGGAAGAATGTCCATTTCAAGGTCATGAGCATACCAATGTCGCATTTCAACGACCTAGAAATGATCCATCTTCCTCCACATATAATCAGGGTTAGAGGAATCACCCTAATTTTGCTTGGAACCAATCACAATCTCAAAACACGGTTCCAACCCAACACAATTTCCAAAGGGTCCCTCCACCACAACAGCAGCCACCACTTCAATTGAGTCAGCACCCCTTTCAATAACAAAACTTCCAAAATCCAGCCAACACTTTTGCACCGTCTAGTCCTTTGCAATTGACCGGTACTGATAACACCTCTGCACTAGTACAAACCTTGGATACTTTCATGAAACAATCCATCCAAGGGACGGCAAGTTTGCAATCTTCCGTCGAGAATGTGATGAAGATCATTATCTCTCAAAATGAGAATATCAAATCAATGGAAGAACAAATTGCACGATTAAAAGCTGAAATGAGTGCAAGAGAGAAAGGGAAACTTCCAGCTCAACCTTTACGCAATCCTGGCTATTCACATCTTATGAATGCAACTACGTTGAGATCTGGAAGAGTGCTTGACAATCACGTTGGGGAAGAGTTTGATGATATTGATAAATCAATCAATAATACCCCGGTTGAGACCTTTCCTCACACACACACTTCTACTTCTGATCCTTGTTCTTCTACCCCACCACCTTCTTGCGAGCCTATTCTTCGTTTCCCACAAGGCTCGCCACCTCAGCCCAGCTCTTCTAGTTCTCCACAGACGATCCCCACTCCTCTTTTGGGATCATGTCTACCCCCACTTCCTTCTCCTATGATGGACCTAATGCTTATTGCTAAAACACCTTATCCTAATCGGTTAAGGGAAAACACACCGAGTCCACATATGGAGAAGATTATGAAAATTTTTAAGCAAGTTAACATCAACACCCCTCTCTTAGATGCCATCCAATAAGTTCCGTCCTATGCGAAAACTCTTAAGAACTTGTGCACTAGGAAGAGGAAGACTCAAGTGCCGAAGAAAATTTTCATGGCAAAAACAGTAGACACGGCTTTCCCCCAACAATTTCCGAGGAAACGTAAGGATCCTGGATATCCTATGATTTCCATTTCTATCGGGGGAAAACACATTAACCGTGCTCTACTAGACCTTGGCGCTAGTGTTAACTTGCTTCCATACTCTGTTTACGAGCAGTTAGGTATTGGAGTCTTAAAGCCCTCGAGCATAACTCTCCAGATGGCTGACAGATCAATCACCAAACCTAGGGGTGAACTGGAGGATGTGTTAATAAAAATCGGGGAATTTATATTCCCTGTGGACTTTATTGTAATTGATACACAGCCTGTAGCGAACCCACGGAATCAAATTCCGGTGATTTTAGGTCGCCCCTTTTTGGCCACTTCCAATGCAATAATCAATTGTCGTAATGGTTCTATGACCCTATCTTTCGGGAATAGGTCAATAGAGCTAAACATTTACAAGTTGGGAAGTGTACCCTCCGAACCTACTGCTCAGGTCTGTTCTGTCGACTTAATGGATGTCGACAGCAGCGAATTTGATGATCCTCTTGATACTGATCTTAACTCTTTTCATATGTTATTGTTTGACCCAACTATGTATCATACACATACGGACTCTTCCATCGAGATGTCCGGGTCAACAACTAACACTGATTATGAACCGTTTTTAGAGTCTGAAGATCACCCCGCACTTTGTGATGACATTATTCATCGGGGTATTGATGGAACTTTCGAGGAGATCTTCGCTGATGAACTCACATTTTTGAATGACACGGGTGTTGAGACGAATCTTGTCCCAATCAATGAAATTGAACCTTCACCCCTTCTTCTGAATTGTAAAAAGAATGCGAGCAATCCATCACATTCACTGCATCGTCTCTCCAAAATGAGACGCACACACACTCTCTTCCACCCCTTACCCTTTCCCCACTTCTTCTTTCACCAAGCAGAGCACTGCATTGATAAAATTTTTGAATGGTTGGTGTTAACCTTCGGTCTTTGCAAAGCTTGGCATCGACCAATGATTTTTGACCCCCCTCATGTGATTTTCAAAAGAGTAACATTGCATAACTCAAGTTTGGGGGGTATAATCTGGCTCTTGAAAAGAAAATGTTTACCAAAATGATGAGCCAAAAATAAGTTTGGGGGAGATTCTTCACTTAAATATTTTGCCCCCACTAATAAATTCCTCCCAAGCTTACAGGTTTTTGTAGATATAGCGGATGGAAACAGTGAGGACACTGTTGAAAACAAGTTTGGGGGAGGTTTGTGTTTATTTTCGCATCATTTGCATCATACTTTGCATAAGCACAAAACATTTTTAAAAACCTATAAAAATTTAAAAAAAATTTCAAAAATAAAAATATTTTTTGTACATAAATAAGATAATAAAAGATTAGATAGTGAAAAAATTACATCCATGAGATTAGAAAAATTTAAGAAAACCAAGAAAATTAGAAGTTTTCTTATACGAACTAGTAATAAGTAGTTATGAGCCGTTGTCCCAAGGGTTAGTAAGATGAAGGAAGTCACTAATCTGAGGATAAAAATAAGTCTGAAAAATAGTTTCTATTCTGGAAGCCAAACATTTTGAACGTTGATACCCTGCTATTCACACTTACACACGTCTTGAAGCCCGGGTTAGTAGAGGATACCTTGAAATGCTCGTCTTAAAGCCGATGTATGAAGGAAATAAAAAAAAGTGAATAAAAAAATATAAAGTGGTGAGAAAAATGGACACTGGTTTTGTTATCACCGAGAGCAATAAAAAAATATATAGCGAGGGTGCCTCTTCACCTAGTGCCCTAAGGCCAACTGGTCAGGGAGTCACTGCTATGCCTGAGGTGGTGCAAGACGAGGAAAAATACCAAATAAGCAAGCACATGAGTAATCGGTCGGTTAGTACCTCAAGAAGTATTAACGGTCGCATGAAAGTGTGTGAGCAAATTCAGCTAAATATTCATTAATTAAAAAGTACTGAGGCAGAAGGGCAAGAGTATGATAGCTTGAATTGAATTCTCCGGGTGTAGGGATGTCTTTTACACACACGCAGGGTTATATGATCGATGTTTGGAAGAAAGATAGGAATGAATAATAAGACGATGTTTTATTGAGGGAGGATGTGATTTCTGATATTTTTTCATGACCATTAAGATAGGGCTCATGACAACCGAAAAGCTAGCTTAGTTGGAAATCCAAATTTTCAAGGCTTTTCTTCTACAATTCTTTTCTTTAAATGTAATATTCATGATCTTTCTTTTATTATTGGATTTTGTGGGTGCAATCCGCTGAAAACCCTCAAGAGACAACACTCCTCCTACTAGGGACACCTAGAGGTTTAAAGGCTTGTTGCACGTGCTCAGTGCAATCGTGTTGCCTACGAAAGTGTGCTAGTTAGTTTTTCTCTTTCTTTATTTTCTCCTTCTCTTTTTTTAATAAAAGTTCGCTCGAGACGATCGAAAATAAGTTTGGGGGAATTTGATCAGTCGAAAATAATATATTTTTAACACGGCAATTTCCCTATCATTTGCACTCATTTAGAAGTGTTCGGTATTCATATTTCACATATTAGCAAAACAGTCGTTAAATATCAGATTACATGTGTTAGACTGTTAAACCGGCACTTTAAGGGAAATTGACTGCATTTTATGGCATCGCATCATCCCTATATTGCGCAACACTTGTCTTGAGTCTGTGCAGGAAAATCCGGAAGAAAAGCCAAAATTGTCATTTTGCTGATCAAACATTACGCCAACTCAAAGATCTGAGAGCTGGTAGCAATGCAGAAGGAATTACAATATTCAACATATCATAAAAAGCCCCATACATCATCCCAAAGCAGCACCAGAGAGATGAAGCCCTAACTCATCTATATGGCCGCGGTTCCGCGGCCTAAGCCAGCTATTGCCGCGGAACCGTGGCGGTTTAGACACATCAGCAAATAATTTTCAGTGCACAATTCATCTCTTAGGGCCCACATTCATTTAAGATGCCTTAAATTCCAGAAGGACCTCGAAGCTACTGCCAGATCAGCAAAGATCATTAAGCAAGGCTAATCTTAATTAAGCTCCTAACAAACTATTTCTAGAAGCTCCCTCCTAACTAATCACATCTAGAAGCTTCTCCTCTAACTAACTTTCGGAGGGAAATTCAAATCTCCTCAACAAACTTTTGGAGGGAAACTTAAAATTCAAATCCTAGATCTAGGGTTTTTGATGGCTATAAATAGGAACCTAGATCTAAGGGTTGAGGTTGTTCATTTTTAGTTCATCAATAGTTCATTAGTTCCTTAATCTTTACCTCTTTCTTCATCTTCTTCCACAAGTCTAGTGACAAGGCTTGTGCGAAACCTTAACCCTAATTCCACTCCAAATTCAAGATCTTGAGTACCAATCAAGCAAGAAGCACTCAACCTTTTAGGAGCGGAGCCGATCTCCAATCGAGCAAGTGATCCAAGCCGATCCGCGACTCACGGAGCCGAGCGAAGCCAAATCGACGATCGAGTTCTTCCTCTTGTAGTTCTTGAGCGATTGTAACGAAATTGTTGATATAAATAAAAGGTGAAATTCTTTAATCTTGCTTTCTTGTAATTCTTGCATCATGATTAGATCTCAATTTGTAATTGTATTTCTTGTTGTGATGTTTGAGTAAAACTCCGCTCGTGGAGGAATCGAGACGATTGTAGAATGATGATGTAACAAATCTTAATACTATTTTTAAGTCCTACGAGCTTTGTAAACCCTAGCAAATTCAAGAATCGATGACCTAGTTTCGTTGCGATGCTTTCTTGAATGGATCGCTCGAAATTAGGGATCTACGATCATTTCTTAAATTTACTAGAGGCTAGAATGTGAATGATATCGACGAAAGAACAAGGGATAAGATGAAACCCTAGTTTCATAAGAAATCCCTAATTCTCGATCGATCATCATCGATCTAGTATCAATTCATCGAAGGATAAGAATACGTAATTGTAAGATTACATCACATCTATAGATCCGATCGATTCCTACGAGCCTCATTTCGATTCTTGATATTTGGTTTGGAAAAATCAACAAACTCTCAATTCTTGATTCTATCTTTTTCTTGTTATTAGATCTAGATTTTCTAAATCTTGAACTTCAAATACAAATCTTGAATTGTTTTGTTTTCTTTCCTTTAAAATTTCAATTCATCTAATTCAAAAGAAGAACGATTACACTTTCCCTGTGGACGATCCGCACTTACTAACGCGCTACAATCGACACCGTTATTGATTGCGGTCAAATATTTTTGGTTGTGATTTCTATACAATTTTCTAAATACTACACAACGAGAAAAATCAATTCAATCAAATGGCGCCGTTGTTAGGGACTATTTGATTTACTTACACAATCGGAAATCATTAAATCATTGGCCCAATTGATCCTCTGTCATCCAAAGGCCACCGGTTCATACTGGATGCAACAGACTACTTCTCCAGATGGGCTGAAGCTGTCCCGCTAAAAGAAGTCAAGACAAAAGATATTCTGATATTCTTCCAGCATAATATTCTATACCGTTTCGGTACACCAAGAAGAATCATTTCTGACAACGGGCCTTCTTTCAAGAGCTTCAATGTCTCAAGGTTCGCTACTCAGCACAAAATAGACTGGAGATATTCCTCCATTTATAATCCAAGGGCCAATGGGCTAGCCGAAGCCTTCAATAAGACTCTATGCAAGCTCCTGAGGAAAAATGTTTCAGCCAACAAGAGAGACTGGAATCTCAAGCCTCACGAGGCGTTGTAGGCATATCGTACTACGCACCGTACTCCAACTCAGTCCACTCCATACTCATTGCTCTTCGGAGTGGAGGCGGTCCTCCCCCTCGAAGTCGAAGTTCCAAGCTTAAGAATGGCCGTTCAGCACAAGTTGACGGAGGAGGAAAACATGCTCCTTCGACTTGAAGAGCTTGATGCCCTCGAAGAAAAAAGGCTCGCGGTGCAACAAAATCTAGAGCTATACCGAGCCCAAATGTCACGGGCCAATGACAAAATAACCCGTCTCCGCGCTTTCAAGAAAGGTGAATTGGTGTTGGTCCTCAAAAGACCGATCATCCCCAATCGACATGCCAAGGGAAAATTCGAGCCAAACTGGGAAGGACCATACGTCATCGAGAAAGTGTTCGAAGGAGGATCCTACCGACTAATAAGTGCCGAGGGAGAAAGGCCCATGCCATCCATCAATGGCCGATATCTTAAGAAATACTACACGTGAATGCTCTAAGTCGCAGGTGAATTGAGCATATCAGCCCTACGGTCTGGATCATACATCCTGCAAAATCGTATACAATCCACGGGCGTAAATGACCCCTATCTCTCCCAAATCCTGCCGGTGAGACTACTTTTAAAGTCCCACCAGCGGCAAAAAAAAGAAGAAAAAAAAGAGAGAAAGAAAAGAGAAAGAAAAAAAAAGAGAAAAAAAATAAACGGTATGTCCACAAGCAAAACGGGCACGGATGAAAACCCGAAAGGGCTCCGTGAGTAAAAACAGCAGGACTACCGGCGAGTCTGTGAGAACCCGAAAGGGCGCAAACTCGTGAAAAGAAATGAATACACTCGCAAAGTCCCCTCGACCTTGTGAGGAGAAAACCCCTGCGTGAGATCCTTACGACTCACAAATGAGCAACACACTTAGGAATCCTCACGATTCCTAAGGAGAAAATACACCTGCGGGATCCTTACGACTCGCAGGGAGAAAATGCTTTTATGGGACCCTCACGGCCCATAAAATTGAAAAGCCTTAGGTGATAGGGACCCAAACCTGTCTCCTAAGCCATCGTTCCCCAACGGGCAACGGCAACTGATGAGTCGCTCCTGGCATTTCGCTTCAGTGTTAGCGGTGCTGATGCCGACCAAAAACCCAAATCCCAAGTCTTCCCAAGGCAAATGATGAGTTGCTCCTGGCATTATTCCAGTGCAGCAATGCTGATGCCAAACAAGATCCAAATTCCAAGTCCCCAAACGGCGAATGATGAGTCGCTCCTGGTACCATGTTCCAGTGTAGCGATGCAGACGCCAACCAAAATCCAATTTCTCAAAATTCTCCAGCCCTACGGCCAGTTCCCAAATTGACTGCCGTATACAATCCACGGGCTCAAATAATTCTCATCATACCCATGCCCCACCATAATCACCAGTTACGCGGCTGGTCTCCGCCTTTGGAATTATGCTCCATTGAGAAGACCCACTCATGTGTCCTCACGATACATGAGGAGAACAAACCTTTGTGGGATCCTTACGATTCATAAAGGAAAAACACACTTAGGAGTCCTCACGACTCCTAAGGAGAAAATACACCTGCGGGATCCTTACGACTCGTAGGGAGAAAATGCTTTTATGGGACCCTTACGGCCCATAAAATTGAAAAGCCTTAGGTGATAGGGACCTAAACCTGTCTCCTAAGCCATCGCTCCCCCCAACAGGAATAGGCAAATGATGAATTGCTCCTGGCATGTGTGCTTCAGTGTTAGCAACGCTGATGCCTACCCTAACCCCAAAATCCCAAACTCTAATCCAATAGACCCCTAAGTCTTTAAACTAGGAACAGATAACCTCTAAGTTGTTAAACTGGGAACAGATGACCTCTAAGTCGTTAAACTGGGAATGAGGGAAATCTCCTCATGGCAGATGATGATTCGCTCCTGGTACTATATTCCAGTGCAGCGATGCTGATGCCAAACCAAAAATCAAAATTCCCAAATCCTGTCATGACAAATGATGATTCGCTCCTGGTACCATATTCCAGCGTAGCGATGCCGATGTCAACCCAAATCACATCAAGTCAGCAAAACAACCAATGACCTCTCTGGCAGAATCAAATTCCACCTCGGAAACAAGTCAACTTCATCCCTGACACCGCAAGAAGCGGGGCAAGTCAAATCCAGAACCGACCGTCCAAGTCGCAAAAAGGGCAGCGTCGACCGTCCACGTCGCAAAAAGGGCAGCACCAACCGTCCACGTCGCTAAAAGGGCAGCATCGACCATCCAAGTCGCTAAAATGGCAGAACCGACCGTCCAAGTCGCAAAAAGGGCAGCGTCGACCGTCCACGTCGCAAAAAGGGCAGCACCGACCGTCCATGTCGCTAAAAGGGCAGCATCGACCGTCCAAGTCGCTAAAATGGCAGAACCGAGAGTCCAATTGGCAAAAAGGGCAGCGTCGACCGTCGACGTCGCAAAAAAGGCAGCACCGACCGTCCATGTCGCTAAAAGGGCAGCATCGACCGTCCAAGTCGCTAAAATGGCAGAACCGACCGTCCAAGTCATAAAAAGGGCAGCGTCGACCGTCCACGTCGCAAAAAAGGCAGCACCGACCGTCCACGTCGCTAAAAGGGCAGCATCGACCGTCCAAGTCGCTAAAATGGCAGAACCGACCGTCCACGTCGCTAAAATGGCAGCATCGACCGTCCAAGTCACAAAAAGGGCAGCATCGACCGTCCACGTCGCTAAAATGGCAGCATCGACCGTCCAAGTCGCTAAAATGGCAGAACCGACTGTCCAAATCTCAAAAAGGGCAGCGTCAACCGTCCACGTCGCAAAAAGGGCAGTACCGACCGTCCACGTCGCTGAAAGGGCAGCATCGACCATCCAAGTCGCTAAAATGGCAGAACCGACCGTCCAAGTCGAAAAAGGGCAGCGTCGACCGTCCACGTCGCAAAAAGGGCAGCACCAACCGTCTACATCGCTAAAAGGGCAGCATCGACCGTCCAAGTCGCTAAAATGGCAGAACTGACCGTCCAAGTCGCAAAAAGGGCAGCGTCGACCGTCCACGTCGCAAAAAGGGCAGTACCGACCTTCTACGTCGCTGAAAGGGCAGCATCGACCGTCCAAGTCGCTAAAATGGCAGAACCGACCGTCCAAGTCGAAAAAGGGCAGCGTCGACCGTCCACGTCGCAAAAAGGGCAGCACCGACCGTCCACGTCGCTAAAAGGGCAGCATCGACCGTCCAAGTCGCTAAAATGGCAGAACCGACCGTCCAAGTCGCAAAAAGGGCAGCGTCGACCGTCCACGTCACAAAAAGGGCAGCACCGACCGTCCACGTCGCTAAAAGGGCAGCATCGACCGTCCAAGTCGCTAAAATGGCAGAACCGACCGACCGTCCAAGTCGCAAAAAGGGCAGTGTCGACCGTCCACGTCGCAAAAAGGGCAGCACCGATCGTCCAAGTCGCTAAAATGGCAGCACCAACCGTCCAAGTCGCAAAAAGGGCAGCACCGACCGTCCAAGTCGCAAAAAGGGCAGCGTCGACCGTCCACGTCGCAAAAAGGGCAGCGCAGGATTCCTACAAAGCGGGAACCAGATCACTCCGGGCCAGGGAAACGTCTATCACGGACATTCCGTCTCGGAGACATGTCAAGCAATGGCCGTCCATGTCATAAAAAGGGCAGTGCCAGCTTCCCAAAAAAGCAGGAACCAAATCAGGTTGCGTCCAAATAAAAGAAGATCCATCAATTTCATGCACACGACCCACATATGTGGTGTGCATTTATTGATGGGGGGGAAATTTGTTGGGGTAAAAATTTACACCCCGGTTGACCAAGTCAACCCCAAGCTAAGTGGGCCCAAGCCCAGATCCAGTGGGCCCATGCCCGGGTCGAGCCCGAACATGAAGCGGTCGGCCTTCCCCCACGCCAAGATAAAAATTTTGTAATAAACAATTTTGTTGTATTTCTTTTATTTTATTTTATGGATAAATGTAAGAAAAATAGGCATAAAGCCAAATTTTTGTAAAGCTCATGGCTTATGTGCAAAAAGAAATGGCACATGAGCCATGGGATGGGCAAAATGCCATTTTGTGAAGCCCAAGGGGCTATGTGTAAAGTGTACAACCTATAAAGGCAAAGATAATGAAATATCACAACAACTTTTTTCCCTCTCTCAAAATTTTTCAGATCTGAGATCTTTTCTCCTTCTTCAAGGTTCCAAAACCTTCTTCTTTCTCTTGAATTAAATCAAGAGTTTTACTTTTCTTTTTATAAAACAAATTAGTTTTTCACCACAAAACCCATAAAGGGGAACTCAGATCTCCCATTAGATCTCAAAAAGAAGAGATTTTTAAAAATCCCATATCTCTTGATCTTCAAGATCCAGCTAACAGAGGAGGAAGAAGAAGAACATCTTTCACTAAACCCAAAAAAACACTCAGGAGTCCAACTCCTCTCTGATTTCTCTTCCGAGAAATTTTTTAGGCTAAAAGCCTCTTTTTCTCGCCGGCGCTCAAGCGCAGAGCGCCCACGTGCCGACACGTGGCGCGCTTGCTCTCAAGCGCAAGCGCTCGAGCGCAAGTCGCCCTGGTGCCGACATGTGGCGTGCTTGCGCTCAAGCGCTCGAGCGCAAGTCGCCCTCGTGCTGACACGTGGCGCGCTTGCGCTCAGGCGCAAGCGCTCAGGCGCATGTCGTCCCCATGCCGACACGTGGCGCACTTGTGCTCAAGCGCCCAGCTCTCAAGCGCAAGTCGCTCCCGTGCCGATACGTGGCGCACTTGCGCTCGAGCGTCAAGCGCTGAAGCGCAAAACGCCCAAGTGCCGACACGTGGCGTGCTTGCGCTCAAGCGCCCAGCGCAGAGCGCCCACGTGCCGACACGTGGCACTCTAACGTCTGAGCGCACAGCGCCCAAGGTGCTGCCCCCAGACATCCCTTGGATGTCTTTTCCCCCCTTTATATATATATACATGTATATAAATATATATGTATACATATGTACATACACACATACTCCACGACACTGTCCCTGTTAGTAAAAAATTTCTAACGGGGCGCTGCCCCGCACCCCGCAAGGGGGCTACTAGCCCCCTTGACCCCCAGCCCACTATCCGGGTAGTAGGACCCCCGTAAAAACTCTGCGTGGCTCCCGATACATTTAAACCCCCCTCCAAAACAAAACACACGCACACTGCACATTGAGTTCGCATGAACAGTTTAACCCGTTAATCGGAGGTTCTCTCGCTCCAAAGGCGAGGGGTAATTAACGGCAGCTTAGTCCGCGGCTGCCGGAGATTCGGATCCCCACAATCATTAAACCCCGGCCTACCCAGGCAGGGGGAATCTGTAGTACGCCTGACAAGCGCGCGCGTATTCCCATCTCAATGGGGTGACGAAAAACACCCCACAATTTTCTGTGCGAACACGTACTTCAGGATTTTGTGATCGGTGAATACTTCGACCCTTTCACCCAATAAGCAGTGTCTCTAAATTTTTAAAGCGAAAATCATTGCTGCAAACTCCAAATCATGAGTTGGGTAATTCTTCTCATGGATCTTCAATTGTCTTGATGTGTAAGCTATAACCTTCCCATACTGCATCAAAACACATCCCAAACCTTTCCCAGATGCGTCGTTGTGAATCACCAATCCTCCGGAACCGTCTGGTACGGTTAAAATATGAGCGGTTATCAATCTTTGCTTCAACACCTCAAAAGCCAACGCGCATCTATCCGTCCATACGAACGGTACTTCCTTTCGTGTAAGCTTGGTCAAAGGCTCAGCTAAGCGAGCAAAATTCTCCACGAACCTTCAGTAATATCCGGCAAGTCCAAGAAAACTTCTGATCTCTGCTACGTTCTTCGGAATCGGCCAATCTTGAACTGCTGCAATCTTCTCGGGATCAACGGCGATTCCATCTCCGGATACGACATGCCCCAAAAACTTCACTTCTTCAAGCCAAAACTCGCACTTGCTTATCTTCGCATATAATCTTTCTTGTCTCAATGTCTGCAGTGCTGTCTTCAAGTGTTCTGCATGCACTTCAAGGCTCCTCGAATAGACCAGAATATCATCAGTAAACACCACTATAAGCTGGTCCAAGAACGGTGAAAAGATTCGGTTCATCAAGTCCATAAATATCGCCGGTGCATTCGTGACTCCGAATGGCATCACTAAATACTCGTAATGTCCATACCGAGTTCGGAACGCAGTCTTGCAAATATCTTCTGATTTAACTCGGACCTGATGATATCCGGATCGCAAATCCAGCTTCGAGAATACCCTCGCGCCACTAAGCTGCTCGAATAATTCGCCAATGCGAGGGATCGGGTACTTGTTCTTAATAGTCACCCGGTTTAATTTTCGATAATCGATGCACATCCTCCTTGTGCCATCTTTCTTCTTTACTAGAAGAACTGGAGCTTCCCAAGGTGAATTGCTGCTGCGAATCCAACCCTTCTCTAGCAATTCGGTAACCTGCTTCTTGACTTCTTCCAACTCCACTGGTGCCATCGGATAGTACGCTTTTGAGATTGGCGCTGCACCAGGAACAAGATCGATCGCGAACTCCACATCTTGTTTTGGCGGTAAACCCGAGATGTCCTCGAACACGTCCATGAACTCTCGAACTACAGCTGGCGCTTCCTCCTTATCAACTTCCATTGACGAAAGAACATTGTTTGTCGTCCTAGCCCTAACTCGACTGGCCCGATAGAACTGCTTCTTCCTGCGAAGACAAACTCCGGATGTTCGGGAATCTGGAAAATCACTTTCTTTGCCCTATAATCAATGTGAGCATGGAAAGTGCCGAGAAAATCCATTCCCAAGACAACATCATAACTGCCAGTATCGATCACCAAGAAATCTGCAAAACATGAACTGGTAAGCAATGAAACCGAGAGAAGCAAGGTAATATAACGACCATGAAACAAGGAAGCGAATTAAGACTAGGACTCCAAGTTACTTAAATAGAGTACCGCATTGTAACCATGCTGCAGTTTATAGTTACAATCACATAACTCCGTTCAAGTCGCCCAAATCCTAGTATCAAAATCAAAGGAATAGGACGGAAGAAACAATAGGGAACCAAAAGAATTTCAACTCCAGATGCAAAGTTGTTTGCATATCATCAAGACGAGGGTCAAGAGAAAGATAAGATTCAAGAATCATGAGAACAATTTGGCAGGACATGTTCCTAATTACGGGTTTTCTGATTCGTGTATTGGGTCGAATACCCAACTACAAAAAGAATCAAACCCGATTAACCTAAATCCTATGCTCTGATACCAAACAAACCCTGTCACGCCCCGCTTCCCAAAGTGCGCTAAGATAGGCACGTGATAGAGCCAACCATGCTACTTGTGGACAGGAAACATCCCTCCACAGTCACATTACGGCTGTCTAGAGATATCAAGAACAGTAGAAATAAAATAAACTATCTAATACATGTCCATGAGCCAGAAATAAACGAGTCAAGAAATAATATGCGGAAGCAATAGATCCAATGAGCAATAACACATGGAAAGTAAACATAACTAAAATGGATACTAACTGGATCCTCACTGCTCGGCCTGATGGCACAAATACTCCTAATCAGCCTGCGACGAGGGTAGCGGATCTGGGCCATGCAAAACCCAGACGTCAGTGCGTCATAATATCAACAATAATATAATCAGGGGGTAACAAGTTATGCAGGCATGAGTATGAACAGCAACAAGTCATCAGTAACAAGTAACAGTAACATGAATATAGATCAGTGAACAGGATATAAACAGGTGAAGTGCAGTGAGTAGTCTAAACTGTGCTATAGGGTTATCTACTCTAAAGTTATTCGAAATCAATTAATGTAATCCCCATCGTAACCCATCGGTCTATGCCCCGTTCAACCCCACGGGACCACGGTAACAAGATATAATAGACTGTGAGTCTATGTCCCATTCAACCCCACGGGACCACGGTAACAAGATATAATAGCCCTTTGAGTTACGTTTGGATACATTCTTGATTTCCATATACCCCCAAGGTTATGTGTGTAAGTCAGGTATTGATAAATCTAGAGCTAATGCCAATACAGGATCAAGCAGGTACAAGTTTGTCTGTATAGACAACAGGAAATGTCCGTAGGGACAACATGTCAAGATTGTCGGCATTAGTAACAAGATCAGGTAACAAGTCAAGCTGTGGTACATCAGGTCATGTCAGGTGGTGTACATGTATCAAGTCATGTCAAGTAGTGTACAGGTATCAAGTCATGTCAAGTAGTGCACAAGTATCAAGCGGGTGCTCATAATCAAACTGTAGCAAGTATTGAATCAGGGTGAAAGTACGGATGTACAATAAAAGCATGGATACACAAATATCGATCAGGGGTCACATCATGACTAAGTAGGATGCACAATTATCAAGCATGGTACACTAATACAACAATAACATGAAATAATATGGTCTCGGCGTGCAACTAGATATGTAATAAACCGTTCGGATACAGACGGATACTATAAAACTGTAAATCGATAAAATTTACTGAATATTAAAACACAAGCACTATTATTTATTAAATAGATATTGATATAATAATATTAACATGGATAACATATTCAAACCGATTAATAACTATAAAAGTGGTATTGATTAACCATGCACAAGAAAGTTCCGTTCAGAAATTCAGCGCCACCCTGATTTGTAAAATAGCTTAAAAATAACAAACGTTTTCCAAGAGGGACGTGTCTTATACCAAAACAAAGATAATTTAATAAGATTTTCATTTTTATAAGTTGAAGTATCTCAGGTTGTTCCTACAAAAAGCTATGAACATTCGAAGTAGAAAGTTTGCTGCTGGAATTTCCCTGGACAGCAGTTTAGAGATATCTTCATTTACATTTTACGTTATTTAAAAAAATTATTTTGCAAGTAAATATTTCATAGAATTATAGTATTCTGAGTTAGCTTCATAACGAACTAAAGAACGTATACTAATAATTTTTCTATGATTTATAATGAATTTTATAAGGTAAGGTGTATAGTAAATTTCAGATTTGTCGTATCCGCTTTGCAACAACGTTTTATGTGTAAACTATAATATTTTCAACTATATTTTGTATAACATTATAAAATGCAGATTATAAACTAATTAAAGATAATAATAAGAAATATTACAACGATATATATTTTAAATGATATGGATGCAAACGGGTATCCGAAAACAGTAAAACTTTAGTATGGATGTACAATGGGATGAATGGGTAACATTTTACTCATATGGATACTTACGGATGTCATATAACAGTAAAATGATAAACTGGTAAATGAAGGATGTACAAATAAACAATAAGATGTAAATATTCCATTGGGTGCAGTATATTGGAATATAGTATGTAACAAGATAGGTTTGCATGCACTAGATGTGAAATAACATGTATGGATGCATACGGATGTCGTAAACCTGTAAAACTAAATATGGATGCATGATTTAAAATACAAGTGTTATAATTATTCAAATACATGTAAATACAATAACATAGCATGTAGCAAGATAAATTTGCCTCGACGGATCACGAAACGGATATGTACGGCATGTCCGACGTCGGTAAAACGTTGCAACGCACTCACGGCATACGGGACAGGTCTAAACATTGCAAAAGGGTGATCACGCAGGCAAAGTACGTTCACTGGATCACTCGGATCGTCAGCGACGAGCACAGCTTCGGCGATGATCACCAGAATCAAGAAACAAGATCAAGAAAAAGAAAGAAGAAAGAAAAAGATGAAGTAAGAAGAAGAGGCTGTGTATTAAATAAGGAAAGAAAATAAATAAATAAAATATATATAAATATATATATGCAGAGGAGAGAGGGGGGGGGGGAGAAAGGGGTTGTTAGTTTTTTAGGAAATTAGTTTAGATTTAAATTTAAAAAATCTTTTATTAGTTAACTAAATTTTAATTTGTATCACTTTATAAAATTAATATTATATAAATAAAATTTGATATTCTGGTAAATACAAACATAGTCTAAAACATGCCCGGGTCGGGTCTAAAATTCAGTTTTAAAATACGAAAAATATACATGTCGACCAAAATAAAAAAATGAATGTCCGGGTAACGAAAATGCATACCCCCAAGAACGGATGCAGGTACGTGCGCGTAGCCATCCAAACAAGTCCGTTTCACTGAACGGGACGAGAACAAGATGCGTGGATGCTATCACGGGGTTAGGGGTATCATGCAGGCCATGCAATGTATTTTTAAAATATTTTATGTGACTTAAAATGTTATTTTGTAAAAATGCAAATGCCAGATAAAATGCCAGTATGCAAGATATATAAATTAAAATGAAAGTGCACGAGTCCATGTAACAGGTCAGGATAAATCATAAACATGAATCAAGACAGGTTTCAAGCAAGCGGGTCGGGTCGGATGCAAATACAAATGTCAAATACACTATTCGCACCCAAAACACAGTAAATCAGGAAAATACCATAAATAAAGAAATACATGAACTAAAACTGGTATAAATAAACTAGGGTGTTACATGTAGAGATCATAAGGGTTGGGTATGGTTTCACTTGAAATGGACCCTTCATAATCGAGTAAATCAAACACTATAAAGTCACACAACTCATCAGACATTCAATCTTCAATTGGTGAATCATTTGGTGTACTCGATAGATCTGTGAAACTGGAGTTGTGGATTTAAGTTTGGAATAGGGAGGTTTGATTTGAAAGGGTGTACCGCTCTCTCTCACTACCCAAATTCTCAATTGGTCCTATGGCTGTATTATATACTGAAAAAGTTTGGACTGGTTTGAAATTATTTTCTTGCATCCACTCTGTTGTTTCCTTTCTAATTTGGTTCGACATTTCCACATATTTTTCTAATGTCCGCTCAAGACTAGACTTGGTTTGATAAAGGGTTTTGGTATAAGATTGAAATTATTGTGGATAATTAAAACTCCCAAATGACTGATTAGAAGGACTGTCTAGAGAAGGTGCAAAAGTCGGATAGGATTGATAGGAATAGAATGGTTGCGAAAATTGGGCAGGAATAGGATCAACATTATGATAAGAAGAATATTGATATTGGTTGGTTGGCTGGCTATTTTCAATAGACATCATATATGCCACAAACCGATTATGAAATTCTTCTTTAGAAAGTTGTGGTGATGGTTGATGTTGGTCCGGATTGAAACTTTGACCGTTAGCCCTCGCTATATGCTCAGCGATGGACATGCGTTTAGGAGTTTCTTCACTCGGAGTATCAACTGAAACAGATATAGAATTAGGATACGATTGATAAGACCTGGACTGAGGTGGCCAACTGTTTCTATCCGCTTGTTCTATCCGATCTCTTAAAGAAATGGGAGAGTCGGATGATATACCGAAGCGAATACGAAGACAAGAAATATCTGGTTGTGGATAGCAAAGCTCGGTAAGAGTTTGTCTGTTTGGGTTACCCATTATAAGAAGATGAAAAGAAAAGAGGGTGAAAAGATTTAAGTTCTATTTGGATTGTTTTGCTTTGAAAGTGGACTTGGGGGTTTACTCACAAAAATCACAAAATACACAAGCAAACCCTAGAACTAAGGTCATCTAGGTCAAGCACTAGACCACTCCTAGACTTCCAAAGGACAAATCGCAGGATAAATCCTCTACCGCCTCTTTATCTCTCCTGTGGCCAGGTAAGTGCCAGGTAAGTGGGAGGTATCCGCTATACGAATCACCGAAAATAACGGGCCTAATTAAGTAACCACTTGCCTTAGACACACTTGCCTAGACACCACAAACGAAAATGCAGATAAGCAATAGATTACCCACGACCTTCCTCTGTCCTACTTGAGCGCGACGGTCCTTAGGGTCTTGATCTAGATATTTTTTAATTAATATAGGGTTATGCGGATGCTCGTTTTGTGATTTGTGGGGCCTAGGAAGAGTGATGAAATCCCTACCTAATCTGAATTGTGGTCTTGCCCCTTAAAATCCATATTAAAATATGCAAAAACAACCCGCAAAACAAAGCACGCAAAAAGATTTTTGAGCGGCGATATTTTGCAAAGAATCCTGCAGAAAATATATTATTGGATTTTTAGAGAAAGATAAAGAATTGTAGAAGATACCAGAGAATTTTGAGCCAAGATCCACCAATTAGGCCGCGGTTCCGCCGCAATACTGGTGATTTGGTCGCGGTTCCGCCGCGAGATGAGAGGATCTTTTGATAATTTTTGTACAGTAGCCTCCGCTTCTCCTCTGGGTCTTGATGAATGTCTCTGAATCTTTATCTTCTCGCTAAAGCGACTCCGGAATTCCTTGCAAGAATCACACACTAATTGTTAAATATGCAAGATGCGATTTTGTTTTATGTTTATGATATAGATCGAAAAAGAATTCAACACGAATAGTAAGAAAAATAAATTACGCACGTATCCCCGGTAACGGCGCCATTTGATTGGTTGATGTTTTTTGTGTAGTAGTTAACCGTAATAAATAACGGTGTCGCGTGTAGCTAGACCGAGATCAGTACGGGTCGTCCTCTAGGAAACGTTGAATCTTTTAATCTTACTTTAGGCGCGTTGAGAAAGAAAAAAGGAAGAATAAAGAATGGTTGTAGGTTCTAGATCTACGTCAAATACGGATGCAGGATATAGATCTAGATTAACTACGGATGTAAGTTTTATAGTAGAAGGGGGGTTGTAGGGTTCATTAAGATTTAGTAGTAATGGATGATTAATTAAAAATTACTTTTTTTTATCCTTTAACAGATTTAAAACTAGATCGACAGTGATGCATGTAGATTAGGGTTTCTGGAGGGAATAGGGTTCCCACTCTTAACCACTATCTTGCCATGGATCTCCGTTCATGTCTAGCATTTACCAAAACAATTGTTAATCTAATCTCTAATCATGGTTGTGACCATCAATGAATTGATAGCGTGCCCTAGTAGAATGTTAACTATTCTTTTGATAAAGTTTATAAACTTTATAGTATTTAAAAAGAGTTTAAGGATCTTCATCTTCCATTAATCTACCCTAATCCTATGGACCCTAACAAGCGGAGAATTACTCGCGCATGTTAGGAAAAGAAAAGATAGAGAAGGAAAACATACTGTAAAATGCAGAAAAATAAAATGATATAAGAAAACAACCACCTTTATTAATCAACAAGATCAAGTACACTTTGTTTCCTTAGAAAATAATTACAAAACCCTAGTTTGCTTCTCGATCTCTTCTAAGCAGGTAGTTGAACAGTTGATGATCAGCCTGGATGCGTGAGCCGTCTTGGACTTCGTGATCTTGTCGGCTTGATAATTTTTCCAAGAGGCTCTCGGTCCTTATTTATAGTTACAAAACTAGAACCCTAGTTTCCTAATATGGAAACTAGTTGTTAGGATCCCAACCACCAAAATCCCAAGCCCTAAATCCTTAGAAGTGCGGCGGAACCGTGGCCATTGGATAGGTTTGGCCGCAGATCCGCCGCCTTTTGGTGAGATCATGGCCTCTAATTTTTGTAGCTTCATATCTGTAACACTTGGTAATCTTTTGAGTATCTAGACTTTGAAAATCTTCTCTACGTTTCTGCCAGAACTAATTTCTTCAATTTACCTTAATATCTTCGGCAGATTTGATCTTGCCAACTCGGATTTCCTTGATTTCAGTCATGATATAATTCCTGCACAATTATCTCAATAAATGATGTTAGTAGAATTTATTTTTATTTAAATATTATCTTTAACCATTTCTCATGATATTTTAGTTTTAAGAGAATTGGTCAAAAGTATTTAATAAGGTAAGCATATTAAATGTGCCAAATGTTACATGGATATTATATGCTTACTTTTTTCTTCATAATGTTAATTATAATATATAAACACATGAAAATAGTATTTTTACAGATAAACCCTCATATGTGTCATATTTTATAATAAACACCTTTTTATATAGAAATAGTAGGAAAAATGTCATATGAAAAGTGCAGTTTTATCAACTGAACAGAGAGGAAGAAGATGAAGATGGCTAGGTTGAGCTCATTTGTGATAATGATAATATCTCTAATAAAATGAGAGAAAATATATGTATATGAGTCACACTCACATACAACCATGGTTGATAAATATCTAGATATTTTCATTTGTGAGTTAAAGAACAAAGGAAATTAAACCATGGTCATACTTTGGTCAAGTAAAGAATAGTGATGAAGAAAAATCAACCATGATTTAATCATTTCTTTTTCTCAATAATGAATATATATATACATATATATCTACCATGTGAGTCTTGCATTGCCATCTCCAATGTATCAACAACCATGACACATATGTATGCATGTATGTGTGCATTCACATCAACATGTGTATATGCATGCATGCACACATCCTAATAGAAAAGGTTTAAATAAATGAGATAAAAATCAACATTAAATCAACACTTGATTTAATAAACCGGTTATATCATATACGACCCGACCAATAGAAAAACGCCCGATTAAAATACGGTATCATATGCACGCATTTAATCGAGCTCCCGCGCATATCTCATATGCACACCACATCATTTTGCCTGAGGTAGGAAACTCCTGTGTGGGACTCTGAGACTCGTCAATACGCCGGCAGTAGGTGATGATCACATCAAACACCCACAAGCTGCAAACGGTCAGCTAAACGTAACGGCCACCCGGGTATTGAGCGATCAGAAGAAAACAAGTGAACCTGTCAAAACTTCCGTCGAGCCAACTGGCAACACTTACCTTACAGTCCGGTCTCTTCGTCAGATATGTTGCATATCGAGTCCAGGGATGGAATCGTCGACCCCAATAACTCAATAAGTCATGCCGGTGTATGGCTCATAACAGGTCGAGAAACTACTGATAACACTTATCAGTAAATCTCAGCAGCCCTGGCCAGGGACTTCCTGTTATAGCCAATCGAGTATAGCACAACATCAACCCCAATACCGGGAGAGGCGAAACCCCTCCTATCGCTCATTGCCTCCATGTGCTTCGGGACTGTACCCAAAATCCACATGTTTACACGACTCAGTAGAGCCGTGGTAGGGTGGAGATCAAAGTACAGTGGGAGGACACACAAGACTCTATGACGATCTCGGGTCTACAGACTAACCTGTACCAGTGTCACCTGAGAACTGCTATCCGACATGAGATATAATACCACATAGGAGTTCTCGGCGAGTCCGTTCAGTGTACCCAGTCTCCACTGAGCACCCGTATATAATCTTTGGTGTCAGCACACCAAATGGATATGGGATCATCCATCGCCCATCATATGGTACAAGAATGGTATACGCTAGTCTACTCTGGAATATCGATGCCCTGTCTTGATACACCCATGATTATGAACATTTTAAGGATATGCTTATAAACTACACATGTCCCACTAGTATGATCCACATCATAATCCCAGTAGTCAAGCAAATAGCCTAAGGGCTTTATCAACATGTACCAAATGAGTAATATGCAAGATCAATTGAACGTGTCAAGATAAAGTATAACCAGATAGCATACTATCATGTCGAGCAAGAATGCCCCCTGAATACACACACACACACACACACACCCCGATACATCCACCATCATATAATGGCCTCTAGGGCATACATATATCCAACACCACTCCCAACCCGACCACCCCACCCTTTTGATTTTTAAAGGAAAAATACACCCGGCTCGGCTCGCTCTTGCTCGTGCCGGGATGATTCTTGTAGCAGAGGAAGGAAGTGAGAAGTGTCAAGCTGATGGGGATATCCTCAAGTTTCAACTGGACCAGAAACTCGAGGAGAATTCTCCACGAGTTCGGCGCTAGCTGGCCCGGGGCAAGTTAGAAACAACGAAGCACCCCGCATACTTCAATAGAGAAGGGCAGATGCATTCCTTCCCAGAAAGCTTCCAAATACAGTGCAATCTCCTTACCCTGCACCTGATCCGCCCGTTCTCCCTCCCTAGATAAACGGAGCGAATAGTTAGAGGTGATATAGAAACGAGCCCGAATCTCGGCATGCTCGCCCACATCCCTCAAAATGGAGGGCGTATCGCGGGCATTCCCGATGCGCACCTTAGGGGCCCTTGCCGTCGCTGGCGACGAGCGACACGGGCAGCCCTGACTCTATGGGGGGAACCCGACATAGATGGGGCAACCGAAGAGGCAGGAGAAGACACCCTGGACTCGACCCTAACAACTTCTACCGACTCCCCAGAGGAAGACATCTAACCTGATTCAAAGGGAAGGTTTCACCGAGGAAAGGCCCTGGAGATCTGATCTGAAAAGAAGGAGGAGCGCCAAGCAATCTCTCGCAATGAAGGAAAATAGAGGCGGAAGTGTTAACCCTAGGGGTTCCCCTCCTATTTATACAACTCGAAGGGAAGCATCCGACGGCCCTGATCATTTCCCACCAAAATGAAGCGTCGCGTCTACCGGCCATTGAAGCCTCACATGTCGAACAGCCATTGGAGACGTCCCTTCGGCCGCAGGTGACAGTGACAGCCTGTCGCATCCCCCAATCTACGTCGGACACATGGCCTGCACCTCAACAGACATGCGAGCGAATCGGCACCCCCTCTTTAAAGCACGATCCTTTCCCTGATCCGCTGATGTCATCAAAGATGCGCACGAAGATCCAAGCGCCCGGGATATGCCACGCGGGCTCATAAATCCGAACGACGCAACTGCCCTACACCAAGTCGCCCCCGAAATCCATGCCGATAGATTTTTGGTAACAATCTGCACCCAGAAAACCGATCCGACCACTCTCGACCCGAACCATAAATAGGTCGGGACGAGAGTGGGTGCTTATGATGATACTCATAAGTGGGAATTTCCCAGATCATGACACGTGGTAGATGACGTGTCCTGGGGCTCACGGGACAGGAGCAAACACGATACTTTGAAGGCATCCCCCGGGCCTTCGCCCCGAGGATTGACCCGACCTTCGATGGCCTCTCAGAACACACTCCTATGCTCACCTTACAAATAACCATCGGCTCGTCTCCGAGCCCTCCTACACGCTGAGCTTCCTCAGCCCTCCTAGCTCACCTCCGAGCTATCACAAAATCGAGCTTCCTCGGCCTCCCGCTCGACTCCGAGCCTCCCGCCGAGCTAAGCCTCCCGGTTCTACAGAGCAACCAAGAACACAGAGCCCAAGCGCCTCCGCTATGGCTCCGCGTATCTCGCCAGAAGTGAGATATCTGCCACCCAACATCCCGTGTTCCACGTCGTCGTATCTCCCCATTAACGAGCGTATCTCGTCATTAATGGGGGGATCCCGTCATTCACGCAGGCGTAATATCAGGGGCGTAACCGACGGCGAAGATCTCATGCCATCTCGCTCCAAGCGACCGCTATAAAAATCCCTCTCTCAGACGACTCTGGTAAGGCAATTTCAATCTAACAAGCCGCTACTCTGCTCAAATTCCTTTGCTAGCTTGATCGTCGGAGGGTCCACGGTAGTGCAACCACCCCGGGACTTCTTTGCAGGTAGCTCATCTTCACCTCGAAATCAACCCATTGAGATCTATACGCTCAAGAATACAACCATCAACACCAATCTCAGCACTTCACCAATGCTCGCGACAGATCGACGGAGGACAACATCTGAAGGAGATCCAGGCCTCCATCAGTTGGGGATGCAACATGAGGACTTCCCAGCAGGTCACCCATCCTAGTACTACTCTCGCCCAAGCACGGTTAACTGCGGAGTTCTGATAGGATCAGGTGCTTTAGTGCTGGTATGGTTGCATCCGCTGAGGAGCCTATAATACCTCTTAATGAATAAAATTCTTCTTTTCCAATGTGCTTTGTTTTCTTTTATCCCTTAACACTTTTTACATATTTTCTTAAAACGAATCTAAGGATCTGGAATCCGAGGAAGAAGAAAATATATCGAAGAAGTCTCTTCTAATTTCAGAGACTTAAGAAAAATTATATAGCTTTGAAAAGAAGAAAGTACATTCATTTGTATGGTTTGATTTTTCAGCGTTGTAGGGCCGAAGAAACTTGCGTCCCCCGGCATTTTGTAAGCGATAGGCTCCACCAGGCAATACTTCGGAGACGAGGAAAGGGTCGTCCCACTTCGGGGAGAACTTGTGCAGTTTTTCCTGATTTACGAATTCGTTCCGCCTTAAGACCAAATCTCCCATCTTGAAGGCGCTATGTTTAACTCGCGCATTGTAGTAACGAGCAGTTTGTTGTTGGGAAGCGGCCGCTTTGATCTGTGCTCGGTCCCACTTCTCTAGCAAGATGTCCAAAGTGGTCCGGATCGCCGAGGTGTTGGCTTCGTCATCGAAGTGTTCGACTCTGTAACTGGGCAGTCCGATCTTCGCTGGAACCATTGCCTCGGTACTGTAGCAGAGGCTGAAGGGGGTCTCTCCCGTGGGCATTTTCTTCGATGTGCGTAAGGTCCATAGTATCCGCGGTAGTTCCTCGACCCAGCTGCCCCACCTTCCTTCCAAATGAGCTCGAAGACCTCGGATGACGTCTCAGTTAGCAACTTCGGCCTTTCCGTTGCATTGAGGATGCGCGACCGTGGCAAACTTCATTAGTATGTGGTATTCGTTGCAGAACTCTTTGACTTTGTCGTTTTCGATATTCGTCCTGTGGTCTATAATGATGCATCTTAGGATCCCGAATCGAGAGATTACGTTGTTCTACATGAACTTTATGGTAGAGTAGCGGCTTGTTGGATTGAAATTGCCTTACCTGAGTCATCTGAGAGAGGGTTTTTTATAGTGGTCGCTTGGAGCGACATGGTGCGAGATCTTCGCCGTCGGTTATGCCCTGTTCCTGCCAAAATCTTCGGCCAAGAGCTATTAGTTCCTGTTTATGCCAGCTTAAGTTTCGTTTACAGATATGTGTGAAACCAGGCTCATTCATATACGCACATGCACACATCAGAGGAAGAATAGGTGTTCAACGACAAAAACAAAGCATTTAATTGGACATTTTATTCTACAAGAAATAGACCACCAAACATGGGATCGAAAGTACAGGGATTCACAAAACTATGGATAAAATTATCTAACTCCCTCTCTGCCTTCTCCACTATGACAAAGCGGCGATCTTCACGAAGAGTAGCTACCCATCGGTCAGCACCGCACCTATCAGCAAAAGCAGACATGACGACCCGCCGAGCCCGTATCTGGCTTAGCACCCGGACAGAGCGATCCCTCAGAGCGGTGATCAAAAGTACCTCATGGAAGCACTCGATCTTGTCTTCCGCGGCGTCGAGCATTGCCAGAGTCATCTCCTCCGAAGGAGGGGGAATATCATTGATCACAGATAAGAAAACCATCCGGAGCTAAATGGAGCCGATGGGCAAAGGAGATTCTATACGAGTCAAGAGCTCGTGCAGCACCGTGTCGCATTGGTCATCCGTAAGAGTAGGGTTCACCAAGCGCGCAGTAAAACGAGGAACAATTTCCTCAATGGGCACCTCCCATGGCTGACGGCGAGCATGTGGGCGATTACAAGCCATAGCTCTTCTCTGTTAAAATGATTCTCTGAAAATGAGAGAGAAAAGAAGTATTGCTTCAGATTATGAAGGGAGACATTTAAGTCTAGACACAGAAAATGCTGTGCATGATGGAACTATTTCCAAGCACTAGGAAAGAGAAGCTTGACTCAGGAAAAGTAGAGAAGGAAGGTGAAAAGACACCTTCAGTAATGAGGCAGCGCCTCACGTGCAAAGCACGAGAGCGCTGAGCGCCAGCGCTAAAGAGTCAAAAACTCTGAGGCAGCGCCTTACGTGCAAAGCACGAGAGCGCTGAGCACCAGCGCCAAAGAGTTAAAGACTCTGAGGTTTTGCACGAGAGCGCTGAGCGCCAGCGCCATGAGTCAAAGACTCTGAGGCAGCGCCTCACGTGCGAAGCACGAGAGCGCTGAGCGCCAGCGCTAAAGAGTCAAAAACTCTGAAGCAGCGCACACGTACAAAGCACGAGCGCGCCAAGCGCGAGAACTAAATGTTCTCCATCGTTGGATCAAAGATCCAACGAAGATGATAAATTATCAAAATTCATAATAAAATTCTATTAAGGAAATACTCCTCAAAATCTTTCCAAACAGGAAAGATTGTGCTCTGTAAATCAGAGCACCGTTGGATCAATGATCCAATGGTGATTAAAAATCACCAAGGTATAGAACAAATTCTGTATGGGAAGATATTTTCCCAATCCTGTTAATAACAAGAAAACTATCTTCTGTAAAACAGAAGCCCTCGGATCAAAGATCCAATGGTGGGAAACATTCCCAAATCAATTAGAGAAAAGATCTCCTTAACTGATTCAACAAATCAGCCTCCCATATATAAAGAATCCAAGACTTCAAGTCTTGCATAGAGGACCCCCCCCATAAACTTTGAGAAATTTCAAAGAGAAGAGCAAGCTCTCGGAAGAAGAAGAATTTCTTCAAGATAAATAAAACAGAGAGATAAAATCATCTCATAAGAGAAAAAGAACCCAGTTCTTTTTCTAAGATCATAGATCTATAAGACAGAGGTCTTTCACAAAAGAGATTATAGCATCTCATCATAAAAAGGGAGGGAGAAGAACTTAGTTCTCGTTAGATCACAGATCTATAAAATAAAGATAAAGTATTTCACAAAAACAGAAGAGATTGTAAAATCTCCTATTAAATTAAGAACGTAGTTCTTAGATCTATGAGACAAAGTCTCTTATGAACGAGAATTTAATTCTCAGAATGCAGAACTGATCAAAATTGCCTAAAAAGAGCCTTAGCGTTCCAATTAAAAAGAAGCGCCTTAGCGCTCCAAGACTGGCACACAGCGCCGCAGCGCTCCTAGCGGTCTAATTTAAAGAAGCGCCTCAGCGCTCCAAGACTGGCGCACAGCGCCGCAGCGCTCCTAGCGCTCCAATTTAAAGAAGCGCCCAGCGTTTCAAGGTTGGCGCTCAGCGCCAAGCGCACCACGTGCTCCTCACGTGTGCGCTATTTCACAAGGAGCGCTCTGCACTCATTGACGGGCGCTCAGCACCAAGCGCACCACGTGTTCCTCACGTGTGCGCTATTTCATAAAGAGCGCTCTGCACTCGTTGTCTGGCGCTCAGCGCCAAGCGTGCCACGTGCTTCTCACGTGTGCGCTATTTCATAAAGAGTGCTCTACACTCATTGACTAGCACTCAGCGCCAAGCGCGCTACGTGCTCCTCACGTGTACGCTATTTCATAAGAAGCGCATCAGCGCTCCAAGTCTGGCGCTCAGTGCCAAGCGTGCCACGTGCTACTCACGTGTGCGCTATCCCACAAGATGCGCCTTAGTGCTCTAAATTTGGCGCTCAGCGCCAAGCGCGCCACGTGCTCCTCACGTGTGCGCTGAGAGAACATAAACTGTTCTTTACATAAAGCCCCAGAGCCATAATGAGAGCTCAACACTCAACAAAAGACAAAAATGTTGTCAGAACCCAAACCAATGCTCAGTATTGTTAAATGAAAAATAACTGAACATAATTAAATGTCCAACACTTTAACTGAGTGGGCCGAGCCCAAGTTGGCCACAGATCCCTCATTTAGATTAATTGTGCCCATATGCTCATAAATCTTTTTAACTGATTTTAATCCCAAAATTAACTACAGATCTCTCAACCAACATTGGTTCAAGGGTACATCTCTTCATACCTCTGATATACGTCGTTGTAATTCCACAACGTCTTCGGAGAGATGGAGGGTCTAAATAACCAATAAATTTTGGTGCATACCCAAACGGTTGAACCAAAACCATACAGACTATGACGTCTTTAAACTGGACTATAATGCCCTTAAACTTTACGGACTGTGGGGTCCTTAAACTCATGGACTATGATGTCCTCAAACTTTATGGACTGTTAGGCCCTTAAACTCATAGACTATGATGTCTTTAAACTTTACAGACTATGACGTTTTTAAACTGTCACGAACTATGATGTCCTTAAACCCAATGGACCGCAACGTCCCTAAACTAAAACAATAAAGCCCAAATGCTCTTTTGTTGGATCTAAATGATCCTGTTAAGTAGATCTTAGTCTAAAATTAGACTAACGTATCCTTAACAAACGTTTAAGTTGATCTTAGTCTCAAATGAGATTAACGATTCTTAAACCTAATGGACCACAACGTCCCTAAACTAAAATAATAGAGTCCAAATGCTTTTTTGTTAGATCTAAATGATCCTGTTAAGTAGATCTTAGTCTAAAATAAGACTAACATATCCTTAACAAACGTTTAAGTTGATCTTAGTCTCAAATGAGATTAATGATCCTTAAACCAAACCCAAACCCAAATCTAAGAAAATACGGATTTGGACTAATCCACGCCCTACGGGCGACAATATAAATTAGTCTCCGTATACAATCCACGGGCAACCAAAATACAAAACAATCATACACGACACGAAGTGACCATCTGAAGAAGGAGAAAATGGTTACCGCGATGCAGTAGCGTAATTAACTGCAGGGGCTTACGCCTGCAACGAAGAGCGTCCCCACAATCAAAAACCCCTCACAATGAGGGGGAATCTGACGAAGTCTGCTACATCGGCCGCATCCGTCTAAACCTTAGATACATGGTGCCATAAATCAACTTGGCATCTTCGGAGAGGTGGACGGATAAAACCAAATAGCATCTGCCCCCAAAATTCAGGCCGGACGTCTCAACGTCCCGGTCGTGTCTTTCGGCGGAGAACACGCCCCTGACGTTACGCATGCGTGAATGACGGGATTCTCCCATTAATGATGAGATACACTCGTTACTGGGGGGATACGACGGCGTGGAATGCGGGATGTTGGGTGACGGATATCTCGCTTCTGGCGAGATACGCGGAGCCGTGGTAGAGACACTTGGGCTCTGCGTTCTTGGTTGTTCGGTAGAACTGGAGAGGCTTAGCTCGGCGGGAGGCTTGGAGTCGAGAGGGAGGCCGAGGAAGATCGGTTCTGTGATAGCTCGGAGGTGAGCTAGGAGGGCTGAGGAAGTTCAGCGTGTAAGAGGGCTCAGAAACGAGCCGATGGTTATTTGTAAGGCGAGTATAGGAGTGTTCTGAGAGGCCATCAAAGGCCGGGTCAATTCTCGTGGCGAAGGCCCGGAGAATGTCTTCAATGTATCGTGTTTGCTCCTGTCCCGTGAGCCCCGGACATGTCATCTACCACGTGTCATGATCTGGGCAATTACCACTTATGAGTACGATCAACTTGAAAATGTCGCTTATGTGTAATTTGTGACTTTCAACTTTCTTTCCTATGCTTTAATTTGTTTATTATTTAGTTATTTTTGAAATTTCTCTCTGTTTACTACTGAAGCAACCTACAAGACAACTAGTAGCGTATCCAGAAAAATTTATGATTATACAATTATCTGTAGTCACATTGCAGAAAACCCAAGAAATCAAATAGAATTTTATGAAATTTGGTTCATCTACTTCTTAAACGAATAAAGGCAGGGACGGAGCTAAAGGGGATAGGTTGGGGCCCAGGTTCCGGCGGAGATTTCGAAAAACATTATATAACCTATATAGCTATACATTGTTAATATATACAACAATGTTATTGTTATACTAAATTACTATTCGTATGGTTCAGAATAATGGTAAATGCATGAGATTTAGTTTTTGGAGGTATTAAGTTTGATTCCTTATAGGGTATTTTTTTTCAAATTTATTTGTTTTTCACTCCACATTAACATTAACGTTTTCATACCTTGAATAATATATATTGCTATATTTGATGTTATGCTCAAACTTCAATCAAACAAATGAGTTTTATATGGATTTATTTGACAAGATTTTAAAAGGCATAATATGAGCTAAACTATTTTTATTAATCATATACTATTTTAGATCTTCCAAATAGGAAAGCATGATATCCTCCCAAACTATAGCAATACCGACTCTGTAACGTTTTGAAAATCGTTCAGGTGAAATTTCGGAAAATCGGTAAAATAACGGGTGTTTTCCGTAAAAATCAAGATATAAATATCTTTTAATATAAAATTAAATATACATATTCTAGCTATGTAATTGCTAGTATTTAGTGTTTATTGAACCACTTGTAAAATTTCTAGTTTACTGAAAATTTTTCCGAAATTAATTATTTTAATATTATTTTAAGCCGTCACTAATACATTTAATTATGGTTTGTGTGACTTAGTTAAAATATTATGTGGGTAATGTAGCCATTGTATTGGTTAAAACATCATGTTTTGAAGTGAAACGGTTAATGACCGCTTATTAGGTTTTTGGGAAATAAAACGACTTGATTAATTTTAAGGTTTTGATGAATTAAACCCTATTTCTTATATAATTAGTGATTGTGAAAACACGATTGGGGTGTTTGGGTTTTTTCTCGATGGTTTGACGTTTGTACATCGACATCAAGGGTTGGTTTGGCTATTCTTGCATGCGTAGGCGATAGGTTTTGACCTATGCGTGATACGCGTGCCGATTTGGTTTTCGTACGCCGTTTCGATTTCGAATTGGGTTTTTATGCGATACGATACGTTGTGACATGTAGGTACCCCCATGTGGACTTCGAGATGACAAACAAGCGTGTGGTGACGTCAGCACCGGCGAGCGAAGATCAGGTGAGTAGATTATATTTACGGGGGAGTCGGGTGGATGGCGTATAGCACCCTCGCAGTTCGTAGTATAGTTATGATATATATATGTTTATATATGTGATTCATGATACTTGGATGTTTATCAAGAGATGATTATTGTGTTCATGGTTTAGTTTAGGATAATTAGAAGTAAACTAGCATAGTTTCTTAGTCGCGAACCCTAGAATAGCTTCACACCCACACGCACACACGCATTTGCATACATCTATTTACATGTGCGTATATGGGGATATGTATACACGCACACACACATAGGTATAGGACTATGTATATATATATATATACGTATACATATACACGGATTATGAGGATAGTACTTGGGATTGGAGATGAGTCGATGAGATTGGGCTTGAAGCCGTGAGATCGGTGATGTGACAGGGTTCGTATTTGAGTTACGACGTGATATGTTTAGCGGGTCCTTTAGGCGTGGTGTTTTCATACACACGCATGCATACATAGATGGTATCCGTATTGTACTAGACGTAGATCAGTATCCCGGATCTTGATTTTGATAAAAAGGATACCAGATGAATAATGAGATAAATGTGATATTTGACCCGTACCCAGATTTGGGAGGCCGTACGATGGATTTATCGTATGAGCTATATATTGATAATAGATCCACACTCTTGACTCGAGAATGTCATATTATATAGGGTATCGTATGGGATACTATTGAGGCGGGATCACCGACTATTATACATGTATATATATATCGACTCAGATTTAGGTGGTTTTCATACCCCTTTCGATTGGTTGTTAGTTAGACCTGTAGTTTACCTAGTAGATGTTAGACTGGACCCGAGTCATACATATTTCCAAAAATAACGAATCGTGAGGATTTTAAAGACATGTCAAGGGATACTACAGATATTTCAAAAGACGTACCTTTTCTTAAAAACACCGTAGCCTTATTTTCAAAACACCACGATTCGTACTATTTCAAACGACAAAACAGTATAACACGGGTGTAGCGATGTAGATTCTTATTGTTACGTTATCATTCATGTTCTGCATATTATTGTTGCAATTACTATTCATTGCCATTTACCATGTTGTTATCGTCTCATTGCATGTTTATTGTGTACTTAGTGATTATGAACCATGCTGTCAGGACACCAGCACCATTACCGATGATGCGTATGTTCCACATACACTTACTTGCCGGCTCACACACATCATCATCGGTAATTGCCATGCCACGTACACTTTAGAAAATACATTTTCATTGACATAGCTTGATAACTGATAGTCGTAATATGTTATAGCTTCCATATGCTAGTTTAAATATTGCATTCATTGCATGATATTAGGTGCATTCATATATTCATTGGTTATGCAGTATTATGGAGATTTATGCCGGTATTCACTGTTTATTGGTATCATGATTTTGATGATTTCGGATTTACATGAGATTTCTGGATTTGGGGGAAAACCGCAAGAATTTAATAAAAGCTTAGTATCATCATTTTAAAATGCAAAATTGCGGTTTTCTTATGATGTATGAGTCATCCACCATGAGTTTTCATGATTGCTGTTGGATTTCGAGACCCAATTCGAGGAGTTGGATGAACCGTCTCAGGTACATGGTGGGCCCGGTATGGTACCCCGGGGCAAGAAGCTCGAGTTGTATTTGATGAGCCTGATAGGGGAGCATTACCTACCGGTGATATTATTTGGACTCGTCGGTTATCCGGAGGATACCGGCCGGAGTCATGAGATGATACAGGTTGATCCTGTTAGTTATATGTATGTCCTAGAGGCCATTACTGTACATAGGATGTATATTGTAGTGGATGCTGGGACATATATAGGGAGGACTTTCTTGCTCGACATGATAGTATGCTATCTGGTTACCCTTTACCTTAACGTGTATGCTGATTGTCTCTCTGTTACATGTTGGTAAAACCCTTAGGATCTGTACTTGACTACCTGGACTATGATGCGGATCATACTAGTGGGGACATGGTAGTCCATAAGTACATCCTTCAAAGTCCCTAGTCGAGGGTGTATCGAGACGGGGCATCGATATACCAGAGTAGACTAGCGTATACCTTCTCGACTCATACAGATGGGCGATGGATGATCCCATATCCATTGGTGTTTGACATCAGGGATGATATACGGGTGCTCAGTAGAGATTGGGTACACTGGACGGACTCGCCGAGAACTCCCAGATGGTATTATACCTCACGTCAGATGGCAGTTCTCTGGTGACACTGGTACAGAGTAGTCTGTTGACCCGAGATTGTCATAGAGTCTTGTGTGGTTCCCACTGTGCTTTGATTTCCATCTTACCACGTCCAAGAGGGCGTGCAAAACGGTGGTTTTTGGGTACAGTCCCGAGTCACATGGAGGCAATGAGCGATAGGAGGGGATTCGTCTCTCCCGGTATAGGGGGTTGATGTTGCGCTGTGTTCGATTGGCTATAACAGGAAATCCCTGGCCAGGGTTGCTGAGATTTACTGGTAAGTGTTACCAGTAGTTTCTCGAACAGTTATAAACCTCATATCGACACGACTTATTGAGCTATTGGGGTCTGACGTTTACCACCCCTAGGCAAGATATGCGACATATCAGACGATCAGACCGGACTGTACGGTAGTGTTACTGGTCGGATTCACTGGAGTGTGAGCGGGCTTGCTCGTCGATCTTCAGATCGCTCAATACCCGGGTGGCCGTTACGTTTAGCAGACCGCTTGCGGCTTGTGGATGATTGATATGATCATCATCCGCTGCCGGCGTATTGACGAGTCTTTAGAGTCCTACACAGAGGTTCCTGGCTCAAGCGAAACGAAATAGGAGCGCATATGAGATATGTGCGGGACCGAGAATAATGCGTGTATGTGATACCGTATTCTATTCTCGCGATAAATGTATCGAATGGTTGTATGCGATATAACCTAGTTATCGATTCAAGCGTTGATTCGATAAGCCGATATATTGTATACTAGTCGGTTGTGTGCGACATAACCGGATCATTGAATCAAGTGTTGATTTAATGATTTAATGCATATTTATATATTTGATATATTACTTTGCATCAACTAGTATCGGTTTACTTAAGATGGATTTTCTCACTCGGATGTGCGCATTACATATGCGATATGATTTTGTGCATTTGATTGTATCATGTTTGATGATACATGTTTACTTGGTTAAGTGCAAAGATTTAAACCATGGTTAAAAGAATGGTTAGGGTTTCATTTCCTTTATTTATCTATTTATTTATTTATTTATTTATTTTCTTTTTGGAAAAGGAAATGAGGAAAATGGTGGCTTGTTTTGGATTGTAGTTGAAGATTCATGAACCTTTGACTTTGTCCACCATTCTTATCTCATGCTTAACCTAACCATTTGTTTTAACCCTAGTTCAATCTCTACACTTTACCATGGTTTAGTCATGATAAGTTTTGATTATTCTTTTCTTTTTCTTTTAACTTATCATAACATTTTCTTCTTCTTCTTCCTTGCTTCAAGTGAAGAAAAGCTTACCTCATCAATGGTGATTGATGTTTTTGAGTGAGAAATCCAATTCTAAAGTTAACCCACTTCCTATTTCTTCATCCTCTACCTCTTGCCAAGTAGTAGAGTGTGTTTACTTCACAAGTTTCTTGACTTGGTGAAGTGAGAGCTTGATCTTGCGATGCTTCGACGTAGATCATCTTCGGCATAGACATCGACGACCTAGCTTGCCCATTCTCCGACGAAGCCGACTCTAGAGCCCGGATTTGATTTGGACAGCGGAGACGACCTCGTTGCGGAGCCATGGAGGTGGAGGACCGGATCTACAAAGGTTGTATTTCCGTTAAACTTTTAGTTAAGTGTTAACTAGTTAGTTGTTCGCCTAGACATCTAGCAAACGATCCGTAGTTTAGGGTTTGTAGGCACCATAAATTTTAATTTGGCATGTTCGATGCCTTGTGAGACCTCTTGGGAGTGCCTAGGATCCCTACAGTGGTATCAGAGCCTAGCTAGAGCCTTAGGCGAAGTCTAGACGGAATTTGAAGTCCGAACGAACACGAAACCCCGAATCAAACATGCTCTCTGTCCAATTTTTAAAATCTGGTCTTTTTCCAAATTAAAAATATCCAGAAAATCAAGCAGGGTTTTCTAAGAATTACTGCAAATTTCGAGCACGTGATTCAATATATAGAGCGCGGATCCGCGGCCTCATAAGAGGATGATGCGGCGCATACGCGGTCAATTTGTCGTTTAGTGCTTCGATATTTGCACCATAATTCTTAGTTTTATGTGCTGGATTTCCTGGAAATTTTTAATATTTTTTCCAGAGTTGAATTTTTCTGAGTTGATTTGGGGATTCGGTATTTCGATCGGGGTATCAAATTTTGTCTGTGTGGCTTTCCGGATAAATTTTAGAATATGTTAAAAAGTTCGACCGGATATAAATACCCAATTTTTCCCCTATCGGGAAATTTCCAAGTGTTGGATTTTTTCCGTAGTTTAACGACGTTCTAAGTAGTGCAAGTAACGCGATGGTCCCTCTAGAAGACACAAACCTTAACTCGATTATGTGACCATCTTGAACTACCCTTTGAACCTTCGGGTTTGGGGCAGTACGGCGTGCCACATGTGAGGCGTTGGCTTGACCCTTCTACGGCTGGACCGTTGGTACTGAGGTACGAACTGAATGTTGTTAGACTAGTTTCATGTGTTGATCTGTATCGGGAAAACTTGGGTGTTAGAATGTTCGATCGGAAAGTTTAACATTTTCTATTTATCCGGAATGGGATACAATAATTGGAATTCACAATAAGTTATATGATAACTGAATGAATGTTATAAACGTAGCAATTTAGTCTCACTTGATCGGTTGCCACGGAATTTTGATGTGATCAAAAGTCCGTCGCAATCACGTAGCGTACGCGGATACTCGCCGGGTAAACTTAATAGACAGCCTCACTCCATAGCCCCGACCAAGTGACTGTAGGAGAACCCCGTCGCCGAAAGCATCCGTTCGGGTGCTCCCGGCAGCGGTGTTCTGCCTTGGTGCACTTCGTCGACGGTATCGGGGGTGCGGCCGCCTACTGAAGTTTGCGACGAGCATTCGATCAGTTTTTCGGGAATCTTGTTGAATTGCCCGACTAAGTATTGAAAAGTGTTTTCGATAATGAGACTAAAATGCGGGGTTTATAATTGTTAGGCATGTGATGTCTAAGAAATTCATTTGGTCAGGCATGCGATGTCTGAGGTGGTTGAGGATTCCAACTGTTGTAGTTTTACACTTTCTTTTCTGTGACCGTAAGTGTAATATGTGATATCGCCGGTTTCGTTGCTATATGTCAACGACAATTGGGATGGACATATTTACTTACGTTGATGACATGTGATGTTATGTGTTGCTGGATATGTTATATTGGATCGTCGTGTTTGAATAGCCGGGGGTTTTTATGTGAGATGAGTGTTTTTCATTTTCATTCATGTAAAAACTTGTATGTAATATTCTTTTATTGGGGCGCTTCCAGGTTGCGGAAGTTGTCACCTCTTGTATATTATTTACTTTTCTGCACTAGGATAGACCCAAGGAGGAGGGCACAAGTAATCGGGTTCTGGAGTCCAGTGGGAGACCAACTCGAGGAGTCGAGTCCGGGTCTCCTAACTCTAGAATTGGCAGGGTTGCTTGCCGCTCTCGTAGGGGTCTAGGGGTGTGGGTTTGGCTATTCATCACGACCGTGGAATCCGTGTTTTATACAGGCTCGTATTGAAAACACGGACGTCCTAATATATCCAATATTTCATATGTTTCTTCTGCTGCGATATCTGTGATGTGATCATGTGATGTTCTGTGATAGATACAGTATATAGTATATATGATATATTATATAGACGTTACTTATGTTTTACACCCGCGCTAGCCCTGCCCCGCTCTGCCGTTAGTTACCTAACCTAACGGTGCACGAGGGGACATCGAGGCGAATGCGGATGGCATAAGTGTACGTCGTATTTATCTGTGATGTTTAGGTACTTAATGATGGGACTTCATTAATGTGATTAATGAAATTAAAAGAAACCTAAGATGTTGTAGAATCGAATTTCAAAATAAAACAGGTAGCTACAGTTCTTGCTTTGCACAGAGGTATATGTGATATATCCTGCACCTCATTCGACGAGGAAAGGACCGAGATCCCTTCACCGGGAGTGACTCCTTTAGCAATAACTGGCAGATGCTACACACTCGGTTTGTCTTTTGATTGCTTTTAAGAGTTTTGCTTTGCACAGTGATATATATGATATATCCCGCACCTCATTCGACGAGGAAAGGACCGACGATCCCTTCACCGGGAGTGACTCCTTTAGCAAAACTAGAAAAGCCTCAAAAACACTCCATTTCAAAAATTCATTCGATCCTACAACGATATCAAGTTCATTACGCAATAGGTTTTCAGAAAAACCTGTCGTAGCCCTCCGTCATTTCAGATAAGTAGTAGTTAGTATTCGTGCTGCGTTTGTTGGCCTTTGTCAAGGCGCAGTGTGCGGTAGCTAACTGGTGCTTATCTGCTTATGCATATGATGCAGATTGAGTTAGGGTAGTCGTGCGACCTTGTTGGCCTTTGTCAAGGGCCGTGCGGGTGGGTTTAATTCAATCAGGAAATGACGGGTTGAACTTGACTAGCATCCTATGGTTTGTTGGCCTTTGTCAAGGTCATAGGAGGTTAGGGGCAAAATATTATCGGGAATTTCAAGTGTTGAAATTTGCAATGAGATTGCATACCTTCTATGAGATAGTTGGATCCCGATACCCGCTGCGAGTAAGAGTTACTCCTGGGAGAATTTTATACATTACAATTAGCCGATCAAGTAGGTGTCTAGAAAGGTGTTAACGAGGTTACGCCTCTGGGAAAACGAGGTTTACATTAATTAGGTTCGTGCGAAAGCACGGGGGACCTCCCTCAAAGTACCGACACTGGCCTGGCTGAAAGATTGGCGAACTTGTGGTGTGTAATTAATCCCGGCTAGTCTTTCCTTTTAGGGTTTGAAGGAAGATTTGATAAAAAGCTGTAAGCCCGCGGGGGCGCCCCGGCCGTCGATCCGACGCCGGAAACGCGGAAAACAAAAACTTTGCGAACTTTGCAAAACGGCACCGCCGCGGACTTTTTACCCGGATCGGGCCATTAACCTAGCTAGCTAGCAAAAAGAAAAGAGTAGAGATGCTATACCAAGCGATCCGTGTCCTTCGGTCTTCGTCTCCACTCCGATCTCCTGCGGAATTTCCGTCACCTCCTCGCTCGTCGGAAAGGGCACCACGTAGCCGGAATCTTTTACGGGCTCCCGCCTCTTGACCGAGGCAACTCGGGCGCGAAGTTGGCTAGCCGACGCGTCCAAGGCCTGCTATAGAAATAGTGTAGAAGCTTGTCTCTTGGGGTTTATGAGGTTGCCATGGTTTGTGGAGGAAACAAGAAAGAACTTTGGAGAAGGGTTATTGGATTTTTGGAGCAAGCAAGAATGAGATGATATAATTTCCATACACCATGAAATTTCCTCTCATCTCTCCCCTCCCCATAGTGGCCGGCCCTCTCTCCTCAAGAATGAGATTGGAGAGAGAAAAAAAATGCAAGAAAAGAATATATCAACAATATAGAAAAAAAGGTCACTCTCATTTCACTAATCAAACCATCAAGTGAAAAGCCATCAAAAGGATAAGAAAGGAATATCATCATGAAGCAAGTCTCATCATAATCCACAAGTGCAAGAAAACCCTCCACAAAAGAGTTATTTGCAAATTGCAAATAACCCCCTCCAACAAGAAAGTCCGACCGAGAAGGAATGAAAGAAAACCGGCCGGAACGGAATACAAACTGGCAACTTCATAAAACCGATCCCGTAATAAATTACAGGAAAACCCCGCTACTGCAAATACATGCCCGCATTTGTATTCCCACTGAACACAAATGCAAAGAGACAAAACTACACCATCTAATACTAAGATCCGGCTTAAGCCAAAGCCGGCTAGTAAAACACCGTCCGATCACGATCCGTGCAATACCGCACGTATCAGATCGAACCCTGCCATATCTCCATACGGCCTCTACAGCGTTTCGCCCGAAACTTGAGTAACTGTCTGTGTGGTGGACTCTAAAGACTCGTCAATACTATGGCTGTGGATTTAACCACTAGCACGTCAGAGGTATTAGCCATACGTGACGGGCCACCAGCTATTGACCAAAAGGGACGTCGATGAGCGAACTCATCCTGACACCCTACTGAGCCTGTCAGTGACAATATCCGTACAGTCCGGTCCGTTCGTCTATGAGTATCGCATGGCGGGCCTAGGGGGTTGGTAAAAGTCAGACCCCCAAAAGCGGTACAAGTCGTGTCGGAGTGTAGCCCAGAACACCCTGAGATACTACTGGAATACCTACCAGCAAATCTCCTGCCTTGGCCAAGGACTTTTCATGTTCTGGCTCTCCTAGACACAGCACGACCTCACCCCCAATACCGGGAGAGACGAACCCCTGCAGATCCGCTCACTGCCTCCATGTGGCTCGGGACTGTACCCAACTAAAACCTGTTTGCACGACTCCTTTGAGCCGTGGTAGGGTAGTAATCAAAGCACAGTGGGAACTCACACGAGACAAATGACGATCCCAGGTCGATGAACTAACCTGTACACATGTCACCTGGGAACTGCTATCTGACGTCTGGTATATCCCAACTAGCAGGTTCCCGGCGAGTCCTGTCCGGTGTACTCATAACCCAATGAGCACCTGTATACATCTTAGGTGAACCAACTGACACCAGCGGCTTGTGAGACCGGCCACCGCCCCTCGTCGGGGTCTCGACTGTATACACTAGTCTACTCTGGAGAAACGATGCCCTGTCTCGAATCTCCCACGACTAGGGACCTTTTAAGGATGTGCTTGTAGACCCCCAGCTCCCACTTATATGATCGCCCTCATACTGCTGGTGGTCAAGCAAGAATCCAAGGGGCTTTATCAACGTGTAATAGCGACTCGAAAGGTCACCTGAAGCAGTACACGATGATAAAGATAAACCAGATAGCATACTATCATCTCGAGTAAGACTGTCCTACCGGGATAGGTCCTCCCCTCAATCATTGCAATCACGTGCCTGTGACCCAATAATTGACTCTGAGGGCACTATCTCCAACAATCTCCCACTTGCACTCAAGGCTAATTATTGCGATGTCGCATACTCACAGCCCGTGTGATACCGAACACCCAACTCCTCTACTAGTCAGTCTCACAAAGCTCGTTTGCGAAACTATTGCGTTCGAGGAATAGCCTCAGTGAGTGGATCCGCTTTGATGTTTCTTTCTATGTCTCTCCATATCCCATGTTCGCGGAGAAAGCCATCTCCCGAAGTGAGCAATACCTGTCTTAGAATGTCTGGATGTCTGATGGGACCTAGCTCATAAGTGAACTCCAAATCCAAACTTCTTAGACTGTATCGACAACTGAACTTAATCAGTGTCCTGCGCCATGCCTTCCCTCAGTATCCACTTGGACCATCTGTCCAAAATACTGCCCCTCGTCGGAGGGAAAAACTATAACTCTGACAGCCACTCTGCCATCCATGTCACCTTGGAAGCCTGGAATGATAACCGTCTCCTAAAGGAGGCTGTCGTTATCAATTCCTTAGAACATCAACTTGTGTTCTAAAACTGCTTCCGATTGTTTCTCCAGGATTGGATCAATATCAACTTATTGCACCTACTGCAAGAACAACATCTGGTGTGTTACTTGACATCTCATGATTGACTCAATTGCCTAAGCAAGTGATCTGTCAATCATGCGTATCCCTCTCCCCTTTAGTCTGTAAGACACCTTTAGAGAGGGTGACTCCATTATCTGCAGGTACACTACCGTGCCAGGAGTCGTCCATTCTAAATACTCATAGAATGCGGTCAAAGTACCCAGATTGGGAAACCACCCAAATCTAGATCTAAAACCATAGATCTAGTAACCAGAATGTCTGATATAATATCCAAGTCCTATATGGAGAAACCACTGTGTGACGACCAAAGTATAACCCATCGTAGTATAGGAATATCACTTCCTACTCTGTGTATGTCATCAAATACCAGGACATCACACCCTACTACCTTCTCAACAGATCCATCCCCTATTCTGATGAAGTCAAACCTATGACTGCCACATCAGAAATAGATGATCTATCTCCGCTATATCTGCTTTAGTCTATAAATAGACATAAGCCTGATATCCACCAATGCTTCCGCTGCTCCCACTGATTACGACAATCCTCTGGCAGAGTCATATAGACGTGCACTTCTGAAGCCAGTTTAGAACGACGCTATACTCATCCTCCCGCCGGGTCTCGCAGCCTGGAACAACAGCAATGGCAAGTGTGGGTAAACAAGAACCTCCCTGCCACCGTCCTTGAGCATACCGAAGTACCTCTCGAGTGTCTGAGGTTACCCACCATATCTGCGGAGTGGCCAATGGAATGTCAAACCAGATTGAATCTTTAGGTTCTTATCAAATCTTCAGTAATCGTTTGCGGTTCTGGAATCACTTCCAGTTCTACCATACTCCCACTGCTGTTTTCTGAAAAAATCCATTTTTGATAAAACTGTGGCGAGTCAAGAACAATATCACTATTGATCTTCCAGATGGTAGAAAATCAACCCTCGTCATAGCCCGGGTCAACCCACAAACAGCCACTACTGAAACGTGCCTTGAGTTGTCCAGAGTCTGGTTTTAAGCATAAGCCAGACAACTCCCCGTATCTTAACCATGTCAAGATATGAACTGTTCTATATCCAAGAAACAGAGGCACTGATTTAATTGAACCAGATTCAAATCATGCAGCTGTCTCCAGTGCATGTCAAGTAAATGGAAGAGAGGCCGATCAGCGTTACTCAACTTAGGAGTACTTCCAATTATGAGTAACCTGAAAGAGAAGCTAGTTCTCTTAATCATTACTATCAACTGAATACTATACACAAGTATCTACATCTTCGATCACCTTGAAGAATCCCGATACTTGCAATATCTGGTTCTCTACTTTATTCTTATACCTATAACTCCTCAAAACTTAGACCCTGTGTTTCTACGAAACACATGTCTAAGAACTAGAGAAGTTAAAAGTAAACAGAATATAGTACGAGGACCAACCCCTCTGTCCTAATGGACACTGGACAATATACAATACTCTGTATAAGTCCCCTGAGTCTGGTGACTCATTCACTGTGTGTCGTAGGTTGAAAACTGTACTTTTGGTTAAGAAGAATTACACCGTTGTTCAATGCTCCTTACCTAACCATCCACTGGTATAGGTAAATGTCATAGACATAATTTCAGAAAGGTATATCTCACTCTATAAAAATAGACGTACAGATATATCAATTTGAAATTGGTGCATAACAACGGATATTCAAAACCAAATATTTGCCGACCGGCAAACAACCCAGGTGACTTCCTCAAATATCATCGATTACAACGAATCCCGATATAATGAGGATGGTCACTTAATTCCCAATAACTTACTCCCACTCATCATCTGTAAAACCATACAGATGTGAGAATCCAACCTGGTAAATACATACCCTGGAGTAAGTGTCTAATCGGGAAATCAGTTTTCTTTTAACAGCACACAGTGGAACTGAAACATTGAGATGTTTCGATGGGGTATCCTGGTATTCCTAGTAATGCCTCTTCCATTATCCAGATTCACAACTATAACCGCATAACTCTTTGCCATCTCTCCAAATCCCTTTACATGTCTTTAGTCATTACCTTCTGTACACCCCTTTAGCCCAAATGGTTTTCTTCCTTCCCTACCGTTCGGCACCAGCCTATGGTTTGGAAGAAGACTATCCAAAAAGCATAATGGGTGTACTGTCCTAATCCGAGGAGCACTCGCAATGCGAGAGAAGGTGAGGATAAAAGACAACCGAATGTACTTAATTCATCGGTGATTTAGGATTGACAAAGAAGTACATGGTTTGGTCGTGAATAGCAGTCGCAATTTACTTTGCCCTCTTACTAATCTCTTGCTTTGTCTGAACTTAATACCTTCTGTACACCGTTTAGGCTAATTGGCTTTCTTCATTCCCTACCGTTCGGCACCAGCCTAAGGTTTGGAAGAAGACTATCCAATTTGCGTAATAGCTGTACTATCTCCTAAACCAAGGAGTACTCGCAACCTGAGAGAAGGTAAAAGGTAAAGACAACTGAATAATCCTATTCGTTTTCTCCAGAACCTGAAACCATCCTCGAAGTCCTTCGAGTTCGTATATAACCATACGATGGTTTTGTCCAATGGAAGTGGACGTTCGTAGTAATACGGGGTGTCCCGGAGAAAAGAGTAAAAGTAGGAGTGGCAAAGAGGTCTGCAACTCTGACAATCCAAAAGCCAGTGTTAAGAAAGTTCGGTCAACTTGGTCACTGAGTCATAGTCTAGGGTCGGGTTAATGGTCGCTGCCAGAGAGAGAGAGAAAAGAAACACTCAGCGTGCACTCTAACCTAGATCAGAATGGTTACCAATTTATCTAATCTGGAAACCTCCCACTGTAACGTCAAATTCTTCCCCAAACCTGAAAGAAGAATTAGCCGGGATAACCCGAGGAGTAAACCAACTCATCAGTGGGAATCGGGATCCAACTCTCATCGCATGATAACGTGACGGAATCCGCTCACGTTATCACACTCCAGAAGGTATGCGCATATCTGGCAAGTTTCAGTACTTTTGAAACTCCCGATGTGATTTTTACCCCATGCTCTTATGACCTTGACTTTGGCCAACATATCATAAGTCACATGTCAAGTTCTACCCGTCATTTTCCTGGTTAATTTGAACCCACCCGTACATACCCTTGACTTTGGCCAAAATGGCAGTACGACTGTCCCAAACCAACGCATCTATCTATGCTGCATATGAATACCCAACAGCTACCAAACACTGTGCCTTGACTTTGGCCAACATACACAGCATGAATACTATTGATTATCCATATGAAACGACGGAGGGCTACGAATGGTTTCTGGCGAAAACCTTTAACGTAATGAACTTGATATCGTTGAAGGAACTGATAGCTTTATAAAAATATAGTGACGACAACCTTTGCTAAAGAGGTCACTCCCGGTGAAGGGATCTCGGCTCTTTCCCCGTAGAATGAGGTGCAGGATATTCCAAATGAATACCACGATGCAAAGCAAAAGCAATCGGCTATAGTGAAGTTAATGCCCTGACGCAAACTTTTGTCCAAGGGGTCACTCCCGGTGAAGGGATCTCGGCCCTTGCCTCGTCGACTGAGGAGCAGGATATTCCAAATGAATACCACTGTGCAAAACAAAAGAGAACGCCCTTGCAATAACAGCTTTTTGAAAAAGTGTTCCAACAACATCAGATTAGGTTTGTTTAACTTGCATTGATCCGAATCAATGCAGTCCCATCAATTGATCACACCATAAAGAACGAAAATATACTGACGTACGTATATGCCATCCGCATTCGCCACTGGGTCCCGTCATCACCCGTTAGGTTAGCTAACTAACGACAGAGCGGGGACTGGACTAGCGCGGATGAAAAACATATACAACATCTATAAATATATATATAATATATAATTTTCGCTCAAGGCGTGATAAAAAGCAACACAGAAATGTATAGCAACACAGATCAATACAGATATCTGGGATCCCCGGGTTTCACAGAGCCGCTGAAACCCGACGTTCCCCTGGTCGTGTGGATAGCCTGTGCAATGAAATCCTAGACCCCTACGGGCGCGGCAAGTTACCCGCCAAAACCTGAAGCGAGGCAGCCCCCTTCAGCAACGTGAATGGACCACCCAGCACTTCACGGAATCCGGTAACTTGGGCACCCCTCCTGGGTCAACCCTATACCCCCTACGAGTGCGGCGAATAGCCCGCCAATCCTAGAGTGAAGCCCCCTCCGTCTCAACGCTATGAGATGCGGGCTTGTTGCCCTCCAGAACCCGGCTATCCGTGCACCCCTCCGCGGGGTAATCCTAGTACAGAAAGTAAAATATAAATACAATGGGTACATCGACCGCAACCAGGTCGTGCCCCAAAATAATAATACAAACAGGCAGTGACGGCAGTCCACATGTCGGACGCTCGCCCCGCAATATCAAATGTACATATAAAACAGAACTGTACTACCACTGCAACCAGGCTATCCCCCACGACCGATCCGCAACAACACAGTACAATCACAGAACATCAACGTGAAAGTCACGTTCGCAAATCCGTCTAACCGGGCTATAGCAGTTAGACGGGATTTACCGATCAAGTGACATTCACGGTCGCAGATATAATGTAAAAACTGTGAACTAGCATGTTTAAAATATCCGATCGAACAAATTTATCAAAGTGGGCCCCCAAAAAGAACTGCAGCACTTACAGAAAACCTGGGCCCAAATAAAATATCCCAAAAGCCCTATTTCTATACCACAAGCTTACTGGGAAAATTTGGTGCCACAATTCCTCTTATCCGCCGCGCAAGCGCGGCCAAACCAGGGTTTTGGCCGCGCTTCCGCGGTGGAACTGAGGAATTGGTGGATCGTATTTTCCCAGATTTCTTATAATTGCTTGTACATGCCTCTGCAACAACCTGAAAAATTTTAGGAGCTCAAAAAATTTCAACAGAGAACACATGTGCACAAAAATACGGTTTTTGGGGATTTTGTTCGATCGGGTTCTAAACGCGCTAGAGCAAGCTAGGCAAGGTTAATGGCGTGGCTCTGATACCATTGTAAGCCCGCGGGGGCGCCCCGGCCGTCGATCCGACGCCGGAAACGCGGAAAACAAAAACTTTGCGAACTTTGCAAAACGGCACCGCCGCGGACTTTTTACCCGGATCGGGCCATTAACCTAGCTAGCTAGCAAAAAGAAAAGAGTAGAGATGCTATACCAAGCGATCCGTGTCCTTCGGTCTTCGTCTCCACTCCGATCTCCTGCGGAATTTCCGTCACCTCCTCGCTCGTCGGAAAGGGCACCACGTAGCCGGAATCTTTTACGGGCTCCCGCCTCTTGACCGAGGCAACTCGGGCGCGAAGTTGGCTAGCCGACGCGTCCAAGGCCTGCTATAGAAATAGTGTAGAAGCTTGTCTCTTGGGGTTTATGAGGTTGCCATGGTTTGTGGAGGAAACAAGAAAGAACTTTGGAGAAGGGTTATTGGATTTTTGGAGCAAGCAAGAATGAGATGATATAATTTCCATACACCATGAAATTTCCTCTCATCTCTCCCCTCCCCATAGTGGCCGGCCCTCTCTCCTCAAGAATGAGATTGGAGAGAGAAAAAAAATGCAAGAAAAGAATATATCAACAATATAGAAAAAAAGGTCACTCTCATTTCACTAATCAAACCATCAAGTGAAAAGCCATCAAAAGGATAAGAAAGGAATATCATCATGAAGCAAGTCTCATCATAATCCACAAGTGCAAGAAAACCCTCCACAAAAGAGTTATTTGCAAATTGCAAATAACCCCCTCCAACAAGAAAGTCCGACCGAGAAGGAATGAAAGAAAACCGGCCGGAACGGAATACAAACTGGCAACTTCATAAAACCGATCCCGTAATAAATTACAGGAAAACCCCGCTACTGCAAATACATGCCCGCATTTGTATTCCCACTGAACACAAATGCAAAGAGACAAAACTACACCATCTAATACTAAGATCCGGCTTAAGCCAAAGCCGGCTAGTAAAAAACCGTCCGATCACGATCCGTGCAATACCGCACGTATCAGATCGAACCCTGCCATATCTCCATACGGCCTCTACAGCGTTTCGCCCGAAACTTGAGTAACTGTCTGTGTGGTGGACTCTAAAGACTCGTCAATACTATGGCTGTGGATTTAACCACTAGCACGTCAGAGGAATTAGCCATACGTGACGGGCCACCAGCTATTGACCAAAAGGGACGTCGATGAGCGAACTCATCCTGACACCCTACTGAGCCTGTCAGTGACAATATCCGTACAGTCCGGTCCGTTCGTCTATGAGTATCGCATGGCGGGCCTAGGGGGTTGGTAAAAGTCAGACCCCCAAAAGCGGTACAAGTCGTGTCGGAGTGTAGCCCAGAACACCCTGAGATACTACTGGAATACCTACCAGCAAATCTCCTGCCTTGGCCAAGGACTTTTCATGTTCTGGCTCTCCTAGACACAGCACGACCTCACCCCCAATACCGGGAGAGACGAACCCCTGCAGATCCGCTCACTGCCTCCATGTGGCTCGGGACTGTACCCAACTAAAACCTGTTTGCACGACTCCTTTGAGCCGTGGTAGGGTAGTAATCAAAGCACAGTGGGAACTCACACGAGACAAATGACGATCCCAGGTCGATGAACTAACCTGTACACATGTCACCTGGGAACTGCTATCTGACGTCTGGTATATCCCAACTAGCAGGTTCCCGGCGAGTCCTGTCCGGTGTACTCATAACCCAATGAGCACCTGTATACATCTTAGGTGAACCAACTGACACCAGCGGCTTGTGAGACCGGCCACCGCCCCTCGTCGGGGTCTCGACTGTATACACTAGTCTACTCTGGAGAAACGATGCCCTGTCTCGAATCTCCCACGACTAGGGACCTTTTAAGGATGTGCTTGTAGACCCCCAGCTCCCACTTATATGATCGCCCTCATACTGCTGGTGGTCAAGCAAGAATCCAAGGGGCTTTATCAACGTGTAATAGCAACTCGAAAGGTCACCTGAAGCAGTACACGATGATAAAGATAAACCAGATAGCATACTATCATCTCGAGTAAGACTGTCCTACCGGGATAGGTCCTCCCCTCAATCATTGCAATCACGTGCCTGTGACCCAATAATTGACTCTGAGGGCACTATCTCCAACAAAAGCAGTGGGAGCCATCCTGATTAGATAAAATAAAAACCAATCTATTCTTGCAGAGCGCACGCTGAGTGTTTTCTTCTCTCTCTCTCTCCTGGTAGCGACCATATCACGCCTTAATCAAGATAAAAATACGGATTATTGACCGAACCCGCTTGTTATACTGAGCTAGGGAACGTTGGTCCCGCTCCAACTTATAATAGTTATAAGACAGAGCAGGAAATTGGGGATTACCAGAATTCCCGTGCCGCCCAAACGAAGAGAGTGCATGATGATGCATCATCTTCGGGTGTGTTCATTACAAAGAACTGTTTCTCTGTATCCTCTACGTCCTGGGTATGTGATACCAGATCAGGATCCCAGATATGTAATCTGTTACATAGGGCTACAGAAAGGTAGAGAACTGAGAACGGGTGATAAGTTTCATGAGACAGAAAACGGGGCAAGTGTTGCAGCCAAGTCTGTTGGTCACTGTCACCCTGTATTACCAATACATTGATTCTGAACGAATGTTATTAGATATCGAACCTGATATACAAAATCATATCAGTCTCTTTATCAGTAAAGAAATGATAAAATTTTGTATTGTTGGATAATGTTTTGAACATTTCCTATATCAAAAGTTGATCGGTTCAGGCACGTTATCTAAAAGCATTGATGTTCTAAATCAAACTACAGTTCTTAATATATGGAACACACACAAGAGGAAGAGTTCAGAAATGAACAAATCCTTCTTGAGGTACTGTAGACTAGGTCAGATCAATGCGACCCGACTGGCTAGAGTTACATAAAGATGTATATTTAAATCAGTTTGAATTACATCTTGTGAAACTCGCCAGTCATGTCACAAAGATAAGATGACCATAGCTCTGTTTATTGGAAACAGAGAAAGAGTTAGTAAACTCTTGGGATGATACATGTTGATGTATGTAGGTCCCCTGTCTACACATGCCAGGACTGGTTCTTTATACTTCATTACGTTCTCTAATAATCTCTCAAGATTCAGTCATATGTTCCTGCTGAAACATGAGTCCGAACCTTTTGAGATATTCAAAGAATATAAGTTAGAAGTAGAGAACCAAAATGTGGGTATAAGTATTATGTCCTTTGATGTGATCAAGGAGGAGAATACTTGAGCACGGAAATCCTGGACTATTCTAAAGGAGAATGAGATTCTCTCTCAGCATTACTCCTCTGAATACACCATAGCACGATGGTATATCAGGGCGGAGCAGATACACCCTATTTGATATGGTGCGCTCTATGATGAGTACTACTGAGTTACCTTTTTCCTTTTCGGGGTTATGCACTTGGGAAGATGCATACCTATTGAATAGGGTTCAAATCAAATCAGTTGCCTACCACTTCATATTTGATATGATAAGGGAAGAGCCCATCTCTTAAGTTAGTTAAGATTTGGGGTTGTCCGGCCTATGTCTGAAAGCAAAATCCGGACAAGCTCGAGGCAATGTAAGTTATGTAGAACTGGAAAGGTTCCAACTATACAAACTGCAGCTGATGATTTGGTAGAACCGAAGGATTCAATAGTTACCAACGAACCTCAGCCTCTCCGCCGATCTAGTAGGGTTCCTCACCCACCTGAGAGATACTTCGGTTTCTCTATGACAGTGGGAGCGAGGATTGCATCATGAGATGATGACCCAACTAGTTTCGAGCTGGCCATCGGGGGTAAGACTCTGTAAGAATGGCTGGATGCTTAGTGATCTGAGACGGAATCCTTATACACCAACAAAGTATGGACTTTGGTTGCTATATCTGAAGGGTTAAATCCCCATCAGGAGCAAGTATATCTTGAGAAGATTACTTGGTGTAGATGGAAAGGTTGAGACTTTCAAAGCTAGACTTGTTAAAGCTTTTCGTTATCGACCAGGCATGGATAATGATGAAACCTTTTCAAGTAGCTATGCTTAAGTCCATCCAGATCCTACTTGCCACGGCTACATACCATGACTACGATATCTGGTGGTTGGGTGTCATGACAGCTTCTCTAAATGATGTTTAGAAGAGAGTGTCTATAAGTACACAGCCAGAGGGCTTCGTAAACAATAGGAGCAGCGGAAACGTGTGCAAGATGCTTTATTTGATAAAGCAGGTATCGCGGAGTTGGAACATCTGTTTTGATGAAGCGGTCAAAGAGTTTGACATCATCAAAATGGTAGATGAACCTTGTATATACAAAAAGGTAGTAGGGAGTATGGTGACGATCCTCGTAGAGTACGTGGATGACATACTCTTGATAAGAAAGGAGTTTCTTATGCTACGCTCGATCAATCTCCGCTTATCACAAAGATTCTCCATATAGGATTAAAGTGATACTTACTAAATCCTGGATTTTGGATCTATGAGATAGATTTAAATGGATGTTAGAATTCTCACTAGATGTAGTGAGATGGTATCAATAGATCCTGGGGAGAATCACTGGAAGTGTTCCAGAGTGATAAAGACGACTGAATGTCAGTCACAGGCATTGTCTTTACCCTCAGTAAAGGGACGGTATGTTGGAAGAGTTCCAAGCTAGATACCGTGGCATACTAGACGATAAAGGCAGGATACATCGCTACTTAAGATGCTACCAAAGAGGCTGTTTGGGTGTATATTGGTTCATGAGATGAACTATGTTCCTCCCATTGTGTGACAATGGAGTTGTGGCTTATGCCAAGGAACGCAGGTCCCATCAGTGATCCAGACATATTCTAAGGCAGTGTCGCCTGATCATGGAGATAGTTGATCTCCAGGGTGATCGAGGTTTGGAGAGTAGACTAAGAGGACAACACAGCGGATCCACTCACAAAGGCCTGTTCCCAGAGAGAGACTTTTATGGGATGGTTGAGTATGAGATACTGCAACCACTGCTACAGATGGCCCTAGTGCAAGTGGGAGATTGTTAGTTATATGTATGCCCTAGAGGCCATTACTGTACATAGGATGTATATTGTAGTGGATGCTGGGACATATATAGGGAGGACTTTCTTGCTCGACATGATAGTATGCTATCTGGTTACCCTTTACCTTAACGTGTATGCTGATTGTCTCTCTGTTACATGTTGGTAAAGCCCTTAGGATGTGTACTTGACTACCTGGACTATGATGCGGATCATACTAGTGGGGACATGGTAGTCCATAAGTACATCCTTCAAAGTCCCTAGTCGAGGGTGTATCGAGACGGGGCATCGATATACCAGAGTAGACTAGCGTATACCTTCTCGACTCATACAGATGGGCGATGGATGATCCCATATCCATTGGTGTTTGACATCAGGGATGATATACGGGTGCTCAGTAGAGACTGGGTACACTGGACGGACTCGCCGAGAACTCCCAGATGGTATTATACCTCACGTCAGATGGCAGTTCTCTGGTGACACTGGTACAGAGTAGTCTGTTGACCCGAGATCGTCATAGAGTCTTGTGTGGTTCCCACTGTGCTTTGATTTCCATCTTACCACGTCCAAGAGGGCGTGCAAAACGGTGGTTTTTGGGTACAGTCCCGAGTCACATGGAGGCAATGAGCGATAGGAGGGGATTCGTCTCTCCCGGTATAGGGGGTTGATGTTGCGCTGTGTTCGATTGGCTATAACAGGAAATCCCTGGCCAGGGTTGCTGAGATCTACTGGTAAGTGTTACCAGTAGTTTCTCGAACAGTTATAGACCTCATATCGACACGACTTATTGAGCTATTGGGGTCTGACATTTACCACCCCTAGGCAAGATATGCGACATATCAGACGATCAGACCGGACTGTACGGTAGTGTTACTGGTCGGATTCACTGGAGTGTGAGCGGGCTTGCTCGTCGATCTTCAGATCGCTCAATACCCGGGTGGCCGTTACGTTTAGCAGACCGCTTGCGGCTTGTGGATGATTGATATGATCATCATCCGCTGCCGGCGTATTGACGAGTCTTTAGAGTCCTACACAGAGGTTTCCTGGCTCAAGCGAAACGAAATAGGAGCGCATATGAGATATGTGCGGGACCGAGAATAATGCGTGTATGTGATACCGTATTCTATTCTCGCGATAAATGTATCGAATGGTTGTATGCGATATAACCTAGTTATCGATTCAAGCGTTGATTCGATAAGCCGATATATTGTATACTAGTCGGTTGTGTGCGACATAACCGGATTATTGAATCAAGTGTTGATTTAATGATTTAATGCATATTTATATATTTGATATATTACTTTGCATCAACTAGTATCGGTTTACTTAAGATGGATTTTCTCACTCGGATGTGCGCATTACATATGCGATATGATTTTGTGCATTTGATTGTATCATGTTTGATGATACATGTTTACTTGGTTAAGTGCAAAGATTTAAACCATGGTTAAAAGAATGGTTAGGGTTTCATTTCCTTTATCTATCTATTTATTTATTTATTTATTTATTTTCTTTTTGGAAAAGGAAATGAGGAAAATGGTGGCTTGTTTTGGATTGTAGTTGAAGATTCATGAACCTTTGACTTTGTCCACCATTCTTATCTCATGCTTAACCTAACCATTTGTTTTAACCCTAGTTCAATCTCTACACTTTACCATGGTTTAGTCATGATAAGTTTTGATTATTCTTTTCTTTTTCTTTTAACTTATCATAACATTTTCTTCTTCTTCTTCCTTGCTTCAAGTGAAGAAAAGCTTACCTCATCAATGGTGATTGATGTTTTTGAGTGAGAAATCCAATTCTAAAGTTAACCCACTTCCTATTTCTTCATCCTCTACCTCTTGCCAAGTAGTAGAGTGTGTTTACTTCACAAGTTTCTTGACTTGGTGAAGTGAGAGCTTGATCTTGCGATGCTTCGACGTAGATCATCTTCGGCATGGACATCGACGACCTAGCTTGCCCATTCTCCGACGAAGCCGACTCTAGAGCCCGGATTTGATTTGGACAGCGGAGACGACCTCGTTGCGGAGCCGTGGAGGTGGAGGACCGGATCTACAAAGGTTGTATTTCCGTTAAACTTTTAGTTAAGTGTTAACTAGTTAGTTGTTCGCCTAGACATCTAGCAAACGATCCGTAGTTTAGGGTTTGTAGGCACCATAAATTTTAATTTGGCATGTTCGATGCCTTGTGAGACCTCTTGGGAGTGCCTAGGATCCCTACAGATCCGTTCTGCCGGAGCCCGCGGGCCGATCCTGCAGATGATACAGATGCCTGAGATATTGATATTTGAGATCTGAGATTTGAGATATTGAAATTTGATATTAAGATACTGAGACTTATGTTTGTATCGATGCTGACACTGATTTCTCGGTTGCTTTCATTGATGATACTTGATTGATACATATAGAAATCTCATTGATTAAAGAAAACAGTTGTCTTACTCATGATATATTATGTTTCCATTCGTAATGCATTCATACATCATATATATCTGATATGTTGCTATCTGAGGCACTGACACGAGCATGTGGTATTGCACTTATATGTAGATGGATCAGGATATTATTTGATAATATTACTGATCGCATGACCTAGGATAGCATCATGCATGCGATTTCTACTCGTAGTTGTTTTCTACTCACGAGTTGGCAACTCACCCCTGTTGTGCCACAGTTCCTTACAGGTTTTGCCGTACAGGTTTCGTTGCGGCTTTGCTGGCACACTGTTCCTTCCGGGTAATTGCTTTGGTAGGTGGGTTCTTTTGCATCAGGACCACCATTGTTTATATATTATTTCAGTTGTATTTAGAAACTCCATCAACCATATTGTATATTTGATAGAGATAGAAGACCAGACTTGTTATTATTTCGACCTTAGAGTCGCGCGTTGTATTATTATGATTTTCATGCCGATTTTGGGTTTTCTTTTGAGTTTTGATTCTCGCCTTTTGGCGTTGTATATTATATTGCTTGCGTGGTTGTGACCGTCGTTTGACGAAGAGCTAGCTCCCGCTTGGGGATGCCTTTTTGTATTTCGTATGCTATTAATGTTGTATCTCATTTGGGGGCCAGTATTTACAAAGGAGACTCTGCCGAAATTTTCAGAAAATACTTGAGATTTTAAAAATACATATTTCGGCCTATGTTGTTAAAACTACTTGCTTTAAATTGGTTTTTCCTTCACTCTACTGCTTCTTGGTTTTGATTTCTGGGTTTTTGGCTTGCTTAGATTACGTTCGCCTTGAGACGTTTCGTAATTTAAGCGCCGTCATGTTCCGTACTTTTCGGGTCGTGTCAGACTCAAACCATTTGCTATATGTAGTTTTTCCTAGTATGATAGTTTGTATTGTTATAACAAAATCAACAAATAAGAGTGTTCCCCTCCGAAAGATGCGGCGGAGACGCGGCGGACGTCTTGCCTGAATTTCGGGACAGATGCTAATTGGTGCTATCCGTCCACCTCTCCGAAGATGCCAAGTTGATTTATGACACCATATATCGAAGGTTTAAACGGATGCGGCCAATGTAGCAGATTTCGTCAGATTCCCCCTCATTTGAGGGGTTTTTGATTGTGGGGACGCTCTTCCCTGCAGGCGCAAGCCCCTGCAGTGAATTACGCTACCGTATCGCGGTAACAACTTTCTCCTTCTCCAAATGGTCACTTCGTGTCGTGGGTGTTTGTTTTGTGTTTGGTTGCCCGTGGATTGTATACGGAGACTAAGTTATGCTGTCGCCCGTAGAGCGTGGACTAGTCCAAATCCGTATCTTTCTTAGATTTGGGTTTGGGGATTTGGGTTTAAGGATACATTAGCCTCATTTTAGACTAAGATCAACTTAAACGTTTGTTAAGGATACGTTAGTCTAATTTTAGACTAAGATCAACTTAACGGGATCGTTTAGATCTGATAAGAGAGCGTTTGGGCTCTATTGTTTAGTTTAGTGACATTGCGGTCGATAATTAGTTTAAGGACATTACGGTCCATTATTAGTTTAAGGACATCTCGGTCCATTGTTAGTTTAAAGACATCGCGGTCGAGGTTAAGGACATCATAGTCCGTGAGTTTAAGGACCCCACAGTCCAATGTTAGTTTTAAGACATCACGGTCGAGGTTAAGGACATCATAGTCCATGGATTAAGGACCCCACAGTCCGATGTTAGTTTAAAGACATCACGGTCGAGGTTAAGGACATCATAGTCCATGGGTTTAAGGACCCCACAGTCCGATGTTAGTTTAAAGACATCATGGTTGAGGTTAAGGACATCATAGTCCATGGGTTTAAGGACCCCACAGTCCGATGTTAGTTTAAAGATATCGCGGTCGAGGTTAAGGACATCATAGTCCATGAGTTTAAGGACCCCACAGTCCATGAAATGTGTGGTTGTCGGGACCCGTCATCTCTTTGAAGATGTTGAAGAATTACAACGACAAATATCAAAGGAATGAAGAGATGTACCCTTGAACCAAGGTGAGGTGGTTGGAAGAGCAGATGTGCTCAATTCAAAATAAGTTGAGGACTTATGGCCAGAATTGGGCTAAGTCCAATTAAAATGTTTTAATATTTTATTTTTTGTCCTCGCTATTAAGCCTTTATTTGGGCTTAGCCCTTTTAATAATGCTAGGCATTGGGCTCTGACATTTTTGTCTTGTATCAGAATAAAGTTTATTCTGACAGTGTGCCACGTGGCGCGCCAGGCGCGTTTACCCAGTCAAAGAGCACATTGCGCTTCTGTCGGGTAGCGCACACGAAGAGGATACGTGTCACGCTTAGCGCTAAGCGCTAGTTTGTTAGCGCATTGCGCTTTTAATTTTTGAGCGCGTTGCGCTAGTCTGTTGGCGCGTCAGTGAGTGACACGTGGCGCGCTTGGCACTGAGTGCCAGCCTATGAGCGCAATGCTCTGTTTTAAAAGCGCAAAGCACAAGTGGTGTCTATGGTTGACACGTGGCAGGTTTTGGCGCTGAGCGCTGGTCCAATGAGTGCAAGGGCGCAATTCATGAGTGCAAGGCACTTTTCAATAGCGCAAGGCGCATTTGATCAATTTTAAGATCAAAGAACAAATTTATGTTCTTCAAAGGAGAATTTTTCCTCAAGATCCAAGAACAAAAGTTCTTGTTTTTATAAAAGGGTCTGCCTTTATAGATCAAGAGATCTGTGAATGAAGTAAAATATTTCTTTTAGTCTTTTTATGATTAGATCTTTTAGATCTTTTCTTTATTAAAGACCTTGGTCTTTTTTTTAGATCTCTGATCTTTTTAGAAGATGGTTCTTCTTTTTACGAGATGGTTTTATCTCTATTATTCAAGAACATAGTTTTTTTTACCTTGAAGATGAAGAAAAAATCTTCTTTTTTCTAAGAGCTTGCTCTTTTTTGCAGAGGGTTTCTTTCTCTCTTTTCTTCTCTTTATTCTCTATCTCCTTTAGACTTGAAGTCTAGGGTCCTTTATATAGAGCCAAATGATTTGTTAAATCAGTTTTAAGAGATCTTTCTCTGATTGATTTGGGAATATTTCCCACCGTTGGATCTTTGATCTAAGGCTTCTGTTTTACAGAAGATAATCTTCTTATTTTAATAAGATTGGAAAGATCTTTGATCTGACGGTGGGGAATTTTTAATCCTTGCGCTGGCGCACCTTGCGCTGGCGCACCTTGCGCTAGCGCACCTACGTTCGACACGTGGCGCGCAGCGTAAATGCACTAGCGCACCCGTATTTGACACGTGGCACGCAGCGCAGAGCGCAACACAACTGCGCTAGCGCACTTGTGTTTGACACGCGGCGCGCAGCGCGCAGCGCACAAAATCTGAAGCGTTGCTTCAATTTAAATTTTGAATTTTGAAACAGAGCTTTGCTCTGATTGGGGTGCGCTGCCTAGAGCGCAGCGCACCTGGCGCTAGCGCGTCTGCGTTTGACACGTGGCGAGCAGCGCGCAGCGCGCAGAATCTGAAGCGTTGCTTCAATTTTTGAATTTTGAAATTCAAAACAGAGCTTTGCTCTGATTGGGAGAAACAAATGCCCCCTCCCCCCGTTGCGCTCACGTGCCGCACATGTGAGTGCAGCGGTGGTAACATTTGCGCCCTTGAATCAACTCAGAAGTTGAAGAGGCGGTTCAGTGCTTATAAATAGGACCTTTGGTCCTCAGATGATTATCATCTTCTTCTTAAGAATTTTTATTCAGAGCCTTGCTCTTCTGTTCAAGAACTTTCAAGAGTTAGAACTCTACCAAACTTAGGTAAAATTAAATTAATTTTAATAAATTAGGGTTTTTACCCATTAACAGAGCCTTGCTCTTCAAAGATCTTTTATCTGGAGAGAACCCTTTTATGGTTTCAATAGCAGAGTTTTGCTCTTTAAAAGGATTTTACTTATGATTTCCTAATTCATTAATGGAGCTTTGCTCCTTTCAAATCATATAGAAGAACTCTTAAGAGTTTTTCATGGATCTTGAAGATTAAAAAAATGGAATTTTATTTTTGATGGATTATATCATCTTCTCAGAGCAAGGCTCTCAGTGTTCTCGGGGAATTTCTTTAAATTCCCCTTATAATCGATTTTGACAGGTGTCACTCCTGTATGCAGAGCATTGCTCTCCAGGGGTTTAACTCCCTGTGCTTGTTTTTAGTAAGAATTCACTTAATCAGTCTGTCCGCTAATTTTTGTTGATTTTCTTTTTCAGGAGTAATGGACGCTCATATGTATGACCTCGACGAGATTATCTCTTACGGAGACATCCGCTCACTTGGGCGTTCTCAGAATCGAGAATTCACAAACGCCGAATGTGCCGAAATCATGATTCGCTTTGACGCATACAATGGTCGGCTGCTTCCTCGACGTTCCTCTCTTCTGAAGCTTATTGTGGGAGCGATCTGGGAAGCGCTTCCTTTATTCCGTACCGGCGTGCCGCTTAGGGCATTGGATGCCGCCGAGGATAAGGTGCACTCGGTGTATCTGATGAGCCTAATCTCAAAGAGAAGGCGAAACAATCTTATCGATCTCCTGCATCAGGCCTTTCAACAATCGGCTATACTTGCTGCCTATCGGAGGGTGGAGGACATCCGTGAGGATCCCGACGCTTGTGATTGCGAAAGAAAGCATACTAGGATGGTTCGAAATGCCTGGAAGATTCTGGACAAAGTCACTTTTGAGTTCCTCAATCCATGCCCTGGATCTGAGGTTTTACCATTGTAACCATCTTGATGATGTTTTTGTTTATTGTTTTTATGATTGTAAGAACTTTTTTTTTGAAGTATGAATGATAAATTTCTCATTTTAGCGTGTTTTATTTTATGTAGTAAATCTTTTGCACATGCAAGGACTGGTATGCTTCGAACGCTTAATCAAATGCAAATCAAGTGTTCTCCTTGTCACTTTCTTCTCTTTTCTGTGTTGTTGCCAAGTGATTTTAGCAAGTGCGGTCTGTAGATAGCATATAGCTGTCAATCTTGTGCTCTTTGTAAGGTAGTGATGGCTTAGAAAACAGGGTTAGGATCTGTCACCTAAGACTTTTCAACTTTATGAGCCGTGAGGGTCTCATAAAGAATTTTCTCCCTACTGGTCGAGAGGATCCTGTAGGTGTAATTTCTCCTTAAGAATCATGAGGATTCCTAAGTGTGTTTTCTCTTGAAAGTCGTAAGAATCTCACAAGAGAATTTACTCCCTTACGAGTCGTGAGGACCTGCAAGTGATGAATGAAGTTGTCTTTATCCGCATTTCACGGAGTCAGGGGTTGCTCTGGATGCTTCCCATGGGTTCACTGCCGTGTTCTGTGAGGACCAGACTCCGCTGTGGACGTTTTCCAGGATACCGTAGTTTAAAGACCTCGCGGTCGAGGTTAAGGACATCATAGTCCGTGGATTTAAGGACTCCACAGTCCGTTGTTAGTTTTAAGACATCATGGTCGAGGTTAAGGGCATCATAGTCCATGAGTTTTAAGGACCTCACAGTCCAATGTTAGTTTTAAGACATCACGGTCGAGGTTAAGGGCATCATAGTCCATGGGTTTAAGGACCCCACAGTCCGATGTTAGTTTAAAGAAATTACGGTCGAGGTTAAGGGCATCATAGTCCATGAGTTTAAGGACCCCACAGTCCAATGTTAGTTTTAAGACATCACGGTCGAGGTTAAGGACATCATAGTCCATGAGTTGAAGGACCTCACAGTCCAATGTTAGTTTAAAGACATCACGGTCGAGGTTAAGGACATCATAGTCCATGAGTTTAAGGACCTCACAGTCCAATGTTAGTTTTAAGACATCACGGTCGAGGTTAAGGACATCATAGTCCGTGAGTTTAAGGACCTCACAGTCCAATTTTTGCTCTGGATGCTTCCCACGGGTTCACTGCCGTATTCGGCGAGGACCAGGCTCCGCTCTGAATGCTTCACATGTTAGTTATATGTATGCCCTAGAGGCCATTACTGTATATAGGATGTATATTGTAGTGGATGCTGGGACATATATAGGGAGGACTTTCTTGCTCGACATGATAGTATGCTATCTGGTTACCCTTTACCTTAACGTGTATGCTGATTGTCTCTCTGTTACATGTTGGTAAAACCCTTAGGATGTGTACTTGACTACCTGGACTATGATGCGGATCATACTAGTGGGGACATGGTAGTCCATAAGTACATCCTTCAAAGTCCCTAGTCAAGGGTGTATCGAGACGGGGCATCGATATACCAGAGTAGACTAGCGTGTACCTTCTCGACCCATACAGATGGGCGATGGATGATCCCATATCCATTGGTGTTTGACATCAGGGATGATATACGGGTGCTCAGTAGAGACTGGGTACACTGGACGGACTCGCCGAGAACTCCCAGATGGTATTATACCTCACGTTAGATGGCAGTTCTCTGGTGACACTGGTACAGAGTAGTCTGTTGACCCGAGATCGTCATAGAGTCTTGTGTGGTTCCCACTGTGCTTTGATTTCCATCTTACCACGTCCAAGAGGGCGTGCAAAACGGTGGTTTTTGGGTACAGTCCCGAGTCACATGGAGGCAATGAGCGATAGGAGGGGATTCGTCTCTCCCGGTATAGGGAGTTGATGTTGCGCTGTGTTCGATTGGCTATAACAGGAAATCCCTGGCCAGGGTTGCTGAGATTTACTGGTAAGTGTTACCAGTAGTTTCTCGAATAGTTATAGACCTCATATCGACACGACTTATCGAGCTATTGGGGTCTGACGTTTACCACCCCTAGGCGAGATATGCGACATATCAGACGATCAGACCGGACTGTACGGTAGTGTTACTGGTTGGATTCACTGGAGTGTGAGCGGGCTTGCTTGTCGATCTTCAGATCGCTCAATACCCAGGTGGCCGTTACGTTTAGCAGACCGCTTGCGGCTTGTGGGTGTTTGATATGATCATCACCTGCTGCCGGCGTATTGACGAGTCTTTAGAGTCCTACACAGAGGTTTCCTGGCTCAAGCGAAACGAAATAGGAGCGCATATGAGATATGTGCGGGACCGAGAATAATGCGTGTATGTGATACCGTATTCCATTCTCGCGATAAATGTATCGAATGGTTGTATGCGATATAACCTAGTTATCGAATCAAGTATTGATTCGATAAGCCGATACATAGGATACTAGTCGGTTATATGCGATATGACCGGATCGTTAAATCAAGTGTTGATATAATGATTTAATGCATAATTATATATTTGATATATTAGTTTGCATCAACTAGTATCGGTTTACTTAAGATGGATATTCTCACTCGGGTGTGCGCATTGTATATGCGATATATTTTTGTGCACTTGATTGTATCATGTTTGATGATGCATGTTAACTTGGTTAAGTGTAAAGTTTAAACCATAGTTAAGTTAATGATTAGGGTTTTCCTTACCTTATTTATTTATTTATTTATTTATTAAGGAAAAGATTAAAGAGAAGAATGGTGGCTTTCTTTGTTTCTAGTTGAAACTTCATGAAGGTTTGACCAAAGCTACCATTCTTGTCTTCTTCTCCTAACCCTAACCATTTAACTAACCTTGGTTAAATCTATACACTTGACTATAGTTAATGATATGATAAGTATTATATTTTTTTTTCTATTTTTAATTAACTTATCATATCATTTCTTCTTCTTCTTCCTTGAACTCAAGAAGAAAACCTTGAGGTCATCAATGGTGATTGATGATAAAGAGTGAGAAATCCAATTCTAAAGTCTACCCACTTCCTATTTCTTCATCCTCTACCTCTTGCCAAGTAGTAGAGTGTGTTTTCTTCACAAGTTTCATGACTTGGTGAAGTGAGAGCTTGATCTTGCGATGCTTCGACGTAGATCATCTTCGGCATGGACATCGACGACCTAGCTCGCCATTTCTCCGACGAAGCCGACGCTAGAGCCCGGGAATTCTTTTGGACAGCGAGGGGACTTCGTTGCGGAGCTATGGAGGTGGAGCACCGGATCTACAAAGGTTGTATTTCCGTTAAACTTTTAGTTAAGTGTTAACTAGTTTCATTTTCGCCTAGAAATCTAGCCGACGATCCGTACACTAGGGTTTCTCGGCACCGTATTTTTTGAAATTGGCATGGTTGATGCCTTGTGAGACCTCATTAGGGTGCCTAGGATCCCTACAGTGGTATCAGAGCCTAGCTAGAGCCTTAGGCGAAGTCTAGACGCAATTTGAAGTCCGAACGAACCCGAAACCCAAAACCAAAATAGCTCTCTGTCCTTTTTATAAAATCTGGGATTTTCCAGAATTAAAAATTGCTAAAAAATTCAGCATAGAAAAATAAGAATTACGGTGCAAAAAGTTTCTGGTGAACAGTGATTTGTGCGGCGGAACCGCGGCAGAAGCCTGTCTTCTGCGGCGGTTCCGCGGCAATCTGGTGACGTTAGCCCACTTTGGTTGCACAGTAATTCCTGATAAATTATGCTGAGTTTTCTGGGAATTTTTAAAATTTATTCAAGAGTTGAATTTTCTGCTGTGTATTTGGGGATTCGGTGTTTCGATCGGAGTATCAAATTTTGTCTGTATGGCTTTCCGGATAATTTTTAGAATATATTAAAAAGTTCGACCGGATATAAATACCCACCTTTTCCCCTGTCGGGAAATTTCCAAGTGTTGGATTTTTCCGTAGTTTAACGACGTTCTAAGTAGTGCAAGTAACGCGATGGTCCCTCTAGAAGACAACAAACCTTAACTCGATTATGTGACCGTCTTGAACTGCCCTTTGAACCTTCGGGTTTGGGGCAGTACGGTGTGCCACATGTGAGGCGTTGGCTTGACCCTTCTACGGCTGGACCGTTGGTACTGAGGCACGAACTGAATATTGTTAGACTTATTTCAAGTTTTGATCTGTATCGGGAAAACTTGGGTGTTCGAATGTTCAATCGGAAAGTTTAACATTTTCTAATTATCTGGAATGGGATACAATAATTGGAATTCACAAACAGTTATGAGATAACTGAATGAATGTTATAAACATAGCACTTTAACTCTCACTTGATCGGTTGCCACGGAATTTTGATGTGATCAAAAGTCCGTCGCAATCACGTAGCGTACGCGGATACTCGCCGGGTAAACTTAATAGACAGCCTCACTCCATAGCCCCGACCAAGTGACTGCAGGAGAACCCCGTCGCCGAAAGCATCCGTTTGGGTGCTCGCGGTAGCGGTGTTCCGCCTTGGTGCACTTCGTCGACGGTATCAAGGGTGCTGCCGCCTACTAAAGTTTGCGACGAGCATTCGATCAGTTTTTCGGGAATCTTGTTGAATTGCCCGACTTGATATTGAAAAGTGTTTTCGATATTGAGACTAAAATGCGGGGTTTATAATTGTTAGGCATGTGATGTCTAAGGAATTCATTTGATTAGGCATGCGATGTCTAAGGAGATTGCGGATTCCAACTGTTGTAGTTTTACACTTTCTTTTCTGTGACCGTAAGTGTAATATGTGATATCGCCGGTTTCGTTGCTATATGTCAACGACAATTGGGATGCGCATATTTACTTACGTTGATGACATGTGATGTTATGTGTTGCTGGATATGTTATATTGGATCGTCGTGTTTGAATAGCCGGGGTTTTTTTTTATGTGAAATGAGTGTTTTTCTTTTTCATTCATGTAAAAACTTGTATGTAATATTCTTTTATTGGGGCACTTCCAGGTTGCGGAAGTTGTCACCCTTTGTATATTATTTACTTTTCCGCACTAGGATAGACCCAAGGAGGGGAGCACAAGTAACCGGGTTCTGGAGTCCAGTGGGAGACCAACTCGAGGAGTCGAGTCTGGGTCTCCTAACTCTAGAATTGGTAGGGTTGCTTGCCGCTCTCGTAGGGGTCTAGGGGTGTGGGTTTGGCTATTCATCACGACCGTGGAATCCGTGTTTTATACTGGCTCGTATTGAAAACACGGACGTCCTAGTATATCCAATATTTCATATGATTCTTCTGCTGCGATATCTGTGATGTGATCATGTGATGTTCTGTGATAGATACATTATATAGTATATATGATATATTATATAGACGTTACTTATGTTTTACACCCGAGCTAGCCCTGCCCCGCTCTGTCGTTAGTTACCTAACCTAACGGTGCACGAGGGGACATCGAGGCGAATGCGGATGGCATAAGTGTACGTCGTATTTATCTGTGATGTTTAGGTACTTAAATGATGGGACTTCATTAATGTGATTAATGAAATAAAAAAAGGAAACCTAAGATGTTGTAGAATCAAATTTCAAAATAAAACAGGTAGCTACAGTTCTTGCTTTGCACAGAGGTATATGTGATATATCCTGCACCTTATTCGATGAGGAAAGGACCGAGATCCCTTCACCGGTAGTGACTCCTTTAGCAATAACTGGCAGATGCTACACACTCGGTTTGTCTTTTGATTGGTTTTACGTGTTTTGCTTTGCACAGTGATATATGTGATATATCCCGCACCTCATTCGACGAGGAAAGGACCGACGATCCCTTCACCAGGAGTGACTCCTTTAGCAAAACTAGAAAAGCCTAAAAAACACTCCATTTTAAAAACCATTTGATTCTACAACGATATCAAGTTCATTACGCAATAGGTTTTCAGAAAAACCTGTCGTAGCCCTCCGTCATTTCAGATAAGTTGTATATAGTATTCGTGCTGCATTTGTTGGCTTTCGTCAAGGTGCAGTGTGCGGTAGCTATATGCTGCTTATCTGCTAGCATACGATGCAATTGGATTAGGGTAGTCGTGCGGCTTTGTTGTCTTTCGTCAAGGGTCGTGCGGGTGGGTTTAATTCGATCAAGAAATGTACGGGTTGAACTTGACTAGCGGGCTATGGTTTGTTGACTTTCGTCAAGGTCATAGCACGTTAGGGGCAAAATATTATCGGGAATTTCAAGTGTTGAAATTTGCAATGAGATTGCATACCTTCTATGAGATAGTTGGATCCCGATACCCGCTGCGAGTAAGAGTTACTCCTGGGAGAGTTTTATTCATTACAATTAGCCGATCAAGTAGGTGTCTAGAAAGGTGTCAACGGGGTTACGCCTCTGGGAAAACGAGGTTTACATTAATTAGGTTCGTGCGAAAGCACGGGGGACCTCCCTCAAAGTACCGACACTGGCCTGGCTGAAAGATTGGCGAACTTGTAGTGTGTAATTAATCCCGGCTAGTCTTTCCTTTTAGGGTTTGAAGGAAGATTTGATAAAAAGCAGTGGGAGCCATCCTGATTAGATAAAATAATAACCAATCTATTCTTGACAGAGCGCACGCTGAGTGTTTTCTTCTCTCTCTCTCCAGGTAGCGACCATATCACGCCTTAATCAAGATAATAATACGGATTATTGACCGAACCCGCTTGTTATACTGAGCTGGGGAACGTTGGTCCCGCTCCAACTTATAATTGTTATAAGACAGAGCAGGAAATTGGGGAATACCATATTTCCCGTGCCGCCCAAACGAAGAGAGTGCATGCTGATGCATCATCTTCGGGTGTGTTCGTTACAAAGAACTGTTTCTCTGTATCCTCTACGTCCTGGGTATGTGATACCAGATCAGGATCCCAGATATGTAATCTGTTACATAGGGCTACAGAAAGGTAGAGAACTGAGAACGGGTGATAAGTTTCATGAGGCAGAAAACGGGGCAAGAGTTGCAGCCAAGTCTGTTGGTCACTGTCACCCTGTATTACCAATACATTGATTCTGAACGAATGTTGTTAGATACCGAACCTGATATACAAAATCATATCTATCTCTTTATTAGTAAAGAAATGATAAAATTTTGTATTGTTGGATAATGTTTTGAACATTTCCTATATCAAAAGTTGATCGGTTCAGGCACGTTATCTAAAAGCATTGATGTTCTAAATCAAACTACAGTTCTTAGTATACGAAACACACATAAGAGGAAGAGTTCAGAAATGAACGAATCCTTCTTAAGGCATTGTAGACTAGGTCAGATCAATGTAACCCGACTGGCTAGAGTTACATATAGATGTATATTTAAATCAGTTTGAATTTACATCTTGTGAAACTCGCCAGTCATGTCACAAAGATAAGATGACCATAGCTCCGTTCAATGGAAACAGAGAAAGAGTTAGTGAACTCTTGGGATGATACATGTTGATGTATGTTAGGTCCCCTGTCTACATATGCCAAGACTGGTTCTTTATACTTCATTACGTTCTCTGATAATCTCTCAAGATTCAGACATATGTTCCTGTTGAAACACAAGTCTGAACCTTTTGAGATATTCACAGAATATAAGTTAGAAGTAGAGAACCAATGAGGGTACAAGTATTATGTCCTTTGATGTGATCAGGGAGGAGAATACTTGAGCATGGAATTCCTGGACTATTCTAAAGGAGAATGAGATTCTTTCTCAGAATTACTCCTCCGTATACACCATAGCACGATGGTATATCGGGGCGGAGCAGATACACCCTATTGGATATGGTGTGCTCTATGATGAGTACTACTGAGTTACCTTTTTCCTATTGGGTGTTATGCACTTGAGAAGTTGCATACCTATTGAATAGGGTTTAAATCAGATCACAGCCTACCACTCCATATGAGATATGGTATGGGAAGAGCCCATATCTTAAACTAGTTAAGATTTGGGATTGTCCGGCCTATGTCTAAAAGCAAAATCCGGACAAGCTCGAGGCAAGGTTAGTTATGTAGAACTGGAAAGGTTCCAGCTATGCAAACTACAGCAGATGATTTGGTAAAACCAAATGATTCAATAGTTACCAACGAACCTCAGCCTCTCCGCCGATCTAGTAGGGTTCCTCACCCACCTGAGAGATACTTCGGTTTCTCTATGACAGTGGGAGCGAGGATTGCATCATGAGATGATGACCCAACTAGTTTCGAGCTGGCCATCAGGAGTAAGACTCTATAAGAATGGCTGGATGCTTAGTGATCTGAGATGGAATCCTTATACACCAACAAAGTATGGACTTTGGTTGCTATATCTGAAGGGTTAAATCCCCATCAGGAGCAAGTATATCTTGAGAAGATTACTTGGTGTACATGGAAAAGTTGAGACTTTCAAAGCTAGACTTGATAAAAGTTTGCATCATTGACCAGGTGTGGACATGATGAAACTTTTTCTAAGGATCTATGCTTAAGTCCATCCAGATCCTACTTGCCACGGCTACATACCATGACTACGATATCTGGCGGTTGGGTGCCATGACTGCTTTTCTAAATATTGATTTAGAAGAGAACGTCTGTAAGTACACAGCCAGAGGGCTTCGTAAACAGTGGGAGCAGCGGAAACGTGAACAAGATGTTTTATGTAATAAAGCAGGCATCGCGGAGTTGGAACATCTGTTTTGATGAAGTAGTCAAAGAGTTTGACATCATCAAAATGGTATATGAACCTTGTATAAACAAAAAGGTAGTAGGGAGTATGGTGGTGATCCTCGTAGAGTACGTGGATGACATACTCTTGATAAGAAAGGAGTTTCTTATGCTACGCTCGATCAATCTCCGCTTATCACAATGATTCTCCATATAGGATCAAAGTGATACCTACTAAATCCTAGGTTTTGGATCTATGAGATAGATCTAAATGGATGTTAGGATTCTCACTAGTTGTAGTGAGATGGTATCAGTCGATCCTGGGGAGAATCACTGGAAGGGTTCCAGGGTGATAAAGATGACTGAGTGTCAGTCACAGGCATTGTCTTAATCCTCAGTAGAGGGACGGTATGTTGGAAGAAGTTCCAAGCAAGATACCGTGGCATACTAGACGATAAAGGCAGGATACATCGCTACTTAAGATGCTACCAAAGAGGCAGTCTGGGTGTATAATAGTTCATAAGATGAACTTTGTTCCTCCCATTGTGAGACAATGGAGTTGTGGCTTATGCCAAAGAACGTCCGTCCCATCAGTGATCCAGAAATATTCTAAGGCAGTATTACCTGATCATGGAGATGGTTGATCTCCAAGGAGATCGAGGTTTGGAGAGTAGATTCAGAGGACAACACAGCGGATCCACTCACAAAGGCCTGTTCCCAGAGAGAGGATTTTATGGGATGGTTGAGTATGAGATACTACAACCACTGCTACAGATGGCCCTAGTGCAAGTGGGAGATTGTTAGTTATATGTATGCCCTAGAGGCCATTACTGTACATAGGATGTATATTGTATTGGATGCTGGGACATATATAGGGAGGACTTTCTTGCTCGACATGATAGTATGCTATCTGGTTACCCTTTACCTTAACGTGTATGCTGATTGTCTCTCTGTTACATGTTGGTAAAACCCTTAGGATGTGTACTTGACTACCTGGACTATGATGCGGATCATACTAGTGGGGACATGGTAGTCCATAAGTACATCCTTCAAAGTCCTTAGTCGAGGGTGTATTGAGACGGGGCATCGATATACCAGAGTAGACTAGCGTGTACCTTCTCGACCCATACAGATGGGCGATGGATGATCCCATATCCATTGGTGTTTGACATCAGAGATGATATACGGGTGCTCAGTAGAGACTGGGTACACTGGACGGACTCGCCGAGAACTCCCAGATGGTATTATACCTCACGTCAGATGGCAGTTCTCTGGTGACACTGGTACAGAGTAGTCTGTTGACCCGAGATCGTCATAGAGTCTTGTGTGGTTCCCACTGTGCTTTGATTTCCATCTTATCACGTCCAAGAGGGCGTGCAAAACGGTGGTTTTTGGGTACAGTCCCGAGTCACATAGAGGCAATGAGCGATAGGAGGGAATTCGTCTCTCCCGGTATAGGGAGTTGATGTTGCGCTGTGTTCGATTGGCTATAACAGGAAATCCCTGGCCAGGGTTGCTGAGATTTACTGGTAAGTGTTACCAGTAGTTTCTCGAATAGTTATAGACCTCATATCGACACGACTTATCGAGCTATTGGGGTCTGACGTTTACCACCCCTAGGCGAGATATGCGACATATCAGACGATCAGACCGGACTGTACGGTAGTGTTACTGGTTGGATTCACTGGAGTGTGAGCGGGCTTGCTCGTCGATCTTCAGATCGCTCAATACCCGGGTGGCCGTTACGTTTAGCAGACCGCTTGCGGCTTGTGGGTGTTTGATATGATCATCACCTGCTGCCGGCGTATTGACGAGTCTTTAGAGTCCTACACAGAGGTTTCCTGGCTCAAGAGAAACGAAATAGGAGCGCATATGAGATATGTGCGGGACCGAGAATAATGCGTGTATGTGATACCGTATTCCATTCTCGCGATAAATGTATCGAATGGTTGTATGCGATATAACCTAGTTATCGAATCAAGTATTGATTCGATAAGCCGATACATAGGATACTAGTCGGTTATATGCGATATGACCGGATCGTTAAATCAAGTGTTGATATAATGATTTAATGCATAATTATATATTTGATATATTAGTTTGCATCAACTAGTATCGGTTTACTTAAGATGGATATTCTCACTCGGGTGTGCGCATTGTATATGCGATATATTTTTGTGCACTTGATTGTATCATGTTTGATGATGCATGTTAACTTGGTTAAGTGTAAAGTTTAAACCATAGTTAAGTTAATGATTAGGGTTTTCCTTACCTTATTTATTTATTTATTTATTAAGGAAAAGATTAAAGAGAAGAATGGTGGCTTTCTTTGTTTCTAGTTGAAACTTCATGAAGGTTTGACCAAAGCTACCATTCTTGTCTTCTTCTCCTAACCCTAACCATTTAACTAACCTTGGTTAAATCTATACACTTGACTATAGTTAATGATATGATAAGTATTATATTTTTTTCTATTTTTAATTAACTTATCATATCATTTCTTCTTCTTCTTCCTTGAACTCAAGAAGAAAACCTTGAGGTCATCAATGGTGATTGATGATAAAGAGTGAGAAATCCAATTCTAAAGTCTACCCACTTCCTATTTCTTCATCCTCTACCTCTTGCCAAGTAGTAGAGTGTGTTTTCTTCACAAGTTTCATGACTTGGTGAAGTGAGAGCTTGATCTTGCGATGCTTCGACGTAGATCATCTTCGGCATGGACATCGACGACCTAGCTCACCATTTCTCCGACGAAGCCGACGCTAGAGCCCGGGAATTCTTTTGGACAGCGAGGGGACTTCGTTGCGGAGCTATGGAGGTGGAGCACCGGATCTACAAAGGTTGTATTTCCGTTAAACTTTTAGTTAAGTGTTAACTAGTTTCATTTTCGCCTAGAAATCTAGCCGACGATCCGTACACTAGGGTTTCTCGGCACCGTATTTTTTGAAATTGGCATGGTTGATGCCTTGTGAGAGCTCATTAGGGTGCCTAGGATCCCTACATCATACGGGGTCATTGGCGTGCTCTGCGAGGACCAGGATCCGCTCTGGACATTTTCCACGGGGTCAGGAGTGACATAATCCGCGTTCCACGTAGCCAGGAATTTTGCTCTGGATGCTTCCCACGGGTTCACTGCCGTGTTCGGCGAGGACCAGGCTCCACTCTGGATGCTTCACACGTGGTCATTACCGTGCTCTGCGAGGACCAGGATCCGCTCTGGACGTTTCCCATAGGGTCAGGAGTGACATAATCCGCGTTTCACGTAGCCAGGAATTTTGCTCTGGATGCTTCCCACGGGTTCACTGCCGTGTTCGGCGAGGACCAGGCTCCACTCTGGATGCTTCACACGGGGTCATTGCCACGCTCTGCGAGGACCAGGATCCGCTCTGGACGTTTTCCACGGGGACAGGAGTGACATAATCCACGTTTCACGTAGCCAGGAATTTTGCTCTGGATGCTTCCCACGGGTTCACTGCCATGTTCGGCGAGGACCAGGCTCCGCTCTGGATGCTTCACACAGGGTCATTGCCGCGCTCTGCGAGGACCGGGATCTGCTCTGGACGTTTTCCACGGGGTCAGGATTGACATAATCCGCATTCCACGTAGCCAGGAATTTTGCTCTGGATGCTTCCCACGGGTTCACTGCCGTGTTCGGCGAGGACCAGGCTCTGCTCTGGATGCTCTCTAGTATACCGTAGTTTAAAGACCTCGCGGTTGAGGTTAAGGACATCATAGTCCGTGGATTTAAGGACTCCACAGTTCGTTGTTTAGTTTTAAGACATCACGGTCGAGGTTAAGGACATCATAGTCCGTGGATTTAAGGACTCCACAGTCCGTTGTTTAGTTTTAAGACATCACAATCGAGGTTAAGGACATCATAGTCCATGAGTTTTAAGGACCTCACAGTCCAATGTTAGTTTTAAGACATCACGGTCGAGGTTAAGGACATCATAGTCCATGGGTTTAAGGACCCCACAGTCCGATGTTAGTTTAAAGATATCACGGTCGAGGTTAAGGACATCATAGTCCATGAGTTTAAGGACCTCACGGTCCAATGTTAGTTTTAAGATATCACGGTCGAGGTTAAGGACATCATAGTCCGTGAGTTTAAGGACCTCACAGTCCGATTTTTGCTCTGGATGCTTCCCACGGGTTCACTGCAGTGTTCGGCGGGACCAGGCTCCGCTCTGGACGTTTTCCACGCAGTAAGGAGTGACATAATCCGCATTTCACATAGCCAGGAATTTTGCTCTGGATGCTTCCCACGGGTTCACTGCCGTGTTCGGTAAGGACCAGGCTCCACTCTGGATGCTTCACACGGGGTCATAGTTGACATTATCCGCGTTCCATGTGACCAGGAAGGGTTGACTTTATCCGCATTTCACGGAGTCAGAGTTTGAATCTCGGTCTTTTGTACACCGCCGAGTCATGGAACTGGGAGTTGCCGCTGTTCCGCTTTGCTTGATGTTGTGTCCGTTGTAATAAGACGAATGTTGAGATGATCTCTAGGCTGTCTATGAACCATTGAGATTTGGCCTCTCCTTCTGACGAAACTTGGGGAGGACGGGTGTGATTCCTTCTTTGTTTGCGCCCCTGGATTGTATACAGGGATTGACATGATATCAGCTGTAGGGCATAAATTTCATTTTTTTATTTCTTTCCGCGATGCTCTATCATTTCAGCTTTTATATCGCGAAGGTCGCGATTGCCCAATCATTTCGGCTATTTTTCGCGGTGCCTAATTATTTCGGCTATTTTTTTTATTTTTACTCTCTGCTTTTTATTGCGAGTTGCCCAATCATTTCGGCTATTTTGCATGCATACATTTTTACTTGCTGATTTTGTTGCAAGTTGCCCCATCATTTCGGCTATTTCGTATGCACGTGTGGTTTGCCAGCTTTTTTGCTTGCAAGCTTGGAATTAGACACCGATTTCGGCATCAGCACCGCTACAACTGGGATATTTCCAGGAGCGAATCATCATTTGCCTTCGTCGATGTCGAGCAAAGGTGGCTTAGTAGACAGGGTTAGGATTCTGTCGACTAAGGCTTTTGATTTTATGAGCCGTAAGGGTCTCATAAAGGTATTTCTTCCTGCGAGTCGTGAGGATCTCGTAAGTGTGTTTTCTCCTTAGGAGTCGTGATCATTCCTAAGTGTATGATCTCTTATAAGTCGTAAGGATCTTACAAGAGTGTTTTCTCCTTGCAAGTCGAAAGGACTTACAAGGGCAGTTCACCGTGCAGACATATCCCTAGCCATGGATGGGACCTTGTTTGGGAAATGTTTATTCGCGCCCGTGGATTGTATACAAGGGTCAGTACTGAACCGCTTGTAGGTCAATATCGAAGGTTGTAGGGCTGCTTAAGAACAGGTTCAGATCCCTGTAGCTTAAGACTTTCAAGTCTTATGAGCCGTGAGGGTCCCATAAGAGGGTTCTCCTTACGAGTCGTGAGGATCTCGCAAGTGTAATTTCTCCCTAGGGATCGTGGGGATCCCTAAGTGTGTTGCTCCCTTATGAATCGTAAGGATCTCACGCAGGTGGATTCTCCTTACAAAGTCGAGAGGACTTTGCAAGTGTCTTTTAACGAGATTGCGCTGGTTCCCCTCCGAATCGCGGGGACGCGACCACGCAGGTCCATCTCGCCTGAAATTCAGAGCAGATTCTAATTGGCGCTATCCGTCCACCTCTCCGAAGATGCCAAGTTGATTTATGGCACCGTGTATCGAAGGTTTAAACGGATGCGGCCGATGTAGCAGACTTCGTCAGATTCCCCCTCGTCTGAGGGGTTTTTGATTGTGGGGACGCTCTTCCCTGCAGGCGCAAGCCCCTACAGTTAATTACGCTACCGCATTGCGGTAACAACTTTCTCCTTCTCCATATGATCACTTCGTGTCGTGGGTGTTTGTTTTGTATTCGGTTGCCCGTGGATTGTATACGGAGACTAAGTTATGCTGTCGCCCGTAGAACGTGGATTAGTCCAAATCCGTATCTTTCTTAGATTTGGGTTTGGGGGTTGTGTTTAAGGATACGTTAGCCTTATTTGGGGCTAAGATCAACTTAAACGTTTGTTAAGGACACGTTAGTCTAATTTTAGACTAAGATCAACTTAACGGGATCGTTTAAATCCGACAAGAGAGAAATTGGGCTCTATTGCTTAGTTTAATGACATTGCGGTCGATAATTAGTTTAAGGACATTACGGTCCATTGTTAGTTTTAAGACATCGCGGTCGAGGTTAAGGACATCATAGTCCGTGAGTTTAAGGACTTCACAGTCCGGTGTTAGTTTTAAGACATCACGGTCGAGGTTAAGGACATCATAGTCCTTGAGTTTAAGGACCTCACAGTCCGATGTTAGTTTTAAGACATCACGGTCGAGGTTAAGGACATCATAGTCCGTGAGTTTAAGGACCTCACAGTCCGTTATTAATTTTAAGACATCACGGTCGAGGTTAAGGACATCATAGTCCATGAGTTTAAGGACCTCGCAGTCCGATGTTAGTTTTAAGACATCACGGTCGAGGTTAAGGACATCATAGTCCATGGATTTAAGGACTCCACAGTTCGACGTTAGTTTTAAAATATCGCGGTCGAGGTTAAGGACATCATAGTCCATGAGTTTAAGGACCTCATAGTCCGATGTTAGTTTTAAGATATCACGGTCGAGGTTAAGGACATCATAGTCCATGAGTTTAAGGACCTCACAGTCCAATGTTAGTTTTAAGACATCACGGTCGAGGTTAAGGAAATCATAGTCCGTGGATTTAAGGACTCCAGTGTCCGACGTTAGTTTTAAGACATCACGATCGAGGTTAAGGACATCATAGTCCAAGGATTTAAGGACTCCACAGTCCGTAGTAATGTGTGGTCGTCGGGACCCGTCACCTCTCTGACGACGTTGAAGGATTACAATGACAGATGTCAGAGGAGTAAAGAGATGTGCCTTCGGACCGGGTGTAAATTGATTGGAAGAGCAGATGAGCTCAGTTCAATTTAGATTGAGGACTTATGGTCAGAATGGGGCTAAGTCCAGCTTAAAAATGTTTAACATTTTATTTTTGTTCTGCCTGTTGGGCCCTTTGTTTGGGCTCTGCCCTTTTAATAATGCCAAGCATTGGGCTCTGACATTTTGTTTGGTATTGAATGCATTGCATTTATCAGAAAAAAGTATGTTCTGGCAGCGCGCCACGTGGCGCATCAAGCGCTTCGCGCCAATTAAAGAGCGCATTGCGCTAGCGTACATGAGGGTGACACGTGTCGCTTAGCGCTAAGCGCTAGTTTGTTAGCGCACTGCGCTTCAGATTTATGAGCACGTTGCGCTAGTTTATGGGTACGCCAGTGAGTGACACGTGGCGTGCTTGGCGCTGAGCACCAACCTAAGAGCGCAGTGCGCTGTTTTCAGGAGCTCAAAGCGCAGATCATGTCCATGGTCGACACGTGGCATGTTATGGCGCTGAGCGCCAGTCCAAGAAGCGCAAGGGCGCAGTTCATGAGTGCAAAGCACTTTCCAATGGCGCAAAGCGCATTTCATCAATTTTAAGATCAAAGAACAAATTTTATGTTCTTCTAAGGAGGCTTTGCCTCAAGATCCAAGAACAAAAGTTCTTGTTTTGATAAAAGGCTCTGCCTTTATAGATCAAAGATCTGTTGGCGAAGTAAAATACTTCTTATATATATTTTCTTATAATTAGATCTTTTGATCTTATTATCAAAGACCTTGTTCTTTTTTCAGATCTGTGATCTTTTTAGAAGAGAGTTCTTCTTTTATGAGATGTTTTCATCTCTGTTTTTCAAGAATATAGTTCTTTTTTTTACCTTGAGTATGAATAAAACTCTTCTTTTTTCTAAGAGCTTGCTCTTTTTTTTTTGGCAGAGGGTTTTTCTCTTGCTGTTCTGTATATTTTAGACTTGAAGTCTAGGGTCCTTTATATAGGGCCATTAAATCAGTTGAAGAGATCTTTCTCTGATTGATTTGGGAATATTTCCCACCATTGGATCTTTGATCCTAAGGCTTCTGTTTGACAGAAGATAATCTTCTTGTTTTTTCAATAAGATTGAGAAATCTTTCTATGCAGAATTTGTTGTGTTTTGGTAATTCATTATTTATCATTGGATCATTGATCCAGCGGTGCTTAAAGCACAATCTTGTTGTTTGGAAAGATTTTGAGAAATTTTTCCTTAACAGAATTTAATTCTGGTTAATAAATGATTTATTATTATTAGATCTTTTGATCTAACGGTGGGGATTTTAATTCCAGCGCTGGCGCACTTACGTTGGACACGTGGCGCGCAGCGCAGAGCCCAGCGCAACTGCGCTAGCGCGCTCGTGCTTGCCACGTGGCGCGCAGCGTGCAGAGTGCTGGATCTGAAGCGTTGCTTCAGCAGAGCGCTGGATCTGAAGCGTTACTTCAACAGAGGTGTCTTTTCATCTTTCTTTTTAAGTCAAACTTATATTCCCGAGAATCTTTCATTTCCCAGTCTTGGGAATAGTTCTATTGTGCATAAAATCTTATGTGCTTCGTCTTTATAACTCGAAGCAAAGCTTCTTCTTTTTCTCATCTCCAAAGAACTTTTCTCAATTATGGCTTGTAACCGCCCCCATGCTCGTAGACAGCCGTAGGAAGTGCCCATTCAGGACCTCGTTCCTCGCTTTGCTGCGCGCTTGGTGGATCCTTCTTTTACGGATGAGCAATACGATGCTGCGCTGCACGATCTTTTGACTCGTGTGGGGTCCCCTCTTCCCCCACACTCTATCTGGTTTCGGATGATCCTTGCGTCGGTGCTTGATGACATCCCCCCTCACCCAGCGGAGATGACCTTGGCGATGCTCGATGCGGCTGAAGACAAGCTCGAGTGTTTCCATGAGGCGTGCCTGATTACTCAGGCTCTGAGAGATTGCTCGGTTCACCTGTTGAGACAAATAAGAGCCCGGCGGGCTATCATGTCTGCTTTTGCGGATGAGCACGGCGCCATGGGGAGACACTCTTCGTGAAAATCGCCGTTTTAATGTGCTGGAGAAGGCGGCGAGGGAGTTAGAAAATTTTGTTTATTGCTTTGTTCACCCTTGTGCTACTGATCCCTTATTTGGTGATCTTTTTTAAATGTAATAATAATAATAATAATAATAAATGTTTTAATTTAGTATCTCATTATCTGTTAAGTGTTCTCTTGTTTTTAATTCTTTGTCATTCCTCTGTAAGATGTTTATACGCTGCATAATCATGAAGCGTCGCTTCACTTTTCAATCTTGGAAACAGAGCTTTGCTCTAATTTAGGGTGCGCAGCGCAATTGCGCTAGCGCTAGCGCATTCGTGTTTTGACACGTGGCGCGCAGCGCGCCTTACGCTAGCGCACTTACGCTAGCGCACTTGCGCTCGACACGTGGCGCGCAGCGCAGCTGCGCCAGCGCGCCTGTGTCAGACACGTGGCGAGCAGCGCAGCTGCGCCAGCGCACCTGTGTCAGACACGTGGCGCGCAGTGCAGAGCGTAAGATTTGAAGCGTTGCTTCAATTTTTTACTCTTAGATTTCTAAACAGAGCTTTGCTCTGATCGGGGGAAGCAGAAACGTTGCTTCATTTCCAGTCATGGAATTTGAACAGAGCTTTGGTCATTTAGGGACGCAGAAGCGTCGCTTCATTTCCAGTCTTGGAATTTGAACAGAGCTTTGCTCTGATTGGGGGAAACAAATGCCCCCCACCGTTGCGCTTACGTGGCCCCAAACGTGAGTGCGGCGATGGTAGCATCTCGGTCATTGGATCAACTTTTGGGGAGTTGAAACGGCTCTCAATGCCTATAAATAGGACCTTTGGTCCCTTTGATGATTTTCATCCTCTTTCTTGAGAATTTTCTCTTATTCAGAGCGCTGCTCTTCAGTTTTAAGAACTTTTCAAGAGTAAAACTCTTCCAAAACTTAGGTATAGTTTAAAACTTTAATAAACCAGGGTTTTACCCATTAACAGAGCTTTGCTCTTTATAGATCTTTGATCTAAAGAAAACCCATTCAGGATTTTATTTAGCAGAGCTTTGCTCCATAGGTCTAAAGAGATTCAAAGGGAACTAAAGAGAACCCTATTAGGGTTCTATTAATAGAGCTCTGCTCTCTAAAAGGATTTTTCTTGTGATCCCTTATTTCATTAATAGAGCTTTGCTCCTTTGAAATCATATAGAAGAACTCTTGAGAGTTTTTCATGGATCTTGAAGATTTAAGACGGAATTTTTATTTTTGATGAATTATATCATCTTCTTAGAGCAAAGCTCTCAATGTTCTCGGGGGCTTTCTTTAACTTCCCTTCGTAACTGATTTTGACAAGTATTACTCCTGTCTGCAGAGCATCGCTCTCGAGGAGTTTAACTCCATGTGCCTATTTTGAATAAGAAATTGCTTATTTTGTCTGTCTGCTGATCTTTGCTGATTTTCTTTTACAGGAGTAATGGACGCTCACATGTATGATCTCGAAGAGATTATCTCTTACGGAGACATCCGCCGACTCGGCCGTTCTCAGAATCGAGAATTCACGAACGCCGAGTGTGCCTAAATTATGAGTCGCTTTGACGCATATAACGGTCAACTGCTTCCTCGGCGTTCCCTTCTTCTAAAGCTTATTGTGGAAGTGATCTGGGAAGCGCTCCTTCTATTTTGTACCGGCGTGCCACTTAGAGCATTGGATGCCGCTGAAGATAAGGTGCACTCGGTGTATCTGATGAACCTAATCTCGAAGAGACGGCGAGACAATCTTGTCGATCTCCTGCACCAGGCTTTTCAACAGTCTGCCATACTTGCTGCCTATCGGAGGGTGGAGGACATCCGTGGGGATCCCGACACTTTTGATCGCGAAAGAAAGCACACTAGGATGGTTCGCCAGGCTTGGAAAATTCTGGACAAGGTCACTTTTGAGTTCCTCAATCCATGTCCTGGATTTGAGGTTTTGCCATTGTAATTACTTTAGTAATGTCTTTGTTCATTGCTTTCATAATTGTAAGAACCTTTTTGCAATATGAATGGAAAATTTCTCATTTTAGCGTGTTTTATTTCATGTTCTGAATCTTTTGCTAATGCATGGATGGGGTGTGCCTCGAACGCTTAATTAAATGCAGATCAGATATTCTCCTTGTTGCCTTCTTCTCTTTGCTGTGTTGTTGCCATGTGGTTTTAGATAGTATATAACTGTCAGTCTTGGATTCCTTGTAGAGTGGTGATGGCTTAGAAAACAGGGTTAAGATCTGTCACCTAAGACCTTTTCAACTTTATGAGCCGTGAGGGTCTCATAAAGAATTTTCTCCCTACCGGTCGAGAGGATCCCGTAAGTGTAATTTCTCCTTAAGAATCGTGAGGATTCCTAAGTGCGTTTTCTCTTGAAATTCGTAAGGATCTCACAAGAGAATTTACTTCCTTACGAGTCGTGAGGACCCGCAAGTGATGGGTAAAGCTGTCCTCATCCGCATTTCCCGGAGTTAAAGGTTGCTCTAGATGCTTCCCACGGGTTCACTGCCGTGTTTAGCGAGGACCAGGCTCCGCTCTGGACGTTTTCCAGGATACCGTAGTTTAAAGACATCGCGGTCGAGGTTAAGGACATCATAGTCCGTGAGTTTAAGGACCTCACAGTCCAATGTTAGTTTTAAGACATCACGGTCACAGTCCAATGTTAGTTTTAAGACATCACGGTCGAGGTTAAGGACATCATAGTCCATGAGTTCAAGGACCTCACAGTCCAATGTTAGTTTTAAGACATCACGGTCGAGGTTAAGGACGTCATAGTCCGTGGATTTAAGGACTCCACAGTCCGTTGTTACTTTTAAGACATCACGGTCGAGATTAAGGACATCATAGTCCGTGGATTTAAGGACTCCACAGTCCGATGTTAGTTTTATGACATCACGGTCGAGGTTAAGGACATCATAGTCCGTGGATTTAAGGACTCCACAGTCTGTAAAATGTGTGGTTGTTGGGACCCGTCACCACTTTGAAGACGTTGAGGAATTACAGTGACAAATATCAAAGGAGTGAAGAGATGTACCCTTGAACCAAGGTAAAATTATTTTAAGGACATTACGGTCCATTGTTAGTTTTAAGAAATCACGGTCGAGGTTAAGGACATCATAGTCCGTGAGTTTAAGGACTCCACAGTCCGTTGTTAGTTTTAAGACATCACGGTCGAGATTAAGGACATCATAGTCCATGAGTTTAAGGACCTCACAGTCCAATGTTATTAGTTTTAAGACATCACGGTCAAGGTTAAGGACATCATAGTCCGTGAGTTTAAGGACCTCACAGTCCAATGTTGTTAGTTTTAAGACATCACGGTCAAGGTTAAGGACATCATAGTCCGTGAGTTTAAGGACCTCACAGTCCGATGTTGTCAGTTTTAAGACATCACGGTCAAGATTAAGGACATCATAGTCCGTGAGTTTAAGGACCTCACAGTCCGATATTGTCAGTTTTAAGACATCACGGTCAAGGTTAAGGACACCATAGTCCGTGAGTTTAAGGACCTCACAGTCCGATGTTGTCAGTTTTAAGACATCACGGTCAAGGTTAAGGACATCATAGTCCGTGAGTTTAAGGACCTCACAGTCCGATGTTGTCAGTTTTAAGACATCAGGGTCAAGGTTAAGGACATCATAGTCCGTGAGTTTAAGGACCTCACAGTCCGATGTTGTTAGTTTTAAGACATCACGGTCAAGGTTAAGGACATCATAGTCCGTGAGTTTAAGGACCTCACAGTCCCATGTTGTTAGTTTTAAGACATCACGGTCAAGGTTAAGGACATCATAGTCCGTGAGTTTAAAGACCTCACAGTCCGATGTTGTTAGTTTTAAGACATCACGGTCAAGGTTAAGGACATCATAGTCCGTGAGTTTAAGGACCTCACAGTCCAATGTTGTTAGTTTTAAGACATTACGGTCAAGGTTAAGGACATCATAGTCCGTGAGTTTAAGGGCCTCACAGTCCAATGTTGTTAGTTTTAAGACATCACGGTCAAGGTTAAGGACATCATAATCCGTAGGTTTAGGGACCCCACAGTTCGTTGTTTGCTCTGGATGCTTCCCACGGGTTCACTGCCGTGCTATGCGAGGACCAGGCTCCACTCTGGACGTTTTCCACGGGGTCAGAAGTGACGTTATCTGCGTTCCACGTGACCAGGAATTTTGCTCTGGATGCTTCCCACGGGTTCACTGCCGTGTTCGGCGAGGACTAGGCTCCACTCTGGATGTTTTCCACGGGGTCAGAAGTGACATAATCCGCGTTCCACGTAGCCAGGAATTTTGCTCTAGATTCTTCCCACGGGTTCACTGCCGTGTTCGGCGAGGACTAGGCTCCGCTCTGGATGCTTCACACGGGTTCACTGCCGTGCTTTGCGAGGACCAGGATCCGCTCTGGACGTTTTCCATGTGGTCAGAAGTGACGTTATCCGCGTTCCAGGCGACCAAGAATTTTGCTCTAGATGCTTCCCACGGGTTTGCTACCGTGTTCGGCGAAGACTAGGCTCCGCTCTGGATGCTTTACAGGGGTTCACTACCGTGCTTTGCGAGGACCAGGATCCGCTCTGGACGTTTTCCACCGGATCAGAAGTGACGTTATCCGCGTTCCATGTGACCAGGAATTTTGCTCTAGATGCTTCCCACGGGTTCACTGCCGTGTTCGGCGAGGACTAGGCTCCGCTCTGGATGCTTCACACGGGTTCACTGCCGTGCTCTGCGATGACCAGGATCCGCTCTGGACGTTTTCCATGGGGTCAGAAGTGACATAATCCGCGTTCCACGTAGCCAGGAAGGGTTGACTTTATCCGCATTTCACGGAGTTGGAGTTTGACTCTCGGTCATCTGTACACCGCCGAGTCATAGAACTGGGAGTTGCCGTCATTCCGCTTTACTTGATGTTGTGTATGCTGCAATGAGACGAACGTCGAGATGATCTCTAGGCTATCTGTGACCCGTCGAGATTTGGCTTCTTCTTCTGATGAAACCTGGGGAGGAAGAGTGTGATTCCTTCTTTGTTTGCGCCCCTGAATTGTATACAGGGATTGGTGTAATACAACCTGTAAGGCATAAATTTCATTCTTATTTTTATTTTTATTTTACTTCTTTCCGCGATGCTCTATCATTTCAGCTTTTATATCGCGAAGGTTGCGATTGCTCCAGCATTTCGGCTATTTTTCGCGGTGCCCAATCATTTCGGCTATTTATTTTATTTTTACTCGATGCTTTTTATTGCGAGTTGCCCAATCATTTCGGCTATTTTGCATTCATATATTTTTTTTACTTGCTGATTTTGTTTGCAAGTTGCCCTATCATTTCAGCTATTTCGTATGCATGTGTAGCTTGCTGGCTTTTCGCTTGCAAGCTTAGGATTAGACACCGATTTCGGCATCAGCACCGCTAGAACTGGAATATTTCCAGGAGCGAAACATCATTTGCCTCGGTCGATATCGAACAAAGGTGGCTTAGTAAACAGGGTTAGGATCCTGTTGACTAAGGTTTTTGACTTCATGAGCCGTAAGGGTCTCACAAAGGTATTTCTCCCTATAAGTCGTGAGGATCTCGTAGGTGTGTTTTCTCCTTAGGAGTCATGAGGATTCCTAACTGCATATTCTCCTGTAAGTCGTAAGGATCTTACAAGAGGGTTGTCTCCTTATAAGTCGAGAGGACTTACAAGGGTTGTTCACCATATGGACATATCCCTAGTCACGGATGGGACTTTGTTAGGGAAATGTTTATTCGCGCCCGTGGATTTTATACAAGGGTCAGCATTGAGCCGCTTGTAGGGCAGTATCGGAGGTTGTGGGGGTTGCTTAAGAACAGGTTCAGGTCTTTGTAGCTTAAAACTTTCAAATCTTATGAGCCGTGAGGGTCTCATAAGAAGATTCTCCTTACGAGTCGTGAGGATCTCGTAAGTGTAATTTCTCCTTAGGAATCGTGGGGATCCCTAAGTGTGTTGCTCCCTTGTGAGTCGTAAGGATCTCACGCGGGTGATTTCTCCTAACAAGGTCGAGAGGACCTTGCAAGTGTCTTTTAACGAGGTTGCGCCCTTTCGGGTTTTCACAAACACCCGCCGGTAGCCGTGCTGTTTTTACTCACGGAGCCCTTTCGGGTTCTCATCCGTGCCCGTTTTGCTTATGGACATCTCATTTTCTTTTTTCTCTCTTTTTTTTATTCTTACGTGGTTGCGCCCTTTCGGGTTTTCACAAGACTCGCCGGTAGCCCTGCTGTTTTTACTCACAGAGCCCTTTCGGGTTTTCATCCGTGCCCATTTTGCTTATGGACATACCGTTTTCTTTTTCTTTCCCCTCTTTTTTTTATTCTTTTTTTTGTATCAGCTTTGGGACGCTGCAATCCATCGTAGCTTATTGACTTCTCGGTCAACGGCTAGTTTTAAGACATAGTGGTCCATCGTTAGTTTAGGGACGTTTCGGTCCGTCGTTAGTTTAAGGACGTTTCGGTCCGTCGTTAGTTTAAGGACATTTCGGTCCGTTGTTAGTTTAAGGACGTTTTGGTCCATTGTAAAGGAAGCCGGTTACTACTTATAGAGTTTGGGCTTAGGAAGATAGCGAGCGGACATAGTCGTCGTCATCTATCATTGACCTAGGCCGTGACTCGTCAAGCATAGTACTTCTTCAGGAAGCGACCGTTTATCGGCCTGAAAGGTCTTTCACCATGCATGTCCATGAGTAGATAAGCTCTACCCTGGTAGACTTTGTCTATGATGTACGGGCCTTCATAATTCGGCTCAAATCTCCCCCGTTTAGCGCGATTGGGGATCATAGGTCTTCTGACCACTAGCACGAGTTCGCCTTGGCAGAATGTCCTCGGCCTGGTCAATCTTTCATATGAGCGCGTCATCTTTGCTTTATAAGCTTCCAGATTTTGTTGTGCTATGAGCCGGGTTTCGTCAAGGGCATCGATCTCCTCAAGCCGAAGGTGAGCGTTCTCTTCGTCCGTCAGCTCATAATGGACTGCCACTCGTAGAGAGGGTAACTCTATCTCGAGGGGGAGTACCGCTTCTGTACCGAATACCAACGCGTACGGCGTTGTGTTCGTGGCCGTCTTGAACGTAGTTCGATATGCCCAGAGAGCTTCATGCAGTCTCTCGTGCCAGTCCTTTTTATTTCGGGACACCGTCTTCTTCACGATTTTTGTCAGGGTCTTGTTTAAAGCTTCAGCTAGATCGTTAGCTCGGGGATTATAAACTGAGGAGTATCTCCAATCTATGTTGTGCTGTTGTGCGAAGTGGCTGATCTTGTGGCTTCTGTAGGCTGGCCCGTTATCGGAGATGATCCGTTGCGGAGTTCCAAACCGATAAATAACGTGCGTCTTGAAGAAGTGGAGGATATTCTCCGTCTTCACTTCCCTCAGCGGTACTGCTTCTGCCCATTTGGAGAAGTAATCAGTTGTCGCCAAAATGAATCGATGTCCTCTGGACGATGCTGGTTCGATGGGGCCGATTATGTCAGTCCCCCACATCTCGAACGGCCAGCTAGCCACTGTCGGATGTTGTGGATTTGGGTGCTGATGGATAAAGTCCCCATGGATCTGGCACGAGTGGCATTGCTTCGCATACTCAAAGCAGTCCTGGATCATCGTGGGCCAGTAGTAGCCCATTCGTTTAATCTTCAACTTCATCTTAGGGCCAGCTTGGTGAGAACCGCAGAGTCCGTTGTGAGTTTCTTGGACGACTCTCTTTGCCTCTTCAGGTCCCAGGCATCTTAGCCATAAAGAATCAAATGACCTCTTATACAGAGTATCGTTGACGAAGGCGAAATTTAAGGCTCGCTTCATGAGCTGATGTTTTGAGGACGCATCTTCAGGCGTTCAACGGGATTTGAAGTAGTCTATAAAGACTTCTCTCCAATCCTCAACCTTTTCTTGGTGTCTTATTTGTAGAGCCGCTGGCTTGGTCATTCCCTTTTCCTCGGACGTCTCTGGAAATATTTCTGCCGGTGCGAGGACTCGACGGCTTTGAACAACGATCCTCACGTAATCGAGGTTTTCGTCAGCCAGTTCTTTAGCGAGCTTGGTTAATGCATCCGCCTTGCTATTTTCCGCACGTGGTATGCTTTCCAAGGCGTAGGAAGGTATTTGGGTCAGCAGTTGCAGTACCCTCTCGCCGTACTTCACCAGTTCTGGTTTGCACATTTGATAGTCGCCGTTTACTTGACTAACGACCAGTTGGGAATCTCCGTATATGAAGAGGTTTTCAATCACCATGTCAATGGCGATCTCGAGACCTGCTATCAAAGCTTCATATTCGGCTTCATTGTTCGTCCTCGGCTCTGTTAAGGAGAAGGCAAAATGCATTATCCCTCCTTGTGGAGTTACGAAGATGAGGCCCACCTTTGATTTGATTATGGGGGTGTTTTGTTTGCGCTTCTTCATGGAAGATGCTCCATCGAAGTAAAGTTCCCACCGGGTATCACTTCCGTCGATTGTGTCAAACACATGTTCGTCTGGCAGTTCGCAATTCAAGGGAGAGTCGGCAGGTGATTAGTCGAAAATATTGCATATTTTAGCCGGCAATTTCCTCATCATTTGCATTCATATAGAAGTGTTCGGCATTCATATTTCACATATTAGCAAAACTGTCGCAAAATATCAGATTGCATGTATTAGACTCTAAAACCGACACTATAAAGGAAATTGACCATATTTCATGGCATCGCATCATCCCTACATTTGCGCAACACTTGTTTTGAGATCTGTGCAGGAAAATCCAGAAGAAAGGCCAAAATGTACGTGGTACCGATCAAACATGACGCCAACTCAAAGATTTGGAATCTGGTGTTAATGTAAAGGGGATTTAGGAATTCAACATATCAGAGAATGTACTTGAAGACATCAAAAATCAACACAGGAAGTTTGATGCCCCAATAAGCCAACATGGCCGCGGAATCGCGGCCGGATCTAGCTTGAGCCGCGGTTCCGCGGCGGCTTGTCGACGTCACCACTTAAATTTCGGGCCACAACTCTTACCTGTATTCCTACACCTCAAAAAGGCACAACAAATTCCAGAAGACTCCAGATACTTCTGCCAGATCAGCAAGCTTTGGGATCAACACTAAACCAGCCTATCATTCTAGAAACTTCTTCTTAAACCCTAGCTTAAACCCTAAGCTAAGCCTAACAAACTCTTTCTAGAAGCTCCTCAACAAACTTTTGGAGGGAACTTCATAAAGGCCTAGGGTTTGGGAAGTCTATAAATAGAAGCCTAGACCTAGGGTTATAAATCAAATGATCTTTACCCAATTCTAGTATCAAACTAGAGCCATTTTACCCCCTTCTTCTTCCACAAGTCTAGTGAGAGGACTTGTGTGAAACCCTAACCTTAAATTCCAATCAAAAGCCAAGATCCCGAGTACCCATCAAGCAAGAAACCTTGCAACCTTTTATGAGCCGAGCCGATCTTCAACAGAGCAAGTGGTCCAAGACGATCCGCGATTCACGGAGCCGAGCGACGCCAATTCAACAATTTAGTTCTTCCTCTTATAGTTCTTGAGCGACTGTAATCAAATTGTTGATATAAATAAAAGGTGATATTCTTTTATCTTATTTTCTTTAAATTCTCGCATCATGATATCTTTTCAATTCTTGAATACTTTCTGTGTGATGATGTTTGAGTAATACTCCGCTCGTCGAGGAGTCGAGACGATCAATAGAATGATGATATAATATATCTTAAATCGATTCTTGAGTCCTACGAGTTTTGTAAACCCTAGCAAGTTCAAGAATCGACGACCCAATTCATTGCGATGCTTTCTTGATTGATATCGCTCGAGATTGGGGAGTTACGATCGTTTCTTGAAATTGCTAGAGGCTAGAATGTGAATGATATCTACGAAAGAACAAGGGTTAAACGATGAAACCCTAGTTTCATCAAGAAAGCCCTAACTCTCGTCGATCATCATTGATCTAGTATCAATCCTTCGAAGGACAAGAACACGAAATCTTGAAATTACATCACGTCTATAGATCCGATCGATTCCTACGAGCCTCATTTAGATTCTTGACATTTTGGGTTGGAAATATCATCGAAACACCGATTCTTGATTTGTTTATCAGTTTCTTGATTCTTGATTAAACATCGTGACACCTGAATCAATCGATAAATTCTTGAATCATGTTTTCTTTTCTTTTCGATTAACTTTTCGATTCAAACAAATCAAATATAAAAACGAATCGCACAATCCCTGTGGACGATCTGCACTCGCCTACGATCTACAACTGACACCGTAGTTGATTGCGGTCAAATATATTTTTTTGATTATGAACTTTATTCAATTTTCTAATTACCGACACAAAGAGACTCTTATCGATTTGATTTACTTACTCAGTCTCGCATTTTACGATCAATCAAATAGCGCCGAAATCGGGGACTATTTGATTCGATACTTTTACATTACACAATCCGGAAATTGTAACAATCAAAATGGCGCCGTTGCCGGGGATCGCGCGCTAATTCGTTTCATATTATAGTTTGAATTGAAAGAATTATTCCATTGTTATTTTGAGATCAAAATTCGTGCAAACCCTAAACGATTTGTTGTGGTTCATTGCAAGGAAATCTGGAGCTGTTTGGCAATTGAAGAAAATTTTTGGAAAATACCAGAGAGCAGTGGGAGTCTACAGAAGTTCCCTGAAAAATTTTGGTGGGGTGATCTCATCATCGGACCGCGGAAGAGCGGCAGAAAGGCCCTATTGCGGCGGAACCGCGGAAGTCTTGGGGGATCTCTGCAAAATTTTTGCTTCAGGTATTTTCTTACCTTCTCCTCTCTCCTCTTTTAGCTCCAACTAACAATTTTCTGCAGGTTTCTTTGCAAATAATCGCAGCGCCGCAAAAGCAAAATTAAATTTGTGCGTGATTTTGATTTCTTGGTTGTTTGCATTATAATACGGATATTAAGGGGCACGGCCAAATCCAAATTAGGTGGGGATTTCATTACCCTTCCTAGGCCCCGAAAACCACAAAACTTGCATCCGCATTGACCCACATTAACTAAAAGAAATCTAGAGAAGACTCTAAGGACTGTCGCGCTCAATTAGGACAAGAGAAGGCCGTGGATAATTCATTGCTTATCCGCGTTTTCTTGTGGTGCCTAAGGCGAGTGTGTCTAAGGCTAGTGGTTTTTAATTAGGCCCACTACTTACGTAGTGGAGTACCTTCCCACTTACCTGGCACTTATCCGGCCACTGGGGGACAAAGAGGCAGTGGAGGATTCTATCCTGCGACTTGTCTTTTGGCAGTTAGGAGCGGTCTAGAGCCGGACCTAGGTGACCACTAGATTCTAGGGTTTGTGTGCTGCATTTGTTTTGTCGCATCATTTTTTCAAAAATCCGTCCCTTTTTCAAAAGCAAGCACCGCATTCATTCATTACCCCTAATTATAAGTCAACGCTGCCACTTGTGCTAACCCTTTTTAGTGGAAGATAGGCTGGACACGGGATTCTAGTGCCCGTTTAGTCCGCGTACCCTTTATCGACTCCGAAGTCGATATTTCTCCATTTACCTTTTCTTTACCTACTATCACACCCACACCGATGGATCCGAATCCATCAAACTTCTTTAACCCTAATCTGCCGCCGTCCGTTGGTGCGCAGAATCCACCCCGCATCTCTCTCCAGGAGAGGTGCTACCCTATTCGAGGTCCTCTTTCGACCTGCTTATCCACACCACCAGCCAATGGGGATAACTTTGAGATTAAGCCCCAGTATATCAATCTTTTACCCAAATTCCACGGACTCGAGACTGAGGACGCTTACGTTTTCATTACCAAATTTGAAAACGTATGCGCAATGATGGGTACGTCACAACTTTCAGTAGATGCTATGCGTCTACGACTTCTTCCATTTACTTTGTGCGATATAGCCGAGAAGTGGCTATATAACACTACCGCACACTCTATTACGAATTGGAAAGAATTCGTCGCTGCATTCCTTAAGAAATTTTACCCAATACAAAAGACAGCTCGAATCCGTAGCGAACTGAATCAATTTGCCCAGCTCCCTGCTGAACCATTTTCAAAATGCTTTGAACGTTTCAAGGATCTATCGGTTCAATGTCCTCATCACGGCATCCCGAGATGGGAGCTTTGCCGAATCATTTATGAGGGCATTAACCCAAACACTAAACAGAGCCTTGAAAACATATGTCAAGGTACTTTTATGACTAAGGATGATGGGGAAGCGTGGAAGTACTTAGAAGAGTTCGCTGAAAAATCACTACAGTGGGAGAGTGGAACCCAACCATTGAATAGGGGTGGCGTACACCAAATAGACGTGTCCATAGGCGTTCGAGCTGAGATGGCAGCAATGCAAAAGAAGCTCGACGCTATGGAACATAAATTTGCAGCAGCCTCCCTAAACCCAGTGTCACTCCCCAAAACTGTTCTTCATCTTCCGGAAGCGGGAGGTTGCCCGGCGCCGCGAGGCCGCCGCGGTTGCTGAAGCCAAGCTTGAGGACACTCAGGTGTTGGCCGGCAACCTGAAGAAGACAGTGAAAACCCTCCGGAAGGAGCTGGGGGAGGCGGCCGAGTGGGCGAAGTCGGCCGACCTGAGGGCGACCAAGTTGGCCGACCTCTCGGCGGCGAAGGCGGTGTAGGGATACAAAAAGTCGAAAGACTACTATGATGACCTGGCTGTCGCCACGACCCTCATCTAGCACGAGGCCTTCGACTTGGCTGCCGGGGTTCGCCGACGAGGAGATCCGGGCCGAGTACCCCCTCGCGGATATTAGCGGGCAAGGGCCGAGTACCCCCTCCTGGCGAGGAAGTCACCGAGACCCCGGCTCGCCTCGTGGTGGATGTCGAGGGCCTCGAGGTCGCTCCTGGCCCCGAGGCTTAAGCCTCCGTCTTCCCCCTCCTTTTTATTTTGCTGCGTCTGGAATTTTGTAAGCCTCCGGGCATTTTATGAGGCTGGGGAGCCAAAAATACCCTCTGTGAAGACTACCTTTTAGTAATAAAACTTTTTCTTTCTTTGGTTTCATTGATTTGCGCTTTTGTCATTTGTTCATGAAGAATGCTTGTAAAATTTTTCTTCTTGCGCTGTTAGGCTTCCATGTCAGGTCGGCTATCTGCCTAGCGATCGTCCGTCGAGTTGATTCAAGCGCTGCTGAGGAGAAGGCGTCTCCATGGCCCCGAAGTCGAGGGGAGATCGCTCGAGACTTGGATAGACTTGATGCCCCTAGTTGGCAGCTCGGACCGTCTGCGTGTGGTGGGCAGAGGGCTGTCCGCCTTATTTGGGCCGAGGATGGGTGGAGGCTGCTCCGTTGCCCTTTGGCGAGGGCTTCTGATTCCTCAGGACGGGGACCGAGCAGGGTCACTGCCCAGTGCCTCTTTGTGAGGACTTTGATCCCAGGCATTGCGGAAGGAAAGCTACCCGCCGGGGATAACTGGGCGGGGATGACCGGGCAGTGAAGCTGCGCGGTTGCCTCTTGTCGAGGGCTTTGATCTCTGGCGTCGTGGGTAGGCAACAACCAGCCTGGGATGACCGAGCGGGGTAGCCACCCGATTGCCTCTTGCGAGGGCTTTACGCCCAGTCATTCCGAAGAACACTTGTTTGATCCTTTAGGACGGGGACCGAGCAGGGTTACTGCCCAGTGCCTCTTGGCGAGGATTTTGATCCCTATCGGTTGTGGTAGGATGCTACCAGCCGGGGATAGCCGAGCAAGGACTCGACTGCCTCTGGGAGGACTTTGGTCCTTGGCGCGGGAGGGGCTGTAGAAGCCTACCAAGGACCCTTGGCTGGGCAGGGTTACTGCCCGGTGCCTCTTGGCGAGGGATTTTGTCCTGAAGGATAGCCGAGCAAGAGATCCTCGGGCTCGACTGCCTCTGGGAGGGCTTTCTGATCTTTGGCGTTGAGGTAGGGAAGCTACCCGCCAGGGATAGCTGAGAGATGGTTGGGCTCGACTGCCTCTGGGAGGACTTTCTGATCCCTGGCGTTGCGGTAGGGAAGCTACCCGCCAGGGATAGCCGAGCTATGGTGGGGCCCGACTGCTTCTGGGAGGACTTTCTGAACCCAGGCGTTGCGGTAGGAGAGCTACCCGCCTGGGATAACTGAGCAGGGCAGCCGATAGGTTGCCTCTTGGTGAGGGCTTTGGTCCCTAAGGATAGCCGAGCGAGAGATCCTCGGGTTCGACTGCCACTGGGAGGGCTTTCTGATCCTTGGCATTAAGGTAGGGAAGCTACCCGCTAGGGATAGCCCAGCGATGGTTGGGTTCGACCGCCTCTGGGAGGACTTTCTGATCCCAGGCGTTGCGGTAGGGGAGCTACCCGCTTGGGATAACCGAGCAGGGCAGCCGACAGGTTGCCTCTTGGCGAAGGCTTTGGTACCTTAGCGCTAGGGGGCCTGAAGAGGCCGGCTAAGGATAACCGAGCAGGGCAGCCGCTCGGCCAAATCTTCATGAGGTTTCGCCCGACCATCACTTGCAGACATGGGGAACAGGAACGGTTAGCATGCACATTGAATGTGGGGGGAGGTGAAGCGCCAGGGTCGCGTCGCTTCGATTTCATCAGAGGAGGCTTAATGATCACCGCTTGGCGGCGACTCCTTGGGCGAGAGCGGGTGACCGTTGAGTTCTTTTGGGGGCGCAGCGGGCTATATAAGGCTGACAGAGTACTAGTCCTTCTGTAACGATTTAAAATAAATAAATAAAATTATTTAAGTGAATTTTATAATTTTCGGTAAAGTAAAACGTAGTTTTCATAAAACTAAACCGTAAATATTTTTCACTATAAATTTAGAAATACCTATTTTAATTATGTTATTACTAGTAAATGGTGTTTGTTTAGCCACTTATAAATTTTTAGTTTAATTAAATATTTTTCTTAAATTAATTATTATAAATATTAACATAAGTTTTATTTTTACACTAAATTAGTGTAAATTACAAATTTGAATGGGTTAAATTTGCAAAAATGAACCATTGCATCTTAGAATCAAGTGTGTTTCATGCAAAATTTATTTTCAAAATTTTACAATGGTTCTAGACCATTCTAGGTCAAATGGAGTGAAGAAAATAAAGAATTTTTAAATAAATTCATGAAAAGACTTAATTGTATGATATTTTTATGAAACCTTCTACACTTTTCTTCACCTTTTCTCACTCTCCTATCTTTTCCTCACCTCATGGCCGGCCTCACCTCCATGGGCAGCCCCAAAATTCCCCCCCCCCCCATCATTTTTGCATTAAAAATCATCAAAATTCATCAAAAATTCAATAAAAAATCCACAAAATCCTAATAAATTTCTACCCTCTATTCTTTGCTCTTCTTTACATGGATTTTGGAGATGGAAAGCATTCATTTTGGAGGCTTATTTTCATGTTTGGATTTCATGTTGTGGAGGTATAAATCTTCTTCTTTTGATTTATTGTTATTAGATGTTTCATTTAAGCATAATTAGATTTAATAAATAATTTCTATCTATAAGTTTTAAAATTCAAGTAAGGGTTTATAAAATTAAGTTATGGTTTTTATTAATTAAGTAGGGTTATAATAACTAGTTTAACATTTTTAGAAGTGGAAAATCTTGTATGGATGATATATTGTAAATTGCTTATCCAAAATTGTTTAAATTAATCCATTTTGCAAACTAGATTTCTATATATTGTATATATTGATGAGATAAAATTCCAATTAATATTTGTAACACTAGATTATGGTTTTAATGAGAATATTAACTTGTTGGTGGAATGAAAAACTTAAATTGATTACTAGTTTCTATTGATAATTGAAAAATACTAATAAAAATGCGATTTTGATAACTAGATTTTGGAAATTCTTAAATAAATGAAATTTAAAATATAATTTATGGTTTCATTATATCATTATCATCATGAATTTTAGTTTAATGCATTAATTCATGCAAAATCCAGTTTAGATGTGATATTATGAAATTTTCCTTAAAAGTATCGAAATCGGGCAAGTTTGCAAACTAGAATTTTCAAACTAATATAAATTAGGGTGTTAAAAATATAGTGATGGTTTATATAGTCTAGTTATGCTAATTAATGAATATTATGACCATTAGTTTCTTTTAAACATCAAGTTTTGAAGTAAAACGGTAAATTGGCGTTTTCGGGTTTTTCGAAATCGGACGATTTGATTGATTTTTAGGGTTTTGATGGATTAAATCATGTTTTATATTATAAGTGATGAGTTTTTAAACTACAACTTGTTTTTTGATGTTTATATCGATCAATCGGCGTTTGTACGCCGATATCGAGCGATATTTGGTTCTTTTGCATGAGCGGGACATAGGTTTTAACCTATGCGCGTTCCATGCGTCGTTTTGACTTTTGTCCGTGATTTAGTTTACGATACTATATATATGTTTGCGTATAGGTACCCCTCATGTGGATTGCGGGCGATGAAGAAGAGGGTGGCGACATCATTTTCGGGAGACAAGGACCAGGTGAGTAGATGTATATCTACTGGGGGAAGTCGGGTGGATGGCGTTTAGCACCCCCGCAAACGTAGAATAGAGATAGTACTTATTGTCATTAGGAAGCCAGACGTGACCTTAAATTCTTGATGAGTAGGACCCTAGTAATGACCCTAGGTTAGACTAGACTGATTTAGAAAGACCATACCAGAGGATGAATATCTTGGAGGAGATTCCTAGGTTTCAGGTAGATACACACATGCACACACTGAGACTCGACGTGGTGTATACGTGTATGTGTATATGTATATAGGACTAGGTGTAGGTATATATATATATACACAATACGTATATGTGATACAAGGATGCGATATGATACACGGGGATGAAACAATATAACTGGGCTTGATGCCGTGATTCTTGGCTTTACGGTCGTGTTATGATGTTAGCGGATCATTAGGAAATGAGATAATGAATAGGTATACATAAATAATAAAGGGTGGTGATGATATTGAAGTATATGGGACTCTAAAATAGAACCCGGACCGTAACCTGTGCCTGAAATTCTGATATGATATCATGTATGTGTGACTTGATTACGATATCATATAGGCGTGACTTGATTTCGATATGATATATATGTGTAACTTGATTACGATATCATATAGGGGTGACATGATTACGATATGATCTAAGTGTGACTTAATCACAATATGATACATATGACATGATATTTATGAGGATAAATTAACGATGTATATTTATGCTGGCAATGATATATTATTGATGTATGCGATTACAGTATAGCACCTTGATCTTGACATGTGTTGATGATGATATTATACGAATGATGAGACACGTAGACCCGTACCCCGATATTGGGATGCCGTACGATGGATTTTACCGTACGAGGCATAGATATGATGATTGATCCGCACTCTTGATTCGAGAAAGCCGTACTACGTACGTGACGCTATTGAGGCTGGATCGCCGACTATTAGAGATATGGATTCAGACCTTTGGTGGACTCTTATTTCTTATTGACTAGTTTCTTAGGTTTAGTTCCTTATGAGGGTAGATGGACACTAGTTTAGGTTCGAGTCATATAGTGGTAGTTGTACTTGTATATCGCAGATGAGTGGTTATTATATATCCGTCTTTACATTCATACCGTAATCATAATGTTGCATGTTTATACATATGTTTCTATAATCAGTATAAAACTCTGCCTGTTGGGACACCAGCACCATTACTGATGATGCGCATATTCCACGCACACTTATTTTCCGGCTCACACACATCATCATCGGTAATTGCTACGTCACGTACACTTTAGATCATATTATCTTTTATTGATACAATCAGCTAACAGCTAGATCGATATAATATTGCGATTACTCTCTGGTGTTAGTATAGATATGGTATTTATTACTTAGACATTTCATGCATTCGCATTTTCATGTTATCATGCAGTATTATGGGGCATATGCCGACACTTATCATATACTTACTCATGATTTTGGGATTTTGGATTTCTATGAGATTTCTGGAATTTTGGGGAAAACCGCAAGAATATATAAAAACTTCTCTCTCTCCTCCTATGTTTTTAAAAACATAGGATGCTGTTTTCTCGTGATGTATGTGTCGTCCACCATGAGATTTCATGTTTTCTGTTGGATTTCGAGACCCGATTCGAGGAGTAGAGAACCGTCTCGGGTACATGGTGGGCCCGGTATGGTACCCGGGGCAAGAAGATCGAGTTGTAGACGATGAGCCCGGCAGGGGAAGACTACCTACCGGTGATGTCTGGCGCGGTGGATATCCGGAGGATACCGACCGTTGTCGTGAGATTTGATGATATGGGCTGATCCGGACTGACGGAGCCCGAGATATTGAGACTATGAGACATTGAGATTATGAGGTATTGAGACTTGAGATTACATGTTTTGTGTCGATACTTGATACGGATTTCCATGGATTTCATCGTTGATATTTCAGATTTCTATACACATTTTACCATGATAAAAGCTAAAGATTTCTTATACAGATATATCTAGATTTCAGGATTGGTTATTTTACATTCATGGTGCATGCATACTCATTCATATGACATAGTACTATATGAGGCACTGATACGAGCATGGAGCATTTGTACTTACACGTAGCGTATTATCCTGTCTTACTTGATGACTAGTAGTATATTAGTATATTATTATGACCTAGGATAGCGTTGTGCATTCGATTTCTTTTCGCGGATATCTTCTAGTCACGAGTTGGCAACTCACCCCCGTTGTGCCAAATTTTATTACAGGTTCGATGTACAGGTTTTCCTGGCAGCTTGCTGGCACATCATTTCATTCCGGGTGATTTGCACGGTAGGTTGGTTCACTTGTATCTGGACCGCCATTGTACTTTTATTATTTCATTTGTATCTAGAAAGCTCCATCAGCCAAACTTGTATTACTTGATAGTTTACTAGATCAGTTGTTTATTTCGACCTTAGAGCCGCGCTTGTATTATTATGATATTTGATGGTTTTGTTTTCTTTTGAGTTTTGAGACTCGTCCTTTGGCGTTGTATACTATTGTGCATTGATGTGATTGTTTCCGCCTTTTGGCGTAGAGCTAGCTCCCGTTTGGGGATGCTTTTTATTGTTTGTATATATATTATTCTTGTTTGTACCCGTTTGGGGCCAATTTTTACAAAGGAGACTCTGCCAAAATTTTTAAGAAAATTTGATGTTGCTTTTAAACTTGTTTTCTACATGTTTTCCTTTACTTCTTCTTATTTTTATGGTTTAGATTTCTGGGCTTTGGCTTAATTAGGTTACGTTGCGCCTCTAGACGCTTCGTAATCTATGTGCCGGTCACGTTCCGTACTTTCGGGTCGTGAAAAAGTTGGTATCAGAGCGCTAGGTTTAACCTTTGTATATGTCTAGGGTGACCCTTAGTTGATGGAGTAGGCGACTTAGGTAGAGTGACGTACCGTGGGTATGATCCGCGACATACTTACGATACGCTACTCTTCTTAAGTAGCCTTAGGATGTACATTTGTTTGTACCGCATTTCATTCGTTCTTTTGATCTATCTTCGTCGATATCGGAGGGTGGTTTCTGTTACCACGGGCGCGCAGAGGGAGTTGCGGCTCGAATGCGATAACCATTAGGATATCGTTTATTCTTGAAAATTGAAGCATTGTTTAGCGTGCGGACGAAGGGTATTCACATGCCGTCCAGACGAAGTTAAAGGATTCGAACGATTGTCAGAAACCCATTTTCCCAAGTTTAAAGTATTCGGAAGAACATGCAGGTATTTCGATGGACCCTCTAGAAGAATGAAACCCTAACCCGACATAATGACCACGAGAACGCCCTTGAACCTTAGGGTTTACGGCAGTTCCGCGGTGCCATTAGTGAGGCTTGGGTTTGCCCTTCTACGGCTGGACCATCGATACTGGGGTATGTACCGGATATTTTTAAACTGTACTTGTGTGTTGAGTTCTCGGGGAATTATAGGATTTTGATTGATCGATCGAAAAGTTTAATGTAGTCCGGATATCAGGTGAAGGGATCGACTACGTGGGAGACTCTAGATATGAGTATTGTCGTTGGTAGCGCAGTCAGCACACCGAGGAAGAGACGAGTTCGAAACAGTCGACACCAGAGGAAAGGGGGAAAGAGGCGCACATTGACGATAGTGTTTACGATTGTGATTTGGTGATTTGAATTTCATATTTCCGTTGATTGGATTTTGGTATTTTGAGGACTTTGTTCTACGGTATTTCTTATGTGTACATTCATTATATTCTATGCGTGTTTCGTATATCGGTTGTATTGATGTTGTTTTGTACATACCCGGTACACTCGATTTGGTTTTAAGACATTTTGAGATTTTGATTTGATTTCGTGTATATGGTTACACATGATTTTGACATATGCTTCGACCTAGTTTTCATGCACTTTCGTACTGTGATTTCGATCTTGATATTCGGTGTATGATTTCATGCACCATGTGCACCTGATTGAGATTCTTGCTCACACTTGGCGCACTTGATGCGATTTTGTGCACACCAGATGCACTAAATCGGGGTTTTGTGCAGATTAGATGCACTTGATATTGAGTCGTGCACGCCCGTTGCACTTGACAGATGTTTTTGGTGCACACCTGTTGCACTTAATTTTGTTTTTGTGTGTATTCATGGTATCTGTATTTGGTTTCGATTTCAGTACGCACCGGACGCACATGATATTTTTATGATGTGATTGGGATTGATTTCAGTTGAGCAGTATGTTTTTATAATCATTACTATTTGATTTAGTAACCAGGCGGGACGTGTATGTTAAATAAAAGATATATATATATATATATATAGCTATTTTTTTTAAATAAACGTCCGCTACTTATGCCGTGACACGTGCATCACACGGCGATTTTCAAAAGGGGTTCTTGCATGCTTCTTTATCCAGATATTTAAACGATTTTACTATGATGCGCACTGTCTATAAGTTGTAGTTTTGATGTAGATTATGTTGGTTTTCATATTGGGTTTTGATATTTTATTTTCTCCATAACTCCGATGATTGCGTTATGCTTGACGGAGTTGATTTTAGTTATGTATTGATAATTTCGGAGGCCCGACGATTTGAGTGTTTTGGCTGAATGTTTTAGTAATTGGGGGGGTTTAATTTAAAATTCGGAGACCGAATTTCTTAAAGGGAGAAGATTGTAACGATTTAAAATAAATAAATAAATAAATAAATAAATAAATAAAATTATTTAAGTGAATTTTATAATTTTCGGTAAAGTAAAACGTAGTTTTCATAAAACTAAACCGTAATTATTTTTCACTATAAATTTAGAAATACCTATTTTAATTATGTTATTACTAGTAAATGGTGTTTGTTTAGCCACTTATAAATTTTTAGTTTAATTAAATATTTTTCTTAAATTAATTATTTTAAATATTAACATAAGCTTTATTTTTACACTAAATTAGTGTAAATTACAAATTTGAATGGGTTAAATTTGAAAAAATGAACCATTGCATCTTAGAATCAAGTGTGTTTCATGCAAAATTTATTTTCAAAATTTTACAATGGTTCTAGACCATTCTAGGTCAAATGGAGTGAAGAAAATAAAGAATTTTTAAATAAATTCATGAAAAGACTTAATTGTATGATATTTTTATGAAACCTTCTACACTTTTCTTCACCTTTTCTCACTCTCCTCTCTTTTCCTCACCTTATGGCCGGCCTCACCTCCATGGGCAGCCCCAAAATTTCCCCCTCCCCCCATCATTTTTGCATTAAAAATCATCAAAATTCATCAAAAATTCAATAAAAAATCCATAAAATCCTAATAAATTCCTACCCTCTATTCTTTGCTCATCTTTACATGGATTTTGGAGATGGAAAGCATTCATTTTGGAGGCTTATTTTCATGTTTGGATTTCATGTTGTGGAGGTATAAATCTTCTTCTTTTGATTTATTGTTATTAGATGTTTCATTTAAGCATAATTAGATTTAATAAATAATTTCTATCTATAAGTTTTAAAATTCAAGTTAGGGTTTATAAAATTAAGTTATGGTTTTTATTAATTAAGTAGGGTTATAATAACAAGTTTAACATTTTTAGAAGTGGAAAATCTTGTATGGATGATATATTGTAAATTGTTTATCCAAAATTGTTTAAATTAATCCATTTTGCAAACTAGATTTCTATATATTGTATATATTGGTGAGATAAAATTCCAATTAATATTTGTAACACTATATTGTGGTTTTAATGAGGATATTAACTTGTTGGTGGAATGAAAAACTTAAATTGGTTACTAGTTTCTATTGATAATTGAAAAATACTAATAAAAATGCGATTTTGCTAACTAGATTTTGGAAATTCTTAAATAAATGAAATTAAAATATAATTTATGGTTTCATTATATCATTATCATCATGAATTGTAGTTTAATGCATTAATTCATGCAAAATCCAGTTTAGATGTGATATTGTGAAATTTTCCTTAAAAGTATCGAAATCGGGCAAGTTTGCAAACTAGAATTTTCAAACTAATATAAATTAGGGTGTTAAAAATATAGTGATGGTTTATATAGTCTAGTTATGCTAATTAATGAATATTATGACCATTAGTTTCTTTTAGACATCAAGTTTGAAGTAAAACGGTAAATTGGCGTTTTCGGGTTTTTCAAAATCGGACGATTTGATTGATTTTTAGGGTTTTGATGGATTAAATCATGTTTTATATTATAAGTAACGAGTTTTTAAACTACAACTTGTTTGTTGATGTTTATCTCGATCAATCGGCGTTTGTACGCCGATATCGAGCGATATTTGGTTCTTTTGCATGAGCGGGACATAGGTTTTAACCTATGCGCGTTCCGTGCGTCGTTTTGACTTTTGTCCATGATTTAGTTTACGATACTATATATATGTTTGCGTATAGGTACCCCTCATGTTGATTGCGGGCGATGAAGAAGAGGATGGCGACATCATTTTCGGGAGACAAGGACCAGGTGAGTAGATGTATATCAACGGGGGAAAGTCGGGTGGATGGCGTTTAGCTCCCCCGCAAACGTAGAATAGGGATAGTACTTATTGTCATTAGGAAGCCAGACGTGACCTTAAATTCTTGATGAGTAGGACCCTAGTAATGACCCTAGGTTAGACTAGACTGATTTAGAAAGACCATACCAGAGAATGAATATCTTCGAGGAGATTTGTAGGTTTCAGGTAGATACACACACGCACACACTGAGACTCGACGTGGTGTATACGTGTATGTGTATATATATATATAGGACTAGGTGTAGGTATATATATATATACACAATACGTATATGTGATACAAGGATGTGATATGATACACGGGGATGAAACAATATAACTGGGCTTGATGCCGTGATTCTTGGCTTTACGGTTGTGTTATGATGTTAGCGGATCATTAGGAAATGAGATAATGAATAGGTATACATAAATAATAAAGGGTGGTGATGATATTGAAGTATATGGGACTCTAAAATAGAACCCGGACCGTAACCTGTGCCTGAAATTCTGATATGATATCATATATGTGTGACTTGATTACGATATCATATAGGTGTGACTTGATTTCGATATGATATATATGTGTAACTTGATTACGATATCATATAGGGGTGACATGATTACGATATGATCTAAGTGTGACTTAATCACAATATGATACATATGACATGATATTTATGAGGATAAATTAACAATGTATATTTATGTTGGCAATGATATATGATTGATGTATGCGATTACAGTATAGCACCTTGATCTTGACATGTGTTGATGATGATATTATACGAATGATGAGACACGTAGACCCGTACCCCGATATTGGGATGCCGTACGATGGATTTTACCGTACGAGGCATAGATATGATGATTGATCCGCACTCTTGATTCGAGGAAGTCGTACTACGTACGTGACGCTATAGAGGCTGGATCGCCGACTATTAGAGATATGGATTCAGACCTTTGGTGGACTCTTATTTCTTATTGACTAGTTTCTTAGGTTTAGTTCCTTTGGAGGGTAGATGGACACTAGTTTAGGTTCGAGTCATATAGTGGTAGTTGTACTTGTATATCGCAGATGAGTGGTTATTAGACATCCGTCTTTACATTCATACCGTAATCATAATGTTGCATGTTTATACATATGTTTCTATAATCAGTATAAAACTCTACCTGTTAGGACACCAGCACCATTACCGATGATGCGTATATTCCACGCACACTTATTTGCCGGCTCACACACATCATCATTGGTGGTTGCTACGTCACGTACACTTTAGATCATATTATCTTTTATTGATACAATCAGCCAACAGCTAGATCGATATAATATTGTGATTACTCTCTGGTGTTAGTATAGATATGGTATTTATTACTTAGACATTTCATGCATTCGCATTTTCATGTTATCATGCAGTATTATGGGGCATATGCCGACACTTATCATATACTTACTCATGATTTTGGGATTTTGGATTTCTATGAGATTTCTGGAATTTTGGGGAAAACCGCAAGAATATATAAAAACTTCTCTCTCTCTCCTCCTCTCTTTTTAAAAACATAGGCTACGGTTTTCTCGTGATGTATGTGTCGTCTACCATGAGATTTCATGTTTTATGTTGGATTTCGAGACCCGATTCGAGGAGTGGATGAACCGTTTCGGGTACATGGTGGTCCCGGTATGGTACCCCGGGACAAGAAGATCGAGTTGTAGACGATGAGCCTGGCAGGGGAAGACTACCTACCGGTGATGTCTGGCGCGGCGGATATCCGGAGGATACCGACCGTTGTCGTGAGATTTGATGATATGGGCTGATCCGGACTGACGGAGCCCGAGATATTGAGACCATGAGACATTGAGATTATGAGGTATTGAGACTTGAGATTTACATGTTTTGTGTCGATACTTGATACGGATTTCCATGGATTTCATCGTTGATATTTCAGATTTCTATACACATTTTACCATGATAAAAGCTAAAGATTTCTTATACAGATATATCTAGATTTCAGGATTGGTTATTTTACATTCATGGTGCATGCATACTCATTCACATGACATAGTACTATATGAGGCACTGATACGAGCATGGAGCATTTGCACTTACACGTAGCGTATTATCCTGTCTTACTTGATGACTAGTAGTATATTAGTATATTATTATGACCTAGGATAGCGTTGTGCATTCGATTTCTTTTCGCAGATATCTTCTACTCACGAGTTGGCAACTCACCCCCGTTGTGCCAAATTTTATTACAGGTTCGATGTACAGGTTTTCCTTGCAGCTTGCTGGCACATCATTTCATTCCGGGTGATTTGCACGATAGGTTGGTTCACTTGTATCTGGACCGCCATTGTACTTTTATTATTTCATTTGTATCTAGAAAGCTCCATCAACTAAACTTGTATTACTTGATAGTTTACTGGATCGGTTGTTTATTTCGACCTTAGAGCCGCGCTTGTATTATTATGATATTTGGTGGTTTTGTTTTCTTTTGAGTTTTGAGCCTCGCCCTTTGGCGTTGTATACTATTGTGCATTGATGTGATTGTTTCCGCCTTTTGGCGTAGAGCTAGCTCCCGTTTGGAGATGTTTTTTATTGTTTGTATATATATTATTCTTGTTTGTACCCGTTTGGGGCCAGTTTTTACAAAGGAGACTCTGCCGAAATTTTTGAGAAAATTCGATGTTGCTTTTAAACTTGTTTTCTACATGTTTTCCTTTACTTCTTCTTCTTTTTATGGTTTAGATTTTTGGGCTTCGGCTTAATTAGGTTATGTTGCGCCTCTAGACGCTTCGTAATCTAAGTGCCGGTCATGTTCCGTACTTTCGGGTCGTGACACCTTCCTTCCCTTATAAACAGAGCGTTGAGAATGGAGGACTTCCCCTTTACCATCCCCGAGATCATCAATTTCGAAGATGTGTACTTGTATGACCAGAACTGCACCGAGGACACGGTGCAGTTGGTGTATGGGAGCATCGAGGACCACTTCGGCCGGTTGCTCCCCTGACGTTCTTCCCTGCTGCGGCTGCTGATGTACTCCATCTAGAGGATGTTGCCGGACTTTACAACCCCTGTCCGAGCAGCTCTATGAAGAGGCCGTAGGCAAGCTGCGGTCTTTGAGGCGCTTCGGCCTCATCTCCACAAACTGGCTGGCTCGTTCGGAGGCGCTCGTCCGCGAGTGCTATGAGTTGAGGCTCGGGATCAACGCGCGCGGGAGGAACCGAGGGGAGAGGTTGGATCTCGCGAGGCCTCGGCTGGCGGAGATCTTCACCGAGTATCATGAGCAGTGCTCTCTGCACCCCCTTCCCCCGCTGTTCTAATCTTTATTTTTTTTAATTTTTTTTTGAATAAATAAGATCTTTTCTACTTTCTTCATAATGTTCTGCTGATCTTTATTAAATTGACAATAGGCCCTAGGGAGAGCTTACATTGCCTCAAAAGAAAAGTACATGCTAATAGATGACCCTATCAGCGTGGCCCAAGCTTCCTGGCAGCTTACTGGTCTCCGTGCTTGGCACCGGGTATGGGGCATTCTGAGAGCCGGACTGGTCGTCTGAGGAGACAAGCATGATCTGGCCGATGGTCAGCTCGGCAGGAGGAGGACGCTGCTCCTGTTCGCGGTCGGCCTGCCGTTTATCCCTTAAGTAGACAGGAGCCGACACGTGGCGCGCTCGCGCTCAAGCGCCTAGGCGCTGGCCCCACGCATCCTTTGGATGTCTTTTTCCCCCTTTATTTATATATACATGTATATATATATACATATGTATACATATGTACACATACACATACTCCACGACACTGTCCCTGTTAGAAAAAAAAATTCTAACGGAGCGCTGCCCCGCACCCTGCAAGGGAGCTGCTAGCCCCCTTGACCTCCAGCCCGCTATCCGGGTAGCGGAACCCCCGTAAAAACTCTGCGTGGCTCCCGACATATCCAAAACCCCCTTTCAAAACACATCACACGCACACTGCACATTGAGTTCGCATGACTAGTTTAACCCGTCAATCGGAGGTTCCCTCGCTCCAAAGACGAGGGGTAATTAACGGCAGCTTAGTCCGCGGCTGCCGGAGATTCAGATCCCCACAATCATTAAACCCCTGCCTATCCTGGACAGGGGGAATCTGTAGTACGCCTGACAAGCGCGCGTGTATTCCCATCTCAATGGGGTGACGAAAAACACCCTACAGATTCTGGCACGCCCGGTGGGACCAATCTCTCCTCCCATATTTCGCGTTAAACGTTCATGCGAACTTAATCAATATACATATCTATATTTATACTAAAATAATGCTCTTTCATGCAGGATTTTCAAGCGATCATTTTTAAACAATGTCTCCGAAGATGAACTCGGCTCCCGTCTTCTACATGATGAAGATAGACTCCAGGACGGTCCTCCCGGCCAGTCTCGGGCGACAATAGGAGGAGCCGCTGCTACCATTCGGCTCTATTATGTTCATGCCTGTTGGCGCCATCCCAGCTCCTCAAGCCCCGGTGACAAACAAACCGGTCTCGAAAGGCAAGAGGCCAAATGTGGTGGTCTCGATGGCGCCCCAACTCAAACGCAAGTCAGTGTTTGAGCGGCTCTCCTTAGCCCCAGCTGGGGGCAAGGCCATCGACACCAACAAAGCAACAAGGTATCTTGATTGGTAGAGATTCTGCGTGTTTAAGTTTAGTTAATTACCGCAATCAAAACGGTTTCTCTTGTTGCTAGCCGGTTGAGTACGGGTCGCCCGCAGGGAGATGGGAATCTTTTTCTATGTGCTTTAACGAGTTAAGTCCAATTTTCCAGATTTGTTTGTGATTATCTAAGTGTTAAAATGATATGTAAAGAGAGCTTGTTAGGGTTAGGATTAGGTTAGTTTGAGTTAGGAGTCGCTCACTTCTTTCGTTGCCACTCTTAATATCGGTGTTACGGTAATCGGCAACAACGGGGATTAGCACGACTAGGAAGGAACTTGCGAGTATAAGCTAGGCTTTCCAACGCTTAAGTTCTTCCTTTTGGTGCTTGTCCGTCCGTTCTTGGCTCTTAGCCATAACCTCCGGTTAATTCAACCACAACCGGTCTCACTACAGAATCACCGCTATCATGTAGGATAGGGTGCCGTAGGGAGCGGATTGTGGTTCAATTAACGGGAGTCGATTTAAGATGTTGGGCAAGGAAAGAGTGTGAGAGATTTCCTTCTCTCAAACTTCTCTTATCCTACCCTAACAAGTATGGAAACTACTCACACATCATAATGAAAAGAAAATAAAACAAAGAGGAAGATAGAAAGAAAGAGATTAGAAGATAACAACTAGCTATTTGCGACCTCACCTTGGCAAGGATCAAGCGTAAGCATCATGGTTGTTTTAAGGATAAAGAAAAAGAGAAAGAAAGAAACAACAATAAATAACAACAACTACTTATCAATTAACGATTACAAGCGATTAATATAAAAAGAGCAAGACAAGTATAATAACAAAATGAACTTCTTTATTCATCATTCTTCACTCACAAAAGCTCACTACAAGTTTTTCAATGGAGAAGAGATGAGAAGAGGAAGAAGAACAAGTATTCTAAACCCTAAAAAAATACAAGATTAAGCACCCTTGGCTTCACAAGGTTCTAGGCTATTTATAGGCTGGAAAATGAAAACCTAAGGCAAAATTCTGCCTCTATACAAAAAGTCCAAACTACCCCTGAAACACGACACACTGAGGGACCAGTACGGCCGCGGATCCGCGGCCTATACCCCCTATTGGCCGTGGATCCGCGGCCCTATGATGGAGTTGGGGCATGGTCTTTTCTGTACTTCCCTGGTATGCTGTCCCCTTTTGTCTGGTGTATGTTTTTCCTGATAATCTTTCCACATTTCTTCCAGAATTCTAGTGGATCAAAAGGTGATTGGACATGGAGCATTTGTCATGATTTTCTTGAGCTCCGCGTAGATTTCTTGGACTTGGTGTTGCCATTGTGCTTTGTGCATGAAGGTGACAATCGATTTGCCATTTTGTCTCCTAAACTAGTGTGTGGCAACAGACGGATAAAGAGCGGAGACCCATGTTTTATCTGTGGTTGGCTGGAACCCGGATTTTGTCGTGCTTTTCCATGAATTTCACCGTTTAGAGCCGAGAACCTGTATCCTGCAATTTACTAGCAAACACGGCTCAAGAGTACCTACCGATATGCAATGTGATAAAAATTGGGCGGTATAAAAATGCAAAAATCAGATATGAACAAATACCCCCAAACTTATCATTTGCTCGTCCCGAGCAAAGCCAATTTATTCACAAAAATTTTCCTAACCTCACTTTCGCAGAGAACGCGATTGCACTGAGCATGTGCAACAAGCCGTTAAACCTCTAGGTGTCCCTGGGAGGAGGAGTGTTGTCTCCTGAGGGTTTTCAGCGGATTACACCCACAAAATCCGATCAAATTGGCCGTCGACTCTAATCCTTTATTTCAGCATTCTACCCAAAAACTCTATTATCATCAACTTAGAAATCATTAATCCGTATTCTTCACACTTCCTTTTTATTTAACTTAAGATCCTATACGTCTAACCAGTTTATAAAGCTTTCAGCATCTCCTGAGTTTTCCTTCTTAAGCGCAATCTTGAATCCGGAATTTTTTATCAACTCTACTGAAGAAATAAACCCTATTTTTCATTCCTATCTCTCCTCCAAACTCTGATTATATACCCCTACGTGTGTGTAATTGTCATCCCTACACTTGGAAATTCAGTTCAAGCTATAATACCCTTGCCTTAATACCTAGCACTACTTCTTTTTATTAATGATGGACGGTTTTGCTCATACATCTTTCATGCGACTATTAATGCTTCTTGAGGCACTAACATCCGATTACTAAATGTGTGAGCTTTAAAGCGTAAATAGCAGTTTCCAGGTCTTATATTTTATTCTCCTTTTTTTTCTTTATTTTTCTTTTTCAAGACCGGATATATTTTTCAATGGTGCTCTTTTGGTGTTTAGCTTTAAATACCGTTTTTTTCTTTCGTACTAGGATTTCAGGCAAGAGTATTTCTAAGTATCCCCTACTATTCCAAGTTTCAAGGTGGTGTATGTACGATTTGTAGGGTATATATTTTCAGAAATTTGGACTTAAGATTCAGAATTATTTTTCAGACTTACTCTTCGAATAGAGCTTCAATACTCTTCCCTCATTTTGACTTAGCCTGAGAACTAGACTCAGAATTTGCTTATTTCAAAAAAAAACTGCCGGGACGTATATTTTCTATAGTTATATTTCAAGGAAGGTTATTTTTAGGGTTTATAATTACTAAGTTTAAGATCTAATAGTTTCTAACTAGTCAACTGTCATATTGGACTTGAGTCAGAAACGGTCAATTAAATTTTTTTTTTCTTTTAAAACTTTTTGTTTTTATTTTCAAGATTTTCAATTCTTTTTTATATTTTTCATTTTCTATTTTTTTTTATTATTATTTTTTTTAAAAGAAAATGCAATGCAGAGAATGCCATGTAGAATTTAAACATGCAAAGTAGAAACAAATATTTACATAAAAGAAAAAAAAACGTGCAGATGCAATGCAAGGATAACTATTTACAACCCAATCTCTCCCCCAAACTTATTGATAGCGGTGTCCTCACTGCCCTCTGCGTCGTCTCCTAGACGCTGCCTCACTCGTCCCTGCCTCACTACTCACTGCCCTAGGGCCCCTGGATCGTGATCTTGATCTTTCCTCTCTTGCCAATAGGGTGGCCATTCCGTGTTCTAGGTTCGTTAAACGCTGATCAAAGTTTGTCATCATCCCAATCACTCTCTCTACCCCCCTATGTGTTCGTCGAATTAGGCGCGCTTGCACAGCAGGGGTGAGCTCTTCGTCGCTCGCTGGGGAGCTCGAGCTAGATGTCCTGGCCATTACATTCTCGGCCGGCTCGGTGCGCGACCATACATCGTGGAGTCGAGTATAGGATGTGGAAACACCCTCAAGAAGGGGTCGAATGGGGTTTCCAGCATGCATGTGTAGGTCAAACTCGTCAACAGGGATGAAATGGCGACACAGTTGTGTCACCAACATTGGGCATGGATAATTGGCCGAACTTTTGCCAGCATCAATCGACTGAAGTAACACAGTGCACATATCATAACTTGGATTTCTAGTCATTAACGTGTGCACAATGTGTAGTGAAGGTGTGAAAAATTTCGTATTGTGTGAACTGCCAAATATGTTATTTTGTGCCCATCGGCACACGGTCAACACATTCGCGTACAGTGTACGCGCCTGAATCCCTTTTCTAGGCTCCCTATAACAATCATTTCCCATCAACGGTGTGTAATCCTCAAATTGGAGGGGTTGGTCATGAGCGGGTATACGCGGTATCAATGTGACTTCATGAATGAAGTCTCTGTCTATTCGAATCTCTCGATCGCCCTAAAATAAGCCAACAAACCCGTATTTTTGAAAACTACCCTCCTCCATGCTATCAAAGAAACGTTCAATGAGATCCGGAAGCGCGAATGCATTCGGATGGTTATACAAGAGGTAATTCCATCCGCGTTTCCGGATTTCATCGCCGAAATAACTACCATACTTGTTATGGTCAAATAATTGTGAGAAATTTCTTTCAAATTGGAAATGTGGAGCCATATATAAAAATTAGGATTTTTACAGATCAGAAAAGAGGGCAAAATAGGTCGAACCTCCTCTGGAAAAAATTCCAAAGGGCAAGTCGGCAAGGTGGCGGCGCTTTCGCGGCGGAAGAGGGGGTCCGGCGGCGCTTGCGCGGCGGAAGGAGTGGATCGGCGGCGCAAATTCTGGTGGCGGCTAGGGTTTGTTTTGGGGATTGTTTTGAGGCAGAAAAATAATCTGGAATGGGTTAGAGATGTATTTATAGGGGTTTTGGCTATTTGCACAAAAAACCCTCTAAAAAGAATAATGAAATAAAAGAATTTTGTACAAAGAATTTTAGTATTATATATATATATATATATATTTATGTTTTTTTTTGTTTTTTTTTTGAAAATTTTATTTTTTTATTGGTTTTATTTATTAGTGGAAATGTTCCAGGCACACAAGAAAAAAAAATTGTATTTACATACCCCCAAACTTATTTGAAACGGTGTTTCCACTGTTTTTGGCTGGAAAATCGAAGTTCGGGTGTAAGTGGAGGAAAATTAGTCGATGTAAACCGGCTCCTGCAACAGCAAGAGCTCCTCTGATGGGTCTGCGGTGTGGAATGGTTTCAACCTGTGTCCGTTCACTTTGAATAATGAACCGTCTTTTGGATTTTCCAAATCCACAGCACCGTACGGATATACAGTCCGTACCAAGAATGGTCCTTTCCAGCGAGATCTGAGCTTACCAGGATGGAAATGTAACCGGGTGTCGTAAAGCAGTACCTGTTGGCCAGGTGCGAATGTTTTGCGCAAAAGGTGTTTATCGTGAAACACCTTCGTTCGATTCTTAACGACAACCGCGTTATCGTAAGCCTCATCCCTAAGTTCGCTCAATTCGTTCAACTGCAGCTTCCGATGGCTGCCCGCATCTTCGAGAGACAGATTTAGCTCCTTTATCGCCCAAAATGCGCGATGCTCTATTTCGACAGGTAGGTGGCAAGCTTTTCCGTACACAAGCCGATAGGGAGACATGTCAAGGTCGGTCTTATAAGCGATTCGAAATGCCCAAAGGGCATCAATGAGTTTCAGCGACCAATCCTTACGGTTCTTGGAAACCGTCTTCTCCAGAATCTGCTTGATTTGCCGATTTGAAACTTCGGCCTGCCCGCGGGTTTGGGAGTAGTAGGGCGTAGAGAGCTTATGATTAATGGAATATTTCCGCATCAAGGCCTCGAAAGTCTTGTTGCGGAAATGACTTCCATTGTCGCTAATGATCGCTCGGGGGTGCCCAAAACGGGAGAAAATGTTTTCTTTAAGAAACCTAACGACAACCTTGTTGTCGTTAGTCCGGCTGGGCACAGACTCGACCCACTTAGAGACGTAATCAACAGCGAGAAGGATGTACAAGTTCCCAAAAGAGCTGGGAAACGGCCCCATGAAATCGATCCCCCAAACATCGAAAATCTCCACAACCAAGATCGGTTGGAGCGGCATCTCGTTCCTCCGGGATATCCGGCCCAAGAGTTGGCACTGGGAGCAAGTCTTGTAATAGTCATGAGCGTCTTTGAAGAGTTGTGGCCAGTAGAAACCACATTGCAAGATCTTCTCAGCTGTCTTTCTGGGGCCAAAATGCCCGCCACACGCTTGATCGTGGCAAAATGACAGTACACTCTTGAATTCCTCGTCAGGGACACACCGATGAATAATCTGGTCGGGATAGTACTTGAACAAATAGGGTTCGTCCCAATAAAAGTGTTTTACTTGGGATAAGAAGCGAAGTCTGTCCTGACTTGACCATTCAGTCGGTAGTAATCCTGTGGCCAAATAGTTCACAATATCTGCGAACCAGGGTTCGCAAGATACCGTCAAGAGCTGTTCATCCGGGAAAACATCGTTGATTGGAATTGGAAGCGAAGGCGAAGAAGAAAGTCGTGAGAGATGGTCGGCAACTACGTTTTCACATCCTCGTTTGTCCTTAATGACAAGATCAAACTCTTGAAGCAAGAGGATCCAACGTATTAGCCGCGATTTTGCATCTTTCTTCGCAAAAAGATGGCGCAGAGCAGAATGGGCTGTGTAGACAATGACTGGAGAGCCGATGAGGTAGGGCCTGAACTTTTCTAAAGCAAATACAACAGCCAAGAATTCCTTCTCAGTTGTTGTATAATTGAGTTGGGCGTCGTTCAGGGTTCGGCTCGCATAATAGATTACGTGCGGCATCTTGTTGATATGTTGTCCAAGGACAGCACCAATGGCAAAGTCGGATGCATCGCACATAATCTCAAATGGGTGCGTCCATTCAGGTGAAGAAAGAACGGGAGCAGAAGTGAGTGAGCTTTTTAATGACTCGAATGCAGTCACACAGCTCGAGTTGAAGTGGAATGGCGTATCCTTGGCCAGCAAAAGAGTCAAGGGCCTAGCAATCTTGCTAAAGTCCTTGATGAACCGTCTATAGAAACCGGCATGGCCAAGGAAGGCTCGGATATCTCTGACGCATCGGGAAGGAGGGAGATTGGAAATGACCTCAATCTTCGCTTTGTCGACCTCTATGACATTTTGCGAGATGATATGTTCTAAGACAATACCTTCGCGCACCATGAAGTGGCACTTCTCCCAATTCAAAGTGAGATTCTTGTCCTTACATCGGGTAAGGACAGCGTCAAGATGCAGCAAACACTCGTTGAAGGAATCGCCGAAGATGGAGAAATCGTCCATGAAGATCTCCAGAAATTTTTCCACCATGTCTGAGAAGATTCCCATCATACACCGCTGGAAGGTAGCGAGCGCACTGCATAACCCAAAGGGCATGTGACAATATGCAAACGTACCGAAAGGACAAGTGAATGTGGTCTTGTCCTGGTCTTTTTCGGCAATGGGAATCTGATTATAGCCGGAGCAGCCATCAAGAAAGCAGTAGTACTCGTGTCCGGCCAATCGTTCAAGCATTTGGTCAATGAAAGGTAGTGGGAAGTGGTCCTTCCACGTTGCGGCGTTGAGTTTTCTGTAATCGATGCATACTCGCCACCCAGTTTGGGTGCGAGTAGGGATTAACTCGTTCGCCTCATTAGTGATGACCGTTATACCTGATTTCTTGGTGACAGCGTGAATAGGGCTAACCCACTGGCTATCAGAGATAGGGTAAATGATACCACTATCCAGACATTTTACGATCTCCTTCTTCACAGCCTCTTTCATGACTGGATTGAGACGTCTTTGTGGATCCCGGGCTGGTTCGGCATCATCCATCAGATGAATGTGATGTTCAACGATCAGGGGACTAATCCCCTTGATGTCCGCCATGGACCAGCCAAAAGCTTGCCTGTTGCTGTGCAAGACCGCGAGAAGGGCTTTCTCTTGCTCTGGAGCTAGAGAAGCCGAGATGATGACAGGGAGGGTCTCGTTCTCACCTAAGTAAGCATACTTAAGGTGAGACGGCAAAGGCTTGAGTTCGAGCGTCGGAGGTGAAACGATTGAAGGCAAGATTGGTGCAGAGGTCTTGAACTCAAAGGACTCCAGCAAAGGTTCAAAACGAGTGTAAGCGACCGAGTCGGATGGTTCAGGTAACTCATCCGGAAATTCGAAGGATTCAAACTCGGGTTGCGAGCGCCTAAGATCGTTCAAGAACGTGAAACACTCGTAGTCGTTGTCGGGCGCAAAAACAGCAGCAGGTTCGAGGAGGAACGCACTAGTGGCGTTAAGGTTAGCATGATCGAACAGAAACTCCTCGAATTCACACTCTTCAGGGGTGATCTCCTGGATCGAGCAGACATCCAGTATATGAGCATTAGGTTCGGAGGGATGATTCCCCAACCTAAAAATGTTGAGTTCGATTGTCATGTTTCCAAAAGAGAGGTTCATCGAACCATTGCGACAATTGATCACAGCATTTGAGGTTGCAAGGAATGGACGACCGAGTATCACCGGAATTTGATTCCGGGGGTTAGCTACAGGCTGTGTGTCTAATACAATGAAGTCAACGGGGAATATGAAGTCCCCGACTTTGATTAACATATCCTCTAGCTCACCCCTAGGATGGGTGATCGATCGGTCGGCCATTTGGAGAGTACAGTGTGTGGGCTTCAGCTCTCCTACGCCTAATTGCTCGTATACTGAGTACGGAAGCAGGTTAACACTGGCACCAAGATCTAATAGTGCGCGGTTGATGTTCTTATCCCCAATGGTAATAGAAATCGTAGGACAGCCAGGGTCCTTCCGTTTTTGTGGTAAAGATTGGGTAAGAGCATCACTCACAGCACTAGCCAAGAAAACTTTCTTTGGTACCTGAGACTTCCTCTTTTTCGTGCACAAGTCCTTTAAGATTTTCGCGTAGGATGGGACTTGTTAGACGGCATCTAAAAGAGGAATGTTAATGTTAACCTGCTTAAATAACTCCAGAATCTTCTCCATTTGAGGATTTTGTTTATTAGACCTCAACCGGTTTGGAAATGGGACGTTTTTAAAATTGGTTGAGTCTAATGCTTGTGGAGGAGATTGTGGAGTTGGAACGGATCCTAGAACAGGTGTTTTCGTGGAGTGAGAAGTGGGTCCGTCCAGAGCAGAAGAAGAAGAAGAAGAAGAAGAAGGAGAGCCTTTTAAAGAATGGAGAATAGGCTCAGAAGACGAAGAAGCAGGAGAAGAAGAAGAAGCGGCCGGGGTGTCATCGTTGATCCGTGTGCCAATGTTGTTTTGCAGCATCCTTCCCGATCTCAATGTGGTCACGGCACTCACATTATGGTTCTGTTGTTCAAGAGCAACATGTACATTCTGTGGGTGACCGGGATTTGGGAGTGGCTGGGACGGGAGCTTCCCCTTTTCTCGCTCGCTTAAGGCCGCATTCAGTTGTGCAATCTGGGCCTCGATGGTCTTGATGCTTTGCCCGTGAGCGGCAGTGTGTTGCACTAAGGACTGAATGGAAGACTGGATGTTGGCGGTGGATTGTGTCGATTGTTTAACGAACGCCTCCAGACTTCGTTCGAGCGAGGAAACCTTATCGTTGTTTGACGGAACAAAGTTGTTTGGTGGAAAAGAATTGTTGGATGCAAAGTTGTTCGTCTGATTTTGAAAAGGTTGGGGTTGGAAGGGCTGCTGAAACTGATGTTGAGTTTGTTGTTGCGCTTGTCGCTGCGGCGGAGGGGGCCTTTGGAAATTGTTGCCTTGGAATTGATTCTGATTCTGATTCCAGGTGAAATTGGGGTGGTTCCTCCAACCGGGATCGTAGGTGGAAGAGTATGGATCATTCCTCGGTCTTTGCTGGAATGCAGCATTAACCTGATCCTGTCCTTGCGATGGTGGATTGTAAGGACACTCTTCGGTTAAGTGAGAAGGATCGGAACAACAAGCGCAGATGGTACGAAGGGGAAGAACAGGGGCAGGAGCAGGAGAAGAAAATTTGCTCTCTATGGCTTTAAGCTTTCTCGTTATTGCAGCCATTTCAGCTTTCATTGCAATAGAGACATCAAGTTGGTGAATTCCTACCCTAGACTGACCGGTAGAAGTGGAGGTAGAAGAAGAAGTCGGTCTGGTGCTCTCCCATTGTAGCGTTTGCTCCGCAAGGTCGTCAAAGAATTGCCACGCTTCCTCGTCAGATTTTGATAGGAAGTGGCCCTGACAGATGGTTTCCAACAACTGCTTCGTTGCTGGGTTCAGGCCCTCGTATAAGGTTTGGTAAAGTTGCCATTTCTCTATACCGTGGTGAGGACACTGAACAAGAAAGTCTTTGTACCGGTCAAAGCACTTCCAGAAGGGTTCAGAAGGAAGCTGAGAGAATTGGTTGATTTCATTGCGGATCCTTGCGGTTTTATGATTCGAATAAAATTTCTTTAGAAACGCTTTTACAAACTCGTCCCAACTGGTTATGGAGTGGGAAGCGGTGCTATACAGCTATTTTTCAGCAAGATCGCATAAAGTGAACGGAATGACCCGTAGACGTATAGTATCGTCCGACAGCTGGGTGGTTTTCATCATGGCACAAACGTTTTGAAATTTATTGATGAAGATATAGGCATCTTCAGATTCAAGCCTATGAAATCGTGGAAGCATGTTGATGAAGTGGGGCTTAATTTCAAAATTATCCCCATTGGCCGGTGGAAGAGAAAGGCAGGTGGGAAGTGCAGAACGGGTGGGATAGAAACGATCCTGGAGCGCGATTCGCTGCGGCGCTACAATAGGCGGTGGTGGTGGGTTATTGGTCTCCGTAGGAGGTGGAGCCAATCCAGGGGTAGTCAAAGAGATGTTTGGATTAAATCCTGACATCGCGGAAGAATAGGTTGGTGATGGTGAAGGTGAAGATGTATGAACAGAATTCCGGTCAACGTCGGAGTTGGCCGGCAAAGGTAAAGGTGAAAGAGGAGTGGACGGAGTTTCGACGTCTGAGTTGATCGTGTAGTCGGTAGCGACTAACGTAACGCGGACTAGGCGGGCGCTAGTGTCCTGAGTCCAAGCGGACATACACTAAACGAGTTTAGTATAATCAAAGCGGAGAAGGTGAGGGTAAAAAAACGTCAATGGAGAAAGGCGATGGGTGGTGGGTGAAAAATGGATTTTGGCGACAAAGGGCAAGTTTTTATAAAAGTTTTTGATTTTTTTTTCTTTTTTTTTTCTTTTATTTTTAGAAAGAGCTTTACAGAAATATGTACGGATTTACGGCTTTAAGCAATCACAAACAAGATATGCACAATCACACCTAGATTTAGGGTCACCTAAGTCTGCTAGACAGCTCCTAACTGTTCCAGAGGGCTAGAAATAGGACCTCAAACCGCCTCTTCTCCGTCAATTGCGACCAGGTAAGTGCCAGGTAAGTGGGAGGTTGTCCAACGCTTTCGCGAAGTTCCTTAATTAAATAACCACTTGCCTTCGACACACTTGCCTAGACACCGCAAAAGTCAGATAGGATAAACGGCCGATGCCTGTAACTAGTCCTCTGTCCTATTGAGCGCGAAGTCCTTAGGGCTGAGTCTAGTAATTTTTAATTAACAATGGTCAATGCATATGCTTTTTGTGATTTTTGGGATCCTGGGAAGGGTGATGAAATCCCCACCCAATCTGAATTGGTTTCAAGCCCCTTAAGTCCGTATTAATGAATGCAAAGCGGTAACAAATCAACTGCAAACAATTTTTATTTTTTAGCGCGGCGCAAAGAATCCTGCACAAGAACAGTTTATTGGAAGGGAGAAGAGAATTTGCGCAAAGAATGCTGCAGAAAACACAGTTTATTGGAGTCCAGAGGAGTGGGGGAGAGAAGAGAGACACTTACAGAGAATTTGGCACCCTGAGGCCACCAAACGGCCGCGGTTCCGCGGCTTAAGCTAGCTTATGCCACGGTTCCGCAGCAAGATGGTGGGATTGGGCTTTCATTTTTCTGGGTTGTGCTCTGTTGGGTGTCCTCTGCTTGTCTGGATTTGCTGAATCTTGACTTGCTCACTGTATCTGCTCCAGATTTTTACAGTAGACCGTTTGCTTCGTTTTGAATCTGTCGCGGTGTAGCCGCGAAATATGGGTCTATCTTCCCACGTCTTTGGCACTGAACTCGAACTTCGTATTATCCTGCACACTTGCACAAAAACTAATCAAAAATAACAAGATGGTTTTTTTTTTACAATGTATATTTTTTTTGTTTTGTTTTTCGGTTAGCTTTATATTCACAAATTAACCCGAAATTACACAAAGAAATAAACTACCGTCTCCCCGGCAACGGCGCCATTTGATTGGTAGAGATTCTGCGTGTTTAAGTTTAGTTAATTACCGCAATCAAAACGGTTTCGCTTGTAGCTAGCCGGTTGAGTACGGGTCGTCCGCAGGGAGATGGGAATCTTTTTCTATGTGCTTTAATGAGTTAAGTCCAATTTTCCAGATTTGTTTGTGATTATCTAAGTGTTAAAATGATATGTAAAGAGAGCTTGTTAGGGTTAGGATTAGGTTAGTTTGAGTTAGGAGTCGCTCACTTCTTTCGTTGCCACTCTTAATATCGGTGTTACGGTAATCAGCAATAACGGGGATTAGCACGACTAGGAAGGAACTTGCGAGTATAAGCTAGGCTTTCCAACGCTTAAGTTCTTCCTTTTGGTGCTTGTCCGTCCGTTCTTGGCTCTTAGCCATAACCTCCGGTTAATTCAACCACAACCGGTCTCACTACGGAATCACCGCTATCATATAGGATAGGGTGCCGTAGGGAGCGGATTGTGGTTCAATTAACGGGAGTCGATTTAAGATGTTGGGCAAGGAAAGAGTGAGAGAGATTTCCTTCTCTCAAACTTCCCTTATCCTACCCTAACAAGTATGGAAACTACTCACACATCATAATGAAAAGAAAATAAAACAAAGAGGAAGATAGAAAGAAAGAGATTAGAAGATAACAACTAGCTATTTGCGACCTCACCTTGGCAAGGATCAAGCGTAAGCATCATGGTTGTTTTAAGGATAAAGAAAAAGAGAAAGAAAGAAACAACAATAAATAACAACAACTACTTATCAATTAACGATTACAAGCGATTAATATAAAAAGAGCAAGACAAGTATAATAACAAAATGAACTTCTTTATTCACCATTCTTCACTCACAAAAGCTCACTACAAGTTTTTCAATGGAGAAGAGATGAGAAGAGGAAGAAGAACAAGTATTCTAAACCCTAAAAAAATACAAGATTAAGCACCCTTGGCTTCACAAGGTTCTGGGCTATTTATAGGCTGGAAAATGAAAACCTAGGGCAAAATTCTGCCTCTATACAAAAAGTCCAAACTACCCCTGAAACACGACACATTAAGGGACCAGTACGGCCGCGGGTCCGCGGCCTATACCCCTATTGGCCGCGGATCCGCGGCCCTATGATGGAGTTGGGGCATGGTCTTTTCTGTACTTCCCTGGTATGCTGTCCCCTTTTGTCTGGTGTATGTTTTTCCTGATAATCTTTCCATATTTCTTCCAGAATTCTAGTGGATCAAAAGGTGATTGGATATGGATCATTTGTCATGATTTTCTTGAGCTCCGCGTAGATTTCTTGGACTTGGTGTTGCCATTGTGCTTCGTGCATGAAGGTGACAATCGATTTGCCATTTTGTCTCCTAAACTGGTGTGTGGCAACAGACGGATAAAGAGCGGAGACCCGTGTTTTATCTGTGGTTGGCTGGAAACCGGATTTTATCGTGCTTTTCCATGAATTTCACCGTTTAGAGCCGAGAACCTGTATCCTACAATTTACTAGCAAACACGGCTCAAGAGTACCTACCGATATGCAATGTGATAAAAATTGGGCGGTATAAAAATGCAAAAATCAGATATGAACACGTCTCGAGCAAGCTCCGGCGGTGCCCCTGACAACTGCTCGATCGGGTGTCTTCTCTAAGCTCCGCGTCGACCGACTCACGGTGGCTTCCCAGGAAATGGATGCCCGCCAAGCCCTTAAAATTGAGAAGCTAAGGCAGAAAAGGCTCAGATATGGAGCCAACAAAAGGGCTAGGGCTCCTGCTAGGCTGAACCTTATAAGCTTCGAGGAACAGGGTTACCCCGCCAAAGATGATGGGATGGCTGAATATGTTATCCACACTGTCTACGTGGTGGGCACGCGCAGCAAGAGCAAGGACGGGGCCACCACATCTCAAATCCAATCTGGCTTGAATGTGGTTGCCACTTCCTAAGAACAGCCGCCTCCACTGGATGATGAAAACCCTCTCGATGAGGCTGATAGGCAGAGAGAGCCCTCAATTCATGAGGAGTCAGGCTCGGAAAGCGAAGATGAGCCAACTTTCCGTCCTAAGACCGCATAGCAGCAACTCCTCTAAGAGCTCTGAAAGCAGCTCAGAAGCAAAGACAAGAAGATGGCCAAGCTCTACTCAAAGATCGACAACTTGACAAACGTCGTCTTACAGCTCACGGCCCAACTTGCCTCTCAGCCTTAACTTGCTGACACACCAAGCACTTTGCTACAAAGCGAGCAATCTCCCTTTTCATGCCTTCCCACCAGAAATTCTGTCTTAGATCGCGGTACATCTTCGTGCCTCCTGGATGTACGGAATAAGCGGAACTGTGCGCCTCCTTCATAACTTCTTCGCGAATATCTCCTTTTGGCACACACAAACGGCTACCATATCGCAACGAACCATCTTCATGAATTAACAAGTCCGTTCGAAGTCCAACTTCAACCTGTTCTCGAAACTTCTGCAATCTTGGGTCCTGTGACTGTGCTGCTTTAATATTATCGATCAACGACGGCTGTACTTGCAGCTGCATCAACTGTCCTGAAGAATGCGGTAGCACGATCTCCAACTCGAATCTCCGAAAGTCTTCGATAAGCTCCTTCTGTGCAGTCAACATCCGAATTGCGGGCAACCGACTAAGCGCATCCGGCACTATATTAACTTTCCCCGGATGGTACTTAACATCAAGATCGTAGTCAGCCATCAGCTCCAACCATCTACATTGCCTCATGTTAAGCTCTTTCTGTGCAAACACGTACTTTATGCTTTTGTGATCGGTGAATACTTCGACCCTTTCGTCCAATAAGTAGTTCTCCAAATCTTCAAAGCGAAAATCACTGCTGCAAACTCCAAATCATGAGTTGGGTAATTCTTCTCATGGATCTTCAATTGTCTTGATGTGTATGTTGGGGTAAAAATTTACACCCCGGTTGACCAAGTCAAATCCAAGTCAACCCCAAGCCAAGTGGGACCAAGCCCAGATCCAGTGGGCCCATGCCCGGGTCGAGCCTAAACATGAAGCGGCCGGCCTTCCCCCATGCCAAGATAAAAATTTTGTAATAAACAATTTTGTTGTATTTATTTTATTTTATTTTATGGATAAATGTAAGAAAAATAGGCATAAAGCCAAATTTTTGTAAAGCCCATGGCTTATGTGCAAAAAGAAATGGCACATGAGCCATGGGATGGGCAAAATGCCATTTTGTGAAACCCAAGAGGCTATGTGTAAAGTGTACAGCCTATAAAGGCAAAGATAATGAAATATCACAACAACTTTTTTCTCTCTCTCAAAATTTTTCAGATCTGAGATCTTTTCTCCTTCTTCAAGGTTCCGAAACCTTTTTCTTTCTCTTGAATTAAATCAAGAGTTTTACTCTTCTTTTTATACAAATTAGTTTTTCACCACAAAACCCATAAAGGGGAACTCAGATCTCCTATTAGATCTCAAAAAGAAGAGATTTTTAAAAATCCCATATCTCTTGATCTTCAAGATCCAGCTAACAGAGGAGGAAGAAGAAGATCTTTCACTAAACCCAAAAAAAACACACTCAGGAGTCCAACTCCTCTCTGATTTCTCTTCCAAAAAATTTTTTAGGCTAAACGCCTCTTTTTCTCGCCGGCGCTCAAGCCCAGGGCGCCCACGCGCCGACACGTGGCGCGCTTGCGCTCCAGCGCTCAGCGCAAAGCGCCCACGTGCCGACACGTGGCGCACTTGCGATCCAGCGCAAGCGCTCGAGCGCAAGTCGCCCCGGTGCCGACACGTGGCGCGCTTGCGTTCAAGCGCAAGCGCTCGAGCGCAAGTCGCCCCGGTGCCGACACGTGGCGCTCAGGCGCATGTCGCCCCCGTGCCGACACGTGCCGCACTTACGCTCAAGCGCCCAGCGCTCAAGCGCAAGTCGCCCCCGTGCCGACACGTGGCGCACTTGCGCTCGAGCGTCAGGCGTTGAAGCGCAAAACGCCCACGTGCCGACACGTGGCGTGCTTGTGCTCAAGCGCCCAGCGCTCAAGCGCAGAGCGCCCACGTGCCGACACTTGGCACTCTAGCGCCTGAGCGCACAGCGCCCAAGGTGCTGCCCCCACGCATCCCTTGGATGTCTTTCCCCCTTTATATATATACATGAATATACATACATATGTATACATATGTACATACACACATACTCCATGACACTGTCCCTGTTAGAAAAAAATTTCTAACGGGACGCTGCCCCACACCCCGCAAGGGGGCTGCTAGCCCCCTTGACCCCCAAAACTCTGCGTGGATCCCGATACATTTAAACCCCCCTCCAAAACAAAACACACGTACACTGCACATTGAGTTCGCATGACCAGTTTAACCCGTTAATTGGAGGTTCCCTCGCTCCAAAGGCGAGGGGTAATTAACGGCAGCTTAGTCCGCGGCTGCCGGAGATTCGGATCCCCACAATCATTAAACCCCGGCCTACCCTAGACATGGGGAATCTGTAGTACGCCTGACAAGCGCGTGCGTATTCCCATCTCAATGGGGTGACGAAAAACACCCCACAGATTCTGGCACACCCGGTGGGACCAATCTCTCCTCCCATATTTCGGGTTAAACGTTCATGCGAACTCAATCAATATACATATCGATTGCCTATACTGAAATGATGTTCTTTTTTTCCGTGCAGCAATCAACCTTCGACGACAATGTCTCCCCAGACGAATTCAGCTTCCAACGTGACCCCGATTCCGTACGTGGTCAAGATCAACGCTCGTGTGGTTCTCCCCGCAAGCCTCAGTCGACAGTAGGAGGAACCACCCCACCAGTTTGGCTACATCATCATTTACCCTGCCGGAAGCGCTCATCTGGCGGAAATCCCAGCGGAACAGGTGGCCAAGCCGGTCCCAAGGGGCAAAAGGCCGAATGTTGTGATTGCTAAGGCACCACAACCGAAACTTAAGATGGTGTTTGAACGACTCCCTGGTGCTCCAGCTGGGGGCAAGACTTCCGGTACGAAGGGCAACATCAAACGTTATGCACAATCGAGCATATCTCCAAGGCCCTCCATCGCCCGGTCTGCGGCGTCTTCCCAAAGAGCTGAAGTCTGCCAGGCGCTTAGAACAGAAAAGTTAAGGCAGAAGCGGCTCAGGTATCGAGCCAACAAGAGGGCCAGGGTTTCGGCCAAATGGAGTCGTGTGAAGTTCCAAGTGCAGGCTTGCCTTGCGACGACGGCCGAGTCGGACGTAAGAATCAGCAATTCCTTCGAGCCTCTGAAGTGGGTTCAGAAAAATACCATGACCGCCATCAAGAAGACAGCGGTCCGAACGGTGCTACAAAGAGACGTGTCCCGGCCCCAACAGAAAAAGTATGACACTGTCTCTTCAAGGGTCTATCAGGCGCTCTGTGCCGCACGAAAGCAGCGGGGAAAATCCAGAAAAGAAGCGCCAACACCATTCAAGAACCTGGTTAGGCCAGCCGCCTTCAATCGACTACCAGCTACCGAAGCAAGGGGGTCAAGACAGCAATCCGTGAAATTAGCCGCCAATGATAGAAAGACGGCCAGATATATCATCCATACGGTCTATATGGCAGGCGGGCGCCCCAGCGACAACCTTCGCAGCAAAAGCAAGGATGGGACCACCACATCCCAAGCCCAATCTAGCCTGAATGTGGTTGCCGCCGCCCAAGAACAGCCGCCTCCGCTGGATGAAGAAAACCCTCTCGATGAGGATGATAGGCAGAAAGACCCCTCGGTCCATGCAGAGTCAAGCTCGGACAGCGAGGAAGAGCCGACTTTCCGCCCCAGGACTGCGGAGCAAGAGCTGCTTCAAGAGCTTCGAAAACAGCTCAGGAGCAAAGATAAAGAGATGGCCAAGCTCTATTCGAAGATTGACGACTTAACGAATGTGGTGATGCAGCTTACGGCTCAAATTGCTCGAGCGCCTCCCAATCAAGCACAAGCCGCTACTAATCAGCCGGGTGATGACAATCCGAGGCAGCCAATGCCTGTTCCTTTGGGACCAAGACTGGTCGAGCCGCATGAAAGCCGGCCACACTTCGCTTCTGGGGACGCCTTGGCCCCAGATAGCACTATCCCGCTAACACAGGATCGGATAATGGATTTGGTCACCAGCAAGGTTAAAACATTGGTGGCCGAAGCTGAAGCTCAGAAAGAAATCGGCAGTAGCGGGCGGCCATATCCCACGCAGTACGATCTGATTGAGTTCCCAAGCGGCTACGTCATTCCTAAGTTCGGAAGATTTGATGGAACGGGGAATGCAAATCAGCACGTCGCCCACTTCAAGCATCGTGCGGAAATACAGGGGGCAATGACGCGCTCCTTCTTCGTCAGTTTGTCAACAGCCTGGCCGACGTCGCCTTCGACTGGTATGCGAGTATACCAGACGGGTCCGTCATTACCGTTGCCCAAATAGAGTCCCTGTTTTGAAAAAGGTTCATGAGTGTCAGTGATAAAATCTCCATTGCCGACCTTGTGAGGACCAAGCCGGGGAAGAATGAAAGCAACACCGACTTTATCGCTCGATGGCGTAATCTCACAGTCAAGTGCGAACCGCCGCTGGAGCAGGACCAGTCCGTCAGCCTTCTCATTGGGAACCTCAGCAATTGGATGGTCCCATTCTTGTGTACGGCGGGCCTCAAGACATTTCTGGTGCTAACCAAGAAAGTCCAAATGCTGGAACGCTCGAAGCAAGAGTCCCCGCCGGATTCTCAGAGAGAGAAAACTTGGAAAAGCAAGCGGGACGACAACCGTAGAAGCAGGAGTTCCAGCAGTACCAATGTCTTCAATGCGTCCGACAATGACGAAAAGCGAAGGGCGGCCGAATCCAAAACTAACCGGTCTCGAAAGCCATTACTGGGAGGAGATGGGCCTTCCCTAGAGGAGAAAAAAAACAAGGTTTACTCTTTCAGAAGGGACAAGGTCCGCAAGATATTTAAAGATGTCTTGAACAACGGCCTACAATTGCCGGAGTCGAAAAGACCCCAAGAAGCAAAAATGACCGACAATCCTCTGTATTTCCCGTACCACCGAGTAGTGAGCCATGCGATCGAGGATTGCTATATCTTCAAAGACTGGGTCGAGAAGCAGTACAAGGCTGGAGAGATCGAGCTGTCCAAAAGTGTGTTGGTGAACAATCAAGTTGCAACCACCAACTTTATACAGACAGAAACTGAAGCCTTCTGGGAGCAGACAGCCGAACCCGCTGCCCTGAAAAATGAAACGGACTCATCATGACCTCCATGGAGTACGCACATATCTAATAAGACGAAGAAGATGATAAAGCTATTTCGGAAAGAACCCAGGACGGAATGGGAAGGGCAGAAGAAGCCTACCAGTCCAGCTGCCAATGCGGCTCCATCAGGCTCAAAATCCAAGAAGCTCAAGAAGAAGAAAAGTGCAGCTCGGCGCGAAAAAGAGTCTGCAGGGAGATCGACCATTCAAAAATATATCGATTCTCTCGAAGAATATGAACAAAAGGAAAGAACATTGATTCAATTGAAGGAGTTCTTCCCTGTACAAGCGCCTGAAATTCTGGAGGAGTTAGAAGAAGACTCCAATGAAGAGATCCCAGTAGTGACCTGCTACGCCATCCATCTTGGTAGCGACTCTGAGGATGAGCTCTGTTTTCCTGAAGAGGACGAGGAGCTCGCCACAAAGGCCAACCAAATCCAGCTCAGAAGCGGCAGGGCTCTACCGCCAAATCAGGGCAATGCCCCAAGAGGAAAGGGAAAACAGGTGGCTAATGATGAAGATGGCGGAGAACCGGCTGATGAAAACTCGAGTCCTTCCCCAGTAGACTATAATGTCTTGGCTCACCTTCGAAGGCTTCCGTCTCTCCTGAGCATCTACGATGCCTTGGTCCTATCTAAGGAGCTTAAAGATGTTCTTATTCACGCTCTACAAAACTCCGAGCGGTATCAGGCTCACTTTGCGGAAATTAATATGAAAGAAGCTCAACACGCTTTGCATGCCGCCGCAGTCACATTTAAGGATGAAGACTTGCTACTGGGAACAGCTGAGCACAATCGGCCGCTTTACGTGACCGGGTACAGCGACGGAGATCGAATTAATCGCATATTGATTGATCCGGGGTCCTCAGTGAATATCATGAACTTGCGAACTCTAAAGAGTTTGTCAATGGACGTCCGACACCTGTCAAGGGAAAGGATTGTCATTCAAGGCTTCAACCAAAATTGCCAGCAAGTTCTGGGGTCTATAGCTTTGCCAATTAAATTTGGGGATATGCAAACTGAAGCTAAGATATACGTGATCGACGCCGACACATCTTATAAGATTCTCTTGGGACGGCCGCGGCTCCACAATTACGGCATCGTCCCGTCAACTCTTCATCAATGCATGAAGTATACTAAAAATGGCGAAGAAAAACGCATCAACGGAAACATCCAGCCGTTCGGTGTGCATGAAGTCTGCTATGAAGATTCTCGGTACTTTATGAATCACCAAAATGCTAAGCCACAACTGACTGAGGATAGACCGGCTCCAAGACTCAAAAGCAAATCTGTGCCGGCTGTCGCTTTCAAAAGCAAAAACGCCCAAGTGCGCCCGCATTTCGGCAGCGACACTGATGAGTCCGACGCTGGAAGCCCGTCCTTTCGTAAAACTCGTCCTCGTTTCGGCAGCGATACGGATGAATCTGCTACTGAAGGCCCATCTAGCAGCAAAGTCCGCCCTCATCTTGGCAGTGACACTGAAGAGTCAGAAGAAGAGGACCTGCCGTGCAACAGCTGTGCAGATTGGACCCCCATGCAGCAAGCGAAACTACGAGAGACCTTCGAAGTCGCAGAAGGGTCCCTGGCCATCACAAGGGTGCTGGAACGGATGTGCAAAGAGCTCAACGCATTGTCAGTCTCTACCGTGGACCAGCGGAAAACTTTCTACGTGCCCGGGAGGAAAAATGGACAGAAGGGCATTCTGTTTAACAAGTCAAACCCCGTTGTGCACCCGGACGATCTTTCTGTCGCGTGCCTTCCCTATGAGAGAGGCATAAGAGCCGTCCTCAATCCCAGATACTATGCGCCCGAGATGCGGGAATACTTTAAGAAGTGCGGAGGCCGGTTATATCAAACGGAGTCCGAAGCAAAGTTTTACGAAGGGCTATGGTATCCGCCCCAGGTCCGAGCACTCATCGATGGACGGATTCCAGATAGACGGGGCATAGGCTACATTCAACCTAATTCCAAAGCGTGCTACATGATCCATGTTGGTGAGGCCAGCGAAAGATCAAATGAGGATGACGAAATAGCCGAGCCAGAAGAAGCTCCTCAAGAGCTCGAAGATGGAGGACAAGCAACCTTTGATGAGCTAACCGAGATTGACTTAGGAACGCCCGATAATCCAAGCCCGACCTACATCAGCTCACTTTTGTCGGAGGAAATGAAAGAGCAGATAATTGCCCTGCTGCATGAGTTCGTCGATTGCTTCACGTGGACATACAAAGAAATGCCAGGTCTTTCCTCTGAAGTAGCCGTGCATAAGCTGGCTATATCTCCTGATGCTAAGCCAGTCAAACAAGCTCCTCGAAGAATGAGAAGGGAACTAGAAGAAAAGATCATCGAGGAAACTAAGAAGCTCATCGATGCCGGCTTCATCAGGGAAGAGAAATATGCGGACTGGATCGCATGCATAGTCCCAGTGAAGAAGAAAAATGGGCAGATCCGAGTTTGTGTCGATTTCAGGGACCTCAACAAGGCATGTCCTAAAGACGACTTCCCGCTACCGGTCATGGAAATGATGGTCGATGACACCTCAAATTACGAGCTGTTCACCTTTATATATGGCTCGTCTGGATACAATCAAATCAAGATGTCGCCTGAGGATGAGAAGCATACAGCATTTCGAACCCCGATCGGAATATATTGCTACAAGGTGATGCCGTTCGGATTAAAAAACGCAGGTGCTACATATCAAAATGCAATGACCAATATCTTCGATGACCTAATTCATAAAGTCGTTGAATGTTATGTTGATGATCTGGTCGTTAAGACTAAAACTAAGGCCGATCATATCCAAGATCTTAGGACCGTTCTCATCAGACTGAGGGAATTTGACCTGAAGATGAATCCTCTGAAATGCGCTTTTGGCGTGTCATCGGGAAAATTCCTGGACTTCATAGTCCGACATCGAGGGATCGAAGTTGACCCATCAAAGATAAAGTCCATCATGGAGATGCCCCCTCCGAAAAGTCTGACGCAGCTAAGATCTTTTCAAGGCAAGCTTGCTTAGATACGGAGGTTTATCTCAAATTTATCGGGGAGATATAGGCCATTCTCAAAGCTCATGAAGAAAGGAGCTCCTTTTATCTAGGATGCCGAATGTCAAGCAGCGTTCGAAAGCATTAAACAATACTTGTTGCACCCTCCAGTGCTGGCTGCTCCTATTCCAAATAAACCGTTGATTCTCTACACTGCCACGCTAGATGAGTCACTCGGTGCGTTCCTTGCCCAGAATAACGAGGAGGGAAAGGAAAATGCCCTCTACTACCTCAGTCGAACTCTAGTCGGGGCGGAACACAACTATTCCCCAATCGAAAAGCAATGCCTGGATCTGATATTTGCTGTGAAGAAGCTGAGGCACTATCTGCTGGCTCATCGGGTTATGCTGATTTCCAAGGTCGACCCGCTCAAACACTTGATGACCAAAGCAAGCCTAGCCGGCAGAATGGCAAGATGGGTTGTCATGCTACTTGAGTTTGACATAGTTTATACTCCTCAGAAAGCAGTAAAATGGCAAGCTCTTGCAGGATGAGCCATGTTGGGTCGCCGCTAAATTGTGAGTTACCCGACGAACAAGTGCTGCACCTCGAGGAAGATGAGCCATGTTGGGAGCTCTACTTCGATGGAGCCTCATCAATAAGGAGCTCCGGCAGATCAAGCGTCCCAGAGGTAAAAGCGGGGATAGGATTGGTGTTCATCACGCCATCAATGGGAACCCTACGGCGTTCTTTCGCTCTCACCGAGCCTCGAACGAACAACGAAGCTGAGTATGAAGCTCTGATAGCTGGTTTGGAGCTCGCCATAGAAATGGAAATCCTTCGGCTACGGGTTTACGGTGACTCCCAGCTTGTCGTCAACCAAGTAAGCGGTGACTATAGGATATACAAACCCGAGTTAGCTCGGTACAGAGGCCGGGTAGTGGAACTCATGAAACGGTTCACTCACATTGAAATAATAAGAGTCCCTAGAGCGTTGAACAGAAAAGCCGACATACTCGCTCGCCTAGCCAAGGAGCTGGCTGATCCTGATATGGACGAAATTCTGATCACAGTCAGGAGCCGACAAATTCTACCCCCATTCTCTCTACGAGAAGAGGAAAGCGCAGAACAGGAGAGCAGTCCTGCCGAAGAAGCTTCGATGATCCAAGATGAGCCCGATTGGAGAGAACCCTTCATAGAGTACCTCCGATACGACAAGCTGTTCGAAGAAAAATCTGCGAGAATTCAGCTGAAGAAAAGAGCTCTCCGATACGTGTTTGTAAATGACACGTTATACCGCAGGTCATATGACCAACTCTGGCTCAGGTGTCTGTCATTGGCCGAAACCCAAAAGGTCATGAAAGATGTTCACTCGGGCGTTTGCGGTGCTCACCAATCTGGCCCCAAGATGCGACTTCAAATCAAACGGCTTGGGTATTACTGGCCCACCATGATACGGGATTGCGGAGAGCATGCAAAGAAATGTCAGATCTGCCAAATCCATGGTGATTTCATTCACAAGCATCCCAATCCGTTGCATCCTACGGTGGCGTCGTGGCCCTTCGAAGTCTGGGGCACCGACATTGTTGGCTGATCAGTCAAAAATAATGTATTTTAACACGGCAATTTCCCTATCATTTGCACTCATTTAGAAGTGTTCGGTATTCATATTTCACATATTAGCAAAACAGTCGTTAAATATCAAATTACATGTGTTAGATTGTTAAACCGGCACTTTAAGGGAAATTGACTGCATTTTATGGTATCGCATCATCCCTATATTGCGCAACACTTGTCTTGAGTCTGTGCAGGAAAATCCGGAAGAAAAGCCAAAATTGTCATTTTGCTGATCAAACATTACGCCAACTCAAAGACCTGAGAGCTGGTAGCAATACAGAAGGAATTACAATATTCAGCATATCATAAAAAGCCCCATACATCATCCCAAAGCAGCACCAGAGAGATGAAGCCCTAACTCAGCTATATGGCCGCGGTTCCGCGGCCTAAGCCAGCTATTGCCGCGGAACCGCGGCGATTTAGACACATCAGCAAATAATTTTCAGTGCACAATTCATCTCTCAGGGCCCACATTCATTTAAGATGCCTCAAATTCCAGAAGGACCTCGAAGCTACTGCCAGATCAGCAAAGATCATTAAGCAAGGCTAATCTTAATTAAGCTCCTAACAAACTATTTCTAGAAGCTCCCTCCTAACTAATCACATCTAGAAGCTTCTCCTCTAACTAACTTTTGGAGGGAAATTCAAATCTCCTCAACAAACTTTTGGAGGAAAAACTTAAAATTCAAATCCTAGATCTAGGGTTTTTGATGGCTATAAATAGGAACCTAGATCTGAGGGTTGAGATTGTTCATTTTTAGTTCATCAATAGTTCATTAGTTCCTTAATCTTTACCTCTTTCTTCATCTTCTTCCACAAGTCTAGTGACAAGGCTTGTGCGAAACCCTAACCCTAATTCCACTCCAAATTCAAGATCTTGAATACCAATCAAGCAAGAAGCCCTTCAACCTTTTAGGAGCGGAGCCGATCTCCAATCGAGCAAGTGATCCAAGCCGATCCGCGACTCACGGAGCGGAGCGAAGCCAAATCGACGATCGAGTTCTTCCTCTTGTAGTTCTTGAGCGATTGTAACGAAATTGTTGATATAAATAAAATGTGAAATTCTTTAATCTTGCTTTCTTGTAATTCTTGCATCATGATTAGATCTCAATTTGTAATTGTAGTTCTTGTTGTGATGTTTGAGTAAAACTCCGCTCGTGGAGGAATCGAAACGATTGTAGAATGATGATGTAACAAATCTTAATACGATTTTTAAGTCCTACGAGCTTTGTAAACCCTAGAAAATTCAAGAATCGATGACCTAGTTTCGTTGCGATGCTTTCTTGAATGGATCGCTCGAAATTAGGGATCTACGATCGTTTCTTGAATTTACTAGAGGCTAGAATGTGAATGATATCGACGAAAGAACAAGGGATAAGATGAAACCCTAGTTTCATAAGAAATCCCTAATTCTCGATCGATCATCATCGATCTAGTATCAATTCATCGAAGGATAAGAATACGTAATTTTAAGATTACATCACATCTATAGATCCGATCGATTCCTACGAGCCTCATTTCGATTCTTGATATTTGGTTTGGAAAAATCAACAAACTCTCAATTCTTGATTCTATCTTTTTCTTGTTATTAGATCTAGATTTTCTAATTCTTGAACTTCAAATACAAATCTTGAATTGTTTTGTTTTCTTTCCTTTAAAATTTCAATTCATCTAATTCAAAAGACGAACGATTACATTTTCCCTGTGGACGATCCGCACTTACTAACGCGCTACAATCGACACCGTTATTGATTGCGGTCAAATATTTTTGGTTGTGATTTCTATACAATTTTCTAAATACTACACAACGAGAAAAATCAATTCAATCAAATGGCGCTGTTGCCGGGGATAGTGCGCTAATTGTTCGTATTTTGAAATTTGAGTTGAAAAATTTATTCCATTATAATTTTTAGATCTAAACTCGCACAAACCCTAATACGTGTGTTGTGATTTGATTGCGAGGAAATCTAGAATCATTGGAGCTTGGTTAAAATTTTTGTGAATATTCCAGAGAGCTCCTGAGGAGAACAGGAACATAACCATAAATTTCAGTGCAGTGATCCCTTGAAAAGACCGCGATTCCGCGGCAATAAGCGTCTCCCGCGGCGGAACCGCGGCGGTTTGACTTCCTCTCTGTACAAAACTTGCAGGTATACTCCTCTGCTTTCTTATCTCTCCCCTCATCTGCTCCAATTAACATTTTATGCAGGTTTCTTTGCAAATAATCGCAGCGCGCAAAAAGCAAAATAAAATTTGTGCGTGTTTTGATTTTGTGGTTGTTTGCATAATTAATACGGACATTAAGGGGCAAAGACCAAATCCAGATTAGGTGGGGAGTTCATTACCCTTCCTAGGCCCCAAAAATCACAAACCTGCATCCGCATTACCCTCATTAACTAAAAAATATCTAGAGATGACTCTAAGGACCGTCGCGCTCACTTAGGACAGAAGAAGGCCGTGGGTAATTCATTGCTTATCCGCGTTTTCTTGTGGTGTCTAAGGCAAGTGTGTCGAAGGCTAGTGGTTATTAATTAGGCCCACTACTTACGTAGTGGAGTACCTTCCCACTTACCTGGCACTTACCTGGCCACAGGGGGACAAAGAGGCAGTGGAGGATTCTATCCTGCGACTTGTCTTTTGGCAGTTAGGAGCGGTCTAGAGCCGGACCTAGGTGACCACTAGATTCTAGGGTTTTGTGTGTTGCATAATATTTTCCAAAATCCGTCCAATTTTCAAAACAAACACCGCATTCATTCATCGTTCCCCTAATTATAAATTCACGCTGCCACTTGTACTAACCCATTTTAGTACAAGATAGGCTGGACAACAGGATTCTAGTGCCTGTTTAGTCCGCGTCCCCCGATCGACCCTAAAGTCGGTATTTCTACACTTACCTTTTCTTTACCACCACCACACCCACATCGATGGATCCGTCTCCATCGAACTTCTTTACCACTACTCTGTCGCCGTCCGTTGGTGCGCAGAATCCACCTCGCATCTCTCTCCAAGAGAGGTGCTATCCTACACGAGGTCCCCTTTCCACTTGTCTTTCCATTCCACCAGCTAACGGGGAAAATTTTCAAATAAAACCCCAATACATCAACCTTCTACCAAAATTTCACGGTCCCGAGTCTGAAGACGCATATGCATTTATCACGAAATTTGAAAATGTATGCGCAATAATGGGTACCTCACAGCTGTCTGTGGATGCTTTGCGTCTTCGTCTTCTCCCATTCACTTTATGCGATTTTGCCGAGAAGTGGCTATATAACACTACCGCACATTCCATTTCAAATTGGGATGAATTCGTCAAAGCATTCCTGAAGAAATTTTACCCACATCAAAAGACAGCTCGAGTCCATAGCGAAATCTATCAATTCACCCAGCTTCCAAATGAAACATTTTCAAAATGTCTTGAACGTTTCAAGGATCTGTTAGTCCAATGTCCACATCACGGCATCCCGAGATGGGAACTGTGCCGAATCATTTATGAGGGCATTAATCCTAACACAAGACAGACCCTTGAATCCATGTGTCAAGGCAACTTCATGATTAAAGATGATGGGGAAGCCTGGAAATTCCTCGATGATTTCGCTGAAAAATCGTTACAGTGGGAGGGTGTGAGTCAATCATCTAGGGATGGCAATGATATTTCCATAGGAGTTAGAGCTGACATTGCAGCTATACACAAGAAACTCGAGACTATGGTAAACAAATTTTTAGCCGCCACCCTAAATCAAATGTCACTCTCCAAAACTGTATGTGGCTGTTGTTCTGATCCGTCTCACTTGACGGAAGAATGTCCGTTTCAAGGTCATGAGCATACCAATGTCGCATTTCAACGACCTAGAAACGATCCATCTTCCTCCACATATAATCAGGGTTAGAGGAATCACCCTAACTTTGCTTGGAACCAATCACAATCTCAAAACACGGTTCCAGGAATCACCCTAACTTTGCTTGGAACCAATCACAATCTCAAAACACGGTTCCAACCCAACACAATTTCCAAAGGGTCCCTCCACCACAACAGCAGCCACCACTTCAATTGAGTCAGCACCCCTTTCAATCACAAAACTTCCAAAATCCAGCCAACACTTTTGCACCGTCTAGTCCTTTGCAATTGACCGGTACTGATAACACCTCTGCACTAGTACAAACCTTGGATACTTTCATGAAACAATCCATCCAAGGGACGGCAAGTTTGCAATCTTCCGTCGAGAATGTGATGAAGATCATTATCTCTCAAAATGAGAACATCAAATCGATGGAAGAACAAATTGCACGATTAAAAGCCGAAATGAGTGCAAGAGAGAAAGGGAAACTTCCAGCTCAACCTTTACGCAATCCTGGCTATTCACATCTTGTGAATGCAACCACGTTGAGATCTGGAAGAGTGCTTGACAATCACGTTGGGGAAGAGTTTGATGATATTGATAAATCAATCAATAATACCCCGGTTGAGACCATTCCTCACACACACACTTCTACTTCTGATCCTTGTTCTTCTACCCCACCACCTTCTTGCGAGCCTATTCTTCGTTTCCCACAAGGCTCGCCACCTCAGCCCAGCTCTTCTAGTTCTCCACAGACGATCCCCACTCCTCTTTTGGGATCATGTCTACCCCTACTTCCTTCTCCTATAATGGACCTAATGCTTATTGCTAAAGCACCTTATCCTAATCGGTTAAGGGAAAACACACCGAGTCCACATATGGAGAAGATTATGAAAATTTTTAAGCAAGTTAACATCAACATCCCTCTCTTAGATGCTATCCAATAAGTTCCGTCCTATACGAAAACTCTTAAGAACTTGTGCACTAGGAAGAGGAAGACTCAAGTGCCGAAGAAAATTTTCATGGCAAAAACAGTAGACACGGCTTTCCCCCAACAATTACCGAGGAAATGTAAGGATCCTGGATATCCTACGATTTCCATTTCTATCGGGGGAAAACACATTAACCGTGCTCTACTGGACCTTGGCGCTAGTGTTAACTTGCTTCCATACTCTGTTTACGAGCAGTTAGGTATTGGAGTCTTAAAGCCCTCGAGCATAACTCTCCAGATGGCTGACAGATCAATCACCAAACCTATGGGTGAACTGGAGGATGTGTTAAAAAAAATCGGGGAATTTATATTCCCTGTGGACTTTATTGTAATTGATACACAGCCTGTAGCGAACCCACGGAATCAAATTCCGGTGATTTTAGGTCGCCCCTTTTTGGCCACTTCCAATGCAATAATCAATTGTCGTAATGGTTCTATGACCCTATCTTTCGGGAATAGGTCAATAGAGCTAAACATTTACAAGTTGGGAAGTGTACCCTCCGAACCTACTGCTCAGGTCTGTTCTGTCGACTTAATGGATGTCGACAGCAGCGAATTTGATGATCCTCTTGATACTGATCTTGACTCTTTTCATATGTTATTGTTTGACCCAACTATGTATCATACACATACGGACTCATCCACCGAGATGTCCGGGTCAACAACTAACACTGATTATGAACCGTTTTTAGAGTCTGAAGATCACCCCGCACTTTGTGATGACATTATTCATCGGGGTATTGATGGAACTTTCGAGGAGATCTTCGCTGATGAACTCGCATTTTTGAATGACACGGGTGTTGAGACGAATCTTGTTCCAATCAATGAAATTGAACCTCCACCCCTTCTTCTGAATTATAAAAAGAATGCGAGCAATCCATCACATTCACTGCATCGTCTCTCCAAAATGAGACGCACACACACTCTCTTCCACCCCTTACCCTTTCCCTACTTCTTCTTTCACCAAGCAGAGCACTGCATTGATAAAATTTTTGAATGGTTGGTGTTAACCTTCGGTCTTTGCAAAGCTTGGCATCGGCCAATGATTTTTGACCCCCCTCATGTGATTTTCAAAAGAGTAACATTGCATAACTCAAGTTTGGGGGGTATAATCTGGCTCTTGAAAAGAAAATGTTTACAAAATGATGAGCCAAAAATAAGTTTGGGGGAGTTTCTTCACTTAAATATTTTGCCCTCACTAATAAATTCCTCCCAAGCTTACAGGTTTTTGTAGATATAGCGGATGGCAACAGTGAGGACACTGTTGAAAACAAGTTTGGGGGAGGTTTGTGCTTATTTTCGCATCATTTGCATCATACTTTGCATAAGCACAAAACATTTTTAAAAACCTATAAAAATTTAAAAAAAATTCAAAAATAAAAATATTTTTTGTACATAAATAAGATAATAAAAGATTAGATAGTGAAAAAATTACATCCATGAGATTAGAAAAATTTAAGAAAACCAAGAAAATTAGAAGTTTTCTTATACGAACTAGTAATAAGTAGTTATGAGCCGTTGTCCCAAGGGTTAGTAAGATGAAGGAAATCACTAATCTGAGGATAAAAATAAGTCTGAAAAATAGTTTCTATTCTGGAAGCCAAACATTTTGAACGTTGATACCCTGCTATTCGCACTTACACACGTCTTGAAGCCCGGGATAGTAGAGGATACCTTGAAATGCTCTTGTCTTAAAGCCGATGTATAAAGGAAATAAAAAAAGTGAATAAAAAAATATAAAGTGGTGAGAAAAATGGACACTGGTTTTGTTATCACCGAGGGCAATAAAAAAATATATAGCGAGGGTGCCTCTTCACCTAGTGCCCTAAGGCCAACTGGTCTGGGAGTCACTGCTATGCCTGAGGTGGTGCAAGACGAGGAAAAATACCAAATAACCAAGCACATGAGTAATCGGTCGATTAGTACCTCAAGAAGTATTAACGGTCGCATGAAAGTGTGTGAGCAAATTCAGCTAAATATTCATTAATTAAAAAGTACTGAGGCAGAAGGGCAAGAGTATGATAGCTTGAATTGAATTCTCCGGGTGTAGGGATGTCTTTTACACACACGCAGGGTTATATGATCGATGTTTGGAAGAAAGATAGGAATGAATAACAAGACGATGTTTTATTGAGGGAGGATGTGATTTCTGACATTTTTTCATGACCATTAAGATAGGGCTCATGACAACCGAAAAGCTAGCTTAGTTGGAAATCCTAATTTTCAAGGCTTTTCTTCTACAATTCTTTTTTTTAAATGTAATATTCATGATCTTTCTTTTATTATTGGATTTTGTGGGTGCAATCCGCTGAAAACCCTCAGGAGACAACACTCCTCCTACTAGGGACACCTAGAGGTTTAAAGGCTTGTTGCGCGTGCTCAGTGCAATCGTGTTGCCTACGAAAGTGTGCTAGTTAGTTTTTCTCTTTCTTTATTTTCTCCTTCTCTTTTTTAATAAAAGTTCGCTCGAGACGATCGAAAATAAGTTTGGGGGAATTTGATCAGTCGAAAATAATGTATTTTTAACACGGCAATTTCCCTATCATTTGCACTCATTTAGAAGTGTTCGGTATTCATATTTCATATATTAGTAAAACAGTCGTTAAATATCAGATTACATGTGTTAGACTGTTAAACCGGCAATTTAAGGGAAATTGACTGCATTTTATGGCATCGCATCATCCCTATATTGCGCAACACTTGTCTTGAGTCTGTGCAGGAAAATCCGGAAGAAAAGCCAAAATTGTCATTTTGCTGATCAAACATTACGCCAACTCAAAGACCTGAGAGCTGGTAGCAATACAGAAGGAATTACAATATTCAACATATCATAAAATGCCCATACATCATCCCAAAGCAGCACCAGAGAGATGAAGCCCTAACTCAGCTATATGGTCGCGGTTCCGCGGCCTAAGCCAACTATTGCCGCGGAACCGTGGCGGTTTAGACACATCAGCAAATAATTTTCAGTGCACAATTCATCTCTTAGGGCCCACATTCATTTAAGATGCCTCAAATTCCAGAAGGACCTCGAAGCTACTGCCAGATCAGCAAAGATCATTAAGCAAGGCTAATCTTAATTAAGCTCCTAACAAACTATTTCTAGAAGCTCCCTCCTAACTAATCACATCTAGAAGCTTCTCCTCTAACAAACTTTTGGAGGGAAATTCAAATCTCCTCAACAAACTTTTGGAGGGAAACTTAAAATTCAAATCCTAGATCTAGGGTTTTTGATGGCTATAAATAGGAACCTAGATCTAAGGGTTGAGGTTGTTCATTTTTAGTTCATCAATAGTTCATTAGTTCCTTAATCTTTACCTCTTTCTTCATCTTCTTCCACAAGTCTAGTGACAAGGCTTGTGCGAAACCTTAACCCTAATTCCACTCCAAATTCAAGATCTTGAGTACCAATCAAGTAAGAAGCCCTCAACCTTTTAGGAGCGGAGCCGATCTCCAATCGAGCAAGTGATCCAAGCCGATCCGTGACTCACGGAGCCGAGCGAAGCCAAATCGACGATCGAGTTCTTCCTCTTGTAGTTCTTGAGCGATTGTAACGAAATTGTTGATATAAATAAAAGGTGAAATTCTTTAATCTTGCTTTCTTGTAATTCTTGCATCATGATTAGATCTCAATTTGTAATTGTAGTTCTTGTTGTGATGTTTGAGTAAAACTCCGCTTGTGGAGGAATCGAGAAGATTGTAGAATGATGATGTAACAAATCTTAATACTATTTTTAAGTCCTACGAGCTTTGTAAACCCTAGCAAATTCAAGAATCGATGACCTAGTTTCGTTGCGATGCTTTCTTGAATGGATCGCTCGAAATTAGGGATCTACGATCGTTTCTTGAATTTACTAGAGGCTAGAATATGAATGATATTGACGAAAGAACAAGGGATAAGATGAAACCCAAGTTTCATAAGAAATCCCTAATTCTCGATCGATCATCATCGATCTAGTATCAATTCATCGAAGGATCAGAATACGTAATTGTAAGATTACATCACATCTATAGATCCGATCGATTCCTACGAGCCTCATTTCGATTCTTGATATTTGGTTTGGAAAAATCAACAAACTCTCAATTCTTGATTCTATCTTTTTCTTGTTATTAGATCTAGATTTTCTAATTCTTGAACTTCAAATACAAATCTTGAATTGTTTTGTTTTCTTTCCTTTAAAATTTCAATTCATCTAATTCAAAAGACGAACGATTACACTTTTCCTGTGGACGATCCGCACTTACTAACGCGCTACAATCGACACCGTTATTGATTGCGGTCAAATATTTTTGGTTGTGATTTCTATACAATTTTCTAAATACTACACAACGAGAAAAATCAATTCAATCAAATGGCGCCGTTGCTGGGGACTATTTGATTTACTTACACAATCGGAAATCATTAAATCATTGGCCCAATTGATCCTCTGTCATCCAAAGGCCACCGGTTCATACTGGATGCAACAGACTACTTCTCCAGATGGGCTGAAGCTGTCCCGCTAAAAGAAGTCAAGACAAAAGATATTCTGATATTCTTCCAGCATAATATTCTATACCGCTTCGGTACACCAAGAAGAATCATTTCTGACAACGGGCCTTCTTTCAAGAGCTTCAATGTCTCAAGGTTCGCTACTCAGCACAAAATAGACTGGAGATATTCCTCCATTTATATTCCAAGGGCCAATGGGCTAGCCGAAGCCTTCAATAAGACTCTATGCAAGCTCCTGAGGAAAAATGTTTCAGCCAACAAGAGAGACTGGAATCTCAAGCCTCACGAGGCGTTGTGGGCATATTGTACCACGCACCGTACTCCAACTCAGTCCACTCCATACTCATTGCTCTTCGGAATGGAGGCGGTCCTCCCCCTCGAAGTCGAAGTTCCAAGCTTAAGAATGGTCGTTCAGCACAAGTTGACGGAGGAGGAAATCATGCTCCTTCGACTTGAAGAGCTTGATGCCCTCGAAGAAAAAAGGCTCGCGGTGCAGCAAAATCTAGAGCTATACCGAGCCCAAATGTCACGGGCCTATGACAAAATAACCCGTCTCCGCGCTTTCAAGAAAGGTGAATTGGTGTTGGTCCTCAAAAGACCGATCATCCCCAATCGACATGCCAAGGGAAAATTCGAACCAAACTGGGAAGGACCATACGTCATCGAGAAAGTGTTCGACGGAGGATCCTACCGACTAATAAGTGCCGAGGGAGAAAGGCCCATGCCACCCATCAATGGCCGATATCTTAAGAAATACTACACGTGAATGCTCCAAGTCGCAGGCGAATTGAGCACATCAGCCCTACGGTCTGGATCATACATCCTGCAAAATCGTATACAATCCACGGGCGTAAATGACCCCTATCTCTCCCAAATCCTGCCGGTGAGACTACTTTTAAAATCCCACCAGCGGCAAAAAAAAAGAAGAAAAAAAAGAGAGAAAGAAAAGAGAAAGAAAAAAAAAGAGAAAAAAAATAATAAACGGTATGTCCACAAGCAAAACGAGCACGGATGAAAACCCGAAAGGGCTCCGTGAGTAAAAACAGCAGGACTACCGGCGAGTCTGTGAGAACCCGAAAGGGCGCAAACTCGTGAAAAGAAATGAATACACTCGCAAAGTCCTCTCGACCTTGTGAGGAGAAAACCCCTGCGTGAGATCCTTACGACTCACAAACGAGCAACACACTTAGGAATCCTCACGATTCCTAAGGAGAAAATACACCTGCGGGATCCTTACGACTTGCAGGGAGAAAATGCTTTTATGGGACCCTCACAGCCCATAAAATTGAAAAGCCTTAGGTGATAGGGACCCAAACCTGTCTCCTAACCAATCGTTCCTGGCATTTCGCTTCAGTGTTAGCGGTGCTGATGCCGACCAAAAACCCAAATCCCAAGTCCTCCCAAGGCAAATGATGAGTTGCTCCTGGCATTATTCCAGTGCAGCAATGCTGATGCCAAACAAGATCCAAATTCCAAGTCCCCAAACGGCGAATGATGAGTCGCTTCTGGTACCATGTTCCAGTGTAGCGATGCAGACGCCAACCAAAATCCAATTTCTCAAAATTCTCCAGCCCTACGGCCAGTCCCCAAATTGACTGCCGTATACAATCCACGGGCTCAAATAATTCTCGTCATACCCATGCCCCACCACAATCACCAGTTACGCAGCTGGTCTCCGCCTTTGGAATTATGCTCCATTGAGAAGACCCACTCATGTGTCCTCACGATACATGAGGAGAACAAACCTTTGTGGGATCCTTACGATTCATAAAGGAAAAACACACTTAGGAGTCCTCACGACTCCGAAGGAGAAAATACACCTGCGGGATCCTTATGACTCGTAGGGAGAAAATGCTTTTATGGGACCCTCACGGCCCATAAAATTGAAAAGCCTTAGGTGATAGGGACCTAAACCTGTCTCCTAAGCCATCGCTCCCCCCAACAGGAATAGGCAAATGATGAATTGCTCCTGGCATGTGTGCTTCAGTGTTAGCAACGCTGATGCCTACCCTAACCCCAAAATCCCAAACTCTAATCCAATAGACCCCTAAGTCTTTAAACTAGGAACAGATGACCCCTAAGTCGTTAAACTGGGAACAGATGACCTCTAAGTCGTTATACTGGGAATGAGGGAAATCTCCTCATGGCAGATGATGATTCGCTCCTGGTACTATATTCCAGTGCAGTGATGCTGATACCAAACCAAAAATCAAAATTCCCAAATCCTGTCATGACAAATGATGATTCGCTCCTGGTACCATATTCCAGCGTAGCGATGCTGATGTCAACCCAAATCACATCAAGTCAGCAAAACAACCAATGACCTCTCTGGCAGAATCAAATTCCACCTCGGAAACAAGTCAACTTCATCCCTGACACCGCAAGAAGCGGGGCAAGTCAAATCCAGAACCGACCGTCCAAATCGCAAAAAGGGCAGCGTCGACCGTCCACGTCGTAAAAAGGGCAGCACCAACCGTCCACGTCGCTAAAAGGGCAGCACCGACCGTCCAAGTCGCTAAAATGGCAGAACCGACCGTCCAAGTCGCAAAAATAGCAGCGTCGACCGTCCACGTCGCTAAAAGGGCAGCACCGACCGTCCACGTCGCTAAAAGGGCAGCATCGACCGTCCAAGTCGCTAAAATGGCAGAACCGACCGTCCAAGTGGCAAAAAGGGCAGCGTCGACCGTCGACGTCGCAAAAAAGGCAGCACCGACCGTCCATGTCGCTAAAAGGGCAGCATCGACCGTCCAAGTCGCTAAAATGGCATAACCGACCGTCCAAGTCATAAAAAGGGCATTGTCGACCGTCCACATCGCAAAAAGGGCAGCACCGACCGTCCACATCGCTAAAAGGGCGGCATCGACCGTCCAAGTCGCTAAAATGGCAGAACCGACCGTCCACGTCGCTAAAATGGCAGCATCGACCGTCCAAGTCGCAAAAAGGGCAGCATCGACCGTCCACGTCGCTAAAATGGCAGCATCGACCGTCCAAGTCGCTAAAATGGCAGAACCGACTGTCCAAATCGCAAAAAGGGCAGCGCCGACCGTCCACGTCGCAAAAAGGGCAGTACCGACCGTCCACGTCGCTGAAAGGGCAGCATCGACCGTCCAAGTCGCTAAAATGGCAGAACCGACCGTCCAAGTCGAAAAAGGGCAGCGTCGACCGTCCACGTCGCAAAAAGGGCAGCACCGACCGTCCACGTCGCTAAAAGGGCAGTATCGACCGTCCAAGTCGCTAAAATGGCAGAACTGACCGTCCAAGTCGCAAAAAGGGCAGCGTCGACCGTCCACGTCGCAAAAAGGGCAGTACCGACCGTCCACGTCGCTGAAAGGGCAGCATCGACCATCCAAGTCGCTAAAATGGCAGAACCGACCGTCCAAGTCGAAAAAGGGCAGCATCGGCCGTCCACGTCGCAAAAAGGGCAGCACCGACCGTCCACGTCACTAAAAGGGCAGCATCGACCGTCCAAGTCGCTAAAATGGCAGAACCGACCGTCCAAGTCGCAAAAAGGGCAGCGTCGACCGTCCACGTCACAAAAAGGGCATCACCGACCGTCCACGTCGCTAAAAGGGCAGCATCGACCGTCCAAGTCGCTAAAATGGCAGAACCGACCGTCCACGTTGCTAAAATGGCAGCATCGACCGTCCAAGTCGCAAAAAGGGCAGCATCGACCATCCACGTCGCTAAAATGGCAGCACCGACCGTTCACGTCGCAAAAAGGGCAGCACCGACCGTCCAAGTTGCAAAAAAGGCAGCGTCGACCGTCCACGTCGCAAAAAGGGCAGCACCGATCGTCCAAGTCGCTAAAATGGCAGCACCAACCGTCCAAGTCGCAAAAAGGGCAGCACCGACCGTCCAAGTCGCAAAAAGGGCAGCGTCGACCGTCCACGTCGCAAAAAGGGCAGCGCAGGATTCCTACAAAGCGGGAACCAGATCACTCCGGGCCAGGGAAACGTCTATCACGGACATTCCGTCTCGGAGACATGTCAAGCAATGGCCGTCCATGTCATAAAAAGGGCAGTGCCAGCTTCCCCAAAAAGCAGGAACCAAATCAGGTCGCGTCCAAATAAAAGAAGATCCATCAATTTCATGCACACGACCCACATATGTGGTGTGCATTTATTGATGGGGGGGCAATTTGTTGGGGTAAAAATTTACACCCCGGTTGACCAAGTCAAATCCAAGTCAACCCCAAGCTAAGTGGGCCCAAGCCCAGATCCAGTGGGCCCATGCCCGGGTCGAGCCCAAACATGAAGCGGTCGGCCTTCCCCCACGCCAAGATAAAAATTTTGTAATAAACAATTTTGTTGTATTTCTTTTATTTTATTTTATGGATAAATGTAAGAAAAATAGGCATAAAGCCAAATTTTTGTAAAGCACATGGCTTATGTGCAAAAAGAAATGGCACATGAGCCATGGGATGGGCAAAATTCCATTTTGTGAAGCCCAAGGGGCTATGTGTAAAGTGTACAGCCTATAAAGGCAAAGATAATGAAATATCACAACAACTTTTTTCTCTCTCTCAAAATTTTTCAGATCTGAGATCTTTTCTCCTTCTTCAAGGTTCCAAAACCTTCTTCTTTCTCTTGAATTAAATCAAGAGTTTTACTTTTCTTTTTATAAAACAAATTAGTTTTTCACCACAAAACCTATAAAGGGGAACTCAGATCTCCCATTAGATCTCAAAAAGAAGAGATTTTTAAAAATCCCATATCTCTTGATCTTCAAGATCCAGCTAACAGAGGAGGAAGAAGAAGAACATCTTTCACTAAACCCAAAAAAAACACTCAGGAGTCCAACTCCTCTCTGATTTCTCTTCCGAAAAATTTTTTAGGCCAAAAGCCTCTTTTTCTCGCCGGCGCTCAAGCGCAGAGCGCCCGCGCGCCGATACGTGGTGCGCTTGCGCTCCAGCGCTCGAGCGCAAAGCGCCCACGTGCCGACACGTGGCGCGCTTGCTCTCAAGCGCAAGCGCTCGAGCGCAAGTCACCCTGGTGCCGACATGTGGCGTGCTTGCGCTCAAGCGCTCGAGCGCAAGTCGCCCTCGTGCTGACACGTGGCGCGCTTGCGCTCAGGCGCAAGCGCTCAGGCGCATGTCGCCCGACACGTGGCGCACTTGTGCTCAAGCGTCCAGCTCTCAAGCGCAAGTCGCCCCCGTGCCGATACGTGGCGCACTTGCGCTCGAGTGTCAGGCGCTGAAGCGCAAAACGCCCAAGTGCCGACACGTGGCGTGCTTGCGCTCAAGCGCCCAGCGCAGAGCGCCCACGTGCCGACACGTGGCACTCTAACGCCTGAGCGCACAGCACCCAAGGTGCTGCCCCCAGACATCCCTTGGATGTCTTTCCCCCCTTTATATATATATATACATGTATATACATACATATGTATACATATGTACATACACACATACTCTACGACACTGTCCCTGTTAGAAAAAAATTTCTAACGGGGCGCTGCCCCGCACCCCGCAAGGGGGCTGCCAGCCCCCTTGACCCTCAGCCCGCTATCGGGTAGCAGGACCCCCGTAAAAACTCTACGTGGCTCCCGATACATTTAAACCCCCCTCCAAAACAAAACACACGTACACGGCACATTGAGTTCGCATGAACAGTTTAACCCGTTAATCGGAGGTTCCCTCGCTCCAAAGGCGAGGGGTAATTAACGGCAGCTTAGTCCGCGGCTGCCGGAGATTCGGATCCCCACAATCATTAAACCCCGGCCTACCCAGGCAGGGGGAATCTGTAGTACGCCTGACAAGCACGCGCGTATTCCCATCTCAATGGGGTGACGAAAAACACCCCACAATTTTCTGTGCGAACACGTACTTTAGGATTTTGTGATCGGTGAATACTTCGACCCTTTCACCCAATAAGCAGTGTCTCCAAATTTTCAAAGCGAAAATCACTGCTGCAAGCTCCAAATCATGAGTTGGGTAATTCTTCTCATGGATCTTCAATTGTCTTGATGTGTAAGCTATAACCTTCCCATACTGCATCAAAATACATCCCAAACCTTTCCCAGATGCGTCGTTGTGAATCACCAATCCTCCGGAACCGTCTGGTACGGTTAAAATATGATCGGTTATCAATCTTTGCTTCAACACCTCAAAAGCCGACGCGCATCTATCCGTCCATACGAACGGTACTTCCTTTCGTGTAAGCTTGGTCAAAGGCTCAGCTAAGCGAGCAAAATTCTCCACGAACCTTCAGTAATATCCGGCAAGTCCAAGAAAACTTCTGATCTCTGCTACGTTCTTCGGAATCGGCCAATCTTGAACTGCTGCAATCTTCTCGGGATCAACGGCGATTCCATCTCCGGATACGACATGCCCCAAAAACTTCACTTCTTCAAGCCAAAACTCGCACTTGCTTATCTTCGCATATAATCTTTCTTGCCTCAATGTCTGCAGTGCTGTCTTCAAGTGTTCTGCATACTCTTCAAGGCTCTTCGAATAGACCAGAATATCATCAATAAACACCACTATAAGCTGGTCCAAGAACGGTGAAAAGATTCGGTTCATCAAGTCCATAAATATCGCCGGTGCATTCGTGACTCCGAATGGCATCACTAAATACTCGTAATGTCCATACCGAGTTCGGAACGCGGTCTTGCAAATATCTTCTGATTTAACTCGGACCTGATGATATCCGGATCGCAAATCCAGCTTCGAGAATACCCTCGCGCCACTAAGCTGCTCGAATAATTCGCCAATGTGAGGGATCGGGTACTTGTTCTTAATAGTCACCCGGTTTAATTCTCGATAATCGTTGCACATCCTCCTTATGCCATCTTTCTTCTTTACTAGAAGAACTGGAGCTCCCCAAGGTGAATTGCTGCTGCGAATCCAACCCTTCTCTAGCAATTCGGTAACCTGTTTCTTGACTTCTTCCAACTCCACTGGTGCCATCGGATAGTACGCTTTTGAGATTGGCGCTGCACCAGGAACAAGATCGATCGCGAACTCCACATCTTGTTTTGGCGGTAAACCCGAGATGTCCTCGAACACGTCCATGAACTCTCAAACTACAGCTGGCGCTTCCTCCTTATCAACTTCCATTGACGAAAGAACATTGTTTGTCGGCCTAGCCCTAACTCGACTGGCCCGATAGAACTGCTTCCTCCTGCGAAGACAAACTCCGGATGTTCGGGAATCTGGAAAATCACTTTCTTTGCCCTACAATCAAAGTGAGCGTGGAAAATGCCAAGAAAATCCATTCCCAAGACAACATCATTACTGCCAGTATCGATCACCAAGAAATCTGCAAAACATGAACTGGTAAGCAATGAAACCGAGAGAAGCAAGGTAAAATAACGACCATGAAACAAGGAAGCGAATTAAGACTAGGACTCCAAGTTACTTAAATAGAGTACCGCATTGTAACCATGCTGCAGTTTATAGTTACAATCACATAACTCCGTTCAAGTCGCCCAAATCCTAGTATCAGAATCAAAGGAATAGGACGGAAGAAACAATAGGGAACCAAAAGAATTTCAACTCGAGATGCAAAGTTGTTTGCATATCATCAAGACGAGGGTCAAGAGAAAGATAAGATTCAAGAATCATGAGAACAATGTGGCAGGACATGTTCCTAATTACGGGTTTTCTGATTCGTGTATTGGGTCGAATACCCAACTACAAAAAGAATCAAACCCGATTAACCTAAATCCTATGCTCTGATACCAAACAAACCCTGTCACGTCCCGCTTCCCAAAGTGCGCTAAGATAGGTACGTGACAGAGCCAACCATGCTACTTGTGGACAGGAAACATCCCTCCACAGTCACATTACGGCTGTCTAGAGATATCAAGAACAGTAGAAATAAAATAAACTATCTAATACATGTCCATGAGCCAGAAATAAACGAGTCAAGAAATAATATGCGGAAGCAATAGATCCAATGAGCAATAACACATGGAAAGTAAACATAACTAAAATGGATACTAACTGGATCCTCACTGCTCGGCCTGATGGCACAAATACTCCTAATCAGCCTGCGACGAGGGTAGCGGATCTGGGCCATGCAAAACCCAGACGTCAGTGCGTCATAATATCAACAATAATATAATCAGGGGGTAACAAGTTATGCAGGCATGAGTATGAACAGCAACAAGTCATCAGTAACAAGTAACAGTAACATGAATATAGATCAGTGAACAGGATATAAACAGGTGAAGTGCAGTGAGTAGTCTAAACTGTGCTATAGGGTTATCTACTCTAAAGTTATTCGAAATCAATTAATGTAATCCCCATCGTAACCCATCGTTCTATGCCCCGTTCAACCCCACGGGACCACGGTAACAAGATATAATAGACTGTGAGTCTATGTCCCATTCAACCCCACGGGACCACGGTAACAAGATGTAATAGCCCTTTGAGTTACGTTTGGATACATTCTTGATTTTCCCATACCCCCAAGGTTATGTGTGTAAGTCAGGTATTGATAAATCTAGAGCTAATGCCAATACAGGATCAAGCAGGTACAGGTTTGTCTTTATAGACAACAGGAAATGTCCGTAGGGACAACATGTCAAGATTGTCGGCATTAGTAACAAGATCAGGTAACAAGTCAAGCTGTGGTACATCAGGTCATGTCAGGTGGTGTACATGTATCAAGTCATGTCAAGTAGTGCACAGGTATCAAGTCATGTCAAGTAGTGCACAAGTATCAAGCGGGTGCTCATAATCAAACTGTAGCAAGTATTGAATCAGGGTGAAAGTACGGATGTACAATAAAAGCATGGATGCACAAATATCGATCAGGGGTCACATCATGACTAAGTAGGATGCACAATTATCAAGCATGGTACACTGATACAACAATAACATGAAATAATATGGTCTCGGCGTGCAACTAGATATGTAATAAACCGTTCGGATACAGACGGATACTATAAAACTGTAAATCGATAAAATTTACTGAATATTAAAACACAAGCACTATTATTTATTAAATAGATATTGATATAATAATATTAACATGGATAACATATTCAAACCGATTAATAACTATAAAAGTGGTATTGATTAACCATGCACAAGAAAGTTCCGTTCAGAAATTCAGCGCCACCCTGATTTGTAAAATAGCTTAAAAATAACAAACATTTTCCAAGAGGGACGTGTCGTATACCAAAACAAAGATAATTTAATAATATTTTCATTTTTATAAGTTGAAGTATCTCAGGTTGATCCTACAAAAAGCTATGAACATTCGAAATTGAAAGTTTGCTGCTGGAATTTCCCTGGACAGCAGTTTAGAGATATCTTCATTTGCATTTTACGTTATTTAAAAAATTTATTTTGAAAGTAAATATTTCATAGAATTATAGTATTCTGAGTTAGCTTCATAACGAACTAAAGAACGTATACTAATAATTTTTCTATGATTTATAATGAATTTTATAAGGTAAGGTGTATAGTAAATTTCAGATTTGTCGTATCCGCTTTGCAACAACGTTTTATGTGTAAACTATAATATTTTCAACTATATTTTGTATAACATTATAAAATGCAGATTATAAACTAATTAAAGATAATAATAAGAAATATTACAACGATATATATTTTAAATGATATGGATGCAAACGGGTATCCGAAAACAGTAAAACTTTAGTATGGATGTACAATGGGATGAATGGATAACATTTTACTCATATGGATACTTACGGATGTCATATAACAGTAAAATGATAAACTGGTAAATGAAGGATGTACAAATAAACAATAAGATGTAAATATTCCATTGGGTGCAGTATATTGGAATATAGTATGTAACAAGATAGGTTTGCATGCACTAGATGTGAAATAACATGTATGGATGCATACGGATGTCGTAAAACTGTAAAACTAAATATGGATGCATGATTTAAAATACAAGTGTTATATTTATTCAAATACATGTAAATACAATAACATAGCATGGACTCAGATTTAGGTGGTTTTCATACCCCTTTCGATTGGTTGTTAGTTAGACCTGTAGTTTACCTAGTAGATGTTAGACTGGACCCGAGTCATACATATTTCCAAAAATAACGAATCGTGAGGATTTTAAAGACATGTCAAGGGATACTACAGATATTTCAAAAGACATACCTTTTCTTAAAAACACCGTAGCCTTATTTTCAAAACACCACGATTCGTACAATTTCAAACGACAAAACAGTATAACACGGGTGTAGCGATGTAGATTCTTTTTGTTACGTTATCATTCATGTTCTGCATATTATTGTTGCAATTACTATTCATTGCCATTTACCATGTTGTTATCGTCTCATTGCATGTTTATTGTGTACTTAGTGATTATGAACCATGCTGTCAGGACACCAGCACCATTACCGATGATGCGTATGTTCCACATACACTTACTTGCCGGCTCACACACATCATCATCGGTAATTGTCATGCCACGTACACTTTAGAAAATACATTTTCATTGACATAGCTTGATAACTGATAGTCGTAATATGTTATAGCTTCCATATGCTAGTTTAAATATTGCATTCATTGCATGATATTAGGTGCATTCATATATTCATTGGTTATGCAGTATTATGGAGATTTATGCCGGTATTCACTGTTTATTGGTATCATGATTTTGATGATTTCGGATTTACATGAGATTTCTGGATTTAGGGGAAAACCGCAAGAATTTAATAAAAGCTTAGTATCATCATTTTAAAATGCAAAATTGCGGTTTTCTTATGATGTATGAGTCATTCACCATGAGTTTTCATGATTGCTGTTGGATTTCGAGACCCAATTCGAGGAGTTGGATGAACCGTCTCAGGTACATGGTGGGCCCGGTATGGTACCCCGGGGCAAGAAGCTCGAGTTGTATTCGATGAGCCTGGTAGGGGAGCATTACCTACCGGTGATATTATTTGGACTCGTCGGTTATCCGGAGGATACCGGCCGGAGTCATGAGATGATACAGGTTGATCCGTTCTGCCGGAGCCCGCGGGCCGATCCCGCAGATGATACGGATGCCTGAGATATTGATATTTGAGATCTGAGATTTGAGATATTGAAATTTGATATTAAGATACTGAGACTTATGTTTGTGTCAATGCTGACACTGATTTCTCGGTTGCTTTCATTGATGATACTTGATTGATACATATAGAAATCTCATTGATTAAAGAAAACAGTTGTCTCACTCATGATATATTATGTTTCCATTCGTAATGCATTCATACATCATATATATCTGATATGTTGCTATCTGAGGCACTGATACGAGCACGTGGTATTGCACTTATATGTAGATGGATCAGGATATTATTTGAGAATATTACTGATCGCATGACCTAGGATAGCATCATGCATGCGATTTCTACTCGTAGTTTTTTTCTACTCACGAGTTGGCAACTCACCCCCGTTGTGCCACAGTTCCTTACAGGTTTTGCCGTACAGGTTTCGTTGCGGCTTTGCTGGCACACTGTTCCTTCCGGGTGATTGCTTTGGTAGGTGTGTTCTTTTGCATCAGGACCACCATTGTTTATTTGTTATTTCAATTGTATCTAGAAACTCCATCAACCAGATTGTATATTTGATAGAGATAGAAGACCAGACTTGTTATTATTTCGACCTTAGAGTCGCGCGTTGTATTATTATGATTTTCATGCTGATTTTGGGTTTTCTTTTGAGTTTTGATTCTCGCCCTTTGGCGTTGTATATTATATTGCTTGCGTGGTTGTGACCGTCGTTTGACGAAGAGCTAGCTCCCGCTTGGGGATGACTTTTTGTATTTCGTATACTATTAATGTTGTATCTCATTTGGGGGCCAGTATTTACAAAGGAGACTCTGCCGAAATTTTCATAAAATACTTGAGATTTTAAAAATACATATTTCGGCCTATGTTGTTAAAACTACTTGCTTTAAATTGGTTTTTCCTTCACTCTACTGCTTCTTGGTTTTGATTTCTGGGTTTTTGGCTTGCTTAGATTACGTTCGCCTTGAGACGTTTCGTAATTTAAGCGCCGTCATGTTCCGTACTTTTCGGGTCGTGACAGACTCAAACCATTTGCTATATGTAGTTTTTCCTAGTATGATAATTTGTATTGTTATAACAAAATCAACAAATAAGAGTGTTCCCCTCCGAAAGACGCGGCGGACGTCTTGCCTGAATTTCGGGACAGATGCTAATTGGTGCTATCCGTCCACCTCTCCGAAGATACCAAGTTGATTTATGACACCATATATCGAAGGTTTAAACGGATGCGGCCAATGTAGCAGATATCGTCAGATTCCCCCTCGTTTGAGGGGTTTTTGATTGTGGGGACGCTCTTCCCTGCAGGCGCAAGCCCCTGCAGTGAATTACGCTACCGTATCGCGGTAACAACTTTCTCCTTCTCCAAATGGTCACTTCGTGTCGTGGGTGTTTGTTTTGTGTTTGGTTGCCCGTGGATTGTATACGGAGACTAAGTTATGCTGTCGCCCGTAGAGCGTGGACTAGTCCAAATCCGTATCTTTCTTAGATTTGGGTTTGGGGGTTTTGGTTTAAGGATACATTAGCCTCATTTTAGACTAAGATCAACTTAAACGTTTGTTAAGGATACGTTAGTCTAATTTTAGACTAAGATCAACTTAACGGGATCGTTTAGATCTGATAAGAGAGCGTTTGGGCTCTATTGTTTAGTTTAGTGACATTGCGGTCGATAATTAGTTTAAGGACATTACGGTTCATTGTTAGTTTAAGGACATCTCAGTCCATTGTTAGTTTAAAGACATCGCGGTCGAGGTTAAGGACATCATAGTCCGTGAGTTTAAGGACCCCACAGTCCAATGTTAGTTTTAAGACATCACGGTAGAGGTTAAGGACATCATAGTCCATGGATTAAGGACCCCACAGTCCGATGTTAGTTTAAAGACATCACGGTCGAGGTTAAGGACATCATAGTCCATGGGTTTAAGGACCCCACAGTCCGATGTTAGTTTAAAGACATCATGGTTGAGGTTAAGGACATCATAGTCCATGGGTTTAAGGACCCCACAGTTCGATGTTAGTTTAAAGACATCGCGGTCGAGGTTAAGGACATCATAGTCCATGAGTTTAAGGACCCCACAGTCCATGAAATGTGTGGTTGTCGGGACCCGTCATCTCTTTGAAGATGTTGAAGAATTACAACGACAAATATCAAAGGAGTGAAGAGATGTACCCTTGAACCAAGGTGAGGTGGTTGGAAGAGCAGATGTGCTCAATTCAAAATAAGTTGAGGACTTATACCCAGAATTGGGCTAAGTCCAATTAAAATGTTTTAATATTTTATTTTTTGTCCTGGCTATTAAGCCTTTATTTGGGCTTAGCCCTTTTAATAATGCTAGGCATTGGGCTCTGACATTTTTGTCTTGTATCAGAACAAAGTTTGTTCTGACAGTGTACCACGTGGCGCGCCAGGCGCGTTTGCCCAGTCAAAGAGCGCATTGCGCTTCTGTCGGGTAGCGCACACGAAGAGGATACGTGTCGCGCTTAGCGCTCAGCGCTAGTTTGTTAGCGCATTGCGCTTTTAATTTTTGAGCGCGTTGCGCTAGTCTGTTGGCGCGTCAGTGAGTGACACGTGGCGCGCTTGGCACTGAGTGCCAGCCCATGAGCGCAATGCTCTGTTTTAAAAGCGTAAAGCGCAAGTGGTGTCTATGGTTGACACGTGGCAGGTTTTGGCGCTGAGCGCTGGTCCAATGAGTGCAAGGGCGCAACTCATGAGTGCAAGGCACTTTTCAATAGCGCAAGGCGCATTTGATCAATTTTAAGATCAAAGAACAAATTTATGTTCTTCAAAGGAGAATTTTTCCTCAAGATCCAAGAACAGAAGTTCTTGTTTTTATAAAAGGGTTTGCCTTTATAGATCAAGAGATCTGTGAATGAAGTAAAATATTTCTTTTAGTCTTTTTATGATTAGATCTTTTAGATCTTTTCTTTATTAAAGACCTTGGTCTTTTTCTTAGATCTCTGATCTTTTTAGAAGATGGTTCTTCTTTTTACGAGATGGTTTTATCTCTATTATTCAAGAACATAGTTTTTTTTACCTTGAAGATGAAGAAAAAATCTTCTTTTTTCTAAGAGCTTGCTCTTTTTTGTAGAGGGTTTCTCTCTCTCTTGTCTTCTCTATATTCTCTATCTCCTTTAGACTTGAAGTCTAGGGTCCTTTATATAGAGCCAAATGATTTGTTAAATCAGTTTTAAGAGATCTTTCTCTGATTGATTTGGGAATATTTCCCACCGTTGGATTTTTTATCTAAGGCTTCTATTTTACAGAAGATAATCTTCTTATTTCAATAAGATTGGAAAGATCTTTCCATAACAGAATTTTAGTTCTGATTAATTAATAATTTATTATTAGTAAATCTTTTGATCTGACGGTGGGGAATTTTTAATCCCAGCGCTGGCGCACCTTGCGCTAGCGCACCTACGTTCGACACGTGGCGCGCAGCGTAAATGCGCTAGCGCACACGTATTTGACACGTGGCACGCAGCGCAGAGCGCAACACAACTGCGCTAGCGCACCTGTGTTTGACACGCGGCGCGCAGTGCGCAGCGCACAGAATCTGAAGCGTTGCTTCAATTTAAATTTTGAATTTTGAAACAGAGCTTTGCTCTGATTGGGGTGCGCTGCCTAGAGCGCAGCGCACCTGGCACTAGCGCGTCTGCGTTTGACACGTGGCAAGCAGCGCGCAGCGCGCAGAATCTGAAGCGTTGCTTCAATTTTTGAATTTTGAAATTCAAAACAGAGCTTTGCTCTGATTGGGGGAAACAAATGCCCCCTCCCCCCGTTGCGCTCACGTGCCGCACACGTGAGTGCAGCGGTGGTAACATTTGCGCCCTTGAATCAACTCAGAAGTTGAAGAGGCGGTTCAGTGCTTATAAATAGGACCTTTGGTCCTCAGATGATTATCATCTTCTTCTTAAGAATTTTTATTCAGAGCCTTGCTCTTCTGTTCAAGAACTTTCAAGAGTTAGAACTCTACCAAACTTAGGTAAAATTAAATTAATTTTAATAAATTAGGGTTTTTACCCATTAACAGAGCCTTGCTCTTCAAAGATCTTTTATCTGGAGAGAACCCTTTTATGGTTTCAATAGCAGAAGTTTGCTCTTTAAAAGGATTTTACTTATGATTTCCTAATTCATTAATGGAGCTTTGCTCCTTTCAAATCATATAGAAGAACTCTTAAGAGTTTTTCATGGATCTTGAAGATTAAAAAAATGGAATTTTATTTTTGATGGATTATATCATCTTCTCAGAGCAAGGCTCTCAGTGTTCTCGGGGAATTTCTTTAAATTCCCCTTATAATCGATTTTGACAGGTGTCACTCCTGTATGCAGAGCATTGCTCTCCAGGGGTTAACTCCCTGTGCTTGTTTTTAGTAAGAATTCACTTAATCAGTCTGTCCGCTAATTTTTGTTGATTTTCTTTTTCAGGAGTAATGGACGCTCATATGTATGACCTCGACGAGATTATCTCTTATGGAGACATCCGCTCACTTGGGCGTTCTCAGAATCGAGAATTCACAAACGCCGAATGTGCCGAAATCATGATTCGCTTTGACGCATACAATGGTCGGCTGCTTCCTCGACGTTCCTCTCTTCTGAAGCTTATTGTGGGAGCGATCTGGGAAGCGCTTCCTTTATTCCGTACCGGCGTGCCGCTTAGGGCATTGGATGCCGCCGAGGATAAGGTGCACTCGGTGTATCTGATGAGCCTAATCTCAAAGAGAAGGCGAAACAATCTTATCGATCTCCTGCATCAGGCCTTTCAACAATCGGCCATACTTGCTGCCTATCGGAGGGTGGAGGACATCCGTGAGGATCCCGACGTTTGTGATTGCGAAAGAAAGCATACTAGGATGGTTTGAAATGCCTGGAAGATTCTGGACAAAGTCACTTTTGAGTTCCTCAATCCATGCCCTGGATCTGAGGTTTTGCCATTGTAACCATCTTGATGATGTTTTTGTTTATTGTTTTTATGATTGTAAGAACTTTTTTTTTGAAGTATGAATGATAAATTTCTCATTTTAGCGTGTTTTATTTTATGTACTAAATCTTTTGCACATGCAAGGACTGGTATGCTTCGAACGCTTAATCAAATGCAAATCAAGTGTTCTCCTTGTCACTTTCTTCTCTTTTCTGTGTTGTTGCCATGTGATTTTAGCAAGTGCGGTCTGTAGATAGCATATAGCTGTCAATCTTGTGCTCTTTGTAAGGTAGTGATGGCTTAGAAAACAGGGTTAGGATCTGTCACCTAAGACTTTTCAACTTTATGAGCCGTGGGGGTCTCATAAAGAATTTTCTCCCTACTGGTCGAGAGGATCCTGTAGGTGTAATTTCTCCTTAAGAATCATGAGTATTCCTAAGTGTGTTTTCTCTTGAAAGTCGTAAGGATCTCACAAGAGAATTTACTCCCTTACGAGTCGTAAGGACTCGCAAGTGATGGATGAAGTTGTCTTTATCCGCATTTCACGGAGTCAGGGTTTGCTCTAGATGCTTCCCATGGGTTCACTGCCGTATTCTGTGAGGACCAGACTCCGCTGTGGACGTTTTCCAGGATACCGTAGTTTAAAGATCTCGCGGTCGAGGTTAAGGACATCATAGTCCATGGATTTAAGGACTCCACAGTCCGTTGTTAGTTTTAAGACATCATGGTCGAGGTTAAGGACATCATAGTCCATGAGTTTTAAGGACCTCACAGTCCAATGTTAGTTTTAAGACATCACGGTCGAGGTTAAGGACATCATAGTCCATGGGTTTAAGGACCCCACAGTCCGATGTTAGTTTAAAGAAATTACGGTCGAGGTTAAGGGCATCATAGTCCATGAGTTTAAGGACCCCACAGTCCAATGTTAGTTTTAAGACATCACGGTCGAGGTTAAGGACATCATAGTCCATGAGTTAAAGGACCTCACAGTCCAATGTTAGTTTAAAGACATCACGGTCAAGGTTAAGGACATCATAGTCCATGAGTTTAAGGACCTCACAGTCCAATGTTAGTTTTAAGACATCACGGTCGAGGTTAAGGACATCATAGTCCGTGAGTTTAAGGACCTCACAGTCCAATTTTTGCTCTGGATGCTTCCCACGGGTTCACTGCCGTATTCGGCGAGGACCAGGCTCCGCTCTGAATGCTTCACACGGGGTCAATGGCGTGCTCTGCGAGGACCAGGATCCGCTGTGGACATTTTCCACGGGGTCAGGAGTGACATAATCCGCGTTCCACGTAGCCAGGAATTTTGCTCTGGATGCTTCCCACGGGTTCACTGCCGTGTTCGGCGAGGACCAGGCTCCACTCTGGATGCTTCACACGGGGTCATTGCCGTGCTCTGCGAGGACCAGGATCCGCTCTAGACGTTTCCCATAGGGTCAGGAGTGACATAATCCGTGTTTCACGTAGCCAGGAATTTTGCTCTAGATGCTTCCCACGGGTTCACTGCCGTGTTCGGCGAGGACCAGGCTCCGCTCTGGATGCTTCACACGGGGTCATTGCCACGCTCTGCGAGGACCAGGATCCGCTCTGGACGTTTTCCATGGGGACAGGAGTGACATAATCCACGTTTCACGTAGCCAGGAATTTTGCTCTGGATGCTTCCCACGGGTTCACTGCCGTGTTCGGCGAGGACCAGGCTCCGCTCTGGATGCTTCACACAGGGTCATTGCCGTGCTCTGCGAGGACTGGGATCTGCTCTGGACGTTTTCCACGAGGTCAGGATTGACATAATCCGCGTTCCATGTAGCCAGGAATTTTGCTCTGGATGCTTCCCACGGGTTCACTGTCGTGTTCGGCGAGGACCAGGCTCTGCTCTGGATGCTCTCTAGGATACCGTAGTTTAAAGACCTCGCGGTCGAGGTTAAGGACATCATAGTCCGTGGATTTAAGGACTCCACAGTCCGTTGTTTAGTTTTAAGACATCACGGTCGAGGTTAAGGACATCATAGTCCGTGGATTTAAGGACTCCACAGTCCGTTGTTTAGTTTTAAGACATCACAATCAAGGTTACGGACATCATAGTCCATGAGTTTTAAGGACCTCACAGTCCAATGTTAGTTTTAAGACATCACGGTCGAGGTTAAGGACATCATAGTCCATGGGTTTAAGGACCCCACAGTCCGATGTTAGTTTAAAGACATCACGGTCGAGGTTAAGGACATCATAGTCCATGAGTTTAAGGACCTCACGGTCCAATGTTAGTTTTAAGATATCACGGTTTAAGGACATCATAGTCCGTGAGTTTAAGGACCTCACAGTCCGATTTTTGCTCTGGATGCTTCCCACGGGTTCACTGCCGTGTTCGGCGGGACCAGGCTCCGCTCTGGACGTTTTCCACGCAGTCAGGAGTGACATAATCCGCGTTTCACATAGCCAGGAATTTTGCTCTGGATGCTTCCCACGGATTCACTGCCGTGTTCGGCGAGGACCAGGCTCCGCTCTGGATGCTTCACACGGGGTCATAGTTGACATTATCCGCGTTCCATGTGACCAGGAAGGGTTGACTTTATCCGCATTTCACGGAGTCAGAGTTTGACTCTCGGTCTTCTGTACACCGCCGAGTCATGGAACTGGGAGTTGCCGCTGTTCCGCTTTGCTTGATGTTGTGTCCGTTGTAATAAGACGAATGTTGAGATGATCTCTAGGCTGTCTATGAACCATTGAGATTTGGCCTCTCCTTCTGACGAAGCTTAGGGAGGACGGGTGTGATTCCCTCTTTGTTTGCGCCCCTGGATTGTATACAGGGATTGACATGATATCAGCTGTAGGGCATAAATTTCATTTTTTTATTTCTTTCCGCGATGCTCTATCATTTCAGCTTTTATATCGCGAAGGTCGCGATTGCCCAATCATTTCGGCTATTTTTCGCGGTGCCCAATTATTTCGGCTATTTGTTTTATTTTTACTCGCTGCTTTTTATTGCGAGTTGCCCAATCGTTTCGGCTATTTTGCATGCATACATTTTTACTTGCTGATTTTGTTGCAAGTTGCCCCATCATTTCGGCTATTTCGTATGCACGTGTGGTTTGCCAGCTTTTTTGCTTGCAAGCTTGGAATTAGACACTGATTTCGGCATCAGCACCGCTACAACTGGGATATTTCCAGGAGCGAATCATCATTTGCCTTCGTCGATGTCGAGCAAAGGTGGCTTAGTAGACAGGATTAGGATTCTGTCGACTAAGGCTTTTGATTTCATGAGCCGTAAGGGTCTCATAAAGGTATTTCTCCCTGCGAGTCGTGAGGATCTCGTAAGTGTGTTTTCTCCTTAGGAGTCGTGATCATTCCTAAGTGTATGATCTCTTATAAGTCGTAAGGATCTTACAAGAGTGTTTTCTCCTTGCAAGTCGAAAGGACTTACAAGGACAGTTCACCGTGCAGACATATCCCTAGACATGGATGGGACCTTGTTTGGGAAATGTTTATTCGCGCCCGTGGATTGTATACAAGGGTCAGTATTGAACCGCTTATAGGGCAATATCGGAGGTTGTAGGGCTGCTTAAGAACAGGTTCAGATCCCTGTAGCTTAAGACTTTCAAGTCTTATGAGCCATGAGGGTCCCATAAGAGGGTTCTCCTTACGAGTCGTGAGGATCTCGCAAGTGTAATTTCTCCCTAGGGATCATGGGGATCCCTAAGTGTGTTGCTCCCTTGTGAATCGTAAGGATCTCACGCAGGTGGATTCTCCTTACAAAGTCGAGAGGACTTTGCAAGTGTCTTTTAACGAAATTGCGCTTGTTCCCCTCCGAATCGCGGGGACGCGACCGCGCAGGTCCATCTCGCCTGAAATTCGGAGCAGATGCTAATTGGCGCTATCCTTCCACCTCTCCGAAGATGCCAAGTTGATTTATGGCACCGTGTATCGAAGGTTTAAACGGATGCGGCCGATGTAGCAGACTTCGTCAGATTCCCCCTCGTCTGAGGGGTTTTTGATTGTGGGGACGCTCTTCCCTGCAGGCGCAAGCCCCTACAGTTAATTACGCTACCGCATCGCGGTAACAACTTTCTCCTTCTCCATATGATCACTTCGTGTCGTGGGTGTTTGTTTTGTATTCGGTTGCCCGTGGATTGTATACGGAGACTAGGTTATGCTGTCGCCCGTAGAACGTGGATTAGTCCAAATCCGTATCTTTCTTAGATTTGGGTTTGGGGGGTTGTGTTTAAGGATACGTTAGCCTTATTTGGGGCTAAGATCAACTTAAACGTTTGTTAAGGACACGTTAGTCTAATTTTAGACTAAGATCAACTTAACGGGATCGTTTAAATCCGACAAAAGAGCAATTGGGCTCTATTGCTTAGTTTAATGACATTGCGGTTGATAATTAGTTTAAGGACATTACGGTCCATTGTTAGTTTTAAGACATCGCGGTCAAGGTTAAGGACATCATAGTCCGTGAGTTTAAGGACTTCACAGTCCGGTGTTAGTTTTAAGACATCACGGTCGAGGTTAAGGACATCATAGTCCTTGAGTTTAAGGACCTCACAGTCCGATGTTAGTTTTAAGACATCACGGTCGAGTTTAAGGACATCATAGTCCGTGAGTTTAAGGACCTCACAGTCCGTTATTAGTTTTAAGACATCACGGTCGAGGTTGAGGACATCATAGTCCATGAGTTTAAGGACCTCGCAGTCCGATGTTAGTTTTAAGACATCACGGTCGAGGTTAAGGACATCATAGTCCATGGATTTAAGGACTCCACAGTTCGACATTAGTTTTAAGACATCGCGGTCGAGGTTAAGGACATCATAGTCCATGAGTTTAAGGACCTCACAGTCCGATGTTAGTTTTAAGACATCACGGTCGAGGTTAAGGACATCATAGTCCATGAGTTTAAGGACCTCACAGTCCAATGTTAGTTTTAAGACATCACGGTCGAGGTTAAGGACATCATAGTCCGTGGATTTAAGGACTCCAGAGTCCGACGTTAGTTTTAAGACATCACGATCGAGGTTAAGGACATCATAGTCCATGGATTTAAGGACTCCACAGTCCGTAGTAATGTGTGGTCGTCGGGACCCGTCACCTCTCTGACGACGTTGAAGGATTACAATGACAGATGTCAGAGGAGTAAAGAGATGTACCTTCGGACCGGGTGTAAATTGATTGGAAGAGCAGATGAGCTCAGTTCAATTTAGATTGAGGACTTATGGTCAGAATGGGGCTAAGTCCAGCTTAAAAATGTTTAACATTTTATTTTTGTTCTGCCTGTTGGGCCCTTTGTTTGGGCTCTGCCCTTTTAATAATGCCAAGCATTGGGCTCTGACATTTTGTCTGGTATTGAATGCATTGCATTTATCAGAAAAAAGTATGTTCTGGCAGCACGCCACGTGGCGCATCAAGCGCTTCGCGCCAATTAAAGAGCGCATTGCGCTAGTGTACATGAGGGTGACACGTGTCGCTTAGCGATAAGCGCTAGTTTGTTAGCGCACTGCGCTTCAGATTTATGAGCACGTTGCGCTAGTTTATGGGTACGCCAGTGAGTGACACGTGGCACGCTTGGCACTGAGCGCCAACCTAAGAGCGCAGTGCGCTGTTTTCAGGAGCTCAAAGCGCAGATCATGTCCATGGTCGACACGTGGCATGTTATGGCGCTGAGCGCCAGTCCAAGAAGCGCAAGGGCGCAGTTCATGAGTGCAAAGCACTTTCCAATGGCGCAAAGCGCATTTCATCAATTTTAAGATCAAAGAACAAATTTTATGTTCTTCTAAAGAGGCTTTGCCTCAAGATCCAAGAACAAAAGTTCTTGTTTTGATAAAAGGCTCTGCCTTTATAGATCAAAGATCTGTTGGCGAAGTAAAATACTTCTTATATATATTTTCTTATAATTAGATCTTTTGATCTTGTTCTTTTTTCAGATCTGTGATCTTTTTAGAAGAGGGCTCTTCTTTTATGAGATGTTTTCATCTCTGTTTTTCAAGAATATAGTTCTTTTTTACCTTGAGTATGAATAAAACTCTTCTTTTTTCTAAGAGCTTGCTCTTTTTTTTTTGGCAGAGGGTTTTTCTCTTGCTGTTCTGTATATTTTAGACTTGAAGTCTAGGGTCCTTTATATAGGGCCATTAAATCAGTTGAAGAGATCTTTCTCTGATTGATTTGGGAATATTTCCCACCATTGGATTTTTGATCCTAAGGCTTCTGTTTGACAGAAGATAATCTTCTTGTTTTTTCAATAAGATTGAGAAATCTTTCTATGCAGAATTTGTTCTGTTTTGGTAATTCATTATTTATCATTGGATCATTGATCCAGCGGTGCTTAAAGCACAATCTTGTTGTTTGGAAAGATTTTGAGAAATTTTTCCTTAACAGAATTTAATTCTGGTTAATAAATGATTTATTATTATTAGATCTTTTGATCTAACGGTGGGGATTTTAATTCCAGCGCTGGCGCGCTTACGTTGGACACGTGGCGCGCAGCACAGAGCCCAGCGCAACTGCGCTAGCGCGCTCGTGCTTGCCACGTGGCGCGCAGCATGCAGAGTGCTGGATCTGAAGCGTTGCTTCAGCAGAGCGCTGGATCTGAAGCGTTACTTCAACAGAGGTGTCTTTTCACCTTTCTTTTTAAGTCAAACTTATATTCCCGAGAATCTTTCATTTCCCAGTCTTGGGAATAGTTCTATTGTGCATAAAATCTTATGTGCTTCGTCTTTATAACTCGAAGCAAAGCTTCTTCTTTTTCTCATCTCCAAAGAACTTTTCTCAATTATGGCTTGTAACTGCCCCCATGCTCGTAGACAGCCGTAGGAAGTGCCCATTCAGGACCTCGTTCCTCGCTTTGCTGCGCGCTTGGTGGATCCTTCTTTTACGGATGAGCAATACGATGCTGCGCTGCACGATCTTTTGACTCGTGTGGGGTCCCCTCTTCCCCCACACTCTATCTAGTTTCGGATGATCCTTGCGTCGGTGCTTGATGACATCCCCCTCACCCAGCGGAGATGACCTTGGCGATGCTCGATGCGGCTGAAGACAAGCTCGAGTGTTTCCATGAGGCGTGCCTGATTACTCAGGCTCTGAAAGATTGCTCGGTTCACCTGTTGAGACAAATAAGAGCCCGGCGGGCTATCATGTCTGCTTTTGCGGATGAGCACGGCGCCATGGGGAGCCACTCCTCATGAAAATCGCCATTTTGATATGCTGGAGAAGGCGGCGAGGGAGTTAGAAAATTTTGTTTATTGCTTTGTTCACCCTTGTGCTACTGATCCCTTATTTGGTGATCTTTTTTAAATGTAGTAATAATAATAATAATAATAATAAATGTTTTAATTCAGTATCTCATTATCTGTTAAGTGTTCTCTTGTTTTTAATTCTTTGTCATTCCTCTATAAGATGTTTATGCGCTGCATAATCATGAAGCGTCGCTTCACTTTTCAATCTTGGAAACAGAGCTTTTCTCTAATTTGGGGTGCGCAGCGCAATTGCGCTAGCGCTAGCGCATTCGTGTTTTGACACGTGGCGCGCAGCGCGCCTTGCGCTAGCGCACTTGCGCTCGACACGTGGCGCGCAGCGCAGCTGCGCCAGCATGCCTGTGTCAGACACGTGGCGAGCAGCGCAGCTGCGCCAGCGCGCCTGTGTCAGACACGTGGCGCACAGTGCAGAGCGTAGGATTTGAAGCGTTGCTTCAATTTTTTACTCTTAGATTTCTAAACAGAGCTTTGCTCTGATTGGGGGAAGCAGAAACGTCGCTTCATTTCCAGTCATGGAATTTGAACAGAGCTTTGGTCATTTGGGGACGCAGAAGCGTCGCTTCATTTCCAGTCTTGGAATTTGAACAGAGCTTTGCTCTGATTGGGGGAAACAAATGCCCCCCACCGTTGCGCTTACGTGGCCCCAAACGTGAGTGCGGCGATGGTAGCATCTCGGTCATTGGATCAACTTTTGGGGAGTTGAAACGGCTCTCAATGCCTATAAATAGGACCTTTGGTCCCTTTGATGATTTTCATCCTCTTTCTTGAGAATTTTCTCTTATTCAGAGCGCTGCTCTTCAGTTTTAAGAACTTTTCAAGAGTAAAACTCTTCCAAAACTTAGGTATAGTTTAAAACTTTAATAAACCAGGGTTTTACCCATTAACAGAGCTTTGCTCTTTATAGATCTTTGATCTAAAGAAAACCCATTCAGGATTTTATTTAGCAGAGCTTTGCTCCATAGGTCTAAAGAGATTCAAAGGGAACTAAAGAGAACCCTATTAGGGTTCTATTAATAGAGCTCTGCTCTCTAAAAGGATTTTTCTTGTGATCCCTTATTTCATTAATGGAGCTTTGCTCCTTTCAAATCATATAGAAGAACTCTTGAGAGTTTTTCATGGATCTTGAAGATTTAAGACGGAATTTTTATTTTTGATGAATTATATCATCTTCTTATAGCAAAGCTCTCAATGTTCTCGGGGGCTTTCTTTAACTTCCCTTCGTAACTGATTTTGACAAGTGTCACTCCTGTCTGCAGAGCATCGCTCTCGAGGAGTTTAACTCCATGTGCCTATTTTGAATAAGAAATTGCTTATTCCGTCTATCTGCTGATTTTTGCTGATTTTCTTTTACAGGAGTAATGGACGCTCACATGTATGATCTCGAAGAGATTATCTCTTACGGAGACATCCGCCGACTCGGCCGTTCTCAGAATCGAGAATTCACGAACGCCGAGTGTGCCGAAATTATGAGTCGCTTTGACACATATAACGGTCAACTGCTTCCTCGGCGTTCCCTTCTTCTAAAGCTTATTGTGGGAGCGATCTGGGAAGCGCTCCTTCTATTTTGTACCGGCGTGCCTCTTAGAGCATTGGATGCCGCTGAAGATAAGGTGCACTCGGTGTATCTGATGAACCTAATCTCGAAGAGACGGCGAGACAATCTTGTCGATCTCCTGCACCAGGCTTTTCAACAGTCTGCCATACTTGCTGCCTATCGGAGGGTGGAGGACATCCGTGGGGATCCCGACGCTTTTGATCGCGAAAGAAAGCACACTAGGATGGTTCGCCAGGCTTGGAAAATTCTGGACAAGGTCACTTTTGAGTTCCTCGATCCATGTCCTGGATTTAAGGTTTTACCATTGTAATTACTTTAGTAATGTCTTTGTTCATTGCTTTCATAATTGTAAGAACCTTTTTGCAATATGAATGGAAAATTTCTCATTTTAGCGTGTTTTATTTCATGTTCTGAATCTTTTGCTAATGCATGGATGGGGTGTGCCTCGAACGCTTAATTAAATGCAGATCAGATATTCTCCTTGTTGCCTTCTTCTCTTTGCTGTGTTGTTGCCATGTGGTTTTAGATAGTATATAACTGTCAGTCTTGGATTCCTTGTAGAGTGGTGATGGCTTAGAAAACAGGGTTAAGATCTGTCACCTAAGACCTTTTCAACTTTATGAGCCGTGAGGGTCTCATAAAGAATTTTCTCCCTACCGGTCGAGAGGATCCCGTAAGTGTAATTTCTCCTTAAAAATCATGAGGATTCCTAAGTGCATTTTCTCTTGAAATTCGTAAGGATCTCACAAGAGAATTTACTTCCTTACGAGTCGTGAGGACCCGCAAGTGATGGGTAAAGCTGTCCTCATCCGCATTTCCCGGAGTTAAGGGTTGCTCTAGATACTTCCCACGGGTTCACTACCGTGTTTAGCGAGGACCAGGCTCCGCTCTGGACGTTTTCCAGGGTACCGTAGTTTAAAGACATCGCGGTCGAGGTTAAGGACATCATAGTCCGTGAGTTTAAGGACCTCACAGTCCAATGTTAGTTTTAAGACATCACGGTCACAGTCCAATGTTAGTTTTAAGACATCACGGTCGAGGTTAAGGACATCATAGTCCATGAGTTCAAGGACCTCACAGTCCAATGTTAGTTTTAAGACATCACGGTCGAGGTTAAGGACGTCATAGTCCGTGGATTTAAGGACTCCACAGTCCGTTGTTACTTTTAAGATATCACGGTCGAGATTAAGGACATCATAGTCCGTGGATTTAAGGACTCCACAGTCCGATGTTAGTTTTAAGACATCACGGTCGAGGTTAAGGACATCATAGTCCGTGGATTTAAGGACTCCACAGTCTGTAAAATGTGTGGTTGTTGGGACCCGTCACCACTTTGAAGACGTTGAGGAATTACAGTGACAAATATCAAAGGAGTGAAGAGATGTACCCTTGAACCAAGGTAAAATTATTTTAAGGACATTACGGCCCATTGTTAGTTTTAAGACATCACGGTCGAGGTTAAGGACATCATAGTCCGTGGTTTTAAGGACTCCACAGTCCGTTGTTAGTTTTAAGACATCACGGTCAAGGTTAAGGACATCATAGTCCATGAGTTTAAGGACCTCACAGTCCAATGTTGTTAGTTTTAAGACATCACGGTCAAGGTTAAGGACATCATAGTCCGTGAGTTTAAGGACCTCACAGTCCAATGTTGTTAGTTTTAAGACATCACGGTCAAGGTTAAGGACATCATAGTCCGTGAGTTTAAGGACCTCACAGTCCGATGTTGTCAGTTTTAAGACATCACGGTCAAGATTAAGGACATCATAGTCCGTGAGTTTAAGGACCTCACAGTCCGATGTTGTCAGTTTTAAGACATCACGGTCAAGATTAAGGACATCATAGTCCGTGAGTTTAAGGACCTCACAGTCCGATATTGTCAGTTTTAAGACATCACGGTCAAGGTTAAGGACATCATAGTCCGTGAGTTTAAGGACCTCACAGTCCGATGTTGTCAGTTTTAAGACATCACGGTCAAGGTTAAGGACATCATAGTCCGTGAGTTTAAGGACCTCACAGTCCGATGTTGTCAGTTTTAAGACATCATGGTCAAGGTTAAGGACATAATAGTCCGTGAGTTTAAGGACCTCACAGTCCGATGTTGTCAGTTTTAAGACATCACGGTCAAGGTTAAGGACATCATAGTCCGTGAGTTTAAGGACCTCACAGTCCAATGTTGTTAGTTTTAAGACATTACGGTCAAGGTTAAGGACATCATAGTCCGTGAGTTTAAAGACCTCACAGTCCGATGTTTTTAGTTTTAAGACATCACGGTCAAGGTTAAGGACATCATAGTCCGTGAGTTTAAGGACCTCACAGTCCAATGTTGTTAGTTTTAAGACATTACGGTCAAGGTTAAGGACATCATAGTCCGTGAGTTTAAGGGCCTCACAGTCCAATGTTGTTAGTTTTAAGACATCACGGTCAAGGTTAAGGACATCATAATCCGTGGGTTTAGGGACCCCACAGTCTGTTGTTTTCTCTGGATGCTTCCCACAGGTTCACTGCCGTGCTCTGCGAGAACCAGGCTCCACTCTGGACGTTTTCCACGGGGTCAGAAGTGACGTTATCCGCGTTCCACGTGACCAGGAATTTTGCTCTGGATGCTTCCCACGGGTTCACTGCCGTGTTCGGCGAGGACTAGGCTCCGCTCTGGATGTTTTCCACGGGTCAGAAGTGACATAATCCGCGTTCCACGTAGCTAGGAATTTTGCTCTAGATGCTTCCCACGGGTTCACTGCCGTGTTCGGCGAGGACTAGGCTCTGCTCTGGATGCTTCATACGGGTTCACTGCCGTGCTCTGCGAGGACCAGGATCCGCTCTGGACGTTTTCCATGGGGTCAGAAGTGACGTTATCCGCGTTCCAGGTGACCAAGAATTTTGCTCTAGATGCTTCCCACGGGTTCACTGCCGTGTTCGGCGAAGACTAGGCTCCGCTCTGGATGCTTTACAGGGGTTCACTGCCGTGCTCTGCGAGGACCAGGATCCGCTCTGGACGTTTTCCACGGGATCAGAAGTGACGTTATCCGCGTTCCATGTGACCAGGAATTTTGCTCTAGATGCTTTCCACGGGTTCACTGCCGTATTCAGCGAGGACTAGGCTCCGCTCTGGATGCTTCACACGGGTTCACTGCCGTGCTCTGCGAGGACCAGGATCCGCTCTGGACGTTTTCCACGGGGTCAGAAATGACATAATCCGCGTTCCGCGTAGCCAGGAAGGGTTGACTTTATCCGCATTTCACGGAGTTGGAGTTTGACTCTCGGTCATCTGTACACCGCCGAGTCATAGAACTGGGAGTTGCCGTCGTTCCTCTTTACTTGATGTTGTGTATGCTGCAATGAGACGAACATCGAGATGATCTCTAGGCTATCTGTGACCCATCGAGATTTGGCTTCTTCTTCTGATGAAACCTGGGGAGGAGGAGTGTGATTCCTTCTTTGTTTGCGCCCCTGAATTGTATACAGGGATTGGTGTAATACAACCTGTAAGGCATAAATTTCATTCTTATTTTTATTTTTATTTTACTTCTTTCCGCGATGCTCTATCATTTCAGCTTTTATATCGCGAAGGTCGCGATTGCCCCAGCATTTCGGCTATTTTTCGCGGTGCCCAATCATTTCGGCTATTTATTTTATTTTTACTCGATGCTTTTTATTGCGAGTTGTCCAATCATTTCGGCTATTTTGCATTCATATATTTTTTTTACTTGCTGATTTTGTTTGCAAGTTGCCCCATCATTTCAGCTATTTCGTATACATGTGTAGCTTGCTGGCTTTTCGCTTGCAAGCTTGGGATTAGACACCGATTTCGGCATCAGCACCGCTAGAACTGGAATATTGCCAGGAGCGAAACATCATTTGCCTCGGTCGATATCGAACAAAGGTGGCTTAGTAAACAGGGTTAGGATCCTGTTGACTAAGGCTTTTGACATCATGAGCCGTAAGGGTCTCACAAAGGTATTTCTCCCTATAAGTCGTGAGGATCTCGTAGGTGTGTTTTCTCCTTAGGAGTCGTGAGGATTCCTAACTGCATATTCTCCTGTAAGTCGTAAGGATCTTACAAGAGGGTTGTCTCCTTATAAGTCGAGAGGACTTACAAGGGTTGTTCACCATATGGACATATCCCTAGTCACGGATGGAACTTTGTTAGGGAAATGTTTATTCGCGCCCGTGGATTTTATACAAGGATCAGCATTGAACCGCTTGTAGGGCAGTATCGGAGGTTGTGGGGGTTGCTTAAGAACAGGTTCAGGTCTCTGTAGCTTAAAACTTTCAAATCTTGTGAGCCGTGAGGGTCTCATAAGAAGATTCTCCTTACGAGTCGTGAGGATCTCGCAAATGTAATTTCTCCTTAGGAATCGTGGGGATCCCTAAGTGTGTTGCTCCCTTGTGAGTCGTAAGGATCTCACGTGGGTGATTTCTCCTAACAAGGTCGAGAGGACCTTGCAAGTGTCTTTTAACGAGGTTGCGCCCTTTCGGGTTTTCACAAACACCCGCCGGTAGCCGTGTTGTTTTTACTCACGGAGCCCTTTCGGGTTCTCATCCGTGCCCGTTTTGCTTATGGACATCCCATTTTCTTTTTTCTCTCTTTTTTTATTCTTACGAGGTTGCGCCCTTTCGGGTTTTCACAAGACTCGCCGGTAGCCCTGCTGTTTTTACTCACGGAACCCTTTCGGGTTTTCATCCGTGCCCATTTTGCTTATGGACATACCGTTTTCTTTTTCTTTCCCCTCTTTTTTTTATTCTTTTTTTTGTATCATCTTTGGGACGCTGCAATCCATCGTAGCTTATCGACTTCTCGGTCAACGGCTAGTTTTAAGACATAGTGGTCCATCGTTAGTTTAGGGACGTTTCGGTCCGTCGTTAGTTTAAGGACATTTCGGTCCGTTGTTAGTTTAAGGACGTTTTGGTCCATTGTAAAGGAAGCCGGTTACTACTTATAGAGTTTGGGCTTAGGAAGATAGCGAGTGGACATAGTCGTCGTCATCTATCATTGACCTAGGCCGTGACTCGTCAAGCGTAGTACTTCTTCAGGAAGCGACCGTTTATCGGCCTGAAAGGTCTTTCACCATGCATGTCCATGAGTAGATAAGCTCTACCCTGGTAGACTTTGTCTATGATTTACGGGCCTTCATAATTCGGCTCAAATCTCCCTCGTTTAGCGCGATTGGGGATCATAGGTCTTCTGACCACTAGCACGAGTTCGCCTTGGCAGAATGTCCTCAGCCTGGTCAATCTTTCATATGAGCGCGTCATCGTTGCTTTATAAGCTTCCAGATTTTGTTGTGCTATGAGCCGGGTTTCGTCAAGGGCATCGATCTCCTCAAGCCGAAGGTGAGCGTTCTCTTCGTCCGTCAGCTCATAATGGACTGCCACTCGTAGAGAGGGTAACTCTATCTCGAGGGAGAGTACCGCTTCTGTACCGAATACCAACGCGTACGGCGTTGTGTTCGTGGCCGTCTTGAACGCAGTTCGATATGCCCAGAGAGCTTCATGCAGTCTCTCGTGCCAGTCCTTTTTATTTCGGGACACCGTCTTCTTCACGATTTTTGTCAGGGTCTTGTTTAAAGCTTCAGCTAGATCGTTAGCTCGGGGATTATAAACTGAGGAGTATCTCCAATCTATGTTGTGCTGTTGTGCGAAGTGGCTGATCTTGTGGCTTCTGTAGGCTGGCCCGTTATCGGAGATGATCCGTCGCGGAGTTCCAAACCGATAAATAACGTGCGTCTTGAAGAAGTGGAGGATATTCTCCGTCTTCACTTCCCTCAGCGGTACTGCTTCTGCCCATTTGGAGAAGTAATCAGTTGTCGCCAAAATGAATCGATGTCCTCTGGACGATGCTGGTTCGATGGGGCCGATTATGTCAGTCCCCCACATCTCGAACGGCCAGCTAGCCACTGTCGGATGTTGTGGATTTGGGTGCTGATGGATAAAGTCCCCATGGATCTGGCATGAGTGGCATTGCTTCGCATACTCAAGGCAGTCCTGGATCATCGTGGGCCAGTAGTAGCCCATTCGTTTAATCTTCAACTTCATCTTAGGGCCAGCTTGGTGAGAACCGCAGAGTCCGTTGTGAGTTTCTTGGACGACTCTCTTTGCCTCTTCAGGTCCCAGGCATCTTAGCCATAAAGAATCAAATGACCTCTTTTACAGAGTATCGTTGACGAAGGCGAAATATAGGGCTCGCTTCATGAGCTGATGTTTTGAGGACGCATCTTCAGGCGATCAACGGGATTTGAAGTAGTCTATAAAGACTTCTCTCCAATCCTCAACCTTTTCTTGGTGTCTTATTTGTAGAGCCGCTGGCTTGGTCATTCCCAATTCGTTGCGATGCTTTCTTGATTGATATCGCTCGAGATTGGGGAGTTACGATCGTTTCTTGAAATTGCTAGATACTAGAATGTGAATGATATCTACAAAAGAACAAGGGTTAAACGATGAAACCCTAGTTTCATCAAGAAAGCCCTAACTCTCGTCGATCATCATTGATCTAGTATCAATCCTTCGAAGGACAAGAACACGAAATCTTGAAATTACATCACGTCTATAGATCCGATCGATTCCTACGAGCCTCATTTAGATTCTTGACATTTTGGGTTGGAAATATCATCGAAACACCGATTCTTGATTTGTTTATCAGTTTCTTGATTCTTGATTAAACATCGTGACACCTGAATCAATCGATAAATTCTTGAATCATGTTTTCTTTTCTTTTCGATTAACTTTTCGATTCAAACAAATCAAATATAAAAACGAATCGTACAATCCCTGTGGACGATCCGCACTCGCCTACGATCTACAACTGACACCGTAGTTGATTGCGGTCAAATATAATTTTTTGATTATGAACTTTATTCAATTTTCTAATTACCGACACAAAGAGACTCTTATCGATTTGATTTACTTACTCAGTCTCGCATTTTACGATCAATCAAATAGTGCCGAAATCGGGGACTATTTGATTCGATACTTTTACATTACACAATCCGGAAATTGTAACAATCAAAATGGTGCCGTTGCCGGGGATCGCGCTCTAATTCGTTTCATATTATAGTTTGAATTGAAAGAATTATTCCATTGTTATTTTGATATCAAAATTCGTGCAAACCCTAAACGATTTGTTGTGGTTCATTGCAAGGAAATCTGGAGCTGTTTGGCAATTGAAGAAAATTTTTGGAAAATACCAGAGAGCAGTGGGAGTCTACAGAAGTTCCCTGAAAAATTTTGGTGGGGTGATCTCATCATCAGACCGCGGAAGAGCGGCAGAAAGGCCCTATTGCGGCGGAACCGCGGCAGTCTTAGGGGATCTCTGCAAAATTTTTGCTTCGGGTATTTTCTTACCTTCTCCTCTCTCCTCTTTTAGCTCCAACTAACAATTTTCTGCAGGTTTTTTTGCAAATAATCGCAGCGCCGCAAAAGCAAAATTAAATTTGTGCGTGATTTTGATTTCTTGGTTGTTTGCATTATAATACGGATATTAAGGGGCACGGCCAAATCCAAATTAGGTGGAGATTTCATTACCCTTCCTAGGCCCCGAAAACCACAAAACTTGCATCCGCATTGACCCACATTAACTAAAAGAAATCTAGAGAAGACTCTAAGGACTGTCGCGCTCAATTAGGACAAGAGAAGGCCGTGGATAATTCATTGCTTATCCGCGTTTTCTTGTGGTGCCTAAGGCGAGTGTGTCTAAGGCTAGTGGTTTTTAATTAGGCCCACTACTTACGTAGTGGAGTACCTTCCCACTTACCTGGCACTTATCCGGCCACAGGGGGACAAAGAGGCAGTGGAGGATTCTATCCTGCGACTTGTCTTTTGGCAGTTAGGAGCGGTCTAGAGCCGGACCTAGGTGACCACTAGATTCTAGGGTTTGTGTGCTGCATTTGTTTTGTCGCATCATTTTTTCAAAAATCCGTCCCTTTTTCAAAAGCAAGCACCGCATTCATTCATTACCCCTAATTATAAGTCAACGCTGCCACTTGTACTAACCCTTTTTAGTGCAAGATAGGCTGGACACGGGATTCTAGTGCCCGTTTAGTCCGCGTACCCTTTATCGACTCCGAAGTCGATATTTCTCCATTTACCTTTTCTTTACCTACTATCACACCCACACCGATGGATCCGAATCTATCAAACTTCTTTAACCCTAATCTACCGCCGTCCTTTGGTGCGCAGAATCCACCCCGCATCTCTCTCCAGGAGAGGTGCTACCCTATTCGAGGTCCTCTTTCGACCTGCTTATCCACACCACCAGCCAATGGGGATAACTTTGAGATTAAGCCCCAGTATATCAATCTTTTACCCAAATTCCACGGACTCGAGACTGAGGACGCTTACGTTTTCATTACCAAATTTGAAAACGTATGCGCAATGATGGGTACGTCACAACTTTCAGTGGATGCTATGCGTCTACGACTTCTTCCATTTACTTTGTGCGATATAGCCGAGAAGTGGCTATATAACACTACCGCACACTCTATTACGAATTGGGAAGAATTCGTCGCTGCATTCCTTAAGAAATTTTACCCAATACAAAAGACAGCTCGAATCCGTAGCGAACTGAATCAATTTGCCCAGCTCCCTGCTGAACCATTTTCAAAATGCTTTGAACGTTTCAAGGATCTATTGGTTCAATGTCCTCATCACGGCATCCCGAGATGGGAGCTTTGCCGAATCATTTATGAGGGCATTAACCCAAACACTAAACAGAGCCTTGAAAACATGTGTCAAGGTACTTTTATGACTAAGGATGATGGGGAAGCGTGGAAGTACTTAGAAGAGTTCGCTGAAAAATCACTACAGTGGGAGAGTGGAACCCAACCATTGAATAGGGGTGGCGTACACCAAATAGACGTGTCCATAGGCGTTCGAGTTGAGATGGCAGCAATGCAAAAGAAGCTCGACGCTATGGAACACAAATTTGCAGCAGCCTCCCTAAACCCAGTGTCGCTCCCCAAAACTGTTTATGGGTGCTGTTCTGATCCGTCTCATTTAACGGAAGAATGTCCATTAAACTCTGTGTTTCAAGGTCACGAGCATTCTAATGCCGCATTTCAAAGACCTCGAAACGATCCATATTCTTCCACGTACAATCAGGGTTGGAGGAATCACCCGAATTTCGCTTGGAACCAAAACCAATCTCAAAACACGGTTCCAAACACGAATAATTTTCAATGGGCTCTTCCTCCACCACAACAGCAACCCCTTCAACTCACTCAGCACCCCTATCAGTCACAAAATTTCCAAAACCAGGGCAACACTCCTGCACAGTCTAATCCTATGCAGTCCTGTTCTGACGAGTTCTCTCAATTCACTCAAACCATGAAATCACTTTTATCAAATTTCATAGAGGTTTCGACTGAGGTTAGATCTTCCGTCAGTGAGATAAAGAAAAACTCAGCGTCCCAAGCTGAAAGTATCAGATCGATGGAAGCTGAAATCGCACGCCTAAAAGCCGAAATGAGTGCGAGAGAAAAAGGGAAACTTCCCTCTCAACCCCTACAGAATCCTGGGCATTACAATGTAAATACCGTCACAACGTTGAGATCGGGAAGAGTGCTGAACAATCATGTCGGGGAAGGTATTGATGATACTGAAAATCATATCAACACCCCGGCTGAGACCTTTCCACACACACATACTTCTCCTTCTGATCCTTCTTCTTCTACCACACCATCTTCTCAAGAGCCTATTCTCCATTTCCCACTAGGCTCGACACCTTCTCCCAACCCTTATAGTTCTCCACAGACGGTCCCCACACCTCTTTTGGGACCTCGTCTACCCCCTCTTCCTTCTCCTGTGATGGACCCTGCGCTTATTGCGAAAGCTCCTTATCCGAACCGGTTAAGGGCTAATAGAACGAGTCCTCATATGGAGAAAATTTTGGAAATGTTCAAACAGGTTAACATCAATATCCCTCTCCTAGATGCGATTCAACAAGTCCCCGCTTATGCGAAAATTCTTAAGGACTTGTGCACTAGGAAGAGAAAGACTCAAGTGCCGAAGAAGGTCTTTATGTCTAATAATATCAGCACTGCTTTTATTCCCCAGCTACCAAAGAAACGAAAGGACCCAGGATGTCCTACGATATCGATTTCTATTGGGGGTAAAAACATAAATCGTGCTCTTTTAGACCTTGGCGCAAGTGTTAACCTGCTCCCTTATTCTGTCTATGAGCAATTAGGGATTGGAGAGCTGAAACCTGCTCACTGCACTCTCCATATGGCAGACCGATCTATCATCAAACCAAGGGGTGAATTAGAGGATGTATTGATAAAGTTCGGGGAATTTGTTTTCCCTGTAGACTTCATTGTGCTCGACACACATCCTATAGCAAACCCCCGGGGCCAAATTCCGGTGATTCTGGGTCGTCCTTTCCTTGCCACTTCCAACGCTATTATAAACTGTAGAAATGGTTCAATGAACTTATCATTTGGAAATATGACCATTGAACTAAATATCTACAAAGTTGGAAGTCAGCCATCAGAACCCTCTGCTCATATTTTAGATGTGTGCTCTGTCCATGAGATCGCTCCCGATAGTTGTGGAGCCGAGGAACTTTGCTTTATAGATCTCGATGACATTACCACATCTCTGTTTGATTTCACACATGATCTTAGTGAGGACACTTTCTCTACACTTGAGTCCTGCACTCCTGACTTTACTCCACCCGAGTCTGTATCTTTCACAGGCTCTGAGCTTCTTTGTAAATCCAAAAATCACTCAATGATACCTCCTTCTATCATTTCTCCGCCTGAATTAGATCTCAAAATTTTACCGCCTCATCTGAAATATGCTTATTTAGGTGAGAAGGAGACTTTACCGGTTATAATTTCCGCTTCTCTAGCATCAGAGCAAGAGAATGCACTTTTATCGGTATTGAGATCTAACAAAGAGGCGTTTGGTTGGAGTATGGCGGACATCAAAGGGATTAGTCCCTTGATAGTTGAACATCATATACATGTGATGGATGATGCCAGACCGACCCGAGAACCACAGAGACGGTTAAATCCCGTCATGAAGGAAGCTGTCATGAAAGAGATCGTCAAATGCTTAGATAATGGTATTATATACCCCATCTCCGATAGCCAGTGGGTGAGTCCTATACATGTTGTTCTTAAGAAATACGGCATCACTGTTATAACCAATGAGGCAAATGAGTTGATTCAGACACGCGCCCAAACTGGGTGGCGTGTATGTATTGATTATAGAAAACTCAACGCTGCCACGAGGAAAGACCATTTTCCTCTACCATTCATTGATCAAATGCTGGAACGCTTAGCGGGACGAGAGTATTATTGTTTTATGGACGGATACTCAGGCTATAATCAGGTCCCCATCGCCAAAAAGGATCAAGATAAAACCACTTTTACTTGTCCTTTTGGTACCTTTGCTTACAGTCGCATGCCCTTTGGGTTATGCAATGCTCCCGCTACCTTTCAGCGGTGTATGATGGGGATATTCTCTGATATGGTAGAGAATTTTCTGGAGATCTTTATGGATGATTTCTCGATTTTTGGAGACTCTTTTTCTGATTGCCTAGCGAATCTTGACGCTGTTCTTACTCGTTGCAAAGAGAAGAACTTGACTTTGAACTGGGAAAAATGCCATTTTATGGTCCAAGAAGGAATAGTACTTGGACATGTCATTTCACAGAAAGGCATTGAGGTTGACAGAGCTAAGGTAGATGTCATTCAAAACCTCCCTCATCCCAAAAGCGTCAAAGATATTCGATCTTTCCTTGGCCATGCGGGCTTTTATAGAAGATTCATTAAGGACTTTAGCAAAATTGCTAGACCTTTAACTCTTCTCCTGGCCAAGGATACGACCTTCCATTTTGACTCGGACTGCGAGACAGCTTTCGACTCACTTAAACACTCACTCACTTCAGCCCCCGTTTTATCATCACCAAACTGGGACTACCCCTTTGAGCTGATGTGTGACGCATCTGATTTTGCAGTAGGTGCAGTCTTAGGATAGCACATCGAAAAGATGCCACACGTGATATACTATGCAAGTAAGACCCTGAATGATGCGCAAATCAATTATACAACCACAGAAAAAGAACTCTTAGCGGTTGTATTTGCATTAGAAAAATTCAGGCCTTACTTAATTGGCTCACCTATAGTTGTGTATACTGACCATTCCGCTTTAAAACATCTTCTGGCAAAGAAAGATGCAAAAGGTCGACTAATACGTTGGATCCTTCTGTTACAAGAATTCGATCTTGTTATCAAAGATAAGAAAGGATGTGAAAACGTAGTAGCTGACCATCTTTCACGCATCATTTCTTCCCCTGTGACCCTGCCGATCAATGATTCATTCCCTGACGAACAACTCTTGAGCATATCCGCTGAACCATGGTTCAGGGATATTGTGAACTATCATGCCACGGGACTTATACCGAGCGATTGGTCAAAATAGGATAAATACCGTTTTCTATCCCAAGTAAAACACTTTTACTGGGACGGGCCCTATTTGTTTAAATATTGTCCTGATCAGATCATTCGCCGGTGTGTCCCGAATGAAGAATTCAAGAGTGTTCTTTCATTTTGTCATGATCAGGCCTGTGGGGGTCACTTTGGTCCTAGAAAGACAGTGGAAAAGGTTTTGCAATGTAGATTTTATTGGCCGACCTTATTCAAGGACGCATTTGACTATTGCAAAACCTGTACACAATGTCAGTATACGGGTAGAATATCCCAAAGGAATGAAATGCCTCAGCAACCCATTCTGGTTGTTGAAATATTTGATGTTTGGGGCATTGATTTTATGGGTCTCTTTCCCAACTCCTTTGGGAATTTATACATACTGCTGGCGGTTGATTATGTCTCAAAGTGAGTAGAAGCCATTCCATGTCGCACTAATGACAAGAAAGTTGTCATTAAGTTCTTGAAAGAGAATATCTTCTCGTGATTTGGACACCCACGCGCTATCATTAGCGATAATGGGACACATTTCTGCAACAGGTCTTTCGAGACTCTCATGCGAAAATACTCAATCAACCACCGACTTTCTACACCCTATCATCCCCAAACAAGCGGGCAGGCTGAAATCTCAAACAGACAAATCAAACTTATCCTGGAGAAAACTGTTGCTAAAAATAGAAAAGACTGGTCGACGGATGCTCTTTGGGCATTCAGGACTGCATATAAAACCGACCTAGAGATGTCTCCATATAGGATAGTGTTTGGAAAAGCATGTCATTTACCCGTCGAGATAGAGCATAAAACATTGTGGGCTATAAAAGAAATAAATTTTGATCTAAACCTTGCTTGCAATTTTCGGAAGCTGCAACTTAATGAGCTAAGCGAACTCCGCGATGAAGCTTATGATAACGCTATAATCACAAAGAATAGGACTAAGGTTTTTCGCGATAAAAACATTTTAAGGAAAACATTTTCACCTGGTCAACAAGTCCTTCTTTATGATTCACGATTACACCTTCACGCGGATAAGCTCTGATCTCGATGGAAGGGACCTTTTGTTGTGCGGTCTGTATACCCGCACGGGGCAGTAGAAGTAGAAAATATTAAAAACGGCATATTTTTCAAAGTGAATGGACATAGACTTAAGCCATATTTTTTCACTGACCCCACGGAGGAGCTCTTGTTCTTACAAGAGCCAGTTTATTTTGATTAAAATTCTTCCGTCTCACCTTCATGTCCAGTATATCACTGCATCATCTTTTGAATGGAGGTGAGTAAGTTTGGGGGAAGTTCTTCACTTATATATTTTGCCCCCACTAATAATTCCCCCCAGGCTTACAGTTTTTGTAGGTATAGCGATTGGCAACAGTGAGGACACTGTTGAAAACAAGTTTGGGGGAGGTTTGTGCTTGTTTTTGCATCATTTGCATATCATCTGCATAAGCACAAAACATTTCTTTTAAAATCTATAAAAATTGAAAAATTTTCAAAACCAATAAAAATTTAAAAAAAATTCCAAGTATAAAAATAATTTTAATATTTACACTTTTTGTACATAAATAAGATAATGAAAGTTTAGATAGTGAAAAATTACATCCATAAGATTAGAAAAATTTTAGAAAACTAAGAAAATTAGAAGTTTTCTAATACGAACTAGTAATAAGTAGTTATGAGCCGTTGTCCCAAGGGTTAGTAAGATGAAGGACGTCACTAATCTGACGATAAAAATAAGTCTGAAAAATAGTTTCTATTCTGGAAGCCAAACATTTTGAACGTTGATACCCTGCTATTCGCACTTACACACGTCTTGAAACCTGGGATAGTAGAGGATACCTTGAAATGCTCTTGTCTTGAAAGCCGATGTATGAAGGAAATAAAAAGAAAAGAAAAGTGAATAAAAAAATATAAAGTGGTGAGAAAAATGGACACTGGTTTTGTTATCACCAAGGGCAATAAAAATTGTATAGCGAGGGTGCTTCTTCACCTAGTGCCCTAAGGCCAACTGGTCTGGGAGTCACTGCTATGCCTAAGGTGGTGCAAGACGAGGAAAATACACCAAGTAAGCAAGCACATGAGTAATCGGTCGGTTAGTACCTCAAGAAGTATTAACGGTCGCATGAAAGTGTGTGAGCAATCTCATCTAAATATTCATTAATTAAAAAGTACTGAGGCTGATGGGCAAGAGTATGATAGCTTGAATTGAATTCTCCGGGTGTAGGGATGTCTTTACACACACGCAGGGTTATATGATCGATGTTTGGACGACAGATAGGAATGAAGAATAAGATGATGTTTTATTGAGGGAGGACGTGATTTCTAACATCTTTTCATGACCATTAAGATAGGGCTCATGACAACCGAAAAGCTAGCTTAGTTGGAAACCCTAATTTTCAAGGCTTTTCTTTTACAATTCTTTTCTTTAAATGTAATATTCATGATCTTCCTTTTATTATTGGATTTTGTGGGTGCAATCCGCTGAAAACCCTCAGGAGACAACACTCCTCCTACTAGGGACACCTAGAGGTTTAAAGGCTTGTTGCACGTGCTCAGTGCAATCGTGTTGACTACGAAAGTATGCTAGATAGTTTTTCTCTTTCTTTATTTTCTCCTTCTCTTTTTAATAAAACAGTTCGCTCGAGACGATCGAAGTTAAGTTTGGGAGAATTTGATTAGTCGAAAATATTGCATATTTTAGCCGGCAATTTCCTCATCATTTGCATTCATATAGAAGTGTTCGGCATTCATATTTCACATATTAGCAAAACTGTCGCAAAATATCAGATTGCATGTATTAGACTCTAAAACCGACACTATAAAGGAAATTGAGCACATTTCATGGCATCGCATCATCCCTACATTTGCGCAACACTTGTTTTGAGATCTGTGCAGGAAAATCCAGAAGAAAGGCCAAAATGTACATGGTACCGATCAAACATGATGCCAACTCAAAGATTTGGAATCTGGTATTAATGTAAAGGGGATTCAGGAATTCAACATATTAGAGAATGTACTTGAAGACATCAAAAATCAACACAGGAAGTTTGAAGCCCCAATGAGCCAACATGGCCGCGGAACCGCGGCCGAAGCTGGCTTGAGCCGCGGTTCCGCGGCGGCTTGTCAACGTCACCACTTAAATTTCGGGCCACAACTCTTACCTGTATTCCTACACCTCAAAAAGGCACAACAAATTCCAGAAGACTCCAGATACTTCTGCCAGATCAGCAAGCTTTGGGATCAACACTAAACTAGCCTATCATTCTAGAAACTTCTTCTTAAACCCTAGCTTAAACCCTAAGCTAAGCCTAACAAACTCTTTCTAGAAGCTCCTCAACAAACTTTTGGAGGGAACTTCACAAAGGCCTAGGGTTTGGGAAGTCTATAAATAGAAGCCTAGACCTAGGGTTATAAATCAAATGATCTTTACCCAATTCTAGTATCAAATTAGAGCCATTTTACCCCCTTCTTCTTCCACAAGTCTAGTGAGAGGACTTATGTGAAACCCTAACCCTAAATTCCAATCAAAAGCCAAGATCCCGAGTACCCATCAAGCAAGAAGCCTTGCAACCTTTTATGAGCCGAGCCGATCTTCAACAGAGCAAGTGGTCCAAGACGATCCGCGATTCACGGAGCCGAGCGACGCCGATTCAACAATTTAGTTCTTCCTCTTATAGTTCTTGAGCGACTGTAATCAAATTGTTGATATAAATAAAAGGTGATATTCTTTTATCTTGTTTTCTTTAAATTCTCGCATCATGATATCTTTTCAATTCTTGAATACTTTCTGTGTGATGATGTTTGAGTAATACTCCGCTCGTCGAGGAGTCGAGACGATCAATAGAATGATGATATAATATATCTTAAATCGATTCTTGAGTCCTACGAGTTTTGTAAACCCTAGCAAGTTCAAGAATCGATGACCCAATTCGTTGCGATGCTTTCTTGATTGATATCGCTCGAGATTGGGGAGTTACGATCGTTTCTTGAAATTGCTAGAGGCTAGAATGTGAATGATATCTACGAAAGAACAAGGGTTAAACGATGAAACCCTAGTTTCATCAAGAAAGCCCTAACTCTCGTCGATCATCATTGATCTAGTATCAATCCTTCGAAGGACAAGAACACGAAATCTTGAAATTACATCACGTCTATAGATCCGATCGATTCCTACGAGCCTCATTTAGATTCTTGACATTTTGGTTGGAAATATCATCGAAACACCGATTCTTGATTTGTTTATCAGTTTCTTGATTCTTGATTAAACATCGTGACACCTGAATCAATCGATAAATTCTTGAATCATGTTTTCTTTTCTTTTCGATTAACTTTTCGATTCAAACAAATCAAATATAAAAACGAATCGCACAATCCCTGTGGACGATCCGCACTCGCCTACGATCTACAACTGACACCGTAGTTGATTGCGGTCAAATATAATTTTTTGATTGTGAACTTTATTCAATTTTCTAATTACCGACACAAAGAGACTCTTATCGATTTGATTTACTTACTCAGTCTCGCATTTTACGATCAATCAAATAGCGCCGAAATCGGGGACTATTTGATTCGATACTTTTACATTACACAATCCGGAAATTGTAACAATCAGCAGGTATCGGATGCTCAGCGAGGAAGTCAGCGATGGCCTGGCCTATCACTGGCTTAAGAGGCTGATAGGTTATCGAGAACTCCATCAAGAGCAGGGTCCATTTAGCGAGTCGCCCCGTTAATATAGCCTTTGACAGCAAATATTTGAGAGGGTCCACCTTCGATATGAGACGGAATTCATGCGCCAACGCATAGTGCCTGAGCTTCGTTATCGCGAAGATCAATGCCAGGCAGTGTTTTTCGATGGGAGAATAATTGCTTTCTGCCCCCAGTAGAACTCGACTCAAATAGTAGAGCGCTCTCTCCTTCCTTTAGTCGTTCTCATGTGCCCATAATGCGCCTAAGGAACCTTCAAGGGCGGTTGTATACAGAATGAGAGGTTTTCCCTTGACCGGAGCGGCCAGTACTGGCGGATTCTGCAGGTATTGCTTGATTTCGTCCAACGCGCTTTGGCATTTGCGATCCCAGACGAAAGGGGTTCCCTTCATCATTAAGTGGCTGTAAGGACGACACTTGCCCTAAAGATTGGCTATAAATCGCCGGATATACGCAAGCTTCCCTTGGAGGGACCGCAGTTGCTTGAGAGTCCTTGGCGGGGGCATCTCCATAATTGCCTTGATCTTTGACGGATCTATCTCGATACCTCGGTGTCGGACGATGAATCCTAGGAATTTGCCCGAGGAAACACCGAACGCGCATTTGAGAGGGTTCATCTTCAAGTTGTATTGCCTAAGGCGTTGAAATATGATCTTCAGATGCTCGAGATATTCCTCGTATGATTTGCTTTTAACTACGAGGTCGTCGATGTAGCATTCGACGATTTCATGTATGAGGTCATCGAAGATCTTCGTCATAGCCCTCTGATAGGTGGCACCGGCGTTCTTTATGTAGGGTTCCTAGGCACCCTAATGAGGTCTCACAAGGTATCAACTATCCCAATTTCAAATTTAAACGATGCCGAGAAACCCTAGAACGGATCGTTGGCTAGATTTCTAGGCGAAAAAGCAAACTAGTTAACAACTTAACAAAAGTTTAAACGGAAATACAACCTTTGTAGATCCGGTGCTCCACCTCCATAGCTCCGCAACGAAGTCCCCTCATTGTCCAAATGAATTCTCAGGCTCTAGCGTTGGCTTCGTCGGAGAAATGGCGAGCTAGGTCGTCGATGTCCATGCCGAAGATGATCTACGTCGAGGCATCGCTAGATCAAGCTCCAACTTCACCAAGTCTAGAAACTTGTGAAGGAAACACACTCTACTACTTGGCAAGAGGTAGAGGATGAAGAAATAGGAAGTGGGTTCACTTTAGAATTGGATTTCTCACTCTTTTTCATCACTTGCCATTAATGGAGCAAGCTTTCTTCCATGAAGAAAATGAAGAAGAAGAAGAAGAATGTTATGATAAGTTAATTTAAAATCAAAAGTAAATCAATACTTATCATAACATTAACTATAGTCAAGTGTAGAGAATTAACCAAGGTTAGTTGAATGGTTAGGGTTAGGAGAAGAAGACAAGAATGGTAGCTTTGGTCAAACCTTCATGAAGTTTCAACTAGAAACAAAGAAAGCCACCATTCTTCTCTTTAATCCTTTCTAAAAATAAATAAATAAATAAAATAAGGAAAACCCTAATCATTAACTTAACCATGGTTTAATCTTTACACTTAACCAAGTTAACATGCATCATCAAACATGATACAATTAAGTGCACAAAAATATATCGCATATACAATGCGCACATCCGAGTGAGAAAATCTATCTTAAGTGAACCGATACTAGTTAATGTAAAGTGATATATCAAATATATAATTATACATTAAATCATTAAATCAACACTTGATTTAACGATCCGGTCATATCGCATATAACCGACTAGTTTCAACAGTAACAACTTATCGAATCAACACTTGATCCGATAACCCGGCTATATCGCATATAACCGATCAATGTCACAAATCGTGAGAATCGTATACAGTATCACATACTGGTATCATTCTCGGTCCCGCACATATCTCATATGCGCTCCTATTTCGTTTCGCTTGAGCCAGGAAACCTCTGTGTAGGACTCTAAAGACTCGTCAATACGCCGGCAGCAGGCGATGATCATATCAAACACCCACAAGCCGCAAGCGGTCTGCTAAACGTAACGGCCACCCGGGTATTGAGCGATCTGAAGATCGACGAGCAAGCCCGCTCACACTCCAGTGAATCCAACCAGTAACACTACCGTACAGTCCGGTCTGATCGTCTGATATGTCGCATATCTCGCCTAGGGGTGGTAAACGTCAGACCCCAAAAGCTCGATAAGTCGTGTCGATATGAGGTCTATAACAGTTCGAGAAACTACTGGTAACACTTACCAGTAAATCTCAGCAACCCTGGCCAGGGATTTCCGGTTACAGCCAATCGAACACAGTGCAACGTCAACTCCCTATACCGGGAGAGACGAATCCCCTCCTATCGCTCATTGCCTCCATGTGACTCGGGACTGTACCCAAAAACCACCGTTTTGCACGCCCTCTTGGACGTGGTAAGATGGAAATCAAAGCACAGTGGGAACCACCCAAGACTCTATGACGATCTTGGGTCAACAGACTACTCTGTACCAGTGTCACCAGAGAACTGCCATCTGACGTAAGGTATAATACCATCTGGGAGTTCTCGGCGAGTCCGTCCAGTGTACCCAGTCTCTACTGAGCACCCGTATATCATCTCTGATGTCAAACACCAATGGATATGGGATCATCCATCGCCCATCTGTATGGGTCGAGAAGGTATACGCTAGTCTACTCTGGTATATCGATGCCCCGTCTCGATATACCCACGACTAGGGACTTTGAAGGATGTACTTATGGACTACCATGTCCCCACTAGTATGATCCGCATCATAGTCCAGGTAGTCAAGTACACATCCTAAGGGCTTTACCAACATGTAACAGAGAGACAATCAGTGTACACGTTAAGGTAAAGATCAACCAGATAGCATACTATCATGTCGAGCAAGAAAGTCCTCTCTATATATGTCCAAGCATCCACTACAATATACATCCTATGTATAGTAATGGCCTCTAGGGCATACATATAACTAACAATCTCCCACTTGCACTAGGGCCATCTGATAGCAGTGGTTGTAGTATCTCATACTCAACCATCCCTTAAAAATCTCTTTCTGGGAACAGGCCTTTGTGAGTGGATCCGCTGTGTTGTCCTCTGAGTCTACTCTCCTGACCTCGATCACCCTGGAGATCAACCATCTCCATGATCAGGTGATACTGCCTTAGAATATGTCTGGATCACTGATGGGACCTGCGTTCCTTGGCATAAGCCACAACTCCATTGTCACACAATGGGAGGAACATAGTTCATCTTATGAACCAATATACACCCAAACAGCCTCTTTGGTAGCATCTTAAGTAGCGATGTATCCAGCCTTTATCGTCTAGTATGTCACGGTATCTATAGTTTGGAACTCTTCCAACATACCGTCCTTTTACTTAGGGTAAAGACAATGCCTGTGACTGACATTCAGACGTCTTTATCACCCTGGAACCTTTCCAGTGATTTTCCCCAGAATCGTTTGATATCATCTCACTACAACTAGTGAGAATCCTAACATCCAATTAAATCTATCTCATAGATCCAAAACTCAGGATTTAGGAGGTATCATTTTGATCCTACATGGAGAATCATTGTGATGAATGGAGATTGATCGAGCGTAGCATAAGAAACTCCTTTCTTATCAAGAGTATGTCATCCACGTACTCTACGAGGATCACCACCATACTCCCTACTACCTTTTTGTTTATACAAGGTTCATCTACCATTTTGATGATGTCAAACTCTTTGACTAATCCATCAAAACAGATGTTCCAACTCCGCGATACCTGCTTTATCCTATAAAGCATCTTGCACACGTTTCCGCTGCTCCCACTTTCTACGAGGCCCTCTGGCTGTGTACTTATAGACGCACTCTTCTAAAACATCATTTAGAAAAGCAGTCATGACACCCAACCGCCAGATTTCGTAGTCATGGTATGTAGCCGTGGCAAGTAGGATCTGGATGGACTTAAGCATAGGTATTGGAAAAGGTTCCATCATTATCTATGCCTGGTTGATGACGAAAACCTTTAACAAGTCTAGCTTTGAAAGTCTCAACTTTTCCATCTACACCAAGTAATCTTCTCAAGATATACTTGCTCCTGATGGGGATTTAACCCTTCAGATATAGCAACCAAAGTCCATACTTTGTTGGTGTATAAGGATTCCATCTCAGATCGCTAAGCATCCAGCCATTCTTACAGAGTCTTACTCCTGATGGCCAGCTCGAAACTAGTTGGGTCATTATCTCATGATGCAATCCTCGCTCCCACTGTCATAGAGAAACAGAAGTATCTCTCAGGTGGGTGAGGAACCCTACTAGATCGGCGGAGAGGCTGAGCTTCGTTGGAATCTACTGAATCCTTTGGTTCTATCAAATCATCGGCTGTAGTTTGCATAGCTGGAACCTTTCCAGTTCTACATTACAGACCTTGCCTCGAGCTTGTCCAGATTTTGCTTTTAGACATAGGCCAGACAACCCCAAATATTAACTAACTTAAGACATGGGCTCTTCCCATTCCATATCACATATGAAGCGGTAGGCAACTGATTTGATTGGAACCCTATTCAATAGGTATGCAACTTCTCAAGTGCATAACCCCCTGAGGGAAAAGGTAACTCAGTAGTACTCATCATAGAGCACACCATATCAAATAGGGTGTATCTGCTCCGTCCCGACATACCATCGTGCAATGGTGTATACGGAGGAGTAATGCTGAGAGAGAATCTCATTCTCCTTTAGAATAGTCCAGTATTTCCGTGCTCAAGTATTCTCCTCCTTGATCACATCAAAGGACATAATACTTATACCCGTATTTTGGTTCTCTACTTCTAACTTATATTCTGTGAATATCTCAAAAGGTTCGGACTTGTGTTTCAACAGGAACATAGGTCTGAAACTCGAAAGATCATCAGAGAATGTAATGAAGTATAAAGAATCAGTCCTGGCATTTGTAGACTGGGGACCTACATACATCAACATGTATCATCCCAAGAGTTCACTAACTCTTTCTCTGTTTCCAATAAACAGAGCTGTGGTCATCTTATCTTTGTGACATGACTGGCTAGTTTCACAAGATGTAAATTCAAACTGATTTAAATATGCATCTAAATGTAACTCAGCCAGTCGGGTCGCATTGATATGACCTAGTCTACAATACCTCAAGAAGGATTCGTTCATTTCTGAACTCTTCCTCTTGTGTGTGTTCTGTATACTAAGAACTGTAGTTTGATTTAGAACATAAATGCTTTTAGATAACGTGCCTGAACCGATCTACTTTTGATATAGGAAATGTCCAAAACATTATCCAACAATACAAAATTTTATCATTTCTTTACTGATAAAGAGAGTGATATGACTTTGTATATCAGGTTCGGTATCTAACAACATTCGTTCAGAATCAATGTATTGGTAATACAGGGTGACAGTGACCAACAGACTTGGCTGCAACACTTGCCCCGTTTTCTGCCTCATGAAACTTATCACCCGTTCTCAGTTCTCTACCTTTCTGTAGCCCTATGTAACAGATTACATATCTGGGATCCTGATCTGGTATCACATACCCAGGACGTAGAGGATACAGAGAAACAGTTCTTTGTAATGAACACACCCGAAGATGATGCATCAGCATGCACTCTCTTCGTTTGGGCGGCACGGGAAATCTGGTATTCCCCAATTTCCTGCTCTGTCTTATAACAATTATAAGTTGGAGCGGGACCAACGTTTCTCAGCTCAGTATAACAAGCGGGTTCGGTCAATAATCCATTATTATCTTGATTAAGGCGTGATATGGTCGCTACCAGGAGAGAGAGAGAAGAAAACACTCAGCGTGCGCTCTTGCAAGAATAGATTGGTTATTATTTTATCTAATCAGGATGGCTCCCACCGCTTTTTATCAAATCTTCCTTCAAACCCTAAAAGGAAAGACTAGCCGGGATTAATTACACACTACAAGTTCGCCAATCTTTCAGCCAGGCCAGTGTCGGTACTTTGAGGGAGGTCCCCCGTGCTTTCGCACGAACCTAATTACTGTAAACCTCGTTTTCCCAGAGGCGTAACCCCGTTGACACCTTTCTAGACACCTACTTGATCGGCTAATTGTAATGTATAAAACTCTCCCAGGAGTAACTCTTACTCGCAGCGGGTATCGGGATCCAACTATCTCATAGAAGGTATGCAATCTCATTGCAAATTTCAACACTTGAAATTCCCGATAATATTTTGCCCCTAGTGTTCTATGACCTTGACGAATGCCAAACAACCCATAGTCCACTAGTCAAGTTCAACCCGTACATTTCTTGATCGAATTAAACCCACCCGCACGACCCTTGACGAATGCCAAACAACGCCGTACGAATACCCTAATCCAATCGCATCATATGCTCAAGCAGATAAATACTAGTTAGCTACCGTACACTACGCCTTGACGAATGCCAAACTACCGCAGCACGAATACTAACTAGTACATATCTGAAATGACGGAGGGCTACGACAGGTTTTTCTGAAAACCTATTGCGTAATGAACTTGATATCGTTGTAGAATCAAATGATTTTAAAAAATGGAATGTTTTTTAGGCTTTTCTAGTTTTGCTAAAGGAGTCACTCCCGGTGAAGGGATCGTCGGTTCTTTCCTCGTCGAATGAGGTGCGGGATATATCACATATATCACTGTGCAAAGCAAAAACTTTTAAAAGCAATCAAAAGACAAACCGAGTGTGTAGCATCTGCCAGTTATTGCTAAAGGAGTCACTCCCGGTGAAGGGATCTCGGTCCTTTCCTCATCGAATAAGGTGCAGGATATATCATATATACCGCTGTGCAAAGCAAGAACTGTAGCTACCTGTTTTATTTTGAAATTCGATTCTACAACATCTTAAGGTTTCTTTTATTTCATTAATCACATTAATGAAGTCCCATCATTTAAGTACCTAAACATCACAGATAAATACGACGTACACTTATGCCATTCGCATTCGCCTCGATGTCCCCTCGTGAACCGTTAGGTTAGGTAACTAACGACAGAGCAGGGCAGGGCTAGTGCGGGTGCAAAACATAAGTAACGTCTATATAATATATCATATATACTATATATATAGTATCTATCACAGAACATCACATGATCACATCACAGATATCGCAGCAAAAGAAACATATGAAATATTGGATATAGTAGGACGTCCGTGTTTTCAATACGAGCCAGTAAAAAACACGGATTCCACGGTCGCGATGAATAGCCAAACCCACACCCCTAGACCCCTACGAGAGCGGCAAGCAACCCTACCAATTCTGGAGTTAGGAGACCCGGACTCGACCCCTCGAGTTGGTCTCCCACTGGACTCCAGAACCCGGTTACTTGTGCTCCCCTCCTTGGGTCTATCCTAGTGCGGAAAAGTAAATAATATACATAGGGTGACATCTTCCGCAACCTGGAAGTGCCCCAATAAAAGAATATTACATACAAGTTTTTACATGAATGAAAATGAAAAACACTCATCTCACATAAAAAACCCTGGCTATTCAAACACGACGATCCAATATAACATATCCAGCAACACATAACATCACATGTCATCAACGTAAGTAAATATGCGCATCCCAATTGTCGTTGACATATAGCAACGAAACCGGCGATATCACATATTACACTTACGGTCACAGAAAAAAAAGTGTAAAACTACAACAGTTGGAATCCGCAACATCCTCAGACATCGCATGCCTGACCAAATGAATTCCTTAGACATCGCATGCCTAACAATTATAAACCCCGCATTTTAGTCTCAAAATCGAAAACTCTTTTCAATATCAAGTCGGGCAATTCAACAAGATTCCCGACATCCTGATCGAATGCTCGTCGCAAACTTCAGTAGGCGGCCGCACCCCCGACGCCGTCGACGAAGTGCACCAAGGCGGAACACCGCTACCGCGAGCACCCGAACGGATGCTTTCGGCGATGGGGTTCTCCTACAGTCACTTGGTCGGGGCTATGGGGCGAGGCTGTCTATTAAGTTTACCCGGCGAGTATCCGCGTACGCTACGTGATTGCGACGGACTTTTGATCACATCAAAATTCCGTGGCAACCGATCAAGTGAGACTAAACTGCTATGTTTATAAAATTCATTTAGTTATCTCATAACTTATTGTGAATTCCAATTATTGTATCCCATTCCAGATAATTAGAAAATGTTAAACTTTCCGATCGAACATTCAAACACCCAACTTTTCCCGATACAGATCAACACATGAAACAAGTCTAAAAACATTCAGTTCGTGCCTCAGTACCAACGGTCCAGCCGTAGAAGGGTCAAACCAACGCCTCACATGTGGCACGCCGTACTGCCCCAAACCCGAAGGTTCAAAGGGCAGTTCAAGACGATCACATAATCGAGTTAAGGTTTGTTGTCTTCTAGAGGGACCATCGCGTTACTTGCACTACTTAGAACGTCGTTAAACCACGGAAAAATCCAACACTTGGAAATTTCCTGACAGGGGAAAAATTGGGTATTTATATCCGGTCGAACTTTTTAACATATTCAAAAATTATCCGGAAAGCCACATAGACAAAATCTGATACTCCGATCGAAACGCCGAATCCCCAAAACAACCCCAGAAAACTCAACTGCATAGCATATATTAAAATTACCCAGAAAACACAGGAATTAATTATAAACATTACTGTGCAAAAAGGAGTCAAAGAGTCAACAATATGGCCGCGGAACCGCCGCGCCACGTGGGCTCAGGCCGCGGTTCCGCGGCGTTATGACGGATTTAGGTCTCCGTTTTTCACATTAATTCATAAAAAACCCTGCTTAATTTTCTGCATATTTTTAATATCGAAAAATCCACAATTTTCAAAAAAGTACAGAGAGCATGTTTGGAATTGGGTTTCGGGTTCGTTCGGACTTCAAATTGCGTCTAGACTTCGCCTAAGGCTCTAGCTAGGCTCTGATACCACTGTAGGGTTCCTAGGCACCCTAATGAGGTCTCACAAGGCATCAACTATGCCAATTTCAAATTTAAACGGTGCCGAGAAACCCTAGAACGGATCGTTGGCTAGATTTCTAGGCGAAAAAGCAAACTAGTTAACAACTTAACAAAAGTTTAAACGGAAATACAACCTTTGTAGATCTGGTGCTCCACCTCCATAGCTCCGCAATGAAGTCCCCTCGTTGTCCAAATGAATTCCCGGGCTCTAGCGTCGGCTTCGTCGGAGAAATGGCGAGCTAGGTCGTCGATGTCCATGCCGAAGATGATCTACGTCGAGGCATCGCTAGATCAAGCTCCAACTTCACCAAGTCTAGAAACTTGTGAAGGAAACACACTCTACTACTTGGCAAGAGGTAGAGGATGAAGAAATAGGAAGTGGGTTCACTTTAGAATTGGATTTCTCACTCTTTTTCATCACTTGCCATTAATGGAGCAAGCTTTCTTCCATGAAGAAAATGAAGAAGAAGAAGAAGAATGTTATGATAAGTTAATTTAAAATCAAAAGTAAATCAATACTTATCATAACATTAACTATAGTCAAGTGTAGAGAATTAACCAAGGTTAGTTGAATGGTTAGGGTTAGGAAAAGAAGACAAGAATGGTAGCTTTGGTCAAACCTTCATGAAGTTTCAACTAGAAACAAAGAAAGCCACCATTCTTCTCTTTAATCCTTTCTAAAAATAAATAAATAAATAAGATAAGATAAGGAAAACCCTAATCATTAACTTAACCATGGTTTAATCTTTACACTTAACCAAGTTAACATGCATCATCAAACATGATACAATTAAGTGCACAAAAATATATCGCATATACAATGCGCACATCCGAGTGAGAAAATCTATCTTAAGTGAACCGATACTAGTTAATGTAAAGTGATATATCAAATATATAATTATACATTAAATCATTAAATCAACACTTGATTTAACGATCCGGTCATATCGCATATAACCGACTAGTTTCAACAGTAACAACTTATCGAATCAACACTTGATCCGATAACCCGGCTATATCGCATATAACCGATCAATGTCACAAATCGCGAGAATCGTATACAGTATCACATACTGGTATCATTCTCGGTCCCGCACATATCTCATATGCGCTCCTATTTCGTTTCGCTTGAGCCAGGAAACCTCTGTGTAGGACTCTAAAGACTCGTCAATACGCCGGCAGCAGGCGATGATCATATCAAACACCCACAAGCCGCAAGCGGTCTGCTAAACGTAATGGCCACCCGGGTATTGAGCGATCTAAAGATCGACGAGCAAGCCCGCTCACACTCCAGTAAATCCAACCAGTAACACTACCGTACAGTCCGGTCTGATCGTCTGATATGTCGCATATCTCGCCTAGGGGTGGTAAACGTCAGACCCCAAAAGCTCGATAAGTCGTGTCGATATGAGGTCTATAACAGTTCGAGAAACTAATGGTAACACTTACCAGTAAATCTCAGCAACCCTGGCCAGGGATTTCCGGTTACAGCCAATCGAACACAGCGCAACATCAACTCCCTATACCGGGAGAGAAGAATCCCCTCCTATCGCTCATTGCCTCCATATGACTCGGGACTGTACCCAAAAACCACCGTTTTGCACGCCCTCTTGGACGTGGTAAGATGGAAATCAAAGCACAGTGGGAACCACACAAGACTCTATGACGATCTTGGGTCAACAGACTACTCTGTACCAGTGTCACCAGAGAACTGCCATCTGACGTAAAGTATAATACCATCTGGGAGTTCTCGGCGAGTCCGTCCAGTGTACCCAGTCTCTACTGAGCACCCGTATATCATCTCTGATGTCAAACACCAATGGATATGGGATCATCCATCGCCCATCTGTATGGGTCGAAAAGGTATACGCTAGTCTACTCTGGTATATCGTTACCCCGTCTCGATATACCCACGACTAGGGACTTTGAAGGATGTACTTATGGACTACCATGTCCCCACTAGTATGATCCGCATCATAGTCCAGGTAGTCAAGTACACATCCTAAGGGCTTTACCAACATGTAACAGAGAGACAATCAGTGTACACGTTAAGGTAAAGATCAACCAGAAAGCATACTATCATGTCGAGCAAGAAAGTCCTCTCTATATATGTCCAAGCATCCACTACAATATACATCCTATGTATAGTAATGGCCTCTAGGGCATACATATAACTAACACTTTAGACCGAAGGGCATCACTTTGTAGCAGAATATACCCAAAGGGGTCCGGAATGCGGTGTGCCTCTGGTCCCCGGGATGCATCTTTATCTGGTTATATCCTGACGATCCGTCCATGAAGGAGAAAACTTCGTGAGTGGACTTATTGTCTATCATCAGCTCGGTAACTGGCATCGGGAAGTCGTCTTTTGGGAAAGCTTTGTTGAGATCCCGAAAATCTACGCAGATGCGCACTGTCCTATTTTTCTTCATCACTGGGAAAATATTGGCGATCCAATCAGGGTACCGAACCTCTTGGATGAAGCAGGAGTCGATTAGCTTCTTGACCTCGGCGTTGATGCTCATTTCAAGCTCGAGCCGCATTCTTCTCGGTGCTTGTGTGATTGGCTTGACATCTGGGGATATTGCCAATTTGTGGACAGCAATCTCTGGATCTAGTCCTGGCATCTCGGAATAGTTCCATGCAAAGCAATCTTTATGCTGCATAAGCACGTCTTCTAGCGCAGCCACCCTTTCTTCAGATAGCAGCTCACTAACGAATGTCGGTCGTGGGTCACTTGTCGTCCCTAAATCAATTTTCTTGAGGTTATCTGCAGTGGTATGTATTCCATTTTCCAGCTCTTTCGGTGCCGGTGGAAACTCTGAGATCACCTCGTCATTATCGTTTTCGAAGCACCATGGGAAGTCATCCATATTCTCAGGCTCTTCTTTTGATAGCGTTATCATATGACAAGTATGAGCCCGCTTCCAAAACCGATGTGGATCTGGGTCTACTTTCGTGGTATGCGCGGCTTTCGGCTCATGTTTCTGTGGCGGGTTTACCCTCCAGCTATTGGATAGAGCGAACCTGCCGAGCTGATATTGGTCTTCGACCCAGTTCTTGAAGGTGAAGGAGTCTTCAATAGGATGTCCTATTGCCCTATGATAGGAGCAATAGTCCGGGTGAGAAACCTCGTCAGCTTGCTCGGGGTGCTTGGACTCCGGGAGTGTAAGCATTTGATGTCTTATGGCAAGATCAAGTATCTTCTTTGTCTTGTCTTGAGGAAAAGAGTATGCTCGACTCATCTTCTTCATAAGGGACAAATCCGGACCGCTCGATTCATGATCGCGTGACTTCTTGGTCCCGCTTTGTCGCCGTCGAATGCCTTTTCCGCTCTTTGACTTGTTTCTGCCTTTGCGTCGGGCCTTTTGCACAACAGGTTGACAGAGAGGGACATTTTCATCTTTCGCAGCCTATTGAAGAAGTCGTTGAGTCCTGGCTTTCTTGTAGATGGCCATTTCGCGATTATGGTCGTCTCGAAATTTTTGACCCGCTTCCCTTATAAGCTTGTCCATTTGTTCTTCGAACGACGGACTGGGCATTTTCACGTCGGGGGCTCTTTCTTGTTCAGGGTTAGCTTTTTTCCATTGAGCATCTCCTTCTTCATCAAAGTCATGTACGACATAGCTGTCGCGGAGCAGCTCCCATTTCTTGGACCGAACATATCCAAGCCCGATCGCTTCCATTCTCCCGTTGGGCAACTTGCGCTGAGTTCCGGGAACGTTCCAGACCCTGTCATAGAACTTAGCTTTTCGAGCGGTCTATTTGAAGGGTATCCCTTGGCACTTCAATAGCCTTTTCAAGCCTTCTGTGTAATATCTAGGCAGACGATGGGCTGGAGCCTGTCAAGTATAGAATCCGCGCCATGCCAAACTTCTTTCTCCACTCTTGTTTTCGTGGATCGGTAGAATAAGATTGCATGTTCACCTTTTCACCTGGGAGGGACGTAAAATGTTTGTAGCTCTTGGGCGCTATAAGCTTCAAGTGCGTCGAGATCTTTGTAATGCTCCCGCGGAATCATGGTAATTTGCAAACTCTGATTATCACCAGTGAATGCTTGTATTGGTGGCCGAGCGGAGAATATAGCATAGACCTCATCTTCCGAGTCGCTGCCAAAGATCAACATAGGAGCGGACGGTCCTGGCTTGTTGTACTGGGGTGGGCCTGAATAAACTATCTCTTCCTCTTCCTCAGTATCACTCCCGAAGACAGGAATGGTGGTGATAGCTTTGTTCTCCGGTTTGTGACATCTCTCCGTGTCCCCAAAATCTGGAAAAAAGTATTTTGCATCTTCGTACTTGCGGACTTCGTTCACGAAGAATGAATTCAGCTCTCCTGTTACGGTATACTCGAGACCGTCCTTAAAGTATTTCATACACTGATGTTGTGTAGAAGGGATGATGTTGTACTCATGTAACCAAGGCCAGCCGAGCAAAGCATTATAGCATGTCTTGGCGTCAATGACATGAAATTTAATGTCTGTGACAAGCAGTTCGAAGCGCAATGTCAATATCACAGACCCGAGAGTCCGCGATGACTGGGAGTCAAAACCAGAGATGGTGATTTTATCACGAGCGAGATGCTGGACACTAATGCAGATTTCCTTCAACACTCGCACGTTGAGGAGATTAACAGAAGACCCATTGTCGACCAGGCTTTTGCCTATCTTTATATCGTGGAAGTACCCTGAGACATAGAGGGGACGGTTGTGCTCGCATGTCCCAAGGAGGAGGTCTTCGTCGCCGAAAGTGATATCGGCTGTGTGTACTTCCTCCAGCTCGTCCTTCATCTTTTCTTCGGCAAGAAAAGCTTGGAATTGCTCTGGCTCTTGTAGCGCCTTGATCAATGAATCTCTCGCTTCTTTGGATAGTAAAAGGGTGTCGAGAATGCTGAGTTGCGAAGGTAACCTCCTCAAGTGTGCCAGAACGTTATAGTCCACCTTGTTCTTCTTTGGCGGGTCCTTGGCAGTCAGCTCTTTCATGACTTGGTTGTCCAGGGCAATATCCTCAGAGACCTTTTCTTTTCCCTTATCTTTTCTATTCGTGGGTCCGAGGTTCTTTTCTGGAAGCGTGCGGTTGCGCAGCTGAATATTTTCATAGGCCTTCAGTTCTTCCTCTTTCCCCAAGGTGGATTCTTTAAAGAGAGGGCCAAGAGCCATTTCCTCATCAGAGTCGCTCCCGAAGGTGAGAACCTGCGATCCCCCGGCGTTGACTGTGCGGCAGTTGTCAGTAATTCTTTTATGTTCCTCGGTCGCACTTCTTTGCTCCCGACGAGTTTTGCGTTTCATCCGCTTAAAATGTTTCCTGTGAGCAACATATCCCTGCCACCATCCTTTAAAAGCGCCGCACTCTTCGGTAAGGTGCGAAATCTTTCGATGATATGAGCAGTAGCTAGGATGCATCTCTACTTCACCGACAGTGTTTCCTTCGGAGGGTGGTAGCTTCATTCCCATTGATATGGCTTTAGCAAACCTTTTCCTCGTCTTGAACTTGTTTTTATCCGCGACGGATGTTCCTTAATTCAGTGGGAGTGTCTTGACTCTTTCATCGAGTCGCCGGCGTTTGGCTTTTTCAAGTATGGCCATCTCACACTCCCAATCGGCTTTACTTTTCAGATGAATCTCATTCAGGAAGGCGTCGATCATTTCGTCTGACGGCCATAGAAGTTCTGGCTCAGGACCTGCCCTCCTTTGTGCAGGGAGCTTCTTCATTGTCTAGCGATGAATGAGAGATCACATGGCAACTTGCTACGTAATCCTCAGATCCATCCGACGAGTCTTCTCCATCCTCTTCGTCCTCAAGGACGTGGCCGAGGAACTCTTAGAGCGTGATAGGGGTTCACGTCTTCTGATTATACTCTTCCAGCACGTCAATCTGTTTCTGTAGGTCCGTGCGCTTGTCGCCAGGCTTCACGGGCTTCTTGGATTTCTTCTTCTTTTTCGAAGATTTCGGCGGCTGGGTATGAACACTCTGGCTATCACCACCAGTCTTTGGAGTTGGGCGCGGTTCAGCATCCCTTCGATGATCTGGGGTTCCAGCGGATTCTTCCACCTGATTGCTGGGCATGTCTGGAGATCGTTCAGCATCCTTTTGGTTTTGGCCGAAAGAACGACCTCCCATGGAGCTTCCTCAACAAAAGAGCACGTTTCCCCCGGTGTGTCTGTCTTCTTAGGAGTGTGCGGTTGTGGTGGGTTTACTTTCCACTTCTCAGACAGCGCGAACTTGCCTTGTAGGTACTGATCCTCGATCCATCCCTTAAAGACGAAGCAATCTTCGATCGGATGGCTTACCTCTTGGTGGTAAGGGCAATAATTGGGATTATTCACTTCGCTGGGTTGCGGTGGTCGCCTTGGATTCAGCAAGTTGATAAGCCTGTTGCGCACCGCCAGCTCGAACAGCCTCTTCGTTTTATCCCGTGAGAATGAGTAAGGACGCTTCATTTTCTCATTGTAATAGCGTCTTCTCTCCTCCAGTTGATCCGCTAGCTTTGGAGCACTGGGCTGCTGTTGGGTGTTTGCAACGAAGATCGCCTTCCCTTTACCCTTTTCGTTCCGCGGTTCTGGCTTTGGGGGAGATGGTCTATGACCCATCTGATCCATCTGGGCCAACTTATCGATTAAAGCCTGGAACGTGGTCGGTTTGAAGAACATCATGAACTGTGAAATAGTTGCATGGGGGTCTAGGGTGCCCACGAACATGCCCACCGCTGGTGCTTCTTCGATGCGCTGTTCGCACTTCGACCACGGATTTCGCCATCGGATTGCGTATTGAACCTAAGTTTCGCCCGGCTTTACCCTTGCATTGATCAATGCTGTTATAGGGGTGCGTTCACTTGCGCTCGCGAATCGCTGGGTGAACAATAACTCCATTTCTGCGAAAGTCTTGATGGAGTCATTTGGGAGTTCGGAGTACCACTCAAATGCCGTCTCCGATAAGCTACCGACGAATTGGCGGAGTAGAAGCTTATCATCGCCACCGGTGTTGCCATAAAGAGCTCTGAACTGGGCGACGTGCTGGTGGGGATTGCCCGTCCCCTTATACACATGGAATTTTGGGATCGTATAGCCCGGCGGGTATTTTATCTGATCATACCAGCCTGGATACGGTCGCCCAGTCTTCACGACCTGGCCAGCCGCTTCATTTGCCTAGTGAACTCGTATTTGTTGAGCAATATAATCATCCAGGGCAGCCTTAGAAATAGTTTCCTCCTTGGCTGCTGACAGAGCCGGAGGAGGGTTCGACGTCTCTCCTCTGTCATCTTCAATAATGATTGGAGGGTCTTCGGCTGGGGGATCCGGCTATATCATCATCCCGACCATGTCTTGGAATAAAAGAGCCATTTGCTTTATATTGGCCGCTTGTTCCGCAGCCTCTTTATCCTTCTTTTCGAGCATTCTCCGAAGGAATTCAGCATCAGTCTCGTGTTCGTGACGTTGTTCCGATGATGCCTCCGGGCTTTCTTTTGGCCCGGTGAGTGCGGCCATTGCAGTCAGCATCTCCTGGAGCTTCTGCTGTTGCTGTTCCTGAGCCCTTGTGATGGATCGGGTGAGTGGTCGGTGGCCCGTAGAAGCGCGGCTATCCTCTTTTCCGAACGCCATGTAGACGGTATGTACCATTATGCCCCCAGACTTAGGGCGTTTGGGCTCAGTGCTTTTGACATTTGTTGCAGGCACGGGGCTCTTCTCTGGCCTTCTCTTCTTATGAGCGGTCGAAGTTGAGGGGGCCGTCGCGGTGGGCACTCAAATAGCTTTTCGTGGCTTGGCCGGATGGCTTTCTTCTTATTGAACCTTCGCCCTTTTCTATCGACTAGGGTAATCTTGATCGACTACTGACTCTCGGACTTGTCGCCAGACTTTGTAGATTTTGGAAGACAACCGCTGAGGGGACTATTCTGGCTTTGCTTCCGTAACATTCTCTACAGATGGAGGAGATCTTTTCAGTACGGCGGTAGGAGAATTCCTGCACACCCTGTTCAGCGACTCGAAGCTGTTCCCAGTTGGAACAGCAGCATTGATTTCCACCGTTGGGGCTGGTGGAGTTAGCCCAGAGGGGGAGTTTCCCCGGTCTTCCTTACTCGGCGCCAGTGGCGACGTCGAGCGTGTCGAGCTAATGGAGTTGGTTCGGTGACGAGGATAGCTTTGTCTTTCCCCCTGTTCAGGTGAGGGGCTGCTGCTAGCGTCAGCCTGTTGAAGACTGATGTCCTTCGAGTAGGAGAAGAGCCGTCTTGACGACTTCAGGAGCAGGGTTGGTCACTCTCTTCGGAATAACCTTCTCTAGGATTGCAGGCTTTATTGTGGGCCCACAGGAATTTTGGCCCAATCTGGAGAAGACCGAGGCGCCGGTGCTGGACGACCCATTGAGAGGGGCCGCAGTAGGTGTAAGCCGATCAAAGACCGACTTCTTGGGAGCTTCCGGTGTCAGCACAGGAGCGGTGAAGCTCGTTGGCGGGAGCATAGTCCCGACAAACAACCCTGTAGTGGCTTGAGTGACCTGTTCCACGGGCGTCGTAAACAGGGAGGCCGCTTGGGGCCCGTAGGCTATGCCCCCAGTTGAGGCAGGACGCGAGTTGCAGTTGCATGTGGAACACTTTACGCAAGTAGATGCCATTGCTATTTTGCTTTCTGCGCCAAGAAAGAAACCAAATCTTAGTAACTCGAAACCCAAGGGCAACTATTGGCAAACCGCGATTAGTTCGCGAACACGACACACGAAGTGTGGAGTGGAAAGAGGAAAAGGTCCCACCGGGCGTGCCAGAATCTGTTCCCCTCCGAATCGCGGGGACGCGACCGCGCAGGTCCGTCTCGCCTGAAATTCGGAGCAGATGCTAATTGGTGCTATCTGTCCACCTCTCCGAAGATGCCAAGTTGATTTATGGCACCGTGTATCGAAGGTTTAAACGGATGCCGCCGATGTAGAAGACTTCGTCAGATTCCCCCTCGTCTGAGGGGTTTTTGATTGTGGGGACGCTCTTCCCTGCAGGCGCAAGCCCCTGCAGTTAATTACGCTACCGCATCGCGGTAACAACTTTCTCCTTCTCCATATGATCACTTCGTGTCGTGGGTGTTTGTTTTGTATTCGGTTGCCCGTGGATTGTATACGGAGACTAAGTTATGCTGTCGCCCGTAGGACGTGGATTAGTACAAATCCGTATCTTTCCTAGATTTGGGTTTGGGGGGTTATGTTTAAGGATACGTTAGCCTTATTTGGGGCTAAGATCAATTTAAACGTTTGTTAAGGACACGTTAGTCTAATTTTAGACTAAGATCAACTTAACGGGATCGTTTAAATCCGACAAGAGAGCAATTGGGCTCTATTGCTTAGTTTAATGACATTGCGGTCGATAATTAGTTTAAGGACATTACGGTCCATTGTTAGTTTTAAGACATCACGGTCAAGGTTAAGGGCATCATAGTCCGTGAGTTTAAGGACTTCACAGTCCGGTGTTAGTTTTAAGACATCACGGTCGAGGTTAAGGACATCATAGTCCGTGAGTTTAAAGACCTCACAGTCCGATGTTAGTTTTAAGACATCACGGTCGAGGTTAAGTACATCATAGTCCGTGAGTTTAAGGACCTCACAGTCCGTTATTAGTTTTAAGACATCACGGTTGAGGTTAAGGACATCATAGTCCATGAGTTTAAGGACCTCACAGTCCGATATTAGTTTTAATACATCACGGTCGAGGTTAAGGACATCATAGTCCATGGATTTAAGGACTCCACAGTCCGACATTAGTTTTAAGACATCGCGGTCGAGGTTAAGGACATCATAGTCCATGAGTTTAAGGACCTCACAGTCCGATGTTAGTTTTAAGACATCACGGTCGAGGTTAAGTACATCATAGTCCGTGAGTTTAAGGACCTCACAGTCCGATGTTAGTTTTAAGACATCGCGGTCGAGGTTAAGGACATCATAGTCCGTGAGTTTAAGGACCTCACAGTCCGTTATTAGTTTTAAGACATCACGGTCGAGGTTAAGGATATCATAGTCCGTGGATTTAAGGACTCCACAGTCCGACATTAGTTTTAAGACATCACGGTCGAGGTTAAGGACATCATAGTCCGTGGATTTAAGGACTCCACAATCCGTAGTAATGTGTGGTCGTCGGGACCCGTCACCTCTCTGATGACGTTGAAGGATTACAACGACAAATGTCAGAGGAGTAAAGAGATGTAACCTCGGACCAGGTGTAAATTTATTGGAAGAGCAGATGAGCTCAGTTCAATTTAGATTGAGAACTTATGGCCAGAATGGGGCTAAGTCCAGCTTTAAAATGTTTAACATTTTATTTTTGTTCTGCCTGTTGGGACCTTTGTTTGGGCTCTGCCCTTTTAATAATGCCAAGCATTAGGCTCTGACATTTTGTCTGGTATTGAATGCATGGCATTTATCGGAACAAAGTATGTTCTGGCAGCGCGCCACGTGGCGCATCAGGCGCTTCGCGCCAATTAAAGAGCGCATTGCGCTAGCGTACATGAGGGTGACACGTGTCGCTTAGCGCTAAGCGCTAGTTTGTTAGCGCACTGTGCTTCAGATTTATGAGCGTGCTGCACTAGTTTATGGGTGCGCCAGTGAGTGACACGTGGGCGCTTGGCACTGAGCGCCAACCTAAGAGCACAGTGCGCTGTTTTCAGGAGCTCAAAGCGCAGATCATGTCCATGGTCGACACGTGGCATGTTATGGCGCTGAGCGCCAGTCCAAGAAGCGCAAGGGCGCAGTTCATGAGTGCAAAGCACTTTCCAATGGCGCAAAGCGCATTTGATCAATTTTAGGATCAAAGAACAAATTTTATGTTCTTCTAAGGAGGCTTTGCTTCAAGATCCAAGAACAAAAGTTCTTGTTTTGATAAAAGGCTCTGCCTTTATAGATCAAAGATCTGTTGGCGAAGTAAAATACTTCTTATATATATTTTCTTATAATTAGATCTTTTGATCTTATTATCAAAGACCTTGGTCTTTTTTCAGATCTGTGATCTTTTTAGAAGAGGGTTCTTCTTTTATGAGATGTTTTCATCTCTGTTTTTCAAGAATATAGTTCTTCTTTACCTTGAGTATGAAGAAAACTCTTCTTTTTTCTAAGAGCTCGCTCTCTTTTTTTTTTTGGTAGAGGGTTTTTCTCTTGCTGTTCTGTATATTTTAGACTTGAAGTCTAGGGTCCTTTATATAGGCCATTAAATCAGTTGAAGAGATCTTTCTCCGATTGATTTGGGAATATTTCCCACCATTGGATCTTTGATCCTAAGGCTTCTGTTTTACAGATGATAATCTTCTTGTTTTTTCAATAAGATTGAGAAATCTTTCTATGCAGAATTTGTTCTGTTTTGGTAATTCATTATTTATCATTGGATCATTGATCCAGCGGTACTTAAAGCACAATCTTGTTGTTTGGAAAGATTTTGAGAAATCTTTCCTTAACAGAATTTAATTCTGGTTAATAAATGATTTATTATTATTAGATCCTTTGATCTAACAATGGGGATTTTAATTCCAGCGCTGGCGCACCTACATTGGACACGTGGCGCGCAGCGCAACTGCGCTAGCGCGCTCGTGCTTACCACGTGGCGCGTAGCGCGCAGCGCGCTGGATCTGAAGCGTTGCTTCAGCAGAGCGCTGAATCTGAAGCGTTACTTCAACAGAGGTGTCTTTTCACCTTCCTTTTTAAGTCAAACTTATATTCTCGAGAATCTTTCATTTCCCAGTCTTGGGAATAGTTCCATTGTGCACAAAATCTTCTGTGCTTCGTCTTTATAACTCGAAGCAAAGCTTCTTCTTTTTCTCATTTCCAAAGAACTTTTCTCAATTATGGCTTGTAATCGCCCCCATGCTCGTAGACAGCCGTGGGAAGTGCCCATTCAGGACCTCGTTCCTCGCTTTGCTGCGCGCTTGGTGGATCCTTCTTTTACGGATGAGCAATGCGACACTGCGCTGCACGATCTTTTGACTCGTGTGGGGTCCCCTCTTCCCCCACACTCTATCTGGCTTTGGATGATCCTTGCATCGGTGCTTTATGACATCCCCCCTCACCCAGCGGAGATGACCTTGGCGATGCTCGATGCGGCTGAAGACAAGCTCGAGTGTTTCCATGAGGCGTGCCTGATTACTCAGGCTCTGAAAGATTGCTCGGTTCACCTGTTGAGCCAAATAAGAGCCCGGCGGGCTATCAGGTCTGCTTTTGCGGATGAGCACGGCGCCAATCAGTGGGGAGCCACTCCTCGTGAAAATCGCCGTTTTGATGTGCTGGAGAAGGCGGCGAGGGAGTTAGAAAATTTTGTTTATTGCTTTGTTCACCCTTGTGCTACTGATCCCTTGTTTGGTAATCTTTTTTAAATGTAATAATAATAATAATAATAAAATGTTTTAATTCAGTATCTCATTATCTGTTAAGTGTTCTCTTGTTTTTAATTCTTTGTCATTCATCTGTAAGATGTTTATGCGCTGCATAATCATGAAGCGTCGCTTCGCTTTTCAATCTTGGAAACAGAGCTTTGCTCTAACTTAGGGTGCACAGCGCAATTGCGCTAGCGCTAGCGCATTCGTGTTTTGACACGTGGCGAGCAGCGCGCCTTGCGCTAGCGCACTGGCGCTCGACACGTGGCGCGCAGAGCACAGCGCAACTGCGCTAGCGCGCCTGTGTTAGACACGTGGCGAGCAGCGCAATGCATAGCGTAGCTGCACCAGCGCGTCTGTGTTAGACACGTGGCGCGCAGCGCAGAGCGCAGGATTTGAAGCGTTGCTTCAATTTTTGACTCTTAGATTTCTAAACAGCGCTTTGCTCTGATTGAGGGAAGCAGAAGCGTCGCTTCATTTCCAGTCTGGAAATTTGAACAGAGCTTTGCTCTGATTTGGGGACACAGAAGCGTCGCTTCATTTCCAGTCTTGGAATTTGAACAGAGCTTTGCTCTGATTGGGGGAAACAGCGCCCTTTCGGGTTTTCGCAAAACTCGCCAGTAGCCCTGCTGTTTTTACTCACGGAGCCCTTTCGGGTTTTCATCCGTGCCTATTTTGCTTGTGGAAATACCATTTTCTTTTTCTTTTCTTTCTTTTTTTTTATTTTAACGAGGCTGTGCCCTTTCGGGTTTTCACAAAACTCGCCGGTAGCCCTGCTTTTTTTACTCACGGAGCCCTTTCGGGTTTTCATCCGTGCCCATTTTACTTATGGACATACCGTTTCATTTTTTTCTCTTTTATATATATATATCAGCTTTGGGACGCTACAATCCACCATAGTTATCGACATCTCGGTCAACAGCTAGTTTTAGGACATAGTAGTCCGTTGTTAGTTTAAGGACGTTCCGGTCCGCTGTTAGTTTTAAGGACGTTTCGGTCCGTTGTAAAGGAAGCCGGTTACTACTTATAGAGTTTGGGTTTAGGAAGATAGCGAGCGGACATAGTCGTCGTCATCTATTATTGATCTAGGCCATGACTCGTCAAGCGTAGTATTTCTTCAGGAAGTGACCGTTTATTGGCCTAAAAGGTCTTTCACCATGCTTGTCCATGAGTAGATAGGCCCCACCCTGGTAGACCTTGTCTATAATATACGGGCCTTCATAATTCGTCTCGAATTTCCCTCGTTTAGCACGATTGGAGATCATAGGTCTTTTGACTACTAGCACGAGTTCGCCTTGGCGGAATGTCCTCACCCTGGTCAATCTTTCATATGAGTGCATCATCTTTGCTTTATAAGCCTCTAGGTTTTGTTGCGCTATAAGCCGGGTTTCATCAAGGGCATCGAGCTCCTTAAGCCGAAGGTGAGCGTTCTCTTCGTCCGTCAGCTCGTAATGAACTGCCACTCGGAGAGAGGGTAACTCTATCTCGAGGGGGAGTACCGCTTCTGTACCGAATACCAACGCGTAGGGCGTTGTGTTCGTGGCCGTCTTGAACGTAGTTCGATACGCCCAGAGAGCTTCATGCAGTCTCTCGTGTCAGTCTTTCTTATTTCATGACACCGTCTTTTTCACGATCTTCGTCAAGGTCTTGTTGAAAGCTTCAGCTAGACCGTTAGCTCGGGGATTATAGACTGAGGAGTATCTCCAGTCTATGTTGTGCTATTGTGCGAAGCGGCTGATCTTGTGGCTTCTGTAGGCTGGCCCGTTATCGGATATGATTCGTCTCGGAGTTCCAAACCGATAAATGACGTGTGTCTTGAAGAAATGGAGGATATTCTCCGTCTTCACTTTCCTCAGCGGTACTGCTTCTGCCCATTTGGAGAAATAATCAGTTGTCGCCAAAATGAATCGATGTCCTCTGGAAGATGCTGGTTCGATGGGACCGATTATGTTAGTTCCCCACATTTCAAACGGCCAGCTAGCCATCGTCGGGTGTAGTGGATTTGGGTGCTGATGGATAAAGTCCCCATGGATCTGGCATGAGTGGCATTGCTTCGCATACTCAAGGCAGTCCTGGATCATCGTGGGCCAATAATAACCCATCTGTTTGGTCTTCAACTTCATCTTCGGCCCGGCTTGGTGAGAACCGCAGTGTCCGTCATGAGTTTCTTGGACGACTCTTCTTGCTTATTTAGGTCCCAGGTATCTCAGCCATAAAGAATCAAATGACCTCTTGTACAGAGTATCAGTGACGAAAGCGAAAGACAGAGATCGTTTCATAAGCTGATGTCTTGAGGACGCATCTTCAGGTGTTCGACGGGATTTAAAGTATTCTATAAAGACTTCTCTCCAATCTTCAACCTTTTCTTGGTCTTTCACTTGTAGAGCCATTTGCTCGGTCGCTCCCTTTTCCTCGGACGACTCCGCAGATATTTCTGCCGGTGCAAGAACCCGACGGCTTTTTACCACGATTCTTACGTCATCGAGGTTCTCATCGGCCAATTCTTTGGCAAGCTTGGCTAATGCATTCGCTTTGTTATTTTCCACACGCGGTATGCTTTCCAAGGTGTAGGAAGGAATTTGGGTCAGCAGTTGTTGTACTTTCTCGCCGTAATTCACCAACTCATGCTTGCACGTTTGATAGTCGCCGTTTACTTGACTAACGACCAATTGGGAGTCTCCGTATATGAGAAGGTTTTCAATCCCCATGTCGATGGCGATCTCGAGACCTGCTATCAAGGCTTCATACTCGGCTTCATTGTTTGTCCTCGGCTCTGTTAAGGAGAAGGCAAAGCGCATTATCCCTCCTTGTGGAGCTACGAAGATGAGTCCTACCCCTGATTTGATTATGGGGGTGTTTTGTTTGCGCTTCTTCATCAAAGATGCTCCATCGAAGTAAAGTTCCCACCGGGTATCACTTCCGTCGATCGTGTCAAACGCATGTTCGTCTGGCAGTTCGCAATTCAAGGGGGAATCGGCAGGTATCGGATGCTCAGCGAGGAAGTCGGCGATGGCCTGGCCTTTTACTGTCTTAAGAGGCTGATAAGTTATTGAGAACTCCATCAAGAGCAAGGCCCATTTAGCGAGCCGCCCTGTCAATATGGACTTTGACATCAAATATTTGAAAGGATCTACTTTCGATATGAGACGGACTTCATGCGCCAACGCATAGTGCCTGAGCTTTGTTATCGCGAAGATCAATGCCAGGCAGTATTTTTCGATGGGAGAATAATTGCTTTCTGCCCCTAGCAGAACTCGACTCAAATAGTAGCGGGCTCTCTCCTTTCCTTGGTCGTTCTCTTGTGCCCATAATGCGTCTAAGGAACCTTCAAGGGCGGTTGTATACAGAATGAGGGGTTTTCCCTTGACCGGAGCAGCCAGCACTGGTGGATTCTGCAGGTATTGTTTGATTTCATCCAGCGCGCTTTGGAATTTGTGATCCTAGACGAACGGGGTTCCCTTCTTCATTAAGTGGCTGTAGGGGCGGCACTTGCCGGAGAGATTGGCTATAAATCGCTGAATATACGCGAGCTTTTCTTGGAGAGACCGCAATTGCTTGAGAGTCTTTGGCGGAGGCATTTCCATGATCGCTTTGATCTTCGATGGATCTATTTCGATGCCTCGGTGTCGGACGATGAACCCCAGGAATTTGCCCGAGGAGACTCCGAACGCGCATTTAAGAGGGTTCATCTTCAAGTTGTATTTACGAAGACGTTGAAATACGGTCTTCAGATGCTCTAAATGCTCTTCGTATGATTTGCTCTTAACCACAAGGTCGTCGATATAGCATTCGGCGACTTCATGTATGAGGTCATCAAAGATCTTCGTCATGGCCCTCTGATAGGTGGCACCAGCGTTCTTTAGACCGAAAGGCATCACCTTGTAGCAGAATATACCCAAAGGGGTCCGGAAAGCGGTATGCTTCTGGTCTTCGGGATGCATCTTAATCTGATTGTATCCTGACGAGCCGTCCATGAAGGAGAAAACTTCGTGAGTGGACGTATTGTCTATCATTAGCTCGGTGACTGATACTGGGAAGTCGTCTTTCGAGCAGACTTTATTGAGATCCCGAAAGTCCACATATATCCGCACTGTCCCATTTTTCTTCATCACCGGGACGATGTTGGCGATCCAATCAGGATACTGAACTTCTTGGATGAAGCCGGAGTCGATTAACTTCTTGACCACGGCGTTGATACTCATTTCAAGCTCAAGCCGCATTCTCCTTGGTGCTTGTTTGATTGGCTTAACGTTCGGGGATATTGCCAGTTTGTGGACAACAATTTCTGGATCTAGTCCTGGCATCTCGGAATAGTTCCATGCGAAGCAATCCCTATGCTGCATAAGCACGTCTTTTAGTGTAGTCATCCTTTCTTCAGACAGCAACTCACTAACGAATGTCGGCCGCGGGTCACTTGCCATCCCCAAATCGATTTTCTTGAGGTTATCTGCAGTAGTATGTATTCCATCCTCCAGCTCTTTCGGAGCCGGTGGAAATTCTGAGATTACCTCGTCATCATTGTTTTCGAAGCACCAGGGGAGTTCATCCATATTCTCGGGCTCTTCTTTTGATAGCGTTATCATATAACAAGTACGAGCTCGCTTCCAAGACCGATGTTGAACTGGTTCTATTCTCGCTGTATGCGCAGCTTTGGGTTCATGCTTCTGTGGCGGGGTTACACTCCAGCTGCTGGATAGAGCGAATTTGCCGAGCTGATATTGGTCTTCGACCCAATTCTTGAAGGTGAAGCAGTCTTCGAGAGGATGTCCTATCGCTCGGTGATAAGAGCAATAGTCTGGGTGAGAGATCTCATTGGCTTGCTCGGGGTGTTTAGACTCTGGAAGTGTAATCATTTGATGTCTTATAGCGAGATCAAGTATTTTCTGTGTTTTGTTCTGAGGAAAAGAGTATGCTCGACTCATCTTCTTTATAAGGGACGAATCTGGATTGCTTGGCTCTTGATCGCGTGGCTTCTTAGACCCGCTTTGTCGCTGTCAAACGCCTTTCCCGTTCTTTGGTTTGTTTCTGCTTCTGCGTCGGGCCTTTTGCACAATGGGTTGACAGGGAGGAGCATTTTCATCTTTCGCAGCCTGTTGAAGAAGGCGTTGCGTCCTGGCTTTCTCGTAGATGGCCATTTCGCGATTATGGTCATCTCGAACCTTTTGACCTGCTTCCCTTATAAGCTTGCTTCCCTTATAAGCTTGTCTATTTGTTCTTCGAACGACGGACTGGGCATTTTCAAGGTGGGAGTTCTTTCTGGTTCAGGGTTAGCATCTTCCCACAGAGCATCTCCTTCTTCATCAAAGTCATGTATGACGTAGCAGGCGCGGGATTGCTCCCGTTTCTTGGACCGAACATATCCAACCCTGATCGTTTCCATTCTCCCATTGGGCAACTTGCGCTGAGTTCTTGGAACGTTCCAGATCCTGTCATAGAACTTAGCTTTTCGAGCGGTCTGTTTGAAAGGTACGCCTTGGCGCCTTAACAGGCTTTTTAGTCTGCTCGTGTAATATCTGGGCAAACAGATGGGCTGGAGCCTATCAAGTGTAGAATCCGCGCCGTGCCAGATTTCTTTCTCCCCTTTGGTTTCCTCGGATCGGTAGAATAGGATCGCCTTTTCACCTTCTCGCCTGGGAGGGACATAGAACGTCTGCAGCTCTTCCACACTATAGGTATCAAGCGCGTCTAGTTCTTTATGATATTTGGGCGGAACCATGGCAACTTGCAAAATTTGTTCTTCATCAGCGAATGTTTGTATTGAAGGCCGAGCAGAGAATATAGCATGGACCTCATCTTCCGAGTCACTGCCAAAGATCAACATAGGAGCGGACAGTCCCGGCTTGTTGTACTGGGGTGGACCTGAATAAACTATCTCTTCCTCTTCCTCGGTATCACTCCCAAAGACCGGAATGGTGGTGATAGCTTTGTTCTCCGGTTTGTGACATCTTTCTGTGTCCTCAAAATCTGGTAAGAAGTATTTTGCATCTTCGTACTTTCGGACTTCGTTCACAGAGAATGGGTTCAACTCTCCCGTCACAGTGTACTCGAGGCCATCTTTAAAATACTTCATACACTGATGTTGTATAGAAGGAATAATGTTGTACTCATGTAACCAAGGCCTACCGAGCAAAGCATTGTAGCATGTCTTAGCGTCAATGACGTGAAATTTAATGTCTGTGACAAGCAGCCCGAAGCGCAGCGTCAGTATTACAGACCCGAGGGTCCGTGATGACTGGGAGTTGAACCCGGAGATGGTGATCTTATCACGAGCGAGGTGTTGAACGCTCATGCAGATTTCCTTCAACACTCGCGCGTTGAGGAGATTGACGGAAGACCCATTGTCGACCAGGATTTTGCCTATCTTTATATCGTGGCAGTATCCTGGGACATAGAGGGGATGGTTGTGCTCGCTCGTCCCAAGGAGGAGGTCTTCATCGCCGAAGGTGATATCGACTGTGTGTACTTCCTCCAGCTCGTCCTTCATCTTTTCTTTGGCGAGAAAAGCTTGGAACCGCTCTGGCTCTTGTAGCGCCTTGATCAATGAATCTCTTGCTTCTTTTGATAGTAAAAGGGCGTCAAGAATGCTGAGCTGCGAGGGTAACTTCCTCAAGTGCGCCAGAATGTTATAATCCACCTTACTTTTCTTTGGAGGGTCCTTGGCTGTCAGCTCTTTGATGGCTTGATCATCTAGGGCGATATCCTCAGAAACCTTTTCTTTTCCCTTATCTTTTCTATTCGTGGGTCCGAGATTTTTTTCTGGAAGTGTACGATTGCGCAGCTGAATATTTTCACAGGTCTTAGGTTCTTCCTCTTTTCCTGAGGTGGATTCCTTGAAGAGAGGGCTAAGAGTCATCTCTTCGTCGGAGTCACTCCCGAAGGTGAGAATCTGCGATCCCCCGGCGTTGACCGTGCGACAGTTACCGGTAGTTCTTTTATGCTCCTCGGTCGTGTTTCTTTGTTCACGACGAGTTTTTTGTTTCATCCGCTTGAAATATTGCCAGTGAGCAACATATCCCTGCCACCATCTTTTAAAAGCGTCACACTCTTTGGTAGGGTGCGAAATCTTTCGATGATATAAGCAGTAGCTAGGATGCGTTTCTGTTTCACCAAGGGTGTTCGCTTCGAAGGGTGGTAGCTTCATCCCCATGGATATGGCTTTGGCGAACCTTTTCCTCGTCTTGAACTTTTTTTTATTCACGACGGATGTCCCTTGATTCGGCGGGAGTGTCTCGACTCTTCCATCCAGTCGCCGGCGTTTGGCCTTTTCAAATATGGCCATCTCACGCTCCCGATCAGCTTTACTTTTCAGAAGAGCTTTGTTTAGGAATGCGTCGATCATCTCGTCTAATGGCCCTGGAAGTTCCGGTTCAGGCCCTGCCCCCGGTCTCTTGGTGCAAAGGGCTTCTTCATCATTTATTGATGAGTGAGAGATCACATGGCAACTTGCTACGCAATCCTCAGATTCATCCGACGAGTCTTCTCCATCATCTCCATCTTCAAGGACGTGGCCGAGAAACTCTTGGAGCGTGATTGGAGTCCGCGCCTTCTGGTTATACTCTTCTAGCGCGTCGATTTGTTTCTGCAGGTCCGTGCGCGTGTCGCCAGGCTTCACGGGCTTTTTGGATTTCTTCTTCTTTTTTGAAGATTTTGGCGGCTGTATGCGAGTGCTTTGGCTATCACTACCAATTTTTAGAGTTGGGCACGACTTCAGTATCCCTTCGATGATCTGGGGTTCCAGCGGATTCTTCCACCTGATCGCCGGGTATGTCTGGAGATCATTCAGAATTCTTTTGGTTTTCGCTGAAAGAGCGACCTCCCATGGAGCTTCTTCAACAAAAGAGCACGTTGCCCCCGGTGTGTCCATCTTCTTAGAAGTATGCGGTTGTGGTGGGCTCACTTTCCACTTCTCATACAACGCAAACTTGCCTTATTGGTACTGATCCTCGATCCATCCCTTAAAGACGAAGCAATGTTCGATTGGATGGCTTACCGTTTGGTGGTAAGGGCAATAATTGGGATTATTCGCTTCGCTGGGTTGCAATGGCCGCCTTGGATTCGGCAAATCGATAAGCCGGTTGCGCATCGCCAGCTCGAAGACTCTCTTCGTTTTGTCCCGTGGAAATGAGTAAGGGTGCTTCATTTTCTCATTATAATAGCGCCGTCTCTCTTCCAATTGACCCGCTAGTCTTGGAGCACTGGGCTGCTGTTGGGTGTTCGCAACGAAGGTTGCCTTCCCTTTGCCCTTTTCGTTCCGCGGCTCCGGCTTCGGAGGAGACGGTCTATGACCCATCTGATCCATCTGGACTAGCTTATCGATTAAAGCCTGTAATGTAGTCGGTTTGAAGAACATCATGAATTGTGAAATAGTTGCATGAGGGTCTAGGGTACCCACGAACATGTCCACTGCTGGTGTTTCTTCAATGCGCTGTTCGCACTTTGACCACAGATTCCGCCATCGGATTGCGTACTGAATGTAACAACTCCAATTTTTGTATACATAAAATTCATTTAAATTTGAAGTATACTTGGAGTATTTAATGTTGTTGTTACCACTTTAAGTATTTATTTTCCCATAATAATTACAAGAAGGAGCTTATAACTCATTGGTAATACCTTGCACTGCTGAACCAAGCCACCAGAGTTCAAATCTCATACCCAACATTATTTTTATATTGATTTTTTTTAAAACCTTTAGAATACCAAGAGTTTACACGTGCATATCTCACAAAAACCCCACTACACCCAAAGATGTAACACTTGCAGGAGTTAGATGAACCGTCGGGGGGATCCTGGCCGCCGGACTCGGCCGGGAATCGGCCAACTCGGCCTCGATTCGGTCGACTCAGTGCTCCGACCGAGTCACGGCCGAGTCACCCCCGAGTCGGCCGATTCCGGCGACGGCCCCAACATGAAAGTTGTGTCTTTTCATATTCCCTATGCACCTGCAAAATTTCAGCCTCGTACTACTTCCAGAGCTCTTTAAAAACCCCCAATTACTCTACTTTTAATACATTTTTATTATATTTTATCATATTTTTATTTTTAACTTTTCATCTATCCTAACCCTAGCCTAACCCTATAAATACCAACCCTACACACTACCCTCTCACCCCCAAAATCCCAAGCTCACTGTCTCAAAATTTTCCAAGAGTTGTGTACTTTGAAAACAAGCTCGCGGCGAAGCTCCGACGAAATTCCGGCGGAAATTCTGGCGACGTTTTTTTTTAGGAACAACCGACGACGAAGCAAAGCCTCAGCAACCCCTCTAGTCCCCCTTTCACTCCCATGCTTAATCGAAACCCGTAATTCCCATTCTATCCCCCTTTCTATTTCTTAAAAATACGAAATTACGAAACCCGACGGAATCGGAACAAATCCGATTTCCGACTCGGTTTTCTATAAAATCTCACTTTTAACCAATACATTCATGCCTAAACATCTTTATCTTGACTATTAAACTTTTAAAAATCAATTTGAACAAGTTTTCTCACATGAAATGATAGCCTTTCCAAGTTATCGTATTTTTTCACTTTAATACCATCAAGTTTCAATTTCACATTCAACCCCTTAACTTTGCTATACATTTAAAGTAGAGCACGAGATAATGACCTACCTCCACACACACGCAAATACAACCCTAAAACGATATCATCAAAACTTAGAATACGATAAAACGAAACTTTCATTAAAATAACATATTCTTAATAAAACTATTCTTAAAGGTTTTAGATTTGATACACTTTTAAATAAACACTTCTTATTAGGAAAATACGATAACTTGTGGATATCGATCGTTTATCTAAACCTGACTTTGTGGTGTCTAAGCTAGGCAAGTGAGCTTAGGTAACTTTAAAAGGCCCGTCTCACGATTCGTGAGCGGATCCCTCCTTCCTCACTTGTACTTACCTGGCCACAATTAGCGGTGAAGAGACGATTTGAGGCTTCTAACGACTTGTCGTTTAGACCATTTAGAAATAGGCTAATTGGCTTAGGAAACCCTAGAATCTAAAATACGGAAAACTACACTTTGCAAATAAATACCTTTTACTTTATAAAACCGTTTTCTAAAGGATTAGTATTTTACAATCTTTGCAAAGCGCCGCTACAACCCACCTTTGGGAAACCCGTTAGGGATAGTACGGTTTATCGTTCACCCTCGGGCTTAGTAGTGCGAGATTCAGACTTCCGCAAGGAGCATTCGGTCTCGAAAGGTTTAAAATACGACATCTTAAGAAAATGATATTTTTGGAATATAAAATATTTATTAAAATTATTTTTGTACAAACATATGTATATTTATCATTTAAATATCTATTTTATTATAATATAAATTTTCCACCTTTTCCTAAAAAAAAATCACAAGAATATATTTTACACTAAACTACCACGAACTTCAAATAATCAATATTACATATAAATACCCTTATTTATAAAAACTAGGATATTTTCACTAGAAATGTCACGATATAAAATCCACCCTCATTATAACTCTAAAGACGAACAATAAATACTTGAGGTGTATTTTGAAAAGTATATAAAAGTATTTTTACATAAAACCCCCTCAAGTTTTATAAATTACCCTAAGGACCCTAGCAATTATAAGACTTCGATTCACATTTCTGATTGTCTGACTCGGGTTTGAGTCTGATTAATCTGACTTAAATATGATTCAAGTCAATCTACAATCTACAAATTCCAAGTCAATATGAACACATGAATCCATGAATACAATTATCAATTTATACAACTTGACTGAACCGAACCATGGATATATATTCCTTTTACATGATTCTCAGTATTCCATTTACATGAATCTACGGTTATAACCATTTCCTGATATCATGGTTTCGGTCAGTCAGTCAATCATACAACCAATACAATTTACAAGATAACAATACAAACAAAACATCGCAGGGTTTAAGGGGTAGATTGGTACAGAAGGTGTTAAAGGTGGCACGAGGTGGTCATATTTAATACACCTAACATGAATCCAGTTGCTGTTGTACCGTGGCATAAATGGTTCCTTGTACTATACGTGCCCCTAGTCTCTGGCATATAGAGACTCCCTTCATATACACCGGCATCCTTCTCTACCAAGCTACAAACAACAGCGTTAATACGACATTACTACAGGATAATACAACTTTAAAATATATCTTCTTATTCTATCTTTTCCACTTTCCTCTTACCTTTTGGACTTACCGAGCGACCTGTTCGCTGACGACATTCTGTTTCTTTCTTCTTTGAATGTCGTCAGGTGATTTGGACCCGGCGGAGATCGAGCCATCTCAAGAAGACTTGGAGCAGTTTGCCGAAGACCCTGCACTTTAGTTTCATTGTACACTTTTCCTTTCTGTACTTTTCATTTCATGTTATGCCACTGTTTAGGCATCTTTTTATTTCAGTTGTATTTCCTTTCATGTATTGTACAAAGAATGTTAATAAATAAAAGTTGTTGTTCTTTTTATTTCTTATCTCTTGTGTATTTATCTTATATTGCTTAGATACGCTTAGCGTATGTACTTCTGAGTATATACGTAGCGGACCTCGTCACGTCCCCTTCGCCGTACACTGGGAAGCGGGGCGTGACACTGAACCCACGTCTCGCCAGGCTTCACCCTGGCATTGATCAATATCGTTATTGGGGTGCGTTCACTGGCGCTCGCGAATCGCTGGGTGAACAATAACTCCATTTCTGTGAAAGTTTTGACGAAGTCGTTTGGAAGTTCGGAGTACCACTCAAATACCGTCTCCGACAAGCTGCCGACGAATTGACGGAGCTAAAGCTTATAATCACCCCCGGTGTTGCCGCACAGAGCTCTAAACTGGGCGACGTGCTGGTGGGGATTGCATATCCCCTTGTATACGTGGAATTTGGGGATCGTGTATCCCGGCGGGTACTTTATCTAATCATACCAGCCTGGATACGGTCGCCCAGTTTTGACAACTTGGCCGGCTGCTTCATTTGCCTGGTGAACTCTTTTTTGCTGAGCAATATAGTCATCCAGGACAGCTTTAGAGATTGTCTCCTCCTTGGCTGTTGACAGAGCCGGCAGAGGATTCGATGTTTCTCCTCTGTCATCTTCAATTATTACTGGAGGATCTTCGGTTGGGGGATCCGGCTGGATCATCATGCCCACCATGTCTTGGAAGAGAAGTGTCATTCGCTTTATGTTAGCCGCTTGCTCCGCGGCTTCTTTGTCCTTCTTTTCGAGAACTTTGCGAAGGAAGTCAGCATCAGTTTCTTGTTCGTGACGCTGTTCTGATGATACCTCCGGGCTTTCTTTTGGCCCGGTGAGTGCGGCCATCGCAGTCAACATCTCCTGAAGTTTCTGCTGTTGCTGTTCCTGAGCTCTCGTGATGGATCGGATGAGTGGTCGGTGGCCCGTAGAAGCGTGGCTATCCTCTTTCCCGGATGCCATGTAGACGGTATGCACCACCATGCCCCCAGACTTAGGGCGTTTGGGCTCAGTGCCATTAACATTTGTCGCAGGCATAGGGATTTTCTCCGGCCTTCTTCTCTTATGAGCGGTCGAAGTTGAGGGGGCCGTTGCAGTGGGCACCCAAGTAGCCATCGCCTTCCATGGCTTAACAGGACGGTTTTCTTCCTGTCAGACCTTCAGCTTCTTCTGCCGGTGGGGATAGTCTTAATCCACCACTGACTCTCGGACTTGTCGCTAGATTTTGTAAACTTTGGAAGACAGCCGTTGAGGGGACTGCTCCGGCTTTATTTCTGTGACGGTCTCCGCCGGTGGCGGGGATCTTTTTAGTACGGCAATAGGCGAGTTCCTGCGTACCTTGTTTAGCAGCTCAAAACTGTTCCCGGTTGGAACAGCAACATTAACTTCCACCGTTAGAGCTGGTGGAGTTAGCCCAGAGGGAGAGTTGCCCCCGGCCTTCTTTACTCGGTGCCAGTGGCGACGTCGAGCATGTCGAGCCATTGGTGTTGGTTCAGTGATGGGAATGGCTTTGTCTTGCCCCTTGTCCAGGTAAGGGGCCGCTGCTGGCGTCAGCCTGTTGAAGACTGATGTCCGTCGAGGCGCAGTATTCAATCGGTCGAAAACAGACTTCTGAGCAGAGACAGGAACCGTAGTAGAAACCGGAACAGCCAGTCTTGTAAAAATTGACCCTTTGGTTGGAGAAGCCGCCTTGACAACTTCGGGAGCAAGGTTGGTCGCTCTTTCCGGAATAACCTTTTGTTGAGGCGCAGGCTTCATCATGGGCCCACCTGAATTTTGGCCCAATCTTGAGAAGACCGAGGCGCCGGTGCTGGACGACCCGTTGAGAGGGGCTGCAGTAGCTGTAAGCCGATCAAAGACCGACTTCTTGGGAGCTTCCGGTGTTGGCACAGGAGCGGTGAAACTCGTTGGTGGGAGCATGGTCCCGAAAAACAATCTTGTGGTGGCTTGAGTGACCTGTTCCACCGGCATTGTGAACAGGGAGGCTGCTTGAGGCCCGTAGGCTATGCCTGCAGATGAGGCGGAGCGCGAGTTGCAGCTGCAGTTGGAGCACTGTACGCAAGTAAATACCATTGCTGTTTCGCTTTCTGCACCAAGCAAACGCCAAATCTTAGTACCTCAAAATCCAAGGGCAACCATTAGCAAACCGCGATTGGTTCGCGAACACGACACACGAAGTGTAGAGTGGAAAGAGGAAAAGGTCCCACCGGGCGTGCCAGAATCTGTTCCCCTCTGAAAGACGCGGCGGACGTCTTGCCTGAATTTCGGGGCAGATGCTAATTGGTGCTATCCGTCCACCTCTCCGAAGATGCCAAGTTGATTTATGGCACCATATATCGAAGGTTTAAACAGATGCGGCCGATGTAGCAGACTTCGCCAGATTCCCCTTCGTTTGAGGGGTTTTTGATTGTGGGGACGCTCTTCCCTGCAGGCGCAAGCCCCTGCAGTTAATTACGCTACCGCATCGCGGTAACAACTTTCTCCTTCTCCAAATGGTCACTTCGTGTCGTGGGTGTTTGTTTTGTGTTTGGTTGCCCGTGGATTGTATACGGAGACTAAGTTATGTTGTCGCCCGTAGGGCGTGGACAGTCCAAATCCGTATCTTTCTTAGATTTGGGTTTGGGGGTTTGGGTTTAAGGATATGTTAGCCTCATTTGAGACTAAGATCAGCTTAAATGTTTGTTAAGGATACGTTAGTCTAATTTTAGACTAAGATCAACTTAACGAGATCGTTTAGATCCGACAAGAGAGCGTTTGGGCTCTATTGTTTAGTTTAGTGACATTGCGGTCGATAATTAGTTTAAGGACATTTCGGTCCATTGTTAGTTTAAAAACATCGCGGTCAAGGTTAAGGACATCATAGTCCATGAGTTTAAGGACCCCACAGTCCAATGTTAGTTTTAAGACATCACGGTCGAGGTTAAGGACATCATAGTCCATGGGTTAAGGACCCTATAGTCCGATGTTAGTTTAAAGACATCACGGTCGAGGTTAAGGACATCATAGTCCATGGGTTTAAGGACCCCACAGTCCGATATTAGTTTAAAGACATCACGGTCGAGGTTAAGGACATCATAGTCCATGGGTTTAAGGACCCCACAGTCCGATGTTAGTTTAAAGACTGTAACAACCCTAATTTTCCTATACACTTTTCTATACAAATTTTTTTTTAAATTTTTAAAAATTCATAAAGGAGTATTTTAACCTGAGCACAATATATATAAGTAATTGTTTTGTTTTTAAATAACTCTATTTTTAGTGTACATAAAATTGTTTTAAAATTAAAGTGATACTTGGGGTATTTAGTGTTGCTATTACCACTTTAAGTAGTTATTTTCCCACAATAATTACAAGAAGGAGCTTGTAGCTCATTGGTAATACCTTGCACTGCTGAACCAAGCCACCCTAGTTCAAATCCCATGCCCCACATTATTTTTGTATTTATTTTGTTTTAATTTCTTTTGGAAGTCAACGGTCAAAAGGCCATAACTCCCAAAATATGTACTGAACAATAAAAGATAAATATACCAAATTGTACCCCCGAAGTTTCCCCGGCCTCTGGTGGCCTGACTCGGCCCGACTCGGCGCCACCGGCCGGCGACTCGGCCGACTCGGTCCGGCGCCGCCGGCCGGACTTGGCCGGACGGCCGAGTCACCAACAGAGAAAAGTCTCCTCTTGACTTGGTCCACCCCCCTGCACACTTTAATTGCTTGGATCGGTTATCATTTGCCCAATAAATCCCTTTTAATCCTAGGTTTACTGATTTTTAATGATTTTTATATATTTTTTATATTTTTTTTATTGAAAACCCTAACCCTAGCCTAACCCTATATAAACACCCCTACCCTCTACCCTCTCATCCTAAATTCCTAAGTCCACTCTCCCAAAATCTCAAGAGAACTTGGTACGTCGGAAAACGAGCGAAAGGCGAAGCGCTGACGAAATCGACGGCGAAATTCCGGTGATCGTGCTAGGAGCTCTCGACGACGTTTCGACGCGCCGGAAAACCCTCTACCTCCCTCTCACTCTCTAGCATTGTCCAAACCCGTAAGTCCCCATTTTCTATCCTTCTTTTCTTTCATTAAAATACGAACTTAAAAACCCGACGGAAATCGGAACAAACCGATTTCCGATTCGGTTTCTATCAAAACTCACTTATCACCAATTCCATAATACTTAAATATCTTCATGTTGACTACTAATCACTTAAAAATTAATTTGAACAAGTTTTCACACATGAAATGATAGATTTTGCAATATACCGTATTTTTGCACTTAAATACCACCATATTTAGTTTATTACATTTAACCCTTTAACATTACTATACCTTAAACTAGATCACGAGGTAATGACCTACCTCCACACACATGCAAATACAACCCTAATTGATATCATCAAAATTTAGAATACGATAATACAAGATTTTACATTTAAATACCATTTTCTTAATAAAACCTTTTCTAAAAGTTCTAAGTTTAAACAATTTTAAAACAATATCTTTTAATAGGAAAATACGATATGTCGTGGACATCGATCGTTTATCTAAACCTGACTTTGTGGTGTCTAGGCAAGTGTGTCTAAGGCGAGTGGTTACTTAATTATGACCACTACTCGTAGTGGAGAGCCTCCCACTCACCTGGCACTTACCTGGCCGCAATTGGCGTGAAGAGGCGATTTGAGGCTTCTAATGACTTATCGTTTAGACCATTTAGAAATAGGTTAGTTGGCTTAGGAAACCATAGAAGCTAAAATACGGAAATTTACACCATTTTTCAAATAAATACCTTATCTTTATAAAACCGTTTTCTAAATGACTAGTATTTATTAAATCTTTGCAAAGCGCCACTACAACCCACCTTTAGGGAACTCGTTAGAGATAGTATGGTTTATCGTGCACCCTCGGGCTTAGAGTGCGAGATTCAGACCTCCGCAAGGAGCATTCGGTCTCGAAAGGTTTAAAATACGACATTTAAGAAAAATGAGATTTTTGGGAAATAAAATATTTATTAAAAATTATTCTTGTATAAACATATGTATATTTATCATTTAAACACCTATTTTATTATAAGATAAAGTTTCCACCTTTTCCTAAAAATTACAAGATTAAAATTTACATTAAAATACCATGAATTTCGAATAAATCAATATTACAAATTAATACCTTTATTTATATAATTAGGATATTTTTCACTAGAAATATCACAAAATAAAATCACACTCATTATAACAATAAAGACGAATAATAAATACTTGAGGTGTATCTTGAAAACTATACAAAAGTATTTTTACATAAAACCCTCTCAAGTTTTATAAATTACAATAATGACCCTAACAAATATAGAACTTCGACTTACATTTCTTTTGGTCTGACTCGGGTTTGAGTCTGATTATTTCTGACTTGAATATGATTCAAGTCAATCTATATTCTTTAATATTCCAACTCAATATGAACACATGAATCGCAGAATCCAGATATCAATCTATACAACTTGACTGAATCAAACCATGGATATACATCCATTATTCCGTTATTCCATTTACCTGATTATGCAGTTACACTCTGTTTACTGATATCATGGTTTTGGTCAGTCATCCAACTTATACAATGCAAAACAACAATACAATCAAAACACTACGGGGTTTAAGGGGTAGATTGGTACGGAAGGTGTTAAAGGTGGCACGAGACAGTAAGATTAAGACACCTAACATGAATCCAATTGCCGTTGTTCCGGGTTGTATAACGGAGCCTTGTACTCTATTTTCCTTTTGCCCTGGTCTCTAGCATATAGAGACCCCTCTCGTATACACTGGCATTCTTCTGTATCAAGCTACAAACAACGGCGTTAATACAACATTACTACAATACAATACAATATTAAAAGATACTCTCTCTCCTACTCTTTGTCTATTTCTTCTTTATCTTTGGGACTTACCGAGCGACCTGTTCGCTGACGACATTCTATTTCTTTCTTCTTTGAATGTCGTCAGGTGCTTTGGACCCAGCAGAGATCGAGCCCACCGGTGAAGACTTGGATCAGTTTCACGAAGACCCCGAGCTCTAGACATTGTACCTTGTTCTATTCAGTATTTTCATTCCTGTTATGCCATTGTTTAGGCATCGCTTTTCCTTCCAGTTGTATTTACTTTTCATGCATTGTACAAAAGAATGTTATTAATAAAGTTATTGTTATTTCTATATCTCTTGTCTCTTGTGATTTACTTTTATATTGCTTAGATACGCTTAGCGTATGTACTTCTAAGTATATACGTAGCGGACCTCGTCGCGTCCCCTTCGCCGTACATTGGGAAGCGGGGCGTGACAAAGACATCACGGTCGAGGTTAAGGACATCATAGTCCATGAAATGTGTGGTTGTCGGGACCCGTCACCTCTTTGAAAACGTTGAGGAATTACAGCGACAAATATCAAATGAGTGAAGAGATGTACCCTTGAACCAAGGTGAGATGCTTGGAAGAGCAGATGTGCTCAAATCAAAATAAGTTGAGGACTTATGGCCAGAATTGGGCTAAGTCCAATTAAAATGTTTTAACATTTTTTTTTTGTTCTGACTATTAAGCCTTTATTTGGGCTTAGCCCTTTTAATAATGCTAGGCATTGAGCTCTGACATTTTTGTCTTGTATCATAACAAAATTTGTTCTGACAGTGCGCCACGTGGCGCGCCAGGCGCGTTGCGCCAGTCAAAGTGCGCATTGCGCTTCTGTCAGGTAGCGCACACGAAGAGGACACGTGTCGCGTTTAGCGCTAAGCGCTAGTATGTTAGCGCATTGCGCTTTTAATTTATGAGGGCGTTGCGCTAGTCTGTTGGCGCGCTAGTGAGTGACACGTGGCGCGCTTGGCGCTGAGCGCCAGCCCATGAGCGCAATACTCTGTTTTAGAAGCGCAAAGTGCAAGTGGTGTCTATGGTTGACATATGGCAGGTTTTGGCGCTGAGCGCTGGTCCAATGAGCGCAAGGGCGCAATTCATGAGTGCAAGGCACTTTTCAATAGCGCAAGGCGTATCTGATCAATTTTAAGATCAAAGAACAAATTTATGTTCTTCAAAGGAGACCTTTTCCTCAAGATTCAAAAACAAAAGTTCTTATTTTTATAAAAGGGTCTGCCTTTCTAGTTCAAGAGATCTGTGAATGAAGTAAAATACTTGTTTTAGTCTTTTTATGATTAGATCTTTTTGATCTTTTCTTTATTAAATACCTTGGTCTTTTTCTTAGATCTCTGATCTTTTTAGAAGATGGTTCTTCTTTTTACGAGATGGTTTTATCTCTATTATTCAAGAACATAGTTCTTTTTACCTTGAAAATGAAGAAAAAATCTTCTTTTTTCTAAGAGCTTGCTCTTTTTTGCAGAGGGTATTTCTCTCTCTTTTCTTCTCTGTATTCTCTATCTCCTTTAGACTTGAAGTCTATGGTCCTTTATATAGGGTCAAATGATTTGTTAAATCAGTTTTAAGAGATCTTTCTCTAATTGATTTGGGAATATTTCCCACCGTTGGATCTTTGATCTAAGGCTTCTGTTTTACAGAAGATAATCTTCTTGTTTGAATAAGATCGGAAAGATCTTTCCATAACAGAATTTTAGTTCTGATTAATTAATAATTTATTATTAGTAGATTTTTTGATCTGACGGTGGGGAATTTTTAATCCCAGCGCTGGCGCACCTACGTTCGACACGTGGCGCGCGGTATAAATGCGCTAGCGCACCCGTATTCGACACGTGGCACGCAGCGCAGAGTGCAGCGTAACTGTGCTAGCGCACCTGTGTTTGACACGCGGCGCGCAGCACACCTAATCTGAAGCGTTGCTTCAATTTAAATTTTGAATTTTGAAACAGAGTTTTGCTTCGATTGGGGGTGTGCTGCCTAGGGCGCAGCGCACCTGGCGCCAGCGCGTCTGCGTTTGACACGTGGCGAGCAGCGCACAGAATCTGAAGCGTTGTTTCAATTTTTGAATTTTGAAATTCAAAACAGAGTTTTGCTCTGATTGGAGGAAACAAAGAGTTGCTCATTTAATATGCTAGAACTAATTAATCGACACTTATCACACTTGATATCTAACACTATTTTTTCATCATCACACTTATAAACTACAAAAGCGATGCTTTTATCATAAGTGAATTTGAATTCTAATCATTTTGCTATTTTTATACGAGATAAGATGCAAATATTGATTTTTCTTGACTTTTTCAGGAAATAATTCTCAAAAATTTAATTTATAAAATATTTTCTTGCTAAATATATTTTTTCAGCAATAAACTTGGGTCCCTCCAAGAACGAATTCCTAACGCCGCCCCAAGTAAATTTAAAATTTATAAAATATTTTTCAGTAATGATGGTGGACGTTGATCTTGGGAAAAAATGGTGTGCGTATTGACATTTTTCAATGTTATAGAAGAGTTTTTCTTTTGAAGCCTCTGTCATCCATTATCCTCTTGTTTCATATGCAGTTCTAGCCGAACACAAATATTTAAAGCTATTTATTTATCATTAAAGCCCCGTTCAAAGAGTTTCCCTTAACCTATAGAACCATTAACCTACAGAACCATGAAAGTTGCTCACGAAACTCATTTCATACACATTGCTAAGAAGGAGAGTGATCTATGGCAAACCGGTTCACATTTCATTAAAATCGGGAACCCTCTGCGATATATTTTAATGATCCGATCCGTTCAAGTTGATCACCCTACCTTTAAGTCTATGCGTATGAAAAATCAAATGGGTTGAAGATCTCTAACCCATAAATCGAATGAGTGCAAAAATAAAAGAAATTCTATATTGCAACATAACTTAAAGTCATCCGATGCATATGTTGGAGGTCTTCAAATTCTTTGATTTTTCTTACACATAGATTTAATAGTATGATAGTCAACTTGAACGGATTGGATCATTAAAATATGTCGTAAACAGAGAGTTTCCGATTTTAAAAAACACGAACCGGCTAGCAATAGATCACTCTCCTGAGGTCCTCTCTCAGACGGCGTCAATGAGCGTCCGATTAACTAACGGCGTTTACATCCTCTCCCAAACCAAATTATGAACCTAACCACCCCATCATTTCCTCATTTGCTTTATAAGCCTGGTAATAATTTCTTTCTCTCTCTCTCACTCACAATATCCTGCATCCACGACCTCCTCCAAAAATAAAATTAACCAAACCAACAGCAGCTACGCACGGCCTAGACCCTAAACTTAATCACACGTACCATCAAATTCTTGTTTCAATGAACTCCTCCTCGTACTATACGTGTACTAGCATCACTCCCTTTTTCCTTACATCATTGGCGTTGACTTTGATGAGCAGCTAGCTAGATTTCATTTCAGAACAACTAACTAAGTCAGCTTCTTGTTGCGAAATCGCAGACGGCAAGTATGACTTGTTGCGTGATGGGCTACATCCCACTATACAAGGCCGCAATAGAGGACGACTGGATGCTGCAGCAGACGCCTCTTCAAGGCCAACCCGGGAGCAGCCACCGCTCATATCACCTACTACTGTGAAACCCCACTCCACATTGCCGCCGGTAGCAACCGCGAGGACCTGCAGCTGTATATGGCGGAAACAACGCCCTCCATTATGCTGCCAAGGCGGGAAATAAGAGGGCTGCTGAGCTCATTGTGGCCAAAGACCCGGACCTGCCCGGCCCAGGTCAGGTCCAGAACCCTTGCTGAAATTGGCGTCGAAAAAATACACCCTCACTCGTTTTTTCCGACGATCGGCACCCACCATCTTCATCGTTATCATCTAAGATGTGGGTACACCAAATTTCATGTGAATCTACAACCTTTTCACCGTTAATTTTGAACCCACTAGATCAACCGTGAAAAAATTGTAGAATCAGATGAAATTTGGTATACCCACATCTTAGATGATAACGATGAAAATGGTGGGTGTCGATCGTCAAAAAAAAACGAGAGAGAGGGTATTTTTTCGACGCCGTAAGAGAAAATTCCCTCCTATGACATCTTTCCTCCATTATTCTCATATGTATAGGCTAATTGATATGAGTAGATATAGTACTAGGTATTGTTAGAGATAATATTGGAATTTAAATTAATTATTAATTTAAATCCCCAGTACATGCACTGTATGTATTCACTTTCGGGCTCTTGATTTCGAGCTCCGAATTTGTAATCAATTTCAACAGAAAGCCCTAAAAATCATGAATAAGAATTGGAGAGGATCTCAATCCTACTAAAATTGAATCCTATGAGGTACAGATGTGGCCTTGTATCTGGTGACAAACTATATCCTGACCTAGTTGCTGAGAGGGATAGGAATGGCAAGACTGCCTTGCAAATCTTATCCACAAAAACTCATCTTTTCAGACTGGGTGGAACCTATGGTTTTGGCTGTATTTTTAGATGTAACATCTCTCTCTCTCACACACACACACGCTCTACACACACACCGGAGAATCCTTCGTTTGAGGAAACAAATTCTCCTATGAGATCGGATATCATTTCTGATAACAATTAAATGGCAAAAGATATTAGAGTGGAGAATATGGATGAAAGAAATTAAAGTAAATTTTGTATTAATATTTCTTTCTGTTTGACTTGCATTTCTCATTTCTTAACCCACTCATATACAGTGGTTACATGACCCTTTACCTTGACTCTTCATCGTACATATGGTTCATAACAACAATTAAATTATATGACTCTTGAAATTCCTAACAACAATATTTAAAGCATATGACTCTTGGAATTTCCAACTCTTAAAATTCTCCCTTAAACTTAATTCATCATCCCGAGCTTACTTCGTAATAATGAGAATGTTTCAAACTTCAACAGCTTCATAAATATGTCTGCGACTTGGTCTTGAGATTTCACATAATTCAACTCAACATCTTTATGCTTCACATGCTCTCGGATGAAATAATGGCGAGTGTCTATATGCTTGCTTTTTTCATGAAACACTGGATTTTTCGCAATTGCAATTGCTAACTTATTACCGACATAAATCTTCGCTGGTTTCGTTTGGGCAATCTGTAAGTCTTTAAGCAAGCTTCTCAGCCACAATGCATAGAAAACTCCCGACGATGCAACAACATACTCGGCTTCACAAGTCGAGAGGGTAACTATTGATTGCTTTTTCGAAGACCAAGTGATTGCGGTGTCACCCATCAAGAAAGTATAACCAGCTGTACTCTTTCGATCATCAATATCTCCACTTCAATCGCTATCGGTGTATGCAACAAATTCAAAACTGTCATAATTTGAAGACATCAAACCATAATTTGTTGTACCTTTGATGTACCGGAGAATCCTTTTAGCCGCTAACAAGTGTGAAGTCTTTGGATCTTTCATGTATCTACTAACGAGCCCAACACCATAAAGAATATCTGGCCTCGTACAAGTCAAGTAACGAAGACTTCCGACCAACCTTTTGAAATATGGCGGATCAATTTTGCTTCCGCCATCAAACTTCGACAACTTGATGCCACACTCGACTGGTGTGTTGACTGAATTGCTTTTCTCCATATTGAACTTCTCAAGAATTGACTTCGCATAGCCTTCTTGGGTGATGAAAATACTATCACTACTTTGCCTCACCTTGATACCAAGAAAATAAGACATGGGCCCAATATCCATCATATCGAATTCCTGAACCATAGAGTTCTTGAACTTTCCAAACATATGTGGATTGTTACCTGTAAAGATAAGATTATCCATATACAGGTACACAACAAAAAAATCTCCATTTTCAGTCATCTTAGTGTATAGAGCATGTTCGTAAGGACATTTTACAAAATTATTAGCTTGAAAATTTTACTATTCCAAGCCCTCAGTGCTTGCTTTAAGCCGTAAAGTGCCTTCTTCAACTTCAACACTTTGAATTCACAACCCTCTTTCACATAATCAAGAGGTTGATCAACATAAACCTCTTCTTTAAGAATACCATTCAAAAATGCCGACTTCACATCTAATTGAAATATGTACCGATTGTTTTGTGCAGCTAAAGATATGATCAAACGAATAATTTCAAGTCAAGCAACAGAAGAGTATACCTCATCATAATTAATTACAGCCTTTTGTTTGTAGCCTTTTGCCACCAATCTTGCTTTATGCCTTTCGATTTCACCCTTCTCGTTCTTTTTCTCTTTAAATACCCACTTTATGCCAATTGCCTTTTTTCATTAGGGGCTGTTTGGTTGCAGGATTATGGAATTTGGATTCCAAAAATAGTACGGTTGAAATTTCTGGATTTGGTAATTTGTTGTTTGGTTGGTTTTGGATTCCTAGTGTTGGATTTGTAGATCCTTGTAATCTTTGTTTGGTTGGTGGAAAAAAATGGGATTTGGATTTGAGGATTTTAGAAAGAGATAAAGAGAGAGGATTGTTAAATAAATAAAGTGCATGGGCCCCATCTAAAAGTACAATGAATAGTGTCAAATCCTTGAGAATCCTTGAAAATTTTTAGGATTCATGAATTCTTCTTTTGTGGTGGGACCCCCATACAAAACAAAGCAATCCTAGAAATCCTAATCTTGCAACCAAACACAAAATTGTGGAATCCTGAGATTCCACAATCCAAAATCCAAATCCAAACCCATAATCCTGCAACCAAACAGGCCCTTATGGAAGCGTTGTAAGTTCCCACGTGCCATTCTTCTTAATTGCTTTGATTTTTTCATCCTTCGCTGCTTTCCATCTTTTATCTCGAATAGCTTCCTCAAAATCTAAAACTTCATAATTGGCAAATAAACAAAACAATGTTAAAACATAAAATTTTATGTTACCTCATAAAATTCTTCTAAAGATCTCATTTTTCTTGGAGGCGAGCTTGATGAGGTTGAGGAAGAGGATGATACTGGAGAGTGGGGTGTTGATGGTGGCGATGGAGTATGTGCTTGAATTTCTTTTGAAATCTCAGCTTCTTAATCCATAATATTGATCGAGCTGCTACAAATTTCTCCCTTGCTCCGTTCCCATGATTTTTCCTCGTCAAAATGCACATCTCGACTAATGACAAGCTTCTTGCTGCAAGTATCATATAATTTGTATCATTTGGTTCTTGAATCATAACCAACGAATACATATGGAACGCTTCTATCATCCAGATTCTTTCTCTTCTGATCAGGAACATGAGTATAAACAATACTTCCAAACACTTTGAAGTGGCTCACATCAGGCTTGTAACCGGTCCAAACTTCTTGTGAAGTGATATTGTAGAGGACATGAGTAGGGCACCGGTTCAGGATGTAGGTGGCACAGGCAACTGCTTCAACCCAAAATATCTTAGGCATCTTCCTACTATTTTCAGAATTGTTCTGTTCTTTCTCTCGTCGTCTCCATTTTGTTGAGGCGAGTAAGGAGCTGTGAGGAGGTGCCGAATGCCATGTTGTTCACAATATGCTTCGAAATCTTTCAAAGTGAACTCACCCACTCGATCTGACCTGATAGCCTTAACATAATAACCTCTTTCTTTTTCTACATTAGCTTTAAATCTCTTAAATATATTAAATACATCGGACTTATTTTTCATAAAATACACCCAAGTATTTCTACTAAAGTTATCGATAAAAGTAAGAAAATATTTGTTCTCACCGAATGAGGTAGGTGTGATCGGCCCACACACATCCGTATGCACAAGTTGAAGTGGTTTTGATGCATGAAATGAAGCTTCTTTAGGGAAGCTAGCTCGGCGATACTTTCCAACAAGACATCCTTCACAAAGTTGTTTTGAATGGTCAATAAAAAGCAGTCCTCTCACCATTTCTTGTTTTGCCAATGTTTGAAGACCGTCAAAATTGAGATGCCCGAATCTCAAGTGCCACAGCCATGATGGATCATTGATGTTCATCTTCAAGCATGTCACATTTTCACTTTGAAGGTTAAGGATGAACATTTGATTTTTCGACATTTGTATATTTACAATTAATCTATTATTTTGATCTTTAAGAAGAAGGCTACGATCTTTCATATGAACATTGTCGCTCTTTTCTAAGAGTTGCTCTAAACTTAAGATATTGCTTTTCATTTTTGGCACGTAATAAACATTTGAATTAAATTGATTTTTTTCCTTTTTTGAGGCGAATAAGAATTTTACCTCTGCCCTTTACTAAAACTTTCGACAAATCTCTGAAAGTTACTTAGCCATTCACTGATTCATCCATATAGACAAATATGCTTCTTTTTCCACACACGTAATTGCTAGCGCCGGTATCGAGATACTACACATCTTCTTTATCTTCATCTTCTTTAAGTGCTAGAAGAAGAACATTATCTTCCTCATCTTCTTTCTCGGCATAGTTTTCTTTTTCCTCGACTTAGCTAGGACTCCAACAATTGGAAGCATAATGATCATGCTTGCTTCAACTAAAACATTTAATTTAAGATTTACCTCGGCCACCATTGAATCTTTCTTGACCCCGACCTCCTTTGAATCTTTGATTTCAATCTTTTTCTTCAAAATTCTTATGATCTTCTCGACCATAGCCTCCTCGACCACGGCCTCGACCTTGGCCTCGACCTCGACCTCGAGCTTCTCCACGGCCTCGACCACCATGGCTCCTTTCTTTCGAGTCTTCTCGAGAATTCTTCAAATTAAGTTTTGCTTGAAGAGTTTTTTCCACCAGCTCTTGCCTCTTATCAAATCTCTTCTCGTGGGCATTTAAAAAACCCATGAGCTCGTCGATTGTCATTGTGTCCAAATATTTGGACTCTTCAATAGCACACACGATATAAATCAAACTTAAAAGAAAGTGACCGATGTATATTTTCCACCACATGAACATCTTCAATCTTCTCGCCATTTCTTTGAAATTGATTCACAATGGCCAAAACTCTTGTGAAATAGTCTGAAACTATTTCACTGTCCTCCATCTCTAGATCTTTGAACTCTTTTCAAAGTGTTTGAAGCTGAACCTTCTTCACCTTCTCCACCCCTTTGTAAGAGTTTTGAAGTTTCTCCCGTGCTTGTTTCGAACTCGTCGCATTGGAAATTTTCTCGAATGCCGACTCATCAAGTCCTAGATAAATAAAGTAGAGAGCTGTACTGTTTTTCTTGCACATTCATGAATGGAATCTTTTTGGGCCGCCGTCAATACGGTCTCGTCTTGAGGCCTATTATAGCCACTCACAATATACCAACAATCTATGGATCTCAACGGCACCTTCATTTGGATACGCTAATTCTCATAATTTTTCTTCGTGAGACGAGGAGTGACGAACGCAAAATTGCTATTAGCATTCATCTTCTCAACCATGCTCTGATACCACTTTGATAACAATTAAATGGTAAAAGATATTAAAGTGGAGAAAATGGGTGAGAGAAAGTAAATTTTGTATTAATATATCTTTCTGTTAGGTTTACATTTCTCATTACTTAACTCACTTATATACAGTGGTTACATGACCTTTCACCTTGACTCTTCATCTTATATAAGGTTCATAACAAAACCAATTAAACCATATAACTCTTGAAATTTCTAACAACAATATTTAAAGCATATGACTCTGGGAATTTCCGGCTCTTAAAATTCCTAACAACTCTCAATTAATCAAGTTTATTATTTCAACGATTTCTTATTTTGAGTCCAAACTCTCAAACATACAATCTGCCGTGTATTTTACCGATCCGACCGATCATCGTGATCTATGTGCACTTAAAGCCATATGTATGAAAAAACACGAGATTATGAGTCCTCTACACACATATTCAGTGGAATAAAAAAATGAGCAATTTTTTCGATACATGAAAAGGTCATACCTTGATGGATGCACTAGGACTCTCTAATTGCCAGGAATTTTCCTACATTTTTTTTTTGGAGCATGTAGCTCATGATGGCCGGGCCGAAGAAATATACTGCGGATTGATTGTGCGTTTGAAAGTTTGGCCTCTTATGAGTTCAGACATTACCGATTAAGGGAACTAAATACTCATTATTGGGAGTTCAACACAAAATTTATAATTTTTCTATACACTAACATCCAATGTCTTTAAATCAACGAATTCTCTCTCTCTCTCTCTCTCTCTCTCTCTCATTGTCAAGGCATTCTATAAAGCCAAAGGAAGCTTTTGGCAAGTCCATCAAAGAGATTCAAGGTGTTAAAACGCATAAGAGAAGTGAATGCAACTACTTCTTCAAATTCGGTATGCTATCGCTACTCATTTTCTTTGGTGAAATTTTTTTTTGCTTTGCTTCTTAAAACCCTAATACAATAAATGAGTACCCCGAGAACATTCTCGGGAAAAGTTTCTCAAGAAGGTCTTAACAAATCAAAATCAATATCGTTTTGGATAATCGGCACCGTTCAGCCTGATCTCCATGGCCTAATGAATGTGTACACCGATTTTCATGTGGTTTCGATACTTCAAGCCAAAGGAAACTTTAAGGACAAAAAGTATCGAACCCGCATGAAAATCGGTGTACACATACATTAGGCCGTGGAGATCAAGATGAACGGTATCGATCATCCAAAAAATGATTAATTTTGATTTATTAAGCCATTCTCGGGAAATTACATTCTCAAGGACATTTAACTCTAGAAATATATTGAAGAAGAAACATCGAGGAGTGTGCGTGCTATGTGTGTGCTATGTGGTGTATGCATGGGTTAGGCTTACGGGCCAGTTCAAAAAAAAGGGGTTCACTTTTTCTAACACTATCATATAATCAAAGCAGCTGCACCATTTACCAAGCATATGCTCGAGCTAAAGTTGAAGCATACACAAACACGAGAACTGATCACGAGAAAATCATTTTGATGAAGAAACATCAGATTGCATGGATTGTATTAGGAGAAGCAATCACCACAGCGGCAGAATTCGGTATTCCTGATATCGTTGAGGAGTGTCCTCGAGTATACCCTGGCTTAATTTGGTATAAAAATTCTGATGTGGGTTACTTGATTAACTTCGCAATCAAGTATCGACAAGAGAAGGTTAACAATCTCATATATCAGATGAGCGCACATAAGGTGTACTTGGTTGAAGATGCCATATTAGAGACGGTAGCACAGTTCTGGTCGGCTTAATTCTTTACCTGGTGCAGCTTTGCAAATGCAGCGGGAACTACAATGGCTCAAGGTAACTATTTTCATTCCAATGTCTCAGCATTTTGTTTCTGTGGAGACAAATTAGATCGTTGCATGTAAAGAATTTTTTTATAATTTAGACCAACACACCCAAAAGCGACATATATGGTGCTGTGTTCATTCATAAATGAGAAAATTTTCTTGTAGGAAGTTGAAGAACTCGCACGTCATGGTCCCAAAGATGATAGAATAACACCAAGGATAATGTTTACCAAGGAACACGCCGGTCTGGTCAAAGAAGGAGAACAATGGATAAAAAATACAGCAACTTCTTTTACGGTTGTCGCAGCTCTGATTATCACAGTAGCGTTTGCTGCTGCCTTTACTGTCCCGGGAGGAAATCAAAGCGACGGTACACCATTGTACTTGAAAGAGAGAGCCTTCATGGTATTTGCGATATCGGATACTTCGGCGCTAATGTTCTTGGCGATGCTCACTTCTCGGTATGCTGAAGAAGATTTCCTCCATGTGTTGCCCAAGGGGTTGATCGTCGGACTTCTCTCGCTTTTTCTTTCCATAGCGAGCACGACGATAGCATTTGGTGCCACACTGGACATTATGCTTGGCCATGAAGTCAGGTGGATTGTTGTTCCAGTAACTTTGCTTGTCTCTCTTCCGGTCACCTTTTTCGCTTCTTTGCAATTTCCTCTACGTTTAGAAATAGTCAGTTCAACTTACAGACACTGTATATATCTTTCGCCGACAGAACAAATTGTTGCTTCATTAGAAACTATATAATGATCTGCATTATCCAGTAGGATCGGAAGGAAGAGACCGACAGTGTAAACTATATATGTTTACACATCCTATTTCAAACAATGTTGTCTTTAATGTATATTAAGTTCTGACATAAATATTATCAACTATCAGCTTCATATGTTATGCTTTCAGTTATTCAGTTTTTTCCTGTATAACAATTGTATGATTGTATCTACGGCTTAAGTTAATGATGAAAACAAGCATCTGTGCCAGAGATGAATCACTGCGAACGATCTTCTCTTTTTTGATCATTTTGTCGTGTTATTTTCGGTTTAGATTCGTAGAGGCATGATATCGCCCGGAGCACGATAGAGAGAGACTCCATCACTCAACACTTGGAGAATAAGCCTAATATTGACGACTGGCATCTTAATTAGTGGTGCCTTTAGAGATCTGAATTATCCGTACATTACTTTGACAATGCGTTTCACAAGTTTGATCTAAATTCTCCAATGTCTCGATATCGATCCCCTCCCGTATGCGCCACTAGGGTATGCAAAAAAGTAAATGAAAAACTCGACACAATGGACTAAAAAACCCGCAAGAATTTAGGAGCAAAGCCATATCAACATATGGAAACAATTTCGAAAGCTAATGCATTACAAACTTCCATTTCTAATAAATTTTCATGTTGCTTGCTTTCATTCAGGGAAAATCGGCATTCGAACCGACAATGAATGAAGGATCGACAACACCACAATCAACGATATCCGATATTCCTCGTTGATATTTTTCATTAAAGTAATGACGCGTACAAATTGTTCCGACACAGATAATGGTGGCGGCGTAAACGGATCCTGATCATATTCATAGGCCATAAACTCTTGTCCAATGTTAATCAGCATGATCTCTTCCTCGTCAGCCCGCCTCCTCTTCTTGCTCTCGACCACACTTTTCTCTGTTGCAGATTCTTGTGGACTGATGTTTTTCATCAAGTGGATTTTACAGAGGACAAGATCATCAAACTCGGTCTTATTACAAGGCGAGGGATCATGATGAAGACGATACTCTTGCATGATCCACCCGGTTTTTTCCTTGTTCGTCATTCCCTTTTAAGGACCATGAAATTGAGCGTTGTCATGCGACCAATGATATCTCGCATCTGGATGAAAATAAATTTAGTTGTGTTCGTTGACTATATATAAAAATCCAGCATCCAAATGCTTGGATCTTTTTCATCTTCATTCAAAGCCACTGCAAAATTGGCATGAATGCTTCATTAAACTGGGTATTGGAAGAGTGAAAATTTAAGTTAAAAAATAGGTGAAATCTTTAGTAATTATATTCATGCCAAAAATAATGAACTTAAAAATAAAGTAGAGCTCGTGCAGCACAATGTTAGCCTGCAAATCTATGTTCTAGATCATGGAACCTAAATGATAAGTTAAAGTTTATTATATACCCCAATAATTTCGGATAACTTTTGGAAGGCAATTAACCGAGAGTACAGAAATAAAGAGATGTTTAAAAAACTCTAGCTCCCAAACAATACAGGCCATATGTTAATGAAAAGTGTTGGAAAACTTACCACTAGAGCAACATAGTTCTAATATAAAAATCATTTGGTTTTCTCTAATATCGTATCATGATCTCTTTCTTTAGTAACTAAAAGATTTTTGATATGTAATTTAGGGATAATGGAACTAAATGATGCTAAGAAAGGTATCAAAACAAATTCTTAAAGAAAGGTACACATATCAACTCATTTAATATAATCCTTGTATCAATGTCATGCAAATCATGTAAAAGGGATGTTATGCCAAGTCATAGCTTTGGCATGAATGTATTCGTAATTTAGTTATCAAACTCAAAAAGGATGTTATGTTAATTATAGTTTTGGCATTTTTTTTAATCATTACACTACTATATATAAGGTTCCAATAGCAATCGTGTCATTGTATATACTGTTAGATTTTAATTTATTTAAGCTAATTTCAAAATAATATTGGACAATTTTTTATATAAAACCATATTAAAATAATATTTTTTAAAACAAACCACTTTCAAATCATATTACAAAAGCATACAACTTTCTGCCTCGTCGGCTCCATATAGACGTGCTGGCGCTGACGTCAATAATTTTTTTTAAGGGGTACGGTTTGAAACTGCGCCCATTACAAATGTATGGGACACTTTCAATATACGCCCCTTATAATTGTACTGGGTACAGTTTCAAACTGCGCCCTTACAAATATAATGGGCGCAGTTTGAAACTGCACCCCCATACAAATGTACTGGACGCACTTTGAAAGTGTGTCCGTATATTTTAGTGAAAAACAATTGGGCGCACTTTCAAAGTGCGCCCCATTATCGTACTTAAATAGATACGATCTATTTACTTTTCTCATCCCCTCCTCTCTCTCTCTCGCGCTCACTCTCTCTCTCTCGGGTACTCTCTCTGCTCTCTCCCTCTCTTTCTCGAGACCCCTCTCTCCCTCTCTGGTCTCTCTCTCTCTCTCCCCCTCGAGACCTCTCTTCCCCCCTCCCGACGATCTCTCCCTCTCTGGCCTCTCTCACATCTCTCTTCCTTTCTCTCTCTCTCATCTCTCTGTCTCACTCAAGCTCTCTCGATCCCTCCTCTCTCTATCAGCTATCAATCTCACAATTTCTTGCTCGTATAGCTTTAGGCGGAAATTCGCGGGCGAACAATCATCTTCATTATCGTCATCATCATCACCACTGTGAGCATCTAGAAGGTTAGCTAAACCCTAATTTTATTTAAAAATAATTGATAAAAAAATTTGGTTAAAACTTCGTATTGGGAAAGTAATTCAAACAAATTGGGTACATATTAGGATCTCTCAACAATCACCTTCCTTTCTCTACGAAGCTCCCAAGTCATCCAAGGATCTCTCAACAACCAATCACTAAGTTTCCTCTCATCGAACGTCGAAACAACGCCCGATCGAACCTTCTTCGTATTAGTGATCTCGGTTCTTCAAACCGAGACTACTTCTTTTCACTTCCTCTCTCATACTAGTACGAGCAGAACGAGTAAGTCCCCATCTATCTCTTCTCTACCATTGTATCTCCTTCTCGTATGCCTTCTCTTGCTCTTGACCCTTGCCTCTTGATTTTAACTCTTGCTCTTGTTTTGACTTTGCATATAGTCCGTGCCCGACACTTTTTGCACACACCCTTACATTCTATGTTGCATTTTACTATAATACAATTATTACTAATTTATGTTTTCGAGACATGTTACCTATTACACTTTTGATCACATGATAATCGTACTTGACTCGATCGGGTTATTGTTAAACAATATTTGATATGACAATTGTAGCATCTAGAATTGAAAGAAAACACTATAGCTAATAAAGGCCATATTCATATATTAGTTGTGGTAGTTTATTATCAAAATATTATGGTGAATGCATAGGGTAACGACTTACCCCACACGCACACTTTTGAATCATAGCACGGTTATGAACTCGTAGCGTTTTTCCTAAAGAATCGATTTGCACTAAAATGCCCTCAAGATATAGAAAGGGAATTTTAATCTATAAATTTGTTCCCTTGGCAATTACATCCTCACAATCCTCGTTAGGGGAGCCGTGTTAAAAGATATTGCGGATTATCGTACATCTTGGGTATAGTGGGTAAGATCATAGCTCTTCACGGAGCGCGTTCTCAAAGGAAATGAAAATACTGTTTTTTTTCCTAAAACTTAAACCATTTCAATGATATTTAACTAAATAATTTAATATGTAAATTAAACAAAGCAAACTTGTAAAGTTATTTGAAATAAAATACTCTAAAATAAAAGGATTAAAGTTTTTAAGAAAATACCCTCAAGTTTCCAAAAGATAGATTTTTCATAAAAATATCATAAACTTTTAAAAGCTAGATTTTATCACTAAAATACCATTAAATCTAAAATACATGTTTATAAAAACTCTTGATATTTTAATTAACATGTTTTTATCAAAAAAAATACCCTCTAGGTTTATTTTTAAATTTTTTTACATAAAACCCTCTCGAGAAATGCAAACATGCAATACATATAATAAACAACTTGAATAAATATTTAAGGATCTTAGATTAATAATGGGTTTAGCGGTACCAAATCTCTAGGCCTCGGGGAGCCGGAGAAAGTGAGTGCCTGCCTATCCAGATTAGATAATACTGCAAATTAAAAAAATTATCAATGACAATCGTCTTTGAAAAAACACAAATTTTACAGTCTATGTGCAGCGGTTGTCTGATTATTCCCAAACTTAAAATCTTCAAAAGATAATTCTTTTAATAAGATATGATTAGAACTTGAACTCGAATTATAAATTGACTTGAATTCTAATCTAATTTGAACTCGAACTTTAAACATAAATTTCAACTTGACTTGAACACGAATTTGAACCTGAACTATCTGCTTGAAACTTCACATGTATACATCAACAAGTATACCTGAAACCAACTTGACTCGAACCATGAATACAAAAGACATGACCACATGACTACATGAACTCAATCTTGATATTGTATCACCTTTTGTATTCATGGACTCGATCAGGACTCGTAACATTAATCATAGACTAATATACACAGGGTGTTGGGGTAGTTTAAGTGTGAATCTATCGAAATCTCAGGAGTCTTCCTAGTTCGTGAATCCATGTCTACTAACACAAGCAATCTATCATGAGGGCCCGTGTTTCTAAGTTTCTGAGGCCCTAATCTTGAGTTTGGAATACTTCAACGATGCTTGAAGTCCCATTACTTACACATCTTGATTAGGGCCCGTAGCTCCTTACTTCTGGGGCCCTACCCTTGAGTTCGAAAACTCTCTTGATGTTAGATGTAGGTGCCTTTAGAGATAATTAGTTGTAATTGTGACCTACATGTATAGGCCTAATTAGTCGATACGCAAATCCGAATTTACGCAAAGGTGTTATCTTTTTGAATCAATTATGGGTTAATTGATTTCATTAATAATTAACCTAATTTATAAACCTTAATTGGTGTTAATGGAAAAAATTTAATTTTCCATTCCGCTGCGTTTACACCATTTTCACCAACATGGTATCAGAGCAAAGATTTATAAATTAAGTTAATTAATTTTATCTTAATTCGTTCTTGAGAACTGCATATATTAATTATGTATATACATTCTTATATATTATTGTTGTTATAATTAGGATTAATCAATATGTTCTAAGCGTTAGAATATTATTGAGTGCATATGACAAAACTGTATAAAATTTAATAGGATTTGATTTGATACATTAGATGTTTTTATTGGTATTAAAAATTTCACCTTTCAAATTGCTTATGTTTAAAAAATTTGGAAATTTTAAAGACAGGAAAAAAAAGATTTTTCTCACAGCTGAATTTTCGGCCATATCCTATCAATAGGACCGGCCAATATTTTTAAAAATAAATAAATAAAACAAAATCTAGAGTTTGTTGGGTTTTTTTGGAGGTTATTTAAATTTATATTCCAAGTTTGTTGGAGTTCGTTGAAAATCTATTTTCAAATATATTCCAAATTTGTTGAAGTTGGTTGAAAATCTATTTTTCAAATATATTTCAAGTTTGTTGGAGTTTGCTAAAAATCTATTTTTAAATATATTCTAAGTTTGTTAGAGTTCGTTAAAAATATGTTTTAAAATCTTTTTTGTTTTATTTAGACACATAAATGCACACATGTTAAGTTTTTAACATACAGCATAATCTATTTAGCTATCTTTGTAAGTTGTTATTAAAGATAATTAAATATTTTTATTTCTAATTACAGCAACTATTTAATATAATATAATATCGTCTCTCTCTCTCTATATATATATATATGCGCTCGCGCGCAAATTATTATATGTGATATAATAAATTATGATTGTGATGTGATCATATGCCTGCAATGTTTTTTTTGTGTATGTGATATACGATGGTTAGATTAGTATATTGGAATGGAATTGAACAAACCCTCTGGAATTTGTGTTGTAATTATTTATAGTGGCATGCGAGTCACTTGGTAATGGTTTAACCAAATAGGGCATGCGTGCCTCGATTTATTGTACGCACTAGTTTGTGAGGTTTATGAGGGCAAAGATTTGAGGCATGAGCAAGATGTGATTGAAGGAGTTTAATGGAGCGTTCAAATGGCTCAAGACCTTTCTCTTTTATTATTAGTTTATTTACATTTGATGTAAAACCCTAAAGTGAATTATCATGTTTTAATTCTATCGCTCGAATCAAAACACGATATATCACACCCGTCTAATCCATTCCAGTATAAGCCATTTTATTTATGATGTACATTCCTGTAATACCTTAGAAATTGTTTTTATAGATGTGCATGTCTATAATGCTTTTAAAAGTTGTTTTATTTTCATTATACATTTTTCAAAAACAAGATTTTATTAAAAATGAGTTTTTCTAAAACGATCATTAAAACAGCTAAAAAGGTTTTAACTTAGAAAAACGATAAGACAATTAATAATTTGATTATTAAGTACAACAAACAACTTGAAAATTGAAAAACAATTCTTTTACAAGAAATAGAGGAGTCAGTAATAACTCAAGAATAAAGTTTTTTCTAAAAACGTTTTTCAATTTAAATCAAGTTAAAAACGTTAAAAGTATTTTTCAATACTATACATTACCCTCCACCATTTCAATCAAATAGACTATCCGATAATCATGTTATGGTTGTTGGCGAGTTGTCAAGCAATAGCGTATGGTATTTTGATGATATTTGGTTGTTAATACATGTGATGTAGAGCAGGTGAATAAATAATGAGCAATTTTTTCGATACATGAAAAAGGTCATACCTTGATGGATGCACTAGGACTCTCTAATTGCCATAAATTTTCATACATATTTTTTTTTTATTTTGAGCATGTAGCTCATGATAGCCTGGCCGAAGAAATATACTGCGGATTGATTGTGTGTTTAAAAGTTTGGCCTCTTATGAGTTCAGACATTACCGATTAAGGGAACTAAACACTCATCATTGCGAGTTCAACACAAAATTTATAATTTTTCTATTCACTAACATCCAATGTCTTTACATCAACGAATTCTCTCTCTCTCTCTCTCTTCTCTCTCTCTCTCATTGTCAAGGCACTTCTATAAAGCCAAAGGAAGCTTTTGGCGAGTCCATCAAAGAGATCCAAGGTGTTAAAATGCACAAGAGAAGTGAATGTAACTACTTCTTCAAATTCGGTATGCTATCGCTACTCATTTTCTTTCGTGAAATTTTTTTTTGCTTTGCTTCTTAAAACCCCAATACAATAAATGACCCCTGGAACATTCTCCGGAAAAGTTTCCCAAGAAGGTCTTAACAAATCAAAATCAATATCGTTTTGGATAATCGGCACCATTCAGCTTGATCTTCATGGCCTAATGAATGTGTATACCGATTTTCATATGGTTTCAATACTCTTTGACCATTGATCTAGAGGTGTAAAATGTTATGTAGACAAAAAACTGTTAATTTTGCAACCATCTAATACAAGGATAGAAAGTATCGAAACCGCATGAAAATCGGTGTACACATACATTAGGCCGTGGAGATCAAGATGAACGGTATCGATCATCCAAAAAATGATTAATTTTGATTTATTAAGCCATTCTCGGGAAATTACATTCTCAAGGACATTTAACTCTACAAATATATTGAAGAAGAAACATCAAGGAGTGTGCGTGCTATGTGTGAGCTATGTGTGGGTGTGATGTATGCATGGGTTAGGCTTACGGGCCGGTTCATAAAAAAAAGGTTCACTTTTTCTAACACTATTATATAATCAAAGCAGCTGCACCATTTACCAAGCATATGCTCGAGCTAAAGTTGAAGCATATACAAACACGAGAACTGATCACGAGCATGTGCTCGAAAATCATTTTGAAGAAGAAACATCAGATTGCATGGATTGTATTAGGAGAAGCAATCACCACAGCGGCAGAATTCGGTATTCCTGATATCGCTGAGGAGTGTCCTCGAGTATACCCTGGCTTAATTTGGTATAAAAATTCTGATGTGGGTTACTTGATTAACATCGCAATCAAGTATCGGCAAGAGAAGGTTAACAATCTCATATATCAGATGAGCGCACATAAGGTGTCCTTGGTTGAAGATGCCATATTAGAGACGGTAGCACAGTTATTTTCAGTTTAGATTCGTAGAGGCATGATATCGCCCGGAGCACGATAGAGAAAGAGAGAGAAAGGGCGCAATTTCTATGTGTGCGGGTTATGGTACTCCCACGATAGAGAAAGAGAGAGAAAGGACGCAATTTCTATGTGTGCAGGTTCCATCACTCAACACTTGGAGAACAAGTCTAATATCAACAACATTGGCATCTTAGTGGTGCCTTTAGATCTGAATTATCCGACTTTGACAACGCGATTCACAAGTTTGATCTAAATTCTCCAATGTCTCGATATTGATCCCCTCCCCCTCCCGTATGCGCCGCTAGGGTATGCAAAAGCAAATGAAAAACACAAAACAATGGACTAAAAGACTAAAAAAAACCGCACGCATTTAGGGACAAAGCCATATCAACATATGGAAACAATTTCAAAAGCAAATGCATTACAAACTTCCATTTCTAATAAATTTTCATGTTGCTTGCTTTCATTCAGGGCAAATGTAAATCCGAGTTAAACGATGTCAGGAAGATCTTATTGGGATGTAATAAGATGAATGAGAAATCCGAGTTAAACGATCTCAGGAAGATCTTATTGGGATGTAATAAGATGAATTTGACCGATCAGCAACATCTGTTTGAACAGGGAAGGTGATGGCGAAAATTAAAGTGGCCTAAACTTTAACATTTGTCATATAAATACCAAGAATTCTATTTCTGCAAGTGCATTTGTCCAAAAATAAAGTGCCCTAATAATTAGACATTAAAATGTAACACCTAACTACCAGTGTTTTAAGTGCTGCACTGATAGAATATTGGATACCAAGGTGCCATTTAGCATTACTATAACATGTTGAAATATAAGATAGGAATAACAAGAGCAAGTATATTTGTCAAAAATAATAAAAATTACATTTCAACTCTCAATATATAGCCAAACTGGACAGGTTCTTGAATCATCCAACTGTCATTAACTTTTTGGAACTCTAATCCATACGAATGAGTCGTTTGGCAATATAAATAATAATAACATACTTTCTTGTTTAAATAAAATGTACTGAACACGGCCTGTGCTTACCTAAAAATAACTTGAACACACATGAATCAGCAATAGGTCGGACGAGAATAGAAGGCTAAAAATAGAAAAAGTATCAGTTTAACAGGTATAAATTCTCGGTTAACAGGTATCGCAAGGTCAAGGAACAAACTAAAATCTATAGCAACTATATGTGCTCATAAATGACCGGATGCTCAAAACCCCGAGAGATCGCGATACAAAACTTGGGCCATTGCGCCTAACTCATACTGTAGCGGGTACAGCCATGGGCTTGGCATCCTCGGCTTTCTCGTGTTCCTTGTTTAGCACCTGGGAACACACAAAAGTGCAAATAAGTATCAACGAAAACAAAAGTGCATAAGAAAACATAAAACCTGTTGCACAATTGGATCCTCCCTATTGGTAAAATTCAATGCATGAGTGCACTTATCAAATCACCCTTTAACACCGAATCAAAATCAACAGCCCACTATATTCCCCTCAATAGAGACCGTCAAATTTGATTGCGCACCTATAAAATGAAGTATCGAAGTCGGTGGCCCAGTCTAACCCAAAGGGCTCACTATTTAAAAGATTTGCATGGTTATATAATGTGTTTGTGGGTAAGGGTTATTGTAGTCGAGGTTTATTTGTTTTGAAAGTACTTGAGATAATGAATAATAATGGATCGTCCTCTTCTGCTTATATTGTTGGTTCTATTAATTTGTGGCATGGTAAGTTAGGACATGTGAATTTTTCTTATATTAAGAAAATGAACAATATTGGTTTGTTGCATAATATTTCTTGTTTTGATCATGATAAATGTGAGATATGCGTAGAGTCAAAAATAACGAAAAAGACTTGTGTTCCTGTTTTGCATAGAGAATCGGATTTGAGTTTAATTCATAGTGATTTGGATGATTTGAAAAATACCATGACTAGAGGTGGTAAAAAGCTTTATATTACTTTTGTTAATGATTTTTCGAGATTTACAAAATTATATTTACTGAGATCAAAAGAAGCAGCTTTTGAAATGATTGTGAAATATAAAAATGAGGTAAAAAATCAATTTAATAAGAAAATTAAAAGAATTAGAACAGATAGAGGAGGTGAATATGAATATAGCCAATTTAAAAAGCATTGGGACAAAATATGCAAAAACATCAAGTTTACCAATAAAGCCAAATTTTGCTTTCAATTAAATTTAAAATTATGAAAATACGGACTTGATAAGGAGAGCATAAGGAAATTACTTTATTATTTATCAAGTTGTGAAGTGCAATGACACTCCGGATCAGAGAAGAAAGGTAAATCACCAGCATCATATCATTTGTTTTCACTGCATATATATGAAGAGAGCTTTAGATAATTATGATCATGTAATGAGAGCAAAAAAGAACATATAATTCTTAACATGATTGTTGGCACATTACCTGAGAAAGCCTTGATTAGTTCGTTCACGTTAAGATTTGGAAGTAAATTGAACACATCCTGTAAGAAAAATAGGTGAAAAGGCTCAGGCTCAGAAAACAAAGACGATTGGGCATAAATCCAAACAGGAAATAAAAATTGCAAGAACCCCTTCTATGTAGTTCAACTATTGCATAAATCCAACGCAGACGTAATTAGTTTTAAAAAATTCAATATCGAACTAAAATAAAATTTAGCATACAAGCATAGTCAAGAAATAAATAACACAGTCAATCCTGGAATCAGGAGTCATGTTTGAAGACCTATTATAGCAAACCATTTAATTAGATAAATACATTACGAAGTCTGTATGTAAACCAATCAGTGAGCTATCCTAATAGGTAATAGTAAAAATGTAAAGAAAGACAGGTCATTTCTGCAGAAAATGTCTCCATACAATTAGATTGGGACACAAGTTTACAATATGGTCAGTATATGTAGCAATAAATCAACATGTTGATATAAGCATTACAATTAATTCAAAGCTTACGATCATTACAAACTAAAAGGGAACAATGAGAAAAAATAGCAGGGAAAGCAAAATACAAATCACTTACTTGCAAGTGATACAAAATCTCATGATTTAATGGAAGCTTTCCATCAATGACATGATCAAGATAGCTGCGTATCTCACATAGCCTTGCATCCAGACCTTTTAACGCTGCAAGTTTACCAGTGACCTATTGAGAAAGAGAAAGTCAAGGTTACAAAAAGCATATTTAAAATGATTGCATTAGTGATCAATATAATTTTTAAGATAAAACAAGATACCTCTGTAGCGATCGTACTGATGGTTGTATCCTTGACATCTCTCAGCAAATGCTCGACTCCTGTATAAAACAAACCGGTTCATGGTGAATATATGTCAATAATTATACAAGATGGATCCATAGCCTCAGCTATACTTAAATTTTGATACATAAACAATACATAGGGACGAAGACTGTCAAAGTATCTTCGAAAAGCAACCAATATCTCACACAGCAGAACGACATAAACGTAGACATACCTATCTCTTCAACTTCATGAGCAGCAATTTCTGAAGGCACGTGCACAAACACTTTCTGACTCTTCTGAGTGGCATTCTGCAATCACAGCCAAATCATCGATTAAAATTACTGACCTGCTACTGTGATGTGATAACCTGAAAAATTAGAATCTTAATAGTACGGCTTACCTCTTTGACCTCTTCAACAGCATAGTATGCTTTAGTAGGTATACCAAGCTCTTTGGGTTGGACATCGATAATGACCAATACAGGATTCGGAACATAGCTGCAATATCAGAAGTGCTCATTGACACCCAATGCTAATTCATATAATCGACAAAACAAACTAAACGATGATACTGTAAACCAATAATTTTATTATAAAAGTGAATAATCAATATGAAGAAACTAAATAGTATAATGAGCATGACAATCTTCTTCCAAAAGAGCTCAATTTACTCCAAACACCTACCCAGATACTATCTGTATATAATTTGAAAAAGAAGAAAAAGTATCGATCATATGAGAAACGAAACTAATGTAAACTAGGGAAAGAATTACCAATTAGAATTAGTTAAATTGACCCCTTTTGACAGCTAATAGAACAGAAAAGCTTAAGAATGAATGAACTTGTGTCTGGAATCAATTACATTTTAGTCCTACTAAATAGTGAATGAATGCCCGCAACTGTGTTTGGCATCAATTCGGTGGAAAACAACATTTTCAAGACGTCTAGCTCATACCTGATAAGAATATCAAAATTGTATTTATACAGAAAATGTAAAGCCAGATGTACCCAAACCTACTCTGTAAACAATGCATGCACATCTAAATCATTCTCACGGAGCTTGGGACCAGTGCTATACCAACCAACAACATGTTCCTTCGCTGAATCGAATATGAACTTACTGTGAGCATTTAATTAAAAAATTGTGGCCTTCAATAGTTAATAATAAGGGAAAAATGAAGTGTACCATTTATTCGTTTGAACATGGAAAACATTGACTCATGGTAGTTGTGGTCTAGGAACCAGATGGTTGGATCTTTCTCATCTTCTTCAAAAGGCACTGTAAAATCAGCAATAAGAAATCAGTAAACTAAAGACTAAGAGTGAAAAGTAAAGTTAAAAAAATAGGTGTTATATTCATGTGACAAAAAGAATGAACTTGTGAAGACAATAGAGCTCGTGCAATAGCACAATGCCTAGCTTGATACCACAGCTAATAGTTAATTCTATATCACAGAATCTATTTTCTTTTCTAAGAAGCCTTAATATCTTCCAATACAATCTAATTCATTACGTGAACCAAAAACAGTAGTTTTGGATTATTCTTGTCACATGAAAGTATGACAATGAAGTAACACGGAAGAAAGAAAATGTTAGAGATATGTTGCAGTGGAAGGTAGGATGACCACTTGACTAGCTAGGGATCGGCTCGGCGGAATCAGATGCCCTTCCCTGACATCGGAATTGAACATTGGGTTACAAAATGGGAGTAGCAGTTTTTTCACTAACACGGTAAGGAGAACTCCACCCGGTATTTGATATTGAATACTGAACAGTTCGCCGAGGGCTTGAAGAGCCTCAACACACTCCACTTGCTTAATGACTACAAATGGCAAATGTAGGTCTTCTAGTCTTAATATGACTTGCTTACTTGCCTATCCTTATGATAACACCCTTTAACTGTATGTCTCTATGATAGTTAAAAAACAACAGAAGGAAGACATAGATAATACAATTGTGTGCGCAAATTACTAGCCACACCGGCTCCTTTGACAAACTGCAATTCTCCAATTCATTCGCATATGCCAGTTATATTCAGAAGCAGTGCGACCACTGGATAAGCGAAACTTTCAGTGATACAAATTCGTTTGTAGAAATTGAGAATGGCTGGGCCGAGTTAGTTGGACACGCTCTTTAATAATAACTCAATACTTGGTCTAAATCCCAATAGTCCGGATAACTTTTGGGATGAAGTTGAGAGATTATGTATACGAAGAACTGTCCTATTTTAACCCTGAAGTTTCTGAGACATTGAATTATGGAGTTGGCAAGTAAAATGTGAACAGAATTTTAGCACGTGTTTGAATGTGAATTGAAAATATGATTTATATAAATCACGTTATTATTTATAAACTTATATCAATTTGTACACTATATTATAGGTATATGCAAGGTTCTTAAAGAACGTAGATATTAATTTACCATTATTTGACGTCCTAAAATAATTTGGTGTTTATAGAAGCAGCAATCAAAGCCTAACAAAAGAAAATAAAATTTATTTAAAAGATGCTGTAATAAATTTCTTTTATGAATAATATAAGAACCCATTTAGTTGGCAAACAAAATGCATGTAAAATCTACCAATCTTAGAATTTTGCATATTAATTAAAACACAAATTGTAAAACAACTTTAGCAAGGCTTCATATATGAAAAGTTTAGGTTTTTCTCTCGGTGCAAAGCAACTCCAATTTCCATGCTGGACCAACACTTTTTGGTTGAGGGTATAAAGGTAAAATCATGTGTTTATAGGAGATGACCTGGCAATGTTGTAAATATACAAATCCATGAGGATTATTCTCCTTTATTTTGTATTATTTTATTAAAGAGAAGGGGATTTTTTGACTACCCCATAGTTTCAGTATAATACTAGAGATGTGTGGTATGTTATGTTTATATACCAATGATGCAAAAAGACCCTTAGACCAACAATCTAGAACACTCAATTGACTCAAGTGGTTGCTTAGGAGACCTTAGAAAAAATGGGTCAAAATGTTAAGACTGTAGATGTCCTTAATGCGAGAGGGAGAAACAGCTTTGCCTTCTGAGGTATCTTGTACATTACCTTCGTATGAGTTCATTACAATTCTCACAAGAGCCAAATACATATTACCCAAGTATAACACCTACAGGGATGCTCATAAAAGCTGGATTTGCCAAAGCTCCAACAGGTGGCTCAATAGTTTGTTCAGCCCTAAAAATAGGAAAGCAATATCCACTATCTTCTCATAGACAAATTCTAGAGTACTTCTCCAGTATTCAATAAACGATATTCTGTATGATTTTATTACATAACTTATCCATGCACCACCCTCATATCAAAAAACTCCCAAATCTCAATGTAGATATCAGATATTTCTATATAGTGTATAGTGTACAGATCTCTTATCTTTTCGATTGAAAAACATACTTCACCTCAATGAGGCTGATTTTCCTATGATGCCTACAACTTCTATGACAACATTGATGGGATCATTTTCTTTTCTATCCTAGGCTCTGTTAACTGATTCTAAACACCTTACTATAAGCATCTCCCTCTTTCTCAGCCACAATGTCGAACTTTAATTTTAACAACATAAGGTATTCTATTCCTACAAATTATTCAAACGGGAACTCTCATAAGCAGATTATTAAGTGTTTCTCCGGTACATATTATGTTATGCTTTATAATTCTGTAAGGAAGAAATCAATGCATCACCTTTCATCTCCAAACGCTTCCGAAATGTCAACATGGCTGTCATCAATACCTATAGAGTACAGATCTCCATCTTTTCAGCTTCAAAGCATACTTTCACCCCAAATGAACCTAATTTTTCTATAATAAGTATCTACTATCGATGGAACTATATTTTTCTCTACCCTAGATTCTTATTAACAAGAAAAGATATAATTTTATACAATTTACGCAAGGACAACTCTCCATCTTAACACTCAATCAAAGTTTCGCAACAAAAATTGATAACTTTCCCCTCTAATCACAAGATAAATCAAAATTATACAGATCCCAGTTGCAAAGAAAATCAAAAATCAGAAGAGAAACAGTACCGGCGTAGCTGTTGGAGACGTCGATGGTGCCCTTGAAGGAGCTGCCGAGGAGAACGCCGATGACGCGCTTGCGGGAGTCGCGAGCGACGCGGTTGTAGTTGTCGACGATGCTGAGGAGAACGAGAGGGTGAACCACTACCTTCTCGATTGGGCGAGACGAGATCTGCTGCGTCTTGATCACATCCATCCTTTCTCCTCCTCCTCCTTCAACTCTCGAGTCGGAACCCTAGAAAGATTTTTCTCTTCCTACAAGTAAAAAATTGGGGATTTTGTGAGGTTTAGGGCTAGAATTGGGGCAGAAAGGAGAGGATTTTGTAGGTGCAAGTTATTTGCAATTGTTTTATTGTTTTTTCACCGATTTTTTTCCTCACTATATATCGTTTTGAGTTTAATACAAAGATTGTTATAAATATTAGTCAGGAAAATACGTCTTTATCAATTATCATTAATATAGGTCCTTTTTGACTAGATAACATTTGAATTTATCGTTTTTTTATTCATACCCAAAGATTTTGGGTTTTAGTTAATGATGCATCTTTTGCATTCTGATGGAGGCTCAAATCTCCTTCAGATTTTGCCTTCCCTTGATCTGCTAATGGCGGCGATGGGTTGTTGAGATTTGATCTGGAAGCTGTCGCTCCTGAAGCATGTGGATCTCAATGAGTAGAGATTGCCGAGTTACCTGCAAGGAAGTCCCGAGGTGGTTGTACCACCGAGGACCCTCCGACGATCAAGTTAGACTAGAGATCCGAGCAGAGTAACGGCTTAGTGGAGTTAAAATGGCCTACCTCGATCATCTGGGAGAGGGGTTTATATAGCGGTGGCAGCAGGCGAGGCAGGCGCAAGAATCACGCCGGCCGTTACGCTCCCGACATCACGTCCACGTGATGAGCGGGACCTCCCATTAATGGCGAGACAGGTTCGTTAATAGGGGATCGTGGTGGCGTGGAACATGGGATGCAGTCGGCGGAGATCTCACGCATGGCGAGATTCGCGGGATGGCGGTTACGCCCGCAGGCGGTGCTGTTGGTCGGTCGATGAGACCGAGAAAGATGACCTCGGCGGGAGAGCTCGTGGAAGAGCGGGAGAGCCGAGGTATCTTGGTTCTGCTCGAGCCCGGAGGCGAGCTGAGAGGGCCGAGAAGGCTCGGGCCTGTGATAGCTCGGAGACGAGCTGTGAGGCCGAGGAGGCCAATTGTGCTGGGGGCTCGGAGGTGAGCCAGCGTTTACTTGTAGGATGGGCATAGGAGTGGTCTGGTCGGCCACTGTAGGTCCTTTCTTGTGAGCCCTGGGACACGTCATCTGCCACGTATCCTGATCTGGGAGATCACCGATATCGAGCATCATCATTAGCCCCCCACTCTTTTCCCGGCCAGCTGACGGGTCGGGTCGAGAGTGGTTTGCCGGATCACCCGAGGTGAGCTCCTTTCCGAAGATATCGTCGGGTGAGTCTCTGGGCAATTGGTTGTCTTTTCTGGATGAGGTCAGCGAATCAGGGCGAGATCTTTTGCATTAAAGAGGGTGCGCCGGATCGTGTGCCCTTTTGCTGAAGCGACAGGCCACATGTTGAGTGCCGGTTGGCTGATGTGACGTGCCGCATGCTTCTGGCGTCCGATAGGATGCTGCCAATGCGCTTGCGACAGGTGGGGCGATCGTGGCCGTCGAGTGTACTAAATCGTTTTGGCAGGAGTCGACCGTCGCCGCTGGATGAGGACGCCGGCTGTATAAATCGAGGGGAGGCCTGATTCGGGGTCTCTCTCTCTCTTCCCACTTCCCTCATTCTGAGTCTCGTTAGCTCGGCGCTCTCCCCTTTAGGTCGGATCTCAGCGTTTTCTCTTCTCGTGGATTCCCTCCCATCAGGTTAGATGTCTTGTTTTGAGAAGTTGGCAGATGTCATAGGGGTATATACTAGGGATTCTTCTCCCTGGTTGGAGCCCCTTCGGGAAGTTGGGGTCAGATCCTCTTCCCAGGGTCGCGCATTTGGGGCGGTTCCTGGAGCGGTGGTGGCGGACGCCCTTGGTGCGTCGTCCTCAGTAAGATATGAGGACGAGCTTGTCACCGCTCGGGCTCGTTTCCATATTCCCTCCGGCTGCACGCTACGATTGGCCGAGGAAGGAGAGAGGGCAGATCATGTGAGAGGTAGAGAGATCGCCTTGTACCTGGAAGCCCTTTGGGCCGGAATGCGCCTGCCTTTCTCTCCCGAGGTTGTAGCTGCGTTAAACTATTTTGGGTTAGCCCCGGGCCAGCTAGTGCCGAACTCCTAGAGGATTCTCCTTGGGTTCCTGGTCCGGTTGAAGTTGCAGATGATCCCCTTTAGTCTATCCATCCTTACCTCCTCCCTTATTTACAAAAGTCACCCCGGAACTCGCGCGGGCGACCCGAGGTGGGTTTACCTCTCCTTTAGGAAGCAGCGGGGGAGTGTAGCCGGGTCAGGAGTTTTCGTCCTGCCTTTTTCCATCCATGATAGGAAGAAGAAGTTTTTCTTCGTCGGGCCGCCAAAGGGTGAGGATTGGCCCGTACCCGTCCAGTGGTCTAAGGATAGGTGCTGGCAGGGAAATCCGTCCAATGACCCCGACGCGGCGAGAGTGGCGGCGTAGGAGCCTATTCCTCGGGCTGATGTGCTGCTGTCACGCCCCGCTTCCCAAAATACGGAATACGAGGGGTTGACAAGGCCAGCCATTGTAACGTTTTTAAAATCGTTTCGGTGAAATTTCGAAAAATCGGTAAAATAAGGGGGTTTTCTGTAAAAAGTCAAAATACAAATATCTTTATTATAAAATTAAATATACATATTCTAATTATGTAATTGCTAGTATTTGGTGTTTATTGAGTCACTGGTAAAATTTCAAATTTTCTGAAAATTCTTCTGAAATTAATTATTTTAATATTATTTTAAGCCGTCACTAATACATTTAATTAGGGAAAATTACAAATTGGAATGAGTTGAAACAAATTTTGTGCATCATAAAACATTAAATAAAATTTTATCATATAGTTTTTGAAATGAAATCGTTTGCCAAAACGGTTTAGAAAATATCGAAGAAAAAGGCTTTTTTCGATGAATTTAGTGTTAATGGTTGTTTGGGGTATAGTATTTATCATTTTCCCACACACCCACACTCACACACCCTCATTTCTACCTCTCTTTTCTGCTGAAATCAGCAGCCCTCCCCAAAATTTGTCCCCACTTCAAAGGCTAAAGAAAAGAAAAGAAAAGAAAATGAAAACAATAAAGAAATGAGAATGGGTTGACTTGGGATATGGGTCTTTGACTTAACCAATCACTTTCCCCACCTCCCTCTCTCTCCTCCCCCTCCCTAATATGGCCGAGCCTCCCTCTAGCAACAGCCCCCATTTTTGCTTCTTCAATTCTTGTGCTAAAAACCTCACAAATTCATCAAAAAACCCACAAAAATCAAAATCTAATCCCTACCCATTTCTTATTGGTTATTCTAGTATGGATCTAGGGAACAAGATTTCAATTTGGGAGGCTAAGTGTGCTTGTGGGATCTTCAAATTGTTTGGGTAAATTCTAACCATTTTACTTAATTTGTTGTTAATTGCTTGTGTTTAGCTTAATTAAGTGTTAATTGGGTTTTAAATGGGTTCAATTGCATGATTAAGGAATTCAAGTTAGGGTTTTGTTTTGGAATTGGGTTGTGATAAATTGTGCATGGTTATATGATGTGGATTAGCATCTTAAGATTTGTTGAAAACTAATTTAGTTGCTAATTACAATTCGTTACTTGTAAAATGTCCAAATTAAGCTTTTTGTGCAAACTAGGGTTTTATGAAATACATTTATATGTGAGATTAAAAATATGGTTAGGGTTTTTATCACATTATTAACATTATTAAGTGTATTTTAATACTTTAGTTCATGAAAATCCAAGCTAGATTGTAGTTTGTGCATTTTTGCAATAAAATTGTTAAAATTTAGGTATTTTGTAAACTAGAATTTTACGGTTTTTGGAATTTAATGAGATTAAATTATGGGAATTGTTTTTATGACTTATTTAAGATATTTAGTGAATATTGTGGCCGCTAGATTCGTTTATACATCGAGTTTTGTACAAAAACGGCGAATTGTGCTTGCTGGATTTTCAGAAAAATGACTTTTTAAGTGAAATTGGGGTTTTTGTGAGTTTTAACCTATTTTATATTAAAATTAGTGTTCGTGAATGTGCAAATGAGTGTATTTGGGTTTTTCTCGATGGTCTGACGTTTGTACATCGATATCGAGAGTTGGTTTGGCCGTTCTTGCATGCGTAGGCGATAGGTTTTGACCTATGCGTGATACGCGTGCCGATTTGATTTTCGTATGCCGTTTCGATTTCGAATTTGGTTTTAATGCGATACGGTGCGTTATGATATGTAGGTACCCCATGTGTACTTCGAGATGACAAGCAAGCGCGTGGCGACGTCGGCACCGGCGAGCGAGGACCAGGTGAGTAGATTTATATCTACGGGGAGAAGTCGGGTGGATGGCGTATAGCACCCCCGCAGTTCGTGGTGATGTATACGAATACGTATACACACATATATATATTGATTATATTTTGTTTGAGTATATTGATGATGATATGGATATTTGGTGTTCTTGGATGATTTAGTGTCGCGAAACCCTAGAGTAGTGGTCGCACCACACATGCACACAACCACCCATACTTGCATACTTCTTCTTTCATTTGTGCTTATTCGGGAATATATAGTTATGTGTTCACATGGGTATGAGACTATGTGTTCACATACAGATTTGAGGATAGTACTTGGGATTTATGATGAGTCGATGAGATTTGATTTGAGGCCGTGAGATCGGTGATATAGCAGGGTTCGTATTTGAGATACGACATGACGTTGTAGCGGGTCCTTGACGTAGTGTTTCACACACGTGCATGCATACTTAGGCGGTATCAGTATTGTACTAGACGTAGATCAGTACCCCGATCATGATATTTGATAAAGAGGATACTAGGTGAATAGTATGATGAATGTGATATTGACCCGTACCCAGATTTGGGGTTGCCGTACGACGGAATTACGTACGAGCTATATTTTGCTGATTGATCCGCACTCTTGACTTGGGATGTCTAGTTATAGATATGGTATCGGATATGATATTATTGAGGCGGGATCACCGACTATATATATATACAGGTATGTATATGTATCGACTCAGATATTAGGCGGTTTCCTTATCTGCGGTCCAGCTTGTTAACTTTGTCCTTTAGTTTAGTTTAGTTGTTAGATTAGATTCGATTCTTACCTATTTCAAAAACTAACGAATCGTGGGTATTTTAAAAGACAGCCCAAGGGATCCTACGGATATTTCAAAAGACGTATCTTTTCATAAAAACACCGTAGCCCCTATTTTCAAAACCCCATGATTCGTGTTATTTCAAAAGGCACCATTTGTAGGACTTATATTAGATTAATGCAGATTAGTTATAGTTGCGTCTAGTATTCAGCTCCCGCTCATTATTGTGGTTCGCTTCGCATCGCATGCTTATATTATGTTTCATACTCCATTATTGATATCATGCTGTTAGGACACCAGCACCATTACCGATGATGCGTATGTACCACGTACACTTACTTGCCGGCTCACACACATCTTCATCGGTAATTGCCATGTCACGTACACCTTAGAAAATATTATTGCTTGACATAGCCTGTTAGCTAATAGTTTAGACATTGTAGTTATTACCTGCTACTTCATTCATACTGTTATTCATTGTTATGCCGCATTCATGGATTCTCATGCATATATTCACTATTTTACGTGTTATTGAGGTTTTGGATTCGGATTTCCATGAGATTTTCTGAATTTGGAGGAAAACCGCAAAAACATAAATAAACCTTTTCTCTCTTTTAAAATAAAAAGTGCGGTTTTCCCATGATGTATGAGTCGTCCACCATGAGTTTGCTGATGGATTTCGAGACCCGATTCGAGGAGTGGAGGAACCGTTTCGGGTACATGGTGGGCCCGGTGCGGTACCCCGGGGCAAGAGGAATGTGTTGTTGACGTTGAGCCCGGCAGGGAAGCACTACCGACCGGTGATATTACCCGACGCGTCGGATATCCGGAGGATATCGTCGTGGTCTTGAGATGGATGGTAGGGGCCGGTCTGGATTGACGGCGCCTTAGTTATTGAGATTTTGAGATATTGAGATACAGAGATTGTGATACAGAGATATCGAGATATTTGGACACTTGTTTTGTGTCGATGCTGGACACTGTTTTATGCTAATTTCATTTATGGTACCTCACTTTTAAAATACAGAAATCTCACTGATTTATGAAAGCAGTCTTCGTCAGTACATGCATTCTGTTCCATGCATTCATACCTCATTCATATGATATATTGCTGCCTGAGGCACTGACACGGGCACATGAGATCACACTCGGGTTAGATATTACCCTAGCCATTGTTATAGGCTGCATGTTATTCATATATTTGAGGATATATTATGATCATTGACCTAGGTTGCGTTATTTATGCGATTTATGTGCGTAGATGTTTTTCTATTCACGAGTTGGCAACTCACCCCCGTTGTGCCCCAGTTCTTGCAGGTTTGCCCTACAGATTTCTTTACGATTTTGCTGGCACTGCTCCTTTCGGGTGATTTGCTAGTAGGTGGGTTTATTGTATCATACCCATCAGTATACATTGTATATTATTATTCAGTTGTATCTAGAAGTTCAATCAACCAAACATGTATTTATTTTGAGATAGAGACCAGTGATGTTATTCCTTCGACCTTAGAGTCGCGCGTTATATTTCTGTGGTTTTTTTTTGGTTTTGAGTTTCCTTTTGAATTTTGATCCTCGCCGTTGGCGTTGTATATTATATTGCTTGTGTGGTTGTGGCCGTCGATTGACGAAGAGCTAGCTCCCGCTTGGGGATGCCTTTTTATGGATTTCGTATACTATTCATGTTGTATCCCGTTTGGGGGCCAGTATTTACAAAGGAGACTCTGCCGAAATTTTCGGGAAATATTTGATGTTTTTTTAAACCGCATAATTCGGCTTATGCTATTAAAACTACTTGTTTTAAATTGGTTTTCCTTCACTCTACTACTTTTCTTGGTTTGGATTTCTGGGTTTTCGGCTCACTTAGATTACGTACGTCTCGAGACGTTCGTAGTTTATGTGCCAGTCATGTTCCGTACTTTTGGGTCGTGACAGCCATGCTCCTACGGTTAAGGAAATATCCTACCGTAGTCACACTTCGGCTTCTAGTTTTACGTGGTAATCAGTAAACAATGCACAGGTAATGAGAAACGCAGTAACTAAATCAAAAGAACTAACCAGGTGGAGATCAATGAAGTATAGCTCTGAGTCGCTGATCAAGATGTCCTCGATATCGTCGAGGTACGTCAGGTCCTGGTCCAGGCTAGATCCACTTCTCACTCTGAGCATGCATACTCAGGTCGTCAGAGCGACACAATAGCAATATATATGGGTATAAATAGTAACTCGTGTAATAACAGTGAATATGTGAACCAGGAAGTAGCCAATGCAGGTATCTAATAGAGCAGGCAAGCAGTAGAGCAGTAAACAGCATGGCAGGGATGTTGAATCGGTAAGCAATGCATGTCAATGTCACTATCCCTATCAGTCTCTAAGTCTCACTGTACAGGTCGCTAAGCCTATCGTCAGTCCAAGTGTGAGAGTCAACGACTCGTGAGTATCCCCCATCCAAGGGTAGGACCCATGGACAAGGGAACACGGGCCCGAGTCACTCGCTAATAATCAGTGATATCCCTATATATCTCCATATATCTCCATATGTGCCAGCATGGGACTCCCGAGATTCTGTTGAACTCATACTCAAACTACCCCACACCCCGTAGTCTACATCAAACGCCAACCATAAACTCAAATACCGGTCAGTCCATGACAAGTCTGCGCGAGAACTGGAGACAGGATCTCCATCAAGCACGTCCCGACTGATGCCCAAGATAAATGGACAGTGTTTGGTGCCTTACCTGTGACACCCATACAAGTGCTTCCATAATTGTCCCATACCAATTATAGTCACACTTATACACGTCCCACAGACGTCGACAATGCAATAAATCAATAGGGTCCACTGATTGTGTACAAGTACGTGTCACTTTCACTCATCCATTCATGCTTAAACACTAACGTACTTGCCACAATCAAACACTAAAACCTAACACCGGGTAATGCACATGATCACTAGGTTACCAATGCAATGACATGTATATAATGTGATGAGAAATACGATAATTCAGGCATGATTAAGATGTCCTCACTCAGTGTCCTACCACTTGCATAATTTATTATAAACCATACATGCAAAATTTAGCGAAACAATGAACAGGGAATAAGTAGTATGTTTGATTATCTATCCATCAAATTTGGTTTCACGTCAATCGGGTTTCAGGATCACTAGATATGGCCATTTCATTTTAAGTGTTCACTGCTGGAAATCCGGTTTTAGAATCGGAAGTCCGTTTCGTAACGCATTTTAATCCCAGTTGAGATCAGAATTTAGCGACGCTACAGTTGAATGAAATATAGGTTTTTCAATAAGGTTTTCAATTCAATAGACGGAGTCTCAATCGCGTCTGTACGTCAGAAGTTATGCACTATTCAACACTAGTATATCAATTCTGTTTCTGTTTGGGACTGCTATGCGTCCTGTTCTTTTAAATTGCATTTTAAATAGTAAACGACGATAAAAAGGGGTGAAATCACTTGCATTATTTAGCTAACAGATTCATATTCAATGAAGTGTAGGGTTCTGCAACATACAAGTTCAGGCAACAAGGTAGTGAGCATTACGAGATAGAAACCAACAGCCGGAGCTGCTCTGGACTGCAGTCCAGAGCCGCTCTCCGAACCAATTCTCGTCATAATTTAAGTATAGAAACAATTAAGAACTTGCATAGGGTTACAGGTCGTCGAGTAGGCTTCGATTTGAGCCCTCGAACGCATCATTTCAATGTGTACACAATTAATTATGATTTTAACAAATTTCAGATGCGGGAAATTCCCAGTTTTTACTGGTGTAATTGGGGGTGTTCGTTTAAGCCAGTAACAATCACATTTTTCAGTCAAATTTCACCACGATGTTCATTGACACACGGGCCTGCATATGCAATCGAGTTCTGTTAGTTAAAAGAAAGGTTTTAATTTGGATCTTGCATCAAACACTTATGTCTTATAAGTTTCATGAATCATAAACACGGAATTAATGGTATTTTGGTTTGTAACGGAAATAATCTAGCATGTAGCAAGTAGGGTACTTTCCTGGAGACGCTTTGGCGATGCACGGAAGCGGCAGCGGCAAGAACGCGCTACGAACGGCGCGGTTTGGATTCACGGCCTCGGCTCGCGTTTCGGGTTCGTTGTCGGAGTTGCCCGAAGATGTCTCGCGTTCGCTGGAAACGGAGTGTGGTGCTATAGATCTCTGTGAGGGTGCTGTGGTCGACGGTGGTCAGCGGTGGTCACTCCGGCAATGGCACAGCGGGGGTCGTATGTAGGTTTGGAGCTTGGTGTTTTGGAGAGGGAGAGAGAGAGGTAGTGGGTCTCGGGTTTGTAGTGATGGTGATGATGCTGATGACGCAGGGGTGTCGACGAGGTGGTTCAGGTGCAGTGGGGGCTCGCCGGCGAGGAGTGTGCAGGTGGTGGCCGAGGGGAGTCGAGGGTCGGTGGCGGCGGTTTGGAGATGGTGGGTTTTTCTGAGGAAAGAGAGGAGTGAGCATGAGAGTGAGAGCGAGAGAGGAGAAAGGGGGACGAGGAGAATCGTCGTCGGCGGCGTCGTCGTCATCGGGGGTGAGGGGTTCGAGGCTGGGTTTTCTGTAGAGAGAGAGAAGAGGAGGAGTTAAGATTGAGAGGGAGAGAGGAGTTGAGACGAGGAGATGTTTGAGGGGGCATGCGGACGTGGTCGGGGTCGCGGGGACGCGGGGCAACGGCGCGATCGAGGGCGACGTGGGCGCGAGGTGGGAAGCTCGGGGACGTGGGTTGAGGAAAGAAAACGAGCGGGAAGTTTTGGACGTGGGGAAGAAGAGGGGTTAAAAGAAGCGGGTCGGGTCGGGTTCTGTTGGGTGCGGGTGAGGAGTGGAGTTGGAAGCTAGGCCGATTAAGGGAGTTTGGGCCGGGGGAGGGATTTATTTGTTGGGGCTGAGTTGGGCTGGGTTTTATTGGTAAAAGGGAATTTATTTTGTAGGGGAAAGAAAATGGGGTGTTAGGCTGGCTTGGTAATCCTTTGGTTTAAATTATTTTGTTCTTGGGTTAGGCTGGGGATAAATATATGTATATGTATAGTTTTGGGCTGGGGCTTAGAAATAAGAAATAGGGAAAAAGGAAGAGAAGTGAGTAAAAAGGATTTTAGTTTAAATTAGGGATAGGGTATTAAACTAATTAAAATAATTTTAAATATAAATAAACAAACTTTGTAAGCAATAATTTATATAAATACGGATATTGGCGCGCAAAAGAACCGGGTATTACATCTGCTTTCTGAGAGGACCCTCAGTTGGGCCGGGCTCAGCCCCGCCCAGTTCGTCGGTAAGTTAGGCTTGTGTTTGTTTCTGTTTCTGTTTGTCTCACTGACTCCATTATATCTTGTCTTGTGCAGAAACCATGGACGCAGACATCCTCCGAGCAGCCATGCGCAAGCCGAAGAAAGGGTCGAAGGCTGGAGGGGCCAGCTCATCTCGTCAGACACCGGTTCCGGCTCCCCCAGCGGCCGTCCCACCCCAGCGCTCAAGTGCGGATCGTGCCTCGGAGCCTGGCCAGGCGCCGAGCAGAAAAAGGGCTCGGGGAGAGGACGCCCGAACTTCGGAGGCGGAGATGAGCTCTCCGCCGTCATCTCTTAAGAGGTTCCCCCCAATAGTTCAGCGGACCCCGGCCTCTCCGATCTTGGTGGACGAGGGGGAGCTCCGCTTTGAGGTGCCTTCGGGGCTCTCCGTCGCTGACAGATTGCTGCACGACATTGAGAGGTCGGCCGGGGGCCGGGTCCCTGGGGGGATGCTGAAGGCGCAGATGGCGTCCATCGCCCAAGAGGCCCTGTAGGTTAGCGCTCGTATATCATCTCATTGTCTGGGAGATTTGGTGCCCCTTTTTCTTTCTGACCCCCCTCCGATTTCTTCAGGTCCTCCAGCACGTCACTATCGTCGCCCAGATGGAGGAGGAGGAGGAGATAGCCTCGGCGATGCGAGCCGCTGGTGATTTCTCCTCGCTGGGGGAGAGCTCGAAGCGGGAGCTGGAGGCGGCGATGGCGAGGGTCACTACCCTCGAGGACGAGGTGGCTGTCGGGAGGCAGGAGGCGGCGGCTGCAAAGCAGGAGGCGGCGGCGAAGCAGGAGGTGGCGGCCTCGAAGCATGAGGTGGCCAGGTTCTGCGAGGCCAAGCTTCAGGGTTCTGAAGTGCTCATCGACACCATGAAGAAGTCAGTGAGCACCCTCTGAAAGGAGCTAAGGGCTGCGGTAGAGGAAGCGAAGAGGGCCGACCTTAGGACGGCGGAGGCGGTGGAGAATTTCCAGAAGTCGGAGCAGTTCTATACCGTCCTTGCCTCGGCCACCACCCTCATCTGGCACGAGGCTCTTGACGCCGTCAAGGCCCGGGTGCCGGAGTTTGCTGATGAAGAGCTCTGGGAAGAATAACCCCGCGGGGATGACGAGCAGAGGGGGTGCCCCAGGGAGCGCTGTCGGGGAAGGGACTCTCGGCGAGGGCGATGCCGAGGCTGCTGTGACAGACGCATCCCCAGTTGTAGTGGACGTCGAGCTCATCGGTATCGCGCCCGGCCCTGAGGCCTGAAGCCCCTTGTCTTCATGCTTTTTTTCTTCTTTTTGTTGCCTCGGATATTTTGTAGGCCTTCGGGCATTTTCGTAAGGCTGGTGAGCCCATAATACCCTTGTAAAGACTCTTGGCCCTTTGAATAAAGATTTTTTGTTTTCGTAGCAGTGTTTGTGATTTGTGCTTGTACTTCCTTTTGTTGGTAGACACTTGTATTTGCACAGTACTGCTTTTATAGACACGTTCCTCGTCTAGCGAAATGGGCACGGATAAAAACCCGAAAGGGCGCCGTGAGTAAAAATAGCAGGACTACCGGCGATGTTTGTGAAAACCCGAAAGGGCGCAGACTTGTAAAAAAACGGTATGTCCACAAGAAAAATGGGCACAGATGAAAACCCGAAAGAGCTCTGTGAGTAAAAACATCAGGACAACCGGCGAGTTTGAGAAAATCCGAAAGGGCGCAATCTCGTTAAAAGACACTTGCAAGGTCCTTTCAACCCTGTAAGGAGAAACTACGTGAGATTCTTATGACTCACAAGGGAGCAACACACTTAGGGATCCCCACGATTCTTAAGGAGAAATTACACTTACGAGATCCTCACGACTCGTAGGGAGAATTCCCCTTTGAGACCCTCGCGGCTCATAGGATTCAAAAGCCTTAAACTACAGGGATCTGAACCTGTTCTTAAGCCATCACAACCCATAGACTTCCCTACAAGCGTTTCAATGTTGACCTTTGTATACAATCCACGGGCACGAATGAACATTTCCCTAACAAAGTCCCACCAGCGACTAGGGATATGCTCACACGGTGAACAAACACTTGTAGGTCCTCTCGACTTGCAAGGAGAAAACACTCTTGTAATATCCTTACGACTTATAAGAGAACACACACTTAGGATCTTCACGATTCCTAAGGAGAAAACACACCTACGAGATCCTCACGACTCGTAAGGAGAAACACCCTTATGAGACCGTTACGGCTCATGATGTCAAAAGCCTTAGTCGACGGGATCCTAACACTGTTTGTTAAGCCACCTTTGTTCGATATCGACAGAGGCAAATGATGACTCGCTCCTGCCAATATCCCAGTTGTAGCGATGCCGATGCCTAAATCGGTATCAAATTCCAAGTCCTTTCATGGCAAATGATGATTTGCTCCTGGTAATATTCCAGTCGCAGCGATGCTGATGCTGAGATTGGCACCAAATTCCAAGTTCCACACTCGCGATAAAAAATCAGCGAGCCAAAAATGCATATGAAATAGCCGAAATGATGGGGCAACTTGCAATGAAATCAGCAAGTAAAAATGTATGCAAACAAAAACAGCCGAAATGATTGGGCAACTGGCAATAAAAAGTAGCGAGTAAAAAGAAAAATAGCCAAAATAATTGGGCACCGCGAAAAATAGCCGAAATGATTGGGCAATCGCGATTTTCGCGATATAAAAAGCTGAAATGATAGAGCATCGCAGAAAGAATTAAAAAAATGAAAGAATGAAACTTTTTACCCTGCAGGTGAGGTCACTTTGACCCCTGTATACAATCCATGGGCACAGACAAGAAGGGAACCATATCGTCCCATCAGGATTCGTCGAAGTGAAGCCAAATCTCGACGGTTCATAGACAACCTAGAGACAATCTCGACATTCGTCGCAATATTGCAGACACAATGTCAATAAACGAAGCGAAGGAAGATCCCTAGCTTCAGGGTCTCGACGTCAACATTGACAACTTAGAGATCAACACCGGCGTTCTTCCTCCCTCCAATCGGATACAGACGCAACGTCAACAAATGACCCCAGGGTCAAAACAACGGAACCATGGGAAAGTCTCCTAGTTCCAAATCTCGACGGTTCACAGACAGCCTAGAGATCACCAACGGCATTTCTCCTCACTCCAACCAGATGCAGACGTGACGTCAACAACCGACCTCAGAGTTGCAACGAAGCGGAGCCATGACAAATTCCCTAGTTCCAAATCTTAATGGCCACATCTACGGCCCAAAGACCAACAATGGTGTGCCTCCTCATTCCAGCAGGACACAGATGCTACACAATCAATCGGAGCCATAGCAAAGTCCCTAGTTCCAAACCTCGACGATTCACCAACAACCTAGAGACTATCGGAGATCATCCCACACCAGCGCGGAGTGGTCACCACCGTGACATTCGTCTCGTTACAGCAGACCCAGCGTCAGCAAAGTGAAGTGACGGCAAAATCCCATCTCCACCTCAGCATTCGTCTCGTTACACCAAACGCAATGTCAACAACGGCGTTCCTTCGCAGTCCAGCAGGATGCAGATACAACGTCAATGAAAGATCTCATGGTCGAAACAAAGCGGAGTGATGGCAAAATCCCAGCTCCACCTCAGTATTCGTCTCGTTACAGCAGACGCGATGTCATCCCAGCGTTCTTCCTCCAACAGGATTCAGACACGCTAAAGCAAACAAAGCGAAGGCCAAATTCCTAGCTTCAGGGTCTTGACGGCAACTCATATAAAACCTGAAAGACTATCGGAGATCATCCCACACCAGCGCGGAGTGGTCACCACCTCGACGTTCGTCTCGATACAGCGGACGAGATGTCACTACATCGTCTTTCCTCCAACAGGATTCGGACACGCCAAAGCAAACGAAGCAAAGGCCAAATTCCTAGCTTCAGGGTCTTGACGGCAACTCATATAAAACCTGAAAGACTATCGAAGATCATCCCACACCAGCGCGGAGTGGTCACCACCTCGACGTTCGTCTTGATACAACAGACGAGATGTCACTACAGCATTCTTCCTCCAACAGGATTCGGACACGCCGAAACAAACGAAACAAAGGCCAAATTCCTAGCTTCAGGTCTTGACGGCAACTCATATAAAACCTGAAAGACTATCGGAGATCATCCCACACCAGCGCGGAGTGGTCACCACCTCGACGTTCGTCTCGATACAGAAGACGTCATGTCACTACAGCGTCCTTCCTCCAACAGGATTCGGACATGCTAAAGCAAACGAAGCAAAGGCCAAATTCCTAGCTTCAGGGTCTTGACGGCAACTCATATAAAACCTGAAAGACTATCGGAGATCATCCCACACCAGCGTGGAGTGGTCACCACCTCAACGTTCGTCTCGATACAGCAGACGAGATGTCACTACAGCGTTCTTCCTCCAACAGGATTCGGACACGCTAAAGCAAACGAAGCAAAGGCCAAATTCCTAGCTTCAGGGTCTTGACGGCAACTCATATAAAACCTGAAAGACTATCGGAGATCATCCCACACCAGCGCGGAGTGGTTATGACTCATCGGGGCTCCCCAAACTGAGCCTAACCTCAAGTAAAAAGCGGCATGACAAAATTCCTAACGCTTGCTCTTCCGACGGTCAAAACTGCCTAGGAAGATTGCTTGAAGACGTCTTGTTCAACCCCCGAAGGGATCGGAGACACGACAGTCGCAAGGCTACTTGAACAGCAAGATTGCCTATCGAGGGATACATCAATCAACGCGACGGTACGACAGGCAAAACCCTAGTACCACAAACCCTAATGGACCTCTGTCGTAAAGAGTAGAGGTGAACTGTGATGTTAGGACATTCTTGCAAGAACTTCTCGATTCGTCTCGACTCGTGAGGAAAAGCCTTAGGCAATGGGGATAAGGACCTGTTTCCTAAGCGCTGGGGCCCTGCAAGTCGGTCCAAAATGGACTCTTGCATACTATTCACGGGCCACACTCTCCAAAGTCAAATCTCGACAACGAGGGAAACAACCACTTACGAGTCCTCTCGACTTGTAAGAGGGAAAGTTCTCTTATGAGATCCTTACGACTCTCAAGAGAAAGCACGCTTAGGAATCCTCATTATTCCTAAGGAAAAAATACACCTAAGGGATCCTCTCGACCTGTAGGGAGAAAATTCTTTATGTGACCCTCACGGCTCATAAAGTTGAAAAGCTTTAGGAGGCTGATCTGAACCTGACTCCTAAGCCATCGCTGTCCTATAAGGAGATCGAAATAGATTATCCACAAAATGCATTTACTAAAAGGGACACACCATCATGAAGCAAAATATGTCTTTTATTCATGAATCAAGATGAATACAAAGTACAATTTATGAAAGAATAAAAAAAATATACTCTCATTCAGGAGTATATACAAAAGAAGAATAGAAAAAATATATACAATTCTTCAAGCTGGCGGACGATTTAATAGATTTACCAGTTCATCCTTTTTTCCGCTGGGCCTCGGCTTCATGATTCATTATCGCCAAGAGACGGGCCTCCGCTTGAGCCCGTTGGGCCTGATACGAGGCAAGCCGACTTTCAAGCTCCTTTTCTGTAACCTTATGAGCTTCGACCATTTCGCGAGTAAAAATGACGGCTTTATCAATGGTTACCACTTCCCTGATAGCTTCTTGAAGCACCCGCCAAAGTTTATACGCCTGAGTGGTCTTGGCCGTAAGATTAGCTTGAAATTCCCTCAGCGCTTTGGAAGCCAACTCTCTCTCTAAAAACTTTCGGCTAAGCCTCTTCTCGCATGACAGCATATTCGCAGCGCACCGCTCAATCAGCCCCCGTAAGCTCGCCTTTGCAGCCACAACCTCTGAAGGAAGGCGTGTACATTCAAGACTATGCAAGCAAGCCTCCACCTGACGACAGAACTCAACCCAGACTTGCACCAATATTTCACTATGGTAAGTAGCAAGAAAGGGAAGAGAACCGTTGGCTTCGACGGCAAATGCTTCGGCCGTGATCAGGCTGCTAGCACGAAGGTCTTCAATTAAAGCCGATAAAGAATGAAGGCTTAGCTTTGCCATCCATTCCGAGGCACGTAGAGCATAGGGGCCGGGTGGCATGACGATGCGAGATTCCAGCGTGGTAAGAACTGGCAAAACTGTTAAGATTCATAAAAAGAAATCAGCGAGACTCGCAAATAAAGAGCAGGTGGAAAAGTGTCGAAACTTTCCTTACCCACAGTCATGCAAGAAGGGTCTGAAGGCTCCCCAGGCCTGTCAGGAATCCCAACTTCGTCATCAGCTTCCAGAACTGTAGAAGACATCAGTGTTATTATATGAAATAATAATAATACCGTGAGGAGGGGGCAAATGACACTAACCTTGTCCGGAAGAGAGGACGATGCGTTGAGGGGATATCGCCTGCGGAGCGGCCATCTCTAACAGACGCTGAAAAGACTTCTTGGGGGACAAGTCCACGATGGACGCCGCCAATCCTCGTAGCTCTGAAAAGACAGAAAGGTTCAGATAATGAAGAGATCATTAAAATTAAAGATAGAAGAATACTTTCGATGCTCCTCCCACTCTGGACTGGAGGGATAGCAGCTTCGGCGGCTTCCTCCATGCCTCCAGGCATCTCATCGGGGACATGGGCCGGTATAATAACTTCCGATTGAGGAGTAGTGGCCATCGCTGCAGGCTCCAATGAAAGGACGGTGGCCTCGATCACCTGTCCCATAGTCTCCGGGCCGTCCCCAGAAAGATCCATTGAATCCGCGGCCAATGAAAATGCCTTTTCCGGGGGAGCAAGCACCTGGGGAACGGGAGTCACCGAGGGGAGCTCCGTGGCAGGAACAACAGTTGTATCGACCCCCTCCACACTTACTAGTGTCTCATCGGGGATATTTGTAGAGTCCATAATCAAGGCGCGACTCGAACTCAGATCCTCTGCCATTGCCGAAGTCCCTGCAAAGTTTTCGTGAAGATAAGGATATATATATATATATATATATATATATATATATATATGTATGTATATATATAAGCAGTGCAAAATATTACAAAAAAGATATATGAGTATACCAATGCGCAAAAGAGCCTCTAGTATGGCTTTTTCAAGCCGGTGGTCCTTCTCAAGGATGCGTGCTCGGCGGGGTGCGAGGGTAGACTCGTGGCCACCAGTCCACAACGACAGCACATCTTCGGCGTCGGCCGAGATAGGCTACTTAAGGGCTCTCTCGCCTCCCTCTTCCAAAGGACCTATAAATGTTCGCCGTACCGATGGAGGAACTTCGTAGAAGATGACGGCGGGATAAGGCCTCTTCGGGACCCTTACATTCTCAGCTTCATCCTGGGAACGTCTTATAGCCTCAGCCAATTGCGCGGCTTCCTTGGCAGATGAACCGGGAAAAAGAAGACCACCATCCGGCTCTTGCATGGCTATTGGCTCGTCCTGAAGAATGAGCTCGGATTCCACTAAAAAGTCGAGCAGATTGGTGACCGTCTTCCTTCGTCTCTTGGACCCAGAACTAATACCAGAAGACGATCGCTTCTTTCCCCTTGGTGCTTTGGTGCGGCGTTGACCCACTTCGCCTTCAATATCCTCACTCGGCGGTGCTACCGATGACGACACTGCCATTGCTGACACCGCAGCTGATGATACTACTACTGGCGCCTTATTGGCCCTTGCTTGAGCTCTAGTGCGCGGCGGCATACCAGCTGTGAGAGTTAGATCCACTTCCGCTGTCTCAGGAATAAGCACAACACCAGCATCTCTCATGGGAGGGCGAACCACTGCCCGCGGTCGCGGCGGGACTCCCGTAGCCTGGATCGGAGTGGGAACCCTATATCCAAGGAGCATCCTCCTCTCCTCAATAATAATAGGATTGGCTCGGTGGAGGTACCAGCCCGTGAAAGCCCCCACACATCGAGGAATGTAGTCAGCCTCGGGAATCACGAAGCGAGAGCCGGTGTTCAGCCGCATGAAGTGGTGAGCGGCGTCACGAACAACTTCCGACGACGGGCTGGGCTCCATTGTAAACGCCTCAAAAGGGACACCTTGGTTATATCCCAGTTGCCGAGCAAAGCGGTGTGGGTTGTACCGCATAAAAAGGGCTGCACCGTTTTGACGAAATACCGATAACCCGGTCTGATCGAATATAAGTGCATGGCTTTCTTGGGCTTCAGGGAGGGTGCTCCCTCTTTCGACGAGTCACAAAGCTGTTGAATCGGTCCTGAAGGAGCAGAGAGAACTCGATCGTTGAATACCATCCCACCCGCATTGGCATAGGGACTAAGCAGCACACGAATAGCTCCGGACTGAGTCGGATCAGGAGCAGAGGCGTCCGCCAACCTCATAAGCCGCGGAAAAGTGTAGGCATCATAAAAGCTGGGTCTCTGATGCGCAGCAAATGCCCCTAGCACGTGCATCTCAATCCATGACGTAAAGTAATGAAGAGAGAAACTCACTATGTTCATGCCTGGGGTTGAAGTATTGGCTGCAGCGCTTAGCCCATGATACAGATGCGCTAGCCCCGCAATGCCCACGGCTAGTCATGTCCCTCCAGCGATGCGATGAGCAGGGTAAATGAATGAAGCTCTCATGAATCGACGGTGCGTTGGAATGACGAACCAGCTGAGCCAAACACTGATAAAACCCATGAAGAAAGTCTCTTCATCTATGCCAGGAGCTGCGATCGACTCAAAAGGTACAGCCGCTAGGATTGGAATGTAGAATTGCGGCAAATACTCTTCTTTAGCCGGTAGCTTATTTAAACCGAACCCGAAGGGGTCGTTGATACTCGCAAACTTCGGATTCGTCTTTGATAGAACGTCTCTGAGAAGGAAGCAGGCGATAAAGCTTTTGAAAGTGACGCCCTGCTCCTTTGACTCTGTGAATAGCTTCTCAAAAATGCCCAGAGTCTTGATTAGACTTGGGTGCTTGTGGCGGACGGCATTTTCAGTCGACAGGCCGTCACGCATAGCAAGCTCAGTTTCGAAAACATACTCATCAGGAGGTAACAGTTCTTCATAGAGCGTCCCTCTGATCGGCAATCCCGAGATCTCGCGAAACTCTTCCAGAGAAATTGAAACTTCGCGGTCCCCTAACAAGAAGGTGTTAGTGGGAAGATTCCATTGATTTAAGAAAGCCTTAACCCACCAGACATGGGGGGACTGATAGTGGAAGAGAGACGCGTACACCGCCTTATAGAGCCCGACCCTCTGCAGTCGCACGATGGGCAGACAGGATACAACGAGCCCAGAGAAAGTAACCCGTGGCTTGTCAAGGAGTAAGCCCTGTTTTGTAAACCTGCCCCCAGTGCTGGGCTTCACCTTGGCAGATGCGACGCCCTAAGATGTCTATAGCTGGCATAGGGTGGTTTGTAATCCCAGTTGTTGACAGCTCGAGCCGTCCCGTAGGAGTCCAGTTCAACATCTCCACAGCAAAGGCGGTCCGTGGACGCTCCATCGGCAAAAATGGGTAGGTAGGCTCTGTTGGTATCTCAGAAAGAAAGCTGCGGCGACCACGGATGATATGACCGTACCAGGTCCCCCATAAAAGCAAGTTAGTGCAATTAGGGTCGTGAGCTCTAATCATCTCCATCACCTCTTCATCAGACGGTGACTGAGGAAAGGCAGCCTCCGAGCGGGCGAAAGGGAAGTACGGAAGAGAAGCCATTGTTCCTGAAACAGATGAAAGGAAACTATTAATGAAGCCCACACGTGTATATATATTTGTGTATGTATATATATATATATATATATATATATATTAAAAAAGGACAGTGGAAGAAAATGATAAACAACTTATTTTATGGGACCATTGGTTACAAAACACAGGGGCCCCACAAAATCAAAATGACGACTCACTAATTGTCACGCCCCGCTTCCCAAAATACGGAAAACGAGGGATGACTAGGCCAGCCATGCTCTTACGGTCAAGGAATCATCCCGCCGTAGTCACACTTCGGCTTCTAGCATTACATGGAAATAAGTAAATAAAGCACAGTAGTAAAGGAAACACATCACTAATTTATTACATTAAAATCCATTGTTCACAAATTACAGATAACAAGAACAATTACTAACCGAGTTCAATCTTACGATCACTTTTATGGAAAGCAGTAAAGGAAGAAAGTACACCAGACTATATCTTCGTGAACTCGAAAGGTAGATCTGTCTCCTGCGCTGGTTCTTCCACGGAATCTGAGCATGCATACTCAGGTCGTCAGAGCGACACGATAACGATATTATTATAATAAGACGAAACATGTAAAAGAGGTAATACTAGTGAAAGTACAATACGAGTAATCACTATGTCACTATATGATGCAGAATATGATCTGTATCCCTATCGGTCTCTAGGTCATGTTTGAAATCGCATAGTGGAAGGAGGATCATGTTTAACAGGAGTCTCGTACATACCCGAGACAACGGCCCACATGCCCGGGACATAACCCTGTCAGCCGGATCGCTATATCCTACCTATTATATATATATCGCTGCTCGAATGATCATCCTCTAAAACACGGTCCCGCTAAATACGATTCTCTTTCCACTTCGATTTCCCCTTTATCCCTAGGTTTACACTATTTATAATCTTGATTTAGTCGTGTACAAGTATACCAATGGCACGGTTTTATCACTATTCACTGTATCAATCACTGTCACGAATATTCACTTCTCTTTGGTGTACTTGTCACTTCTAAACCAACATCAATCACGCACGATAATGCAATGTCCACTGACTCTAACACACACTAACACTAAGTATATGGCAAATGGGGTATGATTTATGTATCTATGCCATCATTATGCTAAGTGTGTTATGAATCAATATGCATGTCATTAACTTACAAAAATTTCATAAATTCATATGTTTAGAATTCAATAAAATGATACAAGTACGATTAATAGAACACTCAGTCAGCAATTCATCAAAATTAGTTTCAGTTCAATCGGGTTTCCAGTATTCAAGATACAGCTGTTTCATTTTAGGTGCTCGCGGCTGGAAATTCAGTTTCAGAACTGAACGTCCGTTTCGCGACACCAATTGTACCCAGTTGGGTTCATAATTTAGCAATGCTACAGTTGAATAAAATCTAGGGTTTTCAATAGAGTATTTAACGCAACAGACGGATCCTCAATCGCGTCTGTACGTCGAAGTTATACACAGTTTAACATCAGTGTGTCACTTCTGAATCTGTTCTGGACAGCTATACGTTCTGCCCTTTTATTTACAATTTAAATAGAAAACGGCAATGAAACGGAATGAAACCACTTGTTTTGTTTAGCTAAGAGATTCATCTTTAATCCAATGCAGAGTTCCGTAACATACGAATTCAGGAAACAAAGCGACACACATTTTGGGACAGTACACAGTAATCAGAGTCGCTCTGGACTGCAGTCCAGAGTCGCACTCCGATCACAATATCATCGCAGTTACTGTATCGAAAACATTATAAGTTTACATAGGGTTAAAGTTCGTTGAGTCGGCTTCGATTTAAGCCCTCGAACGCATCATTATAATATGTACAAAATTTACAGTAATTTTAACCATTTTCAGATACAGGGAATTTCTAGTTTTAACGGTATATTTGGGGGTATCAATTTTAGTCACTAACAGTCGTATTTTCCAGTGAGATTTATACACGATATTCGTCTCTATATGGGCCAACAGAAAACATCTATTTCCGTCAAATTAAGCAATTATTTTCATTGGGGTCTAGCATCGAACACATAGGTCACATAATATATCGGGAATCGGTAAATTATAAACTAAATGATTTAAGTTTGTATCACAATTATATTAGCATGTATCAAGTAAAACACTTGCCTGGAAACGTCTCGGGGTTGCACGGCAGCAGCGGCGTCACGAACGCGCGGTGTACGTCGTGAAACGATTTGCGCGAGCTTGGCTCGCGATACGGAATTTGTGTCGGAGTTGCCCGGAGTCGTTGCACGGTCACTGGAGGTATGAGGGATGCTCAGTGGTCCTCTGCGAGTGCACTGGGGTCGACGACGGTCGACGGCATCGCTCCGGCGATCGGCTGCAGTGGGTGTCGGGGTGTGTGTGGTTTTGTATATTTTGAAGAGAGAGAGAAGTGGGGCTCGGGTTCTGGATTTTGGAGTGATGATTGCGATGCTGAGGATGTAGAAGATCGATGAGGCATTCCTGGTCGGTTGGGGGCTCGCCGGGGTCGAGTGGAAGGGGTGGCCGAATGGTGCAGGGGAACTCGGGTGTGCAGGGGTTCTTGGCGGCAGCTGAAGGTGTAAGGATCTCGGTGGGGTGAGTTGTGGAGAGAAGAGAGCGAAGGAGGATGAATGAGGGATCGCCGAGGGGGTTGTCGTCGGAGGAGGGGTCGAGTGACATTGGGTCGATGTGGGTTTCGAGAGGGAGAGGGATGAGGGATTTGGAAAAACGGGGGGAGAGCGAGTGTGAAGGAGATAATGGAGACGAGAGGAGCGCGTCGTGGGTGTAACGTCGCAAGAGCGGGGGCGTGGGCGTAGGCGTGAGGCGTGGCGGAGAAATAGGATCGCGCGCGGGGAAAGGAAAGAGCCGTTGGAGGGGGAAGATGAACAGGAGCGGGTCGGGTCGGGTGTTGAAGAGGCGGGCTGAAGAAGTGGGCTGGGCTTGGGAAGGGTTTTTATTAATTAAATTCTTTTAGTTTTCTTTTGTGTGGGCTTAGGTTAGAACGGGCCGGGGATTTAGATTAAATGATTTTCCATTTTAACTTAATTCTTTTGAGTGGGCTGAGGTGAGGAAACGGGCCGAGGAGTTTAGATTTATGTGTTTGAAAAGAAAAGATTTGGGCTGAGGGTTTTAAATATTTTGGGTTAAGTTTTATTGGTAAAATTTTGGTTTTTGTTTAATTTAGGTTTGATTTTAAATCTTGGGTTTTGACTTTTAGGGTTTGGGAAAAATATAAATATTGGAATTCAAGCAACCACCCTTCTACAAAATATACGAGGGAAAAGAAAGGAAATCACTGGAATTTAGAAAATAGGAAACTTTTATTAAGATGGAAACGGGGATTTACATCATACCCCCCTTACAAAAATTTCGTCCTCGAAATTTAACAAGGATACAAGGAAACACTGTACTAAACAAAAAGATGTGGATAACGATCACGGATATCTTCCTCCCGCTCCCAGGTGGATTCTTCTGGGAAGCGACCGCCCCAAGACACTCGGACTAAAGGAATGATCTTATTCTTCAGCACTTTCTCTTTGCGGTCGAGGATGGTATTAGGCTGCTCCTCGTACGATAGATCGGTATCCAAAACTAGTTCTGAATGGTCCAGGACATGGCTCTCATCCTGAACATAACGCCGCAACTGTGATACGTGGAAGGTATTGTGCACACCAGCTAGCGATGGAGGCAAGGCAAGTCGATAGGCCACCTCTCCTACTCGCTCTAGCACCTCAAAAGGTCCGATAAAATGGGGACTAAGCTTTCCCCAGCCTCCGAACCTGATAACTCCACGAGTAGGGGAAATCTTCAAGAACACATGATCTCTAACTTCGAATTCTAGTGCCCTCCTGCTGGTATCTGCCCAACTCTTCTGTCGATCCTGAGCCGTCTTAATACGCTGTCTGATCATTTGGACCTTGTCGACAGTCTGAACAATGAGTTCGGGGCCCAGTAATCTTCGTTCTCCCACATCATCCCAACATACTGGGGATCGACACTTCCGCCCGTATAGTGCTTCAAAAGGAGCTATCTGAATACTAGCCTGATAACTATTGTTATAAGAGAACTCGACTAGATGTAGATGGTCCTCCCAGGAACCCTGAAAGTCCAACATACAGGCTCTCAACATATCCTCAGGCGTCTGAATCGTACGCTCGGATTGTCCATCCGTCTGTGGGTGATAGGCTGTGCTGAATTTAAGGCGGGTTCCCAAACTCTCCTGTAAGCTCTTCCAAAAGTGTGACAAGAATCTGGTGTCCCGGTCTGACACAATGCTGACTGGAACACCGTGAAGTCGTACAATCTCTTGCATATATCTTTCTGCCAGTGATTCTGTTGACTGTCCCACTCGGAAAGGTAGGAAGTGTGCAGCTTTCGTGAGGCGATCGACGATAACCCAAATGGCGTTATTGCCCCTAGGGCTCCGTGGTAAGGCCATCACAAAATCCATGGTAATGTGCTCCCATTTCCATTCAGGTATCGGCAGTGGTTGTAACAATCCTGCTGTCCTCTGATGCTCCGTCTTCACCTGCTGACAAACCAAACACCTGGATACGAACCTCGCAATTTCCCGCTTCATCCCGTTCCACCAAAAATGCTGCTTTAGGTCCTGATACATTTTTGTACCTCCTGGATGCACAGAATAAGCTGAACTGTGTGCTTCAGCCAATACTTCTTCTCGAACATCTCTCTTGGGTACGCAGAGTCTGCTACCAAATCTCAGAGAGCCATATTCATGTATAATCAAGTCCGTTCTCAGTCCGGCTCCACTTGCTCTCTGAACTTTTGCAATCGGGGATCATCCGCCTGTGCGATCTTGATGTGATCCACCAGAGAAGATTGCACCTGTAGTTGCCAAAGTTGACTGAGTGCGTTCGGCGTAACGACTTCAAGTTCGAGTCTCTGAAAGTCCTCAATAATGCTCCTCTGATTGGTCAACATCATGACCGCTGGCTTGCGACTGAGCGAATCTGGTACAACATTCACCTTCCCCGGGTGATACTGAAGGTCCAAGTCATAATCTGCCATCAGGTCTAGCCATCGGCGCTGCCTCATGTTTAGTTTTTTCTGAGTGAAAACATACTTCAAACTTTTGTGATCTGTGTACACCTCCACTTTCTTACCCAATAGATAGTGCCTCCAAATCTTCAACGCAAAGACTACTGCAACTAACTCCAAGTCATGCGTAGGGTAGTTCTTCTCGTGGTTTCTCAGTTGTCGAGAGGCGTAAGCAACCACTCGGCCGTGCTGCATTAGAACACAACCTAAACCCTTCCCTGAGGCATCGCTGTGTATCACTAAACCACCTGAATCATTTGGTACTGTAAGAATAGGCGCCGTGGTCAACTTCTGCTTCAGTGTGTCAAATGCCTGAGTGCACTCCGCTGTCCATGTAAACGATATGTCTTTCCGTGTCAGCCTCGTCAATGGTTCAGCGATTCTTGAGAAATCTTGGACGAATCTCCGATAATAACCTGCCAATCCCAGAAAACTCCTGATCTCGGCCACTGACTTAGGAGTTGGCCAATCTCTGACAGACTCCATCTTTGCCGGGTCCACCGAGATGCCTTCGCCCGAAACGATATGTCCCAAAAACTGAACCTTGTCGAGCCAGAATTCACACTTGCTTAACTTCGCATACAGCTTCTCTTCCCGAAGAATTTGTAGGACCGTGCGCAAATGTTCAGCGTGCTCTTCCCGGGTCTTCGAGTAGACAAGTATGTCGTCGATAAACACAACGACAAACGTGTCCAAGTACTTTGCGAACACCCTGTTCATCAAGTCCATGAATATTGCTGGGGCATTGGTAACACCGAACGGCATCACAAGGAACTCGTAATGTCCGTATCGGGTCCTGAAAGCCGTCTTGCATACATCCTCGGCTGCTACTCTGATTTGATGATATCCAGAATGGAGGTCCAACTTCGAGAACACCTTGGCTCCACTTAGCTGATCGAATAAGTCGTCAATGCGCGGGATTGGCTACTTGTTCTTTATTGTGACCTTGTTCAGCTCCCGATAATCTATACACATTCGCAGCGATCCATCTTTCTTCTTTACTAACAGAACTGGTGCACCTCACGGTGAAGCGCTTGGCCGAATAAATCCCTTCTCCAATAGTTCTTCAACCTGCTTCTTCAATTCCGCCAACTCAACTGGTGCCATTCTGTATGGGGCTCTGGATACTGGGGCTGTACCTGGAGTCAAATCGATCGAGAACTCCAAGATTCGAGGAGGTGGTAGACCTGGTAGATCTTCAGGAAATATGTCCAGGAAGTCCCGAACAATTTCTGGGACTGGGCTCTTATCAATCTCCATCGCTGTCGGCTCCTTGGGCTTGGCTCTGTACTTGGCTGGCTCCAAAGATTTGCTTCCGCCCTCCAAAATAAACTCCGGGTGATTGGGAATGCGGAAGATCACATTCCTCGCATGGCAATCGATAACTGCATGGAAAGTGCTCATCCAATCCATCCCGAGAATTGCGTCGTAACTGCCTGTCCCAATCAGAAGGAAATTCGCATAGAATTCCCTGCCACACACTACAACCGGGCACAATCTACATTCTCGACTAGATATTATAATGCCATTACCTGTATGAATTTCCCATCCCTTGGTTAGTGGTTCATGTGGTATTGAGTGTGTATCGGTGAAATGCTCAGACAAGAAACAATGCGATGCTCCCGAATCAAATAGTACTCTAGTTGGCAAGGAATGTACGAGTAGAGTACCTGTAACAACGCCTCCTGATGCCTCTGCCTGCTCGGCGGTCAAAGTGAAAGCCCGTCCCTGACCGCGACCTGTAAAGGGTTGCCTCTGCTCCTGCGGCCTCTGCTGTGGCGGTCCAGAACCTCCCTGTATCTCTGCTCGCTCAGGGCAACCGCTAATCTTGTGCTGACTGGATCCACAAATCAAGCACTGTCCCTTGGCACGGCGACAGTCTTTCTGGGTATGCCTACCTCTACCGCAATAGCTGCAAACTACGCCCTGTCTCTGGGGGCGATGATGTGGTACGAACGGGAGCTTCATTTGTGTCGTTTCTGGCCTGTGAACCGGTATGGCTCCTCGAGAAGGCGTGTGGGTACGTGCTGGAACGACTGGAGGTCTCCTGAACTTGTTAATCAATTGCTCCTGAACTCTCGCCGCGTTGAGTACCTGTGCGAAAGTCTGCAAATCCAACGATGCAATCAACTGCTGCAACTCAAAATCTAACCCCTGAAGGAAGCGTATGGCCCTGGTGGCCTCTGAGTCGACCATGTATGGAGCAAAGCGGCTCGGACGGTTGAACTCTGCCGCATATACGTCCACTGGGCGTCCATTCTGCTTCAAAAGAATAAATCTTTCCTCCATTTCTGCCTTGGCTGTGGAAGGGAAATAATGATCTAGGAAACATTCCTTAAATTTGGTCCATTCAATCGGTCCGTCTAGCCTGCTTTCTTCCACCGACCACCATGTACGGGCTTCATCTTCCAATTGTATCTTTATCACGTCCACCCTATCTTCCTCTGGAACCCTGGCGGCTGTTAGTAAGTTCTCCATGTTCACCAGCCATTGCTCGGCCTCAAGGGGTTCAGCTAGCCCTGTGAATGCAGCTGGATGTAACCGTCGGAAGTCGGATACGGTACCAGCCCTAGCATGATAAGCTGGTGGAGTAGCTCCCTCGGGGGCGGTAATGAGTGCGGAGGGTCCTCCTGCGGCGGCAATCGCCCTGAGTCCTTCAGCGAGTAAATCTGTCTTCCTTTTCTGAGCTTCCGCGAGAGAGGTCGGTGCACTAAGTATTCTTTCCGTGCGGTCCTGAGTGCTGGAGTCCGAGGAGGGGTCGTTCGGGGACGTCATATCACTGGAAGATTCAAAGGATAAGATCAGATTCAAGGATGAAAATCAAAAGTAGTGAAACAAGAAACATGTAATACAGTATAATTAATGTTATCCCTTGATACTAAACCTGGCTCTGATACCAACTAAACCATGTCACGCCCCGCTTCCCAAAATACGGAAAACGAGGGATGACTAGGCCAGCCATGCTCCTACGGTCAAGGAATCATCCCGCCGTAGTCACACTTCGGCTTCTAGGATTACATGGTAATCAGTAAATAAAGCATAGTAGTAAAGGAAACACATCACTAATTTATTACATTAAAATCCATTGTTCACAAATTACAGATAACAAGAACAATTACTAACCGAGTTCAATCTCACGATCACTTTTATGGAAAGCAGTAAAGGAAGAAAGTACACCAGACTATATCTCCGTGAACTCGAAAGGTAGATCTGTCTCCTGCGCTGGTTCTTCCACGGAATCTGAGCATGCATACTCAGGTCGTCAGAGCGACACGATAACAATATTATTATAATAAGATGAAACATGTAAAAGAGGTAATACTAGTGAAAGTACAATGCAAGTAATCACTGTGTCACTATATGATGCAGAATATGATCTGTGTCCCTATCGGTCTCTAGGTCATGTTTGAAATCGCATAGTGGAAGGAGGATCATGTTTAACAGGAGTCTCGTACATACCCAAGACAACGACCCACATGCCCGGGACATAACCCTGTCAGCCGGATCGCTAGATCCTACCTATTATATATATATCTCTGTTCGAATGATCATCCTCTAAAACACGGTCCCGCTAAATACGATTCTCTTTCCACTTCGATTTCCCCTTTATCCCCAGGTTTACACTATTTATAATCTTGATTTAGTCGTGTACAAGTATACCAATGGCACGGTTTTATCACTATTCACTGTATCAATCACTGTCACGAATATTCACTTCTCTTTGGTGTACTTGTCACTTTTAAACCAACATCAATCACGCACGATAATGCAATGTCCACTGACTCTAACACGCACTAACACTAAGTATATGGCAAATAGGGTATGATATATGTATGTATGCCATCATTAAGCTAAGTGTGTTATGAATCAATATGCATGTTATTAACTTACAAAAATTTCATAAATTCATATGTTTAGAATTCAACAAAATGATACAAGTACGATAAATAGAACACTCAGTCAGAAATTCATCAAAATTAGTTTCAGTTCAATCGGATTTCCAGTATTCAAGATACAGCTGTTTCATTTTAGGTGCTCGCGGCTGGAAATTCAGTTTCAGAACTGAACGTCCGTTTCGCGACACAAATTGCACCCAGTTGGGTTCAGAATTTAGCAATTCTACAGTTGAATAAAATCTAGGGTTTTTAATAGAGTATTCAACGCAATATACGGATCCTCAATCGCGTCTGTACGTCGAAAGTTATACACAGTTTAACATCAGTGTGTCACTTCTGAATCTGTTCTGGACAGCTATACGTTCTGCCCTTTTATTTACAATTTAAATAGCAAACGGCAATGAAACGGAATGAAACTACTTGTTTTGTTTATCTAAGAGATTCATCTTTAATCCAATGCAGAGTTCCGTAACATACGAATTCAGGAAACAAAGCGACACATATTTTGGGACAGTACACAGTAATCAGAGTCGCTCTGGACTGCAGTCCAGAGTCGCACTCCGATCACAATATCATCGCAGTTACTGTACAGAAAACATTATAAGTTTACATAGGGTTAAAGTTCGTCGAGTCGGCTTCGATTTAATCCCTCGAACGCATCATTATAGTATGTACAAAATTTACAGTAATTTTAACCATTTTCAGATACAGGGAATTTCTAGTTTTAACGATATATTTGGGGGTATCAATTTTAGTCACTAACAGTCGTATTTTCCAGTGAGATTTATACACGATATTCGTCTCTATATAGGCCAACAGAAAACATCTATTTCCGTCAAATTAAGCAATTATTTTCATTGGGGTCTAGCATCGAACACATAGGTCACATAATATATCGGGAATCGGTAAATTATAAACTAAATGATTTAAGTTTGTATCACAATTATATTAGCATGTAGCAAGTAAAACACTTGCCTGAAAACGTCTCGGGATTGCACGGCAGCAGCGGCATCACGAACGCGCGGTGTACGTCGTGAAACGATTTGCGCGAGCTTGGCTCGCGATACGGAATTTGTGTCGGAGTTGCCCGGAGTCGTTGCACGGTCACTGGAGGTATGAGGGGTGCTCAGTGGTCCTCTGCGAGTGCACTGGGGTCGACGACGGTCGACGGCGTCGCTCCGGCGATCGGCTACAGTGGGTGTCGGGGTGTGTGTGGTTTTGTATACTTTGAAGAGAGAGAGAAGTGGGGCTCGGGTTCTGGATTTTGGAGTGATGATTGCGATGCTGAGGATGTAGAAGATCGATGAGGCGTTTCTGGTCGGTTGGGGGCTCGCCGGCGTCGAGTGGAAGGGGTGGCCGAATGGTGCAGGGGAACTCGGGTGTGCAGGGGTTCTTGGCGGCAGCTGAAGGTGTAGGGAGCTCGGTGGGGTGAGTTGTGGAGAGAAGAGAGCGAAGGAGGATGAATGAGGGATCGCTGATGGGGTTGTCGTCGTCGGAGGGGTCGAGTGACATTGGGTTGATGTGGGTTTCGAGAGGGAGAGGGATGAGGGATTTGGAAAAACGGGGGGAGAGCGAGTGTGAAGGAGATAATGGAGACGAGAGGAGCGCGTCGTGGGTGTAACGTCGCAAGAGCGGGGGCGTGGGCGTGGGCGTGGGCGCGAGGCGCGGCGGAGAAATAGGATCGCGCGCGGGGAAAGGAAAGAGCCGTTTGAGGGGGAAGATGAACAGGAGCGGGTCGGGTCGGGTGTTGAAGAGGCGGGCTGAAGAAGTGGGCTGGGCTTGGGAAGGGTTTTTATTAATTAAATTCTTTTAGTTTTCTTTTGTGTGGGCTTAGGTTATAACGGGCCGGGGATTTAGATTAAATGATTTTCCATTTTAACTTAATTCTTTTGAGTAGGCTGAGGTGAGGAAACAGGCCGAGGAGTTTAGATTTATGTGTTTGAAAAGAAAAGATTTGGGCTGAGGGTTTTAAATATTTTGGGTTAGGATTTTATTGGTAAAATTTTGGTTTTTGTTTAATTTAGCTTTGATTTTAAATCTTGGGTTTTGACTTTTAGGGTTTGGGAAAAATATAAATATTGGAATTCAAGCAACCACCCTCCTACAAAATATACGAGGGAAAAGAAAGAAAATCACTGGAATTTAGAAAATAGGAAACTTTTATTAAGATGGAAACGGGGATTTACACTAATGATGAGGCAGGGTAATCATTATGGGAATAAAAGGAAGATTCTCAATAAATGAACAGTGGATTGCATACAACTCTATACATCCTCCAAGGAGGAAACCCATGGCAAGAACTCTATGCAAATCATGAAGGGTCTCTCTGGAAGCATTTTTGCAAAGACCAACTCAGAGTAAGAAAATCCCAAGAAGTTCTCTGTGAAGAACTGAGTTCTTTACAGGAATTAAATTCCTTTTGAATAGAGAAGTTAGATTCCCAGAAAATTGGCAGAACTAAGCTCTTGGAAATGGAATTAAATTCCAGAGAGAAATAAAGGCCGTCATCAAACCCCTAAAATCAGAAAAATGCCTAACAATGGGGTTTGCTACCCAGAGATTGTGCACTCCTAAATGTTAGAAAGATGGGTTCTTGTTAAAGGGAGAAACTCTTGATGTGGATTTAAAATCCAAAGAAAATTTCTGCAAAAAGTTCTTCGGCTGTTCAAAACCATTACCTGAAAAAAGGATTCTTTCTTGGAACAGAGTTAAACTCTGAAAAGTTTTTTTAACAGAGAACTAAGCTCTGAGAGAGAGAATTAAATTCTCAGAAGAAAACGAGCAAGGAAGAAGATGGAAAAAGTGGAGGCGCTTCTGAAGAGACCCCTGCATTTATAGGATGTGATGGGAAACGGTTCATCTACCCCCTTCACTAGGCAGATCCAACGGCCACAAAAGATGACAGCGTTGCACTCACGTGCAAACACGTGAGAACAACACTGTGGGGGCATTTATTCCCTCATAAAAATATCAGGAAAAAACCCAATGGGGCATCACGTGCTCACACGTGACCAAGGGTCACGTGCTGACACGTGATGGTTTCCTGGGGACTCTGCTATAATAGAATTGAATTCTAATCAACAGGAGTCACGTGCCCACACGTGATGGGCCTTTAAACCCACTGAAAAGAATTAAAAGTATAATAAAATAACGAGGAAAGATCCCAACGAGGCATCACGTGTCTACACGTGACCAAGGGTCACGTGCTGACACGTGATGATTCCTTAGTTCTTTAAAACAACAGAATTAAATTCTGGTTAAAATGTTTAATCAGGGGTGTCACGTGCCAACACGTGATAGGCTCTTAATCTTTCTGAACTAATAGAATTAAATTCTAATTAAGAGGGAATCGAGAACCCTAACTAGAAAAATATTTCTCTAAATCTTTCCAAACAAAAAAGATTGTGCTCTGTAAAGTGGAGCACCGTTGGATTAAAAATCCAATGGTGATTAAAAATCACCAATTTATAGAAAAATTCTATACAAGGAAAGATTTCCCTGAAATTCACCAAGAATAACAAACAGAATATCTTTTGGATTGAAAATCCAATGGTGAGTAAAATTCACCGAGTGGTCTAAAAGATCATGTTGGTTACAAAATCAATTAAAATCTTTCAATGAAAGATTGACTAAACAAACCGATTCTTTTCTTTCTCCTATAAATAGGAGCCAAGAAGAGAAGAGAGGGGATCGGATTTTTTTTCGGAGAGAGACAACAACAGAGAGAAAAAAGAAGAGAATTTAATTCTCCAAAGAGAAAAGAAGATTTCTTCAGAAGAGAAAGAAACCCTAGGTGAGAAAGGGAAAAGAGATCTAAGCTCCATAAAATAAAAGAGAATTTAATTCTCAATTTAAGAGTTTAACTCTTCTGAATAAGAACTTAGTTCTTCCTTCGGTTGAAGATCTGCAGAAGCAGATCTCCCCACAAGTTGAGAATTTAATTCTCATCAGGGAGATTCTGCCATGTAGATCCAAAACTTAGAGGGAGAATTAAGTTTAAAGAATTTAATTCTTCCAAATTCATAGGAATTTAATTCCTCCAAATAAAACTAGGGTTTAACCCTACATAAGAATTTAATTCTTCCAAATACACAGGAATTTAATTCCCCTAAATGAAACCAGGGTTTAACCCTACAAAAGAATTTAATTCTTAAAACAAGAGACTTGAAGCTCTCCAGGCATGTAAAGATTAAGTATCCAACGTGATCACGTAGTAACACGTGACCCTTCATCCCAATGAACAAAAAGGAATGAATAAGGCATGCTCACGTGCCTCCACGTGACCCTTTAATGGACTCCTCAAAATAAAAAGGAATTAGCCCAGAGTCAATGCCTCACGTGCTCCCACGTGACCTTCAAAATAAAAGAGAACAAAGCCAAAGGCAGTACTAATTTAGGGCGCCTCACGTGTCCCCATATGACCCCTGACAAACACCCTTTTCAAAAGAATAAAATAGGGGAAGGCAGAGGAATTGATGCCCAACGCAGAGGCATTGTCACGTGTCCACACGTGATGATTCCAGAGGCTAAGTGTTTAACACTTATTGGCAGATCTTCAGAGAAAAATAAAGGAAGTCTGGCCTAATTCTCTGGCGCCTCACGTGCCCCCACATGACCACCTCATTTTTAGTATTTAACACTATTTTGAGTGTTTTGTCCCTAGTGTTTAACACTGTTTTAAGCACATCACGTAGGAACACGTGATCGCCAAATATCCTCTAGTGTTTAACACTATTTTAAAACCAAGCTTAGCTCAAATTAGCTAAGTCTTCCAGAGGCAGATCTGCCCTTCAACTGAACCTTAAAATCTAGAGCTATAATGAATAGTTAGTGCTCAGCCAAAGACAAAATGTTGTCAGAGCCTCCAAACCCCTGTTTAGCATTGTTAAATAATGGGGGGTTGAATCCAGACAAATGTTCAACAGTCCAAATAAAGGTCCAACATTTCAAACCTAATTGGACTTAGCCCAAGTTGGCCATAAGTCCTCAATTCAGATTTAACTGAGCCCATGTGCTCATAATCTAATTAATTGATCTTAGTCCCAAATTGGACTACAGATCTCCCAATCAACTTTGGTTCGAGGGTACATCTCTTCACTCATCTGATATTTGTCATTGTAATCCTTCAACGTCTTCAGAGAGGTGATGGGTCCCGATAACCAATCATCCCATGGACTATGATGTCCTTAATCTCGGACTGTGGGGTCCTTAAGCCCATGGACTATGATGTCCTTAATCTTGGATTGTGGGGTCCTTAAGCCCATGGACTATGATGTCCTTAACCTCGGACTATGGGGTCCTTAAGCCCATGGACTATGATGTCCTTAACCTGGACTCTGGGGTCCATAAACCCATGGACTATGATGTCCTTAACCTTGGACCGAGACGTCCTTAAACTAACGATGGACCACCATGTCCTTAAACTGGTGATCGACCGCAAAGTCCCTAAACTAAAACAATAGAGCCCGAATGCTCTCTTGTTGAATCTAAATAATCCCGTTAAGTTGATCTTAGTCTAAAATTAGACTAACGTATCCTTAACAAACGTTTAAGTTGATCTTAGTCCCAAATAAGACTAACGTATCCTTAAACCCAACCCCAAACCCAAATCTAAGAAGATATGGATTTGGACTAATCCACGCCCTACGGGCGATAATATAAATTAGTCTCCGTATACAATCCACGGGCAACCAAAAATAAAACAAACACACACGACACGAAGTGACCATCTGGAGAAGGAGAAAGTGGTTACCGCGATGCGGTAGCGTAATTAACTGCAGGGGCTTGCGCCTGCAGGGAAGAGCGTCCCCACAATCAAAAACCCCTCAATGAGGGGGAATCTGATGAAGTCTGCTATATCGGCCACATCCGTTTAAACCTTCGATACATGGTGTCATAAATCAACTTGGCATCTTCGGAGAGGTGGACGGATAGCACCAATTAGCATCTACCCCCAAATCCAGGCAAGACGGACCCACGCGGTCGCGTCTCTGTGTTTCGGAGGAGAACAGGGAGCTACCAGCCAGGGATAACCGAACAAGGGCGGGTCCGGTTGCCTCTGGGAGGACTTTGATCCCTGGTTTGTTGGGGTAGGGAGCTACCAGGCAGGGATAACCGAACAAGGGCGGGTTCGGTTGCCTCTTGCGAGGGCTTTTCATCCTTAGTGCGGGAGGGGCTGTAAGTGGCCTACTAAGGATGGCCGAGCAGGGTTACTGTCCGGTGCCTCTTGGCGAGGGCTTTTTGTCCTTAAGGATGGCCGAACAGGGTTGCTGCCCGGTGCCTCTTGGCGAGGGCTTTGATCCCTGGCGTTGTGTGGTAGGGAAGCTACCAGCCAGGGATAGCCGAGCAGGGTAGCCGCAGGGCTGCCTCTTCATGAGGGCTTTGGTCCTTGGCGCTGGAGGGGCCGTGGGAGGCCTGCCAAGGATGAACCAAGCAGTGAAGCTGCTTGGTTGCCTCTTGGCGAGGGCTTAGATCCCTGGCGTTGTAGGGTAGGCGAGCTATCGGCCATGGATAGCCGAGCAGGGTAGCTGCTGGGCTGCCACTCGTGAGGGCTTTGATCCTTAGCGCTGGAGGGGCCGTGAGAGGCCTGCCAAGGATGAACTAAGTAGTGAAGCTGCTTGGTTGCTTCTTGGCGAGGGCTTAGATCCCTGGCATTGTGAGGTAGGCAAGCTACCGGCCAGGGGTAGCCGAGCAGGGTAGCCACTCGGGTGCCTCTATGCGAGGGCTTTGATCCCTGGCGTTGTGTGGTAGGGAAGCTACCAGCCAGGGATAGCCGAGCAGGGTAGCTGCTGGGCTGCCTCTTGGTGAGGGCTTAGATCCCTGGCGTTGAACTGTAGAGTGATTACCCCTTCTGCCGGGATGGAGTGGTTGGTGAATCCTGAGAGGACGTGGGAAGTCGGCCTCAGGTCTGCCGAGGCAAGCCCCATGCATAGGAAGCAGTCATGGAAGAGAATGTCTGCCGAGCTTCCCGAGTTGACCAGGATCCTGTGTACCTCGTATTGATGGACTCGAGCCGTAATCACCAGGCGGTCGTTGTGAGGCAAGGATATGCCGTGAAAGTCTCCATCATCAAAAGTTATCAGCTCGGTCTCCCTTGACCTCTTTGTCGGTCGGCTGTCGGCCCCCGCGGCTAGCGCGGGGCGCTGAGTCTCGTATGTACCCGACGTACCCCCGACCGTCATAACCACGATTTTCGACGAGCCTTGGTTTCTTTCGGTGAGGTTCCTTACGCCCCCCGGTGTGGTTGTTTTTGAGCTGCCGTGGGGAGTCTCACGTGCGCGACCCCGTCGAGGAAGGAGGTGTCGATCGTGCTTGTAAACAGGAAAGCTGACCGCTACCGCCTCGAGAGGGACAGGGGTGCGACGAGACTCGGGACGAAACTCTTTAGCGTAAGACCTCGGAGCCGAACTTAGCGGTGCCCACCGGGTTTTCGAATACGTCGGCCGGAGGAAACCGCGGTTGACGGAAATGATGAGGCGGCGGTTGGCAGTGCCTACGCGGATGGAGTCTTCTTTCCCCATGTAGGGGTCCTGGTCCCGAGGTGGGGGAGCGGCAGCATGGTGATCTTGCCCCGACGTGGATGAGCGCTTACACGATGGACACGAGTAGGTCTATCCGGCCGGTGAGGACGTTGATAGTATTCGGCGGAGGAGGTTCATCCGCGCCTCCGTTGAGGGGGAGGCGGTGGCTGGTGCTTGGATCATCATGATGATCGCTCGCCATTAGATTGAGATCTGAAGGCGAACTTTTGTTTTTGTGGAATCAAGAACTTGTTCCTACAGACGGCGCCAGCTGATGGAGGCTGAAATCTCCTTCAGATTTTGCCTTCCCTTGATCTGCTGATGGCGGCGATGGGTGGCTGAGATTTGATCTGGAGGCTGTCGATCCTGAAGCGTGTGGATCTCAATGGGTTGAGGTTATGGTTGCCGAGTTACTTGCAAGGAAGTCACGGGGTGGTTGTACCACCGAGGACCCTACGACGATCAAGTTAGACTAGAGATCCGAGCAGAGTAACGGCTGTTCCCTTCCGAACGGCGGCCAAGACATGGGCGTCTTGCCTATGATTCGGGGCAGATGCTATTTGGTTTTATCCGTCCACCGCTCCGAAGATGCCAAGTTGATTTATGGCACCGTGTATCGGAGGTTTGGACGGATGCGGCCGATGTAGCAGACTTCGTCAGATTCCCCCTCGCTTGAGGGGTTTTTGATTGTGGGGACGCTCTTCCCTGCAGGCGCAAGCCCCTGCAGTTAATTACGCCACCGCATCGCGGTAACAACTTTCTTCTTCTCCAGAATTTCACTTCGTTTCGTGTGTGTTTGTTTTGTTTGTGGTTGCCCGTGGATTGTATACGGAGACTAATTTATGTCGTCGCCTGTAGGACGTAGATTAGTCCAAATCCGTATTTACTTAGATTTGGGTTTGGGGTTTTAGTTTAAGGATATGTTAGCCGTGTTTAAGGCTAAGATCAACTTAAACGTTCGTTAAGGATACGTTAGTCCAGTTTGAGACTAAGATCAACTTAACGGGATCATTTGGATCCGACAAAAGAGCATTTGGGCTCTATTGTTCCAGTTTAGGGACGTAGTGGTCCAATGCATGTATGGCCATCGGGACCCGTCACCTCTCTGACGACGTTGAAGGATTACAACGACGGATGTCAGAGGAGTTCAGAGATGTACCCTTGAACCAAAGTTGATTGGGGGATCTATAGTCCAATTTAGAACTAAAGTCTGTTTGAAGGTTTAAGGATACGTTAGCCATATTTGAGGCTAAGATCAACTTAAACGGGATCGTTTAGATCCGACAAAAGAGCATTTGGGGGCTCTATTGTTCCAGTTTAGGGACGTAGTGGTTCATTGCCAGTTTAGGGACGCGGAGGTCTTTTAGTTTAAGGACGCTTGAGTCCGGGAGTTTAAGGACGCTTAAGTCCATGAGCTGGTTTAAGGACGCTTAAGTCCGGGAGTTTAAGGACGCTTAAGTCCATGAGTTGGTTTAAGGACGCTTAAGTCCGGGAGTTTAAGGACGCTTGAGTCCGGGAGTTTAAGGACACTTAAGTCCATGAGCTGGTTTAAGGACGCTTAAGTCCGGGAGTTTAAGGACGCTTGAGTCCGGGAGTTGGTTTAAGGACGCTTGAGTCCGGGAGTTTAAGGACGCTTGAGTCCGGGAGTTTAAGAACGCTTAAGTCCAGGAGTTTAAGGACGCTTAAGTCCGTGAGTTTAAGGACCCCACAGTCCGTATCGATGTGTGGTTGTCGGGACCCGTCACCTCTCTGACGACGTTGAAGGATTACAACGACGGATGTCAGAGGAGTTCGGAGATGTACCCTCGAACCGGGTGTAAATTGATTTAAGAGAGCACATGCTCAGTCAATTTAATTTGAGGACTTACGGCCAGAATTGGGCTAAGTCCAATTGAAATGTTCAACATTTTATTTTCATTTGGCCTGTTAGGCCTTTACTAGGGCTCTGCCCTTGTTTAATAATGCAGTGCATTTTCTCTGGCCTTTTATGCCTAGAGCATTTTATTTTGGTCTGATAGACCTTTATTTGGGCCCTGCCCCTTTTTAATAATACATTGCATTTTTTATTAGGCCTGTTAGGCCTTTTTAATTGGGCTCTGTCCCTTCTGACAGAGCGCCATGTGACTTATCAGGCGCTTTGCGCCAATTAATGAGCGCAAGCGCATGTGGAGGTGACATGTGTCACGCTCTGGTGAGCGCAAGTGCAGCGCCGCGCTGTTGCGCTGCTGACACGTGGCGCGCTCTGATGAGTTGCGCCAATTTAAGAGAGCAGTGCTCTATTTTAAAAGCGCATAGTGCAAGCTGTTCTGGAGCTGACACGTGGCGCTCTCTGGTGGTTTGCGCCAACCCAAGAGCGCAACAGTGCAGATTTACAGGTGCAAGGCACTGTTTTAATATCTTGATCCAATTTTGGATTCAAGAAAAGAATCTTTTAAGATTCCAGAACCAGTGGTTCATCAAAAGGCAATGCCTTTGTTGTTATTATTATATATATATATTTTTTATTGTAGATCTTTGATCTTGTTCAATGATCTTTTTAGAAGAAACTCTTCTTTTATTCAAAGGTTTTTACCTTTTTCTTTCTTTGAGCTCTTCTCAAAATTTTTTAGAGGAATTCTCTGTTTTTCTCTCTGTCTTGATCTCTTCTTAGACTTGGGGTCTAGAGGTCTTTATATAGTGCCAATTAGTTTGTTAAATCAGTTAAAAAGATCTTTCCCTGAGTGATTTAGGGATTTTTCCCCACCGTTGGATCTTTGCTCCAAGGGCTTCTGCTTTACAGAAGACAATTTTCTTATTTTAATAAGATCAGAAAGATCTTTCAGAATTTTTCCTGTTTTAGTGCTGACACAGTTGGCGCAAGCGCATCTGCGCTTGACACGTGTCGCGCAGCGCAGAGCGCAGCGCAACTGCGCTGCCACGTGTCGCCCAGCGCAGAGCGCAGGACAGCTGAAGCGTTGCTTCCTTTATTAAAGTTTGAATTTTAAACAGAGTTTTGCTCTGATTGGGGGAAACAGAAGCGTTGCTTCGTTTCCCGTCTTGGAATTTGAACAGAGCTTTGCTCTGATTGGGGTAAACAAATGCCCCCCTACCGTTGCGCTTACGTGGCCCCAAACGTGAACGCAGCGGTGGCTGAATTCCAACCGTCGCGCCATCCCTTGGAAGTTGAAACGCCTCTTCAATGCCTATAAATAGGATCTTTGGTCCCTTAGATGATTTTCATCTCTTCATAAGAATTTTGTTCAGAGCCATACTCTCTTGTTTAAGCATTTTTCAGAGTTCGGATTCTAGAGAATCTTTAGGTAAAAATTAATTTGGATTAAATTAAATCAATTTTAAGAGCCTTGCTCTCAATAGATCCCTGATCTAAAGAAGACCCATTTAGGATTTCACTTAGCAGAGCTTTGCTCTAAAGGGGTCTAAAAAGAACTAAGGGGAACTCTATTAGAGTTCCATTAATAAAGTTCTATTCTTCTTAAAGGATTTTATTTATAACTTCTTGATTCATTAATAGAGCTTTGCTCCTTTTAAATCATATAGCAAAACTCTTAAGAGTTGCTAATTTTGTCGATTTTCTTTTATAGGAGTGATGGACGCCCACATGTACGATCTCGACGAGATCATCTCTTACGGGGACATCCCCCGACTCGGCCGTTCTCAAAACCGAGAGTTCACACACGCGGAGTGTGCCGAAATCATGAGCCGCTTCGACGCATCTAACGGTCAACTGCTTCCCCGACGTTCCTCTCTCCTGAAGCTTATCGTGGGAGCCATCTGGAAAGCACTTCCCTTATTCTGTACTGGTGTGCCGCTTAGGGCGTTGGATGCCGCCGAGGATAAGGTGCACTCGGTGTACCTGATGAACTTAATTTCGAAGAGACAGCGAGACAATCTTGTCGATCTTCTGCACCAGGTCTTCCAACAGTCCGCCATACTCGCTGCTTATTGGGGGGAGGAGGACATCAGTGGGGACCCCGACGCTCGTGCTCGCGAAAGAAAGCACACTAGGATGGTTCGCCAGGCTTGGAAAGTCTTAGATAAGGTTACTTTCGAGTTCCTCAATCCATGTCCTGGGTCCGAGGTTATACCGTTGTAAACATTTCAATAAAGTTGTTTTTGTTTATTGTTTCTATTGATGTAAGAATTTCTCGAGTATGAATGACAAATCCTTTGCCTCCTTCCTTTTATTTTCTGCTTTGTTACTATTGGCATGTTCCTTAAGCAAGTGCAGCCTCTAATCGATATAGAACATACTGTCTTGAACACCTTGGGAGTAATGATGGCTTAGGAAGCACGTTCAAATCTGCTGCCTAAGGCTTTTCAACTTTATGAGCCGTGAGGGTCTCACAAAGACTTTTCTCCCTACGGATCGAGAGGATCTCGTAGGTGTATTTTCTCCTTAGGAATTGTGAGAATTCCTAAGTGCGTTTTCTCTTATAACTTGTAAGGATCCTATAAGAGAATTTTCCCTCTTACGAGTCGAGAGGACCCGTAAGCGGTTGTTTCCCTCCTTGTCGAGATTCGACTTTGGAGAGTGTGATCCGTGGATAGTATGCAAGAGACCGTTTTGAGCCGACTTGCAGGGTCCCAGTGCTTAGGAAACAGGTTTTTTAATCCCTACTGCCTAAGGCTTTATCTCACGAGTCGAGACGAATCGAGAAGTTCTCGCAAAGACATCAATTTCTTCACGAGTCGAGACGAATCGAACAGTTCTCGCAAGCATATCCTAACGTCACAGTTAACCTCTGCTCTTTACGACAGAGGTCCGTTAGGGTCTGTGGTACTTAGGGTTTTGGCCGTCGTACCGTCGCGTTGGCTGATATATTTCTCGATATGCAATCTTGCTGTTCGAGTAGCCTTACGACTGCCGTGTCTCTGATCCCTTTAGGGGCTGGACAAGACGTCTTCAAACAATCCTCCTAGGCAGTTTGACCGTCGGAAGAGCAAGCATTAGGAATTTTGCCATGCCGCTTTTTACTTAAGGTTAGGGTCATTTAGGAGAGCCCCGATGAGTCATAACCACTCCGCGCTGGTGTGGGATGATCTCCGATAGTCTTTCAGGCTTTATATGACTTGCCGTCAAGAGCCTAAAGCTAGGAATTTGGCCTTTGCTTCGTTTGCTGGCATTGCGTCTGCTGTATCGAGACGAATGTCGCGGTTGTCTCTAGGTTGTTGGTGAACCGTCGAGGTTTGGAATTAGGGACTTTGCTGTGGCTCCGCTGTTTGATTGTCGCGTCTGAATCCTGTTGGAAGAAGAACGCTGGGGTGACATCTCGTCGGCTGTATCGAGACGAATGTCGAGGTGGTGACCATTCCGTACTGGTGCAAGATGATCTCCGATCGTCTTTTAAGCTTTATATGACTTGCCGTTAAGACCCTGAAGCTAGGAATTTGGCCTTTGCTTCGTTTGCTTTGTCGCGTCTGAATCCTGTTGGAGGAAGAACGCTGGGGTGACATCGCGTCTGCTGTATCGAGACGAATGTCGAGGTGGTGACCACTCCATGATGGTGTGAGATGATCTCCGATGATCTTTCAGGTTTTACATGAGTTACCGTCAAGACCCTGAAGCTAGGAATTTGGCATTCGCTTCACTTGCTTTGTCATGTCCGAATCCTGTTGGAGGAAGAACGCCGTCGTGACATCTCGTCTGTTGTATTGAGACGAACGTTAAGGTGGTGACCACTCCGCACTGGTGCAAGATAATCTCCGATTGTCTTTCAGGTTTTATATGAGTTACCGTCAAGACTTTGCTCCATTTCCTGATGGAGCATGGGGAGGAAAGATGTGTTTCCTTCTTTGTTTACACCCCTGGATTGTATACAGGGATTGATGTGATATCACCTGTAGGTCATAAATTTCATTATATATATTTTTCATTTTATTTCTTTCCGCGATGCTCTATCATTTCAGCTTTTATATCGCGAAGGTCGCGATTGCCCCATCATTTCGGCTATTTTTCGCGGCGCCCAATCTTTTCGGCTATTTATTTTGTTTTTACTCGCTGCTTTTTATTGCGAGCTGCCCAATCATTTCGGCTATTTATTCTGTTTTTACTCGCTGCTTTTTATTACGAGTTGCCCAATCATTTCGGCTATTTATTTTATTTTTACTCACTGCTTTTTATTGCGAGCTGCCCAATCATTTCGGCTATTTTGCATATGCATTTTTGGCTTGCTGATTTTTTATCGCGAGTGTAGAACTTGGAATCTTGACGCCAATCATAGCATCAGCATCGCTACAACTGGAATATTGCCAGGAGCGAATCATCATTTGCCATTAAAAGGCTTGGAATTTGATACCGGTTTAGGCATCAGCATCGCTACAACTGGGATATTGCCAGGAGCGAATCATCATCTGCTTCTGTCGATGTTGAACAAAGGTGGCTTAGCAACAGGGTTAGGATCCCGTCGACTAAGGCTTTTGATTTCATGAGCCGTAAGGGCCTCACAAAGGTATTTCTCCCTACAAGTCGTGAGGATCTCGTAGGTGTGTTTTCTCCTTAGGGATCGTGAGGATTCCTAAGTGTATGTTCCCCTGTAAGTCGTAAGGATCTTACAAAAGGGTTTTCTCCTTATAAGTCGAGAGGACTTACAAGGGTTGTTCACCGTATGGACATATCCCCAATCACGGGTGGGGACTTGGTTAGGGAAATGTTTATTCGCGCTCGTGGATTGTATACAAGGGTCAGTATTGAGCCGCTTGTAGGGAAATATCGGAGGTTGTGGGAGTTGCTTAAGAACAGGTTCAGGTCTCTGTAACTTAAGACTTTCAAATCTTATGAGCCGTGAGTGTCCCATAAGAGAGTTCTCCTTACAGGTCGTGAGGATCTCGCAAGTGTAATTTCTCCTTAGGAATCAGGGGGATCCCTAAGTGTGTTGCTCCCTTGTGAGTCGTAAGGATCTCACGCAGGTGGTTTCTCCCTACAAGGTCAAGAGGACCCTGCAAGTGTCTCTTAACGAGGTTGCGCCCTTTCGGGTTTTCACAAACACTCGCCGGTAACCCTGCTGTTTTTACTCACGGAGCCCTTTCGGGTTTTCATCCGTGCCCACTTTGCTTATGGACATACCGTTCTTTTTATTTATTTATTTATTTTAATTCTTTTTTTTTATTGTTATTCTTTTTTTTTTTACGAGGTCGCGCCCTTCCGGGTTTTCACGAACACTCGCCGGTAGCCCTGCTGTTTTTACTCACGGAGCCCTTTCGGGTTTTCATCCGTGCCCCTTTTGCTAATGGACATACCGTTCTTTTTTTTATTTTTTTATTTTTTCGTCAGCCTGAGGATGCTGCGGTAGTAGTTTAAAGACGTTTCGGTCGTCGGCTAGTTTTAGGACGTAATGGTCCGTCGTTAGTTTAAGGACGTTTCGGTCCACCGTCGCCGTATTTGAGGCGAATCTCTAGTTTATTGACTTTTCGGTCTATGGGGCTTTCTCTATGACTGAGCATGATGCCCCCGGCGTGTCCACCTTTTTAGGAGCATGAGGCTGTGGCGGGCTCACCTTCCAGTCTTCAGACAGCGCAAACTTGCCCTGTTGGTGTTGCTCTTCAACCCAGTTTTTGAAGACGTAGCTGTTTTCGATCGGATGGCCCAATACTTGGTGGTAAGGGCAGTAATTAGGATTGTTGACATCATTCAGTTGTAGCTGTTGTTTCGGCTCCGGTAGAGTAATAAGGCTATTGTGCACTGCTAGTTCGAACAGTCTTCTTGTTTCATCTTGGGGAAATGAGTAAGGACGTTTCAACCTCTCTTTGAGGGATGGGCGTGGTCGCACATTGTTTTGGCGAACAACCGACTTAGGGCCACTCGATTGCTGTTGAGTGTTGGCTACGAGGGTTGTTTTTCCCTTCCTTTTATCCTTTTTGCTCGATCCTTTGTTTGTGGGGCCGAGATTTTTTTCGGGTAGCGTGCGATTGCATGGCTGAATGTTCTCGCAACTCTCTCAATTCTTTCGTTTTTGAAATGGATTCCTTGAGGAGAGGGTTGAGGGCGGCTTCTTCGTCAGAGTCGCTTCCCAAGGTGATAACTTGCGATCCCTTGGTGTCGGCTATGTGACAGTCGGCGGCGGCTCTTTTGCGCTCATCTGTCGCATTTTTCTGATGTCTACGAGCTTCACGCTTTGTCCTGTTGAAGTGTTGCTTTTGAGCGGTGTACCCTTGCCACCAACACTTAAAAGAGTTGCAGTCTTCAGTAGGATGTGCGATTTTCTGATGATATAAGTAGAAGTTAGGATGCACGTCCGCTTCATCAAGATGTATACTACCGGGAGAATTTTCTCTGAAAGAGGGCAGCCTCATCCCCATTAATATAGCTTTGGCGAATCGTTTCCTTATCTTGATCCTGCTTTCATTTGCCTGGTGTACCCGGATTTGTTGGGCAATATAATCATCCAGTGCGGCCTTAGAGATTGTTTCCTCCTTGGCTGCTGAAAGAGCCGGCAGAGAATTCGATGTTTCTCCTCTGTCATTTTCAACCATTACTGGAGGATCTTCGGTTGGGGGATCCGGCTGTATCATCATCCCGACCATGTCTTGAAAGAGAAGCGCCATTTGTTTTATATTGGCAGCTTGTTCTGCTGCTTCTCTATCTCTCTTTTCGAGGACTCTGCGTAAGAAGTCAGCGTCAGTTTCTTGTTCGTGACGCTGTTCTGATGACGCCTCCGAGCTTTCTTTTGGCCCGGTAAGTGCGGCCATTGCAGCCATCATTTCCTGAAGCTTTTGTTGCTGCTCCTGGGCTCTGGTAATGGATCGGGTGAGTGGTCGGTGGCCCGTAGAAGCACGGCTTTCCTCCTTTCCGACAGCCATATAAACAATGTGCACCACCATGCCCCCAGACTTGGGGCGTTTGTGTTCAGCGCTCTTACGCTTCGCCATGTTCACAGGGGTTTTTTGCGGCCTCCTTTTCCTTTGAGTGATTGACGTTGAGGGAGCTGTTGCGGTGGGCACCCTGTCAGCTGTTGCTTTTTCTGGCCTGACAGAGTAGTCCTTCTCCTGCCGAACCTTCATCTTTTTCTGTTGGCGGAGATAGCCTTGATCCATCACCGACTCCTGGACTTGTCGCCAGACCTTGTAAATTTTAGAGGACAGCCGTTGAGGGGGCTGCTCCAGCTTCTTCTCGGGAGTATTCTCTACAGGTGAAGGATTCCTCTTCAGCACCGCAGTAGGAGAGTTTCTGCGCACCTTGTTGAGCAGATCAAAACTATTCCCGGTCAGAACAGCAGTATCAACTTCCACCATTGGAGCTGGCGGAGTTATCCCAGGAGGAGAGTTGCCCCCAACTTTCCTCACTCGGCACCAGTAGCGACGTCGAGCGTGTCTTGCGGATGGGTTGTTTCAGCTATAAGGGTGACTTTGTCGTGCCCCTTGCTTTGAGGAGAGACTGTTATTAGTGCTAGCCTGTCGAAGACTGACACCCGTTGAGAAGCAATGTCTAATCTGTCAAAGACAGACCTCTGGGCAGGGGAAGCAGCTTTGAGGACCTCACCTGGAGTAGCAACCGGAATGGCCAGCCTTGTAAAAACTGACTTCTTGGAAGGAGGAGCCTTTCCAATGATCTCGTCCGCCTGAGCCGGAATGGCTATCCGCTTTGGGATGGCAGCTTTGGGTATCGCGGGTTTGTAGGTGTTCTGGCTCAGTCTGTTGAAAACTGAAGCATTGAAGTTGGGCGACCCGTTGAGAGGGGCCGCGGCAGTGGTAAGTCGATCAAAGAGAGACTTCTTTGGGGCTTCTTGCAACGTCATTGTGGCATTGAAGCTCAACGGTGGGAGCATGGTCCCGAAGAATAATCCAGTGGTGGCTTGAGTTACTTGTTAAACTGGCATCTTGAAAAGGGAGGCCGCTTGGGGCCCATAAGTCACTCTTCCCGCAAGGACGGAGCGAGAGTTGCAGTTGCAGGCAGTGCAGTTTGAAGCCATTGATCTTCTTTTTTCTACACGGAGCAAGACACCAAATCTTAGTACCTCGAATCCACAGGCAACCACAGCAAACCGTGATTCGTTCGCGAATACGACACACGAAGTGTGGAGTGGAAAGAGGAAAAGGTCCCACCGGGCGTGCCAGAATCTGTTCCCCTCCGAACGGCGGCCAAGACATGGGCGTCTTGCCTGTGATTCGGGGCAGATGCTATTTGGTTTTATCCGTCCACCTCTCCGAAGATGCCAAGTTGATTTATGTCACCGTGTATCGGAGGTTTGGACGGATGCGGCCGATGTAGCAGACTTCATCAAATTCCCCCTCGCTTGAGGGGTTTTTGATTGTGGGGACGCTCTTCCCTGCAGGCGCAAGCCCCTGCAGTTAATTACGCCACCGCATCACGGTAACAACTTTCTCCTTCTCCAGAATTTCACTTCGTGTCGTGTGTGTTTGTTTTGTTTGTGGTTGCCCGTGGATTGTATACGGAGACTAATTTATGTCGTCGCCCGTAGGACGTGGATTAGTCCAAATCCGTATTTACTTAGATTTGGATTTGGGGTTTTAGTTTAAGGATACGTTAGCCGTGTTTGAGGCTAAGATCAACTTAAACGTTCGTTAAGGATACGTTAGTCCAGTTTGAGACTAAGATCAACTTAACGGGATCATTTGAATCCGACAAAAGAGCATTTGGGCTCTATTGTTCCAGTTTAGGGACGTAGTGGTCCAATGCATGTATGGTCGTCGGGACCCGTCACCTCTCTGACGACGTTGAAGGATTACAACGACAGATCTCAGAGGAGTTCAGAGATGTACCCTTGAACCAAAGTTGATTGGGGGATCTATAGTCCAATTTAGGACTAAAGTCTGTTTGAAGGTGTAAGGATACGTTAGCCATATTTGAGGCTAAGATCAACTTAAACGGGATCGTTTAGATCCGACAAAAGAGCATTTGGGGGCTCTATTGTTCCAGTTTAGGGACGTAATGGTCCATTGCCAGTTTAGGGACGTGGAGGTCTTTTAGTTTAAGGACGCTTGAGTCCGGGAGTTTAAGGACGCTTAAGTCCATGAGCTGGTTTAAGGACGCTTAAGTCCGGGAGTTTAAGGACGCTTAAGTCCATGAGTTGGTTTAAGGACGCTTAAGTCCGGGAGTTTAAGGACGCTTGAGTCCGGGAGTTTAAGGACGCTTAAGTCCATGAGCTGGTTTAAGGATGCTTAAGTCCGGGAGTTTAAGGACGCTTGAGTCCGGGAGTTGGTTTAAGGACGCTTGAGTCCGGGAGTTTAAGGACGCTTGAGTCCGTGAGTTTAAGGACCCCACAGTCCGTATCGATGTGTGGTTGTCGGGACCCGTCACCTCTCTGACGACGTTGAAGGATTACAACGACGGATGTCAGAGGAGTTCGGAGATGTACCCTCGAACCGGGTGTAAATTGATTTAAGAGAGCACATGCTCAGTCAATTTAATTTGAGGACTTACGGCCAGAATTGGGCTAAGTCCAATTGAAATGTTCAACATTTTATTTTCATTTGGCCTGTTAGGCCTTTACTAGGGCTCTGCCCTTGTTTAATAATGCAGTGCATTTTCTCTGGCCTTTTAGGCCCAGAGCATTTTATTTTGGTCTGATGGACCTTTATTTGGGCCCTGCCCCTTTTTAATAATGCATTGCATTTTTTATTAGGCTTGTTAGGCCTTTTTAATTGGGCTCTGTCCCTTCTGACAGAGCGCCATGTGACTTGTCAGGCGCTTTGCACCAATTAATGAGCGCAAGCGCATGTGGAGGTGACACGTGTCATGCTCTGGTGAGTGCAAACGCAGTGCACTGCGTTGTTGCGCTGCTGACACGTGGCGCGCTCTGATGAGTTGCGCCAATTTAAGAGAGCAGTGCTTTATTTTAAAAGCGCATAGCGCAAGCTGTTCTGGAGCTGACACGTGGTGCTCTCTGGTGGCTTGCGCCAACACAAGAGCGCAACAGTGCAGATTTACAGGTGCAAGGCACTGTTTTAATATCTTGATCCAATTTTGGATTCAAGAAAAGAATCTTTTAAGATTCCAGAACCAGTGGTTCATCAAAAGGCAATGCCTTTGTTATTATTATTATATATTTTTTTTATTGAAGATCTTTGATCTTGTTCAATGATCCTTTTAGAAGAAACTCTTCTTTTATTCAAAGATTTTTACCTTTTTCTTTCTTTGAGCTCTTCTCAAAATTCTTTAGAGGAATTCTCTGTTTTTCTCTCTGTCTTGATCTCTTCTTAGACTTGGGGTCTAGAGGCCTTTATATAGTGCCAATTAGTTTGTTAAATCGGTTAAAGAGATCTTTCCCTGAGTGATTTAGGGATTTTCCCCCACCGTTGGATCTTTACTCCAAGGGCTTCTGCTTTACAGAAGACAATCTTCTTGTTTTAATAAGATCAGAAAGATCTTTCAGAATTTTTCCTGTTTTAGTGCTGACACAGTTGGCGCAAGCGCACCTGCACTTGACACGTGCCGCGCAGCGCAGAGCGCAGCGCAACTGCGCTGCCGCGTGTCGCACAGCGCAGAGCGCAGGTCAGCTGAAGCGTTGCTTACTTTATTAAAGTTTGAATTTTAAACAGAGTTTTGCTCTGATTGGGGGAAATAGAAGCGTTGCTTCGTTTCCCGCCTTGGAATTTGAACAGAGTTTTGCTCTGATTGGGGTAAACAACGGCTTAGTGGAGTAAAAATTGCTTCTCTCGATCGTCTGGGAGAGGGGTTTATATAGCGGTGGCAGCAGGCGAGGCAGGCGCGAGAATCACGCCGGCCGTTACGCTCCCGACGTCACGCCCGCGTGATGAACGGGACCTCCCAATAATGGCGAGACAGGCTCGTTAATGGGGGATCGTGGTGGCATGGAACGTGGAATGCGGCCGGCGAAGATCTCGCGCATGGCGAGATTCGCGGGATGGCGGTTACGCCTGCAGGCGATGCTGTTGGTCGGTCGATGAGACTGAGGAAGATGAGCTCGGCGGGAGAGCTCGCGAAGGAGCGGGAGAGCCGAGATATCTTGGTTCTGCTCGAGCCCGGAGGCGAGCTGAGAGGGCCGAGGAGGCTCAGGCCTGTGATAGCTCGGAGACGAGCTGTGAGGCCGAGGAGGCCAATTGTGCTGGAGGCTCGGAGGTGAGCCAGCGTTTGCTTGTAGGACGGGCACAGGAGTGGTCTGGTCGGCCACTGTAGGTCCTTTCTTGTGAGCCCTGGGACTCATCTGCCACGTGTCCTGATCTGGGAGATCACCGATATCGAGCATCATCACATTCTATTTTCTATTAAATCATGAGAATTTTTATTTCCATGTCCAATCAAATTGAATTTTTTTTTGACAAAATATTGACAATTTCGATTTGATTAACTCCACCCTTTCAGCTTTAAAATAGTGATGATATTAATTTCTTTCTCTCTCACTCACTGACACAACTCGATGACCATTTCTCAATCAGCACGATGACCATTTCTGAGCTCCACAGCAGTTTTCATCAAATTACAAGCCCATTTGATTATTGAATAATACTTAAGCTTTTAACAAAGGTGTTAGCCAATTAAGAAACTTACTCTGTTTTCTTTGAATTTGTGGGTGATACCACTTTGATGTGCTTAAATTTTTTTCAAAGGATCGGTCCACGGTTGATTGTTTTTCATTGATATGTATACTTGTAAACTATTGCCGCGCACACAAACAAAAGTCTTAGTTTCTATCCTAGGCTGTGGATGTAGATCAAAATAATTTTTTAATTATTGATTAATGATGACAAAAAAAAAGATCATCAATTCGGTTATGACCCTAGGTAGGATGATAGGCTTTCCGCTATGCAAAATGAAATTGTAGTGTTTATGAACAAGAAATATTTAGTAACACTCGATTCCTAAAGATGTCGAACAACAATTTTTTTTGAATACAAGATCTCATGATGATTTAATAGAAGTTTTCCATCGATGGCGTTATCAAGATAGTCATCTATCTCATGAACACTAGCATCCAGGGCTTTTGAGATTTTGTATGTTTGACAGTAATCTGTTGAGAAAGAGAGAGTCAAATTTTATAAAGCGCATATGTAAAGTTAAATATAATTTTCAAAATATGAACAAATACCTCTCTTTTGAATTGAGCTTGCTTATGATTATATCTTTGGCTTCTCTTAGCAAATGCTTAGCTCAACCTGTAGGAAACAAGCCAGGTTATGGTGCATGCATATGTGTCAATCATCATCATATTTAAAATGAAGTCATAGCCCAAGCTTCGCTTTCGAATAAATTTTGATAAGTTGACTATATATATAAATCGGGTAGAAATATCTTCGAAAATTGAAAGCAACCAATATCTCACAGAAAGAAGAATGAAAAACCATCTAAAACAAGATAGACCGGACCAGTTATGTCCAAAGACTATTTATAAAGCTAATATAAACTAGGGAAAGAATTATCGATTAGAGAATAAGTTACATTATACACCTTTTGACGACAGCTAATAGCTATCCCAATAGCAGAAGAAAAAATAAGTATTAATCGAACCATGGCTTATAAACAATGTTTCGACCAGATGATCAATTTACAAAGGCTAAATTGCACACAAGTACCATCAACTTTCATGTTTTTTGCTACCGATATCATGAACTAATTTAATTACAAGTAACACGAACTATCACTCCCGATTACAGTTAAATACCATCAACTTTTCTTTCCTCCTCAAACGTTGTATTTGACCGCCACATCATGAATATTTGACTTATTTTCCCCATTTTATCATTTTAGTTGTACCCATCAAATTTCGAGAGGTATAATGATCCATTAAGACACAAAAGTTAACGTCATATAGCAGTTACGTAAAAAAAATATATAGTTTATGGTACTTGTATCCAACTATTAAATTTCATGGTATTAATCGTAAAAAACGTGAAAGTTGATGGATACATTTATGCAATTTAGCATTTTACAAATAATAATCTGCTATATGATCAAACAAATCTAGTTCTCATAAAACTGGGTAAGTGATCAATAGCATCCGGTGTTTAGGACAGAGTAGCAATTGACGAACAAGTGATGGGGATGAGAAAATCGGTATTCGAACCGAAAATGGATGAAGGATCGACAATGCCACAATCAACGATATCCGATATTCCTCGCTGATATTTTTCATTGAAGTAATGACGCGTACAAATTGTTCCGACACAGATAATGGAGGCGGCATAAACAGATCCAGATAATGAAGACCATACTCTTACATGATCCAACCGGTTTTTTCCTTGTTCGTCATTCCCTTTTTAAGGCCATGAAATTGAGCGTTGTCATGAGTCCAATGATATCTCGCACCTGGATGAAAATAAATTTAGTTGTGTTCCTTGACTATATATAAAAATCCAGCATCCAAATGCTTGGATCTTTTTCATCTTCATTCAAAGCCACTGCAAAATTGGCATGAATGCTTCATTAAACTGGGTATTGAAGAGTGAAAATTTAAGTTAAAAAATAGGAGAAATCTTTAGCAATTATATTCATGCCAAAAATAATGAATTTGAAAATACAATAGAGCTGGTGCAGCACAATGTTAGCCTGCAAAGCTATATTCTAGATCATGGAACCTAAATGATAAGTTAAAGTTTATTATATACCCCAATAATTTCGGATAACTTTTGGAAGGCAATTAACCGAGAGTACAGAAATAAAGAGATGTTTCAAAAACCCTACAACTCCCAAACAATACAGGCCATATGTTAATGAAAAGTGTTGGAAAACTTACCACTACAGCAACATAGTTCTAATATAAAAATCATTTGGTTTTCTCTAATATCATATCATGATCTCTTTCTTTAGTAACTAAAAGATTTTTCGTATGTAATTTAGGGATAATGGAACTAAATGATGCTAAGAAAGGTATCAAATCAGGCCATATGTTAATGAAAAGTGTTGGAAAACTTACCACTACAGCAACATAGTTCTAATATAAAAATCATTTGGTTTTCTCTAATATCATATCATGATCTCTTTCTTTAGTAACTAAAAGATTTTTCATATGTAATTTAGGGATAATGGAACTAAATGATGCTAAGAAAGGTATCAAATCAAATTCTTAAAGAAAGGTACACATATCAACTCATTTAATATAATCCTTGTATCAATGTCATGCAAATCATGCAAAAGGGATGTTATGCCAAGTCATAGCTTTGGCATGAATGTATTCGTAATTTAGTTATCAAACTCAAAAAGGATGTTATATTAATTATAGTTTTGGCATTTTTTTTAATCATTACACTACTATATATGTATGATTCCAATAGCAATCGTGTCATTGTATACCCTGTTAGATTTTAATTTATTTAAGCTAATTTCAAAATAATATTGGACAATTTTTTATATTTAACCATATTAAAATAATATTTTTTAAAACAAACCATTTTCAAAACATATTACAAAAACATTCAACATTTTGCTTCGTAGGCGCCATATAGACGTGCTGGCGCTGACGTTAATAGAATTATTTTTAAGGGGCGCGGTTTCAAACTGCGCCCATTACAAATGTATGGGATGCACTTTCAAAATGAGTCCATTATAATTGTACTGGACACAGTTTCAAACTGAGCCCCATACAAGTGTACTGGGCGCACTTTGAAAGTGCGTCCATATATTTTAGTGAAAAATAATGGAGCGCACTTTCAAAGTGCGCCCCAATGCCGTACTTAAATTGATACAATCTATTTACTTTTCTCATTCCTCATTATTTTCTCTCTCTCAGGTACTCTCTGCTCTCTCCCTCTCTTTCTCGATCTCTCTCTGCTCTCTCCCTCTCTCTTGATATCTCTCTCTCCCCCTCGAGACCCTCTTCCTCCCTCCCGGCGATCTCTCCCTCTTTGGTCTCCCTCCCTCCTCTCATCTACCTCCCTCTCCCTCTCTCTCATCTCTCTGTCTCACTCAAGCTCTCTCGATCCCTCCTCTCTCTATCATCTCTCGATCTCACATTCTCTCGCTCGTGTAGCTTCAGGTGGAAATTCACGGACGAACAATCACCTTCATCTTCGTCTTCGTCATCACCACTGTGAGTATCTAGAAAGTTAGCTAAACTCTAATTTTATTTAAAAATAATTTATAAAAAAATTTGGTTAAAATTTCGTATTAGGAAAATAATTTGAACAAATTGGGTACATATTAGGATCTCTCAACAATCACCTTCCTTTCTCTACGAAGCTCCCAAGTCATCTAAGGATCTCTCAACAACCAATCACCAAGTTTCCTCTCATCGAACGTCGAAACAACGCCCGATCGAACCTTCTTCGTGTTGGTGGTCTCGGTTCTTCAAATCGAGGCTACTTCTTTTCAATTCCTCTCTCGTACAAGTACGAGCAGAACGAGTAAGTCCCTATCTATCTCTTCTCTATCATTGTATCTCCTTCTTGTATGCCTTCTCTTGCTCTTGACCCTTGCCTTTTGATTTTAACTCTAGCTCTTGTTTTGACTATGCATATTGTCCGTGCCCGACACTTTTTGCACACACCCTTACATTCTATGTTGCATTTCACTATACTACTATTATTACTAATTTATGTTTTTGAGACATGTTACCTATTACACTTTTGATCACATGATAATCGTACTTGACTCGATCGGGTTATTGTTAAACAATATTTGATATGACAATTGTAGCATCTAGAATTGAAATAAAACGCTATAGCTAATAAAGGCCATATTCATATATTACTTGCGGTAGTTTATTATCAAAATATTATGGTGAACGCATGGGGTAACGACTTACCCCACATGTACACTTTTGGATCATAGCACGGTTATGAACTCGCAGTGTTTTTCCTAAAGAATCGATTTGCACTTAAATACCCTCAAGATATAGAAAGGGAATTTTAATCTATAAATTTGTTCCCTTGGCAATTACGCCTACACAACCCTCGTTTGGGGAGCCATGTTAAAAGATATTGCGGATTATCGCACATCTTGGATATGGTGGGTAAGATCAGAGCTCTTCACGGAGCGCGTTCTCAAAGAAAATGAAAATATGGTTTTTTCCTAAAACTTAAACCATTTCAATGATATTTAACTAAATAATTTAATATGTAAATTAAACAAAGCAAACTTGTAAAGTTATTTGAAATAAAATACTCTAAAATAAAAAGATTAAAGTTTTTAAGAAAATACCCTCAAGTTTCCAAAAGATAGATTTTTCATAAAAATATCATAAACTTTTAAAAGCTAGGTTTTATCACTAAAATACCATTAAATCTAAAATACATGTTTATAAAAACTCTTGATATTTTAATTAACATGTTTTTATTAAAAAAAAAATACCCTCTAGGTTTATTTTTAAAACATTTTATATAAAACCCTCTCGAGAAATGCAAACATGCAAATATAATAAACAACTTGAATAAATATTTAAGGATCTTAGATTAATAATGGGTTTAGCGGTACCAAATCTCTAGGCCTCGGGGAGCCGGAGAAAATGAGTGCCTGCCTATCCAGATTAGATAAGACTGCAAATTAAAAAAATTATTGATGGCAATCGTCTTTGAAAAAAGACACAAATTTTACAGTCCATGTGCAACGGATGTCTGATTATTCCCAAACTTAAAATCTTCAAAAGATAAATCTTTTAATAAGATATGATTAGAACTTGAACTCGAATTATAAATTGATTTGAATTCTAATCTAATTTGAACTCGAACTTAAACTTAAATTTCAACTTGACTTGAACACGAATTTGAACCTGAACTTTTTTGAAACTTGACATGTATATATGAACTCAACAAGTATACCTGAAACCAACTTGACTCGAATTATGAATACAAAAGACATGCCACATGACTACATGAACTCAATCTTGATATTGTATCACCTTTTGTATTCATGGACTCGATCAAGACTCGTAACATTAATCATAGACTAATATACACAGAGTGTTGGGTAGTTTAAGTGTGAATCCATCGAAATCTCAGGAATCTCCCTAGTTCATGAATCCATGTCTACTAACACAAGCAATCTATCATGAAGGTCCGTGTTTCCAAGTTTCTGAGGCCCTACTCTTGAGTTTGGAATACTTCAACGATGGTTGAAGTCCCGTTACTAACACATCTTGATTAGGACCCGTAGCTCCTTACTCCTGGGGCCCTATCCTTGAATTCGAAAACACTCTTGATGTTAGATGTAGATGCCCTTAGAGACAATTAGTTGTAATTGTGACCTACATGTATAGGCCTAATTAGTCGTTACGTAAATCCGAATTTACGCAAAGGTGTTATCTTTTTGAATCAATTAAGGGTTAATTGATTTCATTAATAATTAACCTAATTTATAAACTTTAATTGGTGTTAATGGAAAAATTTTAATTTTTCATTCCGCTGCGTTTACACCATTTTCACCAACATGGTATCAGAGCAAAGGTTTATAAATTAAGTTAATTAATTTTATCTTAATTCGTTCTTGAGAACTGCATATATTAATTATGTATATACAGTTTTATATATTATTGTTGTTACAATTATGATTAATCAATATGTTCTAAGCGTTAGAATATTATTGAGTGCATATGACAAAACTGTATAAAATTTAATAGGATTTGATTTGATACATTAGATGTTTTTAATGGTATTAATAATTTCACCTTTCAAATTGTTTATGTTTAAAAATTTTGGAAATTTTAAAAACATGAATGAAAAAAAAAGATTTTTCTCACCAGCAATTTTCGACCATATCCTATGAATGGACCGGCCAATATTTTAAAAATAAATAAATAAAACAAAATCTGGAGTTTGTTGGGTTTTTTTTGAGGTTATTTAAATTTAAATTCCAAGTTTGTTGGAGTTTGTTGAAAATCTATTTTCAAATATATCCCAAATTTGTTGAAGTTTGTTGAAAATCTATTTTTCAAATATATTCCAAGTTTGTTGGAGTTTGATAAAAATTTATTTTTAAATATATTCTAAGTTTGTTAGAGTTCGTTAAAAATATGTTTTAAAATCTTTTCTGTTTTATTTAGACACATAAATGCACACATGTTAAGTTGTTAACATACATCATAATCTATTTAGCTATCTTTGTAAGTTGTTATTAAAGATAATTAAATATTTTTATTTCTAATTACAGCAACTATTTAATATAATATAGTCTCTCTCTATATATATATAGCACGTGCGCAAATTATTATATGTGATATAATAAATTATGATTGTGATGTGATCATATGCCTGCAATGTTTTTTTTTATGTATGTGATATACGATGGTTAGATTAGTATATTGGAATGGAATTGGACAAACCCTTTGGAATTTGTGTTGTAATTATTTATAGTGGCATGCGAGTCACTTGGTAATGGTTTAATTAAATAGGGCATGCGTGCCTCGATTTATTGTATGCACTAGTTTGTGAGGTTTATAAGGGCAAAGATTTAAGGCATGAGCAAGACGTGATTGAAGGAGTTCAATGGAGCGTTCAAATGGCTCAAGACCTTTCTCTTTTATTATTAGTTTATTTACATTTGATGTAAAGCCCTAAAGTGAATTATCATGTTTTAATTCTATCGCTCGAATCAAAACACGATATATCACACCCGTCTAATCCATTCCAGTATAAGCCCTTTTATTTATGATGTACATTCCTGTAATACCTTAGAAATTGTTCTTATAGATGTGCATGTCTATAATGCTTTTAAAAGTTGTTTTATTTTCATTACACATTTTTCAAAAACAAAATTTTATTAAAAATAAGTTTTTCTAAAACGATCATAAAAACAGCTAAAAAGGTTTTAACTCAGAAAAACGATAAGACAATTAATAATTTGATTATTAAGTACAACAAACAACTTGAAAATTGAAAAACAATTCTTTTACAAGAAATAGAGGAGTCAGTAATAACTCAAGAATAAAGTTTTTCTAAAAACGTTTTTCAATTTAAATCAAGTTAAAAACGTTAAAAGTATTTTTCAATACTATACATTACCCTCCACCATTTCAATCAAATAGAATATCCGATAATCATATTATGGTTGTTGGTGAGTTGTCAAGCAATAGCGTATGATATTTGAATGATATTTGGTTGCTAATACATGTGATGTAGAGTAGGTGAATCAATAATAGGGCTTTATTGTTGGCGAGTTGCCAAGGGTCACATTATTGATCTAGCTACTCAAGAAATGTGTGGGTACGGTTTGACTAAATTATTATGAGTTAGGGTTGGCTTGTTGTCAAACTTATAATAATTTTAGGAGTAAAAACTATAATCGAAAGTCACGAATGTGAGCAACAAAAGAGTTTTGTCCACTTTCTATAGTGTATGATGATTTGTTGGCTAGTTGTCAAGGTCGTATATGACATAATGAAGAGGTTCAGTATGGAACATACCAAGATGACCAAGCATGGTAATGTACCTGCTAGGCATGGTGTATCTCTCTCCAAGGATATATCTCCCAAGACAGATGAGGAGAGAAACGCATGGATAAGACACTATTTGTTTCGGCAGTTGGGTCTATCATGTATACGATGTTATGTACTAGACCTGATGTGGCTTATACACTTGGTGCGGTAAGTCAATATCAGTCTAATCCTGGAGAACAACACTGGATTGCTGGTAAGGCTATACTCAAGTATTTGAGAAATACTAAGGAGACGTACCTTATATTCGGTAAAGGTGTCCTTAAGAATGAGGCTTTTACTGACTCCAGTTTTGAGAGTAGATACGAAAGATAATATAGCGGATCCATTCACTAAAACTCTTTCTCAACCGCAGTTCGAGAGACTCGTTGAAATGTTGTGTATGCGATACTACAATAATTGGCCCCAAGTACAAGTGGAGTTGTTAGATGTAGGTGCGCTTAAAGGCAACTGGTTGTAATTGTTACCTACATTTATAGAACTTTCTCGTTCGTAATAATAGTATGCTATTTGGTTTTTTTCTTTATTAGTATATATTTTATTACTCTGTTTATTATTGATTACTAATAAAGTCCGTAGAATAAAACTAAATTATAGGATTGTGATGTAGATCACAATAGTGAAACCCGATTAATCGATAAGTATATTCTTAAATGTTCCTAGTCATAAGAGAGTGATACGGGACATAGATACTCTAGAAAACTAGTGTATATTATATTTACTCATCAGAGAGAATAATAACTATTCTCATAGTCATCTGGTGTGGTGACATCAGAGTATCGTATGCAGGTGCTTACAGATGATAAGTAAACCGAACGACTCATTTTGAATTTCCAGTTGGTATTTATACATAACTGTCAGATGGAAATTCATATAGTGACAACTGGTACGATTTAGTCTTCAGACCTGAGATTCGCCATAGTACCTTTACGTGTGCTAGAAATTATTTTAGTTATTACCAAACCACATATCCATTGGTACCATGTATAACGGTAGTAATTGAGTACGATCGAATACATGTGAAGATTGTGAGGAGTTAACATGGGATTCGTTTCTCCGGTACAGTGTTCTGTAGTGTGTGATATATCAGTGACTTAAAATCTCTGACCAAGGTATTAGAGATCAAATGATAAGTGGTTATCAGTTTGATCTCAAGGTTACGTGATAATATCAACACAATATTTATTTGAGTTATTAGGATTTGATAGTATTACCAAGCCATAGACCAAATAAAGAGCACAAGTAAACGAAGAGACCGGACGGTAGTTGCCACTGATAGGTATTGATTTTCTTGTATAGCATTTTCCTATTCCATTCTAGTCATCGACAGTTTACCCAGGTAGTTTAAATATGTAGCTATCATCCCTATAGACTTATGAATTTGACTGTTCACGCAATTAGTTCGAATTGTTCGAATTAATTATCCACTGCTGAATAAACGTCGAGCCTCCGAAGTCACACATAGGTAAACTCCTACTTACCAAACATGGAAGTATAAACTATAGAAGATATAATATATGTTTGATATACGAAAGGATTTAATTAAATAAGTATATTTGATATACTATTGATATTTAATTAAATAAGGGTAAGATTATCATATGCGATTTGGCGTACGACTCAAGTTAATATATGATATTAGCCGAGAAAATAATACATGCCTATATATGTATTAATTATATTATTTATATAATATATATATATATAAAATAATATTAATGCGCATTTAATGTGCAGGAAATATTATGTGTGACATATATATATGTAATGTATATGTATGGGCCAAAAATTACAAAAGCCCAGCATGCATTAAGTTACAACTAATTAGTTTGTTTAAGAAGTTAAATAAATTAATTAATTGTGAGGGGTTTATTAGAAAACTATATCCCTATATATAGGCTTCTATTTAATACAAACCATAACCCTACTCAATTCTCTCATCCTCCTCCTAAAAGTTTTCGGCCATCCCCTCTTCTCTTTTAGCCGAAATTTATTAGGAGAAATAAATTAAAAATTCGATTTTTAATTCGCCTTCTTTAATTATAATTCTCTCTAATTAATTAGATCAGCCAACTAATTAATTAGAGTTCATTGATCTTGGAGATTAGTGTGGAAGAAAGTAAGGAGATTATCAAGGTGTAATCAAGTCATCTTGATTGGAGAAGGAATCGCTAGCATAGCGAACGATACGCAAATCCGAATTTGCGCAAAGGTGTTATCTTTTCTAATAAATTAAGGGTTAATTGATTTCATTAATAAATAACCTAATTTATAAACCCTAATTGGTGTTGATGGAATATTTTTAATTTTTCCTTCCGCTGCGTTTACACCATTTTCACCAACACTTGAGATTGGTTGACATTCACACTGGCATCTTTAGGACGCATTGCTATTCATTACATGTTCAGCATTTTCACTTGTTACATACTCACTATACTTACACTACACGATCATACTATACTTTTTTGACATGCCCATGTTACATTGGTATGTTTATATATATATTGTCATACTCATAGTACCTTGCTATGTGTATATAGTTGCTAGATTTAATTGGCACTCATAACCACATTAGAAATTCATATGCTACTTACATGGTGACTTTTATCACATTTATATTTCTATCTTTTTTGGGGACTTACCAAGCGAAAGTTCGCTGACGGGCATTCCATCCATCTTTTGTTTATTTGGAATGTTCGTCAGATGATCGAGAGACTGAGGAGGTGGAACCTACTGCTGAACATTACGACCAGTTCACTTCTGAAGTCGTTCTTTAGTTTTCTTTCCAGTTTGCAGTTTCAGTATGTCACTTGTTTTCTTTTTATTTCAGCTTTTTCTTTTCAGTAAGCCACAGGTTTAGGTTTTTATGTTTATGTTTCTTGTTCAGACTTCTTGTAATTAGTTTGAAACTTGTGGAATTTGAATGTAATAAAATAATTTTTTGGTTTTATTCACTTGTCATTTCTTGTCATTCTTATATTAATTATAAACACTTAGCGTATTTGGTTCAGAAAATGACTTTCTTGAAATAAATACGTCGCGGGCCTGCTTTTACGTTTTTTTGGGAAGCGGAGCGTGACAGGCCTAGAAAACGGATATTATGGGTCTATTGTCGACTATGTCCTTATCACGTCCCGGCCTGTTAAATGCAGTCTCAACACCTTCTAGGTATATAGAACAAAACGTCATATATTCCTCCGTGAGAAACCCTTCCGCGATCGACTTTTCAGGTCGACTCCTGTTACGACTATACCGTTTTATTTTGTACATGAACCTGACGGATGCAAACAAATTCAATTCGCTTTATTATAAATATTCGATTTATTATGAACAGTAAAGTGTTATCGAGTAAGTTTTACCTCTCGAACGGATATATCCACCGATAGTTCATGTAAGTCTACGGTAGCGCCCCGGCTGTCTGTACGAGATCAAAACGCGGAAACGAAAACTTTTTCAAACTAGAAAACCGGCGCTATCGTATGCTTAAAACCCGGATCGAACCATTAACCTACTACTAGCTATCTAGAGAAGAGATAGAAAGTTATACCGATCAATCCGTGTCCTTCGGTCTTCGGCCTCCATCCCAAGCTCCTCACGGCATCTCCGGTCTCGATCTCCTCGTCGGAAAGGGCACCACGTCTATGAGTCTTTTTACGGGCTCCCGCTTCATCCGAAGCAACTCGAGCACGAAGTGTGCTAGCCGACGTGTCCAAGGTGATGTAGAGAATGTTTGTGATCACTTTGTCTCTTACATCCATTGATTTGGATGGAGGTTAGAGATGTTTCCATTTTTGGAGATAATGAGCTAGAGGAAGAAGAAGAAGAGGTTTCTTTTCTTTTGTTGTTCTTATGATGAAAATGAGAGAGTTAGTTTCACAAATACAAAACCAAACTATATGTCATGGCAGCCCCCCTCTCTCTTCATCAAATCAAGACACAAATCAATCCACTAATGTGACATTTTTCACAAAAAAGAGACCATGAGTCATAATATATGTCCATGTCACATTTAATGCATCTCATGATGAAATTCTAGCTCATTATTTCCAAATGCAAACATTAATCCAAATGTTTGCCACAACAAAAAAACACGGCAACATCTAAAGTAAACTCGTGACGGATCACAAGGATACCCCTCACCTGTATATACATACCTGCATCTGCATTCCGACTGAATGCGAATACGATGAGACTAAAGTAATCCAACAAATCTAATACTTTAAACAAAAGCTGTAACACCCGAGCCCAATGCTACTAATTTCTGTTACTTTATGAATGGAGTGTGACCCTTATTTAATTTATCTTGCGTGTTTGTTACTCATTGTATTTTACTCCGTCAATTCCATTTAGCATATAACATTTTAAAGCATCTAAAATAAAAATTAAAAATATTCATCTTGGCCTACTTGACACCCTTAACCCTGTTGTAGCGTCCGTGCATCGTGTTCTCGTCCCGTTCAGTGGAACGGGTGAGTTTGGACGGCTACGCGCACGTACGTGTGTCCGTTTTGGGGGTATGCTTTTTAATCATGAAACACTTCATTTTAAATTTTGGATCCTGCTTAAAATCCTATTATTTCAATTTCAAATTTTTGGACCCGACCCGGGCGCGATTTGGAAATGTTTTATTTTGCGCCAAAATCCCAAAATTTAATATTTTATAACCTTCGAATATTTTCCTTAACCTATATATATATTACTGTTCCTTAATCTATTAAATCTTCTTTTAAATATTTTCCTAACGCCCAAATCTTCCCTCCAACCAATCAACTCCTTCCCGTGGGCCCCTCATCCTTTATATCTCTCTCTCTCCCCCCCTCATCGTCTCTCTCTCTCTCTCTCTCTTCTCTCTCTCTCTCATTATAACTCTCTCTCTCCTCTATATATAAAAACCCCGCTTCCTCCTTTCTGTTTCAAAAAAAAACGCAGAACCCATCGCCGTGCCTTAGGTACCGCCGCCTCCCTCCTCGCCGCCGCAGCCCCGACGCTGACGCCTCTACCACCGACCTCCTCGCCTCCTCAGCCTCATCGCACCCACGTCCTCCTTCATCGACCACCGCGCGCCCTGCACCCTTACCGCGACCACCTGCACATCCCCTGCGCGCGTTCGACCGCCAGATCTGTTGCTGCCGACGGCCTCGCCTCCGTGCCCCGGCCTTCGTACGACCCCTGTAAGCCTTACCTACCCGTCTCCTTCCTCCTTCCTTCTGTTCTGTAATCACTTGGTGTTCTGCAGTTTTCGCAGTCGCGGTGTGCCGACCGCCGGAGTTCGTCGACGAGGTCGACCGTCATCACCCGTCCCATGGATCATCGTGAGCACCCTTCCTCGGTTCCTACCTCCTTCTCTGTTTTTTTCTTTATCTTCTTGTTGCATTGTATTTATCGTTCACTGTTCACATTTTGGCCGGAATCCGACGATGCCGACGACGTGACCCGACGTTCCAGCGAAGTACCCCGACCCGCGTGGTTCCATTGTTCGTCGTTTGGGTTCATTCCGTGAACCGTGCGCCCGTCGCGAGTTCCCCGCCGACACTTTACGTTCCGTTTTTCCCGGTTCGCGACCCGTTGAGGCAAGTACCCCTTGCTACATGCTATACAATATTTACAGATATATTATGACACCCTAAACCTGTAAATTCAACTTTGGTACGATCATTTCTCATTTTCATGTACAATATTGTTATATATCATTTTATCTATAAAATTGGAACCTACAGCTTGCAATTAAACCTAATAACCATATTTACCTGTTTAAACACATTTTTAATATTAACATAGCTTATGGAATTTATCTCTGTAGTTTTGTTCCATTCGGACACTCGTATGCATTTTTAACCTGTAATAGCTGTATTGAACCTTTATGTAAATCATTGCACCTCTAAAGTGCTTAAACTCGTTAACATGATTTAAAGGCCATAATAGTCATGTTGCATTCGCATAACATTGAAATCATCTCTGTGACACGACTGATTACTGTACTGCAAATTGAGTAAATCTGCCTATTGCTTAATTTATTACTTATATCATGTTGGTGATAACCATGCTTGCTTGTATAACTGATTGTGAGCACACATGTGTATCGTTTACATCTTGACCTGACTTGCTACATGCATATTGATTGACCCGATATGGTACCGTACACTGCTTGACTTGACCTGTTGTACCATGACCTGACCCGTTACCTGATCTTGTGTCTAATACCAACAAACCTGACATGTAGTCCTTACGGACCGTTCCTGTTGTCTATCCAGACAAACCTGCTCTTGCCTGATCCTGTGTTGTCATTAGCTCACGATTACTGAATACCTGACTTGACATACATAACCTGGGGGTATGGGGAAATCAATGGTGAAACCTGACTTGTAACTCAACAGTTCGATACTTGTTCTGATCAGTCTTACGGGCTAGGCCAGCCCCGGAGTGATGATGCTGACGTCACTCGTCTGTACCTGCTATCTTTTACTGCCTAGCGGCACGTCTCGGTTTCAGCCCGAGAGTCTGTAGACCGTGGTCCCGGACATGCACGGGATACTATTGAGTTACATCGATAATTCATCAATTTGGTTTCAAAGACTTTAGAACAGAAAACCTGGTAGAATAGTCAGTTTACCTACTGCACATTACCCTGCACTGCTCTGACTTATATTATTGTTACCCTTGTTTTATTCATGTTTATATTGCATTTCCTGCTACACTGTTCATATTATATTACTTGTTGACACGACACGCTAACGTCTGGGTTTTGCATGGCCCAGATTCTGTACCGCTGTTGCAGTCCGAGCAGGAGTATTTCAGCCAGCAGGCTGAGCTGTGAGGTATCAGTATTAGTTAGTTTTTATTTCCTGCAATTTATTCCTGATGTGAGCCCGCATTATGGGACATACATTTCAGTTATTTGTATTGGATCATTTGCTTCCGCATTTTATTATTCTTGACTCATGTTATATTGGATTATGGACATGTTAGATGGTTTTATTTTGTTCTTGATATCTCTACAGCCGTAATGTGACTATGGATGGATGCTTCCTACCCACAGGTAGCATGGTTGGTTATGTCACGTGCCCATTTTAGCGTACTCTGGGAAGCGGGGCGTGACATGGTTCTTTTTGGTATCAGAGACATAGGTTAGTCGGGTTGATTCTTTTGTAGTTGGGTATTGTACCCAATACACGAATCAGAATACCCGTGTTTAGGAAACATGTCCTGCCACCTTGCCGTTTACCATTCTTGAATCACATTCTTCCTGATTATATCTTTTACGATGTGCAAACTTCCTTTACATATCGACTCGAAACCTGACTCCTTGTTATCTCTAGGACTTAGGCGACTTGGGTGGAGTTATGTAATTGTGGCTATGATACCGCGGCATAGTTACAATGCGGTACTCTATTTAAGTAACTTGGAGTTCTAGTCTTGATCTATATTTTGAATCTATCATCATGCTAATGTTGGGTGTTTTGATTTCAGGATTATGGCAGATAAGAATTTGAAGACGTACCAAAGGCGTGTGGACGAAGCCGCCATGCTTGGAGCGATAAGGGGATGCTAAAGAATCAAAAGAGACAGACTGAGCTGATCCAGCAGCAATCGGAATCGTTTCAGGAAGGTTTGCAGATCATTCAGCAGTCTGTGAACAATGTTGGAGCTAAACCAGTCGACCGGGTAGGGACCGTAGCAGATTTCAGACGTTTGGGTCCGTCTACATTTACTGGTTTGGAAGAGCCGTTACCAGCAGAGCAGTGGCTAGTTGACACAGAAAACTTGCTTATTGCAGCACAGATTCCAGATGAGAAAAGAGTTGATGTGGTACGCATTCAGTTGGTGGACTACGCCCGAGAATGGTGGCTTGTGGAGGAGACCCGCTTGCCCAAGCCAATCAAGTGGGCGGATTTTTCTAAGAGTTTCCTGGAGAAGTTTTTCCCGCGGACTACACGGGAGGAAATGGAAGAGAAATTCATCGGGCTAAAGCAGAATGGAGCACCCGTGGATGTGCATGCAGCAGAATGGACGAGACTCAGCAGATTCGCTGGACCTTTAGTTGCCAACGATGCAGACAGGGCGCGGAGGTTCATGCGCAGCTTGGATGTGGACATCCAGAAGCAGATTATCTCCCTGGGTTTGACCACTTTCTCACAGGTTCTTACGGCAGCTCGGGAACAGCAGAGTTTATCTGGGATGAAAGGGAGTTTGCAGCAGACAGCAGTTGCGGTTAGGAAGCCAGCATTTGTACCAAACCGAGCTCATGGTCGCAAGGGTATTCCAGTGGACCGTCGTGGTGTAGCACCAATGAAGAAGCCCGTGATCGTTGATCGAAGAAACAGCGTGATTTGTGACTACTGCCGTTTACCTGGGTACGTGCAGAGGGAGTGTCGAAGGAGGCAGGGACTCTGTTTAGTTTGTGGAGCGGCAGATCACAATGTCAGTGCTTGTCCGTCGAAGCTTCGTACAAAGGATGATTTTCAGAAGCCTCCGCAGAGACCGTTCCAGGGACAGAAACAACTGACTCAAGGACCTAATCAGGCTCGAGCTTTTACCTTGACAGCAGAAGAAGCTAAGGCGTCAGGAGAAGTTGTTTCAGGTATTCTACTCGTTCATGGTTTTCCCGCATTGGCATTATTTGATTCTGGTGCATCTCATTGTTTTATGTCATCCAAGTTTATAACTACACACTTGATTGACTACACGACCCTGTCTAGTTTCTGGGACATACACACTGGGAATGGGAAAATCATAGCTAGTAGGGAATGTAAAGATTGTATAGTTGTTGTGTGCGGACGGGAGCTTTTTGCAGATTTCTTGGTGATTGATACGGGCAGCTATGAAGTCGTCTTGGGAATGGATTTTCTTGGCACTTTCCACGCTCACATTGATTGTAGGGCAAAGAAAGTAATTTTCTAGATTCCCGGACATCCTGAGTTTACCTTCACTGGAGGAAGCAGTTCTGTCGGGCCAGTCGAGTTTAGGGCTAGGCCGACAAACAATACTCTTGCAGCAATGGAAGTTGATAATAGTGAAGAGACGGCGGTTGTTCATGATTTTATGGATGTGTTTGAAGATATATCGGGTTTACCGCCGAAGCGAGACGTGGAGTTCGCAATTGATCTTATTCCTGGTGCAGCGCCAGTATCCAAAGCATATTATCCAATGGTACCAGTGGAGTTGGAAGAAGTCAAGAAACAGGTTGCTGAATTGCTTGGTAAAGGTTGGATTCGAAGCAGTAACTCGCCTTGGGGAGCTCCAGTTCTTCTAGTAAAGAAGAAGGATGGCACAAGAAGAATATGCATCGACTATCGAGAATTAAACCGGGTGACTATTAAGAACAAATACCCTATCCCTCGCATTGGAGAACTTTTCGGGCAGCTTAGTGGCGCGAGGGTATTCTCGAAGCTGGATTTGCGATCCGGATATCATCAGGTTCGAGTGAAAGTAAAAGATATTTGCAAGACGACGTTCCGAACTCGGTATGGACATTACGAGTAGTTAGTGATGCCCTTCGGAGTAACAAATGCGCCGGCAGTATTCATGGACTTGATGAACCGAATCTTTTCACCATTCTTGGACCAGTTTATTGTGGTATTCATTGATGATATTCTGGTTTATTCGAAGAGTTTTGAAGAGCATGCTGAGCATTTGAAGATCGCCCTGCAGACGTTGAGACAGGAGAAGCTTTATACGAAGATGAGTAAGTCCGAGTTTTGGCTGGAGGAAGTGAAGTTTTTGGGTCATGTTGTGTCGGGCGATGGAATTGCCGTCGATTCCAAAAAGATTGCAGCAGTTCGTGATTGGCCAATTCCAAAGAATGTTGCTGAGATAAGAAGTTTCCTTGGATTGGCCGGATACTACAGAAGATTTATGGAGAACTTTGCTCGTCTGGCGGAGCCGTTGACCAAGCTTACGCGCAAGGAGGTACCTTTTGTATGGACGGATAAATGTGCGTTAGCTTTTGAAACGTTGAAGCAGAAGTTGATAACCGCCCCTATTCTGACCGTTCCAGACAATTCCGGAGGATTGGTGATTCACAGCGACGCATCTGGGAAAGGATTGGGATGTGTTTTGATGCAGCATGGGAAGGTTGTAGCGTACGCATCGAGACAGTTGAAAACCCATGAGAAGAATTACCCAACTAATGATTTGGAGCTTGCGGCTGTGATTTTCGCTTTGAAGATTTGGAGACACTACCTTTTGGGCGAAAGGGTCGAAGTTTTTACTGATCATAAGAGCTTGAACTATGTGTTCACCCAGAAGGAGCTTAATATGAGACAGCGTAGATGGTTGGAGCTGATGGCTGACTACGATCTTGATCTTAAGTACCATCCAAGGAAGGTTAATGTCGTGCCGGATGCGCTTAGTCGGTTACCAGCAATTCAGGTGTTAACTACGCAGAAGGAGATCGTTGCAGACTTTCGAAGATTTGACTTGGAGGTTGTGCTACCGCATTATACGGGACAGTTGTTGCAGCTGGAAGTACATTCGTCATTGATCGAGAATATTAAAGCAGCACAATCGCAGGATCCTAGACTGCAAAAGTTTCGAGGACAGGTCGAAGCCGGACTACGAACAGATTTATTGATCTACGAAGATGGTTCGTTGTTAAGGCTGAACATCAAAGGGTTGCTGGTTTATTGCAACCACTTCCGATTCCTCAGTGGAAGTGGGAACATATAACCATGGATTTCGTGACGGCTTTACCGCGGAGTCCAAAAGGCAACAATGCAGTATGGGTGATTGTTGATCGGTTGACCAAGGCAGCTCACTTTATTCCTTTTCGGGTTGGTCAATCAACAGAGACCTTGGCGGAGCGGTACATGTAGGAGATTGTAAGATAGCATGGAGTACCGGTGAGTATCGTGTCCGATCGGGACACTCGGTTCTTATCACACTTTTGGCGGAGCTTACAGGAAAGTTTGGGGACTCGATTGAAGTTTAGCACAGCTTATCATCCTCAAACTGATGGTCAGTCGGAGAGAACAATCCAAACTCTTGAGGATATGTTGAGAGCATGCATGTTGGACTTCAAGGGTTCGTGGGAGGATCATCTACATTTGGTGGAGTTTTCTTACAACAACAGTTTTCAGGCAACTATCCAGATGGCTCCGTTTGAAGCTTTGTATGGTCGTAAGTGCCGTTCACCTGTTTGTTGGGACGATGTCGGTGAACGAAGATTGTTGGGACCAGATTTGGTTGTGCAGACAGTTGAGAAGGTTAACACTATCAGAAATCATATGAAGGCAGCTCAAGACCGACAGAAGAGTTGGGCAGACACGTCAAGAAGACCTCTAGAGTTCACCGTGGGTGATTTGGTATTCTTGAAGATATCACCGACTAGAGGGGTGATTCGTTTTGGAAGTCGAGGAAAGCTTAGTCCTCGATTCGCTGGACCCTTTGAAATCTTGGAACGTGTTGGTGAGGTAGCGTATCGTTTGGCGTTACCGCAGTCCTTGGCGAACGTGCACGATGTGTTTCACGTATCTCAACTCCGTAAGTATGTTCGAGATGAAACGCACGTATTGGACCATTCGGAGCTAACGGTACGGGAAGACTTGACTTTTGAGGAGCGACCGATTGAAATTGCGGATCGAAGGGAAAAGGTTCTTAAGAACAAGGTTATCCCTCTTGTGCTTGTTTCTTGGGGTAATCGCTCGCATGGAGAGTCCACCTGGGAACGAGAAGATGAAATCCGGCAGAAGTTTCCTCACCTTTTCCTGTGGTTTTCTATTTTTGTATTCTTGGAATTTCGAGGACGAAATTCTTTTTGTAGTTGGGTATAATGTAACACCCGAGCCCAATGCTACTAATTTCTGTTACTTTATGAATGGAGTGTGACCCTTATTTAATTTATCTTGCGTGTTTGTTACTCATTGTAATTTACCCCGTCAATTCCATTTTGCATATAACATTTTAAAGCATCTAAAGTAAAAATTAAAAATATTCATCTTGGCCTACTTGACACCCCTAACCCTGTTGTAGCGTCCGTGCATCGTGTTCTCGTCCCATTTAGTGGAACGGGTGAGTTTGGACGGCTACGCGCACGTACGTGTGTCCGTTTTGGGGGTATGCTTTTTAATCATAAAATACTTCATTTTAAATTTTGGATCCCGCTTAAAATCCTATTATTTCAATTTCAAATTTTTGGACCCGACCCGGGCTCGATTTGGAAATATTTTATTTTGCACCAAAATCCCAAAATTTAATATTTTATAACCTTCGAATATTTTCCTTAACCTATATATATATTACTGTTCCTTAATCTATTAAATCTTCTTTTAAATATTTTCCCAACGCCCAAATCTTCCCTCCAACCAATCAACTCCTTCCCGTGGGCCCCTCATCCTTTATATATATGTCTCTCTCCCTCACCGTCTCTCTCTATCTCTCTCTCTTCTCTCTCTCTCTCATTATAACTCCCTCTCTCCTCTATATATAAAAACCCCGCTTCCTCCTTTTTGTTTCAAAAAAAAACGCAGAACCCATCGCCGTGCCTTAGCTACCGCCGCCTCCCTCCTCGCCGCCGCAGCCCTGACGCCGACGCCTCTACCACCGACCTCGCCTCCTCAGCCTCATCGCACCCATGTCCTCCTTCATCGACCACCGCGCGCCCTGCACCCTCACCGCGACCACCTGCACATCCCCTACACGCGTTCGACCGCCAGATCTGTCGCCGCCGACGGCCTCGCCTCCGTGTCCCGGCCTTCGTACGACCCCTGTAAGCCTTACCTACCCGTCTCCTTCCTCCTTCCTTCTGTTCTGTAATCACTTGGTGTTCTGCAGTTTTCGCAGTCGCGGTGTGCCGACCGCCGGAGTTCGTCGACGAGGTCGACCGTCATCACCCGTCCCATGGATCATCGTGAGCACCCTTCCTCAGTTCCTACCTCCTTCTTCTCTGTTTTTTTTTCTTTATCTTCTTGTTGCATTGTATTGATCGTTCACTGTTCACATTTTGGCCGGAATCCGACGATGCCGACGACGTGACCCGACGTTCCAGCGAGGTACCCCGAACCGCGTGGTTCCATTGTTCGTCGTTTGGGTTCATTCCGTGAACCGTGCGCCCGTCGCGAGTTCCCCGCCGACATTTTACGTTCCGTTTTTCTCGGTTCGCGATCCGTTGAGGCAAGTACCCCTTGCTACATGCTATACAATATTTACAGATATATTATGACACCCTAAACTTGTAAATTCAACTTTGGTACGATCATTTCTCATTTTCATGTACAATATTGTTATATATCATTTTATCTATAAAATTGGAACCTACAGCTTGCAGTTAAACCTAATAACCACATTTACCTGTTTAAACACATTTTTAATATTAACATAGCTTATGGAATTTATCTCTGTAGTTTTGTTCCATTCGGACACTCGTATGTATTTTTAACCTGTAATAGCTGTATTGAACCTTTATGTAAATCATTGCACTTCTAAAGTGCTTAAACTCGTTAACATGATTTAAAGGCCATAATAGTCATGCTGCATTCGCATAACATTGAAATCATCTCTGTGACACGACTGATTACTGTACTGCAAATTGAGTAAATCTGCCTATTGCTTAATTTATTACTTATATCATGTTGGTGATAACCATGCTTGCTTGTATAACTGATTGTGAGCACACATGTGTATCGTTTACATCTTGACCTGACTTGCTACATGCATATTGATTGACCCGATATGGTACCGTACACTGCTTGACTTGACCTGTTGTACCATGACCTGACCCGTTACCTGATCTTGTGTCTAATGCCAACAAACCTGACATGTAGTCCTTACGGACCGTTCCTGTTGTCTATCCAGACAAACCTGCTCTTGCCTGATCCTGTGTTGGCATTAGCTCACGATTACTGAATACCTGACTTGACATATATAACTTGGGGGTATGGGGAAATCAATGGTGAAACCCGACTTGTAACTCAACAGTTCGATACTTGTTCTGATCAGTCTTACGGGCTAGGCCAGCCCCGGAGTGATGATGCTGACGTCACTCGTCTGTACCTGCTATTTTTTACTGCCTAGCGGCACGTCTCGGTTTCAGCCCGAGAGTCTGTAGACCGTGGTCCCGGGCATGCACGGGATACTATTGAGTTACATCGATAATTCATCAATTTGGTTTCAAAGACTTTAGAACAGAAAACCTGGTAGAATAGTTAGTTTACCTACTGGACATTACCCTGCACTGCTCTGACTTATATTATTGTTACCCTTGTTTTATTCATGTTTATATTGCATTGCCTGCTACACTGTTCATATTATATTACTTGTTGACACGACGCGCTGACGTCTGGGTTTTGCATGGCCCAGATTCTGTACCGCTGTTGCAGTCCGAGCAGGAGTACTTCAGCCAGCAGGCTGAGATGTGAGGTGTCAGTATTAGTTAGTTTTTATTTCCTGCAGTTTATTCCTGATGTGAGCCCGCATTATGGGACATACATTTCAGTTATTTGTATTGGATCGTTTGCTTCCGTATTTTATTATTCTTGACTCATGTTAATTTGGATTATGGACATGTTAGATGGTTTTATTTTGTTCTTGATATCTCTACAGCCGTAATGTGACTGTGGATGGATACTTCCTACCCACAGATTGCATGGTTGGCTATGTCACGTGCCCATTTTAGCGTACTCTGGGAAGCGGGGCGTGACAAAAGCCCACTAGTATGATCCGCCCGATCAAGATCCGTGCAATACCGCACGTATAAGATCGAACCCTGCCATATATCATACGGCCTCTACAACGTTTCGTCCGAAACTTGAGAAACTGTCTATGGGGGACTCTAAATACTCGTCAATATTTTGGCTGTGGATTTAACCATTAGCACGTCAGAGGTATTAGCCGTACGTGACGGGTTACCAGGTATTGACCAAAAAGGAGGTCGATGAGCGAACTCATCCTGACACCCTACTGAGCCTGTTAGTGACAATATCCGTACAGTCCGGTCCGTTCGTCTATGAGCATCGCATGGCGGGCCTAGGGGGTTGGTAAAAGTCAGACCCCCAAAAGCGGTACAAGTCATGTCGGAGTGTAGCCCAGAACACACTGAGATACTACTGGAATACCTACCAGTAAATCTCCTGCCTTGGCCAAGGACTTTGTGTAATGGCTCTCTCCTAGACACAGCGCAATCTCACCCCTAATACAGGGAGAGACGAAACCCCTGCCGATCCGCTCACTGCCTCCATGTGGCTCGGGACTGTACCCAACTAAAACCTATTTGCACGACTCCTTTGAGCTGTGGTAGGGTAGTAATCAAAACACAGTGGGAACTCACACGAGACAAATGACGATCTCAGGTCGATGAACTAAGCTGTACACATGTCACCAGGGAACTGCTATCTGACATCAGGTATAATACCAACTAGCATATTCCCGGCGAGTCCTGTCCGGTGTACTCATAACCCAATGAGCACCTGTATACATTTTAGGTAATCCAACTGACACCAATGGCTTGTGAGACCGGCCACCGCCCCTCGTCGGGGTCTCGACTGTATACACTAGTTTACTCCGGAGTATCGATGCCCTGTCTCGAAAACTCCCACGACTAGGGACCACTTTAAGGATGTGCTTATAGACCCCAGCTCCCACGTATATGATCGCCATCATACTGCTGGCAGTCAAGCAAGAATCCTAGGGGCTCTATCAACGTGTAATAGTGAACATGTCACCTAAAACTGTACACGACTGATAAAGACAAACCATGGTAACATACTATTCTCTATCAACGTGTAATAATGAACTACAATGTCACCTAAAGTATGTACACGATGATAAAGACAAACCAGATAGTATACAAACCTCTCGAGTAAGACTGTCCTACCGGTATAGGTCCTCCCTCAATCATTGCAATCACGTGCCTGCGATCCAATAATTGACTCTGAGATCACTATATCCAACAATCTCCCACTTGCACTCAAGGCTAATTATTGCGATGTCGCATACTCACAGCCCGTGTGATATCGAACACCCAACTCCTCTACTAATCAGTCTCACAAAACCCGTTTGCGAAACTATTGTGTTCGAGGAATAGCCTCAGTGAGTGGATCCGCCCTGATGTTTCTATGTCTCTCTTTATCTCAAGTTCGCGGAGAAAACCATCTCCTGAAATGAGCAATACCTGTCTTAGAATGTATCTGGATATCTGATGGGACCTGGCTCATCAATGAACTCCAAATCAAAACTTCATACACTGTATCGTCAACTGAACTTAATCAGTATCCTGCGCCACACCTCCCTCAGTATCTGCTTGGACCACCTGTCCAAACTACTGTCCCTCGTCAGAGGGAAAACTATAACTCTGACAGTCACTCTGTCATCCAGGTCACCTAGGAAGCCTGGAATGATAACCGTCTCCAAAAAGAGGTTGTTGTTATCATATCCCTAGAACATCCACTTATGTTCTAAAACTGCTTCCGAACGTTTCTCCAGGATTGGATCAATATCAACTTATTGCAGCTCGTGCAAAAACAACATCCGGTGTGATACTTGACATCTCATGATTGACTCAATTGCCTAAGCAAGTGATTTGCCAATCATGCACATCCCTCTCCCCTTTAGTCTGTAAGACACCTTTAAAGAGGGTGACTCCATCACCTGCAGGTACACTACCGTGCCAGGAGTCATCCATTCTAAAACACCTTTAGAATGCTGTCTAAATACCCAGATTGGGAAACCACCCAAATCTAGATCTAAAACCATAGATCTAGTAACCATAATGTCTGATATTATATCTATATCCTTTGTGGAGAAACCACTGTGTGATAACCAAAGTATAACCGACCATAGTATAGGAATTTCACTTCCTACTCTATGTATGTCATCCAAATACCAGGACATCACACCCTACTACCTTCTTAACAGATCCATCCCCTATTCTGATAAAGTCAAACCTATGACTGTCACATCAGAAATAGATGATCTATCTCCACTATATCTGCTTTAGTCCATAAATAGATATAAGCTACTTGTCCACCAATGCTTCCGCTGCTCCCACTAACTACGACAACTCTCTGGCAGAATAATATACACGTGCACTTTTAAAGCCATTCAGAACGACGCTATACTCATCCTCCTGCCGGGTCCCATAGCCTGGAACAACAGTAGTGTCAAGTCTGGGTAAACAAGAACCTCCATGTCACCGTCTTTGAGCATACCGAAGTATTTCTCGAGTGCCTGAGGTTACCCACCATATCTGCGGAGTGGCCAATGGAATATCAAACCAGATTGAATCTTTAGGTTCTTATCAAATTTTCAGTAATCGTTTGCGGTTCTGGAATCACTTCCAGTTCTACCATACTCCCACTACTATTTTCTGGAAAAAAATCCATTTTTATTAAAACTGTGGGGAGTCTAGAACAATATCACTATTGATCTTCCAGATGATAGAAAGTCAACCCTCGTCATAGCCCGGGTCAACCCACAAACAACCATTACGGAAACGTGCCTTGAGTTATCCAGAGTCTGGTTTTAAGCATAAGCCGGACAACTCCCCGTACCTTAACATCGTTAAGATATGAACCGTTCTATATCCAATATAGAAACAGAGGCACTGATTTAATTAGAACCAGATTCAAATCATGCAGCTGTCTCCAGTGCATGTCAACTAAATGGAGAGAGGTCAATCAGCATTACTCAACTTAGGAATGCATCCAGATATGAGTAACCTGAAAAAGAAACAAGTTTCTCAAAACCATTACTATCAACTGAATACTATACATAAGTATCTACATCTTCGATCATCTTGAAGAATCCTGATACTTGCAACATCTGGTTCTCTACTTTATTCATATACCTATAGCTTCTCAAAACTTGGACCTTGTATTTCTACGAAACACATGTCTAAGAACTAGAGATGTCACAAGTAAACAGAATATAGTACGAGGACCTACCCCTCTGTCCTAATGGACACTGGACAACATACAATACTCTGTATAAGTCCCTTGAGTCTAATAACTCATTCCCTGTGCGTCGCAGGTTGAAAACTGTACTATGGTTATGAAGAATTACACCGCTGTTTAATGCTCCTTACCTAACCATCAACTGATATAGGTAAAAGTCATGGACATAATTTCAAAAAGTTATATCTCACTTTATAAAAATAAACGTACAGATATATCAATTTGAAATTGGTGCATAACAACGGATATTCAAAACCAAATATTTGCCGTCTGGCAAATAACCCAGGCGATTTCCTCAAATATCACCAATTACAACGAATTCCGATATAATGAGGATGATCACTTAATTCCCAATAACTTACCCCCACTCATCATCTGTAAAACTATACAGATGTGAGAATTATACCTGATAAATACATACCCTGGAGCAAGGACTAATTGGGAAATCAGTTTTCTTTTAACAGTACACAGTGAAACTGAAACATGTAAATGTTTCGAAGGGGTATCCGGGTATTCCAAGTAATGCCTCTTCCATTATCAGATTCACAACTGTAACCGTATATTTCTTTTCCATCTCTCCAAATCCCTTTATATGTCTCTAGTCATTACCTTCTGTACACCCCCTTTAGACTTAAATGGTTTTCTTCCTTCCCTACTGTTTGGCACCAGCCTATGGTTTGGAAGAAGATTATCCAATAAGCATAACAGGTGTACTGTCCTAACCTTAGGAGCACTCGCAATGCGAGAGAAGGTGAAGATAAAAGACAACCGAATAAACCTTATTCCTATTTCTTCTGAAGCAGAATCCATCACCGAACTAGAACAAGTTCCTTTCGAGTTCGTATATAACCATACGATGGAATATCCAAATAACTGTGGATCTTCGTAGTGATACGGAGTGTTCTGGAGAAATACAAAGGTGAAGTAGGAGTGGCGATGAAATACTTGGTTTGGTTGTGAATAGTAGTCGCAATTTACTTTTCCCTCTTTCTAATCCCTTTATTTGTCTTTACTTAATACCTTCTGTACACCATACTTAGACTAATCGGCTTTTTTCATTCCCTACCGTTCGGCACCAGCCTAAGGTTTGGAAGAAAACTATCCAACAAGCGTAATATGTGTACTATCCCCTAATCCAATAAGCACTCGCAACCTGAGAGAAGGTAAAAGGAAAAGACAACTGGATAGTTCTATTCGTTTTCTCCAGAACGGGAAACCATCCTCGAATCTGGAACAAGTTCCTTCGAGTTCGTATATAACCATACGATGGTTTTATCCAATGGAAGTGGACGTTCGTAGTAATACGGGGTGTCCTGGAGAAAAGGGTAAAAGTAGGAGTGACAATGAGGTATGCAACTCAGACAATCCAAAAGCCAGTGTTTTAAGAAGGTTCGGTCAACTTGGTCACTGAGTCATAGTCAAGGGTCGGGTCATGGTCGCTGCCAAAGAGAGAGAGAAAAGAAACACTCAGCGTGTAGGGTTCCTAGGCACACTAAAGAGGTCTCACAAGTGATCAAACATGGCCAATTTAAATTTTACAGGTGCCGAGAAACCCTAATACGGATCGTTAACTAGATGTATAGGTGATGCGATGCAAATAAACAAATTTATAGCTAAAGGGAAGGGGCTGCAACCTTTGTAGATCCGGTCCTCCATCTCCATGGCTCCGTGATGAAGTCCCCTCGCTGTCCAAGTCGAATCCATGACTCTAGCATCGGCTTCATCGGAGAAATGGGCGGGCTAGGTCGTCGACTTCGATGCCGAAGATGATCTACGTCGAGGCAACTCAAGATCAAGCTCCAACTTCACCAAGCCATGAAACTTGTGAAGAAAACACCCTATACTACTTGGCAAGAGGTAGAGGATGAAGAAATAGGAAGTGGGTTCACTTTGGAATTGGATTTCTCACTCATTTTCACAAGTTGCCATTGATGGAGGCAAGCTTTCTTCATTTGTTGAAGAAGAAGAAGATGAAGAAAGAATATGATAAGTTATTTCAAAATAGAAAATAATATCAATACTTATCATATACCAACCATGGTCAAGTGTAGAGAGTGAACTAGGGTTAGGTTGAATGGTTAGGTTAAGGAAAAGAACAAGAATGGTCAAGCTTTCAACACTTCAAGAAGTTTCAACAAAACAACAAAATAAGCCACCATTCCTTTTATTTTCCAAAAATGAATAAATAAATAAATGAATAAGTAAACAAAACCCTAACCATTCATATAACCATGGTTTAATCTTTACACAAACTCAAGTAAGCATGTATCATCAAACATGATACAAACAAGTGCACAAAAGTATATCACATATACAACTTGTGAACTTCAAGTGAGAAAATCCATTTAAAGTGAACCAATACTAGTTAATGTAAAGTAATATATCAAATATATAATTATGCATTAAATCATTAAATCAATACTTGATTTAACGATCCGGTCATATCGCATATAACCGACTAGTATCCAATGTATAGGCTTATCGAATCAATTTTTGATTCGATAACTAGGTTATATCGCATACAACCAATTGATACATTCATCGCGAGAATGGAATACGGTATCACATACACGCATTATTCTCGGTCCCGCACATATCTCATATGCGCTCCTATTTCGTTTCGCTTGAGCCAGGAAACCTCTGTGTAGGACTCTAAAGACTCGTCAATACGCCGGCAGCAGGTGATGATCATATCAAACACCCACAAGCCGCAAGCGGTCTGCTAAACGTAACGGCCACCCGGGTATTGAGCGATCAGAAGATCGACGAGCAAGCCCGCTCACACTCCTGTGAATCCAACCAGTAACACTTACCGTACAGTCCGGTCTGTTCGTCTGATATGTTGCATATCTTGCCTAGGGGTGGTAAACGTCAGACCCCAGTAGCTCGATAAGTCATGCCGACGTAGGGTCCATAACATTCGTGAAACTACTGATAACTCTTACCAGTATATCACTGCAACCCTGGCCAGAGATTTCCTGTTATGGCCAGTCGAGCATAGCGCAACATCAACCCCCAATACCGGGAGAGACGAATCCCCTCCTATCGCTCATTGCCTCCATGTGAATCGGAACTGTACCCAAAAACCACCTGTTTGCACGCCTCAGTAGAGCCGTGGTAGGATGGAAATCAAAGCACAGTGGGAGACACACAAGACTCTATGACGATCTCGGGTCAACAGACTAAGCTGTACCAGTGTCACCAGAGAACTGCCATCTGACGTGAGGTATAATACCATCTGGGAGTTCTCGGCGAGTCCGTTCAGTGTACCCAGTCTCCACTGAGCACTCGCATACCATCTCTGATATCAAACACCAATGGATATGGGATCATCCATCGCCCATCACATGGGTCGAGAAGATATACGCTAATCTACTCTGGAATATCGATGCCCCGTCTCGATATTCCCACGACTAGGAACATTGAAGGATGTACTCATGGACTATCCAGGCCCCACTAGTATGATCTGCATCATAGTCCTGGAAGTCGAGTACACATCCTAAGGGTTTTATCAACATGTAATCAGAGAGACAGAGAGTATACATGTTAAGATAAAGAGCAACCAGATAGCGTACTATCATGTCGAGCAAGAAAGTCCTACCTATATATGTCCCAGCATCCACTACAATATACATCCAATGTACAGTAATGGCCTCTAGGGCATACATATAACTAACAATCTCCCACTTGCACTAGGGCCATCTGTAGTAATGGTTGCAGTATCACATACTTAACCATCCCGTAAAAGTCTCTCTTTGGGAAAAGGCTTTAGTGAGTGGATCCGCCGTGTTGTCCTCTGAGTCTACTCTCCTTACCTCGATCACCCTGGAGATCATCTATCTCCATGATCAGGTGATGCCGCCTCAGAATATGTCTGGGTCACTGATGGGATCGGGGTTCCTTGGCCAAAGCCACACTTTCATTGTCATACAATGGTAGGAACCTAGTTCATCTCATGAACCAATATACACCCAAACTGCCTCTTTGGTAGTATCTTTTATAGCGATGTTACCGGCCTTTATCGTCTAGTTTGTCACGGTATTTAGTTTGGAACTCTTTCAACATACCGTCCCTTTACCGAGAGTGAAGACAATGTCTGTGACTGACATTCAGTCGTCCTTATCACCCAGGAACACTTCCAGTGATTCTCCCCAGGATCGATTGATAGTATCTTACTATAGCTAGTGAGAATCCTAACATCCATTTAGATCTATCACATAGACCCAAATCTCAGGATTTAGGAGGTATCATCTTTATCCTATATGGAGAATCCATGTGATAAGCGGAGATTGACCGTGCGTAGCATAGGAAACTCTTTTCTTATCAAGAGTATGTTGTCCACGTACAATACGAGGATGACCACCTTACTCTCTACTACCTTTTTGTATATACAAGGTTCATCTACTATTTTGATGAAGTCAAACACTTTGACTATTACATCAAAACAGACGTTCCAACTCCGCGATGCCTGCTTTATTCTGTAAAGCAATCTTGCATACGTTTCCGCTGCTCTCACTGTTTACGAAGCCCTCTGGCTGTGTTCTTATAGACGTTCTCTTCTAAATCATTATTTAGAAAAGTAGTCATGGCACCCAACCACCAGATATCGTAGTCATGATATGTAGCCGTGGCAAGTAGGATCCGGATGGACTTAAGCATAGCCACTGGAAAAGGTATCATCATTATCCATGCCTGGTTGATGACTAAAACCTTTAACAAGTCTAGCTTTGAAAGTCTTAACTTTTCCATCTACACCAAGTAATCTTCTCAAGATATACTTGCTCCTGATGGGGATTTAACCCTTCAGATATAGCACCCAAAGTCCATACTTTGTTGGTGTACATGGATTCCATATCAGATCGCTAAGCATCCAGCCATTCTTACAGAGTCCTTACTCTCGATGGCCTGCTCGAAACTAGTTGGGTCATCATCTCATGATGCATTCCTCGCTCCCACTGTCATCGAGAAACCGAGGTATCTCTCAGGCGGATGAGGAACCCCACTAGATCGGCGGAGAGGTTGAGGTTCGTCGGGAACTATTGAATCCTTTGGTTCTGTCAAATCATCAGCTGCAGTTTTGTATAGCTGGAACCTTTCCAGTTATACAGAACTGACCTTGCCTCGATCTTGTCCGGATTTTGCTTTAGACATAGGCCGGAAAACTCCAAATCTTAACTAACTTAAGAAATAGGCTCTTCCCATACCATATCTCATATGGAGTGGTAGGCAGCGATCTGATTCGAACCTAATTCAATAGATATGCAGCTTCTCAAGTGCACAACCCCAAAAGGAAATAGGTAACTCAGTAGTACTCATCATAGAACACACTATATCCAATATGGTGCGATTGCTCCACCCCGATACACCGTTGTGCTGTGGTGTATTCAGAGGAGTAATACGGAGAGAGAATCTCATTCTCCTTTAGAACAATCCAGGAATTCTATGCACAAGTATTCTCCTCCCTGATCACATCAAAGGACATAATACTTATACCCTTATTGGTTTTCTACTTCTAGCTTATATTCTGTGAATATCTCAAAAGGTTCGGACTTGTGTTTCAACAGGAACATATGTCTGAATCTTGAGAGATTATCAGAGAACGTAATGAAGTATAAAGAACCAGTCCTGGCATGTGTAGATAGGGGACCTTACATACATCATCATGTATCAGTCCCAGGAGTTTACTAACTCTTTCTCTGTTTCCAATAAACATAGCTATAGTCATCCAATCTTTGTGACGTGACTGGCAAGTTTCACAAGATGTAAATTCAAACTGATTTAAATATGCATCTAAAATGTAACTTCAGCCAGTCAGGTCGCATTGATATGACCTAGTCTACAATGCCTTAAGAAGGATTCGTTCATTTCTGAACTCTTCCTCTTGTGTGTGTTCTATATACTAGGAACTGTAGTTTGATTTAGAACTTTAATGCTTTTAGATAACGTGCCTGAACCGATCAACTTTTGATATAGGAAATGTTCAAAACATTATCCAACAATACAAAATTTTATCATTTCTTTACTAATGAAGAGACTGATATGATTTTGTATATCAGGTTCGGTATCTAATAACATTTATTCAGAATCAATGTATTGGTAATACAGGGTGACAGTGACCAACAGACTTGGCTGCAACACTTGCCCCGTTTTCTGTCTCATGAAACTTATCACCCGTTCTCAGTTTTCTACCTTTTTATAGCCCTATGTAACAGATTACATATCTGGGATCTTGATCCGGTATCAAATACCCAGGATGCAGAGGATACTGAGAAACAGTTCTTTGTAATGAACACACCCGAAGGAGATGCATCATATGCACTTTCTTCATTTGGGCGGCATAGGAATTCTGGTATTCCCCTATTTCCTGCTCAGTCTTATAACAATTATAAGTTGGAGCGGGACCAACGTTCCCCAGCTCAGTATAATAAGCGGGTTCGGTCAATACATCTATATTATTATCTTGATTAAGGCGTGATATGGTCGCTACCTGGAGAGAGAGAGAAGAAAACACTCTGCGTGCGCTCTTGCAAGATTAGATTGGTTATATATTTTATCTAATCAGGATGGCTCCCACTGTTTTTATCAAATCTTCCTTCAAACCTTAAAAGGAAAGACTAGCTGGGATTAATTACACTCTACAAGTTCGCCAATTTTTCAGCCAGGCCAGTGTCGGTACTTTGAGGGAGGTTCCCCGTGCTTTCGCACGGACCTAATTACAGTAAACCTCGTTTTCCCAGAGGCGTAACCCCGTTGACACCTTTCTAGACACTTACTTGATCGGCTAATTGTAAAGTGCAAAACTCTCCCAGGAGTAACAATTACTCGCAGTGGGTATTGGGATCCAACTATCACATAGAAGGTATGCAATCTCATTGCAAATTTCAACACTTGAAACTCCCGATAATGATTTTTACCCCTAGCACCTATGACCTTGGCTAAGGTCAACAAATCATAGATACTAGTCAAGTTCTACCCGTCATTTCGTGATTAATTAGACCCACCCACATGACCCTTGGCTAAGGTCAACAAAGTCACATGACTGTCCTAACTAATCGCATCATATGCTGTGTAGGAAGACATCACTTAGCTACCGCACACTACGCCTCGGCTATGGTCGACAAACGTAGTACGAATACTAAGTACTCTACTTCCTAAAATGACGGAGGGTTGCGAATGGTTTTTGTGAAAACCTTTAACGCTTTGAACTTGATCTTGTTGCGGAATCAAATGGTTTTTAAATGGAATGTTTTTGAGGCTTTTCTAGTTTTGCTAAAGGGGTCACTCCCGGTGAAGGGATCGTCGACCCTTTCCTCGTCGAATGAGGTGCGGGATATATCATATATATCACTGTGCAAAGCAGAAACTATAGAAGCAATCAAAAGACAAACCGAGTGTGTAGCATCTACCAGTTATTGCTAAAGGAGTCACTCCCGGTGAAGGGATCTCGGTCCTTTCCTTATCGAATAAGGTGCAGAATGTTCTACAAGGAACACCGCGATGCAAAGCAAGAACTGTAGCTACCTGTTTTATTTTTGAAATTCGATTCCACAACATCAATTAGGTTTATTTTCTTTCATTAATCTCATTAATGAATATCCCATCATTTAAGTCCACCTAAACATCACAGATAAATACGACGTACACTTATGCCATCCGCATTCGCCTCGATGTTCCCTCGTGCACCGTTAGGTTAGGTAACTAACGGCAGAGCGGGGCAGGGCTAGCGCGGGTGTAAAACATAAGTAACGCCTATATAATATATCATATATACTATATACTGTATCCATCAGAACATATCAAATGATCACATCACAGATATCGCAGCAGAAGAAACATATGAAATATTGGATATATTAGGACGTCCGTGTTTTCAATACGAGCCAATATAAAACACGGATTCCACGGTCGCGATGAATAGCCAAACCCACACCCCTAGACCCCTACGAGAGCGGCAAGCAACCCTACCAATTCTAGGGTTAGGAGACCCGGACTCGACTCCTCGAGATGGTCTCCCACTGGACCCCAGAACCCGGTTACTTGTGCTCCCCTCCTTGGGTCTATCCTAGTGCAGAAAAGTATTAAATATACAAATGGTGACATCATCCGCAACCTGGAAGTGCCCCAATAAAAGAATATTACATACAAGTTTTTACATGAATGAAAATGAAAAACACTCATCTCACATAAAAAAAACCCGGCTATTCAAACACGACGATCCAATATAACATATCCAGCAACACATAATATCGCATGTCATCAACGTAAGTAAATATGCGTATCCCAATTGTCGTTGACATATAGCAACGAAACCGGCGATATCACATATTACACTTACGGTCACAGAAAAGAAAGTGTAAAACTACAACAGTTGGAATCCGCATCCTCTTTAGACATCGCATGCCTAATCAAATGAAATACTTAGACATCACATGCCTAACAATTATAAACTCCGCATTTTAGTCTCATTATCGAAAACTCTTTTCAATATCAAGTCGGGCAATTCAACAAGATTCCCGACATTTTGTTCGAATGCTCGTCGTAAACTTTAGTAGGCGGCCGCACCCCCGACGCCGTCGACGAAGTGCACCAAGACGGAACACCGCTGCCGCGAGCACCCGAACGGATGCTTTCGACGACGGGGTTCTCCTACAGTCACTTGGTCGGGGCTATGGGGCGAGGCTGTCTATTAAGTTTACCCGGCGAGTATCCGCGTACCCTACGTGATTGCGACGGACTTTTGATCACATCAAAATTCCGTGGCAACTGATCAAGTGAGACTAAACTGCTATGTTTATAACATTCATTCAGTTATCTCATAACTACTTGTGAATTCCAAATATTGTATCACATTCCGGAAAAATAGAAAATGTTAAACTTTTCGATCGAACAATCGAACACTCAAGTTTTCCCGATACAGCTCAACACATGAAATAAGTCTAAAAACATTCAGTTCGTGCCTCAGTACCAACGTTCCAGCCGTAGAAGGGTCAAGCCAACGCCTCACATGTGGCACGCCGTACTGCCCAAAACCCTAAGATTCAAAGGGCAGTTCAAGACGGTCACATAATCGAGTTAAGGTTTGTTGTCTTCTAGAGGGACCATCGCATTACTTGCACTACTTAGAACGCCATTAAACTATGGAAAAGTCCAACAATTGGAAATTTCCCGGCAGGGGAAAAAGTGGGTATTTATATCCGGTCGAACTTTTTAACATATTCTAAAAAAATATCCGGAAAAACACAGACAAAGTTTGATAATCCGATCGAATCTACGAACTCCTAATTCAACCCAGAATATTCAACTCTTGAATAAATATTAAAAATTCCCAGAAAATACAACACCCAAATATAGAAATTACTGTGCCAAAAATAATGGTAGATGGGACCGTACGGCCGCGGAACCGCCGCACGAGCCATGCTCGTGCCGCGGAACCGCGGCGGTATGATGGAATCAGCCTCTCGAATTTTACAGTAACTCCTAAATATTCCTGCTGAGTTTTCTGAATATTTTTAATTCACAAAATTCCACGAATTTCAAAAATGTACAGAGAGCATTTTGGAGTTAGGGTTTCGGTTCGATCGGACTTCAAACTCCATCTACGCATCGTCTAAGGCTCTAGCTAGGCTCTGATACCACTGTAGGGTTCCTAGGCACACTAAAGAGGTCTCACAAGTGATCAAACATGGCCAATTTAAATTTTACAGGTGCCGAGAAACCCTAATACGGATCGTTAACTAGATGTATAGGTGATGCGATGCAAATAAACGAATTTATAGCTAAAGGGAAGGGGCTGCAACCTTTGTAGATCCGGTCCTCCATCTCCATGGCTCCGTGATGAAGTCCCCTCGCTGTCCAAGTCGAATCCATGACTCTAGCATCGGCTTCATCGGAGAAATGGGCGGGCTAGGTCGTCGACTTCGATGCCGAAGATGATCTACGTCGAGGCAACTCAAGATCAAGCTCCAACTTCACCAAGCCATGAAACTTGTGAAGAAAACACCCTATACTACTTGGCAAGAGGTAGAGGATGAAGAAATAGGAAGTGGGTTCACTTTGGAATTGGATTTCTCACTCATTTTCACAAGTTGCCATTGATGGAGGCAAGCTTTCTTCATTTGTTGAAGAAGAAGAAGATGAAGAAAGAATATGATAAGTTATTTCAAAATAGAAAATAATATCAATACTTATCATATACCAACCATGGTCAAGTGTAGAGAGTGAACTAGGGTTAGGTTGAATGGTTAGGTTAAGGAAAAGAACAAGAATGGTCAAGCTTTCAACACTTCAAGAAGTTTCAACAAAACAACAAAATAAGCCACCATTCCTTTTATTTTCCAAAAATGAATAAATAAATAAATGAATAAGTAAACAAAACCCTAACCATTCATATAACCATGGTTTAATCTTTACACAAACTCAAGTAAGCATGTATCATCAAACATGATACAAACAAGTGCACAAAAGTATATCACATATACAACTTGTGAACTTCAAGTGAGAAAATCCATTTAAAGTGAACCAATACTAGTTAATGTAAAGTAATATATCAAATATATAATTATGCATTAAATCATTAAATCAATACTTGATTTAACGATCCGGTCATATCGCATATAACCGACTAGTATCCAATGTATAGGCTTATCGAATCAATTTTTGATTCGATAACTAGGTTATATCGCATACAACCAATTGATACATTCATCGCGAGAATGGAATACGGTATCACATACACGCATTATTCTCGGTCCCGCACATATCTCATATGCGCTCCTATTTCGTTTCGCTTGAGCCAGGAAACCTCTGTGTAGGACTCTAAAGACTCGTCAATACGCCGGCAGCAGGTGATGATCATATCAAACACCCACAAGCCGCAAGCGGTCTGCTAAACGTAACGGCCACCCGGGTATTGAGCGATCAGAAGATCGACGAGCAAGCCCGCTCACACTCCTGTGAATCCAACCAGTAACACTTACCGTACAGTCCGGTCTGTTCGTCTGATATGTTGCATATCTCGCCTAGGGGTGGTAAACGTCAGACCCCAGTAGCTTGATAAGTCATGCCGACGTAGGGTCCATAACATTCGTGAAACTACTGATAACTCTTACCAGTATATCACTGCAACCCTGGCCAGAGATTTCCTGTTATGGCCAGTCGAGTATAGCGCAACATCAACCCCCATACCGGGAGAGACGAATCCCCTCCTATAGCTCATTGCCTCCATGTGAATCGGAACTGTACCCAAAAACCACCTGTTTGCACGCCTCAGTAGAGCCGTGGTAGGGTGGAAATCAAAGCACAGTGGGAGACACACAAGACTCTATGACGATCTCGGGTCAACAGACTAAGCTGTACCAGTGTCACCAGAGAACTGCCATCTGACGTGAGGTATAATACCATCTGGGAGTTCTCGGCGAGTCCGTTCAGTGTACCCAGTCTCCATTGAGCACCCGCATACCATCTCTGATGTCAAACACCAATGGATATGGGATCATCCATCGCCTATCATATGGGTCGAGAAGATATACGCTAGTCTACTCTGGAATATCAATGCCCCGTCTCGATATTCCCACGACTAGGAACATTGAAGGATGTACTCATGGACTATCCAGGCCCCACTAGTATGATCTGCATCATAGTCCTGGAAGTCGAGTACACATCCTAAGGGCTTTATCAACATGTAATCAGAGAGACAGAGAGTATACATGTTAAGATAAAGAGCAACCAGATAGCGTACTATCATGTCGAGCAAGAAAGTCCTACCTATATATGTCCCAGCATCCACTACAATATACATCCAATGTACAGTAATGGCCTCTAGGGCATACATATAACTAACACAGCGTGCACTCTAACCTAGATCAGAATGGTTATCACTTTATCTAATCAGGAAACCTCCCACTGTAATCTCAAATTCTCCTCCAAACCTGAAAGAAGAATTAGTCGGGATCACCCGAGGAGTAAACCAACTCATCAGTGGGAATCGGGATCCAACTATCATCGCATGATAACGTGATGGAATCCACTCACGTTATCACACTCCAGAAGATATGCGCATATCTGGCAAGTTTCAGTTTCTTTAGAAACCCCCGATGTGATTTTTACCCCATGCTCTTATGACCTTGACGAAGGTCAATAAATCATAAGTCGCATGTCAAGTTCTACCCGTCATTGTCCAGGTTAATTTGAACCCACCCATACCTACTCTTGACTTTGGCCAACAAGACAGTACGACTGTCCCAAACCAACGCATCTATCTATGCAACAGAAAAGTAACAAATAGTTACCATACACTATGCCTTGACTTTGGCCAACAAACATAACATGAATACTAAGTGCTACCCGTCTGAAATGACGGAGGGCTACAAATGGTTTTTGGCGAAAAACCTTTAACGTAATGAACTTGATATCGTTGAAGGAACCGGATAGCTTTTTATAAAAATATAGTGGCGAAAACCCTTTGCTAAAGAGGTCACTCCCGGTGAAGGGATCTCGGCTCTTTCCACGTAAAATGAGGTGCAGGATATTCCAACTGAATACCACGATGCAGAGCAAAAAGTAATCGACTATAGTGAAGTTATTATCCTGACGCAAACTTCTGTTCAAGGGGTCACTCCCGGTGAAGGGATCTCGGCCCTTGCCTCGTCGACTGAGGTACTGGATATTCATAACCGAATACCACTATGCAAAACAAAAGAGAATGTTCTTGCAATAACTTTTTGAAAATTGTTCCAACAATATCAGAATAGATTTGTTTAGCTTGCATTGATCCGAATCAACGCAGTCCCATCAATTGATCACACCACAAAAGAACGAAAATACGATGTACGTATATGCCATCCGCATTCACCATTGGGTCCCGTCATCACCCGTTAGGTTACTTAACTAACGACAGAGCGGGGACTGGACTAGCGCGGATGCAAAACATATACAACATCTACTAGTATATATATCAATATATAATAATCGCTCAAGGCGTGATAAAATGCAATATCACAGAAATGTAATAAGCATCACAGAACAATACAGATATCTGGGATCCCCGGGTTTCATAGAGCCGCTACTGAAACCCGACGTTCCCCTGGTCGTGTGGATAGCCTGTACAATGAAATCCTAGACCCCTACGGGCGCGGCAAGTTACCCGCAAAAACCTGAAGCGAGGCAGCCCCCTTCAACAACATGAATGGACCACCCAGCATTTCACGGAATCCGGTAACTTGAGCACCCCTCCTTAGGTCAACCTATACCCCCTACAAGTGCGGCGAATAGCCCGCCAATTCTAGAGTGAAGCCCTCTCCGTCTCAAAACCATGAGATGCGGACCCGTTGCCCTCTAGAACCCGGCTACCCGTGTACCCCTCCGCGGGGTAATCCTAGTACAGAAAGTAAAATATACAACGGGTATATCAACCTCAGCCCGGTCGTGCCCCAAAAGAATAATATACAAACAGGCAGTAACGGCAGTCCACATGTCGGACGCTCGTCCCGCAATATCAAATGTACATATACAACCAAACTGTACTAATATTGCATCCAGACTATCCACCACGATAAATCCGCAACATCACAGCACAACACAGAACATCAACGTGAATGCTACGTTCGCAAATCCGTCTAAAAGAACTATGGCAATTTGACAGGATTTACCGATCAAATGACATTCACGGTCGCAGATATAATGTAAATACTGTGAACTAACATGTTTAAAATTTTCGATCGACAAAAACTCCCGAAGTGGGCCCCAAGCACAATACCCAGTACTCAAATAAATCTGGGCCCAAAATAAAATTACCAGAAACCCATTTTCCAAGTAAGAGACCAACTGAAGAAATTTCGTGCACTGTCGCTACAGTACGGCCGCGGATCTGCGGCCAAAACGTGGGTACGGCCGCGAATCCGCCGCACTACAGTGAAATCAGCCTACCAAATTTTCTCAGTTCTCTTAAAAACCCCTTCATGAATTTCTGCAATACACCAAATAATTTTTCGAGCACAAAAAAAATTCGACAGAAAGTTCATGACTTGGAATCGCGGTTTCAGAATTTTCGTTCGATCGAAGTTCTAAACACGTTAGAGCAAGCTAGTAAAGGTTAATGGCATGGCTCTGATACCATGTAAGTCTACGGTAGCGCCCCGGCCGTCTGTACGAGGCCAAAATACGGAAACGAAAACTTTTTCAAACTAGAAAACCGGCGCTATCGTATGCTTAAAACCCGGATTGAATCATTAACCTACTATTAGCTATCTAGAGAAGGGATAGAAAGCTATACCGATCGATCCGTGTCTTTCGGTCTTCGGCCACCATCCTAAACTCCTCGCGGCATCTCCGGTCTCGATCTCCTCGTTGGAAAGGGCACCACATCTACGAGTCTTTTTACGGGCTCCCGCTTCATCCGAAGCAACTCGGGCACGAAGTGTGTTAGCCGACGTGTCCAAGATGATGTAGAGAATGTTTGTGATCACTTTGTCTCTTGCATCCATTGATTTGGATGGAGGTTAGAGATGTTGCCATTTTTGGAGATAATGAGCTAGAGGAAGAAGAAGAAGATGTTTCTTTTCTTTTGTTGTTCTTATGATGAAAATGAGAGAGTTTCAAAAATACAAAACCAAACTATATGTCATGGCAGCCCCCTTCTCTCTCTTCATCAAATCAAGGCACAAATCAATCCACTAATATGATATTTTTCACAAAAAAGAGACCATGAGTCATAATATATGTCCATGTCACATTTAATGCATCTCATGATGAAATTCTAGCTCATTATTTCCAAATGCAAACATTAATTCAAATGTTTGCCACAACAAAAAGATACGGCAATATCTAAAGTAAACTCGTGACGGATCACAAGGATACTCCTCACCTGTATATACATACCTGCATCCGCATTCGGACTAAATACGAATACGATGAGACTAAAGTAATCCAACAAATCTAATACTAGGATCCGGCTTAAACCAAAGCCCACTAGTATGATCCACCCGATCAAGATCCGTGCAATACCGCACGTATAAGATCGAACCCTGCCATATATCATACGGTCTCTACAACGTTTCGTCCGAAACTTAAGAAACTGTCTGTGGGGGACTCTAAAGACTCGTCAATACTTTGGCTGTGGATTTAACCACTAGTACGTCAGAGGTATTAGCCGTACGTGACGGGCTACCGGGTATTGACCAAAAGGGAGGTCGATGAGCGAACTCATCCTGACACCCTACTGAGCCTGTCAGTGACAATATCCGTACAGTCCGGTCCGTTCGTCTATGAGCATCGCATGGCTGGCCTAAGGGGTTAGTAAAAGTCAGACCCCCAAAGGCGGTACAAGTCGTATCGGAGTGTAACCCAGAACACCCTGAGATACTACTGGAATACCTACCAGTAAATCTTCTGCCTTGGCCAAGGACTTTGTGTAATGGCTCTCCTAGACACAGCGCGATCTCACCCCCAATATTGGGAGAGACGAAACCCCTACAGATCCGCTCACTGCCTCTATGTGGCTCGAGACTGTACCCAAATAAAACATGTTTGCACGACTCCTTTGAGCCGTGGTAGGGTAGTAATCAAAGCACAGTGGGAACTCACACGAGACAAATGACGATCTCAGGTCGATGAACTAACCTGTACACATGTCATCAGAGAACTGCTATCTGACGTCAGGTATAATACCAACTAGCATGTTCCCGGCAAGTCATGTCCGGTGTACTCATAATCCAATGAGCACCTGTATATATCTTAGGTGATCCAACTGACACCAATGGCTTGTGAGACCGGCCACCGCCCCTCGTCGGGGTCTCGACTGTATACACCAGTCTACTCCGGAGTATTGATGCCCTGTCTCGAAAACTCCCACGACTAGGGACCACTTTAAGGATGTGCTTATAGACCCCAGCTCCCACGTATATGATCGCCATCATACTGCTGGCTGTCAAGCAAGAATCCTAGGGGCTCTATCAACGTGTAATAGTGAACATGTAACCTAAATCTGTACACGACTGATAAAGACAAACCATGGTAGCATACTATTCTCTATCAACGTGTAATAGTGAACTACAATGTCATCTAAAGCATGTACACGATGATAAAGACAAACCAGATAGTATACAAAGCTCTCGAGTAAGACTGTCCTACTGATATAGGTCCTCTCTCAATCATTGCAATCACGTGCCTGCGATCCAATAATTGACTCTGAGGGCACTATATCCAACAGTTCACGGGACTATCTAAACGTGCCTCTTGAGCAAGGTGAACCATGAGATGCAACATTACGGTGAAAATAGAAGGCGAAAACAGTATCTCCATTCTACAAAGTATGCGAAGTATTTTATTCTCCAAGGTTCTACAATCATTTGCCGAGTAATATTTGGAGCGTAACTTTCTGAAGAAATGACACAAATCAGTCACAACTGATACAATGTCGTTATCTGGTAACACCCTAACAGCAATGGGCATCAATTGCTACATGATCACATGACAGTCGTGACTTTTCAGGCCGACAAAGGTTTTCTTTTTCAAGTTTACGCATTTACTGATGTTCGCAGAATTTGTATCCGGTACTCTTGTTTAAGTATGTTAAAGAAACTCAGCTTCTCATTATCGGATATCGTGTGCTTTGCCGGTGGAATCGCCCACTTAAATTCCTACAATACCATCGAAAGGAATTAAATTCCAAAATTCAAGGAATCGGAATTTCGATTTTAGTTTCGATGGAATTGAAATAAGATTCAAATACCATCTATGTCGTCAAACATTATGGAAATACATAATTTAATTAATTGATGGAATTTCATTACTGCATATCATATCAGCAATTTACGAAATACCAAATACCAAATAGCCTAATCGCATGGTGTTTAGACCTAATTCAAAGCCTTTTGCTTTATTAACAATAATTTTATCACAGTCCTTAGGACTTGGTGCATTTATGAAACCCAGGATTCTAGGTTTATAAGGGACTGGCAACAAGATATGTGCCCTAGCACCATTTTTCCCCTCATTTGACCTTTCTACTAGAAAATATGTTTACAAAATTTGTTCATGTCCCAAAAAGCAAAATTATCAGAAGTGAATTGATTCAGCAAAGTTAAGCAAGCATGGTCGTAAATTGTTTACGCTCACGTATAATAATACAAGGAGCTGCTATGACAGTCATTGGTTCTAACAAAATTCTGGGATGTCGAATAGGCATAAATATGTACTGACCATTCGTAAATATGCAGATGATAGATCACAAAATCATACGATGCTAAGAAATATAAGTATGCTCCGTAGCACACCAATTTGGAAAACATTTGATCAATACATGATTCGGATAATAAGCTCCATTCAAGCTGACCTACATGGCTTAAAACCAAGCAGTGGCGGATCCAATATTTTATCAAGGGTGAGACCAAAATTGTTATCGTTGTAAAGGCCCCGTACCCGACCGTGGGGGTTCGGGAGCCGAATTTTTTGAGTAATTACATGCATATTGTATTTCCATGTGACACATAAAGTGGTTTTAAAATATATTTTGAATATATATATATATATATATATATATATATATATATATAAAGAGAGAGAGAGAGAGAGAGAGAGAATAATGGAGAAAAGAGCCCATAGGAGGAAATTTCCTCCTATGGCATGGAAAAAATACAAGCTCCACCATTTTTCTCGACGATCGGCCCCCATCATATTCATCGTTATCATCTAAGATATTAGTACACCAAATTTCATATGATTCTACAACTTTTTCACCGTTAATTTAGCAATGTAAAAAGTTCTATTGTCGGTAAACCGTTAATTTTGAACCCACTAAATCAACGGTGAAAAAGTTGTGGAATCACATGAAATTTGGTGTATGCACATCTTAGATGATAACGATGATGACGATGGGTGCCGATCGTCGGAAAAAATGGTGGACGTTGTATTTTTTCAACGCCATAGGAGGAAATCTCCTCCTATGGTCTCTTTCCTCCATTATTCTCATATACACACACACACACATATACATGACACTGACAAATTTGTAAAATTAGAATAGGAAAAAACTACTATATCATCTTTTCTCAAGTGAGAGTTGAACCAACGCCCCTCCCAAAGACCAAAGCTTAAGGCTAGCGCCTAAGACCACTAGTACACCCTCATCTGTATATTTTTATTTGTATCTATGTATACATCAATATATATACATATACACAGTGTTTATTTTTCAAAACAGGATGGGGCCATGGCCCCACCCTGCCCTCAAGTGGGTTCGCCCCTGAAACCAAGTATGTTAAACCCTCAAACCCGTGCCCTCAATGAAATTTGTGCTCTATATTGAATGACTTCAATCTTCACCTATTTGATGCATGTTAAAAATCTTTATATCACTTAATCTTCATACATATAGGTTTTAAGGCATGGAGATTAACGTCACAATATAGACGACTCAAATCTTGCATGGATCAATAGTTCGCTTTTTTTTGGGGGGGGGGGGGGGGACGCAGTTCTGTGATGGAACATTCCCCATAAAACTGACTAGATACTTCAAATACTTTGATAATTTTTTTATGACATGGACAGGGTTATGGCTGGTTAGAAAACAACGATGTGATAGAAACAAAGTAAAATATCAGGCAGCATGCAACCAAATTTTTTCCTTGGGGCGGGGGAGGAAACAGTTGTAGAATAGATTAATTTGTAAATAGTAAGGTTAATTAGCGAAAAATGTCCATAAACCAAGTCCTTGACATATTACCGTTTGATAATAAACTAGAAGGCTATCTGCAGCTGTGCAGGGTATCTCAAAAAGAATAAGAAAAAGAAATAATAAGTAGTTATACTTAAAGTATTTGTACTCAAGATTTGTAGCCCTTGGAATATTGTTATATTTAAGAAAATACTCAAGATTAAATTATGAGTAATATATTAATTTAGTAGCCTGCTTATTGATGAGCAACTTACTATCAATTGAAAGTATCAAATTAGTTGACGTGAGACAGTTATCCCAGATTTGTAATGTAGAGAAGGGTGAATTCTCCTTTAATGTGAAATTTTAGTGTTGAATAAGTCTGCGAGATGATTGAAGAAACTAACAGTAAATGAACTTTAGGTAACAATGATAAAGTCTTAGCTATTTAATTTTCTCAAATTAGGCGTTAAAAGAATACATGTTTTGAAAACATATACTTAAATCGTTACATTCTCTAAAATGTCTAGTTTTAATGTAATATTCCCACTTAACATTAATCTTCATACATAAACTAAACCAAAGCATTTTTCAAAATGTATATATGAAAAAAGGGTTTAAGGTATCGGATATGCGACTGAGAAATGTCCTAGAAGTTTTCAAAAAGTGACAAAAATTAAACAAAATGATATTAAACGAGGTTACAGTAGTGAAGTATTTGGCACGGAGTCTATTTAGTGTATGTGAGAGACATAGATATTGCTCCATGGTAGAAGTGTAGGATGAGACGAGCCTAATTTCTACATGTATATTGCACGGATAAGTTTACAGATTCAATGAACAATTATGTGCTATAACTAGGCTCCGACTGAGTGATACTCGCACATAAAGCAGCAGAATGTTCAGATATAGTAAGTTGAAATGGAAAGGTGATACCAATACCTAATACAGTAAGCTTTTGTGTCGCGCAGTTTCTTGCCCATGCTCCCATCATCACTTTCTATTGAAAGAAGGGCTATACTCATGAATATCTCAAGAAAAAATGAGCTCATAAATATGTTAAGTAGCTGTGAAAAGAATACGTAAAATGAGAAAGCTTACATAAAAGATTTATGTGAGAAAGCTTACATAAAAGAGAAACCAAATCGAAAAATAGCATCAAATAATAATAATAAAACCACAATGTACTGCACATTGCTTCAATACGATGTATCAAATAGTACTCTGGCAGTAAGCACGTCATAGCAGTCAAAATCATGAATTACACAACGTATGTCATAGCAATTATCGATTTAAATGGATCCAGAAAAATGAAATAAAGAAGATAAATAACTATTCTACATACAAAAAGCTTCAGGATTCTAGCAATGTGACAAGTTTGAAATCATACCATGAGGATTTAGAATGCCCCTTCAAAACAACCACATTTGCTATTGAAAAACTCGGTCATCAACTTTAAGATTTTATTATTTTTATCATTCTTCCTGCTGCATTGGGATATAACGTGTATGTTGAAGTGAGGGCAAACAAGCAATTTCTTCAAAGCCGTGGTGGTGATGTTATAATCTGTGTCATACTGTTCCAAACAAAAGTGAAATGAGTCTTGTATTCACTTGGATATAATATCTTCCAGTAATAGAGAAATTAAAAACAGAGCTACTCTACAGTAATGAAGAAATTGAAGTAATAAAACCGTGGTTTTTGCCTTGTATAGTGTAAGCACTTCCAGATTAGGTGAGCGATCTAGGAAGTGTGCTACTGCCGGGAAATTCTCAAGCATGCTCCCCCCATAAAACATATGTTTCTTCAGATTGCGAAAGGTCTGAAGACGTGACAGCTTTTCTCTTGACATATCCTTGTAAATTACAGAGGGAGAAGAAATCGGGCTGATACACATACCGCACTCATTGGCCTAACGAACTCGAGTATGTTATGTAAAGTTGCTTCGACCAGAGATGGTAAGTTCTCCAGTAAGACCGCTACATTAATATCATTTTCCTTTAAATACAATGATTGTAGACTAGGAGCAGAAATCCGAATTCGAGACCCACCGATCACACATTCTTCTATATCTATCTTCTTCAGCGAATCTGAAGAAATATCAGGATCGTCAAGGTGGCAAGAGTAAAAGCTCAAATCTTCAAGAACCGGGCATCCATGAATAAGAGACTTCAAGGAGACCGAATTAAAAGAAGGGTGATGATGGTCCAATTTATGCAAACGGCCAAGCCGTACAATCTCAGGAAGACGTGTGTGTATCCCCCCCCCCCCCCAACGACAAAACCTCTAGAGTCGGGCAAGTGAAGATGCAAGGAGGGAATTCATAAAAATCATCAGGGAACGTTTCCTCTTCCGACAAATCGAGCTGTAGCTTCTTGACATTATGAAGGATCGCATACTGCATCCACATCGTAACATGCTCTGATCCGTGCTTATCAGCCTCCTCTGACCACTTGACACGGAAACTATGCACGTCTAATGTGTCACGTAGCAGTAGCACCGTATTGACATAGGCCGGAAAGCTGATGCCATTTTCTCTTCTTCTACTATACTCTTCATCATGAAAGAATAGACTAGGCATAGAAGTCCACAAATTTCTCCATCTTTTCGAGAGAATGCGCATGTGCGTCGTATCAAAGTGAAACCTCGACGAGGTGAAGGGAAGGTGGCTAATCGGCACATCAAGTTTCCAGTCAAAGTAACGATGTGATAAGATATAGTGAAGGATCACGTCGGGTAGCTGGCTTATCCTATCTTGGTCGCATGTTTTCTTTGTTATTGGTTCCACAGTGAGGTGATCACTCATACGCATTTAGTCGGATAGATAATGTGCGTGTTAACCCTGTGAACAAGATAAAGCAAAAAGAACTCGATAAACGATGTGCAGCGATCAAGATACCAAATGGGACATTTTCTAACATAGAAACTTGTGAAATCAATTTCCTACATCAACATTAAACAATGCTCGTCTTCGATCTACCATTGGTTTGCTAACAATTGCAAATTTTGTTTTTGTGTTAAAATTTCTAGTTAAAAAATCAGTGTTATGTTGTTGGTGCAATGGTGAGGCGATTTCTAGTACGCATTTTGTCGAACAAGTGATGTGCATGCTCGCTTGCGAAAAATAAAATTTTGGAAAATTTAGCGATTGCATGCAAAAGATAAATTTTTAACATCAAAACAAACGGCAAAAACAATTTAAAAAATTTCGCCATTAATTTTGCTTGGATAAAATTTAGAAGGTCTTACATGGAATAGCTCTCTCTAGAATTTCTGCAGCGGCAAAAAAAAAATACCCAACAAAAATGAGAACCGTGAGCAGATGACTCATTCATATATAATTGGCTGTTTTCATAATTTTTAATTAAACGTGCATTATTCATAATTCTTTAGCATGAGGCACGTTTATTTTGATCTACATAGTTTGAAACATAAGTATATTAATTTTCTAACAATATTTCTTTGATAAATGTGTTTTAACATTCATAAATCTCTACTTTTATAGTGCTAAAAGAAGCGGTTCTCCAATTTTGAAATTGATTTAAAGTTTTGGTAAATTCAAAGAAAAAGTATAAAAAATCGAATCTCAAATTGTACTAACTTCATAAATTTCTCTCACTAACCAACCATATACAAATCCCTTTTTTAGTTACACTTAAAACATGCTTCGCACGTGTAAAATACTGGTGAAATATAGGTCGAGAACAAACACAGATACCAGCCGTAGTGCTCAGCCATAACCACTTGTTTTAAATGAATATCCCGCCAAGGTAGCGGAAAAAAATATGGGCTATTTCACAACCGCCATCGTGTGGTTTACTCGAGTTTTCTAAAACCATACTGAAGTTCAAAATTATCATGAAAATCCCCTGAACTTTCATTTCGTTCCGCAGAAACTCCGTGTGGAATGATTTGTAAAGTTATTTGGTCGCTAAATGGTCAACCACGTTCATCTAAAGCACCTTTTACTTAACGCGTTAGCTACAGCACTGCACGGGTCGATACGCACAGCGCCTAGTATCCATCGTTTTGAATGAAATTACACGACACAGTTAGTTATTATTACTATATTACTATTACTACTTTATTCAACTAAAAAATTGCACAATGAATCTATTCATTCAGAATCAGCAGGATTGGTCGATGTCAAAACGGATGAATCCAATTTTTTTCTACCTATGTAATTTTTGTTACTAACTCTTTTAATTTTATCCTAAAATATCCATGCTAATCTCATTATATAAGCTCATTTTTGTTTAAATTTGGATTCAATTCCAAATTGAGGGCTTCTTCTCCAAATCCCCAAAAGCAAAATTTGGCTATCCTAATCAGCGCAAACTGCCGGTCAAGTGGCGTTAACGGTCTAGTTTACCTTCATTGTATTCGGAGGATCCGTATTTATATTAAGAAAAAAGGTTAATCTACTCAATTCATATCATAAATAACCATAAAAGGGTTCCAGTGTAAGAAAATGAGGTTCGGGAGGTTTTCATAATGAGTTTTAATACAGAGAGGTTTTGGAAAACTCAAGCAGCCTACCAGGTTCAGCTAACAAACAAAGAAGAATTTAACCACCGAAAGTGATCATCAGCTCTAACCATTTATTCCAAATGAATGTCAAGCGCGAAAAGAAAAGGGCAAAATATACATATGTAATTCATCCATAACACTTGTTTCCAAAGTAAATCCGAAATTTTCTGCCACAAGTATATGCCTAGCATTCAAAATCAATTGAAATTGCGGCTATATAAATAATAATCAATAATCGTAAAATGAGCAAGATATAATAAACACAAGTGCAATACATAAATTAAACTAGCATGGAAAAAAAACCACACACATCCTCTCTTCAATAAACTACACATCGTATCTGAATATACCACAATCATCTTCTCTCTCACTCTCCCTATCTAATAACTCGTATTCTCAGGTTCAGAACTCGTCATTACCATCTTCGTTCTCAGCAGCATCGATCACTAGCGGTCTCCGAACCTACGACCTGCAATAAATAGACGAGTATGACCTTAACTTTACATGTATCGATAGGATATGATTGTGCGTGCATGTTTTATATATTCTTCCTTTGTCCACGTCGGCCTCTCTTCCTCCTCTTCCCCCCATACAATTTTTTTATTTATTTTACTTCCCTTCCCTCGCCAAAATGGAGAAAACAACAGAGGAATAGCATGCATATGCATATATTTTATGATACCATGTGATATTTTTAAATTTCGCTTTGTTCAGTTACAATATCCCTCCCCTACATATCAGGTTAGGACTTCAGATAATCTTGACGGTTGATGGGAAGATATATATATATATATATATATATATATATATAGAAAGCTTCAGAGATACCAAAATAATTGTTTTTTTCCATCGTTTGATTAAGATATTCTTTGCACAAGCGTAGGCAACTATTGTGAAGCTGTAAGCGTCGGGACTGAGGATCGTCTCATCTCGTAGCTCGATGAGTAGATCGAGAATGAAAGAGGCATTACTTGCTGAGGAGGGCAAATCTTCTCGATCTCAGATAAGGCGACCGTTGACGATCAACTACCTATCATACCCGCGGCTGTAAGAGTCGGAGGGGATCTAATACTAGAGCTAAGGTTAGTTATTCAAGAGTGATGATGCTCAATATTGGCGACCTTTTAGATCAGGACACGCGGCAGATGACGTGTCCCAGAATTCAGAAGAGAGGGCCCACAGGGGCCGATCAGGCCCGACCTACAAGCACAAAGCTGGCTCACCTCAGGGCCCTTGCAAATTGACCTCCTCGGTCTCTCAGCTCGTCTCCGAGCTACCGCAGGACCAAGATACCTCGGCCCTCTCGCTCGTTCCCGAGCTCTCCTGCCGAAACCATCTTCCTCGGTTCCTCCGACCGACCAACTCCACCACTCACAGGCGTAACCGCCGCTCCGCAAATCTCGCCATGCGCAGATTCTCCACCGGCAACATCCCACGTTCCACGCCGTCACGATCCTCATTAACGGGCGATCCGCTCTTTACGCGGGCGTGACGTCGGGAGCGTAACTGCCGGCAATATTCTCGCGCCTGCTGCTGCATGCCACCACCGCTATATAAACCCCCATCACAGAGGGGTCAGGTAAGCCATTTTTACACTTTTATGCCGTTACTGTATACGGATCTCATCACTAACTTGAGCGTCGGAGGGTCCTTGGTAGTACCAAACCACCCGGGACTTCTTTGCAGGTACTCGGCAACAACTTCCTCACCTCACATCTTCCTCAAAAAACCCATTGAGACTCACACGCAACGAAGGATAATCAGCTAAGTTCACCGCGAGATCAACGGAAGACAACATCTGACGGAGGCCCGAAAAGGAGCTCCATCAGTTGGCGCCGTCTGTGCGAACCGAAACTCTACAAAAAAACAAAGTTGGCCTTCCGATCTCCATCCCCATGGCAAGCGATCACCGTGAAGATCCAGATACCAGCCGCATCCTGCCCCTCACTGGAGGCACGGGTGAAGCTCCTCCGGCGACCGTCATCAACGCCCTCGCCGGACGAATAGACCGACACACTCTCCCTTGACGGGGTCGCACAGAGGGGGCTCGCCACGGTGGCTCGAGGGCCACCTCGTCCAAGGATCTAAGCCCTCACTAAGAGGAAGCCCAGCAGCTACCCTGCTCGGCTATCCCTGGCGGGTAGCTTCCCTACCGCAACGCCAGGGATCAGGAAGTCCTTCCAGAGGCAGTCGAGCCCGAGGATCCCTCGCTCGGCTACCCTTGGCGGGTAGCTTCCCTACCGCAACGCCAGGGATCAGAAAGTCCTCCCAGAGGCAGTCGAGCCCGAGGATCCCTCGCTCGGCTATCCCTGGCGGGTAGCTTCCCTACCGCAACGCCAGGGATCAGAAAGTCCTCCCAAAGGCAGTCGAGCCCGAGGATCCCTCGCTCGGCTATCCCTGGCGGGTAGCTTCCCTACCGCAATGCCAGGGATCAGAAAGTCCTCCCAGAGGCAGTCGAGCCCGAGGATCCCTCGCTCGGCTATTCCTGGCGGGTAGCTTCCCTACCGCAACGCCAGGGATCAGAAAGTCCTCCCAGAGGTAGTCGAGCCCGAGGATCCTTCGCTCGGCTATCCCTGGCGGGTAGCTTCCCTACCGCAACGCCAGAGGTCAGAAAGCCTTTCCAGAGGCAGTCGAGCCCGAGAATCCCTCGCTCGGCTATCCTTCAGGACAAAAGCCCTCGCCAAGAGGCACCGGGCAGTAACCCTGCTCGGCCAAGGGTCCTTGGTAGGCTTCTTACAGCCCTATAGCTCTTCCCACGCTAAGAACCAAAGTCCTCCCAGAGGCAGTCGGGTCCTTGCTCGGCTATCCCCGGCTGGTAGCTTCCTACCACAACCGACATGGATCAAAGTCCTCGCCAAGAGGCACTGGGTAGCAACCCTGCTCGGTCCCCGTCCTGAAGGATCAAAAGCCCTCGCAAGAGGCAACCGAGCAGCTGCCCTGCTCGGTCATCTCCGGCTAGTAGCTCCCTGCCCATGACGCCAGGGATCGAAGCCCTCGCAAGAGGCATCCGAGCGGCTACCCCACTCGGTCATCCCAGGCTGGTAGTTGCCTACCCACGACGCCAGAGATCAAAGCCTTCGCTAAGAGGCAACTGCGCAACTTCACTGCCCGGCCATCCTTAGCAGGCCTCCCACGTCCTCTTCGACGCCGATGGTCTGAAGCCCTCATTGCGAGGCCGTCGGGTTCCTTCTGCTCGGTGCATCCCAGCAGGCATCCTCCTGCCCATCAGACGCTGATGGTCTGAAGCCCTCATCGCGAGGCCGTCGAGTTCCTTCCTGCTCGGCGCATCCCCGGCGGGCATCCTCCTGCCCAACAAATGCCGATGGTCTGAAGTTCTCATCACGAGGCCGCCGAGTTCCTTCCTGCTCGGCGCATTCCCAGCGGGCATCCTCCTGCCCATCAGACGCTGATGGTCTGAAGCCTTCATCGCGAGGCCGTCGAGTTCCTTCCTGCTCGGCGCATCCCCAGCGGGCATCTTCCTGCCCATCAGATGCTGATGGTCTGAAGCCCTCATCGCGAGGCCGTCGAGTTCCTTCCTGCTCGGCGCATCCCCAGCGGGCATCCTCCTGCCCAACAGATGCTGATGGTCTGAAGCCCTCATCGCGAGGCCGCCGAGTTCTTTCCTGCTCGGCGCATCCCCAGCGGGCATCCTCCTGCCCATCAGATGCTGAGGATCTCAAGCCCTCATCGTGAGGCCGTCGAGTTCCTTCCTGCTCGGCGCATCCCAGCGGGCATCCTCCTGCCCATCAGACGCTGATGGTCTGAAGCCCTCATCATGAGGCCACCGAGTTCCTTCCTGCTCGGCGCATCCCCAGCGGGCGTCCTCCTGCCCATCAAACGCTGAGGATCTGAAGCCCTCTTCGTGAGGCCGCCGAGCCCCTTCCTACTCGGCGCATCCCAGCGGGTAGCTTCCTACCCAAAAAAGACAAGGATCAAAGTCTTTCCAGACTCGACTATCCCTGGCCGGTAGCTTCCCTACTCGCAACGCCAGGGGTCAAGACCCTCGCCAAGAACAATCGAGAAGCTTCCCTACTCGGTCATCCCCAGCAGGCACCCTTCTGCTCAACAGACGCTGCGGGTTTGTAGCCTTCATAACGAGGCCACTGAGCCCATCACATGCGGCGGATCCGAATCCCCAACAAGAGACATCAGGTCTATCCAAGTCTGAGTAATCCCCTCTCGACTTCGGGACCATGGAGATGCCTCCTTCTCAGCAGTGCTTGGCACACTCGGCAAGTGATCGAAATCAACTCGACGACAGATCGCTCCACATGTCATGCCCACACTGGGCTGTGCCCCATCAGTCTACAGGTCTGCACACGTCGCGTCGGCCAACCGGCGCTCGACACGTGGACCGTCACTTCAGTGGCAGGACACTCGAACCGGCGCATCTTCCCTAAATGCAGAGATCTCGCCCCGATAAGCTGGCAGAAAAGACAGCTGACAGCCCGGGGACGCGTCCCGACGAAACCTTAGGAGGGAGCTTACCCCAGACGGCCTGGCAGTCCACTCTTGACCCGACCCACTAGCTGGTCGGGACAAGAGTGGGGGGCTAATGATGATGCTTAATATTGGTGACCTTTCAGATCAGGACACGTGGCAGATGACGTGTCCCAGAACTCAGAAGAGAGGGCCCACAAGGGCCGATCAGGCCCGACCTACAAGCACAAGCTGGCTCACCTCAGGGCCCTTGCAAATTGGCCTCCTCGGTCTTTCAGCTCGCCTCCGAGCTACCGCAGGACCAAGATACTTCGGCCCTCTCGCTCGTTCCCGAGCTCTCCCGCCGAGACCATCTTCCTCGGTCCCTCCGACTGACCAACTCCACCACTCACATGCGTAACCGCCGCTCCGCAAATCTCGCCATGCACAGATTCTCCGCCGGCAACATCCCACGTTCCACGCCATCACGATCCCCATTAACGGGCGATCCACTCTTTACGCGGGCGTGACGTCGGGAGCGTAACTGCCGGCGAGATTCTTGCGCCTGCTGCTGCATGCCACCACCGCTATATAAACCCCCATCACAGAGGGGTCAAGTAAGCCATTTTTTTACACTTTTATGCCGTTACTCTGCTCGGATCTCATCACTAACTTGAGCGTCGGAGGGTCCTTGGTGGTACCAAACCATCCCGGGACTTCTTTACAGGTACTCGGCAACAACTTCCTCACCTCACCTCTTCCTCCAAAAACCAATTGAGACCCACACGCAACGAAGAATAATCAGCTAAGTTCACCGCGAGATCAACGGAAGACAACATCTGACGGAGGCCCGAAAAGGAGCTCCATCAAAGAGTTTCTTCGAGAGTGGATTTGGCAGTCCCTGCTCCTTGTGTTCCTTAGTGTACTTTTATAGCCACCGGCTACTTAGAGCTCAAGCTGATCTTGGATGGGCCGAACCCTAGCTCTTCATTTCATTCGGCCCAGATTCCAAAAGTTTCATTTGCTTTTGGACTGAAATGATTAATATTTAATGGGTAGAATTATCTAAATGGGCCAACCATCAAGGAATTTATTTTATTTTAGGGTAAATTGTCAAAAAGCCCCCGACCTAAGAAAAAGGGCTCAAAAAGTCCCCGGTATTTTCAAAATGGAGAGAAAAGGCCTACCGTTCAAAAAGTTTGTCTGAAAACTCCTGGCCCAAGGCCTGGGTATTTTATTTTGGTGGATAGACGAAAATACCCCTCCTCAAATTCACCGTGTCCAAATTTCTTCTCTTTTCTCTCTCTTGCTCTCGGAAACACCCTCATCCTCAAAAACCCTAACTCTAATCTCGTCGTCGTCGCTGCCGTCGTCATCGTCATCGCAAAGGTAAGCTCTTCCTCCTATCGCATTCAAAGAACTCAACTCACCTCTCGTTGTCGTCGTTGCGGGCTTTGCCATCGTCATCGCAACCTCGCCTCCCCAGCCAAGAACCAAGAAAAAAGCAAACCCCTCTCTTTGTTCGACTTTTTTCTTTTCTCAAGCTCGGAGAATTCATAGAAGCTCAAACCGTAGGATTGGCAATGGCGAATTCTCTTCAGGATTCGTTCGATTCCATGCTCTGCGTCTCTCGATTGTGACTAATTCCTTCAGGGCTTAAGGAGATGGGTTGCAAAGGGTAGTACCTTGATTAATTTATTTGGATTTTGGTTAATTATTGAAATTTTATTGATAACTTGAAATGGGTTCTTAAAGATTTTGGAGATTAGGGTTTATTTTAGTTATAAAAGGGATTTTGAGATTGGATTCAGATGTTGTTGTTATGTTTAGTTTTAAATTTTAATGGGTTTTTGATCAAATGGTTATAGTTGAAATTGATCACTAAGTTTGATATTTAGTTGTATAGTCAAATTGAGCAAATTGGAACCATGTTGGAATTTATCTAAAATTAAGTGGAATTAGAGTCCATGCTTTTGCTAATTGCATCAGAATTTTCTTAATTTTTGTATGGAATAAAGTTCTCCTTGGATTTCATTTTAGCACAAATGCTTATTGTTACAGGCAACATCCTAGAAGTTACAGGCAAGTGCCTAAATGTTACATGCAACTAATTAGAAGTTACAAGGAAAATTGTAACCAGACGTCTCCAGTTCAAAATATTCCTCTGGAAATTGACAGCCAGACGCTAGTACTTGTAACCGGACGTCTGATACTTAGTTGCCTGTAATTTCTAACAACTTACTTGTAACTTGTAAGCAGTTATCTGAAACTTCTAACGACTTGCTTGTAGTTTATAAGCAGTTATCTGAAACTTCTAACCAGTTGCCTGTAACTTCTAAAAAAGTTGCATGAAACTTCTAAACAGTTACATGTAATTTCTAAGCAGTTGCATTTCGCTAATATCTAAGAAGATTTGTCTGTAATATCTAATAAGTTGCTTGTAATATCTACATGGATGTAAGTAATAATATGTTAACATCTAATCACTTACTTGTAATATCTAACCACTTGCTTCTGACTTTTAAACTGTTGCCTGTAACTTGTAAGAACTTGCTTGTAACTTGTAAGCAGATGTCTGTAACTTCTAACCAATTGCATGTAACTGCTTAGAAATGAAGCAAGATGATCAAATAATGAAGAGCAATATCCCGGTTGCTATGATGGACTGGAAGTTATAGATTGGTACAGGGGTCTTCAACCTCTGATGACACATGCCAAGACAAGAGGAACCATGAGAGTAAACCTTTACAGGAAATTTGCTGCACTTTTGGAGGTACAAAGGGAAAATGGAAGATATCAAATTGAATACATGCAAGAAAAAGAAAGATAATTATACTCAGAAAGCACAATTTTGGAGGAGGAAGTTCAAAAGAGAGAGACATTCGTGGTTCCATCTGGTCAAGTTTTTGGTAAATGGAAGGGTTTGCATGGTATAGAAGTAATTTCCATCCATGCTTTCTATTAGACAAACCAGTAACATATGTAAGTCTACGGTAGCGCCCCGGCCGTCTGTCCGAGACCAAAATGCGGAAACGAAAACTTTTTCTAAACTAAGAAACCGGCGCTATCGTATACTTTAAATCCGGATCGAACCATTAACCTACAACTAGCTAACAAGAGAAGGGTTGGAAAAGCTATACCGATCGATCCGTGTCCTTCGGTCTTGGCCACCATCCCAAGCTCCTTGCGGCATCTCCGATCTTCTCGTCGGAAAGGGCACCACATCTTCGAGTCTTTTTACGGGCTCCCGCTTCATCCGAACCAACTTGGACACGAAGTTCACTAGCCGACGTGTCCAAGGCGAAGTAGAGAATGTGTGTGACAACTTTGTCTCTTGCATCCATTGCATGGATAGAGGTTAGAGATGATACCATTAATGGAGGTTGTGAGCTAGAGCAAGAAGAAGAAGCACAAGCCTTTTTCTTTTGTGTTGTATATCAAAATGAGAGAGTGAGAGTATATCCAATAATACAAGAGCCAACCCACAACCTTATGGCTGCCCTTCTCTCTCATCCTCTCATTTCAACACACTAATCTATCACATAATGTGACATATGCACAATAAAAGAGACCATGAGTCACTAATGAAGTCTATATCACATTAAATGCACAAAACGATGATTTCTAGCTCATAATTTCCATTTGTAAACATTAACCCAAATGTTTACAACAATAAAAAGATACGGCAACATCTAAAGTAAACACATGACGGATCACAAGGATACCCCTCACCTGTATATACATACCTGCATCCGCATTCCGACTGAATGCGAATGCGATGAGACTAAAGTAATCCAACAAATCTAATACTAGAATCCGGCTTAAATCAAAGCCCACTAGTATGATCCACCCGATCATGATCCGTGCACTACTGCACGTATATGATCGGACCCTGCCATATATCATACGGCCTCTACAACGTTTCGCCCGAAACTTGAAAATTGTCTGTGGGGGACTCTAAAGACTCGTCAATACTTTGGCTGTGGATTTAACCACTGGCACGTCAGAGGTACTAGCTGTACATAACGGGCTACCAGGTATTGACTAAAAGGAAGGTCGATGAGCGAACTCATCCTGACACCCTACTGAGCCTGTCAGTGACAATATCCGTACAGTCCGGTCCGTTCGTCTATGAGCATCGCATGTCGGGCCCAGGGGGTTGGTGAAAGTCAGACCCCCAAAAGCGGTACAAGTCGTGTAGGAGTGTAGCCCAGAACACCCTGAGATACTACTGAAATACCTACCAGTAAATCTCCTGCCTTGGCCAAGGACTTTGTGTAATGGCTCTTCTAGACACAGTGCGATCTCACCCCCAATATCGGGAGAGACGAAACCCCTGCCGATCCGCTCACTGTCTCCATGTGGCTCGGGACTGTACCCAACTAAAACCTGTTTACACGACTCCTTTAAGCCGTGGTAGGGTAGTAATCAAAGCACAGTGGGAACTCACACGAGACAAATGACGATCTTAGGTCGATGAACTAACCTGTACACATGTCACCAGGGAACTGCTATCTGACGTCAGGTATAATACCAACTAGCATGTTCCCGGCGAGTCCTGTCCTGTGTACTCATAACCCATTGAGCACCTGTATACATCTTAGGTGAACCAACTGACACCAATGGCTTGTGAGACCGGCCACCGCCCCTCATCGGGGTCTCGACTGTATACACCAGTCTACTAATGGAGTATCGATGCCCAGTCTTGAAACTCCCACGACTAGGGACTTTTTAAGGATGTGCTTATAGATCCCAACTCCCACGTATATGATCGCCATCATACTGCTGGTAGTCAAGCAAGAATTCTAAGGGCTCTATCAACACGCAATAGTGACCTGTAAGGTCACCTGATGCAGTACACGATGATAAAGGTAAACCAGATAGTATACTATCATCTTGAGTAAGACTGTCCTACCGGCATAGGTCTTCCCTCAATCATTGCAATCACGTGCCTGTGATCCAATAATTGACTCTGAGGGTACTATATCCAACAATCTCCTATTTGCACTCAAGGCTAATTATTGCGGTGTCGCATACTCACAGCCCGTGTGATACCGAACACCCAACTCCTCTACTAATCAGTCTCACAAAGTCCGTTTGCGAAACTATTGCGTTCAAGGAATAGCCTCAGTGAGCGGATCCGCCCTAATGTTTCTTTCTATGTCTCTCTTTATCTCAAGTTCGCAGAGAAAGCCATCTCCCGAAAAGAGCAATACCTGTCTTAGAATGTGTCTGGATATCTGATGAGACCTAGTTCATAAATGAACTCCAAATCCAAACTTCTTAGACTGTATCGTCAACTAAACTTAATCAGTATCTTGCGCCATGCCTCCCTCAGTATCCGCTTGGACCACCTGTCTAAAATACTGCCTCTCGTCAGAGGGAAAGCTATAACTCTGACAATCATTCTGTCATCCAGGTCACCTTAGAAGTCTGGAATGATAACCGTCCCCCGATAGAGGCTGTCGTTATCATATCCCTAGAACATCCACTTATGTTCTAAAACGGCTTCCGAATGTTTCTCCAAGATAGGATCAATATCAACTTATTGCATCTACTGCAAAAACAACATCTGGTGTGGTACTTGACATCTCATGATTGACTCAATTGCTTAAGCAAATGATCTGCCAATCATGCGCATCCCTCTCCCCTTTAGTCTGTAAGACACCTTTAGAGAGGGTGACTCCATCACCCGCAGGTACACTACCGTGCCAGGAGTCGTCCATTCTAAAACACCTTTAGAATACTGTCTAAGTACCCTGATTGGGAAACTACCCAAATCTAGATCTAAAACCATAGATCTAGTAACCAGAATGTCTGATATTATATCTTTATCCTATGTGGAGAAACCACTGTGTGACAACCAAAGTACAGCCGATCGTAGTATAGGAATTTCACTTCCTACTCTGTGTATGTCATCCAAATACCAGGACATCACACCCTACTACCTTCTTAACAGATCCATCTCCTGTTCTGATGAAGTCAAACCTATGACTGTCACATTAGAAATAGATGATCTATCTCCGCTATATCTGCTTTAGTCCATAAATAGACATTAGCTACTTGTCCACTATGCTTCCGCTGCTTCCACTGACTATGACAATCCTCTGGCAGAGTCATATACACGTCCACTTCTAAAGCTAGTTTAGAATGACGCTATACTCATCTTCCTGCCGGGTCTCACAGTCTGGAACAACAGCAATGGCAAGTCTGGGTAAACAAGAACCTCCTTGTCACCGTCTTTGAGCATACCGAAGTACCTCTCGAGTGCCTGAAGTTACCCACCATATCTGCGGAGTTGCCAATGGAATGTCAAACCAGATTGAATCTTTAGGTTCTTATCAAATATTTAGTAATCGTTTGCGGTTCTGGAATCACTTCCAGTTCTACCATACTCCCACTTCCGTTTTCTGAAAAAATCCATTTTTATTAAAACTGTGGCGAGTTAAAAACAATATCACTATTGATCTTCCAGATGGTAGAAAATCAACCCTCGTCATAGCCCGGGTCAACCCACAAACAGCCATTACAGAAATGTGCCTTGAGTTATCCAGAGTCTGGTTTTAAGCATAAACCGGACAACTCCCCGTACCTTAACATCGTTAAGATATGAACTATTCTATATCCAATATAGGAACAGAGACACTGATTTAATTGGAACCAGATTCAAATCATGCAGCTGTCTCCAGTGCATGTCAACTAAATGAAGAGAGGCCGATAACATTACTCAACTTAGGAGTGCTTCCAATTACGAGTAACCTGAAAGAGAAGCAAGTTCTCTTAATCATTACTATTAACTGAATACCATACACAAGTATCTATATCTTCGATCACCTTGAAGAATCCTGATACTTGCAACATCTGGTTCTCTACTTTATTCTTATACCTATAACTTCTCAAAATTTAGACCTTGCATTTCTACGAAATACATGTCTAAGAACTAGAGAAGTCATAAGTAAATAGAATATAGTACGAGTACCAACCCCTCTGTCCTAATGGACACTGGACAACATACAATACTCTGTATAAGTCCCCTGAGTCTAATAACTCATTCCCTGTGTGTCGTAGGTTGAAAACTATACTTATGGTTAAGAAGAATTACACCGCTGTTTAATGCTCCTTACCTAACCATCCACTATATAGGTAAATGTTATAGACATAATTTCAAAAAGTTATATCTCACTTTATAAAAATAAACGTACAGATATATCAATTTGAAATTGGTGCATAACAACGGATATTCAAAACCAAATATTTGCCGTCCGGCAAACAACCCAGGCGATTTCCTCAAATATCACCAATTACAACGAATCCCGATATAACGAGGATGATCACCCAATTCCCAATAACTTGCTCCCACTCATCATCTGTAAAACCATACAGATGTGAGAATCAAACCTGGTAAATACATACCTTGGAGCAAGGGCTAATTGGGAAATCTGTTTTCTTTTAACAATACACAGCGAAACTGAAACATGTAAATGTTTCGAAGGGGTATCCGGATATTCCTAGTAATGCCTTTTCCATTATCAGATTCACAACTATAACCGTATATTTCTTTGCCATCTCTCCAAATCCCTTTATATGTCTTTAGTCATTACCTTCTGTACACCCCTTTAGGCTAAATGGTTTTCTTCCTTCCCCACCGTTCGACACCAGCCTATGGTTTGGAAGAAGACTATCCAATAAGCATAATGGGTGTACTCCCCTAATCCTAGGAGCACTCGCAACGCGAGAGAAGGTAAAGATAAAATACAACTGAATTAAAACCTTATTCCTATTTCTCCCGAACCAGAATCCATCCCCGAACTGGAACAAGTCCTTTCGAGTTCGTATATAACCATACGATGGAGTATCCAATAAGCTGTGGATCTTCGTAGTGATACGGGGTGTTCCGGAGAAATACAAAGGTAAAGTAGGAGTGGCGATGAAATACTTGGTTTGGTCGTGAATAGCAGTCGCAATTTACTTTGCCCTCTTACTAATCCCTTTATTTGTCTTTACTTAATAGCTTCTGTACACCTTCGTTAGGTTAATTGGTTTTCTTCATTCCCCACCGTTCGGCATCTGCTTATGGTTTGGATGAAGACTATCCAATAAGCGTAATAGGTATACTGTCCTAATCCAAGGAGCACTCGCAACCTGAGAGAAGGTAAAAGGAAAAGACAACTGAATAGTCCTATTCATTTTCTCCAGAACCGGAAACCATCCTCGAATCTGGAACAAGTTCCTTCGAGTTCGTATATAACCATACGATGGTTTTATCCAATGGAAGTGGATGTTCGTAGTAATACGGGGTGTTCTGGAGAAAATGGGTAAAGTAGGAGTGGCAATGAGGTATGCAACTCCGACAATCCAAAATCCAGTGTTTTAAGAAGATTCGGTCAACTTGGTCACTGAGTCATAGTCAAGGGTCGGGTCATGGTCGCTGCCAAAGAGAGAGAGAAAAGAAACACTCAGCGTGCACTCTAACCTAGATCAGAATGGTTATCAATTTATCTAATCAGGAAACCTCCCACTGTAACATCAAATTCTCCTCCAAACCTGAAAGAAAAATTAGTCGGGATCACCCGAGGAGTAAACCAACTCATCAGTAGGAATCGGGATCCAACTATCATCGCATGATAACGTGATGGAATCCACTCACGTTATCACACTCCAGAAGGTATGCGCATATCTGGCAAGTTTTAGTTTCTTTAGAAACTCCCGATGTGATTTTTACCCCATGCTCTTATGACCTTGACGAAGGCCAACATATCATAAGTCACATGTCAAGTTCTACCCGTCATTATCCAGGTTAATTTGAACCCACCCGTACATACCCTTGACGAAGGCCAAAATAGTAGTACGACTGTCCCAAACCAACGCATCTATCTATACAGCAGAAAAGTAACAAATAGCTACCATACACTATGCCTTGACGAAGGCCAACATGCATAGCATGAATACTAAGTGCTACCTTTCTGAAATGACGGAGGGCTACGAATGGTTTTTGGCGAAAAACCTTTAACGTAATGAACTTGATATCGTTGAAGGAACCGGATAGCTTTTTATAAAATATAGTGGTAAAAACCTTTGCTAAAGAGGTCACTCCCGGTAAAGGGATCTCGGCTCTTTCCCCGTAGAATGAGGTGCAGGATATTCCAACTGAATACTATGATGCAAAGCAAAAAGTAATCGGTTATAGTGAAGTTATTACCCTGACACAAACTTCTGTCCAAAGGGTCACTCCCGGTGAAGGGATCCCGGCCCTTGCCTCATCGACTGATGTGCTGAATATTCAAAACCGAATACCACTGTGCAAAACAAAAGACAATGTCCTTGCAACAACAGCTTTTAAAAAAATGTTCCAACAACATCAGAATAGGTTTGTTTAGCTTGCATTGATCCGAATCAATGCAGTTCCATCAATTGATCACACCAATAAAGAACGAAAATACGATGTACGTATATACCATCCGCATTCGCCACTGGGTCCCGTCATCACCCGTTAGGTTACTTAACTAACGACAAAGCGGGGACTGGACTAGCGCGGGTGTAAAATATATACAACATCTACTAGTATATATATATCAATATATAATATTCGCTCATGGCGTGATAAAATGCAACATCACATAAATGTAATAAGCATCACAGAACAATATAGATAATCTGGAATCCCCGGGTTTCATAGAGCCTCTACCGAAACCCGACGTTCCCCTGGCCGTGTGGATAGCCTGTGCAATGAAATCCTAGACCCCTACGGGCGCGGCAAGTTACCCGTCAAAACCTGAAGCGAGGCAGCCCCCTTCAACAAAGTGAATGGACCACCCAGCACTTCACGGAATCCGGTAACTTGAGCACCCCTCCTTGGGTCAACCTATACCCCCTACGAGTGCGGCGAATAGCCCGCCAATTCTAGAGTGAAGCCCCCTCCATCTCAAAGCCATGAGATGCGGGCCCGTTGCTCTCTAGAACCCGGCTATCCGTGCACCCCTCCGCGGGGTAATCCTAGTACAGAAAGTAAAAATATATACAACGGGTACATCGACCTCAGCCCGGTCGTTCCCCAAAAGAATAATATACAAATATGCAGTGATACGTTAGTCTAATTTGGGTTTTGGGGTTTTGTTGGATCTAAAGGCTCCTCCTTCTAAGAAGTTAGTTTTTACAAGGCTGGCCATTCCGGTTGCTGCTCCAGGCGAGGTCATCAAAGCTGCCCAGAGACCTGTCTTTGACAGATTAGATATTGCTTCTCAACGGGTGTCAGTCTTTGACAGGATAGCACCAATAACAGTCTCTCTTCAAAGCAGGGGGCATGACGAAGTCACCCTTATAGCTGAAACAACTCCATCCGCAAGACACGCTCGACGTCGCCACTGGCGCCAAGTGAGGAAGGCTGGGGGCAACTCCCCCTCTGGGATGACTCTGCCAGCTCCGACAGTGGAGATCGAGGCCGTTGTTCCAACTGAGAACAGCTTTGAACTGCTCAATAAAGTGCGCAGAAACTCTCCTACTGCATTGCTGAAGAAAACTCCTTCACCTGTGGAGAATACTCCAGAGAAGAAGCTGGAGCAGCCACCTCAACGGCTGTCCTCTAAAATTTACAAGGTCTGGCGACAGGTCCAGGTGTCGGTGATTGATTAAGACTATCTCCGCCGACAGAAAAAGATGAAGGTTCGGCAGGAGAAAGACTACTCTGTCAGGCCAGAAAAAGCAACAGCTACTTGGGTGCCCACTACAACGGCCCCCTCAACTTCGACCGCTCACAGAAGAAGGAGGCCAGAGAATATCCCTATGTCTTTGGCAAACCGCAAAGATACTGAATCTAAATGTCCCAAGTCTGGGGGCGTGGTGGTGCATACTGTTTATATGGCTTCCGGAAAGGAGGAATGCCGTGTTTCGATGGGTCACCGACCGCTCACTCGATCCGTGACAAAAGCCCAGGAGCAACAACAGAAGCTTCAGGAAATGATGACTGCAATGGCCACACTTACTGGGCCAAAAGAAAGCTCAGAGACATCATCAGAACAGCGTCACGAACAAGAGACTAATGCTGATTTCTTATGCAGAGTCCTCGAAAATAAGGACAAAGAAGCTGCAGAGCAGACGGCTAACATAAAACAAATGGCGCTCCTCTTCCAAGATATGGTAGGGATGATGTTACAGCCAGACCCTCCAGCTGACGACCCTCCAATCACGGTCGAAGATGATAGAGGGGAGACATCTAATCCTCTTCCGGCTCTTTCAACAGCCAAGGAGGAAACTATCTCCAAGGCCGCCCTGAATGATTATATAGCTCAGCAAATACGGGCTCATCAGGCGAATGAAGCGGCTGCGCAAATTGTTAGAACCGGATGACCTTATCCAAGCTGGTATGACCAAATCAGTTACCCTCCGGGATATACGATCCCTAAGTTCCACGTATATAAGGGGACAGGGAATCCACATCAGCATGTCGCTCAATTCAGGGCCTTATGCGGCAACACTGGAGGCGACGACAAACTGTTGCTTCGCCAATTCGTCGGCAGCTTGTCAGAGACAGTATTCAAATGGTATTCTGAACTTCCAAACGACTCTGTCAAGACGTTTGCGGAGATGGAGCTACTGTTTACATAAAGATTCGCTAGTGCTAGTGAACGCACCCCGATAACAGCACTGATTAATGCCAGGATAAGGCCCGGCGAAACCTGGGTCTAATACGCAACACGGTGGCGAAACTTATGGTCAAAGTGCGAACAACGCATTGAAGAAGCACCTGCGGTAGGCATGTTCGTGGGCACTCTTGATCCTCAAGCAACCATCTCGCAATTCATGATGTTCTTCAAGCCAACTACTTTCCAGACCTTGATTGACAAGCTGGCCCAAATGGACCAAATGGGCCATAGGCCTTCCTCTTTAAAAACAGAGCCTTGGAATGAAAAGGGCAAAGGGAAAACAACCTTCGTTGCCAACGCTCAACAACAGCCGAGCAACTTGAAGCTGGTTGTCCGTCAAAACAATGTGCGTCCACGCCCATCCCTCGAGAAGAGACTGGGGCGTCCTTACTCGTTTCCTCAGAATAAAACAAGGAAACTGTTCGATCTGGCAGTGCGCAACAGACTCATCAATTTGCCGAGTCCAAAACGTTTGTTGCAGCAAGGCGATCTCAATAATCCTAATTACTGCCCTTACCATCAAGCAGTAAGCCATCCAATCGAAGATTGCTTCGTCTTCAAAAACTGGGTTGAAGATCAATACCAACAGGGCAATTTCGCGTTATCCGAGAACTGGAAGGTGAGCCCGCCACTGCCTCATGCTCCTAAAAAGATAGATATGCCTGGGGCATCATGCTCATTCATAGGAAAAGAAGCCCCATAGACCGAAAAATCAGTAAACTAGAGATTCACCTCAAATACGGCGACGGCGGACCGAAACGTCCTTAAACTAATGATGGACCACAATGTCCTAAAACTTGCAAACGACCGAAACGTTTTTAAACTACTACCGCAGCATCCTTAGGCTGACGAGATTAAAAAAAATAGATAAAAAAAATATAATAAACGGTATGTCCATAAGCAAAATGGGCACGGATGAAAACCCGAAAGGGCTCCGTGAGTAAAAACAGCAGGGCTACCGGTGAGTGTTCATGAAAACCCGAAAGGGCGCGACCTCGTAAAAAAAAAAGAGAGAGAATAAAAAGAATAAAAAAAAGAAGAAGAAGAGAAAACGGTATGTCCATAAGCAAAATGGGCACGGATGAAAACCCGAAAGGGCTCCGTGAGTAAAAACAGCAGGATTACTGGCGAGTGTTTGTGAAAACCCGAAAGAGTGCAACCTCGTTAAAAGACACTTACAGGGTCCTCTCGACCTTGTAAGGAGAAACCACCCGCGTGAGATCCTTACGACTCATAAGGGAGCAACACACTTAGGGATTCCCACGATTCCTAAGGAGAAAATACACTTGCGAGATCCTCACGACTCGTAAGGAGAACTCTCATATGGGACCCTCACGGCTCATAAGATTTGAAAGTCTTAAATTACAGAGGCCTAAACCTGTGCTTAAGCAACCCCTACAACCTTCGATATTGCCCTACAAGTGGTCCAATACCAACCCTTGTATACAATCCACGGGCGCGAATAAACATTTCCCTAACCAAGTCCCATCCGTGACTGAGGATATGTTCGCATGATGAACAACCCTTGTAAGTCCTCTCGACTTATAAGGAGAAAACCCCTTTTGTAAGATCCTTACGACTTACAGGGAACATGCACTTAGGAATCCTCACGATTCCTAAGGAGAAAATACACCTACAAGATCCTCACGACTTGTAGGGAGAAATACCTTTGTGAGACCCTTACGGCTCATGAAGTCAAAAGCCTTAGTCGACAGGATCCTAATCCTGTTTACTAAGCCACCTTTGTTCAACATCGACAGAGGCAAATGATGATTCGCTCCTGGCAATATCCCAGTTGTAGCGATGCTGATGCCTAAAACAGTATCAAATTCCAAGTCCTTTCATGACAAATGATGATTCGCTCCTGGCAATATTCCAGTCGTAAGCGATGCTGATGCTAAGATTGGCATCAGATTTCAAGTTCCACACTCGCAATAAAAAGCAGCGAGTAAAATAAAAAAATAGCCGAAATGATGGGGCAACTCGCAATAAAAAACAACGAGTAAAAAAAAAAAAAACAGCCGAAATGATAGAGCAACTCGCAATAAAAAGCAGCGAGTAAAATAAAAAAAATAGCCGAAATGATGGGGCAACTCGCAATAAAAAGTAGCGAGTGAAAAAGAAACAGCCGAAATGATTGGGTACCGCGAAAAATAGCCGAAATGATTGGGTAATTGCGACCTTCGCGATATAAAAGCTGAAATGATAGAGTATCGCAGAAAGAATAAAAAAAATGAAAGAATGAAACTTTTTGCCCTACAGGTGAGATCGCATCGATCCCTGTATACAATCCAGGGGCACAAACAAAGAGGGAACCATACCTTCCCAACAGGCTCCATCAGAAAGCGAAGCCGAATCTCGACGGTTCATAGACAATCTAGAGACAACCTCGACATTTATCGCAATATTGCAGACACAATGTCGACAAATGAAGCAAAAGAAGATCCCTAGCTTCAGGGTCTCGACATCAACATCGACAATTTAGAGATCACCAACGGCGTTTCTCCTCACTCCAATCAGATGCAGACGCGACGTCAACAACCGACCTCAAAGTTGCAACGAAACGGAACCATGGCAAAGTCCCTAGTTCCAAATCTCAATGGCCACATCTACAGCTCGGAGACCAACAACGGTGTGCCTCTTCATTCCAGCAGGACATAGATACTACACCATCAAACGGAGCCACGGCATAGTCCTTAGTTCCAAATCTCGACGGTTCACAGACAACCTAGAGACCATCTCAGCATTCGTCTCGATACAGCAGACGAGATGTCAACAACGGTGTTCCTCCGCAGTCCAGCAGGATGCAGATACAACGTCAACAAAAGACCTCACGGTCGAAACAAAGCGAAGCAACGGTAAAATCCCTGCTTCACCTCAGCATTCATCTCGATACAGCAGACGCAATGTCAACAACGGCGTTCCTTTGCAGTCCAGCAAGATGCAGATGCAACGTCAGCAAAAGACCCCATGGTCCAAACAAAGCGGAGTGACGGCAAAATCCCAGCTCCACCTCAGCATTCGTCTCGATACAACAGACGCAATATCGACAACGACGTTCCTCCGCAGTCCAGCAGGATGCAGATGCAACGCCAACGAAAGACCTCACGGTCAAAACAAACGGAGCCATGGCAAAATCCCTAGTTCCAAATCTCGATGGTTCCCGGACAACCTAGAGACCACCTCGACATTCGTCTCGATACAGCAGACGAGATGTCACTGCAGCGTCCTTCCTCCAACAGGATTCGGACACACCAAAGCAAACGAAGCGAAGGCCAAATTCCGAGCTTCAGGGTCTTAACGGCAAGTCATATAAAGCCTGAAAGACAGTCGGAGATCATCTTACACCAGTGCGGAGTGGTCACCACCTCGACGTTCGTCTCGATACAGCAGACGAGATGTCACTGCAGCGTCGTTCCTCCAACAGGATTCGGACGTGATAAAGCAAATGAAGCAAAAGCCAAATTCCTAGCTTCAACGTCTTAACGGTAAGTCATATAAAGCCTGAAAGACCGTTGGAGATCATCTTGCACCAGTGCGGAGTGGTCACCACCTTGACGTTCGTCTCGATACAGCAGATGAGATGTCACCCCAATGTTCTTCCTCCAATAGGATTCGGACGTGACAAAGCAAACGAAGCGAAGGCTAAATTCCTCGCTTCAGGGTCTTAACGGCAAGTCATATAAAGCCTGAAAGACCGTCGGAGATCATCTTGCACCAGTGCGGAGTGGTCACCACCTCGACGTTCATCTCGATACGGCAGATGAGATGTCACCCCAGCGTTCTTCTTCCGACAGGATTCGGACGCGCCAAAGCAAATGAAGAAAAAGGCCAAATTCCTAGCTTCAGGGTCTTGACGGCAAGTCATATAAAGCCTGAAAGACAATCGGAGATCATCTCGCACCAGCGCGGAGCGGTCACCACCTCGACGTTCGTTTCGACACAGCAGACGCAACGCCAAAGCAAATGAAGCAAAGGCCAAATTCCTAGCTTCAGGGTCTTGACGACAAGTCATATAAAGCCTGAAAGAAAATCGGAGATCATCTCGCACCAGCGCGGAATGGTCACCACCTCGACATTCGTCTCGATACAGCAGACGAGATGTCACTACAGCGTCCTTCCTCCAACAGGATCCGGACACACCAAAGCAGACAAAGCAGAGGCCAAATTCCTAGCTTCAGGGTCTTAACGGCAAGTCATATAAAGCCTGAAAGACAATCGGAGATCATCTCGAACCAGTGCTGAGTGGTCACCACCTCGACGTTCGTCTCGACACAGCAGACGCAACATCACCAAAAGGAGCCATGGCAAAATCCCTAGTTCCAAACCTCGACGGTTCACCAGCAACCTAGAGACAACCGCGACATTTATCTCGATACAGCAGACGCGATGCCAGCAAACGAAGCAAAGGCCAAATTCCTAGCTTCAGGGTCTTAACGGCAAGTCATATAAAGCCTAAAAGACAATCGGAGATTATCTCGCACCAGTGTAGAGTGGTCACTACCTCGACGTTCGTCTCGACACAGCAGACGCAACATCACCAAAAAGAGTCACGGCAAAATCCCTAGTTCCAAACCTCGACAGTTCACCAGCAACCCAGAGACAACCGCGACATTCGTCTCGATACAGAGGACGCAATGCTAGCAAACGAAGCAAAGGCCAAATTCCTAGCTTCAGGGTCTTAACGGCAAGTCATATAAAGCCTGAAAGACTATCGGAGATCATCCCACACCAGCGCGGAGTGGTTATGACTCATCGGGGCTCTCCAAAATGAGCCTAACCTCAAGTAAAAAGCGGCATGGCAAAATTCCTAACGCTTGCTCTTCCGAGGGTCAAACTGCCTAGGAGGATTGCTTGAAGACGTCTTGTCCAGCCCCCGAAAAGATCAGAGACACGGCAGTCGCAGGGCTACTCGAACAACACGATTGCCTATCGAGGGATACATCAGCCAATGCGACGGTACGACGGGAAAAACCCTAGTACCACAGACCCTAACGGACTTCTGTCATAAAGAGCAGAGCTTAACTGTGACGTTAGGATATGCTTGTGAGATTTGCTCGATCCGTTTCAACTCGTGAGGAAATTGATGTCTTTGCGAGAACTTCTTGATTCGTCTTGACTCGTGAGATAAAGCCTTAGGCAGTAGATATTAAAAAACCTGTTTCCTAAGCACTGAGACCCTGCAAGTCGGCCCAAAATGGTCACTTGAATACTATCCACGGGTCTCACTCTCCAAAGTTGAATCTCGACGAGGAGGGAAACAACTGCTTACGGGTCCTCTCGACTCGTAAGAGGGAAAACTCTCTTATATGATCCTTACGACTTATAAGAGAAAACACATTTAGGAATCCTCACGACTCCTAAGGAAAATATACACCTACGAGATCCTCACGACTCGTAGGGAGAAAAATCTTTATGAGACCCTCATGGTTCGTAAAGTTGAAAAGTCTTAGGTGGCAGATCCTACCCCTGTCTCCTAAGCCATCACTGCCCTGCAAATAAGTCAAGATGGACCATCTATGAGTCACACTTGCCAAAACTACATGCCACTGAAATGGAGAACTTACTCATGAGCATATAAACTACTTCACGCCAGAGTAAGACATAAAGAGATAGAAGGGTGCGGCTCATGGAGTTAAGGGTTTGGAACTATATCTCTTAAGAGTCAAGATTTGAGTCAATGATAAATGACGACGCTTGTGTCCGCTCGTTATCTTCCCAGATCAAGATCCTGAAAGTTATATACCAATCCGAAACTGGTCATATGCCATGCATAACTCTGCACTACTTCACCCACGCACATACTTACGTGGGCAAAGTAGTGGGGGGCATTTGTTCCCGCCAAAAATTTCTGCGCAAAGGAGTCCAAGGTATCAAATGGCAGTGATACGCTTAAGAAAATGTGAACCAGTATCTTCCGGCCGGTATTTTGATAAACTCCCAAAGGAGGAACTATTAAATTCTGATGGTATTGGAAGCATCTCGAAAAACCCTTCGATTTGATATATTATGGGCCTCATAATTCATCCGGGATCAAAAGTTATGTGGCATCACGTGTCCACACGTGATGGACCTTTAAGAACCCGCTGGAGGAGTTAAAAGATATAATAAAAACTCAGAAAAGACCCCAATGGGGCATCACATGCTCACACGTGACCATGGGTCACGTGCAAACACGTGATGGGATCTTAAGGCCTCTAAAATAATGAATAGAATTAAATTCTAAAATCTGTTCCCTGATTAAAAATCAGAAGTTACCTCAACGAGGTATCACGTGCTCACACGTGACCAATGGTCACGTATTGACACGTGATGGTTAAAACTGAAGCGTAAATAAACGCTGAGAAAAGGACTCAATTGGGGGTCACGTGCTCACACGTGACCAAGGGTTACGTATCAACACGTGACTGGCTTCGAAAGCCTTACAGTTAATAGAATTAAATTCTAAAAGCTTCTAAATCTTTCCAAATGGAAAAGGATTATGGGGACCGTTGGATTAAAGCTCCAAGGGTGATTAAATATCACCAATTTATGGAAAAATCCTAGACAAGGAAAGATTTCCCCTAAATCCCACCGGAAATAACAAACAGAATATCTTTGGATTTAAAATCCAACGGTGAATAAAATTCACTGAATGATCTAAAGGATCATATTAATGATGAAAACAAATCAAATCTTTCAATGAGAGATTTGCTAAACAAATTGATTCTTTTCTTTCTCCTATAAATAGGAGCCAAGAAGAGAAGGGGGGACCTTTTGGAGAGAAAAACAGAGAGAGGAGAATTTAATTCTCAAGAGGGAAGAAAAGAAAGGAGAATTTAATTCTCAACAAAGAAAACCCTAGGTGAGAAAAGGGAAAAAGATCAACTTCAAAAAGAGAATTCAATTCTCAAAATTTAAGAGCTTAACTCTTCTGCAAATAAAGAACTTAGTTCTTCTTCTGGTTGAAGATCTGCACAGAGCACATCTCCCCATAAGTTGAAAATTTAATTCTCATTGGGTCGAGATCCTGCCATGCAGATCCTAAGCTTAGAAGGGGAATTGAGTTTTGAGAATTTAATTCTCCTAAAACAAAACTAGGGTTTAACCCTAATTAAGAATTTAATTCTTTTACATATCTGGGAATTTAATTCCTTTAAAAAGAAATTAGGGTTTTATCCTAAATAAGAATTTAATTCTTTTACAATAGGAATTTAATTCCTCCAAAATCATAATTAGGGTTTAACCCTACAGAGAATTCAATTTTTAAAATAAGGAGACTTAAAAGATCTCTGTTCATGAAAAGAACTAGGGTCACGTGCCCCCACGTGACCCTTGAAAAGATCCCTGAAGAAAAGAAGTTTTGAGGCAATGCCTCACGTGCTCCCACGTGACTCCCAAAATGCAGAAAGAAAAAACAAAAGAAAAGAAGCTTTGGGCGCTCTCACGTGTCCCCACGTGACCCCTCAGCAAGTGCTGTAATTATCGATATATAAATCCCCATCACGTGCCAACACGTGATGCTCTAAAATAAAGATGAAAAGTGTTTAACACTTATTCGCAGATTTGAGGATAAAACAAAGGAGATCTGGCTCCACATTTAGGGCGCCCTCACGTGTCACCACGTGACCCCTATTGAGCATTCTAACAGACCAGAGCGGGGGCCTCCATCACGTGCTCACACGTGATGGCCGACAGAATTAAAAGAGTTATACACTGATCTGCAGAATAAAATAAGGGAAATCAGGGCGATCTCACGTGTCCACACGTGACCCCTCTCTCCTTAGTGTTTAACAATAATCTGAAGACTCTATTTCCAGTGTTTAACACTGATTTGCCTTAGTGTTTAACACTAATTTGAAAGCTCTGTTTGCAGTGTTTAATACTGATTTGCTTTAGTGTTTAACACTAATTTGAAAGCCCTGTTGCTATTGTTTAACACTGATTATCTTTTAGTGTTTAACACTAACTTGCTAATCTTATTCCCAGTGTTCAACACTGTTGGTCTTTAGTGTTTAACACTAGCTTTAGCCCAATTGGCTAAGTTTCTAGAGGCAAAGCCTCTCCTTCAATGGACCAACAGGCTAAGTTTCTAGAGGCAAAGCCTCTCCTCGTCGAGATCACCGTTCAAGAAAGCTGTCTTAACATCCATTTGATGTATCTCTAGGTTGTAAATGGCTACTAAGGCAACAAGCATCCTAATGGAAACACCTTTGGTAACAGGTGAGAAGGTGTCAAAGTAATCTACATCTTTCTTTTGACTAAAACCTTTAGCTACCAAATGCGCGTTAAACTTATCTATTGTACCATCTACTTTAAGTTTCTTCTTAAAAAACCACTTACAACCAATTGGAGTACAGCCAGGAGCTAAGTCTGTAAGGATCCAAGTATGTGTTAGTTATATGTATGCCCTAGAGGCCATAACTGTACATACAATGTATATTGTAGTGGATGCTTGGACATATATAGGGAGGACTTTCTTGGTCGACATGATAGTATGCTATCTGGTTACTCTTTATCTTAACATGTACTCTGATTGTCTCTATGTCACATGTTGATAAAGCCCTTAGGATGAGTACTTGACTACCAGGACTATGATGCGGATCATACTAGTGGGGACATCGTAGTCGCCAAGTACATCCTTTAAATGTTCCTAGTCGTAGGTGTATCGAGACAGGGCATCGATATACCAGAGTAGACTAGCGTATGCGCTTCTTGACCCATATGATGGGCGATGGAGGATCCTATATCTATTGGTGTTTGACATCAGAGAAGGTATACGGGTGCTCAGTGGAGACTGGTACACTGGACGGACTCGCCGAGAACTCCCAGATTGTATTATACCTCATGTCAGATGGCAGTTCTCTGGTGACAATTGTACAGGTTAGTCTGTAGACCCGAGATCGTCATAGAGTCTTGTGTGATTCCTACCGTGCTTTGATTTCCATCATACCACGTCCAAGAGGGCGTGCAAAAAAGTGGCTTTTGGGTACAGTCTCGAATCACATGGAGGCAATGAGCGATAGGAGGGGTTTCGTCTCTCCCAGTATAGGGAGTTGATGTTGCGCTGTGTTCGATTGGCTATAACTGGAAATCCCTGGCCAGGGTTGCTGAGATTTACTGGTAAGTGTTATCAGTAGTTTCTCGAACTGTTATGGACCTCATATCGACACGACTTATCAAGCTACTGTAGTCTGACATTTACCACCCCTAGACGAGATATGCGACATATCAGACGAAAAGACCGGACTGTACGGGAGTGTTACTGGTTGGATTCACGGGAGAATGTACAGGCTTGCTTGTTGATCTTCTGATTGTTCAATACCTGGGTGGCTGTTACGTTTAGCTGACCGCTTACAGCTTGTGGGTGTTTGATATGATCATCACCTACTGCCGGCGTATTGACGATTCTTTAGAGTCCTACACAGAGGTTTCCTGGCTCAGGCAAAAAGGAGTAGGAGCACATATGTGATATGTGTGGGACCGAGAATGATGCGTGTATGCGATACCGTATTAGATTCTCGCGATATGAGATATCGACCGGGTATATGTGATATAGCCGGGTCATCGGATCAAGTGTTGATTCGATGAACTGATACAGATTATATTAGTCGGTTATTTGTGAAATAGCCGGATTATCGGATCAAGAGTTGATTCGATAATTTAATGTATAATTATATATTTGATATATTAAATTACATTAACTAATATAAGCTCATTAAAAGATTCTTTTTCTCACTCAGGTAATACATTGATATATATGTGATATATGTTAATTGTATTATTTTATTTTGTTACAATAAATATTATATATGTGATATATAATATTGTAACAAGTTAGGGTTATAAATGCAACATGTTTTGTGGAGATTAAACATGATTAGGGTTTGATTTGGGTTAATCTTTTCTAGAAGCTTCTAGAAGCTTTGCTTTTGTTTTTAACTAAAGATATTTTCTAAAGATATTTTGGTTGATTTTTGTTAACCTAACCTAACTCTTCACCATGGTTAAGTCTCTACATGGGTTAAGTTATCATACTTAACCCATGGTTGCATTTCTAACCTCACTACAATTCATTATTTATTACAAAAGTAATTCATCTTCTTCTTCCTCCTTGCAAAGCTAGCTTTGAGTTTAGTGATGAAAATGAGTGATATTAAGAAAATAAATGAGAGCTAAATTCCTACTTCATCATCCTCATCTATTCTAGCCACTTAGATTAGGGTGTTTGCTTTGCTAATACTTGATTAGCAAAGCAAGAGCTTGGGTTTGAGTTTCTTCAAGGTAGATCATTTTTGTTATCGAAGATCGGAAGCAAGCTTGCATCTTTCTTTTGTGAAGCCTCTCTAGAGTCTGGATACTCGATGATTGCAGCGAAGGGACCTCAACACGGAGCTTTAGAAGTGAAGGACCGGACTACAAAGGTTGTAATCCCAAACTCTTAGAAGTAAAGTTGTTTACTTGCTTTGTTTCGCCTAATCTCCAGTTTAAGATCTTGGTTAGGGTTGTTCGGCACGTCTAAAATTTAAATCGGGCATGGTTGATGCCTTGTAGAACCTTGTGAGAGTGCCTAATAACTCTGCAGTGGTATCAGAGATAAGGTAGAGCTTTAGGCGAAGTCTAGGCGAAGTTTAAAGTCCGATCGAACTCCGAAACCCCGACACGAACCCCTTCTCTGGAAATTTTTAAAAAATGTTGATTTTTTCATATTAAAAATACCCAGAAAAATAAGCAGGAAAATCTAAGAATTACTGTGAAGTACGATACTCCAACTCCATCATTGGAGCGCGGAACAGCGACCAAACCATGGGTTTGGCGGCGGTTCCGCGGCCATAATAACGAGTTAGGGGCTCGTACTTCAAGGTATGATTCTTAAGTACTTTTTCTTGATTCTGGGAATTTTTTATTTTACTCAAGTGTTGAGTTTTCTGGAGATCTTTCGTATTCGTTGATTCGATCGGATAATTTAACTTCGTTTAACTTTTTCCGGGTAATTTTAGAACGTGTTAAAAAGTTCAAACGGATATCAATAACTCACTTTTTCCCCTGCCGGAAAATTTCCAAGTGTTGGAGTTTTTCCTTAATTAAAGAACATTCATAGTCGTGCAAGTAACGCGGTGGACCCTCTAGAAGAACACAAACCTTAACTCGATTATGTGACCATCTGAACCACCTCTAAACCTTAGGGTTTGGGGCAGTACGGCGTTGCCACATGTGAGGCATTGGTTTGACCCTTCTACGGCTGGACCATTGGTACTGTGGCATGTGATGGATACTTTTAAACTCCGCTCAAGTGTTGAGCCATTTGGGAAATTTTGGGTGTTTGTTCATTCGATCGGAAAGTTTAACATTGTCTATTTATCTGAATTGTGATAAAATATTTGGAATCTACAAGTAGTTATGATATAACTAATTTGAATGTTATAAATCTAGCAGTTCAGTCTCAGATGATCGGTTGCCACGGGATTTTGATGCGATCAAAAGTCCGTCGTAATCACGTAGCGTACGCGGATACTCGCCGGGTAAACTTAATAGACAGCCACGCCCCATAGCCCCGACCAAGTGACTGTAGGAGAACCCCGTCGCCAAAAGCATCCGTTCGGGTGCTTGCGGCAGCGGTGTTCCTCCTTAGTGCACTTCGTCGACGGTATCGGGGGGTGCGGCCATCTACTAAAGTTTTCGACGAGCATTCGATCAGGTAATTGGGAATCTTATTGAATTGTCCGACTAGATATTGAAAAGTGTTTTCGATATTGAGACTAAAGTGCGGGATTTATAATTGTTAGGCATGAGATGTCTAAGGAATTCATTTGGTTAGGCATGCGATGTCTAAGGTGGTTGCGGATTCCAACTGTTGTAGTTTTACACTTTCTTTTTTGTGACCGTAAACATAGTATGTGGTGTATCGCCGGCTTCGTTGCTATACATCAACAACAATCGGGATACGTATGCTTGCTTACGTTGATGATATGAGATATTATGTGTTGCTGTGATATGTTATATTGGGTCGTTGCGTTTTGAATAACCGGGGGTTTTTATGTGAGATGAGAGTTTTTCTTTTTCATTCATGTAAAATTCATTGTATGTAATATTCTTTTATTGGGGCACTTCCGGGCTGAGGATGATGTCACCATTGTATATTATTTACTTTTCCGCATTAGGTAGACCCAAGGCGGGGAGCACAAGTAACCGGGTTCTAGGGTCCACTGGGAGACCATCTTGAGGAGTCGAGACCGGGTCTTCTAACCCTAGAATTGACAGTGTTGCTTGCCGCTCTCGTAGGGGTCTAGGGATGTGGGTTTGGCTATTCATTGCGACCGTGGAATCCGCGTTTTATACAGGCTCGCATGAAACACGGAAATCCTAGTATATCCAATATTTCATATGTTATCTTCTGCTGCAATGTTCTGTGATGAGATCATATTACTTCCTAAGATGAATGTTTATATTATATATATGTGATATATATTATATATTGTTGATTTAATTTCATATCTGATGCTTGTGAAGCATAATTAAAATAGGACTTCATTAATGAGATTAATGAAATAAATGAAACCTAAAGATGTTGTAGAAACTTGTTTAAAAACTGGTAGCTCTAGTTCTTGCTTTGCATAGCGGTATTCCTTGTAGAATATCCAGCACCTTATTCGATAAGGAAAGAGCCGAGATCCCTTCACCGGGAGTGACCTCTTTAGCGAAACTAGCAGATGCTACAAACTCGGTTTGTCTTTTGATTGCTTCGATAGTTCTTGCTTTACACAGCGGTATTTGTGAAATATCCTGCACCTTATTCGATGAGGAAAGAGCCGAGATCCTTTCACCGGGAGTGACCTCTTTAGCAAAACTAGTAAAAGCCCCAAAAACATTCCATTTAAAATCACTCGATTCTACGACGATATAAAGTTCATTATGCAAAGGGTTTTCTTTAAAACCTGTCGTAGCCCTCCGTCATTTCAGATAAGTAGTCTTTAGTATTCGTGCTGCGTTTGTTGACTTAGTCAAGGCGTAGTGTGCGGTAGCTGATTAGTGCTTATCTGCAAAGCATATGATGCGATTGGATCAGGGTAGTCGTGCGGCCTTGTTGACTTAGTCAAGGGTCGTGCGGGTGGGTTTAATTCAATCGGGAAATGAAGGGTTGAACTTTACTTGCGGTCTATGGTTTGTTGACTTAGTCAAGGTCATAGATCGATTGGGGTAACATATTATCGGGAATTTCAAGAGTTGAAATTTGCAATGAGATTGCATACCTTCTATGAGATAGTTGGATCCCGGTACCCGCTGCGAGTAAGAGTTACTCCTGGGAGAGTTTTACACATTACAATTAGCCGATCAAGTAAGTGTCTAGAAAGGTGTCAACGGGGTTATGCCACTGGGAAAACGAGGTTTATTTTAATTAGGTCCGTGCGAAAGCGCGGGGAACCTCCCTCAAAGTACCGGCACTGGCCTGGCTGAAAGATTGGCGAACTTGTAGAGTGTAATTAATCTCGGCTAGTCTTTCCTTTTAGGGTTTGAAAGAAGATTTGAATAAAACAGTGGGAGACATCCTGATTAGATATATTAATAACCAATCTAAATCTTGCAAGAGCATACGCTGAGTGTTTTCTTCTATCTCTCTCCAGGTAGCGACCTTGTCACGCCTTAATCAAGATAATAATATGGATGTATTGACCGAACCTGCTTGTTATACTGCGCTAGGGAACGTTGGTCCCGCTCCAACTTATAATTGTTATAAGACAGAGCAGGAAATAGGGGATTAGCAGAATTCCCGTGCCACCCAAACGAAGAAAGTGCATACTGATGCATCTTTTTCGGGTGTGTTCATTACCGAGAACTGTTTCTCAGTATCCTTTACGTCCTGGGTATTTGATACCAGATCAGGATCCCACATATGTAATTTGTTACATGGGCTACAGATAGGTAGAGAACTGAGAACGGGTGATAAGTTTCATGAGATAGAAACGGTGCAAGTGTTGCAGCCAAGTCTGTTGGCAGTTATCACCCTGTATTACCAGAATACATTGATTCTGGACGAATGTTATTAGATACCGAACCTGATATACAATATCATATCAGTCTCTTTATTAGTAAAGAAGGATATAATTTTGTATTGTTGGATAATGTTTTGAACATTTCCTGGATCAAGAGTTGATCGGTTCAGGCACGTTATCTAAAAGCATAGTCGTTCTAAATCAAACCACAGTTCTTAACGTACAGAACACACACAAGAGGAAGAGTTCAGAAATGAACGAATCCTTTTTGAGGCATTGTAGACTAGGTCATATCAATGCGACCCGACTAGCTGAAGTTACATATGGATGCATATTTAAATTAGTTTGAATTTACATCTTGTGAAACTTGTCGGTCATGTCACAGAGATAAGATGACCACAACTCCATTTATTGGAAACAGAGAAAGAGTTAGTGAACTCTTGGGATTGATATATGCTGATGTATGAAGGTCCCCTGTCTACACATGCCAGGACCGGTTCTTTGTACTTCATTACATTCATTGATGATCTCTCAAGATTCAGACATATGTTACTGTTGAAACACAAGTCCAAAACTTTTGAGATAATCACAGAATATAAGTTAGAAGTAGAGAACCAAAAACGGGTATAAGTATTATGTCCTTTGATGAGATCAAGGAGGAGAATACTTGAGCACGGGATTCCTGGACTATTCTAAAGGAGAATAAGATTCTCTCTCAGCATTACTCCTCTGTATACACCACAGCACGTCGGTGTATCGGGGCGGAGCAATCACACCCTATTTGATATGGTGCACTCTATGATGAGTACTACTGAGTTTCCTATTTCCTTTTGGGAGTTATGCACTTGTGAAGCTGCATACCTATTGAATATGGTTCCAATCAAATCAGTTGCCTACCACTTCATATGTGATATGGAATGGGAAGAGCCCATATCTTAAGTAAGTTAAGATTTGGGGTTGTCCGGCCTATGTCTAAAAGCAAAATCCGGACAAGCTCGAGACAAAGTCAGTTCTGTGGAAGTTTGTTGGATATCCCAAGCATTCGCAAGGGAATATCTTCTATCAAACCGAGGAACAAAAGATGTTTTGTTTCTCAGCATGCCACCTTTGTGAAAGGGAATTTCTTGGTCATGAGGTAGAACTGGAAAGCGTTCCAGCTATACAAACTGTAGCTGATGATTTAGTATAACCAAAGGATTCAATAGTTTCCAACGAACCTCAGCCTCTCCGCCGATCTAGTAGGGTTCCTCACCCACCTGAGAGATACTTCGGTTTTCTCTATGACAGTAGGAGCGAGGATTGCATCATGAGATGATGACCCAACTAGTTTCGAGCTGGCCATCAGGAGTGGGACTCTGTAAGAATGGCTGGATGCTTAGCGATCTGAGATAGAATCCTTATACATCAACAAAGTATGGACTTTGGTTGCTTTATCTGAAGGGTTAAATCCCCATCAGGAGCAAGTATATCTTGAGAAGATTACTTGGTGTACATAGAAAAGTTGAGACTTTCAAAGCTATGCTTAAGTCCATCCAGATCCTACTTGCCACGGCTACATACCATGACTACGATATCTGGCGGTTGGGTGTCATGACTGCTTTTCTAAAATATTGATTTGGAAGAGAGCGTCTATAAGTACACAGCCAGAGGGCTTCGTAGACAGTGGGAGCAGCGGAAACGTGTGCAAGATGTTTTATGTGATAAATCAGGCATCGCGGAGTTGGAACGTCTGTTTTGATGTAGTAGTCAAAGAGTTTGACTTCATCAAAATGGTAGATAACCTTGTATATACAAAAAGGTAGTAGGGAGTATGGTGGTGATCCTCGTATAGTACGTAGATGACATACTCTTGATAGGGAAGGTGTTTCCTATGCTACGCTTGGTCAATCTCCGCTTATCTCAAAGATTCTCTGTAGGATCAAGGAGATACCTCCTAAATCCTGAGTTATGGATCTATGAGATAGATCTAATTGGATGTTAGGAATCTCACTAGTTGTAGTGAGATGGTATCAATCGATCCTGGGGAGAATCACTGGAAAGGTTCCAGGGTGATAAGGACGACTGAATGTCAGTCGCAGGCATTGTCTTTACCCTCAGTGGAGGGACGGTATGTTGGAAGAGTTCCAAGCTAGATACCGTGACTTACTAGACGATTAAAGGTAAGATACATCGTTACCAAGGATGCTACCAAAGAGGCAGTCTGGATATATATAAGTTCATGAGATGAACTTCGTTCCTGCCATTATGTGACAATGGAGTTGTGGCTTATGCCAAGGAACCCCTGTCCCATCCGAGATCCAGACATATTCTTAGGCAGTATCGCCTGATCATGGAGATGGTTGATCTCCAGGGAGATCAAGGTTAGGAGAGTAGACACAGAGGACAACAGCGCGGATCCACTCACAAAGGCCTATTTCCCAGAGGAGACTTTTATGGGATGGTTGAGTATGAGATACTTCAACCACAGTTGATTGTTGGGTATGAGATACTACAACAGATGGCCCTAGTGCAAGTGAGAGATTGTTAGTTATATGTATGCCCTATAGGCCATTACTGTACATACATTGTATATCGTAGTGGATGCTTGGACATATATAGGGAGGACTTTCTTGCTCGACATGATAGTATGCTATCTGGTTACTCTTCATCTTAACATGTACTCTGATTGTCTCTATGTCACATGTTGATAAAGCCCTTAGGATGAGTACTTGACTACCAGGACTATGATGCGGATCATACTAGTGGGGACAGAGTAGTCGCCAAGTACATTCTTTAAATGTTCCTAGTCATAGGTGTATCGAGACAGGGCATCGATATACCAGGGTAGACTAGCGTATGCGCTTCTTGACCCATATGATGGGCGATGGATGATCCCATATCCATTGGTGTTTGATATCAGAGAAGGTATACGGGTGCTCAGTAGTGACTGGGTACACTGGATGGACTCACCGAGAACTCCCAGATGGTATTATACCTCACGTCAGATGGCAGTTCTCTGGTGACACTTATACAGGTTAGTCTGTAGACCCGAGATCGTCATAGAGTCTTGTGTGATTCCCACTGTGCTTTGATTTCCATCATACCACGTCCAAGAAGGCATGCAAAAAGGTGGCTTTTGGGTACAGTCTCGAATCCCATGGAGGCAATGAGCGATAGGAGGGGTTTCGTCTCTCCCGGTATAGGGAGTTGATGTTGCGCTGTGTTCGATTGGCTATAACTGGAAATCCCTGGCCAGGGTTGCTGAGATTTACTGGTAAGTGTTATCAGTAGTTTCTCGAACTGTTATGGACCTTATATCGACACGACTTATCACGCTACTGGGGTCTGACGTTTACCATCCCTAGGCGAGATATACGACATATCAGACGAAGAGACCGGACTGTACGGGTGTGTTACTGGTTGGATTCACGGGAGAATGTACAGGCTTGCTTGTTGATCTTCTAATTGCTCAATACCTGGGTGGCTGTTACGTTTAGCTGACCACTTGCATCTTGTGGGTGTTTGATATGATCATCACCTACTGCCGGCGTATTGATGATTCTTTAGAGTCCTACACAGAGGTTTTCTGGCTCAGGCAAAACGGAGTAGGAGCACATATGTGATATGTGCGGGACCGAGAATGATGCGTGTATGCGATACCGTATTAGATTCTCGCGATATGAGATATCGGCCGGGTATATGTGATATAGCCGGGTCATCGGATCAAGTGTTGATTCGATGAACTGATACAGATTATATTAGTCGGTTATTTATGAAATAGCCGGATTATCGGATCAAGAGTTGATTCGATAATTTAATGTATAATTATATATTTGATATATTAAATTACATTAACTAATATAAGCTCACTAAAAGATTCTTTTTCTTACTCGGGTAATACATTGATATATATGTGATATATGTTAATTGTATTATTTTATTTTGTTACAATAAATATTGTATATGTGATATATAATATTGTAACAAGTTAGGGTTATAAATGCAACATGTTTTGTGTAGATTAAACATGATTAGGGTTTGATTTGGGTTAATCTTTTCTAGAAGCTTCTAGAAACTTTGCTTTTGTTTTTAACTAAAGATATTTTCTCAAGATATTTTGGTTGATTTTTGTTAACCCAACCCAACCCTTCACCATGGTTAAGTCTCTACATGGGTTAAGTTATCATACTTAATCCATTGTTGCATTTCTAACCTCACTACAATTCATTATTCATCACAAAAGTAATTCATCTTCTTCTTCCTCCTTGCAAAGCTTTCTAGCTTTGAGTTTAGTGATGAAAATGAGTGAGATTAAGAAAATAAATGAGAGATAAATTCCTACTTCATCATCCTCATCTATTCTAGCCACTTAGATTAGGGTGTTTGCTTTGCTAATACTTGATTAGCAAAGCAAGAGCTTGGGTTTGAGTTTCTTCAAGGTAGATCATCTTTGTTATCGAAGATCGGAAGCAAGCTTGCATCTTTCTTTTGTGGAGCCTCTCTAGAGTTCGGATACTCGATGATCGCAGTGAAGGGACCTCAACACGGAGCTTTAGAAGTGAAGGACCGGACTACAAAGGTTGTAATCCAAAACTCTTAGAAGTAAAGTTGTTTACTTGCTTTGTTTCGCCTAATCTCCAGTTTAAGATCTTGGTTAGGGTTGTTCGGCACGTCTAAAATTTAAATCGGGCATGGTTGATGCCTTGTAGAACCTTGTGAAAGTGCCTAGTAACCCTACAGTATGGTTTTGCATAATAGATTCAAATTCATTATTGATAGCTTCTTTCTAAAAACTAGCATCTATTGAGATCATGGCATCCTTATACGTTGCAGGATCTTCCTCAACAAGGTAGGAGATAAAGTCACTACCAAAGTTCTTTTCTATTCTAGGTCTTTTGCTTCTTCTAGGTTCCACATCTAAGATGTGTTCTAAGTTGTCATCTAAATTAGCATTATTTCATGTGGAATCGAAGGAGAGGTAAAAGGCTCAATAGTCGATGAACTTTCAGCAATCGTTTTATTTACTTTATCTTTAAAAGGAAACACTTGTTCAAAATAGACAGCATCTACGGGTCTATCTTCAATTATAGTGTTAACTCTAACATCACTAAAGTCGGACTTAACTACAAGGAACCTATTGGCATTAGAGTTTTCTACAGGACCAATAAAGACACACTCAACGGTTTTAGGTCCTAATTTCTTTCTCTTGAATTTAGGAACCTTCACCTTGGCAAGTGACCCCCACACTTTTAAGTGTTGCAACTTGGGCTTTTTACTAAACCAAAGTTCAAACGGTGTCTTATCGGTATGTTTATAAGGAATTCCATTTAGAATGTGGTTTGCATTAAGTAATTCATCCCCCCATATTCTATAGGGAAGACGAGATTCAGCAAGAAGAGAGTTTATCATGTCAACTAAAGTCCGGTTTTTCCTTTCAGCTACTCCATTGGACGGAGGGTTGTAAGGAGCAGTTGTTTGATGAATCAAACCATGTTCTTCACGAAATCTCTTAAGTTCAGTTGAGGTGTATTCACCGCCTCGATCTGACTTAATTCTTTTTATGAACTTGTTGGTTTATTTCTCAACTAGGTTCTTATAGATTTTAAATTTCTCAAATTGTTCATCTTTAGTTTTCATGAGGAAGATGAAACAATATTTAGAAAAGTCATCTACAAAAGTTACAAAGTATCGCATACTATCTCTAGTTAAAGTTCCATTCATGTCACATACATCAGTATGGATTAATTCTAATAACTCAGTTTGACTATCAAGCGATTTGAAAGGTTGTTTAGGCAGTTTTGCCTGAACACAAACCTCACACCGCTTGGTTGTGTCTATTTGAGTTTTCGGAATTAATTCTAAGTTCATCATTCTACGCATGGTATTCTTGTCCTGGACGAGCATGCCACGTGTCACAACATTCAGAAGTAAGAACAGTTGGTGAAACAGAACTAGATGCAACAATTTTATTTAAAGATGAATCAACAATACAAAGTTTTAACAAGTCTCTACAACAAACAAAGCCTTTTCCTACATAGGATCCAAACTTTGTGATTACAACTTTATTGGATTCTAATACAAGCTTATAGCCTAGTCTCATCAATACTATTCCACTAATAAGATTCTTCCTAAAGTTCGGCACATGCTGCACATTTTGAAGGGATATCACTTTTCCTGAAGTAAACTTCAAGTCCACACGTCCATATTCTTCAATCCTTGCAGCGCTCGCATCTGCCCATGTCACACACCGTCCTGTATCGACCTCATATGAAGAGAACAAGGATCGGTCACAACATACATGGGCATTTGCAGCCGAATCTAACCACCAGTCGGTCGTTAGACTTAGCGTATTAACTTCAGGGTTTTGAGTTATTAAGCCAGACCTGTCGGTGTTTACGGTTGATGAGACCCCCACAGTTAAGGTGTTCACTTGGGGGTTGATAGGTGGTCCATCTTTTCTGTCTTTACAGTTCCGAGCTAAGTGACCCGGCCTCCCATAGACAAAACAGTTTCCACCTTTGTTCCCTTTATGATTGCCATTGTTTTGGGGTTTAGGCTTAAAGTTAGGCTTGTTCTTTTGTTGATGGTAGTTCTTGTTATGATTATGGTTATGGTTCTTCTGGAGTTTGTTGAAAGGCTTCTTATGAAAGATTTTAGCCTCAACAACATTCGCTTGGATAGAAGAAGCCTTGCTTTTCTCCTTATGAATATCTTCAGTTTTAAGAGTTTGGATAAGGGAGTTCAAAGAAAGGTTACCCTGACGATGACGGAGCTTGTTAGCAAAGTCATCCCAGGACGAAGGTAACATTTCAATGAGGGCAGCTACTTGTACATTTTCCTCTAGATTGTAGCCTTTAATCTTAGCACTAGTGATAAGGTTTTGGTATTCAAGGATTTGGTTTGTAACGGTCTTGGTCTCTACCATCTTGAATTTTAACCAGTTCACAAAGGAATACATCTCTAGGCCAACATCTTCTTGTCCAAATTTCGAGTCTAATGCTTCCCAAAGTTCTTTCGAAGTTGGGATTTGGCAATAGATGTCATAGAGTTCATTGGACAAAGTAGACAGGATTTTACCATGGCATAGGTAGTCTATCTCTAAGGGTGTAGGCCCAGGTGGAGGTGGTGGAGGAGTTGGAGGTGGGTGTTCCCGCCAAAAATTTCTGCGCAAAAGAGTCCAAGGTATCAAGTGGCAGCGATACGCTTAAGAAAATACGAACCAGTATCTTCCGGCCTGTATTTTGATAAACTCCCGAAGGAGGAACTGTTAAATTCTGATGGTATCGAAAGCATCTTGAAAAATCCTTCAATTTGATATATTATGGGCTTCATAATTCATCCGGGATCAAAAGTTATGAGCAAATATGCTATGCACTGTTCCCTGATTAAAAATCAGGAATTACCTCGATGAGGTATCACGTGCTCGCACGTGATCAATGGTCACGTGTTGACACGTGATAGTTAAAACAGAAATAAAAATAAATGGCTGAAGAAAATACCTCAATGAGGTATCACGTGCTCACACGTGACCAATGGCCACGTGTTGACACGTGATGGTTAAGACTGAAGCGTAAATAAACGCTGAGAAAAGGACTCAATTGGGGTCACGTGTCAGCACGTGACTGGCTTCGAAAGCATTACAGTTTAATAAAATTAAATTCTAAAAGCTTCTAAATCTTTCCAAATGGAAAAAGATTATGGGGACCGTTGGATTAAAGATCTAAGGGTGATTAAAAATCACCAATTTATGGTCAGACAAGGAAAGATTTCCCCTAAATCTCACCGAAAATAACAAACAGAATATTTTTGGATTTAGAATCCAACGTTGAATAAAATTCATTGTGTGATCTAAAGGATCATATTAATTATGAAATCAATTAAAATCTTTCAATGAAAGATTCACAAAACAAATTGATTCTTTTCTTTCTCTTATAAATAGGAGCCAATAAAAGAAGAGAAGGAGGGACCTTTTGGAAAGAAAAACAGAGAGAGGAGAATTTAATTCTCAAGAGAGAAGAAAAGAAAGGAGAATTTAATTCTCAACAAAGAAAATCTTAGGTGAGAAAAGAAAGGGAATCAAAACTTCAAACAGAGAATTTAATTCTCAAAATCTAAGAGTTTAACTCTTCTGCACAAAAGAACTTAGTTCTTCCTCTGGTTGAAGATCTGCAAAGAGCACATCTCCCCATAAGTTGAGAATTTAATTCTCATCGGGTTGAGATCCTGCCATGCAGATCCAAAACTTAGAGGGGGAATTGAGTTTAGAGAATTTAATTCTCCCAAAACAAAACTAGGGTTCAGCCCTATGTGAGAATTTAATTCTCTTGAAAATATAGGAATTTAATTCCTTCAAGGTGGACAGAACTAGGGTTTAACCCTATATAAGAATTTAATTCTTTCATAATAGGAATTTAATTCCTCCAAAATCATGATTAGGGTTTAACCCTACAGAGAATTTAATTCTTAAAATAAAGAGACTTGAAAGATCTCCATGCAAATAAAGAATATTGGTCACGTGATGACACGTGACCCCAATCCGCAGTGATCAGAAAAGAAGGAATAAAACTAGGTTATGTGTCCTCACGTGACCCCAAAAAAGATCCCCAAAAATAAAAAGGAAACAGCTCTGAGGCAATGCCTCACGTGCTCCCACGTGACTCCCAAAACGCAGAAAGAAAAAGAAAAGGAAATGAAGGCTTTGGGCGCTCTCACGTGTTAACACGTGACCCCTTGGCAAACACTTTAACAGTCAGCGCATAAATCCCCATCACGTGTCAACACGTGATGCTCAAAATAAAATAATAAAAAGTGTTTATCACTTAATTGCAGAACGAGGTAAAAGGGGATCTGGTCCCACCTTTGGGCGCTCTCACGTGTCCCTACGTAACCCCTCTTTTCTTTAGTGTTTAACACTAATTCGAGAACTTTATACCCAGTGTTTAACACTGGTGTTTTCTAGTGTGTAACACTAATTTGACAACTTTATTTCCAGTGTTTAACACTGATTATCTTTTAGTGTTTAACACTAATTTAAGAGTTTATCTCCAATGTTCAATACTGAGGTTCTCCAGTGTTTAATACTACTTTTAGCCAAATTGGCTAATTTCCCAGAGGCAAAGCCTCCCATTCAAAATTGAGTAAAAATCAGAACTATAATGTCTACTGCTCAATCAAAGACAAAATGTTGTCAGAGCCCCCAAACCTCTGTTTAGCACTGCTGAATGATGAGGGGCTGAACCCAGACAAATGTCTAATGGCCCAAAGGGCCAATATTTCAAACATAATTGGACTTAGCCCAAACTGGCCATAAGTCCTCAAATCATCTTGAACTGAGCACATCTGCTCTTTCAACCAACTCATTGGTTCAAGGGTACATCTCTGAACTCCTCTGATATTTGTCGTTGTAATCCTTCAACGTCTTCAGAGAGGTGATGGGTCCCAACAACCATACATTTCACGGACTATGATGTCCTTAACCTTGACCGTGATGTCTTAAAACTAACATTGGACTGTGAGGTCCTTAAGCCCACGGACTATGATGTCCTTAACCTCGACCGTGATGTCTTAAAACTAACATTGGACTGTGGGGTCCTTAAGCCCACGGACTATAATGTCCTTAACCTTGACCGTGATGTCTTAAAACTAACATCGGACTGTGGGGTCCTTAAGCTCACGGACTATGATATCCTTAACCTTGACTGTGAGGTCTTAAAACTCACGGACTATGACGTCCTTAACCTTGACTGTGAGGTCTTAAAACTCACGGACTATGATGTCCTTAACCTTGACTGTGAGGTCTTTAAACTCACGGACTATGATGTCCTTAACCTTGACTGTGAGGTCTTAAAACTCACGGACTATGATATCCTTAACCTTGACCGGGATGTCTTAAAACTAACAATGGACTATGATGTCCTTAACCTTGACCGGGATGTCTTAAAACTAACAACGGACTATGACGTCCTTAACCTTGACCGTGATGTCTTAAAACTAACGTCGGACTGTGGAGTCCCTAAATTCACGGACTATGATGTCCTTAACCTTGACCGCAACGTCTTAAAACTAATATTGGACCACCATGTCCCTAAACTGGCAATGGACCACTATGTCCTTAAACTAGAACAATAGAGCCCCCAAATGCTCTCTTGTTGGATCTAAACGATCCTGTTAAGTTGATCTTAGTCTCAAATTAGACTAACGTATCCTTAGCAAACGTTTAAGTTGATCTTAACCTCAAATATGGATAACGTATCCTTAAACTAAAACCTTCAAACAAACCTTAGTCCCAAATTGGACTATAGATCTCCCAACCAACTTTGCTTCAAGGGTACATCTCTGAACTCCTCTGACATCTGTAGTTGTAATCCTTCAACGTCGTCAGAGAGGTGACGGGTCCCGACGGCCATACATTCAATCGACCGCAATGTCATTAAGCTAAACAATAGAGCCAATTGCTCTCTTGTTGGATCTAAACGATCTCGTTAAGTTGATCTTAGTCTGGAGATTAGGCTAACGTATCCTTAACAAATGTTTAAGTTGATCTTAGCCTCAAATATATCTAACGTATCCTTAAACCAAAACCCAAACCCAAATCTAAGAAAATACGGATTTGGACTAATCCACGTCCTACGGGCGACCACAAACAAAACAAACACCCACGACACGAAGTGAAATTCTGGAGAAGGAGAAAGTTGTTACCGCGATGCGGTAGCATAATTAACTGGAGGGGCTTGCGCCTGCAGGGAAGATCGTCCCCACAATCAAAAACCCCTCAAGCGAGAGGGAATCTGACGAAGTCTGCTACATCGGCCGCATCCGTCTAAACCTCCGATACACGGTGCCATAAATCAACTTGGCATCTTCGGAGAGGTGGACGGATAAAACCAAATAGCATCTGCCCCGAATCTCAGGCGAGACAGCCCATGTCTCGGCCGCCATTCGGAGGGGAACAGATTCTGGCACACCCGGTAGGACCTTTTCCTCTTTCCACTCCACACTTCGTGTGTCGTGTTTTTCCCACGATCAAATAATCGCGGTGTGTATGTTTTTGGTTGCCCTTAGGGAAGTGGATATTGAAACCGGCATTTCATCTCTATGAAGAATGGCATTTGCTCCCACCCCGGCAACTCAGGCTCTGTCATATCCGGCGGAGTCAAGTATGGGTCACTTGCAGCCTCAAATCTCTGCAATCCGGCTCTTCAAGAAATCAACGGGATTCTTTTTGGGTCGATGCTCCCACCTCCCACCCTCGGTGCCTCAACGCCGATGGAGGAAGCCCAGGGGACGTCTGTCTTCCACAGGCAGGCTCCCCAAGTAGCAGCCTTGCCGACGGAATCGGTCCTCAAACAACTGGCACATGCCAAAGACCAAGGTCGACGCAGGGGTTCAAACTGCACTAACTGCAACAGCAACTCTCGCTCTGTCCCATCTGGAGGAGTAACCTACGGGCCCCAAGCGGCCTCCCTTTTCATTACGCCAGTGGAGCAGATAACTCACGCCACCACTGGACCATTCTTCGGGACCATGCTCCCGCCAACGAGCTTCAGCGCTCCTGTACCATCGCAAGAAGCTCCCAAGAAGATTTTGTGGGTCTAATTCGCTGAAAACCCTCAGGAGACAATACTCCTCCTACCGGGGATATGCCACTGGCGCCGAATAAGGAAGGTTGGGGGCAACTCTCCTTCTGGATTGACTCTGCCGGCTCCAACAGTGGAAATTGATGCTGCTGTTCCAACTGAGAACAGTTTTGAACCACTTAGGAGGGTACGCAAGAACTCTTCGATGGTCGTGCTAAAAAGATCTCCTCCATCTATGGAGAGCGCTACACACAAAAAGGATAAAGGGAAGGAAAAAAATGATCTTCGTCGCCAACGCTCAACAACAGTCAAGTGACCCTAGACCGGTTGTTCGCCAAAACAACAAGCGGCAGCCCCTCTATGAAAAGTTGAAACGTCCTTACTCATTTCCCCGAGATGAAACAAGGACGCTGTTTGAGCTAGCGGTGCGCAATAAGACTTATTACTCTACCGAAGCCGAAACACCAGCTACAACTGAATGATGTCAACGATCCTAATTACTTCCCTTACCACCAAGTATTGGGCCATCCGATCGAAAACTGCCACGTCTTCAAAAACTGGGTTGAAGACCAACACCAGCAGGGCAAGTTCGCGCTGTCTGAAGATTGGAAGGTGAGCCCGCCACAGCCTCATGCTCCTAAAAAGGTGGACACACCGGGGGCATCATGCTCAGTCATAGAGAAAGCCCCATAGACCGAAAAGTCAGTAAACTAGAGATTCACCTCAAATACGGCGACGACAGACCGAAACGTCCTTAAACTAACGGTGGACCGCTATGTCCTAAAACTGGCATTGGACCGCAATGTCCTAAAACTTGCAAATGACCGAAATGTCTTTAAACTACTACCGCAGCATCCTCAGGCTGACGTGATTTAAAAAAAAAGAAAAAAAAATGGTATGTCCATACGCAAAATGGGCACGGATGAAAACCCGAAAGGGCTCCGTGAGTAAAAACAACAGGACTACCGGCGAGTGTTTGTGAAAACCCGAAAGGGCGCAACCTCGTTAAAAACACTTACAGGGTCCTCACGACCTTGTGAGAAGAAACCACCCGCGTGAGATCCTTACGACTCACAAAGGAGCAACACACTTAGGGATCCTCACGATTCCTAAGGAGAAATTACACTTGCGAGATCCTCATGACTCATAAGGAGAACTCTCTTATGGGACCCTCAAGGCTCATAAGATTTGAAAGTCTTAAGTTACAGAGACCTGAACCTGTTCTTAAGCAACCCCCACAACCTCCGACACTGCCCTACAAGCAGCTCGATACTGACCCTTGTATACAATCCACGGGCGCGAATAAACATTTCCCTAACCCAGTCCCATCCGTGACTAAGGATATGTCCATATGGTGAACAATCCTTGTAGGTCCTCTCGACTTGCAAGGAGAAAACACTCTTGTAAGATCCTTACGACTTATAAGAGAACACACACTTAGGAATCCTCACGATTCCTAAGGAAAAAACGCACCTACGAGATCCTCACGACTCGTAGGAAGAAACACCTTTGTGAGACCCTTACGGTTCATGAAGTCAAAAGCCTTAGTCGACAGGATCCTAACCCTGTTTACTAAGCCACCTTTGTTCAACATCGACAGAGACAAATGATGATTCGCTCCTAGCAATATCCCAGTTGTAGCGATGGTGATGCCTAAACCGGTATCAAATTTCAAGTCCTTTCATGGCAAATGATGATTCGCTCCTGGCAATATTCCAGTTGTAGCGATGCTGATGTTAAGATTGGCATCAGATTCCAAGTTTCACACCCGCGATAAGAAAAAATCAGCGAGCCAAAAATGCAAATGAAATAGCCGAAATGATGGGGCAACTTGCAACGAAATCAGCAAGTAAAAATGTATGCATGCAAAAAAACCGAAATGATGGGGCAACTCGCAAAAAAAAGCAGTGAGTAAAAATAAAAAAAATAGCCGAAATGATGGGGCAACTCGCAATAAAAAGCAGCGAGTGAAAAAGAAACAGCCGAAATGATTGGGCACCGCGAAAAATAGCCGAAATGATTGGGCAATCGCGACCTTCGCGATATAAAAGCTGAAATGATAGAGTATCGTGGAAAGAATAAAAAAAAATGAAAGAATGAAACTTTTTGCCCTACATGTGAGATCACATCGATCCCTGTATACAATCCATGGGCACAAACAAAGAAGGAACCATACCTTCCCAACAGGTTCCACCAGAAAGCGAAGCCAAATCTCGACGGTTCATAGACAACCTAAAGACAACCTCGACATTTGTTGCAATATTGCAGACACAATATCAACAAATGAACCAACGGAAGATCCCTAGCTTCAGGGTCTCGACGTCAATATCGACAACTTAGAGATCACCAACGGCGTTTTTCCTCACTTAAACCAGATGCAGGCGTGACGTCAACAACCGACCTCAGAGTCGCAACAAAACGGAACCATGGCAAAGTCCCTAGTTCCAAATCTCAATGGCCACATCTGCAGCCTGGAGACCAACAATGGTGGGCCTCCTCATTCCAGCATGACACAGAGGTTACACCATCAAACGAAGCCATGGCAAAATCCCAGTTCCATCTCAGCATTCGTTTCGATACAGCAGACGAGATGTCAACAACGGTGTTGTCACGACCCAAAGTTTGGCCCGTGACCGGCACTTAACCACGTAACGTCTACAGGCGTAACGCGACTAAGTGAACCGAAAACCCAGAAATCAAACCAGTAAAAGTATAGAGTGTTTTAAATGAAAGCACTTACTAACATGTTAAGAAATCTAAGTAGACAATCACCAAGATAGCAATATACGACGTCGTAGCGAAGATCAAGATCCACAAGTGGGAACATCATAGATAGAATAAACTGTAAGTACAGCCGGCTCACAACGAGCTCGACACCAGAATACAAGTAATATACATCATCGTCCTCACACTGTCTCTAAGTCAAATACATACAAGGTAGATGGAGAATACTAGATACAACAATGTACATAACTGAAAGATAAACAGATACCGCACAAAACCCACCTATCAGCAAAAGAGCTAGTACACCAACTATGGGGGTATCTGTGTCAAAAAATGCGAAACACAGCCTGCCGCGACTACTCCGAAGGGCAACCTGCAAACACTGTGGCACAACGGGGGTGAGTTGCCAACTCATGAATAGAGATAACATATAAGGGTAATCGCGAGTATGCACGTACTGCGCTACTCTATCATATGCCAACAGATGATATCAATATGTGATAAGCAATATGTGCAATAATCATGCAAGTGCTCTATCAGATAATGTAACTACAGGATGAGGTACAATAATAAATGCTGAGCATGGGCAAAATAACATCTACACGGAATGTCAACATGGAATATACAATCGGTGCCCATCAATGCACCCAGATCCCCCAAATAGCTCAGGCGCCGGCACTCTCATCGGCCCTCAAATCCTGTAAATCTTTAAGAATCCCGAGTGCCCAACATCGGCACCCAAATATCATAAATACTCGTGTCCAGCATCGACACGCAAATCCTCATCCATCGGGCCCCGTCAGTCCGGGTCAGCCCACGGGCTCCGTCTGCGGTATCGGCCCTCGGTCCCGGCAGTACGGATCACCCCGCATCCATCTATCGACTCTGATCAGTATCCTCCGGATAACTGTCAGGTCCAACCAATCACCGGTAGGTAGTAGTCTCTCTGCCAGGCTCACTGTCTACTACACAGCGAAACCGTTCTCGCCCCGGGGTACCATACCGGGTCCACCATGTCCCCGTAATCGGTCTCAACCAGCTCCTCGACTCGGGTTCACATATATCACTCTAGCACCGAGGAAACACATGGTGGACGCACCGAAATATCATATCAAGGGAACCGGGTCTTTAAATGATTACATATTTGAAATAGCCACGGTTCCCAAATCCAGAAATCACATGTAATCCGAACCAATATGCAAGTTAATGATCCGATATGATATGTGCGTTAAATATGAATATCATGTCAAGTCACATAAAGATGAGCTACAACATAACGATCCGATGTGATATATGCATCAAGTATGAATATCATGTCAAGTCACATATAGATGAGCTACAATATAACGATCCGATGTGATATATGCATCAAGTATGAATATCATGTCAAGTCACATATAGATGAGCTACAATATAATGATCCGATGTGATATCTACAGTGTGAGTGTCATGGCAATTACTAACGGTGTGTGTGTAACATGCAGGATAGTGCTCGTGCAACATAGACCGTTAGTAATGGTGCGGTGTTCTATCAATTCTAGTTTATATCCATATAGCAGGGAATGCAGTATGCACTAAATAGTAACCATGAACAGTTAATGTATATAAATGTAGCTATAAGGTCCTATCAGCCCTGATGTAGAACGCCATGCGGGCGATATCCCCGTAGATGTTAAATCTACTCACCGTAGTCTCTCGCTAGGTATAGCCAACAACTTGTTTCCTTTTCTGCGCGGCGTCCGCCGTACTCGCCTGCGAACCTAGAATTACACAATACATCATACATAAGCTTGAAGTCACACAAACACGACATTAAGGCCGAACTAGTAACTCGTGTCGTGAACCAAGCGCGCGTGTGCGCGATACGCTAAAACGTATGATTACGCGCCTGAAGCCACTCCGACGCGTCGCGATACGCAGAAACCCAAAACCCATACACACGTATCACGCGTGTCGCGAAAGATTGAAAATACGGGAAAAAGGGTATTCTACTCCAGATTTTGATACAGAAAAGATATTGTAAAAATATATATACCAAAATAACTCACATAGCAGCAGACACCATCACCCCAAACCCCAACCCAAAACACCCCCATCTGGCCGCAAATTGCGGCCAGAATGCTTATTTCGGCGGCCTGGGTAGGGAATTGGGCTCCTAGGTTTGGTGTGTGCACTCTATACCCCCTATACATGCTACAGTAACCTCTAGTTTCACTCTGAAATATCTCGGGTAGCAGCAAATCCTTCAGAGCCTTATTTCTAGTTAAAATCCACACTTTTGCACTAAAATCAAACTTTAGGGTATTTTTCTGAAATCTGAAACAAACCTAAGTCTAAACCCACACTAATAACTCATTAACAAGCTAATAAAGCCACAACAACATAAATTTTAACATATTAACACTAAATCCCTTCAATAGCACTAAAATTGCACAAAAAGGTGATATTTTGAAACTAAACATGCAAGTTATGGAGATAGGGTGCTAGGAGTGAGATTTATACCTTCAAAAGACCCTATGAAACACCAAAAATTCTAGCTCCTCCTTCAAGTATGCAGAATAGCCTCCAAACACCCCAAAAACTCATTTTTCCCAAGGTTTTGTGAAGGAAAAGAGTGGTTTTTGTGTAGGATTTGTGTAGAGATCAAAGAGAAGTGAAAAGGAGAGGGAAAGGTGAAGAAAAGCTAGGGTTTTGCTGCTGAATTTCTGCTGGATTTCAGAATGAGAGAAAGAGAGAGAAGAGAGAAGAAAATGGGTCAAAAAAGTCAAAGTTCAATACCTAACACCATGGCTCATTTTTTATTGGATTTGAATTATAAAATGGGATTTTGTTTTGGATAAAAGAGTGGGGAAAAATAACAACCATGCAACACAGGAATGGTTAACAAGTTACACCAAAAACCCTAAGTCACAAAAATGGCTAAGTGTGCAAGTGTACACTACAAAGGAAAATTTTCCAATTTGCCAACACGACTAAATATAACTAATAATTCTATGCACACATATACAATAACACGCTCAATTTCTAATTATCACGAAAACATTCTAACGGAAATACAAAGTGTTACAATCTACCCCCCTTAAAGAAATTCGGTCCCCGAATTTAAAAATCTAACTATACGCACCTTCAAAAAGATGGGGATACCTCTTCCTCATCTCGCTCTCGGTCTCCCAACTGACCTCCTCGCCGCTCTGGCCACGCCAAAGTACCTTGACGGACGGTATCTCTTTCGACCTCAATCTCTTTACTTGTCGATCCAAGATCATCACCGGCTGCTCTGCATAGGAAAGGTCGCGCTCAAGCTGGATCGTCGGGTGCTGAATCGTATGCGAAGGATCATGAAGATATCTGCGGAGCATCGAAACGTGAAATACGGGGTGCACGTCTGGAAAACTGGGCGGAAGGGCTAATCGATACGCAACCGCACCAACACGCTCGAGGATCTCGAAGGGGCCCACATATCTAGGACTAAGCTTCCCCTTCTTTCCAAACCTCATCACGCCTTTCATTGGGGAGACCCTCAAGAAAACATGATCACCAACAGAAAACTCAAGTCTGCGCCGACGACGGTCCGCATAAGACCTCTGCCTACTCTGGGCTGCTCTCATCCTATCGCGAATCAACTGGATCTTCACGGTCGTCTTCTCCACAATCTGCGGCCCTAAGATACTGCTCTCACTGAGCTCCGTCCAACAGGTGGGCGATCTGCATCTCCTCTCATAAAGAGCCTCAAACGGTGCCATCTGAATGGTCTCCTGGTAGCTGTTGTTGTAGGAGAACTCTACTACTAAGGGCAAATGATGATCCCAGCTACCTCCGAAGTCTAATACGCATGCTCTGAGCATGTTTTCGAGAGTCTGAATAGTCCGCTCTGACTGTCCGTCGGTCTGCGGATGGAATGCTGTGCTGAAACTCAAGCGAGTGCCCAAAGCCTCCTGAAGCCTCTGCCATAGTCGGCTAGTAAACTGGGTGCCTCTATCGGACACGATACATGTCGGAACTCCGTGCAGTCGTACAATCTCGTTATTGTAAATCTGGGCATACTGAGCAAATCCGAAAGTCGTCTTCACCGGTAGGAAGTGAGCCGCTTTCGTCAAACGATCCACGATCACCCAGATGGAGTCATACTCTCGACTAGTCCTGGGTAGACCCACAATGAAATCCATAGATATCTGTTCCCATTTCCACTCCGGAATGGGTAACGGTTGTAGCTCTCCCGCGGGCCTCTGGTGCTCAGCCTTGACTTGCTGACAAGTCAGGCATCTCGACACAAAATTTGCAATATCTCTCTTCATTCCGTCCCACCAGTAAACATCTCTCAAGTCATGGTACATCTTGGTGGAACTGGGATGAACACTATATACCGATCGATGTGCCTCCTCAAGAATCTCGCGCCGCAACCCCTCAGCATCTGGTACTCACAGTCTAGCTCCAAATCGTAGTATCCCCTGATCATCGATCATGAACTCGGAAAATCTGCCCTGTCCCATCTGTGTCCTGATCTCTGAACAGCGGTCATCACTGTGCTGTGCCTCATGTATATGGTCAAGCAACTGTGGGCGTGCACGAACATGCGCAATCTGTCCTCCGATCGGCGTAAACTCGAACTGTACCCAGCTGTCGCATAAGATCTGCCAATCCGCCGACGACTGCCTCTGCACTGCGCTCAAACAGGATAGACTACCCCCGGGCCTCCTGCTCAAAGCATCCGCCACTACATTCGCCCTGCCCGGGTGATACAAGATCTCACAATCGTAGTCCTTCACTAACTCCATCCATCGGTGCTGTCTAAGGTTCAGATCTCGCTGCTGAAATATATACTTTAAGCTCTTGTGGTCAGTGAATATCTGGCACGACTCTCCATACAAATAATGTCGCCAGATCTTAAGTGCAAAGACCATTGCAGCCATCTCCAGATCATGAGTGGGGTAATTCTGTTCATGTTTCTTTAATTGCCGCGAAGCATACGCGATCACCCTGTCACGCTGCATCAAAACGCACCCTAGCCCCACTCGTGAAGCATCACAGTAGACCATAAATCCGCCTGATCCTGAAGGCAACGATAGCACTGGTGTCGTAGACAGTAGAGCCCATAGCTGCTGGAAACTGTGCTCACACTCCTCCGTCCAATCGAAGCGAACTCCCTTCCGGGTTAACCCGGTCAAAGGTGTAGCAATGCGAGAGAAGTCCTGCACAAATCGCCTGTAATAACCTGCCAGCCCTAGAAAGCTGCGAACCTCCATCACTGACGTGGGTCTAGGCCAACTCCGAACTGCCTCGATCTTCCTCGGGTCTACACATATGCCATCTCGTGTAATCAAGTGCCCCAAGAAGTCTACGCTGTCTAGCCAGAAAGCACACTTGGAGAATTTGGCGAAAAGCTGATGCTATCTCAAGGTCTGCAGTGTAATCCGCAGGTGCTGCTCGTGCTCCTCTCTACTCCGAGAATACACCAAGATATCGTCAATGAACACTATGATGAACAGATCAAGATACGGCCGGAAAATGCGGTTCATCAAGTCCATAAATGCTGCTGGCGCGTTGGTGAGTCCGAACGACATCACCAAAAACTCATAATGGCCGTAACGCGTGCGGAAAGCTGTCCTAGAAATGTCCTCCTGTCGAACCCGCAGCTGATGATAGCCTGATCGCAAATCGATCCTCGAAAAGTATCCTGCTCCCTGAAGCTGGTCGAACAAATCGTCGATGCGTCGCAAAGGATACCTGTTTCGCACTGTCACCCTGTTTAGCTGGCGGTAGTCGATACACAAACGCATACTGCCGTCCTTCTTCTTGACAAACAGGACTGGAGCACCCCAAGGAGAAACACTAGGTCGAATAAGTCCCTTATCCAGCAAATCTTGCAACTGACCCTTCAATTCTCGACGTTCTGCCGGGGCCATCCGATAAGGCGGTACAGAAATAGGCCCCGCGCCAGGAACCAAATCAATACAGAAAGAAATATCACGCTCGGGCGGTAGCCCAGGAAGCTCGTCAGGGAACACATCAGGGAACTCGCTAACAACCGGAACCTGATCCATCGGAACCTCTGTAGCTCTAGTATCGCAAACATAGACGAGAAATCCCTGACATCCCTTCCGTAAAAGCTGTCCAGCGTGAACAGAAGAAATCACACTTTGAGGGGTGGCACCACGGTCCCCCAACACAACAACAACCGACTCGCCGGGAAAACAAAATCGAACTGTCTTCTCGCGGCAGTCAACAGAAGCATAGAACGCGGCTAACCAATCCATGCCCAAAAGAACGTCGAAGTCCAACATTTCAAGAAGGATCAAATCGACAGGCAACTCTCTCTCGCCAATACGGACGGTATAGGATCGGAACACGTGCCTAGCAACAAACGACTCTCCTACAGGAGTAGTCACAACAAGCGGCTGGTCAAGCAAACCGGACTCTCTACTCAAACTCGGCACAAAGTGTGTGGATACGTACGAGTGCGTGGATCCGGGATCGAATAACACGTGTGCATCAACCAAACATACTGGAAGGATACCTGAGACCACCGCATTGGATGCCTGCGCGTCCTGATGCCTCAAAGCAAAAACTCACGCCTGTCCTCCACCTGCAACTAACTGTCCCCTGCCGGCCGCTGGCTGCCCTCTGCCTCGGCCACCTCGTCCTCTATGAACAAATCCTCCGCGACCACGACCTCTCTGTGCATGCGTCTGACGCGGAGTAACAGTAGGTACTATCGGCAATGCCGTCTGGGGTGGTGAAGGTGGTAATGTAACTGTGGTGCTGCCGCCTCACTCCGGGGTACCTCAGGACAATCTCGCACACGATGATAAGAACTCCCGCAACGGTAACATCCCGATGATGGTCGCTGACCCTCCTGGGGATAGGAGCAAAATAATCGGCCTCGCCTCGAATCTCTGCCACCTGCAAGGTGCCTGTCACGACGCCGAAAAGGACATCTCTGCACTGACGTATCTGCACGAACTCTCTTCGGCTCTGGGACTGCCGAAGTCTCAGCAAGGCGCTCCTCAACTAATAATGCTGCATCTACTGCTGCTGCGTATGTCTCGTAATGCTGCGCGCTGATAGCAAGGAATAGTGGTGTAAGCAAGCCTCGGATAAATCTCTTAACTCGCAACTCCTCAGTAGCCACTAGATACAGAGCATAAACTGATAGCTCGGTAAACAGCACATCGTACTCTGCCACTGACATCTCTGGCGTCTGGCGTAAGGACTCGAACCTACGTGCTCTAGCATCTCTGACACTCAGGGGAAGAAAGCGGGCAAGGAATAGCGCCACGAACTCTGTCCAGGTCATAGGAGGAAGACCTGCTGCTCTACCCTTCTCGACTGATTCGCACCATTTCTGCGCAAGACCTTCCAGGCGAAAGCTCGCGAACTCAACCCATCTCGCATCTGCGCATCTAAGTGAACGACATATCCGCGCCATTCTATCAATGAAAGACTGTGGGTCCTCGGCCACATCGGTGCCTGTGAAGACCGGAGGCTTCAGCCTCATAAACTCTGACAGCGATACTGTAATAACCTCTGTAGTCGCAGGTGCAACTGCCTGAACTGTGGGTACCACCGCGGTCTCTGCAACGGGTGGAACTACCTCTGGTCACTGCGCTCGAAGTGTCTCAACTAGAGATCCCATCATCTGGCACATCTCCTGCATACTGGATCCCATCGTCTGGCGTATCTCCTGCACACCAGCCCCTAACATAGCAATCTGATCTGTCACGGCAGGAACAGCCTGCTCGGGCACAACCGGTGTACTACCCGGATCAGTCCTCGTCTCCGACAAGTCAACTCGAATCTCGGCCCTCGCGGCCGCTCTCTGCGCCCTCGTAGTCTTTGGCGGCATAATGGCTGAAAGGAACAATAGGATTCGATAAGGATACGGAAATCGAATCGCAAGAATGTATATACTCAAGAAGGAATTTAAATCAACAAGTCCTAAGGTCGCGTAGGCGGAGTACCGTGTCGTGAGTATGCTGCGGAACATACACACGATACGCTACCCTGCTGCAGCTACCTACTCCATCATACCAGGGTCATCCTACACTCCGAAAGGTAAAACCTACGCTCTGATACAAACTTTGTCACGACCTAAAGTTTGGCCCGTGACCGGCACTTAACCACGTAATGTCTACAGGCGTAACGCGACTAAGTGAACCGAAAACCCAGAAATCAAACCAGTAAAAGTATAGAGTGTTTTAAATGAAAGCACTTACTAACATGTTAAGAAATCTAAGTAGACAATCACCAAGATAGTAATATACGACGCCGTAGCGAAGATCAAGATCCACAAGTGGGAACATCACAGATAGAATAAACTGCAAGTACAGCCGGCTCACAACGAGCTCGACACCAGAATACAAGTAATATACATCATCGTCCTCACACTGTCTCTAAGTCAAATACATACATGGTAGATGGAGAATACTAGATACAACAATGTACATAACTGAAAGATAAACAGATACCGCACAAAACCCACCTATCAGCAAAAGAGCTAGTACACCAACTATGGGGGTATCTGTGTCAAAAGATGCGAAACGCAGCCTGCCGCGACTACTCCGAAGGGCAACCTGCAAACGCGTTGGCACAACGGGGGTGAGTTGCCAACTCGTGAATAGAGATAACATATAAGGGTAATCGTGAGTATGCACGTACTGCGCTACTCTTTCATATGCCAACAGATGATATCAATATGTGATAAGCAGTATGTGCAATAATCATGCAAGTGCTCAATCAGATAATGTAACTACAGGATGAGGTACAATAATAAATGCTGAGCATGGGCAAAATAACATCTACACGGAATGTCAACGTGGAATATATAATCGGTGTCCATCAATGCACCCAGATCCCCCAAATAGCTCAGGCCCCGGCACTCTCATCGGCCCTCAAATCCTGTAAATCTCTGAGAATCCCGAGTGCCCAACATCGGCACCCAAATATCATAAATACTCGTGTCCAGCATCGACACGCAAATCCTCATCCATCGGGCCCCGTCAGTCCGGGTCAGCCCACGGGCTCCGTCTGCGGTATCGGCCCTCGGCCCCGGCAGTACGGATCACCCCGCATCTATCTATCGACTCTGATCAGTATCCTCCGGATAACTGTCAGGTCCAACCAATCACCGGTAGGTAGTAGTCCCTCTGCCAGGCTCACCGTCTACTACACAGCGAAACCGTTCTCGCCCCGGGGTACCATACCGGGTCCACCATGTACCCGTAATCGGCCTCAACCAGCTCCTCGACTCGGATTCACATATATCACTCTAGCACCGAGGAAACACATGGTGGACGCACCGAAATATCATATCAAGGGAACCGGGTTTTTAAATGATTACATATTTGAAATAGCCACGGTTTCCAAATCCAGAAATCACATATAATCCAAACCAATATGCAAGTCAATGATCCGATATGATATGTGCATCAAATACGAATATCATGTCAAGTCACATAAAAATGAGCTACAACATAACGATCCGATGTGATATATGCATCAAGTATGAATATTATGTCAAGTCACATATAGATGAGCTACAATATAATGATTCGATGTGATATATGCATCAAGTATGAATATCATGTCAAGTCACATATAGATGAGCTACAATATAATGATCCGATGTGATATCTACAGTGTGAGTGTCATGGCAATTAGTAACGGTGTGTGTGTAACATGCAGGATAGTGCTCGTGCAACATGGACCGTTAGTAATGGTGCGGTGTTCTATCAATTCTAGTTTATATCCATATAGCAGGGAATGCAGTATGCACTAAATAGTAACCATGAACAGTTAATGTATATAAATGTACCTATAAGGTCCTATCAGCCCTGACGTAGAACGCCATGCGGGCGATATCCCCGTAGATGTTAAATCTACTCACCGTAGTCTCTCGCTAGGTATAGCCAACAACTTGTTTCCCCTTCTGCGCGGCGTCCGCCGTACTCGCCTGCGAACCTAGAATTACACAATACATCATACATAAGCTTGAAGTCACACAAACACGACATTAAGGCCGAACTAGTAACTCGTGTCGTGAACTAAGCGCGCGTGTGCGCGATACGCTAAAACGTGTGATTACGCGCTTGAAGCCACTCCGACGCGTCGCGATACGCAAAAACCCAAAACCCATACACACGTATCACGCGTGTCGCGAAAGATTGAAAATATGGGAAAAAGGGTATTCTACTCCAGATTTTGATACAGAAAAGATATTGTAAAACTATATATACCAAAATAACTCACATAGCAGCAGACACCACACCCCAAACCCCAACCCAAAACACCCCCATCTGGCCGCAAATTGCGGCCAGAATGCTTATTTCGGCGGCCTGGGTAGGGAATTAGGCTCCCAGGTTTGGTGTGTGCACTCTATACCCCCCATACACGCTACAGTAACCTCTAGTTTCACTCTGAAATATCTCGGGTAGCAGCAGATCCTTCAGAGCCTTATTTCTAGTTAAAATCCACACTTTTGCACTAAAATCAAACTTTAGGGTATTTTTCTGAAATCTGAAACAAACCTAAGTCTAAACCCACACTAATAACTCATTAACAAGCTAATAAAGCCACAACAACATAAATTTTAACATATTAACACTAAATCCCTTCAATAGCACTAAAATTGCACAAAAAGGTGATATTTTGAAACTTAACATGCAAGTTATGGAGATAGGGTGCTAGGAGTGAGATTTATACCTTCAAAAGACCCTATGAAACACCAAAAATTCCAGCTCCTCCTTCAAGTATGCAGACTTGCCTCCAAATACCCCAAAAACTCATTTTTCCTAAGGTTTTGTGAAGGAAAAGAGTGGTTTTTGTATAGGATTTATGTAGAGATCAAAAAGAAGTGAAAAGGAGAGGGAAAGGTGAAGAAAAGCTAGGGTTTTGCTGCTGAATTTCTGCTGGATTTCAGAATGGGGGAAAGAGAGAGAAGAGAGAAGAAAAGGGGTCAAAAGAGTCAAAGTTCAATACCTAACACCATGGCTCATTTTCTATTGGATTTGAATTATAAAATGGGGTTTTGTTTTGGATAAAAGGGTGGGGAAAAATAACAACCATGCAACACAAGAATGGTTAACAAGTTACACCAAAAACCCTAAGTCATAAAAATGGCTAAGTGTGCAAGTGTACACTTCAAAGGAAAATTTTCCAATTTGCCAACACGACTAAATATAACTAATAATCCTATGCACACATATACAATAACACGCTCAATTTCTAATTATCACGAAAACATTCTAACGGAAATACAAAGTGTTACAGGTGTTCCTTCGCGGTCCATCAGGATGCAGATGCAACGTCAACAAAAGACCTCATGGTCGAAAGAAGCGGAGTGACGGCAAAATCCCAGCTCCACCTCAGCATTCGTCTCGATACAGCAGACGCAATGTCAACAATGGCGTTCTTTCATAGTCCAGCAGGATGTAGAGGCAACGTCAACAAGAGACCCCATGGTCGAAACAATGCGGAATGACGGCAAAATCTGAACTCCACCTCAGCATTCGTCTCGTTACGGCAGACGCAATATCAACAATTGCGTTCCTTCGCAGTCCAGCAGGATGTAGATGCAATGTCAACAAAAGACCACATGGTCATTAAAACGGAGTGACGGCAGAATCCCAGCTCCACCTCAGCATTCGCCTCGATACAACAGACGAGATGTCAACAACAGTGTTCTTCCTTCAACAGGATCCGGACGCGACAAAGCAAACGAAGCGAAGGCTAAATTCCTAGCTTCAGGGTCTTGACGGTAACTCATATAAAACCTGAAAGACCATCGGAGATCATCTCACACCAGCGTAGAGTGGTCACCACCTCGACGTTCGTCTCAATACACCAGACGAGATGTCAACAACAGCGTTCTTCCTTCAACAGGATTCGGACACACCAAAGCAAACGAAGCGAAGGCCAAATTCCCAGCTTCAACGTCTTGACGGTAACTCATATAAAACCGGAAAGACAATCGGAGATCATCCCACATCAGCGCGGAGTGGTCACCACCTCGACGTTCGTCTCAATACAACAGACGAGATGTCAAGACAGCGTTCTTCCTCCAACAGGATTCGGACGCGACAAAGCAAACGAAGCGAAGGCCAAATTCCTAGCTTCAGGGTCTTGACGGTAACTCATATAAAACCTGAAATACCATCGTAGATCATCTCACACCAGCGCTGAGTGGTCACCACCTCGACGTTCGTCTCAATACAACAGACGAGATGTCACAACAGCGTTCTTCCTCCAACAGGATTCGGACACAACAAAACAAACGAAGCGAAGGCCAAATTCCTAGCTTCAACGTCTTAACGGCAAGTCATATAAAGCCTGAAAGACCATCGGAGATCATCTCACACCAGCGTGGAGTGGTCACCACCTCGACGTTCGTCTCGATACAGCAGACGAGATGTCACGACAGCGTTCTTCCTCCAACATGATTCGCACATGACAAAGCAAACGAAGCGAAGGCCAATTTCCTAGCTTCAACGTCTTAACGACAAGTCATATAAAGCCTGAAAGACAATCGGAGATCATCTCGCACCAGGGCTGAGTGGTCACCACCTCGACGTTCGTCTCGATACAGCAGACGCAACATCACCAAAAGGAGCCATGGCAAAATCCCTAGTTCCAAACCTCGACGGTTCACCAGCAATCTAGAGACAACCACGACATTCGTCTCGATACAGCAGACGCAATGCCAACAAACGAAGCGAAGGCCAAATTCCTAACTTCAACATCTTAACGACAAGTCATATAAAGCCTGAAAGACAATCGGAGATCATCTCGCACCAGGGCGGAGTGGTCACCACCTCGACGTTCGTCTCGATACAGCAGATGCAACATCACCAAAAGGAGCCACGACAAAATCCCTAGTTCCAAATCTCGACGGTTCACCAGCAACCTAGAGACAACCGTGACATTCGTCTCGATACAGAGGACGCAATGCCAGCAAATGAAGCAAAGGCCAAATTCCTAGCTTCAGGGTCTTAACGGCAAGTTATATAAAGCCTGAAGGACTATCGGAGATCATCCCACACCAGCGCGGAGTGGTTATGACTCATCGGGGCTCTCCAAAATGAGCCTAACCTCAAGTAAAAAGCGGCATGGCAAAATTCCTAACGCTTGCTCTTCCGATGGTCAAACTTCCTAGGAGGATTGCTTGAAGACGTCCTGTCCAGCCCCCGAAGGGATCAGAGACACGACAGTCGCAAGTCTACTCGAACAGCAAAACTGCCTATCGAGGAATACATCAGCCAACACGGCGGTACGACGGCCAAAATCCTAGTACCACAGACCCTAACGGACCTTTGTCGTAAAGATCAGAGGTTAACTGTGACGTTAGGACATTTTTGCGAGAAATGCTCGATTCGTCTCGACTCGTGAGGAAATTAGTGTCTTTACGAGAAATGCTCGATTCGTCTCGACTCGTGAGGAAAAGCCTTAGGCAGCGGGGATTAAAAAACCTGTTTCCTAAGCACTGGGGCCCTTCAAGTCGATCTAAAACGGTCTCTTTCATACTATCCACGGGTCACACTCTCCAAAGTCGAATCTCGACAAGGAGGGAAACAACCGCTTACAGGTCCTCTCGACTCGTAAGAGAGAAAATTCTCTTATAAGATCCTTACGACTTATGAGAGAAAACACACTTAGGAGTCCTCATGACTCCTAAGGAGAAAAAATACACCTACGAGATCCTCTCGATTCGTAGGGAGAAAAGTCTTTGTGAGACCCTCACGGCTCATAAAGTTGAAAAGTCTTAGGTACAAGGACCCTAAACTTGTCTCCCAAGCCCTCAATTCCATGGCTACTCATAACTTTGCACTATTTCACCCACGTACATACTTACGTGGGCAAAGTAGTGGGGGGCATTTGTTCTCGCCAAAAATTTCTGCGCAAAAGAGTCCAACGTATCAAGTGGCAGCGATACGCTTAAGGAAATGCGAACCAGTATCTTCCGGCCTGAATTTTGATAAACTCCCGAAGGAGTAACTGTTAAATTCTGATGGTATCGAAAGCATCTCGAAAAATCCTTCGATTTGATATATTATGGGCATCATAATTCATCCGGGATCAAAAGTTATGAGCAAATATGCTTTGCACTGTTCCCTGATTAAAAATCAGGAATTACCTCAATGAGGTATCACGTGCTCGCACGTGATCAATGGTCACGTGTTGACACGTGATAGTTAAAACAGAAATAAAAATAAATGGCTTAAGAAAATACCTCAATGAGGTATCACGTGCTCACATGTGACCAATGGTCACGTGTTGACACGTGATGGTTAAGACTGAAGCGTAAATAAACGCTGAGAAAAGGACTCAATTGGGGGTCACGTGCTCACACGTGACCAAGGGTCACGTGTCAGCACGTGACTGGCTTCGAAAGTATTACAGTTTAATAAAATTAAATTCTAAAAGCTTCTAAATCTTTCCAAATAGAAAAGGATTATGGGGACCGTTGGATTAAAGATCCAAGGGTGATTAAAAATCACCAATTTATGGAAAAAAATCTCAGACAAGGAAAGATTTCCCCTAAATCTCACCGAAAATGACAAACAGAATATCATTGGATTTAGAATCCAACGGTGAATAAAATTCATTGTGTGATCTAAAAGATCATATTGATTATGAAATCAATTAAAATCTTTCAATGAAAGATTCACAAAACAAATTGATTCTTTTCTTTCACCTATAAATAGGAGCCAAAAAAAGAAGAGAAGGAGGGACCTTTTGGAGAGAAAAACAGAGAGAGGAGAATTTAATTCTCAAGAGAGAAGAAAAGAAAGGAGAATTTAATTCTCAACAAAGAAAACCCTAGGTGAGAAAAGAAAGGGAATCAAAACTTCAAACAGAGAATTTAATTCTCAAAATCTATGAGTTTAACTCTTCTGCACAAAAGAACTTAGTTCTTCCTCTGGTTGAAGATCTGCAAAGAGCACATCTCCCCATAAGTTGAGAATTTAATTCTCATCGGGTTGAGATCCTGCCATGCAGATCCAAAACTTAGAGGGGGAATTGAGTTTAGAGAATTTAATTCTCCCAAAACAAAACCAGGGTTCAGCCCTATGTGAGAATTTAATTCTCCTGAAAATATAGGAATTTAATTCCTTCAAGGTGGACAGAACTAGGGTTTAACCCTATATAAGAATTTAATTCTTTCATAATAGGAATTTAATTCCTCCAAAATCATGATTAGGGTTTAACCCTACAGAGAATTTAATTCTTAAAATAAAGAGACTTGAAAGATCTCCATGCACATAAAGAATATTGGTCACGTGATGACACGTGACCCCAATCCGCAGTGATCAGAAAAGAAGGAATAAAACTAGGTCATGTGTCTCTACGTGACCCCTAAAAAGATCCCCAAAAATAAAAAGGAAACAGCTCTGAGGCAATGCCTCACGTGCTCCCACGTGACTCCCAAAACGCAGAAAGAAAAAGCAAAGGAAATGAAGGGATAAATCCCCATCACGTGTCAACGCATAAATCCCCATCACGTGTCAACACGTGATGCTCAAAATAAAATAATAAAAAGTGTTTATCACTTAATTGCAGAACGAGATAAAAGGGGATCTGGTCCCACCTTTGGGCGCTCTCACGTGTCCCTACGTAACCCCTCTTTCTTTAGTGTTTAACACTAATTCGAGAACTTTATACCCAGTATTTAACACTGGTGTTTTCTAGTGTGTAACACTAATTTGACAACTTTATTTCCAGTGTTTAACACTGATTATCTTTTAGTGTTTAACACTAATTTGAGAGTTTATCTCCAATGTTCAATACTGAGGTTCTCCAGTGTTTAATACTACTTTTAACCAAATTGGCTAATTTCCCAGAGGCAAAGCCTCCCATTCAAAATTGAGTAAAAATCAGAACTATAATGTCTACTGCTCAATCAAAGAAAAAATGTTGTCAGAGCCCCCAAACCTCTGTTTAGAACTGCTGAATGATGAGGGGCTGAACCCAGACAAATGTCTAATGGCCCAAAGGGCCAATATTTCAAACATAATTGGACTTAGCCCAAACTGGCCATAAGTCCTCAAATCATCTTGAACTGAGCACATCTTCTCTTTCAACCAACTCATTGGTTCAAGGGTACATCTCTGAACGCCTCTGATATTTGTCGTTGTAATCCTTCAACGTCTTCAGAGAGGTGATGGGTCCCGACAACCATACATTTCACGGACTGTGATGTCCTTAACCTTGACCGTGATGTCTTAAAACTAATATTGGACTGTGGGGTCCTTAAGTTCACGGACTATGATGTCCTTAACCTCGACCGTGATGTCTTAAAACTAACATTGGACTGTGGGGTCCTTAAGCCCACGGACTATGATGTCCTTAACCTTGACCGTGATGTCTTAAAACTAACATCGGACTGTGGGGTCCTTAAGCTCACGGATTAGGATGTCCTTAACCTTGACTGTGAGGTCTTAAAATTCACGGACTATGATGTCCTTAACCTTGACTGTGAGTTCTTAAAACTCACGGACTATGATGTCCTTAACCTTGACTGCGAGGTCTTAAAACTCACGGACTATGATGTCCTTAACCTTGACTGTGAGGTCTTTAAACTCACGGACTATGATGTCCTTAACCTTGACTGTGAGGTCTTAAAACTCACGGACTATGATGTCCTTAACCTTGACCGGGATGTCTTAAAACTAACAACGGACTATGACGTCCTTAACCTTGACCATGATGTCTTAAAACTAACGCCGGACTGTGGAGTCCCTAAATTCACGGACTATGATGTCCTTAATCTTGACCGCAACGTCTTAAAACTAACATTGGACCACCATGTCCCTAAACTGGCAATGGACCACTATGTCCCTAAACTAGAACAATAGAGCCCCCAAATGCTCTCATGTTGGATCTAAACGATCCTGTTAAGTTGATCTTAGTCTCAACTTAGACTAACGTATCCTTAACAAACGTTTAAGTTGATCTTAGCCTCAAATATGGATAACGTATCCTTAAACTAAAACCTTCAAACAAACCTTAGTCCCAAATTGGACTATAGATCTCCCAACCAACTTTGGTTCAAGGGTACATCTCTGAACTCCTCTGACATCTGTCGTTGTAATCCTTCAACGTCGTCAGAGAGTTGACGGGTCCCGATGGCCATACATTCAATCGACCGCAATGTCATTAAACTAAACAATAGAGCCAATTGCTCTCTTGTTGGATCTAAACGATCCCGTTAAGTTGATCTTAGTCTGGAGATTAGGCTAACGTATCCTTAACAAACGTTTAAGTTGATCTTAGCCTCAAATATGGCTAACGTATCCTTAAACCAAAACCCAGACCCAAATCTAAGAAAATACGGATTTGGACTAATCCACGTCCTACGGGCGACGACATAAATTAGTCTCCGTATACAATCCACGGGCAACCACAAACAAAACAAACACCCACGACACGAAGTGAAATTCTGGAGAAGGAGAAAGTTGTTACCGCAATGCGGTAGCATAATTAACTGCAGGGGCTTGCGCCTGCAGGGAAGAGCGTCCCCACAATCAAAAACCCCTCAAGCGAGGGGGAATCTGACGAAGTCTGCTACATCGGCCGCATCCGTCTAAACCTCCGATACACGGTGCCATAAATCAGCTTGGCATTTTCGGAGAGGTGGACGGGTAAAACCAAATAGCATCTGCTCCGAATCTCAGGCGAGACAGCCCATGTCTCGGCCGCCATTCGCAGGGGAACAGTGGGGCATCTAGAAGTGGGGCAGAAATCAGAGCAGGGATAGTAGAGGGTGGCTCTGACGGGGTCGGCTCATAAGTTATAGTAGAAATAAGACCTAAGGTGGTCAGCCAGTACTGCATTCGATTTTGCCAACGCTTGAAGTGTTGACCAGCAAAAGTTTCGGGTCTGGCTGAGACTAAGTCTTCTAGGTTAACCTTAGACATGTTTAGGTTCATGGTTAAAAAACTATCAACCTATTAGATTATAGGAAGGAATTCTGTTCTTAGTTGATGGGTGAGGTTGTTGGTAAAACCAAAATCAAATTAAATTAATAATTTTCAAGGAATAATATTTAACTATGTTTGCTAAGCATGCACCCTATTAAACAAATAAGCAAAAATAAGAAGAACAAGGTTTTGAGTTGCCTGAGACGGATGCACGCCAAATGATCGCTGTCCTAAGAACAGAATTCGCCACCTCTAGCACAGGACTCGCCGACGATTTGTTCTCAAGATACGACCGCCCCACCAACAGGAACTCCACCCGAAGTGCAGTAGGATGAAGTGTTGAACCGGTCGCTGACCCTCGTCGCTCAACAAGAAAAAAGGTGGCCCGAACCCGAACTGGACAGAGGCAGCAACAACAGTGGAGAGCAGAGGAGATGAGCAGAGAGCAGAGCAGATGAGCAGCTCTCTAAGAGTAGAGAAGATGCAGAGCAGATGAGTAGCTCTCTGAGAGAAGAGCAGATGAGCAGGGGAGAGCAGATGAGCAGCTCCTGAGAGCAGAGGAGATGAGCAGGGGAGAGCAGATGAGATGAGCAGTGTTTTTCCTCTTCCTTTTTTTTGTAATCAATTAAACAAAAGAGAAGAGGTGCTCCTTATATAGGAGTCCTGAGCCAGGCCCATTACTGCCCATCAATACACAGATTAATGCAGGCCCAACGTCTCTGTCCTCCAACGGGCAGAAACGCCTGCATTAAAGTTCCAACGGTACACTCTTAATTACGAGCCCATGGCTGCTACAACGGTCCAGTAACGGGTCCAAACAAAATCATTTTGTGCAAAAGGATAAGCGTACGTACAAACCGAACCGGGCTCGGGACGAACGGACGGCACGCGCGCGCGTGTGGAAAAGACCAAGCCCACTAGTCTTTGAACTACTTCAAGAGGCTAAAACACGTCCTCATATATAAGGACAGCAACACCTTATTGCCTAGGCGATGTAGAACTAAAGAAAAAGGAAAAATAGATTTTAAACCATTAAATAAAGCATAAAATCCATCCGACAGCTCGTACCGGGCTATATCGGTCGCTTGTTCCTACAGCACGTACCGGACTGTATACGGTCGCTTGTTCATTCCATATTTGGACCGTGTTTCCTAGCCCCTGGGACCCTAACTTTGGGTTAGGAATACTCCTGCAGAGGTTGATGTACCTACTCGAACTCATGATAAGATAGATTACTTTTTAGTGATCAGTTATGATATGACTTGATATTCTGACATGCCTGAGACTTGCCATCTCAGGTTTAGAGACGAATTTTTTGGCTGAGCAGGATAAGAGTGACTATCAGAAGTTTGCCGAAAATTGGTAGTATTCGTAAGTTTATTTCTATTTTATTTTAGTTGCTATTAGAATGCGCACCTTCGCGGGATGTTAAGAGTGATGTATCTTTATTTTGGATCATGTATTTCGTTTATTCAGATTTTTTATCTTCCATGGATATTCTATTGGATCTATCATCAACTTGTGATTCTATTTTTAATATTACTCGTTATTCTTGCAGTATGGTATTAGTATTATATCTTGGATATTATTGTACAGGTTTAGCTAGAGCCTAAGTGTGATTATTGCAAGATGATTTCTTCTTGTCTAGCAAAATTGGCGGTTTCGGTCCATATTTCCGTATTCCGGAAATTGGGGCGTTACAACCTCACTTCGATGCGGCATATGTAAAGCACACAAGCGACCTTCATGATATCTTGTACAACGTGTACGTCGACACGAGAGAAGTAGTACGCACTTGTATTCTCTCGAAAAGATTGAGGGATTTATGGACCTCTATGCCGAACCTGTTATTTCATGAGGAAGACTATTATTCGTATCTCTGTAGGAAAAGACAACGGAAGAGAACTGATGATGCTTGATATCGGCGATCTCCCAGATCATGACACGTGGCAGATGACGTATCCCAGAGCACGCGAGAAAGGACCTACAGGGGCCGACCAGACCACTCCTATGCCCGTCCTACCGACGAGATCTGGCTCGCCTCCGAGCCCCAGCACAAATTGGCCTCCTCGGCCTCACAGCTCGTTCCCGAGCTATCGCGGAAACAAGATACCTCGGCTCTCCCGCTCGTCTATGAGCTCTCCTACTGAGGTCATCTTCCTCGGTCCATCGACCGACCAACAGCATCGCTTGCAGGCGTAACCATCATCCCGTGAATCTCGCCATGCGCGAGATCTCCGCCGGCCACATCCTACGTTCCACGCCACCACGATCCCCTATTAACGAGCCTATCTCGCCATTAATGGGAGGTCCCGCTCATCGCGCGGGCATGACGTCGGGAGCGTAACTACCGGCGTGATTCTCGCGCCTGCTGAACCTGCTACCACCACTATTTAAACCCCTTCTTCAAGCAGTCAAGGTAAGCCAATTCTAATCCACTAAGCCATTACTCTGCTCGGATTACCCCACTAACTTGATCGTCGGAGGGTCCTCGGTAGTCCACCCACCCTGGGACTTCCTTGCAGGTAGCTCGGCTCAACAACTTCAAACCCATTGAGATCCACACGCTTTAGGAGTCTGTCTCCAGATCAAATCTCAGCCACTCATCGCTGCCATCAACAGATCAACGGGAAGCAACATCTGAAGGAGATTCCACCCTCCATCAGCTGGCGCCGTCTGTAGAAACACTTTGATTCCACAAAAACAAAAGTTCGCCTCCCGATCTCACTCCAATGGAGAGCGATCATCAAGACGATCCAAACGCCAACCGCCGCCTCCCTCTCAAATGAGGCACAGACGAGCCTCCTCCTCCGAATTCCATCAACGCCCTCGCCGGCCGGATAGACCGACTCGCATCCTTCGTGGAGGCGCTCGTCCGCGTCCAAACGGTGGGGCAAAATCCCCAGATCACCGCTCCCCCGCCTCGGGACCAGGACCCATGCAGGGGGAGAGAAGATTCAGCCCGCGTCGGCACGACCGACCGCCGCCTCGCTGCCTTCCACTGCCGCGGATCCCCCGGGCCAGTACGTTCTGCGACCCGCTGAATATAGGGTTAGCTTAGTACCTTAGCAAGGTTTTGTCAAGCATCAATCATGCTACTTTAAAATTTTTGGGGTGCTAAACCAACCCGCCAAGTAATTGAACTGGAGAATTAAAGTTTAACATAATATGTAAAGACTTTACATCTAAGTGAACAAAGAATACAACCTTTGTAGACCGGTCCTTCACTTCAATAGCTCCATGTAGAAGTCCCTTCGCTGTGATCACGATCATCCAGACTCTAGAGAGGCTCCCATGAAGAAACGAACAAGCTTGCTTCCAAGGCTTCGAGGCCGAAGATGATCTACGTCGAGAAGACACTAGCTCATGCTATCTCTTCACTAATTGTGTAGATTAGTGAAGAAAACACCCTAAACTAAATGGCTAATAGTAGAGGATGATGAATTAGGAATATTGCTCACTTTAGATTTGGTTTTCTCACAATCTATCATCACTTTGTCAAAAGCTAGAAAGCTTAAAAATGAGGAAGAAGAAGATGAAACTCAAGTAATGAAAGAATGAATCTATTAAGGTTAAAATTGCAACCATGGGTGAGTATATCATATATCTAACCCTTGTAGAGAGTTGACCATTGTGTACGGTTAATGGTTGGGTTGATAAATATCTTAAGGAAATTAAAAGAGTGGACTAAGTCAATGGTTATCTTGAAACTTCTCCAAGCTTCCAACCATCAAAATATCTCCACTAATTGTAATTACTTAAGAATAAATATTAACCCTAACATTAACCCTAGCATGGTGTAAGTCTCATACATGCATGTTGCATGTTTAACCTAGCATGACACAACAATATATATCACATATATATTTTGTGCAAAAAGAATACTATTAATATATATCACACATATATCAATATATCAAAAAGTGAGAAAGAAATCTTAAGTGAGCTAATATTAGTTAATGTAATTTAATATATCAAATATATAATTATACATTAAGCTATTAAATCAACTCTTGATTTAATAATTCGGCTATAGTACATATAACCGACTAATATCAAATGAATCAACTTATCGAATCAACACTTGATCCGATAACCCAGCTATAACACATATACCCGACCGATATCACATATCGCGAGAATAGAATACAGTATCACATACTCGCATTAATCTCGGTCCCGCACATATCACATATGTGCTTCTACTCCGTTTTGCATGAACCAGGAAACCTCTGTGTAGGACTCTAAAGACTCGTCAATACGCCGACAGTAGGTGATGATCATATCAAACACCCACAAGCCGCAAGCGGTCTGCTAAACGTAACAGCCACCCGGGTATTGAGCGATCAGAAGATCAACGAGCAAGCCTGCTAGTACTCCTGCGAATCCAATCAGTAACACTACCGTACAGTCTGGTCTCTTCGTCTGATATGTCGTATATCACAACCTGGGGGTGGTATAACGTCAGACCCCAATAGCCTGATAAGTCATGTCGATGCAAGGTCCATAACGGTTCGAGAAACTTCTGGTAACACTTACCAGTAAATCTCAGCAACCCTGGCCAGGGATTTCCTGTTATGGCCAATCGAGCATAGCACAACATCAACTCCCAATACCGGGAGAGACGAAACCCCTCCTATCGCTCATTGCCTCCATGTGACTCAAGACTGTACTCAAAAGCCACCATTTTGCACGATCTCTTGACCGTGGTAAGGTGGAAATCAAAGCACAGTGGGAATCACACAAGACTCTATGAAGATCTCGGGTCTACAAACTAACCTGTACTAGTGTCACCAGAGAACTGCTATCCGACGATAGGTATAATACCATCTAGGAGTTCTCGACGAGTCCGTCCAGTGTACCCAATCTCCACTGAGCATCCGTATACCTTCTCTGATGTCAAACACCAATGGATATGGGATCATCCATCGCCCATCTCATGGGTCGAGAAGCGCATACGCTAGTCTACTCTGGAGTATCGATGTCCTGTCTCGATACTCCCTCGACTAGGAACATTTGAAGGATGTACTTATCGACTACCCTGTCCCCACTAGTATGATCTGTATCATAATTCTGGTAGTCAAGTGCTCATCCTAAGGGCTTTATCAACATGTAATAGAGAGACAATACGTGTACATGTTAAGATAAAGAGCATCCAGATAGCATACTATCATGTCGACCAAGAAAGTCTTCCCTATATATGTCCAAGCATCCACTACAATATGCATCGCATGTACAGTAATGGCCTCTAGGGAATACATATAACTAACAATCTCCCACTTGCACTGGGGCCATCTGTTGTAGTATCCAATACCCAACAGTATAGCAGTGGTTGTAGTATCCCATACTCAACCATCCCATAGAAGTCTTTCTAAGGGTAAGGCCTTTGTGAGTGGATCCGCTGTGTTATCCTTTAGGTCTACTCTCCTAACGTCGATCCCTTGGAGATCAACCATCTCCCTGATCAGGTGATACTTGCTTCAGATTATATCTGGAACGCTGATGGGAACGGTGTTCATAGTCCAAAGCCACAACTCCATTGTTGTCACAATAACACTTATTGGACGCTCAATGGTAGGAACCATGTTCATCTCATGAACAAGAAATGTCCAGACAGCAACTTTGGCAGTATCATTGGTAGCAATGTATTCAGCCTTTATCGTCTAGTATGTCATGGTATCTAGCTTGGAACTCTTCCAACATACCGTCCCTCCACTGAGGGTAAAGACAATGTCTGTGACTGACTCTCAGTCGAACTTATCACTCTGGAAGCTGGAACCAAGAACTTTCTTTTAGTGCTTCTCAAGTACTTAAGAATGTCCTCCTCAGCTGTCCAGTGATTCTCCCAAGATCCGATTGATTCCTGATCACTACACCTAGTGAGTCATCTACATCTGGTCTGTTACATAACATCGCACACTCTGATAGAGCCTACTGCCAAAGCATAGGGTATCCCTTGCATGCGAGCTCTCTCCAAATCAGTATTGGAGAGAGTGATCCATGAGTAAGTGGACGAACCACCACGTTTAGAATCTTCCATACCAAACCCTTTTAGTATGGTGTTAATATACCTGGATTTGGGACACTCCCAACATCGACATAGATCTATCACCATAGATCATAATCCACAAGATGTAGCAGGCATCATCCAGATCTTCTATTGAGAATCTTTGTGATAAGAGGAGCTTGACGAGTGTAGCATAGGAAACCATTTTCTATCAAGAGTATGTCATCTACGTACAATACGTGGAAGACAACCTTACTCTCTACAACCATCTTGTATATACAAGGTTCATCTACCATTTTGATGAAGTCAAACTCTTTGACTATCACATCAAAACAGACGTTCCAACTGCCTGAACCCGGTTGGGCCATCATCTTATGCTGCAATCCTTGCTCCCACTGTCACCGAGAAGACCGTAGTATCTCTCAAGTGGATGAGGAACTCCACCAGGTTCGTGGAGAGGCTGAGGTTCGTTGGAGACTATTGAATCCTTTGGTTTCACCAAATCATCAGCTGTTAGTTTGTCTAGCTGGAACTCCTTCCAGTTCTACCTCATGACCACTTAATTTCTTCACAAGAAATTCCTTTTCTAAAAAGGCGGCATGCTGAGAAACAAAACACCTTTTGCTCCTCAGTTAGGTAGAAGATATTCCCTTACTCATGTTTGGGATATCCCGATAAACTTACACAACCGACTTTGCCTCGAGCTTGTCCGGATTTTGCTTTTCAACATAAGCCGGACAACCCCATATCTTAACTCGTTTAAGACATGGTCTCTTCTCATACCATATCTCATATGTAGTGATAGGCCCTGATTTGGATGGAACCCCATTCAATAGGTATGTAGCTTCTCAAGTGCATAACACCAAAAAGGAAATAAGTAACTCATTAATACTCATCATAGAGCGCACCATATCTCATAGGGTGCGATACCTATGCTCCGATACACCGTTGTGCTGTGGTGTATACGAAGGAGTAAGGTGAGAGAGAATCACATTCTCATTTTAAAAACCAACCTTGGCATTTGCAGACATTGGACCGTATACATCAGCATGTATGCGTCCCAAGAGTTCAGTAACTCTTTCTCTGTTTCTAGTAAACGGAGTATTGATCATTTTATCTTTGAGACAAGACTAGTAAGTAGCATAAGATGAAAATTCGAATAGATTCTCATATTCATCCTTATGTAACTTAGCTGGTCGTGTCGCATTGATATGACCTAGTCTACAATGCCTCAAGAAGGATTCGTTCATTCCTGAACTGCTCTTCTTGTCTGTGTTCTATATACTTTGAACTGTGGTTTGATTTAGAACGTATATACTATTATATAACGTGCCTGATCGAATCAACTCTTGATTCAGGAAAATGTTCACAACATTATCCTCCAATACAGAATTATATCCTTCTTTAACTCAGTAAAGAACATGATGTAATGTTGTATATCAGGTTCGGTATGTAATAACATTTATTCAGAATCAATGTATTAATACAAGGTGATATCTTCCAACAGACTTGGCTGCAACAATTGCACCATTCTCTAACACTTAGAGACATATCACCTATTCCCAGTTCTCTACCTTTCTGTAGCACATGTAACGTATTACATATGCGGGATCCTGATCCGGTGTCACATATCCAGGACGTAGAGGATACTGAAAAATAGTTCTCGGTAATAAGGACACCCGAAGAATATGCATCAACATGCACTTTCTTTGAATTAGGTGGCATGGGAATCCGGATATTCCCCTATTTCCTACTCGGACTTATAACAGTTATAAGATAGAGCGGAACCAACGTTCCCTAGCTCAGTATAATAAGCAGGTCCGGTCAATACATCCATATTATTTATCTTGATTAAGGCGTGACATGGTCGCTACCAGGAGAGAGAGAAGAAAAACACTCTGCGTGCGCTCTTGCAAGATTAGATTGGTTATTATTTTATCTAATCAGGATGGCTCTCACTGTTTTAGTCAAATCTTCCTTCAAACTCTAAAAGGTAAGACTAGCCGGGATTAATTACACCCTACAAGTTCGCCAAACTTTCGGCCAGGCCAGTGTCGGTACTTTGAGGGAGGTTCCTCGTGCTTTCGCACGGACCTAATTAAATAAACCTCGTTTTCCCAGGGGCGTAATCTCGTTAACACCTTTCTAGACACCTACTTGATCGGCTAATTGTAATGTGTAAAACTTTCCCAGGAGTAACTCTTACTCGCAGTAGGTATCGGGATCCAACTATCTCATAGAAGGTATGCAATCTCATTGCAAATTTCAACATTTGAAATTCCCGATAATGTTTTGCCCCGAGCGATCTATGACCTTGACAAGGTCAACAAACCATAGACCGCAAGTCAAGTTCAACCCGTCATTTTCCGATTGAATTAAACCCACCCGCACGACCCTTGACAAGGTCAACAAGACCGCACGACTACCCTAATCCAATTGCATCATATGCTTTGCAGATAATCACTAATCAGCTACCGCACACTAATGCCTTGACAAGGTCAACAAACGCAGCACGAATACTAAGTAATACTTATCTGAAATCACGGAGGGCTATGAAAGGTTTTTAAGAAAACCCTTTGCGTAATGAAGTTGATATCATCGTAGAATCGAGTGATTTTGAAAAAGGAGTGTTTTTAAGGCTTTTACTAGTTTCGCTAAAGAGGTCACTCCCGGTGAAGGGATCTCGGCTCTTTCCTTATCGACTAAGGTGTAGGATATTTCATAAATACCACTATACAAAGCAAAAACTATAGAAGCAATCAAAAGACAAACCGAGTGGGTTGTAGCATCTGCTAGTTTCGCTAAAGAGGTCACTCTCGGTGAAGGGATCTCGGCTCTTTCCTTATCGAATAAGGTGCTGGATATTCTACAAGGAATACCATTATGCAAAGCAAGAACTAGAGCTACCGGTTTTTAAACAAGTTTCTACAACATCTTTAGGTTTCTTTTAATTTTATTTCATTAATCTCATTAATGAAGTCCCATCTTATACGCTTCCTAAGCATCATATAAGAAACGAAAGCAACAATATTTGTTATATCTCATATATATAATATAGGCATTCGTCTCAGGCATATAAAATGATCACATCACAGAATATCAGCAGCAGAAGAATCATATATGAAATATTGGATATACTAGGAATTCCGTGTTTTAATTTAATCCAATATAAAACACGGATTCCACGGTCATGATGAATAGCCAAACCCACATCCCTAGATCCCTACGAGAGCGGCAAGCAACCCTACCAATTCTAGAGTTAGGAGACCCGGTCTCGACTCCTTGAGATGGTCTCCCACTGTACCCTAGAACCCGGTTACTTATGCTCCCCGCCTTGGGTCTATCCTAATGCGGAAAAGTAAATAATATACAATGGTGATATCTTCCTCAACCCGGAAGTGCCCCAATAAAAGAATATTATATACAATGAATGAAAATGAAAAACTCTCATCTCACATAAAAAAAACCGGCTATTCAAAACACGACGATCCAATATAACATATCACAGCAACACATAACATCACATGTCATCACCGTAAGTAAATATGTGTATCCCAGTTGTCGTTGACATATAGCACCGAAACCGGCAATACACCACATATTACACTTACGGTCGCAGAAAAGAAAGTGAAAAACTACAACAGTTGGAATCCACAACCACCTTAGACATCTTAAACCCAATATATCACATATATTGGATTTCATGCCTAACCAAAAGAATTCCTTAGACATCACATGCCTAACAATTATAAACCCCGCATTTTAGTCTCGATATTGAAAACACTTTCCAATAACCTGTCGGGTAATTCAATAAAATTCCAGATAACCTGATCGAATGCTCGTCGGAAACTTTAGTAGATGGACGCACCCCCCGATGCCGTCGACGAAGTGCACTAAGGCGGAACACCGCGGCCGCGAGCACCCGAATGGATGCTTTTTGGCGACGGGGTTCTCCTACAGTCACTTGGTCGGGGCTATGGGGCGTAGCTATCTATGAAATTTACCCGGCGAGTATCCGCGTACGCTACGTGATTGCGACGGACTTTTGATCAACATCAAAATCCCGTGGCAACCGATCAAATGAGACTAAACGGCTAGATTTATAAAATTCAAACTAATTATCTCATAACTAATTCTTGCGGATTCCAAATATTGTATCATAATCACAGATAGGTAGGCGAAGTTAAATAATTCGATCGATACAATGAATTCCCAAAAATTCCCAGAGAGCTCAACACTTAAGCAAAATTAAAAGTTCCCAGAAATATGCCCCAGTACCTACGGACCAACAGCTGAAGGGCCCGATCCAAGCCTCTCAAGCGGCGCCGCGGATCTGCCGCCAAAACCATGTTTTGGCCACGGATCCGCGGTCACTTGGACGATTTAGGGTTTCGTTCTTCAGGTGTGTCCATAGAATTCCCTGCATGATTTTCTGAGTATTTTTAACATGGAAAAATCCAACCATTGGAAAAATTTCCAGAAAGGGGGTCATTTCGGGCTTTCGAGTTCGATCGGACTTTAAACTTCGTCTACGCAACGCCTAATGCTCTAGCTTGGCTCTGATACCACTGTAGGGTTAGCTTAGCACCTTAGCAAGGTTTTGGCAAGCATCAATCATGCTACTTAAAAATTTTTGGGGTGCTAAACCAACCCGCCAAGTAATCGAACTAGAGAATTAAGGTTTAACATAATACGTAAACACTTTACATCTAAGTGAACAAGGAATACAACCTTTGTAGACCGGTCCTTCACTTCAATAGCTCCATGTAGAAGTCCCTTCGCTGCGATCATGATCGTTCGGACTCTAGAGATACTCCCATGAAGAAACGAACAAGCTTGCTTCGAAGTCTTCGAGGCCGAAGATGATCTACGTCGAGGAGATACTAGCTCATGCCATCTCTTTACTAATTGTGTAGATTAGTGAAGCAAACACCCTAAACTAAATGACTAATAGTAGAGGATGATGAAGTAGGAATATTGCTCACTTTAGATTTGGTTTTCTCACAATCTATCATCACTTTGTCAAAAGCTAGAAAGCTTAAAAATGAGGAAGAAGAAGATGAAACTCAAGTGATGAAAGAATGAATCCATTAAGGTTAAAATTGCAACCATGGGTGAGTATATCATATATCTAACCCTTGTAGAGAGTTAACCAATGTGTATGGTTAATGGTTGGGTTGATAAATATCTTAAGGAAAACAAAAGAGTGGACTAAGTCAATGGTTATCTTGAAACTTCTCCAAGCTTCCAACCATCAAAATATCTCCACTAATTGTAATTACTTAAGAATAAATATTAACCCTAATATTAACCCTAGCATGGCGTAAGTCTCATACATGCATGTTGCATGTTTAACCTAGCATGACACAACAATATATATCGCATATATATTTTGTGCAAAAAGAATACTATTAATATATATCACACATATATCAATGTATCAAAAAGTGAGAAAGAAATCTTAAGTGAGCTAATATTAGTTAATGTAATTTAATATATCAAATATATAATTATACATTAAACTATTAAATCAACTCTTGATTTAATAATCCGGCTATAGTACATATAACCGACTAATATCAAATGAATCAATTTATCCAATCAACACTTGATCCGATAACCCGGCTATATCACATATACCCGACCGATATCACATATCGCAAGAATAGAATACGGTATCACATACTCTCATTAATCTCGGTCCCGCACGTATCACATATGTGCTCCTACTCCGTTTTGCATGAACCAGAAAACCTCTGTGTAGGACTCTGTTCTCCGCCGAACACAGAGACGAGACCGCGTAGGTTCGTCTTTCCTGAATTTCGAGGGCAGATACTATTTGGTGCTATCCGTCCACCTCTCCGAAGATGCCAAGTTGATTTATGATACCGTGTATTGGAGGTTTAGACGGATGCGGCCGATGTAGCAGACTTTGTCAGATTCCCCCTCGTTGAGGGGTTTTTGATTGTGGGGACACTCTTCCCTGCAGGCACAAGCCCCTGCAGTTAATTACGCTACCGCATCACGGTAACCACTTTCTCCTTCTCCAGATGGTCACTTCATGTCGTGTGTGTTTGTTTTGTTTTTGGTTGCCCATGGATTGTATACGGAGACTAATTTATGTTGTCGCCCGTAAGGCGTGGATTAGTCCAAATCCGTATTTTCTTAGATTTAGGTTTGGGGTTGGGGTTGGGTTTAAGGATACGTTAGTCTCATTTGAGACTAAGATCAACTTAAACATATGTTAAGGATACGTTAGTTTAATTTTAGACTATGATCAACTTAACGGGATCGTTTAGATCCAACAAAAGAGCACTCGGGCTCTATTGTTTAGTTTAGGGACATTGCAGTCGATTACCAGTTTAAGGACATGATGGTCCAAGGTTAAGGACATCATAGTCCATGGGTTTAAGGACCCCACAGTCCGAGGTTAAGGATATCATAGTCCATGGGTTTAAGAACCCCACAGTCCAAGGTTAAGGACATCATAGTCCATGGGTTTAAGGACCCCACAGTCCACAGTTTAAAGACGTCATAGTCTATAAAGTTTAAGGACATCATAGTCCATGAGTTTAAGGACCCCACAGTCCATGGAATGATTTGTTATCGGGACCTGTCACCTCTCTGAAGACGTTGAAGGATTACAACGACAAATATCAAAGGAGTGAAGAGATGTACCCTTGAACCAATGTTGATTGGGAAATCTGTAGTCCAATTTGGGACTAAGATCAATTAATTAGATTATGAGCATGTGGGCTCAGTTAAATCTGAATTGAGCACTTATGGCCAACTTGGGCTAAGTCTAATTAGGTTTAAAATGCTGGACCTTTGTTGGGACTGTTGAACATTTGTCTGCTCAGCTCCCCATTATTTAGCAATGCTAAGCATGGGTTTGGGTTCTGACCATATTTTGTCTTCTATTGAGTGCTGAGCACTCATATACCATATGAGATGATCAATCTTGGAAGACAAGAATGTATTTGAGGCTCAGTCAAAAGGGGAGTCTTGCCTCTGGAAGACTTAGCCGATTTGGGATAAGACTACTTTGCATATAGTGTTAAACACTAGCACATATCTGGCGGTCACATGTTCCCACGTGATGCATAATGTTAAATACTAGGGATGAAATGCTTAAAATAGTGTTAAACACTAAAATTGAAGCGCTCATGTGGGGTCACGTGAGGCGCCGTAGGATTGGGTCAAGCCTCCCTTATTTTATTCTCAGAATAAGTGTTAAACACTTTTAGTCTTCAAGGCCGTCACGTGTGGGCACGTGATAGGCATCCATGCATTGGATATTAAAAGGATTTGCTAAGTGTCACGTGGGGACACGTGAGGGTGCTCATGTATTGGATTTTAATCCTTCAGTACTTTCCATCTTCTCTTTTTAAAGAGGTGTTTGTCAGGGGTCACGTGGGGACACGTGAGGGCGCCCGAAGTCTGATCTGCCTTGGCTTTGTTCTCTCTGTTTTGAGGAATTTATCCAAGGGTCACGTGGGAGCATGTGACCCAATTTCATTCGTTCTCTTTTGATCACTGAGGAGGGGAGTCACGTGGACACACGTGGTCAGGTTGGATACTGATGCTTTTACGTGCATGAAAAGTTTAAGTCCCTTGTTTAAGAATTAAATTCTTTTGTAGGGTTGAACCCTAATTTATTTAGAGGAATTAAATTCCTATATATTTGGAAGAATTAAATTCTTTAAACCCAACTCTCCCTCTAAGTTTTGGATTTGCATGGCAGAATCTTCTCGATGAGAATTAAATTCTCAACTTATGGGGAGATCTGCTTCTGCAGATTTTCAACCATGAAGAAGAACTAAGCTCTAGTATTAAGGGTTAAACCCTATTTTTGTTGGAGGAATTAAATTCCTATGTGCTTTTGGGAGAATAAAATTCTCTGAAACTTAGGTCCTCTCTTAGGTTTTAGATCTGCATGACAGAATCTCCCCGATGAGAATTAAATTCTCAACTTATGGGGAGATCTGCTTCTGCAGATCTTCAACCAGAGGAAGAACTAAGTTCTTATTCAGAAGAGTTAAACTCTTAGTTTGAGAATTAAATTCACCTTTTGTTTTTGTGGAGCTATGATCTCTTTCCCTTTCTCACCTAGGGTTTCTTTCTCTTCTGAGAAAATCTTCTTTTCTCTCTAGAGAATTAAATTCTCTTTTCTTTCTCTGTTGTTGTTGTATCTTTCTTCCTTTTCTTCTCTTCTTGGCTCCTATTTATAGGAGAAAGAAAAGAATCAGTTTATTTAGTCAATCTTTCATTGAAAGATTTTAATTGATTTTGTAACCAACATGATCTTTTAGATCACTCAGTGAATTTTATTCACCATTGGATTTTTAATCCAAAAGTTATTTTATCTGTTATTCCTGGTAAATTTCAGGGAAATCTTTCCTTGTATAGAATCTTTCTATAAATTGGTGATTTTTAACCACCATTGGATTTTTAATCCAACGGTGCTCCGCTTTACAGAGCGCAGTCTTTTTATTTGGAAAGATCTAGGGAAATATTTTTCCAACTAGGGTTTTTGATTTCCCTTAATTAGAATTTAATTCTATTAGTTCAGAAGGTTTAAGAGCCTATCACGTGTTAGCACGTGAACCCACTGATTGACCATTTAATTAGAATTTAATTCTATTAGTTCAGAGATCTTAGGAATCCATCACGTGTTGGCATGTGACCCCCTGTCACGTGTGGGCACGTGATGCCCCGTTTAGGGTTTTCTTTCCTTTAACTCAAAGAATTTTTAAGACCCCATCACGTGGTGGCACGTGACCCACTGATTAAGCATTTAACCAGAATTTAATTCTTTTGTTTTAAAGAAATCATGAATTATCACGTGTTAGCACGTGACCCTTGGTCACGTGTGGGCACGTGATGCCCCATTGGGGTTTTTCCTTGTTATTTTATTATAATTTTAATTCTTTTCAGTGGGTTTAAAGGCCCATCACGTATGGACACGTGACCCTATTTGATTAGGATTCAATTCTTATTATTTCAGAGTCTTCAGGAAGCCATCACGTGTCGGCACGTGACCCCCGATCACGTGTGGGCACGTGATGCCCCATTGGGGTTTTTCTTTGTATTTTACGAGGGAACAAATGCCCCCCACTACTTTGCCCACGTAAGTATGTATGTGGGTGAAGTAGTGCAGAGTTATGCATAGAAATAGAATTGACAGCTTAGGGGACATGTTTAAAGTCCTTGTAGCCTAAGACTTTTTCATCTTCATGAGCTGTAAGGGTCTCAAGAAGGTTTTTTCTCCCTACAAGTCAAGAGGATCTTGTAGGTGTATTTTCTCCCTAGGAGTCGTGAGGACTCCTAAGTGTGTATTTTCTCTTGAGAGTCGTAAGGATCTCACAAGAGAATTTTCCCACTTTCAAGTCGAGGAGACTTGTAAATGGTTGTTTCCCTCCTTGTCGAGATTCGACTTTGGAGAGTGTGGCCCATGAATAGTATGCAAGAGTCCATCTTAGATCGACTTGCAGGGCCCCAGTGCTTAGGAAACAGGTCCTTATCCCCATTGCCTAAGGCTTTTCCCTATGAGTCGAGACGAATCGAGAAGTTCTTGCAAGGACACTAATTTTCTCACGGGTCGAGACGAATCGAGAAGTTTTCGCAAGGGCGCTGATTTCCCTAAGGGTCGAAACGAATCGAGGTATTCCTGCAAAGACGCTGATTTCTCTGCAGGTCGACGCGAATCGAGATGCTCTCGTCAAGGATGCTGATTTCCCTGAATCGAGATGTTGAGCCAAGGACACTGATTTCCCTGGGGTTGAGACGAATCGAGGTATTCCTGCAAAGACGCTCATTTCTCTGCGGGTCGACGCGAATCGAAATGCTCTCGTCAAGGACACTGATTTCCCTGAATCGAGGTATTGAGCCAAGGACACTGATTTCCCTGGAGTTGAGACGAATCAAGGTATTCCTACAAAGACGCTGATTTCTCTGCGGGTCGACGCGAATCGAGATGCTCTCGTCAAGGACGCTGATTTCCCTGAATCGAGATGTTGAGCCAAGGACACTGATTTCCCCGGAGGTTGAGACAAATCGAGGTATTCCTGCAAAGACGCTGATTTCTCTGCGGGTCGACGCGAATCGAGATGCTCTCGTCAAGGACACTGATATCCCTGAATCGAGGTATTGCCAAGGACACTGATTTCCTCGGAGTTGAGACGAATCGAGGTATTCCTGCAAAGACACTGATATCCTTGCGGGTCGACGCGAATCGAGATCATCTCGTCAAGGACACTGATTTCCCTGAATCGAGGTGTTGAGCCAAGGACACTGATTTCCCTGGAGGTTGAGACGAATCGAGGTATTCCTGCAAAGACGCTGATTTCTCTGCGGGTTGACGCGAATCGAGATGCTCTCGGCAAGGACACTGATTCCCTGAATCGAGGTATTGCCAAGGACACTGATTTCCTCAGAGTTGAGACGAATCGAGGTATTCCTGCAAAGACACTGATTTCCTTGCGGGTCGACGCGAATCGAGATCATCTCGTCAAGGACGCTGATTTCCTTGAATCGAGGTATTTTCAAAGGATGTTGATTTCCCTAGGGGTCGAAACGAATCGAGGTGTTCCTGTAAAGACACTGATTTCTCTGCGGGTCGATGCGAATCGAGATGCTCTCGTCAAGGACGCTGATTTCCCTGAATCGAGGTATTTACCAAGGACGCTGATTTCCCTGGGGGTCGAAACGAATCGAGATATTCCTGCAAAGACACTGATTTCTCTGCGAGTCGATGCGAATCGAGATCATCTCGTCAAGGACGCTGATTTCCCTGAATCGAGGTATTTGCCAAGGACGCTGTTTCCCTGGGGGTCGAAACGAATCAAGGTATTCCTGCAAAGACACTGATTTCTTTGCGGGTCGATGCGAGTCGGGATGCTCTCGTCAAGGACGTTGATTTCCCTGAATCGAGGTTTTTGCCAAGGACGCTGATTTCCCTGGGGGTCGAAACGAATCGAGGTATTCCTGCAAAGACACTGATTTCTCTGCGGGTCGATGCGAATCAGGATGCTCTCGTCAAGGACGCTGATTTCCCTGAATCGAGGTTTTTGCCAAATACACTGATTTCCTTGGGGTTGAGAATCGAGGTATTCCTGCAAAGACACTGATTTCCTTGCGGGTCGACGCGAATCGAGATGCTCTCGTCAAGGACGCTAATTTCACTGAATCGAGGTTTTTGAGTTGACTTTGTTTCCCCCAATCAGAGCAAAGCTCTGTTCAAAATTCAAATTTTGAAATGAAGCAACGCTTCAGATGCAGCGCCAAGTGCGCTGCGCTCTAAGCAGCACACCACGTGTGCGCTAGCTCTAGGTATGCTGCGCTCTAAGCAGCGCACCACGTGCAAAGCACGGATGCGCTAGCTCTAGGTGCGCTGCGCTCTAAGTAGCGCACTACGTGCAAAGCATGGATGCGCTAGCTCTAGATGCGCTGCGCTCTAAGCAGCACACCACGTGCAAAGAACGGATGCGCTAGCGCTAGGTGCGCTGCACTCTAAGCAGCGCACCACGTGCAGAGCACGGGTGCGCTAGAGCTGGAACTAAAAGCTCCCCACCGTCAGATCAAATATCTAATAATAATGATGAATCATTAATCAATCAGAATTAAATTCTGTTAAGGAAAGATTCCTCAAAATCTTTCCAAACAACAAGATTGTGCTCTGTAAATCAGAGCACCGTTGGATCAATGATCCAATGGTGATTAAGAATCACTAAAAATACAGAATAAATTCTGTTTAGAAGATTTTCCAATCTTTGTTAAAAATAAGAAGATTACCTTCTGTATATCAGAAGCCCTTGGATCAAAGATCTAACGATGGGAAAATACCCAAATCAATTGGAGAAAAGATCTCCTTAACTGATTGAACTGATCAACTTACTCTATATAAAGGCCCTAAGACTTCAAGTCTGGGATATACAGAAGCATAGAGAGGAACCCCCCATAAGCTTTAAGAGATCTCAAAAAGAAGAGCCAAGCTATCAGAGAAAGAAGATTTTTCTTCAAGGTAAAAAAAAAGGTGATGAACAGAAAGATGAAATCATATCGTAATTAATTTAAAAAGAAGGATTCACTTCTTTAAAAGATCATAGATATACAAAGAAAAAAAGTCTTTTACAAAGAGATCAAAAGATCTCATCATAAAATAAAAGAAGAATTTACTTCTTTCTTACAGATCATAGATCTATAAAGGCAAAGCCTTTCATCAACACAAGAGATGGGAAACATCTCCTACAGGATAAGAACTGTTGTTCTTAGATCTTGAGATAAAGTCTCTTTTAAAAGAACATGCATTTATTTCTCAGATCATAAAATTGATCAGATGCACTTTGCGCTCTTGAACTGCGCTTCTGCGCTCTTAGACTGGCGCTCAGTGCCAAGCGTGATACGTGTCCCTCACGTATGCGCCACTTAACAGTTAGCTCTTTGCGCTCATGGGCTGGCGCTCAGCGCCAGGCGCACTACGTGCCATTCACGTATGCGCCACTTAACAGTTAGCGCTTCGCCCTCTTGAAATAGCGCACTGCGCTTATGGGCTGGCGCTCAGCGCCAGACGCACCACGTGTCATTCACGTGTGCGCCACTGAACTAATAACGCAATGCGCTCATAAACTAGCGCTCTGCACTCATAAACTGGCGCAATGCGCCCATTATCTGGCGCTTAGCGCTAAGCGCGACACGTGTCCCTCGTATGTGCGCTACTCGGCAGAAGCGCATTTCTCTTTTTGATTGGCGCAAAGCGCCAAGAGCACAACGTGTTGCGCTGATAGAACATAAATTGTTCTAAACCTAGGGCTATGAGGAACGCTCAGCGTTCAGTAAAAGGAAAAAACACTGTCAGGGCCAAGCCCAAATAAAGGCTCAACAGCCCAAGATAAATATTAAAGATTGTTACTCGATTGGACTTAGCCCAAGTTGGCCATAAGTCCTCAATTCAGATTCAACTGAGCCCATGTGCTCATAATCTAATCGATTGATCTTAGTCCCAAATTGGACTACAGATTTCCCAATCAACTTTGGTTCAAGGGTACATCTCTGAACCCCTCTGATATATGTCGTTGTAATTCTTCAACGTCTTCAGAGAGGTGACAGGTCCCGACAACCATACATTTCATAGACTATGACGTCTTTAAACTACGGACTGTGGAGTCCTTAAGCCCATGGACTATGATGTCCTTAACCTCGGACTGTGGGGTCCTTTAAAACCCATGGAGTCCTTAACCTTGGACCAAGATGTCCTTAAACTAACATTGGACCGAGATGTCCTTAAACTAACATTGGACCGTAATGTACTTAAACTAATTATCGACCGCAATGTCCCTAAACTAAACAATAGAGCCCAAATGCTCTCTTGTTGGATCTAAACGATCCCGTTAAGTTGACCTTAGTCTAAAATTAGAGTAACGTATTCTTAAGAAACTTTTAAGTTGATCTTAGTCTCAAATGAGACTAACGTATCCTTAAACCTAACCCCCAAACCCAAATCTAAGAAGATACGGATTTGGACTAATCCACACCCTACGGGCGACAACATAAATTAGTCTCCGTATACAATCCACGGGTAACCAAAAACAAAACAAACACCCACGACACGAAGTGACCATCTGGAGAAGGATAAAGTGATTACCGCGATGCGTTAGCGTAATTAACTGCAGGGGCTTACGCCTGTAGGGAAGAGCGTCCCCACAATTAAAAACCCCTCAAATGAGGGGGAATCTGACGAAGTCTGCTACATCGGCCTCATCCGTTTAAACCTTCAATACACGGTGTCATAAATCAACTTGGCATCTTCGGATAGGTGGACGGATAGCAACAATTAGCATCTGCCCCTAAATTCAGGCAAGACGGACCTGCGCGGTCGTGTCTCCGTGTTTCGACGGGGAACAGATTCTGGCACGCCCGGTGGGACCTTTTCCTCATTCCACTCCACACTTCGTGTGTCGTGTTTGCGAACGAATTGCGGTTTGATATGGTTTCCATTGGGTTCGAGGTACTAAGATTTGGTTTTGCTCTCATGCAGAAAAAGAAATGGCCTCTAACTGCTCCAACTGCAACTGCAGCTCCCGTTCCGCCTCATCTTGAGGTATAACCTACGGGCCCCAAGCAGCCTCACTGTTTAAGATGCCGGCGGAGCAAATAACTCAGGCTACCACTGGACTATTCTTCGGGACCATGCTCCCACCCATGAACTTCAATGCCCCGCTGCCGTTGCAGGAAGCCCCAAAGAAGTCGGTCTTTGATCGACTTACCACTACTGCGGCCCCTCTCAACGGGTCGTCCAGCTCCAACGCCTCAGTCTTTGACAGATTGGGCCAAAGCTCATTTGGGCCCATGAACAAGCCCGCGATACCAGAAAGGGTTATCCCAAAAAGGATATCCATTCATGCTCTCGAAGTCGTCAAAGCGGCTTCTCCTGCCAAAGGGTCGGTCTTCACAAGACTGACTGTTCCGGCTCCTTCTCCAGGCGAAGTCCTCAAAGATGCTTCCCCTACCCAGAGGTTTGTCTTTGACAGATTGGATATTGCTTCTCAATGGACATCGGTCTTCAATAGGCTGGCACCAACAGCAACCATCGGCCAGAACAGGGGGTATGAGGAAGTCACCCCTATAGCCGAGACAATCCCAACGGCTCGACACGCTCGACGTCGCTACTGGCACAGTGTAAGGAAGGCTGGGGGCAATTCTCCTTTTGGATTGACTTCGCCAGCTCCAACGGTGGAGATCGATGCTGTTGTTCCAACTGGGAACAGCTTTGAACTGCTAAGCAAGAATTCTCCAATTGCCATACTGAAAAGATCTCCTCCACCCATGGAGAAAGCCCCAAAGGCGAAGCTGGAGCAGCCCCCTCAGTGGCTGTCCTCCAAAATTTACAAAGTCTGGAGACAGGTCCAGGAATCGGTGATTGACCAGGACTACTCTCGCCGATCAAAGAAGCTTAAAGCTCGACAAGAAAAGAACCATCCTGTCAAGCCACAAAAGGCAACAGCTGTTTGGGTGCCCACTACAACGGCTCCCTCAACGTCAACCGCTCACAAGAGAAGGAGGCAGGAGAAAGCCCCCGTGACCGCGGCGAACCGCAAGGATGCTGAATCTAAACGCCCCAAGTCTGGGGGCATGGTAACACATACCGTTTATATGGATTTCGGAAAAGAGGAAAGCCATGCTTCTACGGGTCATCGACCGCTCACCCGATCGATAACGAAGGCTCAGGAGCAACAACAACAGAAACTTCAGGAGATGCTAACTGCAATGGCCGCACTCACTGGGCCGAAAGAAAATCCAGAGACCTCAGAACAGCGTCAGGAACAAGAAACTGATGCTGATTTCCTCCGAAGAATGCTTGAGAGGAAAGAAAAAGAGGCCGCGGAACAAGCGGCCAACATAAAACGAATGGCTCTTTTGTTCCAAGACATGGCCGGGATGATGTTACAGCCGGAACCTCCAGCTGAAGACCCCCCGATGATCATTGAAGATGACAGAGGGGAGACATCGAACCCTCCTCCGGCTCTTTCAGCAGCCAGGGAGGAGACTATCTCCAAGGCCGCTTTGGATGATTACATCGCTCAGCAGATACGAGTTCACCAGGCGAACGAAGCAGCTGGGAAAATTGTTAAGACTGGACGGCCCTATCCAGGCTGGTATGACCAAATAAGGTGCCCGCCGGGATATACGATCCCTAAATTCCATGTATATAAAGGGACGGGCAATCCCCACCAGCATGTCGCTCAGTTCAGGGCTCTATGTGGCAACACCGGAGGTTACGATAAACTGCTACTTCGCCAGTTCGTCGGCAGCTTGTCGGAGACAGCGTTCGAATGGTACTCTGAACTCCCGAACGACTCTATCAAGACATTTGCAGAAATAGAGCTGCTGTTCACACAAGGTTCGCAAGCGCCAGCGAGCGTACTCCGATTACCGCACTAATCAACGCCAGGGTGAAGCCAGGCGAGACATGGGTCCAATACGCAATACGGTGGCGGAATTTATGGTCAAAATGCGAGCAACGCATCGAAGAAGCGCTTGCAGTAGGCATGTTTGTGAGTACTCTCGACCCTCAAGCGACCATCTCACAATTTATGATGTTTTTCAAGCCGACCACTTTCCAGTCCTTGATTGATAAGCTGGCCCAAATGGACCAGATGGGCCACAGGCCTTCCTCTTCGAAACTAAAGCCCCGGAATGAAAAAGGGAAAGGGAAAGCGACCTTCGTCGCCAATGCTCAACAGCAGTCCAGTGGTCCAAAATTAATGGACCGCCTAGACGAGAGACGACGATACTATAATGAGAAAATAAAGCGCCCTTATTCGTTTCCCTGGGACAAAACGAGGAGATTGTTCGAGCTAGCGGTGCGCAACAGGCTCATTAATTTGCCAAATCCAAAACGCCCATTGCAACCCGGTAAGGCTAATAGTCCCAATTATTGCCCCTACCATCAAGCGGTAAGACATCCAATCGAAGATTGCTTCGTCTTTAAAGGCTGGATCGAATACCAATACCAACAGGGCAAGTTCGCACTGTCCGAGAATTGGAAAGTAAGCCCGCCGCAGCCGCATGCTTTCAAAAAGACGGACACACTGGGGGCATCATGCTCTTTTGTAGAAGAAGCTCCATGGGAGGTCGTTCTTTCAGCCAAGGCGAAAAGAATGCTGAAGGATTTCCAAACATGCCCGGCGATCAGGTGGAAAAATCCACTGGAACCCGAGATCATCGATGGGATGCTGAAACCGCGCCCAACTCCAAAAACTGGTGGTGATAGTCAAAGCGCTCACACCCAGCCGTCAAAGTCTTCGAAGAAGAAGAAGACGACGAAAAAGCCTGTGAAGCTTAGTAGCGAGCGCACGGACCTGTAAAAATATATCGACGCGCTGGAAAAATATAACCAGAAGGTGCGGACCCCAGTCACACTCCAAGAATTTCTCAGCCACGTCCTTGAGGACAGAGATGATGACAATGGAGGAGACTCGTCGGATGTGCCCGAAGATTATGTGGCAAGCTGCCATGTGATCTCTTACTCGTCAATAGACGATGAAGAAGCCCCTTACACAGAGAAACTGGGAGCCGATCCTGAGCCGGAACTTCTAGGACCATCAAACTAAATAATTGATGCATTTATAAATGAAGCTCTTCTTAAAAGCAAAGTTGATCGAGAGCGCGAGATGGCCATATTTGAAAAGGCCAAACGCCGACGACTGGACGAAAGGGTCGAAACACTCCCACCAGATCAAAGTACACCCGCCACAAATAAAATTAGGTTTAAGACGAGGAAAATGTTTGCCAAAGCCATAGCGATGGGAATGAAGCTACCACTCTCCGAAGGAAACACTCCTGATGAAGCGGATATACATCCTTGCTACTGCTTATACCATCGAAGGATTGCGCACCCCACCGAAGAGTGCAACACTTTTAAAAGCTGGTGGCAGGGATATGTTGCTCACCGACAACATTTCAAGCGAATGAAACGCAAAACTCGTCGGGAACAAAGAAATACGACCAAGGAGCGTAAAAGAACTGCCGGCAACTGTCATATGGTCAATGCTGAGGGATCGCAAGTTCTCACTTTCGAGAGCGACTCTGATGAAGAAATGACTCTTGGCCTTCTCTTTAAAGAATCCACCTCGGGAAAAGAGGAAGGACCGAAGAGCTGCGAGAACATTCAGCTACGCAACCGCACGCTACCCGAAGAGAATCTCGGGCCCGCGAACAGTGGGTCGAATAAAAAGGATAAAGGGAAAGAAAAGGTCCCTGAGGACATTGCCCTAAATGATCAAGCCGTCAAAGAGCTGACAGCCAAGGACCTGCCAAAGAAAAACAAGGTGGATTACAACGTTCTGGCACACTTGAGAAAGCTACCTTCGCAGCTAAGTATTCTCGATGCCTTCTAGTGATCAAAAGAAGCAAGAGACTCTCTGATCAAGACGTTACAAGAGCCCGAACAGTTCCAAGCTTTCCTCGCCGAAGAAAAGATGAAGGACGAGCTGGAAGAAGTGCATACGGCCGATATCACTTTCGGCGATGAAGATCTTCTCCTCGGGACGTGTGAGCATAACCGTCCCCTTTATGTCTCCGGATACTGTCATGATATCAAGATAGGAAAAATTCTGGTCGACAATGGGTCCTCCGTTAACCTCCTCAATATAAGAGTGTTAAAAGAAATCTGCATGAGCGTTCAACACCTCGCTCGGGATAAGATCACTATCTCCAGATTTAACTCCCAGTCATCGCGGACGCTCGGGTCTGTGATACTGACGCTGCCTTTTGGGCTACTAGTCATGGACATCAAGTTTCACGTCATTGACGCTAAGACCTGCTATAACGCTTTGCTCGGCCGACCTTGGTTACACGAGTACATCATCCCTTCTACACAATATCAGTGTATGAAGTATTTCAAGGATGGTCTCGAATACACCGTGACAGGGGAGTTGAACTCATTCTCCGTGAACGGAGTCCGGAAATATGAGGATGCCAAGTACTTCCTGCCAGATTTCGAAGACACAGAAAGATGTCACATATCAGAGGACAAGAACAAAGCTATCACTACTATTCCGGTCTTCGGGAGTGATACCGAAGAGGAGGAAGAGATAGTTTATTCAGGGTCGCCTCAATGTAACAAGCCGGGACCCTCCACCCCTATTCTGGTCTTCGGTAGCGACTCGGAAGATGAGGTCAACGCCGTATTCTCTGCTCGGCCATCGATACAAGCCTTTGTTGATGAAGATCAAAGTTTGCAAGTTGCCATGGTTCCGCAAGAGCATTACAAAGAGCTCGACGCACTTGGTACCTAAAGTGTGGAAGAACTGCAGACATTCTACGTCCCTCCCAGGCAAAGAAATGAAAAGGCAATCCTCTTTTATCAATCCACGGAAACTAAAGTGGAGAAAGAAGTCTGGCATGGTGCTGACTCGATACTTACGGACTTCAGCCCATCCGACTGCCCAGATACTACATAGAAGGATTGAAGAGGCTCTTGAGATGCCAATGTGCACCCCTTAAGCAAACTGCTCGACAAGCCCAGTTTTATAACAGGATCTGGAACGTCCCCGGAACTCAATGAAAGTTGCCCAACGGGAGAATGGAAACGATCGGGCTTGGATATGTTCAATCAAAGAAACGGGAGCTATTCCCCGACTGCTACGTCATACATGACTTCGATGAGGAAGGAGATGCTCTGTGGGAAGATGCTAACCCTGAACTAAAATGAGGTCCTGCCGTGAAAATGCCAAGTTCGTCGTTCAAAGAACAAATGGACAAGTTTATAAGGGAAGCGGGTCAAAAGGTTCGAGACGACCATAATCGTGAAATGGCCATCTACGAGAAAGCCAGAACGCAACGCCTCCTTCGGTAGGCTGCGAAAAATGAAAATGCTCTTCCTCGTCAACCCGTCATGCAAAAGACCAAACGCAGAGGCAGAAATAAACCTAAGAATGGAAAAAGCGTTCGACAGCGACAAAGCGGGACCAAGAAGCCCCGCGATCGAGAATCGAGCAGCCTGGATTCGTCTCTTGTAAAAAAGATGGGCCGAGTATACTCTTTTCCCCAATACAAGACAAGAAAGATATTCGACCTTGTCATAAAACATCAGATGATGACGCTCCCGGAGTTTAAGCACCCCGAGCAAGCAGGTGAGGTTCATTATCCATACTATTGCTCCTATCACCGAGCGATAGGACATCCTCTCAAAGACTGCTTCACATTCAAAGACTTGGTAGAAGACTAGTATCAGCAAGGCAAGTTCGCTTTATCCAGCAGTTGGAGGGTAACCCCGCCGCAGAAGCATGAACCCAAAGCCATGAGAGTAGAGCCGGATCAACATCGGTCGTGGAAGTGATCCCGCACCTGTCACGTGATAACACTATCAGAAGAAGAACCAGAGAATATAGATGACCTCTCTTGGTGCTTCGAAAACGATGAAGATGAGTTAATCTCAAAATTTCCACCAGCGCCAAAAGAGCTGGAAGATGGAATACATACTACTGTAAATGATCTCAGAAAAATCGACTTGGGAACGGCAAATGACCCATGACCGACTGTTGTCTGAGGAAAAGGAGGCTACGCTTAAATACGTGCTCATGCAGTATAAAGATTGCTTCGCATGGAACTATTCCGAGATGCCCGAATTGGATCCAGAGATTGCGGTGCACAAATTGGCGATATCTCCGAACGTCAAGCCGATCAAACAAGCACCGAGAAGAATGCGGCTCGAGCTTGAGATGAGCATCAACGCCGAAGTCAAGAAGCTAATCGACTCCGGTTTCATCCAAGAGGTTCAGTATCCTGACTGGATCGCCAACATTGTCCTAGTGATGAAGAAAAATGGGACGGTGCGCATATGCGTAGCCTTCCGGGATCTCAACAAAGCTTGCCCGAAGGACGACTTTCCAGTACAGGTCACCGAGCTGATGATAGATAATACGTCCACTCATGAAGTTTTCTCCTTCATGGACGACTCATCAGGATAAAATCAGATAAAGATGCATCCCGAGGACCAGAAGCATACAGCTTTCCGGATCCCTTTGGGCATATTCTGCTACAAGGTGATGCCTTTCGGTCTAAAGAATGCCAGTGCCACCTATCAGAGGGCCATGACGAAGATTTTCGATGACCCCATACATGAAATCGTCGAATGCTATATTGACGACCTCATAATTAAAAGCAAATCATACGAGGAACATTTAGAGCATCTGAAAATCGTGTTTCAGCGCCTTCGGAAATACAACTTGAAGATGAACCCTCTCAAATGCGCGTTCGGAGTTTCCTCAGGAAAGTTCCTAGGATTCCTCGTCCGTCATCGAGGCACCGAGATAGACCCGTCGAAGATCAAGGCGATCATGGAAATGCCTCAGCCAAAAACTCTCAAGCAACTGCGGTCCCTCCAAGGGAAGCTCGCGTATATCCGGCGATTTATAGCCAATCTCTCCGGCAAGTGTCTTCCTTACGGTCACCTAATGAAGAAAGGGACTCCTTTCGTCTGGGATCGCAAATGCCAAAGCGCACTGGACGAAGTCAAGCAATACCTGCAGAATCTGCCAGTACTGGCCGCTCCCGTTAAAGGAAAACCTCTCGTCCTGTATACAACAGCCCTCGAAGGTTCTTTAGGCGCATTATGGGCACAAGAGTGTTGGAGATAGTGCCCTCAGAGTCAATTATTGGATCACAGGCACGTGATTGCAATGATTGAGGGAGGACTAATCCTGGTAGGACAGTCTTATTCAAGATGATAGTATGCTATCTGGTTTATTTTTATCATCGTGTACTGTTTTAGGTGACCTTACGAGTCGCTATTGCACGTTGATAGAGCCCCTAGGATTCTTACTTGACTACCAGCAGTATGAGGGCGATCATATACGTGAGAGCTGGAGTCTATAAGCACATCCTTAAAAGGTCCCTAGTCATGGGAGTTTCGAGACAGGGCATCGATTCTCCAGAGTAGACTAGTGTATACAGTCGAGACCCCGATGATGGGCGGTGGCCGGTCTCACAAGCCACTGGTGTCAGTTGGTTCACCTAAGATGTATACAGTTGCTCATTGGGTTATGAGTACACCGGACAGGACTCGCCGGGAACCTGCTAGTTGGTATTATACCTGACATCAGATAGCAGTTCCCTGGTGACATGTGTACAGGTTAGTTCATCGATCTAAGATCGTCATTTGTCTCGAGTGAGTTCCCACTGTGCTTTGATTACTACCCTACCACGCTCAAAGGAGACATGCAAACAGGTTTTAGTTGGGTACAGTCCCGAGCCATATGGAGGCAGTGAGCGTATCTGCAGGGGTTCGTCTCTCCCGGTATTGGGGGTGAGGTCGCGCTGTGTCTAGGAGAGCCAGTACATGAAAAGTCCTTGGCCAAGGCAGGAGATTTACTGGTAGGTATTCCAGTAGTATCTCAGGATGTTCTGGGCTACTCTCCGACACGACTTGTACTGCTTTAGGGGGTCTGACTTTTACCAACCCCTTAGGCCCGCCATGCGATACTCATAGACGAACGGACCGGACTGTACAAATATTATCACTGAAAGGCTCAGTAGGGTGTCAGGATGAGTTCGCTCATCGACGTCCCTTTTGGTCAATAGCTGGTAGCCCGTCACGTATGGCTAATACCTCTGACGTGCTAGTGGTTAAATCCACAGCCATAGTATTGACGAGTCTTTAGAGTCCACCACACACAGTTACTCAGGTTTCGGGCGAAACGCTGTAGAGGCCGTATAGAGATATGGCAGGGTTCGATCAGATACGTGCGGTATTGCACGGATCGTGATCGGACGGTTTTTACTAGCCGGCTTTGGTTTAAGCCGGATCCTAGTATTATACAGTGTAGTTTTGTCTCTTTGCATTTGTGTTCAGTGGGAATACAAATATGCAGTCGCGGGGTTTTCCTGTAATTTATTACTGGATCAGTTTTCTGAGGTTGCCAGTTTGCATTCCGTTCAGGCCGGTTTTCCTTTGTTCCTTCGCGGCCGGACTTTTAAATGGAGGGGGTTATTTGCAAGTTTGCAAATAACTTATTCTGGAGGGGTTTCTTGCATTTTGTGGCTTCATCATGATGAGATTCCTTTTGAATCAATCCTATGCATTTATGAGATTAGAATGAGATGAGATATGATAGACTTTGAGGTGACCATTTTTCCTTAGCTTTATCTTGCATGTTTCTCCTCTTGTTATTCATTCATTCCTTTTTTTCCCACCCACCACAAAGGAGGCCGGCCATTCTTGGTAGAGAGAATGAGAGAGATTCATTTTTGAGTGGTGGCATTTTTCTTCATCTCATTTCATGCTAGGAAAAATGAAAGCACCATTTTTCCTTATCTTCATTCCTCCACATCCATGGCAACATAAACCCCAAAGAGACATAGACTCTACACTTAGCCTACAGTACCCTTGGACGCGTCGGCTAGCCAACTTCGTGCCCGAGTTGCCTCAGTCCAGAGGTGGGAGCCCGTAAACGAACCCGGCTACGTGGTGCCCTTTCCAACGAGGAGGTGACGGACGGAGATTCCGCGGGAGATCGGAGTGGAGACGAAGACCGAAGGACACGGATCGCTTGGTATATCTCTCTACCCATCTTTTAGTTTGCTAGTAGCTAGGTTAATGGCCCGATCCGGGGTTTTTGTGCGCGGTGGTGCCGTTTGCTAGTTCGCAAAGTTTTTCGTTTCCGCGTTTCCGGCGTCGGATCGACGGCCGGGGCGCCGCCGTGCACTTACAAAGAGAATGACCAAGGGAAGGAGAGAGCCCTCTACTATTTGAGTCGAGTTCTACTGGGGGCAGAAAGAAATTATTCTCCCATCGAAAAACACTGCCTGGCGTTGATCTTCGCGATAACGAAGCTCAGACACTACGCGTTGGCACATGAAGTCCATCTCATATCAAAGGTGGATCCTTTCAAATATTTGATGTCAAAAGCTATATTAACGGGACGGCTCGCTAAATGAGCCCTGCTCTTGATGGAGTTCTCGATAACTTATCGTCCCCTCAAGGTAGTGAAAGGCCAGTCCATCGCTGACTTCCTTGCTGAGCATCCGATACCTGCCGATTCTCCCTTGAACTGTGAACTGCCAGATGAGCACGCGTTTGACACGATCGACGGAAGGAGAAGAGAGAATGATACCCGATGGGAATTTTACCTCGACGGAGCATCTTCCATGAAGAAGCGCAAACAAAGCACCCCCATAATCAAATCAGGGGTAGGCCTCATCTTCGTGACTCCACAAGGAGGGATAATGCGCTTTGCTTTCTCCTTAACAGAGCCAAGGACGAACAATGAAGCCAAATACGAAGCTTTGATAGCAGGTATTGAGATCGCCGTCAACATGGGAATTGAGAACCTCCTCATATACGGAGACTCCCAACTGATCGTTAGCCAAGTAAACGACGACTATCAAACGTGCAAACCAGAGTTGGTGAAATACGGCGAGAGAGTGCAGCAATTGCTGACTCAAATCCCTTCCTACGCCCTGGAAAGTATACCGCGAGCGGAAAACATCAAAGCGGATGCATTAGCCAAGCTCTCTAAAGAACCGGCCGACGAGAATCTCAATGACGTAAGGATTATTGTGCAAAGCCGTCGGGTTCTCGTACCGGCAGAAATATCTCCGGAATCTTCCGAAGAAAAGGGAGCTATCGAGCAAACGGCCCTACAAATAAAAGGCCAGGAAAAAGCCGAGGATTGGAGAGAAGTCTTTATAAACTACTTCAAATCCCGTTGAATACCTGAATATGTGTCCTCAAGACATCAGCTCATGAAACGAGCTCTGTCTTTCGCCTTCGTCAATGATACTCTGTATAAAAGATCATTTGATTCTCTGTGGCTAAGATTCCTGGGACCTGAAGAGGCAAAGAGAGTCGTCCAAGAAACTCACGACGGAATCTGCGGTTCTCACCAAGCCGGGCCGAAGATGAAACTAAAGATAAAAAAGATGGGCTACTATTGGCCCACGATGATCCAAGACTGCCTCAAATACGCGAAGCAGTGCCACTCGTGCCAGATTCACGGGGACTTTATCCATCAGCATCCGAATCCGCTGCACCCGACGGTGGCTAGCTGGCCATTCGAAATGTGGGGAACTGACATAATCGGGCCCATCGAACCGGTATCGTCCAGAGGACATCGATTCATTTTGGCGACAACTGACTACTTCTCTAAATGGGCAAAAGCAATACCGCTGAGGGAAGTGAAGACGGAGAATATCCTCCATTTCTTCAAAACACACGTCATTTATCGGTTCGCATTCCGCGACGGATTATCTCTGATAACGGGCCAGCCTATAGAAGCCACAAGATCAGCCGCTTCGCACAACAACATAACATAGACTGGAGATACTCTTCAGTCTATAATCCCCGAGCTAACGGTCTAGTTAAAGCTTTCAACAAGGCCTTGACGAAGATCGTGAAAAAGACGGTGTCCAAGAATAAGAGGGACTGGCACGAAAGACTTCATGAAGCTCTCTGGGAATATCGAACTACGTTCAAAACTGCCACAAACACAACGCCCTATGCGTTGGTATTCGGCACAGAAGCGGTACTCCCCCTCGAGATAGAGTTACCCTCTCCACGAGTGGCCGTTCACTATGAGCTAACAGACGAAGAAAATGCTCACCTTCGGCTTGAGGAGCTTGATGCCTTTGATGAAACCCGGCTCATGGCGCAACAAAATCTGGAGGCTTATAAAGCAAAGATGACGCGCTCATATGAGAGATTGACTAGGCCGAGAACATTCCACCAAGGCGAACTCGTACTAGTGGTCAAAAGACCTATGATCCCCAATCGCGCCAAACGGGGGAAATTCGAGCCGAACTATGAAGGCCCGTACATCATAGACAAGGTTTACCAGGGTGGAGCCTATCTACTCATGGACATGCATGGTGGAAGACCTTTCAGGCCAATAAACGGCCGCTTCCTGAAAAAATACTACGCCTAATGAGTCACGGCCCAGGTCAACGATAGATCATGACGCCTATGTCCGCTCGCTATATTCCTAAGCCCAAAACTCTATAAGTAGTAGCCGGCTACGGACCGAAATGTCCTTAAAACTAACAACGGACCGAAATGTCCTAAAACTAAACAACGGACCGAAATGTCCTAAAACTAACAACGGACCGAAATGTCCTAAAACTAACAACGGAGCGAAACGTCCTTAAACTAACAATGGACCACTATGTCCTAAAACTGGCGTCAGACCGAAACGTCCTTAAACTAACGATGGACCACTATGTCCTAAAACTGGCTGTTGATCGAGACGTCGATAAACTGCTACGGACCGCAGCATCCCAAGGCTGACACAAAAAAATAATTAAAAAAAAAAAGAAAACGGTATTTCCTTAAGCAAAATGGGCACGGATAAAAACCCGAAAGGGCTCCGTGAGTAAAAACAGCAGGGCTACCGGCGAGTTTTGTGAAAACCCAAAAGGGCGCAATCTCGTTAAAAGGCGCTTGCAAGGTCCTCTCGACCTTGTGAGGTGAAACCACCTGCGTGAGATCCTTACGACTCACAAGGGAGCAACACACTTAGGGATCCCCACGATTCCTAATGAGAAATTATACTTGCGAGATCCTCACGACTCGTAAAGAGAACCCTCTTATGAGACCCTCACAGCTCATAAGATTCAAAAGTCTTAAGCTACAGGGATCTGAACCTGTTCTTAAGCCATCATAACCTCCAATTCTGCCCTACAAGCATCTCGACCCTTGTATACAATCCACGGACGCGAATGAACATTTCCCTAACAAAGTCCCACCCGCGACTAGGGATATATGTTTGCACGGTGAACAACCCTTGTAAGTTCTCTCGATTTATAAGGAGAAAGCACTCTTGTAAGATCCTTACGACTTACAAGAAGCTATACACTTGGGAATCCTCACGATTCCTAAGGAGAAAATGCACCTACGAGATCTTCACGACTCGTAGGGAGAAATACCTTTATGAGACCCTTACGGCTCATGAAGTCAAAAGCCTTAGTCGATAGGATCTTAACCTTGTTTGCTAAGCCACCTTTGTTCGACATCGACAGAGGCAAATGATGATTCACTCCTGGCAATATCCCAGTTGTAGCGGTGCTGATGCCGAAATCGGTGTCTAATTCCAAGCTTGCAGCGAAAAGCCAGCGAGCCACACATGCATACGAAATAGCCGAAATGATAGGGCAACTTGCAACAAAATCAGCAAGTAAAAATGTATGCATACAAAATAGCCGAAATGATTGGGCAACTCGCAATAAAAAGCAGCGAGTAAATAAAACAAATAGCCGAAATGATTGGGCACCGCGAAAAAATAGCCGAAATGATTGGGCAATCACGACTTTCGCGATATAAAAGTTGAAATGATAGAGCATCGCGGAAAGAAAAATATATAAAATGAAACTTTTTTCCCTACAGGTGAGATCACATCGATCCCTGTATACAATCTAGGGGCACAAACAAAGAAGGAACCATACCTTCCACCCCCCAGGCTCCATTCGAAAGAAAGCCAAGTCTCGACGGTTCACAAAAAGTCTGGAGATCATCTCAACATTCGTCTCATTACAACAGACGCAACAGCAGCAAATCGGAGCCGCGGCAAAGCTCCCAGTTCATGACTCGACGATGCACAGACAAGCGAGAGTCAACCCCTCCCGGTCCTCGCAGAACACGGCCTATGTCAATCCTGATCCCGTGGGAAGCATCCAGAGCAAATCCCGGTTTCGTGGAACACGGCCTATGTCAATCCTGACCTCGTGGGAAACGTCCAGAGCGGATCCTGGTCCTTGCGGAACACGGCCTATGTCAATCCTGACCAGTGGGAAGCGTCCAGAGAAAATCCTGGTCACATGGAACACGGCCTATGTCAATCCTGACCCGTGGGAAACATCCAGAAGGGAGCTGGTCCTCCCAAAACACGGCCTATGTCAATCCTGACCCCGTGGGAAGTATCCAGAGCAAATCCTGGTTTCGTGGAACACGGCCTATGACAATCCTGACCCCGTGGGAAACGTCCAGAGCGGATCCTGGTCCTCGCAGAACACGGTTACATCAATCCTGACCCCATGGGAAGCATCCAGAGCAAATCCTGGTTTCGTGGAACACGGCTTATGTCAATCCTGACCCTGTGGGAAGCGTCCAGAGCGGATCCTTGTCCTCGCAGAATACGGCCTATGTCAATCCTGACCCCGTGGGAACCATCCAGAGCAAATCTTGGTTTCGTGGAACACGGCCTATGTCAATCCTGACCCTGTGGGAAATGTCCACAGTGGATCCTGGTCCTCGCAGAATACGGTTACATCAATCCTGACCCCGTGGGAAGTATCCAGAGCAAATCCTGGTTTCGTGGAACACGACATATGTCAATCCTGTAGGAAGCGTCCAGAGCGGAAGCTGGTCCTTGCGGAACACGGCCTATGTCAATCCTGACCCCGTGGGAAGCGTCCAGAGTAAATCCTGGTTTCGTGGAACATGGCCTATGTCAATCCTGACCCCGTGGGAAACGTCCAGAGTGGATCCTGGTCCTCGCAGAACATGGCTATGTCAATCCTGACCCCGTGGGAAGCATCCAGAGCAAATCCTGGTTTCGTGGAACACGGCCTATGTCAATCTTGACCCCGTGGGAAATGTCCAAAGCGGAGCCTGGTCCTCGCAGAATACGGTTACGTCAATCCTGACCCCGTTGGAAGCATCCAGAGCAAATCCTGGTTTCATGGAACACGGCTTATTTCAATCCTGACCCCGTGGGAAGCGTCCAGAGCGGAACCTGGTCCTTGCAGAACATGGCCTATGTCGATCCTGACCCTATGGGAAGCGTCCAGAGCAAATCCTGGTTTCGTGGAACGTGGCCTATGTCAACCCTGACCCCGTGGGAAACGTCCAGAGCGGATCCTGGTCCTTACGGAACTCGGCCTATGTCAATCCTGACCTCGTAGGAAGCGTCCAGAGCAAATCTTAGTCTAGTGGAACACGGCTTATGTCAAGCCTGACCCCGTGGGAAGCGTCTAGAGCGGAACCTGGTTCTTGCAGAACACGATTATATCAATCCCGACCCCATGGGAAGCGTCCAGAGCAAATCCTGGTCCTGTGGAACACGGATAAAGTCAATCTTGACCCCGTGGGAAGCGCCCAGAGCAACCCCTGACTCCGTGAAATGCGGATAATGTCAACCCCATCAATCACTTACGGGTCCTCTCGGCCCATAAGGAAGAAAACTCTCTTGTGAGATCCTTACGACTCCCAAGAGAAAACACACTTAGGAATCCTCACGATTCTTAAGGAGAAAATACACCTACGAGATCCTCACGACTTGTAGGGAGAAAAGTCCTTATGAGACCCTCACGGCTCATAAAATTGAAAAGCCTTAGGCGGCAGATCTGAACTTGCTTCCTAAGCCATCGCTACCTCTCGAAGAATTCAAGACGGAATGCTCTCTATCAACTACAGGCTACGCTTACTAAAGTAACTTTCCGGTAACAAAGAAAAGAGAAGAAAGCAAGAGATGACACAAGATAATGCGAAAGAAATGTATCTTTTATTCATAAATTCAATTAGGTACAAAATACATCATATGAAAGAATAAAAGGTGGACACATACTATTCAAAATTTACAAATTGGTACAAGAACAACTATTGAGAGGGAAGCGTTTTTAATAAGCCAATCAGTTGCTCGCGCATTCCCCTCAGCTCCTTTTCACGGTCAGCTGCCGCGGCCAACTCCGCTTCAACTTGAACCCGTTGCTGCAAATAGGATGAAAGTTGCTCGTCAACGACCCGCTGAGCTACCTCACGACTTTGCGCGTCTCGTTCGATGAGGTCGAGCTTCTGCCTCAGCATTAGCCCGTCAGAAATACATCGTAGAAGGCTTTCAAAGATAGCTTTCATCTGTACAACATTTGTGTCAACCTGAGCATGCAGCTGCACAGATTCGCTTGAAGTCTCCTCGCGTTCCTTACGCCTCAAGGCCGCTTCCTGTTCAAGATGGCGGAAGTAGGGAGTGCTGTTCCCCTCCGAAAGGCGGCGCACAGGACCGCGATGTCCTGACGCTGAGGTTCGGGGCAGATGCTATTTGGTTTTATCCGTTTACTTCTCCGAAGATGCCAAGTTGATTTATGGCACCGTGTATCGGAGGCTTAGACGGATGCGGCCGATGTAGCAAACTTCGTCAGATTCCCCCTCAGGGTGAGGGGTTTTTGATTGTGGGGACGCTCTTCCCTGCAGGCGCAAGCTCCTGCAGTTAATTACGCTACCGCATCGCGGTAACAACTTTCTCCTTCTCCAGAATTTCACTTCGTGTCGTGGGTGTTTGTTTTGTTTGTGGTTGCCCGTGGATTGTATACGGAGACTGAGTAATGCCGTCGCCCGTAGGACGTGGATTATTCCAAATCCGTGTTTACTTAGATTTGGGTTTGGTGTCTTAGTTTAAGGATACATTAATCGCGTTGCGGCTAAGATCAACTTAAACGTGACTCATTTAATATATGGCCGTCGGGACTCGTCACCTCTCTAACGTCGTTGAAGGATTACAACGACAGATGTTAGAGGAGTTCAGAGATGTACCCTTGAACCAAGGTTGATTTGGAGTTTTATCATTCATTTAAATGTCTAAGGATACATTAGCCGTGTTTGGGGCTAAGATCTACTTAAACGGGACCGTTTAGATCCGTCAAAAGAGCATTTGGAGGCTCTACTGTTCCAGTTTTAGGGACGTAGTGGTCCATGTTCCAGTTTAGAGACGTGGTGGTCCATCGCCAGTTTAGGGACGTGGTGGTCCGATATTTAGTTTAAGGACGTTTCGGTCCGATATTAGTTTAAGGACGTTTCGGTCCGACATTAGTTTAAGGACGTTCCGGTCCGATGTTAGTTTAGGGACGTTCCGGTCCGATATTAGTTTATGGACATTTCGGTCCGATATTAGTTTAGGGACGTTTCGGTCCAATGTTAGTTTAGGGACGTTTCGGTCCTTTATTAGTTTAGGGACGTTTCGGTCCATTATTAGTTTAGGGACGTTTCGGTCCGATATTAGTTTAGGGACGTTTCGGTCCAATATTAGTTGTGCGGCCGTTGGGACTCGTCACCTCTTTGACGTCGTTGAGGAATTACAACGATGGATGTCAAAGGAGTTCGGAGATGTACCTTCGAACCGGATGTAGATTGATTTAGGAGAGCCGTTTTGCTCAGTCAATTTAATTTAAGGACTTACGGCCACGATTGGGCTAAGTCCATTGCTTTTGCATTTCTTTTGCTTTTATTTGGGCTTTGCCCAAAAGGGATGCAGAGCATCAATTTTATTTGGGCCCAGCCCTTCTATTGCTTTGCAAATTATTTTGGCCTGCTAGGCCTTTTTGATTTGGGCCTGGCCCTTCAAGTAATGCATTGCATTTGTGCAAAGCACCAAGAATCTTTTAGATTCAAGGGAAGGAATGCAGGGCACTTTTAAATTTCTTGATCTAAATTTAGATCAAAGAGAAGAAGAAAAATCTTTTCTTTCTTTCTGCCTCAGAGAACCAGAGGTTCTCTAGCAAGTGCAAGGCACTATTTTTTTTATTACTTTTATTTATTTATTTATTTATTGAAGATCACTGATTTTCTCTTTTAGATCGATGATCTACTCCTAAGAGAATTTTCTCTTATTTCAAAGGTTTTTACCTTCTTCTTTGTGTTCTCAAGAAGTTCTCTTCTTCTTCTTTTTTTTAATCCAATTGTCTCTCCCCTTTGAAATGGGGTCTGGGGTCCTTTTTATAGTGCCCATAAATTAGTTAAAGTTTGTTAAAGAGATCATTTCTGAGTGATTCGGGGAATTTTCCCCACCGTTGGATCTTTGATCCAAAGGCCCCTGTTTTACAGAAGAAATCTTCTTGTTTTAACAAGAACAGAAAAGATTTCCTTAAATCTTCATTCTGTTGTTGCGCAACTCACCAGCGCGTGACACGTGTCGCGCAGTGAGGTGCTTGCGCAACAGCGCTTGCGCAACTGCGCAGACACGTGTCGTGCAGTGAGGCGCTTGCGCAACTGCGCAGACACGTGTCGTGCAGTGAGGCGCTTGCGCAACAGCGCTTGCGCAACTGTGCAGACACGTGTCGCGCAGCCGTGCGCTTGCGCAGTTGCGCTTGCGCAACTGCGCAGACACGTATCGTGTTGCCGTGCGCTTGCACAGTTAAGTGTTACTTATGTTTTCAAAGAGCCTTGCTCTGATCGGACATACCGCCTTTGGGCGTTGTGCTGCCGTGTCAACTTTGACACGTGGCGTATTGCGCGCAGCGCACGGGAACCGAAGCGTTGCTTCAAAATTTGAATTTTCAAAATTCAAACAGAGCCTTGCTCTGATTGGGGGAAGATGAAGCGTTGCTTCTTCTCCCGCCTTGGAATTTGAACAGAGCTTTGCTCTGATTGGGGTAAACAAATGCCCCCCTACCGCTGCGCTTACGTGGCCTCCAAACGCAAGCGCAACGGTGGCAGAATCCGAACCGTCACGGCACCTTTTGGCAGTTGAAGAGGCGATTGATGCCTATAAATAGGACCTTTGGTCCTTAGTAATTCTTTTACCATTTTCAAGAATTTGAATTTTAGAGCCTTGCTCTTGTTTAAGAACTTCCAGAGCCTTGCTCTTGTGAGAGCTTCAAAGTTCTAGTTTTAGAATCACTCTAGGTAAAATTAATTAAATTAAATTGATTTAAATTAAATTTAATTAACAGAGCCTTGCTCTTATAGATCTTTGATCTAAAGGAAAATCCTTTTGGGGTTCCACCAAATAGAGCTTTGCTCTCAGGAATCTGTTTCAGGGTTTCTCAACCCATGAACAGAAACTTGCATCTTCGGTAAAACATAGATCCCTTTGATCTAAAAGAACTCTCTTAAGAGTGTTTCATTGATCTTAGAGCTTGAAGATGACATTTTATTCCTCAGCGCGTTATATCGTTTTACTTAATCGGTCTTTCTGATAATTCGGTTGATCTTCTTTCACAGGAACAATGAACGCCCGCATGTATGCTCTCAACGAGATCATCTCTTATGGAGACATCCGCCGACTTGGCCGCACTCAAAATCGGGAGTTCACAAACGCGGAGTGTGCTGAAATCATGAGCCGCTTCGACGCATATAACGGTCCACTGCTTCCCCGACGTTCCTCCCTCCTGAAACTTATTGTGGGAGCCATCTGGGAAGCGCTTCCCCTATTCTGTTCCGGTGTGCCGCTTAAAGCGCTGGATGCCGCTGAGGATAAGGTGCACTCGGTGTACCTGTTGAACTTTATCTCAAAGAGACGGCGAGACAGTCTTATCGATCTCTTGCACGAGGTCTTCCAACAGTCTGCCATACTCGCTGCTTACCGGAGGGTGAAAGACATCAGGGGGGATCCTGACGCTTGTGCTCGCGAAAGAAAGCACACCAGGATGGTCCGCGAGGCCTGGAAAGTTATAGATAGGGTCGCTTTCGAGTTCCTCAATCCATGTCCTGAGTTCGAGGTTATGCCTTTGTAAACATTTTAATAATGTTATTATCCATTTCTCCGTGATTGTAAGAACCCATTTTTATGATATGAATAGAAAATTTCCATTTCAGCTTGTCTTATCCCTTGTTCTGAATCTTCTGTACAAGTATGGATGAGTGTGTCTCGAACGCTTGATCAAATGCAAATCGGATGTTTTTTTTTTTTTTGCCTTTCTCTTTCTTTTATTATCAGCATACTGTCTTGATAAACATAGTTGGAAGATAACTTAGTTTTTCCAAAAGATAACGATGGCTTAGGCCGCAGGTTCGGATCTGCCGCCTAAGACTTTTCAACTCTATGAGCCGTGAGGGTCTCATAGAGACTTTTCTCCCTACGGATCGAGAGGATCTCATAGGCGGGTTTTTCTCCTTAGGAATCGTGAGGATTCCTAAGTGTGGTTTTCTCTTGTAAGTCGTAAGGATCCTACAAGAGAATTTTTCCCTCTTACGAGTAGAGAGGACTTGTAAGCGGTTGCTTCCCTCCTTGTCGAAGTTCGACGTTGAAGAGTGAGACCCGTGGATGGTATGCAAGAGACCGTTTTGGGCCAACTCGCAGGGTCCCAATGCTTAGGAAACAGGCTTCTTTTATGCCCACTGCCTAAGGCTTTATCTCACGAGTCGAGCCGCCTCGACAATTTTTCACAAGTCGAGACGAATCGAACGTTTCTCGCAAGAACATCTTAACGTCGCATTTAACCTCTTCTCTTTACGACAGAAGCCCGTTAAGGTTGGTGGTACTTAGGGTTTTGGCCATCGTACCGTCGCATAAGCTGATATAGTCCTCGATAGGCAATCGTGCTGTTCGAGTAGCCCTGCGACTGCCGTGTCTCTGATCCCTTTGGGGGCTGGACAAGACGTCTTCAAGCAATCCTCCTTGGCAGTTTGACCGTCGGAAGAGCAAGCGCTAGGAATTTGCCATGCCGCTTTTTACTTGAGGTTAGGCTCATTTTGGAGAGCCCCGATGAGTCATAACCACTCCGCGCTGGTGTGGGATGATCTCCGATAGTCTTTCAGGCTTTATATGACTTGCCGTTAAGACCCTGAAGCTAGGAATTTGGCCTTTGCTTCGTTTGCTGGCATTGCGTCCTCTGTATCGAGACGGATGTCATGGTGGGAACTAGGGATTTTGCCGTGGCTCCGTTTGTTTGATGACGTTGCGTCTGCTGTGTCGAGACGAACGTTGGGGCGACATCTCGTCTACTATATCGAGACGGACGTCGAGGTTGTCTCTAGGTTGCTGGTGAACCGTCGAGGTTTGGAATTAGGGATTTTGCCGTGGCTCCATTCGTTTAATGACGTTGCGCCTGCTATGTCGAGACGAACGTTGGGGCGACATCTCGTCTACTGTATCGAGACGGACGTCGAGGTTGTCTCTAGGTTGCTGGTGAACCGTCGAGGTTTGGAACTAGGGATTTTGCCGTGGCTCCATTCGTTTAATGACGTTGCGCCTGCTGTGTCGAGACGAACGTTGGGGTGACATCCCGTCTGCTGTATCGAGACGGACGTCGAGGTGGTGACCATTCTGTGCTATTGCGAGATGATCTCCGATTGTCTTTCCGGTTTTATATAACTTTGCCGTCAAGACCCTGAAGCTAGGAATTTGGCCTTCGCTTCGTTTTCTTTGGTGTGTCCGGATCCTGTTGGAGGAAGGATGCTGTAGTGACATTTCGTCTGCTGTATCGAGACGAATGTCGTGGTGGTGACCACTCCATGTGGGATGATCTTTGTTTGTCTTTCCGGTTTTATATGACTTACCGTCAAGATGTTGAAGCTAGGAATTTGGCCTTCGCTTCGTTTGCTTTGACTGTGTCTGCTGTATCGAGACGAATGCTGAGGTGGAGCTGGGATTTTGCCGTCACTCCGCTTTGTTTTGACCATGAGGTCTTTTGTTGATGTTGCTTCTGCATCCCGTTGGACTGCGAAAGAACGCCATTGTTGACATCTCGTCTACTGTATCGAGACGGATGTTGAGGTGGAGCGGGGATTTTGCCGCCACTCTACTTTACTGATCATGGGGTCTTTGGTTGACGTTGCATCTACATCCTGCTGGACTGCGAAGGAACGCCGTTGTTGACATTGCGTCTGCTGTAACGAGACGAACGCTGAGATGGAGTTGGGATTTTGCCATCGCTCCGCTTGATGGTGTAACATCTGTGTCCTGCTGGAATGAGGAGGCACGCCGTTGTTGGTCTCCAGGCTGTAGATGTAGCCATTGAGACCCTGAAGCTTGGGATCTTCCTTTTGCTTTGTTTGTTGACATTATGTCTGGGATATTGCGACAGATGTCGAGGTTGTCTTTGGGTTGTCTATGAACCGTCGAGATTTGGCTTCGCTTTCTGGCGGAGCTTGTTAGGAATGTATGGTTCCCTCTTTGTTTGTGCCTCTGGATTGTATACAGGGATCGATGTGATTTCACCTGTAGGGCAAAAAGTTTCATTTTTTCATTTTTTTTTATTCTTTCCGCGATGCTCTATCATTTCAGCTTTTTATATCGCGAAAATCGCGATTGCCCAATCATTTCGGCTATTTTTCGCGGTGCCCAATCATTTCGGCTATTTTTCTTTTTTACTCGCTGCTTTTTATTGCGAGTTGCCCAACCATTTCGGCTATTTTGCATGCATACATTGTTACTTGCTGATTTTGTTTGCAAGCTGCCCCATCATTTCGGCTATTTCATATGCATATATATATATATATATATACATATATATATATATATGTATTTTTTTTTTGCGAGTAGGGGATTTGGGATCTGATACCAATCTTGGCATCAGCATTGCTGCGACTGGAATATTGCCAGGAGCGAATCATCATTTGCCGTGAAAGGACTTGAAATTTGATACCGTTTTAGACATCAGCATCGCTGCAACTGGGATATTACCAGGAGCGAATCATCATTTGCCTCGGAAGGACTCGTTATTTGATACCGTTTTAGGCATCAGCATCGCTGCAACTGGGATATTGCCAGGAGCGAATCATCATTTGCCTCTGTCGATGCCGAACAAAGGTAGCTTAGTAAACAAGGTTAAGAGTCCTGTCGGCTAAGGCTTTTGACTTCATGAGCCGTAAGGGTCTCACAATGGTATTTCTCCCTACAAGTCGTGAGGATCTTGTAGGTGTGTTTTCTCCTTAGGGATCGTGAGGATTCCTAAGTGTATGTTCCCCTGTAAGTCGTAAGGATCTTACAAAAGGGTTTTCTCCTTATAAGTCAAGAGGACTTACAAGTGTTGTTTGCTGTACAAGCATATCCCTAGTCACGGATGGGACTTTGTCAGGGAAATATTTATTCGTGCCCGTGGATTGTATACAAAGGTCAATATTGGACTACTTGTAGGGCAATGTCGAAAGTTGTGGGGGTTGCTTAAGCACAGGTTTAGGCCTCTGTAACTTAAGACTTTCAAATCTTACGAGCCGTGAGGGTCCCATAAGAGAGTTCTCCTTACGAGTCGTGAGGATCCCGCAAGTGTATTTTCTCCTTCGGAATCGTGGGGATCCCTAAGTGTGTTGTTCCTTTGTGAGTCGTAAGGATCTCACGCAGATGGTTTCTCCTTACAGGGTCGAGAGGACCCTATAAGTGTTTCTTAACGAGGTTGCGCCCTTTCAGGTTTTCACAAACACTCGCCAGTAGCCCTGCTGTTTTTACTCACGGAGCCCTTTCGGGTTTTCATCCGTGCCCGTTTTGCTTATGGACATACCGTTTTTTTTTTTTTTTAACGAGGTCGCGCCCTTTCGGGTTTTCATGAACACTCGCTGGTAGCCCTGCTGTTTTTACTCACGGAGCCCTTTCGGGTTTTCATCCGTGCCCGTTTTGCTTATGGACATACCGTTTTTTTTTTTTAACGTCAGCCTGAAGATGCTGCGGGTTGGGAGTAGTTTAACGACGTTTCGGTCATTTGCAAGTTTTAGGACATTGCGGTCCTCCGTTAGTTTAAGGACGTTTCGGTCCGTTGTTAGTTTAAGGACGTTTCGGTCCGTTATCCAGTTTTAGGACGTAGTGGTCCGTTAGGCTCTCTCTATGAATGAGCATGATGCCCCCGGCGTGTCCATATTTTTCGGAGCATGCGGTTGTGGTGGGTTCACCTTCCAAATTTCGGACAACGCGAACTTGCCCTGTTGGTATTGGTCTTCAACCCAGTTTTTGAAGACGTAGCAGTCCTCGATCAGGTGACCTACTGTTTGGTGGTAAGGGCAATAATTAGGATTATTAACGTCACCTGGCTGCAACGGACGTTTTGGATTCGGCAGATTAATGAGTCTGTTGCGCACTGCCAGCTCGAACAGTCCCCTTGTTTTATCTTGCGGAAACGAGTAAGGATGTTTCAACTTTTCCTGGAGGGATTGCCGCTTGTTGCTTTGGCAAGCAACCGGTCTAGGGTCACCTGATTGCTGGTGAGTGCTGGCGACGAGGGCCTTTTTTTCCTTTTCTTTTATCCTTTTTGTTCGATCCTTTGTTTACAGGGCCGAGATTTTTTCCGAGTAGCATGCGATTGCACGGCTGAACGTTCTCGCGGCTTCTCAATTCCTTTATTTTTGAAATAGATTCCCCGAGGGAAGAGTTGGGGGTAGCTTCTTCGTCAGAGTCGCTTCTAAAGGTGATAATTTGTGATCCCTTGAAGTCGGCTATATGACAGTCGGCGGTGGCTCTTTTGCGCTCATCTATCGCATTTTTCCGATGTCCACAAGCTTCACACTTTGTCCTGTCGAAGTGTCGCTTTTGAGCGACATACCCTTGCCACCAACAGTTAAAGGATTCGCAGTCTTCGGTAGGATGTATGATCTTCTGATGATATAAACAGAAGTTAGGGTGCATCTCTATCTCAGAGAAAGGATTTTCTTCGGAGGGCGGTAGCTTCATTCTTACTGATAGAGCTTTGGCGAACCGTTTCCTCGTCTTGAATTTGTTTTTACCCGCAGTGTATGGCTTTTGATTTGACGGGAATACCTTGGTTCTTTCCAGTATGGCCATTTCATGCTCTTGATTGGCTTTTGCTTTCAGACGAATTTCATTTAGGAAGGCATCGATCAACTTGTCTGACGGCCGCGGAATTTCTGTTTCAGGGTCCGCCGTTGATTTCTCAGCGCAAGGATCCTCCTCATCATCCGTCAGTGAATGAGAAATCACATGACAAGTTGCTACGTAGTCTTCGGATTCATCCGATAAGTTTTCTCCATCGTTTTCATCCTCGACGAAAGAACAAGTTGCCCCCGGCGTGTCCGTCTTCTTTGGAGAGTGCGGCTGTGGTGGGTTTACCTTCCAGCTTTCAGACAGCGCGAACTTGCCTTGCAGGTATTGATCCTCGATCCATCCCTTAAAGACGAAACAATCCTCAATCGGGTGACTTACCGTTTGGTGGTAAGGGCAATAATTGGGATTATTAAGATCGCCTGGCTGCGACAGACGCTTTGGACTCGGCAGATTGATGAGTCTGTTACGCACTGCCAGCTCAAACAGTCTTCTCGTTTTATTCTGAGGAAACGAGTAAGGACGTCCTAGCCTCTCTTCGAGGGATGGGCGTGGACGCACGTTGTTTTGGCGAACGACCGGCTTTGAGTTGCTCGACTGTCGTTGAGCATTGGCAACGACGATCGCTTTCCCTTTTCCTTTCTCATCTCGGGAATCTGATTTTGGAGGAGACGGTCTATGGCCCATCTGGTCCATTTGGGCTAATTTGTCAATCAAGGCCTGGAAGGTGGTCGGCCTGAAGAACATCATGAATTGCGAGATGGTCGCCTGCGGATCGAGAGTTCCCACAAACATGCCTACCGCAGGTGCCTCTTCTATGCGTTGTTCGCATTTCGACCATAGGTTCCGCCATCGCGTTGCGTATTGAACCCACGTTTCGCTTGGCCTTATCCTGGCATTTATTAGTGCTGTTATCGGGGTGCGTTCACTAGCACTCGCGAATCTTTGTGTAAACAGCAGTTCCATCTCTGCAAATGTTTTGACAGAGTCGTTAGGTAGTTCCGAATACCATTCAAAGGCTGTTTCTGCTAAGCTGCCAACGAATTGACGTAGCAACAATTTGTCATCTCCTCCAGTATTGCCGCATAAGGCCCTGAATTGAGCGACATGCTGATGAGGATTCCCTGTCCCTTTATATACGTGGAATTTAGGGATCGTATATCCTGGTGGGTAACTGATTTGGTCATACCAGCCCGGATACGGTCGTCCTGTTCTAACAATTTGCCCAGCCGCTTCATTCGCCTGATGAACCCGGATCTGCTGAGCTATATATTCATCTAGGTCGACTTTGGAGATTGCCTCCTCCTTAGCTGTTGATAGAGCCGGCGGAGGATTTGACGTTTCTCCTCTGTCGTCTTCAAGGACGATCGGAGGATCTTCAGCAGGAGGGTCCAGTTGTAACATCATCTCTACCATATCTTAGAAGAGGAGCGCCATCTGTTTTATGTTAGCCGTTTGCTCTGCAGCTTCTTTGTCCCTCTTTTCGAGGACTCTGCGTAAAAAGTCAGCGTCGGTTTCTTGTTCTTGACGCTCATCCGAAGACATTTCAGAGCTTTCTTTTGGCTCAGTGAGTGCAGCCATTGTAGTCATCATTTTCTGAAGCTTTTGTTGTTGTTCCTAGGCTTTCGTCACGGATCGGGTGAGCGGTCGGTGGCCTGTAGAAGTGTGGCTTTCATCCTTTCCAGAAGTCATATAAACAGTGTGCACCACCATGCCCCCAGACTTGGGGCGTTTGTGTTCAGCGCTTTTATGCTTCGCCATGTTCACAGGGGCTTTTTGTGGCCTCCTTTTTTGAGTGATTGGAGTTAAGGGAGCCGTTGTAGTAGGCACCCAAGTAGCTTTTGCTTTTTGTGGTTTGACAGAGTAATCTTTCCCCTGCCGAACCTTCATCTTTTTCTGTCGTCGGAGGCAGTCTTGATCGATCACCGACTCTTGGACCTGTCGCCAGACTTTGTAAATTTTAGAGGACAGCCGCTGAGGGGGCTGCTCTAGCTTCTTCTCTGGAGTATTCTCCTCAGGTGAAGGAGTTCGTTTCAACATCGCAGTAGGAGAGTTTCTGCGCACCTTATTGAGCAGTTCAAAGCTGTTCTTGGTTGGAACAGCAGCATCGATCCTCACCATCGGAGCTGACGGAGTTATCCCAGAGGGGGAGTTGCCCCCAGCCTTCCTTACTCGACGCCAGTGGCGACGTCGAGCGTGTCGTGCTGATGGAGTTGTTTCAGCTATAGGGGTGACCTCCTCATGCCCCCTGTGTTGGTCAGAATATGCTGGTACCAGCCTTTTAAAGATCGACGTCCGTTGAATGGGGACGGCCAACCTGTCAGAAGCGGGCTTCCGAACATGGGAAGCAACCTTGGTGACTTCGCCAAGAACGGGAGCTGGGATAGCTATCCGCTTCGGGATAACGCCTTCTGGTATGGCAGGCTTCTTCATGGGCCCGATGGAGCTCTGGCCTAATCCATTAAAACCTGAAGCAGTGGAGTTGGGCGACCTATTGAGAGGGGTCGCGGCAGTGGTAAGTCGATCGAAAACCGACTTCTTTGGAGCTTCTTGCAATGTCATTGGAGCGTTGAAGCTCATTGGTGGGAGCATAGTCCCAAAAAATAGTCCAGTCGTGGCTTGAGCCACCTGCTCCACCGGCATTTTGAAAAGGGAGGCCGCTTGGGGCCCATAAGTCACTCCTCTAGCAATGACGGAGCGAGAGTTATCGCTGCGGGCGGTGCAGTTCGAAGCCATCGATTTTCTATTTTCTGCATAAAGCAAGACACCAAATCTTAGTACCTTGAATCCACAGGCAATCACAGCAAACCGCGATTTGTTCGCGAACACGACACACGAAGTGTGGAGTGGAAAGAGGAAGAGGTCCCACCGGGCGTGCCAGAATCTGTTCCCCTCCGAAAGGCGGCGCACAGGACCGCGATGTCCTGACGTTGAGGTTCGGGGCAGATGCTATTTGGTTTTATCCGTTTACTTCTCCGAAGATGCCAAGTTGATTTATGGCACCGTGTATCGGAGGCTTAGACGGATGCGGCCGATGTAGCAAACTTCGTCAGATTCCCCCTCAGGGTGAGGGGTTTTTGATTGTGGGGACGCGCTTCCCTGCAGGCGCAAGCCCCTGCAGTTAATTACGCTACCGCATCGCGGTAACAACTTTCTCCTTCTCCAGAATTTCACTTCGTGTCGTGGGTGTTTGTTTTGTTTGTGGTTGCCCGTGGATTGTATACGGAGACTGAGTAATGCCGTCGCCCGTAGGACGTGGATTAGTCCAAATCCGTGTTTACTTAGATTTGGGTTTGGTGTCTTAGTTTAAGGATACATTAATCGCGTTGCGGCTAAGATCAACTTAAACGTGACTCATTTAATATATGGCCGTCGGAACTCGTCACCTCTCTAACGTCGTTGAAGGATTACAACGACAGATGTTAGAGGAGTTCAGAGATGTACCCTTGAACCAAGGTTGATTTGGAGTTTTATCATTCATTTAAATGTCTAAGGATACATTAGCCGTGTTTGGGGCTAAGATCTACTTAAACGGGACCGTTTAGATCCGTCAAAAGAGCATTTGGAGGCTCTACTGTTCCAGTTTTAGGGACGTAGTGGTCCATGTTCCAGTTTAGAGACGTGGTGGTCCATCGCCAGTTTAGGGACGTGGTGGTCCGATATTTAGTTTAAGGACGTTTCGGTCCGATATTAATTTAAGGACGTTTCGGTCCGACATTAGTTTAGGGACGTTCCGGTCCGACGCCAGTTTAGGGACGTAGTGGTCCGATATTAGTTTAGGGACGTTCCGGTCCAATGTTAGTTTATGGACATTTCGGTCCATTATTAGTTTAGGGACGTTTCGGTCCAATGTTAGTTTAGGGACGTTTCGGTCCGTTATTAGTTTAGGGACGTTTCGGTCCGTTATTAGTTTAAGGACGTTTCGGTCCGATATTAGTTTAGGGACGTTTCGGTCCAATATTAGTTGTGTGGCCGTTGGGACCCGTCACCTCTTTGACGTCGTTGAGGAATTACAACGATGGATGTCAAAGGAGTTCGGAGATGTACCTTCGAACCGGATGTAGATTGATTTAGGAGAGCCGTTTTGCTCAGTCAATTTAATTTAAGGACTTACGGCCACGATTGGGCTAAGTCCATTGCTTTTGCATTTCTTTTTCTTTTATTTGGGCTTTGCCCAAAAGGGATGCAGAGCATCAATTTTATTTGGGCCCAGCCCTTCTATTGCTTTGCAAATTATTTTGGCCTGCTAGGCCTTTTTGATTTGGGCCTGGCCCTTCAAGTAATGCATTGCATTTGTGCAAAGCACCAAGAATCTTTTAGATTCAAGGGAAGGAGTGCAGGGCACTTTTAAATTTCTTGATCTAAATTTAGATCAAAGAGAAGAAGAAAAATCTTTTCTTTCTTTCTGCCTCAGAGAACCAGAGGTTCTCTAGCAAGTGCAAGGCACTATTTTTTTTATTACTTTTATTTATTTATTTATTTATTGAAGATCACTGATTTTCTCTTTTAGATCGATGATCTACTCCTAAGAGAATTTTCTCTTATTTCAAAGGTTTTTACCTTCTTCTTTGTGTTCTCAAGAAGTTCTCTTCTTCTTTTTTTTTTTAATCCAATTGTCTCTCCCCTTTGAAATGGGGTCTGGGGTCCTTTTTATAGTGCCCATAAATTAGTTAAAGTTTGTTAAAGAGATCATTTCTGAGTGATTCGGGGAATTTTCCCCACCGTTGGATTTTTGATCTAAAGTCCCCTGTTTTACAGAAGAAATCTTCTTGTTTTAACAAGAACAGAAAAGATTTCCTTAAATCTTCATTCTGTTGTTGCGCAACTCACCAGCGCGTGACACGTGTCGCGCAGTAAGGCGCTTGCGCAACAGCGCTTGCGTAACTGCGCAGACACGTGTCGTGCAGTGAGGCGCTTGCGCAACAGCGCTTGCGCAACAGCGCTTGCGCAACTGCGCAGACACGTGTCGCGCTGCGGTGCGCTTGCGCAGTTGTGCTTGCGCAACTGCGCAGACACGTGTCGTGTTGCCGTGCGCTTGCGCAGTTAAGTGTTACTTATGTTTTTAAAGAGCCTTGCTCTGATCGGACATACCGCCTTTGGGCGTTGTGCTGCCGTGTCAACTTTGACACGTGGCGCATTGCGCGCAGCGCACGGGAACCGAAGCGTTGCTTCAAAATTTGAATTTTCAAAATTCAAACAGAGCCTTGCTCTGATTGGGGGAAGATGAAGCGTTGCTTCTTCTCCCGTCTTGGAATTTGAACAGAGCTTTGCTCTGATTGGGGTAAACAAGTGCTCTGCTCAACCCACGCGGCCCGTTAGGAATTCACAGCTAAGACCTCGGGGGCAGGACGTCCAAATTCGAGCTCATGCAGACAGGCCTCGATTTGTTTGCAGTGATTAACCCAGGACTCAACGACGCCTTCACTATGAAAGTTCACGAGCGTCGCCAGCATAGGATTAACCTCGGCAGCAAAATCTGCAGCAAGGGCAGGGGTCTCCGCGTCAAGCTCCTCGATATAATCGCTCAACATGCGCAGACTATTCACAGCATCTTTTGAAGAGGAACGTCGAGAAAAAGGGCCTGCTGGCATTATGACTCGAGACTCGAACGGAGCTGAAGTTGGTGTCACAGCTGCAAAGCAAATCACGGTCAAATAACGGTTTAAGAAATAGAGAAGATACATGAACAATGCGGTTTACTATACCGGCTGCGGCAGGCGGCAAGGCCGGGAGTACCGGTGGCGCAACTGTTCTTTCATCTTCTCCTTCAATCTATAATGTTGCAGTCAAGACGAAGAAGAATTAGAAATGATTCGGCTGCCCGTAAAAGAAAAGAAAAAAACATTAACTAAAAGATGTTCTTACCAGTGCCACTAGATGAGGCAATCTCTGACTGGAAGGAGAAATGTGGGTGCAGCACCTGATACAGGTGATCAAAAAGGACTCCTGCAAGGATGTAATAATGCAATGTTAGTACATAAAGTATACTGCCTACAATAAAACCGATGGGTCACAAATCCGTACCTTCCAGTATTTGAGAGGATACGAAAGAAGGCAAAGGGGCGGCCACCGTCAAAATAGCAACTGGCAATGTTTCCTCGGGTGGCACAACCTCAACGCTCGTCACACCTGCATTAGAAACGAGAGAAATACTGTCAGGAGAGATTGAAAGGGATTGCAGAACGACAAGGAAAGCAATGACCCAAAATCTAACTAGTGAGTCACCGGTCGAGACCGCGACAAGGGCGTCACTGGATACAGCGATTACTTCACCCTCCTCCATCGGAATGGTTTCACCGCCCGTAGCCTCATCCCCCGACTCCACGAGAGCCGTCGTAAAACTCGCGACGCCAGGAGATAGCAGAGAACCGCAGGACGAAAGAATGGCGATTGGGGCAGTGCCAGACTCTTGAGAAAGAGTGGCTACCTCAGGCTCGGTGGTCACCGCCATCTCACCTACCGTTTCCCCATCAAGACTCGGTCCTGCAGGATAGGACATATGAGAATCTGAAGATTAAAACTTTGACGAAAGAACTCAATGTCACGTTACCTTGGGTCGGTCTTTCGACTGCTTCCCGAGACGCACGTGCCGCCTGTCTGTGGGCGGTAGACAAGACGGCCGAAGCATCCTCTGAAGGAGTAGGGGCAGGGATAGCAGCGCTCGTACTTGCACCCGCGGCCAAGGCGGCGTTGCACTCCCTTGCTGCGCGCGTTCTACGCTTCCTTTCCGCCCGGGCCGTAAGAGCGGATCTTCTTAAGACCTCCGTCAATGGGACGTCATCGTCCACGCCAAGAGCTACCTCTGGAGCCGTTATGGCATCTGTCATCGGTCGCATAAGTAAAGCCTCTTTTGGCAGTGCTGAGGAGGCCGGGACTTCGATAGTCAGCCCTGGAAGCATCTCCGCGTCACCCTGTGGGATTGGCATTGTAGTCCCTGCGATAAGATAAAAGGAGTAAGATTGTTTATAAGAAAGGCGAATGAAGGCGCAATGAGCCGAAATATACCAACGCCCAGCGAAGTGCGAATCCTCTCCTCCTCCTCAAAGGTCCTAAGGGAAGCCACGAGAGCCTCTTCAGTAGAAATGCCTGTTAAAGAAGGAAAAGTGTCATTCAAAACATGATAATAAAAATATAATGCAATGACAAAAAGTACGGCTGATGTTTACTTGATTGCGCGAGGATGGCCAATCCCGCTTTGTGGCTTGCTGATCGCACAGAAGCTGCAATAGCAGCCTCCAGATCAGTATCGTCCGGCGCTATGCATAGACCCTCGTTGGTCCCATATTCGCCCAAGCTCTCACTATAAGGAGCATGAGGCTCCTGGCCGAATGGAACATCGGCAGAGAGAATCGACTTCTTCTTCCTCTTCTGCGAGCGAGCACCGGTCACCGCTGGCACTAGCTTACGCTTGGTGGGCACCTTGGGACGACGAGTCCCGATATCTGAACCCACGCCAGACTCGGGGGACGCCACGGTCACCGCTTCCACGGGAGCATGGGGTATCGGTAGTTTGGGCCTATAATGCGGGACTTTGACCGCAGAAACTCCTCTTAAGGGAAGACAGACAATGGTCCGTCGCTTCAGATGAACATTTGGATTACCGGCCGGAGCGGTACCCTTGCGATCAAACAGCAATCTCTTCTCCTCCCTGATGATGGCGCCCATTGAATGTTGATACCGGTCCATATACACATTGAGGGCCTCCGGAACACAGCTCAGTTCACTAATAAAGAAGTTGGACCACGTGTTCAGACGCATGAAATGATGCAGCGCACTTCGCATCCCCTCTTCGGTAGCAGCGGGTTCTGCCAAGAAGGCCTCAAGCAGAACGCCCTGATTATAGCCCAGCTGTCGGGTGAAACGATGCAGATTGTATCTCATGAATAGCACTACATCATTTTGCCTAAATACGAGAAAGCCCGGCCTGATGGAGTACAAATGAAGAATCTCCCGAGCTTTCAACACAGAGGCCCCGTCTTTAAAAATGTCTTGCAATGGCAGCACCGCTATTGAAGATTCCTGGTCGACCGTCAAGATTTTGTCAGTGAAAGACATACCATCTCCAACCGTGCGTGGACGAAGGAGTAAACCCCTAGCTTCCTGCGGTGTCGGACTTACGATGGAAGCGTCGACCAGCCGTATTATCCGAGGGAATTTACATCTGTCGTAAAAAGAAGGTCTTTTATGGATACCGAAGACCCCAAGCACGTGCAACTCTAGCCATGAGGTGAAGTAATGCATTGAGAAGTTGGCTGGCTGCACCCCTGGTTTAGTGGTATCCACTGCCAAGCTGAGGCCGTGATATAGGTGGGCTAATCCGGCAATCCCGATGGCCACTTGTATTCCGGCAATCATTCGATGCGCAGGGTAGAAGACAGAAGGCCTCATGTAGCGAGGGTGCATAGGAAGCGCGAACCAGCTTAACCATAAACCGAGGAACTCGAGAAAGAACGCTTCCTCATCAATGCCCGGAGCGGCAATTTCTGATAGGGGGACGATCGTGACGTTGGGAAGAAAGAAATCCTTTTGATCGGCTTCCGATATTGGCCGACGATCCAAGCCAAAGCCGAAAGGATCATCAAGTTTAGCAAACTTTTCACCTTGTCGCGACAAAATTTCTGGGCGAAGAAAACGAGCAATGAAGTCCGCAAAGCTGACCCCCCGGCCTCCGGATTCAAGAAAGAGGCTCTCATACATATTCAACACCTTTATCAGACTTAGGAACTGGTGCTGAATGGCGTTTTCTGGGGTAAGACCCATTTCCACTGATTTGGTGGAAAAAACATACTCATTCGGAGGAAGCAGCTCCTCGTAGTGCTCTCCCCTAACTGGTAAACCAGAGACCTCGGCAAATTCCTCCAAGGAAATGGAGACCTCTCGATCCAATAGGAGGAAGGTGTGGGTCGGAATGTTCCACTGCTTTAAAAATGCCTTGATCCACCATGTGGGAGGTGCAGAATACTGAAACAAGAAAGCGTAGATCGCAGGGTATAAGCCAAGCTTCAGCAGCTGTGATTTCTTTGCCGATAAGATATATCAAGCCCACTGTAAGTATCCGGCCGGATGATAGGGAGTTAGTCCGATGTTGTAGGGCTGTCCCCAAGGGCGCGACTCGCCCTGACATATGTGCCGCCCTAGGGTGTCTAAAGCCACCGGCGGTTGCACGGGTACTGCGGCAATAGAAGGCCGAAGGAGACCTTTTGAAGTCCAATTTACCTCCTCCACGGTATAATTGATCGGGGGTGCATCTGCGTAAGGGATCGCAGAGATAGGCTCCGAAGGTGTCGCACAAGAAAAGATCCGGCGACCTCTGATAATTTGATCATACCATATACCCCATAGGTGAAGATTCTTGTGCTCTGGGTCATGGTCCTTGATCAGCGCAAGAACCTCTTGGTCTACGGGCGCTTCAGGAAATCAACCTTCTGAGCGGACGAATGGAAAGGAAGTGTCGAAAGACACGTCACCTGCGCGAAAAAGAACAAAGTCAACCGTCAGTGCTATAATTTAAATTCTGACACTTGGTACTTTAAAATTTGTACCGCACTGTAATGCAGTAAAAAAGGGGACCAAAGGGGTCCACAAAATCTAGATGACAGTTCATCATTAATAAAACAGCCTCATCATTTGATGAGACTGTCAATTAAATGAGGAAATTCTCAATTGATTCTCATCTAATGAGAAATCCCTCGGGCTAAGGAGTAAATATCCCCTTGAGAGCAGTGCTCTGTGACAGAATGACACCTGTCAAGTTCTAATGATGAAGGAATAAAAATTCCTCAAGAGTCTGGCTCTGTAAAAATGATGGAAAAACCAATAAGAAAAATTGAAATCTATTTTTATATGAATTAAATTCTGAGATCTCCAAGATCTATGAACAAACTCTGTGAGTTCTTCATAAGAGATTAACAAATCTCCGTTATTCAAGAGATCAAAGCTCTGTTAATGGGTCTAGAAACCCTCAAAAGGTTTTCTTCGGATCTAAGATCTATGAAGAGCAAAGCTCTATTAATGGGTAAAACCCTAATAACATTTTTTAGATCTAAGATCTATGAAGAGCAAAGCTCTGTTAATGGGTGAAACCCTAGATTATTAAAAGGTTCTTTAAAAGATTTAATCTTTACCTAAAAATTTTGACAGAGTTCTGTCCTTAAGAAAGTTCTTAAGCCAAAAAGCTATGCTCTGCAAAAGAATAATAATTCTCAGAAGGAAGAAGATGAAAAGAAATCATCCTAAGGGCCAAGGGTCCTATTTATAGGCACTGAGATGCCTTTTCAACTTCTGAGTTGATCTAAGGGCGCAGATGTTGCCACCGCCGCACTCACATGTGGGCCACATGAGCGCAACGGTAGGGGGGCATTTGTTTCCCCCAATCAGAGCAAAACTCTGTTCAAAATTCAAATTTTGAAATGAAGTAACGCTTCAGATGCAGCACCAAGTGCGCTGCGCTCTAAGCAGCACACCACGTGTGCGCTAGTGCTAGGTGCGCTGCGCTCTAAGCAGCGCACCACGTGCAAAGCACGGATGCGCTAGCGCTAGGTGCACTGCGCTCTAAGCAGCGCACTGCTCTAGCGCTAGGTGCGCTGCGCTCTAAGCAGCACACCACGTGCAGAGCATGGGTGCACTAGCGCTGGAACTAAAAGCTTCCCACCGTCAGATCAAAGATCTAATAATAATGATGAATCATTAATCAATCATAATTAAATTCTGTTAAGGAAAGATTCCTCAAAATCTTTCCAAACAACAAGATTGTGCTCTGTAAATCAGAGCACCGTTGGATCAATGATCCAATGGTGATTAAGAATCACTAAAAATACAGAATAAATTCTGTTTAGAAGATTTCCCAATCTTTGTTAAAAACAAGAAGATTACCTTCTGTAAATCAGAAGCCCTTGGATCAAAGATCCAACGATGGGAAAATCCCCAAATCAATTGGAGAAAAGATCTCCTTAACTGATTGAACTGATCAGGTTGCCCTATATAAAGGCCCCAAGACTTCAAGTCTGGGATATACAGAAGCATAGAGAGGAACCCCCCATAAGCTTTGAGAGATCTCAAAAAGAAGAGCCAAGCTCTCAGAGAAAGAAGATTTTTCTTCAAGGTAAAAAAATGGCGATGAACAGAGAGATGAAATCATCTCGTAATTAATTTAAAAAGAAGGATTCACTTCTTTAAAAGATCATAGATCTACAAAGACAAAAAGACTTTCACAAAGAGATCAAAAAATCTCATCATAAAATAAAAGAAGAATTTACTTCTTTCTCACAGATCATAAATCTATAAAGGCAAAGCCTTTCATCAACACAAGAGATGGGAAACATCTCCTACAAGATAAGAACTGTTGTTCTTAGATCTTGAGACAAAGTCTCTTTTAAAAGAACATGCATTTATTTCTCAAATCATAAAATTGATCAGATGCGATTTGTGCTCTTGAACTGCGCTTCTGCGCTCTTGGACTGGCGCTCAACGCCAAGCGTGACACGCGTCCCTCACGTATGCGCCACTTAACAGTCAGCGCTTTGCGCTCTTGAAATAGCGCACTGCACTCATGGGCTGGCGCTCAGCGCCAGGCGCACCACGTGCCATTCACGTATGCGCCACTTAACAGTTAGCGCTTCGCGCTCTTGAAATAGTGCACTACGCTCATGGGCTGGCGCTCAGCGCCAGGCGCACCACGTGTCATCCACATGTGCGCCACTGAACTAATAGCGCAATGCGCTCATAAACTAGCGCTTTGCGCTCATAAACTGGCGCAATGCGTCCATTATCTGGCGCTTAGCGCCAAGCACGACACGTGTCCCTCGTATGTGCGCTACTCGGCAGAAGCGCATTGCGCTTTTTGATTGGCGCAAAGTGCCAAAAGCACCACGTGTTGCGCTGATAGAACATAAATTGTTCTAAGCCCAGGGCTATGAGGAACGCTCAGCGTTCAATAAAAGACAAAAAGACTGTCAGGACCAAGCCCAAATAAAGGCTCAACAGCCCAAGATAAATATTAAACATTGTAACTCGATTGGACTTAGCCCAAGTTGGCCATAAGTCCTCAATTCAGATTCAACTGGGCCCATGTGCTCATAATCTAATTGATTGATCTTAGTCCCAAATTGGACTACAGATTTCCCAATCAACTTGGGTTCAAGGGTACATCTCTGAACCCCTCTGATATATGTCATTGTAATCCTTCAATGTCTTCAGAGAGGTGACGGGTCCCGACAACCATACATTTCATAGACTATGACGTCTTTAAACTACGGACTGCGGGGTCCTTAAGCCCATGGACTATGATGTCCTTAACCTCGGACTGTTAGGTCCTTTAAAACCCATGGACTATGATGTCCTTAACCTTGGACCGAGATGTCCTTAAACTGACCTTGGACCGAGATGTCCTTAAACTGACATTGGACCGAGATGTCCTTAAACTGACATTGGACCGTAATGTCCTTAAACTAATTATCGACCGCAATGTCCCTAAATTAAACAATAGAACCAAAATGCTCTCTTGTTGGATCTAAACGATCCCGTTAAGTTGATCTTAGTCTAAAATTAGACTAACGTATCCTTAACAAACGTTTAAGTTGATCTTAGTCTCAAATGAGACTAACGTATCCTTAAACCCAACCCCCAAACTCAAATCTAAGAAGATACGGATTTGGACTAATTCACGCCCTACGGGCGACAACATAAATTAGTCTCCGTATACAATCCTCGAGCAACCAAAAACAAAACAAACACCCACGACACGAAGTGACCATCTGGAGAAGGAGAAAGTGGTTACCACGATGCGGTAGCGTAATTAACTGCAGGGGCTTGCGCCTGTAAGGAAGAGCGTCCCCACAATCAAAACCTCCTCAAATGAGGGGGAATCTGACGAAATCCGCTACATCGGCCACATCCGTTTAAACCTTCGATACACGGTGTCATAAATCAACTTGGCATCTTCGGAGAGGTGGACGGATAGCACCAATTTGCATCTGCCCCGAAATTCAGGCAAGACGGACCTGCGCGGTCGCGTCTCCGTGTTTCGGCGGGGAACAGACTTGATTCCGAAACGGGGTCATTGGATGACTCCACGTTGTCTGTGAACCGTAGAGTCTTGGAACTGAGGACTTTGCCGTGGCTCCGATTGATGGTGTAGCATCTGTGTCTTGCTGGAATGAGGAGGCACACCGTTGTTGGTCTTCGGGCCGTAGATGTGGCTATTGAGATTTGGAACTAGGGACTTTGTCATGGCTCCGCTTTGTTGTGACTCTGAGGTCGGTTGTTGACGCCACGTCTGCATCTGGTTGGAGTGAGGAGAAACGCCGTTGGTGATCTCTAGGATGTCTGTGAACCGTCGAGATTTGGAACTAGGGGACTTTGCCATGGTTCTGTTGTTTTGACCCTGGGGTTGTTTGTTGACGTCGCATCTGCATCCTGCTGGAGTAAGGAGAAACGCCATTGGTGATCTCTAGGCTGTCTGTGAACCATCGAGATTCGGAACCAGGGGACTTTGCCATGGTTCCGTTGTTTTGACCCTGGGGTTGTTTGTTGACGTCGCATCTGCATCCTACTGGAGTAAGGAGAAACGCCATTGGTGATCTCTAGGCTGTCTGTGAACCGTCGAGATTTGGAACTAGGAGACTTTGCCATGGTTCCGGGGTAGTCTCTAGGCTGTCTGTGAACCGTCGAGACTTGGCTCTCCTTTTGACAGAACCTGGTGGGAAAATATGGTTCCTTTTTTTCGTTTGTGCCCCTGGATTGTATACAGGGATTGATGTGATCTCATCTGTAGGGCAAAAGTTTCATTCTTTCATAAATTTTTTTATTTCTTTCCGCGATACTCTATCATTTCAGCTTTTTATATCGCGAAAGTCGCGATTGCCCAATCATTTCGGCTATTTTTCACGGTGCCCAATCATTTCGGCTAATTTTGTTTTTGTTTTTTTTACTCGCCGCTTTTTATTGCGAGTTGCCCAATCATTTCGGCTATTTTGTATGCATATATTTTACTTGCTGATTTTGTTGCAAGTTGCCCCATCATTTCGGCTATTTCATATGCATTTTTGGCTCGCTGATTTTTTTATCGCGAGTGTGGAACTTGGAATCTAGTGCCAATCTCAGCATCAGCATCGCTGCAACTGGAATATTGCCAGGAGCGAATCATCATTTGCCGTGGTGAGGGCTTTGAATTTGATACCGATTTAGGCATCAGCATCGCTACCACTGGGACATTGCCAGGAGTGAATCATCATTTGCCGTGAAAGGACTTGGAACTTGATACCGATGAAGGCATCAGCATCGCTACAACTGGGACATTGCCAGGAGCGAATCATCATTTGCCGCTATCGATGTCGAACAAAGGTGGCTTAGCCAACAAGGTTAGGATCCTGTCGACTAAGGCTTTTGACTTCATGAGCCGTAAGGGTCTCATAAAGGTGTTTCTCCTTACGAGTCGTGAGGATCTCATAGGTGTGTGTTCTCCTTAAAAGTTGTGGGGACCTCTAAGTGATGTGTTCTCTTATAAGTCGTAAGGATCTTGCAAGAGTATTTTCTCCTTATAAGTCGAGAGGACTTACAAGGGTTGTTCACCGTGTGAGCATATCCCTAGTCGTGGGTGAGACTCTGTTAGGGAAATGTTTATTCGTGCCCGTGGATTGTATACAAGGGTCAATATTGAACCGCTTGTAGAGCGTTCTGGGAAATGTGATGGCAACAGGTTCAGATCCCTGTAGCTTAAGGCTTTTGAATCTTATGAGCCGTGAGGGTCTCAAAGGGGAATTCTCCTTACGAGTCGTGAGAATCTCGTAAGTGTGTTTTCTCCTTAGGAATGTGAGGATTCCTAAGTGTGTTGCTCCCTTGTGAGTCGTAAGGATCTCACGCAGGTATTTTCTTCTTACAAGGTCGAGAGGATATTGCAAGTGTCTTTTAACGATATTGCGCCCTTTTGGGTTTCCACAAAACTCGTCGGCAGCCCTGCTGTTTTTACTCGTGGAGCCCTTTCAGGTTTTTATCCGTGCCCATCTTGCTTATAGACGTACCGTTTTTTTATTTTTATTTTTATTTTTTTCTTACGTGTCTGCGCCCTTTCGGGTTTTCACAAACATCGCCGGTAGTCCTGCTGTTTTTACTTACGGCGCCCTTTCGGGTTTTCATCTGTGCCCATTTTACTTGTGGACATACCGTTTTTTTGTCAGCCTTGGGATGCTGCGGTCCGTAGTAGTTTATAGACGTCTCGGTCAGTTGCAAGTTTTAGGACATTGCGGTCCATTGTTAGTTTAGGGACATTTCGGTCCTTTGTTTACCCTGTGTGCATATGCATTTGTTACGTGACGGGATACATGACGTTGATGTGGAATACACCCATTTAGGGAGTGATTTGATATGGTTGGAGTGTTTTGTGACCCATCCCTATCATGACTTCTCCAACTTGACGCCGACGCCTGGCCCCTACGAATAGGGCCATTTGGCGTTCTCGATCAGCTTTGCTCTTCTGACGGGCTTCGTTCAGTAGCATGTCGATCATCTCGTCTAACGGTTCCAAGGATTTTGGCATTGATCCTGCCCCCAGCTCCTCTACATTATCTTCTGATACCGAGTGAGATTCTTTGTTATTTAGCGACGAATGAGAGATCATGTGGCAACTTGCCACATAATCTTCTGGTTCCTATGACGAGTTGTCTCCCTCATCATCATCGCTATCTCCGCTCTCCAGGATATGGTTGAGAAATTCTTAGAGTGTGACCGGGGTTCACGCCTTTTGGTTGTATTCCTCCAGCGCGTCAATATACTTTTGCAAGTCCGTGCGCTTGTCATCAGGCTTCACGGGCTTCTTCTTCTTCTTTGAAGACTTTGATGGCTGGGCCTGAGCGTTTTGACCATCGCTACCAATTCTTAGCGTCGGGCGCGGTTTTAGCATTCCTTTAATGATCTCAGGCTCTAGCGGGATTTTCCACCTGATTGCCGGGCATGTGTGAAGATCCTTCAGCATTCTTTTCGTCTTGGCTGAAAGAGCAACCTCCCATGTAGCTTCTTCTATAAAAGAGCATGATGCCCCCGGTGTGTCCACCCTTTTAGGAGTGTGCTGTTGTGGCGGATTCACCTTCCAGTTTTCAGATAGCGTGAACTTGCCCTGTTGGTATTGTTCTTCAACCCAGTTTTTGAAGACGTAGCAGTCTTCGATCGGATGGCCCAATACTCGGCGGTAGGGACAGTAGTTAGGATCGTTGATGTCGTTCGGTCGTGGTGGGTGTCTTGACTCCGGTAGAGTGATGAGCCCATTGCGCACTGCCAGTTCAAACAATTTCCTTGTTTTATCCCGGGAAAACGAGTAAGGATGTCTCAACTTCTCATCGAGGGATTGCCGCTTGTTGCTTTGGCGAACAACCGGTCTCGGGCCACTCAGTTGTTGTTGAGCGTTGGCGATGAAGATAGCTTTCCCTTTACCCCTTTCGTTTCGAAGCTCCGTTTTCGACGAGGACGGCTTATGGCCCATCTGGTCCATTTGGGCCAGCTTGTCAACCAAGGCCCGGAAGGTGGTCGGCTTGAAGAACATCATGAATTGGGATATGGTCGCCTACGGATCGAGGGTACCTACGAACATGCCTACTGCAGGTGCTTCTTCGATACGCTGCTCGCACTTCGACCATAGATTTCGCCATCGTATCGCGTACTGGACCAATGTCTCACTCGGCTTCACTCTGGCATTAATTAATGCTGTGATTGGGGTGCGTTCGCTAGCACCCGCGAAACGTTAGGTGAACAACAATTCCATCTCCGTAAAAGTTTTGACGGAGTCGTTGGGCAGCTCCGAATACCACTCAAAGGCCGTTTCCGCCAAGCTGCAGACGAACTGACGAAGTAACAATTTGTCGTCACCTCCGGTATTGCCGCAGAGAGCCCTGAACTGAGCGACATATTGATGAGGATTGCCTGTCCCCTTATATACGTGAAACTTAAGAATCGTGTATCCTGGCGGATACTTGATCTGATCGTACCATCCTGGATATGGTCGCCCAGTTCTGACGACTTGGCCGTTTGCTTCATTCGCTTGATGAGCTCATATTTGTTGAGCTATATAATCATCGAGTATGGCTTTGGAGATGGTCTCCTCCTTGGCTGCTGATAGAGCCGGCAGAGGATTTGATATCACTCCTCTATCATCTTCAATTATTACTGGAGGATCTTCGGCTGGAGGGTCTGGCTGGATCATCATGCCCACTATATCTTGGAATAAAAGGGCCATTTGTTTTATGTTGGCCGCTTGTTCCGCAGCCTCTTTGTCCTTCTTCTCAAGCATTCTCCGAAGGAATTCGGCGTATGTTTCCTACTCACGACGCTACTCCGATGATGTCTCCGGGCTTTCTTTTGGTCCCGTGAGTGCGACCATAGCTGTTAGCATCTCTTGGAGCTTTTGTTGCTGCTGCTCCTGAGCCTTTTTCACTGATCGCGTAAGCGGTCGATGACCTGTGGAGATATGGTTATCTTCTTTTCCGGATGCCATATAGACGGTATGAACCACCATGCCCCCGGACTTAGGGCGTTTAGGCTCAGTGCTTTTGACATTAGTCGCAGACACGGGAATCTTCTCCGGCCTTCTCTTTTTGTGGGCGGTCGAAGTTGAGGGGGCCGTTGTAGAGGGCACCCGAGTAGATGACACCTTCTGTGGCTCAACATGGTGATCCTCTTCTTGCCGAACTTTCATCTTTTTCTGTCGACGAGGGTAGTCTTGATCGATCACCGAGTCTTGGACCTGTCGCCAAACTTTATGAATTTTAGAGGACAGCCGCTGAGGGGGCTGCTCTGGCTTCACCTTTATAGAGTTCTCCATAGGTGGAGGAGATTTTTTTAGCACGGCAGTCGGAGAGTTCTTGCGGACCCTCCTGAGTGGTTCAGAGCTGTTCCCAGTTGGAACAGCAACGTCAACTTCCACCAATGGAACTAGCGGGGTAAATCCAGATGGGGAATTGCCTCCAGCTTTCCTCACTCGGCGCCAGTGGCGACGTCGAGCATGCCTTGCGGACGAAACCATCTCTGCTGTTGGATGAGCTTCTTTGTTCCCCCCGCTCTGATGAGGGGTTACTGTTGGTGCCAGCTTATCGAAAACTGACGTCCGTTGAGTAGGGATAGCCAATCTATCGAAAGTAGACTTTCACGCAGGGGGAGCAGTTTTGATGACTTCGTCTAGAACGGGAGCTGGAACAGCCGGTCTTGTGAAGACCAACCCCTTAGCAGGAGAAGCCGATTTGACGACTTCAGGAGCAGGAATGGCTATCCGCTTTGGGATGGCTGTTTCAGGTATCGCGGGCTTCTTCACGGGCCTATTTCTTTGGCCTAGTCTGTTGAAAACTGAGGCACTGGATTTGGATGACCCGTTGAGAGGGGCCGTGGTAGTGGTAATCCGATCAAAGACCGAATTCTTCAGAGCTTCGTGCGACGGCATTGGAGCACTGAAGCTCATTGGTGGGAGCATAGTCCCAAAGAATAGCCCTATGGTGGCTTTCGTCACTTGTTCCACCGGCATCGTAAAAAGGGAGGCCGCTTGAGGCCCGTAGGTCACTCCTCCGGCGAGGACGGAGTGGGAGTTGTTGCAATTAGTGCAGTTTGAAGCCATTGATCTTCTGTTTTTCTGCATGGAGCGAGATACCAAATCTTAATACTTCACATCCAAAGGCAACCATGTCAAACCACGACTTGTTCGCAAAACACGACACACGAAGTGTGGAGTGGAAAGAGGAAAAAGTCCCACCGGGCGTGCCAAAATCTGTTCTCCGCCGAACACAGAGACGAGACCGCGTAGGTTCATCTTGCCTGAATTTTGAGGGTAGATGCTATTTGGTGCTATCCGTCCACCTCTCCGAAGATGCCAATTTGATTTATGACACCATGTATCGGAGGTTTAGACGGATGCGGCCGATGTAGCAGACTTCGTCAGATTCCCCCTCGTTGAGGGGTTTTTGATTGTGGGGACGCTCTTCCCTGCAGGTGCAAGCCCCTACAGTTAATTACGCTACCGCATCACGGTAACCACTTTCTCCTTCTCCAGATGGTCACTTCTTGTCGTGTGTGTTTATTTTGTTTTTTGTTGCCCATGGATTGTATACGGAGACTAATTTATGTTGTCGCACGTAGGGCGTGGATTAGTCCAAATCCGTATTTTCTTAGATTTGGGGTTGGGTTTAAGGATACGTTAGTCTCATTTGAGACTAAGATCAACTTAAACGTATGTTAAGGATACGTTAGTCCAATTTCAGACTAAGATCAACTTAACGGGATCGTTTAGATCCAACAAAAGAGCACTCGGGCTCTATTGTTTAGTTTAGGGACGTTGCGGTCGATTACCAATTTAAGGACATGGTGGTCCAAGGTTAAGGACATCATAGTCCATAGGTTTAAGAACCCCACAGTCCGAGGTTAAGGACATTATAGTCCATGGGTTTAAGGACCCCACAGTCCAAGGTTAAGGACATCATAGTCCATGGGTTTAAGGACCCCACAGTCCACAGTTTAAAGACGGCATAGTCTATAAAGTTTAAGGACATCATAGTCCATGAGTTTAAGGACCCCACAATCCATGGGATGATTGGTTATCGGGACCCGTCACCTCTCTGAAGACGTTGAAGGATTACAACGACAAATATCAAAGGAGTGAAGAGATGTATCCTTGAACCAATGTTGATTGGGAAATCTGTAGTCCAATTTGGGACTAAGATCAATTAATTAGATTATGAGCATGTGGGCTCAATTAAATCTGAATTGAGCACTTATGGCCAACTTGGGCTAAGTCCAATTAGGTTTAAAATGCTGGACCTTTGTTGGGACTGTTGAACATTTGTCTGGGCTCAGCTCCCCATTATTTAGCAATGCTAAGCATGGCTTTGGGTTCTGACCATGTTTTGTCTTTTATTGAGTGCCGAGCACTCATATACCATATGAGATGATCAATCTTGGAAGACAAGAATGTATTTGAGGCTCAGTCAAAAGGGGAGTCTTGCCTCTCGAAGACTTAGCCGATTTGGGATAAGACTATTTTGCATATAGTGTTAAACACTAGAACATATCTGGCGGTCACATGTTCCCACGTGATGCATAATGTTAAACACTAGGGATGAAATGCTTAAAATAGTGTTAAACACTAAAAGTGAAGCGCTCACGTGGGCACGTGAGGCGCCCTAGGATTGGATCAAGCCTCCCTTATTTTATTCTCAGAATAAGTGTTAAACACTTTTAGTCTTCAAGGCCGTCACGTGTGGGCACATGATGGGCATCCATGCACTGGATATTAAAAGGAATTGCTAGGGGTCACGTGGGGACACGTGAGGGTGCTCATGCATTTGATTTTAATCCTTCAGTGCTTTCCATCTTCTCTTTTTTAAAGAGGTGTTTGTCAGGGGTCACGTGGGGACACGTGAGGGCGCCCGAAGTCTGTTCTGCCTTGGCTTTGTTCTCTCTTTTTTGAGGAATTTATCCAAGGGTCACGTAGGAGTACGTGACCCAATTTCATTCGTTCTCTTTTGATCACTGAGGAGGGGAATCACATGGACACACGTGGTCAGGTTGGATATTGATGCTTTTACGTGCATGAAAAGTTTAAGTTCCTTGTTTAAGAATTAAATTCTTTTGTAGGGTTGAACCCTAATTTATTTAGAGGAATTAAATTCCTATATATTTGGAAGAATTAAATTCTTTAAACCCAACTCCCCCTCTAAGTTTTGGATCTGCATGGCAGAATCTCCTCGATGAGAATTAAATTCTCAACTTATGGAGAGATTTGCTTCTGCAGATCTTCAACCATGAAGAAGAACTAAGCTTTGGTATTAAGGGTTAAACCCTATTTTTGTTGGAGGAATTAAATTCCTATGTGCTTTTGGGAGAATAAAATTCTCTGAAACTTTGGTCCTCCCTTAGATTTTAGATCTGCATGACAGAATCTCCCCGATGAGAATTAAATTCTCACATTATGGGAAGATCTGCTTCTGCAGATCTTCAACCAGAGGAAGAACTAAGTTCTTATTCAGAAGAGTTAAACTCTTAGTTTGAGAATTAAATTCTCTTTTTGTTTTTGTGGAGCTTATGATCTCTTTCCCTTTCTCACCTAGGGTTTCTTTCTCTTTTGAGGAAATCTTCTTTTCTCTCTGGAGAATTAAATTCTCTTTTTTTTTCCCCTGTTGTTGTTGTATCTTTTTTCCTTTTCTTCTCTTCTTGGCTCCTATTTATAGGAGAAAGAAAAGAATCAGTTTATTTAGTCAATCTTTCATTGAAAGATTTTAATTGATTTTGTAACCAACATGATCTTTTAGATCACTCAGTGAATTTTATTCACCATTGGATTTTTAATCCAAAAAATATTTTATCTGTTATTTCTGGCAAATTTCAGGGAAATCTTTCCTTGTATAAAATCTTTCTATAAATTGGTGATTTTTAATCACCATTGGATTTTTAATCCAACGGTGCTCCGCTTTACAGAGCGCAATCTTTTTGTTTGGAAAGATCTAGGGAAATATTTTTCCAACTAGGGTTTTTGATTTCCCTTAATTAGAATTTAATTCTATTAGTTCAGAAAGTTGTAGAGCCTATCACATGTTAGCACGTGACCCCACTGATTGACCATTTAATTAGAATTTAATTCTATTGGTTCAGAGATCTTAGGAACCCATCACGTGTTGGCACGTGACCCCCTGTCACGTGTGGGCACGTGATGCCCCGTTTATGGTTTTCTTTCCTTTAACTAAGAGAATTTTTAAGACCCCATCACGTGGTGGTACGTGACCCACTGATTAAGCATTTAATCAGAATTTAATTCTATTGTTTTAAAGAACTCAGGAATTATCACGTGTCAGCACGTGACCCTTGGGCACGTGTGGGCACGTGATGCCCCATTGGGGTTTTTCCTTATTGTTTTATTAAACCTTTAATTCTTTTCAGTAGGTTTAAAGGCCCATCACGTGTGGACACGTGACCCCATTTGGTTAGGATTCAATTCTTATTATTTCAGAGTTCTCAGGAAGCCATCACGTGTCGGGGCGTGGCCCCCGATCACGTGTGGGCACGTGATGCCCCATTGGGGTTTTTCCTTGTATTTTACGAGGGAACAGACTCTAAAGACTCGTCAATATGCCTGCAGTAGGTGATGATCATATCAAATACCTATAAGCCGCAAGTGGTCTGCTAAACGTAACGGCCACCCGGGTATTGAGCGACCAGAAGATCAACAAGCAAGCCTGTTAGTACTCCTGCAAATCCAACCAGTAACACTACCGTACAGTCCGGTCTCTTAGTCTGATATGTCGTATATCACAGCCTGGGGGTGGTATAACGTCAGACCCCAATAGCCTGATAAGTCATGCCGATGCAAGGTCCATAACGGTTCGAGAAACTACTGGTACCACTTACCAGTAAATCTTAGCAACCCTGGCCAGGGATTTCCTGTTATGGCCAATCGAGCATAGCGCAACATCAACTCCCAATACCGGGAGAGACGAAACCCCTCCTATCGCTCATTGCCTCTATGTGACTCGGGACTGTACCCAAAAGCCACCGTTTTGCACGATCTCTTGACCGTGGTAAGGTAGAAATTAAAGCACAGTGGAAATCACACAAGACTCTATGACGATCTCGGGTCTACAGACTAACATGTACCAGTGTCACCAGAGAACTGCTATCCAACGATAGGTATAATACCATCTAGGAGTTCTCGGCGAGTCCGTCCAGTGTACCCAGTCTCCACTGAGCACCCGTATACCTTCTCTGATGTCAAACACCAATGGATATGGGATCATCCATCGCCCATCTCATGGGTCGAGAAGCGCATACGCTAGTCTACTCTGGAGTATCGATGCCCTATCTCGATACTCCCTCGACTAGGAACATTTGAAGGATGTACTTATCGACTACCCTGTCCCCACTAGTATGATCTCTATCATAATCCTGGTAGTCAAGTACTCATCCTAATGGCTTTATCAACATGTAATAGAGAGACAATAAGTGTACATGTTACGATAAAGAGCATCCAGATAGCATACTATCATGTCGAGTAAGAAAGTCTTCCCTATATATGCACAAGCATCTACTACAATATACATCGCATGTACAGTAATGGCCTCTAGGGCATACATATAACTAACACTAGGTGCCCAACAGCTCGACACCGAGGTCCATCGCTAGGGCGCCCCGCCCCGAGGTCTTTCGCGCGCCTGTCCCTCCTGAGGAAGTGTCGGTCAGCTCTCCTGTCACCAGGCATGACCGACACACCCTCCACCGACGGGGCCGCGCAGACGGGGCTCGTCAAGGCAGCTCAAGGGCCACCTCACTCGGAGATTTTAGGAATCTCATTGAGAGAAACCGCGGCCAAGGCCAGACGCAGGCCGCTAACAGCAGGGGCCTGGAATCAGAATACGCCGAGTTGTCGGGGTACCATGGCCAACTCGACACCCTAGAGAAGAAGATCGAGAGTCTGCATCGGGAAGGTCACCATTCGAGCGACGGGGCTAAGTACGCCGCCGACTCGCTCACGAAACCGTTCACCGATGAGCTGCTCGCCGTACACGTCTCCTCCTGCAACAAGCCCCTAAAGGTCTCCCTCTTCGACGGAAAATCTGACTCGAAGGACCACTTGGACACGTTCACCGCGGGAATGAGCTTCTAAGACCACTCTGATGCTGCCCAGTGCCGAGCTTTCCATGCCACTCTTATCCGTGTCGGGCGACACTGGTTCCGAGGACTCGAGCCGCGCTCGATCTTAACCTTTGACGAGCTGGCCACACAATTCCTCGGCCACTTCGTCGGGAACAGGCGGCAGAAGCGCACAGTCGACCACCTCTTCACGATCAAGAGCGGGGACAGGGAAACGTTCAAGGCCTACGTCACCCGTTTCTACAACGCCCTTCTCGAGGTCCCAGAACACCGGGACGAAACATTCATCATGGCTCTAAGGTCTGGTCTTAGGCACAAGGAGCGGTTACGCTCTTTTGCACTGGCGCAACCTAAGACCATGGCCGAGGTAAAGGCCTGGACCGAGCGCGAGGTCCAGCTCGAGTCTGAGGTGAATGCAAGCCTCCCCTGAGCAGAGCAAGCTGACCAGAAAAAGAGGGTAAGGGACAAGAGAAGAGGACCGGAACGGCAAAGGCTCAATCCCTCAAAGTTCCAGGAGTACACGCCACTTAATGTCTCCCAGGAAGTGCTACTTAAGGAGGCCAAGGGCGAAGGGTTCTTCAAATTCCCCCCGATCCCACGATCGACTTCGAAGCGAACCCGGGGCCCCTACCACGGCTTTCATAGGTCGCTGGGCCACTCAACGGAGAGCTGCAAACAACTCCGAGATTATATTGAAGAGCTCATCCGTTCGGGGCACCTCGCAGCGTACCGAGGGACAAGCGACAAGCTGACCGTGAGTAGGAACGGCGTCCCCCTCCAGACGAGCAGACCATCGGCCAGATAATGTAGTGTTAGCAGGGCATACGTCCGGTACCCCCGAAGCTCGGTACCCCATGCCGATCACAGATACCAACAGACGTATGGGGGGCTCAAGCTGCATGAATAAAAGCATCTACTAGCATGTATTTTCTTTCCAAAGCAATGTACCATCTTCCTAAGATCTTTTGTTTATACAATAAAAGGATCAATAGAGCATTGCAGCAAAGAAAAAGAATCTTATTCATTCGAAAGGTACTATAGGCTCCTCAGCCGTACACAAAAAAGAAAAAATTATTATTACAATAGCGAGGGAATGGGGTGCAGAGAGCACTGCTCGTGGTACTCTGAGCATATCTCCTCCAGCCGAGCCCTCACAGCGTCTAACCTCTGCCTCCGATCCCCCCGCGAGCTTCGGCGTCAAGCCTCAACTGGTAGCACTCACATACGAGCGCTTCCGAGCGGTTTAGCCGGCCTGCGGAGATCGGGTCGAAGCGCCTCAGAGACCTTAGCTTGCCTATAGCCTCCTCGAACAACATTTCGGACAAGGGGTTGTAAAGCCCCGGCGACGCCCTCCAGATAGATTACATCAGCAGCTGAAGGAGGGAGGACCGCCGGGGAAGCAATCGGCCTAAGTGGTCCTCGATCCTGCCGATCACCAACTGCACCATGTCCTCAGTGCAGTACGGGTCGTAGAGGTAGACATCCTCGAAGCTTACGATGTCTTCGATGGTGAAGGGGAAGTCCTGCATTTTTGCGTTTCGGGTGTGGGGAGGAAGCAAAGAGTTACTCCCTCCATTTTATAGACAACGACGCGTGGGAACCCAACAGTCGCCCGTTTCACCCGCAACGCAGGCGCCACGCGGAAAGCGTCGCGCCTTCCCATGCAAAACCGAAACGACGGGACTCCGGCGCTTCACCTTCAACAGTGCCCTAACAACACGTGTCTTCGATGCTGTCCCACTCCTCGGTGCTCATGTGGGAAGGTCGGACAGAGCCTCGCCAAGAGACAATCGAGCAGCTTCACTGCTCGGTCCTTTCTTATGAAGCTAAGCCCTCAACAAGAGGCAGCCCTGCAGCTACCCTGCTCGTCTATCCCTGGCTGGTAGCTTCCCTACCACACAACGCCGGGGATTTAAGCCCTCGCTAAGAGGCAGCCCTGCAGCTACCCTGCTCGGCTATCCCTGGCCGATAGCTCCCCTACCTCACGATGTCAGGGATCTAAGCCCTCGCTAAGAGGCAGCCCTGCAGCTATCCTGCTCAGCTATCCCTGGCCAGTAGCTCCCCTACCCTACGACGCCAGGGATCTAAGCCCTCAACAAGAGGTAGCCCTGCAGCTACCCTGCTCGGCTATCCCTGGCTGGTAGCTTCCCTACCACACAACGCCGGGGATTTAAGCCCTCGCTAAGAGGCAGCCCTGCAGCTACCCTGCTCGGCTATCCCTGGTCGGTAGCTCCCCTACCCCACGACGCCAGGGATCTAAGCCCTCGCTAAGAGGCAACCCTGCAGCTACCCTGCTCGTCTATCCCTGGCTGGTAGCTCCCCTACCCTATGACGCCAAGGATCTAAGCCCTCAACAAGAGGTAGCCCTGCAGCTACCCTGCTCGGCTATCCCTGGCCGGTAGCTTCCCTACCCCAGGATGCCAGGGATCAAAGCCCTCACCAAGAAGCACCGGGCAGCTGTTAGGTCCACGTTACCTCTCCCGGTACTTTCGGGGTTGCGGAAACGGTAAATCAAAATTTTTCTTAACTTTGTAACATGGACCGTAAAAGCCGGATCTTTGCTAAACTAAACTAGCATACTTGCAAAGAATTAACTACTCGGCAAAGTGGTTATACCTCAACTTGAACTCCTTCACTTCTTGTTGTTGTTCTTCTTTGATGTTTTTCTCTTCTTGTTGTTCTTCTCATTGCTTGCTCAATGGTTGATCCGGACTTCGGTCACCTCCGCGGCCTCCTTGAGTCGAAGACGATCCACCCGAGAGATGTACACCGAGCTCCACCTCGAGCCGAGGTAACTAGGGCAAGGAGATTGCTAATCTAGAAGCCCTAGGTTGTGTAGAGAGGATGTATGGATGTGTTTGTCAAGTAGAATCCTTTTTCTCTCAACACATGAGATCAAAGGAGAAATCAAGAGGAGGAAGAAGAAGGAGATTTTCTAGCAACCATGGAGCTTCTCATTTCAAGAGAGAGAATGAGAATGAGCAAATGAAAAACTTAACCAAGAGAAAAGCTAACCATGGTTGCAATAATGCACAAAACATTATCATTACAAATCCAATCAAGATAAAGGTGATGGCTACAAATGACATGACCATTATCATAACTTAATAAAAAGAAAACCAAAGAATACTTTAGATCTTCTAAGAAGGTCCAAGTCAACTTTGGTCAAAAGGTTAACAAAGTCAAGATGGTCAAATGGTCAATGTAATTAGCCATAACAAAATTATCAATGAAAGGATTAGTAAATAATGTCCCCGGCTCATTTATGGTTTTGACCAAACGAACTGTCGAAACCCTAATGAGTCCGCCTCAAAATGGTTTTGACCGAATCAACTGTCAAAACCCTAATGAGCCTGCCACATAGTGGTTTTGGCCGAACCAACTGCCAAAACCCTAATGAGGCACCTCCTCCTTCATCGCTCCAGAAAACTGTGCATACACACCTGCATCCGTATTCCGTAGAATGCGGATGCGCAGAAGACAAAACAGATCCATCCGTGCAATACTAGGATCTGGCATAAACCAAAGCCCACTAGTACTGCCTGCCCGAACATCATACGCACACAAGTGTACGTAAGTGATCGCAGCCCTGCCGTAAAACCATACGGCCTCTACACGTTTCGCTCAGTGCAGGGAAACTCTCTGTGTGGGACTCTAAAGACTCGACACTACGCTGGCAGTGGGTTTAACCACAGACCGCAAGCGGCACTAGCTGTACGTAACGGTCCCCAGGTAGATGTCGATAAGAAGGCCGATGAGGTAAACCCATCCGAACTCCTACTGAGTCTGCATGTGACAATCTCCGTACAGTCCGGTCTGTTCGTCTGATACATCGCATGTCGGGCCTAGGGGGGCGGCAAGCGTCAGACCCCTAATAGCGGTACAAGTCGTGTCGGAGTGAAGCCCAGAACACCCTGAGATAACACTGGAACCTACCAGTATATCTCGCTTGCCCTGGCCAGGGACTACTCGTGTAATGGCTCTCCTAGACACAGTGCGATGTCAACCCCCAATACCGGGAGAGACGAGTCCTGTCTAACCGTCACTGCCTCCAAGTGCTTCGGGACTGCTCCCAACTACTACCTGTTTGCACGACTCAGTAGAGCCGTGGTAGGGTAGTAATCAAAGAACAGTGGGAACACACTCGAGGCGAAGTGACAGTGTCAAGTCAGCGGACTATGCTGTACTCATGTCACCTGGGAACTGATAACTGACGATAGGTATAATACCAACCATCAGTTCCCGACGAGTCCTGTCCAGTGTACTCTTAACCTAACGAGCACCCGCATACTATCTCAAGTACGACGTACCGACGGCTGTGGGACAGACCGTCTCCCGTGCTGGGATGAGAAGCGCATACGCTAGTCTACTCCGGAGTATCGATGCCCTATCTCGGTACTCCCACGACTAGGGACGTGTATAAGGATGTGCTTGTAGATTACCCAGCCCCCACGAGTATGATCGCCATCACAACGCCGGTAATCAAGCAAAGATCCTAAGGGCTCTACTAATGCGTATAGGTGATATAATAAATAAACACACATGTACATATTAAAGCAGTGGCAAACCAAGTAGCATACTACTATATTGAGCAAGATTGTCTGTACAACTGTGAATATCCCAAGCTTCCATCAAGTAATATACATACTAGTATGATACAGTAATGGCATCTAGGGCATATACACCAACAATCTCCCACTTGCACTAAGGCCATGTACTGGCGTATCGAAGACCTATCATCTCGATCAGCCGCTCGAACTGAGTCTGGGGTAAAGCCTTTGTGAATGGGTCCGCAGTGTTGTCCTTTGTGTCCACTCTCCGCACCTCGATCTCCTGTCGATCAATGATCTCCCTGATCAGGTGATACCGCCTTAAGATGTGCCTGGACTTCTGATGGGACCTTGGTTCCTTCGCTAAAGCTATAGCCTCATTGTTATCGCAATACAGAGGTATTGGGTCAACAATGGACGGAACCACCTGAAGTTCATTAATGAACTTCTTTATCCAGACCGCCTCTTTTGCGGTATCGCTTGCAGCAATGTATTCAGCCTCCATCGTCGAGTCTGCGACGGTATCCTGCTTGGAACTCCTCCAACATACCGCCCCTCCGTTGAGGGTAAACACAAAACCCGAGACAGACTTGCTGTCATCTTTGTCACTCTGGAAGCTTGAATCGGTAAAGGACTCGACCCTGAGGTCTCCATTACCGTAAACCAGGAACATCTCCTTAGTCCTTCTCAGGTACTTGAGAATGTTCTTCACTGCTGTCCAGTGGTCCTCCCCTGGGTCTGACTGATACCGGCTTACCGCGCTCAACGCGTAAGCTACATCTGGTCTTGTACATAGCATCGCATACATTATAGATCCTACCGCCGAAGCGTAGGGTATAGTGCTCATGCGAACCCTCTCCTCGTCAGTCTTAGGAGACATCTTCTTGGAGAGGGTAATTCCGTGCAATGCGGGTATGTTACCGCGCTTGGAACCCTCCATACTAAATCTCTTTAGTACGGTCTCTATGTACCTGGACTACGAAAGTCCCAATAGTCTCTTGGATCTATCTCTATAGATCTTGATCCCCAGAATGTATGAGGCATCTCCCAGGTCCTTCATGGAGAACCTTTGTGACAAAAATAGCTTGACCGATTGTAGCATAGGAATATCATTTCCTATCAAAAGAATGTCGTCCACATACAAGACTAGGAATACGACAGTTCGTCCTACAATCTTCTTATATACACAGGGTTCATCTTCGTTCTTGATGAAATCAAATTCCTTGATTGCCTCATCAAAACAGATGTTCCAGCTCCGCGATGCCTGCTTTAATCCATAAATGGATTTAAGCAACTTGCACACCTTTCCGCTGCTCCCACTGTCTACGAAACCTTCTGGTTGATCCATGTAAACGCACTCTTCCAAACAACCGTTTAGGAAAGCCGTCTTAACATCCATCTGCCAGATTTCATAGTCATGGAAGGCAGCAATGGCAAGTAGGATCCGAATGGATTTGAGCATAGCCACCGGAGAAAAAGTCTCGTCATAGTCCAAACCAGGTCTTTGACGAAAACCTTTTGCAACGAGTCTAGCTTTATAGGTTTCCACCTGCCCATCTACACCAAGTTTTCTTTTGTAGATCCATTTGCATCCAACGGGTTTTACCCCAGGTGGAGCAATATCCAAGGTCCACACTTTATTGGCGTACATGGACTCCATTTCGGATTCCATTGCTTCCTGCCACTTATCAGAGTCCCTACTGATAATGGCCTGCCTGAAACTGGTAGGGTCATCTTCTTCCAAGATGCAATCCTCTCGATCCCCGTCTATGAGAAAACCATAGTATCTCTCGGGCGGATGAGAAATCCTACCAGATCTGCGGAGTGGCTGAGGTTCGTTTGGGGTCACTGAACTTTCTGGTTCTGCTAAATCCTCAGTTTGATTTTGTGGATCAGATATTTCATCCAGTTCTACCGTGCTCCCACTTATTTCTTTTGCAAGAAATTGCCACTCTAAAAAGGTGGCGCGGCGAGCAACGAACACCTTCTGTTCCTCAGTGTGGTAGAACAGATATCCCAGAGAATTTCTAGGATATCCCACAAACTTACATAAAACTGACCGTGCCTCAAGCTTGTCTGGTTTTTGTACTTTTACATAGGCCGGACAGCCCCATATCTTAATTCGTTCTAGATATGGTTTCTTACCACTCCATATTTCATATGGAGTCTTAGGCACGGATTTAGACGGAACCTGATTCAGCAAGTATGCCGCTGTCTCTAGCGCAAGTCCCCAGAATGAAAGAGGTAACTCAGCATCACTCATCATGGATCGAACCATATCCAATAGGGTACGATTCCTTCTCTCCGACACACCGTTGTGCTGTGGTGTATAAGGAGGAGTGAGCTGAGAGAGAATACCATTCTCTTTTAAGTAATCTCGGAATTCCGTGCTTAAGTACTCCCCTCCTCTATCAGACCGGAGGATCTTGATACTTTTGCCTGTCTGGTTCTCTACTTCGTTTTTGAATTCCTTGAATTTCTCAAAAGTTTCAGATTTGTGTTTCATCAGATACACATATCCGAACCTAGAGAGATCGTCAGTGAATGTGATGAAGTACGAGAACCCACCCCTTGCATGTATAGACATCGGACCACACACATCACTGTGTATAAGTCCCAAGAGCTCTCTTGCTCTTTCTCCATGTCCGGTGAACGGAGATTTGGTCATCTTCCCTTTGAGACAAGACTGACAAGTTTCATAAGATGAAAACTCGAACGCATTCAAGAGTCCATCTTTATGCAACTTACTCAGTCTTTTCTCTCCAATATGACCAAGTCTACAATGCCACAAGTAGGATTCATTCGTATCTGAATTCTTTCTCTTGCGTGTGTTATGTATATTGAGAACTGTATTCTGATTTAGAACGTAGATACCATTAAACAGTGTACCCTCTGCAACCAGTACCTTATCAAGGTAAATGTTCATGATATTCTTTTCAAGAACAAACTTATATCTATCTTTATCGAGTAAAGAAACTGATATGATGTTGCAAACCATGGAGGGTACATAGTAGCAATCGTTCAAAATCATAGTCTTGCCATTTGGCAATACTAGGTGATATTCACCGACGGCTGCCGCATTAACTTGTGCTCCGTTCGCTACTCTGAGCGACATATCACCCGGTGCAACTTTCCTACTTTTTCTCAGTCCTTGCAATAAATTACAGATATGAGATCCTGATCCGGTATCAAGTACCCAGGAGGTAGGGCTGACCGTAAAACAGTTCTCAATTACAAGAACACCTGAAGTAGATGCAAAACCATGCTTCTTCTTCAACTGGGTATCCTGGAAATCCAAACTTTCCTCTTTCCCATTCTCAAACTTATGACTGTTGTCACAAGTTAGAGCTGAACCAACTTTCCCCAGTCCCGAATAAGAATTCGGTTCGGTCAAGCGATACATTTTATTATCTTGATTAGGGCGTGAAAAGGTTGCTGCCTGGAGAGAGAGAAAAGAAACACTCAGCGTATGCTCTTGCAAGATTAGATTGGTTTATTAATTTATCTAACCAGGATGTCTCCCACTGTTTCCTCAAATTCTTCTTAAAACCTTTTTTAAAAGAAGAACTAGCCGGGTTTTAATTCACGTTGCAATACTTGCTTAACCTTTCAGCCAGGCTAGTGTCGGTACTTCGAGGGAGGTTTTCCAACGCTTTCGCGAAGTTCCTTAATTAAATAACCTCTTTTCCCTGGGGGCGTAACCCCGCTAACACCTTTCTAGACACCTACTAGGTTTATAGCATTGATCGTTAAGTGAAATAATCTCCCGAGAGTAAACCAACTCATCAGTGGGATCGGGATCCAACTGTCATTGTGTAATAACCTAGATGGAATCCACTCTAGTCACCACACTCCAGAAGGTATGCCAAATCTGCAAGTTTCAGTTCTTTTGAAACTCCCGATATGGTTTTTGCCCCTAACGATTCATGACCTTGACAATGCCAACATATCATGAACTGTTAGTCAAGTTCGGCCCGTCATTATCTTGATTAACTTAGACCCACCCGCATAACTCTTGACAATGCCAACATAGCTATGCGACTGTCCTAAATAATCCGAAAAAATAAGGCTGCAAACAAGCAATACTTAGCTACCGATCACTATGCCTTGACAATGCCAAAATACGTAGCTCGAATACTGAGTAGTACTTGTAGGAAATGACGGAGGGCTACGGCTGGGTTTTTGGCGAAAAACCCGTTAACGTAATGAACTTGATATCGTTGAAGGAACATGATTGCACCCTTTTTGAAAATATAGTGGCGAAAACTTTTTGCTAAAGAGGTCACTCCCTGTGAAGGGATCTCGGCTCTTTCCTCGTCGATTGAGGTGCAGGATATTCCAAATTGAATACCTCGATGCAAAGCAAGAATAATCGACTATAGTGAAGTTATTACCCTGACGCAAACTTTTGTCCAAGGGGTCACTCCCGGTGAAGGGATCTCGGCCCTTGCCTCGTCGACTGAGGTGCTGGGCATTCATAACCGAATACCGCGATGCAAAACAAAAATGAACGTCCTTGCAATAACAGCTTTTTGAAAAACTTGTTCCAACAACGTCTTTTAGGTTTATTTTCTTGCATTAGTTCTTTTAATGCGTGATATTCTTGCATTAGTTCTTTTAATGCGTCCCATCATTTAATCCTACCATTGCAGAAAACAACCAAAATATGACGTACGCTTATGCCATTCGCATTCGCCACGGGGTCCCGTCATCACTCGTTAGGTTACTTAACTAACGACAGAGCGGGGGCTGGGCTAGCGCGGCTGTAAAACATAAGCAACGCCTAAATAGTAAAGCAATGATAGACATTACAGATCACAGATGAATACATTGGATATACTAGCAATCCGCAATCCTTTCGAGCCTGGAACGAAAAAGCGGATAACACGGTCGCGGTGAATAGCCAAATACCCCATCCAAGACCCCTACGGGTGCGGCAAACTACCCGCCAAGTACTCGGCAGTTTGTGCACCCCCTCCATGGGTCAATCCTAGGAGCAAAAACAGTAAAAAGAATTATACAATGACGGCTACAACCCCGACCCGGTTGTGTGGCCAAACAAATAATAATATTACATCAATTTACATTTACAATGAATGAAAGAAAAACAAAAGCTCATCTCACATCCATCCCGGCTATTCACCCGCGACAGTCCAACACATTCATATACACAAACCATCAAGAGCAATCACAGATCACAGATATGTATAACCCCAACTAATCGACATATAGCGATTAGCCGACGTTCAATACATAAGAACAACACAGATATAACCTTTATAGTCAAAGTATATTGAAGTTCGGAAAAATACGGAATTATAGGCCCCCAAAAACAAATTTCTATTCTGGAAAATCTGGGCACATATAATATATCTGAAAAATCCTAAAACCATGTCAGAAACGCACTGCACCAAAATCGATGCAGTAACTCACCAAGTTGGCCGCGGTTCCGCGGCAAGAGCTTGCTCTTGCCGCGGAAGCGCGGCGCTTTGGTTGAGTCGCTGCATCGTTTTTGGTGGTTTTCTTATAAAAACCCTGAGATGATTTTTGGGATATAACAAATTTTGTTTTGACCAGAAAAAGTTTTAACAGAAACTCAGATTTTTACAACTTGGTTTTTTCGATTTTTCCGTTTCGAACTTCGATACACTTTACTACCAAGCTAGTTTATGTTTAACCTGGCTCTGATACCACTGTTAGGTCCACGTTACCTCTCCCGGTACTTTCGGGGTTGCGGAAACGGTAAATCAAAATTTTTCTTAACTTTGTAACATGGACCGTAAAAGCCGGATCTTTGCTAAACTAAACTAGCATACTTGCAAAGAAGAATTAACTACTCGGCAAAGTGGTTATACCTCAACTTGAACTCCTTCACTTCTTGTTGTTGTTCTTCTTTGATGTTCTTCTCTTCTTGTTGTTCTTCTCATTGCTTGCTCAATGGTTGATCCGGACTTCGGTCACCTCCGCGGCCTCCTTGAGTCGAAGACGATCCACCCGAGAGATGTACACCGAGCTCCACCTCGAGCCGAGGTAACTAGGGCAAGGAGATCGCTAATCTAGAAGCCCTAGGTTGTGTAGAGAGGATGTATGGATGTGTTTGTCAAGTAGAATCCTTTTTCTCTCAACACATGAGATCAAAGGAGAAATCAAGAGGAGGAAGAAGAAGGAGATTTTCTAGCAACCATGGAGCTTCTCATTTCAAGAGAGAGAATGAGAATGAGCAAATGAAAAACTTAACCAAGAGAAAAGCTAACCATGGTTGCAATAATGCACAAAACATTATCATTACAAATCCAATCAAGATAAAGGTGATGGCTACAAATGACATGACCATTATCATAACTTAATAAAAAGAAAACCAAAGAATACTTTAGATCTTCTAAGAAGGTCCAAGTCAACTTTGGTCAAAAGGTCAACAAAGTCAAGATGGTCAAATGGTCAATGTAATTAGCCATAACAAAATTATCAATGAAAGGATTAGTAAATAATGTCCCCGGCTCATTTATGGTTTTGACCAAACGAACTGTCGAAACCCTAATGAGTCCGCCTCAAAATGGTTTTGACCGAATCAACTGTCAAAACCCTAATGAGCCTGCCACATAGTGGTTTTGGCCGAACCAACTGCCAAAACCCTAATGAGGCACCTCCTCCTTCATCGCTCCAGAAAACTGTGCATACACACCTGCATCCGTATTCCGTAGAATGCGGATGCGCAGAAGACAAAACAGATCCATCCGTGCAATACTAGGATCTGGCATAAACCAAAGCCCACTAGTACTGCCTGCCCGAACATCATACGCACACAAGTGTACGTAAGTGATCGCAGCCCTGCCGTAAAACCATACGGCCTCTACACGTTTCGCTCAGTGCAGGGAAACTCTCTGTGTGGGACTCTAAAGACTCGACACTACGCTGGCAGTGGGTTTAACCACAGACCGCAAGCGGCACTAGCTGTACGTAACGGTCCCCAGGTAGATGTCGATAAGAAGGCCGATGAGGTAAACCCATCCGAACTCCTACTGAGTCTGCATGTGACAATCTCCGTACAGTCCGGTCTGTTCGTCTGATACATCGCATGTCGGGCCTAGGGGGGCGGCAAGCGTCAGACCCCTAATAGCGGTACAAGTCGTGTCGGAGTGAAGCCCAGAACACCCTGAGATAACACTGGAACCTACCAGTATATCTCGCTTGCCCTGGCCAGGGACTACTCGTGTAATGGCTCTCCTAGACACAGCGCGATGTCAACCCCCAATACCGGGAGAGACGAGTCCTGTCTAACCGTCACTGCCTCCAAGTGCTTCGGGACTGCTCCCAACTACTACCTGTTTGCACGACTCAGTAGAGCCGTGGTAGGGTAGTAATCAAAGAACAGTGGGAACACACTCGAGGCGAAGTGACAGTGTCAAGTCAGCGGACTATGCTGTACTCATGTCACCTGGGAACTGATAACTGACGATAGGTATAATACCAACCATCAGTTCCCGACGAGTCCTGTCCAGTGTACTCTTAACCTAACGAGCACCCGCATACTATCTCAAGTACGACGTACCGACGGCTGTGGGACAGACCGTCTCCCGTGCTGGGATGAGAAGCGCATACGCTAGTCTACTCCGGAGTATCGATGCCCTATCTCGGTACTCCCACGACTAGGGACGTGTATAAGGATGTGCTTGTAGATTACCCAGCCCCCACGAGTGTGATCGCCATCACAACGCCGGTAATCAAGCAAAGATCCTAAGGGCTCTACTAATGCGTATAGGTGATATAATAAATAAACACACATGTACACATTAAAGCAGAGGCAAACCAAGTAGCATACTACTATATTGAGCAAGATTGTCTGTACAACTGTGAATATCCCAAGCTTCCATCAAGTAATATACATACTAGTATGATACAGTAATGGCCTCTAGGGCATATACACCAACAGCAGCAACCCTGCTCGGCCATCCTTAAGGACCCAAAAGCCCTCGAAAGAGGCAACCGCCTAGCACCAACCGTGCTCGGTTATCCCTGGCATCCCACCAGGGATCAAAGCCTTCGCCAAGAGGCACAGAGCGGCAACCCCGCCCGGACATTCTTAGTAGGCCTCCTACACCCCTCCCACACTAAGGATGAAAAGCGCTCGAAAGAGGCAACCGCTTAGCACCAACTGTGCTCGGTTGTCCCTGGCATACCACCAGGGATCAAAGCCCTCACAAAGAGGCACCTGGCGGCAACCCCGCTCGAGCATCCTTAAGGATCAAAGCCCTCGCTAAGAGGCACCGAGCAGCTACCCTTCTCGGCCATCCTCAGCAGGCCTCTAACGGCCCCTCTCATGCTGAGGATCAAAGCCCTCGCCAAGAGGCACCGAGAAGCTACCCTGCTCGGCCATCCTCAGCAAGCATATCATGGCCCCCCAACGATTAAGGATCAAAGCCCTCGCCAAGAGGCACCGAGCAGCTACCCTGCTCGGTCATCCTCAGTAGGCCTCTCTTGGCCCCTCTCACGCTGAGGATCAAAGCCCTCGCCAAGAGGCACCAAGCAGCTACCCTGCTCGGCCATCCTCAGCAGGCCTCTCACGTCCCCTCTCGCGCTGAGGATCAAAGCCCTTGCCAAGAGGCACCGAGCAACTACCCTACTCGGTCATCCTCAGTTGGCCAATTACGGCCACTCCGACAACTACAGAGCATAAACTCAACAAGAGGCATACAGTTTATCAACGTCTTAGCGATATACACTTTGACCTCGGGTCCATGGAGATACCGTCTTATCGCCTGCCCTGGAACACTTGGCAAGAGAGCAGACTCAAGTCGACGCGTAATCGCTAGACAAAAAGACGGCACAACAAAAAGGCAGTCCCACGCAGATACAAGTGTTCAAACAGAACTGCAAGAAAAATATCTTTATTCGCAAAAGTTAAAGTTTTACAAGGTATTGTGGGCTCCCCAGCCTGACAAAGTGCCCCGAGGCCTACCAAATTCCCGAGGAAACAAATAAAAAAAAAAAGAAACAAAAGACGACGGGCCTCAGGCCTCAGGGCCGGGCGCATCCCCGGGAAGCTCAGCGACCGCAGCAAGGGCCTCGGCGTTGCCCTCGCCGAGTATCTCCACCTTAACCTCAGCCCCGAGGTCCTCCCCCTGCTCCTTGTCCCCGTGAGGATATTTGGCTCGAAGATCCTGGTCGGCGAACTCCGGTATCCGAGCCTTGATGGCGTCGAGGGCCTCGTGCCAGATGGCGGTAGTGGCCGAGGCTAGGACGGTGTAAAATTCTTCCGATTTCTGGAATTTCTCCACCGCCTTCGATGCCAAGAGGTCGGCCCGTTTCGCCGCCTCTATCACCGCCCCCAGCTCCTTCCGGAAGGTGCTCACCGACTTCTTCATGGTGCCGACGACCGACTTGGAGTCCTGGAGCTTGGCCTCGGCAGCCTGGGCGGCTTCGCGGAGCCTGGCCGCCTCCCGCTTCGCCGCCGCCACTTCATCCTTCTCGGCCGCCGCCTCCTGCTTCGCGGTCACTAGCTCCTGCTTCCCGGCCACCACCTCGGCCTCGAGAGCGGCGACCCTCGCCGTCGCCGCTTCCAGTGCCCGCCTCGAGCTCTCTGTAACATCCTAGTTCGATCATACGTTTCTTTTCTTTTGGATATATTGGATTTTGTTTTATTTTTATTATTATAACTTGGAGTTTAATACTTTTAATCAAGATATATACATATAATTATGGTTTTTCAGGTTTGTTAAATATGCATATTATTAGTATTTAAATATTTATTTGTCTAACACTATTTTATAACCATATTTATATTTTAGTATCATAGTTTAAAAAAAAGATATTTTATTTGGTATTTCTTTAAACAATACATATACATAAGATTTTACCCCTTTTTAAATTCTATTTATAAGATATTTTGTCTTACGATATTTATTTGGTTAAAATATTTAATTTTGAAAAGTCATGAGAGCCGCTGTTAAATCTTTTAACAATATAAATATTTTTCCTAAACTAACTCCTCAATTTTCTCTCTCCAATCACCATATATGTCTCACCTGATAACTTTATTCTTTTAAAACAAATACTATTCTCTCTCTCAAAACAAATATCTTTTCCAACAGATTTCTTTCTCCTCATATTCTATTCCGTCTACATATATTTTTCTATATCACTAACTATATTTCACCAAATCCCAGCTCTCGTTCTATATATATTCCCTAACAAAATCCCTCTCTCTCCAATTTAATCTAATCTTTCTCAGCAGATTCTCTTTCTCAAATCTACCCTCTTTAATTATTTTTCTACAAACCTATATACATACATACATATATATAATTGAAGATATTTTGTTATGATAGTTTAACTCAAAATATATTTTAGTTGTTTGATATCATAAAATCCTATATGTATAACTAATTATATTTATTTTCATTAACCCATAACCATATACATATCTACATATATTTTCACTATATACTAATATGTGTGTGTGTGTATATATATATATATATATATATACTTTTCTAGTATTCTAACTATATACAAACTAATATATATATATAAAACTTTTCTAATATCTTATAGAAGTATATAACAACCCATCATATCTCTCTTTTATAAAATCAAATCCAAATCTCATTTCATCAGAATATTTCTCTCTCCAATTTTTAACATCTCTCTTCCCTATAAATAACAACCTAATTATTATCATCTTTCCCCTTCTCATATAAATCAACCTTCTCTTTTTCCCATCACAATATTTTCTTCTTCTTCAAAATTAGCCGAGCAATCAAACCTTGGAGTTGTTCTTCGTGTCGTCGTGTTTATCTGTCTCCGAGGCAAGTACTCTTACTCTTTTATTTTTTTTAGTCGATACAACATCGGCAATTCTCTAACTAAATTATTAACTTACAATATTTAAATAAAATTGTAATATTCTGCTGCTTTATTAATATATTTTATAATACGTGTACATATGATGAATACCCTAGGATCTAGAATACCTATTAATCCTTTCATCAAGTGAACAACTGTAAAAGTGCAAGCGTAATAAAATAACTTTTAACATGTAAATGTGGATTAATATATAAAAAGCTTTATAAGTAATTATATGTTTCTGTTGCAACAATATTGGTATACACTAGCATGCAAAATGTCAACATTTATATCCTAATCTAAAACATAAAAATATACCATTATTACTGTTAATCAATAAACGCTTTGGGCTTAATATTTTATATATATAAATTAAACTTTCTACATTATCACTCGTTATAATATCGCTGCACTCTATGTGCCCTAGTCATATAAATTATTTTGATACTATAATTTGTATTAATATTTTCTATTATCATATGATTATAAAACTTATTATTAGCACTTACATGATGACTAGTCAATTTGTCATTTATTTTATCTTACTATTATCTGGTAATTATACTATTACCACTATCCGCTTTATGCATCTGTAATTTGTCATTCCTATTTAACTATATTAACCCTTTAAAACCATATTTCAGTTTATTATTCTTTTCAATAAATAAATCCGAATGTTAAATACAGATACTTGCATATTTATGTTGAGTCTTGTTTACATTTTTGACCTTATCATATCCTATCGTCTATATTTAACATTTTACTTGAGACTATCATTGTCGGTATGCTTGAGAAACCTTAACATGCTGTTCTTGTTTATAGACACTATCATTTTATAACCACTATATTTGACATGCCATGACTACTCATTGTTCCAGACTACTCATATTAAAACGAGTTCTCTAATTTGAATGCTGAATTACATGACATGACACAATCTATACTATTTACAAGTTTCTTTTTTATACAATTAACATGATATTATAAGTTCCAGTCTTTTCAGCATTCTTAATTATTGATCCAGACATTACCATAGTAGCATAAATACGCGGGTGTTGGGGTAGTTTGAGTGTGCGTTCGTACAACAGGATCTCAGGAGTCCCATGCCGGCAGCTCGTACCGGGCTATATAGGTCTCATGTTTACAGCTCGTACCGGGCTATATCGGTCTCATGTTTACAGCTCGTACCGGGCTATATCGGTCGCTTGTTCATTCCACGGTTGGGCCCGTGTTTCCTAGCCCCTGGGGCACCACTCTTGGGTTAGGAATACTCCTGCAGAGGTTGACGTACACACTCGAGCTTACGATAGAATAGTTTACCTTTTAGTGACCAGTTAGGTTATGACTTGACCTCTTACATACATGTTTCATAGTGTTAATGCATCTAATTATTTATATATTTGTTTTTCTTGTGCACCGGGCTTCACTACTTTCATATATTCATGTTATTATACTACACACACACTTTATACGTTGAGTACTTGCTGGGATGTTCTGACATCCCTGAGATTTGCCATCTCAGGTTTAGAGACAGATTTTCAGGATGAGCAGGATCGCAGCGGCTACCAGGACATTACCGAAGATCAGTAACCCGTAGATTTATTTCTTTTTTTTGTTAGTATTTAGTATGTGCGCCCTTATGGGACATTAGGACTTATGTATCTCTTTTGGATCTTATTTTATTTCAAACCTATTGTATTAGATCTTTAATTGCATCAATTATCTAGTGGACCCATTTTTAGTATTTCTTGTGGTTTCATTACAGCATGATTATCAGTATTATTCCTTCCGATATTGGATCTTGTTTTTGACAGGTTAATCTACACAGCCTTAGGTGACTATGGAAAGATCTTTCTTTACCGTAGGTAGCATGGCTGGCCTTCGTCGCTTTCCGTATTCCATATTTTGGGAAGCGGGGCGTGACAAGGTTTTGTTGCTATCAGAGCCAGGTTAACGTCAAAGGTTAGTCTGGGTTCTTCCGACCTTTTAGGTTAGAATCACATGTTTAGGTTTTCCCTAATGTGTCATGCTGCATATTTCTTTGACTCGGATTATAGGATTCGGGCGACTGAGATAGAATTACGATATTGTACCCATGTACCACGGCATGGTTACATTGCGTCATTCTGTTTGAGTAACTTAGAGTTCTATTTAATTTGTTTCCACTGATTTGATTTTCTTGAACACGCCGATTTCTCAAGCCAAGACCGTGACTCTTCATACCCTCATTTGTTTCCTTGATCCTTAATTTTTCATACCCATCTATTTTCATTGATCCCTTTAATTAGTTCGCGATCTTGTATTTTCGTTCTTAAAATTTCGAGAACGAAATTTTTGTAAGGTGGGTAAGATGTAACATCCTAGTTCGATCATACGTTTCTTTTTCTTTTGGATATATTGGGTTTTGTTTTATTTTTATTATTATAATTTGGAGTTTAATACTTTTAATCAAGATATACACATATAATTATGGTTTTTCAGGTTTATTAAATATGCATATTATTAGTATTTAAATATTTATTTGTCTAACACTATTTTATAACCATATTTATATTTTAGTATCATAGTTTAAACAAAAGATGTTTTATTTGGTATTTCTTTAAACAATACATATACATAAGATTTTACCCCTTTTTAAATTCTATTTATAAGATATTTTGTCTTACGATATTTATTTGGTTAAAATATTTAATTTTGAAAAGTCATGAGAGCCGCTGTTAAATATTTTAACCATATAAATATTTTTCCTAAACTAACTCCTCAATTTTCTCTCTCCAATCACCATATATGTCTCACCTGATAACTTTATTCTTTTAAAACAAATACTATTCTCTCTCTCAAAACAAATATGTTTTCCAACAGATTTCTTTCTCCCCATATTCTATTCCATCTACATATATTTTTCTATATCACTAACTATATTTCACCAAACCCCTGCTCTCTTTCTATATATATTCCCTAACAAAATCCCTCTCTCTCCAATCTAATCTAATCTCTCTCAGCAGATTCTCTTTCTCAAATCTACCCTCTTTAATTATTTTTCTACAAACCTATATACATACATACATATATATAATTGAAGATATTTTGTTATGATAGTTTAACTGAAAATATATTTTAGTTGTTTGATATTATAAAATCCTATATGTATAACTAATTATATTTATTTTCATTAACCTATAACCATATACATATCTATATATATTTTCACCATATACTAATATGTGTGTGTGTGTGTGTACACACACACACACACACATATACTTTTCTAGTATTCTAACTATATACAAACTAATATGTATATATACAACTTTTCTAATATCTTATAAAAGTATATAACAACCCATCATATCTCTCTTTTATAAAATCAAATCCAAATCTCATCTCATCAGAATATTTCTCCCTCCAATTATAATAATCTCTCCATTCTTTAACATCTCTCTTCCCTATAAATAACAACCTAATTATTATCATCTCTTCCCTTCTCATATAAATCAACCTTCTCTTTTTCCCATCACAATATTTTCTTCTTCTTCAAAATTAGCCGAGTAATCAAACCTTGGAGTTGTTCTTCGTGTCGTCGTGTTTATCTGTCTCCGAGGCAAGTACTCTTACTCTTTTATTTTTTTAGTCGATGCAACATCGGCAATTCTCTAACTAAATTATTAACTTACAATATTTAAATAAAATTGTAATATTCTACCGCTTTATTAATATATCTTATAATACTTGTACATATGATGAAAACCCTAGGATCTAGAATACCTATTAATCCTTTCATCAAGTGAACAACTGTAAAAGTGCAAGCGTAATAAAATAACTTTTAACATGTAAATGTGGATTAATATATAAAAAGTTTTATAAGTAATTATATGTTTCTGTTGCAACAATATTGGTATACACTAGCATGCAAAATGTCAACACTTATATCCTAATCTAAAATATAAAAATATACCATTATTACTGTTAATCAATAAACGCTTTGGGCTTAATATTTTATATATATAAATTAAACTTTCTACATTATCACTCGTTATAATATCGCTGCACTCTATGTGCCCTAGTCATATAAATTATTTTGATACTATAATTTGTATTAATATTTTTCTTTTATCATATGATTATAAAACTTATTATTAGCACTTACATGATGACTAGTCAATTTGTCATTTATTTTATCTTACTATTATCTGGTAATTATACTATTACTACTATCCGCTTTATGCATCTGTAATTTGTCATTCCTATTTAACTATATTAACCCTTTAAAACCATATTTCAGTTTATTATTCTTTTCAATAAATAAATCCGAATGTTAAATACAGATGCTAGTATATTTATGTTGAGTCTTGTTTATATTTTTGACCTTATCATATCCTATCGTCTATATTTAATATTTTACTTGAGACTATCATTGTCGGCATGCTTGAGAAACCTTAACATGCTATTCTTGTTTATGGACACTATCATTTTATAACCACTATACTTGACATGCTATGACTACTCATTGTTCCAGACTACTCATATTAAAACGAGTTCTCTAATTTGAATGCTGAATTACATGACATGACACAATCTATACTATTTACAAGTTTCTTTTTTATACAATTAACATGATATTATAAGTTCCAGTCTTTTCAGCATTCTTAATTTGTGATCCAGACATTACCATAGTAGCTATAAATATGCGGGTGTTGGGGTAGTTTGAGTATGCGTTCGTACAACAAGATCTCAGGAGTCCCATGCCTGCAGCTCGTACCGGGCTATATCGGTCTCATGTTTACAGCTCGTACCGGGCTATATCGGTCGCTTGTTCATTCCACAGTAGGGCACGTGTTTCCTAGCCCCTGGGGCATCACTCTTGGGTTAGGAATACTCCTGCAGAGGTTGACGTACACACTCGAGCTTACGATAGAATAGTTTACCTTTTAGTGACCAGTTAGGTTATGACTTGACCTCTTACATATATGTTTCATAGTGTTAATGCATCTAATTATTTATATATTTGTTTTTCTTGCACACCGGGCTTCACTACTTTCATATATTCATGTTATTATACTACACACATACTTTATACGTTGAATACTTGCTGGGATGTTCTGACATCCCTGAGATTTGCCATCTCAGGTTTAGAGACAGATTTTCAGGATGAGCAGGATCGCAGTGGCTACCAAGACATTGCCGAAGATCAGTAACCCGTAGATTTCTTTCTTTTTTTTGTTAGTATTTAGTATGTGCGCCTTTATGGGACATTAGGACTTATGTATCTCTTTTGGATCTTATTTTATTTCGAACCTATTGTATCAGATCTTTAATTGCATCAATTATCTAGTGGACCCATTTTTAGTATTCCTTGTGGTTTCATTGCAGCATGATTATCAGTATTATTCCTTTCGATATTGGATCTTATTTTTGACAGGTTAATCTAGACAGCCTTAGGTGACTATGGAAGGATCTTTCCTTACCGTAGGTAGCATGGCTGGCCTTCGTCGCTTTCCGTATTCCGTATTTTGGGAAGCGGGGCGTGACACTCTCCCTCAGCGAGGAGGACTCGCCCGAGGCTCGGACCGCCGGGCCTATCTCCTCCTCCTCCATCCGGATAGCAAGGGCGACGTGGTGGAGAACCTGGAGAAATGAGAAAGGGGTCAGAAAGAAGAAGGATTACCAAGTCTCACGAAAGATGAAATGAGCGAAGTACGAGCACTAACCTTCACGGCCTCTTGGGCGATGGATGCCAGTGGCCCCTTCAGACTTGCCCCGGGGACCCTGCCCCCGACCGACCTCTCCATGTCATGCAGAAGGCTGTCGGCGATAGAGAGCCCCGAGGGCACCTCAAAGCGGAGCTCACCATCGTCCACCAAGATCGGGGAGGCCGGGTCCTGCGGGGCTGCACGGGGGAACCTCTTGAGACCCGGCGGCGGCGGACTGGTCTCCGCTTTCGAGTCCGGGGCTTCCTGCCCCCGAGCCCTCTTTCGGATCGACGCCCTGCTGGACTCCGGGACCCGATCCGGGCTCGAGCGCTGGTGCTGGACGGCTGCCGGAGAAGCCAGGGTCGGCGCCTGACGGGAAGAGCTGGCCCCTCCAGCCCTCGACCTCTTCTTCGGCTTGCGCATAGCCGCTCGAAGGTAGCTCAAATCCATGGGTTCTGCATAAGACGAGATAAAATGGGGTCAGCAACACAAGCAAAAATCAAAATAAATGCAAGCTTAATTTACCGACGAACTAGGCAGGGCTGAGCCCGGCCCAACTAAGGGCCCGCTCAGAAAGCAACACATCAGCCCGAGGAATGGGCTCCCACGCCGCCACTCTCACCGCGTCAGGGTCATTGGATGGGTCTTCCTGCCAGCACTTATCCCTAGACCACTGGACGAGTACGGGCCAGTCCTCACCTTCTGGCGGCCCGACGAAGAAAAACTTCTTCTTCCAGTCGTGGATGGAAGAAGGCAGGATGACGACTCCCGACCCGGGCGCACTCCCCCGACGTTTCCTAAAGTAGAGATAGACCCACCTCGGGTCGCCCGCGTGAGAGCCGGGATGACTTTGTAGATGAGAGTGGAGGCAAGGATGGACAGACCGAAAGGGACCATCTGCATTTTCAAGCGGACCAGAAACCCAAGGAGAATCCTCCAGGAGTTCGGTACTAACTGGCCCGAGGCTAACCCGAAGTAAGACAGCGTCGCAGCGACCTCGAGAGAGAAGGGCAAGCGCATTCCGGCCTAAAAGGATTCCTGGTACAGGGCAATCTCTTTACCCCGCACTTGATCTGCCCTCTCTCCTTCCTCGGCCAAACGCAGAGTATAGCCAGAAGGGATATGGAAGCGGGCCCGAGCGGTGGTAAGATCTCTCTCGTACCTCACTAAGGAAGGCACGCCGGGGGCTTCCGCCACCTCCACTAGGGGTTCCTCCCCTGACACACAACCACGGGGATGGGATCTGACCCCCGCCCCCCGGGAAGACTCCGACTCCGCGGGAGAATCCCTAGAATTTACCCCTACGACATTTACAGACTCCCTAGAAGAAGACATCTAATCTGATTGGGAAGTCCTCGGGAAAGCAGAAGATCCGACCTAAGATGAGAACGCCGAGCTTACAAGATCAGGAGTGAGGAATATATGAAGAGAGATGGGCCCTGAAGGGGACCCCACCTCTATCTATAGCCTCCGGCGCCCTCATCCAACGACGACCGTCGACTCCCGCCAAAAACATCCCTTCACATTCGACGACCCAGATCGCTCCACCTGGCGCGTGCGCATTGGACAGCATCCCATCATACGCCAGAAGCCTGCGGCACATCGCGTCCGCCAACCAACGCTCGACACTTGGGCCGCCGCTTCGCCAAAAGTGTGCACAATCCGACGCCCCTCCTTAATGCAGAAGATCTCACCCTGATTCGCTGGCGTCATCCAGAAAAAGACAACGGATTGCCCGGGGACACGCCCGACGATATCTTCGGAAGAGAGCCCACCTCGGGTGACCCGGCAGACCACTCTCGACCCGACCCGTCAGCTGGTCGGGACGAGAGTGGGGGGCTAATGATGATGCTCGATATCGGCGATCTCCCAGATCATGACACGTGGCAGATGACGTGTCCCAGAGCACGCGAGAAAGGACCTACAGGGGCCGACCAGACTACTCCTATGCCCGTCCTACCGACGAGATCTGGCTCGCCTCCGAGCCCCAGCACAAATTGGCCTCCTCGGCCTCACAACTCGTTCCAGAGCTACCGCGGAAACAAGATACCTCGGCTCTCCCGCTCGTCCGCGAGCTCTCCCGCCGAGGTCATCTTCCCTGGTCCATCAACCGACCAACAGCACCGCTTGCAGGCGTAACTGCCATCCCGTGAATCTCGCCATGCGCGAGATCTCCGCCGGCCACATCCCACGTTCCACGCCACCACGATCCCCCATTAACGAGCCTGTCTCGCCATTAATGGGAGGTCCTGCTCATCGCGCGAGCGTGACGTCGGGAGCGTAACTGCCAGCGTGATTCTTGCGCCTGCTGAACCTGCTGCCACCACTATTTAAACCCCTCCTTCAGGCAGTCAAGATAAGCCAATTCTAATCCACTAAGCCGTTACTCTGCTCGGATTACCGCACTAACTTGATCGTCGGAGGGTCCTTGGTGGTCCAACCACCCCGGGACTTCCTTGCAGGTAGCTCGACTCAACAACTTCAAACCCATTGAGATCCACACGTTTCAGGAGTCTGTCTCCAGATCAAATCTCAGCCACTCATCGCCGCCATCAGCAGATCAACGGGAAGCAACATCTGAAGGAGATTCCACCCTCCATCAAGAACCATCAGCTTCCCGACCTTTGTCAATACGGCGCTACTGCTCTGTGACACGCTGGACATGGAGAGCTTCCGTGTCAAGTGGTCGTATGACCGTGTTGAGCATGAACCTGAACATGTTGCTAGGAGGATGAAATACGCGGTTAGTCATAACGTGAAGAAGCTTGAGCTCACTTTGACCGAAGACAAGATATTCCCTGATTGGGTATATGAATTCCCTTCTTGCGTCTTCACCTGTCAAGGATTTGACTGTTTACGTAGATCTTCCTAAGATTGTGCGGCTTGCTCGTTGAGAAAATTGCACCTCTATCGCTTTGTTTGTGTCCCCGTTTCGTTTTGAAGTCGCTTATTTCTGGATGCCTGGTTCTCGAAGGTTTGTGTATTGACACTTGCCACACTAGTAAAATAGGGGGTTGCCCCTACGGATATTGGAATCCGTAGGGGCGGATTTAACTTGGCCCTACAGATTAATCCGTAGGGCTAAAAGGTTGCCCCTACAGGCCCAGACGTCCAAGAATAAAAATATTAATTCTTAATTTGGTGTTTGCCCCTACGGAGCCGCAAACAAAGGACCTACGGGTATATCCGTAGGGGCAACTAAATATCGATTTAATAAAGGCACAGATCAATCGCCTACGCTCACTTTCTTTCTCTCTCTCTCTCTCGATCGCACGCGAAAAAAATCCCCAAATCGCCACGCCGTTCTCCTCGTCGCCACCGCCGTTCTCGTCGCCACCGCCGTTCAGGTCGTCGCCACCGCCGTTCAGGTGAGTAAATCTTGAGGTAAATTAAAGAATTTTTTGATTATTTTGGGCTTAGGGTTCATGGCTGGGTCTGGGGTTGCGCGCGCGAGTTGGGGTTCGGCAGGGGTCGCGGTCAGGGTCGGGGTCGGGGTTGGGGTTAGGGTTAGGGTTGGGGTTCGGCTGCTGCTGGGGCTGGGGCTGGGGTTAGGGTTTGCCTTAGGGTTGGTGTTGGGGTTTAGCTGGCCGCGCTGGGGTTAGGGTTAGGTTGGGGATGGGCTGGGCTGGGGCTGGGGCTGAGGCTAGGGTTAGGTTGGGGTTAACACGTGGGGAGTTGGAAAAAAACAAGAAAATGAAAGAGTAATGCATGTGAGAAATTAAGAATGAGAACAATTGCACAACAAATTTGTTGACAAGAAAATTAATGAGAGAGTAATGAATGTGAGAAATTAAGAATGAGAACAATTGCACAGAGAAAGCTATGCTTGATTAGGGGGGATGGTTCTATGTGCTTTCAGAGAGCAACTTGGGGTTAGGGTTAGGTGGATTGATGACAACAAAATACCATAATTTATAACTATATTACTCATCTAATGTGTATGGCATGTGAAAACTAGATGAAGGTCGAGGCAAGCACAACAAATTTGTTGGATGGGACAATGTCAATAGGAGCTCAATGCTATTTGGAAAAATAATAATTCAAAGACATAGTGGAGTTTCCGATTGGTGGCATGGACTAGTTTGATGTATGTAGTTGGTTTGATTTATGGAAAAAATGGGGAGACAACATGCATGTATGCATATAGGTAACATCTGCCAATATGCCATATCCAGACCGCAATCTATTTTTGCCTATTGGCTAATATGAAAATATCGGCCCGCGTATATGACATAATCAAAGTTGTTAAATCTTGATACGGTTTGTGTTTCGTTTTTTTATTTATCAGTTCTATCAATGTTGCGTATAACGCTTTATGATATCAGTATCCTACATTTGTAGTTTTAATTGTTGATTGTTATAGATGAATACCATTGCAATAATAGTTTTTGGTTGATGAATGCTATTGCAATGTAGGATGATCAGTTCTATCAATCTTGATCTCAATGGTTTAAAATCATGTTACACATACAACACGAATGCACAACAAACGCATAATTAGAGAGCGAGTCAAGATATTCAGGTTAAAACCAATATATGATACTCGATGATAATATGAAGCCTTCATATTCCCATCGATACTCATATATGAAACTAAAAGCGCCACTTAGTTCCCGTCTATCGGTTAACATACGTGCGATGCTCGTCGTGACCTAGAACTATATGAAGGTTGATAATATGAAGCCTTCATATTCCCATCGATACTCATATATGAAACTAAAAGCGCCACTTAGTCCCCGTCTATCGGTTAACATACGTGCGATGCTCGTCGTGACCTAGAACTATACGAAGGTTGTTAAATATCGGACAGTATAGCTCGATACTAACAACCGTCGTATAGTCTACGCGATGAGAAAATTCAATCGTATGGTAACCCATAGATTTGTCCCGTGTGGACAAGTTAAGAATGTATAAAGAAAACGCCTTCATTCACTTGTGTTTTCATCCGTTTCGAGATATTTCATCGGTACCTTTCCGCTGGTTCTCCGTGTACAAAGATAGATTAGATGTTCATTTCAACGTTGTTTCACAGCTTTGAAATGATTATCTATTCTATTATAGTGTACTCGGAGAACAGCGGGGAGGTGCTGCCGAAATTTACTCGAAACGGTTGAAAGCACAAGTGATGGCGTTCGCTCTATACATTCTTAATGGGATAGAAGCCTACCCCCGACAGCCGGAACACACACATACAACAAGAATACACAACAAACGCATAATTAGAGAGCGATTCGAGATGTTCGGGTTAAAACCAATATATGATACTCGATGATAATATGAAACCTTCATATTCCCATCGATACTCATATATGAAACTAAAAGCGCCACTTAGTCCCCGTCTATCGGTTAACATACGTGCGATGCTTGTCGTGACCTAGAACTATACGAAGGTTGTTAAATATCGGACAGTATAGCTCGATACTAACAACCGTCGTATAGTCTACGCGACGAGAAAATTCAATCGTATGGTAACCCATAGATTTGTCCCGTGTGGACAAGTTAAGAATGTATAAAGCAAACGCCTTCATTCACTTGTGTTTTCATCCGTTTCGAGATATTTCGTCGGTACCTTTCCGCTGGTTCTCCGTGTACAAAGATAGATTAGATGTTCATTTCAACGTTGTTTCACAACTTTGAAATGATTATCTATTCTATTACAGTGTACTCGGAGAACAGCGGAGAGGTGCTGCCGAAATTTACTCGAAACGGTTGAAAACACAAGTGATGGGCGTTCGCTCTATACATTCTTAATGGGATAGAAGCCTACCCCCGACAGCCGGAACACACACATACAACAAGAATACACAACAAACGCATAATTAGAGAGCGATTCGAGATGTTCGGGTTAAAACCAATATATGATACTCGATGATAATATGAAACCTTCATATTCCCATCGATACTCATATATGAAACTAAAAGCGCCACTTAGTCCCCGTCTATCGGTTAACATACGTGTGATGCTCGTCGTGACCTAGAACTATACGAAGGTTGTTAAATATCGGACAGTATAGCTCGATACTAACAACCGTCGTATAGTCTACGCGACGAGAAAATTCAATCGTATGGTAACCCATAGATTTGTCCCGTGTGGACAAGTTAAGAATGTATAAAGCAAACGCCTTCATTCACTTGTGTTTTCATCCGTTTCGAGATATTTCGTCGGTACCTTTCCGCTGGTTCTCCGTGTACAAAGATAGATTAGATATTCATTTCAACGTTGTTTCACAGCTTTGAAATGATTATCTATTTTATTACAGTGTACTCGGAGAACAGCGGGGAGGTGCTGCCGAAATTTACTCGAAACGGTTGAAAGCACAAGTGATGGGCGTTCGCTCTATACATTCTTAATGGGATAGAAGCCTACCCCCGACAGCTGGAACACACACATACAACAAGAATACACAACAAACGCATAATTAGAGAGCGATTCGAGATGTTCGGGTTAAAACCAATATATGATACTCGATGATAATATGAAACCTTCATATTCCCATCGATACTCATATACGAAACTAAAAGCACCACTTAGTCCCCGTCTATCGGTTAACATACGTGCGATGCTCGTCGTGACCTAGAACTATACGATGGTTGTTAAATATCGGACAGTATAGCTCGATACTAACAACCGTCGTATAGTCTACGCGACGAGAAAATTCAATCGTATGGTAACCCATAGATTTGTCCCGTGTGGACAAGTTAAGAATGTATAAAGCAAACGCCTTCATTCACTTGTGTTTTCATCCGTTTCGAGATATTTCGTCGGTACCTTTCCGCTGGTTCTCCGTGTACAAAGATAGATTAGATGTTCATTTCAACGTTGTTTCACAGCTTTGAAATGATTATCTATTCTATTACAGTGTACTCGGAGAACAGCGGGGAGGCGCTACCGAAATTTACTCGAAACGGTTGAAAGCACAAGTGATGGGCGTTCGCTCTATACATTCTTAATGGGATAGAAGCCTACCCCCGACAGCCGGAACACACACATACAAACGCATAATTATAGAGCGATTCGAGATGTTCGGGTTAAAACCAATATATGATAATATGAAACCTTCATATTCCCATCGATACTCATATATGAAACTAAAAGCGCCACTTAGTCCCCGTCTATCGGTTAACATACACGCGATAATTTATTCTTTTCAACGACAAACGCACACACAAAGCAAATACACGAATTTTCTCCTTTGTCAGTAACTATCCCGTTCTTATATTTCTCAATATAGTCAGCATAACCTACAATTTATATGTTATTCAGTCTAACATGGCCCATGAGTACGTCAGAGTTAAGGACTGGATGTATGTGGATTGGAAACAACGTATGCAACCTAAGTTTGTCGCGGGAGTTGCTGCTTTCCTTGAATTTGCACGCGCACATAATAAGATCATAATAGAGAAGATTCTCTGTCCGTGCGATAGATGTGGCAATAAGTACTGGCAGAAGGTAGAATTGGCAGAGCTTCATATTGTAAAACATGGGTTTACTAGACTTTATTCAACTTGGAAATATCACGGGGAAGGAGAAGAATGCAGTATTGCGGTAGAAGAAGAAGGAGAACACGATAATGCGGCAGGAGAAGATGAAGAATTCGGTAATACGGCAGGAGACGGAAATTTATTTCCATCAGAAGAAATGGAGGATATGGTAGAGGCTGCCCTAGGTGAATCTATTCGTACCGAAGATGACATTCCTTCCGGTCAAGGACCGCGTGCGGATAAATATGAAAATTTCATGAATGATGCTAGGAAACCAATTTATGAGAATGCGAAGTATTCCACCCTCTCATGGTTCGTCCAACTTTTCCAGATTAAGTGCCTAAATGGATGGAGCAACAAGTCATTCACAATGCTTCTTTCGTTCTTGAAAGATTCTATGCCTCCGGGAAATAATGTGCCCGAAAGATGGTACGAAGCCCAGAAGATGATGTCTGATTTTGGGTCTAAAGTGCGAGAAGATTCAAGCATGTCCTAAAAATTGCGTGTTGTACCGGAAAGAGAATTCAGATTTGAAAGAGTGTCCAACATGCGGAGAGGCCAGGTATAAGCCGAAAGATTCTGATAAGAAGCTTGATATACCTGTGAAGATAGCACGATACTTTCCCATAACACAGAGGCTACAGAGGCTATTCAGGTGCAAGAAAACAGCCGAGGCAATGATTTGGCATCACCGTGCTCCTCCAAGCGAAAATGGAAAAATGAGCCATCCAAGAGATTCACCGGCATGGAAGGATTTCGATAGGAGGCACGCAATATTCAGCAGCGATCCTCGCAATGTCCGGCTCGGACTGGCTACCGATGGCTTCTGCCCATTCAACTATATAGCTGGAAGTCACAGTACATGGCCCGTTGTAATGATAATTTATAATCTGTCGCCTTGGTTGGCTATGGAACAATCATACTTTATGATGCCTCTTCTTATCGACGGATCAAACTCACCAGGGAAAAATATCGACGTCTATCTCCGACCTCTGATCGAGGAGCTGAAAACTTTGTTCATTGATGGTGTAGAGACATATGATTCAAACACAAATACAACCTTCATATTGCGTGCGGCTTTAATGTGGACAATTAATGACTTTCCTGCGTATGGAATGCTATCAGGTTGGTCCGTACATGGTCACAAAGCATGTCCTCATTGCCATGAACACACAACATCAAAATTTTTGAATTTTAGCAGGAAGGTTTGTTATTGCGGCCATCGATATTTTCTGCCTCCAGACCACCCCTATAGGTTAGACACGGTTCACTTTGATGGTCATCAGGAGCTTCTTGGACCTCCATCCCCATTGTCCGGAGAGGACATGACTGCTAAATGGGATGGTTACAATAACGTGACCTTCGGGATGGATCCGACGAAACAGGTCAAACCACAATATTGGAACAAGTTAAGCATTTTCTTCGAGCTTCCGTACTGGTCTACAAATTCAGTGCGTCATTGTCTGGACGTCATGCATATAGAGAAGGGAGTATCAGAGCACATACTTAACTTGCTTCTGTGTAAAGACGGGAAATCGAAAGACAACATGAATGCTCGGATGGATCTACAAGAGTGGGGAATAAGAAGTGAACTGCACCCTAAACCGGTAGCGGGTAAACCGGGCAAGTTTGTACTTCCTAATGCCGCTTATCATATGTCACAACCGGAGAAGAAAAGATTCCTGCAGGTGTTGCATGATTTGAAAGTCCCCACAGGTTTCTCAGGATCATTCAGTAAGAAAATAAAAATTTTGAAGGGCAAGATCGATGGGCTGAAAAGTCATGATCACCATGTTATCGTGGAGCACCTTCTTCCATTAGCCCTCAGGACTTCTCTTCCCGACTCGGTTGGTCTAGTAATCAACGACCTATGTTGTTTTTTCAGGGAGTTGTGTGCTAAAACACTGGAGGTTGCGACGCTGGATAAACTAGAAATTTCTATTGCGTTGATACTTTGCAAGTTTGAGCGTATTTTCCCACCGTCATTCTTCGATATCATAATACACTTGACGGTTCATCTTGCAACTGAGGCGAACCTAGCTGGACCGGTACAATATCGATGGATGTATCCCGTCGAGAGGTACGTGTAATTTTTCGTTTCGCGCAATTTATAAATTTATTGTTGTCCTGTATGCCCGTATTTATATATTCAACATATTCTCATTAGGTACCTTTACACTCTTAAGAAGTATATACGCAATAAAAATCGACCAGAGGGTTCTATCATGCAAGATTATCTTCTTGATGAAGCAACCACATTTTGTTCCCGCTATCTGGACGAGAACATTGAGACAAGGCTTAACCGACCACGAAGAATTCAAGACGGGCCATATGGTAAAGCCGAGTATAAGAGGGTAGACACTATGTTTATCAACAAGATATACCGGTTTATCTTGCTTAATTGCGCATGTCTTGAACAAATTAGAGAGTAAGTTCTTTTGGATTAATTGTTATATCTGTGTTTGTGTGTGTATGAAATGACATAATATTAATGTCACAATTATTTGTCGAAAACAGAACTCATTTTAACGAGGTACGTGAGGGGCATCCTGATTGGAACGAAGAACGTTTGGAAAAATACCATCAGGATAATTTTTGTGATTGGGTCACAGAGCATGTAAGTTATTCGAATTACATTTTATTGCTATCAGTTTTAATCTAAACTTGTATCGTTATGTATTTGTCGTAAAATTTGTTTTGTTAGATCCACGATCCAAACTTGTCTGCATCATTTGAGAGTGATTCAAGATGTTTAGCTCAATTTCCTAGTATGGAGGTTGCATATTACAAAGGATTTGGTGTCCTTGGATACAAATTCGAAGTTAAGGACATAGAAACATCTAGAACCACTCAGAATAGTGGGATTGCGACGGTAGGATCGGACGGTGTGATTTACTATGGGTACTTAAATTGTATACTCGGCATCCACTATCCCGGACGATCAGAACCCTTTTATATATTCCAGTGTACTTGGTACGATCCGCGAACCGATACGGACAGGTGGAGAAGCAGTCTTGGGACTTGGAAAGATGAATATGGATTGACCAGTGTGAACACACTTCGATTTTACGGTCAGGACGATCCGTTTATCTTTCCGAACCAAGCATTCCAAGTATACTATTCACAGTGTTTGAAGCATCCGGGGTGGAGTGTTGTATGCCGATGGAAACCCAGAGATGTCTACGATGTCCCAGAATACGAGGACAGCGATGAGGACGAAGAAGAGAGAAGGCTTAAAGTGCTCCGACCGTCTGTTTCGAAGGACGGGTTGTCTTCAACCGATCATAAAGTTACGTGGGTTAGAAATGATATCGACGATGAAATCCAAGTAGATATGTATGATGCGCCTATGAAACGAAAAAGATTATCAGTAATGTTATATTATTACTTCACATTTTACGCTCTATATATATAGTCAATACTTTTAATGATTGTCTAATGCGTCCACGAACCGTTTATCTAGATTTGATGACGATGTCGGGAGCAGCGAGGGGCGGCAAGAGCTCCAGCCGCGGCAGAGGCAGAGCGGTTCTGCCGCCCGGAGAGCTCCGTAGGGAGCTTCAGAGGGCCGGTCTTGCACCTAGATCGGAGACCCCTTCGGATGCCTCCTTCCGTGTGGATTTTACCACACCTCCAGGTATACTGCACGCATATCCATTTTGAATGTAATATTACAGATATTCATGCCTGTTTATGTCAAAATTACTTATACTGTCAATGTTTGATTGTCTAGTTATTGGTGATGCGTCCACATCTGGGACAGAGGCCACCCCCGCTCCTCCAGGTATGTTTATATATCATATAGTGTATGTATATTGATTTAGAATGCTATATCATAAATACACACATTCCTTTTGCTCTTACTTAGCAATTTTTATTATTGTTTAGTTGTAGGTGGTGACACCACCGCACCTGCGGGTATGTTTATATATCCTATAGTGCATGCATATTGATTTAGAACGTTATATTATTGATCTACACATTCTTTTTGCAATTACTTATATAATTTATTTTTAATTGTCTAATTATAGGTGGTGCGTCCACATCTTCCGCAGGGGCCACTCCTGCCGCTTCCATACCCTCCGCATCGTCTGCAGGTTAGTATGAATAAATTTATAATATTTACTCATTTTACATATGCTCTATAGAATAAATATGAACTTCATGGAAATTTAGCGTCGATATTTATTTTCTAGTTGGAGGGGATGCGTCCGCATCCGGGACCCCGGTTGTTCCTCACCGGAGGAACTATCGTCCCGCTCGTGCTGCTGCCCGGGCCCAGGCTCGTGCGATAGTCACCGGAGGTATATATCACACTTGAATTTTCGTTTAACCTTGATTTCTTAATACAAATTTGTCTTATTATTGATTGTCTTGATATTTCGTGCAGACGCAGGGCCTCCCCATCCCCAGAGGGGGACTCGAGGCCCGAATCAGTCCCATAGGCTGAGGCCTGACAGAGGTAGGGGGAGGCAGCATTCCCCCTTTTTTTTACCCTTGACTATCGCTATACCGGTCCTCATGCCGAGAGGTTCGGCCGGTATTTGGGGGACGAGAGCCGGCTCGTGAAGAACTATCAACTTCATGTTGAGTGAGGCGAGCAGCACCAGCGCTCATTCGCCCTCTTCTTTGATCAGGCTCGGGTATGTATTAATATATATTTTCATTTGATCTATCCAATATATTTATTATTAACACTTGCAATCTAATAACAATGTTTTTTTGTATTTTCAGTTGGATTACGATTTTCAGCCTGTAGCCGACCCTGATCACCCGGGGAGGGTGCTCGACCTTCATGCTCTGTACAATGGCCTGATGAAGAACATGCAGGCCAAGGTCCGATACAACAGGAATGAGCTGAAGGCCGACTGCTACTCCCTGTGGATGGCGACCCCCGAGGCAGAGAGAGCGGCCCTCCTATCTACTCCGGCGTTTGCGAGAGTCGACGTAGAGACATGGCCTCTATTATGCGCTTATTTCGACTCCCAACGCAAACATGTATGTATTTTAAATGTAATTCATTATTTATGATATAATTTATTTTTTGTGTTTCTTATTTAGAAAACTAAATGTTAATGCGTTGTGCAGAAACAGGCCGCTCAGAATACAGAGAACAGGAAGTCGGCGAAGAGGGGTCGCCCCACTTACACAGGTGGCTCGAAGAACATTTCTCAAGCCATGGAGTTATCGGTAAATTACAATAGACCTACGTTTGTGATATTCTGCAATATTAAAGTTATTTTCTAATATTTCTAATATTAAGAGTTACTTTCTAATATTGCAAACATCTCGGACCGTGGCGTCAGGTGGTACACCGAGCGTGCTGTCCGCATATCTTGCCGTCGACAGATCCCGCCACGGGCGAGGTTCGATATCCCGACGTCGCTACCCAGGAGTACTGCGTAAGTGTTAATATTTTTTCTACCCAAATTTGAAATTTTAGTTTTGGAAGGTTCAAGTTTAAATCTTATACTTATACTTTACTGCTTAATGTGGGTGTAGGAGCGGGTGGTTGAGCAGGCCCAGGCCTCGGGGATCGATTTTACCGGACAGAGCGATCCGAGGCTGCTGACCCCAGTTCTGGACGCCGCACACGGAGGGCACCACGGAGGTTGGGAGAGAGGCCGGGGACTGGGCCCTAGCAGGGCCCATATGAGGTTGGACTCCACCCCGGCGGTTACTTCCTCCGTCTCCGGTGACCGACGTGTCCATCAGGAACTGGAGAGCTTGAGGGCCACCGTTCAGGAGTTGAAGGAGAGGCTGGTATGTATACTGCTTTATAGTAAAATATCATGTCATATTATATAGATATCAACATATCCATAATTAGTACGTAGCTTGAGCTTATTTGGTTTTAGACTTAAGTTTGATTAATCATACATACAGATGTAATTAAAATAAACAACAAACTAGATATCCAAACGGGGTTTCGAAATAACTTAATAATGATACGAATTCGAATAATACACAGTTCTTACACGCTTATTACACACGTTAGGTCTAGACGCGACAGGGTACATCGGCCGAGCCTCCACATGCATCTCCTTCGGCTGCGGCTCCGCAAGCCACTACATCGGCTGCGCTTCCGCAGACAGCTCCTGTAGCTCCACCGCCCACTCAGACTCCCGCAGCCGCGGCTCCGCAAGCGACTACCTCGACGGCGGCTGCGCAGACCACATCGCCAGCTCCACAGGCCGCTCAGACTCCCGCTCGTGCCGAATTGCAGAGTTTATTGACCGAGGAGCAGGCGCGCGTTATTCTATCGTTATTCAGAGGTGGAGCTGGACCGAACTAGGGTAGCTTTTTTGTTCTTATTTTTTGAAACATGTATTTATTTATATCATACATATTGTACTACATTTTAAAACGATATCGATATTGGTTTATATTTATATCATATTCAGTTTTTGGATTTCTTTTGTATATTATATGCGTGAGATATGATTATGAATACTGCGATATATGTTGTGTGATGATTATTTTTATATTTGATTGATGTATATATTATTGTGCACAGGGTGGGAAAAAATCAGGCAGCACTTTTTTTTTAAAAAAATACAGACAATATGTACCTACGGATTAATCCGTAGGCACACATGTTGCCCCTACGGCTATATCCGTAGGGGCAAAATATCAGCAGTAACTGATATTTGCCCCCTGATCTTAGTACCAGGGGTTGGAAGTGCCCCTACGGACATATCCGTAGGGGCTACAGCCTCTCCCCTACGAAGATATCCGTAGGGGCAAAATATCAGGAATCCTGATATTTTGCCCCTACGGATAGGTACCTACGCAGTTATCCGTAGGGTATATAACTTGTACCTACGGACATATCCGTAGGTACACTTAATATATTAAAAAAAACCGTAAATAATATAAATTTTTTTACCCTACGGCTTCGTCCGTAGGGACATTAGGACCTACACAGAAATCCGTAGGGGCAAGAATTTGCCCGTAGGGGCAAGTTCAGGGCCTCAACTTGCACCTGTGGCCTTTGCACCTACGGGGTATTTTTTCGTCCCTACGCATATATCCGTAGGGGCAGTGGTTTTTCCCTACGGATAAATCCGTAGGGGCAACCCTTATTTATAGTAGTGCCATCTTGACGATCCTGATATTTCTTTGGATTCGTTAAAGAAGTTGGAAATGGATTGAAATTTCGAGCTGCCAGAGAGTTTAGAATTAAGCTGAAATCGAATTGAAATTTATGCTTTCTTGTTATTTCTTTCTTGCATTTAATTACGATAATCCTTGGAGTAGTTACAGCAATGGTGTTGGAATTGATATTGTCGATCGACCTAGTAAGAGACAAGCATGCATCATGTGCTTCGCCTTTGTGTGCTTACGATACCCATGTGAACGCCAGAGCTTCAAACAAGTGCTTAGCATTTTTGCATAAAAAGGGGGCTAAACAAATAGAGCCCAAATAAGTGCTTAGCAATTTTGAACAAAAAAAGACTGAGCAGACTAAGCCTACGATTTTTTATTGAAATGATCAGAAGATGAAGGAGTTTGTTGAGAAGCTGAGTAAAAGCCTTCGGCGTCTTTAATGAGAACTTACTTTTGCCTTGAGTTTTGTTTGCTTAGTGCCACGATTACTAAACTAACCCTTACTTTTAGTGCCACAATTTTCTTTAATCTTAGATAATCATAGATAGAAGAAAACTCAATCCCCTCTTAATATAATATGTGTGCAAAAGCAAAAATGGAATGAAAAACGAAGCGAGTGTTATCTTAACTAAAAATTTGTAAAAATGTTTTCAAACCTATTGTCCGATGAAATTGACAATGACATAGTGCACATGTAAAAAGTGGTGATGTGGATGAAAATGATCGTGGCACTCAATAAATGTTTGTTAGTCCAATAGGGTATTCATATGTTTTTTTTGGGGGGACAGTATAGCTTCTGCAGTCATTGCATTCCTACTGACATTGCCTAGCTATGATTTTCAATGTCGTGAAAATGACATTGAATTTATTAGTGGGTAGCCAAATGCCGAAACTCTTAAGATAATTAGCTCAAAGATTAACTCATTTATACACTGTCTTATCATCACTTGTATTTTACATGTTGATTTATCTCGATCTATTCATTCTCCACATTTTTTTATTTTTAATGATTAAATATTGAACTATAGGTTGAGAATAAAACCATGACACATGCTATTCAGTGAATGTGTCTCTTAAGCGCGTCTATACATGTTTTTAGTACGTTATCATTATCATTATCATGCGACTTTTAATTTCTATGTTACTTTTTAATTTTTCTTGTTCTATAAAACACTTGAGTATTATGTGCGTCAAACATCTGTCTTCTTCCTTGACGATCCATGCAATTTGGAAAAAAGGGGAATCAAAGTTATAAGGACTTGGTAAAGATGCATCGAGTCTTTCGTTGGGACCAATTTTTTGGAGATTGCTAATCTATTTTGAATAAAACGTAGTTGGAATCTGTGTTATTCGTTGACGATGGAGAGTTGATAGGAACATGGTAGCTGTCTTCAACCTTATGATCGTATGTGTTCTTAGGTTGTGTCTATTTAAACAAGTAAATGTTTTCATTTGTTTTTTTATGTCATATTTACGTTACCTATTTCCCATTTTCTTTACCATTTTTTTCAATCTGAGGTTCTCATCAACTTCATCTCTTAGTAAACTGAATCCATTTAGGGCCATGTTCTTGATTCTTGATTTTCTTTGTTCTACTGCTTTATTAAGCCTTATTTTATAAGTCCACGATCAAATTTTATTTTATTTTTTTTTTGCAAGAGTAACGAGACACAATAATTGTTAGAAACAATCAAGGGAGGAAACTAAATTGGAGCGTACAATCGTCACACTCATTTTTGTACTGTTCTCTTGCAGGATGCCTTGAGTTATCTATTTTTATACTCTTTCTTCCTCTATGTGAAGGCAAGTCAAATATATTATTATATATATATAAGACAAGAGATACAATAGAAATCAATTAACTTCACAATTTATGAAGGCTTAATTAAGATAAATACTCTCATATTATTAGTCTAGCTAAAGCTAATTATCTCATCTCAGAATCCAAAGATAATAACAAAAATAGCTAATCATATACTTACAATTCAAAATCACAACTCACATTCTCTCTCAGTTCAAAATATTATGGATTAGGGTTTTTTTTTATATCTCACCCCCAAAATTTCCAATTCATGGGCTTGTAGTTGGAGTTGTACTCGTCAGCTCTTGAGTTGATCCTTGCACCTGAGAAATGCCCCATCATTTTCAGCTGTGAAGATTGAGGAACTTGAATTGCCTCACGATGGCCACATGAGATGCAACTCCTCTCACAACTTGGTGGCCTTGAGCCAATCATATATAGAGCTCACACTCACCATCCCTTAACTAGTTTCTTCCTGTTTCATCAAGAGCAAGATAATTCGCCACTACTTACAAACCAGTGATGACAAAAAAGAATAATGAAGCCAAAACCTAACCTTGGCAAACTGTGCATGCATGACTACTTGCCTACATTGAGCATACCATATCACTTATGTTGAGCTCAAGATGAGAAGCATTGAGGTGGTGACGTAGTGCGTAGCAGAGAGACATCAATGGATGAATGAAGAAGGATAAGAAAATGGTGGCAGATTTATACTATTTAAATTAGGGTAAATTGTCAACACCCCCAACAGTTTTTTCCACTGACAAACCCCCCCCCCCACCCCACCCCACCTCAAAATGGTTGTCAAAACCCTCCTCCCGGAAAATTTTCATGCGGTTTCTGTGTAGTTGCTTGCTAGATCTAAATAGGTCATAGATATCGTATAATAACTAGATGTAGCATGCAACAATACAGACACCACGGACAAGCAGGGTTTTTTCAACAACTGAAAAAAAAATGATGAGGCTTTTGACAACCGCTTCGAGGCCCAGGCAGTGGCGGAGCCAGCTTTTGAAGTCAGGTAGGGCAATACTGAATAGAGAACATAAAATATAAGAATTGCTTGAAACTCCTATAATTCTCATCGATAAGCAGAGACTTGCCTTTTGTTAAGAACCTCCAATTTACCTTCCAATTTTAACTAAGTTATTATTTTTGTTCATGCCGAATTTTTTATTTTTAAAATGCCTTTATTTTTCTATTTTTATTAAATAAGTTATTCATACTTTGAAAAATTAAATTATTAAAGAAGGAAAAAAAACTCAACAGTAAACTTTTTATTGAATGAAAATTTCAGTATTGAAAGACCGTTAGCGATCGATAAATATAATAAGAATCTTATAAGGACGATACAACATGAAAAGATACATGCAGTCGTTACTTGACTTTTCCAATCGGCCACAATGAGGATGGTTAAAGAGTTAAAACTTTATTATTTGCTAGGTATGTAATATGCTATCCTTATCGGTATTTCCCGGTCCGGGTAGGGCGGCTGTCCAACCCGGACCGACCTTGGCTCCGCCCTTGGGCCCAGGGTTTTTTGCCAGAGCGGGGAAAACTGCTAGGTTTTTTTGACAATTTACCCTTTAAATTACTAGCTCTCTTTTGTCAACTCACACAAGCTGTACACTATATAATGATGAAATCTCTGCAGGTTTTTTTAATTGGAGGTTGGAGGAAGCAGAACAAAAAGGACAGCAATATATGAGAGTTGGAGGAGCAAGCAAAGCTTACAAAGAAACAGAGAGAACACCCTAATCTTATTGTGGCATAGATACAAGAGGCCGCTTGTATTGTTGCAGGTTCGATGCATATGAATATATAATAGATTTTATAGGTAAATATTAAGCTTTGAAAATAAAGTTTCAGAAATGTCTCTAAAAATTAAAAAGGATGCCAGCATTCTTAGGTGTTTGGAGTCTGAGATACCCTTTTAGAATTTTATGGAAATTGATGACGTGGATAGTGAAAGATGAGGACATTGTAACGAGGATTATTCTCCTTTTTTTTTATATATAAAATCTTATTACCAAAGTAACCGATGTCTTAGTCAAAAGAAAAAATTAAGCATTTAAAATTGGGGGTGCAGTCAAAATTTCAGGCAACTTAATATTATGGACTACTAAATTTGACTAGATTTAACATAAGCAGAATGTGTGAAATATGGTTTGCAATTTTTTGATGGAAAGAGTCGTAAATATTTTGGAGTACTCTTTCGGTCTATATAACCGTTGGGCATTTCATTTCCTTAATTAAGAAGCATAAATTCCTTTTTTTTTAAATCATCCTTCATCTCTATTTCTACTGTTATAGCTCACTAACATTTTTGCACATGAGTATATTTAAAAAATGTATATATATATATATATATAGATATATATATATATATATATATATAATGAGGGGTTAATTGCTAAATAATACCTAATGTTTCAACTAATTTGCACTTGTACACCTTATTGATTTTTTAAAGTACAAATCATATGGATTTTGTTTAAAATAGTGATGGATTTGATGGTCTACTTAAAGGAATAAAGTATTAACGTTTTGTACTTTATGGTATATAAGTGCAGTAAGAAAATCAATAAGATATAATGTAGGTGAACATTATTGTATTATTTAGTAATTAACTCTAAAATGAGAGAAGATGTCAAACAATATCATGTTTTGAAAAAAAAATTGAAGCAAAATTTAAAAGAAAAGAAATAATATATAGGGTCGTTGAAGTGGGCTTGGAGTAATGGTTAGAGGATACTAGCGGTTTCGATACACGCGTTGCACACACTTAGAAATTTTTATGATAAATTTCTTTTTTATAATTTATCAAAGTGTATTGCACTTGTAAAATAATAATTACTTTGGTAATTTAGTTACATGCATCACACATATAAAATAGTAATGGCTTGGCATTTCACTACGTGCATTACACATAAAACGATGGTGTTCTTTTTATTTTTCTGAAAAATAAAAAGCCATATTACAATCAATTTTAAAATTAACCCTTTTTTGCCTTGGAGTAGAGATAACAGTAGAGAAATAAGATCATTGAGTTTATAAAATATAATTAAAGATTAGTTGTTCAAGTTGAAGAGCGAAAGAGAAAAGGGGTAAGAATTGGGATTCAAAAATTATGTTCAATTATAAGGGATCAAGACGATTAATATGATAATGAGGGGATATTAAATGATCAACTTCCTATAGCAAGGGGGTCTATGAGTAATGAAGCAAAACACGTGTGAAGAAATTAAAATAAAATGTTGATAAAATAATTACTTAATTCAGTGCAAATTCGTATATATAGGGGCAGAAAGGTAAATCACAAATGACATTTATAGAAGCTTCATAAGGAAACCTAATCACATGAAGATAAGTGTTGTACAATTGTCTGTTTCTACTTACAACATCGACCTCTACTTACATATAACGACTCTGAATTTTCTGTACAAAATTTTTCTTCTTAAAGTATAGAAAGGCGTTTGCAAGTTTGAGCACAATTTAAAAGTTATTCTTGCTTAAGAATAGCAAGAAAGTATTTGTAGCTCATTGGTAAAACCTTGCATTTCTGTAACATAGTCTTTGTGTTCGAATCCCATCAGCAACATATTATTTTTTCTGATTTTTCTTTTAAATTTTTTGGAAGCCCAAAAATTTACACGTGCACTGCACACAAAAATGAACAGTCAGGAAAAACAAACATGTGCATATTGATATTAACAGCGATATGGACACGTGGCAAGCATCCAACGGCTCCCCTCCACCACTTGGCCGGCGAGATGTAGCTTAGGGCCGGCGGGGACGCCCCTCCCCCCTAAGCCAATAGTCTACATACTCTGCACACTTGACTCTTGACCTACACCCATTATCTCTGCACTGTTTGTTTACTCTGAATTTAAACAGAGACTTCAATTTCATCTTTAAATCAATTTTTAATGCATTTTAATTCATTCTTTCAATTCCAAAACCCTAATTTCACACTATAAATACAACCCCATACCCTAACTCCTCTTCATTCTAAAATCCCTAACCAAGATTATAAAATTTTTCTAAGTACCGATGGGATAGAAGTGGAGTCAGCCAAAGACCAACTTCCGGTAAGGAATCAAGCAAGTTCTGGCGACTCCGCGATGCCATGGAGACTACACCATCTTCTTCTACCTCCTTTTCATTCAATTAGCTAGTAAGTCCCACCTCATTCTTCTCTTTCTACATAAAAAGTTATTTTTTTCAAAACATGTCGGTAAGTGGAGTTATACCGAAATTTGATTTTAAAACCCTTGAAAATACATCTTTTCTTAAGCATTGCTCATTCATATTCTACACCTTAATGGTTAATCATGAAACTAATAATTAGAAACAATTTTCACCCTAAATCATCATGTTAAATAATTTTAATTTGAGTTTTACATTTAAATACCATGAACTTTGTATCTACCATATTTTATTAGTTTGCTTAATCATACCTCTAGAAAACTTCACGGGGTAATGACCTACACCTCACATACACACATGTTTATATAACATGATACTCTTGGAAACATATTTTTGCGGCGATTACAACTTTTCATTAAAATACCATGAACTATAAAAATCAGGTTTTCTTCAGAATTGAAACTCTTTGGGATTATACCTCTACAACCCTTTTTAGGGGACCCGCTATTGGATGGTATGAATTATCGTACATTCTTGGGCTAGTAGAGAAAGATGCAGACCTCCTAACGGAGCATTCGGTCTCGAAAGATTTTAATACGATTTTTAAGAAAAACGACATTTCTATTTAATAATAAAATTAATTTTTTATAAATATATAAATATTATCAAAACACATATTTTCAAGATATAATAAAATTCCATGTTTTCTAAAAAGATAAAAGAATGACAAGTTTCACCAAAACACCCTCAAGTTATCCAAAAGACAACTTTTACACTTAAATACCATGATCTATTCAAGCTAAGTTAATATTCACTAAAATACCTTAAATCTTAAAAGTTACATCCATGAAACCCTAAATACGATAAATAAATACTCGAGATTTATTTTGAGAGTATATAAAATATTTTTCATAAAACCCCTTCGAGTTATATAAAATTACATTTATGGACTTTAGTAAATATAGGTTTAAGCAAGATCAATTCTCTTGAGCCTCAGAGAGCCGGAGAAAGTGAGTGCTTACCTATTTAAAGTAGAAAAACTTAATGGTGTTATCAATGGTAATTGCCTTGGAAAAATACACAAATCCTGTCGTCCATATACATCAATTACCGATAACTCCCGAACTTAATTCAGGATCTAAATCTGTTTAAAATGTCTGACTCAAGTCTGAGTCTAACTCAATCTGAATCCAAACATAAATCCAATCTAAACATGAATCAAATTCAACATGAATCCAAACTATAACATGTATACTTGAATCTGAACCTGAATACCAGAACAATATCAACATGCAAATATAACTTGACTTGATCGAACCATGGCTATATCTTGACTTAATTACCTGACTACTTGTTTACATTATGAATCTGTTTACATGAACAACTTATATCCATGGTCTCGACAAGTCTGATAACTACAAATCAATACAATATACATTACGGAGTTTTAACAGGGTAGATTGGTATGGAATGTATTAAAAGTGGTACGATGATGGACACTAAAAAACATTAGATTAACATCCATTGCCGTTGTCCCGTGGGTTTTGACGGGGCCTTGTACTTTCCTATTCCCATAGTCTACGGGATAGTTGGACTCCTCTCTTATACACTGATATATTCTGTACCAAGCTACAAACAACCACGTTAGTATAACAAACATATACTTGTTCAGATCACCAGTCATATATTCTTTACTTGTTCTATTCCACCCTTATCTTTAGGACTTATTGAGCGCTAGTTCGCTGACGACATTCTTGTCTTTTTCTTTCTTTGAAATGTTCGTCAGGAAGACCGGACTCTCTCGAGATCGAGCCCAGTCAGAAGGAATTGGAGCAGATTGAGGCACAGATAAACTTCTAGTTTACTTGTACTTATTTCCATTTCATATGTCACTGTTTAGGCATTGCTTTTATCATTGTACATTTCCTTTTCAAATCAGTTGTAATGTAAAGAATGGATATTAATAAAAGTTGCTGTTTATATTACATCTCCTGTCATTCTTATGTATTTATTTATATTGCTTATACGCTTAACGTGTTTACTTCTGAGTAAATACGTCGCGTGCCCGCCACGCCTACTTCCCCGTACACTGGGAAGCAGGGTACTTACATATATTATTTTCTCTAAACTCCAATATATAGGAGAGAAATAGCGAACATCATTTCTGGAACGTCCGGCGGGACCCCTGCCGTTGTATGGTAGTAGACACACGATATATGTGAGCGAAATCAAAAGCACACTTTCTAGAGGTCGGTTGTCACGCCCCGCTTCCCGGTATACGGCGAAGGGGACGCGACTGGTCCTCTACGTATTTACTGTGAAGTAAATACGCTAAGCGTAACTAAGCAATATACAAAGTAAATGCATAAGAGACAAGATATAATATAACAACAATTTTATTTATTCACATTCTTTTGTACAATGCATGAAAAGTAAATACAACTGAATAAAAAGCAATACCTAAACAATGGCATAACAGGAATGAAAGTACTGAATGGAAAACGTACAATGACTAGAGCTCGGGGTCTTCACTAAACTGGTCCAAGTCTTCAGCAGTGGGCTCGATCTCAGGTAAGTCCAGATCACCTGACGATATTCAAAGAAGAAAGAAAGAGAATGTCGTTAGCGAACAGATCGCTCGGTAAGTCCCAAAGACAAGAGAGAAATAGAAAAGACAGAATAAGAAGGTATCTTTTAAAGTTGTATTATATTATTATAATGTTGTGTTAACGCCGTTGTTTGTAACTTGGTACAGAAGGATACCAGTGTATACGAAAGGAGTCTCGTTAGCCCAGAGACTACGGTGAACTGAATATAGAGTACAAGGCTCCGTTAGAAGGCCCGGAACAACGGCAATTGGATTCATGTTAGGTGTCTTAAATCTTGCAGTCTTGTGCCACTTTTAACACCTTCCGTACCAGTCTACCTCTTAAACCTCGTAATGTTTTGATTGTATTGTATTGTAAACTGTATATATTGTATAATTGGATGACTGACCGAAGTCATGATATCTGTAACGGATGTAACCGTAGAATCATGTAAATGGATGTAAACTGGAGATCATGTAAATGGAATGTATATGCATGGTTCGGTTCGGTCAAGTTGTATAGATTGATAGTTGGATTTATAGATTCATATTGGATTGTAATATTGTAGATTGTGGCTTGTAGATTGTAGATTGTACTTGAATCATATTCAAGTCAGATTATAACGAGACTCACTATGAGTCAGACAATTAAAAAAGTAAATTGAAGTCCTGATTGTTTTGATTTTATCGGTAACCACTGCACATGGACAGCAGGATTTGTGTCTTTTTCAAAAACGATTACCGTATTGATAACACCATTATTAAGTTGTCTACCTTAAATAGGCAAGCACCCACTTCTCCGGCTCCCTGAGGCTCAAGAGATTAGTCCCTTTTAAACCTATGTTTACTAGGGTCTTAGGGTAAATTATAGAACTTGAGGGGGTTTTATGTAAAAAATACTTTTATATACTTATCAAAATACACCCTAAGTATTTATTAATCGTATTTAGAGTTGTAATGAATGTAGATTTTATATTGTGATATTTCTAGTGAAAATATCCTATTTTCATAATAAATGGTATTTATTTGTAATATTGATTATATGGAATTCATGGTATTTTAGTGTAAACTGATTCTTGTGACATTTTTAGAAAAAGATAGAAATAATTCAAATTAGATATTTTTGAATTACATATACATATATTTATATGAAAATAAATTTTAATATATTTATTATATTCGAGAAATCTCGTTTTTCTTAAGATGTCGTATTTAAATCTTTCGAGACCGAATACTTCTTGCGGAGGTCTGAATCTCACACTACTAAGCCCGAGGATGTGCGATAATCCGCACCATCCCGAACGGGTTCCCCAAATGGGTTGTAGCGGCACTTTGCAAAGATTTGTATAAATACTAATCATTAAGGAAAAACGGTTTTATTGATTATGGTATTTATTTGTAAAGATGTCGAATTTCCCGTATTCTATGTTCTAGGGTCTCCTAAGTCAACTAGACTGCTCCTAACTGGTCCAAAGCGACAAGTTGTGAGATATCCCTCAAATTGCCTCTTCACCGCCAATTGTGGTCAGGTAAGTACAAGTGAAGAAATGAGAGATCCGCTCACGAATCACCGTGAGACGGGCCTTTTAAAATTACCTTTCTCACTTGTCTAGCCTAGGCACCATAAAGTCAAGTTTAGATAAACGACTGAATGCCCACAACCTTTTCCTGTCCTAATGAGTGCGACAGTCCTTAATTGGCTGAGTCTAGATATTTTTATTATTAGCTCAAAGGTTATTTATTTGTAAAGATGTATCAATACTAAATCTTTTAGAAATGGTTTTATTAAGTAAAGGGTATTTAAATGAAAATGTTTGTTTTCCCGTATTCTAAGTTCTCGAGGGTATCGTGTTATGTTGCATATGAGTGTGTGAGGAGGTAGGTCATTATCTCGTGGTCTAGTTAAAGGTATAGCAAGTTTAATGAAGTTAAATGTATAATTGGAACAATGTGGTATTTAAATGAAAAATACGATAAAGTAAAATAGCCATCATTTTATGAATTGAAACTTGATCAATTTGGTTGATTAGTGTTTAATAGTCAACATGAGAGAGTTTAAGCATAATTGTATTAACGAGAAGTGAAGTTTTATAAGAAAACCAAATCGGAAATCGAATTTGTTCCGATTCCGTCGGGTTTTGTAAATCTGTATTTTTAGAATAGAAAAGAAAGATAGAAATGGGACTTGCGGGTTTTGGACAATAACGAGAGTGAGATGGAAGAAGAGGAATCACTGGTGCGTCGATTTGTCGCCGAGAGTTCCTAGAACGATCGCCGGAATTTCGCCGGGAATTTCGTTGTAGCTTTGCTTCGTGCTCGTTTTTAAAGTACACAAGATTTCTTGAGAATTTTAGAGAGTTGGCTCAGAGTTTTGGGGTGAGAAGGTAGAGAGTAGGGGTGTATTTATAGGGTTAGGCTAGGATTAGGGTAGATGAAGGGTTTTAAATTAAAAAATGTAAAAAAATGTATTGAAAATAATTAAAAATTGCAGTAAATAGGATATAATGAGCTCTCTGGAAGTGGTTTGCAGATTTAAAGTATGCAGGGGATAGGGCATGTGAAGAGACACCTTTTTGGTGTTGACGACTCGGCCGACCGGCCGAGTCCGGCCGGCGGCGCCAGCCCGAGTCGGCCGGTCCGCCGGTCGAGTCAACCGAGTCCGGCCGAGTCGGGGGCTCGGAAGGTGGGGGGTCGCCGGAGGTAGTCACTGGTGCTTTCAGTTTTGTGGGTGTAGTGGGAAAATCTGGAGTTATTACGTGTTGACTGTTGGGCTTCTATAAAATTTAAAACAAAATAAATATTTAAAATAATGTGGGGCATGTGATTTGAACTCTGGTGGTTTGGTTCAGCAATGCAAGGTATTACCAATGAGCTACAAGCACTTTCTTGTAATTAAATTGCTAATTAATTACTTATCTTGTGCTCAGGAAATAAATACCCATTTATGGATTTTGAATTTTTTTTTTGTAAAAACTTGTATTGGAAATTTGGGGTTGTTACGTCAAAAGGCCGATCACAATCAGCAGAACCTCGGCCATCTTCTGCAAGAGGGCAAATATAAACTTTTCTGCCGAAACCTTTAATCCTAGGATCTTGGCGGAAGAACAAACGTTCTGACAAAATGTCTACCTTGAGCCCCGACGGCGGACGATTGAATGACAAAGATAAGGCCGTACCTTCGGCTGAAGAACAAAAGGTGGTGGAAACGGCTGAAGAAGACTCTCGGGTGATGAAATTTAGTTGTGTAACGAGGGCTAGCCGCTCCGTGAGGGTTGGCTTTTGGGATGGAAATTCAATGACTAAACCTGTCTACAAGAAGAAGATGGCTGCTGCAGGGGATTCTTCTTCCAAAGAAGTTGCCGTCAGACACAAGACGACCCTCAATTTCAAGATCAAAAGGGGAAGAAGAAGATCAAGACCGACTGGATCATGCACGAGTATCTTCTGTTGGGACGCTAGCGCAGTGGAAGACCTGATGATCCGAAGATCTCTTTAACGAATAACAACTAGAAACAACGCAAATCAAATAGCAATACAAGAGATTTAGGGAAAAGGAGAGAACACTTTATTAGAATTTTAGAGAAAACTTTATAGAAGATTACAAACTCTCTCTTTGTAGATCTCCAACAAGATCTACCTTCTCACTAAAAGCTCTCTTTAATGGCTTACTAGATCCTTTATGGAGGCGTCTTTTCGCCTCCCTTAAACCTTATGATCAAGATTGCAAGCATTTTAAACTTTAACCCTAGTATCCTATTTATACCCAGATACAATATGAAATATAATAGTATCGCCTTAATTACAAAACTGCCACTCCCAAAACTGAATTTTCGAGATAAACTCGAATCCTGAATTTCACGAAAAACCATCGATAAACGTCTGACCCTGATCCAAGCGTCTGGCCAGAGAGTCGCCATACGTTTGAAGCTCAAGAGATCAGACGTGTAGCCGCTCTCCGGAATTCTGCAACTTGGTCATCATACGTCTGAAGCTCAATGAGTCAGACGTCTGCGCCTCCTTTGGATTTCTTGAACTTTATTCATCAGATGTCTGAAACACATTGTCCTAGACGTCTGATGCTTTCTGGATTTGTTCACAGTCTCATGATATATAGAATACCTTCACAACAATCTCTACCTTAGCTTGTATGTCTTTATAGCCATCTTGAAAATTTTTTGCCTTCGTCTTTTATCCCTTAAGGTTTCCTTAGTTCTTCTTGTTTTCCCTTCTGGCACAGCTCCAAATCTTGAAACTATGAACTGTCATGCTTTTTTTCTCAGAATTGAGAAACTGATGCGACCCTCCTACTGAGATTGCGAGCCTTCCTCACATTTAAGTACCTGAATAGAAGTCAAGGCCGACTTGAACTTCTCCATAAGCATAACCTTCATTAGCATGTCTGCCGGATTCACCTTAGTATCGATTTTGATCAAATTGATCTCCTGTTCGGCCCACTCCCTTATCTTGTGATACCGCACGTCGATTTGTTTCGTTCAAATGTGGTATACCTTATTCTTCGCCATGTGAATGGCGTTTTAACTATCGCAAAACAAAGGAACCGATCCCTTCTCGAATCCAAACTTGCCAACTAAACCCTTTAACCATAAAGCTTCCTTCGATGCTTCCACTGCTGCTATGTATTCTGCCTCCATCGTTGATAGCATCAAAGTATCCAGAAGCGTTGACTTCCAACTGACTGGAGATTCTGCAATGGTATATTCATAGCTTGTAGTTGATCTTTTGTTCAAGTCACCGGCGTAATCAGCATCTACATATTCCTGCAACTGGTTTGATTTATCTTCTGACTTGCGAAAGACTAAACCGAGATCCTTACTTTCTTTTAGATACCGAAATATCCACTTTACATCTTTCCAATAGAGCTTTCCTGGATTTGACATGTACCGACTAATCAGACTTACTATATAGGATATATCTGGACACGTGCATACCATAGCATACATAAGTGATCCCACCGCGTTTGCATACGGTATCCGAGACATCTGTTCCTTCTCCTTTGATTTCTAACACTCCTTGGAGGATAACTTAAAATGACCGGCGATAGGGGTACTCACATGTCTTGAGTCCTTCATGTTGAATCTCTCCAAAACCTTCTCAACATACTTTCTTTGGGATAGCCATAACATTTCAGTCTTCATGTCTCGAAAAATCTCCATTCAAAGAATTTTCCTTGCTTCACCTAAATCCTTCATATCAAATTCTGCACTCAATAAATCTTTGAGCATATTTATTTCTGCCGTGCTCTTAGAAGCAATTAACATGTCATCGACATTTAGGAGTAGACATAATGACGAGCCATCTTTAAGCCGCTTTGAGTACACACAGCTATCATACTCATATCGAGAATTGTTGGTCTTCATCATAAAAGAATCAAAGCACTTATACCACTGCCTAGGAGACTTTTTCAAACCATATAGAGACCTTTTGTTGGATATAGGTTCCTTGAAGGCAATTATTGTAATTGTGTAGGACCTATATGGATAGAACATTCTTGCTCGATATGATAGTATACTATCTGGTTTGACTTTGTCATTGTGTGTATATGTTTTACTTGATATTACGTATCGCTAATACATGTTAATAAAACTCAGAGGATCTTTGCTTGACTACTAAGATTATAATAGGGATCATACTAGTGGGGCCTCCATAAGTACATCTTTAAATATTCCTAGTCGTGAGAGTATTGAAACTGGGCATCAATATTTCAGTGTAGACTAGTGTATACCTTTCTTGACCCCGACCGAGGCGATTGCTAGTCCCACATCTATTGGTGTATGACACCGAGATTGTATATATATGCTTATTGGAGAATGAGTACACTGAACGGACTCACCGAGAACTCCTAGATAGTATTATACCAATGTCAGATAGCAGTTCTCTGGTGATGATAGTACATGATAGTCTCTTGACCTGAGATCGCCATAGTGTCTTGTGTGTATTCCTACTATACTTTGATTACCGCCCTATCATGGCTCAAAGGAGTCGTGCAAATAGGTTTTAGTTGGGTATAGTCCCGAAACACATGGAGGCAATGAGCGGTCGAAAGGATTCGTCACTCTTGGTATAGGGAGTCGATATCGCGCGGTGCAGGACATAACTATAATCAGAAATTCCTATCTAGGATGGATAGGATAAACTGGTAAGTGTTATCAGTTGCATCTCAGATGATTATGAGTTCGATATCTACATGACTTATTCGGCTATTAGGGGTTTGATAGATTCCAACTTCAGGCCTAATATGCGATACCTATTGATGAAGAGATCGAACTGTATGGAATTTGTCACTAATAGGCTCTACAGGATATAGATGAGCTTGCTTGTCCACCTTTCGAACTCCAAATACTTGGGTAGCCGTTGCGTACAGCTAGTGCCACTGACATACTTGTGGTTACAAATTTGATCCAGTAACTCACTGCCAGCATATTGTTGAATCTTCAGAGTCCAACATAGAAGATTTTTCCAGCCAGGCGAAATGATGATGTGGCGGGCATATGAGGATACGTCCGAGATCCGATTGAATACGTGTATATGATACGTGTGATTTAATCGGACATTGGACAATACTAGCTGGTCTATTTATTAGACGAATTATTAAGTCAAGTGGTGAATTAATAATCACATATGTGATATGGTTGCTAGTATTGTATATATGATACACACTCTCTTACTCTCACATTAGTATATGATATTAATGTATTATTATGTATATGTATGTATTTTTGAGACATTATTTTTTGTCATGTGATGACAAAAAGGCCATGTGATGAGGGTGGGGAAACCATTCTCTACACTTGACAACAAGATAAAGAGAGAATGAGAATGAGAGGGGGGATATATTCTCATCCCTTTATATTTTTCCTTCAGGGAAAAATATTTCATGAGAGCCATTGTAGTTCTTCTTCACCTTCTTTCCCTTCGTTAGAAATTTTAAAAGTGAGGATCAAGAAATGAAAAGAGTTAAAAGAGAGTTTTTTTCCTACAAAATCATCCTACCTCACAACCCTAGCAAACTTTGTAAGCCGGTCTCTTCACTTATGAAGTGGAGATGCAGCTTGATCGGGTTTTCTTCAAGTGGATCATCTACGGTGAGGGTCTTGGCATCCAAGCTCGTTCCCGGAGGACTCGGAGCTTAGCACGAGTCTTCCAATAGGCGATCAGATACGCTACAAAGGTTGTAGCCCATTTTCCCTTATCTTGAGTTTTCGAGTTTTAGTTTGCAACTAAAGTATTTGATTGATCTTTTGTATAAAATTGGTGCTTTGTTTTCTTGATTTTTTTTATGAATTTCTACCGCGGTGCGCAATCTTTGCAACTCTAGAACCAATCCCTCTTATGGTATCAGAGCCAAATCAAATACACATGAAAGGGATTGGTGTTAAGGTCGCAACGATTGCGGACCGCGGTGGAAATTCACAACAAAAAAATCAAGAAAACATAGCACCAATTCATTTCACTCTTGAGTTCACATGCGTGATCCTCCTTTCCATGCTCCACGAATCCTTTAGGTTGTCTCATGAAGATAGTCTCTTTCAACTCACCGTGTAGAAAGGTCGTTTTCACGTCCATTTGCTCCAACTCTAAATTCTGAACTGCTACCAGTGCCAAGAAAACTCGAATGGATGTATGCTTGACTACAGGTGATAAAATCTTGTTGTAGTCAACCATCTCCTTTTGAGCATAACCCTTCGCAACTAACCTTGCTTTTATATTGCTCATCATCTTTTTTCCTGAATATCCACTTGCAGCTAATAGCCCTTTTTCCCTTTGGTAGCTTGATTAGCTTCCACGTGCCATTCTTTCGAAGTGATTTCATATCCTCTGTCATCGCAACAACCCATCGACTCTATCTGCTTGCCCAATGGTCTTCTGATAATTACTGAGATCTCCGTTTTCGGTGACTAAAGAAAATGCGAGCATATCTTCCAAACCATACCTGACTGTTGCATTGTGTGGATGTGCTAATCTCCTTAATGCCAGCATATATGGGTCATGCTGGAGTTGGTTCTCACTATTTTTCTCCGTCCACCTCTGCATCAATAAGCCGAAATTGTGCTTCAGTGTCCGTATTTTTATGAGTGCCAGAAAACTTCACCTCAACCGATCATCGTCACCTGATGCTCCACCTACCTCCTTATTTTCTTCAACCATGTTTTTCAACATGGATGCCTCATCGAAGATTACATCTCGGCTAGTAAACGTCCTTCTGTTTTCTAGATCCCATAACTTGTAGCCTTTTACTCCAAGTTTGAATCCCAAAAAAACGCACCTTTTGATTTTGTATCCAACTTGGTCCTATCTTCTGATTCATGAGTAAACAGAGTATCCAAACACTCATAACGAATCATAACTGACTGGCTTTCATTTCTATATTTCTTGGGTCTAAAGATCTATGGCTGTAGATGAAGACCTGTTAACTAAATAGCACGCATGACTTACCGCCTCTGTCCAGAAGTCCTCCGAAAGGTTGGATTGCAACCGCATATTTCTGGCTCTTTCTAGTGGTGTCCTGTTCAGGTGCTCCTCTACCCCATTTTGCTCTGAAAGTCCTGTAACTGTCTGCTGCCTATGTATACCCTGTTCTTTACAGTAATCTTGAAACTCCTTCGAGATATATTCTTCTCCATTATCTGTCTGCAAATACTTCACTGATCGCCCTTTTTGCTTTTCTATGGTCGTTTTCCATTTCTTAAATCTGGCAAACTCCCCGACTTGTGTTTGAGGAAATATATCCATACCTTCAATGAGAAGTCGTCGATAAAAGTGACATAGTATATGGCACCTATCTTTGATGGGACCGGTGATGGCCCATACGTCTGAGTGTATGTAGTCGAGAAGTCCTTTGGTCTTGTTCACGGCTTGCTTGATGTCAACTTTACGTTGCTTCCCCATCGTGCAATATTTGCAGAAGTCCAGCTTGCAAGTGGTAATCCTTTTAAGAAACTCTCTTCTGTGCAATTCACGAAGACCTCTCTCACTCATGTGGCCAAGATGTATATGCCACAGTTTTGTGGTATCCTCCACCTGTTTCTTTATAGCCACGGCCGAACCACCACTCACTGTACTGCCGTCCAAATGATACAAGTTCTTCAATCGTTGTCCTTTCATGACCACTAGGGCACCCCTAATAACCTTTGGCATTCCATCTTGACCTAAAAACTTGCATTCTACTGCATCCAATACTCCTAGAAAAATTAGATTCTTTTTTAATTCCGGAACGTGTCTTACGTTCACAAGTGTTCGCACCATACCATCAAACATGCGAAGTTTGATGTTCCCTATACCAATAGTCTTGCACGCCACATTGTTCCCCATGAGAACACTGCTACCATTGTATTTCTTATAGGTGTCGAACAACTCCTTTTGGGACACATATGATATGAACATCTGAAGTCACGTATCTAAGCATCAGAATTTTCCTCCTTCTCGGTATGTACTGTGAATACATCACACGGTGAATCTGATAGCTCATGGATTTTAATGATCCTTTTATTTAGTTTTGATGCTAGCTAAAACATGAATAGTTGTTTGGTTTCCCTTGCTTCATCTTGCTTATTCTATCGACACCAAACTTATATATACTTGTTGTTTATCTTGTATATCTCATTACTTGTGTATATCGAGTAAAATTTCAATATCTCATGCTTTACTCTTGTTATATACCTTGATATTGAAATATTATTCCCATTCATAGTTACGATGATTCATAATATGAATACACCCACATGTGTGTATTCTATATCTTGCTTTTCATATAACATGTATATATAGATATCAATATCTCATGTGTCGTATTTGATTGATATCTTGATATTGATATACTATTCATCTCATAGTTTGTGATATCGAAATAATGAATGTTCATATACTTGTGTTTACTATCTTATTTATTTCATAACACTGCATATGATGTGCTTGGTCATTTTGAGATTGCATTTCAGGATATCTCACGGCACAAACGTATGACGGAGGATGGAGAAAATCGAGCTTAAACAACATATTTAATGGATGTTGGAGGATTCAGACGAGAGCTTCTCAAATTGCATATTCAAGCTACGGATAGCTAAGAAGTCGAAGTCTGAGATTGAAGCATCTAAAGTCGAGGTCCAAGTTTGAAGATCAAAGAATGACTTCAAGACGCTTATGAGCGGCGAAGATCAATGGAAGTCTAATTGAGGATCGAGTGCCAAAGTTTCAAGAGCTCAAGACAAAGAGCCGAAAATTCAAGAATCGAAGATTTGAGATACCGACATAGGAATCTTTGTAAGTACTCTTTAATTATGGTATTATCAAGTAGTAGCTCTTGAACACCCACACTTGCTTGCACAAACATTGTACATTGCATAAATATCGGGTTTTACGATTTCGAAGTTTTCTATTTTATAAAAACCTAAAATATCTGTTTTTGTGCTTATGCAGACGTCTGCCCATTTAAGCATGAGACGTTTGCCCTTTGGTTTTTTCAAATGTCAGAAATACCAGAAACAACATACTCTAGCCAGACGTCTGATGCCTTATTAAGCAGACGTCTGATGTTCATCTCAAAATGGAATTTTTTGTGCTTCAGACGTCTGGATGATTACGCTTGAGACGTCTGCTTGCACTCTGTTGTTTTCTTGCCTTGCCTTCCAAATTATCGACAGACGTCCGAGGCTTTAATTGGAAGACGTCTACTGTAGAAAAGGTTTTAAAATATTACCATTTATAGCCATTAGGGGTTTTACAAATGAACTTCAGATGTCTGCCCATTTGTACTGCAGACGTATGTCAATATTCTAAATTGCTTGTCCCTACCAATAACGGCTAGTTTTTATTAAAGGCTATATGTATGTTTTTAAAACCTTTTCATGTGTGAATGATGATAATCACTTGAGCCCTTCTTATTGCCATCTTCTAAAGTGATTAAGATCAAAATATCTCATATCTTGTGAGAGTTAAAAGAGTTTTCCATTTGCTTATCCAAATCACTCTCATACACAAAATCAAGAGTTTCAATTGATTATCCATACTTCTTAGGGCATTAGAGAGAGCTTTGAGAGAGACTCCATTGAGATTATTGTGCTTCATTGTATCCTCTTCTTTTTTGTGTGTAAGAACTCTTAAGTGTAATAGTGTCTTTGTAAGAGAGAGGAGAGAGATAGGTTTTTCTTTTTTTGTGTGAGAACTCTTGAGTGCAAGGGTGTATTTGTAAGAGAGGAGAGCTTGTAAAAAGAAGAGTCACTCATGTGTCGAGTAACGTATTTGTTTCATTGGAGACGTGAAGATAAAGGGAACCGGCTCGAGGGCCTAAATAAAGTGGACTAAGGATCGAGACGTTATCGGGGCGCCGAACCATTATAAATCTCTTGTGTTAGCATTTGAAATTTCTCTCTTACTTTATATTTCAATTACTAAAAAATTGCATGCTAGATTTATTGCTATCTCTATATGCTCATTGATTGTTTATGCTTGACATTTACTCTTGCTTGATACTTATTGTTTCACAATTCTAGTTTTGCTCAGAATCATATTATCTTGATTTATCTTGTATCTAAGCTATTGTGATATCTTATTAGCAAGTGTATTGTTTAGAATTTTTAATTTGGGCATATTAGTAGCATAGTCCTATTCACCCCCTTAGGACTATTTTAGTATCGTCTTCCTAAGTATTTAATTTTAGAATCTTCTTTTATTTCTGTTGCAACACTGGCTTGATCGAATTACTTATACTGGCTCCTTTATCCCTCTTCTCCAACCAATATTTGTACTTTGGACATTGCTTCTTCTTATGTTTGCAAAAAAATATGGTTTATCATCTTGCCCTGATAATTTAGACCTCCTTCTCTTGCTCTTGACTTCATATTTTATCTTCGACCTTCCCCTTTCACTGGTAAACAACCCTGATGGTTCCTCTGATGGATTTGATTTCTTCATGATCTCATTATTAAGAAGCGTAGTTGTAAGCTTCTCCATCTCAAGAGTCTCCTTCCTATAGAGAATTATTGTCACCAAATGTTCATAAGATATTAGAAGCGAAGAAAGGAGAAAAAGCACTTGGTCTTTCTCCTCTAACTTTGCTTCAAGACAGAGAAGATCAATAACGATCTTATTGAAGCTATTCAAGTGATCGTCAAGTGAAGTACCTTCCTTCATGTGTAGACTATAGAATTGCTTCTTTAAATACAGTTTATTAGACAAAGACTTTGTTATATACGAGCTCTCTAACTTCAACCATAAACTAGCCACACAAGTTTCTGACATGACGTTGTACATCACGTTTTCCCCCAGACAAAACTTTATCGTGCACTGTGCCCTCTGATCCATGTTTTCCCATGTATCATCTGCCATTTCGATAAGTTTCTTACCGCCAAGAACTTTAAACAGCCTTTTTTTGACAAGAAATGCTTTAGCCTTTCTCTGCTACATCGAGAAGTTCCCTTTGCCATTAAATTTCTCCATCTCGAACTTGGTGATATTGACCTTGTTATTCTTCATCTTTAATTCCGAAACAGAAAACCTTCCTCTGATCCTTATGGACCAATATCTTCATAATTACAATCTAAGAAGATGGAGAGAGGACATAAGCGCCGTTACCCACCGCAGACTTAGATCATAAAGCCGAAAAAGCTCTGATATCAATTGTTGGGATGCGGGCGCAGCAGAAGACCCGATGATCCGAAGATCCCTTTAACGAATAACAAAAGAAAACAACGCAATCAACTAGCAATATAAAAGATTCGGAGAAAATGGGAGAACACTTTATTAGAATTTTAGAGAAAACTTTACAAAATATTACAAACTCTTTGCTTGAGATCTCCAACGAGATCTACTTTCTTCTCTCTAAAAGCTCTTTTTAATAGCCTACTTGATCTCTTATGAAGCTTTCTTTTCACCTCCCTTAAACCTTATGATATTGTAAACACTTTAAATTTTAACCCTAGTATCCTATTTATGCTCAAATACAATCTGAAATATAATAGGATCGCCTTAATTACGAAACTGTCACTTCTAAAACTGAATTTTTGAGATAAACGCGAATCCTGAATTTCATGAAAAAACGTCGACAGACGTCTGCCCTGATCCAAGCATTTGGCCAGAGAGTCACTAGATGTCTGAAGATCAAGAGCTCAGACGTCTACCCGCTCTCTGGAATTCTGCAACTTGGTCATCAAACGTCTGAAGCTCAAGAGCTCAGACGTCTGCTCCTCCTGTGGATTTCTTGAACTTTATTCATCAGACGTATGTCCGATTCGCGGAGATCAGGCCGAAGCGCCTCAGAGACCGCAGCTTGCCCATGGCCTCATCGTAGAGTTGCTCGGACAAGGGGTTGTAAAGCCCCGGCGACGCCCTCCAGATGGAGTACATCAGCAGCTGCAGCAGGGAGGAGCGCCGGGAGAGCAGCCGGCCGAAGTGGTCTTCGATGCTCCCATAGACCAACTGCACCGTGTCCTCGGTGCAGTTCTGATCATAGAGGTATACGTCCTCGAAGTGGATGATATCGGGGATAGTAAAGGGAAGTCTTACATTCTCAATGATCTGTTTATGAAGAAAGAAAGGACCAGTGCTCCTTCAGCCTTATATAGCCCACTGCGCCCCAACGGAACCCAACAGTCGCCCGTTTTCGCCCACAAAGTCGCTACCACGCGGCGATCATTGAGCCTTTCCTGGCAGGACCGAAACGACACGACTCTGGCACTTCGCCTCCCCGCACACTCAATGTGCATGCTACGCGCACGTTCGCCGCGACCGTCCCTGTTTTCCATACCTACCACGGGATGGTCAGGAGAGACCTCATGAAGAATCGGCCAAGCATCTACCATGCTCGGCTGTCCCTGGCCGGTAGCTTCCCTACTCGCAACGCCAGGGATCAAAGCCCTTACCGAGAGGCAACCGCGCAGCTTCACTGCCCGTTCATCCTTAGTAGGCCTCCTACGGCCCCTCTAGTGCTAAGGATCCAAGTCCTCCTTAGAGGCAACTCAGCAGCTACCCTGCTCGGCTATCCCCGGCTGGTAGCTTCCTACTACGACCGACAGGGATCAAAAGCCCTCCCAGAGGCAGTCGAGCCCGACCCTCGCTCGGCTATCCTTCAGGATAAAAGCCCTCGCCAAGAGGCATCGGGCAGTAACCCTTCCCGACCAAGGGTCCTTGGTAGGCTTCTTACATCCCCTCCCGCGCTAAGGACTAAAGTCCTCCCATAGCAGTCGTGCCCGACCCTTGCTCGGCTATCTCCGGCTGGTAGCTTCCTACCACAACCGACAGGGATCAAAGTCCTCGCCAAGAGGCACTGGGCAGTAACCCTGCTCGGTTCCCGTCCTGAAGGATCAAAGCCCTCGCAAGAGGCAACCGAGCGGCTACCCTGATCGGTCATCTCCGGCTGGTAGCTCCCTACCTGTGACGCCAGGGATCAAAGCCCTCGCAAGAGGCTTCCGAGCGGCTACCCCGCTCGGTTATCCCAGGCTGGTAGTTACCTACCTACGACGCCAGAGATCAAAGCCCTCACCAAGAGGCAACCGTGCAGCTTCACTGCCCGGTCATCCTCAGTGGGCTTCTTACAGCCCCTCCAACGCTAAGGATCAAAAGTCCTCCCAGAGGCGGTCGAGCCCGACCCTCGCTCGGCCATCCCCAGCTGGTGGTCGTTGCTCGTGACACCAGGGATCAAAGCCCTCGCAAGAGGCATCCGAGTGGCTACCCCGCTCGGTCATCCCAGGCTGGTAGTTGCCTACCCACGACGCCAGAGATCAAAACCCTCGCCAAGAGGCAACCGCGCAGCTTCACTGCCCGATCATCCTTAGTGGGCTTCTTATAGCCTCACCAACGCTAAAGATCAAAATTCCTCCTAGAGGCAGTCGAGTCCGACCCTCGCTCGGCCATCCCCAGCTGGTGGTCGTTGCTCGCAACGCCAGAAATCAAATGCCCTTGCCAAGGGGCAACCGAGCAGCTTCCCGGCTCGGTCATGCCCAACAAACGCTGCGGGCTAGTAGCCCTCATAACGAGGCCTCTGAGCCCATTCATGCTTGGCACAAATACGGGGGAAATCCCTCTGCCCATCACATGCAGAGGATCCGAGGCCCCAACAAGGGGCATCGGATCTATCCAAATCTGAGCGATCCCCCCTCGACTTCGGGGCCATAGAGATGCCTCCTTCTCAGCAGCGCTTAGCGCGCTTGGCAAGTAATCGAAATCAACTCGACGAACAATCGCTAGACAGACAGCAGGCCTGATAGGGAAGCCCAACAGTGCAAGCAGAGATATTTTATGAGCATTCTTCACAAACAGAAGATAAAGTGCAAACCGATGAAACCAAAAAAAGGGTTTTATTACCAAAAGCAAAGTCTTTATAAAGGGTATTTTGGGCTTCTCAGCCTTATAGACTGCCCAGAGGCTTACAAAAATTTTAGAAAGCGACAAAATAAAAGGAGGAGGAAGACGGGGGCTTTAGGCTTCGGGGCCAGGCACGACCTCGGGGTCCTCGACATCCACCACGAGACGAGCAGGGTCCTCGGCCACCTCCTCGTCAGGAATCTCTTCCCCCTGCTCATCGGCGTCCGTGAAGGGGTATTCGGCCCGGAGCTCTTCGTCGGTGAACTCCGGCATCCGGGCCTTAACGGCGTCGAGGGCCTCGTGCCAGATGCGGGTAGTGGCCATGGCTAGGTCATCATAGAAGTCCTTCGACTTCTTATAGCCCTCCTCCGTCTTCGCTGCCGATAGGTCGGCCAACTTCGCCGCCGAGTGGTCAGCCAACTTCTCCTCCTCGGCCGCCGCCCCCAGCTCCTTCCGGAAGGTCCTCACCGTCTTCTTCAGGTTGCCGGCGAGCACCTGAGCATCCTCAAGCTTGACCTCGGCAGCCACGGCGGCCTCGCGGTACCAGGCAACCTCCCGTTTCCTGGCCTCCACCTCGCCCTCCAGGGCGGCAACCCTCGCCATCACCGCCTCCAGCTCCCGCTTGGAGCTCTCTTCCAGCTAGGCAAGCTGGCCCGCAGCCTTCATCGCCGGGGCTATCATCTCGGCCTCCATGCGCAAGGCAAGGGCAACGTGCTTGAGAACCTGAAAAATAGGAAAGAGATCAGAAAGACGAAGGAGGCACCGAATCTCATAAAAAACCAAACACTTACCTGCACGGATTCCTGGGCGATAGACGCCATCTGGGCCGTGAAGGTCCCCCGGGGACCCTACCCCCCGCCGATTTCTCTATTTTATGCAGCAGGCTATCCGCGACGAATAGCCCCGAGGGCACCACGAACTGAAGGCCCCCCTCCTCCACCATGATTGGTGAGGGCGGGCCCCGGGAAGACCTCCGGGAACCCCTCTTGACCGGCTCCGATGGAGAGCTGATCTCCTCCTCCGAGACCGGGTCCTCCAGAATCCGAGCCCGCTTCCGGCCTGATCTCTGCTAGGCCCCGGGGTGGGATCCGCCCCCGAACACTCACAGGACGCGACCACCGGAGCAGAAGGAGCTGGGGCGGGCTTCGAGCGAGAAGAGCTAGCGCCTCCAGTCTTCGCGACCTTCCTCGGCTGGCGCATGGAGTCTCGGAGCTCGTTCATGTCCATGGGTCCTGCACAAAACCAAATGCAAAGAAGTCAGCAACACATACAATATAAAAGCCTAAAAGCAAGCCTAACTTACCGACGAATTTAACGGGGCTGAGCCCGGCCCAACTCAGGACCCTCTCAGACAGGAGCACGTCGAATCGGGAAACGGGCTCCCACGACGCCACTCTCACCGCGACGGGGTCATTTCACTGATTCCCCGGCAAGCATTTTTCCCTCAACCACTTGGTGGGCACGGGCCAGTCCTCGCCCTCGAGTGGGGAAACGAAGAAGAACTTCTTCTTCCAGTCGTGAATGGAAGAAGGCAGGGACATAACCCCTGTCCCGGCGGTGCCCCCCTATCGCTTTCTAAAAGAGAGGTTGACCCACCTCGGGTCGCCCGCTCGACCCTCAGGATGATTTTTGAAAATGGGGGAAGAATCAAGGAGGGAGATGCTGAAAGGAACCGCTTGTAACTTTAGGCGGATCAGGAACCCGAGGAGAATCCTCCATGAGTTCGGCACTAACTGGCCAGGGGCTAACCCGAAGAAGTTCAGCTCTTCGATGACTTCGGGAGAGAGGGGCAGGCGCATTCCACCCCAAAAAGCTTCCAAGTACAGGGCGATCTCCCAACCCCGTACTTGGTTTGCCTTCTCTCCCTCCTTGGCCAGACGAAGCGTATAACGTGAGGGGATGTGGAAGCGAGTCCGAGCATTGGCGAGCTCGTCCTCATGCCTCACCCAACACGATGCTCCGAGGGCAGCGTCTACCGCCTCCTCTCTGGGGGCTGCCCCAGCCGCATGACCCCGGGAAGAGGATCCGACCCTTGCTCCCCGGGAAGACTCAGGCTCAACTAGAGAGTCCCTAGAACCTACTCCTACGACATCTACAGACTCTACGAAAGAAGACATCTAATCTGGAGAAGAGGGATCCTCGGGAAACGAAAACAGAAGAAAGAAGACGAGCGCCTAGCAACCAGGGCTTATAGCGAGAAAATATGAAGGAGTAGGGATCCTGGAGTGGACCCCACCCCTATTTGTCATTGCAATCGCCCTCATCTAAGGGCGCCCTTCATCTCCCGCCAAAGTGCCTCCTCACGTCCAACGGCTCCGATTGCTCCACTTGTCGTTCCCATACTGGACCGCACCCCATCAGACGCCGCAGGTCTGCACACGTCGCGTCGGCCAACCGACGCGAGACACATGGACCGTCGCTTCAGTGACAGGATACATGAACCGGCGCACCTTCCTTAAATGCAGAGATCTCTCCCTGATTCACTGGCAGAAAAGACAGCTGACAGCTCGGTGACTCGTCCCGACAAAATCTTAGGAGAGAGTGCACCCCGGGCGGCCCGGCAGTCCACTCTTGACCCGACCAGCTAGCAGGCCGGGACAAGAGTGGGGGGCTAATGATGATGCTCTATATTTACGATCTCCCAGATCAAGACACGTGGCAGATGACGTGTCCCAGAACTCAGAAGAGAGGGCCCACAGGGGGCCGACCAGGCATCCCCTGTACCCGACTTACAAGCACAGGGCTGGCTCACCTCAGAGCCCCCTGCAAATTAGCCTTCTCGGCCTCACAGCTCGCCTCCGAGCTACCACAAGACCAAGATATCTCGGCCCTCTCGCTCGTTCCCGAGCTCTTCCGCCGAGGCCATCTTCCTCGGTCCCTCCGACCGACCAACTCCACCACTCACAGGCGTAGTCGCCGCTCCGCAAATCTCGCCATGCGCGGATACTCCGCCGGCAGCATCCCACGTTCCACGCCATCATGATCCCCACTAACGGGCGATCCGCTTGTTATGCGGGCGTGACGTCGGGAGCGCAACTGACGGCAAGATTCTTGCGCCCGCTACCGCGTGCTGCTGCCACTATATAAACTCCCATCACAGAGTGGTCAAGTAAGCTTTTTTTCACCCCACTTAGCCGTTACCCTACTCGGATCTTGTGCTAACTTGATCGTCGGAGTGTCCTCGGTGGTACCAAACCATCCCGCGACTTCTTTGCAGGTACTCGGCGTAGACTCCTCAAAACCACCAATCTCCTCAAAACCCATTGAGACCCACACGCAACAGGAGATCACCTCCAAGATCCAACGGGAGATCACGGAAGACAACATCTGACGGAGACCCGAAAAGGACCTCCATCAGAAGTCGTCACTGCTCTACTGAAATCGGACAACGCGGTTTCATGCGTTGAACCCTCCTCTTCCGCCGCTGCCTCATCGGTTACTACCTCTCTCCAAGCAGAGACACCAGAGGTTTCTTCCACAGCAGATTGGTTTCTTGATGAGGATTTATTTGATTTTGATGAAATCGATGAAAGCCTGCTGCACTTCTTCGACTCGGACAGCCAGCCGTTGCTGGGGGGAATTCTTGGCGATTTTTAGAATAATATAGCTCCTTGTATGTTTTAGAATTAACTCTTTGCTTGTGTACTTTGGCTTATGATTTAGGTATTGTTACTTCAATCCAATGCTTGTGTATTTTTCCTATTTGTTCTAAATATGTAGTGACTTTGCCTGCAAATTTTAAACATATATATATATATATATATATATATATATATATCAAGATTCTTATTTTGAAGTTTGGACTAGTTCAATGTGATGTGTTTGTTGACCTCCTAAAATAGCCATCATTATTTGCAGTGTTATCATTTTCTGTGTTTAATTAAAAGTTTCCTGAATTGTTCTATTCCAGTAAACTTATTTACACATTGAGCCAGAAAAGCATTTGATCAAATGCGGTTGCATAGTTTAAAACTCAAATTTTTATAATGCTCGTTCAGTGTCTCAGCGGGGAACTTTCTCGGTTTCGTTGTTTATCAAAGAAGAATAGAGATTGATTAAAACAACACTAAAGCCATTATCGCTTCTCTCCTTCCGAGAAATAAAAAAGAATTACAACGGTTATTGCTAACCTTCCCGGGAAAATTAGGTCATTTTCCCCAATATTAAGAATAAAGAGTGATTGGGATTTTCTGTGGGGTGAAAATAAACAGAGCTTTTGAGGATATTAAAAAGTACTTGATCAATCCTCCAGTTCTAGTGCCCCCAGCGACAGGAAGCCGATTAAAGTATACATTTCGGCGACAAAAGATTCAATTGGGAGTTTATTCATCCAGGATGACGAAGAGGGCTATGAGCATGCCATCTTTTATCCAAGCAGATTCTTATCGGATGTCAAACAATGCTACTCTTATTCAATAAACAAAAATAATACTAATGGGAACCTCAATAAAAGAAACGATCACAAATGCATACGTTGTCAACCCTAGATTTTGGTTAGCCATAATTAAAATGAAACAAACTACTGAGCTTAGCTAAGTCAGTAAGTTCCTCTCCAATGTGAGCGTAATTTAGATCCTCAAAGGAGTTGATTCCCAAAAAAAGGATAATTAAAATGAATAATTGACAACAAATTCATGTCGGTTTTAATGCTTAGGGAAAATTGTTTCTGATCCCAGTTTTAAGAAGTGATTTATTTTTAAACCTACATAATTTCAAAATTGTTATAAAAAAACCCAAAAATTGAATGTTTCTACTAACCCAAACGTATTCAAAAAGAGATTTAAAAAAAGAAAGAAAGAATGGAAGCATTACATGTTCACGCACATTCTAACTTTGATAACTTAATTTATTCCACTATAACATTATTTATGAAATCACAACATTGTTCATCAAACTATAACATTGTTTATAAGATCATAACACTATTTATGAAAGAATAATGTTGTTTATAAAATCATATTACCATTTATCAAAACATAACTTTATTTATCAAATCATAAAATATATTTCATGAAATCTTATTAGGGTGGTACCAGTAATCCATGCATAAATACATATACAAATAAAGGTTTGGCTTTAAAAGAAATCTAATATATACTTTGGGTTGTTCCATAATTTTGGAACTTCTCGGGTTTAAAAATGCATCAAGTTAAGTGGCGGGCATGGAAACAAATTTCCCTAACCCTAAATATTGATGGTAGATTTTTTTCCTTAAAATAAAAAAGTCCTTAATTAGGAAACAATTTCCAAAATAGTAATATGTTAATCGGAAAGATAAAAAAATTGGAGAATGATATATCTTTTAACTGAAACAGTACGACTTTAGCAACAAAATAGTAAACTTATTAACACAAATAATAATATGTTAACGAGGAAGATCAAAAAAGAAAAAGAAAAAAAGAAAGAGAATATCTTATCCTTAAGAGCAAAAAAATGGATGATTGTTTACTACTTTATCAGCAAAAGGTTTTTTTTATTTAACCATTTGTATAAGGTTCAAAATGGTGAATTGAGATAGAGTGGACCGATGATCATGTAGTCATTTGGCCGGCTATGGAAAGAAAAATCTTGTATTTGCTCCCTCTAAAGTATAACCAGTCCCGTCTCTCTCCTTTTTTAAGAATTAAACAGCTGGAACCTTAAATGGATTTTTCTTCTTCTTTTTAAGTTTTTTTTTATTTAATTATACGAGGAAGTGGCACATCACCCTTCTTCTCTTCCAGTTATGATCTACTATTATCTACTAAGTATTGTTATAACGCAAAAAGGAGGCGGGTCTTTTTAATTTGAAATTGATTGGTCACATAGTTTTCTCATTCTTCAAGAAAGATCGATAAAGAAGCATAAAAAAAAATCCAGTCAAAATCTAGAATCCTAACTAAACCCCATCACTTATTAGAAGAAAAAACTAATTTAACCCCATCACTTAAAACTGTCTGGGCTATATTATATTTTTAATTAGGAAAAAAAACACTGGTAAAGCCTTTGAAATTTATCATATACGTGGATCGCACGTGCGAATTACGGTGATATTTTTTATATTTAAAATGAGGGATCAGTCTTTCCTTCCTTAATTAGGAAATTCCAACCGAAATATTTTGGCAGCCGCCTCTTCTTCTTAATTAAGGAACGAAACCCTAATTAAGGTCCTGCTTTCCTTTCCTTTTTATGGGGGAGCCGCAGCATTAACCTTATATATATATATATATATATATATATATAGAGACACACATACACATCTCTGCAACACTTTGATTTCCAAGCTAATTATCTTCTTCTTTCTTTCTTCTTCTTCTTGTTTGATCAAGTGTTGAACAAAACATGATGAATCGTTTAGAGCAGCAGCAGCAGGGATCGGTCGTTGGCAACGAGCCAGGGTTGATGTTCGCGCCATCGGATGAAGAGCTCATCGAACACTACCTCCGCCCAAGGACGACTCAAGGTCGTATCTTCACGGTCTCTGGTTTCTTGATCAAAGAGTTCGATGTATACTCCGTGAATCCTTGGGAGCTTCCAAGGGATTTCTTCGGGTACACGGACGAGACCAGCGAGATTCATTTCTTCACATCTCGAAACCCGACCACCCGTTGCGCAACGAGGGCCAGCCGATCCGCTGGGGTTGGTTTCTGGGACGGCAATTCCACAACCAAACCTGTCTACAAGAAGATGGTGGTCGGGGATGCCGATTCTAAACAAGTCGTCATCGGACACAAGACCGCCCTCAACTTCAAGATCAAGAGCGGGGAGAAGAAGATCAAGACCGACTGGATAATGCATGAGTACCGTATCAATAATCATGGCTCCGCAGATCCTTCATCGAAATCCGATTTTGATCGGCTGGTCGTCTGTAAGATCCACATGAAGAAGAGCAGCACCAACAACAAGAGGCGCAGGGCAGAAGAAGAAGAAGAAGAAGAAGCTGAACAAGTGGCAGAGCACCAGATGGCAGTCGGGAGCAAGAGGATGCGGGTCGAGGAGGAAAAAGAAGCCGTCACTGCTCCACTGAAATCGAACAACGCGGTGGTTTCATGCGTCGAACCCACCTCCTCTTCGGCCGCTGCCTCACCGGTTACTACCGCTATCCAAGCAGAGACACCCGAGGTCGCCTCCACAGCAGATTGGTTTCCTGATGAGGATTTATTTGATTTTGATGAAATCGATGAAACCCTGCTGCACTTCTTCGACTCTGACAGCCAGCCGTCGCGATTTTTAGAATAATATAGCTCCTTGTATGTTTTAGAATTAACTCTTTGCTTGTGTACTTTGGCTTATGATTTAGGTATTGTTACTTCAATCCAATGCTTGTGTATTTTTCCTATTTGTTCTAAATATGTAGTGGTTTTGCCTGCAAATTTTAAACCGATATATATATATATATATATATATATATATATATATATATATATATCAAGATTCTTATTTTGAAGTTTGGACTAGTTCAATGTGATGTGTTTGTTGACCTCCTAAAAGAGCCATCATTAATTATTTGCAGTGTTATCATCTTCTGTGTTTTAATTAAAAGTTTCCTGAATTGTTCAATTCCAGTAAACTTATTTACACATTCAGCCTGAAAAGAGTTCCACTTCTGAACTGAATATAAATCTGTACGGCTCGCTCATAGAAGCCTGCTAGATGCTAAGATGACAATTATGTAATCAGGAAACTGAATCAACTGCGAAAGCATGTCATAAAGAGCATTGGACCTGAGCTCGACACCGCCATAGTCGAATAGAAACATGAGGCAAAAATAATAGAACCGTCCGTAATTCTAAGCACCGGACCTCCGCTTGCACAAGCTGTAGTGAAATTACAGGAAACGTCAACATGTAATTTAAAATAATTATAAGGAGTTCTGTCTCAATGCAATGCTGTGCAATTTGAAATATAAGTTCCATCTCAACATGCTACGGTGCATATACTGACTTTCTAGAAAGGTAAAATTTCATTCTAAGCTAAAAGCTGAGGCATCAAATTTGCTTGCTGTCAACATTCAAAAAAGAAATAGTTCAAAGTGTAGGCGATGATGCTCGATACCAGGGTTTCCTCATATCATGACACATGGCAAATGACGTGTCCCAAAGCCTAGGAGAAAGGATCAAGAACGGTACATTGGAAGCATGCTTCGGGCCCTCGACCCGAGGATGTTCCCGACCTTCGGTGGCCTTCCAGACCACTCCCATGCTCGCCTTACAAACAACCGCTGTTTCGCCTCCGAGCCTTCCCACACGCCGAGTTCCCTCAGTCCCTAGCTCGCCTCCGAGCTATCACCGAACCAAGCTACCTCGGCCTCCCGCTCGTTCCCGAGCCCTCCGCCGAGCTTAGCTTCCTCGGTCTCACCGACCGGCCCACAGCACTGATCGCAGGCGTCTCCGCCACGGCTCCGCGAATCGTGCCAGACGCGAGATACCCGCTGCCAACAATCCCGCGTTCCGTGCCATCGCATTCCCCCATTAACGATTATCTTCTCCGCCATCCTTGTTGCCATCCCGAACTTCCCTGATGTTATGACTCTCTAGATGCTTGATAACGCAGAAGACAAGGTCATGTCCATCTATTGAGTGGGTTTGATCCTTGTGCAACCGAGGGATCGTTCCGTGAAACTCATGCATTGTATCTATGCTCGGCGGACCGTCATGTCTTCCTACACCAGGGAGAATGGCCTTGATGGAGGACCAAAGTCACTTCGCCGAGAGCATCTACTTGCGGAGATGGTGGGTGAAGCCGACACGGAGTTGGAGGAGTTTGAGGATGCCTTTGTAAACCCTTGTACTATGGAAAATGTACTTTGAATTTTTTATTAATGATAAAGTACTTGGTCTTTTCTTTTAGGTGTTAATATTTTGGCTCCAACACAAGCAACCGATAAAATTCTTTAACTTATTATAGGTTACAAAAAAATTGTCAAGTTGAAACAATATAGTATGAAATGCCTTCAGCATTAAACTGCTAGTGCAGAACATTTATTTTTACTGAGGTATTTAGTCGATAAACTCAGATAATTATGGATGAGCATAAAACTCATGTGATCATAATCCGTTAAATATTAACTTGGTAAGTATTAAGTGGAGTTCAGATCCAGGGTCTGAAATTTCGTCGTTCCCCATTGATTACATGCATCTTCTCAATTCTCACCGCATTTTGAGCCCTGAACAATAAAGAGAAACGGAGATGGGCTTGGTCTAGCAGAAGAATATATTGTTCGCATCGCCTATCAATATCTGTTATGCATGCACCCATGCACCAACAGATTTTAGGACACCTCTAAGTACAGAGTTATATATGGAGAACAGAGTCTTAAGCGTATAGCAACAAGCGTATGCACTTACAATTAGGTTACGCTTACGCCCTCTTTTCAATATAAAACTTCATTAATTTGCTATCTCGGAAATAACAAGCACAAAGCCATCTAGCTAATGATATACATGTACAATATTTATACTCGCATACATGAACATAAATCTGCTGAATATACCAGAATTGCCATGTCAGTTTGATATTCTGCTTTCTCCATACCATCACCAACAACAAAAGAAGAAAAAAATTAAACTTTTGACTGTCAGTTTGATATTCTTTATCTGTATAAACTGAAAGAAAAGAAAAGGTTACAGCGAACTTGGATTCAAAATTTTGAGCTTTAGCCTATGAAACAAATGCTGGACTCGGATTCGTTGTTCTACAACACATTTAGTGACTTCATCTCCGTGTTTAAAGATAATACTCGTCATTTTATCTAATTCAATTTACCAGATTAATGGTACTTATAAAAATCAAAACTAAATTAAAATGCTAATTCAGGCATAAAATTCATACTGTCAGCATTCAATTTCTATTATCAGTCAATTCTCGCAAAAGATTGAAACTGAACAATAAAGGGAAATATATATTTAAAGAAACTTGAATCCAGTTTTCGGAAGATACATACGCATTGTCGTGCATCCTTTACATGGTTTATTTTTAAGGCGTAAAACAACTACATAGGGGGTCATTCGTAATGGTTAGAACCGTTACCTAAACCCATAATGGTAACGGTTCCGACCGTTACGAATAACCCCGTCAGCAGAAGTATGGTAACGGCTCCAACCGTTGCCGTTAACCCCATTTGGTAACAGTTGTAGCCGTTACCATAGAGGTGTACAAGATAATGACATCTAAAATATATCAGATACTTGCTACCTATTGGTAACGATTGAAACCGTTAACAATATGTAGCCGTTACCAATATGTTGTAGGTATTTGATAACGGTTCCAATCATTACCCTGTTGTAACATCCTAGTTCATTTATATCAGTTCCAGTTCAAGTAATTCTTTATTTATGGTATTTTCCTGATTTACTGTGTTTTTGGTGCGAATAATATATCTGACATCTATATTAAAAGTCGACCCCGACACCTAACCCGTGCCTACACCCACCGCCGGCGACAGCCTCGTCGGCCTCACCTCGCCTTCGTCACCATCTCCTTTCTCCTCTCTCGACCACCTCACCTCTCTCCTCTCACCTTCAACTCTTCCTTCCCAACGTGAACCCCTGCACACTCAAACCTCGACCACTGCAGCCCTGTCAGCACCCTCACGTCGCCGAACCATTGTCATCGTTCCCCTCGTCACCTTCTCGTCCTCTCCATCCCTGAGCTCACAACCCTGACTCTTTCCCTGCACACCCTGACGAGAACCCACTGCAACCCGAGCACCCTCGCAACACTTTGCAGGAGCTCCGACCCATCGCCGTCGTCGCTCCCTTGCCACCTCTCTGATCCGAGACAACCCCAGAGAACAGCCATAACTCTTATCTTCTTCTTGTTAGTTATATGTATGCCCTAGAGGCCATTACTATACATGTGATGTATATTGTAGTGGATGCTTGGACATATATAGGGAGGACTTTCTTGCTCGACATGATAGTATGCTATCTGTTTACTCTTTACTTTAACGTGTATACTGATTGTCTCTCTGTTACATGTTGGTAAAGCCCTTAGGATGTGTACTTGACTACCTGGACTGTGATGCGGATCATACTAGTGGGGACATGGTAGTCCATAAGTACATCCTTCAAGGTCCCTAGTCGTGGGTGTATCGAGACGGGGTATCGATATACCAGAGTAGACTAGCGTATACCTTCTCGATCCATGTAGATGGGCGATGTATGATCCCATATCCATTGATGTTTGACATCAGAGATGATATACGGGTGCTCAGTGGAGACTGGATACACTGGACGGACTTGCCGAGAACTCCCAGATGGTATTATACCGTACGTCAGATGGCAGTTCTCTGGTGACACCGGTACAGGTTAGTCTGAAGACCCGAGATCGTCATAGAGTCTTGTGTGATTCCCACTGTGCTTTAATTTTCACCTTACCACGTCCAAGAGGGCATGCAAAACGGTGGTTTTTGGGTACAGTCCCGAGTCATATGGAGGCAATGAGCGATAGGAGGGGTTTCGTCTCTTCCGGTATTGGGGGTTGATGTTGCGCTATACTCGATTGGCCATAACAGGGAAGTCCCTGGCCAGGACTGGTTTAGAGATTTACTGGTAAGTGTTACCAGTAGTTTCTCGACCCGTTATGAGCCTCATGTCGGCATGACTTATCGGTTATTGGGGTCTGACGTTTACCACCCCTAGACTTGATATGCGACATATCAGACGAGGAGACCGGACTGTACGGTAGTGTCACTGTCAGGCTTTTTGCAGGAGTTGGAGCGGGCTTGTTTGCTGATCTTCTGATCGCTCAATACCCGGATAGCCGTTACGTCCAGCTAGTACCGCTGACGGCTTGTGGGTGCTTGATATGATCATCACCTACTGCCGGCGTATTGACAAGTCTTTAGAGTCCTACATAGAGATTTTACTGGCTCAGGCAAAACGAAATAGGAGCGCATATGTGATATGTGCGGGACCGAGAATAATGCATGTATGTGATACCATATTCTATTCTCGCGATGTTTATGTCAATCGGTTATATGCGATATAACCAAGTTATCGAATCAAGGGTTGATTCAATAAGTCGATACATTACATGTTGGTCGGTTATATGTGATATAACCGGATTATTAAGTCAAGTGTTGATTTAATAATTTAGTGTATAATTGTATATGTGATATACTAATTTACATTAACTAACATTGGTTCACTTAAGCATTTATTTTTCTCACTTGTGCACAACTTAATATATATGTGATATATATTTATTTGTGTACATTTTGTATCATGGTTGTTGATACACTCTACATGGGTGTACGAGACATACACCATTGTAATTATATTGGTTAGGTGTTTATATTTAAAGTAATTCTAAAACAAATGGATAAAGAGCTCAAATGCATGAAGCTTCATGAAGCTTATGCCTGCATTGACTTAGTCTACTAGTTTTGTTTTACTTAAGATATTAACTAACCTAACCACTATAATTAGTCATGGTAATGTCTCTACATGAGTTAGTATATGATACCCACTCACCCATGGTAAGCTCTCTCTCTCTCCCTTGATTAGTTTCATTCTCATTTTGAGCTCATCTTCTTCCTCCTTCAAATTCATTCTAGGGTTTGATAAAGAGAGAGATACAAAGTGAGAAAAGAAATTCTAAAGTGTACCCATTTCCTATTTCATCATTCTCTACTAGACTAGCACTTTAGTTTAGGGTGTTTGCTTCACTAATTCTCTAGCTAGTGAAGTAGAAGCTTGAGTTCGTATTCTCTCGACGTAGATCATTTTCGGCCTCGAAGACTTCAAGCAATACCGTTGCAATTTTCTTATGGAGCCGTCTGAGAGTCCGGGAGTTCGTTGATCGCAGCGAAGGGACTACAACAAGGAGCTTAAGAAGTGAAGGACCGATCTACAAAGGTTGTATTTCGTATTCACTTAGTGGTAAATGTGATTTACTAGCATGTGAAACCCTAATTTTCTAGCAAAGATCTTGTTTAGGGTTGTTAGGCACGGCTAAAATTTTAATCGGGCATGTTTGATGCTTTCTTAACCTTTGTTAGAGTGCCTAGTAACCCTACAGTAGTATCAGAGCCTAGCTAGAGCATTAGGCGACTTGTATACGAAGTTAAAACTCCGAACGAACTCCGAATCCCCCGATTTTACCCCTCTCTGGACATTTTTGAAAATGTTGGTTTTTCTGGATTAAAAATGCTTAAAAAAATCAGCAGGCAATTATAAGGGAAAATGTGCAAAACGACAACGTTTGGCGCCTAAAGCGCCGCGAAACCGCGGCATGAGCAGGCTCCCGCGGCGATTCCACGGCCATAAGGTGACGTCACGCTTATCATTTTGCACAGTAATGTTCCTATGTAATTTCAATTTATACTCAAGTGTTGAGTTTTCTGGGTTGTATTGGAAGCTCGTTGATTCGATCGGAAAATTTAAATTCGTAATGTTTTCCGGATATTTAGAAAGTATTAAAAAGTTCGAACGGATATCAATAACTCACTTTTTCCTGACTCAGGAAATTTCCAAGTGTTGGATTTTTTCCGTAGTTTAAGAACGTTTAAATCGTGCAAGTTACGTAATGGACCCTCTAGAAGACAACAAACCTTAACTCGATTATGTGACTGTCTTGAACTGCGTTTTGAACCTTAGGGTTTGGGGCAGTACGGCGTGCCATATGTGAGGCGTTGGCTTGACCCTTCTACGGCTAGACCATTGGTACTGTGGCATGTGATGGATGTTTTTAAACTCCCCTTAAGTGTTGAGAACTATTTGGAAAACTTGGGTGTTTTATCATTCGATCGGAAAGTTTAACATTATCTATTTATCTCGAATGTGATACAATATTTGGAATCCACAAGTAGTTATGAGATAACTAATTTGGATGTTATAAACATAGCAGTTTAGTCTCAAATGATCGGTTGCCACGGAATTTTGATGCGATCAAAAGTCTGTCGCAATCACGTAGCGTACGCGGATACTCGCCGGGTAAACTTAATAGACAGCCATGTCCCATAGCCCCGACCAAGTGACTGTAGGAGAACCCCGTCGCCAAAAGCATCCGTTCGGGTGCTCGCGGCAGCGGTGTTCCGCCTTAGTGCACTTCGTCGACGGCATCCGGGGGTGCGGCCGTCTACTAAAGTTTGCGACGAGCATTCGATCAAATATCGGGAATCTTGTTGAATTGCCCGACTAGATATTGAAAAGTGTTTTCGATATAGAGACTAAAATTCTAGGTTTATAATTGTTAGGCATGCGATGTCTAAAGTGGTTGCGGATTCCAACTGTTGTAGTTTTACACTTTCTTTTCTGCAACCGTAAATGTAATATGTGTTATCGCCGGTTTCGTTGCTATATGTCAACGACAATTGAGATGCACATATTTACTTACGTTGATGACATGTGATGTTATGTGTTGCTGGATATGTTATATTGGATCGTTGCGTTTTGAATAACCGGGGGTTTTATATGAGATGGGGGTTTTTATTTTCATTCATGTAAAATTCATTGTATGTAATATTCTTTTATTGGGGCACTTTCGGGATGAGGTTGATGTCACCATTTATATATCATTTACTTTTCCGCACTAGGATAGACCCAAGGAGGAGAGCACAAGTAACCGGGTTCTGGAGTCCAGTGGAGACCAACTCGAGGAGTCAAGTCCGGGTCTCCTAACTCTAGAATTGGAAGGGTTGCTTGACACTCTCGTAGGGGTCTAGGGGTGTGGGTTTGGCTATTCATCGCGACCGTGGAATCCGTGTTTTATAGAGGCTCAAAATAAAACACGGGCGTCCTAGTATATCTAATGTTTCATATGTTTCTTCTGCTGCGATATCTGTGATGTAATCATTTGATATGTTGTGATAGATACTGTATATAGTATATATGATATATTATACAGACGTTACTTATATTTTACACCCGCGCTACCCTTGCCCCGCTCTGCCGTTAGTTACCTAACCTAACGGTGCACGAGGGGACATCGAGGCGAATGCGGATGACATAAGTGTACGTCGTATTTATCTGTGATGTTTAGGTGACTTATATGATGGGACTTCATTAATGTGATTAATGAAAGAAAAGAAACCTAAAAGATGTTGTGAAATCGAATTTTCAAAAAACAGGTAGCTACAGTTCTTGCTTTGCATCACGGTGTTCCTTGTAGAACATCCTGCACCTTATTCGATAAGGAAAGGGCCGAGATCCCTTCACCGGGAGTGACCCCTTTAGCAATGACTGGCAGATGCTACACCCCTCGGTTTTGTCTTTTGATTGTTTTTCTAGTTCTTTCTTTGCACAGTGATATATATGATATACCCTGCACCTCATTCGATGAGGAAAGAGCGAGATTCCTTCACCAGGAGTGACCTCTTTAGCGAAACTAGCAAAAGCCTAAAAAACACTCCATTTTAAAATCATTTGATTCTACAACGATATCAAGTTCATTACGCAATAGGTTTTCTGAAAAACCTGTCGTAGCCCTCCGTCATTTCAGATAAGTCCTGCTTAGTATTCGTGCTGCGTTTGTTGACCTTGTCAAGGCGCAGTGTGCGGTAGCTGACCAGTACTTATCTGTTTATGCATATGATGCAGATTGGGTTAGGGTAGTCGTACGACCTTGTTGACCTTGTTAAGGGTCGTGCCGGTGGGTTTAATTCAATCAAGAAATGACGGGTTGAACTTGACTTACGGTCTATGGTTTGTTGACCTTGTCAAGGTCATAGATCGTTTGGGGCAAAATTATCGGGAATTTCAAGTGTTGAAATTTGCAATGAGATTGCATACCTTCTATGAGATAGTTGGATCCCGATACCCACTGCGAGTAATTGTTACTCCTGGGAGAGTTTTACACATTATAATTAGCCGATCAAGTAGGTGTCTAGAAAGGTGTCAACGGGGTTACGCCTCTGGGAAAACGAGGTTTACTTTAATTAGGTCCGTGCGAAAGCACGGGGAACCTCCCTCAAAATACCGACACTGGCCTGGCTGAAAGATTGGCGAAATTGTAGGGTGTAATTAATCCCGGCTAGTCTTTCCTTTTAGGGTTTGAAGGAAGATTTGATAAAAACAGTGGGAGCCATCCTGATTAGATAAAATAATAACCAATCTGATCTTGCAAGAGCGCACGCAGAGTGTTTTCTTCTCTCTCTCTCCAGGTGGCGACCATATCACGCCTTAATCAAGATAATAATACGGATGTATTGACCGAACCCACTTATTATACTGCGCTGGGGAACGTTGGTCTCGCTCCAACTTATAATTGTTATAAGACAGAGCAGGAAATAGGGGATTACCAGAATTCCCGTGCTGCCCAAACGAAGAAAGTGCATGCTGATGCATCTTCTTCGGGTGTGTTCATTACAGAGAACTGTTTCTCACTATCCTTTACGTCCTGGGTATGTGATACCAGATCAGGATCCTACATATGTAATCTGTTACATGGGCTACAGATAGATAGAGAACTGAAAACGGGTGATAAGTTTCATGAGATAAGAAACGGTGCAAGTGTTGCAGCCAAATCTGCTGGGAGTTATCACCCTGTATTACCAGAATACATTGATTCTGAACAAATGTTATTAGATACCGAACCTGATATACAACATCATATCAGTCTCTTTATTAGTAAAGAAAGGATATAATTTTGTATTGTTGGATAATGTTTTGTACATTTCCTATATCAAGAGTTGATCGGTTCAGACACGTTATCTAAAAGCATAGATGTTCTAAATCAAACTACAGCTCTTAGTATACAGAACACACACAAGAGGAAGAGTTCAGAAATGAACGAATCCTTCTTGAGGTATTGTAGACTAGGCCATATCAATGTAACCCGACTAGCTGAAGTTACATATAGATGCATATTTAAATTAGTTTGAATTTACATCTTGTGAAACTTGCCGGTCATGTCACAGAGATAAGATGACCATAACTCTGTTTATAGGAAACAGAGAAAGAGTTAGTGAACTCTTGGGATGATACATGTTGATGTATGAAGGTCCCCTGTCTACACATGCCAAGACCGGTTCTTTGTACTTCACTACATTCTCTGATGATCTCTTAAGATTCAGACATATGTTCCTGTTGAAACACAAGTCCGAACCTTTTGAGATATTCACAGAATATAAGTTAGAAGTAGAGAACCAAAACGGGTACAAGTATTATGTCCTTTGATGTGATCAAGAAGGAGAATACTTGAGCACGGAATTCCTGGACTATTCTAAAGGAGAATGAGATTCTCTCTCAGCATTACTCCTCCGTATACACCACAGCACGTCGGTGTATCGGGGCAGAGAAATCACACCCTATGTGATAAGGTGTGCTCTATGATGAGTACTACTGAGTTACCTATTTTCTTATGGGGGTAGTGCACTTGTGAAGCTGCATACCTATTGAATAGGGTTCCAACCAAATCAGTTGCCTACCATTCCATATGTGATATGGAAAGGGAAGAGCCCATATCTTAAGTTTGTTAAGATTTGGGGTTGTCCAGCCTATGTCTAAAAGCATAATCCGGACAAGCTCGAGGCAAAGTCAGTTCTGTAAAAGTTTGTTGGATATCCCAAACATATGCAAGGGAATATCTTCTACCTAACCGAGAAACAAAAGATGTTTTGTTTCTCAACATACCACCTTTGTAAAAGGAATTTCTTGTGAAGAAATTAGTGGATATGAGGTAGAACTGGAAGAAGTTCCAGCTATACAAACTGCAGCTGATGATTTGGTAGAACCAAAGGATTCAATAGTTTCCAACGAATCTCAGCCTCTCCGTCGATCTAGTAGGGTTCCTCACCCATCTGAGAGATACTTCGGTTTCTCTATGACAGTGGGAGCGAGGAATGCATCATGAGATGATGACCCAACTAGTTTCGAGCAGGCCATCAGGAGTGGGGACTCTGTAAGAATGGCTGGATGCTTAACGATCTGAGATGGAATCCTTATACACCAACAAAGTATGGACTTTGGTTGCCTTATCTGAAGGGTTAAATCCCTATCAGGAGCAAGTATATCTTGAGAAGATTACTTGGTATACATGGAAAAGTTGAGACTTTCAAAGCTAGACTTGTTAAAGGTTTGCATCATTGACCAGGTATGGATTATGATGAAACCTTTTCTAAGTAGCTATGCTTAAGTCCATCCAGATCCTACTTGCCACGGCTACATACCATGACTATGATATCTGGTGGTTGGGTGTCATGACTGTTTTTCTAAATGATAATTTGGAAGGGAGCGTCTATAAGTACACAGCCAGAGGGCTTCGTAGACAGTGGGAGCAGCGGAAGCGTGTATAAGTTGCTTTATGGGATAAAGCAGGCATCGCGGAGTTGGAACGTCTGTTTTGATGTGGTAGTCAAAGAGTTTGACATCATCAAAATGGTAGATGAACCTTGTATATACAAAAAGGTAGTAGGGAGTATGGTGGTGATCCTCGTAGAGTACGTGGATAACATACTCTTGATAGGGAAGGAGTTTCCTATGCTACGCTCGGTCAATCTCTGCTTATCACAATTATTCTCCATATAAGATCAAAGTGATACCTCCTAAATCCTGGGTTTTTGGATCTATGAGATAGATCTAATTGGATGTTAGGATACTCACTAGTTGTAGTGAGATGGTATCAATTGATCCTGGGGAGAATCACTGAAAAGGTTCCAGGGTGATAAGGACGACTGAATGTCAGTCGCAGGCATTGTCTTTACCATCAGTAAAGGGACAGTATGTTGGAAGAGTTCCAAGCTAGATACCGTGGCACGATAAAGGCAAGATACATCGTTACCAAGCATGCTACCAAAGAGGCAGTCTGGGTGTATATTTGTTCATGAGATGAACTCCGTTCCTGCCATTGTGTGACAATGGAGTTATGGCTTATGCCTAGGAACGCCCGTCCCATCAGTGATCCAGACATATTCTAAGGCAGTGTCACCTGATCATGGAGATGGTTGATCTCCAGGGGATCGAGGTTAGGAGAGTAGACTCAGAGGACAACACGGCGGATCCACTCACAAAGGCCTTTTCCCAGAGAGAAACTTTTATGGGATGGTTGAGTATGAGATACTTCAACCACTGTTATCAGATGGCCTTAGTGCAAGTGGGAGATTGTTAGTTATATGTATGCCCTAGAGGCCATTACTATACATGTGATGTATATTGTAGTGGATTCTTGGACATATATAGGGAGGACTTTCTTGCTCGACATGATAGTATGCTATCTGGTTACTCTTTACCTTAACGTGTATACTGATTGTCTCTCTGTTACATATTGGTAAAGCCCTTAGGATGTGTACTTGACTACCTGGACTGTGATGCGGATCATACTAGTGGGGACATGGTAGTCCATAAGTAAATCCTTCAAGGTCCCTAGTCGTGGGTGTATCGAGACGGGGCATCGATATACCAGAGTAGACTAGCGTATACCTTCTCGACTCATGTAGATGGGCGATGGATGATCCCATATCCATTGGTGTTTGACATCAGAGATGATATACGGGTGCTCAGTGGAGACTGGGTACACTGGACGGACTCACCGAGAACTCTCAGATGGTATTATACCTTACGTCAGATGGTAGTTCTCTGGTGACACTGGTACAGGTTAGTCTGAAGACCCGAGATCGTCATAGAGTCTTGTGTGATTCCTACTGTGCTTTGATTTCCACCTTACTACGTCCAAGAGGGCGTGCAAAACAGTGGTTTTTGGATACAGTCCCGAGTCACATGGAGGCAATGAGCGATAGGAGGGGTTTCGTCTCTCCCGGTATTGGGGGTTGATGTTGCGCTATGCTCGATTGGCCATAACAGGGAAGTCCCTGGTCAGGGCTGGTTTAGAGATTTACTGATAAGTGTTACCAGTAGTTTCTCGACCCGTTATGAGCCTCATATCGGCATGACTTATCGGTTATTGGGGTCTGACGTTTACGACCCCTAGACTTGATATGCGACATATCAGACGAGGAGACCGGACTGTACGGTAGTGTCACTGTCAGGCTTTTTGCAGGAGTTGGAGCGGGCTTGCTTGCTGATCTTCTGATCGCTCAATACCCGGATAGCCGTTACGTCCAGCTAGTACCGCTGACGGCTTGTGGGTGCTTGATATGATCATCACCTACTACCGGCGTATTGACGAGTTTTTAGAGTCCTACATAGAGGTTTTACTGGCTCAGGCAAAACGAAATAGGAGCGCATATGTGATATGTGCGGGACCGAGAATAATGCGTATATGTGATACCGTATTCTATTCTCGTGATGTTTGTGTCAATCGGTTATATGCGATATAACCAAGTTATCGAATCAAGGGTTGATTCGATAAGTCGATACATTGCATGTTAGTCGGTTATATGTGATATAAGCGGATTATTAAGTCAAGTGTTGATTTAATAATTTAGTGTATAATTGTATATGTGATATACTAATTTACATTAACTAACATTGGTTCACTTAAGTATTTATTTTTCTCACTTGTGCACAACTTAATATATATGTGATATATATTTATTTGTGTATATTTTGTATCATGGTTGTTGATACACTCTACATGGGTGTATGAGACATACACCATTGTAATTATATTGGTTAGGTGTTTATATTTAAAGTAATTCTAAAACAAATGGATAATGAGCTCAAATGCATGAAGCTTCATGAAGCTTATGCTTGCATTGACTTAGTCCATTAGTTTTGTTTTACTTAAGATATTAACTAACCTAACCACTATAATTAGCCATGCTAATGTCTCTACACGAGTTAGTATATGATACCCACTCACCCATGGTAAGCTCTCTCTCTCTTGATTAGTTTCATTCTCATTTTGAGTTCATCTTCTTCCTCCTTCAAATTCATTCTAGGGTTTGATAAAGAGAGAGATACAAAGTGAGAAAAGAAATTCTAAAGTGTACCCATTTCCTATTTCATCATTCTCTACTAGACTAGCACTTTAGTTTAGGGTGTTTGCTTCACTAATTCTCTAGTTAGTGAAGTAGATGTAAGTCGATGTAGTACACCCCAGTACTTGTGGGGAGGCGGATTTTACAAAAACGATCAAGTTTAAGGAACGAACATCGACTAACCGCTTAAATCGAAGCTAAACTCTAAATAACCGTATTCTATGAGTTTCATTTCACAAGTGATTAGGGATTATACCTAATGAAACCGGTCCTTCTTCTTTACGTCCTCCTTTGTTCTCCTCGACCTTCTCTAGGTAGTAGACGATCCACCCGAGAGCGAAACTCCAAGCTAAACCTCTAACTTGAGGTAACTAATCAACTTTGATTGCTAATCAAAGATGAAAGGATGATAAAGAGTGATGGTTATGGATTGTTTAGTCTAACTAACCCTTTGATCTCAACTCATGAGGTGTAAGGTTAGTATCTTGAAGATGAGAGCTTGAGGAGAGAGAGTATGAGATAAGATAATGAGAGAAGAGAGAGAGTGTATCATAATATTATGAAGCATTCTTATTTTCAACAAATGAATAAAAGAAATGAATAAGCATGCTTCATAAAATATCTTGTGATGATTCATTAGCATGAGTCATTAAGCAATAAATGTGCATTAATGAAGTGAATGAATCACCACCATGACTCACTCTCTTATCCAAAAGAAACCTCCTTAGTCACATCTTCTAGAAGCTTCTCGAGTAATTACGAGAACGCCCCTCCGATCCGAAAAAATACGGAAAAACTTTAGACTGTAAAAATCCAATAACCGGATACCAGTAACTGGCTTAAACCAAAGCCGACTGGTAAAAACTGTCCGAAAGTCGTACGTGCGTAAACGCACGTATGCGTCCGAACCCTTTGTCGCAAAACCATGCAACCTCTATATCGTTTCGCCTGGAGTAGGAAACTCTCTGTGTGGGACTCTAGAGACTCGACTACTACGCTGGCAGTGGGTTTAACCACAGACCGCAAGCGGCACTAGCTGTACGTAACGGTCCCCAGGTAGTTGTCGATAAGAAGGCCGATGAGAAAACCCATCCGAACTCCTACTGAGTCTGATGTGACAATCTCCATACAGTCCGGTCCGTTCGTCCAAGACTATCGCATATCGGGCCTAGGGGGGCGGCAAGCGTCAGTCCCCTAATAGCGGTATAAGTCGTGTCGGAGTGAAGCCCATTACACCCTGAGAAACTACTGGAACCTACCAGCAAATCTCGCTTGCCCTGGCCAGGGACTTTGCGTAATGGCTCTCTGACACAGCACGATATCTACTCCCAATACCGGGAGGGACGAATCCTGTCTAACCGCCACTGCCTCCAAGTGCTCGGGACTGCACCCAACTGCTACCTGTTTGCACGACTCCTTTGAGCCGTGGTAGGGTAGCAATCTAAGAACAGTGGGACACACTCGAGGCGAAGTAGCAGTGTCAAGTCTGCGGACTACGCTGTACTCATGTCACCTGGGAACTGTTCACTGACGACTGGTATCAAACCAACCAACAGTTCCCTGTGAGTCCTGTCCGGTGTACCCGTAACCTAACGAGCACCTGTATACTATCTCCAGTACGACGTACTGATGGCTGTGGGACATGCCATCTCCCCAACTGGGATGAGAAGCGTACACACCAGTCTACTCCGGAGTATCGATGCTCTGTCTCGATAATCCAACGACCAGGGACCTGAATAAGGATGTGCTTGTAGACTACCCAGCCCCCACTAGTGTGACTGCCATCACAACGCTGGTAGACAAGCAAGATCCTAAGAGCTCTATCAATACGTACACTCACATATTAAGATAGAAAAACCAAGTAGCATACTACCATGTTTAGCAAGACTGTTATATACATGTGAATATCCCAAGCTTCCATTAAGTAATATACAAGCTAGTATGATACAGTAATGGCCTTCTAGGGCATAAACACTAACAATCTCCCACTTGCACTAGGGCCATGTACTGGCATATCGTAGACCAATGATCTCGAGCAGCCTCTCGAACTGAATCTGAGGAAGGGCCTTCGTGAATGGATCAGCAATGTTCTCTTCTGAAGCAACTCTCCGAACCTCGATCTCCTGACGATCAATGATCTCCCTGATCAGGTGATACCGCCTCAAGATGTGTCTGGACTTCTGATGGGACCTTGGTTCCTTCGCTAAAGCTATAGCTCCGTTGTTGTCGCAATACAGAGGTATTGGATCAACTATGGTAGGAACCACCTGAAGTTCTGTTAGGAACTTCTTCATCCAGACTGCTTCTTTTGCGGCATCGCAAGCAGCTATATACTCCGCTTCCATCGTCGAGTCAGCAACGGTGTCCTGCTTGGAGCTCCTCCAGCACACCGCCCCTCCATTGAGGGTAAAGACATAACCCGACATGGACTTGGAATCGTCCTTATCACTCTGGAAGCCGGAATCAGCAAAGGCCTCCAACCTGAGGTCTTTAGCGCCGTAAACCAAGAACATCTCCTTAGTCCTCCTCAGGTACTTGAGAATGTTCTTTACTGCTATCCAGTGTTTCTCCCCTGGGTCTGACTGATACCGGCTTACCACGCTCAGTGCGTAAGCTACATCTGGTCTGGTACACAACATCGCATACATTATAGAGCCTACCGCAGAAGCGTAGGGTATAATGGACATGCGTTCCCTTTCCAAATCAGTCTTGGGAGACATCTCTTTGGAGAGGGTGATTCCGTGACAAGCCGGTAGATTACCGCGCTTAGAATCTTCCATACTGAATCTTTTCAGTATAGTGTCGATATACCTGGACTGTGAAAGTCCCAACATCCTCTTGGATCTATCACGATAGATCCGGATCCCCAGAATGTACGAGGCATCACCCAGGTCTTTCATGGAGAACCTGTGTGACAAGAATCCTTTGACAGATTGTAGCATAGGAATGTCATTTCCTATCAATAGAATGTCATCCACGTACAAGACGAGGAATACGACACTTCTGGCTACAGCTTTACTATATATGCACGGTTCATCTGGATTTTTGATAAAGTCATATTCTTTGACTGTCTCATCAAAACAGATGTTCCAACTCCGCGATGCCTGCTTTAGTCCATAAATAGACTTAAGCAGCTTGCATACTTTCCCGCTGCTCCCACTCTGATTGAAACCCTCTGGCTGATCCATATAGACGCTCTCTTCTAAATTTCCATTCAGAAAAGCCGTCTTTACGTCCATCTGCCAGATTTCATAATCATGGAAGGCAGCAATAGCAAGAAGGACCCGAATGGATTTGAGCATAGCCACTGGAGAAAAAGTTTCGTCATAGTCCAAACCAGGTCTTTGACGAAAACCCTTTGCAACAAGTCTAGCCTTATAGGTTTCCACCTGTCCATCTACACCAATCTTTTTCTTGAAGATCCATTTGCATCCTATGGGTTTTACCCCATCTGGAGCAAAGTCCAAAGTCCATACTTTGTTGGTGTACATGGACTCCATCTCGGTCCGCATTGCATCTAGCCATCGTACCGAGTCGCCGCTCTGGATGGCCTGCTGGAAGTCAGTAGGTTCATCATCATCTATGATGCAATCCTCTCTATCCCCGTCTATGAGAAAACCGTAGTATCTCTCAGGCGGATGAGACGGCCTACTACTCCTGCGGAGGGGTGCGGGAATGTTCTGTTCTTCTTGAACCTCTGGTTCTACCAAACTTTCAGTAACAGCTTGTGGTTCTGGAATTTCTTCCAGTTCTACTTCGCTCCCACTCTTCTGATTTTCTAAAAATTCAGTTTCTAAGAAGTGGGCATGACGAGAAACAAAAACCTTTTGTTCCTCTGCGTAATAGAAATAATATCCCTTGGAGTTCTTTGGATATCCCACAAGCTTACACAGTACTGAGCGTGCCTCGAGCTTATCCACATGCTGCTTTTTTACAAAAGCTGGACACCCCCATGTCCTAAAATGTTTTAGGCAGGGTTTCTTCCCACTCCACATCTGATATGGTGTGGTAGGCAGAGTCTTGGTTGGAACCTGGTTCAAAAGATATGCTGCTGATTCTAGCGCATAACCCCAGAAAGATCGTGGTAACTCAGCATTACTCATCATGGATCGTACCATATCCAATAGGGTTCGATTCCGTCTCTCCGATACACCGTTATGCTGTGGAGTGTATGGAGGAGTAAGTTGAGAGAGAATTCCTTTCTCTTTTAGGTAACCTAGGAACTCGGCACTTAAGTATTCTCCACCTCGATCAGATCTTAGTGTCTTAATACTTTTGCCTGTTTGGTTTTCCGCTTCACTCTTATATTCCTTGAATTTCTCAAAGGCTTCGGATTTATGCTTCATCAAGAAGACATGTCCAAACCTAGAGAAATCATCTGTAAAAGTAATGAAGTAGGAATAACCACCTCTCGCATGTGTAGACATTGGACCACATACATCACTGTGTATGAGTCCTAAGAGCTCGCTCGCTCTTACTCCTTGTCCAGTAAATGGAGTTTTTGTCATCTTTCCTTTGAGACAGGATTGACAAGTGTCATAAGATTGATATTCGAACGTGTCTAAATATCCTTCTCTATGCAACTTAGTCAACCTTCTCTCATTGATGTGACCCAGTCTACAATGCCATAAGAAAGCTTTATTTAATTCTGGAGACTTTCTTTTTAGTGTGTTCTGGACATTGAAAATTTGGAGTTGGTTTAAAACATATATGCCGTTATTTAGAGTACCGGACCCAATCAAACCATGATTAAGGTGGATGTTGACAACATCTCTTATAAACGTGAAATCATAACCTTTATTTGATAACAAGGAAACTGATATGATATTACACGTTAAGCTGGGTACAAAATAACAGTTATGCAAAACCAAAATATGTCCACTCGTCAATCCTAGGTGATAATCCCCGACGGACGCAGCTCCCACGCTAGCTCCGTTAGCAACCCTGAGGATCATATCACCTTCCTTCAGCACTCTACGGTTTCTCAGTGCCTGCAATGAATTGCAAATATGAGATCCTGATCCGGTATCCAATACCCAGGAAGTAGAGTTGATCGACAGACAATTCTCAATTACAAACACACCTGAAGTCGAAGCCACAGCTTGCTTCGGTTCCTGGTTCTTGGCGTTCCACGCCTTGCAATCCTTCTTCCAGTGCCCTTTCCTGTGACAATGAAAGCACTCATCCTGACCAACTATCGGTACTGCTTTCTTTATCTTTCCCTTCCCTCTCACCTTACTAACACCTCCTCTAGGTTTGGGTGCGGCCTTCTTCTTCCTTCCTTTGGCCCTAGCCTTGGACCCTGAAGAAGATGAACCGCCAACAAACATAGCGGGTGTTTCCCTTACCTTCTGTAAGGTGCCCTCTGCACTCCTTAACATGTTCAGGAGTTCCGCAAGTTCAACTTCTTTTCCTTGAAGGTTGAAGTTGAGGATAAACTGGGCGTAGGTGGGAGGAAGGGACTGGAGAATAAGGTCTGTATAGAGCTCATTATCCAAAGTCGTCCCAAGGTCTGCGAGCTCCTCAATATAGCCGATCATCTGTAGGACATGTTCACCTACCGATGACCCGACAGCCAACCTCGCTCGAAATAATTTCTTCGAGGTCTCGTATCTTGCAATACGAGATTGCTCTCCATAAAGTTCCTTTGTATGGAGAAATATGCCATCTAGGGACATATCCTCGTGCCTCCTCTGATGTTCATTGTTCATCGAGGCAAGCACGATGCACTTGGCTCTCGCGCAATCTAAATCCCAGGTTTTGCGGATTTCCTTATCCGCATTGCTGGATTTGGGACCAGGGACAGCAGGTGCCGTAGCGGTGAGGACGTACCCCAATTTGTCATAGGTCAAGGCCATCTTGACATTCCGCAGCCAATCTTTATAGTTTGGCCCCGTCAGTATATTCTTTTCTAAAAGTAACTTAAGTCCAGTCATTTTCAGGGTCGCTGCAATTAGGAGAGAGAGAAGAAAACACTTTAGCACGATGCTCTTGCAAGTTTAGAGTGGTTTTTAGTTTATCTAAACTGGATGGCTCCCACTGTTTCTCGAATCCTTCCTCAAACCATAAAAGAAGAATTAGCCAGGACTATTCTCACCGTACAATACTTGCTTAACCGTTCAGCCAGGCCGGTGTCGATACTTCGAGGGAGGTTTTCCAACGCTTTCGCGAAGTTCCTTAATTAAATAACCTCTTTTCTCTGGGGGCGTAACCCCGCTGACACTTTTCTGGACACCTACTAGGTTTATAGCATTGATCGTTAAGTGACGAATATCCTGATAAGTAGCATATACTCACAGTAGGATCGGGATCCAAATATCATCGTATGATAATGTTGAAGGAATCCTACCAACATTCATCAAACTCCAAATGGTATGCATCTCTTTGCAAATTTCAGTTTCTTTAGAAATTCCCGATATATATTTTTGCCCCATGTTCTTATGATCTTGACTAAGGGCCAACAAATCATAAGTTACATGTCAAGTTCTGCCCATCATTATCCTGTTGATTTGAACCCATCCGTATATACTCTTGACTAAGGGCCAAACAAAGTAATACGACTGTCCCAAACCAACACATCTATCTATGTAACAAATGAATACCCCAGCAGCTACCAATCACTATGTCTTGACTAAGGGCCAAACAAACATAGCTTGAATACTACTGACCATTCATAAGAAATGACGGAGGGCTACGACTGGTTTTGGCGAAACCGTGAACGTAGTGAACTTGATATAACCGAAGGAACCTGATAGCTTTTAAAAGGAGTGGTTAAGTCTCCGCATTTTAAAAATATCTGTTTTAAAAATAACCGAGTGGTTTCTTTTAAATTGTTCCAACGATTTAAACTTTGGTTTGTTTTCTTTGCATTACAGATAATGCGTCCCATCATTAACCTATCATTGCAGAAAACAACGAAAATACAACGTCCTCTTATGCCATCCGCATTCGCCACGGGGTCCCGTCATCACCCGTTAGGTTACTTAACTAACGACAGAGCGGGGGCTGGGCTAGCGCGGGTGTAAAACATAAGTGACGTCTAAATAGCTACAATAAATATAGATATTTTACATTCGTCTGACGCAATGATATTCATTCCAGAACACAGATAAACAATATTGGATATGCAAGCAATCTGTATTTCTTTTGAGCCTGCAAGAAAAGACAGATTACACAGTTGTGATGAATAGCCGTTACCCCACCCTCGACCCCTACGGGTACGGCAAACTACCCACCCGGCAGTCTGTGTACCCCACCTTGGGTCAGTCCTAGGAGCAAAAACAGTAAAATGAAATAATACAACGGTGGCTACGACCGCAACCTGGAAGTGCCCCGCAAAAATAATATTACAACAAATTACATTTACAACAAATGAATTAATCAATAACCCATTGCTAACCCCGGCTATACACCACAACAGTCCAATACAGTTTATATGCACAAACAGATATAACCATTTCAGAAATGTGCAACCCCCTGCCAACCGACATACTAGCAGTTGGGGAAGGTTTACGAACACATCAAACAATCACAGATATAATCCAATACGCAAATACTGTACAATTCGATCGAATAAACAACATCAATATTGCTCCAAAATCTGCTCTGTTAAACAGTAACCTGAGCAATAATTAAACATTCCAGAAAACCCCAAATGTTATACAGAGACAACACAAGAAAACTCGGCCGCTAACTCGTTGACTCGGCCGCGGAAGCGCCGCGCCTCAGTAGGCTGTGGCCGCGGTTCCACGCTGAGTTGAACGAGTTAGCTGACTGTTTTTCTTGTGTAGTCTACTGGTGTCATGCTAAGCTCTCTGAACTCACCTGAAAAATTTTCTGACATCGTTTTAAATTCGACAGAAACTAGCATTTTTTAGGGTTTTCCGGTTTCGTTTTTCCGTTCGAAATTCGTACAAATTTGCGATTAAGTTATTTAGTGTTTAGCGAGTCTCTGATACCACTGTAAGTCGATGTAGTACACCCCAGTACTTGTGGGGAGGCGGATTTTACAAAAACGATCAAGTTTAAGGAACGAACATCGACTAACCGCTTAAATCGAAGCTAAACTCTAAATAACCGTATTCTATGAGTTTCATTTCACAAGTGATTAGGGATTATACCTAATGAAACCGGTCCTTCTTCTTTACGTCCTCCTTTGTTCTCCTCGACCTTCTCTAGGTAGTAGACGATCCACCCGAGAGCGAAACTCCAAGCTAAACCTCTAACTTGAGGTAACTAATCAACTTTGATTGCTAATCAAAGATGAAAGGATGATAAAGAGTGATGGTTATGGATTGTTTAGTCTAACTAACCCTTTGATCTCAACTCATGAGGTGTAAGGTTAGTATCTTGAAGATGAGAGCTTGAGGAGAGAGAGTATGAGATAAGATAATGAGAGAAGAGAGAGAGTGTATCATAATATTATGAAGCATTCTTATTTTCAACAAATGAATAAAAGAAATGAATAAGCATGCTTCATAAAATATCTTGTGATGATTCATTAGCATGAGTCATTAAGCAATAAATGTGCATTAATGAAGTGAATGAATCACCACCATGACTCACTCTCTTATCCAAAAGAAACCTCCTTAGTCACATCTTCTAGAAGCTTCTCGAGTAATTACGAGAACGCCCCTCCGATCCGAAAAAATACGGAAAAACTTTAGACTGTAAAAATCCAATAACCGGATACCAGTAACTGGCTTAAACCAAAGCCGACTGGTAAAAACTGTCCGAAAGTCGTACGTGCGTAAACGCACGTATGCGTCCGAACCCTTTGTCGCAAAACCATGCAACCTCTATATCGTTTCGCCTGGAGTAGGAAACTCTCTGTGTGGGACTCTAGAGACTCGACTACTACGCTGGCAGTGGGTTTAACCACAGACCGCAAGCGGCACTAGCTGTACGTAACGGTCCCCAGGTAGTTGTCGATAAGAAGGCCGATGAGAAAACCCATCCGAACTCCTACTGAGTCTGATGTGACAATCTCCATACAGTCCGGTCCGTTCGTCCAAGACTATCGCATATCGGGCCTAGGGGGGCGGCAAGCGTCAGTCCCCTAATAGCGGTATAAGTCGTGTCGGAGTGAAGCCCATTACACCCTGAGAAACTACTGGAACCTACCAGCAAATCTCGCTTGCCCTGGCCAGGGACTTTGCGTAATGGCTCTCTGACACAGCACGATATCTACTCCCAATACCGGGAGGGACGAATCCTGTCTAACCGCCACTGCCTCCAAGTGCTCGGGACTGCACCCAACTGCTACCTGTTTGCACGACTCCTTTGAGCCGTGGTAGGGTAGCAATCTAAGAACAGTGGGACACACTCGAGGCGAAGTAGCAGTGTCAAGTCTGCGGACTACGCTGTACTCATGTCACCTGGGAACTGTTCACTGACGACTGGTATCAAACCAACCAACAGTTCCCTGTGAGTCCTGTCCGGTGTACCCGTAACCTAACGAGCACCTGTATACTATCTCCAGTACGACGTACTGATGGCTGTGGGACATGCCATCTCCCCAACTGGGATGAGAAGCGTACACACCAGTCTACTCCGGAGTATCGATGCTCTGTCTCGATAATCCAACGACCAGGGACCTGAATAAGGATGTGCTTGTAGACTACCCAGCCCCCACTAGTGTGACTGCCATCACAACGCTGGTAGACAAGCAAGATCCTAAGAGCTCTATCAATACGTACACTCACATATTAAGATAGAAAAACCAAGTAGCATACTACCATGTTTAGCAAGACTGTTATATACATATGAATATCCCAAGCTTCCATTAAGTAATATACAAGCTAGTATGATACAGTAATGGCCTTCTAGGGCATAAACACTAACAGTAGATACTTGAGTTCGTATTCTCTCGACGTAGATCATCTTCGGCCTCGAAGACTTCAAGCAATACCGTTGCAATTTTCTCATGGAGCCGTCCGAGAGTCTGGGAGTTCGTTGATCGCAGCGAAGGGACTACAACAAGGAGCTTAAGAAGTGAAGGACCGATCTACAAAGGTTGTATTTCATATTCACTTAGTGGTAAATGTGATTTACTAGCATGTGAAACCCTAATTTTCTATCAAAGATCTTGTTTAGGGTTGTTAGGCACGGCTAAAATTTTAATCGGGCATGTTTGATGCTTCCTTAACCCTTGTTAGAGTGCCTAGTAATCCTACACTTCTTCTTCTTCAACTTTTCCTTCTCTTTTCTCTTTCTTGATTTCTCAATTTCCAGTCATCGCCGGAGTCGCCTTGACGCTTCCGATCCAGACGATCCAGTGAACGTACCTTGCCTGCGTGATCACCCTCTTGGCTTGCCTGGACCCGTTCTGCGTACCGTGTGTGCGTTGCGACGATTTACCGACGTCGGACGTGCCGTGCGTATCCGTCGCGCGATCCATCAAGACAAGTTTATCTTGCTACATGCTATGTTATTATATTTGCATCCATATTAATAATAATATTACATGTTCGTTGCATTGTGCATCCTTGTTACCGTTTTACGATACCAGTTCACATCCGTATCATTTATCACATATCTAGTCGCATGCAAGTTTATCTTGCTACATTCTATAATACTTATCTTGTATCCATATGAATACAAATATTACCTATTGATTGCATTATACATCTATATTAAAGTTTTACTGTTTTCGGATACCCGTATACATCCATATCATTTAAAATATATATAGCTACATCTACAGATCGTATTAATTCATGTTATTATTGTAGTAACACCCTATACTTAATAATGTGCATCCTACTTAGTCATGGAACTATAGTTGTAACCCCTGATAGTTATTTATGCATCCATATTTTATTGTGTATCCATACCATTAATTCTGCATATCTAGTTGCATGCCATATTATATTGATTCATATTGTTGTTACATTAGTACCCCTTACTTGATAATATGCATCCTACATAGTCATGATGTAACCCCTGATAGATAATTGTGTATCCATGCTTTTATCGTACATCCGTACTTTTATCCTGATCCAATACTTGCTACATTTTACTGTTGGGCATCTATTTGATACACTGTGCACTACTTGACATGACCTGATACACCACTGCCTGACATGTTACCTGAACCTATTTCTAATGCCGACAATCCTGACATGTTTTCTCGATGGACATATCCTGTTGTCTGTATAGACAAATCTGTACCTGTTTGATCCTGTGTTGGTATTAGCTCCAGATTTATCAATACCTGACTTGAACACATAACTTGGGGGTAGGGAAAATCAATGATGAAACCTGACTTGTAACTCAACAGTTCGATACTTATACTGATCAGTTTTACGGGCTAGGACAGCCCCGGGATGATGCTGTTGACATCATTCATCTATACATATTTCCTGTTTAATGCCTAGCGGCATGTCTCGGATTCAGCCCGAGAATCTGGACCGTGGTCCCGGGCACGCACGGGTACTATTGAGTTACATCAATGATTCATTAAATTGATTTCAAAGACTTGAGAGTAATTAACCCAGTAGTTAGTTCAGATTACTCACCGCACGTCACATGTGCTTATACACTCCACTGTTTCTTATTCGTGTTACTGTTATACCCTTATTACTATTCATACTCATGTCTGCATATCTTGTTACCTCTTGATTATATTTTATTGTTTGATATTATGACGCATTGACATCTGGGTTTTGCATGGCCCAGATCCTCTATCTTTGTCGCAGGCCAAGCAGGAGTATTTCAGCCGACAGGCCGAGCAGTGAGGACCCTGTCAGTATTTTAGTTTAGTTTTCTTTCAGCATTTCCATTTCCTGATGTGAGCCCATATTTGGGACGTACTTTCCAGATATTTATTGTTACTTGGATTTATTGCTTCCGCATATTATTTCTTGACTCTTTTATTCTGGCATATGGACATATACTAGATAGTTTATTTTATTTTTCCTGTTCTTGATATCTTCTAGACAGCCGTAATGTGATTGTGGAGGGATGTTTCCTAGCCACAGGTAGCATGGTTGGATCTGTCACGTGCCGATCTTAGCGCACTCTGGGAAACGGGGCGTGACACCTGTACACCTCTATGATAACGGTTTCAACCATTACCAATAGGTAGCAAGTAAAGGTTGTAACCGTTACCAATATGTAGTTATATATATTTTTAAAACCTGAAACCCCCGCGCGTGCTGTGCTTTCATTTATAACCAGCAATACAAAATAATAATATCACCAAACCGCACGCAATTATAATAATCAACAAATAATATGAAAAAACAAAAAAAACACAGATAATAATATACAAATCTTCATAATATACATCTGAAAAAATATACGAAAAATATATAATACAAAACAAATGTACATGATCTAAGGTCGTTGGGACGATCCACCTCCGTCGTTGTCTCATCACCTGAACATATTACCTATCTCGTCTTGTAACACCCGCCGCATGTCCTCCTGATGCTGCGTCATCTGCTCGACCCATTCTGTAAGCATCTGCAGCTGTTGTCGTTGCTGATTTTTCTCGCGGAGCGATTGAATCTGCTCTGCCGATGCTGCTGCCGCATTTGCATGTGTCTGGGTCATGGCATGCTCGTGGACGGCCTCACTCTCGACAAAGATTCGGTGGGCCCAAGGATCAACCCCACGCTCATACCCACCGTGATGCCTGCCGGATAGGTCGTTGAGAATAGGGGCAATGGCGGCAATCGAGTCGTTGGGGCCAAATCCTAATGGAGACGTCTTATCTTGGGATTGGCTCTGCAAAGAGTATATATATGTGTGTGTGTTATATAATTTAAAATACAAAATTGACTTGATTATATGAAACTTACCATGTACTCGCCAATGCCCTTGTGTAATGCGGCCTACACAGCGGCAACATTGTATCTGGCTGGATCTTTCTTTCTCTGCAATAAAATTAGGATTTATTTTAATAAATAATTTACGATAAAGAAAACATATATTTTTAAGCGTCGTATTACTCATGATGAGGTATTGTGCGCTGGCCTGTGTACACTTCCCTTGGATCGGGACAATGCGGGATGTCACACCGTTGTTTCGGTTTTGCGTGTTGCGAATCGACTCCGCCTTACAAATATAAAAATGATTATATTATATTTCAGGATATGATTTCATGTTATACCATTATAATCTTTAAAATTAAATTTATACCTGAATATCGGTGAGAGAAGAGTAGTCGACCAGCCGCGGCCAATCATCTCTATGGACATCCGCCGCTATCCGATCCAGCATCTGCCCTCGCTGCTCTTCAGTTGCCCCGACCCAGGCATGATAGTAAAGCTTCTTTACTTCATATCGGCGTCTTCTCTTGATATTTTGCATCTCGTCTATGACCCAGACAATGGTGCGATATGGATCGAACGGCATATCCACGCCATTCTTGCTGGGAACGCCAATGAACCTGTAATGTCACCGGGTCTGAAATTACAAAATTACACACACACACACACACACACACACACACACATATAACGATGATTGAAATTTAAATGTTTAAAAGGATATGTGATACCGTGTCCGACTCAAAAAAAGCCGAGCATGACCGGTCTGGCGCGAGTCCCATCTAATATGGAGCGGGTACCAATAATATGACTGGATCCCGTGGCCCATGTAATCCCCCTACTTGGTGGCATTGTCGCCAACAGCCACAACCCGCTCATCGAACATCAGATTCCAGGGTCCGGTTCCATCGACTGGCCTAAAGTTGACGGGTTGAGAACGACCCCTTCCCCTAACACTGCCGGAGTCGGTAAAAAGATATACAGAAAAAATATTATAATATTCAGAGTGTATATATATATATAGCATTTGAAAAATTTAAATTACAATCGTTATTTAAATTTTTTTAAGCAATAACGATTATACCTGCCCTTTGATGTTCCTGGCGTGTTGCTAGAGCTGGCATCAGGCGTCATCCCGCCAGTAGAACGTGGATCTACAAATAATAAACTGTCACATAATTCAATAGAATTTAATAAAAGTTCCTTGTGCCCTGTCCTCTAATCCGCGGCTAATGCGTAATTCAAAAACAAAAATTTTCGTGCCACCAGAAATTAAAACTTAAGAATCGAATCAAACACCTAAATTAGCAAGCACACAAAGTTAGAAATCACAACCTTTGTAGCGTCTTCATTTACTCCAATTGGATTGGACTCTAGCTGCTTTCAAGAGCTCCGGGTCGCATTTGCAAGCCAGTCCTCCTTCGCAGAAGATGCTCCACCCGAGAGAACCGATCCAAACTTTGGAATCACCTAGTGAAACAACCGACGCTCTATACTCGTTCGGAATGGAGAGTGTGGATGTATGAATTTTCTACTATCTTTTTCTCTCAAATCTAAGCTCAAGAGAGTATCTAAAGAAGAAGGAGGAGGAGAGAAAAGATAGCCATGAGCAAGTCAAGAAAAAAGAGAGAATGAATCTAGAAGAGAAAAGAGTGGAATGGATTCATTATTTTTGCAACCATGCAAAATAAAACATCATAACCAATTAGTAAATAAACAAATGAAGCTTATTCCTCTCTACATGTCTTCAATCATGCTCAATGCCACCTCGCCCTCCACCATATTTCTTGAATATTCACAAATGAACTGTTTGCTCCCTCATAAAATATCAGGAAAAAAACCTCAATGGGGCGTCACGTGGCCACACGTGACCAGGGGTCACGTGCTGACACGTGATGGTTTCTCGGGGATTCTGTTGAAATAGAATTAAATTCTAATCAAACAAGCAATCAGTGGAGTTACGTGCCCACACGTGATAGACCTTTAAAAACCAACTGAAAAGAATTAAAAGTGTAATAAAACATTAAGGAATACCCCTATGGGGCATCACGTGTCCACACGTTACCAAAGATCACGTGCAGACATGTGATGAGTTCCTAAACTCTTTAATTAATAGAATTAAATTCTATTTAAATGATCAAACAGTAGGATCACGTGCCAACACGTGATAGGCTGTTAAGCCTTCTAAACTAATAGAATTAAATTCTAATTAAGAGAGAATCGAGAACCCTAACTGGAAAAATATTTCTCTAAATCTTTCCAAACAAAAATAGATTGTTCTCTGCAAAGTGGAGCACCGTTGGATTAAAAATCCAATGGTGATTAAAAATCACTAATCTATAAGAAGATTCTATACAAAGAAAGATTTCCCTGAAATTCACCAAGAATAACAGACATAATATCTTTTGGATTAAAAATCCAATGGTGAATAAAATTCACTGAGTGATCTAAAAGATCATGTTGGTTACAAAATCAATTGAAATTTTTCAATGAAAGATTGACTAAACAAATTTATTCTTTTCTTTCTCCTATAAATAGGAGCCAAGAAGAGAAGAGAAGAGATCTGTTTTTTGGAGAGATACAACAACAGAGAAAAAAAGAAGAAGAGAATTTAATTCTCCAGAGAGAAAAGAAGATTTCCTCAGAAGAGAAAGAAACCCTAGGTGAGAAAGGAAAAGAGATCTAAGTTCCATAAAACAAAAGAGAATTTAATTCTCAAATTAAGAGTTTAACTCTTCTGAATAAGAACTTAGTTTTTCCTTTGGTTGAAGATCTGCAGAAGCAGATCTCCCAAGAAGTTGAGAATTTAATTCTTATCGGGGAGATTCTGCCATGCAGATCCAAAACTTAGAGGGAGAATTGAGTTTAAGGAATTTAATTCCTTCAAATACTTAGGAATTTAATTCCTCCAACAGAGACAGAGTTTAACCCATAAAACAAGAACTTAGTTCTTTTCATGGTTGAAGATCTGCAGAAGCAGATCTCCCCATAAATTGAGAATTTAATTCTCATCGGAGAGATTCTGTCATGCAGATCCAAAAACTTAGAGGGAGAACTAGGGTTTAAAGAATTTAATTCTTCTATATACATAGGAATTTAATTCCTCTAAACCAAATTAGGGTTTAACCCTACAAAACAATTTAATTCTCAAACAAGAGACTTAAAACTCTCCATGCACGTAAACCTGATCACGTGGCAACATGTGACCCTCCCTTCAATGATCAGAAAAAAACGAATGAGACATGATCACATGCTCCCACGTGACCCTTAAATAGACTCTTCAAAATGAGAAAGAAAAAACTTGGAGGCAATGACTCACGTGCTCACACGTGACCCTCAAAAGAAAGAGAACAAAGCCAAAGGCATTACTGATTTATGGTGCCTCACGTGTCCCCACGTGACCCCTGACAAACATCTTTTAAAAGGGCAAAAGAAGGAAATCGGAGGAATTAATATCCAATATTTGGGCACTATCATGTATCCACACGTGATGATTACAAAGATTAAGTGTTTAACACTTATTTGCAGATTTTGAGAGTAAAATAAAAGAAGTCTGGCCCAATTCTCAGGCGCCTCACGTGGCTCCATGTGACCACTTCAATTTTAGTGTTTAACACTACTTTAAGTGCTTCGTCCCTGATGTTTAAGACTATTTTAAGCGCATCATGTGGGAACACGTGATCGCCAAATATCCTCTAGTGTTTAACACTATTTTAAAACCAATCTTAGCCCAAATTGGCTAAGTTTTCCAGAGGCAAGTCTCCCCTTTAACTGAACCTCAAAATTGATCAGTTCATATGATATGCAAAGTAAAGTCCAGAGCTATAATGAATGGTTAGTGCTCAGCCAAGGACAAAATGTTATCAGAGCCCCCAAACCCCTGTCTAGCATTACTAAATAATAGGAGGCTGAACCCAGACAAATGTTCAATAGTCCAAACAAAAGTCCAACATTTCAAACCTAATTGGACTTAGCCGTTGGCCATAAATCCTCAATTTAGATTTAACTGAGCCTATGTGCTCATAATCCAATTAATTGATCTTAGTCCCAAATGGACTACAGATTTCCCAATCAATATTGGTTCAAGGGTACATCTCTTCACTCCTTTGATATTTATCGTTGTAATCCTTCAACGTCTTCAGAGAGGTGACGGGTCCCGATAGCCAATCATTCCATGGACTGTGGGGTCCTTAAACTCATGGACTATGATATCCTTAAACTTTATAGACTATGACGTCTTTAAACTACGGACTGTGGGGTCCTTAAGCCCATGGACTATGGTGTCCTTAACCTTGGGCTGTGAGGTCCTTAAGCCCATGGACTATGATGTCCTTAACCTTAGACTGTGGGGTCCTTAAGCCCATGGACTATGATGTCCTTAACCTTTGCAGACTATGATGTTTTTAAACTGGACCACTATGCCCTTAAACTGGTAATCGACCGCAATATCCCTAAACTAAACAATAGAGCCCAAATGCTCTTTAGTTGGATCTAAATGATCCTGTTAAGTTGATCTTAGTCTAAAATTAGACTAACGTATCCTTAACAAATGGTTAAGTTGATCTTAGTCTAAAATTAGACTAACGTATCCTTAACAAACGTTTAAGTTGATCTTAATCTCAAATGAGAGTAACGATCCCTAAACCCAACCCAAACCCAAATCTAAGGAGATGCGGATTTGGTCTAGTCCACGTCCTACGGGAGACAACATAAATTAGTCTCCGTGTACAATCCACGGGCAACCAAAAATAAAATAAATACACACGACACGAAGTGACCATCTGGAGAAGGAGAAAGTGGTTACCGCGATGCGGTAGCATAATTAACTGCAGGGGCTTGCGCCTGCAGGGAAGAGCGTCCCCACAATCAAAAACCCCTCATCATGAGGGGGAATCTGAAGAAGTCTGGTATATCGGACGCATCCGTTTAGACCTTCGATATATGGTGTCATAAATCAACTTGGCATCTTTGGAGAGGTGGACGGATAGCACCAATTAGCATCTGCCCTCGAAATTCAGGCAAGATGAACCTACGCGGTTCCGTCTCTGTGTTTCGGAGGAGAACAGATTCCGGCATGCCCGGTGGGACCTCTTCCTCTTTCCACTCCACACTTCGTGTGTCGTGTTCGCGAACGAATCGCGGTTTAATATGGTTTCCCTTGGGTTCGAGGTACTAAGATTTGGTTTTGCTCTCATGCAGAAAAAAGAAATGGCCTCTAACTGCTCCAGCTACAACTGCAACTCCCGTTCCACCTCATCTGGAGGTGTAACCTACGGGCCCTAAGAGGTCTCCCTTTTAACAATGCCAGTAGAGCAGGTAACTCAAGCCACCACTGGGCTATTCTTCGGGACCATGCTCCCACCGATGAGCTTCAATGCCCCTGTACCATTGCAAGAAGCTCCGAAGATCTCGGTCTTTAATCGGCTCACAACTACTGCGGCCCCTCTCAATGGGTCGTCCAGCTCCAACGCCTCAGTCTTTGACAGACTGGGCCAAAGCTCATTTGGGCCCATGAAGAAGCCCGCGATACCAGAAAGGATTATCCCTAAGCGGATAGCCATTCCTGCTCATGAAGTCATCAAGGTGGCTTCTCCTGCCAAAGGGTCGGTCTTTACAAGACTGACTGTTTCAGCTCCTGTTCCAGCCGAAATCGTCAAGGCTGTTTCCTCTGCTCGGAAGTCTGCCTTCAATAGGCTGGTTATCTCCACTCAGCGAACATCAGTCTTCAATAGGCTGACAACGACAACTTCTGACCAACATAGGGGGCATGAGGAAGTCACCCTACAGCCGAGACAATCCCAACGGCTCGACACGCTCGACGTCGCCACTGGCGCCGAGTAAGGAGGGCTGGAGGCAACTCTCCTTCTGGACTGACTCCGCCGGCTCCAACGGTGGAAATCGATGCTGCTGTTCCAACTGGGAACAGCTTTGAACCGCTAAGGAGGGTGCGCAAAAACTCTCCGACTGCCGTGCTGAAGAGATCTCCTCCACCTGTGGAGAATGCCCCAAAGGCGAAGCTAGAGTAGCCCCCTCAGCGGTTGTCCTCTAAAATTTACAAAGTTTGGCGACAGGTTCAGAAATCGGTGATTGATCAAGATTACTCTCGCCGACAGAAAAAGGTGTAAGTTCAGCGAGAAGCGAACCATCCTGTCAAGCCACAAAAGGCGACAGCTGTTTGGGTGCCCACTGCAATGGCCTCCTCAACTTCGACCGCTCATAAGAGGAGAAAGCTGAAGAAAGTTCCGGTGTCAGCGGCGAATCGCAAGAACATTGAATCTAAACGCCCCAAGTCTGGGGGCATGGTGGTGCACACCATATATATGGCATCCGGAAAAGAGGATTGCCGTATCTCTGCAGGTCATCGACTGCTTACGCGATCAGTGACTAGGGCTCAGGAGCAACAACAACAAAAGCTCCAAGAAATGCTAACAGCCATGGCCGCACTTACGGGACCAAAAGCAAGCCCGGAGACATCCTCGGAGCAGCGCCGTGAGCAGGAAATTGATGCCGAATTCCTTCGTAGAATACTTGAGAAGAAGGAAAAAGAGGCTGCGGAACAAGCGGCTAATATAAAACAAATGACCCTTCTGTTCCAAGATATGGTGGGCATGATGATCCAGCCGGACCCTCCAGCTGAAGATCCTCTAATAATAATTGAAGATGATAGAGGAGAGACATCAAATACTCTGCCGGCTCTGTCAACAGCCAAGGAGGAGACGATCTCCAAAGCTGCCCTAGACGATTACATCGTTCAGCAGATACGAGTTCACCAGGCGAATGAAGCGGCTGGGCATATTGTTAAAACTGGACGACCCTATCCGGGTTGGTATGACCAAATAAAATACCCGTCGGGATACACGATCCCCAAATTCCATGTATACAAGGGGACGGGAAATCCGCATCAGCACGTTGCTCAATTCAGAGCCTTATGCAGCAACACTGGAGGTGATGATAAGCTACTGCTCCGCCAGTTTGTTGGCAGTTTGTCGGAGACGGCATTCGAGTGGTATTCGGAACTCCCGAATGACTCTATCAAGACATTTGCAGAGATGGAGCTTCTATTCACCCAGCGTTTCGTGAGTGCTAGTGAACGCACACCAATCGCGGTATTGATCAATGCCAGGGTGAAGCCTGAAGAAACTTGGGTCCAGTACGCGATACGGTGGCGGAATTTATAGTCGAAATGGGAGCAGCGCATCGAAGAAACGCCTGCGGTGGGCATGTTCATGGGCACTCTTGACCCTCAGGCGATCATTTCACAATTCATGATGTTCTTCAAGCCGACCACTTTCCAGGCCTTGATTGACAAACTGGCCCAAATGGACCAGATGGGTCATAGACCGTCTTCTTAAAAACCAGAGCCACAGAATGAAAAGGGGAAAGGGAAAGCGACTTTCGTCGTCAATGCTCAACAGCAGCCCAGTGGCCCGAAGCTAACTGATCGCCAAGACGAGAAACGACGATTCTTTAATGAGAGAATGGAGCGCCCTTATTCGTTTCCCTGGGATAAAACGAGGAGACTGTTTGAACTAGCAGTGCGCAACAGGCTCATTAATTTGCCGAATCCGAAATGCCCATTGCAACCCGGTGAAACTAATAATCCCAATTATTGCCCCTATCACCAAACGATAGGCCATCCAATTGAAGATTGCTTCGTCTTTAAAGGCTGGATTGAAGATCAACACCAACAGGGCAAATTTGTCCTGTCCGAAAATTGGAAAGTGAGTCCGCCTCAACCGCACGCTCTTAAAAGGGGGGACACACCGGGAGCATCGTGCTCTTTTGTCGAAGAAGCTCCATGGGAGGTCGCTCTTTCATTCAAAACCAAAAGAATGCTGAAAGATCTCCAAACATGCCCGGCGATCAAATGGAAAAGTCCGTTGGAACCCGAAGTCATCAAGGGAATGCTGAAGCCACGCCCAACTCCAAAAATTGGTGGTGATAGTCAAAGCGCCCACACTCAGCCATCAAAGTCTTCGAAGAAGAAGAAAAAGATCAAAAAGCCCGTTAAGCCCAGTGACAAGCGCACGGACCTGCAAAAGCATATCAACGCGCTGGAAGAATATAACCAGAAAGCGTGAACCCCGGTCACACTCCAAGAATTTCTCAGCCATGTCCTTGAGGACGGAGATGATGACAATGGAGAAGACTCGTTGGATGAACCTGAGGATTATGTGGCAAGCTGCCACGTGATCTCTCACTTATTAATAAACGGTGAAGAAGCTCTGGAAACAGAGAAACTGGGGGCACATCCTGAGCCGGAACTTTTAGGATCATCAGACGAAATGATTGACGCATTCCTGAACGAAGTCCTTCTGAAAAACAAAGCTAACCGGGAGCGCGAGATGGCCATATTTAAAAAAGCCAAACGCCGACGACTGGACGAAAGGGTTGAAACGCCCCCACCAGATCAAAGTACATTCGCCGCAAATAAAAGCAGGTTCAAGACAAGGAAAAGGTTCGCCAAAGCCATGTCGATGTGAATGAAGTTGCCCTCTTTCAAAGGAAATTCTCCTGGCGGTATACATCTTGATGAAGTGGACGTATATCCTAACTTCTGTTTATATCATCAGAAGATCGTACACCCTACTGAGGAATGCAACGCCTTTAAAAATTGGTGGCAAGGGTACGTCGTTCACAGGCAACACTTCAAGAGGATAAAGCATGAAGCTAGTCGACAGCGGAAAAATGCGACAGACGAACGTGGAAAAGCTGCCGGCAATTGTTACATGGTTGATAGAAGGGGATCGCAAATTCTCACCTTCGGGAGTGACTCTGAATAAGAAATGGCTCTTGGCCCCCTCTTCAAAGAATCCACCTTTGGAAAAGAGGAAGAACCGAAGAGCTGTGAGAACATTCAGCTGCGCAATTGCACATTACCTGAAAAAATCTCGGACCCATGACCAAGGGGTCGAACAAAAAGGATAAGGGAAAAGAAAAGGTCCTAAGGATATCATCCTTGATGACCAAGCCGCCGAAAAGCTGACAGCCAAGGATCCGCCCAAGAAAAGTAAGGTGGATTATGACGTTCTGGCACACCTGAGGAAGATACCCTCACAGCTAAGCATTCTCAACGCCTTTCTGCTATCCAAAGAGGCGAGAGATTCTTTGATCAAGGCACTACAAGAGCCCAAGCAGTTCCAGGCTATTCTCGCCGAAGAAAAGATGAAGGACGAGCTAGAAGAAGTGCACACAGCCGATATCACCTTCGGCGATGAAGATCTCCTCCTTGGGACGTGCGAGCATAACCATCCCCTTTATGTCTCTGGATACTGTCATGATATTAAGATAGGTAAGATCCTAGTTGACAATGGGTCCTCCGTCAATCTCCTCAATGTAAGAGTGTTGAGCGAAATCTGTATGAGCGTTTAGCACCTCGCTCGTGATAAAATCACCATCTTCGGGTTCGATCCCAGTCATCACGGATGCTCGGGTCTGTGATATTGACGTTACGCTTTGGGCTGCTCGTCACTGATATCAAATTTCACATCATTGACGCTAAGACATGTTACAATGTTTTGCTCGGTAGGCCTTGGTTACACGAGTACAACATCATCCCTTCTACACAACATCAGTGTATGTGGTATTTCAAGGATGGGCTCGAGTATACTGTGACAGGGGAGTTGAACCCATTCTCCGTGAATGAAGTCCGAAAGTACGAAGATACAAAATACTTCTTACCATATTTCGAAGACATGGAAAGATGCCACAAACCGAAGAACAAAGCTATCACCACTATTCCGGTCTTCGGGAGTGATACTGAGGAGGAAGAAGAGATAGTCTATCCCGGGCTGCCCCAATACACCAAGCCGGGACCGTCCACCCCTATTCTGGTCTTCGGCAGCGACTTAGAAGATGAGGTCAATGTCGTGTTTTCTGTTCGGCTATCAATACAAGCCTTCGCTGGCGATGATCAAAGTTTGCAAATTGCTATGGTTCTGCAAGAGCATTACAAAGAGCTCGACGCGCTTGGTACCTATAGTATGCAGGAACTGCAAACATTCTACGTCCCTCCCAGGGGAAGAGATGAAAAGGCGATCCTCTTTTATCAATCCACAGAGACCAAAGTGGAAAAAGAAATTTGGCATAGTGCCGATTCTACACTTGATAAGCTCCATCCCATCTGTCTGCCCAGATATTACACAGAAGGATTAAAAAGGCTATTGAAGCGTCAAGGCGTACCCTTCAAACAAGCTACTCGACAAGCTCAGTTCTACAACAGGATCTGGGACGTACCCGAAACTCAGCGAAAATTGCCCAACGGAAGAATGGAAACGATCGGGCTTGGATATGTGCAATCCAAGAAACGGGAACGATTCCATGGTTGCTACGTTATACATGACTTCGATGAAGAAGGAAATGCTCTGTTAGAAGACGCTAACCCTGAACCAAAACGAGATCCCGCCATGGAAATGCTGAGTCCGTCGTTTGAAGAAAAGATTGACAAGCTAATAAGGGAAGCGGGTCAAAAGGTCCGGGATGACCATAGCCGTGAAATGGCCATTTATGAGAAAGCCAGGACGCAGCGCCTCCTTCCACAGGCCGCAGAGAATGACAATGCTCCTTGTCGCCAACCTGTCATACAAAAGACTCGGCGTAGAGGCAAAAATAAACCAAAGAACGGAAAAAACGTTCGAAAGCGGCAAAGCAGGTCTAAGAAGCTACGCGATCAAGAATAGAGCAGCCGAGATCCGTCTCTTATAAAGAAGATGGGTCGAGAATATTCTTTTCCCCAAAACAAGACAAATAAGATATTCAATCTTGTTATAAAACATCAGATGATGACACTTCCGGAGTCCAAGCACCCCGAGCAAGCAGACGAGGTCTTTCACCCAGACTATTGCTCCTATCACCGAGCAACAGGACATCCTCTCGAAGACTGCTTCACCTTCAAGAACTGGGTCGAAGACCAATACCAACAAGGCAGGTTCGCTCTATCCAGTAGTTAGAGGATAACCCCACCACAGAAGCATGAACTGAAAGCGACGCGTATAGCGAGAGTAGAACCAGATCAACATCGGTCTAGGAAACGATCTCGTACTTGTCACGCGATAACGCTATCAGAAGAAGAACCCGAGAATATGGATGACCTATTTTGGTGCTTTGAAAACAATGAAGATGAGTTGATCTCAGAATTTCCACCGGCGCCAAAAGAGCTGGAAGATGGGATACATACTACCGCAGATGACCTCAGAAAAATTGACTTGGGGACGACAAACGACCCACGGCCGACGTTCGTCAGTGAACTATTGTCTGAAGAAAAGGAGGCTACGATTAAAGACGTGCTCATGCAGTATAAAGATTGTTTCGCATGGAACTATTTCGAGATGTCGGGACTAGATCCGGAAATAGCCATACTCAAATTGGCGATATTTCCGGACGTCAAGACGATCAAACAAGCACCGAGAAGAATGCGGCTCGAGCTTGAGATGAGCATCAACGCCGAAGTCCAGAGGCTAATCGACTCCGGCTTCATCCAAGAGGTTCAGTATCCTGACTGGATCGCCAACATTGTCCCAGTAATGAAGAAAAATGGGACGGTGCGCATGTGTGTGGACTTTTGGGATCTTAATAAAGCTTGCCCAAAAGACGACTTTCCAGTACTGGTCACTGAGTTGATGATAGATGTTGGGAATCCACCCGCGCGTGCAAACGCGTATGTTTTGGAAATGTGTACGTTTTGATGGAAAACGGAATGCGCGCACGAGATCGTTCTCGTTTTACTATTTATAACCATAAGTGCACGGCGCGTTGTAGCGAGCCGGCAAGCACGGGTCGATTCGCAGGGAATTGAGTATTAGGTATCGTTGTTTAAGGTTAACAAATTAATGAATTGGGGTTGGTTGTCACAAAAATAATAAGAACAATATGAAAACAAGAAAAGCAAGAAAAGCAAGAAAACAAGTGTAAGGAAAGAATGGTTGTGGCTTGGTTCGGAAGCTTGAATCACGACGTTTACCTCTACGCTCCCTTGGTTATGAGTTGTCCGGCTTTACCTTGATTCCGGCATGAAGCACGACTTGTCAACGCGGTTGCGGAGCACAAACCGTCAAAATCCGACATTCGCCACAAAGCACGAAACGAGTCCGTTTTGGTCACTTACTGTTTGTATGTCCGCGCTTAGGGTATCAACACTAAACACCAGGTTTTGCAAGCATACCGCAACAATGAAAACACAAAGAGATTAGTGAGAGCAAAAGATATTGGTGTTGAGTTTGCTAAGGGTTTGTGAAGATATATAGTATATGAAACAAAGAGTTTTTTAAGCTTTTTATCACAACATACCATATCCTAGCTTAGCAACCTTAACACCAAATGGAATTTAAGCACATTAAACATAATCAAGAGGTGGAGGAGGCAAAGCCTTTCATCTCACTTCCTCACGCACACCACAACCAAAATAAAGAATTAGATAAGTATGGTAATAAAAAGAAGGCAAGAAAAAAGAGCAAGTATATAAAAGAAACAACAATGTATTAATCACTTGAGAACAAGATACAAGATTTGGTAACTTGTTCAACCTCCTTAATGAAGCTCTCCAAAGAGAGCTTCAAGAGGGAAGAAGAAGAAGAAACCAAGAAGAAGCACACTCACCCTAAAGCTAAACAAAAACAAAGCAAAACAAAATTATGAAATGGTATATACATTGTAGCCTCCTTCCTTTGCCCACTGATATGTATTTATAGGCTCAAAAGAGGAATAAATAAACAATAAAAATAATCCTAAGTGGCAGAAGGGAAGGCACATGAGAAAGATGGGGCCCACAGGAGGAAGTGGGACCGACGTCGCCGGTTTTTACGGGATGGTCACCGGGTCAAATTCGAGGAGAGGGGCTCGTATTGGGTTTGTGGGTTTGTGTGCACTCCAATAAGCCTCTGATGTTGTTTGCTTGGTCTTATTTCACCTGGTTTGTATGCAGAGAATTGGAGGGAAATGAGATGCTTCAAATCACATCATATCTTTATGCATTCAATGCCCATTAATGCACATCACACCAACACATGCCCACTTGCTTAAGCCATCATGCCATGGCTGCCCCCACATGGTCTTTGCCCAAGAGTTGTGTGCAACATGCATTGTGTTGGACCAAAAAGTGTGTGCACACATTTATTTTACAAAAGCTCTTGGGATATCGGTCGGTTTTTTGGTCTGCTTGCAGTGTCGGCTCACAGACGATATATCCATGATTTTGAATGTGTTTCCAGTATTTTATCACGAATACCTGTAAACTGTAATTACAGAGCAGACACTGATTAATAGCACCGATATATAACAAAAGAGATAACGAATGAGCGGTATTAAAATGCAGTTTTCAGTGATGATCAAATACCCCCAAACTTATCTATTGCTCGTCCCGAGCAATACAAAAAATCCTAGCCTCATTTTCGTAGGGAACGCGATTGCACTGAGCATGTGTAACAAGCCGTTAAACCTCTAGGTGTCCCTAGTAGGAGGAGTGTTGTCTCATGAGGGTTTTCAGCGGATTACACCCACAAAATCCAGTCAAGTTAGTTTCATAAGTTAACGTCGATTCTACTCCTACAGCTTAGTATCTACGTTAGAAATTCTATCATCCTAAGTAAGAAATATTCAACCCTTATGTTTCACGCCTCCTATCTATTTATCCCTAGATCCTATACGCATTTATAGCTTAGAAAGATGTCGGTAACTCCTAAGTTTTCCTCCTAAAAGTGCGGTCTCAAGTGAGGAATTTTTTATCAACTTTACAGAAACATAAGTCTTATTCTTCGTTTTTATCTTTCCTCCAAATATCGATTGTATACCTCTACGTGCGTGTAAATTTGCACCCCTACGCTTAAGAATTCAATTCAAGCTATAGTACCCTTGCCTTAATACCTAATACTACTTCTTTTCATTAATGGATGGACGGTTTTGCTCACATACCTTTCATGTGATCATTAATGCTTCTTGAGGCACTAACAACCGATTACTGAATGTATGAGCTTAAAGCGCAAATAGCAGTCTCCAGGTCTTGACTTTATTATTTTTTCCTTTTATTTTTCTTTTTCTTTTCAAGACCGGATATATTTTTTTCAATGATGCTCTTTTTTGGGTGTTTAGCTTTAAATACCGATTTTTCTTTCATACTAGGCTTTCAGGCAAGAGTATTTCTAGGTATCCTCTACTATCCTAAGTTTCAAGGTGCGTGTATTTGCAATTTATAGGGTATATACTTTCTAAATTTGGACTCAAGAACAGAAACTATTTTTCAGACTTATCTTTCAGTAAAGCATCAATACTCTCCCTTCATCTTGACTTAACTAAAGAACTGGACTCAAGATTACCTATTTCTCAAGAAAAAAAACTGTAAGGACGTATACTTACCAAGTTTAAACAGAATGAGGGTTATTTTTAGGGTTTTCAATTCCTAAGCCTAGGATTTAGTTACCTTTAACGTATCAACTAAGCTTTCGGAATAAAATCTAAGTTACCCTATTAGCTAATATGACGAAAATGTTTTTATATTTTTCGGAAATTTTTCAATTTTTATGACTTTCTTTTTTTTATATATATATGCAATGCAGAATATACACATGATGCAGTGCTCACCCCCAAACCTGAGTTTTACGATGTCCTCATTGTTGCCCCGCGTCCGGTAGCTAGACTTAGACACCAGGGTGAGAATTTTATTCATGAAAAAAGGAAAAAACCTAAGATTAATTACAACATTTACAAGTTAAAAGACTGGGTTAGTGCAGAAATTAATACCAGCCACAAAAAGATTTTGTCTATATAATCTAGGGGCTGGTAAAAGAATGTGTATAAAAAGAAGAAAAAGAAAAAGAATATGTATATGTTAGTTGTTAGTGAAGGGCATGGGCGTGAAAAAATAGGGGTCAGAAGACGCTGAAGGTGAAGATAAAATTTTGAGGAAGTCAAAGAATTGTTTTCTGAATGAATTGTATGTTCAATAAGCGTATGTGGGGTTCCGAAGTCAAGTTTGTGTAAAAACTGGAGTTCATCCGCAAAAAGTACTACAAAAGGAAGGTTCAAAGGATGATCCCGAAATGGTTCTGACTCCAACCCACCTAAAATTTCAATCTCATCAGCAAAAATTTCCTTAAAACTCAACATGAAAGAATAATTTTCAATGCTATCTTCCTCCCGATTATTTTTCACTATCCTACACTCATTATTTACACTCGCTCCCAAAAAGATTTTTTCCTTTTCACATTCATAACTGGGTAAGTTCATATCATCTAAAAAAGTAGGTCCCCACCCTAATATTTCTTTCGAAACAATATCACTAGGTGATACAAAAATTATGGGTTCCTGATCATTGATCTTTTCTAACAATTTATCCAAACCATACCCGTCAAATTCACAAGGTTTCTCCTCTAAAATTGGAAAGCAGAAATCAGTCGGTTCAAGAATTTCCTCATCAAGTATTATTTCAGTTAAATAAATCTCTAAAGTGACAAGAGCTTCAGTGGATACTTGAAGGCTAGTGGTGGACTGACTTAGAGGGTTTTCTTGTGTGTCATGGTAGCACTCAGTCAATTCAATCGTATCATCATCTAAGAAATCATAAAAATTTGATTGATCATTTACCTTACTTGGGTGACTCCCTAGATGACAGACATTAACATTATCGGGTTCTGATTAACTGTGCTCACTCCCTAGAATCCTCTCAGCTAAATGTTTTACTTGTTCCTCTATGTTAGCCAAAGATTGGGCCTGAGCAAGAAATAATTGCTCAGACTGCTGTATGAATAGGGCTAATGTAGAAGCTGTTTGATTCTCGACCGCAGTCATCACTTCAATACCCTTTTCTAGAGCGGTCAACCTAGCATCTATCTCACTATCATACCCAACAGACGGTTCAACGGTTTCGGGTTGGAGGGGTTGTGATGCTAAAGCAGTCATTCTGTCGACCTCCTTCTCTAAATTTGCAATCAATTGGTCAATGTTTGAAGTGGTACTGGGTTCAGGAGTGTTAGGTGGGTGACCGTTATCAAGAATTTGGAACGGTTGGTCACCCCCTAGAAAAGGACAATCATCATGAATGTGGGAAGAATTTTGGCGATATGAACAAATAATTTGGGATTGAGTATAAACAAAAGAATAGGAATCGTGAAAAATTGAATTGTATTGTAGTTCACCCATATTAACAAGAATGCACAGATATCACAAAAGAATATCACATCCCTAGCAGTCTACGGTTTTCTAAGTCAACTAGATCTGCTCAAGAATCTGATTGACAAAGTAAAACTGTGTTGAGAAATAGGCTCAAGATATACAGATCACGAAGTCAGGTAAGTGCAAGAGATAAGGGGAGGTTTTCCGACGCTTTTGCGAAGGTTCTTAATTAAATAACCCTTTCTCTTGAACGCTTGCCTAGACACCCCGTGAACGATATACCGTTAAGCAAAGTTCTTAAACACAGTCAACTTCTCCTAATGAGGTGAAGTCCTTAAAGTCAAAGTCTAATTGATTTTAATTTACTGAGGGTATGCAAGAATGCAGTTTTTTGATTTGTGGGCTACGGAGAAAAGGTGATGAAATCCTTTACCGTATCTTATTTGGTCATTTAGCCTTTATTTTTCATATTTAAGATGCAATGCGCAATCAAATAAAAGAATTCAAGAAGTCAATCAATCTAAAGCAATTCTTTTTCAATTTTAGTATTATGCGCTACAACAAATACGGTTAGTTCTCTTTGCAATTGGCGGCAAAATTATGCAAAGAATCCTGCAAAAGATAGAGAATTGGATTGCGTCGGATTCGAGAGGAGGTGTTAGGAAATACGTACTGATGTGATTTGGTTTAAGAAAACCCTTTGAAAGTGATCCGAGTCGTTGAATATTCGCTTGCGCGGGTCAAACTACCCGGATCTTTGGCACTAATCTTCCCCAACGTCTTGAAATTGCAATTGAACCTCGCTCCGCATGATCGCTGGTCGTAATTCCGCGAAAAACCTAAAATGTCGGAAAATACGATATTTAGTGTTAAAAGCGATACGTGTGCCCCAATTCCTGCACACTTAAAATCAGAAAAATCAAACAAGTCCAAAAGACCACCAACACAGAACTAGAGACCACTGAAAAAGAAAAAACCAAAACCCTCAAAGAGGGGCCGATCTTGCCGGATCTAGGGGTATAGTCGCCGGCCAAAATCCGATGAGAGGGGGTGCAATTTGTAGTGGGATCTCTAGCTTACATTATTGTTCTAATGGTCTTACTTGATTTTTTAATTTCAGTACAGAGTGATAGCAGGTATAAACAACAGAGAACAATTTGAAACAAGTCAGAAAAAATCGTATTTTTTTAGTTTTTGAAAAAAAATGAATTAGAAGTTAGTTTAGTTAGTAGAACCAGAAATAACAATATCTAATAACTACAATTCCCCGGCAACGGCGCCAAAAACTTGTTGGGAATCCACCCGCGCGTGCAAACGCGTATGTTTTGGAAATGTGTACGTTTTGATGGAAAACGGAATGCGCGCACGAGATCGTTCTCGTTTTACTATTTATAACCGCAAGAGCACGGCGCGTTGTAGCGAGCCGGCAAGCACGAGTCGATCCGCAGGGAATTGAGTATTAGGTATCATTGTTTAAGGTTAACAAATTAATGAATTGGGGTAGGTTGTCACAAAAATAATAAGAACAATATGAAAACAAGAAAAGCAAGAAAAGCAAGAAAATAAGTGTAAGGAAAGAATGGTTGTGGCTTGGTTCGGAAGCTTGAATCACGACGTTTACCTCTACGCTCCCTTGGTTATGAGTTGTCCGGCTTTACCTTGATTCCGGCATGAAGCATGACTTGTCAACGCGGTTGCGGAGCACAAACCGTTAAAGTCCGACATTCTCCGCAAAGCACGAAACGAGTCCGTTTTGGTCACTTACCGTTTGTATGTCCGTGCTTGGGGTATCAACACTAAACACGAGGTTTTGCAAGCATACCGCAACAATGAAAACACAAAGAGGTTAGTGAGAGCAAAAGATATTGGTGTTGAGTTTGCTAAGGGTTTGTGAAGGTATATAGTATATGAAACAAAGAGTTTGCCAAGCTTTTTATCACAACATACCATATCCTAGCTTAGCAACCTTAACACCAAATAGAATTTAAGCACATTAAACATAATCAAGAGGTGGAGGAGGCAAAGCCTTTCATTTCACTTCCTCACGCACACCACAACCAATATAAAGAATTAGATAAGCATGGTAATAAAAAGAAGGCAAGAAAAGAGAGCAAGTATATAAAAGAAACAACAATGTATTAATCACTTGGGAACAAGATACATGATTTGGTAACTTGTTCAACCTCCTTAATGAAGCTCTCCAAAGAGAGCTTCAAGAGGGAAGAAGAAGAAGAAACCAAGAAGAAGCACACTCACCCTCAAGCTAAACAAAAACAAAGCAAAACAAAATTATTAAATGGTATATACATTGTAGCCTCCTTCCTTTGCCCACTGATCTGTATTTATAGGCTCAAAAGAGGAATAAATAAACAATAAAAATAATCCTAACTGGCAGAAGGGAAGGCACAGGAGAAAGATGGGGCCCACAGGAGGAAGTGGGGCCGGCGTCGCCGGTTTTTACTGGATGGTCACCGGGTTAAATCCGAGGAGAGGGGCTCGTATTGGGTGTGTGGGTTTGTGTGCACTCCAATAAGCCTCTGATGCTGTTTGCTTGGTCTTATTTCACCTGGTTTGTGTGCAGAGAATTAGAGGGAAATTAGATGCTTCAAATCACATCATATCTTTATGCATTCAATGCCCATTAATGCACATCACACCAACACATGCCCACTTGCTTAAGCCATCATGCCATGGCTGCCCCCACATGGTCTTTGCCTAAGAGTTGTGTACAACATGCATTGTGTTGGACAAAAAAGTGTGTGCACATATTTATTTTACAAAAGCTCTTGGGATATCGGTCGGTTTTCTGGTCTGCTTGCAGTGTCGGCTCACAGACGATATATCCGTGATTTTGAACGTGTTTCCAGTATTTTATCACGAATACCTGTAAACTGTAATTACAGAGCAGACACTGATTAAGAGCACTGATATATAACAAAAGAGATAACGAATGAGCGGTATTAAAATGCAGTTTTCAGTGATGATCAATAGATAATACATCCATTCACGAAGTTTTCTCCTTTATGGACGGCTCATCAGGATACAATCAAATAAAGACGCATTCCAAGGATCAGAAGCATACCGCTTTCCGGACTCCTCTGGGCATATTCTGCTACAAGGTGATGCCTTTCGGTCTAAAGAACGCCGATGCCACCTATCAGAGGGCCATGACGAATATTTTCGATGACCTCATACATGAAATCGTCGAATGCTATATTGACAACCTCGTAGTTAAAAGAAAATCATACGAGGAACATTTGGAGCATCTGAAAATCGTGTTTCACCGTCTTCGGAAATACAACCTGAAGATGAACCCTCTTAAATGCGCGTTCGGAGTTTCCTCGGGCAAGTTCCTAGGATTCGTCGTCCGACATCGAGGCATCAAGATAGACCCATCGAAGATCAAGGCGATCAAGGAAATGCCTCCGTCAACGACTCTCAAGCAACTGCGGTCTCTCCAAGGAAAGCTCGTATATATCCGGCGATTCATAGCCAATCTCTCCGGCAAGTGCCATCCTTACAGTCACCTAATGAAGAAGGGAACCCCGTTCGTCTGGGATCGCAAATGCCAAAGTGCACTGGACGAAATCAAGCAATACCTGTAGAATCCGCCAGTGCTGGCCGCTCCCGTTAGAGGAAAACCTCTCGTCCTGTATACAACAGCCCTCGAAGGTTCCTTAGGCGCGCTATGGGCACAAGGGAATGACCAAGGGAAGGAGAGAGCCCTCTACTATTTGAGTCGAGTTCTTCTGGGGGCAGAAAACAATTACTCTCCCATTGAAAAACACTGCCTGGCATTGATCTTCGTGATAACGAAGCTCAGACACTATGCGTTGGCACATGAGGTCCATCTCATATCAAAGGTGGATCCTCTCAAATATTTGATGTCAAAGGCTATATTAACGGGACGGCTCGCTAAATGGGCCCTGCTCTTGATGGAGTTCTCGATAACTTATCGTCCCCTCAAAGCAGTGAAAGGCCAGGCCATCGCCGACTTCCTCGCTGAGCATCCGATACCTGCCGATTCTCCTTTGAACTGCGAATTGCCCGACGAGCACGTGTTTGACACGATCGACGGGGAGAGAAGAGAGAATGACACCCAGTGGGAAGTCTACTTCGACGGAGCGTCTTCTATGAAGAAGCGAAAGCACAACTCTTCTATAATCAAATCCGGGGTAGGTCTCATCTTCGTGACTCCACAAGGAGGGATAATGCGCTTTGCTTTCTCCTTGACAGAGCCAAGGACAAAAAACAAAACCGAATACGAAGCTTTGATAGCAGGTCTTGAGATCGCTGTCGACATGGGAATCGAGGACCTTCTTATATATGGAGACTCCCAGCTGATTGTTAGTCAAGTAAACGGCGACTATCAAACGTGCAAGTCAGAGCTGGTAAAGTACGGCGAGAGAGTGCAGTAATTACTGACTCAAATTCCCTCCTACATGCTGGAAAGTATACTGCATGCGGAAAACAGCAAAGCGGATGCATTAGCCAAGCTCGCTAAAGAACTGGCCGACGAGAACCTCGATGACGTAAAGATCGTTGTGCAAAACCATCGGGTTCTCACACCGGCAGAAATATCTCCGGAATCTTCCGAAGAAAAGAGAGCGACCGTGTAAACGGCCCTACAAATAAAAGACCAGGAAAAGGCTAAGGATTGGAGAGAAATCTTTATAGACTACTTCAAATCCCGTCAAATGCCTGAAGATGCGTTTTCAAGACATCAGCTCATGATACGAGCTCTATCTTTTGCCTTCGTCAATGATACTCTGTATAAGAGATCATTTGATTCTCTGTGGCTAAGATGCCTGGGGCCGGAAGAAGCAAAGAGAGTCGTCCAAGAAACTCACGACGGACTCTGCTGTTCTCACCAAGCCGGGCCGAAGATGAAACTAAAGATCAAAAGGATGGGATACTATTGGCCTACGATGATCCAAGATTGCTTAGAATACGCGAAGCAGTGCCACTCATGCCAAATTCACGGGGATTTTATTCACCAGCATCTAAATCCACTACATCCAACGGTGGCTAGTTGGCCATTAGAAATATGGGGAACAGACATAATCGGCCCCATCGAACCAGTATCGTCCAGAGGACATCGGTTCATTTTGGCAACAACTGATTACTTCTTTAAATGGACGGAAGCAGTACCACTAAGAGAAGTGAAGACCGAGAATATCCTCCATTTCTTCAAGACACGCGTCATTTACCGGTTCGGCACTCCGCGACGGATTATCTTCGATAACGGGCCAGCCTATAGAATCCATAAAATCAGCCGCTTTGCGCAACAGCATAATATAGACTGGAGATACTCTTCGGTCTATAATCCCCGAGCTAACGGTCTAGCTGAAGCTTTCAACAAGACCTTGACGAAGATCGTGAAAAAGACGGTGTCTCGAAATAAGAAGGACTGGCATGAGAGACTGCATGAAGCTCTCTGGGCATATCGAACTACGTTCAAAACAGCCACAAATACAACGTTGTATGCATTGGTGTTCGACACTGAAGCGGTACTCTTTCTCGAGATAAAGTCACCCTCTCTACGAGTAGCGGTTCATTACGAGCTAACAGACGAAGAAAATGCTCACTTTCGGCTAGAAGAGCTCGATTCCCTTGATGAAACCCGGCTCATGGCGCAACAAAATTTGGAGGCTTACAAAGCAAAGATGATGCGCTCATATGAGAGATTGACCAGGCCGAGAACATTCTGCCAAGGCGAACTCGTGCTAGTGGACAAAAGACCTATGATCCCCAATCGTGCCAAGCAGGAGAAATTCGAGCCAAACTATGAAGGCCCGTATATCATAGACAAAGTTTACCGGGGTGGTGCCTATCTACTCATGGACATACATGGTGAAAGACCTTTCAGGCCAATAAATGGTAGCTTCCTGAAAAAATACTACACCTGACGAGTCACGGCCTAGGTCAACGATAGATGACGACGCCTATGTCCGCTCGCTATCTTCGTAAGCCCAAACTCTATAAGTAGTAGCCGGCTTTCGAACCGAAACGTTCTTAAACCAACGATGGACCACTATGTCCTAAAACTGGTTGTTGACCGAGACGTCGATAAACTACTACGAACCGCAGCATCCCAAGGCTGACAAAAAAAATAAAAAAAAAATAAATAAATAATTAAAAAAAAAAGAAAATGGTATGTCCATAAGAAAAATGGGCACGGATGAAAACCCGAAAGGGCTCCGTGAGTAAAAACAACAGGACTACCGGCGAGTTTTGTGAAAACCCGAAAGGACGCAATCTCGTTAAAAGACACTTGCAAGGTCCTCTCGACCTTGTGAGGAGAAAATACCCGCGTGAGATCCTTACGACTCACAAGGGAGCAACACACTTAGGGATCCCCACGATTCCTAAGGAGAAATTACACTTGCGAGATCCTCACGACTTGTGAGGAGAACCCTCTTATGAGACCCTCACGGCTCATAAGATTCAAAAGTCTTGAGCTACAGGGATCTGAACCTGTTCCTAAGCAGTCATACCCCCTCCGATTTTGCCCTACAAGCATTTTGATATCGACCCTTGTATACATTCCACGGGCGCAAATAAACATTTCCCTAACAAAGTCCTACCCGCGACTAGGAATATGTTTACATGGTGAACAACCCTTGTAAGCCCTCTCGAGTTATAAGGAGAAAGCACTCTTGTAAGATCCTTACGACTTATAAGAGACCATACACTTAAGACTCCTTACAATTCTTAAGGAGAAAACCCACCTACGAGATCCTCACGACTCATAGGGAGAAATACCTTTGTGAGACCCTTACAGCTCATGAAATCAAAAGCCTTAGTCGACAGGATCCTAACCCTGTTTACTAAGCCACCTTTGTTCGACATCGACAGAGGCAAATGATGATTCGCTCTTGGAAATATCCCAGTTGTAGCGATGCTGATGCCTAAATCGGTATCAAATCCTAAAACTCGCAGCGAAAAGTCAGCAAAGCAAATGCATATGAAATAGCTGAAATGATTGGGCAACTTGCAACAAAATCAGCTAGTAAAAATGTATGCATGCAAAATAGCCGAAATGGTTGGGCAACTCGCAATAAAAAGCAGTGAGTAAATAAAAAAAATAGCCAAAATGATTAGGCACCGCGAAAAATAGCCGAAATGATTGGGCAATCGTGACTTTTGCGATATAAAAGCTGAAATGATAGAGTATCGCGGAAAGAAAAATATATAAAATGAAACTTTTGCCCTACAGATAAGATCGCATCAATCCCAGTATACAATCCAGGGGCACAAACAAAGAGGGAACCATACCTTCCCACCAGGCTCCATCAGAAAAAGAAGCCAAATCTCGACGAATCACAGACAGCCTGGAGATCATTCTAACATTCATTTCATTACAATAGACGCAACATCAGCAAAGCGGAACCGCGGCAATTCACAGTTCCATAACTCGACGAGGCACAGACAACCGAGAGTCAACCCTTTCTGGTCCTGTAAAACACGGCTTATATCAATCCTGACCCCATGGGAAGCATCCAGAGCAAATCCTGGTCACGTGGAACATGGCTTATGTCAATCCTGACCCCGTGGGAAGCGTCTAGAGCGGATCCTGGTCCTGTGGAACACGGCTATTGTCAATCTTGACCCCGTGAGAAGCATTCAGAGCAAATCCTGGTCATGTGGAACACGGCTTATGTCAATCCCGACCCCGTGGGAAGTGTCCAGAGCGGATGCTGGTCCTGTGGAACATAGCTAATGTCAATCTTGACCCCGTGGGAAGCATCCAGAGGAAATCCTGGTCATGTGGAATACGGCTAATGTCAATCTTGACCCCGTGGGAAGCATCCAGAGCAAATCCTGGTCACATGGAACATGGCTTATGTCAATCCTGACCCCGTGGGAAGCACCCAGAGCAAATCCTGGTCTCGTGGAACATGGATTATGTCAATCCTGACCCCGTGGGAAGCATCCAGAGCAAATCCTGGTCACGTGGAACACGGCTTATGTCAATCCTGACCCCGTGGGAAGCGTCCAGAGCGAATCTTGGCCTCGTGGAACACGGCTTATGTCAATCCTGACCCCGTGGGAAGCGTCCAGAGCGGATCGTGGTCCTGTGGAACACGGCTAATGTCAATCTTGACCCCGTGGGAAGCGTCCAGAGCAAAACCTGGTCACGTGGAACACGGCTTATGTTAATCCTGACCCCATGGGAAGCGTCCAGAGCGGATTCTGGTCCTGTGGAACATGGCTAATGTCAATCTTGACCCCGTGGGAAGCATCCAGAGCAAATCCTGGTCACGTGGAACACGGCTTATATCAATCCTGACCCCGTGGGAAGCGTCCAGAGCGGATCCTGGTCCTATGGAACACGGCTAATGTCAATCTTGTAGGGTTCCTAGGCACTCCCAAGAGGTCTCACAAGGCATCAACCATGCCAATTTCAAAAATCTAGGTGCCGAGAAACCCTAATACGGATCGTTGGCTAAAGTTTAGGCGAAACTAGAAACTAGTTAACAACTTAACTATTAAGAATACGGAAATACAACCTTTGTAGATCCGGTGCTCCACCTCCATAGCTCCGCAACGAAGTCCCCTCGTTGTCCAAATGAGTTCCCGGGCTCTAGCGTCGGCTTCGTCGGAGAATGGGCAAGCTAGGTCGTCGATGTCCATGCCGAAGATGATCTACGTCGAGGCATCGCTAGATTAAGCTCCAACTTCACCAAGTCATGAAACTTGTGAAGAAAACACACTCTACTACTTTGCAAGAGGTAGAGGATGAAGAAATAGGAAGTGGGTAGACTTTAGAATTGGATTTCTCACTCATCTTCATCACTTGCCATTAATGGAGGCAAGCTTTCTTCACTTGAAGAAATGAAGAAGAAGAAGGTAAATGTTATGACAAGTTAATTCCCAAAAGAAAATTAAAAGAATACTTATCATAACCAAACCATGGTCAAGTGTAGAGAATAAATCATGGTTAGTGGGATGGTTAGGGTTAAGCATGAGACAAAATGGTCACTTGGTCAAAGTCTTCATGAAGCTTCATGAACAAAACAAAACATGCCACCATTTTCTCATTTGCTTTTCTTTTTCCAAAAGAATAAATAAATGAATAAAATGAATAAGGAAAAAGTAAACCCTAACCATTTCATTAACCAAGGTTTAATTCTTTACACTTAACCAACAGGCATGCATCATCAAACATGATACAAGCAAGTGCACAAAATCATATCGCATATGCAATGCGCACATCCGAGTGAGAAAATCCATCTTAAAGTGAACCAATACTAGTTAATGCAAAGTAATATATCAAATATATAATTATGCATTAAATCATTAAATCAACACTTGATTTAACGATCCGGTCATATCGCATATAACCGACTAGTATTCTATGTATCAGCTTATCGAACCAACCCTTGATTCGATAACTAGGTTATATCGCATACAACCTTTCGATACATTCATCGCGAGAATGGAATACGGTATCACATACACGCATTATTCTCGGTCCCGCACATATCTCATATGCGCTCCTATTTTGTTTCGCTTGAGCCAGGAAACCTCTGTGTAGGACTCTAAAGACTCGTCAATACGCCGGCAGCAGGCGATGATCATATCAAACACCCACAAGCCGCAAGCGGTCTGCTAAACGTAACGGCCACCCGGGTATTGAACGATCTGAAGATCGACGAGCAAGCCCGCTCACACTCCAGTGAATCCAACCAGTAACACTACCGTACAGTCCGGTCTGATCGTCTGATATGTCGCATATCTCGCCTAGGGGTGGTAAATGTCAGACCCCAATAGCTCGATAAGTCGTGTCGATATGAGGTCTATAACAATTCGAGAAACTACTGGTAACACTTACCAGTAAATCTCAGCAACCCTGGCCAGGGATTTCCTGTTATAGCCAATCGAACACAGCGCAACATCAACTCCCTATACCGGGAGAGACGAATCCCCTCCTATCGCTTATTGCCTCCATGTGACTCGAGACTGTACCCAAAAACCACCGTTTTGCACGCCCTCTTGGACGTGGTAAGATGGAAATCAAAGCACAGTGGGAACCACACAAGACTCTATGACGATCTCGGGTCAACAGACTACTCTGTACCAGTGTCACCAGAGAACTGCCATCTGACGTGAGGTATAATACCATCTGGGAGTTCTCGGCGAGTCCGTCCAGTGTACCCAGTCTCTACTGAGCACCCGTATATCATCTCTGATGTCAAACACCGATGGATATGGGATCATCCATCGCCCATCTGTATGGGTCGAGAAGGTACACGCTAGTCTACTCTGGTATATCGATGCCCCGTCTCGATACACCCACGACTAGGGACTTTGAAGGATGTACTTATGGACTACCATGTCCCCACTAGTATGATCCGCATCATAGTCCAGGTAGTCAAGTACACATCCTAAGGGCTTTACCAACATGTAACAGAGAGACAATCAGTATACACGTTAAGGTAAAGTGTAACCAGATAGCATACTATCATGTCGAGCAAGAAAGTCCTTCCTATATACGTCCCAGCATCCACTACAATATACATCCTATGTACAGTAATGGCCTCTAGGGCATACATATAACTAACAAATCTTGACCCCGTAGGAAGCATCCAGAGCAAATCCTGGTCCTGTGGAACACGGCTTATGTCAATCCTGACCCCGTGGGAAACGTCTAGAGCAACCTCCTAATTCCGTGAAATGCGGATAAGGTCAACCCCTGACTCCGTGAGATACGGACAAAGTCAACCCTCGATTTCCCCGTCAAAGCAATTCTTTGATTCGGGAGCAAGTCAACTCATCAATCACTTACGGGTCCTCTCGACGCGTAAGGAAGAAAATTCTCTTCTGAGATCCTTACGACTCTCAAAAGAAAACACACTTAGGAATCCTCACGATTCCTAAGGAGAAGATACACCTACGGGATCCTCTCGACCTGTAGGGAGAAAATTCTTTATGAGACTCTCATGGCTCATAAAGTTGAAAAGTCTCAGGAGGCAGATCTTAACCCTGTCTCCCAAGCCATCGTTGCTTCGCAGAGAGGTCAAGGTAGATTTTCTACAAGCCACATTCTCTGACAAGAAAGGAAACAACCACTTATAAGTTCTCTCGACTTGTAAGGAAGAAAATTCTCTTGTGAGATCCTTACGACTCTCAAGATAAAATGTACTTAGGAATCCTCACGATTCTTAAGGAGAAATTACACCTACGGGATCCTCTCGACCTGTACGGAGAAAATTCTTTATGAGACCCTCACGGCTCATAAAGTTGGAAAGCCTTAGGAGGCAGATCTGAACCTGAATCCTAAGCCATTGCTGTCCTACAAGGAAATAAAAATAGATTATCTACAAAATGCGTTTATTAAAAGGGACACACCACCATGAAGCAAAATATGTCTTTTATTCATGAATCAAAATGGATACAAAGTACAATTTATGAAAGAATCAAAAAATACTCTCATTAAGGAGTATGTACAAAAGAAGAATAAAAAATATACAATTCTTTAAGCCGGCGGACGATTCAATAGATTTGCCAGTTCATCATTTTTCCGCTGGGCCTCGGCTTCATGATTTATTATCGCTAAGAGACGGGCCTCCGCTTGAGATTGCTGAGCCTTGTATGAGGCAAGCCGACTTTCAAGCTCTTTTTCGGTAACCTTATGAGCTTCGACCATTTCACGAGTGAAAATGACGGCTTTATCAATGGCTACCACCTCCTTGATTGCTTCTTGAAGCCCTCGCCAAAGTTCATATGCCCGAGTGGTCTTGGCCGTAAGGTTAGCTTGAAGTTCCCCCAGCACAGTTGAAGCCAGCTTCCTCTCTGGAAATTTTCGGTTGAGCCTCTTCTCGCATGACAGCATATTTGCGGCGCACTGTTCGATTAGCCCCCGCAAGCTCGCCTTTGTAGCCACAACCTCTAAAGGAAGGCACGCACATTAAAGAATATGCAAGCAAGCCTCCACCCGACGACAAAACTCAACAGACTTGCACCAATATTTCGCTATGGTAAGCAGCAAGAAAGGGGAGAGAACTGTTGGCTTCGGCGGCAAATTCTTCGGCCGTGATCAAACCACCAGCACGAAGGTCTTCGATCAGAGCTGACAAAGAATGAAGGCTTAGCTTTGACATCCGTTCCAGGCACATAGAGCATAGGGGCCGGGCGGCATAACGATGCGAGATTCCAGCGTGGTAAGAACTGGCAAAGCTGTTAAGATTCATAAAAAGAAATCAGCGAGACTTGGAAACAAAGAGCAGGTGGAACGGCGTCGAAGCTTTACTTACCCACAGTCATACAAGAAGGGTCTGAAGGATCCCCAGGCCCGTCAAGAATCTCAACTTCATCATCGGCTTCCAGAACTGTAGAAGACATCAGTGTCAATATGTGAAATAATAATAATGCCATGAGGAAAAGGGCAAATAACACTAACCTTGCCCGGAAGAGAGGACGATGCGTTGAGGAGATATTGCCTGCGGAGCGGCCATCTCTAATAGACGCTGAAAAGACTTCCTGGGGGACAAGTCCATGATGGACGCCGCCAATCCTCGTAGCTCTGAAAAGACAGAAAGGTTCAGATAATAAAGAGATCATTAAAATAAAAGATAAAAGAATACCTTCGATGCTTCTCCCACTCTGGACTGGAGGGATAGCAGCTTCGGTTGCCTCTTCCATGCCCCCAGGCACATCATCGGGGACGTGGGCCGGTATAACAACTTCCGATTGAGGAGCAGTGGCCATCTCTGCAGACTCCAATGAAAGGACGGTGGCCTCGACTACCTGTCCCGTAGTCTCCGGGTCGTCCCCAGAAAGATCCATTAAATCCGTGGCCAATGAAGATGCCTCTTCCGGGGGAGCAAGCACTGGGGGAACGGAAATCACCGATGGGTGCTCCGTTGCAGCAACAACAGCTGTATCAACCCCCTCCACACTTACTAGTGTCTCATCGGGGATATTTGCAGAGTCCATAGTCAAAGCGCGACTCGAACTTAGATCCTCTGCCACTGCCGAAGTCCCTGCAAAGTTTTCACGAAGATAAGAATATATACATATATATATGGACAGTGCAAAGTACTATAAAAAGATATATATATATAAGTATACCAATACACAAAGGAGCTTCTAGTATGGCTTTTTCAAGCCGGTGTTCTTTCTCAAGAATTCGTGCTCGCCGGGGTGCGAGGGTAGATTCGTGGCCACCAGTTCACAGCGACAATGCATCTTCGGCATCGGCCGAGATAGGCTGCTTAAGGGCTCTCTCGCTTCCCTCTTCCAAAGGACCTATAAATATCCTCCGTATCGATGGAGGATCTTTGTAGAAGATGACGGCGGGATAAGGCCTTTTTGGGACCCTTACATTCTCAGTTTCATCTTGGGAGCATCTTATAGCCTCAGCCAATTGTGCGGCTTCCTCGGCAGATGAACCCGGGAAAAGAAGACCACCATCTGGCTCTTGCATAGCTATTGGCTCGTCCTGAGAGATAGGCTCTGATTCCACTAAAAAGTCGAGTAGATTGGTGACCGTCTTCTTTCGCCTCTTGGACCCAGAACTGACACCAAAAGACGATCGATTCTTTCCCTTTGGTGCTTTAGTGCAACGTTGACCCACTTCGCCTTCGATATCTTCTTTCGGCGGTGCTACCGATGACGACACTGCCATTGCTGACGTCGCAGCTGATAATACTGCCACTGGAGCCTTATTGGCCCTTGCTTGAGCTCTAGTGCACAGCGGCATACCAGCTGTGGGAGTTAGATCCACTTCCGCCGCCTCAGGAATAAGCACGATACCAGTATCTCTCAGGGGAGGGCGAACCACTGCCCGCGGTCGCGGTGGGACTCCCATAGCCTGGATCGGAATGGGAACCTTATATCCAAGGAGCATCCTCCTCTCCTCAACAATAATAGACTGACTCGGTGGAGGTACCAGCCCGTGAAAGCCCCCACACATCAAGGAATGTAATCCGCCTCAGGAATCACGAAGCGAGAGCCGGTGTTCACCCGCATGAAGTGATGAGCGGTGTCACGAACAACTTCCGACGATGGGCTGGACTCCACTGTAAATGCCTCAAAGGGGACACCTTGGTTATATCCTAGTTGCCGAGCAAAGCGGTGTGGGTTGTACTGCATAAAAAGGGCCGCACCATTTTGACAAAACACCAGATAACCCGGTCTGATCGAATATAAGTGCATGGCTTCCTTGGGCTTCAGGGAGGGTGCTCCCTCTTTCGACAAGTCGAAAAGCTGTTGAATCGGTCCTGAAGGAGCAGAGAGGACTCGATCGTTAAATACCATCCCGCCCGCATTGGCATAAGGATTAAGCAGCACACGACAAGCTCCGGACTGAGTCAGATCAGGAGCAGAAGCGTCCACCAACCTCATGAGCCGCGGAAAAGTGTAGGCATCATAAAAGCTAGGTCTCTGATGTGCGGCAAATGCCCCTAGCACGTGCATCTCAATCCATGACGTGAAGTAATGAAGAGAGAAACTCACTACGTTCACGCCTGGGGTTGAGGTATTGGCTGCAACGCTTAGCCCATGATATATATGCGCTAGCCCCGCAATACGCACAGCTAGTTGTGTCCCTCCGGCGATGTGATAACCAGGGTAGATGATCGAAGCTTTCATGAATCGACGGTGCGTTGAAATAACGAACCAATTGAGCCAGACGCTGATAAAACCCACAAAGAAAGTCTCTTCATCTATGCCAGGAGCTGCGATTGACTCAAAGGGTACGACCGACAGGATTGGAATGTAGAACTGCGGAAAATCCTTTTCTCTAGCCGGTAGCTTATTTAAACCAAACCCGAAGGGGTCATTGATGTTCGTAAACTTCGGAGCCGTCTTTGATAGAATGTCTTCGCGAAGGAAGCAAGCGATAAAGCTTTTGAAAGTGACGCCATGTTCCTCTGACTCTGTGAACAGCTTCTTAAAAATGCTCAGAGCCTTGATTAGACTTGGGTGCTTGTGGCGGACGGCATTTTCAGTCGACAAGCCATCAAGCATAGCAGGCTCAGCTTCGAAAACATACTCATCAGGAGGCAGCAGTTCTTCATAGAGCGTCCTCTGATCGGCAACCCCGAGATCTCACGAAACTCTTCCAGAGAAATTGAAACTTCGCGGTCCCCTAGCAAGAAGGTGTTAGTGGGAAGATTCCATTGATTTAGGAAAGCCTTAACCCACCAGACATGGGGGGACTGATAGTGGAAGAGAGACGCGTACACCGCTTGATAGAGCCCGACCCTCTGCAGTCGTGCACGATGGGCAGACAGGATGTAACGAGCCCAGATAAGGTAGCCCGTGGGATGTCGAGGAGTAAGCCTTATTTTGCAAACATGTCCCCAGGGCTGGGCTTCACCTTGGCAGATACGACGCCCTAAGATGTCTATAGCTGGCACAGGGTGGTTTGGAATCCCAGTTGTCGACAGCTTAAGCCGTCCTGTAGGAGTCCAATTCAACATCTCCACAGCAAAGGCGGTCCGTGGACGCTCTGTCGGCAAAAATGGGTAGGTAGTCTCTGTTGGTGTCTCGCAAAGAAAGCTGCGGCGGCCCCGAATGATATGCCCATACCAGGTCTCCCATAAAAGCAAGTTGGTGCAATTAGGGTCGTGGGCTTTAATCATCGCCATCACCTCTTTATCAGACGGTGACTGAGGAGAGGCAGCCTCCGAGCGGGTGAAAGGGAAGTATGGAAGAGAAGACATTATTCCTGAAACAAAGGAAAGGAAACTGTTAATGAAGCCCACATGTGTATATATATATATAAAGACAGTGGAAGAAAGCGACAAAAAACTTATTTTATGGGACCATTGGTTACAAAACACAGGGGCCACACAAAATCAAGATGGCGGCTCACTAATGATGAGGCGGGATAATCATTATGAGAACAAAAGAAAGATTCTCAATAAATGAACAGTGGATTTCAAACAACTCTACACATTCCCATGGAGAAAACCAACTACAGAACCTTATGCAAATCAAGAAGGATCTCTCTGGAAACTTTTTTTTTGCAAAGAACAACTCAGGACAAGAAAACCCAAGAAGTTCTCTGTGAAGAACTAAGTTCTTTAAAGGAATTAAATTCCCAAAAAATTGGCAGAGCTAAACTCTTGGAAATGGAATTAAATTCCAGAGAGAAACGAAGGCCGTCATCAAATTCCTAAAATCAGAAAAATGCCTAACAATGGGGTTTGCTACCCAGAGATTGTGCACTCCTAAAGATTAGAAAAATGGGTTTTTTGAAAGAAAAAACCCTTGGTGTGGATTTAGAATCCAAAAAGAGTTCTTTTTATGTATAAAAGTTCTTCGGTTGTTCAAAACTATTACCTGAAGAAATGATTCTTTCTTGGACAGAGTTAAACTCTGGAAAATAAATTTTGGGACAGAGAACTGAGCTCTGAGAGAGAGAATTAAATTCTCAAAGCAAGAACAAGTTAGGAAGAAGATGAAAAGTGGAGGCGCTTCTGAAGAGACCCCCTGCATTTATAGGATGTGATGGGAAACGGTTCATCTACCCCTTCTCTAGACAGATCCAACGACAACAAAAAAATGACAGTGTTGCACTCACGTGCAAACACGTGAGAACAACGCTGTGGGGGCATTTGTTCTCTCATAAAATTTTAGGAAAAAACCCCAATGGGGCGTCACGTGCCCACACGTGACCAGGGGTCACGTGCTGACACGTGATGGTTTCCCGGGGATTCTGTTGAAATACAATTAAATTCTAATCAAACAAGCAATCAGTGGAGTCACGTGCTCACACGTGATAGGCCTTTAAAAACCCACTGAAAATAATTAAAAGTGTAATAAAACAGTAAGGAATACCCCAATAGGGCATCACGTGTCCACACGTGACCAAAGGTCACGTGCCGACACGTGATGGGTTCCTAAGCTATTTAATTAATAGAATTAAATTCTATTTAAATAATCAAACAGTGAGATCACGTGCCAACACGTGATAGGCTCTTAAGCCTTCTGAACTAATAGAATTAAATTCTAATTAAGAGAGAATCGAGAACCCTAACTGGAAAAATATTTCTCTAAATCTTTCCAAACAAAAAAAAATTGTGCTCTGCAAAGTGGAGCACCGTTGGATTAAAAATCCAATGGTGATTAAAAATTACTAATCTATAGAAAGATTCTATATAAGGAAAGATTTCCCTGAAATTCACCAAGAATAACAAACAGAATATTTTTTGGATTAAAAATCCAATGGTGAATAAAATTCACTGAGTGATCTAAAAGATCATGTTGGTTACAAAATCAATTGAAATCTTTTAATGAAAGATTGACTAAACAAATTGATTCTTTTCTTTCTCCTATAAATAGGAGCCAAGAAGAGAAGAGAAGGGATCTATTTTTTTGGAGAGATACAACAACAGAGAAAAAAAAGAAGAGAATTTAATTCTCCAGAGAGAAAAGAAGATTTCCTCAGAAGAGAAAGAAACTCTAGGTGAGAAAGGGAAAGAGATCTAAGCTCCATAAAACAAAAGAGAATTTAATTCTCAAATTAAGAGTTTAACTCTTCTGAATAAAAACTTAGTTCTTCCTTTGGTTGAAGATCTGCAGAAGCAGACATCTCCATAAGTTGAGAATTTAATTCTCATTGGGGAGATTCTGCCATACAGATCCAAAACTTAGAGGAAGAATTGTGTTTAAGGAATTTAATTCCTCCAAATACTTAGGAATTTAATTCCTCCAACAGAGACAGGGTTTAACCCTTAAAACAAGAACTTAGTTCTTCATGGTTGAAGATCTGCAGAAGCAGATCTCTCCATAAGTTGAGAATTTAATTCTCATCGGGGAGATTCTGTCATACAGATCCAAAAACCTAGAGGGAGAACTAGGGTTTAAAGAATTTAATTCTTCTATATACTTAGGAATTTAATTCCTTTAAACAAAATTAGGGTTTAACCCTACAAAAGAATTTAATTCTCAAACAAGGGACTTAAAACTCTCCATGCACATAAACCTGATCATGTGGCAGCACGTAAACCTGAACGAATGAGACATGGTCACGTGATCCCACGTAAACCTTAAATAGACTCTTCAAAATGAGAAAGAAAAAACTTGGAGGCAATGACTCACGTGCTTACACGTGACCCTCAAAAGAAAGGGAACAAAGCCAAAGGCAGTACTGATTTATGGTGCCTCACGTGACCCCTGACAAACATCTTTTAAAAGGGCAAAAGAAGGAAAACAGAGGAATTAATACCCAATACTTGGGCACTATCACATGTCCACACGTGATGATTACAAAGATTAAGTGTTTAACACTTATTTGCAGATTTTGAGAGTAAAATAAAAGAAGTCTGGCCCAATTCTCAGGCGCCTCACGTTACTCCATGTGACCACTTCAATTTTAGTGTTTAACACTACTTTAAGTGCTTCGTCCCTAGTGTTTAACACTATTTTAAGCGCATCACGTGGGAACATGTGATCGCCAAATATCCTCTAGTGTTTAACACCATTTTAAAACCAATCTTAGCCTAAATTGGCTAAATTTTCCAGAGGCAAGTCTCCCCTTTAACTGAACCTCAAAATTGATCAGTTCATATGATATGTAAAGTAAAGTCCAGAGCTATAATGAATGGTTAGTGCTCAGCCAAGGATAAAATGTTGTCAGAGCCCCCAAACCCCTGTCTGGCATTGCTAAATAATGGGAGGCTGAACCTAGAAAAATGTTCAACAGTCTAAACAAAAGCCCAACATTTCAAACCTAATTGGACTTAGCCCAAGTTGGCAATAAGTCCTCAATTCAGATTTAACTGAGCCCATATGCTCGTAATCCAATTAATTGATCTTAGTCCCAAACGGACTACAGATTTCCCAATCAACATTGGTTCAAGGGTACATCTCTTCACTCCTTTGATATTTATCGTTGTAATCCTTCAACGTCTTCAGAGAGGTGACTGGTCCCGATATCCAATCATTCTATGGACTGTGGGGTCCTTAAACTCATGGACTATGATGTCCTTAAACTTTATAGACTATGACGTCTTTAAACTACGGACTGTGGGTCCTTAAGCCTATGGACTATGATGTCCTTAACCTTGGACTGTGGGGTCCTTAAGCCCATGGACTATGATGTCCTTAACCTTGGACTGTGGGGTCTTTAAGCCCATGGACTATGATGTCCTTAACCTTTGCAGACTATGATGTCTTTAAACTGGACCACCATATCCTTAAACTGATAATCTACCGTAATGTCCCTAAACTAAATAATAGAGCCCAAATGCTCTTTTGTTGGATCTAAATGATCCTGTTAAGTTGATCTTAGTCTAAAATTAGACTAACGCATCCTTAACAAATGGTTAAGTTGATCTTAGTCTAAAATTAAACTAACGTATCCTTAACAAACATTTAAGTTGATCTTAATCTCAAATGAGAGTAACGATCCTTAAACCCAACCCAAACCCAAATCTAAGAAGATACGGATATGGACTAATCCACGCCCTACGGGCGACAATATAAATTAGTCTCCGTATACAATCCATGGGAAACCAAAAATAAAATAAACACACACGACACGAAGGGACCATCTGGAGAAGGAGAAAGTGGTTACCGCGATGCGGTAGCATAATTAACTGCAGGGGCTTGCGCCTGCAGGGAAGAGCGTCCCCACAATCAAAACCCCATCATCATGAGGGAGAATCTGACGAAGTCTGCTACATCGGCCGCATCCGTTTAGACCTTCGATACATGGTGTCATAAATCAACTTGGCATCTTCGGAGAGGTGGACGAATAGCACCAATTAGCATCTGCCCTCAAAATTCAGGCAAGGCGAACCTACGCGGTTCCGTCTCTGTGTTTCGGAGGAGAACAGTGTTCATCTTCTATAATAAATTCTGTATAAATACGGAATAAAACTCGGTATACGTATCGAAATACATATAGGTATATTCGTATAAAAATACGAATAACCAAGAGAGAAAATGAATAGTGAATAATAATACTGGAATACATATATAAAAATATATATAAATTATTAATTCAAAACTTGATTTAATAATCCGGCTTAATCCTACGCCGCTAGTATTATTAATCGTCTGATTAAAATCCGTGTAACCTGTACACATATTTAATCTGACACCCGTATGTACCAATATACGTCATCTATATTCTATCGCCTGAACCGGGAAAACCCTATGTGTGGGACTCTGAAGACCCGTTAATACGCTAACAGTGGGTTTAACTACAAGAACGTCAGCGGTATTAGCTGTACGTAACGGCTGTTCAGATATTGAGCGAAAGGAAGGCCGACGAGCAAAGTCATCCGTACCCTACTGAGTCTATCTGCGACAATCTCCATACAGTTCGGTCTGTTCGTCTAAGAGCATAGCATATCGGGTCTAGAGGAATGGATAGAGTCAGACCCCTTATAACATGATATTTCATATCGATGTGAAGCCCATCACCCACTGAGAAACTACTGATCCAAATCAGTATTTCTCATCCATCTTAGATAATAATTTTTGGTGATGGCCACCCGTGCACAGCGTGACATCTACCCTCAATACCGGGAGAGACGAATACCTGACGATCCGCTCACTGCCTCCATGTGGTTCGGGACTGTACCTAACTAAATCCTGTTTACACGACTCCTTTAAGCCGTAGGAGGGTAGTAATCAAAGCACAGTGGGAACTCACACGAGACAAATGACGATCTCAGGTCGACAGGTAACCTGTACCCATGTTACCTGAGAACTGCTATCTGACAATAGGTATAATACCATCTAGCATGTTCCCGGTGAGTCTGTCCAGTGTAACTCATAACCTAATGAGCACATGTATACTATCTTGGGTGACTAACTGACACCAATGGCCTGTGACACCGGCCACCGCTCTTCGTCGAGGTCTCAAAAAGTATACACTAGCCTACTCTGGAGTATCGATAATGTCTCGATCAGGGACATTTAAGAATGTGCTTATAGACCATCCAACTCCTATATATATGATCGCTATCATAATGCTGATAGTCAAGCATGAATCTTATGGGCTCTATCAACATGTAATAGTGATCTGTAATACCATATAATGTATGTACATGATGATAAAGTCAAACCAGATATCATACTATCATCTCGAGTAAGACTGTTCTACCCGTATAGGTCCTCCATCAATCATCATAATCGCCTGCCTGCGATTACAATAATTGTCTTGAGGGCACTATATCCAACAATCTCCCACTTGCACTTAAATCTAATTATTGCGGTGTTGCATACTCATAGCTAGTATGCTACCGAACACCCAACTTCTCTACTAATCAGTTTCGCAAATCATGTTTGTGAGACATTAGCGTTCGAGAAATAGCTTCAGTGAGTGGATCCACTCCAATATTTCTATCTTTATCTCTCTATATCTCAACTTCACGGAGAAAGACTATCTCCCGAAATGAGCGATACCTGTTTTAGAATTTGTTAGGATATCTGATGGGACCTTGTTCATAACATGAACACCAAATCCAATAAGCTTCTTAGACTGTATCTTCCACTGAATTTAATCAGTATTCTGTGCCATGCCTTCCTCAGTATCCGTTTGGACCTCCTTTCCAACATACTGCCCCTCAGAAGAGAGTAAACTTTAACTCTGACAATCACTCTGTTATCCAGGTCACTTTGGAACCCTGATATAATAACCGCCACCATGAAGGAGGCTGTCATTACCATATATCAAGAACATCCTCTTATGTTTATAACTGCTTCCCAATATTTCTCCGGGATTGTTTTAATATATTCATATTACAGTTGTGCAAAAACAATATCTGGTATGGTACTTGACATCTCATGATTGACTCAATTGCCTAAGCAAGTGATATGTCAATCATGAAAATCCCTCTTCTCATCAATCTAAAAGAGATCTCTTTATAGATGGTGACTCCTTCACCTACACCACCACGCCAAGAGTCGTCTACTAAACACTTTAGAATAGTATCAAAGTATCCAAATTGGGACACTTTCCAAATCTAGATCTAAAACCATAGATCTAGTCATTAGAATCCCTGATATTTTGCCCTGATCCTATATGGAGAAACACCTTATGACAACCATAGTATAACCGATCGTAGTATAGGAACATCAGTTCCTATCAGAAGCACGTCATCCAAATATCAGGACATCACTCCCTACTATCTTCTTACCAGGTGTTCACTGCCGAAAAAAGAGACGAACTGGGATAGATTGTCTTGCCTGAATTTGGGGGCAGATACTATTTAGATTTATCCGTCCATCTCTCCGAAGATACCAAGTTGATTTATGGCACCGTATATCGGAGGTTTGGACATACGCGACCGTTGTAGCAGACTTTATCAGATTCCCCCTCATTTTATGAGTGGTTTTTGATTGTGGGGATGCTCTTTCTTGCAGGCGCAAGCCCCTGCAGTAATTACGTTACCGTATTGCGATAACCACTTTCTTCTGATGCAGAAGTTCACTTCATATCGTGTGTGTTTTTGTTTGTTTTGGTTGCCCGTGGATTGTATACGGAGACTAGTTTATGTCGTCGTCCGTAGGACGTGGATTAGTCCAAATCCGTATATTTTAGATTTGGACTTATTTTTATTTAAGGACCGTCAATCTGGTTTGAGATTAAGATCAACTTAAATGTGTGAGCATTTGGGCTCAATTTGTTCTTGCTAAGGATGCGTTAATCTAATTTGAGACTATGATCAACTTAGCAAAATTTTAAATATCATTTTTATTTAAGAACGAGCAAAAGAGCATTTGGGCTCAGTTGCGAGAAAATTTCAGAGACTTAGCCAATTTGGGCTAAGTCTACTTAGCCTTTTGTTTTATTCAAAAGCTAAGCACTTATTTGGGCTTTATTTGTTCAGCCCTTTTCTTTCCATGTAAAAGTGCTAAGCACTTATTTAAGCTCTGATGCTCACATGTATGTTATGTGAAGTATTCAGTCATGGGAGCCGCCCAATAAATGTTGAGCACTTTTAGTCATTTTGAATAAATGTGAAGTGCAAAGCACTTTTTATGGCGTCCACATAAGGTGCACGTGCGGCGCTGGGCGCTGCCCAATCAGTGCTAAGCACTCGGGCGTTTTGGCTGTATATGAAGTGTTAACCACTTTTATTCAGCGCCCACGTGTGTTTCACGTGAGGTGTTGGCCTTCTGTTTTGGGTGCCCGTGTGTTTTTCACGTGAGGCGCTAGGCGCTGTTAAAAGGGGCGCCCACGTGAGGCGCTAGCTTTTTTTTTCTCCTTTTTTAGAGATTAAATCTCTGTTAATGACATTTTGACCATTAATGATCATCAAGATCTTCGCTTTTTGAAGATCTGGGATCAGTTTTCTTCTTTAAGAATTAAATTCTTTTATAGGTTCCTTTCTCCTTTTGTTTTTTCTTTTGGACCTAGTTCTTTTCTGAATCTTTGATTCTCAAGAACAAGATCTTCTCGATGAGAATTAAACTCTCAACTTATGAGAGACTTATCCTGTGGATCTCAGATCTAGAGATAGAACTAAGGTCTTTAAAAAGGGTTAAACCCTTAGATGTGATAGGGATATTTTGATCTCTTTTCTTTACTTAGGATTTTGAGAAGGAAGGTTTTCTTCTTTAAGAATTGAATTCTCTGTTCTTTTTTCTTTGTGGTAGTCGTTCCTTTTGAGACTTGAAGTCTCAGGTTCTTTATATAGTGAAGGTAAGTTTGTTACTTAATTCTGAGAAAATCTCTTATTAAGAGATTCCAATTGATTTAATTGAACTCAAAATTGAGTTGGGGAATTTTACCCACCATTGGATCTTTGATCCAAGGACTTCTGTTTTTAAAGAATATGATTTTTGCTTTTAACGAGATTGGAGAAATATTTTCCCCTATACAGAATTTATTCTTTAAAACGGTGATTTTTTAATCACCATTGGATTTTTAATCCAAGGGTTTTCGGTTTTACGGAGAGCAGTCTTTCTTATTTAGAAAGATTGAGGGAATATATTCTAAAATAGAATTTTATTCTATAATTGGATTTTTGATCCAACCGAGAGTATCTTTCTTATTTTAGAAAGATTTGGGAAATGTTTTCTTCCAACAGAATTTAATTCTATATTTTGATGATTTATCATCTCCGTTGGATTTTTGATCCAATGACTCTGTTTAACAGGGAGTATTGTAGAATTTTAATTCTACCAGGGCGAAGATCCAACGGCTCTGTTTAACAGAGAGTATTGTAGAATTTTAATTCTACCTGGGCGCCGGCGCTCACGTGTTATGCACGTGGGCGCTACTTAAGAATTTAATTCTTATAATGGGTATTTATGTGTTTTGTACATTGGCGCTCGCGTGAGGAGCACCTGCGGCGCCATCTAAGAGTTTAACTCTTATATAATGAACTCTTCTGTACTTTGCACATTGGCGCCCGTGTGAGGAGCACGTGCGTCATCATCTAAGAATTTAACTCTTATGAACTCTTCTTTGCTTTGTACATTTGCGCCCGCGTGAGAGGCACGTGAGGCGCCACCATAGGATTTAATCCTATAAGATTGGTTCTGGCGCTGGCGCCTTTATGGAGAGAATGTGAAGCGCCGCCTCATTATATTCAACAGAGCTTTGCTATTTTATTAAGTTAAATATATTAAGGAAACACCAGGTCCATCTGTTATTCCGATGATGTCAAATTCTATGACTGTCATATTAAAATAAATAATCTATTTCCGCTATTCTTACTTTAGTCTATAAATAAACATAAGCTACTTGCCGACCACGCTTCCATTACTCCCACTGACTACAGCAACTCTCTGGCAGAGTCATATACACGTGCACTTCTAAACTTAATTTAGAACAATGTTATAGTCATCCACCTGCTAGATCTCATAGTCTAGGACAGCAGTAGTGGCAAGCATGGGTCATCAAAACCTTCCTGCCACCGTCTTTGAGGAGACCGAAATATCTCTCGGATGGCTGAGGTTACCCACTAAATCTACGGAGTGGCTAATAGATTGTTGAATCCAATTGAATCCTTAGGTTCCATTAAATTTTCAGTAATCATTTGTGGTTCTGGAATCACATCCAGTTCTACTATACTCCCACTAATGTTTTCTGAAAAGAATTCATTTTACTAAAACGGGTGGCGAGTCAAGAACAATATAAGTATTGATCCTGTAAATTGTAGAATGTTAACCCCTTTCCAAGCCCGAGATAACCCACAAACTGCCATTACTGAAACATGCCTTGAGTTTATTCGGATTCTGATTTTAAGTATAAGCTGGACAACTCCATATACCATAACATCGTTAAGATATGAATCAATTCTATATCCAATATAGAAACAAAAACACTAATTTAATTGGAACCAGATTCAAAATATATGCAGCTGTTTCTAGTGCATATCGACTAAATGGAACAAAACCATGCAGCATTACTCATCAAAGAGCGCACCCACGGATGAATAATCTGAGAGAGAAGCAAGTTTTCAAATATATTACTTATGATGGAATACCTAGTATAAGTATCTACATCTTCGATCACCTCAAAAAATCCTGATACTTCCAACGCATGGCTCTCTACTTTATTCTTATACCCATAACTTCTCAAAATTTGGACCTTATATTTCAACGAAATACGTGTCTAAAATCAGAAAAATCATAAGTAAACGGAATATAGTATGAGTACCAACCCCTTGTCCTAATAGACATCGAACAGCATAAAATACTTTGTATAAGTCCTCTGAATTTAATAACTCAAACCCTGTACGTCGTAGATTGAAAACTGTATTATGGTTAGGAAGAATTACGCCTTTATTGAATGTACCTTATCTAATCATCAAATGATTAAGGTAAATGTTGTAAACATAATTTCAAAGAGTTATATCTCACTTTATAAAATAAATGTACAGATATATCGGTTTGAAATTGGTGCATAACAACGGATATTCAAAACCAAATATTTGTCGTTAGGTAAAACCCAGGTGGCTTCCTCAAATAAAAGTAAAGGGCAGGACTTCAGGGATGTTCTAACTCGTATGAAAGGTTGAAGGAAACTATTAAGACTGTTCAAACTATATGAGTAAAGAATTTTGATATTAAGGATCTAATCACCCAATTCCCAATATTCTACTCTCACTCAGTATCTGTAATGCCAGGCAGCTATGAGAATCTAGTCCGGTAAATATATACTTTGGAGTCAGAATCTAATTGAGAAAGCAGCTTTCGATTAATATCACACAGTAAAACTGAAACATGAAAATGTTTCGAGGGGATGGGCGGATATTCCTAGTAATGCCTCTTCCACTATCCAATTTCATGACAGTAGTAGCAATTTTCCTTGCCCTCACTCCAATCTCTTTATTTGTCTTTACTTCTTAATTTCTATACACCATACTTATACTAATTGGTTATCTTCCTTCCCTACCTTTCGGCACCTGCCTAAGGTTTGGAAGAAGACTATCCAATAAGCGTAATAAGTGTACTCTTTTAATATTAGGAGCCCTTGCAATCTGAGAGAAGGTAAAGAGAAAAGACAACCAAATAATTCTATTCAATTTTCCCAGAATCGGAATCCATCATCGAACTGAAACAAGTTTCTTCTAGTTCGTATGTAACAATATGATAGAATACCCAAGCAATATGGATCTTCGTAGTGATACGGAGTATTCTGGAGAAATTCAAAAGAGAAGTAGGAGTGGCATGGATATATGCGACTTTGTCGTGGATCATGACAATCCAAAGGCAAAGTGTGTAAGAAGGTTCGTGTAACACCTGCAGGGATGCTAGACACTCTCACAAGGGTCTATAAGGCATCAACCATACCCGATTTAAAATTTGGACATGCCGAACAACCCTAACCAAGATCTTTAAACCAGAGATTAGGCGAAACAAAGCATGTTAAACACTTTAACACTAAGAGTTTAGGATTACAACCTTTGTAGTCCGTTCCTTCACTTCTAAAGCTCCATGTTGAGGTCCCTTCGCTGCGATCATCATGTTCCCGGACTCTAGAGAGGCTCTATGAAGAGAAAGATGCAAGCTTGCTTCCGATCTTCGATAACTAAGATGATCTACCTTAAAGTTTCTTTAACACAAGCTCTCACTCACTAAATGAAGTGAACAACCTAATTTAAATGGCTAGGATAGATTAGGATGATGAAGTAGGATTTATGCTCTCATTTATTTTCTATTTCTCACACTAAATCATCACATAAAGAAAACCTAGAAAGCTTTCTCAAAGCTCAAGGAAGAAGAAGAAGAAGAAGGAAATTCTTTTGTGATGAATAATGAAAAATGTAATGATAATTACTTATGCAACCATGGTTACTAATATAAAATGAACTAACCTTTGTAGAGAGCTAACTAGGGTTGAGGGTGTGGTTTGGGTTACAAAATATCAACAAATTATCTTAGCTCATGACAAAAAGAAAAGCTTCTAGAAGCTTCAAGAATGAGCTAACCCAAATCAAACCCTAACCTCGTTTAATCTCCACTAATCATGTTGCATTAGTAATTATAATATGTTACAATATTATATATCACATATATAATATTTATTGTAACAAAATAAAATAATACAATTAACATATATCACATATATATCAATGTATTACCCGGGTGAGAAAAAGAATCTTTTTGTGAGCTTATATCAGTTAATGTAATTTAATATATCAAATATATAATTATACATTAAATTATCGAATCAACACTTGCTCCGATAATCCGGCTATTTCACAAATAACCGACTAATATAATCTGTATCAGTTCATCGAATTAACACTTGATCCGATGACCCGGCTATATCACATATACCCGGCTGATATCTCATATCATGAGAATCTAATACGGTATCATATACACGTATTGTTCTCGGTCCCGCACATATCACATATGTGCCCCTACTCCGTTTTGCCTGAGTCAAGAAACCTCTGTGCAGGATTCTAAAGAATTGTCAATACGCCGGCAGTAGGTGATGATCAATCAAACACCCACAAGCTGCAAGCGGTTAGCTAAACGTAATAGCCACCCACGTATTGAGCGATCAGAAGATCAATAAGCAAGCCTGTACATTCTCCTGCGAATCCAATCAGTAACACTCTCGTACAGTCCCGTCTCTTCGTTTGATATGTCGCATATCTCGCTTTGGGGTGGTAAACGTCAGACCCCAGTAGCTTGATAAGTCGTATCGATATGAGGTCTATAACAGTTTGAGAAACTACTGATAACACTTACCAGTAAATCTCAGCAACCCTGACCAGGGATTTCCAGTTATAGCCAATCGAACACAGCGCAACATCAACTCCTTATACCGGGAGAGACGAAACCCCTCCTATCGCTCATTGCCTCCATGTGATTCAGGACTGTACCCAAAAGCCATCTTTTTGCACGCCTTCTTGGACCTGGTATGATGAAAATCAAAACACAGTGGGAATCACACAAGACTCTATGACGATCTCGGGTCTACAGACTAACCTGTACCAGTGTCACCAGAGAACTGCCATCTGACGTGGTGTATAATACCATCTGGGAGTTCTTGGCGAGTCCGTCCAATGTACCCAGTCTCTACTGAGCACCCGTACACCATCCTTGATGTCAAACACCGATAGATATGGGATCATCCATCGCCCATCATATGGGTCAAGATGCGTATACGCTAGTCTACTCTGTTGTATCGATGCCCTGTTTCTATACACCCTCGACTAGGAACAGTTATAGGATGTACTCGTCGACTACCGTGGCCCTACTAGTATGATCTCATCATAGTCCCAGTAGTCGAGTACATTTCCTAAGGGCTTTATCAATATGTAACATAGAGACAATCAGAGTACATGTTAAGATAAAGTACAACCAGATAGCATACTATCATGTCGAGCAAGAAAGTCCTCCCTATATATGTCCAAGCATCCATTACAATATACATCGTATGTACAGTAATGGCCTCTAGGGCATACATATAACTAACAATCTCCCACTTGCACTAGGGCCATCTGTTGTGGTATCGCATACCCAACAATTAGCTGTGGTTGAAGTATCTCATACTGAACCTTCCCATGAAAGTCTCTACTGGGAAAAAGGCCTTTGTGAGTGGATCCGCGCTGTTATCTTCTGTGTCTACTCTCCTAACCTCGATCTCCCTGGAGATCAACTATCTCTATGATCAGGTGATACTGCCTTAGAATTATATCTGGATTTATGATGGGACGGGCGTTCCTAGGCCAAAACCATAACTCCATTGTCACACAATGGTAGGAACGAAGTTCATCTCATGAACTTATATATATATCCAGACTGCCTCTTTGGTAGCATCCTTGGTAACGATGTATCTTGCCTTTAATCGTCTAGTATGTCATGGTATCTAGCTTGGAACTCATCCAACATACCGTCCCTCCACCGAGGACAAAGACAATGCCTGCGGCTGACATTCAGTCGTCCTTATCACCCTGGAACCTTTCCAGTGATTCTCCGCAGGATCGATTGATACCATCTCACTACAACCAGTGAGTATCCTAACTTCGATTTAGATCTATCTCATAGATATAAATACATAGGATTTAGGAGGTATCACCTTGATCCTATATGGAGAATCTTTGTGATAAGCGGAGATTGACCGATCGTAGCATAGGAAACTCCTTCCCTATTAAGAGTATGTCATCCACGTACTCTACGAGGATCACCACCATACTCCCTACTACCTTTTTGTATATACAAGGTTCATCTACCATTTTGATGAAGTCAAACTCTTTGACTACCACATCAAAACAGACGTTCCAACTCCGCGATGCCTGCTTTATCACATAAAACATCTTGCACACGTTTCCGCTGCTCCCACTGTCTACGAAGCCCTCTGGCTGTGTACTTATAGACGCTCTCTTCCAAATCATCATTTAGAAAAGCAGTCATGACACCCAACCGCCAGATATCGTAGTCATGGTATGTAGCCGTGGCAAGTAGGATCTGGATGGACTTAAGCATAGCTTTGAAAGTCTCAACTTTTCCATGTACACCAAGTAATTTTCTCAAGATATACTTGCTCCCGATGAGGATTTAACCCTTCAGATAAAGCAACCAAAGTCCATACTTTGTTGGTATATAAGGATTCCATCTCAGATCGCTAAGCATCCAGCCATTCTTATAGAGTCCCACTTCTGATGGCCTGCTCGAAATTAGTTGGGTCATCATCTCATGATGCAATCCTCGCTCCCACTGTCATAGAGAAACCGAAGTATCTCTCAGGTGGGTGAGGAATCCTACTAGATCGGCGGAGAGGCTGAGGTTCGTTAGAATCTATTGAATCCTTTGATTCTACCAAATCATCTGCTGTAGTTTGTATAGCTGGAACTCCTTCCAGTTCTACCTCATGACCACTAATTTTTCCACAAGAAATTCCCTTTCACAAAGGTGGCATGTTGAGAAACAAAACATATTTTGTTCCTCGGTTAGGTAGAAGATATTCCCTTGCGTATGCTTGGGATATCCAACAAACTTCCACAGATCTGACTTTGCCTCGAGCTTGTCCAGATTATACTTTTAGACATAGGCTGGACAACCCCAAATCTTAACAAACTTAAGATATGGGCTCTTCCCATTCCATATCACATATGAAGTGGTAAGCAATTGATTTGATTAGAACCCTATTCAATAGGTATACAGCTTCTCAAGTGCATAACTCCCAGAAGGAAATAGGAAACTCAGTAGTACTCATCATAGAGCACACCATATCATATAGGGTGTGATTGCTCCGCCCCGATACACCGACGTGCTGTGGTGTATGCGGAGGAGTAATGCTGAGAGAGAATCTCATTCTCCTTTAGAATAGTCCAGGAATTCCGTGCTCTAGTATTCTCTTCCTTGATCTCATCAAAGGACATAATACTTATACCCGTTTTTGGTTCTCTACTTCTAACTTATATTCTGTGAATATCTCAAAAGGTTCAGACTTGTGTTTCAACAGGAACATATGTTCGAATCTTGAGAGATAATCAGTGAATGTAATGAAGTACAAAGAACCAGTCCTGGCATGTGTAGACAGGGGACTTACATACATCATCATGTATCAATCCCAAGAGTTCATTAACTCTTTCTCTGTTTCCAATAAATGAAGCTGTGGTCATCTTATCTCTGTGATATGACCGGCAAGTTTCACAAGATGTAAATTCAAACTAATTTAAATATGCATCTATATGTAACTTCAGTTAGTCGGGTCGCATTGATATGACCTAGTCTACAATGCCTCAAGAAGGATTCGTTCATTTCTGAAATCTTCCTCTTGTGTGTGTTCTGTATACTAAGAACTGTAGTTTGATTTAGAACGTTTATGTTTTTAGATAACGTACCTGAACCGATCAACTCTTGATATAGGAAATGTTCAAAACATTATCCAACAATACAAAATTATATCCTTCTTTACTAATAAAGAGACTGATATGATGTTGTATATCAGGTTCGGTATCTAATAATATTCGTTCAGAATCAATGTATTCTGGTAATACAGGGTGATAACTACCAACAGACTTGGCTGCAACACTTGCACCATTTCTATCTCATGAAATTTATCACCCGTTCTTAGTTCTCTACCCATCTGTAGCTCATGTAACAAATTACATATGTGGGATCCTGATCCGGTATCTCATACCTAGGACGTAAAGGATACTTGAGAAATAGTTCTTTGTAATGAACACACCCGAAGAAGATGCATCAGCATGTACTTTCTTCGTTTGGGCGGCACGGGAATTCTGGTAATCCCCTATTTCCTGCTCTGTCTTATAACATTTATAAATTGGAGCGGGACCAATGTTCCCTTGCGCAGTATAACAAGCGGGTTCGGTCAATACATCCGTATTATTATCTTGATTAAGACGTGACATAGTCGTAACTAGGAGAGAGAGAAGAAAAAACTCAGTGTGCGCTTTTACAAGATTAGATTGGTTATCAATTTATCTAATCAGGATGTCTCCTACTGTTTTAGTCAAATCTTCCTTCAAACCCTAAAAGGTAAGACTAGCCGGGATTAATTACACTCTACAAGTTTGCCAATTTTTCAGCCAGGCCAGTGCCAATACTTTGAGGGAGGTTCCCTGTGCTTTCGCACGGACCTAATAAAAATAAACCTCGTTTTCCCAGGGGCGTAACCCCGTTAACACCTTTCTAGACACCTACTTGATCGGCTAATTGTAAAGTGTAAAAGTCTTCCAGGAGTAACTCTTACTCGCAGCGGGTATCGGGATCCAACTATCTCATAGAAGGTATGCAATCTCATTGCAAATTTCAACACTTGAAATTCCCAATAATATTTTACCCCTAGCATCCTATGACCTTGACGCAGGCCAACAAACCATAGTCCGCTAATCAAGTTCAACCCGTACATTTCCTGATTGAATTAAACCCACCCGCACGACCCTTGATGCAGGCCAACAAAGCTGCACGACTACCCTAATCCAATCTCATCGTATGCTGCAGATAAGCACTAGTTAGCTACCGCACACTACGCCTTGACGCAGGCCAACAAACGTAGCATGAATACTAAGTAGTACTTATCTGAAATGACGGAGGGCTACGACAGGTTTTTAAGAAAACCCTTTGCGTAATGAACTTGATATCGTTGTAGAATCGAGTGATTTTAAATGGAATGTTTTTGAGACCTTTTCTAGTTTTGCTAAAGAGGTCACTCCCGGTGAAAGGATCGTCGGCTCTTTCCTCATCGAATAAGGTGCAGGATATTTCACAAATATCACTATGCAAAGAAAAAACTATAGAAACAATCAAAAGACAAACCGAGTTTATAGCATCTGCTAGTTTCGCTAAAAAGGTCACTCCCGGTGAAGGGATCTCGGCTCTTTCCTTATCAAATAAGGTGCTGGATGTTCAATAAGGAACACCGCTATGCAAAGCAAGAACTAGAGCTACCGGTTTTTAAACAAGTTTCTACAACATCTTTAGGTTTCTTTTATTTCATTAATCTCATTAATGAAGTCCCATTTTATTATGCTTCACAAGTATCACATTTGAAACGAAATCTGCAATATAACATATATCTCATATATATAATATAAACACTCGTCTCAGGCAGTAATATGATCTCATCACAGAACATTGCAGCAGAAGAACATATATAAAATATTGGATATAGTAGGACGTCCGTGTTTTAATACGAGCCTGTATAAAACACGGATTCCACGGTCGCGATGAATAGCCAAACCCACATCCCTAGACCCCTACAAGAGTGGCAAGCAACACTGCCAATTCTAGGGTTAGGAGACCCGGTCTCGACTCCTCGAGATGGTCTCCCACTGGACCCTAGAACCCGGTTACTTGTGCTCCCCGCCTTGGGTCTACCTAATGCGGAAAAGTAAATAATATACAATGGTGACATCATCCTCAGCCCGAAAGTGCCCCAATAAAAGAATATTACATACAAATGAATTTTACATGAATGAAAAAGAAAAACTCTCATCTCACATAAAACCCCCGACTATTCGGAACGTGACGATCCAATATAACATATCACAGCAACACATAATATCTCATATCATCAACGTAAGCAAGTATGCGTATCCCGATTGTCGTTGATGTATAGCAACGAAGCCGGCGATACACCACATATTACGCTTACGGTCACAGAAAAGAAAGTGTAAAACTACAACAGTTGGAATCCGCAACCTCCTTAGACATCGCATGCCTAACCAAATGAATTCCTTAGACATCTTATGCCTAACAGTTATAAACTCCGCATTTTAGTCTCATTATCGAAAACTCTTTTCAATATAAAGTCGAGCAATTCAACAAGATTCCCAACATCTTGATCGAATGCTCGTCGCGAATTTTAGTAGACGGCCGCACCATGCTGTCGATGAAGTGCACTAAGGCGGAACACCGCTGCCGCGAGCACCCGAACGGATGCTTTTGGCGACAGGGTTCTCCTACAGTCACTTGGTCGGGGCTATGGGGCGTGGCTGTCTATTAAGTTTACCCGGCGAGTATCCGCGTACGCTACGTGATTGCGACGGACTTTTGATCACATCAAAATTCTGTGGCAACCGATCATTTGAGACTGAACTTCTAGATTTATAACATTCAAATTAGTTATCTCATAACTACATGTGGATTCCAAATATTGTATCACATTCCAGATAAATAGACAGTGTTAAAGTTTCCGATCGAATAAACAAACACCCAAGATTTTTCAAATAGCTCAACACTTGAGCGGAGTTCAAAAAGTATCCATCACATGCCACAGTACCAATGGTCCAACCGTAAAAAGGTCAAGCCAACGCCTTACATGTGGCAACGCAGTACTACCCTAAACCCTAAGGTTTAGAGGCGGTTCAGACGGTCACATAATCGAGTTAAGGTTTGTGTTCTTCTAGAGGGTCCACCGCATTATTTGCATGATTTTCCGGAAGTTTCAAACTCGAGAAAAAATCCAACTTTTGAAAAATTTTCCGACAGAGGAAAAAGTGAGTTATTGATATCCGTTCGAACTTTTTAACACGTTCTAAAATTATCCGGAAAAAACTTAAACGGAGTTAAATTATTAGATCGAATCAACGAGTCCCCAATACAACCCAGAAAACTCAACACTTGAGTAAATTTAAAAATTCCCAGAAGCATCAGGAAACACCTACGGATTTTACTGTGCAAAAAGCAAACAATGATTTCACTGTACGGCCGCGGAACCTCCGCGCGACCCATGCTCATGCTGCGGTTCCGCGGCGCCTTGGGCGAGTTACGTTGTCGTTTTTCACACAGTTCCATAAAATTACCTGCTGAATTTTCTGAGCATTTTTAATATGAAAAAACTCAACTTTTTGAAAAATTTCCTGAAACTAGGGTTTTATGGGTATTCGGAGTTCGATCGGACTTTAAAGTTCGTCTAGACTTCGCCTAAAACTTTAGCTTGGCTCTGATACCACTGCAGGGATGCTAGGCACTCTCACAAGGGTCTAGAAGGCATCAACCATGCCCGATTTAAAATTTAGACGTGCCGAACAACCCTAACCAAGATCTTTAAACTAGAGATTAGGCGAAACAAAGCATGTTAAACACTTTAACACTAAGAGTTTAGGATTACAACCTTTGTAGTTCGTTCCTTTACTTCTAAAGCTCTGTGTTGAGGTCCCTTCGCTGCGATCATCATGTTCCCGGACTCTAGAGAGGCTCCACGAAGAAAAAGATGCAAGCTTGCTTCCGATCTTCGATAATTAAGATGATCTACCTTGAAGTTTCTTTAACACAAGCTCTCACTCACTAAATGAAGTGAACACCCTAATCTAAATGGCTATGATAGATTAGGATGATGAAGTAGGATTTATGCTCTCATTTATTTTCTATTTCTCACACTAAATCATCACATAAAGAAAAACTAGAAAGCTTTCTCAAAGCTCAAGGAGGAAGAAGAAGAAGAAGAAGGAAATTCTTTTGTGATGAATAATGAAAAATGTAATGATAATTACTTATGCAACCATGGTTACTAATATAAAATGAGCTAACCTTTGTAGAGAGCTAATTAGGGTTGAGGGTGTGGTTTGGGTTAAAAAATATCAACAAGATATCATAGCTAATGACAAAAAGAAAAGCTTCTAGAAGTTTCAAGAATGAGCTAACCTAAATCAAACCCTAACCTCGTTTAATCTCCACTAATCATGTTGCATTAGTAATTATAACATGTTACAATATTATATATCACATATATAATATTTCTTGTAACAAAATAAAATAATAAAATTAACATAAATTGCATATATATATCAATGTATTACCCGGGTGAGAAAAAGAATCTTTTTGTGAGCTTATATCAGTTAATGTAATTTAATATATCAAATATATAATTATACATTAAATTATCGAATCAACACTTGATCCGATAATCCGGCTATTTCATAAATAACCGACTAATATAATCTGTATCAGTTCATCGAATCAACACTTGATCCGATGACCCGGCTATATCACATATACCCGGCCGATATCTCATATCGCGCGAATCTAATACGGTATCACATACGCGTATTATTCTCGGTCCCGCACATATCACATATGTGCCCTTACTCCGTTTTGCCTGAGTCAAGAAACCTCCGTGTAGGACTCTAAAGAATCGTCAATACGCCGGCAGTAGGTGATGATCATATCAAACACCAACAAGCTGCAAGCGGTCAGCTAAACGTAACAGCCACCCAGTATTGAGTGATCAGAAGATCAACAAGCAATCCTGTATATTCTCCTGCGAATCCAATCAGTAACACTCCCGTACAGTCCGGTCTATTCGTCTGATATGTCCCATATCTCGCCTAGGGGTGGTAAACGTCAGACCCCAGTAGCTTGATAAGTCGTGTCGATATGAGGTTTATAACAGTTCGAGAAACTACTGATAACACTTACCAGTAAATCTCAGCAACCCTGGCCATGGATTTCCAGTTATAGCCAATCGAACACAGCGCAACATCAACTCCCTATACCGGGAGAGACGAAACCCCTCCTATCACTCATTGCCTCCATGTGATTCAGGACTGTACCCAAAAGCCACCTTTTTGCACGCCCTCTTGGACGTGGTATGATGGAAATCAAAGAACGGTGGGAATCACACAAGACTTTATGACGATCTCGGGTCTACAAACTAACCTGTACCAGTGTCACCAGAGAACTACCATCTGACGTGGTGTATAATACCATCTGGGAGTTCTCGGCGAGTCCGTCCAGTATACCCAGTCTCTACTGAGCACCCGTACACCATCCTTGATGTCAAACACCGATGGATATGGGATCATCCATCGCCCATCATATGGGTCAAGATGCGTATACGCTAGTCTACTCTGGTGTATCGATGCCCTGTCTCGATACACCCTCGACTAGGCACAGTTATAGGATGTACTCGTCGACTACCGTGGCCCCACTAGTATGATCTCATCATAGTCCCAGTAGTCGAGTACATTTCCTAAGGGCTTTATCAATATGTAACATAGAGACAATCAGAGTACATGTTAAGATAAAGTACAATCAGATAGCATACTATCATGTCGAGCAAGAAAGTCCTCCCTATATATGTCCAAGCATCCGTTACAATATACATCGTATGTACAGTAATGGCCTCTAGGGCATACATATAACTAACAACACCCTTATTCATTTATACCAGTTCTAGTTCAAGTATTTCTTTATTTATGGTATTTTCCCGATTTACCGTGTTTTAGGTGCGAATAGTGTTTTTGACATCTGTATTAACATCCGACCCGACCCGCTTGCTTGAAACCTATCTTGATTCATGTTTATGGTTTATCCTGACTTATTACGTGGACTCGTGCACTTCCATATTTACATACTGCACATTGGTATTTATCTGGCATCTGCATTTTTAAATATAATATTTAAAGTTACATAAAATATTTCAAAAATACATTGCATGGCCTGCATGATACCTCTAACCCTGTCGTAGCATTCGCGCATCTTGTTCTCGTCCCGTTCAGCGAAACGGACTTGTTTGGATGGCTACGCGCACGTACGTGCGTCCGTGCTTGGGGGTATTCATTTTCATTACCCGGATATCCAATTTTAATTTTGGTCGACATGTATATTTTTCGTATTTTGAAACTGAATTTTAGACCCGACCCGGGCGTGTTTTGGACTAAGTTTGTATTTACCAGAAAACCAAATTTTATTAATATAATATTTTTATTAAAAATTAACACAGTTTATAATTTTATAACTAAACATATTTTTAAAAAATTAAAATCCTAACTTATTAAACAACCTTTCTCTCTCTCTCTCTCTCTCTCTCTTTCTCTTTCCTTCTCTCTCTCTCTCCGCATCACTCTCTCTCTCACCCCACTCTCTCTCTCTCTCCCTTTCTCTCTCCTCTCGAGCTGTCTCTCTCCTCTCGCTTCTATTGTTCCCTTCTCGAGTCGTGTCACCGCCTTCCTCTTACACTCACCTCCCTTCTTTCTTTACTTCTTCTTCTCCTTTAAAAGCCCGAGCGCCCACGAGAAACTTAGTCGCCTCCTCAAACCCTAACTCTAACTCCTCTGCATCACTACCCTCGACCTCCCCTCCATTCTCATCTCCATCCACTCCTCCTCCTCTTCATCATCTTCTTCCTCTCCTTCCTCCCTCTCGAGCACCAAAACCCTGCACATCAAGAACCCTGACAACCCATCACCCTGCATACCTCGTCGCCGGCGATCCCTCGACCTCGCCGTCACCACCACCATCTCCTCTTATCCCTCTCCTCTTCCCTTCTCCTTCCTATACCAAGATCTCTGCATCCAAGCCCCAGCCCGCACCAACACCCGAGACCAAACCTTAACTCCTCAAAGCCAAACCCTAGCCTTGTCGCCGGAGCTCCGTTGATCTTGTCGCCACCATCTTATCTCCCTGACCCCAGTGCACAACCCAGTAAGCAATCCCCTCTCTCTTTTTCTTCCTCTTCTTCTTTCCTTTTTCTTTTCTTTATCTTTTCTTGAATCCTGTTTCCAGCATTCGCCGGAGTTGCATCGACGCTGCCGATCCGACGATCCAGTGAACTTACCTTGCTCGCGTGAACACCCTCTCGCCTTGCCTAGACCCGTCCCGCGTGCCGCGTATACGCTGCGACGATTTACCGACGTCGGACGTGTAGTGCGTATCCATCGTGTGATCCGATCGAGGCAATTTTATCTTGCTATATGCTATGATATATGTTACATCCATATTAATAATAATGTTTAGTGTATTGTACATCCCCTGTTATCATTTTACTGTTTTACGACGTCCGTTTGCATCCGTACAATTATTTTCATATCTAGTTGCATGCAAGTTAATCTTGCTACATGCTATACTACAATATACTGCACCCATTTGAATAACAGTATTAAATATTGTTTAGTTATGCATCCATATTATAATTTTACAGTTTTTCGATACCCGTATGCATCCATACCGTTAATCTTATATCTATTCGCATACCAGGTCATATTGTTACATATTATTGTTATAGTGACACCCCATGCTAGATAATATGCATCCTACATAGTAATGGAGCTATAGTTGCAATCCCTAATAGTTAGTTAGGCATCCATATTTATTTGTGTATCCATACCATTAATTCTACATACCTAGTTACACCTCATATTACATTAACTCTTATTATTAATACATTAGTAGCCCATGCTTGACATTGTGCATCCTACTTAGTCATGATGTAACCCCTTATCGATAATTGTGCATCCATGCTTTTATTTGTGCCACCGTACTTGCTACAGTTTGATTATGAGCACCCGTTTGATACATGTGCGCTACTTGACGTGACCTGATATACCACTACGTGACATGACTTGATACATGTACACTACCTGACATGACCTGATATATCACTACTTGACATGTTACCTGATCCTATTTCTAATGCCGACAATCCTGACATGTTGTCCCGATGGACATATCATGTTGTCTGTATAGACAAACCTGTTCCTGCTTGATCATGAGTTGGTATTAGCTTCAGATTTATCAATACCTGACTTGAACACATAACTTGGGGGTATGGGGAAATCAATGATGAAACCATACTTGTAACTCGACAGTTCGATACTTATACCGATCAGTTTTAGGGGCTAGGCCAGCCCTGGGATGATGCTGCTGACATCATTCATCTGTACATGTTTCCTGTTTAGTGCCTAGCGGCATGTCTCGGTTTCAGCCCGAGAATCTGGACCGTGGTCCTGGGCATGCACGGGATACTATTGAGTTACATCGACGATTCATTAAATTGATTTCAAAGACTTGAGAGTAATTAACCCAGTAGCTTAGTTCAGATTACTCACTGCACATCACATATGCTTTTACCTTTCACTGTTCCTTATTCATGTTACTGTTCTACTTTTATTACTGTTCATACTCGTGCCTGCATGTCCTGCTACCCCTTGATTATATTATTGTTGATATTATGACGCACTGACGTGTGGGTTTTGCATGGCATAGATCCTCTACCTTTGTCGCAGGCTGATCAGGAGTATTTCCGCCGTCAGGCCGAGCGGTGAGGATCCAGTTAGTATCCAGTTTAGTTATGTTTACTTTCCAGATGTTATTGCTCATTGGATTTATTACTTCCGCATATTATTTCATGACTCGTTTATTCTGGCTCATGGACATGTACTAGATAGTTTATTTTACTTTCCTGTTCTTAATATCTTATAGACAGCCATAATGTGACTGTGGAGGGATGTTTCCTATCCACAGGTAGCCTGGTTGGCTCTGTCACGTGCCGATCTTAGCGCACTCTGGGAAGCGGGGCGTGACAGGGTTTGTTTGGTATCCGAGCCATAGGATTTAGGTTAATCGGGTTTGATTCTTTTGTAGTTAGGTATTAGACCCAATACACGAATCGGAAAATCCGTAATTAGGAACATGTACTGCAACATTGTTATCGTGATTCTTGAATCATATCTTTCTCTTGACCCTTGTCTTGATGATATGCAAACAACTTTGCATCTCGGTTTGAAATCTTTTGGTTCTTTTTTGTTTATCCTTTCCTATTCCTTGATTCTGACACTAGGATTTGGGCGACTTGGACGGAGCTATGTGATTGTAACTATGAACTGCAGCATGGTTACAATGCGGTACTCTATTTAAGTAACTTTGAGTTTTAGTCTTGATTCACTTCCTTGTTTCATGGTTGTTATATTACATTGCTTTTCATTGCATACCAGTTCATGTTTTATCGCAAGCTTGAATCCTGTTTACCATGCTTATCTTCTTCAGTGTTTGGCTTCAGGTGAAGTCGTTTCAGGTATCCTACTTGTTCATGTTTTCCCCGCATTAGAATTATTCAATTCTGGTGCATCCCTTTGTTTGTTGTTGTCTTGGGAATGGATTTTCTTGGCACTTTCCACGCTCACATTGATTGTAGGGAAAAGAAAGTTATTTTCCAGATTCCCGGATATCCGGAGTTTGTTTTGCTGGAGGAATATGTTCTATCGGGCCAGTCGAGTTTAAGGCTAGGCCGACAAACGGTGTTCTTTCGTCAATGGTAGTTGATAAAGAGGAAGCGCCAGCTGTAGTTCGAGAGTTCATGGACGTGTTTGAAGTCATCTCAGGTTTACCGCCAAAATGAGATGTGGAGTTCGCGATCGATCCTGTTCCTGGTGCAGCGCCAATCTCAAAGGCTCACTATCCAATGGCACCAGTGGAGTTGGAAGAAGTCAAGAAGCATGTTACTGAATTGCTAGAGAAGGGTTGGATTCGAAGCAGTAATTCACCTTGGGGAGCTCCAGTTCTTCTAGTCAAGAAGAAAGATGGCACAAAGAGGATGTGCATCGATTTTCGAGAATTAAACCGGGTGACTATTAAGAATAAGTACTTGATCCCTCGCATTGGCGAATTATTCGAGAAGCTTAGTGGCGCGAGGGTATTCTCGAAGCTGGATCTGCGATCCGGATATATCAAGTTCGAGTTAAATCAGAGGATATTTGCAAGACTGCGTTCCGAACTTGGTATGGACATTACGAGTATTTAGTGATGCCATTCGGAATCACGAATGTATCGGCGATATTTATGGACTTGATGAACCGAATCTTTTCACCGTTCTTGGACCAGTTTATAGTGGTGTTCATCGATGATATTCTGGTCTATTCGAGGAGCCTAGAGGAGCATGCAGAACACTTGAAGATCGCACTGCAGACAATGAGGCAAGAAAGATTATATGCAAAGATGAACAAGTGCGAGTTTTGGCTTGAAGAAGTGAAGTTTTTGGGGCATGTCGTATCCGGAGATGGAATCGCCGTTGATCCCGAGAAGATTGCAGCAGTTCAAGATTGGCCGATTCCAAAGAACATAGCAGAGATCAGAAGTTTTCTTGGACTTGCTGCATATTACAGAAGGTTTGTGGAGAATTTTGCTCGTTTGGCTGAGCCTTTGACCAAGCTTACGCGTAAGCAAGTACTGTTCATATGGACGGATAAATGTGCGTCAGCTTTTGAGGCGTTGAAGCAGAGATTGATAACCGCTCCTATTTTGACCGTACCAGATGGTTCCGGAGGATTGGTGATTCACAGCGACGCATCTGGGAAAGGTTTGGGATGTGTTTTGATGCAGCATGGAAAGGCTATACCTTACGCATCGAGACAGTTGAAGACCCATGAGAAGAATTACCCAACTCATGATTTGGAGCTTGCAGCAGTGATCTTCGCTTTGAAGATTTGGAGACACTACTTATTAGGCGAAAGGGTCGAAGTTTTCACCAATCACAAAAGCCTAAAGTATGTGTTCACGCAGAAAGAGATTAACATGAGGCAGCGTAGATGGTTGGAGCTGATGGCTGACTACGATCTTGATCTTAAGTACCATCCGAGGAAAGTTAATGTAGTACCGGATGCGCTTAGTCAGTTGCCAGCAATTCGAATGTTGACTGCAGAGAAGGAGCTTATCGAAGATTTTCGGAGATTCGAGTTGGAGATCGTGCTACCGCATTCATCGGGATAGTTGATGCAGCTGCAAGTACAGTCGTCGTTGATCGAGAATATTAAAGCAACGCAGTCACAGGACCCAAGATTGCAGAAGTTTCGAGGACAGGTTGAAGAGGGATTTCGAATGGACTTGTTGATTCATGAAGATGGTTTGTTGCGATATGGTAGCCATTTGTGTGTGCCGAAAGGAGACATTCATGAAGAAGTTATAAATAAGGCACACAGTTCCGCATATTCCGTACATCCAGGAGGCACGAAAATGTACCGTGATCTACGGCAGCATTTCTGGTGGGAAGGCATGAAAGGGAGATTGCTCGTTTTGTAGTGAAGTGCTTGGTGTGTCAGCAAGTTAAGGCTGAACATCAAAGGGTTGCTGGTTTATTGCAACCACTTTCGATTTCTTAATGGAAGTGGGCACATATAACCATAGATTTCATGAAAGCTTTACCGCGGAGTCCAAAGGGTAACAATGCAGTTTGGGTGATTGTTGATCATTTGACCAAGGCAGCTCATTTCATACCGTTTCGAGTAGGTCAGTCGACGGAAACGTTAGCAGAACGGTACATGCAGGAGATTGCGAGATTGCATGGAGTACCTATAAGCATCGTTTCTGACCGTGATACCCGATTCTTATCGCACTTTTGTAGGAGTTTACAGGAAAGTTTGGGGACGCGATTGAAGTTTAGCACAGCTTATTATCCTCAGACAGATGGCCAGTCAGAGAGAACGATCCAAACTCTTGAAGATATGTTGAGAGCTTGCATGTTGGACTTCAAGGGTTTGTGGGAGGATCATCTACACGTGGTGGAGTTTTCGTACAACATCAGTTTTCAGGCGACTATTCAAATGGCTCCATTCGAAGTATTGTATGGTCGCAAGTGTTGTTCACCCGTTTGTTAGGACGATATTGGAGAACGAAGATTGTTGGGACCGAATTTGATCGTCCAAACCATGGAGAAGGTTAATATTATCTGAAATCTTATGGAGGCAGCACAAGATCGGCAGAAGAGTTGGACCGATACATCAAGAAGACCTCTAGAGTTCGCTGTTGGTAACCTGGTATTCTTGAAGATATCACCGACTAGAGGAGTGATTCGTTTTGGGAGTCGAGGCAAGGTTAGTCCTCGATTCATGGGGCCTTTCGAGATTTTGGAGCGTGTTGGAGAAGTGGCTTATCGATTGGCGTTACCACAATCTTTGGCGAATGTTCATGACGTGTTTCATGTATCTCAACTCCGTAAGTATGTTCGAGATGAAACACACGTGCTGGATCATTCGGAGCTGACCGTAAGAGAGGATTTGACCTTTGAGGAACGACCGATGTCGATTGTTGATCGAAAAGAAAAGGTCCTTAAGAACAAGGTTATCCCTTTCGTACTTATTTTATGGGAAAATCGCTCGCACGGAGAATCGACTTAGGAACGAGAAGACGAGATTCGACAGAAGTTTCCACATCTATTCTTGTAGATTCATGTTGTTTATCTTTTCTTGTTCCTGGAATTTCGAGGACGAAATTCTTTTTGAAGTTGGGTATAATTTAACACCCTAGTTCATTTATACCAGTTCAAGTTCAAGTATTTCTTTATTTATGTTATTTTCATGATTTACTGTGTTTTACGTGTGAATAGTGTTTTTGACATCTGTATTTGCATCCGACCCGACCCGACCCGCTTGCTTGAAACCTGTCTTGATTCATATTTATGGTTTATCCTGACTTGTTACGTGGACTCGTGCACTTCCATATTTACATACTGCACATTACTGCACATTGGCATTTATCTGGCATCTGTATTTTTAAATATAACATTTAAAGTCACATAAAATATTTCTAAAATACATTGCATGGCCTGCATGATACCCCTAACCCTGTCGTAGCATTCGCTCATCTTGTTCTCGTCCCGTTCAGCGAAACAGACTTTTTTGGATGGCTACGCACACGTACGTACGTCCATTCTTAGGGGTATGCATTTTCGTTACCCGGATATCCAATTTTAATTTTGGTCGATATGTATATTTTTCGTATTTTGAAACTGAATTTTAGACCCGACCCGGGCGTGTTTTGGACTAAGTTTGTATTTACCAGAAAATCAAATTTTATTAATATAATATTTTTATTAAAAATTAACACAGTTTAGATTTTTATAACTAAACATATTTGTAAAAAATTAAAATCCTAACTTATTAAACAACCTTGCTCTCTCTCTTTCCTTTTCTCTCCCTCTCTCCGCAGCACTCTTTCTCTCTCTCCCCACTCTCTCTCCTCTCGAGCTCTCTCTCCTCTCGCGGCTACTGTTCCCTTCTCGAGTCGCGTCACCGCCTTCCTCTTACACTTACCTCCCTTCTTTCTTTACTTCTTCTTCTCCTTTAAAAGCCCGAGCGCCCACGAGAAACTTAGCCGCCTCCTCAAACCCTAAGCTAACTCCTCTGCATCACTACCCTCGACCTCGCCTCCATTCTCATCTCCATCCTCTCCTCCTCCTCGTCATCATCTTTTTCCTCTCCTTCCTCCCACCCGAGCACTAGAACCCTGCACATCAAGAACCTCGACAACCCATCACCCTGCACACCTCGTCGACGGCGATCCCTCGACCTCGCCGTCACCACCACCATCTCCTCATCTCCCTCCCCTCTTCTCTTCTCCCTCCTACACCCGAGCCCTGCACCCGAGCCCCAGCCTGCACCAAGATCCCTGCACCCGAGCCCCAGCCTGCACCAACACCCGAGCCCAAACCCTAACTTCTCAAAGCCAAACCCTAGCCTTGTCGCCAGAGCTCCGTTGATCTTGTCGCTACCATCTTATCTCCTTGACCCCAGTGCATAACTAAGTAAGCAATTCCCTCTCTCTTCTTCTTCCTCTTCTTCTTTCCTTTTTCTTTTCTTTATCTTTTCTTGAATCTTGTTTCCAGCGATCACCGGAGTTGCGTCGACGCTGCCGATCCGACAATCCAGTGAACATATCTTGCTCGCGTGAACACCCTCTCGCCTTGCTTAGATCCGTCCCGCGTGCCGCGTGTACGTTGCGACGATTTACCGACGTTGGACGTGCCGTGCGTATCCGTCGTGTGATCCGATCGAGGCAAGTTTATCTTGCTACATGCTATGATATATGTTACATCCATATTAATAATAATATTTAAAATTTAGTGTATTGTACATCCCCTGTTATCATTTTACTGTTTTACGACGTCCGTTTGCATCCGTACAATTATTTTCATATCTAGTTGCATGCAAGTTAATCTTGCTACATGCTATACTACAATATACTACACCAATTTGAATAATAGTATTACATATTGTTTAGTTATGCATCCATATTACAATTTTACAGTTTTTCGATACCCGTATGCATCCATACCGTTAATCTTATATCTATTCGCATACCAGGTCACATTGTTACATATAATTGTTATAGTGACATCCCATGCTAGATAATGTGCATCCTACATAGTAATGGAGCTATAGTTGTAATCTCTAATACTTAGTTATGCATCCATGTTAATTTGTGTATCCATACCATTAGTTCTGCATACCTAGTTACACTTCATATTACATTAACTCTTATTATTAATACATTAGTACCCCATGCTTGACATTGTGCATCCTACTTAGTCATGATGTAACCCCTTATCGATAATTGTGCATCCATGCTTTTATTTGTGCCACCGTACTTGCTACAGTTTGATTATGAGCACCCACTTGATACCTGCGCACTACTTGACGTGACCTGATACATAACTACATGACATGACTTGATACATGTACACTACCTGACATGACCTGATATATCACTACTTGACATGTTACCTGATCCTATTTCTAATGCCGACAATCCTGACATGTTGTCCCGATGGACATATCCTGTTGTCTGTAAAGACAAATCTGTACCTGCTTGATCCTGTATTGGTATTAGCTTCAGATTTATCAATACCTGACTTAAACACATAACTTGGGGTATGGGGAAATCAATGATGAAACCTGACTTATAACTCGACAGTTCGATACTTATACTGATCAGTTTTAGGGGCTAGGCCAGCCCTGGGATGATGATACTGACATCATTCATCTGTACATGTTTCCTGTTTAGTGCCTAGCGGTATGTCTCGGTTTCAGCCCGAGAATCTAGACCGTGGTCCTGGGCATGCACGGGATACTATTGAGTTACATCGACGATTCATTAAATTGATTTCAAAGACTTGAGAGTAATTAACCCAGTAGCTTAGTTCAGATTACTCAGTGCACATCACATATGCTTTTACCTTTCACTGTTCCTTATTCGTGTTACTTTTCTACTTTTATTACTGTTCATATTCGTGCCTGCATGTCCTGCTACCCCTTGATTATATTATTGTTGATATTATGACGCGCTAACGTCTGGGTTTTGCATAGCCCAGATCCTCTACCCTTGTCGCAGGCTGATCAGGAGTATTTCCGCCGTCAGGCCGAGCAGTGAGGATCCAGTTAGAATCCAGTTTAGTTATGTTTACTTTTCAGATGTTATTGCTCATTGGATTTATTGCTTCCGCATATTATTTCTTGACTCGTTTATTCTGGCTCATGGACATGTACTAGATAGTTTATTTTACTTTCCTGTTCTTGATATCTTATAGACAGTCGTAATGTGACTGTGGAGGGATGTTTCCTATCCACAGGTAGCATGGTTGACTCTGTCACGTGCCGATCTTAGCGCACTCTGGGAAGAGGGGCGTGACAGTTCGGTTAACTTGGTTCATGAGTTTTAGTTTAAGGTCAGGTCATGGTCACTGCCAAAAAGAGAGAGAGAAAAGAAATACTCATCGTGCACTCTAACCTAAATTAGATTGGTTAATCACTTTGTCTAATCAGGATGGCTTCTACTGTTTTCTCGAATTCTCCTTCAAACCCTAAAAGGAGAATTAGTCAGAATCATCTGAAAATCACCCGAGGAGTAACACCTACTCATCAGCGGGAATCGGAACCCAACTATTATCACGTGATAACTTGATGGAAGTCACTTAAGTCAACACACTCCAAAAGGTATGCGCATGCTTGGCAAATTTCCTTTATATTTGAAATTCTTGATATGGTTTTTGCCCCTAACAACTTATGACCTTGACTAGGTCAACATATCATAAGTCGCAAGTCAAGTTCAACCCTTCATTATCCTAGATTAATTAGACCCACCCGTACGAGCGCTTGACTAGGTCAAAATGACCGTACGACTGTCCTAACCAATCGCATCACCATGCAGCAGAAAAACACTATAGAGCTACCGAACACCATGCCTTGACTAGGTCAACATACGTAGCATGAATACTAAGCAATACTAATCTAAAACGACGGAGGGCTACGGCTGGTTTTTAGCGAAAAAACCTTTAACGTAATGAACTTAATATCGTTGAAGGAACTCGAGGAGTTTTGAAAAGGAGTGGTTTAAGCTCTGCATTTTTTAAACGAGTGGTTTTGTATAAAACCGATAGTTTTGAAGAAAACCGAGTAGTTTATAGTCATGCAAAATTTTGCCAAAGAGGTCACTCCCTGCGAAGGGAACTAGGCTTTTTCATCATCGAATGAGGTGCAGGATATTCCTAACTGAATACCTCGACGCAAAGCAAAAGCAAACCCCTATAGTTTTTAAAAATTGGTTCCAACAGTATCATATAGGTTTGTTTTCCTAGCATAAATTAGAATTAATGCAGTCCCATCAATTAAATATATCATGCCAGAAAGAAATGAAAATATGAATGCACATATATGCCATCCGCATTCGCCACAGGGTCCCGGGTCTTCACCATAAGATTACTTAACTTACGGCAGAGCGGGGACAGGATTAGTGCGGATGCAAAATATATATAGCGTCTACTACATATATATATATATATATATATATATATATATATAATATGAACATTGTCTCACACATGATATCAAGTAACATCACAGAAGCATCATAGCAGAATCACAGAAGCAAACACAGTATGGAAATGCGGATAATCTAGGAAAAGTACATTTCAATGGAGCCAAATATGAAATGCAATTTTCCCGGTCGTGTGGATAGCCCGTGGTATCAGATCCTAGACCCCTACGAGTGCGGCAAACCACCCGCCAATCCCAAAAGCGAGGCAATCCCAATCAACGAAGTAAGTGGGCCACCTAGCACTTCCAAAATCCGGTGACTTGGGCACCCCTCCACCGGTCAAACCTATACCCCCTACAAGTGCGGCGAATAGCCCGCTAATTCTAGAGTAAGGCATCCTGGTCTCAACGCCATGAGATGGAGGCTCGTTTCCATCTAGAACCTGGCTACTCGAGCACACCGTCGCGGGGTAATCCTAGTGTATGTAATGAAAAACTGAATATACAATGGTGACTACGTCCGCAACTTAGATGCGCCTCAAAGAATAATACAAGCCGCGATGACGACAGTCCACATGTCGGACGCTCGCCATACAATATGAATAAATATTACATCACAGAGAACTACATTAAATACTACATAGACCGGACTGTCAATCGCGACAAATCCAACACAACCATAATCAACAAAGCAATATCCATCACAGAACATGCAAACTTGCGAGTATCAATTCCGTAACCCCGTCTAATTGATACGTTTAGAAATTAGACGACATTTTACCAAACGTTATGATACATGCAACCATCATGAAGCATTCGACAATCGAATACCGCACACATATAGCTAACACTTCAATTTTCCAAAACATCGAAAATCAAGTGTGCTAAAAACCGACAAGAAATTCCATTTTAAAATCCATTTCGGGAGCCCGAAATGGGTCCGGATTGATCCGAAACTTCGCGAAGGGCCCCAACACAAAATTAACGTCGACCCGGAGGCACCTAGGGGGTACCCACCCCTTAGGCCACCCTAAGGTGGCCCAAGGGGTAGGCAGACCCGAAACTACCTTCTGAGGCAGTTTCGAGTCCCCACCCCCCAAGGCCACCATTTAGGTGGTCTCAGGGGTGTGGGCCTTCCCTAGGTTCCCCGAGACATCCTCGGGGTCCCCGCGCACCTCCCCGCGACTTCTTGGTAGAAACCAAGAGCCCGTGAGGAGTTAAAACATCAATATAGCATGGAATTCCTCACTTTTTTTCCGGCAGTTTTTGCAGGGAAAAAACCGGCGGGATTCGGGAGTCGTATCTATCTAGTTTAGGGTGCTTGGGTGGCTCTAATACCATTGAAAGTTCGTAGTTCCCTCTCTGCTAACCCGCGGCAATGCGGAATTCAAAAACAAAAATTTTCGTGGCACTAGAAACTAAAACTCAAGAATCGAATCAAACACCTAAACTAGCAAGCACACAAAGATAGAAATCACAATTTTTTTAGCGTCTTCATTTACTCCAATTGGGCTGGACTCTAACATGCTCTTAAAAGCTCCGGGTCATGTTTGCAAGTTTGTCCTCGTTCGCCAAAGATGATCCACCTGAGGGAACTGATCCAAGCTCCGGTTTCACCTAGTGAAGCAACTGACGCTCCAAGATCGCTAGAAATGAAGAGTGGGGATATAGGAATTTTCCACTCTTTTTCTCTCTCAAATCTAAGCTCAAGAGAGCATCTAATGAAGAAGGAGGAGGAGATGGGGAAAGATAGCCATGAGCAAGTCAAGAAAAAGAGAGAATGGATCAAGAAGAGAAAAGAGTGGAATGGCTTCATTATTTTTACAACTAAGCAAAATAAAATATCATAACCAATTAGTAAATAAACAAATGAAGCCCATTCCTCACTATATGTTTTCAACCATGCCCAATACCACCTCACCCTCCATCACATTTCATGAATATTCAAAAATGAATAATCACAAATGAGGTGTCCATCTTCTAGAACAAATTCCGTATAAATACGGAATACAACCCGGTATACGTATTGAAATACATATACACGTATTTGTATAAAAATATGAATAGCCAAGAGAGAAAATGAATAGTGAACAATAATAATAGAATACATATATAAAATATATATATAAATTATTAAATCAAAACTTGATTTAATAATCCGGCTTAATCCTAAGCCCCTAGTATTATCAACCATCCGACTAAAATTCGTATAGCCTGTACACATATTTAATCGGACATTGTATGTACCAACATACGTCATCTACATCATATCGTCTGAACAGGAAAACTTTCTGTGTGGGACTCTAAAGACTCGTCAATACGCTGGCAGTTGGTTTAACCACAAGCACGTCAGCGGCACTAGCTGTACGTAACAGCTACCCAGGTATTGAGTGAAAGGAGGGCCAACGAGCAAAGTCATCCATATTCCTACTGAGCTTGTCTTTGACAATCTTCGTATAGTCTGGTTTGTTCATCTAAGAGTATCGCATACTGGGTCTAGAAGATGGATAAAGTCAAACCCCTAATAACACGATATTTGGTGTCGGTGTGAAGCCCATCACTTACTGAGAAACTACTGATTCAAATCAGTATTTCTCGTCCACCTTGGCCAAGGATTTCTGGTGATGGTCACCCATCCACAGCGCGATATCTACCCCCAATATCGGGAGAAATGAATCCCCGATGATCCGTTCACTGCCTCCATGTGGCTCGGGATTGTACCCAAATAAATACTGTTTGCACGATTCCTTTAAGCTATGGTATGGTAGTAATCAAAGTACAGTGGGAACTTACATGAGAAAAATGACGATCTCAGATCGACAGACTAACCTGTACTCATGTTACCTAAGAAATGCTATCTGACAATAGGTATAATACCATCTAGCATGTTCCCGGCGAGTCCGTCTAGTGTAACTCATAACCCAATGAGTACATGTATACTATCTTAGGTGATTAACTGACACCGGCTTATGAGACCGGCCACCACCGCTCGTTGGGGTCTCGAAAAGTATACACTAGTCTACACCGGAGTATCGATACCCAGTCTTGATACTCTCTCGACTAGGGATATTTATGGATGTGCTTATAGACCATCCAGCTCCCATGTATATGATCACCATCATAATGCCGGCAGTCAAGTATAAATCCTATGGGCTCTATCAACATGTAATAGTGATCAGTAATACTACATAATGCATGTACATGATGATAAAGTCAAACCAGATAGCATACTATCATCTCGAGTAAGACTGTTATACCTGTATAAGTCCTCACTCAATCATTATATTCGCCTTCCTGCGATTACAATAATTGCCTTGAGGGCACTATATCCAACAATTAATCGATAACTAAAAATTTAATAGATAACTACATTGTAATGATATATTAAATTTTAAATTAGTAAACTATATACCAGGTGCAGGAGTGACTGGGGTGCCCGGATCTGCTGGGGCACTAGTAGGGGTAGACGGATCTGATGGGGATGCTGGGATGATAGTATGGGTAGGCGGATCTGCTGGGGCACTCTCATCGGTGGTCGGATCTGTTGGAGATAGGCTAGAGCTCTAGCCAAGCTCGACTAAACGTCTTTTTCTTTTGACGTCCAGATCTGCGTAGGACTGCAATCAGAACCGACATATATATCCAAATATTATTTAATTACTTATAATCATTATACAATTTAAATCATTTATTTCAAATTCATTAGCTAAGATGTTTCTTCGGTACATTAGCTGAAGATTCCTTAGGTGGATTCTCAAAATCTTGATCTGTGACAATCAATTGGCTGATATCACGTCTTATTAACATATCGTTTGACAGCGCAGAAGAGTGATCGTCGTTACGTAGGGTGTTTTCGTCACCCCATTGAGATGGGAATACACGCGCGTTTGTCAGGCGCATTATAGATTTCCCCTGCCTAGAGTAGGCGGGGGTTTATTGATTGTGAGGATCCGAATCTTCGGCAGCCGCAGACTAAGCTGCCGTTAATTACCCCTAGCCTTTGGAGCGAGGGAACTTTCGATTAACGGGTTAAACTGGTCATACAAACTCAATGTGCAGTGTTGTGTTTTGAAAGGGTTTTGGATATATCGGGGGCCCCACAGAGTTTTTACGGGGGTCCCGCTACCCGGATAGCGGGCTGGGGGTAATGGGGCTAGCAGCCCCCTTACGGGGTGCGGGGCAACGCCCCGTTAGAAATTTTTTCTAACAGGAACAGTGTGGTGGAGTATGTGTGTGTGTGTAAAAGGGAAAGGGAATCCAAAGGAAGCGTGGGAGAAGGCGCCAGCGCCCCACGTGCCAGGAACACGGGCGCTGTGCGCCAGAGCGCCAGCGCCCCATGTGCCTGGCACACGGGCGCTGTGCGCCAGCAGCAAAAGAGACTTGGTCCCTGCACTGGGAGCTGTGCTCCCGATTTGACTTATGGAGTTGAACTCCTAAGATATTTTTAGAGCTGATGAAGGGGCTTCTCCCTTGAGCCCTGGATCTTCCCCAAAGTGGGATTTTTTGGAGATGGGTCTCTTTCCTCCTCTTCTGTCGGCTGGATCTTAAAGAACAAGAAGTATGAGATTTTAAAAATCTCTTATTTTTGAGATCTGATGGGAGATCTGAGTTCCCCTTTGTGGGTTTTGTGGTGAAAAACTATTTAGTTTTGGAAAAGGAAGAGTAAAACTCTTGATTTAATTCAAAAGAAAGAAGAAGGTTTAGAACCTTGAGGAAGGAGAAGGAGGCATATGAACCCTAGTTTTTGGGGAGAATGAAAAGTATCTTTGATATTTTCATTATGTTTCCACTTATAGGCTTACATATTTACATATAGCCCATTGGGGTTTACAAAATGGCATTTTGTCCATCCCATGGCTCATGTGCCATTTTTTTTTGAACAAAAGCCATGGACTTTACAAAAATTTGGTTTTATGCTCATTCATGCATAAAAAAAATTACATTAAAATTATTTATTACATGATTTTATGTTGGCATGGGGAGGCTGGCCGCGGGCTCGACTTGGGCATAGGCCCGCTTGACCTGGGCTTGGGCCCACCTGGCTTGGGGTTGACCTTGATTTTGACTTGGTCAACCGGGGTGCAAATTTTGACCCCAACAAAGTACCCCCCATCAATAAATGCACACCGCGCATATGAGTTGTGTGCATGAAATTGATGGATCTTGAAGCTGGACTTTGAGGTGGAACATCATTATGGGGGCGGAGCATCCCTCGGGGAGCATGATTCCCAGGGATCGGAGCATCATTCCGATTTGTGGAGCATAATTCCAGAGTGGGAGTATCATTCCGAAGAGTTGGAGCATAATTCCGAGGGTTGGAGCATAATTCCGGGATCGGAGCATCATTCCGAAGAAGGATCCCACGAAGGTTTGTTCTCCTCATGTATCGTGAGGACGCATAAGTGGGTCTTCCCAATTGACCATAATTCCAAGGGCGGAGACCAGCCGCGTAACTGGTGGTTGCGGTGGGGCATGGGCACGATGAGAATTATTTGAGCCCGTGGATTGTATACGGTAGTCAATTTGGGGACCAACCGTAGGGCTGGGAGAATTTTGGGAAATTGAATTTTGGTTGGCATCTGCATCGCTACACTGGAATATGGTACCAGGATCGACTCATCATTCGCCGTTGGAGGGTTGGAATTTGGTTGGCGTCTGCATCGCTGCACTGGAATATAGTACCAGGAGCGACTCATCATTCGCCATTTTGAGGTTTTTTTTTACCGCGATTGCTCTATCATTTCAGCTTTTCTTATCGCGAAGGTCGCGATTGCCCTATCATTTCGGCTATTTATTCGCGGTTGCCCTATCATTTCGGCTTTATTTTCATCTTTATTTTACTCGCTGATTTTTATTGCGAGTTACCCCATCATTTCGACTTCTTATTTTTATTTTTATTTTTTTAATTTATTTTTTATTATTTACACATTTTTTATTTACACACATTTTTTTTACATTCCCAGTTTAACGACTTAGAGGTCGACTGTTCCCAGTTTAATGACGTGGTGGTCGTCTGTTTCCAGTTTAACGATTTAGTGGTCATCTGTTTCCAGTTTAAAGAATTAGAGGTCATCTGTTTCCAGTTTAACGATATAGCGGTCATCTGACGGGGAGCTTAGAGAAGATACCCGATCGAGCAGTTGTCAAGAACACCGCTGGAGCTTGCATAAGATGCCTTATTACTTTGTCGGTGTTGATGGCCTTGCCCCCAGCTGGGGCCAAGGAAAGCCGTTCAAATACCGACTTGCGTTCGAAGATGGCATTTGGAAATTGTTAACCTCTGCAAATAGAAACATAATTTCAGTATAGACAATCGATATGTACATTGATTGAGCTCGCACGAACGTTTAACCCCAAATATGGGAGGAGAGATAGGTCCCACCGGGCGTGCCAGAACCTGTAGGGTGTTTTTCGTCACCCCATTGAGATGGGAATACTCGTGTGCTTGTCAGGCGCATTAAAAATCCCCCCTGCCTAGGGTAGGCGGGGGTTTATTGATTGTGGGGATCCGAATCTCCGGCAGCCATGGACTAAGCTGCCGTTAATTACCCCTCGCCTTTGGAGCGAAGGAACCTCCGATTAACGGGTTAAACTGGTCATGCGAACTCAATGTGCGGTGTTTTGTTTTGAAGGGGTTTTGGATATATCCGGGGCCCCGTAGAGTTTTTACGGGGGTCCCGCTATCCGGATAGCGGGTTGGGGGTCAAAGGGGCTAGCAGCCCCTTTGCGGGGTGCGGGGCAGCGCCCCGTTAGAAATTTTTTCTAACGGGAACAGTGCGGTGGAGTATGTGTGTGTGTGTGTGTATATATAAAAGGGAAAAGGCATCCAAAGGATGCGTGGGAGAAGGCGCCAGCGCCCCACGTGCCAGGCACACGGGCGCTGTGCACCAGAGCGCCAGTGCCTGGCACGCGGGCGCTGTGCACCAGCTCCCCACGTGCCTGGCACGCGGGCGCTGTGCACCAGCTCCCCACATGCCTGGCACGCTGGCGTTGTGCACCAGCGCCCTACGTGCCTGGCACGCGGGTGCTGTGCGCCAGCGCCCCACGTGCCTGGCCCAGTGCGCCAGCTCACCACGTGCCTGGCACGCGGGCGCTGTGTGCCAGAGCGCCAGCGCCCCATGTGCCTAGCACGCGGGCGTTAGGCGTCAGCAGCAAAAGGGACTTGGTCCTGCACTGGGAGCCGTGCTCCTGATTTAACTTATGGAGTTGAACTTCTAAGATATTTTTGGAGTTGATGAAAGGGTTTCTCCTTTGAGCCCTGGATCTTCCCCAAAGTGGGATTTTTTGGAGATGGATCTCCTTCCTCCTCTTCTGTCGGCTGGATCTTGAAGAACAAGAAATATGAGATTTTAAAAATCTCTTTTTTTTGAGATCTGATGGGAGATCTGAGTTTCCCTTTGTGGGTTTTGTGGTGAAAAACTATTTAGTTTTGGAAAAGGAAGAGTAAAACTCTTGATTTAATTCAAAAGAAAGAAGAAGGTTTAGAACCATGAGAAAGAAGAAGGAGGCACAGGAAACCTAGTTTTTGGGGAAAATGAAAAGTATCTTTGATATTTTCATTATGTTGCCTCTTATAGGCTTACATATTTACATATAGCCCTTTGGGCTTTACAAAATGGTATTTTGCCCATTTCATGGCTCATGTGCCATTTCTTTTTGCATATAAGCCATGGGCTTTACAAAAATTTTGCTTTATGCCCATTCATGCATAAAAAAATTACATTAAAATTATTTATTACATGATTTTATGTTGGCATGGGGAGGCTGGTCACGGGCTCGACTTAGGCATGGGCCGGCTTGACCTGGGCTTAGGCCCACCTGGCTTGGGCTTGACCTTGACTTTGACTTGGTCAACCGGGATGCACATTTTGACCCCAACAGTTACGTTCAATAGAAGGACTGGGTCGTGTTAGTGTCTCTTCCTCGTCTCTCTCATCTTCAGATACATTCAACGTCGGCACATTATAATAATCTCTCGGTTTCCAACGACAAACAACACTTCAATCAATCTTCTTTAAGTCCCGAGAATAATATATTTGTGTTGCCATTGAGAGAAAGATAAAGTTACCGTATTCGTAGGCTGTCCGCTGGGTATTAACCAAAGTGGGACCATATTGATCTATCTTCATACCCCATTAATACTTGGTATCATACTATCTGCATTGGAATATATAAAATGAGACAGCCTTATACATGTAAGAGACCGCTATAACTTTCTCAAGAACACCGAAGTGGGGTTTTCCTTCATCGTTGATGGTTGCTATGCAGCTATATTTTGTAGCTCTAATACGTTCCATCCATTCGATATGAAATTTATAGCCGAAAACCCCATACCCATTATAAAACATAGTTGCAGTAATTAGACTGCTTAAAAGTCGTGAACCTTTTTATCAATCTGCTCTTCATAGTTCAATTGTCTGTCGACTTTTCGTCTACACCAAGTGGCGAAAGTGTGCCTCTATTATTTTTCGATTCTATCGGCCAACCACCTAAGATTCGATTGCTCGAGTTTATTTTTGTGCAAGCTGTTCTTAATTTACATAAGTTAGATCAGTTAGATTAAATTTAATTTCGGACTTTTAAATGGATGAAATTATTACTTACTCTGCATATGTAGTAAAATATTCACTGGTTAGAAAGATATACACATGTACACTGCCAATGAGATCGTAAGACATGTTTTGTAGTTTTCCTGCTCCAATTGGATCGTCAGGCACATGCGGCATCTTGTTCAGCTCATCTTAATATTGTCGTTCAGGAAACGAGCACAGAAAGATGTGACTTCTTCCAAGAGATAACCTTCCGCAATTAAACCTTTAGGACGATACTTGTTGTGGATCTAGTTTTTTAAAGTTAATAGATATATGTTGAAAGATTATAGATATTGTTAGTTATATATATGCTCTAGAGGCCATTATTGTATATGATTGTATATTATAATAGATTCTTGGACATATATAGAGAGGGCTTTCTTGCTCGACATGATAGTATGCTATCTGGTTACCCTTTATTTTAATATGTAGACTGGTATTGTGATACTGTCTTTCTCTCACATGTTGATAAAACCCTTAGGATGTGTACTTGACTACCAGGATGATGATGCAAATCATACTAGTGGGGCCAGGGTAGTCCACAAGTTCATCCTTTAATTGTTCCTAATTGAAGGAGTATCGAGACAGGGCATCGATATTTCAGAGCAGACTAGTGCGTATGTTTCTTGACCCTATATGGGACGATGGTTGATCCCACAACCATTGGTGTTTGACATCAAAGATTGTACACAGATACTCATTGGAGAATGGGTATACCAAACAGGACTCGCCGAGAACTCCTAAATGGTATTATACCTATCGTCAGATAGCAGTTCTCTGGTGATACTGGTACAGGTTAGTCTGTATACCCGAGATCGTCATAGAGTCTTGTGTGATTCCCACTGTGCTTTGATTTCCTCACTACCACGCTCAAGAGAGTGTGCAAACAGGTGGATTTTTGGTACAGTCCCGAGTCACATGGAAATGACCGATATGAGGGGTTTCGTCACTCCCGGTATTGGGGGTTGATGTTGCGCTATGCTCGATTGGCTATAATAGGATGTATCTGGCTAGGGCTGATGATGAGATTTACTGGTAATTGTTATCAGTAGTTTCTCGACCCGTTATGAGCCTCACATGGCATGACTTATCAAGTTATTGGAGTCTAACGTTTACCACCCCCAGACTCAATATGCGACATATCAGACGAAGAGACCGGACTGTATGGTAGTGTTACTTACTGGATTCACGGGAGTTTGGACAAGCTTGATTGTTGATCTTCTGATCGCTCAATACCCGGGTAGCCGTTATGTCCATCTAGTACTGCTGACGGCTTGTGGGTGACTGATATGATCATTACCTACTGCTGGCGTATTGATGAGTCTTTAGAGTCTTACACAGAGATTTCCTAGCTCAAACGAAATGAAGTAGGGCACATATGTGATATGTGCGAGACCGAGATTAATATGTGTATGTGATACCGTATTCTAATCTCACGATATATGATATCTGTCGGTTATATGAAATATAACCGGGTTATTGAATCAAGTGTTGATTCGATAAGTTGATATAAATGATATTAGTCGGTTATATGTGATATAGCCGGATTATTAAATCAAGTGTTGATTTAATAATTTAATATATAATTATATATTTGATATATTAATATATATTAACTAATATTAGCTCACTTAAGAATTTCTTTTCTACTAATACATTTAAATATATGTATGATGTATATTAATGTATTTAATTTTGTGTCATGCTTGATGATACATTGGACATGGGTGTATGAGACTCATACCAAACTAAAGATAATTTGGGGATTTAATTATTAAGGGATAAATCAAAATTAGGTGGAAATTGGCATGGTTTAGGATACTTGTGGAAGCATGTAGAAATCTTGACTTAGTCTATTAATTTTGTTTTACTCTAAATATTTATTAACCCAACCATTATTTTTAGCCATGGTTAAGTCTCTACAAATATCATTTGTGATATTTTCTCACCCATGGTTGAGATGGTTCATCACTTGATCATCTTCTTCATCTCTTTCTTTGCTCTCTAGTTTTGAGTGAGGTGAAAAAGAAAAAGAGAAAATTAATTCTAAAGCAAGCAAAATTCCTACTTCATCAATCTATACCAAACTAGCCATTTAGTATAGGTTGTTTATTTCACTAATTCCTCAATTAGTGAAGAAGTAGCTTGAGTTAGAGATTCTTCGACGTAGATCATTTTCGGCCTCGAATATCCTTAAGCAAACTTGTTCCTTTCGCCTAGTGGAGCCTAAGAAGAGTTCGGGGACCACTACTTGGAGCTAAGGGACTACTACACGGAGGTTTAGAAGTGAAGGACCGGTCCACAAAGGTTGTATTCCTTATTCACTTAGTGTAAAGTTTGTTTACATGCACGTAAAACCCTAATTCTCTAGTTAGATCCTTGGATGGTGTTGCTTAGCACTGTAGAATTTTTAAAATTGCATACTTGATACTTGCCAAAACCTAGTGGTGGTGCTAAGTGACCCCAACAGATATTAATTCACCACAATAATTTTTTACAATTTAAATGATGAATAATAAACATTTTCATTCCTCAAGATAGATTACATCCAACAGTAATGCACCAGACCGTCAATCTTGACCTCGGATGCTAGATGTATGGACACGCGAATAATAATGTCGAAAAAGGAAGGTGGAAAGATAGTTTTGAACATACATAGGATGAAAGGAATATCTTTTTCGAGCTTCACTATCTCACTTACACCTACATTTTTTGAACAAAATGGGAAAAAATACGTACAAAATTCGTTAAGCACGAGATCAACTTCTGATTTTATTGATGCTCTAAGGCATAATTGAAGAAGATGTTGCATCAGTATGTGATAATCTTGGCTCTTAAGTCTTACGATTTTTCCATTTTCTACATATACCTATTTGGCAATGTTTGATGAGAAACCGTCGTAGATTTTCAATTCTTTCAATACCTATAAGAATCGCCGCTTCTCTTCTTTATTCAGATTGTAGATTGCCAGTGTAATCTCCTAATAACTCGGTTTACCGGTCATAGGTCGTGATTGCGATTCTTCTCTAATTGACAAACCAGCTAAATCCGTTAAATCACGACGGGCGTTGAAATTGTCTTTCGTTTTTCCATCCTTACACAGCAGAAAATTGATGACGTGTTCAGGGACACCCTTCTCAATATACATGACATCTAAATTGTGGCGCATCGGTAAATCAGACCAGTACGAAAGTTGAAATAAACCACTTCGCTTCTTCCAACCCATTAGGCTTCATATTGTATCTTTATTTTGTGTTTTTCCGAATGTGATATTATGATAATCTCTTCATTGTTGCAGTATTTCGTTACCAAACAATGGTTTAGGAGGTCTACCGGTCTCTGTCTTGCCATTAAACATTTCTTCATTCTTTCTGAATCTATGAGGTATTAGCAAGAAACGTCGGTGACCCATACACAACTCTTTCCTGCTAAACTTCAAGCGTACGTGGCTTGTATGAATATGACAATAAGGGCATGCAAGCTTACCTTGAGTTGTCCTTCCTGAAAACATGTCGTAGGTAGGAAAATTATTAATTGTCCATAATAAAGCATCACACATTTGAAAAAATTGTATATCATGTACATCATAGGTTCTCACGCTAGGTTCTCACAGCGAATTTAACTCATCGATCAAGGGTTGAAGGTACACGTCAATGTATTTTCCAGGCGATGAGTGACCGTCGATTAAAATCGCCATCGTAAAATAAGATTGCATCATAGCCTTTCATGGCGGCAGGTTGTATATATATAGTCACCACAATGGGCCAAATACTGTGAGTATGCCTGCCGCAAACCATCTCAAATGGACTGAAACCGTAGCTCGCAATTCCCAGCCTCATGTTACGGTCTACGCTGAAAGTAGGATGGTTTTCATCTAAAACTTTTCATGATATCGAATCTCTAGGATGACTCATTTTCTCTCTTCACAAAGGGCTTTATAGTGCTACTACATTTCGGACACCGTCTTCTTACACATACATAACCGTTGCTCGGTATTAGTGGAAAATGATGAAGAATTTTCATGGGCACATTACTCGAATGAGAGTCTTTCGTAGGCTTGAATCGATTGGTCCCGCACATTTCTAGGTGTGACATGTTCACTCTGGAGCAAAACACATTCATTCTCGCATGCATAAATCTTGTCACACTTTAGGTCGATATCTGTGATTATCTTTTGCGACTCGTACCAGTTTGGTGGCACTTCATTTCTTTTGGGAAAAGCTTCCTTCAGCAATACTAGCAGATCAGTGAAAGACTGGTTACTCAATCTATTCTTATATTTGATCTGAAAGAGGCGTACGATAAAAGGCAATTTTGAAAACACTTTGCAATTTGGATATAGCCGGATTTTTGAGCCAAGTGTCTAGTGCTTTCCGTATCATCAAGAACTCCCACGGTATTTATAACCCCATCTATGTCATCGATCGTCGCGAATACAGAATTGTCTTTTCGATAGCTTCGTCTTCTTCAAAGTGCCATTCATCTTTCTCCTCTTCTTCTACTATCCCTTTCCACTCTTTGGTTTCCGTTTCAATGAATTCGTTTACCATCTCTTGCATCTATGCCTCATCTTCTGTTTCAACGAATTCTTTTTCTCCGTGAAGTACCCACATAGTGTAATCTCTAAGGAAACTGTCTTTCATGATGTGTAACTCAACTTCCTTTTTCTTGTGCAATCGCATGTTCATACACTTAGAACAAAGACATAAGATTTCATACTCTTTCGATAACCCAAAACGTGTGTAGGCAAAATTGGTGAATAAGTAAACACTGTTAAGGAAATACTCATGCACTTTCAGAGAGTATCGACGTACATCCAACTCTTGTTGTGGAGGTACAGAAGTGCCATATTGGAACAATTCGGACAAAGCAAGGTTTCTATAGACAAGAGTTATGGAATTAAGATTTTTTAACAAATACGCGATAAACAGATACTAAGAAGTGTTAATATTAGGTTTAATTGACGATTTGGTTAAGTTTAGTTTCAATTGATGATTTGGTTTAGGAGTAGGCTAAGTAGCATAGATTCAGATACAGATACAGATACAGAACACCTATTCACTTGACGCTTTATTAGTTAAGTTTAGTTTCAATTTAAGATTTAGTTTAGGTGTAGGTGTAGGCTAAGTAGAATGTAACGATGCAATGGATATCAGGGGTAAGGCTTCTATCCCATTAAGAATGTATAGAGTATACACCCATTCACTTGTGTTTTAATCCATTTCGAGAAACTTTCGACACCACCTCTCCGCTGTTCTCTGAGTAAACTGTAATAGAAAAGATGACCATTTCAATACTGTTAAACAACATTGAAATGAACATCTAATCTATTTTTGTACACGGAGTATCAGCTGAAAAGTATCAACGAAATATTTCGAAATGAATGAAAATACAAGCAAATGAATGCGTTTGCTTTATACATTCCTAAGTTGTCCACACTAGAAAAATCTATCGATTATCATACGATAAATCTTCTCGTTACATAAACTATATGACGGTTGTTAGCACCGAATGATACCATTAGATGTTGACAAACTTCGTGTAGTTCTATATCATGACGAAACAAATATATGTTAGCCGATAGACGGGGTCTAAGACGCGTAATTTAGCTTTGATTGACGATTTAGTTTAGGCGTATATATGGTTTTAGTGTTAGTGTTAATTGACGAATTTATTAAATTTAATTCGTTTGACGATTTAGTTTAGGTGCATGTATATGCTAAATAGCATGTATTCAGATATAGAACACGATACCTTAAAATTTGCTCAATTTTCCTAAACACTATAAATTTTTTCCAATTTTACTAATTACACTAAAATACTCTTACTATTGCTATCTTCCACTAAACCACCTTCAAATATTTCCTAAACAACCTACTTCTTCAGTTATACTAATTTCACTAAAATACACTTAAATATTGTTGTTTTTTCACTAAACTATCTTTAAAATTTTAACTAAATAACTCCATTTGTTTAGTTTTACTTTTTTCACTAAAATACCCTTAACTATTGTAGCTTTTTCGCTAACAAACCCTTATCTATTGTTATTTTCACTAAACTACCTAAAAAATCACTAAACTACCTAAAAAATTGAACGTGTTTGCAAATGCATTGTCGTGCATCCTTTACATGGTTTATTTTTAAGGCATAAATAGTTTCGGAATTTAATGTTACCTAAAGCAGCTAAAAAAACAAGGCTTGAAGTTGTTGTCTGGTAGGCTTTTAAAAGCATTAAACTCGGTTTAGAAAATTTATTAGATATAAACTCTTTTAGAAACTGAATGCGTGATAACTTTACTAGAAGATCATACTGATTAAGGAAATTCAATACTAAACACAAAGTATGGAAATGCTACAAAATCTTTCGAGCTAGAACACCAAAAAATCTTCTATATATAATGCAAATAGCTTTTGGTTAGAGCTCCACCCATCTTCTTTTTTCTGGAAAAAAGAAAAAAATCCTCGCTCCTCAAGCCCTCACTTCATCAACTTCAAAAAAAAAGACAACACAAAAAATTAGAAGTCCCTCTATCTCTTTTTTTCAAAATTTAAAGAAAAAAGAAAGAAAAACTCATCTCCTAAGGCTTCCACCTCATCTAAGAAAAAGACAAAAATAATAATGCATTCAAATGAAAATTTACACTACATACACCCTCATTATTTATAAATTTGCACATAAATCCTCATTTAAATGAAAATTTACGCATAAACCTTCATTCTTAATAAATTTTCATTCTCACTAATGAAATATTAAATTCAAATGAAAAGAAGAAAAAAGAGGAAAAATCCTTTTAGGCCATCCACATCATCTCTCTCTTCTACCAAAAAAATATAATTGTTTATATGTAAAACCCTTTACATCTCTCTGTCCCTGTGCCAAAAAATATTAGAATCCTTCATTTCTCTCTCTCTTCTTCCAAAAAAATAATTAATTTTTTAATTATTAGAACCCTCCACATTTCTCTCTTTCCCCAAAAAAGTAATTAATTTTTAAATTAACACGTGCAACGTACGTACACAAATTCTAGTAAAAGATAAAAGAAAAAAAAAAAGAAAGTCACACTCACACAAAGTCATCAGATCACACATTGATCACAACGATTTCATATTACAACTTCATACATGTGAAGTTAATTAAATATGAATACACCTGAATTTAAAAAAAGAAAATAATGATAATAAAAAACTGAATTCCATATCTGAAAAAAAAATTTCATTTATCAATAATTGATACAAAACATGCAAATTTTATTAGATATCTTCATACGTGTGTAACATTCTCATTTATCATCATCATAAACTTCAGTAACAATAACTAATTGAAAATCGGCAGACTATTTCTTTCAATCAAACTGTCATAAATTTTTAAAACTCATCACAATTATCAAAAATTTCATGAAAAATGTTATATAAAATGAGAATTTTAGTTCACGCCAACATTTTACTGAAAGTTTTGTATCCATGATATTGACAACTGACTACCACAATAGATATACAAACTAAAGTTTGCGGCTAGCTTTTCTAATGAACCAGTAAAGATATAAGAAACCTAATTTGCTTATGACTTTTACCATTAAACCAGACCTATTGTGATCTGTGAATATTTGTAGTTATGGTTAACATAAACCATGCACTAAGCGAATGAATTAAGGTCATGAGGATATGATCATCCTGCCGTGAGAATTGTGTTTCTAACAATAATACTAGTGTTTTTTTTGCATGTGAGATGTACATTAAGAAAATAAATGCTTTTATTCATCATCTTGTGTGAGAGAGGGGGAAAAGAAGGAGTGGGGAACTAGGATAGTTGGAAATTCCAAAAAATTTAGGCGATTGAAATTAAAAAAGAAACAATTTAGATAGCTTTGAAAAATGATTATAATTGTGTGTGTGTGTGTGTTTGTGTGTGTGTGTGTGAGAGAGAGAGAGAGAGAGAGAGAGATTTGAGATTTTAACTTTTTAATAGTATATATAGAGAGATATTTGAACTTTTGAGCTTGTGTGTGTTTAATCAGATTGTAGCTTAAGAGAGTGTCTATGTTCTTTGTTTAATTACCAAATGTTTCTGAATTGGTATTTGCTGGTGGACATAGTCGGATCGAGATTATGAAAAGAGTTTGTTCATTACTGTCGTGAAAATTTCTGAATGAAGTTTCTAAACTGAAACCGAGGCTGTGTATCAGTGGATAGTGTTTCTGAACGCATGCTACCAACTTTAAATTACTGTGTTTTACTTTGTTGCAGTTCGTACCGGGGACAAACTACTCCGCTGAAACCATGGTATATGTATCACAAAGAGGTCTTCTCTTCAATCCTTTGAATCATTTCATTGTTGCCTGATAAATTTTATTCTAGGATGATCAAATTTAATACACATGCACGGGAGACCAAGTCCATATACATATACATGTACAATGCGTTCCTAAGATGACTCCTTAGGTACATGCTGATGCTCACGAGTGGTATCATCTCATGATTACGACACGTGGTCGATGACGTGTCCCGAAGGCTATAGAGGTGGAATAAATTAGTCGCACTATGGGGATTCCTTAGGACTTCATCTCGAGGAACGAGCCCGACCTTCCAGGGGCCTCCTTAAATACATTCCACCATCATCCAGGAAACTACCAATATCTCGTCTCCGAGCTACCTCAGACTCTCGGCTCGTCTCCGAGCCGTCTTGCGTGCCGAGCTTCCTCGGCCTCCCGGCTTGTCTCCGAGCCTCCGACGTGTCGAGTTCCTCGGCCTCCTCCGACCTACCAGGGGCGCAGATCTCATGCGTCCCGCAACGGCTCCACGTATATCGCCAGGGCGAGATATCCGCCGCCCCACGTCTCACGCTGGCGCATCCCCCTATTAATGAGCGTATCCCGTCATTAATGAAGGGATCCCATCATTCACGCAGGAGTAACGTCAGGGGCGTAACTAACGGCAAAGATCTCGTACATGCTCGCTCTATACGACCACTATAAAAACCTCTCTCTCAGACGACTCAGGTAAATCGAATTATCTCAATATGCCGCTACTCTGCTCTTATTCCTCGACTCTAACTTGATCGTCGGAGTGTTATACGGTGGTCGCCTACCCCAGGACTTCTTTGCAGGTAGCTCGGTGTCCAACACCAATCCATTGAGATCCACACCCAACAACTCCAAAAACTCCAAAACCAATTCACAGCCGTCCAAGATTACCATCGCAGGATCGACGGAGGACAGCATCTGAAGGAGATACGAAGCTCCATCAGTTGCGTCGTCTGTGGGAACGAAAGACTTATCTTGTTCCACCAAAAAAAGTTGATCTTCCGCCCTCGATCCAATGGCGAGCGACGACCGCAACGATCCAAATACGAGCCACCATAACGGAGGTGGGAGCGGCTCGCTTCCCCCTCCTAATTCCATCCACGCCTTGTCCGTCCGGATAGACCGGCTTACAACGCTGGTAGATGCCTTCGTCCGCGTTCAAGCGGCGGGCCCTGCCCACCAGAGCGCGGCTCCCCCTCTCCGGGATAACGACGTCCGCCAAAGGACGGACGGGCACACTCAAGCCCTCTATCTATCTCACCCTCGTCACAGCGCCACTGAGTGCCGGCGGGCCAACTCCGACCACCTTAACCCACACGCGGTGACTGATTCGATGATCCGTTGGGCGCCGGACAGCTCCATGCCACGGTCTTAGGGAAGACTGGGCCACCGCCCCAATGCCCGTCGCATGTTCTCTCCTCTTAAGGAGGTGTCGGTTAGCTCGCCGACTTTCAGGAATGACCGATGCCCCCACTCTCACCGGGATCGCGCGAACGAAGAGCGTAGGGACCACTCGAGAAGGGTCACGTCCGGGGATCTGAGACACCTGATAGAGCGGAATCGAAGCCGCGTAGACCTGGAGTGGGGATAGCCACCACTCCGATTGTGCAGAATCCTCGGGTTACCACCACCAACTCGAGGCCCTCGAGAAGAAAATTGAGGGCATACGCCGGGATGGCCAAGCGTCCGACGAAAGGGCCCGATACTCCGCCGATTCACTGACGAAACCCTTTACGGTAGAACTGCTGGCCGAGTACGTCTTGTCCAGGAACAAACCACCCAAGGTGGCCCTCTTCGATGGGAAATCCGACCCGAAGGACCATCTAGATGCATTTGCAGCGGACATGAGCTTCCAGGATAATTCCGACGCGGACTAATGCCGAGCCTTCCCTACCACTCTCATCCGGGATGGACAGGACTGGTTCCGAGGACTTACGCCATGCTCCATCTCGACCTTCGACGAGTTGGCCTCCCAATTCCTCATTCACTTCGTCGGAAATCGACGGCAGAAGAGGACGGTCAACTATCTGTCCACCATCAAGAGCGGAGACAAAGAATGCAAAAGATATGTCACCCTCTTCTACAACGCGCTCCTCGAGGTCCCCGAGCACCACGATGAAACGATCATCACCACGCTAAGATCGGGTCTTAGGCATAAAGAGTAGCTCCGCTCTTTTGTATTAGCGCAACCTAAGACCATGGCCGAGGTAAAGGCCTGGACCGAGCGGGAGATCCAACTTGAGTCCGAGGTGAACTCAAATCTTCCCAGAGGCGACCAATCCGACCAAAAGAAGCAGGGAAGAGAAGAGGAAAAGAGAGTCGACCGACCAAAACCTTACTCCCCGAAGTTCCAGGAGTACACTCCTCTTAACATCTCCCAGACCGAGCTACTAGAGGAGGCAAAGGGCGAGAGGTTCTTCAAACTCCCCCCGGTAACCTAAAGGGCGGGCAAGCATCTCCGATGCCCGTACCGCGCCTTCCACAGGTCACAGGGCCACCCAACCGAAAATTGCAAACAACTCCGTGATTATATCGAGGAGTTGATCCGCTCCGGCCACCTGGCGAAGTACTTGCGGTACAAGCGGCAAGCAGAGCGGGAGCAAGAGAACCAGCCCCCTCCCAGGGAGTTAACGATCGGGCAAATCATGGTCGTTACCTCGGATCCTGCTCTGGAAGTTGGCGTAAACCACCACCTCCTCCCGGTTAAGGATGTAGGCGATCCACCACAGAAGAAGTGCAGGATGGACGAGCCCATCATCTTCACAAACGAAGATCTCCATGGTATATCCTTGCCTCACAACGACCCTCTCGTGATAACGACCTGTGTCCATCACTACGAGGTACAGAGAATATTGGTTGATTCCAGGAGCTCGGCAGACATCTTCTTCTATGACTATTTTCAGCGTGGGGCTAGGACCGTAGACCTACAGCCGACCTCCCACACTCTCTCTGGGTTTACCAACCACTCCATCCCAGGCGAAGGAGTGGTCACCCTCCTCCTCAACATTGGAGAAGCAGGCCGTATGAGGACCATACCAGTGAAATTCATCGTCGCTAAAGTCCTTTCGTCCTACAATATCCTCCTGGGTCGACCAACATTAAACGCCCTCCGGGCTCAAATCTCGACATACCACCTCGCGATCAAATTCCCTTTGGATCAAGGGGGTATAGGCCGGGCCTACGGGAACCAGCAAATCGCTAAAGTCTGTCTCACCACCGCGTCACTCGCCGGGGAGCCAAGCAACAGTTTTGAAGATGCATGTGATTTCCAGGGGTCTTTGGATACACGCGATGGCCAAAAGGAACTCCGAGGATCCCCGGTGGAAGCATTGACCGAAGTCCCCCATTGTCGAAGGGGTCGACGTCCGTACGGTCCAAATCGGCTCTCTCTTAATAGAGGACCACCGCGAGGACCTGATACGGTTTCTCCGAGATAACTCGGATGTGTTTGCTTGGACCCCCGCGGATATGTCTGGGATCAGCCCCAAAGTGATCTCCTACAAGCTCGGGATCGATCCAAAAGCAAAGCCTGTTTGACAAAAGTAGAGAAACTTTGCGCCGGCCAAGCAAAAAGCAATAGAAAACGAAGTGGATCGACTGCTCGCAACCGACTTCATTAGAAATCTTGACTACTCGGATTGGCTGGCAAACATGGTCATGGTCAAAAAGGCGAACGAGAAGTGGCGCATGTGCGTCGACTTCACGGATCTGAACAAGGCCTTCCCTAAAGACAACTATCCCCTCCCTTGAATAGACCAGCTAGTGGACAGCTTGGCCGGCCACGAATTACTAAGCTTCATGGATGCTTTCTCCGGTTACAATCAGATCCGGATGAACCCGGCAGATGAAGAATTTATCGCGTTCACCACGGATCGGGCGGTATATTGTTACAAAGTGATGCCTTTCGATCTTAAGAATGCTGGGGTTATATATTAGCGCCTCATCAACAAACTGTTCAAGCTACAGATTGACGGGAACATGGAGGTTGATTGTTAGAGATTCTGCGTGTTCAAGTTTTAGTTAATTACCGCAATCAAGACGGTTTCGCTTGTAGCTAGCCGGTTGAGTACGGGTCGTCCGCAGGGAGATGGGAATCTTTTTCTATGTGTTTTAACGAGTTAAGTCCGAAGGTCCAGATTTTGTTTGTGATTATCTAAGTGGTAAAATGATATGTAAAGAGAGCTTGTTAGGGTTAGGATTAGGTTAGTTTGAGTTAGGAGTCGCTCACTTCTTTCGTTGCCACTCTTAATATCGGTGTTACGGTAATCGGCAATAACGGGGATTAGCACGACTAGGAAGGAACTTGCGAGTATAAGCTAGGCTTTCCAACGCTTAAGTTCTTCCTTTTGGTGCTTGTCCGTCCGTTCTTGGCTCTTAGCCATAACCTCTGGTTAATTCAACCACAACCGGTCTCACTACGGAATCACCACTATCATGTAGGATAGGGTGCCGTAAGGAGCGGATTGTGGTTCAATTAACGGGAGTCGATTTTAAGATGTTGGGCAAGGAAAGAGTGAGAGAGATTTCCTTCTCTCAAACTTCCCTTATCCTACCCTAACAAGTATAAAACTACTCACACATCATAATGAAAAGGAAACAAAACAAAAGAGGAAGATAGAAAGAGAGAGATTAGACGATAACAACTAGCTATTTGCGACCTCACCTTGGCAAGGATCAAGCGTAAGCATCATGGTTGTTTTAAGGATAAAGAAAAAGAGAGAAGAAAGAAACAACAAGAAATAACAACAACTAAGTTAACAAATGAAAATTACAACAATTAACAAGTTAACTAAAGAACAAGACAAACATGATAAGTAAACGGTTCTTCTTTATTCATCATTCTTCACTCACAAAAACTCACTACAAGATTTTCAATGGAGAAGAGATGAGAAGAGGAAGAAGAAACAAGTATTCTAAACCTAGAAAAATACAAGATTATGCACCCTTTGCTTCACAAGGTTCTCGGGTATTTATAGGCTGGAAAATGAAAACCTAGGGCAACATTCAGAACTAAAATGGAAAGACCAAAATACCCACAAAAATTGGTCAACTGCCGCCACTATACGGACGCGGATCCGCGTCTAAGCCTGCTTTTGCCGCGGAACCGCGGCCCTTTAGTGGAGTTAGGTGACCAATTTTTGTAGAGTTCCCTAGTTTGCTGAGTCCATGAGTCGGGTATATATCTTTTCTCAGATTTTCCTCACGATTTTTCCAGAATTTCTGTTGAGCAAAAGGTGTTTTGATGTGATCTTTTTGTCATGATTTCCTCGAGCTCCGTGTAGATTTCTTGGATCTTGTGTTGCCATTGAGCCTTGTGCATGAAAACGACATTGATTTGCCATTTTGTCTCTTAAACTGGTGTGTGGCAACAGACGGATAAAGAGCGGAGATCCGTGTTTTATCTGTGGTTGGCAGGAACCCGGGTTTTGTCGTGTTTTTTCATGAATTTCACCGTTTAGAGCCGAGAACCTGTATCCTGCAATTTGACTAGCAAACACGGCTCAAGAGTATCTACCGATGTGCAATGTGATAAAAATTGGGCGGTATGAAAATGCAAAAATCTGATATGAACAAATACCCCCAAACTTATCATTTGCTCGTCCCGAGCAAAGCCAATTTATTCACAAAAAATTTCCTAACCTCACTTTCGCAGGGAACGCGATTGCACTGAGCATGTGCAACAAGCCGTTAAACCTCTAGGTGTCCCTAGTAGGAGGAGTGTTGTCTCCTGAGGGTTTTCAGCGGATATTACCCACAAAATCCGGTCAAGCTAGTTTTGTAAAATAACTAAGATTCAAACCCTAAAGTTTTTGTTTCAGAAAATAACAATTCTATGATCCCAAGTCTAGACTATCAAACCCTTATTTTTCACACCTCGCTTCTTATTTAACTACAGAGTTTATATGTCTTTACGTGCAGTGCAAATAGTGTCGTTAAGTTTCCAGAAGGATCGATTTACATCGTCATGTCACACAATAAAGCCCAAATAAAAATTTTGAAAGGATCACATAAGTTTTATAAAGAGTTAAGCATTTTTCAAGTTTCGTTTTCCAGTAAAGTTTCAAATTTAGAATTTCTATCTTCCCTAACAGGAAACTAGGTCTTATTCTTCACTCCACCTTTTTCTTGTTTTCATTTCATACACACCTCTGTGAATCGTGCAATAGTCTTTATCATAGAGTAAAACCTTCATATCTCCGCTAAATTTTTTTATAAAAGCCTGTCTTTTATCAAGATTATTCTCACACAAAGAACCGTTAGGAATTTTAACTCGGAGAGAACACTTGCTTGACTTTGTTTTAATCTGGACTTTCTAGGCTTCTTAGCGAGCTTTGGGCCAATGCACCCAAACCAGTTGGTTTTAGGGCATTAGGTGTAGAAACACCCCAGCGGACTTAATTACTCAAGTTACCTAGGTCCAAAAACAAAAGACAGTTTGGCGTGAAAATCAGATGATTTAATACGAACGGAGATATAACCGGCAGTTCAGTTATTTTTTTTGGATAAAAGACGTGTTTAGTGGGTTTGGTGTGTAATCATTCCAATCAAGTTTCAGATGAGTTATTTTTCAGACTTAGTTCCAATTACGGCATCAATAATATTCCTTCATATTCGCTTTACTTCATAAACTATTCTTGATATTACTTATTTCAGAACAAACCTATTTGATCCTCAGAAAATCATTTATCTATTTAAAAAGTTTTTAAACATAAAAGACTTGTCATCAAATTTCAAAAACTCACGACATGTGGAGTGTGATGTAAAGACGTATATCAGTTATAGTTAACTTCAAAGGAGAGTTATCTTTCAGGTTTTCAAAATCTAAACATACGATTTAGTTATTCTTATTTTATCAAACAAAACCGTCGAAATGTTGAATCAGAGTCCTCCCACTAGCTAACTTGACAGAAAAGTTTTTATGTTTTTAGAAAATTTCCAGATTTTTATGGATTTTATGGATTTAAATATGCAGATGCAAAATATACATATGAATGCGAAGGTTAGAAATGCGTACCGAGCGTACCCCCAAACTTAAACTGGACAGTGTCCTCACTGTCATTGCATGAAGAGAACATTTGAAGGGTCAAAATTGTCGGTTAGCGATACAATTTTTTTTTTGTTTTTAAAGAAAAGAAAAAGAAAAAGAATGGGAAAGAATATCCATAAATATATACAAAATGGTTTATACATACCCCCAAACTTATTTGGAACAGCGTCCATTGTTCTTGGCTGGATAACCGAAGTTTGGAGGTAGGCAGAGGAAGATCATGCAGGGTAAACCGGCTCCTGTAAGAATAGGAGCTCCTCTGTTGGTTCGGCGCTAAGGTACGGTTTTAGTCGGTGTCCGTTCACTTTGAAAAATGAACCGTCCTTTGGATTTTCCAAATCCACAGCGCCATGCGGATACACATTTCGCACAAAATACGGCCCTTTCCAGCGAGATCTGAGCTTTCCTGGATGGAAGTAAAGTCGGGTGTCGTAAAGCAGTACCTGCTGACCAGGTACGAAGGTTTTGCGCAAAAGGTGTTTATCGTGAAACACCTTCGTTCGATTCTTAACGACAACCGCGTTATCGTAAGCCTCATCCCTAAGCTCGCTCAATTCATTCAACTGTAGCTTCCGATGGCTGCCCGCATCTTCGAGAGACAGATTCAGCTCCTTTATCGCCCAAAATGCGCGATGCTCTATTTCGACAGGTAGGTGGCAGGCTTTTCCGTACACAAGCCGATAGGGAGACATGCCAAGGTCGGTCTTATAAGCGGTTCGAAATGCCCAAAGGGCATCAGTGAGTTTCAGCGACCAATCCTTACGGTTCTTGGAAACCGTCTTCTCCAGTATCTGGTTGATTTACCGATTTGAAACTTCGGCCTGCCCGCAGGTTTGGGGGTGGTAGGGCGTGGATAGCTTATGATTAATGGAGTATTTCCGCATCAAGGCCTCGAAAGTCTTGTTGCAGAAATGACTTCCATTGTCGCTAATGATCGCTCGGGGGTGCCCAAAACGGGAGAAAATGTTTTCTTTAAGAAACCTAACGAAAACCTTGTTGTCGTTAGTCCGGCTGGGCATAGCCTCGACCCATTTAGAGACGTAATCAACAGCGAGAAGGATGTACAAGTTCCTAAAAGAGCTGGGAAACGGCCCCACGAAATCTATCCCCCAAACATCGAAAATCTCCACAACCAAGATCGGTTGGAGCGGCATCTCGTTCCTCCGGGATATCCGGCCCAAGTGTTGGCACCGGGAGCAAGTCTTGCAATAGTCATGAGCGTCTTTGAAGAGTTGTGGCCAGTAGAAACCACATTGCAAGATCTTCTCAGCTGTCTTTCTGGGGCCAAAATGCCCGCCACACGCTTGATCGTGGCAAAATGACAGCACACTCTTGAATTCCTCATCAGGGACACACCGACGAATAATCTGGTCGGGACAGTACTTGAACAAATAGGGTTCGTCCCAGTAAAAGTGTTTTACTTGGGATAAGAAGCGAAGTCTGTCCTGACTTGACCATTCAGTCGGTAGTAATCCCGTGGCTAAATAGTTCGCAATATCTGCGAACCAGGGTTCGCAAGATACTGTCAAGAGCTGTTCATCCGGGAAAACGTCGTTGATCGGAATTGGAAGCGAAGGCGAAGAAGGAAGTCGTGAGAGATGGTCGGCAACTACATTTTCACATCCTCGTTTGTCCTTAATGACAAGGTCAAACTCTTGCAGCAAGAGGATCCAACGTATTAGCCGAGATTTTGCATCTTTCTTCGCAAAAAGATGGCACAGAGCAGAATGGTCTGTGTAGACAATGACTGGAGAGCCGATGAGGTAGGGCCTGAACTTTTCTAAAGCAAATACAACAGCTAAGAATTCCTTCTCAATTGTTGTATAATTGAGTTGGGCGTCGTTCAGGGTTCGGCTCGCATAATAGATTACGTGCAGCATCTTGTTGATGTGTTGTCCAAGGACAGCACCAATGGCAAAGTCGGATGCATCGCACATAATCTCGAATGGGTGCGTCCAGTCAGGTGAAGAAAGAACGAGAGCAGAAGTGAGTGAGCTTTTTAATGACTCGAATGCAGTCACACAGCTCGAGTTGAAGTCGAATGGCGTATCCTTGGCCAGCAAAAGAGTCAAGGGCCTAGCAATCTTGCTAAAGTCCTTGATGAACCGTCTATAGAAACCGGCATGGCCAAGGAAGGCTCGGATATCTCTGACGCATCGGGGAGGAGGGAGATTGGAAATGACCTCAATCTTTGCTTTGTCAACCTCTATGCCATTTTGCGAGATGATATGTCCTAAGACAATACCTTCGCGCACCATGAAGTGGCACTTCTCCCAATTCAAAGTGAGATTCTTGTCCTTACATCGGGTAAGGACAGCGTCAAGATGCAGCAAACACTCGTTGAAGGAATCGCCGAAGATGGAGAAATCATTCATGAAAATCTCCAGAAATTTTTCCACCATGTCTGAGAAGATTCCCATCATACACCGCTGGAAGGTAGCGGGCGCATTGCATAACCCAAAGGGCATGCGACGATATGCAAACGTGCCGAAAGGATAAGTGAAAGTGGTCTTGTCCTGGTCTTTTTCGGCGATGGGAATTTGATTATAGCCGGAGTAGCCATCAAGAAAGCAGTAGTACTCGTGTCCAGCCAATCGTTCAAGCATCTGGTCAATGAAAGGTAGCGGAAAGTGGTCTTTCCGCGTTGCGGCGTTGAGTTTTCTGTAATCAATGCATACTCGCTACCTAGTTTGGGTGCGAGTAGGGATTAACTCGTTCGCCTCGTTGGTTATGACCGTGATGCCCGACTTCTTGGGGACAACATGAATGGGGCTCACCCACTGGCTATCAGAGATAGGGTAAATGATACCACTATCTAGACATTTTACGATCTCCTTCTTCACAGCCTCTTTCATGACTGGATTGAGCCGTCTTTGTGGATCCCGGGCTGGTTTGGCATCATCCATCAGATGAATGTGATGCTCAACGATTAGGGGACTAATCCCCTTGATGTCTGCCATGGACCAGCCAAAAGCTTGCCTGTTGCTGTGCAAGGCCACGAGAAGGGCTTTCTCTTGCTCTGGAGCTAGAGAAGCCGAGATGATGACAGGGAGGGTCTCGTTCTCACCTAAGTAAGCCTACTTAAGGTGAGACGGCAAAGGCTTGAGTTCGAGCGTCGGAGGTGAAACGATTGAAGGCAAGATTGGTGCAGAGGTCTCGAACTCAAAGGACTCCAGCAAAGGTTCAAAACGAGTGTAGGCGACCGAGTTGGATGGTTCAGATAACTCATCCGGAAATTCGAAGGATTCAAACTCGGGTTGTGAGCGGCTAAGATCGTTCGAGAACGTGAAACACTCGTAGTCGTTGTCGGGCGCAGAAACAGCAGCAGGTGCGAGGAGGAACGCACTAGTGGCGTCAAGATTATCGTGATCAAACAGAAACTCCTCGAATTCACATTCTTCTGGGGTGATCTCTTGGATCGAGCAGACGTCCAGTATATGAGCATTAGGTTCGGCGGGCTGATTCCCCAACCTAAAAATGTTGAATTCAATCGTCATGTTTCCAAAAGAGAGGTTCATCGAACCATTGCGACAATTGATCACTGCATTTGAGGTTGCAAGGAATGGGCGACCGAGTATCACCGGAATTTGATTCCGGGGGTTAGCTACAGGCTGTGTGTCTAATACAATGAAGTCAATGGGGAATATGAAGTCCCCTACTTTGATTAACACATCCTCTAGCTCACCCCTAGGATGGGTGATCGATCGGTCGGCCATTTGGAGAGTGCAGTGCGTGGGTTTCAGCTCTCCTACGCCTAATTGCTCGTATACTGAGTACGGAAGCAGGTTAACACTGGCACCAAGATCTAATAGTGCGCGGTTGATGTTCTTATCCCCAATGGTAATAGAAATCGTAGGATAGCCAGGGTCCTTCCGTTTTTGTGGTAAAGATTGGGTAAGGGCATCACTCACAGCACTAGCCAAGAAAACTTTCTTGGGTACCTGAGACTTCCTCTTTTTCGTGCACAAGTCCTTTAAGATTTTCGCGTAGGACGGGACTTGTTGGACAGCATCTAAAAGAGGAATGTTAATGTTAACCTGCTTAAATAACTCCAGAATCTTCTCCATTTGTGGATTTTGTTTGGTGGACTTCAACCGGTTTGGAAATGGAACGTTTTAAAAATTGGTTGAGTCCAATGCTGGAGGAGGAGATTGTGGAGTTGGAACGGATCCCAGAACAGGTGTTTTCGTGGAGTGAGAAGTGGGTCCGTTCAGAGCAGAAGAAGAGGAAGGAGAGTCTGTTGAAGAGCGGAGAATAGGCTCAGAAGACGACGAAGCAGGAGAAGAAGAAGAAGAAGAAGAAGAAGAAGAAGAAGCAGCAGAAGAAGAAGAAGCGGCCGGGGTGTCATCGTTAATTCGTGTGCCAATGTTGTTTTGCAGCATCCTTCCCGATCTCAATGTGGTCACGGCACTCACATTATGATTCTGTTGTTCAAGAGCAACATGTACATTCTGTGGGTGACCGGGATTTGGGAGTGGCTGGGACGGGAGCTTCCCCTTCTCTCGCTCGCTTAAGGCCGCATTTAGCTGTGCAATCTGGGCCTCGATGGTTTTGATGCTTTGCCCGTGTGCGGCAGTGTGTTGCACTAAGGACTGAATGGAAGACTGGATGTTTGCGGTGGATTGAGTCGATTGTTTGACGAACGCCTCCAGACTTCGTTCGAGCGAGGAAACCTTATCGTTGTTTGACGGAACAAAGTTGTTTGGTGGAAAAGAATTGTTGGGTGCAAAGTTGTTCGTCTGATTTTGGAAAGGTTGGGGTTGGAAGGGTTGCTAAAACTGCTGTTGAGTTTGTTGTTGCGCTTGTTGTTGCGGCGGAGGGGCCCTTTGGAAATTGTTGCCTTAGAATTGATTCTGATTCTGATTCCAGGCGAAATTGGGGTGGTTCCTCCAACCGGGATTGTAGGTGGAAGAGTATGGATCATTCCTCGGTCTTTGCTGAAATGCAGCATTAACCTGATCCTGTCCTTGTGATGGTGGATTGTAAGGACACTCTTCGGTCAAGTGAGAAGGATCGGAACAACAAGCGCAAATGGTACGAAGGGGGAGAACAGGGGTAGGAGCAGGAGAAGAAAATTTGCTCTCTATCGCTTCAAGCTTTCTCGTTATCGCAGCCATTTCAGCTTTCATCGCAACAGAGACATCAAGTTGGTGAATTCCTACCCTAGACTGACCGGTAGAAGTGGAGGTAGAAGAAGAAGAAGTCGTTCTGGTGCTCTCCCATTGTAGCGTTTGCTCCGCAAGGTCGTCAAAGAATTGCCACGCTTCCTCGTCAGATTTCGATAGGAAGTGGCCCTGACAGATGGTTTCCAACAACTGCTTCGTTGCTGGGTTCAGGCCCTCGTATAAGGTTTGGCAAAGTTGCCATTTTTCTATACCGTGGTGAGGACACTGAACAAGAAGGTCTTTGTACCGGTCAAGGCACTTCCAAAAGGGTTCAGAAGGAAGCTGAGAGAATTGGTTGATTTCATTGCGAATCCTTGCGGTTTTATGATTCGGATAAAATTTCTTTAGAAACGCTTTTACAAACTCGTCCCAACTGGTTATGGAATGGGAAGCGGTGCTATACAGCCATTTTTCAGCAAGATCGCATAAAGTGAACGGAATGACCCGTAGGCGTATAGCATCGTCCGATAGTTGGGTAGTTTTCATCATGGCACAAACGTTTTGAAATTTATTGATGAAGATATAGGCATCTTCAGATTCAAGCCTATGAAATCGTGGAAGCATGTTGATGAAGTGGGGCTTAATTTCAAAATTATCCCCAATGGCTGGTGGAAGAGAAAGGCAGGTGGGAAGTGCAGAACGGGTGGGATAGAAACGATCCTGGAGCGCGATTCGCTGCGGCGCTACAACAGACGGTGGTGGTGGGTTATTGGTCTCCGTAGGAGGTGGAGCCAATCCAGGGGTAGTCAAAGAGATGTTTGGATTAAATCCTGACATCGCGGAAGAAGAGGTTGGTGAAGGTGAAGGTGAAGATGTATGAACAGAATTCCGGTCAACGTCGGAGTTGGCCGGCAAAGGAAGGGGTGAAAGAGGAGTGGACGGAGTTTCGACGTCTGAGTCGATCGCGTAGTCGGTAGCGACTAACGTAACGCGGACTAGGCGGGCGCTAGTGTCCCAAGTCCAAGCGGACATAAACTAAACGAGTTTAGTATAGTCAAAGCGGAGAAGGTGAGGGTAAGAAAACGTCAATGGAGAAAGGCGATGGGTGGTGGGTAAAAAATGGAGTTTTGGCGACAAAGGGCAAGTTTTTATAAAAGTTTTTGATTTTTTCTGTTTTTTTAGAAAGAGCTTTACAGAAATATGTACGGATTTACAGCTTTAAGCAATCACAAACAAGATATGCACAATCACACCTAGATCTAGGGTCACCTAGGTCAACTAGATAGCTCCTAACTGTTCCAAAGAACTAGAAACAGGACCTCAAACCGCCTCTTCTCCGCCAATTGCGGCCAGATAAGTGCCAGGTAAGTGGGAGGTTGTCCAACGCTTTTGCGAAGTTCCTTAATTAAATAACCACTTGCCTTCGTCACACTTGCCTAGACACTGCAAAGTCAGGATAGGATAAACGGCCGATGCCTGTAATTAGTCCTCCGTCCTATTGAGCGCGAAGTCCTTAGGGCTGAGTCTAGTATTTTTTAATTTAACAATGGTCAATGCATATGCTTTTTGTGATTTCTGGGGTCCTGGGAAGGGTGATGAAATCCCCACCCAATCTGAATTGGTTTCAAGCCCCTTAAGTCCGTATTAATTAATGCAAAGCGATAACAAATCAACTGCAAACAATTTTTATTTTTAGCGCGGCGCAAAGAATCCTGCACAAGAACAGTTTATTGGAAGGGGGAAGAGAGTTTGCGCAAAGAATGCTGCAGAAAACACAGTTTATTGGAGTCCAGAGGAGTGGGGAGGAAGAGAGAGACTCACCAGAAAAATTTAGCACCCCGAAGACACTAAATGGCCGCGGTTCCGCGGCCAAACACCTGCTTAGGCCGCGGTTCCGCGGCAATGTGGAGGGATCATGCTTCCAAAATTTTTGGGTGTGTTGTTCTAGGAGTCCTTTGCTTGTCTGGAGTTGCTGAATCTTAATTTGCTTACTGTATCTGCTCCAGATTTTTACAGTAGACCGTTTGCTTCGTTTTGATCCGTCGCGGTGTAGCCGCGAAATGTGGGTTTATCTTCCCACGTCTTTGGCACTGAACTCGAACTCCGTATTATCCTGCACACTTGCACAAAACTAATCAAAAATAACAAAATGATTTTTTTTACAAAGTATATTTTTTTTGTTTTGTTTTTCGGTTATATTTATATTCACAAGTTAACCCGAAATTACACAAAGAAATAAACTACCGTCTCCCCGGCAACGGCGCCATTTGATTGTTAGAGATTCTGCGTGTTCAAGTTTTAGTTAATTACCGCAATCAAGACGGTTTCGCTTGTAGCTAGCCGGTTGAGTACGGGTCGTCCGCAGGGAGATGGGAATCTTTTTTTATGTGTTTTAACGAGTTAAGTCCGAAGGTCCAGATTTTTTTTTTGATTATCTAAGTGGTAAAATGATATGTAAAGAGAGCTTGTTAGGGTTAGGATTAGGTTAGTTTGAGTTAGGAGTCGCTCGCTTCTTTCGTTGCCACTCTTAATATCGGTGTTACGGTAATCGGCAACAACGGGGATTAGCACGACTAGGAAGGAACTTGTGAGTATAAGCTAGGCTTTCCAACGCTTAAGTTCTTCCTTTTGGTGCTTGTCCGTCCGTTCTTGGCTCTTAGCCATAACCTCCGGTTAATTCAACCACAACCGGTCTCACTACGGAATCACCACTATCATGTAAGATAGGGTGCCGTAAGGAGCGGATTGTGGTTCAATTAACGGGAGTCGATTTTAAGATGTTGGGCAAGGAAAGAGTGAGAGAGATTTCCTTCTCTCAAACTTCCCTTATCCTACCCTAACAAGTATGAAACTACTCACACATCATAATGAAAAGGAAACAAAACAAAAGAGGAAGATATAAAGAAAGAGATTAGACGATAACAACTAGCTATTTGCGATCTCACCTTGGCAAGGATCAAGCGTAAGCATCATGGTTGTTTTAAGGATAAAGAAAAAGAGAGAAGAAAGAAACAACAAGAAATAACAACAACTAAGTTAATAAATGAAAATTACAACAATTAACAAGTTAACTAAAGAACAAGACAAGCATGATAAGTAAACGGTTCTTCTTTATTCATCATTCTTCACTCACTAAAACTCACTACAAGATTTTCAATGGAGAAGAGATGAGAAGAGGAAGAAGAAACAAGTATTTTAAACCTAGAAAAATACAAGATTATGCACCCTTTGCTTCAAAAGGTTCTGGGGTATTTATAGGCTGGAAAATGAAAACCTAGAGCAACATTCAGAACTAAAATGGAAAGACCAAAATACCCACAAAAATTGGTCAACTGCCGCCACTATACGGCCGCGGATCCGCGGTCTAAGCCTGATTATGCCGCGGAACCGCGGCCCTTTAGTGGAGTTAGGTGACCAATTTTTGTAGAGTTCCCTAGTTTGCTGAGTCCATGAGTCTGGTATATATCTTTTCTCAGATTTTCCTCACGATTTTTCCAGAATTTCTGTTGAGCAAAAGGTGTTTTGATGTGATCTTTTTGTCATGATTTCCTCGAGCTCCGTGTAGATTTCTTGGATCTTGTGTTGCCATTGAGCCTTGTGCATGAAAACGACATTGATTTGCCATTTTGTCTCTTAAACTGGTGTGTGGCAACAGACGGATAAAGAGCGGAGATCCGTGTTTTATCTGTGGTTGGCAGGAACCCGGGTTTTGTCGTGTTTTTCCATGAATTTCACCGTTTAGAGCCGAGAACCTGTATCCTGCAATTTGACTAGCAAACACGGCTCAAGAGTATCTACCGATATGCAATGTGATAAAAATTGGGCGGTATGAAAATGCAAAAATCTGATATGAACAGAGGTCTATGTCGACGACATGCTCATAAAATCATCCTCATCGGACGGGCACACCAAAGATCTCGGCGAGACATTCGACGTCCTGCGCAAATAAAAAATGAAGCTGAACCCAGCTAAGTGCGCATTCGGGGTCACCAGCGGTAAATTCCTCGGGTTCATGGTTACCCACCGAGGAATCGAAGCGAACCCAGAAAAGATCAGCGCCATTCTCAACATGGCCACACCGAGGAGCAACATAGAAATCATGCGTATCACAGGGAGAGTAGCCGCTCTGAGCCGCTTTATGTCAAGATCCGGAGAGAAGTGCCTCCCGTTCTTTAAGGCCTTGAGGAAAATCCCTAAGTTTGAATGGTCGGAGGAGTGCCAGAATGCCTTCGAACAACTCAAGGCGCACTTAGCGACTCCACCATTACTCACCCGACCGCTCGAGAGCGACGGGCTATTACTATACCTTACGGTCTCCGATCAAGCTGCAGGCTCTGTGCTTGTCAGGGAATCCAAAGGTATACGAAACCGGTCTACTACGTGAGCCATGTCTTCAAAGACACGGAAACAAGATACCCGGCCATAGAAAAGATAGTCTTAGCACTTGTCGTCGCCTTAAGGAAACCACGACACTATTTCCAGGTGCACACAATCCTCGTCCTCACTGAGCGACCTATAGGTGCTATCCTTGTTTCCCCTGAATCGTTGGGGCGTCTGGCGAAATGGAGGTGGGAATTATCCCAGTTCGACATTAAGTACTGCCTTAGGCAAGCCATTAAAGCGCAGGTCTTGATGGATTTCGCTGTCAAATGCACCATCCCGACTAAGGAAGGAACGTCGACACGGAGCCCCGAACCACGTCCTTCGGTTGAGGAAGTGCCCAACCCTATTCCTGATTGGGTGCTTTACGTAGACGGATCCTCTATCGAGGAGGGAAGCTGGTCTGGCCTTATCATCCACTACCCGGACGAAGCAGAAATAGAATACTCCTTGAAACTCGGGTTTAGAGCATCAAACAACGCCGCGGAATACGAAGCACTGTTGGCAGGTTTGCGAATTGCCTACGAGATAGGACTGAAGACCATCAAAATTCACAGTGACTCCATACTGGTCGTCAGCCAAGTGACAGGGCATTTCGAAGCCCGGGGATTGCTCATGATAAAGTACCTTGCCGAGGTAAAGAGGCTTCGAAGTTTTTTTGATGAGGTCCAAGTGGAACAGATCCCCAAGAACCTGAACACCCGGGCAGACGCTTTGAGCAAGCTCGCTTCTTCCTATACTGCCGACCATAAAAGAAACATCCTCTTCGAAGTCTTGCCATGACCCAGCTTGGAAGATGGGGAGCTAGCGCTCCAGGTATATGCTGTTCGGGAGGAAGGCCTGTTTCCCCCAATCAGAGCAAAGCTCTGTTCAAATTTTCAAAATTTGAAATGAAGCAGCGCTTCATAAAAGCGCCAGCAAGCAGCGCTCACGTGCAAAGCACGGGTGCGCTAGCGCTAAGAGCGTCAGCACTCTGAAGCAGTACTCACGTGCAGAGCATGAGTGCGCTGCGCTAAGAGCGCCAGTGATTTGAAGCAGCGCTCACGTGCAAAGCACGAGCGTGCTAGCGCTAGAACTAAATGTTCCCCACCGTTGGATCAAAGATCCAACAAAGATGATAAATCATCAATTGACCAGAATAAAATTCTGTTAAGGAAACATTCCTCGCAATCTTTCCAAACAGAAAAGATTTTTCTCTGTAAATCAGAGCACCGTTGGATCAAAGATCCAATGGTGATTAAAAATCACCAAGATACAGAATAAATTCTGTATGGGAAAGATTTCCCAATTTTATTAAAAACAAGAAGATTGCCTTCTGTAAATCAGAAGCTCTTGGATTAAAGATCCAACGGAGGAAATATCCCCAAATCAATTAGAGAAAAAATCTTTTTAACCGATTGAACAAATCAGCTTGACCTATATAAAGGCCCCAAGACCTATATATCCGCAAAGCCTTTCACCAAAAGCATAAGAGATTGAAATATCTTCTAAAAAAATAAGAACTTTATTCTTAGATCCATGAGACAAAGTCTCCTATAAGAGAGAATTTAATTCTCGGAGTGCAGAACTGCCTAAAAAGAGCCCTAGCGCTCCAAGTTTAAAGAAGCGCATCAGCGCTCCAAATCTAGCGTATAGCGCTGGAGAGCCTTAGCACTCCAAATTTCACAAGAAGCGCTTTGTGTTCATTATCAGGCACTCAGCGCCAAGCACACCACGTGCTCCTCACGTGTGCTCTACTTTAACAGAAGCGCTTTGCGCTCATTATCTAGCGCTCAGCGCCAAGCGCACCACGTGCTCCTCATGTGTGCGCTACTTTAATAGAAGCGCTCTTCGCTCGTTATCTGGCGCATAGCGCCAAGCGCGCCATGTGCGCTACTTGACAGAAGTGCTCTGTGCTCGTTATCTGGGCGCATAGCACCAAGCGCGTCACGTGCTCTTCACGTGTGCGCTACTTGATAGAAGCACTCTGCGCTCATTGGCTGGCGCTCAGCGCCAAGCGCGCCTCGTGCTCCTTACGTGTGCGCTGAGAGAACATAAATTGTTCTTTAAACAATAAAGCCCCAGAGCTATGATAAATGCTCAGCACTCAATAAAAGACAAAAAGATTGTCAGAGCCCATACCATTGCTTAGCATTGTTAAAAGTTCAACATTTTAACTAAATAGGCCGAGCTCAAAGTGGCCACAAAACTCTACTTCATATTAACCGAGCCCATATGCTCATAAATCTTTGATCTTAGTCCCAAATTGGACTATAGATCTCCCAACCAATATTGGTTCAAGGGTATATCTCTTCACTCCTCTGATATTTGTCGTTGTAATCCTTCAACGTCTTCAGAAAGGTGACGGGTCCCGACAACCAGACATTCCACGGACTGTGGAGTCCTTAAACTCATGGACTATGATGTCCTTAAACTTTATAGACTATGATGTCTTTAAACTGGACCGCAAAGTCCCTAAACTAAAACAATAGAGCCAAAATGCTCTTTTGTTGGATCTAAATGATTCCGTTAAGTTGACCTTAGCCTAAAATTAGACTAACGTGTCCTTAAAAAACGTTAAGTTGATCTTAGTCTAAAAACTAGACTAACGTATCGTTAACAAAAGTTTAAGTTGATCTTAGTCTCAAATGAGATTAACGATCCTTAAACCCAACCTAAACCCAAATCTAAGAAAATACGGATTTGGACTAATCCACGCCCTACGGGCGACAACATAAATTAGTCTCCATATACAATCCACGGGCAACCAAAAATAAAACAAATATACACGACACAAAGTGACCATCTGGAAAAGGAGAAAGTTGTTACCGCAATGCGGTAGCATAATTAACTGCAGGGGCTTGCGCCTGCAGGGAAGAGCGTCCCCACAATCAAAACCCCTTCAAATGAGGGAGAATCTGACGAAGTCTGCTACATCGGCCGCATCCATCTAACCTCCGATACACGGTGCCATAAATCAACTTGGCATCTTCGGAGAGGTGGACGGATAAAAACAAATAGCATCTGCCCCCAAAATTCAGGCCAGACGTCCCAACGTCCCGGTCGCGTATTTCGACGGTAAACAGATTCTGGCACGCCCGGTAGGACCTTTTCCTCTTTCCACTCCACACTTCATGTGTCGTGTTTCGTGAACAAGTCGCGGTTTGACATGGTTGCCTTTGGATGTGAAGTAATAAGATTTGGTATCTTGCTCCGTACAGAAAAACAGAAGATCAATGGCTTCAAACTGCACTAATTGCAACAACTCCTTTTCCGCCTCATCTGGAGGAGTAACCTATGGGCCCCAAGCGGCCTCCCTTTTTACAATATCGGTGGAACAATTGGCCCAAGCCATCACTGGGCTATTCTTCGGGACTATGATCCCACCAACAAGCTTCAACGTTCAGATGTCGTCACAGGAAGCTGCGAAGAAGTCGGTCTTTGATCGGCTTGCAACCACCACGGCCCCTCTCAATGGGTCGCCCAAATCCAGCGCCTCAGTCTTCGACAGACTAGGCTAAAGCTCAGGTGGGCCCATGAAAAAGCCTGCAATACCAGAAGGCGTTATCCCAAAACGGATAGCCATTCCTTCTCCTGAAGTCCTCAAAGCGGCTTCTCCTGTTAAGGGGTCGGTCTTTACAAGACCGGCCGTTCCGATTCCTGCTCCAAGCGAAATCGCTAAGACTACTTCCCCTAGTCGAAAGTCGGCTTTCGCAAGACTGACTATCCCCTCTCAACGGACATCAGTCTTCGACAGGCTAGTGCCAATGACAGCCTCTCCTCAAAGCAGGGGGCATGAGGAAGCTCATCCAACAGCGGAGGTGATTCCGGCCGCACGACATGCTCGACGTCGCCACTGGCGCCGAGTGAGGAAGGCTGGGGCAGTTCCCCTTTTGGACTGACACCGCCAGCTCCAACGATAGAAATTGTTGCTGCTGTTCCAACTAGAAACAACTTACTCAGGAGGGCGCGCAAGAACTCTCCGACGGCTGTGATGAAGAGATCTCCTCCACCTGTAGAGAGTGCTACAAAAGCGAAGCTGGAGCAGCTCCTTCAGCGGCTGTCCTCCAAAATTCACAAGGTCTGGCGACAGGTCCAAGACTTTGTGATTGATCAAGACTACTCTCGCCAATCGAAGAAGATGAAAGTTCGGCGAGAAGGGGATCACCCCGTCAAGCCACAGAAGGTGTCATCTAGTTGGGTGCCCGCTGCAACGGCTTTCTAAACTTCGACCGCTCACAATAGAACGGGGACGGAGAAGATCCCTGCGTCTTTGGAAAATCGTAAGGACACTGAATCTAAACACCCAAAGTCTGGGAGCATGGTGGTGCATACTGTTTATATGGCTTCCGAAAAAGAGGATAGCCATATCTCTACGGGTCACCGACCACTTACACGGTCCGTGACTAAGGCTCATGAGCAACAACAACAAAAGCTCCAAGAAATGCTGACAGCCATGGCTGCACTCACTGGTCTAAAAGCAGGCCCGGAGACATTTTTCGAGCAGCGTCATGAGCAGGAAACGGATGCCGAATTCCTTCGGAGAATACTTGAGAAGAAGGACAAAGAGCTTGCGGAACAAGCGGCCAACATAAAACAAATGGCCCTTTTATTCCAAGATATGGTGGGCCTGATGATCCAGCCGGACCCTCCAGCCGAAGATCATCCAGTAATAATTGAAGATGATAGAGGAGAGACATCAAATCCTCTGGCAGTTCTGTCAGCAGCCAAGGAGGAGACCATCTCTAAAGCCATGCTCGATGATTATATAGCTCAACAAATACGAGCTCATCAAGCGAATGAAGCAACTGGCCAAGTCGTCAGAACTGGGCGACCATAGCTAGGATGGTACGATCAGATAAAGTACCTGCCAGGATACACAATTCCTAAATTCTATGTGTACAAGGGGACAGGCAAACCCCATCAACATGTCGCTCAGTTCAGGGCTCTCTGTGGCAACACTGGAGGGGATAATAAGCTACTGCTTCGCCAATTCATCGGCAGCTTGGCGGAGACGGCGTTCGAATGGTACTCAGAGCTTCCTAACGACTCCGTCAAAACTTTTACGGAGATGGAATTACTGTTCACACAAAGGTTCGTAAGTGCTAGCGAGCGCACCCCCATCACAGCATTAATTAACGCCAGAGTGAAGCCGGGCGAAACATGGGTGCGGTATGCGATACGTTGGCAAAATCTATGGTCAAAGTGCGAACAACGCATAGAAGAGGCTCCTGCAGTGGGCATGTTCGTGGGTACTCTTGATCCGCAGGCGACCATATCCCAGTTCATGATATTCTTCAAGCCAACTACTTTCCAGGCCTTGATTGACAAGATGGCCCAGATGGATCAGATGGGTCATAGACCATCTTCTTTGAAGATGGAATCTCGAAACGAAAAGGGGAAAGGGAAAGCGAACTTCATCGTCAATGCTCAGCAGCAGCCCAGTAGTCCAAAGCCAACTGATCGCCAAGATGAATGACGACGATTCTTCAATGAGAAACTGAAGCGCCCTTATTCGTTTCCTCGGGATAAAACGAGGAGACTGTTCGAGCTGGCGGTACGCGACAGGCTCATCACCTTGCCACATCAAAAACGCCCATTGCAACCCGGTGAGGCCAATAATCCTAATTATTGCCCCTATCATCAAGTGGTAGGCCATCCGATCGAAGTTTGCTTTGTCTTCAAAAGCTGGATTGAGGACCAATACCAACAGGGCAAATTCGCACTGTCCGAGAATTGGAAAGTAAGCCCGCCATAGCCGCACGCTCTTTAAAGAGGGGACACACAGGGGGCATCATGCTCTTTTATAGAAGAATCTCCATGGAAGGTCGCTCTTTCAGCCAAGACGAAAAGAATGCTGAAGGATCTCTAAACATGCCCGGCGATCAGGTGGAAAAATCCGCTGGAACCCGAGGTCATTGAGGGAATGCTGAAGCCGCGCCTGACTCCAAGAATTAGTAGCGATAATCAAAACGCTCAGGCCCAACCATCAAAGTCTTCGAAGAAGAAGAAGAAAACCAAAAAGCCCATGAAGTATAGAGACAAGCGCACGGACCTACAAAAACATATTGACGCATTGGAAGAATATAACCAGAAGGCGCGAACCCCGGTCACGCTTCAAGAGTTTCTCAACCACATCCTTGAAGATGGAGATGGCGATGAAGATGAGGGAGAAGACTTATCAGATGAACCTGAGAATTATGTGGCAAGCTGCCACGTGATCTCACATTCATTAATAAATGGTGAAGAAGCTCCGGATGCAGAGAAACTGGGGGTAGATCCTGAGCCTGAACTCCTAGAACCGTTTGACGAGATGATTGACTCATTCCTGAATGAAGCTCTTCTGAAAAGAAAAGCTGATCGAGAACGCGAAATGGCCATATTTGAAAAAGCCAAACGCCGGGGACTGGACGAAAGGATTAAAACACTCCCACCAGATCAAAGCACATCCGCCGCAAATAAAAGCAGGTTCAAGACGAGGAAAAGGTTCTCCAAAGCCATATTGATGGGAATGAAACTGCCACCCTCCGAAGGAAACACTCCTGATAAAATACACCTTAACGAAGAGGATGCACATCCAAACTACTGCTTATACCATCGGAGGACCACACATCCTACTGAAGAATGCAATGCCTTTAAAAGTTGGTGGCAAGGATACGTTGCTCACCGGCAGCATTTCAAGCGGATGAAGCGCAAAACTCGTCGGGAAAAAAGAAGCATGACAGATGAGCGCAAAAAAATTGCCGGCAATTGTCACATGGTTGATTCCGGGGGACCGCAAGTTCTCACCTTCGGGAGAGATTCGGATGAAGAAATAGCCCTCGGTCCTCTCTTCAAGGAATCCATCTCAAGAGATGAAGACCTGCGAGAACATTCAGCTGCGCAATCGCACACTATCTGAAAAGAATCTCGGACCCGCAAACAAGGGATCGAACAAAAAGGATAAGGGGAAAGAAAAAGGTCCCTGAGGATATCACACTCGATGACCGAGTCGTCGAAGAGCTGGCAGCCAAGGACCCACCCAAGAAAAACAAGGTGGATTACAATGTTCTGGTGCACCTGAGGAAGATACCCTCGTAGCTAAGCATTCTCGATGCCCTTCTGTTATCCAATGAGGTGAGAGATTCTTTGATCAAGGTATTACAAGAGCCTGACCAGTTTCAAGCTTTCCTTACCATAGAAAAGATGAAGGACGAGCTGGAAGAATTCACACAGCTGACATCACCTTCAGCGATGAAGACCTCCTCCTCGGGACATGCGAGCACAACTGTCCCTTATATGTCACTGGATACTGCCATGACATCAAGATAGGGAAGATTCTAGTTGACAATGGGTCCTCTGTCAATCTCCTAAATGTGAGGGTACTAAAAGAAATCTTCATGAGCGTTCAACACCACGCTCGGGATAAAATCACTATCTCCGGGTTCGACTCCCAGTCATAACGGATGCTCAGGTCTGTGATGTTGACATTACGCTTTGGGCTACTCGTTACTGATATCAAGTTCCATGTCATTGACGCCAAGACTTGCTACAACGCTTTGCTTGGCCGGTCTTGGTTACACGAGTACAACATTATCCCTTCAGCACAACATCAGTGTATGAAGTATTTCAAAGATGGACTTGAATATACTGTGACATGGGAGCTGAACCCATTCTCTATGAATGAAGTCCAAAAGTACGAAAATGCAAAATACTTCTTGCCAGACTTCGAAGACACGGAAAGGTGCCATAAGCCGGAGAATAAGCAAAAATCTATCACCACCATTCCAGTCTTCGGGAGCGATACTGAGGAGGAGGAAGAGATAGTCTATTCAGGACCGCCCCAATGCAACAAGCCGGGACCGTCCACCCCTATTCTGGTCTTCGGCAGCGACTCTGAGGATGAGGTCAATGCAGTATTTTCTGTTCGGCCATCAATACAAACCTTCATTGGAGATGATCAGAGTTTACAGATCGCCATAGTTCCACAAGAGCATTACAAAGAGCTCGACGCACTTGATACCTACAATGTGCAAGAACTGCAGACGTTCTACATCCCTCCCAGGCGAAAAGATGAAAAGGCGATCCTCTTTTATCGATCCAAGGAAACCAAAGTGGAGAAAGAGATCTGGCATGGCACCGATTCTATGCTTGACAGGCTCCAGCCCATCCGTTTTCCCAGATACAACACAGAAGGATTAAAAAGGTTGTTGAGGCGCCAATGCGTACACTTGAAGCAGACTGCTTGATAAGCTCAGTTCTACCACAGGATCTAGAATGCCCCCGGAACTCAGCGAAAGTTGCCCAGTGGGAGAATGGAACGATCGGGCTGGGATATGTTCAATCCAAGAAACGAGAGTGATTCCATGGCTGCTACGTTATACATGACTTTGATGAAGAGGGAGATGCTCTGTTAGAAGACGCTAACCCTGAACCAAAATGAGGCCCCGCCGTAAAAATGCCAAGTCCGTCGTTTGAAGAACAGATGGACAAGCTAATAAGAGAAGCGGGTCAAAGGGTCCGAGATGATCATAGCCGCGAAATGGCCATCTATAAGAAAGCCAGGACGCAGCGCCTCCTTCAGTAGGCTACGAAGGATGACGATGCCCTTCGTCACCAGCCCGTTACAAAGAAGACCCGATGCAGAGGTAGAAACAAGCTAAAGAACGGAAAAAACGTTCGACAACGGCAAAGCGGGTCCAAGAAGCCATGCGATCGAGAATTGGGCAGCCGAGATTCGTCTCTTATAAAGAAGATGGGTCGAGCATATTCTTTTCCCCAAGACAAGACAAGGAAGATATTCGATCTTGTCATGAAACATCAAATGATTATACTCCCGGAGTCTAAACACCCCGAGCAAGCAGGTGAGGTCCATCACCCGGATTATTACTCCCATCACCGAGCGATATGACATCCTCTCGAAGACTGCTTCATATTCAAAGACTGGGTAGAAGACCAGTATCAGCAAGGCAGGTTCGCTTTATCAAGCAGTTGGAAGGTAACCGTACTATAGAAGCATGAACCAAAAGCTACATATGCAGCGAGAGTAAAGCCGGATCAACATCGGTCTTGGAAGCGATCTCGTACCTATCACGCGACCTGTCACGCGATAACGCTGTCAAGAGAAGGAGTACGTGAGGATATGGATGATCTCTCCTGGTGCTTTGAAAATGAGGATGACGAAGTGATCTCAGAATTTCCACCGGAACTAAAAGAGCTGGAAGATAGGATACATACTACTACAGATAACCTCAGAAAGATCGAGTTGGGGACGGCAAACGACCCGCGGCCGACGTTCGTCAGTGAGCTGTTGTCTGAAGAAAAGGTCGCTATGCTCAAAGACGTGCTCATGCAGTATAAAGACTGCTTCGCATGGAACTACTCCAAGATGCCGGGACTAGATCCAGAAATAGCCGTGCATAGATTGGCGATATCTCCGGACATCAAGCCAGTCAAACAAGCATCGAGAAGAATGCGGCTCGAACTTGAAATGATCATCAACGCCGAGGTCAAGAAGCTAATCGACTCCGGCTTTATTCAAGAGGTTCAGTACCCTGACTAGATCGCCAACATTGTCTCAGTGATGAAGAAAAATGGGACAGTGCGTATCTGCGTGGACTTTCGAGACCTCAACAAAGCTTGCCCGAAGGATGACTTTACTGTACCGGTTACCGAGCTAATGATAGACAACACGTCCACTCATAAAGTCTTCTCTTTCATGGACGGCTCATCAGGGTATAATCAAATAAAGATGCATCCCGAAGACCAGAAGTATACCGCTTTCCGGACCCCTTTGGGCATATTCTGCTATAAAGTGATGCCTTTCGGTCTGAAGAACGCCGGCGCTACCTATCAAAGGGCCATGACGAAGATTTTCGATGACCTCATACATGAAATCGTTGAATGTTATATCGACGACCTCGTGGTTAAAAACAAATCGTATGAGGAACATTGGCAGCATTTGAAGATAATGTTCCAACGTCTTCGGAAATACAATATGAAGATGAACCCTCTCAAATGCGCATTTGGAGTTTCCTCGGGCAAATTTCTGGGATTCATCATCCGACACCGGGGTATCGAAATAGATCCATCAAAGATCAAGGCGATTATGGAAATACCTCCGCCAAGAACTCTCAAGCAACTGCAGTCTCTCCAAGGAATGCTCGCATATATCCGACGGTTCATAGCCAACCTCTCTGGCAAATGCCGCCTCTACAGTCATCTAATGAAGAAGGGGACCCCTTTCATCTGGGATCGCAAATGCCAAAGCGCACTGGATGAAATCAAGCAATATCTGCAGAATCCACCGGTACTGACCGCTCCGGTCAAAGGAAAGCCCCTCATTCTGTACACAACCGCCCTTGAGGGTTCCTTAGGCACGCTATGGGCACAAGAAAACGACCAAGGGAAGAAGAGAGCCCTCTACTATTAGAGTCGAATGCTTCCGGGGGCAGAAAACAATTACTCTCCCATTGAAAAACACCGCCTGGCGTTAATCTTCGCGATAACGAAGCTCAGACATTATGCATTGGCGCATGAGGTCCATCTCATATCAAAGGTGGTTCCTCTCAAGTATTTGATGTCAAAAGCCATTCTAACGGGACGGCTCGCTAAATGGGCCCTACTCTTGATGAAGTTCTCGATAACATATCGACCACTCAAGGCAGTGAAAGGCCAGGCCATCGCCGACTTCCTCGCTGAGCATCCTATACCTGCTGATTCACCCTTAAATTGCGAATTGCCAGACGAGCACGCGTTTGACACGATCGATGGGTAGAAAGGAGAGAGTGACACCCGATAGGAACTCTACTTCGACGGAGCATCTTCTATGAAGAAGCGAAAGCACAACTCCCCCATAATCAAATCTGGGGTAGGCCTCATCTTCGTGACTCCACAAGGAGAGATAATGCGCTTTGTGTTTTCCTTGACAGATCCGAGGACGAACAATGAAGCCGAATATGAAGCTTTGATAGCAGGACTTGAGATCGTTGTCGACATGGGAATCGAAAACCTCCTCATATACAGAGACTTCTAGCTGGTCGTTAGCTAAGTAAACGGCGATTATCAAACGTGCAAACCAGAGTTGGTAAAGTACGGCGAGAGAGTGCAACAAATGCTGACTCAAATCCCCTGCTATACCTTGGAAAGCCTACCGCAAGCGGAGAATAGCAAAGCAGATGCGTTAGCCAAACTCACTAAAGAACTGGCTGACGAAAACCTCGATGATGTGAGGATCGTTGTACAAAGCCGTCGGGTTCTCGCATCGGCAGAAATATCTCCGAAGTCATTTGAAGAAAAGGAAGCAACCAAGCAAGCGGCCCGACAGATAGAGGACCAGGAAAAGATCAAGGATTGGAGAAAAGTCTTTATAGACTACTTCAAATCCTGTCATACCCCTGAAGATGCGTCCTCAACACATCAGCTCATGAAACGAGCTCTATCCTTCACCTTCGTCAATGACACTCTATATAAGAGATCATTTGATTCTCTATGGCTAAGATGCCTGGGACCTGAAGAAGCAAGGAGAGTCGTCCAAGAAACTCACGACGGACTCTACGGTTCTCACCAAGCCTGGCTGAAGATGAAACTGAAGATCAAAAGCATGGGCTACTATTGGCCCACAATGATCCAAGGCTTCCTTGAATACGTGAAGCAGTGCCACTCGTGCCAGATTCACGGGGACTTTATCCACCAGCATCCAAATCCGCTATATCCAACGGTGGCTAGCTGGCCGTTCGAAATGTGAACTGACATAATCAGGCCCATCGAACCAGCATCGTCTAAAGGACACCGGTTCATACTGGCGACAACCGATTATTTCTCTAAGTGGGTAGAAGCAGTACCACTAAGAGAAGTGAAGATGGAGAATATCCTCCATTTCTTCAAGACACACGTCATCTATCGGTTCGGCATTCCACGATGAATTATCTCCGATAACGGGCCGGCCTACAGAAGCCATAAAATCAGCCGCTTCGCACAGCAACATAATATAGATTGGAGATACTCTTCGGTCTATAATCCCCGAGCTAACGGTCTGGCTGAGGTTTTCAAAAAGACCTTGACGAATATCATGAAAAAGATGGTGTCCAAAAATAAAAAAGGACTGGCACGAGAGACTCCATGAAGCTCTCTGGTCGTATCGAACCACGTTCAAAATGGCCACAAACACAACACCGTATGCATAGGTATTCAGCGCTGAAGCAGTACTCCCTTTGGAGATAGAGCTACCTTCCTTACGAGTGGTAGTTCATTACGAGCTAACGGACGGAGAGAATGCTCATCTTCGGCTTGAGGAACTCGACGCCCTTGACGAAACCCGCTCATGGCGCAGCAAAATTTGGAAGCTTACAAAGAAAAGATGACGCGCTCATACGAGAGATTGACTAGGCCGAGAACGTTTCGCCAAGGCGAACTCGTGTTAGTGGTTAAGAGACCTATAATCCCCAATTGTGCCAAACGGGGGAAATTCGAGCCGAACTATGAAGGCCCGTACATCATAGACAAGGACTACCAGGATGGGGCTTACTTGCTCATCGATATGCATGGCGAAAGACCCTTCAGGCCAATAAACGGTCGGCTCTTGAAAAAATACTACGCCTGACGAGTCACAACCTAGGTCAACGATAGATGGCGATGCCTATGTCGGCTCACTATCTTCCCAAGCCTGAACTCTATAAATAGTATCCGACGAAACCTCGCCTCGAAAACGTGCGATGGACCGAAACGTCCCTAAACGAACGATGGACCGCAATGTCCTAAAACTTGCAACTGATTGAGACGTCTATAAACTATTACGGACCGCAGCATCCCAAGGTTTACGCAAAAAAACGGTACATCCATAAGCGAGATGGGCACGGATAAAAACCCGAAAGGGCTCCGTGAGTAAAAACAGCAGGGCTACCGATGAGTTTATGAAAACCCGAAAGAGCACAATCCCGTTAAAAGACACTTGCAATGTCCTCTCGATCTTGTAAGGAAAAAATACCTGCGTGAGATCCTTACGACTCACAAGGGAGAAATACACTTAGGGATCCCCACGATTCCTAAGAAGAAGTTACACTTACGAGATCCTCACGACTCGTAAGGAGAATTCCCCTTTAAGACCCTCACGGCTCATAAAATTCAAAAGTCTTAAGTTATAGGGATCTGAACCTGTTCTTAAGCCATCACAACCCCTAGACCGCCCTACAAGCGGTTCAATATTGACCCTTATATACAATCCACGGGCACGAATAAACATTTCCCTAACAGAGTCCCACCAGCGACTAGGGATATGCTCACACAGCGAACGACACTTGTAAGTCCTCTAGACTTATAAAGAGAAAACACTCTTGTAACATCCTTACGACTTATAAGAGAATACACACTTAGGAATCTCCACAATTCCTAAGGAGAAAATGCACCTACAAGATCCTCACGACTCGTAAGAAGAAATACCTTTATGAGACCCTTACGGCTCGTAAAGTCAAAAAGCCTTAGTCGACAAGATCTTAACCCTGTTTGCTAAGCCACCTTTGTTCGAACCGACAAAGGCAAATGATGATTCGCTCCTGGCAATATTTCAGTTGTAGCGATGCTGATGCCTAAATCGGTATCAAATCCCAAGTCCTTTCATGGAAAATGATGATTTGCTCCTGGCAATATTCTAGTCGTAGTGATGCTGATGCTGAGATTGGCATTAGGTTCAGAGTTCCATACTCGCGATAAAAAATCAGCGAGCCAAAAATACATATGAAATAGCCGAAATGATGGGGCAACTTGCAACAAAATCAGCAAGTAAAAAAATATATGCATACAAAATAGCTGAAATGGTTAGGCAACTCGTAATAAAAAGTAGCGAGTAAAAAACAAAAAATAGCTGAAATGATTGGGCACCGTGAAAAATAGCCGAAATGATTGGGTAATCGTGACTTTCGCGATATAAAAGCTGAAATGATAGAGCATCGCGAAAATAAAAAAATGAAAAAAATGAAATGAAACTTTTTTGCCCTACAGGTGAGATCACATCGATCCCTGTATACAATCCAAAGGCATAAACAAAAAGGGAACCATATCATCCCACCAGGCTCCATCAGAAAGAGAGCCAAGTCTCGATGGCAACATCTACAACCTAAAGATCAACAAAAGTGTTCCTTCTCGTTCCAACCGGAACTAGATACGACGTCAACAAACGGAACCATGGCAAAGTCCCCTAGTTCCAAATCTCGAAAGTTCACAGACAGCCTAGAGACTATCTCGGAGCCACGGCAGAGTCCCTAGTTCCAAGTCTAGACGGACACATCTACAGCTTGGAGACCCACAACAACGTTCCTACTCATTCCAACAGGATTCGGACGTGACAATCAATCTCGGAGCCACGGAAGAGTCCCTAGTTCTAAGTCTCGACGGCCACATCTACAGCCTGGAGACCCACAATAGCGTTCCTCCTCATTCCAGCAGGATTCAGACGCGACAATCAACCTCGGAGCCATGGCAAAGTCCCTAGTTCCAAATCTCGACGGTTCGCAGACAATCTAGAGACCACTTCGACATTCTTCTCATTACAACAAACTCAACGTAAGCAAAGAGGAGCCATGGCAAAGTCCCTAGTTCCAAGACTCGGCGGTGCACAGAAAACCGAGAGTCAATCCTGACTCCATATGGCCAAAGTCAATCCTGACCCCGTATGGCTAAAGACAATCCTGACCCCATATGGCCAAAGTCAACCCCTGACCCCGTATAGCTATAGTCAATCCTGACCCTATATGATCAAAGTCAACCCCTGACCCCGTATGGCTAAAGTAAATCCTGACCCCATATGGCCAAAGTCAATCCTGACCCTATATGGCCAAAGTCAATCCTGACCCCGTATGACTAAAGTCAATCCTGACCCTATATAGCCAAAGTCAACCCCTGTCGCCGTATGGCCAAAGTCAATTTTGGCCCCATATGGCCAAAGTCAATCCTGACCCCGTATGGCTAAAGTCAATTCTGACCCCATATGGCCAAAGTCAATCCTGACCCCGTATGGCTAAAGTCAATCCTGACCCTATATGGCCAAAGTCAACCCCTGACCCCGTATGGCTAAAGTCAATCCTGACCCCATATGGCCAAAGTCAACTCCTGACCCCATATGGCTAAAGTCAATCCTGACCTCATATGGCTAAAGTCACCCCCGACCCCGTGGAACACGGCCAAAGTCAATTCTGACTCCATGGAAAATGGCCAAGGTCAACCCTCGACCTCCCTGTCAAAGTAATGCTTTGATTCGGGAGCAGGTCAACTCATCAATCACTTACGAGTCCTCTCGACTTGTAAGGAAGAAAATTCCCTTGTGAGATCCTTACGACTCTCAAGAGAAAAGCACACTTAGGAATCCTCATTATTCCTAAAGAAAAAAAATACACCTACGAGATCCTCTCGACTCGTAGGGAGAAAAGTCTTTGTATGACCCTCACAGCTCATAAAGTGGAAAAGTCTTAGGTGGTAGATCCTAACTCTATTTCCTAAGCTATCACCACCCTGCAAAGAGTCCAAGATGGACAGCTACATACTATCTACAGGCCACACTTGCTAAAATCACATGGCAACAACATAGCAAAGAGAAGAAAGCAACAGCGGGGGATAAAAAAAATGTGTGTATCTTTTATTCATGAATTCAATTGAATACAAGACGAATCATACAAAAGAATAAAAAATGGATACATGTTATTCAAAGATTACAAATGTTTAATTGATACAAAGGCAGTTATTGAGAAGGAGGCGTTTTCAATAAGTCAGCCAGTTGCTCGCGCGTTCCTCTCAGCTCCTTTTCATGGTCAGCCACTATGGCCAGCTCCGCTTTGACTCGAGCCCGTTGCTCCAAGACAGACGAAAGTTTCTCATCGATTTCCCATTGAGCAACTTCACGATTCCGCGTAACCCACTCCAGAAGATCGAGCTTTTGCCTTAGTGCTAGTCCGTCCGAAATGCATTGCCGCAAATTGTCAAAGACAGCCCTCAATTGCGCAGCGTTTGCTTCAACTTGGGCATGTAGCCTGGCGGATTCACTTGAAGCCACATCGCATTCCTTTCGCCTCAAGGTCTCTTCTTGTGCAAAATGGCGGAAGAAAAGAACGCTCTGCTCAACCCATGAGGCCTGTTGAGAATTCAAAGCCAACATTTCTGGAACGGGACACCTGAGCTCAATCTTATGCAGACATGCCTCGATCTTCCTGCAATAGTTTACCCAAGACTCGACAACGCCCTCGCTATGGAAGTTCATGAGCATCGCCAACATGAGATTAACTTCAACGGTAAAATCTACAACAGATGCAAAGGCATCGGCGTTAAGGTCTTCGACGAACTCGCTCAACATCCCCAAGCTATTCGCACCACCCCTGGAAGAAGGGAGTTTAGCAAAAGGCCCTGCCTGCATGGGAATCTGAGACTTGAAAGGAGCTGGAGTCGGTGTGATTGCTGCAAAACAAATCATAGTCAGACATCGGTTTAAGAGACAAAGAAGATACAAGAGCGGTGAAGGCTACTATACCGGCTACGACAGGTGGCAGAGTTGGGAGTACTGGTGGCGCGACAATTCTCTCGTCCCCTCCTTCAATTTGTAGTGTTGTAATCAGTTTACAGTTATCAACGGCATGGGTCATTCGTTAAAGAAAAGAAAATACGTCGGTTAGAAAAGATACTCACCGGCACCAGCAGGCAGACTAATTTCCGACTGGAAGGAGAAGTGTGGGTTCAGCACTTGATACAAATGATCAAAGAGAAGTCCTGCAAGGTTACAATGATACATGTTCAGTACACGAAAGACGCTATCCTCGATTTAAATTAAATCACAAACCCATACCTTCCAGCATTTGAGAGGACGCGAGAGAAGGCGAAGGGTCGGCGACCGCCAGAGCGGTAACCGGCAATGCTTCTTCGGGTGGCACGACTTCAATGCTTACCACACTTGCATTAGAAACAAAAGAAATGTCGTCAGAAGGGATTGAAGGGATTGCGAAATAAAAAAGGAAAACAATGACTTAAAATCTACCTGATGAGTCGCCAATCGAAACTGCGACAAGAGCATCATTAGGCGCAGCGACTCCTTCGCTCTCCTCCATTGGAAAGGTTTCGGTACCAGTGGCTTCATCCCCCGATTCTACGAGAGCTGTCGTGACACTCGCAATGCAGGGCGATGGCAGGGAACCTCAAAGGGAAAGAGCGGCAATTGGAGCAGTCCCGGATTCCTGGGAGAGAGTAGCTATTTCAGGCTCAGCGGTTGCCGTTATCTCACTTGCTGCCTCATCGCCAAGACTTAGCCCTGCAGGATATGATATATGAGAATCTGAAGATCAAACTCTAATAAAAGGACCCAGTGTTACGTTACCTTGAGGCGGCTTTTCGATTGCCTCTCGAGCCGCACGCAAAACCTGTCTACGAACGGTAGACAAGACGGATGGAGCATCTTCGGAGGAAATAGTGATGGATGGAATAGCGCTTGAGCCTGCACCTATAGCCAAAGCGGCATCATGTTCCTTAGTTGCACGCTTTCTACGCTTCTTGCTGGCCTTGGCCGAGAGAAGTGACCTCTTCAAAACCTCCGTCAAGGAGATGTCATCGTCCGAACCAGGTTCTTCCTCTGGAGCTTCTATGGCGTCCGTCATCGGCTGTTTGAGCAAAGCTTCTTTCAGCAATACTGGGGGAGCTGGAACTTCGGCGGCCGGCCTTGGGAGCGTCGCCGCATCACCACTCGCGATCGACACTGCACTTGGGATAACCTGAGTCAAGGTAGTCCCTGCAATAAGATGGAAAAGAAGAGTTAGTTTACCCATAAAAATGGGAATGAAGGCACAGTGAGCCGAAATGTACCAACGCCCAAGGAAGCACGAAGCCTTTCCTCCTCTTCAAATGTCTTGAGAGAAGCGGCGAGAGCTTCTTCAGTGGAGATGCCTGTTGAAGAAGAAGTGTCAGTTAAAGCACAATAATAAAAATGTAACAGCGAAAAGATATGACCAAAGTCTACCTGACTGTGCAAAGGTGACCAGTCCTGCTTTATGGCTAGCTAATCGCTTGGAAGCTGCAATAGCAGCCTCTAGATCAGTATTATCCGGCGCTATGAATAAGCCTTCGTTGGTCCCGTATTCACTTATGTCCTCGCTGTAAGGAGCATGATGCTCCTGGCTGAATACAACGTCTGCAGAGAGTATTGACTTCTTTCTGTTCTGCGAGCGAGTGCCGGTAGCCGCTAGCAAAAGTTTACACTTGGTGGGCACCTTTGGACGAAGAGTCCCGATCTCCGAACCCTCACCAGACTCGGGAGACGCCACTGCCACCGCTTTAACGGGAGCACGAGGAAAGGGAAGCTCAGATATGGTGCACGGGACCACAATCGCAGCAACCTCTCTCAAAGGAGGATGAACGATGGTCCGCTGCTTTAGGGGAACGGTCGGATTACTAGCTGGGGCTTCACCCTTGCGATCAAGTAACAGTCGCTTCTCCTCCTTGATAACAGCACCTATCGCGTATTGATACCATGCCACGTATACGTTCAGGGCTTTCGGAACACAACTCGGCTCACTGATGAACAAATTGGACCCTGTGTTTAGGCGCATGAAGTGGTGCAAAACGCTCCGGATGCCCTCTTCAGTATTAACCGGTTCTGCCAAGAATGCCTCGAGTGGGATGCCCTGATTATAACTTGATTGCTGGGCAAAACGGTGGGGGTTATATCTCATGAACAAAGCCGATTCGTTCTTCCTGAACACCAAGTAGCCCGGCTTGATAGAGTACAAATAGAGAATCTCCCGAGCTTTCAAGGTAGAAGCTCCGTCTTTAAAGGTGTCCCGCAGCGGCTGCACCGTCTTAGCGAATTCCTTACCGATGGTCATGACCTTATCAACAAAGGTCATGCCGTCCCCGACTGTACGCGGGCGAAGAATCACACCCCGAGCATCCCGCTGACTTGGCTCCACAGTGGAAGCATCGACCAGCCGCATGATCCGTGGAAAATTGCAAGTTTCATAGAAATGGGGCCGCTTGTGCATTCTAAAATCACCGAGCACATGCAGCTCGAGCCATGAAGTAAAATAATGCATCGGGAAGTTCACGGGCTGCACCCCCGGTTGAGTAGTGTCGGCCGCCAAGCTAAGGCCGTGATACAAATGAGCCAGCCCGGCAATCCCAATAGCGACCTGTCTCCCTTCAACCATCCGATGAGCTGGGTAGAAGACAGATAGCCTCATGTAGCGAGGGTGCATAGGGAGCGCGAACCAGCTTAACCACAAACCAAGGAACCCTAGAAAGAACGCTTCTTCATCGATGTCCTGAGCGGCGATTTCTGAAAAGGGGATGACCGCGACGTTTGGAAGGAAGAAACTCTTTTGATCGGCTTCTATTATCGGCCGGCTATCCAAGCCAAAACCGAAAGGATCATCAAGTTTGGCAAACCTTTCACCTTGTTGCGATAAAGGTTCTAGACGGAGAAAACGGGCGATGAAGTCCGCAAAGCTAACCCCATGGCTTCCAGATTCAAGAAATAGGCCCTTGTAAATGTTTAGAACCTTGATCAAGCTAGGGAATCGGTGCTGAATAGCATTCTCTGGGGTTATACCCATCATCACCAGTCGGGTAGTGAAAATATACTCGTCAGGGGGCAAGATCTCCTCATAATGCTCCCCTCTGACAGGCAAGCCGGAGATATCCGCAAACTCCTCCAAAGAGACGGAAACTTCCCGATCTAGCATAAGGAAGGTGTGAGTTGGAACGTTCCATTGTTCCAAAAAGGCTTTGACCCACCATGCTGGAGGTGTGGAATACTGGAACAGAGAAGCCTAGATCGCGGGGTACAACCCGAGCCTCAGCAGCTCTGTCTTCTTTGCCGATAAGATGTATCGGGCCCACTACAGATAGCCAGCTAAGTGACGGGGAGTCAAGCCTATGTTGTATGGCTGTCCCCAAGGGCGCGACTCGCCCTGGCATATACACCGCCCTAGAATGTCCAAAGCCATCGGCGGTTGTACAGGTATTGCAGCCATAGAGGGCTGAAGGCAGCCCTCTGAAGTCCAATTAACCACTTCCACAGCATAGTTCACCGGGGGCACGTCAGCATAATGAATCGCCGAAATGGGCTCTGAAGGTGTTGCGCAAGAGAAGCTACACCGACCCATGATGATCTGGTTGTACCATGTTCCCCATAAATGGAGATTCTTCCGCTCTGGGTCATGATCCTTGATCAGTGCGAAAACTTCTTGGTCTACTGGCGCTGCAGGGAACCCGCTTTCTGAACAGACAAAGGGAAACGAAGTATCGAAAGACATAGTACCTGCGCGAAATAGAACAAAGTTAGTCGTCAATGCTATAAATCAAGTTCTGGCATTGGGTACTTTAAATTCGTACTGCACTGCAATGCAGTGGAAAGGGACCTGGGGGGACCCACATAATCTAAATGATAACTCATCATTAATAAAACAGTCTCATCATTTGATGAGACTGTTATTAAATGAGGAAATCCTCAAAGGATTCTCATTTAATGAGGGCCCCTCGGGCCAAGGAGTAAATCTCTCGTTGAGAGCAGCGTTCTACAACAGAGTGACATCTGTCAGCTCTGATGATGAAAGGAATAAAATTCCTCAAGAAAAATCTTGAAGAGCCATGCTCTGTAAAATGATGGAATAACCTATCAGAAAACTTAAAGCAAAACTTTTTAATGAATAAAAAATTCCGAGATCTTCAAGATCTATGAACAATCTCTAAGAGTTTTCATGAAAGATTAACAAATCTATATGATTTGAAAAGAGCAAAGCTCTGTTAATGGGTTAAGAAACCCTAAGAAAGATCTCTTTAGATCTATGAAGAGCAAAGCTCTATTGAGAAACCCTAAAAATCTATATGATTTGAAAAGAGCAAAGCTCTGTTAATGGCTGAAATCTTAGAAAAATTTAATTTTTACCTAAATTTTTGACAGAGTTCTGTTCCTAAGAAAATTCTTAATACAAAGAGCTATGCTCTGAAGGAGAAATAATTCTCAGAAAAAAGTAAGAATATGAAAAGAGATCATCTCAAAGGGCAAAGAGTCCTATTTATAGGCCTAGAGAGCCGTTTCAACTTCTGAGTTGATCTAATGGTAGAGATGCTGCCACCGCTGCACTCACGTGCAGGCTACATGAGCGCAACGGTGGGGGGGCATTTGTTTCCCCCAATCAGAGCAAAGCTCTGTTCAAATTTTCAAAATTTGAAATGAAGCAGCGCTTCATAAAAGCGCCAGCAAGCAGCGCTCATGTGCAAAGCACGGGTGCGCTAGCGCTCTGAAGCAGCGCTCACGTGCAAAGCATGAGTGTGCTAGCGCTAAGAGCGCCAGTGCTCCAGCGCTCTGAAGCAGCGCTCACGTGCAAAGCATGAGTGCGCTAGCTCTAGAACTAAATGTTTCCCACCGTTGGATCAAAGATCCAACAAAGATGATAAATCATCAATTGACCAGAATAAAATTCTGTTAAGGAAACATTTCTTGCAATCTTTCCAAATAGGAAAGATTTTGGTCTGTAAATAAGAGCACCATTGGATCAAAGATCCAATGGTGATTAAAAATCACCAAGATACAGAATAAATTCTGTATGGGAAAGATTTCCCAATCTTGTTAAAAATAAGAAGATTGCCTTCTGTAAATCAGAAGCCCTTGGATCAAAGATCCAACGGGGGAAATATCCCCAAATCAATTAGAGAAAAGATCTCCTTAACAGATTGAACAAATCAGCTTTCCCTATATAAAGGCCCCAAGACTTTAAGTCTGAGAGAGAGGACCCCCCCTAAACTTTGAGAAACTTCAGAAGAACTTTTCTTCAAGGTAAAAACCGAGAGATAAAAAATCTCATCAGAAAAAGAACTTAGCTCTTATGATAGATCATAGATCTTTAAGACAAATTGTCTTTCACAAAAGAGATCATAACATCTCATTATAAAAAGGGGGGGAGAATAATTCAATTCTCTTAGTATCACAGATCCATAAAGGCAAAGCCTTTCACCAAAAACATAAGAGATTGAAATATCTCCTAAAAAAATAAGAACTTTGTTCTTAGATCCATGAGACAAAGTCTCCTATAAGAGAGAATTTAATTCTCGAAGCGCAGAACTGCCTAAAAAGAGCCCTAGCGCTCCAAGTTTAAAGAAGCGCATCAGCGCTCCAAATCTAGCGATAGCGCTGCAGAGTCTTAGCGCTCCAAATTTCACAAGAAGCGCTTTGCGCTCATTATCTAGCGCTCGGCGCCAAGCGTACCACGTGCTCCTCATGTGTGCCCTACTTTAACAGAAGCGCTCTGCGCTCGTTATCTGGTGCATAGCGCCAAGTGCGCCACGTGCTCCTTATGTGTGCGCTACTTGACAGAAGTGCTCTGCGCTCGTTATCTGGCGTATAACGCTACGCGCGCCACGTGCTCCTCACGTGTGCGCTACTTGAAAAAAGCGCTCTGCGCTCATTGGCTGGCGCTCAGCGCCAAGCGCGCCACGTGCTCCTCACGTGTGCGCTGAGAGAACATAAATTGTTCTTTAAACAATAAAGCCCCAGAGCTATGATAAGTGCTCAGTACTCAATAAAAGATAAAAAGATTGTCAGAGCCCAAACCAATGCTCAGCATTGTTAAAAGTTCAACATTTTAACTAAATGGGTCGAGTCCAAAGTGGCCACAGAACTCTACTTCAGATTAACTGAGCTCATATGCTCATAAATCTTTGATCTTAGTCCCAAATTGGACTACAGATCTCCCAACCAATATTGGTTCAAGGGTATATCTCTTCACTCCTCTGATATTTGTCGTTATAATCCTTCAACGTTTTCAAAGAGGTGACGGGTCCCGACAACCAGACATTCCACGGATTGTGGGGTCCTTAAACTCATGAACTATGATATCCTTAAACTTTATAGACTATGACGTCTTTAAACTGGACCGCAAAGTCCCTAAACTAAAACAATGGAGCCTAAATGCTCTTTTGTTGGATCTAAATGGTCCCGTTAAGTTGATCTTAGCCTAAAATTAGACTAACGTGTCCTTAATAAACGTTAAGTTGATCTTAGTCTAAAAACTAGACTAACGTATCCTTAACAAACGTTTAAGTTGATCTTAGTCTCAAATGAGATTAACGATTCTTAAACCTAACCCAAACCCAAATCTACGAAAATACAGATTTGGACTAATCCACGCCCTACGGGTGACAACATAAATTAGTCTCCGAATACAATCCACGGGCAACCAAAAATAAAACAAACATACACGATACGAAGTGACCATTTGGAGAAGGAGAAAGTTGTTACCGCAATGCGGTAGCGTAATTAACTACAGGGGCTTGCGCTTGCAGGGAAGAGCGTCCCCACAATCAAAAACCCTTCAAATGAGGGGGAATTGACGAAGTCTGCTATATCGGCCGCATCCGTCTAAACCTCCGATACACGGTGTCATAAATCAACTTGGCATCTTCAGAGAGGTGGACGGATAAAACCAAATAGAATCTGCCCCCAAAATTCAGGCCAGACGTCCCAACGTCCCGGTCGCGTCTTTCGGCGGTAAACAAGGCCAAGATTGGAGGAAGCCCCTCGTGGACTTCCTGAAAGATGGTATACTTCTAGAGGACCCGGGGGAGGCTCGCCGCCTTCGGGAAAAAGCTCGTCATTTCATCTGGAGCAATGGAAATCTCTACAAGAAGTTGTACACTCAGCCCCTGCTCCGATCCGTCGACCTCTACGAAGCCGACTACGTTCTACGAGAGATACATGAAGGGGTCGGGGGAGCGCATCAAGGGGCCCGCACCTTGGTACAGAAGGCGCCGCTCTAAGGATATTATTGGCCGAGGATACACCAGGTCGCCGAGAAGCTCGTGAGAAGATGCAAGAACTGCCAACTCCAGGGCAGCATATCTCGTCTTCCCGCTACCGAGATAACGCCCCTCAGTTCCCCTTTTCCGTTTGCATAATGGGGGATGGATATGGTGGACCAACTCCCTACCGGCACATGCGGACACAAATACATTCTTGTCACGGTAGACTATTTCACGAAGTGGATAGAGGTCGTGCCCATCAGAAAACCAGATGCCGCCTCTATTATAAAGTTCCTACAAAACAACATCATTACTCAATTTGGAATCCCGAGGTTCATCGTTACCGACCATGGGACCAATTTCGAAAATGACAAAGTCAAAGAATTTTGCAACGACTACCACATACTAATGAAGTTTGTCGAGGTCGCGCATCCGCAATGCAACAGACAAGTTGAGGTAGCAAACCGAGGAGTCATACGCAGACTTAAGGCTCGCTTAGAAGGAAGACAGGGCAGCTGGGTCGAGGAATTGCCGCGGGTGCTATAGGCATTGCGGACCTCGAAGAAAGCACCTACGGGAGAAACCCCGTTCAGCCTTTGCTGCGGTACCGAGGTGATGGTTGTTCCCTTATAAAAAAAAGGAGAAAAAGGGATAGGAATATTCCCTACTAATGGAGCTTCACGTGTCCACACGTGAACGCCTGTATACAAAGATCATAGGCACTGCGTTTAAAACAATTGACAGGCTGAAATTGAGCCTCACATGTAAGCACGTGAGCATATATATACAAAGTATATATACTCCATATTAAAACAAATAGCAGGCCAGAGAAGCTCACGTGTTAACACGCGATGCTCTTTTTAAGCTGTTGCATATAAGCAAACAAGGTTTAACTCCATGGGGGTCACGTACAACATGTGAATGTTCCTAAACACCTTCCAAGCTGATAGAATTAAATTCTAAATAAAAGGATCAAAATCCTATTTGGAAAATATTTCCTTAAATCTTTCTAAACTATCTGATAGAATTAAATTCTATATATATGGGAAATATATCTGTAACATTTTAGAAAATATAAAATATTATTTTTGGAATTTAATATTAAAATAATATATTTCGCGAATTTATTCGATTTGTGAATTTGGGGTTTTCATAAAATGGTATAAGTATATACCAATAATTGTGAAATAATTGGAGATTTAAAATGATTTATTCATTTAAAATATATTTATCGGAGTTTGGTATTTTTATAATTAATTATATGCAAATTTAAAATTAAACCCGATTAGTGCACTACTAATCGCGATTAAGCCAAATCCGTGTTTCTATATTTAACCATGGTTAGTGCACCATGACATGTTGCATTTTGTTGCATGTTGTTCTTTTGTGTTTGTGGCATTTTGTTTGTTATGTGAGAAAGAAAATGATAAGAAAAAGAGTGCATTATTGGAGAGGGAGGGGACACACTCATGTGAGGGGGGGGAGATTAAGAGAGAGAGAGAGAGAGAGAGTGAGTGAGTGAGAATAAGAGAGAGAGAGAGAAAGAGAGAGTGGTTGCCCTCTTTCCTTTCCCCATGGCTTTTCTTCAACTTCTTCATCTTCAAGCTCCCCTCACTTCTACCCCCATGCTTCATCTCCAAAACCTTGCCAAAACTCTATACTCCCTTCACTAAAAATGATCCCCACCTCTCTACAAACCCATTGGACCTTTCAAAGTTGGATTTTGAAGACTTTGAGTAACTCAAAAAAATTCTTAAGTTTCCAAATAAGGTATTTCCTACACCATTAGCTTAGTAATTTAATTTCTTTAGTTTCTATTTTAGTTTAGAATTGGTTTAGTGAGGACTAGTGATCTTGGAAATTTCCAAGATGAGCTTTTAGGGGATTTATGGTTTGTTAAGGTGTAATTAGTGACCACAAGCTTGTTAGTGCATTTCTGGACCAATATTTTGCATAGAAAACCCAAGACTTGGATTTTAGAACTTTCTATGTCGGTTTTGTGATAATATTGGCCTACAGGGAATCTGGAGCAACCTGGGACGTTTACGAGGAAAACTAGCAATATCACTGACCTAGATAAACCCCTAGAAGACCACCACCCAAGTTTGAGCCAGTTTTACCTCCTTTAGGCCGGCGAGCTCAGATCTGGAGGCAATGTCGCCGGTTTTCTGTAAAGGTTTGGGGCTGAGATTTTGGCTGTAGCTTACTTACCCTGTAACCTATCCCATATACTTGCTAGTTTAGTCCCAATTGACCTGAGCCAAAATCTGGGAGTGATTTCCTGAGTTGCTGAATATGGTATTTGTGATTTTTGAATTTGGGATTTGATATTCGATATTGTATTAGGTCGTTGGATGTTTGTAGATCAACGACTAGGGTTGTTTGGTTGTTTTTGCATGCGTAGGCTATATGTTCTAACCTATGAGCGTACCGTGTGCCGTATTGGTTTTCCGGACTTGATTTTAATAGCATTGCGATTGTGTATTGATTGTAGGTACCTTCACGTGGATTCCGAGACGACGAAGCATATCGACTACGGCTAAACAAGGACTTCCGCAGGTGAGTAGATTTATATCTACGGGGGAAGTCGGGTAGATGGCGTATAGCACCCCCGCAACATTGATATATGATTTATAGTTGGAGACAAGATATGCATCGACTTAAGGTTATAGTTATGGTTTAGTGTGAATTGATATGATAGAAAAGATATCTCGAATTGATATATAAGGATGTGAATCACGATATATATACATATGTAGTTGCAAGAGAATAAGTATGAGGTTATAATGGCATGTAATGAGATCGATAAATACGACAAAGATTTATAAGATGACTTGATGTGAGATATTGATGTGATGAAAAGAGTATACGATGAGATATGATGACTTGGTCAATATGTCGTTATACGGATGCGAGTCGATATGAGATAATTGATACATTTGCCGGTCCCATGATATGTCGTTAAACCAAACTCTTGTTTGAGGCGAGTGTTCGGTTTTGCACCGGATGATCGGGCTATTGTTAGAGGCTGCCTATTGTGAGAGGACTGTTGATGTACAGCCTACCTTAGAGATCGTGATGTTGTCTACCTTGTAGACAGATGACCCAGCTGTTGCTGAGATTGATGGGATGTCATTCCAGAGCTTATAAGCTGAGATCGCATGAAGAGATGCGACGGTAGATAGCTAGTCTATCTTGAGTAGAGTTGAGCGACTGGGATGATTCGTCTGATTTGATGCGCCGACGCAGGCCCAGTTGAGTTGAAGATTTCCGGTATGGAGAATCTTACTCAGATCTAGAGTAGATCGATTCAGAGATGACGTTGTTCGATAGATGATCCGATAGGAGATCAGTAAGTTGACCAGTTTCAGATAGAAGGACCTCACCCAGATGCGTTGTAAGTTGATCGAGAACGGACGAATATAGAGTATTCCTCCGATAAATGGGACGAGTTCCCGAGGACGTGTTCGGTTAGATATCTTCTACAGAGTGATGAAGATATTGAGTTCGTAATTTTGAGTTCGTGTGAGAGACTCCGGATTGACTGTAGCCAAGAACAATTGCAGTATGCAGATAGCATGACGTGACGTCGAAGTGGACGATAATAAAGACGAGTGGAACAAGAGGTTCGTGCAAGATGTTAACGAGTTGTTGTTACTCCCCATTGAGATTAGAGATCGGACGTGTATACAGAGGCGTTGGGATACAGCCAGTTTCCGAGGAAATGCTGTGCTGAGAACGCATATGTCCAGAAAACAAGAAAAGATTATGCAAGAGTACCGGCCTCCGTATAATTCGGCATAGGCGAGATTGGAAGAGACCTTGAGCAGGATCCTTCCAGGACACTGTTGCGATAAGATTTGCACCGAGGATCAGTTGGGTCGCGTGTATTCAGAGGGCCAGAGGCCGACGCCAGTGACGTGCTATTTTACGAGTGGTCGTGCTAATTGGCCGATAGATGACCAGAGGAGTGCCAGAGTGGAATCGTTTCCGTTAGCACGCCTGACTGAGCCGACGAGCCGATGGATTGCGAGATTGGTAATCCACAATGAAATGAGGACCCAGAGACAGAGAACGCCAGACCGTGAGCAGGAGGCAAACGGATGTTCTTGCTCTGCCAGTTTTAGGCGCACCGACATTTTTCGACATTGTAAGAGGTGTACCTCAATGTCATTTGTTGCGATTTGCGCTTGTGATCTGAGTATCACACTTATATCGCTAGGATTTGAGTTTTGATGATTGAGTTTCATGATATTGTTTTCGTGCACCATGGCTGCACATACTGGGTATCTACATTTTTGTGCTTAGTTATTGCACTTAATATATGTTTATACACCACTACATTAGTTTGTGATTTGTGTATATTTATTGCACTTGATATCGGTTTTGTGCCTTGGTTGCACGTGTTTATGATTTCGTGGATTTCATACAGTTGATTTGATTTTGTGCATGTGGTACGCACTCGATTTGATTTTTGCATTCGGTATAGCTCACATATGCTTGCAGTACATTGATATGTGTTTTGTACACACAGTTGCAAATGTTTATGATTTTATACACCCTGGTACGCTCGGTGTTGCTTTTATACACATTTGAGTTATTGATGAGATTTCGTGCATTGGCTGCACCGGATTTGTATTTCGTGCACTGGATGCACCCGATTTGTATTTTGTGCATTTGTTGCACCAGATTCGTATTTCGTGCATTTGTTGAACTAGATTTGCATTTCATGCATTTGTTGCACCAGATGGGTATTTCGTGCATTAGTTGCACTAGATTTATACTCTGTACATTGGTTGAACCCGATTTATATTTTTGAGCATTTGTTTTACTAGATTTATATTTTGTGCACGTTTGCACTTGACGTTCGTTTTCGTGCGCTTTACCGCACTGGGCATTTATACGGATCTGACGCGCTTGTGTTGGATTTTTGCACATATTAGGCGCTTGGTATTAGATTTTGTGTGCATCGGGTGCACTTGAGTTAGATTTTATTCGTGTATGTTGGATGCACTTAACTTAGATTTTATTCGTGCATGTCGGATGCACATGATTTAGATTTCATCTGTGCATGACGGATACACTTGATTTGGATTCTCGTGCATGTTGGGCGCATGATATGAGATGCGATTTTGTGCACACCGGATGCACTCGATTAGGATTTTCATTCGTGCATGTTAGTTGAACTGGATTGGGATTTTCGTGCATTATAGATGCACTAGATGTTGTTGTCGTGCACACCTGTTGCACTAGACAGATACATTCGTGCACACCCATTGCACTTAGTTGCTTTTATGCATATTGTAGCACTTGTATTGGATTTGATTTCCATGCGCAACAGAAGCACGTCATTGTTGGATACGCCTTTTGAGGCTGATTTTGCTCTTGAGCACTTTGTTTTCATGATGGGCACTATACTATATGTAGCCAAACATGACTGATCTGAGGACGGTACTTGAGTACTTTGCATGCATAAAAAGTTTAACAACAGATTTTCAAAAAGGAGTTATAGTTTCGCTATTTTCTACGTGTCCGCGAGCGACACGAACGTTTACAAAGGAATACCTTTTGGAATATTTCAAAACAGCGGAACGTATATTTGAGCAAAACATATATGAACGTATATTTATTACTTTACAAATGAGCATCCATCACTTGTGCCGTGAGTTACGCATCACACGGCGATTCAGAAAAGATTTTTGCATGTGTTTTATTCAGTTTTAGGAGATTTTTCCAAGGATGCATACTATACACGTATTATAGTATTTGACTAGTGTATATTGGATTTCCGTAGTGGATTTCGAGATCTGTATCTCCATTGTAACTCCGATGATTGCGTGACGCTTGACGGAGTTCGATTTTGAGTTTCATACTCGTTTTCAGGCGCACACGATGCGCTGTGGTATTTCTGTATCTTCCGTGATTTCGGAGCGCCGTTGATTTGAGCTGATTATTGAAATGTTTTAGTAATTGGGGGTTAAAATTTAAATTCAGGGACCGAATTTATTTAAGGGGGGAAGATAGTAACATTTCAGAAAATATAAAATATTATTTTTTGGAATTTAATATTAAAATAATATATTTCGGGAAAACTATTCGATTTGCGAATTTGGGGTTTTCGTAAAATGGTATAAATATATACCAATAATTGTGAAATAATTGGAGATTTAAAATGATTTATACATTTAAAATATATTTATCTGAGTTTGGTATTTTTATAATTAATTATATGCAAGTTTAAAATTAAACTCGATTAGTGCACTACTAATCACGATTAAGCCAAATCCGTGTTTCTACATTTAACCATGGCTAGTGCACCATGACATGTTGAATTTTGTTGCATGTTGTTCTTTTGTGTTTGTGGCATTTTGTTTGTTATGTGAGAAAGAAAATGAGAAGAAAAAGAGTGCATTATTGGAGAGAGAGAGGGGACACACTCAAGTGAGGGGGTCAGATTAAAAGAGATAGGGAGGATAAGAGAGAGAGAGAGAGAAAGAGAGAGAGAGAGAGAGAGAAAGAAAGTGGCTGCCCTTTTTCCTTTCTCCATGGATTTTCTTCATCTTCTTCATCTTCAAGCTCCCCTCACTTCTACCCCCATGCTTCATCTCCAAAACCTTGCCAAAACCCTATACTCCCTTCACTAAAAATGATCCCCACCTCTCTACAAACCCATTGGACCTTTCAAAGTTGGATTTTGAGCAACTCAAGAAAATTCTTGAGTTGCCAAATGAGATATTTCCTACACCATTAGCTTAGTAATTTAGTTTCTTTAGTTTCTAATTTAGTTTAGAATTGGTTTAGTGAGGACTAGTGATCTTGGAAATTTCCAAGATGAGCTTTTAGGGGATTTATGGTTTGTTAAGGTGTAATTAGTGACCACAAGCTTGTAAGTGTATTTCTGGACCAACACTTTGCATAGAAAACCCAAGATTTGGATTTTAGAACTTTCCATGTCAGTTTTATGATAATATTGGCCTATAGGGAATCTGGAGCAACCTAGGACGTTTACGAGAAAAACTAGCAATATCACTGACCTAGATAAACCCCTAGAAGACCACCACCCAAGTTCAAGCCAGTTTTACCTCCTTTAGGCCGGCGAGCTCGGATCTGGAGGCAATGTCGCCGGTTTTCTGTAAGGGTCTGGGGCTGAGATTTTGGCTGTAGCTTGCTTACCCCGTAACCTATCCCCTATACTTGCTAGTTTAGTCCCAATTGACCTGAGCCAAAATCTGGGAGTGATTTCCTGAGTTGCTTAATATGGTATTTGTGATTTATGAATTTGGGATTTTGTTACGACCCCAAAAGTACGGAGCATGACTGGCATTTAAATTACGAAACCTCTCGCGGTGTACGTAATCTAAGTAAGCCAAAACCCAGAAATCAAAACCAAATAAGCAGTAGAGTGAAGGAAAACCAATTTATTGAAAGCGATTTTAATCAAATAAGTCACATCAAGATTTTTAAAAGAAACATCCATTTTTCCAAAAATTTCGGCAGAGTCTCCTTTGTGAATACTGGCCCCAAAAGAGTACAAATAGGAATATATGAATAACATGAAATGAGGCATCCCCAAGCGGGGGCTAGCTCTTCGCCCAAGGCGGACTCAAATCCCACGCAATATAAATCATCAATGTGCAAAATAAGCATAAAAGGCACAAGTAATAAAGCATCATGTCGGCTCAAGTGAGCTCGACCCAAGGATACAACATAAAAGTACAAGTCTCACTGTCTCATCTCTAAGTCGCTAATACAATAATACAAGTGGTAGATACGGTAGATGGAGTACACTAGATACAATAATGATACAAGGTGGCAACAAAATAACCCCGCAACCCACCTATGAACAATGCTACGATTCCAAGCAAAAGGAGCAAAAGAGGAGGTGCGTCCGCCGCTACTGTGCTGACGGGCCAGACCTGCAAAACACTGTGGTACGACGGGGGTGAGTTGCCAACTCATGAGTAAATATAACATCTAATAAAACTATCGTAAGCATGTACACAATGCTATTACAGCCTACAATATACTAATATGATGCGATGTAACAATAGGTATGCAACAGGAATGCAATAAATAACATAAGATTTGAATATGATTAACATGGAAAACCTGTGTTTTTATCTTATTTAACTTCTGAAATTTAGCTGTAGTTTCATCAATGAAATCAGTAAAAGTCTGTGTCAATCATCGACACTAAATATGTATATCTCATTTATCCTGGGCTCCGGCAATCCAGACTGACCCAAATATCTGATCTAGGGCTCCGGCAAACCGGACTGGCCCATGAATAGTGCCCATGCAGCATAAACCAATGGTAATAGTGCGGGTGTCCTATGAGGTACTAGCACGGTATATATACATGTGATGAATGATGCAATGCAACGGGGTAATTAACTAGGAACTATGCATATAATTATAAGTTCTAAACGTAAATCTAGTTATCGGGCGTCTTGCGCCATCCAAACTATTTCCCCCGTAGATGTGTACATCTACTCACCGGAAAGTCTCAGCTAGTCTATTCCAATCACCGCTTTTCCTTTCCGTGCCGCGTCCGAAGTCTCCGCGACCGATCCTGGAATTGCACAAACGCAAAACATCAAGCTAAAACTCTGAGAAGGTACGAGGACAACGATACGAAGAATAAACGTCCTCAAGTTATACTTGTATGCACAAAATGTGTACGACATCACCACAACCTCAACTAGGATTGCTATACAAAACAACCACCAACCTAGAACCTGATCATACATATCGCTCATTCACAATACCCTAATTTTCATAGGAGATGTTATATAATTAATCACAACATCAAATTAAATCAACACCTAATTATAGCGAAAACCTAGTAAGCATTCGAATGGGATTTCGGTACAAACATACATGGATTAACGACCTAATGGCCACATTCACAAATAAACAACTAAATTAAGCCATGCTCCACTACTTAAAATAATCTCCCACAAAACACACAAAAATCATGCAATTTGCTTGCATAATCACTTGATTAGGATAGATTGAAGCCCACTTAAGCAAGGTAGCCACTTAGATTAGGTTTGTATAAGAACTAGATAGTAACTAAACTTAGTTAACATAATATTGATGGTTGAAACCCTAGTTCTAACTCAAACCCTCATCTTTAAAAACCTAAATTTGAAATTAGCACCAAATTAACACTTAAACAATTTAGTTTAAGGAAATTAACCAACAAAGTATCAATTGGGTGAAGATTATACCTCAAATTTTAGAGATCTAGCATGTGATTTAGCCTCCCCAAAATGGTCTCCTTGCTCCAAGATTCAAGCAAGATTTAGCTAAGGAGAAAGGATGAAGAATTGGCTTGAATTTATGAGGTTTTAATTGGATTTTTAATGCATTTTGGGGATTTTTTTTGAGATGGAAGGAGATGGAAGCAAGTGGGGGAGGGCTGCAGAATTATTTTCGGCAGTGAGGGAAATAGGGAGGAGTGTGTGAGTGTACTAGATTTTTCTCCAAGTCAAACCCCTTCCATGCCTCAATAAAACACCATACCTTAATTACAATATTTTATTCATCTCATATTGTTTCATTTCAAATGAGTTGAAGGGAAAAAATGGAAGGGGCTTCCTGCAGGTGGGCTCGGCCCTGATTGAGGGGTGAGGATGAGTGGACGATTGGATAGAAATTTCCATGCTAAAAGAACCCCTTCAAGTTCATAATTGCAAGTTATATCATTACAAGTTTTATTTTATTTTATTTTATTTTATTTTGACCCTAGAAACAATTAGAACTTGGAATAACATAATAAAAAATTTATGTTACAAACTAGATTTTAGTTGTCATGGTTCTTAAGTATGTAATTAGCCCATTCAAATTTGTATTTATCACTAATTTAATGTATATTTAAAAACTTAAAATAATATTTAAAAATACTTAATTAAGGAAAAATCTTTAAACAACTAGAAATTTATAAGTGACTAATTAATTACCAAATACTAGCAATTACGTATGTAAATTAGGTATAATTAGGCCTATATTGAAAAACATTTTACGGAAAATACCAGTTATTTACCGATATTCGAGAAATTATCTAAACGACTCTTCAAGGCGTTACAGATTTGGTATTCGATATTATATTGGGTTGTTGGATGTTTGTACATCAACGACTAGGATTGTTTGGTTGTTTTTGCATGCGTTGGCTATATGTTCTAACCTATGAGCGTACCGTGTGCCGTATTGAGTTTCCGGAGTTGATTTTAAGAGCATTGCGATTGTGTATTGATTGTAGGTACCTTCACGTGGATTCCGAGATGACGAAGCATATCGACTACAGCTGAACAAGGAGTTCCGCAGGTGAGTAGATTTATATCTACGGGGGAAGTCGAGTGGATGGCGTATAGCACCCCCGCAACATTGATATGTGATTTATAGTTATAGACAAGATATGCCACGACTTAAGCTTATAGTTATGGTTTAGTGTGAGTCGATATGATAGAAAAGATGTCTCGAATTGATATATGAGGATATGAATAACGATATATATACATATGTAGTTGCAAGAGAATAAGTATGAGGTTATTGTGGCATATAATGAGGTCGATAAATATGACAAAGATTTATAAGATGACTTGATGTGAGATATTGATGTGATGAAAAGAGTATACGATGAGATACGATGACTTGGTCGATATGTCGTTATACGGATGCGAGTCGATATGAGATAATTGATACCTTTGCCAGTCCCATGATATGAGATTGATACGGATGTGACCTGAGAGATAGGGGTGTGTGTGTGTATGGATAATGATGTGAATAATGAGTGATATGCCGTACGAGACGTTAGGTCTGTACCCTCATTGTCATATAGGTTGATAGAATCCCTAATTGTTTAATGCCGCCGTACGATGAATTACCGTACGTGATGAGTTTTATTCGATGATTGATCCATACCCTTGACTAGAGGATGCCGTACGAGGTATTATACCGTATGTGATGTTGTGAGGCTGGTTGCCTATTGATAGATTCACCGACTCAGATATATTGTAGATACGCATACCTTATAGCATTGCGCTCATGATGTACTTCATGCTACGTTCATGATACTCTCATTGCGTTACATATATCTGTGCTAGTACATCTACACCATTTTCGATGATGCGTATGTTACACTTACACAAATTGGCCGGCTCACACACTTTCATTATCGATAATTGCTATGTCACTTACACAGTAGAATTGCTACATCATGCTATGATATATTGCTATGCTCACATCATTATGCTATATTGCATGATATACTTGCTATGTTCACATCACCATTCCATACCACATGATATACTTGATATGCTCACATTTCTGTTCTATATTTGCATAAATCATGCTTTATGATATTACGCATTGAGATGCTGTTTTCATGAGATTCTGGATTTGAGAACCGTGGTTAAATTTCAAAGGAAATTATGTATTGTTTTAAAAACCCGGTTTCTCTTGTTATGATATTTCGATACGTCCACCATGTGTTTTCTCGATCATGAGTTATGTGATACCCGATTCGAGGAGCTGGATGAGGCCGTTTGCGGGTACATGGTGGACCCGGTATGGTTCCTCGGGGCAAGAAAGGTATGTTGTGCAGTAGACGATGAGCCTGGCAGAGGGACTACTACCTACCGGTGATAGTATTTGGATTCGGCGGTTATCTGGAGGATACCGACCGGATTCGTGAGATGATACGGGCTGATCCGGACTGACGGAGCCCGTGGGCCGATCCGGACTGACGGAGCCCGAGATATGAGAATTTACGTGTCGATGTTGGACATAGGTTTCATGATGTTTTGAGTGTCGATATTGGACACTCAGGTTCCACAATTTTGATGTGTCGTTGATGGACACACGTTGATTGATATCCTCATATTTACATGCATATGCTTTCATGATATTTACATGCATGATGTTGTTGTGTCATTGATGGACACGTAGATGTTATCCATATGCTTACAGGCATTGATTATATTGTTGGCACATATGCAGATACGGTCATCCTAGATATCATAGTATTATCTTTATGATATAGTTGACCTAGGAATCGTTGTTTTATTCGATTTGTACATGATGATGTTTTCTACTCAAGAGTTGGCAACTCACCTCCGTTGTGCCACAGTTCTTACAGGTTGACCGCATGGACAGTAGCGGCATTGCTGGCACACAGCTTGCATTTGGGTGATTTGCTTTGGTAGGTGGTACATATTGGATCATGCCACTCTTGTATTATTATTCCTATTGTATCTAGTCAACTCCATCAATGAAAACTAGTATTTGTATAAGTAGTAAAACTTAGCAAGACTTGTGGTTGCGAGACTTAGAGCGATGGGTTATATGTTCGCTTGGTGGGTTGATGTCTTGCTTTATTCTTTATCCTTTGTGTTGATCTTCACCGTTGGGTGTCGTATACTTATATTTCTGACTTGCGTAGTTGTGATTCCGCCGATTAGCGAAGAGCTAGCTCCCGCTTGGAGATGCTTTTTATATTATAATGTGTATGTAGTTTTGGATCAAAATATACAAAGGAGGTGCTGCCCAAATTTTTAAAAAAAACGAAACATGTTTTTCAACTAGTATAATACACTTGCATGTTCATGTTCCACTATTTATGCATTTAAGAAAAAGTTTGATTTCATCGTACCTTTATTTCAAAACTTCACCTCTTTATTTAATTTAAAAAGGTTTAGATTTCTGAACTTCGGCTTACTTGAATTACGTTACGCCTGTAGACGTGGTGTGATTTAAGTGCCGGTCACGAGCTAATATTTTCGGGTCGTGACAATATCCCTGATCTTTATTAAAACAAAAATATCTTCTCTGTTGTTAAACGAAAGATTTTTGGATCAAAGATCCAACGGTGATCGTTTGATAGAATAAAATTCTATCTTAGGAAAATATTTTCTAATCTGGTTAAAAAATAAGAAATCTTCTCTGTTAAATAGAGAGCCTTTGGATTAAAAAATCCAACGGTGAATAAAATTCACCGATTGATCTAAAAGATCTTGGAATCAATCATGATCTCTCAATGAGATATTCTCTTAACAAATTGATTCTTATTCTTCTCGTATAAATAGGAGCGAGGAGAGGAGGAGAGAACACACAGAGAGACCCCCCATAAGCTTTGAGAAACAAAAGAAAAAGAGAAAAAGAGAATTCAATTCTCTAGAGGAAGAAGATCCCCTTCTTAAACAAAAATCCTAGGTAAGAAGGAAGTTCAGATACTATCTTATCTCTTATTTAACCCTTCATACAAGAACTTAGTTCTTCCCCTGATTGAGGTCTGCAGAAGCAGATCTCCACACAAGTTGAGAATTTAATTCTCATTGAGGAGATTTTGTTATGCAGATTCAAAACTTAGGAGAAAGAACTAGGTTCAAAGAATATAATTCTTCCAAAAGTATAAATGAATTTGATTCCTCTGAAAAAACTAGGGTTTAACCCTGTAAAAGAATTTAATTCTTATAAAACAAGGGATCTGAAATTCTTAAAACTCGGATCAAAATCTTTATGCATATAAAAGAAAAGACCGGTGATTCATTAGCGTTCAACGCTATAACGAGAGCTCACGTGTTCCCAAATGAGCACCTCCGATAAACAAAAAGGAATGACTGAGATTGAATCACGTGTTCTCACGTGACTCCCAAACAGTTGCTTAACACTCATATAGAAAAGAGGAAAATCCAAAGACATCGCTCACAGTTTGAGCACCTCACGTGTTCGCACGTGAGCATTATATGAGCTAAGTGCTTAGCACTTCTAAAAGGAAGATGGAATAAACCCAAAGAGGAAGTGCCCAACTCTGGGGCGCCTTACGTGCCCACACGTGAGGGCCACAAGAATTAAGTGTTTAACACTTATATACAGACGGGGATTTTGACCCAAGTGTACAGCGCCAACTTTCAGGCGCTTCACATGCCACATGTGAGCGCCCCAAATTTCAGTGTTTAACACTGCTTTAGAGTCTCACGTGGGAGCACGTGAGCACCGATCATATATTAGTGTTTAACACTATAAGAAGACAACTTCAGCCCCAAATTGGCTAAGTTTTCCTGAGATTAAAACATCTTGAATCTCCAAATAGACCGAGCCTCTATGCTCATGACTTCCCAAACTAATTGACCAGAACGATGTCCATCCCACATCTCCTAAGTTAATCTTAGTCTCCCAAAAATGACTAATGATTCTTAGATGGTCCACCATGATCTCTCCCCTCAATCTGGAATTTGGTTCAAGGGCACATCTCTCTACACCTCTGATATATGTCGTTGTAATTCCTCAATGTCTTTAGAGACGTGGTGGGTCCCGACAACCAACTGCTTTTGGATGCACTTCCCAAAATGGTGAAACGGACCGCAACGTCCTTAAACTAGCTATGGATCGAAACGTCCTTAAACTACCAACAGAGCGAAATGTTCTTAAACTAAAGCAATAGAGCCCAAATTCTCTTTTATTGGGTCTGAAGGATCCCAAAATCCTGTTGAGTAGATCTTAGTCTAGAATTAGACTAACGCATCCTCAACAAATATTTAAGTTGATCTTAATCTCAAATGAGACTAACGATATTTAAAATCAACCCAAACCCAAATCTAAGAATATACGGATTTGGACCAATCCACACCCTACGGGCGACAACATAAATTAGTTTCCGTATACAATCCACGGGCAACCAAAAATAAAACAAACACACAACACGAAGTGACCTTCAGGAGCAGGAGAAAGTGGTTATCACTATGCGGTAACGTAATTAACTGCAGCGACTTGCACCTGCAGGGAAGAGCGTCCCCACAATCAAAAACCTCTTACAACGAAAGAGGATCTTACGAAGTCTGCTACAACGGCCGCGTCCGTCCAAACCTCCGATACACGGTGCCATAAATCAATTTAGCATCTTCGGGGAGGTGGACGAATAAACGTAAATTGCATCTTCCCCCAAAATTCAGGAAAGACGACCTACGCGGTTTCGTCTCTGTTTTCTGTGGTAAACAGATTTTGGCACTCCCGCTGGGACCTTTTCCTCTTTCCACTCCACATTTCGTGTGTCGTATTTGGGAACAAATCACAGTTTAATATGGTTGCCCATGGATTCAAGGTACTAAGATTTGGTGTCCTGCTCCTATGCAGAAGAGAAGAGAAATCGATGGCTTCCAACTGCACCTGCAACAGCAACTCCCACTCCGTCCCTGCCGGAGGAGTGACTTATAGGCCCCAAGCGGCCTCCATCTTTGCAATGCCAGTGGAACAGGTGACTCAGGCTACTACTGGACTATTCTTTAGGACCATGATCCCGCCAGCAAGCTTCAGTGCCCCAGTACCACCACAAGAAGCTTCCAAGAAGTCGGTCTTTGATCGGTTTGCAACCACTACGGCCCCTCTCAACGGGTCGTCCAAGTCTGCTACTTCAGTCTTCAATAGACTGAGCCAAAGCTCAAGTGGGCCCATAAAGAGGCTCGCAATACCCGAAGGGGTTATCCCGAAGCGGATAGCCGTTCCAGCCCTGATGGGTAAAGTCGCCGATAGGGCTTCTCTTGCTAAAGGATCGGTCTTCGCAAGATTGGTCATTCCAACTCCTGCATCTGGCGAAGTCATCAAGACTGCTTCCCTTACCAAAAGGTCAGCCTTCAAAAGATTGACCGTCCCCTCTCTAACGGACTTCAGTCTTCAACAGGCTGACACCAGCAGTAGCCCTTCATCAGAGCAAAGGGCATGACGAAGCCGCTTCCGCATCTGAGGCAATCCCGTCTGCAAAACATGCTTGACGTCGCCACTGGCGCCGAGTGAGGAAAACTGAGGGCAGTTCCCCGTCTGGACTTACCCCACCAGTTCCAATGGTGGAAATTGACGCCGCTATTCCAACTGGGAACAGCTTCGATCCGCTCAAGAGGGTGCGAAAGAACTCTCCAACCATTGTATTGAAAAAGTCGCCTACGCCTGCTGAAACCATGACACGGGTGAAGCCAGAGCAGCCGCCTCAGCGGCTGTCCTCCAAAATCCACAAGGTATGGCGGAAAGTCCAAGACTCTATAATTGACAAAAATTACTCTCGCCGACTAGATAAAAAGAAGGCTCGGCATGAGGAGGACCATCCCTCCGCCTTACAACGGAAGGCCTCATCCACATGAGTGCCTGTTGCAACAACCCCTCCAACTTCGGCCTCCCACAAAAAGAGAAGGCCTGAGAATCTCCCACCGCCGGCGGCAAATCCTAAGGGTGATGGATCCAAATGCCCCAAGTCTGGGGGCATGATCGTAAACACGGTGTACATGGATTCCGGGAAAGAGGAAATCCATGCTTCTATAGGTCATCGACCACTCACTCGGTCGTTGACAAAATCTCAGGAGCAGCAACAAAAGCTCCAAGAAATGCTGATGAAAATCTCAACACTCACCGGGCAAAAAGAAAGCCCGGGATCGACGTCTGAACAATGCCAGGAGCAGGAAACTGATACAAAATTTCTGCGAAGGGTGCTCGAAAAGAAGGATAAGGAGACCGCGGAATAGGCTGCTAATATAAAGCAGATGGCGCTTTTGTTCCAAGACATGGTTGGGATGATGGTCCAGCCGGAACCTCCAGCCGAAGACCCTCCGATAATCATCGAGGACTACAGAGGGGAAACGTCAAACTCTTCACCGGCTTTCTCAGCAGCCAAGGAAGAAACGATCTCCAAGGCTTCTCTTGATGACTACATAGCTCAACAAATACGAGCTCATCAAGCGAGTGAAGCGGCAGGCCAAGTCGTCAGAACTGGACGACCTTATCCAGGCTAGTACGATCAAATCAAGTACCCGCCAGGATATACGATCCCTAAGTTTCATGTGTATAAGGGGACGGGCAATCCATACCAGCACGTTGCTTAATTCAGTGCTTTGTGCGGTAATACTAGAGACGACGACAAACTGCTGCTTTGCCAGTTTGTTGGCAGCTTGTCGGAGATGGCATTTGATTGGTACTCTGAGCTCCCAATTGATTCTATCAAAACATTCACGGAGATGGAATTACTATTCACACAGCAGTTTGCAAGCGCAAGAGAGCACACCCCAATCCCGACATTAATCAATGCCAGGGAATCCAGGAGTGACCTGGGTTCAATACGCAATTCGGTGGCGGAACTTATGGTCAAAATGCGAATAACGCATAGAAGAAGCTCCTCCCGTGGGCATGTTCGTAGGGACCCTTGATCCTCTTGCGACTATATCCCAATTTATGATGTTCTTCAAGCCGACCACCTTCTAGGCCTTGATCGACAAGCTAACCTAAATGGACCAGATGGGCCATAGACCGTCCTCTTCAAAAATGGATCCCCGGAATGAAAAAGGCAAAGGGAAAGCGACCTTCGTTGCCAACACTCAACAGCAACCAATTGACCCGAAACCGGTTGCTCGCCAAAGCGACGTATGCCCACACTGATCCCTCGAAGAGAAGCTAGGACGTCCTTACTCGTTTTTCCGGGATAAAATGAGGAGACTGTTCAAACTGGCAGTGCGCAACAGATTTATTACTTTGCCGGATTCGAGACGTCCACTGCAACTTGGTGACGTCAACAGTCCCAACTACTGCTCTTACCATAGAGTATTGGTCCACCCAATTGAGGATTGGTACGTTTTCAAAAATTGGGTCGAGGACCAATACCAGCAAGGCAAGTTTGCGCTGTCCGAAAATTGGAAGGTGAACTCGCCACAGAAGCACGCTCCTAAAAAGGTGGACACGCCAGGGGCATCATGCTCGTTTATAGAAGAAGCTCCGCAGGAAGTTGTCATTTCAGCTAAAACTAAAAGAATACTGAAGGACCTTCAAGCATGTCTGGCGATCAAGTGGAAAAGCCCACTAAAGCCTGAGATCATCAAGGGGATGCTTAAACCGCGCCCAACACCGAAAGCTGGTAACGATGGGCAGGATACTCAGGTCAAGCCTTTAAATTTTTCGAAGAAAAAGAAGAAGACCAAGAAGCCCGTACAGCCTGATAACAAGCGAACGGACCTACAAAAATACATCGACGCGCTGGAGGAGTATAACCAGAAGGCGTGAACCCCAATCACTCTCGAAGAGTTTCTCAACCATATCCTTGAGAACGGAGACAGCGACAATGATGAGGGGAAGGACTCGTCAGAAGAACCCGAGGATTATGTAGCGAGTTGCTACATGGTCTTTCATTCATCGTTAAAAAACGAAGAGACCCCCTCGGAGTCAGAAAACGGTGCAGAAAAGCTGGGGGCAAGACCGGTGCAAAAATCCCTGGAGCCGTCAGATGACTTGATTGACAGGTTGCTAAACCAAGCCCTTTAAAAGAGCAAAGCTAACCGAGAGCGTGAAACGGCCAAATACGAAAAGGCCAAGCGTCGGCGTCAGGATGAAGAAGCTGCGGCAAGAAAGAGTCACAAAGTACTCCAACCAGATCGAAGCACACCCGCGGCAGACAAAAGCAGGTTTAAGACTGGGAAACAGTTCGCCAAAGCCCTATCAATGAGAATGAAACTGCCGCCTTTCGAAGAAAATACTCCCGGGAGTACGTGTCTTGACGAAGCGGATATACCTCCGAACTACTGCTTATACCATTGGAGGGTTACACACCCCACCGAATAGTGCAGTGCCTTCAAGAAGTGGTGGCAGGGATACGTTGCCCACCGACAACACTTCAAGAGGATGAAGCGTGAAACTCGTTGACACCGAAAAAGTGCGACAGATGAGTGCAAAAAAAAGACTGGGAACTGTTATATAGTTGATACCAGTTCGACAAAAGGGAAAACTCAAGTTCTCATATTCAGGAGCGATTCTGAGGAAGAAATAACCCTCGGCCCTCACTTCAAAGAATCCACCTCTAGAAAAGAAGAAGCGGCGAAGAAATGCGAGAACATTCAGCTACGTAACCGCACGCTACCTGAGAAGAACCTCGGGTCAGCAAACAAAAGTTCGAGCAAAAGAGTCAAGGGGAAGGAAAAAGTCCCTGAGGAAATTGCCCTCGATGATGGAGTCGTCAAAGAGCTTGCAGCCAAAGACCCGCCTAAAAAAATAAGGTGGATTACAATGTCCTGGCACACCTGAGAAAGATACCCTCATAATTGAGCATACTGGATGCTCTCCTCCTATCCAAAGAGGCACGAGATTCTTTGATCAAGGCACTGTAAGAGCCTAATCAGTTCCAAGCTTTTTTTCCAGAAGAAAAGATGAAGGACGAGCTGGCAGAGGTTCATACAGCTGACATCACATTCGGCGATGAAGATCTCCTCCTCGGAACGTGCAAGCATAACCATCCTCTATATGTTACCGGGTATTGCCACGACATTAAGATAGGGAAGATCCTAGTCGACAACGGGTCCTCTGTCAACCTTCTCAATATGAAGGTGCTGGAGGAGATCTGCATGAACGTTCAGCACCTGGCTTGGGAAAAAATTACCATCTCCGGGTTCGACTCGCAGTCATCACGGATCCTTGGGTCCGTGATATTGACATTAAGCTTTGGGATGCTCATCACTGACATCAAATTTCATGTTATTGACGCCAAGACTTTCTATAATGCTCTGCTCGGCCGGCCTTGGTTACACGAGTACAACATCATCCCTTCTACACAACATCAGTGTATGAAGTACTTCAAAGACGGCCTTGAGTACACAGTTACAGGGGAGCTAAACCCATTCTCCATAAATGAAATCCGCAAATATGAAGACGCCAAGTACTTCCTACCAGACTTCGAAGACATGGAAAGATGTCGTAAAACGGAGAACCAACAAAAAGCCGTCCTATCCCGATCTTTAGGAGCGATACCGAGGAGGATGAAAAGATAGTCTTCTCGGGGCAACCCTAAGGCAGCAGGCCAGGACCATCTACTCCTATTTTGGTCTTTGGTAGTGACTCTGAGGACGAGGCCAATGTGGTGTTCTCCGTCCGCCCGTCAATGCAGAACTTCGCTGAAGCTGATCAGAGTTTACAAATTACCATGGTTCCGCAGCGGCGGTATAAAGAACTCGATGCGCTTGATACATACAGCATACAAGAGTTCCAGACTTTCTACATCCCTCCTAGGCGAAAAGGTGAAAAGGAGATCCTCTTCTACCAATCTACGGAGACAAAAGTGAAAAAAGAAGTATGGCATGGCACCGATGTTACGCTTGACAGGTTTCAACCAATCCGTCTGCCTAGATATTACGTAGAGAGGTTGAAAAAGCTATTAAGATGCCAAGGCGTACCCTTCAAACAAACTGCTCGACAAGCCCAGTTCTATAACAAGATTTGGGACGTTCCCGGGACTCAGCGAAAGATGCCCAACGGGAGGATGGAGATGACTGGGCTTGGATATGTTCAGTCCAAGAAACGGGAGCGATTCTATGGTTGCAATGTCATAAATAACTTCGGTGGAGAAGCGAATGCACTTCCAGATAGCGCTGATATCGAAACATAGCGAAATCCCGCCGTACGAATACCAAGTCTGTCATTCGAAGAACAGATTGACAAACTAATAAGGGAAGCAGGTCAAAAGGTGCGGGATGACCACAACCGCGAAATGGCCATTTACAAGAAAGCTAGGATGCAACGTCTCATTCAGCAGTCTACGGAAAGAGAAGACTACGATGCCCTTCACCCTCAGCTCGCTGTGCGCTCTCTTGGTAAGGGAAAAGCCCGACGCAGAGGCAACAACAAGGTGAAGAACGGGAATGACGTTCAAAAATAGCAAAGTGAATCCAAGAAGCCACGCGGTCGAGAAAATGTCAGCTGGAATCCGTCTTTTATAAAGAAGATGGGTCGGAAATACTCTTTCCCTCAAGAAAAGACGAGGAAAATATTTGACCTTGTCATGAAGTATCAAACGATGACGCTCCCGGAGTCTCGGTACCCCGAACAAGTAAATGAAGTTCATCATCCGGCTTATTGCTCCTACCACCGAGCAGTAGGACATCCTCTTGAAGACCGCTTTACTTTCAAAGATTGTGTCGAAGACCAGTATCAGCAAGGCAGGTTTGCTCTATCCGACAGTTGGAGGGTAACCCCACCACGAAAGTATGAGCCAAAAGCAATCTATATTGCGAGAGTAAGTCTAGATCAACATCGAGCTTGGAAACAAACTCGTACCGCCACGTGATAACATTCTCAAAGAACGGTGAGCACAAGAATATGGACGACCTCTCCCACTGCTTCGCAGATGAGGATGAGGACAAAGTAATCTCAGGATTTCCACCGGCGCCAAAAGAACTGGAAAATGGGATACACACCACGGCCGATAATCTAAGGAAAATTGACTTAGGGGCGGAAAACGATCCAAGGCCAATGTTAGTTAGTGAGCTGTTATCTGAAACCTAGGTGACCACACTAAAGGACGTGATTATGCAGTATAAAGGCTGCTTCGCGTAGAACTATTCTGAGATACCGGGACTAGATCCAGAAATAGCTGTACATAAACTGGCGATATTATCGAACGTCAAACCAGTCAAACAGGTGCCAAGAAGAATGCGGCTCAAACTCGATATGAGCATCAATGCCGAAGTCAAGAAACTAATCGACTCCGGTTTCATCCAAGAAGTTCAATATCCTGACTGGATCGCCAACATTGTCCCAGTGATGAAGAAAAATGGGATAGTACGTATCTGCGTGGACTTTCGGGATCTCAACAAAGCTTATCCGAAAGATGACTTCCCAGTGTCTGTTACCGAGCTGATGATCGATAACACGTCTACCCATGAGGTCTTCTCCTTCATGGACGGATCTTCGGGGTATAATAAAATAAAGATGCATCCTGAAGACCGATAGCATACCGCCTTCCGGACTCCACTGGGCATATTCCGCTATAAAGTAATGCCCTTCGGTCTGAAGAACGCTGGTGTTTCCCCCAATCAGAGCAAAACTCTGTTCAAAATTCAAATTTTGAAATGAAGCAATGCTTCAGAATCAGCGCCAAGTGCGCTGCGCCCTAAGCAGCGCACCACGTGCAAAGCACGTGTGCACTAGCACGAGGTGCGCTGCGCTCTAAGTAGTGCACCATGTGTAAAACACGGATGCGCTAGCGCTCTAAGCAGTGCACCACATGTAAAGCACGGATACGCTAGCGCTAAGTGCGCTGCACCCTAAGCAGCGCACCACATGTAAAGCACGGATGCGTTAGCGCTAAGTGCGCTGCACCCTAAGCAGCGCACCATGTGCAAAGCACGGGTGCGCTAGCGCTGGAATTAAAAACTCCCCACCGTCAGATCAAAGATCCAATAATAATGATAAATCATTAATTAATAAGAATTAAATTCTGTTAAGGAAAGGTTCCTCAAAATCTTTCCAAACAATAAGATTGTACTCTGTAAATCAGAGCACCGTTGGAATAATGATCCAATGGTGATTAAAAATCACCAAAAGTACAGAATAAATTCTGTATGGAAAGATTTCCCAATCTTGTAAAAAACAAGAAGATTGCCTTCTGTAAATCAGAAGCCCTTGAATCAAAGATCCAACGGTAGGAAAATTCCCAAATCAATTGGAGAAAAGATCTCCTTAACTGATTGAACAAATCAGCTTGCCCTATAAAAAGGCTCCCAGAGAGACAGAAAAATAGTGAGGAACCCCCCAGAAGCTTTGAGAAAATCTCAGAAAGAAAATCCAAGCTCTCGATAGAAGAACTTCTTTTCTTCAAGGTAAAAGAACAGAGAGATGAAATCATCTCATAATTAAAAAGAAGAATTCACTTCTTTCTTTAAGATCATAGATCTGCAAGACTAAGGCCTTTTACGAAGAGATCAAAAGATCTCATCATAATTAAAAAGAAGAATTTACTTCTTTCTCATAGATCATAGATCTATAAGACTAAAGTCTTTCTCAAAGAGATCATGAACATCTCATTATAAAAAAGGAGGAATAATTCAATTCTCTTAAGGATCACAGATCCATAAAGGCAAAGCCTTTCATCAATATAAGAGATTGAAACATCTCCTACAAAGTAAGAACTTTTATTCTGAGGATCTTGAGACAAAATCTCTTCTAAGGGAGAATTTATTTCCCAGATCATAAAATCAATCAAATGCGCTTTTGGCTCTTGGACTGGCGCTCAGCGCCAAGTGCACCACGTGTCACTCACGTGTGCGCCACTCAACAGCTAGTGCTTTACGCTCTTGGACTGGTGCTCAGCGCCAAGCGCACCACGTGTTACTCACGTGTGCGCCACTCAACAGTTAACGCTTTGTACTCTTGAACTAGCGCTTTGCGCTCATGAACGGGCGCTCAGCGCCAAGCGTACCACGTGCTCCTCACGTGTGCGCCTTTGAACAAATAGCGTTATGCTCTGATAAATTAGCACAATGCGCTCATGGACTGGGGCCAAGCGCGCCACGTGTCCCTCACGTGTGCGCTACCCAGCAGAAGCGCACTGCACTCTTTAGATTGGCGCAAAGCACCTAGCGCACCATGTGCTGCGCTGATAGAATATAAATTGTTCTTTAATAAGCTCAAAATGAATGCTCAGTATTCAGTAAATGACAAAACATTGTCAGAATGCAAGTCAATGCTCAGCATTATTAAAAGGGCCAAGCCCAAACAAATGCTCAACAGCCCAAAATAAATGTTAAACATTTTAACTTGATTGGACTTAGCCCAAGATTGGCCGTAAGTCCTCAACTCAGATTAATTGAGCCCATATGCTCGTAAATCTTTTAACAGACCTTAGTCCTAAATTGAACTATAGATCTCTCAACCAAAATTGGTTCAAGGGTCTTTGAACCTCTCTGATATTTGTCGTTGTAATCTTTCAACGTCTTCAGAGAGGTGACGGGTCCCGACAATCATACATTTCATAAACTATGACGTCTTTAAACTGGACTGTGGGGTCCTTAAGCCCATGGACTATGATGTCCTTAATCTCGGACTGTGGGGTCCTTAAACCCATGGACTATGATGTCCTTAACCTTGGACCATAATGTCCTTAAACTAATCGACCGCAATGTCCCTAAACTAAACAATAGGGCCCAAATGCTCTTTTGTTGGATCTAAACGATCCCGCTAAGTTGATCTTAGTCTGGAATTAGACTAACGTATCCTTAACAAATATTTAAGTTGATCTTAGTCCCAAATAAGACTAACGTATCCTTAAACCCAACCCAAAACCCAAATCTAAGAAAATACGGATTTGGACTAATCCACGCCCTACAGGCGACAATATAAATTAGTCTCCATATACAATCCACGGGCAACCAAAAACAAAACAAACACCCTCAACACGAAGTATCCATCTGGAGAAAGAGAAAGTGGTTACCGCGATGCGGTAACGTAATTAACTGCAGGGGCTTGCGCCTGCAAGGAAGAGTATCTCCACAATCAAAACCCCCTCAAATGAGGGGAATCTGATGAAGTTTGCTACATCGGCCGCATCCGTCTAAACCTCCGATACACAGTGTCATAAATCAACTTGGCATCTTCGGATAGGTGGACGGATAGCACCAAATAGCATCTACCCTCGAAATTCAGGCAAGACGGACCTACGCGGTCTCACCTCCGTGTTTCGGCGAGGAACAAATTCTGGCACGTCCAGTGGGACCTTTTCCTCTTTCCGCTCCACACTTCGTGTGTCGTGTTCGGGAACAAATCGCAGTTTAATATGGTTGCCCTTTGGTTCGAGCTACTAAGATTTGGTTTTGCTCTCGTGCAGAAAAAGAAATGGCCTCTAACTGCTCCAACTGCAACTGCAACTCCCATTCCGCCTCATCTGGAGGTGTAACCTACGGGCCCCAAGAGACCTCCCTTTTCATAATGCCAATAGAGCATGTAACTCAGGCCACCACTGGGCTATTTTTCAGGACCATGCTCCCACCCGTGGACTTCAATGCCCCGCTGCTGTCGCAAGAAACCCCAAAGAATTCGATCTTTGATCGACTTGCCACTATCGCGGCCCTTCTCAACGGGTCGCCTTACTCCACTGTCTCAGTTTTCAACAGACTGGGCCAGAACGCCAACAAGCCTGCGATACCTGAAGCAGCCATCCCTAAGCGGATAGCCATCCCGGGTCAAGCGGACGAAATTATCAGAGAGACTTCTTCTTCCAAGAAGTCAGTCTTCACAAGGCTGGCCGTTCCGGCTCCCGCTCCTGGAGAAGTCCTTAAAGCTGCTTCCCTTGCCCAGAGGTCTGTCTTTGACAGATTGGACATTACTGCTCAACGGACATCGGTCTTCAGGAGGCTGACGCCGGAGACAACCCTTCGCCAAGACAGGGGGCATGATGAAGTCACCCCTACAGCTGAGAAAATCCCATCCAAACGATATGCTTGCCATCGCCACTGGCGCCGAGTGAGGAAGGCTGGGGGCAGCTCCTCTTCTGGACTGACCCCGCCAACTCCTATGGTGGAAATCGATGCTGCTATTCCGACTGAGAACAGCTTCGAACCGCTTAGGAGGGTTCGCAAGAACTCTCCAACTGCTATATTAAAAAGATATCCTCCACCTGTGGAGAATGCTACAGAAAAGAAGCCAGAGCAGCCCCCTCAACGGCTGTCCTCCAAAATTTACAAAGTCTGGCGATAGGTCCAGGAATAGGCGATTGACCAGGACTACTCTCGCCAGAAAAAGAAGATTAAAGATCAGCAAGAAAAGAGCCATCCCGTGGTACCATAGAAGATGTCACTTGTCTGGGTGCCCACTGCAACGGCTCCCTCGACTTCAACCGCTCATAAGAAAAGGAGGCCGGAGAAAGCCTCTGTGACCGCAGCGAACCGCAAGGACGCTGAATCTAAATGCCCCAAGTCTGGGGGCATGGAAACACATACCGTTTATATGGCTTCTGGAAAAGAGGAAAGCCGTGCTTCTATGGGTCATCGACCGCTTACTCGATAGATAACAAAGGCTCAGGAGCAACAGCAGCAAAAACTTCAGGAGATGCTGACTGCAATGGCCGCACTCACTGGGCCGAAAGAAAATCCAGAGACCTCAGAGTAGCGTCAGGGACAAGAAACCGATGCTGAATTCCTCCGAAGAATGCTCGAGAGGAAACAAAAAGAGGCCGTGGAACAGGCGGCCAACATAAAACGAATGGCTCTTTTGTTCCAAGACATGGCCGGGATGCTGTTACAGCCAGAACCTCCAGCTAAAGACCCCCCGATTATCATTGAAGATGACAGAGGGGAGACATCGAACCCTCCTCCGGCTCTTTCAGTAGCCAAGGAGGAGACAATCTCTAAGGCCGCCTTGGACGACTACATCGCTCAGCAAATGCGAGCTCACCAGGCGAATGAAGCGGCCGGCCAAATTATTAAAACTGGACGACCTTATCCAGGTTGGTATGACCAAATAAAGTACCCGATGGGATACACGATCCCCAAATTCTACGTATATAAGGGGACGGGAAATCCGAATCAGCATGTCGCTCAGTTCAAGGCTCTCTGCGGCAACACTGGAGAGGATGATAAGCTACTGCTTCGCCAATTCGTCGGCAGCTTGGCGGAAACGGCGTTCGAATGGTATTCAGAGCTCCTTAATGAGTCCGTCAAAACCTTTACAGAGATGGAATTGCTGTTCACCTAACGTTTCGCGAGCACTAGCGAACGTACCCCGATCACGGCGCTAATCAATGCCAAGGTGAAGCCAGGAGAGACGTGGGTGCAATACGCAATACGATGGAGAAATCTGTGGTCGAAATGTGAGCAGCACATCGAAGAAGCGCCTGCGGTGGGTATGTTCGTAGGTACTCTCGACCCTCAAGCGACCATCTCCAAATTTATGATGTTTTTCAAGCCGACCACTTTCCAGTCCTTGATTGATAAGCTGGCCTAAATGGACCAGAAGGGCCACAGGCCTTCCTCTTCGAAGCCGGAGCCGCGAAATGAAAAAGGGAAAGGGAAAGGGAAAGCGACTTTCATCGCCAATGCTCAACAGCAGCCCAGTGGTCCAAAATTAACTGATCGCTTAGATGAGAGACGGCGCTTTTATAATGAGAAAATGAAACGCCCTTATTCATTTCCCCGGGACAAAACGAGGAGATTGTTCGAGCTGGCGGTGCGCAACAGGCTCATTAATTTGCCGAATCCAAAATGCCCATTGCAACCTGGTGAGGCTAATAATTCCAATTATTGCCCCTACCACCAAGCGATAAGCCATCCAATTGAAGATTGCTTCATCTTTAAAGGTTGGATCGAAGACCAATACCAACAGGGCAAGTTTGCACTATCTGAGAATTGGAAAGTGAACCCGCCTCAACCACACGCTCCTAAAAGGACAGACATACCGGGGGCATCATGCTCTTTTGTCGAAGAAGCTCCATGGGAGGTCACTCTTTCAACCAAAACAAAAAGAATGCTGAAGGATCTCCTAACATGCCCGGCAATCAGGTGGAAGAATCCACTGAAACCCGAGATCATCGAGGGAATGCTGAAACCGTGCTCAACTCCAAAAATTGGTGGTGATAGTCAAAACGCTCACGCCCAGCCGTCAAAGTCTTCGAAAAAGAAGAAGAAGACCAAAAAGCCTATGAAGCTTGGTGACAAGCGCACGGACTTGCAAAAACAGATTGACGCACTGGAAGAATATAACCAGAAGGCGTGGACCCCAGTCACACTCCAAGAATTTCTCAGCCACGTCCTTGAGGATGAAGATGGTGACAATGAAGAAGACTCGTCAGATGAGCCTGAAGATTATGTGGCAAGCTCCATTTGATCTCTCACTCATCGATAAACGATGAAGAAGCTCCTTACGCAGAGAAACTGGGGGCAGATCCTGAGCCTGAACTTTTAGGACCATCAGACGAAATGATTGATGTATTCCTAAACGAAGCTCTTTTGAAAAGCAAAGCTGATCGGGAGCGCGAGATGGCTATTTTTGAAAAAGCCAAACCCGACGACTGGATAAAAGGGTCAAAACACTCCCACCAGATCAAAGTACATCCGCCGCAAATAAAAACAGGTTCAAGACGAGGAAAAGGTTCGCTAAAGCCATATCAACGGGAATGAAGCTACTACCCCCGAAGAAAACACTCCTGATGAAGCGGATGTACATCTTAGCTACTGCTTATATCTTCGAAAGATTGCGCACCCACCGAAGAGTGCGACGCTTTTAAAAACTGGTTGCAGGGATATGTTGCTCACCGACAACATTTCAAGCGGATGAAACGCAAACTCGTAGGGAGCAAAGAAATACGACCGAGGAGCGTAAAAGAACTACTGGCAACTGTCACATGGTTGATAGCAAGGGATCGCAAGTTCTCACCTTCAGGAGCGACTCTGATGAAGAAATAGGCCTTGACCCTCTCTTCAAAGAAACCACATCTGAAAGGGAAGAAATAAAGACCTGTGAGAACATTCAGCTGCGCAATAGTACGCTGCTCGAAAAGAATCTTTGGCCTGGGAACAGTGGGTCGAACAGAAAAGATAAGGGGAAAGAAAAAGTCCCTGAAGACATCGCCCTCGATGATCGAGTCGTCAAAGAGCTGACAGCCAAGGACCCGTCAAAGAAAAGTAAGGTGGACTACAACGTTCTGGCACACTTGAGGAAGCTACCTTCGCAGCTAAGCATTCTCGATGCACTCTTGTTATCAAAAGAGGCGAGAGATTCTCTGATCAGGGCATTACAAGAGCCCGAACAATTCCAAGCTTTTCTCGCCAAAGAAAAGATGAAGGACGAGTTGGAAGAAGTACACACGGCCGATATCACCTTTGACGATGAAGACCTCCTCCTCGGGACGTGTTGTCACGACCCGAAATGGCACGTGACTAGCACTTGAATCATATGAAGTCTATAGAACCCCATCTAATTCAAGTAAGCCAAGAAATCCCAGAAATCTAAACCATTTTAAGAAAGAAGTGAAGACAACGTGTTTTTAAAACAAGTGGTTTTAAATAACATAAGCCGAATATACATTTTAAAATCTCAAGTCTTTTCTAAAAATTTCGGCAGAGTTTCCTTTGTAAATACTGGCCCCAAACGGGGTACAACATAAATAATATATGCACAATAGTAAAAGGCATCCCCAAGCGGGAGTTAGCTCTTCGTCAATCGACGGTCACAACCACGCAAGCAATATGATATACAACGCCGAAGGGCGAGTATCAAAACTCAAAGGAAACTCAAAATCATCAAGAAAACCATAAAAATACAACGCCCGACTCTAAGGTCGAAAGAATAGAAACTAGTTTTCTAAGTATGAAATGATATACAAGTCTGGTTGATGGAATTTTACTAGATACAACTGAAATAAATAAGTACAATATTGGTCACGATGCGAGTGAACCCACCTACCAAGAAATCACCCGGAATGGAAGCAGTGTGCCAGAAAGTCGCAATGAAACCTGTACGGTAAAACCTGCAAGAAACTGTGGCACAATGGGGGTGAGTTACCAACTCGTGAGTAGAAAACATCACAGAGCAGAAATCGTATGTATGACTCAATCTAGGTCAATACGATCAGTAGTATATATCCTCAATATGATAAAGTCTAAAGCATGATAAGGTGGCAAGGGTAAACATCTATACCAAGTGTAATACCAAGTGCTCGTGTCAGTGCCTCAGGTAGCAACATATCATAAACATGAGGTGTGATCAATATAATCATCATGAAATCAGTGTAAACTATATCATGAAGTCTATAAGTATGTGGATATCATCCAACTATGTAATCAATGCCTGTATGCATGTGGATCTCATCCACGTGTCAACCAATGACACAAAACATCATGCACGTAAATATCATAAAGCATATGTATGAAAGTATGAGGATATAAATCAACGTGTGTCCTTCTCGACACATCAAAATCATGGAACCTGAGTGTCCAGCATCGACACTCGAAAACATTATGAAACCTGTGCCCAGCATCAGCACGTAAATCCTTATATATCGGGCTCCGTCAGTCCGGATCGGCCCGAAAATCCTCATATATATCGGGCTCCGTCAGTCCGAATCGGCCCATATCATCTCTCGACTCCGGTCGGTATCTTCCGGATATCCGCCGAGCCCAAATACAATCATCGGTAGGTAGTAGTCTCTCTGCCATGCTCACCGTCTGTATACACAGCATCCCTTTCTTGCCCCGGGGTACCATACCGGGCCCCACCATGTACCCGCACACGGCCCACGGCTCCTCCTCGCATGGGGTATATATATATCAGAACCGATAACACTCATGGTGGCTGCTGAAATATCATATCAAGAGAAACCGAGTTTTTAAAACAGTACATACTTTCTTTCGAAATACCCACGGTTCTCAAATCCAGAAATATCATAGAAACAAGATATCTCAATGCGTATAATCATAAAGCATGATGTATACGACATATAACAGCATGTAAGCATATCCGTATATCATGCAACCTGGAATAGTAATATGCACATATCGAGGGAAAACCGCTCTTATAAAATGAATCCAGTTTTAAAATATATCCTGCAGTTCCCAAATCTCCAAAATCAAGCCAGAATCATCTATGTACGTGCAAATACGTATATATGCAAGTATGTCATGCAAGGAGTCATATCCTGATGAAACAATCCTACTATGTAGTGACATGGCAATTATCGATGATGAAGTGTGTGAGCCGGCAAGCAGGTGTACGTGGAACATACGCATCATCGATAATGGTGCTGGTGTTCTGACAGCATGGTTTTAATATAACAATAAACACATTTAAATATGCAACGCGATGCGAATAGCAAGAATATGCAGAAAATGAATAATAAACACAACAGTGAAGAATCTACATCAATATGTAAATATCATACAGTTTTTCCATTTGAAATAAGACGAATCGTGGTGTTTAGAAAAATAAGGGCTACGATATTTTTAAGAAAAGATACGTCTTTTGAAAATATCCGTATAATCCCTTGGCCTATCTTTAAAATACTCACGATTCATTAGTTTTGAAATAGGTATGACTCGAGTCTAGTCTAACATCTATAACTACTACAGAACTAAACGAACAGTCTAATCGAAAGGGTAAGGGAAACCACATAAATCTGAGTCGATATACATATAAATATAACAGTCGGTGATCCCGCCTCAATAGTATCACATACGATACAATATACAATATGATATTCTCGAGTCAAGAGTGCGGATCTATTATCAATATATAGCTCGTACGTAAATCCGTCGTACGGCATCCCAAATCTGGGTACGGGTCGAAATATCACATTCATCTCATCATTTATTTGGTATCCTTATCATCATATCTCATGAACCGAGGTACTGATCTAAGTCTAATACCAACTGATACCATATATATATATATATTGTAAGTCTACGGTAGCACCCCGGCTGTCGGTCCGAGGCCAAAATGCGGAAAAGAAAACTTTTTCAAACTACAAACCGGCGCTATCGTATGCTTAAAACCCGGATCGAACCATTAACCTACAACTAGCAACTAGAGAAAGGGTTGGAAAGCTATACCAATCGATCCGTGTCCTTCGGTCTTTGGCCACCATCCCAAGCTCCTCGCGGCATCTCCGGTCTTGATCTCCTCGTCGGAAAGGGCACCACATCTACGAGTCTTTTTACGGGCTCCCGCTTCATCCGAAACAACTCGGGCACGAAGTGTGCTAGTCGACGTGTCCAAGGTGTTGTAGAGAATGTTTGTGATCACTTTGTCTCTTGTATCCATGGCTTGGATGGAGGTTAGAGGTGTTGCCATTGATGGAGATAATGAGCTAGAGGAAGAAGAAGAAGAAGAAGAGATTTCTTTTTCCTTTTCTTTTCTTTTGTGATGGAATGAGAGAGAGTGAGTGTGAAATCATCAAAAATACAAGAGCTAACAACCATCATATGGCTGCCCTTCCTCTCTCCTCCTCTCATTTCATCCACAAATCAATCACTAATGTGACATTTTTGACAAAAAAGAGACCATGAGTCACTATATATGTCTATGTCACATTTAATGCATCTCATGATGAATTCTAGCTCATTATTTCCACCATCCAAACATTAATCCAAATGTTTGGTCCAACAAAAAGATCCGGCAACATCTAAAGTAAACTCGTGATGGATCACAAGGATACCCCTCACCTGTATATACATACCTGCATCCGCATTCCGACTGAATGCGAATGCGATGAGACTAAAGTAATCCAACAAATCTAATACTAGGATCCGGCTTAAACCAAAGCCCACTAGTATGATCCGTCCGATCATGATCCGTATAATACCGCACGTATAAGATCGAACCCTGCCATATATCATACGGCCTCTACAACATTTCGCCCGAAACTTGAGAAACAGTCTATGGGGGACTCTAAAGACTCGTCAATAGTTTGGCTGTGGATTTAACCACTAGCACGTCAGAGGTATTAGCCGTACGTAACGGGCTACCGGGTATTAACTAAAAGGGAGGTCGATGAGCGAACTCATCCTGACACCCTACTGAGCCTGTCAGTGACAATATCCGTACAGTCCGGTCCGTTCGTCTATAAGCATCGCATGGCGGGCCTAGGGGGTTGGTAAAAGTCAGACCACCAAAAGTGGTGCAAGTCATGTCGGAGTGTAGCCCAGAACACCCTGAGATACTACTGGAATACCTACCAGTAAATCTCCTGCCTTGGCCAAGGACTTCGTGTAATGGCTCTCACAGCGCGATCTCACCCCCAATACCGGGAGAGACGAAACCCCTGCCGATCCGCTCACTGCCTCCATGTGGCTCGGGACTGTACCCAACTAATACCTGTTTGCACGACTCCTTTGAGCCGTGGTAGGGTAGTAATCAAAGTACAGTGGGAACTCACACGAAACAAATGACGATCTCAGGTCGATGAACTAACCTGTACACATGTCACCAGGGAACTGCTATCTGACGTCAGGTATAATACCAAATAGCATGTTCCCGGCGAGTCCTGTCCGGTGTACTCATAACCCAATGAGCACCTGTATACATCTTAGGTGAACCAACTGACACCAATGTCTTGTGAGACCGGCCATCGCCCCTCATCGGGGTCTCGACTGTATACACTAGTCTACTAATGGAGTATCGATGCCCAGTCTTGAAACGCCCACGACTAGGGACCACTTTAAGGATGTGCTTATAGACCCCAGCTCCCACGTATATGATCGCCATCATACTGCTGGCCGTCAAGTAAAAATCTTAAGGGCTCTATCAATGTGTAATAGTGACCTGTAAGGTCACCTAAAGCTCTACACGATGATAAGGATAAACCAGATAGCATACTATCATCTTGAGTAAGACTGTCCTACCGGCATAGGTCCTCCCTCAATCATTGTAATCACGTGCCTGTGATCTAATAATTGACTCTGAGGGCACTATATCCAACAATCTCCCACTTGCACTCAAGGCTAATTATTGCGATGTCGCATACTCACAGCCCGTGTGATACCGAACACCCAACTCCTCTACTAATCAGTCTCACAAAGCCCGTTTGCGAAACTATTGTGTTCGAGGAATAGCCTCAGTGAGTGGATCCGCCCTGATGTTTCTTTCTATGTCTTTCTTTATCTCAAGTTCGCGGAGAAAGCCATCTCTCGAAATGAGCAATACCTGTCTTAGAATATGTTTGGATATCTGATGGGACCTAGTTTATAAATGAACTCCAAATCCAAACTTCTTAGACTGTATCGTCAACTGAAACCAATCAGTATCTTGCGCCATGCCTCCCTCAGTATCCGCTTGGACCACCTGTCCAAAATATTGCCCCTCGTCAGAGGAAAAACTATAACTCTGATAGCCACTCTGTCATCCAGGTCACCTTGGAAGCCTGGAATGATAACTGTCTCCTAAAAGAGGCTGTTGTTATCATATCCCTATAACATCCACTTATGTTCTAAAACTGCTTCCGAACGTTTCACCAGGATAGGATTAATATCAACTTATTGCATCTAGTGCAAAAACAACGTCTGGTGTGGTACTTGACATCTCATGATCAACTCAATTGCCTAAGAAAGTGATCTGCCAATCATGCGCATCCCTCTCCCCTTTAGTCTGTAAGACACGATTAGAGAGGGTGACTCCATCACCTGCAGGTACACTACCGTGCCAGGAGTCGTCCATTCTAAAACACCATTAGAATACTGTCTAAGTACCCAGATTGGAAAACTACCCAAATCTAGATCTAAAACCATAGATCTAGTAACCAGAATATCTGATATAATATCCATGTCCTATGTGGAGAAACCACTGTGTGACAACCAAAGTATGACCGATCGCAGTATAGGAATTTCACTTCCTACTCTGTGTATGTCATCCAAATACCAGGACATCACATCCTACTATCTTCTTAACAGATCCATCCCCTATTCTGATGAAGTCAAACCTATGACTGTCACATCAGAAATAAATGATCTATCTCCGCTATATCTGCTTTAGTCCATAAATAGACATAAGCTACTTGTCCACTATGCTTCCGCTGCTCCCACTGACTACGAAAACCCTCTGGCAGAGTCATATACACGTGCACTTCTAAAGCTAGTTTAGAACGACGCTATACTCATCCTCCTGCCGGGTCTCAGAGCCTGGAACAACAGCAATGGCAAGTCTGGGTAAACAAGAACCTCCCTGTCACCGTCCTTGAGGCTACCGGAGTACCTCTCGGGTGCCTGAGGTTACCCACCATATCTGCGGAGCCAATAGAATGTCAATCCAGATTGAATCTTTAGGTTCTTATCAAATTTTCAGTAATTGTTTGCGGTTCTGGAATCACTTCCAGTTCTACCATACTCCCACTACTGTTTTCTGAAAAAATCCATTTTATTAAAACTGTGGCGAGTCAAGAACAATATCACTATTGATCTTCCAGATGGTAGAAAGTCAACCCTCGTCATAGCCCGGGTCAACCCACAAACAGCCATTACAGAAACGTGCCTTGAGTTATCCAGAGTCTGGTTTTAAGCATAAGCCGGACAACTCCCCGTACCTTAACAATGTTAAGATATGAACTATTCTATATCCAATAAAGAAACAGAAGCACTGATTTAATTGGAACCAGATTCAAATCATGCAGGTGTCTCCAGTGCATGTCAATTAAATGGAGAGAGGCCGATCAGCATTACTCAACTTAGGAGTGCTTCCAATTATGAGTAACCTGAAAGAGAAGCAAGTTCTCTTAATCATTACTATCATTGAATACCATACACAAGTATCTACATCTTCGATCACCTTGAAGAATCCTGATACTTGCAACACCTGGTTCTCTACTTTATCCTTACACCTATAACTTCTCAAAACTTAGACCTTGCATTTCTACGAAACACATGTCTAAGAACTAGTATGAGTACCAACCCCTCTGTCCTCATGGACACTGGACAACATACAATACTCTGTATAAGTCCTCTGAGTCTATTAACTCATTCCCTGTGTGTCGTAGGTTGAAAACTGTACTTATGGTTAAGAAGAATTACACCGCTGTTTAATGCTCCTTACCTAACCATCCACTGATATAGGTAAATGTCATAGACATAATTTCAAAAAATTATATCTCACTTTATAAAAATAAACGTACAGATATATAAATTTGAAATTGGTGCATAACAACGGATATTCAAAACCAAATATTTGCCGTCCGGCAAACAACCCAGGCGATTTCCTCAAATATCACCAATTACAACGAATCCCGATATAATGAGGATAATCACCCAATTCCTAATAATTTACTCGCACTCATCATCTGTAAAACCATACAGATGTGAGAATCAAACCTGGTAAATACATACCCTGGAGCAAGGGCTAATTGGGAAATCAGTTTTCATTTAACAATACACAGTGAAACTGAAACATATAAATGTTTCGAAAGGGTATCCGGGTATTCCTAGTAATGCCTCTTCCATTATCAGATTCACAACTGTAACCGTATATTTCTTTGTCATCTCTCCAAATCCCTTTATATGTCTTTAGTCATTACCTTCTGTACACCCCTTTATGCCAAATGGTTTTCTTCCTTCCCTACCGTTCGGCACCAGCCTATGGTTTGGAAGAAGACTATCTAATAAGCATAATGGGTGTACTCTCCTAATCTTAGGAGTACTCGTAACCTGAGAGAAGGTGAAGATAAAAGACAACTGAATAAACCTTATTCTTATTTCTCCTGAACCAGAATCCATCCCCGAACTGGAACAAGTTTCTTCGAGTTCGTATATAACCATACGATGGAGTATCCAATAAACTGTGGATCTTCGTAGTGATACGGAGTGTTCTGGAGAAATACAAAGGTGATGTAGGATTGGCGAAGAAATACTTGGTTTGGTCGTGAATAGCAGTCGCAATTTACTTTGCCCTCTTACTAATCCCTTTATTTGTCTTAACTTATTACCTTCGGTACACCATCGTTAGGCTAATTGGTTTTCTTCATTCCCCACCGTTCGGCACCTGCCTATGGTTTGGAAGAAGACTATCCAATTAGCGTAATAGGTGTACCTTCCTAATCCAAGGAACACTCGCAACCTGAGAGAAGGTAAAAGGAAAAGACAACTGAATAGTCCTATTCGTTTTCTCCAGAACCAGAAACCATCATCGAATCTGGAACAAGTTCCTTCGAGTTCGTATATAACCATACGATGGTTTTATCCAATGGAAGTGGATGTGCGTAGTAATACGGGGTGTTCTGGAGAAAAGGGTAAAAGAAGGAGTGGCAATGAGGTATGCAACTCAGACAATCCAAAAAGCCAGTGTTTCAAGAAGGTTCGGTTAACTTGGTCACTGAGCCATAGTCAAGGGTCGGGTCATGGTCGCTGCCAAAGAGAAAGAGAAAAGAAACACTCAGCGTGCACTCTAACCTAGATCAGAATGGTTATCACTTTATCTAATCAGGAAACCTTCCACTGTAACCTCAAATTCTCCTCCAAACCTAAAAGAAGAATTAGTCGGGATCACCCGAGGAGTAAACCAACTCATCAGTGGGAATCGGGATCCAACTATCATCGCATGATAACGTGATGGAATCCACTCACGTTATCACACTCCAGAAGGTATGCGCATATCTGGCAAGTTTCAGTTTCTTTAGAAACTCCCGATGTGATTTTTACCCCATGCTCTTATGACCTTGATGAAGATCAACAAATCATAAGTCACGTGTCAAGTTCTACCCGTCATTGTCTAGGTTAATTTGAACCCACCCAACAAGCCCTTGACGAAGGTCAACAAGGCTATACGACTGTCCCAAACCAACGCATCTATCTATGCAACAGAAAGGTAACAAGCAGCTACCATTCACTATGCCTTGACTAAGGTCAACAAATATAGCATGAATACTAAGTGCTACCCGTCTGAAATGACGGAGGGCTACAAATGGTTTTTGGCGAAAAACCTTTAACGTAATGAACTTGATATCGTTGAAGGAACCGGATAGATTTTTATAAAAATATAGTGGCGAAATCCTTTGCTAAAGAGGTCACTCCCGGTGAAGGGATCTCGGCTCTTTCCCCGTAGAATGAGGTGCAGGATATTCCAACTGAATACCGCGATGCAAAGCAAAAAATAATCGACTATAGTGAAGTTATTACCCTGACGCAAACTTCTGTCCAAGGGGTCACTCCCGGTGAAGGGATCTCGTCCCTTGCCTTGTCGACTGAGGTGCTGGATATTCATAACCGAATACCACTGTGCAAAACAAAAGAGAACGTCCTTGCAATAACAGCTTTTTGAAAAATGTTCCAACAACATCAGAATAGGTTTGTCTAGCTTTGCATTGATCCAAATCAATGCAGTCCCATCAATTAATCACACCACAAAAGAACGAAAATATGATGTACGTATATGCCATCCGCATTCGCCACTGGGTCCCGTCATCACCCGTTAGGTTATTTAACTAACGATAGAGCGGGGACTGGACTAGCGCGGGTGTAAAACATATACAACATCTACTAGTATATATATCAATATATAATATTCGCTCAAGGCATGATAAAATGCAACATCACAGAAATGTAATAAGCATCACAGAACAATACAGATAATCTGGGATCCCCGGGTTTCATAGAGCCGCTACTGAAACCCGACGTTCCCCTAGTCGTGTGGATAGCCTGTGCAATGAAATCCTAGACCCCTACGGGCGCGGCAAGTTACCCGCCAAAACCTAAAGCGAAGCAGCCCCCTTCAACAACGTGAATGGACCACCCAGCACTTCACGGAATCCGGTAACTTGAGCACCCCTCCTTGGGTCAACCTGTACCCCTACGAGTGCGGCGAATAGCCCGCCAATTCTAGAGTAAAGCCCCCTCCGTATCAAAGCTATGAGATGCGGGCCCATTGCCCTCTAGAACCCGGCTACCCGTGCACCCCTCCGCGGAGTAATCCTAATACAGAAAGTAAAATATATACAACGGGTACATCGACCTCAGCCCGGTCGTACCCCAAAAGAATAATATACAAACATGCAGTGACGGCAGTCCACATGTCGAACGCTCGCCCCGCAATATCAAATGTACAAATACAACCAAATTGTACTACCATTACATCCAGGCTATCCACCACGACAAATCCGCAACATCACAGCACAACACAGAACATCAACGTGAATGTCACGTTCGCAAATCTGTCTAAAAGAACTATAGCAATTAGACAGGATTTACCGATCAAATGACATTCACGGTCGCAGATATAATGTAAATACTGTGAACTAACATGTTTAAAATTTTCGATCGACTAAATTTCCCGAAGTGGGTCCCAAGCACAATTCCCAGTACTCAGACAAATCTGGGCCCAAACAAAAAATACCAGAAACCACAATTCCAAGTCAGAGACCACCTCAGAAAATTTCATGCACTGTGGCTACAGTACGGCGGCGGATCCGCAGCCAAAACGTGGGTACGGCCGCGGATCCGCCGCGCTACAGTGAAATCAGCCCACCAAATTTTCTCAGTTCTTTTAAAAAAACCTGCCTGTTTTTCTGCAGCACACTAAATAATTTTTTGACCACAGGAAAAATTCGACAGAAACTATGACTTGGAAATGCAGTTTTTGGAAATTTCGTCCGATCGAGGTTCTAAACACATTAGAGCAGGCTAGTAAAAGTTAATGGCGTGGCTCTGATAACATGTAAGTCTACGGTAGCGTCCCGGCCGTCGGTCCGAGGCCAAAATGCGGAAACGAAAACTTTTTCAAACTAGAAACTGGCGCTATCGTATGCTTAAAACCCGGATCGAACCATTAACCTACAACTAGCAACTAGAGAAAGGGTTGGAAAGCTATACCGATCGATCCGTGTCCTTCGGTCTTTGGCCACCATCCCAAGCTCCTCGCGGCATCTCCGGTCTTGATCTCCTCGTCGGGCACCACATCTACGAGTCTTTTTATGGGCTCCCGCTTCATCCGAAGCAACTCGGGCACGAAGTGTGCTAGTCGACGTATCCAAGGTGTTGTAGAGAATGTTTGTGATCACTTTGTCTCTTGCATCCATGGCTTGGATGGAGGTTAAAGGTGTTGCCATTGATGGAGATAATGATCTAGAGGAAGAAGAAGAAGAAGATGTTTCTTTTTCCTTTTCTTTTCTTTTGTGATGGAATGAGAGAGGGTGAGTGTGAGATCATCAAAAATACAAGAGCTAACAACCATCATATGGCTGCCCTTCCTCTCTCCTCCTCTCATTTCATCCACAAATCAATCAATAATGTGACATTTTTCACAAAAAAGAGACCATGAGTCACTATATATGTCTATGTCACATTTAATGCATCTCATGATGAATTCTAGCTCATTATTTCCACCATCCAAACATTAATCCAAATGTTTGGTCCAACAAAAGGATCCAGCAACGTCTAAAGTAAACTCATGACGGATCACAAGGATACCCCTCACCTGTATATACATACCTACATCCGCATTCCGACTGAATGCGAATGCGATGAGACTAAAGTAATCCAACAAATCTAATACTAGGATCCGGCTTAAACCAAAGCCCACTAGTATGATCCGTCCGATCATGATCCGTGCAATACCGCACGTATAAGATCGAACTCTGCCATATATCATACGGCTTCTACAACGTTTCGCCCGACACTTGAGAAACAGTCTATGGGGGACTCTAAAGACTCGTCAATTCTTTGGCTGTAGATTTAACCACTAACACGTCAGAGGTATTAGCCGTACGTAACGGGCTACCAGGTATTGACCAAAAGGGAGGTCGATGAGCGAACTCATCCTGACACCCTACTGAGTCTGTCAGTGACAATATCCGTACAGTCCGGTCCGTTCGTCTATGAGCATCGCATGGCCGGCCTAGGGGGTTGGTAAAAGTCAGACCTCCAAAAGCGATACAAGTCGTGTCGGAGTGTAGCCCATAACACCCTGAGATACTATTGGAATACCTACCAGTAAATCTCCTGCCTTGGCCAAGGACTTCGTGTAATGGCTCTCCTAGACACAGCGCGATCTCACCCCCAATACCGGGAGAGACGAAACCCCTGGCGATCCGCTCACTGCCTCCATGTGGCTCGGGACTGTACCCAACTAAAACCTGTTTGCACGACTCCTTTGAGCCATGGTAGGATTGTAATCAAAGTACAGTGGGAACTCACACGAGACAAATAACGATCTCAGGTCGATGAACTAACCTGTACACATGTCACCAGGGAACTGCTATCTGACGTCAGGTATAATACCAACTAGCATGTTCCCGGCGAGTCCTGTCCAGTGTACTTATAACCCAATGAGCACCTGTATACATCTTAGGTGAACAAACTGACACCAATGGCTTGTGAGACCGGCCACCGCCCCTCGTCGGGGTCTCGACTGTACACACTAGTCTACTAATGGAGTATTGATGCCCAGTCTCGAAACTCCTACGACTAGGGACCACTTTAAGGATGTGCTTATAGACCCCAGCTCCCACGTATATGATCGCCATCATACTGCTAGCCGTCAAGCAAGAATCCTAAGGGCTCTATCAATGTGTAATAGTGACCTGTAAGGTCACCTAAAACTATACACGATGATAAAGATAAACCAGATAGCATATTATCATCTTGAGTAAGACTGTCCTACCGACATAGGTCCTCCCTCAATCATTACAATCACGTGCCTATGATCCAATAATTAACTCTGAGGGCACTATATCCAACATATATATATATATATATATATATATATATATATATATATATATATATGCGTGTATGAAAACACACGCTTGAAGGCATGCTAAAATCTCATGTCGTATCTCATAATACGAACCACATCATATCACCAATCTCATAGCACCATGCCCAATCTCATCGACTCATCTCCAAATACCATGTACAATCCTCATCATCCATGTATAGGTATACGTATATATATACACAATCCCATATCTATGTGTGTTTGTGTGTGTGTATACGTATCCCCATATACACACAAGTAATAATAATGCATTCAAGGGTGTGTGTGCATTTGTGCAAACCTATTCTATGGTTCGCACTAAGAAATCAACCACAACACTATCATCCAAATTCACAACACATATGTAAAAATATATCATATCATCCACTATACTACGAACCGTGGGGGTGCTATACGCCATCCACCCGACTTCCCCCATAGATATAATCTACTCACATTGCTCTTCGCTTGCCGTTGCCAACGTCACCACGCCCTTGCTTGTCGTCTCGAAGTCCTCGTAGGGTACCTACACATCATAACGTATCGGGTCGCATTAAAACCCAATTCAAAACCAAAACGACACGCTAAAAGCCTATAGGTTAGAACCTATGGACTGCGCCTTTCAAACCACCAAACAATCCTCGATATCGTCGTACAAACGTCAAGTGATCGAGGTAAAATGCAAATACTAAAATCCAGAACCCAAAATATGAAAATATAACCCTGATTCAAAACAGCAACTCATGAATATGGTTACAGATTTTACCCTAACTGAAATTAGCGAACTTTGCATATGTGGAGGGTCTAGGTTACAGATACTGGAGCCACAGAACAAACAAGAGACAATTCCAACCCACCCTGGCCGCAAATTGCGGCCAGATAGAATAAATCTGCGGCCCAGGTGAGGGTGTAGGGGCTAGGGTCTTGGGTAAAGCTACATGGGTGCCTGCTTATCTCTCAGTGTTTGCTAAATAAATTTTCAGGTCCCCGAGTGTTAGCAGATTTCATATTCCCTACAGAATTCCACAACAATATGGATATCGGGGATTTCTAAGTTCGCTAATAGGGGCTTAAGTCTCAGGTTTGGGTCTGAATTCTAGCACTAGGGGGTGTGTGTGGCCTCTACTAAGCTCAATCACATTTCACCACTCAAGAATTCCTCAAATCCTAACTAGAAATTTCCAAACCTCACTAAACATCGCCTAATCACTTCTAAACATGCATGGAAGCTAAAGTAAACCAAATTCCACACTAATGGTTCAGAAATTTACCTCATTTGGCACTCATGAATCCCCTAGGGCACCAAAATGCAAACTTTCTTTGTCCAAAGTGTAGCCTGTGAGCTTGTGCACATTTTTAATGAAATGAGTGAGGTGTTTTGAGGTGGGAAATGAGGTGTTTTGAGGATGAAGAGGAAGGGGGAGAGGGAGAGGCAGCCATGGAGTTAAGGGAGAGAGAAAGAGATGAAGAAAATGAGGGGGAGACAAATGGGTATGGTTCTCTCTTGACCCCTCACACTCTCTCACTTGCCCATGCTTTATTTCTTTATTCATTTTCTTTTTCTTTTCATTTCTTTTCATTGTTTTCTTATCTCTTCTCATTTAAACACAAACCATGCATGAAAAATGAGAAAAAGCCATGATAAAAATGTAACAAGTGTTAAAATGATATAGTGCATATTTTGCACAAAACAAGCTTAATGCGCGATTAGCGATTTTTAATCGCGATTAGCACTAAATAGCGTATAATTAATCATAAAAACTTATAATTTGCATAAATCACATAAAACACCTTTATTTCAGTAATTTCCATAATTTTCCAAATTTTTCCCAATTTATCGGTATTTAATTATACCGCCTTAATAAAATATTAAATATAATATAATTTAATTATAAAAATCCCCAAAAATAATATTTTATTTTTTTGTAATGTTACAATCTTCCCCCCTTAAAGAAATTCGGTCCTCGAATTTAAATTTAAACCCCTCAAATACTAAAACATTTCAGTAAAAGACTAGGTTGTCGGGGTCCCGAGATCATAAATACATAAGACGCATCATAGCGCAATGCATGCGCATGAACAATGAGCAGATAACTCAAAATCAAAACTCCGTCAAATATCTCGCAATCATCGGAGTTATGGTGAAGACATAAATGTCAAATCCAAAACGAAACCAATATGATATACATCAAAACTATACATATAAACATCAAATCTATACATATAAACATCTGAAGGAAATGCATGCCAAACCTTTCATGTTGCTGTGCGATGCGCGTATCGTGACACAGTGGAGGACGTCTATTGTAAGAAAATAACTATATATATACCTATCCTTTATTTAATATGTACGCCCCGCCGTTTTGAAAATAATTTAGAAGGGTTTCCTTGATTTTAAACGTTTCGTGTCATATCAGACACGTAGGTAAATACTGAGGCTATAGCTCCCCTTTTTTTGGAAATCCCTTCGATAGCTATCAATGCATGCAAAATATATTCAGGTACTGTCCTCTGACTAGTCCTGCTCAGTACAAAAATAAATAGCAAATATCATAAAAACATACTGCTCCATAAGAAATCAATCCCAAAATTTGCATATGAATGCTACGTGCGTCTGGTGCGCACGGAAATAGAAATCCATGAACGTGCCATACATGTGCACAGAAACAAAATCTAAGTGCAATGGGTGCGCACGAAACACCTGTCAAAGGCAACGGGTGTGCTTGACAACAATATCAGGTGTATCTGAGATGCACGAAGAATCCCGATTTAGTGCATCTGGTGTGCACCAAAATCGCATCTCATAACATGCGCCCAACATGCGCGAAAATCCAAATCAGGTGTATCCATCATGCACGAACAAAATCTAATTCATGTGCATTCAACATGCACGAAATCACGAAATCTAATATCAAGCGCCGAACATGCGCAAAATCCAATCCGGTGCACAAAACAAATATCGAGTATCACAATCAAAATCGACGGTATACAGCACATTTCAATCCAAATCCAAATCAGGCATACCGTGGTAGATAATCTCACAACTATGTGCATCAGCGTGCACAAAAGCAGATCAAATACAAAAAGTGCATGAAAACTATGCCGAAAGTATAAGTCAAATCACATGCATACCATAGGTATGAACTCAAAAATCAGTATCTCGAATGACATCAAATCGAAGTCAGGTGCAATTGTGGTGCACAAAATCTCAATCATGCAAGTAAATCATCCAAAATATCAAATCAAAGATGGTGGAAATAGTCCCTCTTTGGCACATCCTCTAAAGATCTCTGGCCAACTATCTCGTCGACGATGCCGAACTCTGGCCTACTGGGTGTGCGCAATATGACCGCTCCTGGGTCCAAGTATTTTCGTATAGTACTCCAGAAAGGTCTTGTCGGGTCTCTCCCGATCTCGTTTCTGCTGAAATGCCCGGAAGCTATCATCCTTTACTGGATCCATTTCTTGTTCTGGAACGGCTGCATACTCATCACGACTCCTTCTGGAAGATATATCCATATACAACGCCTCTGCATGCGTATCACATCTCTGATGTCGGCGGAGTGGAACGTCATCTCATCAAGATCTCGTACGAACCTCTTACTCCACTTTTCTCTAAGGTCGACTGCTTCGGACTAGTCTCTTCGTGGCTGCATGGACTGCGTTCCAACGGCTATACTTGTATCTGGAGTCTCCCAAGCAATGTATCCCATCATATGATATCTAAATGAAGTCGAACCTTTCGATCGATTCGTCAAAGTTCCATAATCCCCCAAGAGCTCAACATCTTGGGTACAGTTTAATAGTATTGCAGTACATGTCACAGTACCTGTGGACCAACCGTAGAAGGGCAAACCCAAGCCTCACTAATGGCACCGCTGAACTGTCGCAAACCCTAAGGTTTCAAAGCGTTCTCATGGTCATTATGTCGAGTTAGGGTTTCATTCTTCTAGAAGGTCCATAGCATTACTTGCATTTGTCTCTGAATACCTTAAACTTGGAAAATGGGCCTCTGACATTCGATCGTCTCTATTGACTCCCAACGTACCTGCGTGAAGTCGTCTCTAGCTGGAATCAATCAATCTAATGACCTCGCATCGGGGTAAGCGAACGAACCATATGTCCTAGTCGTTCATCCTCGAGTGACTAGCGATCTTCTATCATATCTCTATGTATACACTCGTGCTGCAACAGCTCCAACCATCTGGGAGATATCTCGTCATTCGCAGCAGCAACTGGCTCATTTGTCCGCACGCTGAACAATGCCTCAATCATCAAATAATTGGTGCATCGACGGTCATCACATTCTGGCTGGCCTCTAGCAGTAGCACAATCCTCTGGTGCTGATCTGCACGTCCGAGAAATCTCGTAAAAGCGATCCATCAAACGTTCATGGCGTGAAAACACAATAAAACGACGCTTCTATGCAAATCGTATATCCCTGGAATCATGCCCTAGTCAGTCCTCGTCCGTGATGAGCTCGTGCTGACGCAACTCTAGCCGTAGCTCTTTCTGTCCGCGTAATCGTGGCAGCAAATACCATAACCCAATATCGATGAGGATAGATCATAGAAATGAGTATAATACTGCGAAATGTACATCCTAAGGCTCCCTAAGCAGAGTAGAGTATCATAAGTATGCCGCGGAACATACATATGGTACATCACTCTACTTAAGTCACCTACTCCATCAACCAAGGTCAACCTACGTGATGAAAGTTCGGGTATAATACCCCTCGACTAAGTCTAAGTTCCGTAAGGTCAAGCCTAAGTTCCGAATATATACAAACACTCTAGGCTCCGCATAGTCAAAGTTAGACTCGAACCAAGGTTAACCTAGCGCTCTGATACCAACTTTGTCACGACCCGAAATGGCACATGACTGGCACTTGAATCATATGAAGTTTATAGAACCCCATCTAATTCAAGTAAGCCAAGAAATCCCAGAAATTTAAACCATTTTAAGAAAGAAGTGCAGACAACGTATTTTTAAAACAAGTGGTTTTAAATAACATAAGCCGAATATGCATTTTAAAATCTCAAGTCTTTTCTAAAAATTTCGGCAGAGTTTCCTTTGTAAATACTGGCCCCAAACGGGGTACAACATAAATAATATATGCATAATGGTAAAAGGCATCCCCAAGCGGGAGCTAGCTCTTCGTCAATTGACGGTCACAACCACGCAAGCAATATGATATACAACGCCGAAGGGCGAGGATCAAAACTCAAAGGAAACTCAAAATCATCAAGAAAATAATAATAATACAACGCGCGACTCTAAGGTCGAAAGAATAGCAACTGGTTTTCTAAGTCTGAAATAATATACAAGTCTGGTTGATGGAATTTTACTATATACAACTGAAATAAATAAGTACAATGGTGGTCACGATACGAGTGAACCCACCTACCAAGCAATCACCTAGAATGGAAGCAGTGTGCCAGGAAGCAGTGTGCCAGAAAGCCGCAATGAAACCTGTACGGCAAAACCTGCAAGAAACTGTGGCACAACGGGGGTGAGTTGCCAACTCGTGAGTAGAAAACATCACAGAGAAGAAATCATATGTATGACTCAATCCTAAGTCAATATGATCAGTAGTATATATCCTCAATATGATAAAGTCTAAAGCATGATAAGATGGCAAGGGTAAACATCTATACCAAGTGTAATACCAAGTGCTCGTGTCAGTGCCTCAGGTAGCAACATATCATAAACATGAGGTGTGATCAATGTAATCATCATGAAATCAGTGTCAACTATATCATGAAGTCTATAAGTATGTAGATATCATCCAACTATGTAATCAATGCCTGTATGCATGTGGATCTCGTCCACGTGTCAACCAATAACACAAAACATCATGCACGTAAATATCATAAAGCATATGCAAGAAAGTATGAGGATATAAATCAACGCGTGTCCCTCTCGACACATCAAAATCATGGAACCTGAGTGTCCAGCATCGACACTCGAAAACATCATGAAACATGTGCCTAGCATCAGCACGTAAATCCTCATATATTGGGCTCCGTCAGTCCGGATTGGCCCATAAATCCTCATATATGTCGGGCTCCGTCAGTCCGTATCGGACCATATCAACTCTTAACTCCGGTCGGTATCCTCCGGATATCCTCCGAGCCCAAATACAATCACCGGTAGGTAGTAGTCCCTCTATCATGCACACCGTCTGTATTCACAGTATCCCTTTCTTGCCCCGGGTACCATACCGGGCCCCACCATGTACCCGCACACGGCCCACGGCTCCTCCTCTCATGGGGTATATATATATCAAAACCGATAAAACTTATGGTGGCTGCTGAAATATCATATCAAGAGAAACCGGGTTTTTAAAACAGTACATACTTTCTTTTAAAATACCCACGGTTCTCAAATCCAGAAATATCATGGAAACAACATATCTCAATACATATAATCATAAAGCATGATGTATGCGACATATAACAGAATGTAAGCATATCTGTATATCATGCAACCTGGAACAGTAATATACACATATCGAGGGAAAACTGCTCTTATAAAATGAATCCAGTTTTAAAATATATCTTGCGGTTCCCAAATCTCCAAAATCAAGCCAGAATCATCTATGTACGTGCAAATACGTATGTATGCAAGTATGTCATGCAAGGAGTCATATCCTGATGCAACAATCCTACTGTGTAGTGACATGGCATTTATCGATGATGAAGTATGTGAGCCGGCAAGCAGGTGTACGTGGAACATACGCATCATCGATAATGGTGCTGGTGTCGTGACAGCATGGGTTTAATATAACAATAAACACATTTAAACATGCAACGCGATTCGAATAGCAAGAATATGCGGAAAATGAATAATAAACACAACAGTGAAGAATCTACATCAATATGTAAATGTCATACAGTTTTGCCATTTGAAATAAGACGAATCGTGGTGTTTAGAAAAATAAGGGTTACGGTGTTTTTAAGAAAAGATGTATCTTTTGAAAATATCCGTAGAATCCCTTGGCCTGTCTTTAAAATACTCACGATTCGTTAGTTTTGAAATAAGTATGACTCGAGTCTAGTCTAACATCTATAACTACTACAGAACTAAACGAACAGTCTAACCGAAAAGGTAAGGGAAACCACCTAAATCTGAGTCGATATACATATAAATATAATAGTCGGTGATCCCGCCTCAATAGTATCACATATGATACAATATACAATATGACATCCTCGAGTCAAGAGTGTGGATCTACCATCAATATATAGCTCGTACGTAAATCCGTCATACGGCATCCCAAATCTGGGTACGGGTAGAAATATCACATTCATCTCATCATTTATCTGGTATCCTTCTCATCATATCTCATGAACTGGGGTACTGATCTAAGTCTAATACCAACGGATACCATCTCTCTCTCTCTCTCTCTCTATATATATATATATATATATATATATATATATATATATGCGTGTATAAAAACACACGCCTAAAGGCCCGCTAAAATCTCATGTCGTGTCTCATAATACGAACCACATCATATCACCGATCTCATGGCACCATACCCAATCTCATCGAATCATCTCCAAATACCATGTACAATCCTCATCATCCATGTATAGGTATACGTATATATATACATAGTCCCATACCTATGTGTGTGTGTGTATATATATACGTATCCCCATATACGCACAAGTAATAATAATGCATGCAAGGGTGTGTGTGCGTGTGTACAAACCTATTCTATGGTTCGCGACTAAGAAATCAACCACGACACTATCATCCAAATTCACAACACATATGTAAACATATATCATATCATCCACTACACTACGAACTGTGGGGGTGCTATACGCCATCCACCCGACTTCCCCCGTAGATATAATCTACTCACATTGCTCTTCGCTTGCCGTTACCGATGTCGCCACGCGCTTACTTGTTGTCTCGAAGTCCTCGTAGGGTACCTACACATCATAACGTATCGGGTCGCATTAAAACCCAATTCAAAACCAAAACGACACGCTAAAAGCCTATAGGTTAGAACCTATGGACTACGCCTTTCAAACCACCAAACAATCCTCGATATCGTCGTACAAACGTCAAGTGATCGAGGTAAAACGCAAATACTAAAATCCAGAATCCAAAATATGAAAATATAACCCCGATTCAAAACAGCAACTCATGAATATGGTCCTAGATTTTACCCTAACTGAAATTAGCCAACTTTGCATATATAGAGGGTCTAGGTTACAGATACTGGAGCCACAAAACAAATACGAGACAATTCTAACCCACCCTGGCTGCAAATTGTGGCCAGATGGAATAAATCTGCAGCCCAGGTGAGGGTGTAGGGGCTAGGGTCTTGGGTAAAGCTTCATGGGTACCTGCTTTTCTCTCAGTGTTTGCTAAATAAATTTCTAGGTCCCCGAGTGTTAGCAGATTTCATATTCCCTATAGAATTCCACAACAATACGGATATCGGGGATTTCTAAGTTCGCTAATAGGGGCTTAAGTCTCAGGTTTGGGTCTGAATTCTAGCACAATGAGGGTTGTGTGGTCTCTACTAAGCTCAATCACATTTCACCACTCAAGAATTCCTCAAACCCTAACTAGAAATTTCCAAACCTCACTAAACATCGCCTAATCACTTCTAAACATGCATGGAAGCTAAAGTAAACCAAATTCCACACTAATGGTTCAGAAATTTACCTCATTTGGCACTCATAAATCCCCTGGGGCACCAAAATGCAAACTTTCTTTGTCCAAAGTGTAGCCTGTGAGCTTGTGCACATTTTTAATGAAAGGAGTGAGGTGATTTGAGATGGGAAATGAGGTGTTTTGAGGATGAAGAGGAAGGGGGAGAGGGAGAGGCAGCCATGGAGTTAAGGGAGAGAGAAAGAGATGAAGAAAATGAGGGGGAGACAAATGGGTATGGTTCTCTCTTGACCCCTCACACTCTCTCACTTGCCCATGCTTTATTTCTTTATTCATTTTCTTTTTCTTTTCATTTCTTTTCTTTGTTTTCTTATCTCTTCTCATTTAAACACAAATCATGCATGAAAAATGAGAAAAAGCCATGATAAAAATGTAACAAGTGTTAAAATGACATGGTACATGTTTTGCACAAAACAAGCTTAATGCGCGATTAACGATTTTTAATCGCGATTAGCACTAAATAGCGCATATTTAATCATAAAAACTTATAAGTTACACAAATCACATAAAACACCTTTATTTCAGTAATTTCCATAATTTTCCAAATTTTTCCCAATTTATCGGTATTTAATTATACCGCCTTAATAAAATATTCAATATAATATTATTTAATTATAAAAATCCCAAAAAATAATATTTTATTTTTCTGTATTGTTACACGTGTGAGCATAACCGTCCCCTTTATGTCTCCAGATACTGTCATGATATCAAGATAGGCAAAATCCTAGTTGATAATGGGTCCTCCGTTAACCTCCTCAATGTAAGAGTGTTGAAGGAAATCTTCATGAGCGTTCAACACCTCGCTCGGGATAAGATCATTATCTTCGGGTTTGATTCCTAGTCATCATGAACACTCGGGTCTGTAATACTGACGCTGCGCTTTGGGCTTCTAGTCATTGACATCAAGTTTCACGTCATTGACGCTAAGACCTGCTATAACGCTTTGCTCGGCCGGCCTTGGTTATACGAGTACAACATTATCCCTTCTATACAATATCAGTGTATGAAGTACTTCAAGGATGGTCTCGGATACACCGTGACAGGGGAGTTGAACCCATTCTCCGTTAACGAAGTCCGCAAATATGAGGATGCCAAGTACTTCCTGCCAGATTTCGAAGACACGGAAAGATGTTGCAAATCGGAGGACAAGAACAAAGCTATCACTACTATTCCGGTCTTCGGGGGTGATACCGAGGAGGAGGAAGAGATAGTTTATTCAGGGCCACCCCAATGCAACAAGCCGGGACCATCCACCTCTATGTTGATCTTCGGCAGGGACTCGGAAGATGAGGTCAATGCTGTATTTTCCGTTCGGCCATCGATACAAGCCTTCGCTGATGAAGATCAAAATTTGCAAGTTGCCATGGTTCCGCAAGAGCATTACAAAGAGCTCGATGCACTTGAAACTTATAGTGTGCAAGAAGTGCAGACATTCTATGTCCCCCCAGGCGAAAAGGTGAAAAGGCGATCCTATTCTACCGATCCGGGGAAACCAAAGTGGAGAAAGAAATTTGGCATGGTGCAGATTCTACAATTGACAGGCTCCAGCCAATTCGTTTGCCCAGATACTACACAGACGGATTAAAAAGACTATTGAGGCGCCAAGGCATACTCTTCAAACAGACTGCTCGACAAGCCCAGTTCTATAACAGGATCTGGAACGTCCCCGGAACTCAGCAGAAATTGCCCAATGGGAGAATGGAAACGAGCGGGCTTGGATATGTTCAATCCAAGAAACGGAAGCGATTCCGCTGCTGCTACGTCATACACGACTTTGATGAAGAAGGAGATACTCTATGGGAAGATGCTAACCCTGAACCAAAATGAGCTCCCGTCGTGAAAATGCCAAGCCTATCTTTCGAAGAACAAATGGACAAGCTTATAAGGGAAGCGGGTCAAAAGGTTCGAGGCGACCATAATCGCGAAATGGCCATCTACGAGAAAGCCAGAACGCAACGCCTCCTTCAGCAGGCTGCATAAAGTAACGATGCCCTCCGTCACCAACCCGTCATACAAAAGACCCGACACAGAGGCAGAAATAAACCCAAGAACGAAAAAAGAGTTCGACAGCGACAAAGCGAGACCAAGAAGCCACGCGAGCGAGAATCAAGCAACCAGGATTCGTCTCTTATAAGGAAGATGGGTCGAGCGTATTCTTTTTCCCAAGACAAGACAAAAAAGATACTTGATCTTGTCATAAAACATCAGATGCTACCCTCCCGGAGTCCAAGCACATCGAGCAAGCAGGCGAGGTCTCTAACCCAGACTATTGCTCCTATCACCCGGCAATAGGACATCCCCTCGAAGACTTCTTCACATTCAAAGACTGGGTAGAAGACCAGTATCAGCAAGGCAGGTTCGCTCTATCCAGCAGCTGGAGGGTAACCCCGTCGCAGAAGCATGAACCAAAAGCCGCGCATGCAGCGAGAGTAGAACCAGACCAACATCGGTCTTGGAAGCGATCTCGTACATGTCATATGATAACACTGTCAGAAGAAGAACCCGAGAATATGGATGACCTCCCCTGGTGCTTCGAAAACAATGATGACGAGGTAATCTCAGAATTTCCACCGGCGCCAAAAGAGCTGAAAGATGGGATACATACTACTGCAGATAACCTCAAGAAAATTGACTTGGGAATGGCAAATGACCCACGGCCGACGTTCGTCAGTGAGCTGTTGTTTGAAGAAAATTGGCTACACTCAAAGATGTGCTCATGCAGTACAAAGATTGCTTCGCATGGAACCATTCTGAGATACCGGGACTAGATCCAGAGATTATGGTGAACAAATTGGCGATATCTCCGGACGTCAAGCCGATCAAACAAGCACCAAGAAGAATGCGGCTCGATCTTGAAATGAGCATCAATGCCGAGGTCAAGAAGTTGATCGACTCCGGCTTTATCCAAGAGGTTCAGTATCCTGACTGGATTGCCAATATCGTCCCAGTGATGAAGAAAAATGGGACGGTACGTATATATGTGGACTTTCGGGATCTCAACAAAGCTTTCCCAAAGGACGACTTTCCAGTACCGGTCACTGAGTTGATGATAGATAATACATCCACTCACAAAGTTTTCTCCTTCATGGACGGCTCATCAGGATACAATCAGATAAAGATGCATCTCGAAGACCAGAAACATACCGCTTTCCGGACTCCTTTGGGCATATTCTGCTACAAGGTGATGCCTTTCGGTCTAAAAAACGCCGGTGCCGCCTATCAGAGGGCCATGACGAAGATTTTCGATGACCTCATACATGAAATTGTCGATTGCTATATCGACGACCTCGTAGTTAAAAGCAAATCATACGAGGAACATTTAGGGCATCTGAGCATCGTGTTTCAGCGTCTTCGGAAATACAACTTGAAGATGAACCCTCTCAAATGCACGTTCGGAGTTTCCTCAGGCAAGTTTCTAGGATTCGTCGTACGACATCGAGGCATCAAAATTGACCCTTCAAAGATTAAGGCAATCTTGGAAATGCCTCCGCCAAGGACTCTCAAGCAGCTGCGGTCTCTCCAAGGGAAGCTCGCGTATATCCAGTGATTCATAACCAATCTTTCAAGCAAGTGCCGTCCTTACAGTCACCTAATGAAGAAAGGGACTCCCTTCGTCTGGGATCGCAAATGTCAAAGCATGCTAGACGAAATCAAGCAATACCTGCAGAATCCACCAGTATTGGCCGCTCCCGTCAAGGGAAAACCTCTCATTCTGTATACAACCGCCCTCGAAGGTTCTTTAGGCGCGCTGTGGACACAAGAGAATGAACAAGGGAAAGAAAGAGCTCTCTACTATTTTAGTCGAGTTCTCCTGAGGACAGAAAACAATTACTCTCCCATTAAAAAACACTACCTGGCGTTGATCTTCGCGATAACAAGCTCAGAAACTACGCGTTGGCACATGAGGTCCATCTTATATCAAAGGTGGATCCTCTCAAATATTTGATGTCAAAGGCCATATTAACGGGACGTCTCGCTAAAAGGGCCCTGCTCTTAATGAAATTCTCGGTGATATACCGACCCCTCAAGGCAGTGAAAAGCCAGGCCATCGCCGACTTCCTCGCTGAGCATCCGATACCTGCCGATTCTCCTTTGAACTGCGAATTGCCAGACGAGCACGAGTTTGACACGATCGATGGGGAGAGAAGAGAGAATGATACCCAATGGGAACTCTACTTCGATGGAGCGTCTTCCATAAAGAAGCGCAAACAAAACACCCCCATAATCAAATCTGGGGTAGGCCTCATCTTCATAACTCCACAAAGGGGGATAATGCGCTTCTCCTTCTCCTTAACAGAGCCGAGGACGAACAATGGGGCCGAATATGAAGCTTTGATAGCAGGTCTTGAGATCGCCGCCAACATGGGAATTGAAAACCTCCTCATATACGGAGACTCCCAGCTGGCCGTTAGCTAAGTAAATGGTGATTATCAAACGTGCAAACCAGAGTTGGTAAAGTACGGTTAGAGAGTGCAACAACTTCTGACTCGAATCCCTTCCTACACCCTGGAAAGCATACCGCGTGCGGAAAACAGCAAGGTGGATGCATTATCCAAGCTCGCTAAAGAACTGGCCGACGAGAACCTCGATGACGTGAGGATCGTTGTGCAAAGTCGTCGGGTTCATGCACCGGCAGAAATATCTCCGAAGTCGTCCAAAGAAAAGGGAGCGACCGAGCAAACGGCCCTGCAAATAAAAGACCAGGAAAAGGCAATGGATTGGAGAGAAGTCTTTATAGACTTTATGATGCTCGATATTGGCAATCCCTAAGATCATGACACGTGGCGGGTGACGTGTCCCAAGACCCAGAAGAAAGGGCCCACAGAGGCCGACCAGGCCACCCTTGTACCCGACCTGCAAGCGCAAGCTGGCCCTCCTCGGGCCCTGTTCAGACCATAATATTGCATTTTACAGTCCCCATTCTTATTCGTTTTATAAATAAACAGGTGCTTTTGACGCATGTCTGCCGCATATTACAGGATACAGGTTCTTGGAGCGAAGACAGTGAAAGAGACAGAAGAAGACACAAAAAAGGGACTTTTGACCAACAAGTAGACGGATCCTAGTCAAGCCTAGACTAATAACAGTTCACATAGGTACAAGGCAACGCAAGGTCCAAACATGTCAAAGTGAAACGGTTAAAAGACCAATACAAATTTTCACTGAAGATCTGGAGAAGAATAAGAAGCCAAACAGAGAAAAGTAGTGAAGAATAAAGAAGCCCAAATACCTAGTATGCAGCCTAGGAAATTTGGTGATCTGAACTCACCAAAGGGCCGCGGAACCGCGGCCCAAGCCAACCAATGCCGCGGTTCCGCGGCCGCTTAGTGCCCGTGTCGGTGCAGTCTTTTTGTGTCGGTGCGTCGGTGCGAGGGTTGGGATTTTTCGTGGGCATATTTGTAAAATCACATGCGCGAGAATCTGTAACCCTAGTTTTCCCTGTTTACTTATAAATTGTAATCAAAAGATTGTAAACCCTATGCCTCTTTTCAATAAAGAAAATTCAGAATTCTTTGGAAGATTAAGAGCATCATTTATTGTAAGTTTCTTTTAATTTTTCTGCCTTAGTTTAAAATTATTTTCTTGCCTTAGATAAATTCTTTCATTGCCCTAGTTTAATCTAGTGTAGTCTTCCTTTAATCTGCAGTAGATAATTAATTCTTTAGATCAAAAACAAAACACATTAATCATAATAAAAATGTTATTTTTAGAAGATCCCCTAATGAGCGAGTAATTTCCTCGGTTGTTAGGGTTAGGAACAAGGGAGGGATTGAGAGATGAATATCTCTCATCTCCTTCAATGCTAATAAATTTTCATAAGTAGAACTTCATACACGCATGCATGATCCGCTCCCTACAGCACCCTACCCACGAGGTAACGATGAAACCGTAGTATAAAAGACCGGACATACATGGCATCCATGAAGGTTATAGCAATTAGTAGGAAAGGACGGACAAGGATCAAGAGGAAGAAACTTCGTTTCTTCCCAATCATCCTAATCCCCTTTACTAATAATTGTTATGACTTCTAAAAAGTTTTAATCGAAGGCATTGAAAGAGGTGTTAATATCAATCTAATCAACCCTACTTTAGACCTAACCCTAACAAGTTCTTTAACCATCGTACAACTTAGTTTTTAAAATCAATCAACAAAACCAAACAACCATTGGAATCAACTCGTGAAAACATTTAGGAAAATTACACATCCCTATGGATCGACCAGTATTTACCGGCTAGCTGCAAAGCGACGCCGTTTCTGATTACGGTAAAATATTTTTGGTGATCGTAAAACCTACACTCAATCAAATGGCGCCGTTGCCGGGGATGGCGTAAAATTTCTTTTGTGTAATTTCGGGTTGATATAAATTTTAAAAAATCATAAAAATCTGAAAATATAAAAAAGTATAAAAAATTTTTATCAATTTTTATCTGTTTGAAGGGTTTATTGTTTGAATCTTGCAGGAACAACGAAGAATCGTGGATCTGGAAATTTACAGAGGGCAAAACAGAAAAAATCATATCAGAACAGAGGGGAAAATTCACAACAGTGCCATACAAATTTTTTGAGCCACTGATCTCCTCATCCCACCGTGAAAACGCAGCTATTGTATGCCCAAAACCGCGGTTCCGTTGCGCTTTGGCCACGTCAGCACCTGAAAATTAGTTTGTTTGTTTTCTTCCTCTCTCCTCTGTCAACCTCCATATATCTTTTGGAAAAATTTTCTGCAGGATTTCTTTGCGCTAAAAATCTTCTTTCCCCTTCTAAATAACAGATTTTCTGCAGGTTTCTTTGCGCCGCGCTAAAAAAATTGATTGCAAGTGAATTTAATGTTTTGCATAATTTAATCGGACTTTAAGGGGCTAATTGACCAAACTCAGATTGGGTGGGGATTTCATCACCCTTCCCAGGACCCCAGAAAACACTTAAAGCATTTGCATTGACCACAATTAATTAAAAAATACTAGACTCAGCCCTAAGGACATCGAGCTCAATAGGAAAAGGACTAGTATAGGCATCAACCGTTTATCCTAACCTGACTTTGCGGTGTCTAGGGAAGTGTGTCTAGGCTAGTGGTTATTAATTAGGCCCACTACGGTGGTTCCTTCCCACTTACCTGGCACTTACCTAGCCGCAATTGGCGGTGAAGAGGCGGTTTGAGGTCCTATTTCTAGCCCTAGTTAGGAGCTGTCTAGCAGACCTAGGTGACCCTAGATCTAGGTCTGATTGTGCATGTGTGGTTGATAGCAATTGTGTCACGAGTCTCTTTTCAAAAATCTCTTTGCAAACATTCTCACATAAAAAAAAGAAAAGAAAAATCTTTTCAAAACTTACAACTTGTCGCTAAAGAAAACTTGCAACTCACTTACACCACTTCCCTTCATTGACGTTATCTTACCTCCACATTCTGTTTTTCAATTTTTTTCTGACTACACTACCCCTTTAGTGTATGTCACTTTGGACTAGGGATACTAACGCCCGATTAGTCCGTGTTTCGTTGGTACCGACCGACGAACCCTTCGACACCGAAGTCGACATTCTGTCCACTTTCTTACCTACACCTTCAAATTCTTCTTCCGAAAGCATGTCGGGATTCAACCCCAACAATACCTTACCGACGGGAATGATTCCACCTCCGTTAGGTGCGAATAACTCGAATCAACCGCCTGTTGAAGTGCCCGCACGAGTCACGCTCCAGGATCTCTTCTACCCCGTCCGCACTTCTTTACCTACCTGTCTTTCATCCCCACCGGCAAATGGGGACAATTTTGAAATAAAACCACATTTCATCAATATGCTGCCAAAATTTCATGGTTTGGAATCTGAAGATGCTTATATCTTTATCAATAAATTCCAAAATGTGTGCGCTATGATGAAAACGACCCAATTAAGTGATGACGCTATAAGGCTAAGGGTCATTCCTTTCACCTTATATGACTTAGCCGAGAATTGGCTATACAGCACCGCATCACATTCCATTAGAAATTGGGACGGGTTTGGGAAAGCTTTTCTTAAAAAGTTCTATCCTCATCACAAAACTGCTAGAATCCGTAATGAGATTATACAATTTTCACAGCTTCCTTCTGAACCATTTTGGAAGTGCTTCGAGAGATTTAAAGACCTACTCGTTCAATGCCCTCATCATGGGATCGAAAGTTGGCAACTTTGCCAAATATTATACGAGGGATTGAACTCGGCAACGAAGCAGTTGCTAGAAACCATCTGTCAAGGTCACTTTCTCTCCAAGTCTAGTGACGAAGCGTGGCAGTTTCTTGAGGATCTTAGTGAGCAAACAATTCAGTGGGAGATTACCAAGACCACATCATCTTCTTCTAGTGGTCAATCTAGGGCAGGCATACATCAAGTAGAGATGTCGATTGCTATGAAGGCCGAGATGGCCCCTCTTACGAAAAAGCTAGAAGCGATTGAGACCAAAATCTCATCGCCTTCTCCTGCCCCTGTTATGCCTCCACGAACTGTTTGTGCTTGTTGTGCGGATCCATCGCACCTAACCGAAGAGTGTCCTTATAATGCATCTACTCAAGGACAGGATCAAGTCAATGCTGCATTTCAGCAACGACAAAGAAACGATCCATACTCTTCGACATACAATCCGGGGTGGAGGAGTCACCCAAATTTCGGTTGGAACCAAAATCAACAATTCCAAGGAAATAACAATTTTCAAAGGCCTCCTCCTCCACAACAACAACAAGCACCTCCACAAACTCAATTTCAACAGCCTTTCCAACAGCAACCTTACCCTAATCAAGTGAACAATTTTGTGCCTAACACTGCTTACCCGCCAAACAATTTTGTTCAACCTAATAATGACAAGGTTAGCTCGCTCGAAAGAAGTCTAGAGGCGTTCCTAAAGCAATCTACACAATCTACAGCAAGATTAGAGACTTCTATTCAATCTTTGGTGCAAAACAGTGCCTCACACGATCAAAGCATCAAATCTATTGAGGCACAAATTGCACAACTCAATGCAGCTCTGAGCGAGCGTGAAAAAGGAAAACTCCCGTCTCAACCACTGCCCAACCCCGGTCACGCACATGCTGCATATCAACAGCAGAATCATAACGTAAATGCTGTGACTACGTTGAGATCGGTAAAAGTGTTGAAAAACAATGTGGGTATTGACAATGACACCCCTGCCGGTGGCCCTTCTTCATCTTCTTCACCTTCTTCTTTAGAGCCTATTTTCCACCCTTCACACGGCTCTACTTCTTCTAGCTCGAACGGACCCATTTCTCACAACACGAACACATCTACACGGGGTGCCGTTCCAACTCGACAATCTGATCCGCAAAAATTGGACTCAACAACCTTTCAAAATGTTCCTTTTTCAAATCGGTTGAGATCCAATAAACCAACTCCACAGATGAAAAAGATTGTAGAGTTGTTCAAACAGGTTAGCATAAATATTCCTCTTTTGGATGCAATCCAACAAGTTCCTTCATATGCAAAAATTTTAAAGGACTTATGCACCAAAAAGAGGAAGTCACAAGTGCCAAAGAAAGTTTTTGTGGCTAGTGCTATTAGTGATGCTCTTGTCAATTCTTTACCCCCAAAGTAAAAGGACCCCGGTTGTCCTACCATTTCGATAACAATTGGGGCAAGAACATCAATAGAGCACTACTTGATCTTGGTGCTAGTGTCAATTTGCTACCTTATTCTGTGTACGAGCAATTAGGTATTGGAGAGGTTAAGCCCACTCACTGTACTCTCCAAATGGCTGATCGATCAATCACCCATCCAAGGGGTGAGCTAGAGGATGTGTTGATCAAAGTTGGGGAGTTCATATTCCCCATTGATTTTATTGTTATGGATACACAACCTGTTGCTAACTCACGGAACCAAATTTCGGTGATCCTCGGTCGACCATTTTTAGCCACTTCCAACGCCGTAATAAACTGTCGCAATGGCTCCATGACTCTATCCTTCGGGAAGACGTCTAGTGAGTTCAATATTTACAAGACAGGAAGTCTGCCCCCCGTGCCTAATACTAGTACACGAGAAGTTTGCTCTATTCACGAAATCACGCAGGAGGACTGCGAGTTTGAAAGTTTCTTGTTTGATGAGAATAGTTTTGACGCCACTAGTGCGTCCTTCATTAAGCCTATCACAGTCGACACAACCGATATTGATTATGAAAGTTTCACTTTTTCGGATGATGACGACTCACAGCCCGAATATGAGTCTTTTGAATTTTTGGATGAGTTAGTTGAACCATCCGAATCGGTTGTTTGCAGTGATTTCGAACCTGTGTTGGAGTCCTTTGAGTTCGAGGTAGATTCCGCAATGATTCTTTCGAATCTGAAACTCGAACGCATGTCCTTACCGCCTCACCTTAAATATGCTTACATAGGTGAGAATGAGACTTTTCCCATTATAATATCAGCCTCTCTAGCTTTCGAGCAAGAGAACGCTATTTTAAAGGACTTACAAGATAGGCGGCAAGTTTTCAATTGGACTATGGCGGACATCGAGGAGATTAGTTCCCTCATAATTGAATATCATATGCAATTGATGGATGATGCCAAGTTAATACAGGAACCACAAAAACATTTTGGGGGTATTGTGGTGAGTCAACCTCCTCCTTTAGAAGTTGAACCACCCCCATTTCTTTTAATAAGTTATGAGAATGCCAATATTCCACTGATTGCTAATCATTCTCATTCTCGTTTTGATTCATCACCACATCATATTTATTCACTTCCACACTTTCACTACCATCACTCCTATCTTCCCCAACTCTTTTTGGATCGGTACAACATGTTCTTCCACCAACCGACACTCTTTACAGATAAATTTTTCAACTGGTTGGTGTTGATGTTTGGTCTGTGCAAAGTCTGGCAGTAATGTCTAACATTGTTTCACTGAAGTTTGGGGGGCCTTTCTGTATATATTTTTGTTTTTCTTTTAACAATAAATAAATAAATAAACAGGGGAGTGCCGACATTTTCACCCTATTGGTGCAGCATGACAGTGAGGACACTGTCAAGTTCAAGTTTGGGGGTATGCTCGATACGTTTTCTTCATTCGCATTCATTTGTACATATTTTTGCATTCACATATTATTTGAAAACCCATAAAAATTGAAAAATTTCAAAAAATTTATAAAAAATTATTGTATTCAATTTTAGCCATATTTAACTTGAGTTTGACAAATAGGTTAACTAGCTACGAACAACTAGATCTTAGACTGGGTAAATTAAAAACCCTAAAAATAACCTTCTTTAAAGATTAACGGTAGAAAATATATGTCTTTGTAGTTTATTTTGAAATAGGCAAATTTTGGGTTCACTTCTTGGGCTAAGTCGAAGCAAAGGAAAAGTATTGATGTTCTTATTAGAGTATAAGTTTGAAAAATAATTCCTGGCTTAAGTATGGATTCTGAAAATGTATACCCTACAAAATGCACAATCAAGCACCTTGAAACTTGGAATAGTAGAAGAGACCTTGAAATGCTCTTGTCTAAAGTCTTTAGTATAATGAAAAAAAAGTGAATAAAGAAAAAAATGGACACTGGTTTTTGTGATTACTTAAGGCTGTAAAAATAAAAAATATTTAGCCAGGGTGCTTCATCACCTAGTGCCTTAGACCAACTGGTTTGGGAGTCACTGCTAAAGCCTTGGGTGTTGCAAAACTAGGAAGTACGCTTTAAAGTGCTAACGCATCTAGTAATCGGTTATTGGTACCTCAAGAAGTATTAACGGCCGCATGAAGGATGTGTAAGCAAAATTCAATTAAAAATTCACCAATTAATAAGTGCTTTGGACAACGGACAAAGGTATGATTGCTTAATTTGAATTTCCAAGTGTAGGAGTGATCTATACACACACGTGGGGATATGTGATTAGAGTTTAGATAAGAGAAAGGAATGAAGAATAAAACTTGTATCTTTAGTAGAGTTGATAGAAAAATTCCTAAGTAGAGATGGAACCCTAAAAGGAAAACTTAAGAAATGCCGAAAGCTGAATGATTCTATAAAACATATATAATCTTAAGTTAAATGATGAGGAAGTGTGAAGAATATGGGCAGATAATTTATGAGTCGATGATAATAGAATTCTGTGTTAGAAAACCTAATTGGAGAATTATTGTCGAAAAAGCCAAATTGATAGGATTTTGTGGGTGTAATCCACTGAAAACCCTCAGAAGACAACCCTCCTCCTACTAGGGACACCTAGAGGTTTAACGGCTTGTTGCACATGCTCAGTGCAATCGCGTTTCCCTGCGAAAGTGCGGCTAGGTTAGGTTTTATCGAGAATAAAATAATAAGTTTGCTCGAGGACGAGCAAAAGATAAGTTTGGGGGTATTTGTTCAGACCATAATATTGCATTTTACAGTCCTCATTCTTATTCGTTTTATAAATAAACAGGTGTTTTTGACGCATGTCTGCTGCATATTACAGGATACAGGTTCTTGGAGCGAAGACAGTGAAAGAGACAAAAGAAGACACAAAAAAGGGACTTTTGACCAACAAGTAGACGGATCCTAGTCAAGCCTAGACTAATAACAGTTCACATAGGTACAAGGCAACGCAAGGTCCAAACATGTCAAAGTGAAACGGTTAAAAGACCAACACAAATTTTCACTGAAGATCTGGAGAAGAATAAGAAGCCAAACAGAGAAAAGTAGTGAAGAATAAAGAAGCCCAAATACCTAGTATGCAGCCCAGGAAATTTGGTGATCTGAACTCACCAAAGGGCCACGGAACCGCGGCCCAAGCCAACCAATGCCGCGGTTCCGCGGCCGCTTAGTGCCCGTGTCAGTGCAGTCTTTTTGTGTCGGTGCGTCGGTGCGAGGGTTGGGATTTTTCGTGGGCATATCTGTAAAATCACATGCGCGAGAATCTGTAACCCTAGTTTTCCCTGTTTACTTATAAATTGTAATCAAAAGATTGTAAACCCTATGCCTCTTTTCAATAAAGAAAATTCAGAATTCTTTGGAAGATTAAGAGCATCATTTATTGTAAGTTTCTTTTAATTTTTCTGCCTTAGTTTAAAATTATTTTCTTGCCTTAGATAAATCCTTTCATTGCCCTAGTTTAATCTAGTGTAGTCTTCCTTTAATCTGCAGTAGATAATTAATTCTTTAGATCAAAAACAAAACACATTAATCATAATAAAAATGTTATTTTTAGAAGATCCCCTAATGAGCGAGTAATTTCCTCGGTTGTTAGGGTTAGGAACAAGGGAGGGGTTGAGAGATGAATATCTCTCATCTCCTTCAATGCCAATAAATTTTCATAAGTAAAACTTCATGCACGCATGCATGATCCGCTCCCTACGGCACCCTACCCACGAGGTAACGGTGAAACCGTAGTATAAAAGACCGAACATGCATGACGTCCATGAAGGTTATAGCAATTAGTAGGAAAGGACGGACAAGGATCAAGAGGAAGAAACTTCGTTTCTTCCCAATCATCCTAATCCCCTTACTAATAATTGTTATGACTTCTAAAAAGTTTTAATCGAAGGCATTGAAAGAGATGTTAATATCAATCTTATCAACCCTACTTTAGACCTAACCCTAACAAGTTCTTTAACCATCGTACAACTTAGTTTTTAAAATCAATCAACAAAACCAAACAACCATTGGAATCAACTCGTGAAAACATTTAGGAAAATTACACATCCCTGCGGATCGACCCGTATTCACCGGCTAGCTGCAAAGTGACGCCGTTTCTGATTACGGTAAAATATTTTTGGTGATCGTAAAACCTACACTCAATCAGGCCCCCTGCAAATTGGCCTCCTCGGCCCCTCAGCTCGCCCCGAGCTGCCACAGGACCAAGACTCCTCGGCCCTCTCAGCCCTCTTGCTCGTCTCCGAGCTCCCCAGCCGAGGCTGTATTCCTCGGTCCCTCCGACCGACCAACTCCACCACTCACAGGCGTAACCGCCGCTCCGCAAATCTCGCCACACGCAGATTCTCCGCTAGCAACGTCCCACGTTCCATGCCATCACGATCCCCATCAATGGGTGATCCGCTCTTTACGTGGGCGTGACGTCAAGAGCATAACTGCTGGCGAGATTCTTACGCCTGCTGCTGCGTACTGCCGCCGCTATATAAACCCCCATCACAGAGGGGTCAAGTAAACCATTTTTTACACTTTTATGCCGTTACTCTGCTCAGATCTCATCACTAACTTGAGCGTCGGAGGGTCTTTGGTGGTACCAAACCACCCCGGGACTTCTTTGCAGGTACTCGGCAACAGCTTCCTCACCTCACCTCTTCCTCCAAAAACCCATTAAGACCCACACGCAACGAAGGATAATCAGCGAAGTTCACCGCGAGATCAACGGAAGAAAACATCTGACGGAGGCCCGAAAAGGAGCTCCATCAGTTGGCGCCGGCTGTGGGAAACAAACTCCACAAAAAACAAAGTTGGCCCTTCGATCTCCATCCCCATGGCAAGCGATCACCCTGAAGATCCAGATACCAGCCGCCATCTCCCTCTCACCGGAGGCGCGGGTGAACCTCCTCCGACAACCGTCATCAACGCCCTCGCCGGCCGAATAGACCAACACCCCCTCCCTTGACGGGGTCGCACAGAGAAGGCTCGCCACAGCGGCTCGAGGGCCACCTCGCCCAAGGATCTAAGCCTTCACTAAGAGGCAGCCCAGCATCTACCCTGCTCGGCTATCCCTGGCGGGTAGCTTCCCTACCGCAACGCCAGGGATCAAAAAGTCCTTCCGGAGGCGGTCGAGCCCAAGGATCCCTCGCTCGGCTATCCCTGGCGGGTAGCTTCCCTACCGCAACGCCAGGGATCAGAAAGTCCTCCCAGAGGCAGTCAAGCCCGAGGATCCCTCGCTCGGCTATCCCCAGTGGGCAGCTTCCCTGCTACAACGCCGGGGATCAAAAAAGCCCTTTTAGAGGCAGTCGAGCCCGAGGTTACCTCGCTCGGCTATCCCCAGCGGGCAGCTTCCCTGCCACAACGCCGGGGATCAAAAAGCCCTCTCAGAGGCAGTCAAGCCCGAGGTTCCCTCGCTCGGCTATATTTGAGGACAAAAGCCCTCGCCAAGAGGCACCGGGCAGTAACCCGGCCCGGCCAAGGGTCCTTGGTAGGCTTCTTACAGCCCTATAGCTCTTCCCGCGCCAAGAACCAAAGTCCTCCCAGAGGCAGTCGAGTCCTTGCTCGGCTATCCCCAGACGGTAGCTTCCTACCACAACCGACGGGGATCAAAGTCCTCGCCAAGAAGCACTGGGCAGTAACCCTGCTCGGTCCCCATCCTGAAGGATCAGAAAGCCCTACCAGAGACAGTCGAGCCCGAGGATCCCTCGCTCGGCTATCCCTGGCGGGTAGCTTCCCTACTGCAACGCCAGGGATCAGAAAGTCCTCCCAGAGGCAGTCGAGCTCGAGGATCCCTCGCTCGGCTGTCCCTGGGGGGTAGCTTCCCTACCGCAATGCCACGGATCAGAAAGCCCTCGCCAAGAGGCATCGAACAGCTACCCTGCTTGGCCATCCCTCGCAGGCCTTTCAGGGACCCTCCAGCGTCAAGGATCAAAGCCCTCGCCAAGAGGCACCGAGCAGCTACCCTGCTCGGCCATCCTTCGCAGGCCTCTCAGGGACCCTCCAGCGTCAAGGATCAAAGCCCTCGCCAAGAGGCACCGAGCAGCTACCCTGCTTGGGCATCCTTCGCAGGCCTCTCAGGGACCCTCCAGCGTCAAGGATCAAAGCCCTCGCCAAGAGCCACCGAGCAGCTACCCTGCTTGGCCATCCTTCGCAGGCCTCTCAGGAACCCTCTAGCGTCAAGGATCAAAGCCCTCGCCAAGAGGCACCGAGCAGATACCCTGCTCGGCCATCCTTCGCAGGCCTCTCACGGCCCCTCCAGCGTCAAGGATCAAAGCACTCACCAAGAGGCACCGAGCAGCTACCCTGCTCGGCCATCCTTTGCAGGCCTCTCAGGGACCCTCCAGCGTCAAGGATCAAACCCCTCGCCAAGAGACACCGAGCAGCTTCCCTACCGAGTAGCTACCCTGCTTGGCCATCCTTCGCAGGCCTCTCAGGGCCCCTCCAGCGTCAAGGATCAAAGCCCTCGCCAAGAGGCACCGAGCAGCTACCCTGCTCGGCCACCCATCACAGGCCTCAAATGGCCCCTCCGGTGCTGCTCAACGCATCCCCAGCGGGCATCCTCCTGCCCATCTGATGCCGATGGTCTGAAGCCCTCATCGTGAGGCCGCCGAGTTCCTTCCTACTCGGCGCACCCCAGCGGACATCCTCCTGCCCATCAAATGCTGATGGTCTGAAGCCCTCATCGCGAGGCCACCGAGTTCCTTCCTGCTCGGCGCATCCCCAGCGGGCATCTTCCTGCCCATCAGACGCTGATGGTCTGAAGCCCTCATCGCTAGGCCGCCGAGTTCCTTCCTGCTCGGCGCATCCCCAGCGGGCCTCCTCCTGCCCATCAGACGCTGACGGTCTAAAGCCCTTATCGTGAGGCCGCCGAGTTCCTTCCCGCTCGGTGCACCCCAGCGGGCATCCTCCTTCCTATCAGATGCTGATGGTCTGAAGCCCTCATCGCAAGGCTACCAAGTTCCTTCCTGCGAGGCGCATCCCCAGCGGGCATCGTCCTGCCCATCAGACGCTGATGGTCTGAAGCCCTCAACGCGAGGCCGCCGAGTTCCTTCCTGCTCGGCGCATCCCCAGAGGGCTTCCTCCTGCCCATCAGACGCTGACGGTCTGAAGCCCTCATCGTGAGGCCGCCGAGTTCCTTCCTGCTCGGCGCATCCCCAGAGGGCTTCCTCCTGCCCATCAGACGCTGACGGTCTGAAGCCCTCATCGCGAGGCCGCCGAGTTCCTTCCTGCTCGGCGCATCCCCAGCGGGCATCCTCCTGCCCATCAGACGCTGATGGTCTGAAGCCCACATCTCGAGGCCGTTGAGTTCCTTCCTGCTCAGCACATCCATCAGTGGGCATCCTCCTGCCTATCAGACGTTGATGGTCTGAAGCCCTCATCGCGAGACCACCGAGTTCCTTCCTGCTCGGCGCATCCCCAGCGGGCATCCTCCTGCCCATCAGACGCTGATGTTCTGAAGCCCTCATCGTGAGGCCGCCGAGTTCCTTCCTGCTCGGAGCATCCCCAGCGGGCATCCTCCTGCCCATCAGATGTTGAGGATCTCAAGCCCTCATCATGAGGCCGCCGAGTTCCTTCCTGCTCGGCGCATCCCAGCGGGCATCCTTCTGCCCATCAGATGCTGATGGTCTGAAGCCCTCATCGCGAGGCCACCATGTTCCTTCCTACTCGGCGCATCACAAGCGGGCGTCCTCCTGCCCATCAGACGATGAGGATCTGAATCCCTCTTCGTGAGGCCGCCGAGCCCCTTTCCACTCGGCGCATCCTGGCGGGTTGCTTCCTACCCAACAAAGACAGGGATCAAAGTCCTCCCAGACTCGACTATCCCTGACCAGTAGCTTCCCTACTCGCAACGCCAGGGATCAAGGCCCTCGCCAAGATCAACCGGCACACCTTCCCTAAATGCAGAGATCTCGCCCCGATAAGATGGAAGAAAAGACAGCTGACAGCCCGGGGATGCGTCCCGACGAAACCTTAGGAGGGAGCTTACCCCAGAAGGCCGGGCAGTCCACTCTTGACCCGACGCACTAGCTGGTCGGGACAAGAGTGGGGGGATAATTATGATGCTCGATATTGGCAATCCCCAAGATCGTGACACGTGGCGGGTGACGTGTCCCAAGACCCAGAAGAAAGGGCCCACAGAGACCGACCAGGCCACCCTTGTACCCGACCTGCAAGCGTAAGCTAGCCCTCCTCGGGCCCCCTGCAAAATTGCCTCCTCGGCCCCTCAGCTCGCCCCGAGCTGCCACAGGACTAAGACTCCTCGGCCCTCTCAGCCCTCTTGCTTGTCTCCGAGCTCCCCAGCCGAGGTCGTATTCCTCGGTCCCTCCAACCGACCAACTCCACCACTCACAGGTGTAACCGCCGCTACGCAAATCTCGCCACGCGCTGATTCTCTGCCAAAAACGTCCCATGTTCCACGCCACCACGATCCCCATCAATGGGCAATCCGCTCTTTACACGGGCGTGACGTCGGGAGCGCAACTGCCGGCGAAATTCTCGCGCCTGCTGCTGCATGTTGCCGCCGCTATATAAACCCCCATCACAGAGGGGTCAAGTAAGCCATTTTTTTACACTTTTATGCCGTTACTCTGCTCGGATCTCATCACTAACTTGAGCGTCGGAGGGTCCTTGGTGATACCAAACCACCCCGGGACTTCTTTGCTGGTACTCGGCAATAGCTTCCTCACCTCACCTCTTCCTCCAAAAACCCATTGAGACCCACACGCAACGAAGGATAATCAGCTAAGTTCACCGCGAGATCGACGGAAGACAACATCTGACGGAGGCCCGAAAAGGAGCTCCATCAAGACTACTTCATCCCTTCGAACGCCTGAAGATGCGTCGTCAAGACATTAGCTCATGAAACGAGCTCTATCTTTTGCCTTCGTCAATGATACTCTGTATAAGAGATCATTTGATTCTCTATGGCTAAGATACCTGGGACCTGAAGAGGCAAAGAGAGTCATCCAAGAAACTTACGACGGACTTTGCGGTTCTCACCAAGCCGGCCCGAAGATGAAGCTGAAGATCAGAAGGATGGGCTACTATTGGCCAACGATGATCCAAGACTGTCTCGAATACGTGAAGTGGTGCCACTCTTGCCAAATTCACGGGGACTTTATCCACCAGCATCCAAATCCGCTACATCCGACGGTGGCTAGCTGGCCATTCGAAATGTGGGGAACTGACATAATCGGCCCCATCGAACCAGCATCGTCCAGAGGACATCGGTTCATTTTGGCAATAACTGATTACTTCTCCAAATGGGCAGAAGCAGTACCGCTAAGGGAAGTCAAGACGGAGAATATCCTCCATTTCTTCAAGACACACGTCATTTATCGGTTCGGCATTCCGCCACGGATTATCTCCGATAACGGGCCGTCCTACAGAAGTCATAAGATTAGCCGCTTTGCACAGCAGCATAATATAGACTGGAGATACTCTTTGGTCTGTAATCCCCGAGCTAACGGTCTAGCTGAGGCTTTCAACAAGACCTTGACGAAAATCATGAAAAAGACGGTGTCTCCAAATAAGAAGGACTGGCATAAGAGACTGCATGAAGCTCTCTGGGCGCATCGAACTACGTTCAAAACAGCCACCAACACAACGCCGTATGTATTGGTATTCGGCACAGAAGCGGTACTCCCCCTCGAGATAGAATTACCCTCTCTACGAGTGGCTATCCACTATGAGCTAACAGACGAAGAAAATGCTCATCTTCGGCTTGAGGAACTTGATGCCCTCGATGAAACTCGGCTCATGGCGCAACAAAATCTGGAGGCTTATAAAGCAAAGATGACGCGCTCATATGAAAGATTGACTAGGCCAAGAACATTCCGCCAAGACAAACTTATGCTAGTGGTCAAAAGACCTATGATCCCCAATTATGCCAAGCGGGGGAAGTACGAGCCGAACTATGAAGGCCCGTATATCATAGACAAAGTTTACCAGGGTGGAGCCTATCTACTCATGGACATGCATGGAGAAAGACCTTTCAGGCCAATAAACGGTCGCTTCCTGAAAAATACTATGCCTGACGAGTCACGGCCTAGGTCAATGATAGATGACGACGCTTATGTCCGCTCGCTATCTTCCTAAGCCCAAACTCTATAAGTAGTAGCCGGCTTTCGAACCGAAATGTCCTAAAACTAACAATGGACCGAAACGTCCTTAAACTAACGATGGACCACTATGTCCTAAGATTGGCTGTTGACCGAGACATCGATAAACTACTACGGACCGCAGCATCCCAAGGCTGACACAAAAAAACGGTATGTCCATAAGCAAAATGGCCACGGATGAAAACCCGAAAGGGCTCCGTGAGTAAAAACAGCAGGACTACCGGCGAGTTTTGTGAAAACTCGAAAGGGCGCAATCTCATTAATAGACACTTACAAGGCCCTCTCAAACTTGTGAGGAGAAACCATCTGCGTGAGATCCTTACGACTCACAAAGGAGCAACACACTTAGGGATCCCCACGATTTCTAAGGAGAAATACACTTACGAGATCCTCACGACTCGTAAGGAGAATTCCCTTTTGAGACCCTCACGGCTCATAGGATTCAAAAGCCTTAAGCTACAGGGATCTGAACCTGTTCTTAAGCAGTCATACACCCTGATTTTGCCCTACAAGCGGTTCAACGCTGACCCTTGTATACAATCCACAGGCGCGAATAAACATTTCCCTAACAAGAGTCCCACCAGAGATTAGGGATATGCTCATATGGCAAAAGACACTTGTAAGTCCTCTCGACTTATAAGGAGAAAATCACTCTTGTAAGATCCTTATGACTTATAAGAGACCATACACTTAAGACTCCTCACGATTCTTAAGGAGAAAACGCACCTACGAGATCCTCACGACTCGTAAGGAGAAATACCTTTATGAGACCCTTACGACTCAAGAAATTAAAAGTCTTAGTCAACAGGATCCTAACCCTGTTCGCTAAGCCACCTTTGTTTGACATCGACAAAGGCAAATGATGATTCTGTAACGTTTTAGAAATCGTTTTACGAATTTTCTGTTTTTAGGGTAAATTAGTCGATGTTTTCCGTTTTAACCCAATTGTGATCAAACTTCTGTATAGACTTATCGGCACCTAGTTTAGCTAAAATGAAGCTAGTGCGCGGTCTTTGGGGGTCAATTGGAAGTTTTGGTTCACATAAAAATTTTCTCTAATTAAAATATTATTTTAATTGTCACGCCCCGTTTCCTGGTATACGGCGAAGGGGACAAGACTGGTCCGCTACGTATTTACTGTGAAGTAAATACGCTAAGTGTATCTAAGCAATATAAATGTAATCACAAGAGACAAGAGATATAAAAATAACAGCAATTTTATTTATTAACATTCTTTTGTACAATGCATGAAAAGGAAATACAACTGAAGTAAAAACGATGCCTAAACAATGGCATAACAGGAAATTAAAGGTACTGAATGGAAATGTACAATGTCTAGAGCTCGGTGTCTTCGAGGAACTGATCCAAGTCTTCACTGGTGGGCTCGATCTCTGCTGTGTCCAGATCACCTGACGACATTCAAAGAAGAAAGAAACAGAATGTCGTTAGCGAACAGGTCGCTCGGTAAGTCCCAAAGTTAAGGGAGAAATAGAAAAGACAGAATAAGAATGTATCTTTTAAAGTTGTATAATATTGTAGAATATTGTGTTAACGCTGTTGTTTGCAGCTTAGTACAGAAGGATACCAGTGTATACGAGAGGGGTCTTTATATGCTAGAGACCAGGGCAAACTGAAAGTATAAGGAACCGTTATGCCATGGTACAACAGTAACAGGATTCATGTTAGGTGTCTTAATCTTACTGTCTCGTGCCACTTTTAACCCCTTCCGTACTAATCTACCCCTTAAACCCCGTAGTATTTTGACTGTATTGTTATATTGTATTGTATAAGTTGTATAGTTGAATGACTGACCGAAACCATGATATCAGTAACGGATGTAATGGATGTAAACTGGAATCATGTAAATGGAAAGTATATTCATGGTTTGGTTTAGTCAAGTTGAATAGATTGATAACTGGATTCATGGATTCGTGTGTTCATGTTGAATTGCAATATTGTAGATTTAAATGGTACTTGAATCATATTCAAGTCGGATATAATCAGACTCAAACCCGAGTCATACAATTAGAAATGTAAATCGAAGTCTTGATTAAATCTTACCTATAATTTGCTAGGGTCCTTAGGAAAATTTATTAAACTTGAGGGGGTTTTATGTAAAAATACTTTTATATACTTTTCAAAATACACCTCAAGTATTCGTTATCGTATTTATGTACATACAACAATTTAAAAATCATGATAAATATGTATACATTTCGAAGAGCATGAAATGAGTCAAGTATATTATTCGAGTAACTACCATAAACAATGCTGTAAAGAAATATTATGTACGACTAATTAATCAAGTCGAACGAATGCGGATATAAACAGAAAAATGGATCTAAGTGTTTTTCATGCATGAGTTCCAGTTTCACCTAAATACGACTACCGGTTTGGGAGATATATCTGTTTTCGTATCGTCGCACAAAACAGATCAAAATCTATTCGGCACCGTCACATATTTTTAAAACATAGTTTCGGTAAATTTCCATCATGTTTTAGGTTAAAAAAGTTATTAGAAAATTGTAGGTCATTTGATATACTTATCCAAAACACCAAGATTCATTTGATTTGGATTCCAGAAACTCTAGTTATGATCATTTTAATATCAGCGTTTAAAACAGAAATTCAGATTTCTGGACAGTAACTATATGTTATATTGCAAAGCCTGTATTGGGTTGTTTCATGTGTTTCTAAGTAATCTAATATATAGAAAATTATAGCTTTATCATTTATGCATGTATACATCTAAAGTTTGTCACAAACGGATATCGGGTGTTCGAGTTATGTTCAATTTAAAAACAGTGTGTGAATCGGAATAGATTCTGTCCAGATCTGTCACTTAACGCAGTTTTCTTTATCTTACGTTGGTTTTCAGTAAAAACTTAAAACTAATAAAATGTAGATTATTCGATGTAGATATCTAAAACACCTGAGTTTGCTCAATTTGGATATTGTTATACCAAGTTATGTATTCTACAAGTTGACCAATAACTGCAGTTTTCTATTTTACGAACAGTAAATAAAAATGATATAATTCATAAAAAGTTAAGTGATTCGATCTAAAATTTTTACAACATGTACAAAATAATATACTCTATCATATGTAAATTTCCTGAAATTTTTAGAAGTAAAAATTAATTTCTAAAAATTATTTTAAAACTAAAGGTATTGATATGTATACTAAAATCGGCAAAAAGATTAACTAGTATTTTATGCAGGCTTCTATTTTTCTTTTAATAAACAAACCGAATTCATGAGACATTATAAATATATTGTGGCATGAAATTTGTGTTCTCACAACTTGTAATAAACATTCATAGTCATGAACAAAATATTAAAAACACTTTAATTTGAACAAGATGCAATAAGGTATTATTAAACCATATAAAACAATATATATCTAGACTTATATATACGTATATGTTTATATTTATCTTCTCCTACGGATTACGATATAAAAATAATAGGGGGTTCATGAGGTATGACAAGAGGAAAATAAGAGATGGGGGGAAGGAGAGAGAAGGGACTTACATGCACAAGCCGGTATTGTCACCGGGCTTGTCTATCCGCCGATAATCTCGCGTTACTAGCGAGCCTTCTTAAATACTTCTTCATGTTCTTCTTATTGGACTCTAGGTGAAGAGAGAGAAGTGAGAGATAGAAAAATGTGAGGAAGGAAAAGATAGAGGAGGACAATAAAGATGGTATAATGGTGAATTATATATAATAATATATGCATTCAACATGAGAATTAAAAGAAAAATGAATGGCCACCATTCATTTTGAAAAAGAAAGTCTCATTTGTAGGTTATGAGAAGAATAAAAAATGATAAAAAATAATTACAAGAATGGGGATTTGAACATGTGACTTATGGAATAACAATGCAAAAACTTAACCAATGAGCTACAAGATTGTTCATGTATATATTTAATTGGAATTAAATATATGATGTTGCTTAATAAGAAAGTGGGTTTTTCAGATGGGCTGTAGAGAATAAGAATAATGGATTTGGGTTAAATATTTATGAAAGGAAAAAATAAGAATGAGAAGTCAAAAAAACTTAAATATAAGAAAAAGAAATTGTACTTAGAAAAATATACATAATAGATTGAGGAATAAAATAATAATAAATTTAGGAGAAAATGGAAAATACCAAGTACAAATAAATACGGTATATTATTGAATAGGGATAATACAAATGTATAAAGATTTTAGGGTCGTTACATTAATGCTTTATTTGTGCACTTTATTAGTGGTAATTACTTTTTGGTTTGGGTTAATTACTACTAATGTGGTTTTATACTAAGTTAATCACTAGATTATGTTTTTAACCTTCTCACCAAAAAATATCTAGATATTTGTAGTTTTATTGAATTTTTAAAGAAAAGAAAATGTAGCATTTGCATTTATTAGTATTAATTAGTGTTTTTAGCTAGAAAATTTCACACACTTCACCAAAATTCCCCCCATTCTTCCCATGGCCAGCCATTTCATCCCCTTGCTGCCCTTCATTTTCCTTCACCCCATTTTCATTTTTCCAAGTCCAATAAATCATCAAAAATCCAAATAAATTCATAAAAACTCAAATATAATCATTTCCCTTCAATCTTGAACTCAAAACTAGCTTGGATTATCATTCTAGTGAGGATTTTGGAGGCTAACTTTGGATTTCTAGTTCCTTGATTTTGATCTTTTGTGAGGTATAAAACCCTAACCCTAATCCTTAATTGTTATGTTTAAATCATAAGCTAGCTATTTAATTGTTTAATTATAGCTTTAATTTCATGTTTAATTCATTCATGTTAATGTTAATGAAGTTCAAATTAGGGTTTTGATTAGTGAAATGGTTAGATGATAATTTTAGTCAAATGAAAACTAAACCAAATTGCTAATTTGTTAAATGATATTTTCCTAATCAGTTAATTAAGCTAATTAGCACATTAAAATTTTACTAATCTTAATTAGTGAGATTTAAAATCATAGTAAAGGTTTAAATGGTTTAACCTTGCTATTTTGTGATATTTGTAAATTCTAGTTTTGGTAAAAAGTTGTAGTTTTGTGCTAAAATTATATATATTGCTTACTAGTTTCGGTAAATTTTAGGCGTGGGTTTCTTTTGACATTGCGACGTTAATTATATTAATTCCACGCTATATCTTGTGTTTTGAATGCGCGATCGGTACAATCAGGGTCTAGGCTTGGTAGTTGTGTCGCTTTGCGTTCCTAGTTAGGGTCGTGCCGATGTCGTTCTTGTCTTTGTGTAGCTTTTGCACTTGAGTTGGTTTCGTAGTGTCGCTACGCGCGTTAGCCACTTGACGAACACTTGAGAGTATGTTTGGAGTTGGTGCATCGGTCAAACATAGTTGGTACGTGTTCTTGGTCGATTGCTAATATACACTTATTATATTGTTATATGCTTTCAGGATCGCAGGCGGGGACTTCGGGCGCTGTGAAGAAGGGAAAGCGAGTTGTTGGCTTTACTTAGCCAGGATGGTTGGTGAGTAGATTTAACATTTACAGGGGAATCGCCCGCATGACATTATGCGTCTGGGCTAGAAATGTTATGATATTGTCGCATATTCTATTTCATATATAGAGTTACGCATACACCTTATTGCTTAGTTACTTGTTGTGCTTGGACTAGTACCCTTAGGACACTGCACTATTATTGACGGCTCATGTTGCACGAGCACTGATTGTATGCCACACACACCATAACTAATTGCCATGACACGCACAACACACAAATAAATATGATATTGTTTGGTTAGGAACATTGTGACATTGATTCATATTCCTTATTGCATATGACATATAGCATACTTGTATACCTATATGCTTACACATATGCCTTGATATGCTTACATGCTAGTTACCTGTATACCTATACGGTATTGTACCATTAGTGATAGGTATATTTCAAGCTAATGACATAGCTACATGTATACCTTCCATACATACTTCACTTATACCTGGAGGGTATATTACATCATTACTGATAGGTAGATACTTATACTTTGCTACACCCTTATGTTTACACATATATCTGGCTATAGCTACATGTTTACCTCTATTTGATATTATATAGACTTGGAGAAATTAGGAACCGCGTGATATTTATTTTAACTTGTTGCAGTTAAATAGCTGCTTTTTCCTTTATATGCTCACATTACAGTTTTTTGTTGCATATATTATATTCATGGATTTTCGCGTTGAGATATGGATTTTTCATGATGTTTTCTGGATTTGAGGACCGTGATAGTTTCATGAAATTATGCATTATTTGAAATACCCAGTTTCTCTTGATATGATATTTCAGCAACCACCATAAGCTTTATCAGTTCTGATATATATACCCCATGCGAGGAGCGTCGTGGGCCGTGTGAGAGTACATGGTGGGGCCCGGAGGTACCCCGGGGCAAGAAAGGTTTTTCGACGGACCATGCCGATGAGGCCTGACAGTGGAACCATACCATCCGGTGACAGTACCTTTGACTCGACGGGTATCGTGGAGATACAGGTTGGGGTCATGTATGTATGGATACGTCGAAAGACAAGGGTCGAAGCTTACGTATGGATACGTCGAAAGACAAGGGTCGAAGATGGGCACTCGAGTTTTCGGATAGCGTATGCTACGTACCTATCAGGGTGCCAGTCGTGGTGACAACACCTGATAGATCAGTATTTTTGTGTTGATGCTTGACACATTGCTTTCCATGATATTTTTACTTCTAAGTATATATAACAGTGGAATGGGATGCTGTTATATATGCATATATATATATATATATATATATATATATATATATTAGTGGAATGAGACGCTAATATATATGTATACATATCAATTTATATACATCATCATAATTATTCATGCAAATATACTTAGGATATATGAGATTTACTTGATATTGGATTCAGGATATATGAGATTCACTTGATGTTGGATACAGGATATATAAGATTTACTTGATTTTGTACATTCAGGATATATGAGATTTATTTGATATTGTACATTCAGGATTTGTGAGACCTACATGATATGAGAGCCAATTTGGGGGCTGATTTGAGGAAATTGGGATTTGGATTGTCTTGATGGACTTTGATCCTACCACGATGTCAGAATTCTGTGGAAATAACATGTTTCATCCCATACTTCACATTTATTGTATATGCACTGCTTCATGTATTAGTAGTACCTGATAGAGTACCTTCCATGACTGTTGCATTTACATACTTTTATTTTATATGCATTGCTTCATGTATTAGTTGTACCTGCTAGAGTACCTTTCATGACTGTTGCATATATACATTGTCATATCATCGTTTTATGTATTAGTTATACCTGATAAAGTACCTTACATGATTGTTGCATACAGCTTGTCATATTATTGCTAGTGTACCTTTCATGACTATTGCATACATATGACCAATTATTGCTATTAGTTTGCATATGTTAGATTCGCACTGTACGTGCATATTTGCGATTACCTGCATATGTTATTTACTATACACGAGTTGGCAACTCACCCCCGTTGTGCCACAGTGTTTTACAGGTGGTTTCCCAGAGTAGTCGAGGCAGGCTATTCATCTATCTTATCATCTTTTGCTACGGATACCGCTTCAGCTCATAGTGTGCAGTTTTGCTTATGTAGGTTTTGTGGTTATCCGTTATGTTCATTGTATATTCGTTGTATCTTGTACTCTCCATCTACCATTATTTTGTATGACTTAGAGACTTGATGTGAGGACGATATTGTATATTATTTTGTGACTTGGAGGTCTTTTATGCAGTTTTACTTCTATCGTCTTTTATTTCTTCGCTAAGGCGTCGTATATCTGTTGTGGTGGTTGTTTTCCGCCGTTGGGCGTGGATTTTCTCCCGTTGGAGATGCTTTACTTATATTTATGTTGTACCCATTTTTGGGGTTAGTTTTTACAAAGGAGGTGCTGCCAAAATTTTAAAGGGAATAAAATTGGGACTTTAAAGAATTTGGGTTGAGATTTTAAAAGTTTTAACAATATTCTTATTTCTTACTACTTTTGATGGTTTAGATTGCTGGGTTTTCGGCTTACTTAAATTGCGTTACGCCTGTAGACATTGCGTAGTTTAAAGGTCGTCACATGCCAATTTCGGGTCGTGACAAAGTTGGTATCAGAGCGCTAGGTTTTACCTTTCGGAGTGTAGGATGATCTTGGTATGATGGAGTAGGTAGCTTAAGCAAAGTAACGTAGTGTGTGTATGTCCGCAGCATACCCACGATCACGGTACTCCGCCTAAAGTGACCTAAGTACTAATTGCTTGAAATTATTTCCTTGATGATACATATCCTTGTGATTCGATTTCCGTGTTTATATCGAATCCTATTTCCATTTATAGCCTTTGCCGCCGATGACCATGAGGACTCAGAGTGGTGCGACGAGAGCCGAGGTCAGAATTGACTCATGTGGGACGAGGACTGACCGGGATGGCACGCTCGTTGCACAGGAGCAGATGGATCCGCCTTCGATAGATCGTATCTTTAGGCTTGAGGCTGAGATGCAGGACTTACGCCAGATGATGAGGTCTTTGGTTGAGGCCAGTAGAGCGCGGCGATAGGAGGTTGCCACCCCTGTTACCCAGTTATTCCTTGCGATCAACACTGCATCGTGTTACTCACACAGCACCAGTGGACGCAGCCCGTTTTGACGAGGAGCGACTTTCCGATGTTAGTTATATGTATGCCCTAGAGGCCATTACTATACATAGGATGTATATTGTAGTTGATGCTTGGACATATATAGGGAGGACTTTCTTGCTCGACATGATAGTATGTTATCTGGTTGCTCTTTACCTTAACGTGTACACTGATTGTCTCTCTGTTACATGTTGGTAAAGCCCTTAGGATGTGTACTTGACTACCTGGACTGTGATGCGGATCATACTAGTGGGGACATGGTAGTCCATAAGTACATCCTTCAAGGTCCCTAGTCGTGGGTATATCGAGACGGGGCAACGATATACCAGAGTAGACTAGCGTATATCTTCTCGACCCATACAGATGGGCGATGGATGATCCCATATCCATTGGTGTTTGACATCAGAGATGATATGCGGGTTCTCAGTGGAGACTGGGTACACTGGACGGACTCGCCGAGAACTCCCAGATGGTATTATACCTTACGTCAGATGGCAGTTCTCTGGTGACACTGGTACAGGTTAGTCTGTAGACCCGAGATCGTCATAGAGTCTTGTGTGATTCCCACTGTGCTTTGATTTCCACCTTACCACATCCAAGAGGGCGTGCAAAACGGTGGTTTTTGGGTACAGTCCCGATTCACATGGAGGCAATGAGCGATAGGAGGGGATTCGTCTCTCCCGGTATAGGGAGTTGATGTTGCGCTGTGTTCGATTGGCTATAACCGGAAATCCCTGGCCAGGGTTGCTGAGATTTACTGGTAAGTGTTACCAGTAGAATCTCGAACTGTTATAGACCTCATATCGACACGACTTATCGAGCTACTGGGGTCTGACGTTTACCACCCCTAGGCAAGATATGCGACATATCAGACGAACAGACCGGACTGTACGGTAAGTGTTGCTGGTTGGATTCACAGGAGTGTGAGCAGGCTTGCTCGTTGATCTTCTGATCGCTCAATACCCGGGTGGCCGTTATGTTTAGCAGACCGCTTGCGGCTTGTGGGTTCTTGATATGATCATCATCTGCTGCCGGCGTATTGACGAGTCTTCAGAGTCCTACACAGAGGTTTCCTGGCTCAAGCGAAACGAAATAGGAGCGCGTATGAGATATCTGCGGGACCGAGAATAATGCTTGTATGTGATACCGTATTCTATTCTCGCGATGAATGTATCGATTGGTTATATGCGATATAACCTAGTTATCGGATCGAGGATTGATTCGATAAGTCGATACATTGGATATTAGTCGGTCATATGCGATATGACCGGGTCATTAAATCAAGTGTTGATTTAATGATTTAATGTATAATAATATATTTGATATATTATTTTGCATTAACTAGTATTGGTTCACTTAAGATGGATTTTCTCACTTGATGTGCACATTGTATATATGATATAGTTTTGTGCACTAGATTGTATCATATTTGATGATACATGCAAACTTGGGTGTATGTTTACTTTAAACCATGTTTAAGTGAATGGTTAAGGTTTTGTTATCTTTTCTTGATTATTTATTTTATTTATTCATTCATTTTTGGAAAGAAATGAAATGGTTGCTTCTTTTGTTCTTTTGTTGAAGCTTCATGAAGCTTTGACCATTTTTGTTTCTTTCCTAAACCTAACCATTCACCTATCCCTAGTTTATTCTCTACACTTGTTAAACTAACCCAAGGTTGCATAATGATAAGAATCACTTTATTTTCTATTATTCATAATTCTTATCATATTCCTTTTCCTTCTTCTTCTTCTTCTTCAAGAAGAAGAAACCTTGCAACCTCTAATGGTGTCATGATAAAAAGAGTGAGAAATCCAATTCTAAAGTGAACCCACTTCCTATTTCTTCATTCTCTACCACTTTCCATGTAGTATAGGGTGTTTTCTTCACAAGTTTCATGACTTGGTGAAGGTGGAGCTTGAGTTTGAGTTGCCTCGACGTAGATCATCTTCGACATCGAAGTCAACGACCTAGCCCGACCATTTCTCCGATGAAATCAACGCTAGAGTCCGGGATCCGATGATCGCAGCGAAGGGACATCATCACAGAGCTATGGAGGTGGAGGACCGGATCTACATAGGTTGTATTTTCCGTTCACTCTTAGTTAAGTTGTTAACTTATATCGTTTTTCGCATATCCTCTAGTTAACGATCTAGTTTAGGGTTTCTCGGCACCGGAATTTTTTGAATTTGGTATGGTTGATGCCTTGTGGAACCTCTTTAGTGTGCCTAGGAACCCTACACTGGTATCAGAGCCAGGTTAGAGCCTTAGGCGAAGCGTAGACGATGTTAGAAGTCCGATCGAACCCGAAACCCTAATCCATTAACCCTCTCTGTACATTTTTCAAATCTGTGGATTTTTGTGAATTAAAAATGCTCAGAAAATAGAGCAGGAAATTCTACGAGTTACTGCAGAAAACGAACCCCCTAACTCTACTAAATCGCCGCGGAACCGCGGCCTTACCCTGTTATTGGTGGCGGTTCCGCGGCCGTATGTACAAATTAGGGATTTATTTTTATACAGTAATGCCCGTATCTGTTTCCTCTGTTCTCTGGGAATTTTTTAATCTGCACTCAAAAGTTGAGTTTTCTGGGTTGTATTGGGAGTTCGAAGATTCGATCGGATTGTCTAGTTTTGTCTATGTGTTTTTCCGGATTATTTAGAACATGTTAAAAGGTTCGATCGAATATAAATACCCAATTTTTCCCCTTTCGGGAAATTTCCAAGTGTTGGATCTTTCCGTAGTTTATGAACGTTCGAAGTAGTGCAAGTAACGCGATGGACCCTCTAGAAGACAACAAACCTTAACTCGATTATGTGACTGTCTAGAACTGCCCTTTGAACCTTAGGGTTTGGGGCAGTACGGCGTGCCACATGTGAGGCGTTGGCTTGACCCTTCTACGGCTGGACCGTTGCTACTGTAGCATGAAGTGGATGTTTTTAAACTTATTTCATGTGTTAAGCTGTTTCGGGAAAACTTGGGTGTTTGATTGTTCGATCAGAAAGTTTAACATTTTCTATTTATCCGGAATGTGATACAATATTTGGAATCCACAAGTAGTTATGAGATAACTGATTTGGATGTTATAAACATAGCAGTTTAGTCTCACTTGATCGGTTGCCACGGAATTTTGATGTGATCAAAAGTCCGTCGCAATCACGTAGCGTACGCGGATACTCGGCGGGTAAACTTAATAGACAGCCACACACCATAGCCCCGACCAAGTGACTGTAGGAGAACCCTGTCGCCGAAAGCATCCGTTCGGGTGCTCGCGGCAGCGGTGTTCCGCCTTGGTGCACTTCGTCGACGGCATCGGGGGTGCGGCCGCCTAATAAAGTTTGCGACGAGCATTCGATCACAATGTCGGGAATCTTGTTGAATTGCCCGACTTGATATTGAAAAGAGTTTTCGATAATGAGACTAAAATGCGGGTTTATAATTGTTAGGCATGCAATGTCTAAGGAATTCATTTGATTAGGCATGCGATGTCTAAAGAGGTTGCGAATTCCAACTGTTGTAGTTTTACACTTTCTTTTCTGCGACCGTAAGTGCAATATGTGATATCGCCGGTTTCGTTGCTATATGTCAACGACAATTGGGATGGGCATATTTACTTACGTTGATGACATATGATATTATGTGTTGCTGGATATGTTATATTGGATCGTCGTGTTTGAATAGCCGGGTTTTTTTTATGTGAGATGAGTGTTTTTCATTTTCATTCATGTAAAAACTTGTATGTAATATTCTTTTATTGGGGCACTTCCAGGTTGCGGAAGATGTCACCTTTTGTATATTATTTACTTTTCCGCACTAGGATAGACCCAAGGAGGAGAGCACAAGTAACCGGGTTCTGGAGTCCAGTGGGAGACCAACTCGAGGAGTCGAGTCCGGGTCTCCTAACTCCAGAATTGGTAGGGTTGCTTGCCGCTCTCGTAGGGGTCTAGGAGTGTGGGTTTGGCTATTCATCGCGACCGTGGAATCTGTGTTTTATACTGGCTCGTACTAAAACACGGAAGTCCTAGTATATCCAATATTTCATATATGTTTCTTCTGCTGCGATATCTGTGATGTGATCATGTGATGTTCTGTGATAGATACTATATATAGTATATATGATATATTATATAGACGTTACTTATGTTTTACACCCGTGCTAGCCCTACCCCGCTCTGTCGTTAGTTACCTAACCTGACGGTGCACGAGGGGACATCGAGGCGAATGCGGATGGTATAAGTGTACGTCGTATTTATCTGTGATGTTTAGGTGACTGATGGGACTTCATTAATGAGATTAATGAAATAAAAGAAACCAAAAAATGTTGTGGAATCGAATTTCAAAATAAAACAGGTAGCTACAGTTCTTGCTTTGCACAGCGGTATATATGATATATCCTGCACCTTATTCGATGAGGAAAGGGCCGACGATCCCTTCACCGGGAGTGACCCCTTTAGCAATAACTGGCAGATGCTACACACTCGGTTTGTCTTTTGATTGCTTCTGTAGTTTCTGCTTTGCACAGTGGTATATATGATATATCATGCACCTTATTCGATGAGGAAAGGGCCGACGATCCCTTCACTGGGAGTGACCCCTTTAGCAAAACTAGAAAAGCCTCAAAAACACTCCATTTTAAAATCATTTGATTCTACAACGATATCAAGTTCATTACGCAATAGGTTTTCAGAAAAACCTGTCGTAGCCCTCCGTCATTTCAGATAAGCCCTGCTTAGTATTCGTGCTGCGTTTGTTGACCTTGTCAAGGCGCAGTGTGCGGTAGCTGACCAGTATTTATCTGCTTATGCATATGATGCAGATTGGGTTAGGGTAATCGTACGGCCTTGTTGACCTTGTCAAGGGTCGTGCGGGTGGGTTTAATTCAATCAAGAAATGATGGGTTGAACTTGACTTACGGTCTATGGTTTGTTGACCTTATCAAGGTCATAGATCGTTTGGGGTAAAATATTATCGGGAATTTCAAGTGTTGAAATTTGCAATGAGATTGCATATCTTCTATGAGATAGTTGGATCCCGATACCCACTGCGAGTAATTGTTACTCCTGGGAGAGTTTTACACATTACAATTAGCCGATCAAGTAGGTGTCTAGAAAGGTGTCAACGGGGTTACGCCTCTGGGAAAACGAGGTTTACTGTAATTAGGTTCGTGCGAAAGCACGGGGGACCTCCCTCAAAGTACCGACACTGGCCTGGCTGAAAGATTGGCGAACTTGTAGTGTGTAATTAATCCCGGCTAGTCTTTCCTTTTAGGGTTTGAAGGAAGATTTGATAAAAAACAGTGGGAGCCATCCTGATTAGATAAAATAATAACCAATCTATTCTTGCAAGAGCGCACGCAGAGTGTTTTCTTCTCTCTCTCTCCAGGTAGCGACCATATCACGCCTTAATCAAGATAATAATACGGATGTATTGACCGAACCCGCTTGTTATACTGAGCTCGGGAACGTTGGTCCCGCTCCAACTTATAATTGTTATAAGACAGAGCAGGAAATAGGGGAATACCAGAATTCCTATGCCGCCCAAACGAAGAAAGTGCATATGATGCATCATCTTCGGGTGTGTTCATTACAAAGAACTATTTCTCTGTATCCTCTACGTCCTGGGTATTTGATACCGGATCAGGATCCCAGATATGTAATCAGTTACATAGGGCTACAGAAAGGTAGAGAACTGAGAACGGGTGATAAGTTTCATGAGACAGAAAACGGTGCAAGTGTTGCAGCCAAGTCTGTTGGTCACTGTCACCCAGTATTCCAAATACATTGATTCTGAACAAATGTTATTAGATACCGAACCTGATATACAAAATCATATCAGTCTCTTTATTAGTAAAGAAATGATAAAATTTTGTATTGTTGGATAATGTTTTGAAAATTACCCATATCAAAAGTTGATCGGTTCAGGCACGTTATCTAAAAGCATTGATGTTCTAAATCAGACTACAGTTCTTAGTATACAGAACACACACAAGAGGAAGAGTTCAGAAATAAACGGATCTTTCTTGAGGTATTGTAGACTAGGTCATATAAATGCGACCCGACTAGCTTAAGTTACATTTTAGATGCATATTTAAATCAGTTTGAATTTACATCTTGTGAAACTTGCTGGTCATGTCACAGAGATAAGATGACCATAGCTCTATTTAATGGAAACAGAGAAAGAGTTAGTGAACTATTGGGATGATACATGTTGATGTATAAAGGTCCCCTGTCTACACATACCAGGACCGGTTCTTTGTACTTCATTACATTCTCTGATGATCACTTAAGATTCAGACATATGTTCCTGTTGAAACACAAGTCCGAACCTTTTGAGATATTCACAGAATATAAGTTAGAAGTAGAGAACTCAAATACAAGTATAAGTATTATGTTCAATGATGAGATCAAGGAGGAGAATACTTGAGCACGGAATTCCTGGATTATTCTAAAGGAGAATAAGATTCTCTCTCAGCATTACTCCTCCGTATACACCATAGCACGATGGTGTATTGGGGCGGGGCAATCACACCCTATATGATATGGTGTGCTCTATGATGAGTACTACTGAGTTACCTATTTCCTTTTGGGGGTTGTGCACTTGAGAAGTTGCATACCTATTGAATAAGGTTCGAATCAAATCAGTTGCCTACCACTTCATATGTGATATGGAAAAGGAAGAGCCCATATCTTAAGTTGGTTAAGATTTGGGGTTGTCCAGCCTATGTCTAAAAGCAAAATCCGGACAAGCTCGAGGTCAGGTCTATTATGTAGAACTGGAAAGGTTCCAGCTATACAAACTACAGCAGATGATTTGATAGAACCAAAGGATTCAATAGTAACCAACGAACCTCAGCCTCTCCGCCGATCTAGCAGGGATCCTCACCCACCTGAGAGATACTTCGGTTTCTCTATGACAGTGGGAGCGAGGATTGCATCATGAGATGATGACCCAACTAGTTTCGAGCTGGCCATCAGGAGTGGGACTCTGTAAGAATGGCTGAATGCTTAGCGATCTGAGATGGAATCCTTATACACCAACAAAGTATGGACTTTAGTTGCTTTATCTGAAGGGTTAAATCCCCATCAGGAGCAAGTATATCTTGAGAAGATTACTTGGTGTACTTGGAAAAGTTGAGACTTTCAAAGCTAGACTTGTTAAAGGTTTGCATCATTGACCAGGTATGGATTTTGTTGAAACCTTTTCTAAGTAGCTATGCTTAAGTCCATCTAGATCCTACTTGCCATGGCTACATACCATGACTACGATATCTGATGGTTGGGTGTCATGACTGCTTTTCTAAAATGATGTTTCAGAAAAGAGAGTCTGTAAGTACACAGTCAGAGGGCTTCGTAGACAGTGGGAGCAGCGGAAACGTGTGCAAGATGTTTTATGTGATAAAGCAGGCATCGCGGAGTTCGAACATCTGTTTTGATGTATTAGTCAAAGAGTTTGACATCATCAAAATGGTAGATGAACCTTGTATAAACAAAAAGGTAGTAGGGAGTATGGTGACGAACCTCATAGAACACGAGGATGACATACTCTTGATAGGGAAGGAGTTTCCTATGCTACGCTCGATCAATCTCCGCTTATCACAATGATTCTCCACATAGGATCAAAGTGATACCTACTAAATCCTGGGTTTTGGATCTATGACATAGATCTAAATGGATGTTAGGATTCTCACTAGATGTAGTGAGATGGTATCAATCGATCCTGGGGAGAATCACTGGAAGTGTTCTAGGGTGATAAGGACGACTGAATGTCAGTCACAGGGATTGTCTTTACCCTCTATGGAGGGACGGTATGTTGGAAGAGTTCCAAGCTAGATACCGTGACATACTAGACGATTAAAGGCAAGATACATCGCTACTTAAGATGCTACCAAAGAGGCTGTCTGGGTGTATATTAGTTCATGAGATGAACTTAGTTCCTCCCATTGTGTGACAATGGTGTTGAGGCTTATGCCTAGGAACGCCCGTCCCATCAGTGATCCAGACAAATTCTGAGGCAGTGTCACCTGATCATGGAGATAGTTGATCTCCAGGGTGATTGAGGTTAGGAGAGTAGACTCAGAGGACAACACGGCGGATCCACTCACAAAGGCCTTTTTCCCAGAGAGAGACTTTTATGAGATGGTTGAGTATGAGATACTACAACCACTGCTATCAAATGTCCCTAGTGCAAGTGGGAGATTGTTAGTTATATGTATGCCCTAGAGGCCATTACTATACATAGGATGTATATTGTAGTGGATGCTTGGACATATATAGGGAGGACTTTCTTGCTCGACATGATATTATGCTATCTGGTTGCTCTTTACCTTAACGTGTACACTGATTGTCTCTCTGTTACATGTTGGTAAAGCCCTTAGGATGTGTACTTGACTACCTGGACTGTGATGCGGATCATACTAGTGGGGACATGGTAGTCCATAAGTACATCCTTCAAGGTCCCTAGTCGTGGGTATATCGAGACGGGGCATCGATATACCAGAGTAGACTAGCGTATACCTTCTCGACCCATACAGATGGGCGATGGATGATCCCATATCCATTGGTGTTTGACATCAGAGATGATATACGGGTGCTCAGTGGAGACTGGGAACACTGGACGGACTCGCCGAGAACTCCCAGATGGTATTATACCTTACGTCAGATGGCAGTCTCTGGTGACACTGGTACAGGTTAGTCTGTAGACCCGAGATCGTCATAGAGTCTTATGTGATTCCCACTATGCTTTGATTTCCAACTTACCACGTCCAAGAGGGCGTGCAAAACGGTGGTTTTTGGGTACAGTCCCGATTCACATGGAGGCAATGAGCGATAGGAGGGGATTCGTCTCTCCCGGTATAGGGAGTTGATGTTGCGCTGTGTTCGATTGGCTATAACCGGAAATCCCTGGCCAAGGTTGCTGAGATTTACTGGTAAGTGTTACCAGTAGAATCTCGAACTGTTATAGACCTCATATCGACACGACTTATCGAGCTACTGGGGTCTGACGTTTACCACCCCTAGGCAAGATATGCGACATATCAGATGAACAGACCGGACTGTACGGTAAGTGTTGCTGGTTGGATTCACAAGAGTGTGAGCAGGCTTGCTCGTTGATCTTCTGATCGCTCAATACCCGGGTGGCCGTTACGTTTAGCATACCGCTTGCGGCTTGTGGGTGCTTGATATGATCATCATCTGCTGCAGGCGTATTGACGAGTCTTTAGAGTCCTACACAGAAGTTTTCTGGCTCAAGCGAAACGAAATAGGAGCGCGTATGAGATATCTGCGGGACCGAGAATAATGCTTGTATGTGATACTGTATTCTATTCTCGCGATGAATGTATCGATTGGTTATATGCGATATAACCTAGTTATCGGATCGAGGATTGATTCGATAAGTCGATACATTGGATATTAGTCGGTCATATGCGATATAACCGGATCGTTAAATCAAGTGTTGATTTAATGATTTAATGTATAATAATATATTTGATATATTACTTTGCATTAACTAGTATTGGTTCACTTAAGATGGATTTTCTCACTTGATGTGCACATTGTATATATGATATAGTTTTGTGCACTAGATTGTATCATATTTGATGATACATGCAAACTTGGGTGTATGTTTACTTTAAACCATGTTTAAGTGAATGGTTAGGGTTTTGTTATCTTTTCTTGATTATTTATGTTATTTATTCATTCATTTTTGGAAAGAAATGAAATGGTTGCTTCTTTTGTTTATTTGTTGAAGCTTCATAAAGCTTTGACCATTTTTGTTTCTTTCCTAAACCTAACCATTCACCTAACCCTAGTTTATTCTCTACACTTGTTAAACTAACCCAAGGTTGCATAATGATAAGAATCACTTTATTTTCTATTATTCATAATTCTTATCATATTCTTTTTCCTTCTTCTTCTTCTTCTTCTTCAAGAAGAAGAAACCTTGCAACCTCTAATGGTGTCATGATAAAAAGAGTGAGAAATCCAATTCTAAAGTGAACCCACTTCCTATTTCTTCATCCTCTACCACTTGCCATGTAGTATAGGGTGTTTTCTTCATAAGTTTCATGACTTGGTGAAGGTGGAGCTTGAGTTTGAGTTGCCTCGACGTAGATCATCTTCGGCATCGAAGTCAACGACCTAGCCCGACCATTTCTTCGATGAAATCAACGCTAGAGTCCGGGATCCGATGATCGCAATGAAGGGACATCATCACGGAGCTATGGAGGTGGAGGACCGGATCTACAAAGGTTGTATTTTCCGTTCACTCTTAGTTAAGTTGTTAACTTATATCGTTTTTCGCCTATCCTCTAGTTAACGATCTAGTTTAGGGTTTCTCGGCACCGGAATTTTTTGAATTTGGCATGGTTGATGCCTTGTGGAACCTCTTTAGTGTGCCTAGGAACCCTACATCCGAGACTTTGGGAGTTCAAGGACAGAGGAGGGCTAGTGCTGGTGTACCAGCCTAGAGACAGAGGTTCAGTCGCCGTGACAGGTTTCGTGCACGTCGCGGGAGTAGCAGAGGCTTGGGACGAGGAGAGTCGGTTAGCTAGATCAGTCGTTCGTTGTGTTAACTTCTATCAGCGATTCTTTTGTTGCACGACACGTGTTTCGGTCGTGTGCCAATCGTATAGGAGATAGTGATTCGTCCGTCGTTTTGATCCTTCTAAAGATGTTGGATTTGACATTCTCCTGGGCACGGACTGATAAGCTACGTGCTAGGCGTTTGTGGATTGCCGCGAGGAAACAGTCTTGTTTTCCCGGCGAGTCAGTTCTTGTTGTGCAGGGGGACAGTGGTGCCGCCTCTCACAGCTTAATTTCAGCCTTTTTCGCTAGTCGGCTTTTGAGGAGAGGATGTCGAGTATTCTTGGCATTCATTCATGATACCGGAGCCATAGTGGGTTTGATGGACTGGGTTCCTTTCGTGCGAAAGTTTTCCGACGTTGTTCCAGATGAGCCGGCGGAGCTTAAGGAGCTTAAGGATCAGCTGCAGAGTTGTTTGTTGGAGGGTTTGTACTTCTGAGTGTTTCTCTTTGGGGAGCTCCTTTTCTGTTCGTCAAGGAGGAAGACGACAGTTTGAGATTGTGTATTGATTGATCATCAATTGAACCGGCTTACAGTGCGGATAGGTATCCTTTACCTCGCATTGACAATTTCTTAATCAGCTCCAGAGTGCGAGACATTTTTCTAAGTTGTTTGGGATTAGGCCATCATTGTTGCGGGTTCGGAGTGATGTCATTCCGAAGTCTGCTTTTGTGCATGCTACAGGCTTTGTGTGTTTTGGTGGTATCATTGGACTCACCAATACCCTAACAGCATTCGTGGATATGATGAACCAGATTTCTTCAGGCCATTTCTCGACCAGTTTATTGTTGTGTCATTGATAACATTCTGGTCTTTTCCAAGAGTCGTGAGGAACATGAGCAGCACTTGGGGATTTGTTTTGCAGACATTGGGAGAGCCCCAGCGGTTTGCTAAATTCTCGGAGTGTTCCTTCAGGCTTGATTGTGTTGACTCCTAGGTCTTGTAGTTACGGGAGACGGTTTTGTATGGTCCCGAAGAAGATCGAGACCGTACAGCTTTGGCCCAGATTTGTATACAGGACGGAGGTCCGTAGATCTTTGGGCTTAGCAGGTTTTTACCGCTGTTTCGTACAGGATTGCTAGTGTATCGCTGCACCGTTGACTGAACTGACCGGAAAGGAGGTTCTTTTTCTTTGGACTGAGGCATGTGTGTGGAGTTTTCAGCAGTCGGAGATTCGGTTGATAACTGCACCAGTTCTTTCTTTGCTTTCTGGTTCGGGCGACTTTGTTGTTTAACTATGATGTTTTGCGAGTGGGGCTCGATTTTGCGTTGATGTGGCACTATAGAGTTATCCCTTATGCTTCCCGACACTTGGAGGAAGTACGAACAGGATATCCCACTCATGATCTGGAGATGGCCGCGGTGGTCGTGCGTTGAAGATCTGAGGACACTACTTGTTCGGAGAGTCGTGTCAGATTTTCACGGACCACCAGAGCTTAATGTACATCTTCCTGCAGCGGGTTTTGAGTGTTGAGACAGTCTTCTGTAGATTTACAGTTCTTGTGCCATCGTTGAGTACAGCTTAATGTTCGCCTCTACTGAAGGGACAGCTTGCTCATGTCCGTGCCCGACCACTTTTCCTTAATCGCTTTCGCGAGGCACAGCCCGTCGATGCTCGTTCGTCAGAGATTCTTGAGCATACTTGACTGGGTAAAGATTCGGAGTCCTTGATTTGTGACCAGATGTGCTACGCTTAGGGACACGTTTGTGTGTACTTGTTGCTGATGGGCAAAGACACGAAATCCTAGAGCAGGCAGCTCAGTCAGCTTTCAGTGTTCATTCAAGTTCCACCAATTTGTAGCGTGACTTGTGAGATAGTTACAGGTGGACAGGGATGAAGAGTGAAGTTTCGGATTTCATTTCAAGGTGTCCGTCTTGTTGTGAGCTAAGGTTGAGCATTTGAGACCGGCTGAAGAGTTGCAACCTTTAACCGTTCCGGAGTGGGAATGGGAGCAGATCTCCATGAATTTCGTTGTGGTGTCTACCCCAGTCTAGACAGGGTGTGACTCCATTTGGGTGTTTGTTATCCAGTTATGCTCAGTTTTCTCAGTTGTTCTTTGTTAAGTTTGTGCGTTTGCACGGAGTTCCTTCATGTGTTGTATCCAATAAAGGCGCTTGCCGTCTTGGGCAGAAGCTTCTGGAAGCCTTGGGTACTGGTTGAGCTTTAGCTCCACTTTTCCATCCGAAGGATGATGGTTTTGTAAGAGCGGGCTATACAGACTCTGGAAGATATACTTGTGCGTAAGTACTAATTATTGTCGGCGGTTGGGATCGTCACTTGCCATTGTTATGGTTCTCCTATGATAGCTGTTATCAAGAGACACTCCAATAGGCAACCTTTAGGTTTTGTTTGGTAGGTCGTGTCGATCGCCATTCTGTATTTCTGACTCTGCGAGAGTAGGATTTTTGGACCCCAGCTTGTCTAGAGACTTCGGAGATGATCCAGTTGGTTCAGGTCAGGATGAGAGTAGCCAAGTGCAGGCAGAAGTCTTATGCCGACCGTAGATGCCGTAGACTTGAGTTCGCAATGGGAGATCATGTATTCCTATGGATTTTTCCGATAAAATGGCGTGTTGAGTTTTGGGAAGCTTATCCCAGGATCGTAGGTCCTTTTGAGGTCCTCAAGAGAGTTAGTTCCGTTGCCTATAAATTGGCACTTCCGCCCAGATTATTGAGTATTCACCCCGTATTTCCTTATGTCGATACTTTGCAAATACCTTCATGACCTTTCTCACATGATTTAGCACCAGACCATTTAATTGGGATGCGATCTTTTCGTTCACTGGTAGCCAAGTGTGTTAATGGCTCGGCAGGTAAAGAAACTTCAGTCATAGGTCTTGCCATCTGTGGAGAGTTTGACGTAGCCATATAGTGAGATGATCACTTGGAAGGCTGCGAGCGAGATTTGGGAGTTTTGTACTCTTCTTTTTGAAGGTACGCTTAGTTAGAATTTTAAATTCGGGGACCGAATTTCTTTAAGGGGGGAAGATTGTAACGTTTTAAAAATCATTTTACGAGTTTTCCGTTTTTAGGGTAAATTAGTCGGTGTTTTCCGTTTTAAGCCGATTGTGATCAAACTTCTGCATAGACTTGTCAGCATCTAGTTTAGCTAGAATGAAACTAGTGCGCGGGATTTGGGGGTCAATTGGAAGTTTTGCTACATATAAAATTTTTCCCTAATTAAAATATTATTTTAATGCTTTATTTGTGCACTTTATTAGTGGTAATTACTTTTTGGTTTGGGTAAATTACTACTAATATGGTTTTATGCTAAGTTAATCACTAGATTATGTTTTTAACCTTCTCACCAAAAAATATCTAGATATTTGTGGTTTTATTGAATTTTTAAAGAAAAGAAAAGAAAAGAAAAGGTGGAATTTGCATTTATTAGCATTAATTAGTGTTTTTAGCTAGAAAATTCCACACACTTCACCAAAATTCCCCCCATTCTTCCCATGGCCAGCCACTTCATCCCATTGCTTCCCTTCATTTTCCTTCACCCCATTTTCATTTTTCCAAGTCCAATAAATCATCAAAAATCCAAATAAATTCATACAAACTCAAATATAATCATTTCCCTTCATTCTTGAACTCAAAACTAGCTTGGATCATCATTTTAGTGAGGATTTTGGAGGCTAACTTTGGATTTCTAGTTGCTCGATTTTGATCTTTTGTGAGGTATAAAACCCTAACCCTAATCCTTAATTGTTATGTTTAAATCATAAGCTAGCTATTTAATTGTTTAATTATAGCTTTAATTTCATGTTTAATTCATTCATGTTAATGTTAATGAAGTTCAAATTAGGGTTTTGATTAGTGAAATGGTTAGATGATAATTTTAGTCAAATGAAAACTAAACCAAGTTGCTAATTTGTTAAATGATATTTTCATAATTGGTTAATTAAGCTAATTAGCAAACTAAAATTTTACTAATCTTAAATAGTGAGATTTAAAATTATAGTAAAGGTTTAAATGGTTTAACCTTGCTATTTTGTGATATTTGTAAATTCTAGTTTTGGTAAAAAGTTGTAGTTTTGTGCTAAAATGATATATATTGCTTACTAGGTTTCGGTAAATTTTAGGCGTGGGTTTCTTTTGACGTTGCGAAGTTAATTATATTGATTCCACACTATATCTTGTGTTTTGAATGCGCGATCGGTACGATCAGGGTCTAGGCTTGGTAGTTGTGTCGCTTTGTGTTCCTAGTTAGGGTCGTGCCGATGTCGTTCGTGTTTTTGTATAGCTTTTGCTCTTGAGTTGGTTTCGTAGTGTCGCTATACACTTTAGCCACTTGACGAACACTTCAGAGTATATTTGGAGTTGGTGCGTCGGTAAAACGTAGTTAGTACGTGGTCTTGGTCGATTGCTAATATACACTTGTTATATTGTTATATGCTTTCAGGATCGCAGGCGGGGACTTCGGGCGCTGGGAAGAAGGGAAAGCGAGTTGTTGGCTTTACTTAGCCAGGATGGTTGGTGAGTAGATTTAACATCTACAGGGGAATCGCCCACATGGCGTTATGCGTCTGTGGTAGAAATGTTATGATATTGTCGCATATTCTATTTCATATATAGAGTTGCGCATACACCTTATTGTTTAGTTACCTATTGTGCTTGGACTAGTACCCTTAATACATTGCACTATTATTGACGGCTCATGTTGCACGAGCACTGATTGTATACCACACACACCATCAATAATTGCCATGACACGCACAACACACATATAGATATGATATTGTTTGGTTAGGGATATTGTGATATTGATTCATATTCCTAATTGCATATAACATATAGCATACCTGTATACCTACATGCTTACACATATGCCTTGACATGCTTACATACTAGTTACCTGTATACCTATACGGTATTGTACTATTAGTGATAGGTATATTTCACACATAATGATATAGCTACATGTATACATTGCATACATACTTCACTTATACCTAGAGGGTATATTACATCATTACTGATAGGTAGATACTTATACTTTGCCACACCCTTATGTTTACACATATATCTGGCTATAGCTATATGTTTACCTCTATTTGATGTTATATAGACTTAGAGAAATTAGGAACCGCATGATATTTATTTTAACTTGTTGCGGTTAAATAGCGGTTTTTTCCTTTATATACTCATATTACAGTATTATGTTGCATATATTATATTCATGAATTTTCGCATTGAGATATGGATTTTTCATGATGTTTTCTGGATTTGAGGACCGTGGTAGTTTCATGAAATTATGCATTATTTGAAAAACCCGGTTTCTCTTGATATGATATTTCAGCAGCCACCATGAGCATTATCGGTTCTGATATATATACCCCATGCGAGGAGCGTCGTGGGTCATGTGAGGGTACATGGTGGGGCCCGGAGGTACCCCGGGGCAAGAAAGATTTTTCGACGGACCATGCCGATGAGGCCTGACAGGGAAACCATACCTTCCGATGACTGTACCGTTGACTCGACGGGTATCGTGGGGATACAGGACGGGGTCATGTACGTATGGATACGTCAAAAGACGAGGGTCGAAGCTGGGCACTCGAGTTTTCGGATAGCGTATGCTACGTACCTATCAGGGTGCCAGTCGTGGTGACAGCACCTTATAGATCAGTATTTTTGTGTCGATACTTGACACATTGGTTTCCATGATAGTTTTACTCCTAAGTATATATAACAATGGAATGGGACGCTGTTATATATATATATATATATATATTAGTGGAATGGGACGCTAATATATATGTATACATATCAATTTATGTACATTATCATAATTATTCATGCAAATATACTTAGGATATATGAGATTCACTTGATATTGGATTCATGACATATGAGATTCACTTGATGTTGGATACAGGATATATGAGATTTACTTGATTTTGTACATTCAGAATATATGAGATTTATTTGATATTGTACATTCAGGATTTGTGAGACTTACATGATATGAGAGCCAATTTAGGGGCTGATTTGAGCAAATTGGGATTTGGATTGTCTTGATAGACTTTGGTCCTACCACGATTTCAGGATTCCGTGGAAATGACATGTTTCATCCCACACTTCACATTTATTGTATATGCACTGTTTCATGTATTAGTAGTGCCTGATAAAGTACCTTCCATGACTGTTGCATTTACATACTTTTATTTTATATGCATTGCTTCATGTATTAGTTGTACCTGCTATAGTACCTTTCATGACTGTTGTATATATACATTGTCATATCATAGTTTCATGTATTAGTTGTACCTGATAGACTACCTTACATGATTGTTGCATACAGATTGTCATATTATTGCTAGTGTACCTTTCATGACTGTTGCATACATATGACCAATTATTGCTATTAGTTTGCATATGTTAGATTCACGCTGTACGTGCATACTTGCGATTACCTGCATATATTATTTACTATTCACGAGTTGGCAACTCACCCCCGTTGTGCCACAGTGTTTTGCAGGTGGTTTCCCAAAGTATTCGAGGTAGGCTATTCATTTATCTTATCATCTTTTGCTACGGATACCGCTTCAGCTCATAGTGTGCAGTTTTGCTTATGTAGGTTTTGTGGTTATCCGTTATGTTCATTGTATATTCGTTGTATCTTGTACTCTCCATCTACCATTATCTTGTATGACTTAGAGACTTGATGTGAGGACAATATTGTATATTATTTTGTGACTTGGAGGTCTTTTATCCAGTTTTACTTCTATCATCTTTTATTTCTTCGCTACGGCGTCGTATATCTGTTGTGGTGGTTGTTTTCCACCGTTGGGCGTGGATTTGCTCCCGTTGGGGATGCTTTACTTATATTTATGTTGTACCCAGTTTTGGGGTTAGTTTTTACAAATGAGGTCCTGCCAAAATTTTAAAGGGAATAAAATTGGGACTTTAAAGAATTTGGGTTGAGATTTCAAAAGTTTTAACAATGTTCTTATTTCGTACTACTTTTGATGGTTTAGATTGCTGGGTTTTCGGCTTACTTAAATTGCATTACGCCTGTAGATGTTGCGTAGTTTAAGGGCCGCCACATGCCAATTTCGGGTCGTGACAGATTCGCTCCTGGCAATATCCCAGTTGTAGCGATGCTGATGTCTAAATCGGTATCAAATTCCAAACTCGCAGCGAAAAGTCAGCGAGCCACAAATGCATACGAAATAGCCGAAATGATGGGGCAACTTGCAACAAAATCAGCAAGTAAAAATATATGCATGAAAAAATATATAGCCGAAATGATGGGGCAACTTCCAACAAAATCAGCAAGTAAAAATATATTAATGAAAAAATAGCCGAAATGATTGGGCAACTCGCAATAAAAAGCAGCGAGTAAAAATAAAACAAATAGCCGAAATGATTGGGCACCGCGAAAAATAGCCGAAATGATTGGGCAATCGCGACTTTCACGATATAAAAAGCTGAAATGATAGAGCATCGCGGAAAGAAAAATATATAAAATGAAACTTTTTGCCCTACAGGTGAGATCACATCGATCCATGTATACAATCCAGGGGCACATACAAAGAAGGAACCATACCTTCCCCGCAGGCTCCATCCGAAAGAGTGCCAAGTCTCGATGGTTCACAAACAGTCTGGAGATCATCTCAACATTCGTCTCATTACAGCAGTCGCAGCATCAGCAAAGCGGAACCATAACAATTCCCAGTTACATGACTCGACGGTGCACAGACAACCGAGAGTCAACCCCCGACTCTGTGAAATGCGGATAAAGTCAACAAATCCCGGTCTAGTGGAACACGGCTATTGTTAATCCTAACCCTGTGGGAAGCATCCAGAGCGGATCCTGGTCCTTGCGGAACACGGCTAATGTCAATCCTGACCCCGTGGGAAGCATCCAGAGCGGATCCTGGTCCTTGCGGAAACGGCTAATGTCAATCCTGACCCTGTGGGAAGCATCCAGAGCAAATTCTGGTCTAGTGGAATACGGCGAATGTCAATCCTGACCCCGTGGGAAGCATCCAGAGCAAATCCTGGTCTAGTAGAACACGGCTAATATCAATCCTGACCCCGTGGGAAACGTCTAGAGCGGATCCTGGTCCTTGCAGAACACGGCTATTGTCAATCCTGACCCCGTGGGAAGTATCCAAAGAAAATCCTGGTCTAGTAGAACACGGCTAATGTCAATCCTGACCCCGTGGAAAACGTCCAGAGCGGATCCTAGTCCTTGCGGAATACGGCTAATGTCAATCCTGACCCCGTGGGAAGCATCCAGAGCAAATTCCGATCTAGTGGAACACGGCTAATGTCAATCCTGACCCCGTGGGAAACGTCCAGAGCGGATCCTGGTCCTTGCGGAACACGGCTAATGTCAATCCTAACCCCGTGGGAAGCATCCAGAGCAAATTCCGGTCTAGTGGAACACGGCTAATGTCAATCCTGACCCCGTGGGAAACGTCCAGAGCGGATCCTGGTCCTTGCGGAACACGGCTAATGTCCATCCTGACCCCGTGGAAAGCGTCCAGAGCAAATCCAGGTCTAGTGGAACACGGCTTATGTCAATCCTGACCCCATGGGAAGCGTCCAGAGCGGATCCTAGTCCTTACGGAACACGGCTAAGGTCAATCTTGACCCCGTGGGAAGCGTCCAGAGCAAATCCTGGTCCTGTGGAACACGGCTAATGTCAATCCTGACCCTGTGGGAAGCGTCCAGAGCAAATCCTGGTCCTGTGGAACACGACTAATGTCAATCCTGACCCCGTGGGAAGCATCCAGAGAGGAACCTGGTCCTTGCGGAACACGGCTAATGTCAATTCTGACCCCGTAGGAAGCATCCAGAGCAAATTCTGGTCTAGTGGAACACGGCTTATGTCAATCCTGACCCCGTGGGAAGCGTCCAGAGCGGAACCTGGTCCTTGCGGAACACGGCTAATGTCAATCCTGACCCCGTGGGAAGCATCCAGAGCAAATCCTGGTCTAGTGGAACACGGCTTATGTCAATCCTGACCCCGTGGGAAGCGTCCAGAGCGGAATCTGATCCTTGTGGAACACGGCTAATGTCAATTCTGACCCCGTGGGAAGCATCCAGAGCAAATCCTGGTCTAGTGGAACACGGCTTATGTCAATCTTGACCCCGTGGGAAGCGTCCAGAGCGGAACCTGGTTCTTGCGGAACATGGCTAATGTCAATCCTGACCCTGTAGGAAGCGTCCAGAGCAAATCCTGGTCCCGTGGAACACGGCTAAAGTCAATCTTGACCCCGTGGGAAACGCCCAGAGCAACTCCTGACTCCGTGAAATGCGGACAATGTCAATCTCATCAAACACTTATGGGTCCTCTCAACTCATAAGGAAGAAAACTCTCTTGTGAGATCCTTACAACTCCCAAGAGAAAAACACATTTAGGAATCCTCACGATTCCTATGGAGAAAATACACCTATGAGATCCTCTCGACTCGTAGGGAGAAAAGTCTTTATGAGACCCTCACGGCTCATAAAGTTGAAAAGACTTAGGCAGCAGATCTGAACCTGCTTCTTAAGCTATTACTACCTTTCGAAGAATTCAAGACGGAATATTCTCTATCATCTACAGGTTACGCTTACTAAGCTAACATGCCGGCAACAAGGAAAAGAGAAGAAAGCAAGGGATAACGCAAGATAGTACGAAAGAAATGTATCTTTTATTTATAAATCCAATTGAGTACAAGTTATATCATATGAAAGGATAAAAAAATGGATACATTTTATTCAGAAATTACAAATGTTGGTTGATAAAAAAATGACTATTGGGCGGGAGGCATTTTCAATAAACCAGCCAGTTGCTCACGCACTCCCTTTAGTCCCTTTTCATGGTCAGCTGCAGCGGCCAACTCCGCTTCAACCTGAGGCCGTTGCTACAAATGAGATGAAAGTTGATCATCAATGACCCGCTGAGATGCCCCACGACTCTGCGCATCTCGCTCGATAAGATCGAGCTTCTGCCTCAGCGTTAGCCCATCAGAGATGCATCGTAGAAGGCCCTCAAAGATAGCTTTCAACTGTGCAGCATTTTCATCAACCTGAGCATGCAGTCGGGTAGATTCGCTTGAAATTTCTTCACACTCTTTACGCTTTAAGGCTGCTTCTTGTTCAAGATGGCAGAAGTAGGGAATGCTCTGCTCGACCCACGCAGCCCGCTGGGAGTTCGCAGCCAGGACCTCAAGAGCAGGACGTCCGAACTCAAGCTCATCCAGACAGACCTCAATTTTCCTGCAGTTATTAACCCAAGACTCAACGACGCCCTCGCTATGAAAGTTCACGAGCGTCGCCAGCATAGAATTAACCTCGGCAGCAAAATCTGCAGTGAATGTAGGAGCCTCCGCTTTAAGTTCCTCGATGTAATCGCTAAACATGCACAGACTATTCACAGCACCTTTTGAAGATGGACGTCTGGAAAAAGAGCCCGCTGGCATTATGATTCGAGACTCGAACGAAGCTGAAGTCGGTATCACCACTGAAAAATAAATCACAGTCTAATGACGGTTCAAGAAATAAAGAAGGTTCATGAATAACGGAGTTTACTATACCGGCTGCAGCAGGTGGCAAGGCCGGGAGTATCGGTGGTGCAACTGTTCTTTCGTCTCTTCCTTCAATCTATAGTTCTGCAGTCAAAACAAAGAAAAATTAGATATGATTTGGCTGCCCGTAAAAGAAAAGAGAAGACATTAGCTAAAGGCTGTACTCACCAACGCCACTGGATGAGGCAATCTCTGACTGGAAGGAGAAATGTGGGTGCAGCACTTGATACAGGTAATCAAAAAGGACTCCTGGAAGGATGTAATAATGCAATGTCGGTAAATAAAGTATACTGCCTACAATGAAACCGATGGATCATAAATCCGTACCTTCCAGCATTTGGAGGACACGGGAGAAGGCAAAGGGGCGGCCACCGTCAAAGCAGCAACTGATGATGCTTTCTCGGGTGGCATAACCTCAACGCTCACCACGCCTGCATCAGAAATAAGAGAAATACTATCAGAAGAGATTAAAAGGGATTGCAGAATAAAAGAGAAAGCAATAACCCAAAATCTACCTGGTGAGTCGCCGGTCGAAACCGCGACAAGGGCATCACTGGGAGCAGCGACTGTGTTCCCCTCCGAAAGACGGCGCGACATGGCGTCTCTTGCCAGAAATTCGGGGCAGATACTAATTGGTGCTATCCGTCCACCTCTCCGAAGATTCCAAGTTGATTCATGGCACCATGTATCGAAGGTTTACACGGATGCGGCCGATGTAGCAGACTTCGTCAGATTCCCCCTCGTTTGAGGGGTTTTTGATTGTGGGGACGCTCTTCCCTGCAGGCGCAAGCCCCTGCAGTTAATTACGCTACCGCATCGCGGTAACAACTTTCTCCTTCTCCAGATGGTCACTTCGTGTCATGTGTGTTTGTTTTATGTTTTGTTGCCCGTGGATTGTTTACGGAGACCTAGTTATGTCGTCGCCCGTAGGGCGTGGACTAGTCCAAATCCGTATTTATCTTAGATTTGGGTTTGGGGGTTTGGTTTGAGGATACGTTAGCCATATTTGAGGCTAATATCAACTCAAATGTTTGTTAAGGATACGTTAGTCTAACTTGAGACTAAGATCAACTTAACGGGATCGTTTAGATCCGACAAAAGAGCATTTAGGGGCTCTATTGTTCCAGTTTAGGGACGTGGTGGTCCATTGTATGTATGGCCGTCGGGACCCGTCACCTCTCTGACGATGTTGAAGGATTACAACGACAGATATCAGAGGAGTTCAGAGATGTACCCTTGAACCGAAGTTGATTGGGGGGATTCATAGTCCAGTCTGTTTGAAGGTTTAAGGATACGTTAGCCATATTTAAGGCTAAGATCAACTTAAACGGGATCGTTTAGATCCGACAGAAGAGCGTTTGGGCTCTATTGTTCCAGTTTAAGGACATAGTGGTCCATTGCTAGTTTAAGGACATTGCGGTCCGTAGGTAGTTTAAGGACATTGCGGTCTATGGGTAGTTTAAGGACATTGCGGTCCATTGTTAGTTTTAAGACATCTCGGTCAAGGTTAAGGACGTCGTAGTCCATGGGTTTAAGGACCCCACAGTCCATTGTTAGTTTTAAGACATCTCGGTCAAGGTTAAGGACGTCGTAGTCCATGGGTTTAAGGACCCCACAATCCGTATCAATGTGTGGTTGTCGGGACCCGTCACCTCTCTGACGACGTTGAAGGATTACAACGACAGATATCAGAGGAGTTCAGAGATGTACCCTTGAACCAATGAGTTTATTGAAAGAGCAAGTGTGTTCAGTTTAAGATGATTTGAGGACTTATGGCCAATTTGGGCTAAGTCCAATTATGTTTGAAACATTGACCCTCTGCTGGTCCATTGAAGGAGAGGCTTTGCCTTTGAAACTTAGCCAATTGGGCTAAAGCTAGTGTTAAACACTAGAAACCAACAGTGTTGAACACTGGGAATAAGATTAGCAAGTTAGTGTTAAGCACTAAAAGATAATCAGTGTTAAACACTGGAAGCAGAGTTTTCGCATTAGTGTTAAACACTAAGCAAATCAGTGTTAAACACTGCAAATAGAGTTTTCCAAATTAGTGTTAAACACTAAGAAAATCAGTGCTAAACACCGAGGACAAAGTCTTCAGATTAGTGTTAAACACTAAGGAGAGAGGGGTCACATGTGGACACGTGAGAGCGCCCTAATTCCCCTTATTTTATTCAGCAGGTAAGTGTTTAACACTTTAGTTCTGGTGGCCATCACGTGCGAGCACGTGATGAAAGCCCATGCTCTGTGCGTTATAATGCTCACTAGAGGTCACGTGGTGACACGTGAGGGCGCCCTAGAGCTCTTTTCTATTCCTTGTGCTTCAAAGGTCACGTGGGTCACGTGAGGCACTGCCTCAAAGGGCTTTATGTAGATCTTTGGGGGGGTCACGTGGTGACACGTGACCCCGCTTTTATGTAGTTGTTTAGAAGATCTGTTGATCCCTTTCAGGAATTAAATTCCTCGTAAGGTTGAACCCTGACAATAATTTCAGAGGAATTAAATTCCTAGTTCCTTTTGAAGAGTTGAACTCTGAATTTCCTGTAGGAATTAAATTCCTCATATATGTGCAGAATCGAATAGGGTTTAACCCTACTAAAAGATTTAAGGAATTAAACCCACACTCTCTGTTAGAGAATTATTCTGGGGAATAAGATTAAGGGAATTAAATTCTTGTTGTTTTAAAAGAACTAAGTTCTTAACTAGGGTTAAACCCTGATTCTTTTTGTTCTGAAGGAATTAAATTCCCATAACACAGGGTCAAACCCTAATTTTATTTTGAAGGAATTAAATTCCTATAGTTCTGTGAGAATTAAATTCTCGTGCTTCCATGCCCTCTCTATGCTTTGAATCTGCATGGCAGGATCTCAACCCATTGAGAGTTAAATTCTCAACTCAAGGGGAGATGTGCACTTTACAGATCCTCCACCAAAGAGAGAAGAAATATGTCCTTCTGTTTTACATCAGAGTTAAACTCTGTTGAGAATTAAATTCTCTTTCTTTCAATGAAACCTTCCCTTTCTTACTTAGGGTTTTCTTTTGCAGAAGATCCAAATTCCTCTCAAGTATCAAGGGTCTCTCTCTTTTCTTCCCTCTGCGTCTATATTTTTTGCGTGTCTCTTGGCTCCTATTTATAGGAGAAGCAGCCGAGTCAATTAGTTTTTTGACGAATCTTCATTGAGAGATTTGATTTGCATCCATCATTCGTTTTGGACCTTTGGATTATTAGGTGAATTTTATTCACCATTGGATTTCAAATCCAGGGATTCTCCTTTGTTATTTCTGTTAGATTTAAAGGGGAAATCTTTCCAAATTCGAGATTTTCCCATAGATAGATGATATTTAATCACCTCTAAATCTTTAATTTAATCGACTGCTTTTGGAAAGATTTGAGAGGTCATTTCTCAGAATTTAATTCTGTTGACAAATGGGCTTTGAAGTTGGTCACGTGTGGCCACGTGACCCTTGGTCACGTGTGGGCACGTGACCCTTGGTCACGTGTGGGCACGTGACCCCCTTGGAACGAGCCTTCTTCCTTCTTTTTACGCTCTGTCTTCTGGTTGCTGCTTAACTATCACGTGCCACCACGTGACAACTGATCACGTGTGAGCACGTGACCCTGGCATGGAGCCTTCTTCTTGATTTAACCGGAGAATGAGTCTGATGTTTTGAGTGTCACGTGCCAACACGTGACCCTGGTCACGTGGAAGCACGTGACCTCTTCTGAAGCCTTTTTCTTGATTTGCTCAGGGAGCTGTTGGGTTTTGAAGCCGCTTTTGATTGTCACGTGCCAACACGTGACCCAGGTCACGTGGGAGCACGTGACCCTTTCTGAAGCCCCTTTTCTTTGATGTATTTGGGAAACTGAATTTGCCTTGCCGATACTTTTAGGTGTCACGTGCCAACACATGACTGCTGGTCACGTGTAAGCACGTGACCCTCTTCTGAAGCTTTTTCCATAAGCTTTTCTGATTTTAAATCAGGAAACAAATGCCCCCACAGCGTTGTTCTCACGTGTCCGCACGTGAGTGCAACGCTGTCGCCTTTTGTGACCGTTGGATTTCTTTAGGGATTTGGGGAGATGAATCGTTTCCATCGCCTTCTATAAATACCCATGTCTCTTCAGAAGAGCCTTAACTTTGCTCATCTTCTTCCCTCGAGAGCTTTTTCCTTTGAGAATTTAATTCTCGTTTCCAGAGCTTAGTTCTCTGTCTCAGACATTTTCCAGAGTTTAACTCTGTTGAAGGATCCCTTTTCCTCAGGTAATAATGTTTAACGGCTGAAGCACCTTCGTTAAAAGAACTCTTTGGATTTTAAATCCACATTAAGGATTTCACAAAGAACCCATTTTTTTTAATTTCTTTAACCTCCATCAGTAGATCTCTTGGGGTCGGATGATCCTTGGGGAGATGATGATGGCGATTCAACTCCAGGGAATTTAATTCCATCCCAAAAATGCTTTCTGGGAATTTAATTCCCTTTTCTTAATAAGGAATTTGATTCCAATGAAGGACTCGATTTCTTCACACGGAGGCTTCTTGGGGTCTCTTGGCCCGAGGTTGTTCTCCTGCAATTAATGAAATAGGAACTTTCTAATGATTCTCATGACCTTTATTTCAGGTATCATGGATGCCCATCTGTATGGTCTTGACGAGATCATTTCCTATGGGAATATTCATGCACTGGGCCGCAGTCAGAACCAGGAGTTCACCGATGCTCAGTGTGCCGAGATCATGAGCCGCTTTGACGAGTACAACCATCGGCTACTCCCCCGTCGCTCTTCTCTTCTGAGGCTGATCGTGCTGGCGATCCGGGAGGCACTTCCTCTCTTTTGCACCGGCATACCGCTCGGGGCCTTGGACACTGCTGAGGATAAGGTGCATTCGGTGTACCTGATGGGTTTGATCTCAAAGAGGAGGAGAGATCACCTCATCGATCTCTTGCACCAAGTCTTTCAGCAGTCAGCCATACTTGCCGCCTATCGGAGGGTGGAGGACATTCGTGAGGATCCCGACGCTTGCGACCGCGAGAGGAAGCACACTCGGGAGGTTCGAAATGCTTGGAGAATCTTGGACAAAGTTAATCTTGAGTTTCTCAACCCATGCCCCGTGTCTGAAGTCTTACCATTGTAAACGTGTCCTCTTTATTTTGTATGAACTTCTTGAAAGATTCAGTGACAAGTTTTATTATGTTTTTCCATGTTTGCATGCCTTTCTCTGGGATTTTATCATTTTGCTACTGTTGTTGTTGGTGCTTTCAATATGCATGGTGCTACTCCATTTTTCTTTTGTTTTAGTGTACATCAGGTTTAGGCCTCACGTATTCTGCACGTGGGGTCCCTTGACGGGGCTGTTCACAAAATCTTCCCATGCCCTATTTTCAGTGCACAATATCAGACGCAGAAAAAAGGGCCTTGGAAATAGTTCCATCTCCTTGATTTTCGATGCCTTTCCTTTTTTGGGCCTTGGAAATAGCTTCACCATGCAAGTTTTTCCGTGCACAACACTTAATGCACTTCTTTATACTCTTGAGGCCATAGCCTATTTTCTCCTCACAGAGAAATTCATTCCCATATTGACGTGATTTAATTTGAGGAGTATCTGAGTGCCATGGCCTGCAACCGTCCACACGCTCGTCGACAGCCATGGGAAGTGCCTATCGAGGAGATGATCCCCCGCTTTGCTGCTCGGTTAGTGGATCCACTTCTTACCGACGACGAATGCGACTCAGCCATGCATAAACTCTCGATCCGTAGGGGGTCCCCCCTCCCGATGGGTTCCCTCTGGCTCCGGATGATTCTCATGGCCGTACTTGCCGACATCCCTCCTCACCCGGTGGAGATGACCCTGGCGATGCTCGACGCGGCGGAAGAAAAGCTCGAGGGCTTTCATGAAGCGTGCCTGATTACTCAGGCTTTGAAGGATTGCTCAATTCATCTGCTGAGCCAGATCAAGGCCCGGCGAGCTATTATGTCTGCTTTCGCGGACGAACATGGCGCCAATCGATGGGGAGCGACTCCTCGTGAGAACCGTCGCTTTGATGTGCTGGAGAAAGCAGAGAGAGAGAGATGGAGAATTTTGTCCTCTGCTTCGTTAACCCCTGTGCCGTTGATCCCATGTTTGGTGACCTTTTCCGTTAGCGTAGAACATTTTTAAATTAGTCCCTCCTTTTTTTTTACGCTTTATGCCGAACTTCCATGTAGGCTTGGTACTAGTATGTATGTTTCCGCTTGCATAAATAAACTTCATATTCTTCTCATGAGAATTTTCTTTAGTTGCAAATGCTATCATTACTTTCCTGCGCATCAGACCTTTTTGGGTATTATGAACGTTCATGCGATTGCAAATGCTTTTATTATTATTATTTTCTTTTTGAATACTCATATGATTGCGAACGCATGCTTGAAATATGTCGGAAATCTTTCTTGTTGCCTTTCACGTCAGGTGATGTGAGCGCGTTTTAGATCGATTATTCCCGTCGACTGGAAGCCCATTTATACGGTCTTGTAAATGTCTTGTTTCCAAGGATGTGGTCACGAAAGCGAGCTTACATGGCCTGATAGAGCGACACGTAGCGAACATATTGTTGTGCGAGAAAAGGGTTCGGCCGTAAATTTTCGGAGAGAGAGCTAGCTGCTAAGGCGCTGAGCGAGCTTCATGCCAGCCTCACAGCCAAAGCCAACAAAGCATACGAACTCTGGCGGGTGCTTCGGGAGTCCATAAAAGAGGTAGTGCCTCTCGATAAAGCTGCCACGTTCACTCGTGAGAGGGTCGAGGCTCATAAAGCCACCGAGAAAGAGCTCGAAGCTCGGCTTGCTTCGTATCAGGCTCAGCAAGCTCAGGCGGAGGCTCGTCTTCTGGAGATCTTGCGTCATGAAGCCGTGGCTCAGCGACAGAACGATGAGCTGGTAAAATTACTGCACCGCCCGCCGGCTTGAGGACTTGTATCTTTTCTCCCCCTTTTTTTTGTACATACTCATGAATGAGAGTATCTTTCTTTTTTCTTTTTTTTTCTTTCATGAATTGTACTTTGTATCCATTTTGGTTTATGAATAAAAAATACATTTTTCTTCTCAATGGTGTGTCCCCTTTCATTGAATGCGTTTGCGGACAATTTATCTTGATCTTCTTGCAGGGCAGCGATAGCTTAGGATTTAGAGTTAAGATCTGTTTCCTAAGACTTTTGCACTTTATGAGCCACGAGGGTCTCATAAAGAGTTTTTTCTCCCCATGGGTCGAGAGGATCCAATAGGTGTAAGTTCTTCTTAAGAATCGTGAGGATTCTTAAGCGGGTTGTCCCTTGAGAGTCGTAAGGACTTCACAAGAGAGTTTTTCTTCCTCGCAGGTCGTGAGGACCTGCAAGTGTTGGATGTGGTCGCCCTTATCCGTGTTTCACGGGGTCAGGGGTCGCTCAAGGTATCGTAGTCTAAAGACATCACGGTCAAGGTTAAGGACCTCATAGTCCGTGGATTTAAGGACCCCACAGTCCGATGTTAGTTTTAAGACATCACGGTCAAGGTTAAGGACCTCATAGTCCGTGGATTTAGGGACTCCACAGTCCGATGTTTGGTCGCAGGGACCCGTCACCTCTTTGAAGACATTGAGGAATTACAACGCCGAGTATCAAAGGAGCGAAGAGATGTACCCTTTAACCAAGGGAGAATCCGTAGGGAATCGGGGTGGTTGATCGTTAGTTTTAAGACATTGCGGTCGAGGTTAAGGACGTCATAGTCCGTGGATTTTAAGGACTCCACAGTCCGGTATTTGCTCTGGATGCTTCATACGGGTTCACTGCCGTGCTCGGCGAGGACCAGGCTCCGCTCTGGGCGTTTTCCGCGGGGTCAAAGAGTGACGTTATCCGCGTTCCACGTAACCAGGAATTTTGCACTAGATGCTTCACACGGGTTCACTGCCGTGTTCGGCGAGGACTAGGCTCCGCTCTGGGTGCTTCACACGGGTTCACTGCCGTGCTCTGCGAGGACCAGGATCCGCTCTGGACGTTTTCCACGGGGTCAAAGAGTGACATTATCCGCGTTCCACGTAACCAGGAATTTTGCACTAGATGCTTCACACGGGTTCACTGCCGTGTTCGGCGAGGACTAGGCTCCGCTCTGGATGCTTCACACGGGTTCACTGCCGCGCTTGGCGAGGACCAGGATCCGCTCTGGACGTTTTCCACGGGGTCAAAGAGTGACGTTATCCGCGTTCCACGTAACCAGGAATTTTGCATTAGATGCTTCACACGGGTTCACTGCCGTTTTCGGCGAGGGCTAGGCTCCGCTCTGGATGCTTCACACGGGTTCACTGCCGCGCTCGGCGAGGACCAGGATCCACTCTGGACGTTTTCCACGGGGTCAAAGAGGGACGTTATCCGCGTTCCACGTAACCAGGAATTTTGCACTAGATGCTTCACACGGGTTCACTGCCGTGTTCGGCGAGGACTAGGCTTCGCTCTGGATGCTTCACACGGGGTCAAAGAGTGACATTATCCGCGTTCCACGTAACCAGGAATTTTGCACTAGATGCTTCACACGGGTTCACTGCCGCGCTTGGCGAGGACTAGGCTCCGCTCTGGATACTTCACACGGGTTCACTGCCGTGCTCTGCGAGGACCAGGATCCGCTCTGGACGTTTTCCACGGGGTCAAAGAGTGACGTTATCCGCGTTCCACGTAACCAGGAATTTTGTCGATTGTATCCGCATTTCACGGGATGGAGGTTTGACTGTTGGCGATATGTATACCGCCGAGCCATGGAACTGGGAGTTGCCGCTGTTTCGTTTAGCTTGAAGTTGTGTCCGTCGTTACGAAACGAGTGCTGGGATGATCTCTAAGTCGCTTGCGGCCCGTCGAGATTTTGCTTCTTCTTATGATGAAACCTGGGAGGAAGTATGTTCCCTTTCTTTCTTTTTTTTTTTGTCCGTGCCCCTGAATTGTATACAGGGGTTGATCTAACATCACCTGTAGGGCATAAATTTTATTCTTATTTTATTTCTTTGTCCGCGATGCTCTATCATTTCAGCTTTTATATCGCGAAGGTCGCGATTGCCCTATCATTTCGGCTATGTTTTCGCGGTGCCCAATCATTTCGGCTATTTATTTCATTTTTACTCGCTGCTTTTTATTGCGAGTTGCCCCATCATTTCGGCTATTTTTCATGCATACATTTTCACTTGCTGTTTTTTTTTTATTGCAAGCTGCCCCATCATTTCGGCTATTTCATATGCATTTTTGGCTCGCTGATTTTTTTATATATCGCGAGTGTGGAACTTGGGATCTGATACCAATCTTAGCATCAGCATCGCTGCGACTGGAATATTGCCAGGAGCGAATCATCATTTGCCATGAAAGAACTTGGGATTTGATACCGGTTTAGGCATCAGCATCGCTGCAACTGGAATATTGCCAGGAGCGAATCATCATTTGCCTCTGTCGATGTTGAACAAAGGTGGCTTAGCAAACAGGGTTAAGGTCCTGTCGACTAAGGCTTTTGACTTCATGAGCCGTAAGGGTCTCACAAAAGTATTTCTCCCTACAAGTCGTGAGGATCTTATAGGTGTATTTTCTCCCTAGGAATCGTGAAGGTTCCTAAGTGCATTGTTCCTCTGTAAGTCGTAAGGATCCTACGGGAGGGTTTTCTCCTTGTAAGTCGAGAGGATTTACAAGGGTTGTTTACCATGCAAACATATCCCTAGTCTCGGATGGGACTTAGTTAGGGAAATGTTTATTCGCGCCGGTGGATTGTATACAAGGGTCAATATTGGACTACTTGTAGGGCATTATCGAAGGTTGTGGGGGATTGCTTAAGCACAGGTTTAGGTCTCTGTAACTTAAGACTTTCAAATCTTACGAGCCGTGAGGGTCCCATAAGAGAGTTCTCCTTGCGAGTCGTGAGGATCTCGTAAGTGTATTTTCTCCTTAGAAATCGTGAGGATCCCTAAGTGTGTTGCTCCTTTGTGAGTCGTAAGGATCTCACGCAGGTGGTTTCTCCTTACAAGGTCGAGATGACCCTATAAGTGTCTTTTAACGAGGTTGCGCCCTTTCGGGTTTTCACAAACACTCGCCGGTAGTCCTGCTGTTTTTACTCACGGAGGCCTTTTGGGTTTTCATCCGTGCCCATTTTGCTCATGGACATACCGTTTTTTTTTAATTCTTTTTCTCTTTTTTTTTTTACAAGGTCGCGCCCTTTCGGGTTTTCACGAATACTTGCCGGTAGCCCTGCTGTTTTTACTCACGGAGCCCTTTCGGGTTTTCATCCGTGCCCTTTTTGCTTATGGACATACCGTTTTTTCATCATCATTTTTTTTTTTTTATTTTTCTTTTTCTCCCTTTTTTTTTACTTCGTCAGCCTAAGGATGCTGCGGTAGTAGTTTAGGAACGTTTCGGTCCGTCGTTAGTTTAAGGACATTTCGGTCCGTTGTTAGTTTAAGGACATTTCGGTTCGTTGTTCAGGGGAGGGCCGGCTACTGCTTGTAAAGTCTGAGCTTAGGAAGATAGCGAGCGGACATAGTCGTCGTCATCTATCATTGACCCAGGCTGTGGCTCATTAAGCATAGTACTTCTTTAAGAAGCGGCCGTTTATTGGCTTGAAAGGCCTTTCACCGTGCATGTCCATGAGTAGATAGGCTCCACCCTGGTAGACCTTGTCTATGATGTACGGGCCTTCATAGTTTGGCTCAAATTTTCCCCGCTTGGCACGATTGGGGATCATAGGTCTTTTGACCACTAGTACGAGTTCGCCTTGGCGGAATGTCCTCGGCCTGGTCAATCTTTCATACGAGCGCGTCATCTTTGCTTGGTAGGCTTCTAGATGTTGTTGCGCTATGAGCCGGGTTTCATCGAGGGCATCAAGCTCCTCAAGCCGAAGGTGAGCATTTTCTTCGTCCGTCAGCTCGTAGTGGACTGCCACTCGTAGAGAGGGTAACTCTATCTCGAAGGGGAGCACTGCTTCCGTCCCAAATACCAACGCGTACGGCGTTGTGTTTGTGGCCGTCTTGCATGTAGTTCGATAAGCCCAAAGGGCTTCTTTCAGCTTCTCGTGCCAGTCTCTCTTATTCCGGGAAACGGTCTTTTTTATGATCTTCGTCAAGGTCTTATTGAAGGCCTCGGCCAGACCGTTAGCTCGTGGGTTGTAAACTGAAGAATATCTCCAGTCTATATTGTGCTGCTGCGTGAAGCGGCTAATCTTATGGCTTCTGTAGGCTGGCCCGTTATCGGAGATAATCCGCCGTGGGGTTCCAAACCGATAGATGACGTGCGTCTTGAAGAAGTGGAGGATACTCTCTGTCTTCACTTCCCTCAGCGGTACTGCTTCTGCCCATTTGGAGAAGTAATCAGTTGTCGCCAGGATGAAACGATGTCCCCGGGACGATGCTGGCTCGATGGGGCCAACTATGTCAGTCCCCCACATTTCGAATGGCCAGCTAGCCACCGTTGGGTGTAGTGGGTTCGGATGTTGGTGGATAAAGTCTCCATGAATCTGGCACGAGTGGCATTGCTTCGCATACTCGAGGCAGTCCTGGGTCATCGTGGGCCAATAGTAACCCATCCGTTTAATTTTTAACTTCATCTTTGGGCCTGCTTGGTGAGAACCGCAGAGTCCGTCGTGAACTTCCTGAACGACTCTTTCTGCTTCGTCAGGTCCTAGGCATCTCAGCCATAGAGAATCAAATGATCTCTTGTATAGAGTATCGTTAACGAAAGCGAAAGATAGAGCTCGTTTCATGAGCTGATGTCTTGATAACGCTTCTTCGGGCATTCGGTGGGACTTAAAGTAATCTATGAAGACTTCCCTCCAGTCCTCAGCCTTCTCACGGTCTTTTATTTGTAGGGTCGTCTGCTCAGTCGCCCCCTTTTCTTTATATAATTCCGGAGGTATTTCTGCCGGGGCGAGCACTCGACGGCTTTGTACCACGATTCTGACGTCATCAAGGTTCTCGTCAGCCAGTTCTTTAGCAAGTTTGGCCAACGCGTCTGCTTTGCTGTTCTCCGCACGCGGTATGTTCTCCAAAGTATAGGAGGGAATTTGGGTCAATAGTTGTTGCACCTTTTCGCCGTACTTCACCAATTCTGGTTTGCACGTTTGGTAGTCACCATTTACTTGACTAACGACCAATTGGGAATCCCCATATATAAGGAGATTTTCGATTCCCATGTCGATGGCGATCTCGAGGCCTGCTATCAGAGCTTCGTATTCAGCTTCATTGTTTGTCCTCGGCTCTGTTAAGGAGAAGGCGAAGCGCATTATCCCTCCTTGTGGAGTTGCAAAGATGAGGCCTATCCCCGATTTGATCATTGGGATACCCTGTTTCTGTTTCTTTACGGAGGATGCTCCATCGAAATAGAGTTCCCATCGGGTACTACCGCCGCCAATCGCATCAAATGCATGCTCGTCTGGCAACTCGCAGTTCAGAGGAGAACCAGCAGGTACTGGATGCTCAGCGAGGAAGTCGGCAATGGCCTGGCCTTTCACTGCCTTAAGAGGTCGATACGTTATTGAGAACTCCATCAGGAGTAGAGCCTATTTAGCGAGTCGACCCGTCAATATAGCCTTTGACATCAGATATTTAAGAGGGTCCACCTTCGAGATGAAACGGACTTCATGTGCCAACGCATAGTGCCTGAGCTTTGTTATCGCGAAGATTAACGCCAAGCAATGTTTTTCAATGGGAGAGTAGTTGCTTTCTGCCTCCAGCAGAACTTGACTTAAGTAGTAGAGTGCTCTTTCTTTCCCTTGGTCGTCCTCTTGTGCCCATAATGCGCCTAAAGAACCTTCGAGGGCGGTTGTATAAAGAATGAGAGGTTTTTCCTTAACCGGAGCAGCCAACACCGGCGGGTTCTGCAGGTATTGCTTGATCTCGTCTAGCGCGCTTTGGCATTTTTGATCCCAGACGAATGGGGTTCCCTTCTTCATCAGGTGACTGTAAGGACGGCATTTGCCTGAAAGATTAGCGATAAACCGCCGGATGTATGCGAGCTTCCCTTGGAGAGACCGCAACTGTTTGAGGGTTCTTGGCGGAGGCATTTCCATGATCGCCTTGATCTTAGATGGATCTATTTCGATACCTCGATGTCGGATGATGAATCCCAGGAATTTACCCGAGGAGACTCCAAACGCGCATTTGAGGGGATTCATCTTCAGATTATATTGACGAAGGCGTTGAAAGACAGTCTCCAGATGCTTTAAATGCTCTTCGTATGACATGCTCTTCACTACAAGGTCATCGATATAGCACTCGACGATGTCATGTATGAGATCGTCGAAGATCTTTGTCATGGCCCTTTGATAGGTAGCACCGGCGTTCTTTAGACCAAAGGGCATAACCCTGTAGCAGAATATACCCAAAGGGGTCCGGAAAGCGGTGTGCTTCTGGTCTTCGGGATGCATCTTTATCTGATTGTATCCTGATGAACCGTCCATAAAGGAGAAAACCTCATGAGTGGACGTGTTATCTATCATTAGCTCGGTTACTGGTACTGGGAAATCGTCCTTTGGACAGGCTTTATTGAGATCCCTGAAATCCACGCATATGCGTACCGTCCCATTTTTCTTCACTACCGGGACGATATTGGCTATCCAGTCGGGATATTGGACATCTCGGATAAATCCAGAATCGATCAGCTTCTTGACTTCGGCGTTGATGCTCATTTCAAGCTCGAGTCGCATCCTTCTTGGCGCCTGCTTGACTGGCTTGATATCCGGGGATATTGCTAACTTATGCACAGCAATCTCCGGATCTAATCCTGGCATCTCGGAGTAGTTCCACGCGAAGCAGTCTTTATGTTGTAGAATCACGTTCTTTAAAGCAGCCACCCTTTCTTCAGATAGCAGCTCGCTGACAAATGTCGGTCGCGGGTCATCTGCCGATCCCAACTCAATCTTCTTGAGGTTATCTGCAGTAGTATGTATACCGTCTTCCAGTTGTTTTGGAGCTGGCGGAAATTCTGAGACCACCTCATCATCGCTGTTCTCAAAGCACCAGGGAAGCTCATCCATATTCTCGGGCTCTTCTTTTAATATCGTAATCGTGTAACAGGTGTGAATCCGCTTCCAGGACTGAGGTGGATCTGGTTTTGCTTTTGCGGCTTTGGGTTCGTGCTTTTGTGGCGGCGTTACCCTCCAGCCGTCGGATAAGGCGAATCTGCCCTGTTGGTACTGGTCCTCGACCCAGTTCTTGAAGGTGAAGCAGTCTTCGGTAGGATGTCCTATGGCTCGGTGATAAGAGCAATAGCTCAAATGAGAAGCCTTGTTAGCTTGCTCAGGGTGTCTAGACCCTGGAGGCGTGATCATTTGATGTTTTAAAGCGAGCTTGAGTAACATCTCCGTCTTGTCTCGGGGGAAGGAGTACGCTCGACTCATCTTCTTCATGAGGGACAAATCCGAGCCGTGCAATACCCGCTCACGTGACTCTCTAATCCCGCGTCGTTGCTGTCGGCTCCTCTTTCCGCTTCTTGATTTATTTCCGTCTCTGTGTCGGGCCTTTCGTACAACGGGTTGACGAGGATGAGCATCTTTGTCTTTTGCAGCCTGTTGAAATAGACGTTGCGTCTTGGCCTTCTCGTAGATGGCCATCTCGCGGTTGTGGTCTTCCCGAGCTTTTTGACCCATTTTCCTGATGGGCTTATCCATTCGTTCTTCAAACGACGGACTCGGCATTTCAATCGCGGGATCTAGTTTTGACGAGGGGTTGGCATCTCCTGATAGGGCGTCCTCTTCTTCATCAAAAGTATATATAGCGTAGCTGCTGTGGGCCCGTCCCCGTTTTTCGGTTCTCGCGTATCCAAGCCCAAGTGTTTCCATTTTCCCGCTGGGCAATTTGCGTTGAGTCCCAGGGACATCCCAGATCCTGTTGTAGAACCTAGCTTGTCGAACGGTCTGTTTTAAGGGTACTCCTTGGTGCTTCAATAGCCTCTTTAATCCATTTGTATAGTATCTGGGCAGACGGATGGGTTGGAGCCTGTCGAGTGTAGCATCCGCGCCATGCCAGATCTCTTTCTCTACTTTTGACTCTGAGGATCGGTAGAATAGGATCGCCTTCTCACCCCTTTGCCTGGGAGGGACGTAAAATGTTCGCAGGTCCTGCACATTGTGAGCTTGAAGTGTGTCGAGATCCTTGTAGTGTTCTCGTGGTACCATGGTGATTTGCAAACTATGGTCATCGCCACGAGGTGCTTGTATTGACAGCCGATTGGAGAACACGGCATTAACTTCATCTTCTGAATCACTTCCGAAGACCAACATGGGGGCGGGCGTCCCCAGGTTGTTGCGTTGAGATGACCCTGCATAAACTATCTCTTTCTCTTCTTCGGTATCGCTCCCGAAAACAGGGATGGTGGCGGCGGTTTTGTTTTCCGGGTTGCGACACCTTTCTGTATCCTCGAAATCTGGCAAAAAGTACTTCGCATCTTCGTATTTGCGGACTTCGTTCACGGAAAATGGGTTCAACTCACCTGTTACGGTATACTCGAAACCATCCTTAAAGTACTTCATACACTGATGTTGCGTAGAAGGGATGATGTTGTACTCGTGTAACCAAGGACGGCCGAGTAAGGCGTTGTAGCAGGTCTTGGCGTCAATGACATGGAATTTGACGTCTGTGACGAGAAGTCTGAAGCGTAATGTTAGTATTACAGATCCGAGAGTCCGTGACGATTGTGAATCGAAACCGGAGATAGTGATTTTGTCACGAGCGAGGTGCTGTACACTCATGCAGATTTCCTTCAACACCCGAACATTAAGGAGATTGACGGAGGATCCATTATCCACCAGGATCTTGCCTATCTTGATATCATGGCAGTATCCAGAGACATATAGGGGACGGTTATGGTCGCACGTCCCGAGAAGGAGGTCTTCGTCACCGAAAGTGATGTCGGCCGTATGCACTTCCTCCAGCTCATCCTTCATCCTTTCAGTGGCGAGGAAGGCTTGAAATTGCTCAGGTTCTTATAACGCCTTAATTAGTGAGTCTCGCGCTTCTTTTGATAATAGGAGGGCATCGAGAATGCTAAGCTGAGAAGGTAGCTTCCTTAGGTGCACTAGGATGTTATAGTCCACCTTACTCTTTCCAGGAGGGTCTTTGGCAGCCAGCTCTCTCATGACTTGGTCATCTAAAGTGATATCTTCAGTGACCTTTTCCTTTCCCTTATCTTTTCTACTCGCGGGCCCGAGATTCTTTTCTGGGAGTGTGCGATTGCGCAGCTGAATGTTCTCGCAGGCCTCCGATTTCTCCTCTTTCCCTAAAACAGATTCTTTAAAGAGAGGGCCCAGGGCCATTTCTTCATCAGAGTCGCTCCCAAAGGTGAGAACTTGTGACCCCCTGGCGTTAACCATGTAACAGTTGCCAGTAGTTCTGTTGTGCCCATCAACAGTACTTCTTCGCTCCCGACGGATCTTGCGTTTCATGCGCTTAAAATGTTGCCGATGAGCAACATATCCTTGCCACCATATCTTAAAGGCGTCGCACTCCTCCATGGGGTGTGAAATTTTCCGATGATATGCGCAATAATCAGGGTGCCTCTCCACCCCATCGTGCGTGTTTCCTTCCGAGGGTGGTAGCTTCATTCCCATTGACATGGCTTTGGCAAACCTTTTCCTCGTCTTGAATATCTTCTTGTCTACTTCGAATGCCTTTCGCTCTGGCAGGGGTAGTTCAACTCTTTCGTTCAGTCGCCTGCATTTGGCTCCTTCTGAAGCGGCCATCTCACGCTCCTGATCCACTTTACTTTTTAGACGAATCTCTTCTAGAAAAGCGTCGATCATTTCATCTGTTGGCCACACACGCTCTGGTTCAGGCTCTGTCCCCAGTTTCCTAGCGCCAGGAGTTTTTTCATCGTCGGTAAACGAGTGGGAGATTACGTTACAACTCGCCACATATCCTTCGGATTCATCTGACGAGCTCTCTCCATCATCTTCCTCTTGAAAGATGTGGTTGAGGAACTCTTGCAGTGTGACAGGAGTTCGCGCCTTTTGATTGTATTCTTCCAGCGCGTCGATTTGCTTCTGCAAGTTCGTGTGTTCGTTTCCAAGATTCACGGACTTCTTGGATTTCTTCTTCTTTTTCTTCGAAGATTTTGACGGTTGGGCGTGAGTATTTGGGCCCTTATCGCGAGTCTTCGTAGTTGGGCGGGGCTTCAACATTCCTTCGATAATTTGAGGTTCAAGAGGGTCCTTCCATTCGATCGTAGGGCACGCATGAAGGTATCCCAGCATTCTTTTGGTTTTAGTTGATAGCACGACCTCCCACGGAGCTTCTTCAATAAAGGAGCAAGTTGCCCCCGGTGTATCTGCTTTCTTAGGAATATGCGGTTGTGGTGGGTTCACCTTCCATTTTTCTGACAGTACAAACTTCCCTTGGAGGTATTGATCTTCGATCCATCCTTTGAAAATGAAGCAATCTTCAATCGGATGGCTCACCGTTTGATGGTAAGGGCAATAGTTAGGGTTATTCACCTCAATGGGTTGCGGCGGTCGTCTTGGATTTAGTAGGTTTATAAGTCTGTTGCGTATTGCCAGCTCGAATAACCGTTTCGTCTTGTCTCGTGGGAACGAGTAAGGACGTTTCATCTTTTCATTATAATACCGGCGTCTTTCTTCCAGTTGGTCTGCCGGTTTCGGGGCGTTTGGTTGCTGTTGGGCATTCTCGACAAAGGTTGCCCTTCCTTTACCCTTGTCATTCCGAGGTTCCGACTTCGGGGGAGGTGGTCTATGACCCATCTGGTCCATCTGAGCCAACTTGTCGATTAAAGCCTGGAATGTGGTTGGCTTAAAGAACATTATAAACTGGGAGATAGTTGCGTAGGGGTCTAGGGTTCCCACGAACATGCCCATTGCGGGTGCTTCCTCAATGCGTTGTTCGCATCTCGACCACAAATTCCGCCAGCGTATAGCATACTGGACCCAGGTTTCGCCTGGTTTTACCCCAGCGTTAATCAGTGCTGTTATTGGAGTGCGTTCGCTGGCACTTGCGAATCGCTGAGTGAATAACAACTCCATTTCAGCGAACGTCTTGATAGAATCGTTCGGAAGTTCCGAATACCATTCGAACGCTGTTTCCGATAAGCTGCCCACGAACTGGCAAAGCAACAGTTTATCATCACCGCCGGTGTTACCGCAGAGGGCCCGGAACTGGGCAACATGTTGATGGGGATTTCCGGTCCCCTTATACACGTGGAATTTCGGTATCGTATAGCCTGGCGGGTATTTGATTTGGTCGTACCAGCTTGGATACGGCCGCCCCGTTTTTACGACTTGACCAGCTGCCTCAGTCGCATGATGAACCCGGATTTGCTGGGCTATATAGTCAACCAAGTCAGCTTTAGAGATCGTCTCCTCCTTGGCCGTTGAGGGGGCTGGCGGTGGATTTGACGTTTCTCCTCGGTCGTCTTCAAGAACGATTGGGGGATCCTCGGCGGGTAGGTCCTGCTGGATCATCATTCCTATCATATCTTGGAAGAGAAGGCCCATACGCTGTATATTGGCTGCTTGTTCAGCAGCCTCTTTGTCCTTTTTCTCCAGTATCCGGCGAAGGAATTCAGCGTCGGTTTCCTCCTCCTGGCGTGCGTCTGAGGACGTTTCTGGGCTTTCTTTTGGCCCGGTAAGTGCGGCCATAGCATTCATCATTTCTTGGAGCTTTTGCTGCTGCTCCTGAGCTTTGGTCACCGACCGTGTAAGCGGTCTATGACCCGTGGACGCGCGGCTGTCTTCTTTTCCTGACGCCATGTATACGGTGTGGACCATCATGCCCCCAGACTTAGGGCGTCTGGGCTTAGTGCTATTAGCTGTCGTTGCAGGCTGGGGGATCTTCTCTGGCTTCCTCCTTTTATGAGCCATAGAGGTTGAGGGGGCCGTTGAGGTGGGCGTCCAGACAGCCTTTCGGGGTTTAGCCTGGTGACCAGCTTCCGGTTGGATTTTCAGCTTCTTGTGCTGGCGGGAGAAGTTCGGATCGATGATCAAGTCTCGGGCCTGCCGCCAAACCTTATAGATTTTGGAAGACAGCCGCTGAGGGGATCGGGGCTGTTCTGATTTTATTTCCATAACCTTTTTTAATGGGGGAGGAGACCTCTTTAGCACTGCAGTAGGAGAATTCCTTCGCACCTTATTTAGCATCTCGAAGCTGTTCCCAGTTGGAACAGCAGCATTAACCTCTGCCATCGGGGCTGATGGAGTTAACCCGGAGGGGGAGTTGCCCCCAGCTTTCCTTACTCGGCGCCAATGGCGACGTCGAGCGTGTCGAGCGGACGGCGTTGGGTCAGCGGTAAGAATGGTTTCGTCTTGCCCCCTGTGTAGGTGGGGGGTTGCTGTTGGTGTTAGCCTGTCAAAGACCGACCTCTTTTGGGTAGCAGGGGCGGGAGCTGAAGCCGTCAATCTTGTAAAGACCGACTTTTTGGCCAGAGAAGCCGCCTTGGCGATTTCGGGAGCAGGAGCAGCCACTTTCTTAGAAGCAGCCTTCTCTGGGATTGTAGACCTCATGATGGGTCTACCGGATTTCTGGCCCAATCTAGAGAAGACCGAGGCGCTGATGTTGGGCGACCCGTTGAGATGAGCCGCGGCAAGGGTAAGACGATCAAAGACCGACTTCTTGGGAGCTTCCTTTGTCAGCACCGGCGCCGTGAAGCTTGTTGGTGGGAGTATAGTCCCGAAGAACAATCCGGTAGTGGCCTGAGTCACCTGGTCCACCGGCATTGTGAATAACGAAGCAGCTTGGGGTCCGTAGGCTATACCTCCTGGCGAGGCAAAGCGTTGGTCGCAATTGCAGTCTGAGCAGTTGGAGAATTTCACGGAAGTAGAAGCCATCGATCCTTTGCTTTCTGCAATAAGCGAGACGCCAATTCTTAGTATCTTGAAACCCAAGGGCCACCATTAGCGAACCGCGATTGGTTCGCGAATCATGACACACGAAGTGTGGAGTGGAAAGAGGAAAAGGTCCCACCGGGCGTGCCAGAATCTGTTCCCCTCCGAAAGACGGCGCGACATGGCGTCTCTTGCCTGAAATTCGGGGCAGATGCTAATTGGTGCTATCCGTCCACCTCTCCGAAGATACCAAGTTGATTCATGGCACCATGTATCGAAGGTTTACACGGATGCGGCCGATGTAGCAGACTTTGTCAGATTCCCTCTCGTTTGAGGGGTTTTTGATTATGGGGACGCTCTTCCCTGCAGGCGCAAGCCCCTGCAGTCAATTACGCTACCGCATCGCGGTAACAACTTTCTCCTTCTCCAGATGGTCACTTCGCGTCGTGTGTGTTTGTTTTATGTTTTGTTGCCCGTGGATTGTTTACGGAGACCTAGTTATGTCGTCGCCCGTAGGGCGTGGACTAGTCCAAATCCGTATTTATCTTAGATTTGGGTTTGGGGGTTTGGTTTGAGGATACGTTAGCCATATTTGAGGCTAAGATCAACTCAAACGTTTGTTAAGGATACGTTAGTCTAACTTGAGACTAAGATCAACTTAACGGGATCGTTTAGATCCGACAAAAGAGCATTTAGGGGCTCTATTGTTCCAGTTTAGGGACGTGGTGGTCCATTGTATGTATGGACGTCGGGACCCGTCACCTCTCTGACGACGTTGAAGGATTACAACGACAGATATCTGTTCATCACAGAATACTGCATTTTATACCGCCCATTCTTACGCTCGTGTGTTTATAGGTAGGTGCTTTTTATCCGTGTTTGTTATATATTTGCAGGATACAGGTTCTCGGTTCTAAAACGGTGAAATTCATAGAAAACACGACAAAATCCGGGTTCCTGCCAACCACTGATAAAACACGGTCTCCGCTCTCTATCCGTGTGTTGCCAGATATCAGTTTAAGAGACAAAATGTCAAATCAATGTCGCTTTCATGCACAAGGCTCAATGGTAGCACAAGATCCAAGAGATCTACGCGGAGCTCGAGGCAATCATTCCAAATCTTGACAAAAAGTCCACCTTTCCTCAACAGAAATTCTGGAAGAAATGTGAAAGTAATTTCAGAAACTACATGTACCAGACAACAGGGGACACCAAACCAGGAAAACACCAGAAATCCCCAAGCCCAATTCCTCTAAACGGCCGCGGAAGCGCGGCTAAAGTGGGGTTTTGGCCGCCCTTCCGCGGCCATGTGGGGCCCACTCACTGACGTCTTTTGGGGTTGTTTTGGTCTTTTCACATGTGGTCTGCTGGTTGCCCTAGAACTTCAACTCCCTGCCTATAAATACAGCAGAACTGAGCTCAACCAAGGGTGATTCTTTGCATTCTTTTTGTTCCTCTTTTGTAGTGTTTTGTATAGTTGTTCTTCTTCTTCTTCATTCCTCTTCCATGAATTGTAGTGAGAGCTTTTTGTGGATATGAATAAAGATGAGGGTTTTGTATCATTCTCTTGTGCTTCTTCTTCCCCTTTGAGATTTTTGCTTTCTCTTGCTCATTCAACCTCTTCATTGAGCTTGAATGGTTAAGGGTTAGTTATTGATCTCAAAGGTCGTATTTTCTCCCGGGACTAGTTCGTCACTTCACATGCGTTCTCTACCCTTCCCTTGATCTTGCAACCTCTTCATTGAGCTTGCAAGTTTAAGGGTTGGCTATTGAGCACATGCTTGGCTTGGGTTCTACTTCCGTGTTCTTTTCTTGTTCTTTTTATTACTCGCTTTTTCATTCTTGCTTTTATTACTTTCAATTTATTTCATGCAATTTTATTTCATGCTCTTTATTACGTGTATCTTTTCTTTTCTTTGTTCTTTTCTTTTTGTTCTCTTTTGTTTATTTTGTGAATGTTGTAATTATTGTTGTTGTTAAGAATTAATACGGTTTTATAAGTTAACATTTCCTTCTCATCTCCTTTTCCCGTTATTTTCCTTTTGAACTCCGCCCAAACCATACGCAAGCGCTCCGTTAGGCACCGTACCCTGACAAGGTAACGGTGATTCCTAACCACGACCGGTTGCGTTCGGTTTGGCCGGAGGCGAAGGCAAGAGACAAGAACGGAAGGACAAGGGTAAATAAGCCGGATTCCTCGAATACCGCGCTTAAATCCCCTAATCCACGTTGTTGCCGATTGCTTAGCTTCAATTGGTCAAGACTCGGCTCAAAGGTTTTGAGTACGGATTTCTTAGCTTATAATTTCGTATTTTCTTAACAACGTTATACTTGCAGATAAACACATAGGTTAGAACAAACTCATACAGATTCTTTATTGACTCGTCTAAAGCAAGAAGGTAAGATAACACCATCTCCCTGTGGACCGACCCGTGCTCACCGGCTAGCTGCAAAGCGACACCGTCCTGATCGCGGTTACACTTAAATTCTTTGAACATCCGACACGCCAAAAGCGTGCGATCAAATGGCGCCGTTGCCGGGGAGACGGTAGCGTATTTTCTTTCTTGTTATTCGGGTTAATATTCTTTTTGTATATAAAAAAAAAAATATATTCTTTTTTTGTTTTTTGGACAATATTTTTGTGGGCAAGTGTGCAGATTTTTGCAAGTTTGCAAACTGCAATAGTGGGGAAGCAAAGTGTGCATTCAAGGCAAAGGTGATTACGAAGTACAGTGCCAAAGATCCGGGTAGTTTGACCCGCGCAAGCGAACCTTTCAAGCTTACCGGATTTGATTCAACCGGGGTTTCCTAACCCAAAACTTAACGGTACGTACTTTACTAACACCTTCTTCTCAAATCCGACGCTTCCAATATACTATTCTTTGCAGGATTCTTTGCAAGTTCGCTAACAAATGCAAAAATTGACTAACCCGTATTTGTTGCAGCGCTGCGCTTAAACTAAAAAATGGTTGTTTTATTCTTTATAGAATTTTTATTCATTTGTGCATTGCATACATTAATACGGACTTAAGGGCAAGCGAACCCCACAACATACGGTAAAGGATTTCATCACCTTTCCCGTGGCCCACAAATCACGAACTTGAGCATAACGATAACCAGCACAAATTTTAAAAGAGACTAGACTTTAAGCCTTAAGGACTTCGCGCTCACTAGGAGAAGTTAACTGTATTTAGAAGCTTGCTTAACGGTATATTGTTTACGGGGTGTCTAGGAAAGTGTTAACGGCGAAACCGCCAAAAGAGAAAGGGTTATTTAATTAAGGAACTTCGCGAGAGCGTTGGAAAACCTCCCCTTATCTCTGCACTTACCTGGCCTCGTGATCAGTGTATCTTGAGCCTGTTTCTCGACACAGTTTTACTTCGACAATCAAGTTCTCGAGCAGGTCTAGTTGACCTAGGTGAACCCTAGAACGATTAGGTGTGTGGTATTTTTGTGTCGTGATTTTTGTCCATATTCTTTTTTGTGTATACTTCATTCTTTTGCTAACAACTAACTAAAAAAAAAAAAATCACATTCTTTTTCCCCTCCTTTTCTCTACCTTTTCTCTCTCTCTTCATATCATGGGTACCCCACCGCGAAAAACTCTTGCCGAACTTTGGTACCCACAACCAGACATCACTTCATACGGTTCTTGTTTTGGTCGAACATCGAACGACCCCTCCATGCCAAAAATTTCATTGAGAGATCGGATAGCAGCGTCTAGGACAAACTCTTGCACTCCTCATTCCACTTTGTATCAACCTTTTCAACCTCCCGCACCCGCTAATGTTGATACCCCTTCTGCAAGTCGTCCTTTGTCTCTAGCTGAACGAATTGAACAATCCCGTAGCCGATCTTTCACTCCTTTCCCCACTACAAATTCTTGGGATCAACAATTCCATTCACCTTCTTATCCCAATGTTGATCCCATCCCTGTCCAGCCATTCAATTCCTACCAATCCTACCCTACTTTTGCACCTTCCCTAGACATTGCTTCAGAACAGCCTTTTGGGAGTTTTCAGTATCCAAACAACTTTGAATCTTTTACTGAAACCCCTTCACAACCAATGTCTAGTCTAGAACAGTCGTTGGAAGACTTTAGGGTAGCGTCAAGCCAACAGATGATGGATTTGAATGCGTCCATGGCCGCCCTCATGCAACCTAGTGACCCGGTAGCTAGTTTTCAACTAGCTCCAACTTTTTTAATGTATGATGAGGCGGCAGGACAGGCTGTGAATTTGAGTAGAGAGAGTGAGCTATACCCCCTTCCGAATCAAGCCTACCCCGTCCAACTTGAATCCCACAACTCCGGTTCTGAATCCCTATCTAGTGTTCCCAACGATTTATCTATTGAAGATAGAATGATTAATGAGTTGTGCGACTTTGTAGTGCTTGATTTACCTGATTGTGAAGGGTCCCTTTTGAGTGAAACCATACCCAATCCTTTTGACCTCTACACCTCCATCTTAGAACCAGAATCGATTAATATCCATGCTTTAGATGAGGTGTCTGAGAAAATAGACTTTCACTTGATTGAGGATGTTGACGCAGGGAACATTTTGGATGATGAACCCGTAGATTTGGTTGAGTTTGTCTCTTCAAATCATCATCCCGAGTCTTTAACTGTTTTTCCCGAACCCCATATGCGTCTGGACTTTGAAGAAAAGAGCATGGATGTGCTAAATTTTGAGGAGAATTTTGAGGAGATTTTTGAGGATGAAACAGTTCTAGATGATGAGTCGGATTTTCCAATTCATCCTGTTCCTTTCACTGACTGTGTACACCCTCCCGAAACCTTAACCGATACCCTTCCTCAACCCCTTCCCTCTACCCTTTCCATCGTTCCGACCTTGCAAGAACCCGTATCATTTCCATTTCCATTGTCTGGTTTACCAAGTTCGGCGTACCCATGGTTTCTCACGAACCTTGAGGGATTTGACCCAATCTCTCGACGGGTAAATATATTAGCACAATCGCTTTTTACACATCGCTCATCACAAATTGTGCTAATCTATTTACTCCATTTGCACCCTCAAGTTCGTACTCCACTTCTTTTTCCCTTCCGCCATTCTTCTTCTTCTCATCTACCGAGACCGCATTCCACTTCTCTCCACAAGCGGTCTCGCGTAGTCTCCATTTCTTATCTCTCCGCATTCTTCCACCAACCACCGCTTTACAGAGATAAGATTTTTGAATGGTTGTTGCTAACTTTTGGCCTGTGTAAGGCCTTGTATAGTTTGATACTGTTCTTTCCCCCCTAATCCTGAACTTCATCGCTTAACAGTGGAAACACTGTTTTACTTAAGTTTGGGGGGGACACTTTTTTTTTGTATATATTTTTTTGTTTTTTTCCTTTTTTGTATATAATTTGTTTTTAGGAAGAACCGGCAATTTTGACCCTCTTGGTATTGCCTGACAGTGAGGGCACTGTCAAGTTTAAGTTTGGGGGTGTGCTCGGTAAGCTTTCTTCTTTCGCATTCATATGTATATTTTGCATCTGCATACCTTATTCATAAAATCCATAAAAATCTGAAAATTTTCTTAAAACATAAAAACTTTTCTGTCAAGTTAGCTAGTGGGAGGACTCTGATTCAACATTCGACGGTTTTTGTTTGAAAAGATAGGAATAACTAAATCCTATGTTTAGATTTTGAAAACCTGAAAGATAACTCTCCTTTGAAGTTAACTATAGTTGATATACGTCTTTACATTACACTACACGTGTTGTGAGTCTTGGAAATTAGATGACAAGTCTTTTATGTTTTAAAAAAAAAAAAAACTTTTAAATAAGATAAATGATTTTCTGAGGATCAAATAGGTTTGTTCTGAAATAAGTAATGTCAAGAATAGTTTATGAAGTAAAGCGAATATGAAGGAATGTTATTGATGCCGTAATTGGAGCTAAGTCTGAAAAATAACCCATCTGAAACTTGATTGGAATGATTACACACCAAACCCACTAAACACGTCTTTTATCTGAAAAATAATTGAACTGCCGGTTATATCTCCGTTCGTATTAAATCATCTGATTTTCACGACAATCTGTCTTTTGTTTTTGGACCTAGGTAACTTGAGTAATTAAGTCCGCTGGGGTGTTTCTACACCTAATGCCCTAAAACCAACTGGTTTGGGTGCATTGGCCCAAAGCTCGCTAAGAAGCCTAGAAAGTCCAGTTTTAAAACAAAGTCAAGCAAGTGTTCTCTCCGAGTTAAAATTCCTAACGGTTCTTTGTGTGAGAATAATCTTGATAAAAGACAGGCTTTTATAAAAATTTCTTAACGGAGATATGAAGGTTTTACTCTTTGATAAAGACTATTGCACGTTCACAGAGGTGTGTATGAAATGAAAACAAGTTAAAAGGTGGAGTGAAAAATACGACTTAGTTTCCTGTTAAGGAAGATAGAAATTCTGAAGTTGAAACCTTACTGGAAAACGAAACTTGAAAAAAATGCTTAACTCTTTATAAAACTTATGTGATCCTTTTAAAATTGTTATCTGGGCTTTATTGTGTGACATAATGACTTTATTCGACCTTTCGGGAACTTAACGACACTATTTTGCACTGCACGTAAAGACATATAAAAATCTGTAGTTAAATAAGAAGCGAGGTGTGAAAAATAAAGGTTCAATAATCTAGACTTAGGATTATAGAATTGTTATTTTCTAAAAACTTTAGGATGTGCATCTTAGTTATTTTACAAAACTAGCTTGACCGGATTTTGTGGGTAGTATCCGCTGAAAACCCTCAGGAGACAACACTCCTCCTACTAGGGACACCTAGAGGTTTAACGGCTTGTTGCACGCGCTCAGTGCAATCGCGTTCCCTGCGAAAGTGCGGTTATCATTTTAGTGAATAATTGGTTTTGCTCGGGACGAGCAAAAGTTAAGTTTGGGGGTATTTGTTCATCACAGAATACTGCATTTTATACCGCCCATTCTTACGCTCGTGTGTTTATAGGTAGGTGCTTTTTATCCGTGTTTGTTATATATTTGCAGGATACAGGTTCTCGGTTCTAAAACGGTGAAATTCATAGAAAACACGACAAAATCCGGGTTCCTGCCAACCACTGATAAAACACGGTCTCCGCTCTCTATCCGTGTGTTGCCAGATATCAGTTTAAGAGACAAAATGTCAAATCAATGTCGCTTTCATGCACAAGGCTCAATGGTAGCACAAGATCCAAGAGATCTACGCGGAGCTCGAGGCAATCATTCCAAATCTTGACAAAAAGTCCACCTTTCCTCAACAGAAATTCTGGAAGAAATGTGAAAGTAATTTCAGAAACTACATGTACCAGACAACAGGGGACACCAAACCAGGAAAACACCAAAAATCCCCAAGCCCAATTCCTCTAAACGGCCGCGGAAGCGCGGCTAAAGTGGGGTTTTGGCCGCCCTTCCGCGGCCATGTGGGGCCCACTCACTGACGTCTTTTGGGGTTGTTTTGGTCTTTTCACATGTGGTCTGCTGGTTGCCCTAGAACTTCAACTCCCTGCCTATAAATACAGCAGAACTGAGCTCAACCAAGGGTGATTCTTTGCATTCTTTTTGTTCCTCTTTTGTAGTGTTTTGTATAGTTGTTCTTCTTCTTCTTCATTCCTCTTCCATGAATTGTAGTGAGAGCTTTTTGTGGATATGAATAAAGATGAGGGTTTTGTATCATTCTCTTGTGCTTCTTCTTCCCCTTTGAGATTTTTGCTTTCTCTTGCTCATTCAACCTCTTCATTGAGCTTGAATGGTTAAGGGTTAGTTATTGATCTCAAAGGTCGTATTTTCTCCCGGGACTAGTTCGTCACTTCACATGCGTTCTCTACCCTTCCCTTGATCTTGCAACCTCTTCATTGAGCTTGCAAGTTTAAGGGTTGGCTATTGAGCACATGCTTGGCTTGGGTTCTACTTCCGTGTTCTTTTCTTGTTCTTTTTATTACTCGCTTTTTCATTCTTGCTTTTATTACTTGCAATTTATTTCATGCAATTTTATTTCATGCTCTTTATTACGTGTATCTTTTCTTTTCTTTGTTCTTTTCTTTTTGTTCTCTTTTGTTTATTTTGTGAATGTTGTAATTATTGTTGTTGTTAAGAATTAATACGGTTTTATAAGTTAACATTTCCTTCTCATCTCCTTTTCCCGTTATTTTCCTTTTGAACTCCGCCCAAACCATACGCAAGCGCTCCGTTAGGCACCGTACCCTGACAAGGTAACGGTGATTCCTAACCACGACCGGTTGCGTTCGGTTTGGCCGGAGGCGAAGGCAAGAGACAAGAACGGAAGGACAAGGGTAAATAAGCCGGATTCCTCGAATACCGCGCTTAAATCCCCTAATCCACGTTGTTGCCGATTGCTTAGCTTCAATTGGTCAAGACTCGGCTCAAAGGTTTTGAGTACGGATTTCTTAGCTTATAATTTCGTATTTTCTTAACAACGTTATACTTGCAGATAAACACATAGGTTAGAACAAACTCATACAGATTCTTTATTGACTCGTCTAAAGCAAGAAGGTAAGATAACACCATCTCCCTGTGGACCGACCCGTGCTCACCGGCTAGCTGCAAAGCGACACCGTCCTGATCGCGGTTACACTTAAATTCTTTGAACATCCGACACGCCAAAAGCGTGCGATCAATATCAGAGGAGTTCAGAGATGTACCCTTGAACCGAAGTTGATTGGGGGGATTCATAGTCCAGTCTGTTTGAAGGTTTAAGGATACGTTAGCCATATTTGAGGCTAAGATCAACTTAAACGGGATCGTTTAGATCCGACAAAAGAGCGTTTGGGCTCTATTGTTCCAGTTTAAGGACATAGTGGTCCATTGCTAGTTTAAGGACATTGCGGTCCGTAGGTAGTTTAAGGACATTGCGGTCCATGGGTAGTTTAAGGACATTGCGGTCCATTGTTAGTTTTAAGATATCTCGGTCAAGGTTAAGGACGTCGTAGTCCATGGGTTTAAGGACCCCACAGTCCATTGTTAGTTTTAAGACATCTCGGTCAAGGTTAAGGACGTCGTAGTCCATGGGTTTAAGGACCCCACAATCCGTATCAATGTGTGGTTGTCGGGACCCGTCACCTTTCTGACGACGTTGAAGGATTACAACGACAGATATCAGAGGAGTTCAGAGATGTACCCTTGAACCAATGAGTTTGTTGAAAGAGCAAGTGTGTTCAGTTTAAGATGATTTGAGGTCTTATGGCCAATTTGGGCTAAGTCCAATTATGTTTGAAACATTGACCCTCTGCTGGTCCATTGAAGGAGAGGCTTTGCCTTTGAAACTTAGCCAATTGGGCTAAAGCTAGTGTTAAACACTAGAAACCAACAGTGTTGAACACTGGGAATAAGATTAGCAAGTTAGTGTTAAGCACTAAAAGATAATCAGTGTTAAACACTGGAAGCAGAGTTTTCGCATTAGTGTTAAACACTAAGCAAATCAGTGTTAAACACTGCAAATAGAGTTTTCCAAATTAGTGTTAAACACTAAGAAAATCAGTGCTAAACACCGAGGACAAAGTCTTCAGATTAGTGTTAAACACTAAGGAGAGAGGGGTCACATGTGGACACGTGAGAGCGCCCTAATTCCCCTTATTTTATTCTGTAGGTAAGTGTTTAACACTTTAGTTCTGGTGGCCATCACGTGCGAGCACGTGATGAAAGCCCATGCTCTGTGCGTTATAATGCTCACTAGGGGTCACGTGGTGACACGTGAGGGCGCCCTAGAGCTCTTTTCTATTCCTTGTGCTTCAGAGGTCACGTGGGTCACGTGAGGCACTGCCTCAAAGGGCTTTATATAGATCTTTGGGGAGGGTCACGTGGTGACACGTGACCCCGCTTTTATGTAGTTGTTTAGAAGATCTGTTGATCCCTTTCAGGAATTAAATTCCTCGTAGGGTTGAACCCTGACAATAAGTTCAGAGGAATTAAATTCCTAGTTCCTTTTGAAGAGTTGAACTCTGAATTTCCTGTAGGAATTAAATTCCTCATATATGTGCAGAATCGAATAAGTTGAACCCTAATAAAAGCTTTAAGGAATTAAACCCACACTCTCTGTTAGAGAATTATTCTGGGGAATAAGATTAAGGGAATTAAATTCTTGTTGTTTTAACAGAACTAAGTTCTTAACTAGGGTTAAACCCTGATTCTTTTTGTTCTGAAGGAATTAAATTCCCATAACACAGGGTCAAACCCTAATTGTATTTTGAAGGATTTAAATTCCTATAGTTCTGTGAGAATTAAATTCTCGTGCTTCCATGCCCTCTCTATGCTTTAAATCTGCATGGCAGGATCTCAACCCATTGAGAGTTAAATTCTCAACTCAAGGGGAGATGTGCACTTTACAGATCCTCCACCAAAGAGAGAAGAAATATGTCCTTCTGTTTTACATCAGAGTTAAACTCTGTTGAGAATTAAATTCTCTTTCTTTCAATGAAACCTTCCCTTTCTTACCTAGGGTTTTCTTTTGCAGAAGATCCAAATTCCTCTCAAGTATCAAGGGTCTCCCTCTTTTCTTCCCTCTGCGTCTATATTTTTTGTGTGTCTCTTGGCTCCTATTTATAGGAGAAGCAGCCGAGTCAATTAGTTTTTTGACGAATCTTCATTGAGAGATTTGATTTGCATCCATCATTCGTTTTGGACCTTTGGATTATTAGGTGAATTTTATTCACCATTGGATTTCAAATCCAGGGATTCTCCTTTGTTATTTCTGTTAGATTTAAAGGGGAAATCTTTCCAAATTCGAGATTTTCCCTTAGATAGATGATATTTAATAACCTCTAAATCTTTAGTTTAATCGATTGCTTTTGGAAAGATTTGAGAGGTCTTTTCTCAGAATTTAATTCTGTTGACAAATGGGCTTTGAAGTTGGTCACGTGTGGCCACGTGACCCTTGGTTACGTGTGGGCACGTGACCCCCTTGGAACGAGCCTTCTTCCTTCTTTTTACGCTCTGTCTTCTGGTTGCTGCTTAACTATCACGTGCCACCACGTGACAACTGATCACGTGTGAGCACGTGACCCTGGCATGGAGCCTTCTTCTTGATTTAACCGGAGAATGAGTCTGATGTTTTGAGTGTCACATGCCAACACGTGACCCTGGTCACGTGGAAGCACGTGACCTCTTCTGAAGCCTTTTTCTTGATTTGCTCAGGGAGCTGTTGGGTTTTGAAGCCGCTTTTGATTGTCACGTGCCAACACATGACCCAGGTCACGTGGGAGCACGTGACCTTTTCTGAAGCCCCTTTTCTTTGATGTATTTGGGAAACTGAATTTGCCTTGCCGATACTTTTAGGTGTCACGTGCCAACACGAAACTGAAGTTGGTCACGTGTAAGCACGTTACCCTCTTCTGAAGCTTTTTCCATAAGCTTTTCTGATTTTAAATCAGGAAACAGACTGCTTCACCCTTCTCCGTCGGAATGGTTTCGCCACCCGTAGCTTCATCCCCCGACTCCACGAGAATCGTCGTGACACTCACAGCGCCCGGCAACGGAAAGGAACCGCAAGGGGAAAAAGTGGCGATTAGGGCAGTGCCCGACTCTTGAGAAAGAGTGGCTACCTCAGGCTCGGCGATTGCCGCCATCTCACCTACCGCTTCTTCATCAAGACTCGGCCCTGCAGGATAGGATATATGAGAATCTGAAAATTAAAACTTTGACAAAAGAACTCAGTGTTACATTATCTTGGATCGGTCTTTCAATTGCCTCCCGAGCCGCACATGCTGCCTGTCTATGAGTGGTAGACAGGGCGGCCGAAGTACCCTCTGAAGAAGCAAGGACAGGGGTAGCAGTGCTCGAGCCTGCACCCATGGCCAAGGCGGCGTTACGTTCCCTCGCTGCCCCCATTCTGCGCTTCCTTTCTGCCCGGGCCGTGAGAGCTGATCTTCTCAAGAACTCCATCAACGGACGTCATCGTCCACGCCAGGAGCTACCTCTGGAGCCGTTATGGCGTCCGTCATCGATTGCTTAAGTAAAGCCTCTTTTGGCAATACTGAGGAGGCCGGGACTTCGATAGCTAACCCTAGAGACATCTCCGCATCACACTGCAGGATTGGCACTGTACTGGGCATGACATGAGTCGAGGTAGTGCCCGCGATAAGATGAAAAAGGGGTCGGATTACCCATAAGAAAGGGGAATGAAGGCACAATGAGCCGAAATATACCAACGCCCAGTGAAGGAAAATCCTCTCCAACTTCTTAAAAGTCTTGAGGGAAGCCGCGAGAGCCTCTTCAGTGGAAATGCCTGTTAAAGAAGGAAAAGTGTCAGTCAAAACATGATAATAAAAAATGTAATGCAATGACAAAAGGTACGGCTGATGTTTACTTGATTGTGCGAGGATGGCCACTCCCGCTTTGTGGCTTGCTAATCGCTCGGAAGCTACAATAGCAGCCTCCAGATCAGTATCATTCAGCGCTATGAATAGACCCTCGTTGGTCCCATATTCGCCCAAGCCCTCGCTATAAGGAGCATGAGGCTCCTGACCAAATACAACGTCGGCAGAAAAAATCGACTTCTTCTTCTTCTTCTGCGAGCGAGTACCGGTCGCCGTCAGCACAAGCTTATACTTGGCGGGCACCTTGGGATGACGAGTCCCGATATCTGAACCTACGCCAGACTCAGGGGATGCCACAGTCACTGATTCCACGGGAGCATAGGGTATCGGTAGTTCGGGCCTATCATGCGGGACCTCGACCGCAGCAACTTCTCTTAGAGGAGGATGGACAATTGTCCGTCGCTTCAGGGGGACATTTGGGTTACCAGCCGGAGCGGTACCCTTGCGATCAAGCAGCAATCGCTTCTCCTCCCTAATGACAGCGCCCATCGAATGTTGATACCAGGCCACATACACATTCAGGGCCTTCGGAATACAGCTCGGTTCGCTGATAAAGAAGTTGGACCCTGTGTTCAGGCGCATAAAATGATGCAGCGCACTCCGTATACCCTCTTTGGTAGCAGCAGGTTCTGCCAAGAAAGCCTCAAGCAGGACGCCCTGATTGTAGCTTAACTGCTGAGCGAAACGATGCGGGCTGTATCTCATGAATAACGCCGCATCATTTTGCCTAAATACGAGAAAGCCCGGCCTGATGGAGTACAGATGAAGAATCTCCCGAGCTTTCAACACAGAGGCCCTGTCTTTAAAAATGTCTTGCAATGGCAGCACCGCTTTTGCAGATTCCTGGCCGACGGTCAAAATCTTATCAGTGAAATACATACCATCTCCAACCGTGTGTGGACGAAGGAGTAAACCCCTAGCTTCCCACGGTGTCGGACTTACGATGGATGCGTCAACTAGCCGCATTATCCGGGGGAATTTACAGCTGTCGTAAAAAGAAGGTCTTTTGTGGATACCGAAGACCCCAAGCACGTGCAACTCTAGCCATGAGGTGAAATAATGCATTGAGAAGTTCGCGGGCTACACCCCTGGCTCAGTGGTATCCGCAGCCAAGCTGAGGCCGTGATATAGGTGGGCTAACCCAGCAATCCCAATGGCCACTTGTATTCCAGCAACCATTCGATGCTCTGGGTAGAAAACAGAAGGCCTCATGTAGCGAGGGTGCATGGGAAGCGCGAACCAGCTTAACCATAAACCAAGGAACCCTAAAAAGAATGCTTCCTCATCGACATCCGGAGCGGCAATTTCCGAAAAGGGGACGATCGCGACGTTTGGAAGAAAGAAATCCTTTTGATCGGCTTCCAATATCGACCGGCGATCCAAGCCAAAGTCGAAAGGATCATCAAGTTTGGCAAACTTTTCACCTTGTCACGATAAAACTTCCGTACGGAGAAAACGAGCGATGAAATCCGTAAAAGTAACCCCGCGGCCTCCGGATTCGAGAAAGAGGCTCTCATACATATTCAACACCTTTATCAAGCTTGGGAACTGGTGTTGAATGGCGTTTTCTGGGGTAAGACCCATTACCACTGATTTGGTCGCAAAAATATACTCATCTGGAGGAAGCAGCTCCTCGTAATGCTCTCCCCTAACGGGTAAACCAGAGACCTCGGCAAATTCCTCTAAGGAAATGGAGACCTCTCGATCCAATAGGAGGAAGGTGTGGGTCGGAATGTTCCACTGCTCTAAAAACGCCTTGATCCACCATGTAGGAGATGCAGAATATTGGAACAAGGAAGCGTAGATCGCAGGGTACAATCCGAGCTTCAGTAGCTGCAACTTCTTCGCCGATAAAATATATCGGGCCCACTGTAAGTACCTGGCCGGGTGACGGGGAGTTAGTCCTATGTTGTAGGGCTGTCCCTAAGGGCGCGATTCACCCTGACATATATGCCATCCTAAAGTATCCAAAGCCACCGGCGGCTGCACGGGTACGCGGCAATAAAAGGCCGAAAGAGACCCTCCGAAGTCTAGTTCACCTCCTCTACAGTATAGCTTATCGGGGGTGCATCTGCATAAGGGGTCGCAGAGATAGGTTCCAAGGGTGTCGCACAAGAAAAGCTCCGGCGGCCTCTGATAATCTGATCGTACCATCTACCCCATAGATGAAGACTTTTTTGCTCTGGGTTATGGTCTTTGATCAGCGCAAGAACCCCTCGGTCTACGGGCGCTTCGGGGAACCCGCCTTCCGAGCGAACGAACGGGAAATAAGTGTCGAAAGATATAGTACCTGCGTGGGGAAAGAATAAATTGTTAGCCTCCAATGCTACAGTTTAAGTGCGATCACTAGGTACTTTTAATTTGTACCACACTGCAATGCAGTAAAAAAGGGACCAAAGGGGGACCCACAAAATCTAGATGACAGTTCATCATTAATAAAACAGCCGCATCATTTGATGAGACTGTCAATTAAATGAGGAAATCCTCAATTGATTCTCATTTAATGAGAAATCCCCCAGGCTAACACTACTACAATATGGGGTTGCCCCTACGGACTCAGGAATCCGTAGGGGCAACTATTTCTTGCCCCTACGAATTTATCCGTAGGTCCCCATCGTTGTCCCTACGGTGCCTTACGTTCTAATTTAAAAATATTAAATAGTAATTTGTTGTTTGGCCCTACGGAGCTGCAAACGGTGGACCTACGGTTATGTCCGTAAGGGCATATAAATAGGTTATTAATAAAAAAAAGCACAGAAAAATCATTCATCGTTCCCAAAAATTCTCTCTCTCACTCTCCCGCGCCTCGATCGCCCGTTCCCGCGCCTCGTCGCCACCGCCCTCCGCGCCTCGTCGCCACCTTCGTCTGTCGTTCCCAAAACTTCCTCGTTGACTTCCTCGTCGCCACCGTCCATGACTCGTCACCAATCGTCGTCGACCACCGATTTCTGTCGTCTCCTCCACCGCCCGGTTAGTAATTAAATCTCAAATTATTTATAATTTTGATGATGTTAGGTCTAGGGTTCAGGGTTCGGGTAGGGGTGAGGCATCGGCATCGACATCGGATTCGGTTTAAGTTAGGGTTAAGGTTAGGGTTAGGGTCGGTTGTGGTTGGGGTCCGGTTGGGGTTGGGGTTGGGGCTGGGGCTGGGCTGGGGATGGGGCTGGGCTGGGGCTGGGGCTAGGGTTCGGTTGGGTTGGGGCTGGGCTGGGGCTGGGGCTAGGGTTCGGTTGGGGTGGGGCTAGGCTGGGGCTGGGGCTGGGCTGGGGCTGGGGCTGGGGCTAGGGTTCGGTTGGGGTTAGGGGCTGGGGTTAGGGTTCGGTTAGGGTGGTGCTGAGGCTAGGGCTTGGGCTTCATCACCTGATATAGCGAAATACAAAGCGTACTTCAGTACACCCGACCTCATTGAGTTTCCTATTAAAGTTCCCGGTCAAACGGCATATGCATATTTTTATTCGCCATCAAATCCCAATTATCAAGCTACCGAGGACGAAAAGCAACCTTTGTTAGTCGAGAGTCATGGTAATAGACTTGTCATTATAGATCATAGTCAATTGTTTTTCCTATCATTTTCTTGATCCAGATGCTAATCAACTTGTTAGTTACTGTTTTTATGATGTATTTGTCTATATTTGTTGACAATGACCTTTGTTTTGGATGAACATGTTTTTTTGATGCATGTTTCAGTCATGTGAATTCATATGTTGCGTATAACGCTTTATGATATCAGTATCCTATATTTGTAGTTTTAATTGTTGATTGTTATAGATGAATGCCATTGCAATAATAGTTTTTGGTTGATATATTAATTTTTCAAATATTTGCATGTATGTATCCATGCCTGCCTGCATATATGTATATATGAGGATAGTGGGTATATTATTAGGTTGCCTTAGGAGAATTTTCCTTCATATGGCTGTCAAAAGTCAATCCGTAATCTTTTTGTGGATAATCAGTTCTATCAATTTTAATCTCAATGGTTTAAAATCATGTTACACATACAACAAGAATACACAACAAACACATCATTATAGAGTGATTCAAGATGTTCAAGTTAAAATAAATATATGATACTCGATGATAATATGAAACCTTCATATTCTCATCGATACTCATATATGAAACTAAAAGCGCCACTTAGTCCCGTCTATCGGTTAACATACGTTCGATGTTCGTCGTGACATAGAACTATACGAAAGTTGTTAAATATCGGACGGTATAGCTCGATATTAACAACCGTCGTATAGTCTATGTGACGAGAAGATTCAATCGTATGATAACCGATAGATTTGTCCCGTGTGGACAAGTTAGGAATGTATAAAGCAAATACCTTCATTCACTTGTGTTTTCATCCGTTTCGAGATATTTCATCGGTACCTTTCCGCTGGTTCTCCGTGTACAAAGATAGATTAAATGTTCATTTCAATGTTGTTTCATAGCTTTGAAATGATTATCTATTCTATTACAGTGTACTCGGAGAACAGCGGGGAGGTGCTGCCGAAATTTACTCGAAACGGTTGAAAGCACAAGTGAATGGGTGTTCGCTCTATACATTCTTAATGGGATAGAAGCCTTACCCCCGACAGCCGGAACACACACATACAACAAGAATACATAACAAACGCATAATTAGAGAGTGATTCAAGATGTTCAAGTTAAAACCAATATATGATACTCGATGATAATATGAAACCTTCATATTCTCATCGATACTCATATATGAAACTAAAAGCGCCACTTAGTCCCCGTCTATCGGTTAACATACGTTCGATGTTCGTCGTGACATAGAACTATACGAAGGTTGTTAAATATCGGACGGTATAGCTCGATACTAACAATCGTCGTATAGTCTATGTGACGAGAAGATTCAATCATATGATAACCGATAGATTTGTCCCGTGTGGACAAGTTAGGAATGTATAAAGCAAACACCTTCATTCACTTGTGTTTTCATCCGTTTCGAGATATTTCGTCGGTACCTTTCCGCTGGTTCTCCATGTACAAAGATAGATTAGATGTTCATTTCAACGTTGTTTCACAGCTTTGAAATGATTATCTATTCTATTACAGTGTACTCGGAGAACAGCGGGGAGGTGCTGCCGAAATTTACTCGAAACGGTTGAAAGCACAAGTGAATGGGTGTTCGCTCTATACATTCTTAATGGGATAGAAGCCTTACCCCCGACAGCCGAAACACACACATGCAACAAGAATACACAACAAACACATAATTAGAGAGTGATTCAAGATGTTCAAGTTAAAACCAATATATGATACTCGATGATAATATGAAACCTTCATATTCTCATCGATACTCATATATGAAACTAAAAGCGCTACTTAGTTCCCGTCTATCGGTTAACATACGTTCGATAATTTATTCTTTTCAACGACAAACGCACACACAAAGCATATACACGGATTTTCTATGTTATACAGTCTCAATATAGTCACCATAACCTACAATTTATATGTTATACAGTCTAACATGGCCTATGAGTACATCAGAGTTAAGGACTGGATGTATGTGGATTGGCAACAACGTATGCAACCTAAGTTTGTCGCAGGAGTTGCTGCTTTTATTGAATTTGCACACGCACATAATAAGATCATAATAGAGAAGATTCTCTACCCGTGCGATAGATGTGGCAATAAGTATTGGCAGAAGGTAGAATTGGCAGAGCTTCATATTGTAAAATATGGGTTTACTAAACTTTATACAACTTGGAAATATCACGGGGAAGGAGAAGAACGCAGTAATGCTGTAGAAGAAGAAGGAGAACACGATAATGCGGCAGGAGAAGAAGGAGAATTCGGTAATGCGGCAGAAGGAGAAGACGGTAATTTATTTCCATCAGAAGAAATGGAGGATATGGTAGAGGCTGCCCTAGGTGAATCTATTCATACCGAAGATGACATTCCTTCCGGTCCAGGACCGCGTGCGGATAAATATGAAAATTTCATGAATGATGCTAGAAAACCAATTTATGAGAATGCTAAGTATTCCACCCTCTCATGGTTCATCCAACTTTTCCAGATTATGTGCCTAAATGGATGGAGCAACAAGTCATTCACAATACTTCTTTCGTTCTTGAAAGATTCTATGCCCCCGGAAAATAACGTGCCCGACAGCTGGTACGGTGCCCAGAAGATGATGTCTGATTTGGGTCTAAAGTGCGAGAAGATTCAAGCATGTCCTAAAAATTGCGTGTTGTACCGGAAAGAGAATTCAGATTTGAAAGAGTGTCCAACATGCGGAGAGACCAGGTATAAGCCGAAAGATTCTGATAAGAAGCCTGATATACCTATCAAGATAGCACGATACTTTCCCATAACACAGAGGCTACAGAGGCTATTCAGGTGCAAGAAAACAGTCGAGGCAATGATTTGGCATCACCGTGCTCCTCCAAGTGAAGATGGAAAAATGAGCCATCCAAGAGATTCACCGGCATAGAAGGATTTCGATAGGAGGCACGCAATATTCAGTAGCGATCCTCGCAATGTCCGGCTCGGACTGGCTATTGATGGCTTCTGCCCATTCAACTATATGGCTGGAAGTCACAGCACATGACCCGTTGTAATGATAATTTATAATCTGTCGCCTTTGTTGGCTATGGACCAATCATACTTTATGATGCCTTTTCTTATCGACGGACCAAACTCACCGGGAAACAATATCGACGTCTATCTCCGACCTCTGATCGAGGAGTTGAAATCTTTGTTCATTGATAGTGTAGAGACATACGATGCAAACACAAATACAACCTTCATACTGTGTGCGGCTTTAATGTGAACAATTAATGATTTTCCTGCGTATGGAATGCTATCAGGTTGGTCCGTACATGGTCACAAAGCATGTCCTCATTGCCATCAACACACAACATCGAAATTCTTGAATTTTATCAGGAAGGTTTGTTATTGCGGCCATCGACGTTTCCTGCCTCCAGACCACCCCTATAGGTTAGACACGGTTCACTTTGATGGTCATCAGGAGCTTCTTGGACCTCCATCCCCATTGTCCAGAGAGGACGTGACTGCTCAATGGGATGGTTACAATAATGTGACCTTCGGGATGGATCCGACGAAACAGGTCAAACCAACATTTTGGAACAAGTTAAGCATTTTCTTCGAGCTTCCGTACTGGTCAACAAATTTAGTGCGTCATTATCTGGACGTCATGCATATAGAGAAGGGAGTATCAGAGCACATACTCAACTTGCTTCTTTATAAAGATGGGAAATCGAAAGACAACCTGAATACTCGGATGGATCTACAGGAGTGGGGAATAAGAAGTGAATTGCACCCTAGACCGGTAGCGGGTAAATCAGGTAAGTTTGTACTTCCCAATGCCGCTTATCATATGTCACAATCGGAGAAGAAAAGATTCCTGCAGGTGTTGCATGATCTGAAAGTTCCCACAGGTTTCTTAGGATCATTCAGCAAGAAAATAAAAATTGTGAAAGGCAAGATCGATGGGCTGAAAAGTCATGATCACCATGTTATCGTGGAGCACCTTCTTCCATTAGCCCTCAGGACTTCTCTCCCCGAATCGGTTGGTCTAGTAATCAACGACCTATGTTTTTTTTTCAGAGAGTTGTGTGCTAAAACACTGGAGGTTGTGACGCTGGATAAACTAGAAAATTCTATTGCGTTGATACTTTGCAAGTTTGAGCGTATTTTCCCATCGTCATTCTTCGATATCATAATACACTTGATGGTTCATCTTGCAACTGAGGCTAACTTAGCCGGACCGGTACAATATCGATGGATGTATCCCGTCGAGAGGTACGTGTAATTTTTCGTTTCGCGCAATTTTTAAAATTATTGTTGTCCTGTATGCCCGTATTTATTTATTCAACATATTTTCATTAGGTATCTATACACTCTTAAAAAGTATATAAGCAATAAAAATCGACCAGAGGGTTCTATCATGCAAGGTTATCTTCTTGATGAAGCAACCACATTTTGTTCCTGCTATCTGGACGAGAACATTGAGACGAGACTTAACCGGCCTTGAAGAATTCAAGACGGGCCATATGATAAAGCCGATTATAAGAGGGTAGACACTATGTTTATCAACAAGATATACCGGTTTATCTTGCTTAATTGCACATGTCTTGAACAAATTAGAGAGTAAGTTTTTTTGGATTAATTGTTATATTTGTGTTTGTGTGTGTATGAAATGATATAATATTAATGTCACCATTATTTGTCGAAAACAGAATTCATTTTAACGAGGTACGTGAGGGGCATCCTGATTGGAACGAAGAACGATTGGAAAAATATCATCAGGATAATTTTTGTGATTGGGTCACAGATCATGTAAGTTATTCGAATAACATTTTATTGCTATCAGTTTTAATCTAAACTTGTATCGTTATGTATTTGTCGTAAAATTTGTTTTGTTAGATCTACGATCTTAACTTGTCTGTATCATTTGAGAGGGACTCAAGATGTTTAGCTCAATTTCCTAGTATGGAGGTTGCATATTACAAAGGATTTGGTGTCCTTGGATACAAATTCGAAATTAAGGACATAGAAACATCTAGAACCACTCAGAATAATGGGATTGCGACGGTAGGATCGGACGGTGTGATTTATTATGGGTACTTAAATTGTATACTCGGCATCCACTATCCCGGATGATCAGAACCCTTTTATATCTTCCAGTGTACTTGGTACAATACGCGAACCGATACGGATAAGTGGAGAAGCAATCTTGGGACTTGGAAAGATGAATATGGATTAACCAGTATGAACACACTTCGATTTTACGGTCAGGAAGATCCGTTTATCTTTCCGAACCAAGCGTTCCAAGTATACTGCTCACAGTGTTTGAAGCATCCGGGATGGAGTGTTGTATGCCGTTGGAAACCCAGGGATGTCTACGATGTCCCAGAATTCGAGGACAGCGATGAGGATGAAGAAGAGAGAAGGCTTAGAGTGCTCCGACCGTCTGTTTCGAAGGACGGGTTGTCTTCGGCCGATCATGAAATTGCGTGGGTTAGAAATGACATCGACGATGAAATCCAAGTAGATATGTATAATGCGCCCACGAAACGAAAAAAGTCATCAGTAATGTTATATTATTACTTCACATTTTACGATCTATACATATATAGTCAATACTTTTAATGATTGTCTTATGCGACCACGAACCGTTTATCTAGATTTGATGACGATGACGGGAGCAGCGAGGGGCGGCAGGAGCTCCAGCCGCGGCACCGGCAGAGGCAGAGGCAGAGGCAGAGCGGTTCTGCCGCCTGGAGAGCTGCGTAGGGAGCTTCAGAGGGCCGGTCTTGCACCCAGATCGGAGACCCCTTCGGATGCCTCCTTCCGTGTGGACTTTGCCACACCTCCAGGTATATTGCACGCATATCCATTTTGAATGTAATATTATAGATATTCAAGCCTGTTTATGTCAAAATTACTTATATTATCAATATTTGATTGTCTAGTTGTTGGTGATGCGTCCACATCAGAGACAGAGGCCACTCCCGCTCCTCCAGGTATGTTTATATATCATATAGTGCATGTATATTGATTTAGAATGCTATATCATAAATATACACACATTCCTTTTGCTTTTACTTAGATAATAATTTTTATTATTGTCTAGCTGTAGGTGGTGACACCACCGCACCTGCGGGTATGTTTATATATCCTATAGTGCATGCATATTGATTTAAAATGTTATATTATTGATCTACACATTCTTTTTGCAATTAATTATATAATCTATTTTTAATTGTCTAATTATAGGTGGTGTGTCCACATCTGACGCAGGGGCCACTCCTGCCACTTCCGTACCCTCCGCATCGTCTGTAGGTTAGTATGAATAAATATAAAATATTTATTCATTTTACATATCCTCTATAGAATAAATATGAACTTCATGGAAATTTAGCGTCAATGTTTATTTTCTAGTTGGAGGGGATGCGTCCGCATCCGGGACACCAGCTGTTCCTCACCGGAGGAACTATCGTCCCGCTCGTGCTGCTGCCCGGGCCCAGGCTCGTGCTTTAGTCACCGGAGGTATATATCACACTTCAATTTTCGTTTAACCTTGATTTCTTAATACAACTTTGTCTTAATATTGATTGTCTTGATATTTCTTGCAGATGCAAGGCCTCCCCATCCCCAGAGGGGGACTCGAGGCCCGAATCAGTCCTATAGGCTGAGGCCTGACAGAGCAAGGGGAGGCAGCATCCCCCCTCTTTTTTACCCTTGATTATCGCTATACCGGTCCTCATGCCGAGAGGTTCGGCCGGTATATGGGGGATGAGAGCCGGCTCGTGAAGAACTATCCACTTCACGTTGAGTGGGGCGACCAGCACCGGCGCTCATTCGCCCTCTTCTTTGATCAGGCTCGGGTATTAATATATATTTTCATTTGATTTATCCAATATATTTATTATTAACACTTGCAATCTAATAACAATGTTTTTTTTGTATTTTCAGTTGGATTACGATTTTCAGCCTGTACCCGACCCTGATCACCCTGGGAGGGTGCTCGACCTTCATGCTCTGTATAATGGCCTAATGAAGAACATGCAGACCAAGGTTCGATACAACAGGAATGAGCTGAAGGCCGACTGCTACTCCCTGTGGATGGCGACCCCCGAGGCAGAGAGAGCGGCCCTCCTATCTACTCCGGCCTTTGCGAGAGTCGACGTAGAGACATGGCCTCTATTGTGCGAATATTTTGACTCTCAACGCAAACAGGTATGTATTTTAAATGTAATTTATTGTTTAGTATATAATTTATTTTTTTGTGTTCCTTAATTAGAAAACTAAATGTGAATGTGTTGTGCAGAAACAGGCCGCTCAAAATATAGAGAATAGGAAGTCGGCGAAGAGGGGTCGCCTCACTTATACAGGTGGCTTGAGGAATATTACTCGAGCCATGGAGTTATCGGTAAATTACAATAGACCGGCCTTTGTGATATAATGCAATATTAAGAGTTATTTTCTAATATATCTAATATTAAGAGTTATTTTTTAATATTGCAGACAACTCAGACTCTGGCGTAAGGTGGTACACCGAGCGTGCTGTCCGCATATCTTGCCGTCCACACCTCGACAGATCCCGCCACGGGCGAGCTTCGATACCCCGACGTCGCTACCCAGGAGTATTGCGTAAGTGTTAATATTTATTCAACCCCTATTTGAAATTTTAGTTTTGGAAGGTTCAAATTTAAATTATATACTTATATTTTACTGGTTAATGTGGGTGTAAGAGCGGGTGGTTGAGCAGACCAAGGCATCGGGGATCGATTTTACCGGACAGAGCGATCCGAGGCTGCTGACCCCAATCCTGGACGCCACACACGGAGGGCACCACGGAGGTTGGGAGAGAGGCCGGGGACTGGGCCCTAGCAGGGCCCATATAAGGTTGGACTCCACCCCGGCGGTTACTTCCTCCGTCTTCAGTGAGCGACATGTCCAGCAGGAACTGGAGAGCTTGAAGGCCACCGTTCAGGAGTTGAAGGAGATGCTGGTATGTATACTACTTAATAGTAAAATATCATGTCATATTATAGATATCAACATATCCAATATTAGTACGTAGCCTGAGCTTATTTGGTTGTAGACTTAGCTTTGATTAATCATACATACATATCTAATTAAAATAAACTACGGTTTTCCAAACTAGATATCCAAATGGGGTTTCGAAATAACTTGATAATGATACGAATTCGAATAATACATAGTTCTTACTCGCTTATTACACACGTTAGGTCCAGATGCGACAGGGTATATCGACCGAGCCTCCACATGCATCTCCTTCGGCTGCAGCTCCGCAAGCCACTACATCGGCTGCGGTTCAGCAGACAGCTCCTATAGCTCCACCGCCCGCTCAGACTCCCGCAGCCGCGGCTCTGCAAGCCACTACCTCGACGGCGGCTGCGCAGACCACATCGCCAGCTCCATAGCCCGCTCAGACTCCCGCACGCTCCGCATTGCATGATTTATTGACCGAGGAGCAGGCGCGCCGCATTTTGGCGTTTATCAGAGGTGGAGCTGGACCGAGCTAGGGTAGCTTTTTTATTCTTATTTTTTGAAACATGTATTTATTTATATGATACATATTGTACTACATTTTGGACGATATTGATATTGGTGGTGTTCGCGTGTTTATATTTATATCATATTCTGCTTTTTGGTTTCTTTTGTATATTATATGCGTGAGATGTGATTATGAATACTGCGATATATGTTCTGTGTGATGATTAATTTTATATCTGATCGATGTATATATTATTGTGCACAGAGCGAGAAAAAAATAGGCAGCCCTTTTTTTAAAAAAAACCCGATAATATGTACCTACGGATTAATCCGTAGGGCCCAACGTTGCCCCTGCGGATTAATCCAAGGGGCAAAATATCAGGATAACTGATATTTTCCCCTATGATCTCAGTATCAGGGGTTAAGCTTGCCCCTACGGATATATCCGTAGGGGTAAACAAATGCCCCTACACAGTTATCCGTAGGGGCAAAATATCAGGAATCCTGATATTTTGCCCCTACGGATGTGTACCTACGCATTTATCCGTATGGGACACTACTTAGCCCTACGGATTCATCCGTAGGTACACCTAATCTATTTTATAAAACCGTAAATAAAATAAATTTTTTGCCCCTACGGCCTATTCCATAGGGCAAACTGGACCTACACATAACTCCGTAGGGGCAAATTTTAGTCCGTAGGGGCAAGTTCAAGGCTTCGACTTGCACCTACGGCGTTTGTACCTACAGGGTATTTTCTTGTCCCTACGGATATATCCGTAGGGGCAGTGGTTTGCTCCTACGGATAAATCCTTAGGGGCAACCCTTATTTGTAGTAGTGTAAAGAGTAAATCTCTCCTTGAGAGCAGTGCTCTGTGACAGAATGACACATGTCAAATTCTAATGATGAAGGAATAAAAATTCCTCAAGAGCCTTGCTCTGTAAAAAACGATGGAATAACCATCAGAAAATTTAAAATAAGAGTTTTAATGAATAAAAAATTCTGAAATCTATGAACAAACTTTAAGAGTTCTTCATGAGCAAAGCTTTGTTCATTCATGGGCTAAGAAACCCCAAGAAAGATCTCTTTAGATTTATGGGTTCAAGAGAGCAAAGCTCTGTTAATGAAACCCTAAAAGGGGTTTTCTTTAGATCAAAGATCTATGGAAAGCAAAGCTCTGTTGATGAAACCCTAAAAGGGTTTTTCTTTAGATCAAAGATCTATGAAGAGCATAGCTCTGTTAATGGGTAAGACCCTAGATTATTAAAAGGTCCTTTAAAAAGATTTAATCTTTACCTAAGTTTGGCAGAGTTCTGACCTTAAGAAAGTTCTTAAAATGAAGAGCTATGCTCTGCAAGAGAGTAAAAATTCTCAGAAAACAAGAAGGAAGATGAACAGAAATCATCCTAAGGGCCAGGAGTCCTATTTATAGGCACTGAGATACCGTTTCAACTTCTAAGTTGATCTAAGGGCGCAGATGCTGCCACCGCTGTACTCACGTGTGGACCACGTGAGCGCAAAGGTGGAGGGGCATTTGTTTCCCCCAATCAGAGAAAAACTCTGTTCAAAATTCAAATTTTTAAATGAAGCAACGCTTCAGAAGCAGCACCAAGTGCGTTGTGCCCTAAGCAGCGCACCACGTGCAAAGCACGTGTGCGCTAGCGCTAGGTGCGCTGTGCTCTAAGTATCACACCACGTGTAAAATACGGATGCGCTAGCGCTAAGTGCGCTGCACCCTAAGCAGCTCACCACGTGCAAAGCACGGATGCGCTAGCGCTAAGTGCGCTGCACTCTAAGCAGCGCACCACGTGCAAAGCATGGGTGCGCTAGCGCTGGAATTAAAAGCTCCCCACCGTCAGATCAAAGATCCAATAATAATGATAAATCATTAATTAATCAGAATTAAATTCTGTTAAGGAAAGATTCCTCAAAATCTTTCTAAACAACAAGATTGTACTATGTAAATCAGAGCACCGTTGGATCAATGATCCAATGGTGATTAAAAGTCACCAAAAGTATAGAATAAATTATGTATGGAAAGATTTCCCAATTTTGTTAAAAACAAGAAGATTGTCTTCTGTAAATCAGAAGCTCTTAGATCAAAGATCCAACGGTAGGGAAATTCCCAAATCAATTGGAGAAAAGATCTCCTTAGCTGATTGAACAAATCAGCTTGCCCTATAAAAAGGCTCCCAGACTTCAAGTCTGGAGAGACAGAAAATAGAGAGGAACCCCCCCAGAAGCTTTGAGAAAATCTCAGAAAGAAGAGTAAAGCTCTTGATAGAAGAACTTCTTTTCTTCAAGGTAAAAGAACAGAAAGATGAAATCATCTTATAATTAAAAAGAAGAATTCACTTCTTTCTTCAAGATCATAGATCTGCAAGACTATGGTCTTTTACATAGAGATCAAATGATCTCATCATAATTAAAAAGAAGAATTTACTTCTTTCTCACAGATCATCGATCTATAAAACTAAAGTCTTTCTCAAAGAGATCATGAACATCTCATTATAAAAAGGGAGGGAGAATAATTCAATTCTCTTAAGGATCACAGATCCATAAAGGAAAAACCTTTCATCAATATAAGAGATTGAAATATCTCCTACAAAATAAGAACTTTTGTTCTTAGGATCTTGAGACAAAATCCCTTCTAAGGGAGAATTTATTCCCCAGATCATAAAATCGATCAAATGCGCTTCTGCGCTCTTGGACTGGCGCTCAGCGCCAAGTGCACCACGTGTCACTCACATGTGCGCCACTCAACAGGTAGCGCTTTGCGCTCTTGGACTAGCGCTCAGCGCCAAGCGCACCACGTGTCACTCACATGTGCGCCACTCAACAGTTAACGCTTTGCGCTCTTGAACTAGCGCTTTGCGCTCATGGACTGGCGCTCAGCGCCAAGCGCACCACGTGCTCCTCACGTGTGCGCCTTTGAACAAATAGCGCTATGCGCTCATAAATCAGCATAACGCGCTTATGGATTGGCGCAAAGCGCCAAGTGCGCCATGTATCCCTCACGTGTGCGCTACCCAGCAGAAGCGCACTGTGCTCTTTTGATTGGCGCAAAACGCCAAGCGCACCATGTGCTGCGCTGATAGAACATAAATTGTTCTTTAATAAGCTCAGAATGAATGCTCAGCATTCAATAAAACAAAAAACATTGTCAGAATGCAAGTCAATGCTCAGCATTATTAAAAGGGCCAAGCCCAAACAAATGCTCAACAGCCCAAAATAAATGTTAAACATTTTAATTTGATTGGACTTAGCCCAAGATTGGCCGTAAGTCCTCAACTCAGATTAATTGAGCCCATATGCTCGTAAATCTTTTAACAGGCCTTAGTCCCAAATTGGACTACAAATCTCTCAACCAAAATTGGTTCAAGGGTACATCTCTGAACCCCTCTGATATTTGTCGTTGTAATCCTTCAACGTCTTCAGAGAGGTGACGGGTCCCGACAACCATACATTTCATAGACTATGACATCTTTAAACTGGACTGTGGGGTCCTTAAGCCCATGGACTATGATGTCTTTAACCTCAGACCGTAATGTCCTTAAACCCATGGACCGTAATGTCCTTAACCTTGGACCGTAATGTCCTTAAACTAATCAACCGCAATGTCTCTAAACTAAACAATAGGGCCCAAATACTCTTTTGTTGGATCTAAACGATCCCGTTAAGTTGATCTTAGTCTGGAATTAGACTAACGTATCCTTAACAAACGTTTAAATTGATCTTAGTCCCAAATGAGACTAACGTATCCTTAAACCCAACCCAAAACCCAAATCTAAGAAAATACAGATTTGGACTAATCCACGCCCTACGGGCGACAACATAAATTAGTCTCCATATACAATCCACGGGCAACCAAAAACAAAATAAACACCCACGACACGAAGTGACCATCTGGAGAAGGAGAAAGTGGTTACCGCGATGCGGTAATGTAATTAACTGCAGGGGATTGCGCCTGCAGGGAAGAGCGTCCCCACAATCAAAAACCCCTCAAATGATGGGAAATCTAACGACGTCTGCTACATCGGCCGCATCCGTCTAAACCTCCGATACACGGTGTCATAAATCAGCTTGGCATCTTCGGAGAGGTGGACGGATAGCACCAAATAGCATCTACCCTCGAAATTCAGGCAAGACGGACCTACGCGGTCTCGCTTCCGTGTTTCGGCGGGGAACAGCTGGCGCTACCTACCAGAGGGCCATGATGAAGATCTTCGATGACCTCATACACGAAATTGTCGAATGTTATATCAACGAACTCGTGGTGAAAAGAAAATCGTACGAAGAGCACTGGGAGCATTTGAAAATAGTGTTCCAGCTTCTTTGGAAACATAACCTGAAGATGAACCCTCTGAAATGCGCGTTTGGAGTCTCCTCAAGCAAATTCATAGGATTCATCGTACGAGATCGAGGCATCGAAATAGACCCATCAAAGATCAAGGCGATTATGGAAATGCCCGCGCTAAGAACTCTCAAACAACTGCGGTTTCTCCAAGGAAAGCTCGCGTATATCCGGCGGTTCATAGCCAACCTCTCCGGTAAATGCTGCCCCTACAGCCATCTAATGAAGAAGGGGACCCCGTTCGTTTGGGATCGTGAATGCCAAAGTGCACTAGACAAAATCAAGCAATATCTGCAGAATCCACCGGTACTTACCGCTCCGGTCAAAGGAAAGCACCTCATCCTGTACACAACAGCCCTTGAAGATTCTTTAAGCACGCTATGGGTACAGGAGAACGACCAGAGGAAGGAGAGAGCTCTCTACTATTTGAGTCGAGTTCTCCTAGGGGCAGAAAACAACTACTCCACCATTGAAAAGCATTGCTTGGCACTGATCTTCGTGATAACAAAGCTTCGGCATTATGCCTTGGCACATGAGGTCCATCTCATATCAAAGGTGGATGCTCTCAAATATTTGATGTCAATAGCCATACTAACAGGAAGGCTTGCCAAATGGACCCTCATTTTGATGGAGTTATCGATAATCTATCGACCCCTCAGGGCAGCGAAGGGCCAGGCCATCGCCGACTTTCTCGCTAAACATCCAATACCAGCCGACTCTCCCTTAAATTGTGAATTGCTAGATGAACACACGTTCGACACAAAGGACGAAGAAAATGACTTTCGATGGGAACTTTACTTCGATGGGGCATCTTCCATGAAGAAGCGAAAGCACAACACCCCCATAATCAAAGCTGGGGTAGGCCTTATCTTCGTGACCCCGCAAGGAGGGATAATGCATTTCGCCCTTTCATTGACAGAGCTAAGAACAAACAACGAGGCTGAGTACGAAGCTTTGATAGCAGGCCTTGAGATCATTGTCGACATGGGAATCGAAAACATCCTCATATATGGAGACTCCGAGCTAGTCATTAGCCAAGTAAATGGTGACTATCAGACGTGCAAGCAAGAACTGATCAGGTATGGTGAAAGAGTGCAGCAACTACTGACGCAAATCCTTTCCTACATCCTGGAAAGCATACCGCGTGCGGAAAATAGCAAGGCTGATGCATTAGCCAAGCTCTCTAAAGAACTGGCCGACAAAAACCTCGATGACGTAAGGATCATTCTGTAAAGCCGCCGGATTCTCGCACCAGCAGAAATATCTCCGGAGTCGTCTGAAAGAAAAGAAGCGACCAGACAAGCGGTCCTCTAAATAGAAGACGAAGAAAGGGTCAAGGACTAGAGAGAAGTCTTCATAGACTACTTCAAATCCCTTCGAACACCCGAAGATGCGTCGTCAAGACATCAGCTCATGAGGCGAGCCCTGTCTTTCACTTTCATCAATGATACTCTATATAAGAGATCGTTCGACGGTTTGTGGCTAAGATGCTTGGGACCGGAGGAAGCAAGGAGGGTCATCCAAGAAACTCACGACGGACTCTGCGGTTCCCATCAGGCCGGGCCAAAGATGAAATTGAAGATATTAAGAATGGGTTACTATTGGCCCACAATGATTCAGGACTACCTCGAATATGAGAAGTAGTTTCACTCATGCCAAATTCACGGGGACTTCATCCACCAGCATCCAAATCTGCTACACCGAACATTGGCTAGCTGGCCGTTCGAAATGTGGGGAACCGATATAATCGGGCCTATCGAACCAGCATCATCCAAAGGACATCGGTTCATATTGGCAACAACCGATTACTTCCCCAAGTGGGCAGAGGCAGTACCGCTAAGGGATGTGAAGACGAAGAACATCCTCCATTTCTTCAGGACGCATGCCATCTACCGGTTCGGCACTCCGCGATGAATCATCTCGGATAATAGGCTGGCCTACAGAAGTCATAAGATTAGCCGCTTCGCGCAGCAGTATAATATAGATTGGAGATACTCTTCAGTCTATAATCCCTGAGCTAACGATCTAGCTGAGGCTTTCAACTGGACTTTGACGAAGATCATAAAGAAAACGGTGTCCAGAAATATAAAGGACTGGCACGAGAGACTGCATGAATCTCTCTGGGTGTATCGAACCACGTTCAAAATGGCCACGAATACAACGCCATACGCGTTGGTATTCGGCATGGAACCGGTACTTCCCTTGGAAATAGAGCTGTCCTCTCTACGAGTGGCAGTTCGATATGAGCTGACGGATGAGAAAACGCCTATCTTCGTCTTGAGGAGCTCGATGCTTTCGATGAAACTCACCTCATGGCGCAGCAAAACCTGGAAGCTTACAAAGCAAGGATGACGCGCTCATACGAAAGGCTAACCAGGCCGAGAACATTCCGCCAAAGCGAACTCGTGCTAGTCGTAAAAAGACCTATGATCCCCAATCATGCAAAACAGGGGAAATTTGAGCCGAACTATGAGGGTCCTTACATCATAAACAAGGTCTACCAAGGTGGGGCCTACTTGCTCATGGATATGCATGGCGAAAGACCCTTCCGGCCAATAAATGGCAGGTTCCTTAAGAAATACTACGCTTGAGAAGTCACGGCTCAGGTTAATGATAGATGATGACGCTCGTATCCGCTCGCTGTCTTCCTAAGTCCAAACTCTATAAGTAGCATCCGGCAAAACTTCATCCCGAAGATAGCAATGGACCGAGATGTCCTAAACTAACAACTACCGAGATGTTCCTAAACTAACAATGGATCGTAATGTCCTTAAACTAATACGTCACCTCCAGCACGGCGATAATGGAATTCAAGTCCACAAGTCCCAATGGCAAGAGCTACCACTCAAATCCCACTGGCTACGTAGCTACCCCGGTGGTGAAGTCCCCCCTAAGTGCCATTGGCAAACAAAGGGGTAAATAAATAAATAATGGTATGCCCACAAGCGAAATGGACACGGATGAAAACCCGAAAGGGCGCCATGAGTAAAAACAGCAAGGCTACCGGTGATCTTGTGGAAAACTGAAAGGGCGCAATCTCGTTGTAAAAAAACGGTACGCCCATAAGTGAAACGGCACGGATGAAAACCCGAAAGGGCTCCGTGAGTAAAAACAGTAGGTCTACCGGCGAGTTTGTGGAAACTCGAAAGGAAACAATCTCGCTAAAATAAAAACACCTGCAAGGTCCTCTCGACCTTGTGAGGAGAAAACACCTGCGTGAGATCTTTACGACTCACAAGGGAAGCAACATACTTAGGAATCTCCACGATTCCTAAGGAGAAATTACGCTTACGAGATCCTCACGACTCGCAAGGAGAATTCCCCCCTATGAGGCCCTCACAGCTCATAGGATTCAAAAGCCTTAAGATACATGGACCTGAACCTGTTCTTAAGCCATCACACTCCCCAAGTTTCCCTACAGGCGGTCAATATTGGCTCTTGTATACAATCCACGGGCATAAGTAAACGATTTCCCCCACCAAGTTCCACCAATGACGAGGGATGTTCTCATATGGTGAACGACACTTATAAGTCCTCTCGACTTGTAAGGAGAAAACACTCTTGTAAGATCCTTACGACTTGCAAGAGAAAATGTCACTTAGGAGTCCTCACGACTTCTAGGGAGAACCTGCACCCACGGGATCCTCACGACTCGTAGGGAGAAATACCTTTATGAGACCCTTACGGCTCGTGAAGTCAAAAAGCCTTAGTCGGCAGGATCCTAACCCTGTTTGCTAAGCCACCTTTGTTCAAATTAGAAAAGGCAAATGATGATTCGCTCCTGGCAATATTCCAGTCGTAGCGATGCTGATGCCGAAATTGGTATCAAATTCTAAGTCCTTTCAAGACAAATGATGATTCGCTCCTGGCAATATTCCAGTTGTAGCGGTACTGATGCCGAGATTGGTATCAGATCTCAAGATCCATACTCGCAATAAAAAGCAACGAGCAAAAATTGCATATAGAATAGCCGAAATGATAGGGCAACTCGCAATAAAAATCAGCGAGCAAAATATATACATATGAAATAGCCGAAATGATGGGGCAACTCGTAAAAAAAATCAACGAGCAAAATATATGCATATAAAAACAGTCAAAATGTTTGGGCAACTCACCGAGATAATTAGGCACCGCGATAAAACAGCTGAAATGATTGGGCACCACGATAAAACAGCTGAAATGATTGGGCAATCGCAACTTTCGCGATATAAAAAGCTGAAATGATAGAGCATCGCAGAAATAAATAAAAAAATGATGAAACTTTTGCCCTGCACGAGAGTCCACATCAACCCCTGTATATAATCCATGGGCATAAACGAAAAGGGAACCATATTTCCCCACCGGGCTCTATCAAAGGGAGAGCCAAATCTCGACGGCAACATCTGCAGCCTAGAAGATCAACACGACGTTCCTTCTTACTCCAGCAAGATGCAAGCGCAACGTCAACAAATGACCCCAAGGTCAAAACAAAAGGAGCCATGGCAACCCTAGATCCAAACCTCGACAGTTCACCAACAACCTAGAGACTACATCGGAGCCATGGCAAATTCCCTAGTTCCAAATCTCGACGGTTCACAGACAGCCTAGAGCTCAACAATGGTGTTTCTTCTCACTCCATCAGGATACAGACGCGACGTCAACAAAATGGAGCCATAGAAAAGTCCCTAGTTCCAAATCTTGACGGTTCACAGATAGCCTAGAGATCAACAAAGGCGTTTCTTCTCACTCCAACAGGATGCAGACGCGACGTTAACAAAACGGAGCCATGGCAAAGTCCCTAGTTCCCGGTCTCAACGGCAACATCTACAGCATAGAGATCACTACGGCGTTCCTTCTCACTCCAGCAAGATGCAGATGTAACATTAACAACCGACCCCAGGGTTGAAAGCGGAGCCATGGCAAAGTCCCTAGTTTCCAGTCTCGACGGCAATATCTACAGCCTAGAGATCACAATGGCGTTTCTTCTCATGCCAACAGGATGCAGACGCGACGTCAACAAAACGGAGCCATGGCAAAGTCCCTAGTTCCAAATCTCGACGGTTCACAGACAACCTAGAGATCAACAACGACATTATTTCTCATTCCAACAGGATGCAGACGCAACGTCAACAAAATGGAGCCATGGCAAAGTCCCTAATTCCAAATCTCGATGGTTCTCAGACAGCCTAGAGATCACCCCGGCGTTCCTTCTCACTCCAACAGGATGCAGACGCGACGTCAGCAAAATGGAGCCATGGCAAAGTCCCTAGTTCCAGATCTTAACGATTCACAGAAAGCCAAGAGATCAACAATGGCATTTCTTCTCACTCTAACAGGATGCAGACTCGACGTCAACAAAGCGGAGCCATGGCAAAGTCCCTAATTCTCGATCTCGACAGCAACACTTACAGCCTAGAGATCACAACAGCGTTTCTTCTCACGCCAACAGGATGCAGACGCGATGTTAACAAAGTGGAGCCATGGCAAAGTCCCTAGTTCTGAGCCTCAATGGTTCACAGACAACCTAGAGACAACCTCAATATTCATCGCAATATAGCAGACGCAATGTCAACAAACGAAGTAAAGGAAGATCCCTAGCTTCAGGGTCTTGACAGCAACTCAAATAAAACCTGAAAGAATATCGAAGGTCATCCCACACCAGCACAGAGTGGTCATGACTCATCGGAGCTTCCAAATTGAGCTTAACCTCAAGTAAAAAGCGGCATGGAAAATCCCTAACGCTTGCTCTTCCGACGGTAATATAACCTAGAAGATTACTTAAAGACGTCTTGTCCAGCCCCCGAAGGGATCAGAGACACGGCAGTCGTGGGGCTACTCGAACAGTAAGATTGCGTATCGAGGAATGCATTAGCCAACGCGACGGTACGACGGACAAAAACCCTAGTACCACAGACCTTAACGGACCTCTGTCGTAAAGAGTAGAGGTTAACTGTGACGTTAGGACATTCTTGCGAGAACTTCTCGACTCGTATGACTCATAGGGAAAACAATGTTCCTGCGAGAACTTCTCGACTCATCTCGACTCGTAGGGAAAACATCTTCATGAAACTCCCAGCGCTCTTGAAGGTGAAAAGCCTTAGGCAACGGGGATATCAACCTGTTTCCTAAGCACTATGTGTAACAACCCTAACTTTCTGTATGAAATTTTTCAAAAAGAATACAAAAAGGGACACCTAAGCCTGAACATGAGTTATAAGTTTGTTTTGCTTTAGAACGGTAAGAAGGAGCTTGTAGCTCATTGGTAAGACCTTGCACTGCTGTTACAAAGCACCGGAGTTCAAATCCCACTAGCCATATTATCTTTTTGTTTTATTTTCTTTTAACCTTTTTAGAAGCCTAAGGGTCTACACGTGCACTACACGTAAACTGAAGAGACACAGCCTGATCAAACATATGCATGAGGGTAGACCAAACGACAGGGACACGTGGCCAAAGAACCAAGCCTACCCGTCGGAAATTGGCCAGCGAAACCCATAGAAAACCCGGCACCATCGGGTAGAACCATCCCAAATGCTCCCAAACTTTGCCCCTGCACCTTTTCAGCTACCCCACTAACCCCACATTTCTTGTTTACTCTGAATATTTCCAGAGGGCAATAAAATGCCCATTTAATCCAATTTTAATGCATATTTCAATGCATTCTTTAAACACCCTAAACCCTAATTTTCCCTATAAATACCACCCTCATTTCACCCCTCCTCACTCACAATTCCCTGCCAAAACTCTCAAGAAATTTCTAAGTTCCTATAGTGTGCAAGTGGAGTTAACGAAGGGCGAACCTCCGACGAAGTTCCAACGACGACCCAAGGAGTTTCCGGCGACGAAACGACGCACCGGCGCTTCCCCACTCTTCCTCTTTCTCCCCTCTACCTTATAAGCCAGTAAGTCCTATTTTCCCCTCTCATCTTCATCTTTAAAAAGTTCCATTTCTAAAACCCAACGGAAGCAGAGTTAATCCGACTCTCGATTCGGTTTTCTTTAAAAACTACAATTTTCTTTAATAAGATAAAACCATATTCTCATATGTTGATTATTAAACATTAACAAACTCAACAAAATAACTTTCACCTCAAAATAATCATTTTTGTAACTTTTATCATACTTTTTCAGAAAAATACCATATAGTTTAATTTGACATAAACCATCATAATTCCTTGTTATACCTTTAGATAGTCCATGAGGTAATGACCTACCTTCTCACAACACACATATCAATCATAGCACGATGAATTTTGGGACAATAGAATATGGAAAATACGACTTTGCAAATAAATCCCTATAACTTATAAAATTGTTTTCTTTAAAAGATGTATTAAAACATTTCCATGCAATTGCACCTCTACAACCCATTTTGGGGACCCTGTTCGGGATGGTGTGGATTATCACACATTCTCGGTCCTAGTATAGCGAGATGCAGACCTCCGCAAGGAGCATTCGATCTCGATGGAATTTACATACATTTTCTTTAGAAAATGAGATTTCTACAAGAAAATAAATAAATTATTTTCATTAATTATATATAAATCTATTATCAAAATATCTACTTTAATTATATAAGTATTCCAAGTTTTCTAAATTAAAGGAATCACTATTCATGAAAATACCATCCAAATACAACACAAGTACATTATTTCAAGAAAATACCATATACTATGAAATTAAGTTCTACTCACTAGAAATTTCACATCTATAAAATATACATATATGAAAACCGTAATGACGATAATTAAATTCTTGAGGAGTATTTTGAAATTATGCCAAAACTATTTTTACATAAAACCCCCTCAAGTTATACTAAATTACAATAAGAACCCTAGTAAACATAGGTTTAAGCGGGACAAGTCTCTTGAGTCTCAGGGAGCCGGAGATATGGGTGCTTGCCTATTTAAAGTAGACAATCTAACAAATGATGTTATCAACACGGTAATTGTCTTGAAAAAAGACACAAATCCTGCCATCCATATGCAGCAGTTACCGATAATATCAAAACAATCAGGACTTCAATTTCTTTTTAAAAGTGTCTGACTCAGACTGAGTCTCAATCTAATCAATCTGACTTGATTGTGATTCAAGTATAAAACTTCAAATGCAACATGAATCCATGAATCCGTCTATTCAATCTATATCAATCTATTGACTGAACCGAACCATGGATATTCTCCATCTACATATACATCCATTATATCCATTCCATTTACTGATATCATGGTCTCGGCAAGTCATCCATCTATACAATTTATAATACAAGACAAGATAATACAATCCATACAATCAATACATAAACACTACGAGGTTATAAATGGATAGACTGGTACGGAACATGTTAAAGGTGGCACGAGGTGGTCACTTAAGACGTAATTACATCCATGTCGTTGTTCCGTGGTATTATCGACGGAGCCTTGTACTACGGGTTACCAAACTCTCCGGTGTAAGTGTGACTCCTCTCGTATACACTGGTATTTTCTATACCAAGCTACAAACAACAGCATTAACAATATAATATAACTTTAAAATTTACATTCTCTTTCTGTCTATTCTCTACTTACCCTTAGGACTTACCGAGCGACTTGTTCGCTGACGACATTCTCTTTCTTCTTCTTTGGAATATCGTCGGTTGTTTCGGACTCACTGGAGATCGAGCCCAGCAGTGAAGACTTGGATCAGTTTACTGAGACCCGAAGTTTTAGATTCACTTGTACATTAAATTTCATTTTCATTTCTGTTATGCCATTGTTTAGGCATCGCTTTCAGTACATGTATTTTCATTTCAGTTGTATTGTAAAAAGAATGTTAATAAATAAAGTTGTTGTTCATTTACATCTTGTCTCTTGTGTACATTTATTTTATATTGCTTAGATACACTTAGCGTGTTAACTTCTGAGTAAATATGTAGCGGCCTCGTCGCGTCCTCTGCCCATACTGGGAAGCAGGGCGTGACACTGTAGCCCTACAAGCAGGTCGAAACTGACTCTTGTATAGTATCCACAGTCTATATTCTCCAAAGTCGTATATTGAAAAGGAGGAAAAAAACCACTTACGAGTCCTCTCGACTTTTTAGGGGGAAAATTCTCCTGTGAGATCCTTACGACTCTCAAGAGAAAACGCACTTAGAAGTCCTCACGACTTCTAAGGAGAAAATACGCTTACGGGATCCTCTCGACTCGTAGGGAGGAAAGTCTTTATGAGACCCTCACGGCTCATAAAGTTGAAAAGCCTTAGGCGGCAGACCCAAATTTGTTTCCTAAGCCATCACTGCCCCACAAGGAGATCAAGATGGACTATCTATGGGTCACATTCGCTGAAGTTACATGCCACTGAAATGAAGAAGCTGCTTACGGGTCCTCACGATTCGTAAAGGAAAAATACCCGAGTGAGATCCTTGCGACTCACGGAGGCGATGAACACTTAGAAATCCTCATGATTTCTAGGGAGAATATGCTTTCCCGACGGTAATATGACCTGGGAGATTATTTGAAGACGTCTTGTCCAGCCCCGAAGGGATCAGAGACACGACAGTCGCGCGGCTACTCGAACAGCAAGATTGCATATCGGGGAATACATCAGCCAACGCGACGGTACAACGGACAAAAAAAACCTAGTACCACAGACCCTAACGGATCTCTGTCGTAAAGAGCAGAGGTTAACTGTGACGTTAGGACTAGTTTGCCAACAAGCCCAAGAGAGGTAAACTAAACAAGCTCCGAAATGAGCTCATAAACTACAAACTCCGAAATGAGTATATAAACTACTTTATGCTAAGCCAAGATAGCAAAAGAAAGAAAAGCGCTAGTATGAATAAAAATATGTCTTTTATTCATAAATCAAAATAAATATAAGATACTCTTATTCATGAATGAATACAAAAGAAAAGAAGAAAAAGGAAAATATACAGCGACAAAAAATGTTTAAGCCGGCGGATGGTGCAATAAGCTAGTATGTTCGTCATTCTTCCGCTGGACCTCGGCTTCAAGCTCCGTTAGCGCGGCAAGACGGGTGCCCGCCTGAGTCTGCTGAGTCTGATATGAAGCAAACCGACCCTCAAGCTCCCTTTCGGCGACTTTATGGGCTTCAACCATCTCGCGGGTAAAGATAATGGCTTTATCAAGAGCCACCACCTCTGTAATAGCTTCTTGAAGCACCCGCCAAATTTCGTATGCACGGATAGCCTTGGCGGTAAGCTGAGCCCGAAGTTCTCCCAAAGCGTTTGAAGCTAGCTCCCTCTCCGAAAACTTCCGGTTGAGCCTTTTCTCGCATGAATGTAGATTGGCTGCGCACCATTCGATTCATCCCCGCAGACTCGACTTTACGGTTAAGATGTCGGAAAGAAGGCGGATGCACTCAAGACCGTGTAGGCAAACCTCCACTCGGCGACAGTACTCAACCCAGACACACACCAATGCTTCGTCATGATAGGTGGCGAGGTCACCTCTGCTGAAAGTGTAGATACTGAGAGGATGGAAGTCACCACCGGGAGCTCCAAGATAGGATTAATGGCTTCAACAATCTCTTCTACACCCTTCGGTGCATCACTAGAGATGTATATGGGATCTGTGGTCGGTGAAGTCACCTCTGCTGGAGGAATAGACACTGAAGGAACAAAAGTTACCACCGGAAGCTCCATGGTAAGAGTAGCAACTTTAATAATCTCCTCTACACCTGTCGGTGCATTATGGGAGGTATTTGTAGAGTCCACAGTTATGGCCCGATCTGAACTCAAATCCTCTTTCGCCGCCAAAGTTCCTGCAAAGTTTTCACAAAAATGAGAAGACATAAAGGGTAATACAGACTATTCGCTAAAAGAAGGACATGAGAAAGACGCATACCAATACACCAAGAAGATTGAGGTATGGTTTTTTCGAGACATTTTTCCTTTTTGGCTAGGTACGCTCGCCGAGGTTCAAGCGTAGATGAATGACTACCTGTCTTTAATGCAAGCTCGTCTTCGGAAGAAACCGTTATGGGCTGTTTGAGGGCCCGTTCTTCCTCCATTAACAAAGGACCCATAAGTACCCATCGTAATGATGGATCGACGTCATAGAATATAACAGGAGGGTAGGGCTTTTTCAGGACGCACACGTTGTCGGTCTCATCTTGCGAGCGCCTCAAAGCCTCAGCCAATTGCGCGGCTTCCTCGGCGGACGAGCCAGGATAAATAAGACCGGCGTCCGATTCCTCCATAGCTAATGGTTCGTCCTGAATGAACGGCTCGGACTCAAGCAAGGTGTCAAGTAAGCCGGCGACCGATTTCTTCCTCCTCTTAGAACTTGTGCTAGCGCTAGCAGAAGAACGCTTCCTTCCCCTCGGCGCTTTGGCGCGACGTTGACCAACCTCACTTACGATATCCCCCTTTGGTGACACTGTCATGCCCCGTTTCCCAGTATACGGGCAGAGGACACGACGAGGCCGCTACATATTTACTGTGAAGTAAATACGCTAAGCGTATTAAACAATATAAAAGTAAATGTACAAGAGACAAGATATAATAAAACAGCAACTTTATTTATTCATATTCTTTCTGTACAATGCATGGAAATGTAAATACAACTGAAATAAAGCAATGCGACACTACCGCTAATGACACCGCAACTGATGATGCCGCCACTGATGACACTACCATTGGCGCTTCACTAGAAGCCTTTGCTTCGGCTCTAGTGCGCACCGGCATACCAGCAGTACGGTGGGTCGATTGTATTTCAGCGGCTCTGGAGATAAGTACCGGACCGCTATCCCTCAACGGAGGGTGAACCACTGACTGTGGCCGCAACGGAATGCTGGTGACTTGGGTCGGAGCTGGAGCTTTACATTCGAAGAGTACCCGCCTCTCCTTGGCAATGACAAGACCGACTCGATGATGATACCAACCTTTGAAAGACCCCACAGAACTTGGAAGATAGTCAGACTCAGGGATCATGAAACGGGAGCCGGTGTTCAACCGCATAAAATGATGGATGACGTCACGAGTGACTTCCAGAGACGGAGTAGGCTAGACTAAAAACGTCTCGAAAGGGACACCCTGGTTATAGCCCAGTTGCTGGGCAAAGCGGTGAGGATTATACCGCATAAAAAGAGCTATGTTATTCTGACGGAATACCAAATAGCCCGGCTTAATCGAGTACAGGTGCATAATCTCTTTAGGCTTTAAAGATGGTGATCCCCCTTTTGACAGATCAAACAGCTATTGAACGGGCCCCGCAGGAGCAGAGAGGACTCGGTCACTAAAAACCATCCCACCCTCATTTGAATATGGGTTGAGCAACAAGCGGAGGCCCCTAGCTGAGTCGGATTGGGAGCGGAAGCATCCACCAACCTCATAACCCATGAGAAGGTATAGGAGTCATAGAAATCTGGCCGCCGATGTGCTGCAAATGCACCTAGTACATGCATCTCGATCCACGATGTGAAGTAGTGGAGGGAGAAATCACAACATCCGCACCTGGGGTCGAAGTATTGGCCGCAACGCTTAATTCATGATATAGGTGCGACGGTCTCGCAATGCCAATGGCCAATCGTACCCCTTCAGCTATGCGATGAGCGGGGTAAAAGACGGAGGCTCTCATGAAGCGTTGATGCGTCGGTATGGCGAACCAACTGAGCCAAAGGCTGATGAAGCCGACAAAGAAGGTCTCTTCGTCCATGCCAAGGGCCGTAATCGTATCGAAGGACACGGCTGACGAGGTCGGAATATAAAACTGCGGCAAGTCTTCCTCTTTAGCCGGCAGTTTATTCAGCCCAAACCTAAAAGGGTCGTCAATGTTCTCAAACTTTGGAGCCTCTTTGGATAAAGCATATTCAAGGATAAAGCAGGCGATGAAGCTCTCAAAGGTGACACCCTGTCCTTCTGACGTAGCAAACAGTTTCTCAAAAATACCCAGAGCCTTGATTAGACTGGGGTACTTATGGCGGACAGCGTTTTCAGTCGTTAGGCCGTCAAGCATAGCCGGCATGGTCACAAACACGTACTCGTCGGGAGGCAGCAACTCTTCATAATGCTCTCCCCTGATTGGCAATCTAGAGATCTTGCGAAACTCTTCCAGTGAAATAGAGACCTTGCGATCGCCTAGCAAGAAGGTGTCAGTGGGAAGATTCCATTGGTTCATAAAAGCTTTAACCCACCAGACGTGAGGGGCCTGGTAATGGAATAGAGACGCGTACACCACTTGATACAGCCCAAGCTTCTGTAACCGTGCACGGTGGGCGGAAAGAACGTATCGAGCCCAGGGAAGATAGCCTTCTGGGTGGCGGGGGTAAGGCCTACCTTATAAACTTGTCCTCAGGGTTAGGCTTCACCTTAACATATGCGGCATCCCAGAATATTTATAGTCGGTAGAGGCTGGTTGGGTATCCCGATTGTTGACGGCTCAAGCTATCCTGTAGGAGTCTAGTTAGTCACCTCCACCGCATAAGCGGTCTGTGGGCGTTCCATTAGGGATATTAGGCAGAGAGGCTCTGTTGACACCTCACAAGTAAAGCTGCGGCGTCTCCGGATGATGTGACCATACCAAACTCCCCATAAGAGTATACTCGTACGGTCCCTATCATGTGCCCTGATCATTACCATAGCTTCGTCATCCGATGGCGATTGCAGAAAAGCGGCGTCTGAGCGAGTATAAGGAAAGTAGGGAAGTGAAGCCATTGTTCCTAAAATAACATTAATAAAATATATAAGTATATAATAACAGAAGAAAACGACAGGATGTTTGTTTCGCGGGACCACTGCCCACAAAACAAATGACCCCCACAAAATCAATATGGCGGCTCATCAATGAGGAAGCAAAACAACCATTGAAAGAATCGAAAAGGATTCTCTCCAAACAGTGAAGTTTAAAAAATTCTTAAAGCGCGTTCTATTAGAAAATGCAACAGATTCAAATCTGCTTTAAGGGTATTAAAACCCTAAAAGTATTCGAGAAAATCAGGGGATAAATTTTCAGAGCCAAGTTCTGTGGATATACAGAATTAAATTCCTTTAATAAAGGGATTAAATCCCAGAAAACCCTCATGGCAAGGAGGCACGGAAAACGAAATTAAATTCCAAGGTTCGTAAAGATCAGTGATGGGGTAAAACCCTAAAAGGAGGATTAACAATCCCCATTAATTCAAGACTTCAAAATCTACAGCAAATTTTTTTTTTTGGGATCTTTAAGAAACCGATTCAAGAAAAGAGCTATGCTTTGAAGATGGATTTAAAATCCAGGGCAGAAAGAAAGAGGGGGTTGTTCAAGATCCTTACCCAAAGGGAAGTTTTGCAGAGTTTAACTCTGAAAGATTTTAAGGCAGAGAACTAAGCTCTAAAGATGAGAATTAAATAACCAAGGAAGAAGATGAAGGGATAGGGGGCTTCTCAGAGGCAAAAGCCTTGCATTTATAAGACATGATGGGAGTGGTTCATCTCCCCGTTCCCCTAGGCAGATCCAACGGTTGTAAGGGTGACAGCGCTGCACTCACGTGCAAGCCACGTGAAAACAACGCTGGAGGGCATTTGTTCCCTTATAAAAAAATGAGAAAAAGGGATGGGGAAAATTTCCTACTAATGGAGCCTCATGTGCCCATACGTGAGCACCTGTATACAAAGATTATAGGCGCAGCGTTTAAAACAATTGACAGGATGAAATTGAGCCTCACGTGTAAGCACACGAGCATCTATATACAAAGTATATAGGCTCCATATTAAAACAAATAGCAGGCCAGAGAAGCTCACGTGTTAACACGTGATGCCCTTTTTAGGCTGTTGTATATAAGCAAACAAGTTTTAACTCCGTGGGGGTCACGTGCTACACATGAGTGTTCCTAAACACCTTCCAAGCTGATAGAATTAAATTCTAATTAAAAGAATCAAAATCCTATTTGGAAAATATTTCCTTAAATCTTTCTAAACTATCTGATAGAATTAAATTCTATATATATGGGAAATATATCCCTGATCTTCATTAAAACATAAACATCTTCTCTGTTGTTAAAAGAAAGACCTTTGGATCAAACATCCAACGGTGATCGTCTGATAGAATAAAATTCTATCTTAGGAAAATATTTCCTAATCTGGTTAAAAAATAATAAATCTTCTCTGTTAAACAGAGAGCCTTTGGATTAAAAAATCCAACGGTGAATAAAATTCACCGATTGATTTAAAAGATCATGGAATCAATCATAATATCTCAATGAGAGATTCTCTTAACTAATTGATTCTTGTTCTTCTCGTATAAATAGGAGCGAGGAGAGGAGGAGAGAATACACAGAGAGACCCCCCATAAGCTTTGAGAAACAAAAGAAAAAGAGAAAAAGAAAATTCAATTCTCTAGAGGAAGAAGATCCCCTTCTTAAACAAAAATCCTAGGTAAGAAGAAAGTACAGAGACTATCTTATCTCTTCTTTAAGGATTTAACCCTTCATACAAGAACTTAGTTCTTCCTCTGATTGAGGTCTGCAGAAGCAGATCTCCCTACAAGTTGAGAATTTAATTCTCAACGGGGAGATTCTGTTATGCAGATTCAAAATTTAAGGGAAAGAACTAAATTCAAAAAATTTAATTCTTCCAAAAGTATATAGGAATTTGATTCCTCTGATAAAACTAGGGTTTAACCCTGTAAAATAATTTAATTCTTATAAAACAAGGGACCTGAAATTCTTAAAACTCAGATGAAAATCACTATGCATATAAAAGAAAAGACTGGTGATTCATTAGCGTTCAACGCTATAACGAGAACTCACGTGTTCCCACGTGAGCACCTCCGATGAACAAAAAGGAATGACTGAGATCGAATCACGTGTTTTCACGGGACCCCCAAACAGTTGCTTAACACTCATATGGAAAAGGGGGAAAATCCAAAGACAGCGCTCACAGTTTGAGCACCTCGCGTGTTCACACATGAGTATTATATGAGCTAAGTGCTTACCCACACGTGAGGGCCACAAGAATTAAGTGTTTAACACTTATGTACAGACGGGGATTTGGACCCAAGTGTACATCGCTAACTTTCAGGCGCCTCACATGCCACATGTAAGTGCCCCAAATTTCAGTGTTTAACACTGCTTTAGAGTCTCACGTGGGAACACGTGAGCACCGAGTATATATTAGTGTTTAACAATATAAGAAACCAACTTCATCCCCAAATTGGCTAAGTCTTCCTGAGATTAAAACATCTTGGATCTCTAAATAGACTGAGCCTCTATGCTCATGACTTCCCAAACTAATTGACCAGAACGATGTCCATCCCACATCTCCTAAGTTAATCTTAGTCTCCCAAAAATGACTAATGATTCTTAGATGGTCCACCATGATCTCTCCTTTCAATCTGGAATTTGGTTTAAGGGTACATCTCTCTACACCTCTGATATATGTCATTGTAATTTCTCAACGTCTTCAGAGAGGTGGTGGGTCCCGACAACCAACTGCTTTTGGATGCACTTCCCAAATGGCGACAACGGACCACAACGTCCTTAAACTAGCTGTTCCCCGCCGAAGGACGCGACCGGGACGTTAGGACGTCAGGCCTGAATTTCAGGGCAGATGCTAATTTGTGCTATCCGTCCACCTCTCCGAAGATGCCAAGTTGATTTATGGCACCGTGTATCGAAGGTTTAAACGGATGCATCCGATGTAGCAGACTTCATCAGATTCCCCCTCATTTGAGGGGTTTTTGATTATGGTGACGCTCTTCCCTGCAGGCGCAAGCCCCTACAGTTAATTACGATACCGCATCGCGGTAACAACTTTCTCCTTCTCCAGATGGTCACTTCGTGTCATGGGTGTTTGTTTTGTTAGTGGTTGCCCGTGGATTGTATACGGAAACTAATTTATGTTGTCGCCTGTAGGGCGTGGATTAGTCCAAATCCATATCTTCTTAGATTTGGATTTGGGGGTTGGGTTTAAGGATACGTTAGCCTCATTTGGGACTAAGATCAACTTAAACGTATGTTAAGGATATGTTAGTCTAATTTTTCGACTAAGATCAACTTAACGGGATCATTTAGATCCAACAAGAGAGCAATTGGGCTCTATTGTTTAGTTTATGGACATTGCAGTCGATTAGTTTAAGGACATCTCGGTCCAATGTTAGTTTAAGGACATTACGGTCCATTGTTAATTTAAGAATATCTCGGTCCAATGTTAGTTTAAGGACATGACGGTCCATTGTTAGTTTAAGGACATCTCGGTCAAGGTTAAGGACATCATAGTCCATGGGTTTAAGGATCCCACAGTCCGAGGTTAAGGACATCATAGTCCGTGGGCTTATGGACCCCACAGTCCGAGGTTAAGGACATCGTAGTCCATGGGTTTAAGGACCCCATAGTCCAGTTTAAAGACGTCATATTCTATGAAGTGTATGGTTGTCGGGACCCGTCACCTCTCTGAAGACGTTGAAGAATTACAACGACATATATCAGAGGGGTTTAGAGATGTACCCTTAAACCGATGTGAGTTGGTTGGAAGTCTGTAGTCCAATTTGGGACTAAGATATGTTGAAATATTTATGAGCAGGTGGGCTCAATTAAATAAAAGTTGAGGACTTATGGCCAATCTTGGGCTAAGTCCAATCAGATTAAAATGTTTAACATTTTATTTAGGGCTATTAAGCTTTTATTTAGGCTTGGCCCTTCTGACAATATTTTTGTCTTTTATTGAATGCTGATCATTCACCAGAGCTCTGGGCTTATTAAAGAACAATTTATGTTCTTTCAGCGCAACACGTGGCGCGCTAGGCGCTTTGCGCCAATCAAAAAGCGCAGTGCGCTACTGCCAAGTAGCGCACATGTAAGGGACATGTGTCGCACTCAGTGCTAGGCGCTAGATGAAGAGCGCATGATGCCAGTTTATGAGCGTTGAGTGCTAATTTAGTGGCGCACACGTGAGTGACACGTGGTGCGCTTGGCGCTGAGCGCCAACCCATGAGCGTAGTGCGCTATTTCAGAAGCGCAAAGCGCAAGTTGTTTAATTGGCGCACACTTGGTTAACACGTGGCGCATTTGGCGCTGAGCGCCGGTACAGAGAGCGCAGAAACGCAGTTCAAGAGCGCAAAGCGCATTTGATCAATTTTATGATCTGGGAACAAATTTCTGTTCTTTTAGAAGAGACTTTGTCTCAAGATTTAAGAACAACAGTTCTTATTTTGCAGGAGAGATTTCAATCTCTTGTTTTGATGAAAGGCTTTGCCTTTATAGATCCATGATCTGTGAGAAGAATATGTTCTTCTTTTATTTTATGATGAGATCTTTTGATCTCTTTTGTGAAATACTTTTTATCTTGAAGATCTATGATCTTTTTAAAAGAAAAGAATTCTTCTTTTTATAAGATGATTTCATCTCTGTGTTCATCATTCATCATCTTTACCTTGAAGAAAAAATCTTCTTACAAGAGCTTGCTCTTTATCTTTGAGTTTTTTCAAGGTTTATGGAGGGTTTCTCTATATCAGACTTGAAGTCTTGGGGCCTTTATATAGGGCAGGCTGATTTGTTGAATCAGTTAAAGAGATCTTTCTCTGATTGATTTGGGGATCTTTCCCCACCATTGGATCTTTGATCCTAGGGCTTCTGTTTTACAGAAAGCAATTTTCTTCTTTTTAACAAGATTGAAAGAAAATCTTTCCATAACAGAATTTTAATTCTGATTAATTAATGATTTATCATTATTATTAGATGTTTTGATCTAAGGGTGGAGAATTTTTAATTCCAGCGCTAGCGCACCCGTACTTTGCACGTGGTGCGCTGCTCAGAGCGCAGCGCAGCCTGCGCTAGCGCACCCGTGTTTGACACGTGGCACGCAGCGCACCTAGCGCTAGCGCACATATGGTGCACTGCCTAGGGCGTAGCGCAACCTGTGCTAGCTCATCCGTGTTTGACACGTGGCGCGCAGCGCGCCTAGCGCTAGCGCACACATGGTGCACTGCCTAGGGCGCAGCGCACCTGGCGCTGGATCTGAAGCGTTGTTTCAATTTTTGAAATTCAAATTTCAAACAAAGCTTTGCTCTAATTGGGGAAAACAAATGCCCCCCACCGTTGCGCTCACGTGGCCCACACATGAGTGCAGCGGTGGCAGCATCTGCGCCCTTGGATCAACTCAGAAGTTGAAGAGGCGTTTCAATGCCTATAAATAGGACCTTTGGTCCCTTAGATGATGTTCATCTTCCTCTTTAAGAATTTTTATTCAGAGCATCGCTCTTCATCTTAAGAGATTTTAAGAGTCAAAACTCTGTAAAAACTTAGATAAAGTTTAAGACTTTTAATAAACTAGGGTTTTACCCATTAACAGAGCCTTGCTCTTCATAGATCTTTGATCTAAAGAAAATCCTTTTAGGGTTTCATTAATAGAGCTTTGCTCTCTTTAGATCATGAACCCATAGATCTAAGGAGATCTTTTCTTAGGGCTTCTTAGCCCATGAACAGAGCTCTGCTCTTTTGATAACATGTAGATTTTTTTTTAATCTCTTGTGAAGAACTCTTAAGAGTTTGTTTATGGATCTTGAAGATCCCATAATTTTTTAATTCATAAAAATTGATTTTAATTAATTCTTTTCTAATGGATTTTTCCTATCATCTTTACAGAGCCAGGTTCTTGAGGAATTTTTATTCCTTCATGATCAGAGTTTGACAAGTGTCACTCTGTCATAGAGCATTGCTCTCAAAGGGAGATTTTCTCCTTTTCCCGAGGGATCGCTCATTTAATGAGAATTTTCTTGAGGACATCCTCATTTAATTAACAGTCTTATCAAATGATGAAGCTGTTTTATTAATTCTTAATTGATGAATTATCATCTAGATTTTTTGGGCCCCCCTTTGGTCTCTCTCCACTGCATTGCAGTGTGGTACAAATTTTAAAGTACCAAATGTCATAATTTAAATTAAATTATAGCACTGACAGTTGACTTTTGTCCCTTTTTGCGCAGGAGACATGTCTTTCGACACTTTCTTTCCGTTCATCCGATCAGAAGGCGGATTTCCTGAGGCGCCTGTAGACCGAGAGGTTCTCGCGCTAATTAAAGACCATGACCCAGAACATAAAAACCTTCACCTGTGGGGTAGATGGTACGATCATATTATCAGAGGCCGCCGGAGCTTTTCTTGTGCGACGCCTTCGGAGCCTATCTCGGCGATACCGTATGCAGATGCACTCCCGGTGAACTATGCCGTGGAGGTGGTTAATTGGACTTCGCAGGGCCTCTTTCAGCCTTTGATTGCCTCAATACCCGTGCAGCTGCCGGCGGCTTTGGACACCCTAGGGTGGCGCATATGCCAGGGCGAGTCGCGCCCTTGGGGACAGCCCTACAACATCGGGCTAACTCCCCGTCATCCGGCCGGGTACTTACAGTGGGCCTGGTATATCTTATCGATAAAGAAATCGCAGCTGCTAAAGATTGGCTTATACCCTGCGGTCTACACTTCCTTGTTCCAGTATTCCGCACCTCCCACCTGATGGATCAAGGCGGTTTTGGAGCAGTGGAACATCCCGACCCATACCTTCCTCCTATTGGATAGAGAGGTCTCCATTTCCTTGGAATAATTTACCGAGGTTTCTGGTCTACCAGTTAGGGGGAAGCACTACGAGGAGCTGCTTCCTCCGGATGAATATGTTTTTGCCACCAAGTCAGTGGTGATGGGCCTCACCCCAGAGAATGTCATTCAGCACCGATTTCCAAGTCTGATAAAGGTGTTGAACATGTATGAGAGCCTCTTCCTTGAATCTGGAGGCCGAGGGGTCAGCTTTGCGGACTTCATTACCCGTTTTCTTTGCCCGGAAATTTTGTCGCGACAAGGCGAAAAGTTTGCTAAACTTGATGATCCCTTCGGTTTTGACTTGGACCGTCGGCCGATACTAGAAGCTGATCAAAAGGGTTTCTTTCTTCCTGACATCGCGATCGTCCCTCTATCAGAAATCGCCACTCCGGACATTGATGAGGAAGTTTTATTTATCGGGTTCCTCAGTTTATGGTTAAGCTGGTCCGCGCTTCCTATGCATCCTCATTACATGAGGCATTTCGTCTTCTATCCCGCGCATCGCATGGTTGCCGGAATACAAGTAGCCATCGGGATCGCCGGGTTAGCCCACCTATACCACGGTCTTAGCTTAGCAGCGGATACCACTGAACCAGGGGTGCATCCTGCCAACTTCCCGATACATTACTTCACTTCATGGATGGAGCTGCACGTGCTTGGGGTCTTTAGCATCCACAAAAGACCTTTTTACGACAGATGCAAGTTCCCATGGATAATGCGGCTGGTTGACGCCTCCATCGTTAGTCCGTCACTACGAGAAGCTAGGGGCTTGCTCCTCCGCCCGCGCACAGTTGGAAATGGTATGTCTTTCATAGACAATATCTTGACCATCGGCTAGGAAACTTCAAAGACGGTGCTGCTATTGCGAGACATTTTTAAAGACGGGGCCTCCGTGTTGAAAGCCCGGGAGATTCTTCATTTGTACTCCCTCAGGCCGGGCTTTCTTGTATTCAGGAAAAATGATGCGGCGCTATTCATGAGATACAACCCACATCGTTTTGCCCAGCAGCTGAGTTACAATCAGGGAGTCCCGTGTTCATATCATAATTTTGCATTATTATATTCCCCATTCTTATTCTTTTTACAAATAAACAGGTGCTTTTGATCCATGTCTGCTACATAGTTGCAGATTACAGGTTCTCGGAACAAAACAGTGAAAATGATGAAAAGACGCTACAAAAGTGAGACTTCGACCAACAAATAGAAGAATCTTGATCATGCCTACAGTTTGAGAAACAAACGAAGATCAGCAAACAGTTCGATTGCACAAAGGCAGCGCAAGGTACAAGACTTCGACACGAAGCAAACGGTAAAAGTCCACGACATTATGCACTGTGGAAATCTGGAAGAACACTGGAAGACAATCTGATAAACCAAGTGAAGAAAAAAGAATACAAATGCAACTAGAGAATTACCAAGAGAATACAGCCCAAGATACCACTATATGGTCGCGGATCCACGGCCAAACATGGCTTTTGGCCGCGGTTCTGCGGCCATGGTAAGCCCTTATCGGTGCGTCGTTTGACGGTTTGGCGGTGCATTGACTAGGCTTCTTAGGGGCAAGTTTGTAAATGCAGATATGTATCGAATGTAACCCTAGGGTTTCTATGATCTATAAATAGAAACCCTAAACCTCTTCTTGAGGTATGCCACTTCTTATGCCTCTTTTTATTGAAAAAATTCAGAATTCAATGTAATGTTTTGAAGAGAGCATCGAATAAAGTAAGTAGTTTTTTTTTACCTTGCCCTAGTTCTTAAATTCTTTTCTGCCCTATTATAGATTTTATTATCTGCTCTAGCTAATTAGCTTAGCACTTTTTATTCATCTGCCGTAGCTTAGATAATTAGGATATTGAATTGAAAACTCATAAAAAATGAAATCTTTTATCAATCCCCTAATGAGTGAGTAGTTCCTCACTTGTTAGGGTTAGGAATAAGAAAGGTTTGAGAGATGAAAATCTCTCACCCCTTTCTTGCCTATCGCATATTTTTTATAGGACTCCATGCATACATACACACACCACTCACTACGGCACCCTACCCTACGATGTAACGGTGATACCGTAGTTCAAAAGACCGGTTGTGTATGTTTTCCATGGAGGTTACGGTAAGAATTAAGAAAGAACGGACAAGGACGTAGAGGAAGAAACATCGTTTCTTCCCGATCGTCCTAATCCCCTTTATTAATTATTACCATAACACCTAAATAGATCTAAATTAGGGCATTGAAAGCGCTGAGAAATCTTAAATTTCCAAATTTAACCTAAACCTAACCCTAGGAAGGTTTTAATCCTAGTCTAAATCAACATTAGTTTTTAGTGATAATCAATCCAACACCAATTGGAATTAACTCGTTAGAACAAATTGAGAATACACAAAATCCCTATGGACCGACCCGTACTCACCCGCTAGCTACCAAGCGACGCCGTTCTTGATTGCGGTTAACAATTCATTGATCACAAAATCTCTAACAAATCAAATGGCGCCGTTGCCGGGGATGGCGTAGTATTTTCTTTTTAGAATTTCGGGTTAATATAAAATCATAAAATTCATAAAAACTGAAAAAATAAAAAATTATAAAAATTTTATCATCTGGTTAATTTTTGAAGGGTGTTTCGTTTGAATTGTGCAGGATCGACGAACGAGTTTAGATCTGAAAAAATCCAGAGAGCAAAACAGAAAACAGAAGATCTGAAAAACAGAGGAAAATCAGACCAGAGGAGCAGAAAAAATCTCGGGAACTGGACCGCACATCCCACAGCGGAACCGCGGCAAGGAGGCAGTTTTGGCGGCGGAAGAGCGGTCTGGAGGTGACGTCAGCAAGAAAATCCCCTCTGTAAGCTTCTTCTCTTCTTCTGAAACCCCATTATCTCCTCTGTAAAAAATTTCCTGCAGAGTTCTTTCCGCAAAAACTTCTCCCCTTCTCCAATAACTTGATCTTGTGCAGGATTCTTTGCACCGCGCTAAAAAAAATTGTTTGCAAGTGATTGTGTTTACTGCTTTGCATATTTAAATTGACTTTAAGGGGCTTGAACACCAATCCAGATTGGGTGGGGATTTCATTACCCTTTCCAGGAACCCAAAAATCACATAAAGCATATTGCATTAACCATCAAGTTAATTAAAAAAAGATTAGACTCAGCCCTAAGGACTTCGCTCTCAATAGGACAAAGGAATAGTTGTAGGCATCGACCGTTAATCTAAACCTGACTTTGTGGTGTCTAGGCTAGACAGGTAGGGAAAGGTAACTTTAAAAGGCCCGTCTCACGGTGATTCGTGAGCGGATCCCTCCTTTCTCCACTTGTGCTTACCTGGCCACAATTGGCGGTGAAGAGGCGCTTTGAGGTCCTCACATCTTTCCCTTTGGAATAGTTAGGAGCAGTCTAGTTGACCTAGGTGATCCAAGATCTAGGCTTGATTGTGCATTTGTGATTGATTGAACGTGTGTCTAAGCCTTTTATTGAAAATCTTTTTGCAAAAAGCTCCTTCTATAAAAAAAACACAAAAAGAAAAAAAATTACAAAAACTTTCAACTTGTCGCTAAGAAATCCGTGCACCCCACTTACACCCACTTTCTTCTTCCATTGACGTTTTCTTACCCCCCACCTTCTGTTTTTCACCTTTTTGACTACACTACCTCTTTAGTGTATGTCTGGTTGGACTAGGGACACAAGTGCCCGATTAGTCCGTGTCTCGTTAGTACCGACTGACGACGCTTTCGACTCCGAAGTCGAAATTCCTTCCACTTCTTTACCTTCACCTTCACATTCTTCGTCTTCTAAGGAGATGTCGGGATTCAATCTTAACAACCCCTTAACCGCGGGACTGATTCCACCTCCGCTAGGTGCGAATAACCCACAACACCCGCCTGTTGAAGTGCCCCAACGAATCGCGCTCCAGGATCTTTTCTACCCTATCCGCACCGCCTTACCTACTTGTCTTTCACTTCCACCGGCAAATGGGGATAACTTTGAGATCAAACCCCACTTCATCAACATGTTGCCAAAATTTCACTGACTGGAATCCGAAGATGCCTATATCTTTATAAACAAATTCCAGAATGTTTGCGCAATGATGAAGACAACACAACTTTCTGATGATGCTATAAGGCTACGTGTCATTCCTTTCACCTTATGTGACCTAGCCGAGAAATGGTTATATAGTACAGCATCACACTAGATAAAAAATTAGGAAGAGTTTGTTAAAGCTTTTCTAAAAAAGTTTTATCCACATCACAAGACCGTGAGAATTCGCAATGAGATTATTCAATTTTCCTAGCTTTCTTCTGAACCTTTTTGGAAGTGTTTTGAAAGATTTAAAGACCTACGTGTTCAATGCCCTCACCACGGTATCGAGAATTGGCAACTTTGCCAAACTTTATACGAAGGATTGAACCCAGCAACTTAGCAGTTGTTGGAAACCATTTGTCAAGGTCACTTTCTAACGAAATCAAGCAAGGAAGCTTGGCAGTTTCTCGACGATCTTGCTGAACAAACACTTCAGTGGGAGAGCACTAAGACCACCTCATCTTCTTCAACTGGTCAGTCTAGGGTATGCATACATCAATCAGATATGTCGATTGCAATGAAGGCCGAAATGGCCGCACTTACGAAAAAGCTAGAAGCAATTGAGACCAAAATCTCATCGCCTTCTCCTGCCCCTGCTTTACCTCCATGAACTGTTTGTGCTTATTGTTCGGATCCGTCCCATCTTACCGAAGAGTGTCCTTACAATCTACCTGTTCAAGAACAAGATCAAATCAATGCTGCCTTTCAGCAAAGACAAAGAAATGATCCATACTCTTCGACTTAAAATCTAGGTTGGAGGAGCCACCCAAATTTTGCTTGGAATCAAAATCAACAATTCCAAGGCAATAACAACTTTCAAAGGCCTCCTCCTCCACAACAACAAGCATCTTAACAAACTCAATACCAGCAACCTTTCCAACCACAACCTTATCCAAACCAAATGAACAATTTTGTGCCCAACAACTCTTATCCTCAAAACAATTTTGTTCAACCGAATAATGATAAGGTTACCTCGCTAGAAAGAAGTCTAGATGCGTTTCTAAAACAATCTACACAATCCACAGCAAGGTTGGAGACTTCCATTGAATCTTTGGTGCAAAACAGTGCTACACATGATCAAAGCATTAATTCAATTGAGGCCTAAATTGCACAACTAAATGCTGCGTTGAGCGAGCGAGAAAAGAGAAAGCTTCCATCTCAACCATTGCCAAATCTCGATCACACACACAACGCACATGTTGCATATGAACAACAAAATCATAATGTAAATGCTGTGACCACGTTGAGATCTGGAAAAGTGTTGCACAATAATATGGGTAATAGTGATGACACCCCTGCCGGTGCTTCTTCTTCATCTTCTTCTTCTTCTTCTTCTTCTTCATCTTCATCTTCTTCGTTAGAGCCTATTCTTCATTCTTCACAAGGCTCTACTTCTTCTAACTCGAACGGACCCGCATCTCACTTCACGAACACACCAACACGGGGATCCATTCCAACTCCGCAATCTACTCCACAGACATTAGACTCAACAAACTTTCAAAATGCTCCCTTTCCAAACAGGTTGAGATCCAATAAACCAACTCCACAAATGGAGAAGATTGTAGAGTTATTCAAACAGGTTAACATAAACATACCTCTCTTGGATGCAATCCAATAAGTCCCTTCTTACGCGAAAATCTTAAAGGACTTATGCACCAAGAAGAGGAAGTCATAAGTACCAAAGAAAGTTTTCGTGGCTAGTGCTGTTAGTGATGCTCTTGTCCAATCTTTACCCCCAAAACATAAGGACCCCGGCTGTCCTACAATTTTGATAACAATTGGGGATAAGAACATCAATAGAGTACTTTTAGATCTTGGTGCTAGTGTCAATTTTCTACCCTATTCAGTGTACGAACAATTAGGCGTTGGAGAGCTTAAACCCACTCATTATACTCTCCAAATGGCCGACCGATCCATCACCCATCCTAGGGGTGAGTTAGAGGATGTGTTAATTAAAGTAGGGGATTTCATTTTCCCCGTTGACTTCATTGTTATGGATACGCAACCTGTAGCTAATCTCCGGAGTCAAATTCCGGTGATACTCGGTCGACCATTCCTTGCGACTTCTAATGCGGTGATCAATTGTCGAAATGGTTCGATGAACCTATCTTTTAGAAATATGACAATTGAACTCAACATTTTTAAGTTGGGGAATCAGCCCTCCTAGCCTAATGCTAGTATACTAGATGTTTTCTCGATCCATGAGATCATGCAGGAGGACTGTGAGCTCGAAAAATTTCTGTTCGATCACAGCAGTTTTGACACCTCTAGTGCATTCCTCCTAGAATCTGACACAGCTTTCACGCCAGAAAACGATTACGAGTGTTTCACTTTTTTGGACGATTTTGAAGACTCACCACCCGAGTTTGAGTCTTTTGATTTTTTGGATGAGTTAGTTGAACCATCCGACTCGGTTGCTTACACTCGATTTGAACCATTGATGGAATCCTTCGAGTTTGAAACAGTTTCACCAATGTTACCTTCAATTGTTTCACCTCCGAAACTCGAACTAAAGTTTTTGCCGTCTCACCTTAAATATGCTTACCTAGGTGAGAATGAGACCCTTCCCGTTATCATATCGGCTTCTCTGGCTCTCGAGCAAGAGAAAACCCTTATAATGGTCTTACAAAATAACCGGCAAGCTTTAGGCTGAACTATGGCGAACATCAAGAGGATTAGTCCCCTCATAGTTGAACATCATATACACATGATGGATGATGCCAAGCCAGTAAGGGATCCACAAAGACGCCTCAACCCCATTATGATGGAGGCTGTCAAAAAGGAGATTGTCAAATGTTTTTATAGTGGTATCATTTACCCTATCTCGGATAGCCAGTGGGTTAGCCCCATTCATGTTGTCCCAAAGAAATCGGACATTACGGTCATAACCAATGAGGCGAATGAGTTAATACCTACTCGCACCCAAACTGGGTGGCGAGTTTGCATCGATTATAGAAAACTCAATGCCGCGACAAGGAAAGACCACTTTCCTTTACCTTTTATTGACCAAATGCTAGAACGATTGGCTGGGCATGAATTTTACTGCTTTTTGGATGGCTATTCCGGCTATAATCAAGTCCCCATCGCCGAAAAGGATCAAGATAAGACCACATTTACTTGTCCTTTCGGTACTTTCGCTTACCGTCGCATGCCCTTTGGGTTATGCAATGCACCCGCTACATTTCAGCGATGTATGATGGGGATCTTTTCTGACATGGTGGACAAATTTTTGGAGATCTTTATGGATGATTTCTCCATTTTCGGTGACTCCTTCGAGGAGTGTTTGCTACACCTTGACACAGTTCTTACCCGCTGTAAGGATAAGAACCTCACTTTAAATTAGGCGAAGTGACACTTTATGGTGCGAGAGGGTATTGTCTTAGGACATGTCATCTCGCAAAACGGCATAGAGGTTGATAAAGCCAAGATTGAAGTCATTTCCAATCTTCCTCCTCCTAAATGCGTCAAAGACATCTGAGCCTTTCTTGGCCATACCGGTTTTTATAGACGGTTCATCAAGGATTTTAGCAAGATAGCTAGACCCTTGACTCTTTTATTGGCCAAGGACACCACTTTTGATTTTGACTTAATGTAACGTTTTGAAAATCGTTTCGGTGAAATTTCGAAAAACGGTAAAATAAGGGGGTTTTCTGTAAAAAGTCAAAATGCAAATATCTTATTATAAAAATTAAATATACATATTCTAGGTATGTAATTGCTAGTATTTGGTGTTTATTGAGCCACTGGTGAAATTTCAAATTTTCTGAAAAAAATTTATTTTATTATTATTTTAAGCCGTCACTAATACATTTAATTAGGGAAAATTACAAATTGGAATGAGTTGAAACAAATTTGTCCATCATAAAACATTAATTAAAATTTTATCATGTGGTTTTTGAAATGAAATTGTTTGCTAAAACGGTTTAGAAAATATCGAAGAAAAAGGCTTTTTTCGGTGAAATTAGTGTTAATGGGAATTGGGGTAATACATTCATCTTTTTCCCTAACCCACACACCCACACCTCACCCTCTCTCCCCCTCCCCACATGGCCGGCCCCACTTTGACAGCCCTCCCCCTCTCTCTCTCTCCAATCACCTCTCTTTTGAAAAGAAAAGAAAAGAAAAGAAAAGAAAGTCAAAGGGTGTAAACTTTGTCTTTTCCTCCCCACTTTCTCCATCTCACTCTCTCTCCTCCCCCCCCCTCAATTTTCTGGCCGAGCCCCATTCCTCCCTTAACAGCAGCAGCCCCCCCCCCCCCTTCTCATCTCATTTCTCTCCAAAATTCCAAGAAAAATCAAGTAAAACCTCACAATTTTCCAAATACAAACCTTACCCATTTTTCCTTAGCTATTCTTGTATGGATCTTGGTGAAGGGAAGCATGTTTGGAAGGCTAGATTTGTGCTAGATCTCAAGATAATTGTGGGGTAAATTCTTAACCTTATGGCTAATTGTTGTTTAATTATGATAAGCTATCTTATTCAAGTGTTGATTTGGGTGTAATTGCTAGTTTAGGATATTTTAGAAAAGGGTTTGATTTTGGGATTAGGGTTTGTAAAATTCAAGTGAGGGTTTCTAGCATTAGATTATGGTTCTAGTGAGTGATTAACATGTTAATTCTATGCAAAACTAAACCTTGTTGCTTATTACTAGATTGTTAAATTTAAATTGTCTTAATTATGATTGTTTTGCAAACTAGATTTTTGTAATAAATTTTAAGAGTGAGATTAAAATCTAGATAATGGTTGTGTGGCTTAGTTAATATGTTTTAATGAGAATTACGGCCACTAGAATTGTTAAAATATTTAAGTTGATTAAAACACCAAGTTTTGAGCTAAAATGGAAAATTGTGCTAATTTTGTTAACTAGGTTTTGTAAATATATATATTTTGTGGAGAATAAATTATTAGAATGGTTTATATAACTTGGTTATGATATTGAGTGGATATTGCGGCCGCTAGATTTGTTTAAAAATCGAGTTTTGTACTAAAACGGGTAATTTGGCTTGCTAGATTTTCGGAAAAATAGCTTTTAAAGTGAGTTTGAGGTTTTTGGGAATTTTAAGCTATTTTATATTATAATTAGTGCTTGTGATTGTGTAAACGAGTGTGTTTGGGTTTTTCTCGATGGTTTGGCGTTTGTACGCCGACGTCGAGGGTTTTTGGGTTGATTTGTGAAAGCAACCATAGGTTTTGACCTATGTGGGATTCGTGTGTCGTTTGGGTCATGAGTCGGATTTTAATGCGATGCGGTGCGTTATGATATGTAGGTACCCCCATGTGGACTTCGAGACGGCAAGCAAGCGCATGGCGACGATGACACCGGCGAGCAAGGACCAGGTGAGTAGATTTATACCTACGGGGAGAAGTCGGGTGGATGGCGTATAGCACCCCCGCAGTCCGTGGTGGTGTATACGGATGCGTATACACACCAACAATTATTATATGTTATTTGGGATTAATAACGATGTTTAGGATGGATATTGGTGTGTTGGATTATTTTAGTGTTGCGAACCCTAGGGTAGTGTTGCACTACACATACACACTTGCATACATTCCTATTTATATGTGCTCATGGGATTCTTTATAGTTATGTGTTTACATGGGTATGGGACTATGTGTTCACATACGGATTTGAGGATGATACTTGGGATTGAGCTGAGTCGATGAGATTTGTTTTGTGGTTGTGATATCGGTGATATGGCAGGATTCGTACTTGAGGTACGTCCTGGTGTTATAGCGGATCTTGGGGCGGCGATACGGGTGAATAGTGTTATAAATAAAATGGTCGACATGTGATCGTGATATGAGGCATGATATGCTAGGATATTGATATTAGGCCGTATCGGGCGATGTATACCCCTTGATGATGACATGTGCTGACGATATCGGTTAGTACGAGATTGTCGATCAGTAGTCAGATCATGAGTATATTGAGGATATTAGTATTGTACTAGACATAGGTCAGTACCCTAGACTATGATCTTGGATAAAGAGGTTACCAGAGGAATAGTGTGAGGAATATAATATTGACCCGTACCCAGATTTGGGGATGCCGTACGACGGATTTACGTACGAGCTATATCTTGATGATTGATCCGCACTCTTGACTTGGGATGTCTGATTATAGATATGGTATCGGATATGATATTATTGAGGCGGGATCACCGACTAATTTATATACAGGTATGTATATGGATCGACTCACATGTTAGGCGGTTTCCTTACCTGTAGTCCAGCTTGTTAGCTTAGCCCTTTAGTTTAGTTTAGTTGTTAGATTAGATTCGATTCTTACCTATTTCAAAAACTAATGAATCGTGGGTATTTTAAAAGACAGCCCAAGGGATCCTACGGATATTTCAAAAGACGTATCTTTTCATAAAAACACCGTAGCCCCTATTTTCAAAACCCCATGATTCGTGTTATTTCAAAAGGCACCATTTGTAGGACTTATATTAGATTAATGCAGATTAGTTACAGTTGCGTCTAGTATTCAGCTCCCGCTTATTGTGGTTCGCTTCGCATCACATACTTATGTTATAATTTCTTATTGCAATGGTGATATCATATTGTTAGGACACCAGCACCATTACCGATGATGCTTATGTACCACGTACACTTACTTGCCGGCTCATACACATCTTCATCGGTAATTGCCATGTCACGTACACCTTAGAAAATATTATTGCTTGACTTAGCTTGTTAGTTAGTAGTTTGACATAATATTAGTGTACATACCTTATATGCCAGCTTAGATATTGTAGTTATTACTTGTCGCTTCATGCATACTGTTATTCAGTCTCATGCTTATATTCATGGTTTTACATGCTATTGATGATTCGGATTTCCAAAATATTTTCTGGATTTGGAGGAAAACCGCAAAACATATATAAACTGCTTTCTCTCTTTTTAAATAAAAATGCGGTTTTCCCATGATGTATGAGTTGTCCACCATGAGTTTGCTGATGGATTCCGAGACCCGATTCGAGGAGTTGGATGAACCGTTTCGGGTACATGGTGGACCCGGTAAGGTACCCCGGGGCAAGAAGCTCGTGGTGATGACGATGAACCTGGCAGGGGGAGACTACCTACCGGTGATTTTACCCGACGCGTCGAATATCCGGAGGATACCGTCGTGGTCTTGAGATGGATGGTAGGGGCCGGTCTGAACTGACGGCGCCCTAGATATTGAGATTTCGAGATATTGAGGTACTGAGATTTGATGATACAGACCAATCCGGATAGCCGGAGCCTGAGTTTTGAGACATTGAGATTTATGTTTTGTGTCGATGCTAGACACTGTTGATGCTGATTTCATTTATGATACCTCATTTTAAAAATACAAAGGAAATCTCACTAATTTATGAAAACAGTTTCTTCATTTACCTGTATTCTGTTTTCATGCATTCATACCTCATTCATATGATACATTGCTACCTGAGGCACTGACACGGCACATGGATTTACACTTGGGTTAGATATTTGCCCTAACCATTGTTATGGGTTGCTGGTTATTTATTTGAGGATATATTATGATCATTGACCTAGGATTGCGTTATTTATGCGATTTCTTTTCGTAGATGTTTTTCTATTCACGAGTTGGCAACTCACCCCCGTTGTGCCCCAGTTTCTTGCAGGATTGCCGTACAGGTTTCTTTACGGCTTTGCGGGCATAGTTTCCTTCGGGTGATTTGCTAATAGGTGGGTTTACTTGTATCGTACCCCCATTATATATCTTGTATATCATTATTCCGTTGTATCTAGAAGTTCCATCAACCAAACATGTATTCATTTTTGAGATAGAGATCAGTGATGTTATTCTTTCGACCTTAGAGTCGCGCGTTATATTTCTGTGGTTTTCTTATGGTTTTGAGTTTCCTTTTGAGTTTTGATCCTCGCCCTTGGCGTTGTATATTATATTGCTTGTGTGGTTGTGACCGTCGATTGACGAAGAGCTAGCTCCCACTTGGGGATGCCTTTTTATTGATTTCGTATACTATTCATGTTGTATCCCGTTTGGGAGCCAGTATTTACAAAGGAGACTCTGCCGAAATTTTCAGGAAATATTTGATGTTTTTAAAAACGCATAATTCGGCTTATGCTATTAAAACTACTTGATTTAAATTGGTTTTCCTTCACTCTACTAATTTTCTTGGTTTGGATTTTTGGGTTTTCGGTTTACTTAGATTACGTACGCCTCGAGACGTTTCGTAGTTTAAGTGCCGGTCATGTTCCGTACTTTCGGGACGTGACACTTAACATGCATGAAAGCGTTCGAGTCATTGAAACACTCACTCATTTCTGCGCCCATTCTTTCATCTCCCGACTGGACGCATCCATTTGAAATTATGTATGATGCATCTGATTTCGCCATTGGTGATGTCCTTGGACAGCACATTAATAAGATGCCGCATGTAATTTATTACGCTAGCCGAACATTCAATGAAGCCCAATTGAATTACACAACAACAGAAAAAGAATTTTTAGCCGTTGTGTTTGCACTTGAAAAATTCCAGCCCTATTTAATCGGCTCTCCAGTGATTGTTTACACGGACCATTCAGCTCTTCGCCACCTTTTGCGAAGAAGGATGCTAAATCGCGGTTAATACATTGGATCCTCTTGCTACAAGAGTTTGACCTTATCATAAGGGACAAAAGAGAATGTGAAAATGTAGTTGCCGACCGGCTTTCACGACTTCCTTCTTCGCCCACACTTGAAATTCCTATTAAAGATGTTTTTCCCGATGAGCAACTCTTAACCGTGTCATGCGAACCTTAGTTCGCTGATATAGTAAACTACTTGGCCACCGGACTGATACCAAAAGATTGGTCGAAACAGGACAAACTCTGATTCCTGTCCCAAGTAAAACATTTTTACTGGGATGAACCGTATCTCTTTAAATACTGTTCCGATCAAATCATTCGTCGGTGTGTACCTGAAAACGAGTTTAAGAGTGCGCTGTCTTTTTGCCACGATCAGGCACGTGGCGGGCACTTTGGCCCCAAGAAGACAGCAGAAAAGATCTTGCAGTGTGGTTTCTACTGGCCACGACTTTTTAAAGATACATACGAATACTGCAAAACATGCTCCCGGTGCCAACACTTGGGCCAGATATCGCGGAGAAATGAAATGCCGCTCCAACCAATTTTGGTTGTGGACATTTTTGATGTTTGGGGAATAAATTTCATGGGACCATTTCCCAATTCCTTTGGGAATATGGATATTCTTTTGGCTGTTGACTATGTGTCAAAATGGGTCGAGGCTGTGCCTAGCTGAACGAATGAAAACAAGGTTGTTGTTCGATTTCTTAAAGAAAATATTTTTTCTCGGTTTGGGTATCCTCGAGCAATTATAAGTGATAATGGATCTCACTTCTCTAATAGGACTTTTGAGTCCTTAATGCGCAAATACTTCATTACTCACAAATTGTCAACACCATATCATCCCCAAACGTGTGGGCAAGCCGAGCTTTCGAACCGGCAGATTAAACAAATTTTGGAGAAAACGTTTTCTAAAAATCGTAAAGATTGGTCACACAAACTGATTGATGCACTATGGGCATTCCGTACTGCTTACAAGACCGATATTGGCATGTCTCCGTACCGGCTTGTTTATAGGAAAGCTTGCCACCTTCCTGTTGAAATTGAGCACAAGGCATTTTGGGCGATTAAAGAGTTGAACTTATCGATGGGAGATGCGGGCAGCAATAGAAGGCTGCAATTGAATGAGTTAGATGAGCTGTGGGATGAGGCCTACGAAAATGCGGTAATTGTTAAAAACCGAACGAAGGTGTTCCATGACAAACACCTTATGCGCAAAACTTTCAAACCTGGCCAACCGGTTTTTCTATATGACACTCGGTTGCACTTCCACCCCGGCAAGCTCAAATCTAGATGGAAATGGCCGTTTTTGGTACGCACCGTATATCCGCACGGTGCGGTAGACCTAGAAAACCCGGAGGACGGTACTTTGTTTAAAGTGAATGGACATCGACTCAAACCGTTCCTCACTACGGACCCATCGGAGGAGCTTCTGTTTTTGCAGGAGCCGATTTACACTGACTGATCTTCCTCCATTTTACCCCCAAATTTTCGATCATCTTGCCAAGACTTTGTTCCAAACAAGTTTGGGGGTATGTATCATTTGTTTCCAGTTTTAATTAAAAAAAAGGTGAGTGCCGACAATTTTTGACCATCTTGGTGTAACCTGACAGTAAGGACACTGTCAAGTTTAAGTTTGGGGGTGTGCTCGGTAGGCTTTCTTCCTTCGCATTCATGTGTATATTTTTTCATTTGCATACTTATTTTAAAAACCCATAAAAATTGAAAAATTTTAAAAATTATAAAAATTGAAAAAAATCAATTTTGGTCATAATTGACTTGAATTTGACAAGAAGGTTAACTAGCGAAGAAAAATTAGATCCTAGACTTAGTAAATTAAAAAACCTAAAAATAACCTTTCTTAAAATTTAACGGGAGAAAATATATGTTTTTGTAGTTTACTTAGAAATAGGCAGATTTTGAGTTCACTTCTTGGGCTAAGTCAAAATAAGGGAAGAGTATAGAAATTTTTATTGAAGTGTAAGTCTGAAAAATAATTCCGAACCTTAAGTCTAAATTCTAAAAATATATACCCTACAACTTGCACAAACACGAACCTTGAAACTTGGAATAATAGAAGTGACCTTGAAATGCTCTTGTCTAAACTCCTTAGTATAAAGGGAAATAAAATAAAATTACAAGTGTGAATAAAGAGATAAAAAAATGAACACTAGTTTTTGTAAATTACTTAAGGCTGCATAAATAGAAAAAATATTTAGCGAGGGTGCTTTATCACCTAGTGCCTTAGACCAACTGGTTTGGGAGTCACTGCTAAAGCCTTAGGTGTTACAAGACTAGAAATTACGCTTTAATGTACAAACGCATTTTGTAATCGGTCGTTGGTACCTCAAGAAGTATTAACGGTCGCATGAAGGATGTGTGAGCAAATTTCATCTAAAAATTCACCAATTAAGAAGTACTTTGGACGATGGACAAGAGTATAATAGCTTGATTTGAATTTTCAAGTGTAGGGGTAATATATACACACATGTAGGGGTATGTGATTGGGGTTTAGATAAGAGATAGGAATGAAAAATAGGACTTATATTTTTAGTAGAGATAATAAAAATTCCTAAGTTGAGATGGAACCCTAGAAGGAAAACTCAAAAGATGCTAAAAGCTAAATAAATCTACAGAACATATACAATCTTAAGTTAAATAATAAGGAAGCGTGAAAAATATGGGTGGATAATTTCTGAGTTAAAGATAATAGAATTTCTTGTAGAAAACCAAATTGGAGAATAAAAGTCAATAGGCCGAATTGATAGGATTTTGTGGGTAGTATCCGCCGAAAAGCCTCAGGAGACAACACTCCTCCTACTAGGGACACCTAGAGGTTTAACGGCTTGTTGCACGAGTTCAGTGCAATCGCGTTTCTCTGCGAAAGTGAGGTTAGGTCTTTTTCGAGAATAAAACTAATTTTGCTCGAGGACGAGCAAAAGATAAGTTTGGGGGTATTTGTTCATATCATAATTTTGCATTATTATATTCCCCATTCTTATTCTTCTTACAAATAAACAGGTGCTTTTGATCCATGTCTGCTACATAGTTGCAGGTTACAGGTTCTCGGAACAAAACGGTGAAAATGATGAAAAGATGCTACAAAAGTGAGACTTCGACCAACAAATAGAAGAATCTTGATCATGCCTACAGTTTGAGGAACAAACGAAGATCAGCAAATAGTTCGATTGCACAAAGGCAGCTCAAGGTTCAAGACTTCGACATGAAGCAAACGGTAAAAGTCCACGACATTATGCACTGTGGAAATCTGGAAGAACACTGGAAGACAATCTGATAAACCAAGTGAAGAAAAAAGAAGACAAATGCAACTAGAGAATTACCAAGAGAATACAGCCCAAGATACCACTATATGGCCGCGGATCCGCGGCCAAACATGGCTTTTGGCCGCGGTTCCGCGGCCATGGTAAGCCCTTGTCAGTGCGTCGTTTGACGGTTTGGCGGTGCGTTGACTAGGCTTCTTAGGGGCAAGTTTGTAAATGCAGATATGTATCGAATGTAACCCTAGGGTTTCTATGATCTATAAATAGAAACCCTAAACCTCTTTTTGAGGTATGCCACTTCTTATGCCTCTTTTAATTGAAAAAATTCAGAATTCATTGTAATGTTTTGAAGGGAGCATCGAATAAAGTAAGTAGTTTTTTTTTACCTTGCCCTAGTTCTTAAATTCTTTTCTGCCCTAATATAGATTTTATTATCTGCCCTAGTTAATTAGCTTAGCACTTTTTATTCATCTGCCGTATCTTAGATAATTAGGATATTGAATTGAAAACTCATAAAAAATGAAATCTTTTATCAATCCCCTAATGAGTGAGTAGTTCCTCACTTGTTAGGGTTAGGAATAGGAAAGGTTTAAGAGATGAAAATCTCTCACCCCTTTCTTGCCCATCGCATATTTTTTATAGGACTCCATGCATACATACACACACCGCTCACTACGGCACCCTACCCCACGAGGTAACGGTGATACCGTAGTTTAAAAGACCGGTTGTGCATGTTTTCCATAGAGGTTGGGGTAAGAATTAGGAAAGGACGGACAAGGACCTAAAGGAAGAAACATCGTTTCTTCCCGATCATCCTAATCCCCTTTATTAATTATTACCATAACACCTAAATAGATCTAAATTAGGGCATTGAAAGCGGTGAGAAATCTTAAATTTCCAAACTTAACCTAAACCTAACCCTAGCAAGGTTTTAATCCTAGTCTAAATCAACCTTAGTTTTTAGTGATAATCAATCCAACACCAATTGGAATTAACTCGTTAGAACAAATTGAGAATACATAAAATTCCTGTGGACCGACCCGTACTCACCGGCTAGCTACCAAGCGACGCCGTTCTTGATTGCGGTTAACAATTCTTTGATCACAAAATCTCTAACAAATCATCCCGCTGGAGGCTTTCCTGGTAGAACCTGCTGCCACTGAAGAGGGAATGCGGAGCGCGCTGCATCATTTCATGCGCTTGAACATGGGGTCTCACTTCTTTATCAGCGAACCGAGTTGTGTCCCGAAGGCCCTTAATGTACACGTAACCTGGTACCAACATGCAATGGGAGCTGTTATCAGGGAGGAGAAGCGACTGCTACTCGACCGCAAGGGTGCACCCCATACTGGTGATCGAAACGTCCTCTTGAAGCGACGGACCATTGTCCTCCCTCCGCTAAGAGAAGCTGCCGTAATTGAAGTCCCCTATGACAGGCCTGAGTTACCGGTGCCCCGTGCTCCCGTGGAGACGGTGGATGTACTACCGGTGCCCCGTGCTCCCGTCTCCACCGTGCTCCCGTGGAGACGGTGGATGTACTACCGATGCCCCAGGCTCCCGTGGAGACGGTGAATGTAGCTTCCCCCGAGTCTGGCATGGGTTCAGATATCGGGACTCGTCGCCCCAAGGTGCCTGCTAAATGTAAGCTTGTGCTGGCTGCAACTGGAGCTCGCTCGTAGAAGAGGAAGAAGAAGTCGATCCTCTCTATAGACGCTGTACTCGGCCAGGAGCCTCATTCTCCTTACAGCGAGGGCCTGAGCGAATATGGGACCAACGAAAGTCTATTCATAGCGCCGGACGATACTGATCTTGAGGCCGCCATTGCAGCTTCTGTGCGATCAGTAAGTCACAAAGCGAGAATGGCCATCCTCGCGCAATCAAGTATAAGCCGTAACTTCTGTTATTGCATTATATTTTTATTATCATGCTTTGACTGACATTTTTATTTGTAACAGGCTTTTCTACTGAAGAGGCTCTAGTGGCTTCTCTTAGGACCTTTGAGGAGGAGGAGAGGACTCGCGCTTTGCTTGGCATTGGTATTTCTCGGCTCATTACATCTTCATTCTCCTTTCTTATGGACAATCTGACCCTTTCTTTATCTTATCGTAGGGACTGCAATGCCAATCCCGCAAGGTGATGCGGAGATGCTTCCCGGGCCAGCCATCGAAGTCCCGGCCTCCTCGGCACTGCCGAAAGAGGCCTTACTCAAAAGACCGATGACGGATGCCTTGACGGCTCCAGAGGTAACCCTTGGTGTGGATGATGATGTCCTATTGATGGAGGCGTCTAGAAGATCCGCTCTGACGGCCTGAGCTGAAAGGAAGCGCAGAATGCGCGCGGCAAGGGAGCGTAATGCTGCCTTGGCCGCGGGTGCAGGTTCGAGCACCGCTACCCCTACCCCTACTACTTCAGAGGATGCTCCGGCTGCCTTGTCCACCGGTCACAGACAGGCAGCACGTGCGGCTCGGGAAGCAATCGGGAGACCAACTCAAGGTAACGTGACATTGGGTTTGTCAAAGTTTTAACTTTCAGGTTCTCATACATCCTATCTTGCAGGGCCGAGTCTTGCAGAAGAAGTGGCAGCAACCACTGAGCCTGGGGTAGCGATAGAAGAGATAGCCACGATGGCCAAACCCGAGGCAGCGGTAGGCGAGATGGCTATAATCGCCGAGCTCGAGGTAGCAGGTAGTGAGATGGCAGCAACCATTGAGCCTGAAGTGGCCACCCTTTCTCATGAGTCGGGCACCGCCCCAATCGTCGCTCTTTCCCCTTGCGGCTCCTTGCCGTTGCTGGGCGTTGCGAGTATCACGACGATTCTCATGAAGTCGGGGGATGAAGCCACAGGCGGCGAAACCATTCCGATGGAGGAGGGTGAAGCAGTCACTGCATCAAGTGATGCCCATGTCGCGGTTCCGACCGGCGACTCACTAGGTAGACTTTGGGTCATTGCTTTTCTTTTTATTCTGCAATCCCTTTTAATCTTTCCTGACAGTATTTATCTCATTTCTAATGCGGGCGTGGCGAGCGTTGAGGTTGCCCTATCCGAAGCAGCGCCATCAGTTACCACTTTGGCGGTGACCACTCCTCTACCTTCTTTCGTACCATCTCAGATGTTGGAAGGTGCGGATTTGTGACCCATCAGTTTTATTTCTAGGCTGTATAATTTATGTACTGACATTGCATTACTGCGTCCTTCCAGGAGTCCTTTTTGATCACTTGTATCAGGTGCTACACCCACACTTCTCTTTCCAGTCAGAGATTAGTCCGCCCGCTGGTGTCAGTGAGTATCTTTTCTAACCGACGTCCTTTCTTTAATGGGCAATCACATTATTGCTAATTCTTCTTTGCATTGCTTGTAGCCTTACAAATTGAAGGAGGGGATGAGGGTATCGTTGTGCCACCATTATTCCCAGCTCTGCCCCCTGTTGCAGCCGGTATAGTAGACTCTATTGTTCGTGTATTTTCTTTATTTCTTGAGCCGACATCTGACTATGATTTATTTTGCAGCAATCACGTCGACTCTAGCTCCGTTCGAGTCTCACATCATAATGCTGGCAGGGCCTTTTCTAGACGTCCATCTTCCAAAGGCACTGTGACCAGCCTGCGTATGTTGAGCGAATACATCGAAGAGCTTGACGCGGAGTCCCCTACATTCGCTGCAGATTTTGCTGCCGAAGTTAATCCAATGCTGGCGACGCTTGTGAACTTCCATAATGAAGGCGTCGTCGAGTCTTGGGTTAATCACTGCAGGAAGATTGAGGCCTTCCTGCATGAGCTTGAGCTTAAGCGTCCTGCTCCTGAGATTCTAGCCGTAAACTCCCAGCGGGCTGCATGGGTTGAGCAAAGTGCCTTTTCCTTCGTCATTTCGAACAAAAGGCGACCCTCAAGCGAAAGGAACGTGAGACGACTTCTGCTGAGTCTGTTCAATTGCGTGCCCAGGTCGAAGCGAACGCCGCGCAACTGAGAGCCGTCTTTGACAATTTGCAGCGATGTATTTCGGACGGGCTGGCATTGAGGCGGAAACTCGACTTCATTGAGCGGGTTACGCAGAGTCGCGAAGCTGCCCAACGGGAAATAGATGAGAAGGTTTCATCGTGCTTGCAGCAACGGGCTCGAATCAAAGCGGAGCTGGTTGCGGCGGCTGACCTTGAAAAGGAGTTGAGAGGAGTGCGCGAACAATTGGCTGACTTATTGAAAACGCCTCCTTCTCAGTAGCTGCCTTTGTATCAATTAAACACTTGTAATCTTTGAATAACATATATCCATTTTTTATTCTTTTATATGATGTATCTTGTATTCAATTGAGTTCATGAATAAAGACACATTTTCTTATCTCCCACTGTCGTTTTCTTCTCTTTACTGTGTTGTTGGTATGTTACTCTGACAAGTGTAGCCTATAGATGATAGAGAGCATTCTGTTTTGAATTCTTCGAGAGGTAGTGATGGCTTAAGAAGCAAGTTCAGATCTGCTACCTAAGACTTTTCAACTACATGAGCCGTGAGGGTCTCATAAAGACTTTCTCCCTACGAGTCGAGAGGATCTCGTAGGTGTATTTTCTCCTTAGGAATCATGAGGATCTCTAAGTGCGTTTTTCCCTTATAAGTCGTAAGGATCTTACAAGAGAGTTTTCTTCCTTACCGATCGAGAGGACCCGTAAGTGTTTAATGAGATTGACGTTATCCACATTTTACGGCGTCAGAAGTTGTTCCGGGTGTTTTCCATGGGGTCAAGGTTAACTTTGGCCGTGTTCCGCGGGGTCGTCGAATGAAGTAATTTCCGAGGCAGGGTCATGTAGATGACGTGTTTCCGCGACGGGGTCATGTGGATGCCGTGTTTCCGCGACAGGGTCATTTAGATGACGTACTTCCGCGACGGGGTCATGTGGATGACGTATTTCCGAGACGGGGTCATGTGGTTGATGTATCTCCGAAACGGGGCCATATGGATGACGTATTTCCGTGACGGGGTCATGTGGATGACGTATTTCCGAAACGGGGTCATGTAGATGACGTATTTCCACGACGGGGCTATGTGGATGACGTATTTCTGCGACGGGGTCATGTGGATGACGTATTTCCGAAACGGGGCCATGTGGATGACGTATTTCCATGACGGGGTCATGTGGATGACGTATTTCCATGACGGGGCCATGTGGATGACGTATTTTCGTGACGGGGTCATGTGGATGACGTATTTCCGAAATGGTATCATGTGGATGACGTATTTCCACGACGGGGCCATGTGGATGATGTATTTCCATGACGGGGTCATGTGGATGACATATTTCCGCGACGGGGTCATGTGGATGACGTGTGGATGACGTATTTCCGAAACGGGGCCATGTGGATGACGTATTTCCATGACGGGGTCATGTGGATGACGTATTTCCGAAACGGGATCATGTGGATGACGTATTTCCGCGACGGGGCCATATGGATGGCGTATTTCCGCGACGGGGTCATGTGGATGACGTATTTCCGAAACGGGGCCATGTGGATGACGTATTTCCGAAACGGGGTTATGTGGATGACGTATTTCTGAAACGGGGCCATGTGGATGACGTATTTCCGTGACGGGGTCATGTGGATGACGTATTTCCGAAACGGGGTCATGTGGATGACATATTTCCGCGACGGGGCCATGTGGATGATGTATTTCCGCGATGGGGTCATGTGGATGACGTATTTCCGAAACGGGGTCAAGTGGGTGACGTATTTCCGAAACGGGGCCATGTGGATGACGTATTTCCGTGACGGGGTCATGTGGATGACGTATTTCCGAAACTGGGTCATGTGGATGACGTATTTCCGCGACAGGGCCATGTGGATGACGTATTTCCGCGACGGGGTCATGTGGATGACGTATTTCCGAAGCGGGGTCATGTGGATGACGTATTTCCTGTAAGTCCGCGGCGGCGCCCCGGCCGTCGATCCGACGCCGGAAACGAGGAAACGAAAAACTTTGCAAACTAGCAAACCGGCACCACCGCGCACAAAAATCCCGGATCGGGCCATTAACCTAGCTACTAGCAAACTAAAAGATGGGTAGAGAGTTATACCAAGCGATCCGTGTCCTTCGGTCTTCGTCTCCACTCCGATCTCCCGCGGAATCTCCGTCCATCACCTCCTCGTCGGAAAGGGCACCACGTAGCCGAATTCTTTTACGGCTCCCACCTCTGGACCGAGGCAACTCGGGCGTGAAGTTGGCTAGCCGACGCGTCCAAGATTTGCTGTAGATGTAGTGTAGTAACTTGTCTCTTTGGGGTTTATGAAGTTGCCATTGAAGGATGGAGGTGAAGAAAAGAGATGAGCTTTTAAAATGGAACTCTCATTTTAGGATGAATGGAATAATGAGATGAAGATTTTTGCCACCACCAAAAATGATCCCTTTCCCACTCTCTCCATGATGTGGCCTGCCCCTCATGATGAAAGAAGCCACAAATGCAAGAAACCCCTCCACAAATAAGTTATTTGCACTCTTGCAAATAACCCCCTCCAACGGAAAGTCCGGCCACGAAAGAACAAAGGAAAATCGGCCGGAACGGAATGCAAACTGGCAACTTCAGAAAACTGATCCCGTAATAAATTACAGGAAAACCCCACTGCTGCATATACATGCCCACATTTGTATTCCCACTGAACACAAATGCAAAGAGACAAAATCTACACTATTTAATACTAGGATCCGGCTTAAACCAAAGCCGGCTAGTAAAATCCGTCCGATCACGATCCGTGCAATACCGCACGTATCTGATCGAACCCTGCCATATCTCCATACGGCCTCTACAGCGTTTCGCCCGAAACTTGAGTAACTGTGTGTGGTGGACTCTAAAGACTCGTCAATACTATGGCTGTGGATTTAACCACTAGCACGTCAGAGGTATCAGCCATACGTGACGGGCCACCAGCTATTGACCAAAAAGGACGTCGATGAGCGAACTCATCCTGACACCTTACTGAGCCTGTCAGTGACAATATCCGTACAGTCCGGTCCGTTCGTCTATAAGCATCGCATGGCGGGTCTAGGGGGTTGGTAAAAGTCAGACCCCCAAAAGCGGTACAAGTCGTGTCGGAGTGTAGCCCAGAACACCCTGAGATACTACTGGAATACCTACCAGCAAATCTCCTGCCTTGGCCAAGGACTTTTCATGTACTGGCTCTCCTAGACACAGCGCGACCTCACCCCCAATACCGGGAGAGACGAACCCCTGCAGATACGCTCACTGCCTCCATGTGGCTCGGGACTGTACCCAACTAAAACCTGTTTGCATGTCTCCTTTGAGCGTGGTAGGGTAGTAATCAAAGCACAGTGGGAACTCACACTAGACAAATGACGATCTCAGGTCGATGAACTAAGCTGTACACATGTCACCAGGGAACTGCTATCTGACGTCAGGTATAATACCAACTAGCAGGTTCCCGGCGAGTCCTGTCCGGTGTACTCATAACCCAATGAGCACATGTATACATCTTAGGTGAACCAACTGACACCAGTGGCTTGTGATACCGGCCACCGTCCCTCGTCGGGGTCTCGACTGTATACACTAGTCTACTCTGGAGAATCGATGCCCTGTCTCGAAACTCCCACGACTAGGGACCTTTTAAGGATGTGCTTATAGACTCCAGCTCTCACGTATATAATCGCCCTCATACTGCTGGTAGTCAAGCAAGAATTCTAGGGGCTCTATCAACGTGTAATAGCGACTCGTAAGGTCACCTAAAGCAGTACACGATGATAAAGATAAACCAGATAGCATACTATCATCTTGAGTAAGACTGTCCTACCGGCATAGGTCCTCCTCAATCATTGCAATCACGTGCCTGTGATCCAATAATTAACTCTGAGGGCACTATCTCCAATAATCTCCCACTTGCACTCAAGGCTAATTATTGCGATGTCGCATACTTACAGCCCGTGTGATACCGAACACCCAACTCCTCTACTAGTCAGTCTCACAAAGCTCGTTTGAAAACTATTGCGTTCGAGGAATAGCCTCAGTGAGTGGATCCGCTCTGATGTTTCTTTCTATATCTCTCTCTATCTCAAGTTCGCGGAGAAACCCATCTCCCGAAATGGGCAATACCTGTCATAGAATGTGTCTGGATGTCTGATGGGACCTAGCTCATAAATGAACTCCAAATCCAAACTTCTTAGACTGTATCGTCAACTGAACTTAATCAGCATCCTGCGCTATGCCTTCCCTCAGTATCCACCCGGACCATCTGTCCAAAATACTGCCCCTCGTCAGAGGGAAAACTATAACTCTGGCAGCCACTCTGCCATCCAGGTCACCTTGGAAGTCTGGAATGATAACCGTCTCCTAAAGGAGGCTGTCGTTATCATATCCCTAGAACATCCACTTATGTTCTAAAACTGCTTCCGACTGTTTCCCCAGGATTGGATCAATATCAACTTATTGCATCTACTGCAAGAACAACATCTGGTGTGGTACTTGACAGCTCATGATCAACTCAATTGCCTAAGCAAGTGATCTGCCAATCATGTGTATCCCTCTCCCCTTTAGTCTGTAAGACACCTTTAGAGAGGGTGACTCCATCACCTGCAGGTATACTACCATGCCAGGAGTCGTCCATTCTAAATACTCATAGAATGCTATCTAAGTACCCTGATTGGGAAACTACCCAAATCTAGATCTAAAACCATAGATCTAGTAACCAGAATATCTGATATAATATCCAAGTCCTGTGTGGAGAAACCACTGTGTGACAACCAAAGTATAACCGATCGCAGTATAGGAATATCACTTCCTACTCTGTGTATGTCATCAAATACCAGGACATCACACCCTACTACCTTCTTAAGAGATCCATCCCCTATTCTGATGAAGTCAAACCTATGACTGTCACATCAGAAATAGATGATCTATCTCCGCTATATCCGCTTTAGTCTATAAATAGACATAAGCCACCTGTCCACCAATGCTTCCGCTGCTCCCACTGACTACGAAAACCCTCTGGCAGAGTCATATAGACGTACACTTCTAAAGCTAGTTTAGAACGACGCTATACTCATCTTCCTGCCGGGTCTCACAGTCTGGAACAACAGCAATGGCAAGTCTGGGTAAACAAGAACCTCCCTGTCACTGTCCTTCAGGCTACCGGAGTACCTCTCGGGTGCCTGAGGTTACCTACCATATTTGCGGAGTGGCCAATGGAATGTCAAATACAGATTGAATCTTTAGGTTCTTTATCAAATCTTCAGTAATCGTTTGCGGTTCTGGAATCACTTCCAGTTCTACCATACTCCCACTACTATTTTCTGAAAAAATCCATTTTTATTAAAACTGTGGCGAGTCAAGAACAATATCACTATTGATCTTCCAGATGGTAGAACGTCAACCCTCGTCATAGCCCGGGTCAACCCACAAACAACCATTACAGAAACGTGCCTTGAGTCATCCAGAGTCTGGTTTTAAGCATAAGCTGGACAACTCCCCGTATCTTAACAATGTCAAGATATGAACTGTTCTATATCCAATATAGGAACAGAGGCACTGATTTAATTGAACCAGATTCAAATCATGCAGCTGTCTCCAGTGCATGTCAAGTAAATGGAAAGAGGCCGATCAGCGTTACTCAACTTAGGAATGCTTCCAATTATGAGTAACCTGAAAGAGAAGCAAGTTCTCTTAATCATTACTATCAACTGAATACCATACACAAGTATCTACATCTTCGATCACCTTGAAGAATCCCGATACTTGCAACATCTGGTTCTCCACTTTACTCTTATACCTATAACTTCTCAAAACTTGGACCTTGTATTTCTACGAAACACTTGTCTAAGAACTAGAGAAGTCATAAGTAAAACGAATATAGTACGAGGACCAACCCCTCTGTCCTAATGGACACTGGACGATATACAATACTCTGTATAAGTCCTCTGAGTCTAACAACTCATTCACTGTGTGTCGTAGGTTGAAAACTGTACTTATGGTTAAGAAGAATTACACCGTTGTTTAATGCTCCTTACCTAACCATCCACTGATATAGGTAAATGTCATAGACATAATTTCAAAAAGGTATATCTTACTCTATAAAAATAGACGTACAGATATATCAATTTGAAATTGGTGCATAACAACGAATATTCAAAACCAAATATTTGCCGTCCGGCAAACAACCCAGGTGACTTCATCAAATATCACCAATTACAACGAATTCCAATATAATGATGATGATCACCTAATTCCCAATAACTTACTCCCACTCATCATCTGTAAAACCATACAGATGTGAGAATCAAACCTGGTACATACATACCCTGGAGCAAGTGTCTAATTGGAAAATCAGTTTTCTATTAACAGTACACAGTAAAACTAAAACATTGAAATGTTTCATAGGGGTATCCGGGTATTCCTAGTAATGCCTCTTCCATTATACAGATTCACAACTGTAACCGTATAAATCTTTGCCACCTCTCCAAATCCCTTTATATGTCTTTAGTCATTACCTTCTGTACACCCCTTTAGGCCAAATGGTTTTCTTCCTTCCCTACCGTTCGGCACCAGCCTATGGTTTGGAAGAAGACTATCCAATAAGCATAATGGGTGTACTGTCCTAATCCTAGGAGCACTCGCAATGCGAGAGAAGGTGAAGATAAAAGACAACCGAATAAACCTTATTCCTATTTCTCCTGAACCAGAATCCATCCCCGAACTGGAACAAATTCCTTTCAAGTTCATATATAACCATACGATGGAGTATCCAAATAACTGTAGATCTTCGTAGTAATACGGAGTGTCCTAGAGAAATACAAAGGTGAAGTGGGAGTGGTAATGAAATACTTGGTTTGGTCGTGAATATCAGTCGCAATTTATTTTGCCCTCCTTCTAATCCCTTTCTTTGTCTTAACTTAATACCTTCTGTACACCGTTTAGGCTAATTGGTTTTCTTCATTCCCTACCGGTCGGCACCTGCCTATGGTTTAGAAGAAGACTATCCAATTTGCGTAATGGGTGTACTGCCCTAATCCAAGGTGCACTCGCAACCTGAGAGAAGGTAAAAGGAAAAGACAACTAAATAGTCCTATTCGTTTTCTCCAAAACCAGAAAGCATCCTCGAATAAATCCCTTCAAGTTCGTATATAACCATACGATGGTTTTGTTAAATGGAAGTGGACGTTCGTAGTAATACGGGGTGTCCTGGAGAAAAGGGTAAAAGTAGGAGCGGCAATGAGGTTTGCAACTCTGACAATCCAAAAGCCGGTGTTAAAGAAGGTTCGGTCAACTTGGTCACTGAGTCATAGTCTAGGGTCGGGTCAAAGGTCACTGCCAAAGAGAGAGAGAAAAGAAACACTCAGCGTGCACTCTAACCTAGATCAGAATGGTTATCACTTTATCTAATCAGGAAACCTCCCACTGTAACGTCAAATTCTTCCCCAAACCTGAAAGAAGAATTAGCCGGGATGACCCAAGGAGTAAACCAACTCATCAGTGGGAATCGGGATCCAACTATCATCGCATGATAACGTGACGGAATCCGCTCACGTTATCACACTCCAGAAGGTATGCGCATATCTGGCAAGTTTCAGTTTCTTTAGAAACTCCCGATGTGATTTTTGCCCCATGCTCTTATGACCTTGACTAAGGCCAACAAATCATAAGTCACATATCAAGTTCTACCCGTCATTGTCCAGGTTGATTTGAACCCACCCGTACAAGCCCTTGACTAGGGCCAACAAGGCTATACGACTGTCCCAAACCAACGCATCTATCTATACAGCATATGAACACCCAATAGCTACCAAACACTGTGCCTTGACTATGGCTAACAAACACAGCTTGAATACTATTGACTATCCATATGAAACGACGGAGGGCTACGAATGGTTTCTGGCGAAAACCTTTAACGTAATGAACTTGATATCGTTGAAGGAACGGATAGCTTTTTAAAAATATAGTGACGAAAACCTTTGCTAAAGAGGTCACTCCCGGTGAAGGGATCTCGGCTCTTTCCCCGTGGAATGAGGTGCAGGATAGTCCAACTGAATACCACGATGCAAAGCAAAAGTAATCGGCTAAAGTGAAGTTATTGCCCTGACGCAAACTTTTGTCCAAGGGGTCACTCCCGGTGAAGGGATCTCGGCCCTTGCCTCGTCGACTGAGGAGCAGGATATTCCAACTGAATACCACGATGCAAAACAAAAGAGAACGCCCTTGCAATAACAGCTTTTTGAAAAGTGTTCCAACAACATCAGAATAGGTTTATTTATCCTGTATTGATCCGAATCAACGCAGTCCCATCAATTGATCACACCACAATGAACGAAAATAATGACGTACGTATATGCCATCCGCATTCGCCACTGGGTCCCGTCATCACCCGTTAGGTTAGCTAACTAACGACGGAGCGGGGACTGGACTAGCACGGATGCAAAACATATACAACATCTACTAGTATATATATATCAATATATAATATTCGCTCAAGGCGTGATAAAAAGCAACATCACAGAAATGTAACCAGCATCACAGAACAATACAGATATCTGGGATCCCCGGATTTCATAGAGCCGCTACTGAAACCCGACGTTCCCCTGGTCGTGTGGATAGCCTGTGCAATGAAAATCCTAGACCCCTACGGGCGCGGCAAGTTACTCACCAAAATCTGAAGCGAGGCAGCCCCCTTCAGCAACGTGAATGGACCACCCAGCACTTCACGGAATCCGGTAACTTAGGCACCCCTCCTGGGTCAACCTATACCCCCTACGAGTGCGGCGAATAGCCCGCCAATTCTAGAGTGAAGCCCCCTCCGTCTCAATACCAAGAGATGCGGGCCCGTTGCCCTCTAGAATCCGGCTATCTGTGCACCCCTCCGCGGGGTAATCCTAGTACAGAAAGTAAAATATACATACAACGGATACATCGACCTCGACCCGGTCGTGCCCCAAAATAATAATACAAACAGGCAGTGACGGCAGTCCACATGTCGGACGCTCGTCCAGCAATATCAAATGTACATATAAAACAAAACTGTACTACCATTGCAACCAGGCTATCCCCACGACCAATCCGCAACATCACAGCACAACACAGAACATCAACGTGAATGTCACATTCGCAAATCCGTCTAAAAGGGCTATTGCAGATAGACTGGATTTACCGATCGAATGACATTCACGGTCGCAGATATAATGTAAATACTGTGAACTAGCATGTTTAAAATATCCGATCGAACAAATTTATCGAAGTGGGCCCCAAGCACTACTGTAGCACTCACATAAAATCTGGGCCCAAAAAGAATATTCCAAAAGCCCCATGTTCAAGTCAGAGAACTACTGTAGAAATCTGGAGCAATGATGACACTTTTCGGCGGAACCGCGGCCAAAAGGGGGTTACGGCCGCGGTCCCGCGGCTATATAGTGGCATCACGTGACCAAGTTTCTACAGTGTTCTCTATATACCCTGTACACATTTCTGAAACACCCTGAAAAATTTTTAGAGCCCAAAAAAATTTCGACAGAAACTGTGCATGTGAAAATACGGTTTTTGGGATTTTTGATCGATCGAGTTTTAAACATACTAGAGCAAGATAGACTAGGTTAACGGCGTGGCTCTGATACCAATGTAAGTCCACGGCGGCGCCCCGGCCGTCGATCCGATGCCGGAAACGCGGAAACGGAAAACTTTGCAAACTAGCAAACCGGCACCACCGCGCACAAAAATCCCGGATCGGGCCATTAACCTAGCTACTAGCAAACTAAAAGATGGGTAGAGAGTTATACCAAGCGATCCGTATCCTTCGGTCTTCATCTCCACTCCGATCTCCCACGGAATCTCCGTCCATCACCTCCTCGTCGGAAAGGGCACCACGTAGCCGAATTCTTTTACGGGCACCCACCTCTGGACTGAGGCAACTCGGGCGCGAAGTTGGCTAGCCGACGCGTCCAAGATTTGCTGTAGATGTAGTGTAGTAACTTGTCTCTTTGGGGTTTATGAAGTTGCCATTGAAGGATGGAGATGAAGAAAAGAGATGAGCTTTTATAATGGAACTCTCATTTTAGGATGAATGGAATAATGAGATGAAGATTTTTGCCACCACCAAAAATGATCCCTCTCCCACTCTCTCCATGATGTGGCCTGCCCCTCATGATGAAAGAAGCCACAAATGCAAGAAACCCCTCCACAAATAAGTTATTTGCACTCTTGCAAATAACCCCCTCCAACGGAAAGTCCGGCCGCGAAAGAACAAAGAAAAACCGGCCGGAACGGAATGCAAACTGGCAACTTCAGAAAACTGATCCCGTAATAAATTACAGGAAAACCCCACTGCTGCATATACATGCCCGCATTTGTATCCCCACTGAACACAAATGCAAAGAGACAAAATCTACACTATCAAGATCTGGCTTAAACCAAAGTCGGCTAGTAAAATCCGTCTGATCACGATCCATGCAATACCGCACGTATCTGATAGAACCCTGCCATATCTCCATACGGCCTCTATAGCGTTTCGCCCGAAACTTGAGTAACTGTGTGTGGTAGACTCTAAAGACTCGTCAATACTATGGCTGTGGATTTAACCACTAGCACGTCAGAGGTATCAGCCATACATGACGGGCCACCAGCTATTGACCAAAAGGGACGTCGATGAGCGAACTCATCCAGACACCCTACTGAGCCTGTCAGTGACAATATCCGTACAGTCCGGTCCGTTCGTCTATGAGCATCGCATAGCGGGCCTAGGGGGTTGGTAAAAGTCAGACCCCCAAAAGCGGTACAAGTCGTGTCGGAGTGTAGCCCAGAACACCCTGAGATACTACTGGAATACCTACCAGCAAATCTCCTTCCTTGGCCAAGGACTTTTCATGTACTGGCTCTCCTAGACACAGCGCGACCTCACCCCCAATACCGGGAGAGACGAACGCCTGCAGATACGCTCACTGCCTCCATGTGGCTCGGGACTGTACCCAACTAAAACATGTTTGCACGTCTCCTTTGAGCGTGGTAGGGTAGTAATCAAAGCACAGTGGGAACTCACACGAGACAAATGACGATCTCAGGTCGATGAACTAACCTGTACACATGTCACCAGGGAACTGTTATCTGACGTCAGGTATAATACCAACTAGCAGGTTCCCGGCGAGTCCTGTCCGGTGTACTCATAACCCAATGAGCACCTGTATACATCTTAGGTGAACCAACTGACACCAGTGGCTTGTAAGACCGGCCACCGCCCCTCGTCGGGGTCTCGACTGTATACACTAGTCTACTCTGGAGAATCGATGCCCTGTCTCGAAACTCCCACGACTAGGGACCTTTTAAGGATATGCTTATAGACTCCAGCTCTCGCGTATATGATCGCCCTCATACTGCTGGTAGTCAAGCAAGAATCCCAGGGGCTCTATCAACGTGTAATAGCGACTCGTAAGGTCACCTAAAGCAGTACACGATGATAAAGATAAACCAGATAGCATACTATCATCTTGCGTAAGACTGTCTTACCGGCATAGGTCCTCCTCAATCATTGCAATCACATGCATGTGATCCAATAATTGACTCTGAGGGCACTATCTCCAACATTTCCGAAACGGGGTCATGTGGATGACGTATTTCCGAAACGGGCCCATGTGGATGACGTATTTCCGTGATGGGGTCATGTGGATGACGTATTTCCGCGACGGGGCCATGTGGATGACGTATTTCCGCGACGGGGCCATGTGGATGATGTATTGTCTGTTGTAATGAGACGAATATCGAAGTGGTCTCCAGGTTGTCTGGGAACCATCGAGATTTAGAGTAGGGGCTTTGCCATAGCTCCAGGGTTGATTGCAGTGTCTGAATCCTGCTGGAATGGGGAGGAACGTTGTTGATAATCTCTAGGTTATCCCTGAACCGTCAAGATTTGGCTTCGTTTTCTGATGGAGCCTGGGGAGGGAAGGTGTGATTCCTTCTTTGTTTGCGCCCCTGAATTGTATATAGGGATTGATGTGATATCACCTGTACGACATAAATTTCATTTTTTTATTTCTTTCCACGATGCTCTATCATTTCAGGTTTTATATCGCGAAGGTCGCGATTGCCCAATCATTTCGGCTATTTTTCGCGACGCCCAATCATTTCGGCTATTTATTTTATTTTTACTCGCTGCTTTTTATTGCGAGTTGCCCAATCATTTCGGCTATTTTGAATGCATACATTTTTACTTGCTAATTTTGTTGCAAGTTGCCCCACCATTTCGGCTATCTCGTATGCATGTGTGGCTCGCTAGCTTCTCGCTGCAAGCCTGGAATTAGACACCGATTTCGGCATCAGCACCGCTACAACTGGAATATTGCCAGGAGCGAATCATCATTTGCCTCTGTCGATGTCGAACAAAGGTGGCTTAGCGAACAGGGTTAGGATCCTGTCGACTAAGGCTTTTGACTTCATGAGCCATAAGGGTCTCATAAAGGTATTTCTCCCTACGAGTCGTGAGGACCTCGTAGGTGCGTTTTCTCCCTAGGAATCATGAGGATTCCTAAGTGCATGGTCTTTTATAAGTTGTAAGGATCTTACAAGAGTATTTTCTCCTTTTAAGTCGAGAGGACTTACAACGGCTGTTCACCGTGCAAACATACCCCTAGTCACGGATGGGACTCTGTTAGGGAAATATTTATTCGCGCCCATGGATTGTATACAAGGGTCAATATTGAGCCGCTTGTAGGGCAAAATTGGAGGTTGTGGTGGCCGCTTAAGAACAGGTTCAGATCCCTGTAGCTTAAGACTTTTGAATCTTATGAGCCGTGAGGGTCCCATAAGAGGGTTCTCCTTACGAGTCGTGAGGATCTCGTAAGTGTAATTTCTCCTTAGGAATCATGGGGATCCCTAAGTGTGTTGCTCCCTTGTGAGTCATAAGGATCTCGCGAAGGTGATTTCTCCTCACAAGGTCGAAAGGACCTTACAAGTGTCTTTTAACGAGATTGTGCCCTTTCGGGTTTTCACAAAAACTCGCCGGTAGCCTTGCTGTTTTTACTCACGGAGCCCTTTCGGGTTTTCATCTGTGCCCGTTTTGCTTATGGACATACCGTTTTCTTTTTCTCTCTTCTTTTTTTCTCTTTTTTTGTGTCAGCCTTAGGATGCTGCAGTCTATAGTAGTTTATCAAAGTCTCGATCGACAGCTAGTTTTAGAACATAGTGGTCCATCGTTAATTTAAGGACGTTTTGGTCCGTTGTTAGTTTAAGGACGTTTCGGTCCGTTGTTAGTTTAAGGACGTTTCGGTCCGTTGTTAGTTTTAGGACATTTCGGTCCGTTATTAGTTTAAGGACGTGTCGGTCCAAAAACCGGCTACTTCTTATAGAGTTTTGGGCTTTGGAAGATAGCGAGCGGACATAGGCGTCGTCATCTATCGTTGATCCAGGCCGTGACTCGTCAGGCGTAGTATTTCTTTAGGAAGCGACCATTTATTGGCCTGAAAGGTATTTCACCATGCATGTCCATGAGTAGATAAGCTCCACCCTGGTAGACCTTGTCTATGATATATGGGCCTTCATAGTTCGGCTCGAATTTCCCCCTCTTGGCGTGATTGGAGATTATAGGTCTTTTGACCACTAGCACGAGTTCGCCTTGGCGGAATGTCCTCGGCCTAGTCAATCTTTCGTATGAGCGGGTCATCATTGCTTTATAAGCCTTCAGAGTTTGTTGCGCTATGAGCCGGGTTTCATCAAGGGCATCGAGCTCCTCAAGCCGAAGGTGGGCATTTTCTTCGTCTGTTAGCTCATAATGAATTGCCACTCGCAGAGAGGGTAGCTCTATCTCGAGGGGGAGTACCGCCTCTTTACCGAATACCAATGCGTACAGCGTTGTGTTCGTGGCCGTTTTGAACGTAGTTCGATACTCCCAAAGAGCTTCATGCAGTCTCTCGTGCCAGTCCTTCTTATTTCGGGACACCTTCTTTTTCACCATCTTCGTCAAGGTCTTGTTGAAAGCCTCAGCTAGACCGTTAGCTCGGGGATTATAGACTGAGGAATATCTCCAGTCTATGTTATGCTATTGCGCGAAGCGGATGATCTTGTGGCTTCTATAGGCTGGCCCGTTATCGGAGATGATCCGTCGTGGAGTTCCAAACCGATAAATGACGTGCGTCTTGAAGAAATGGAGTATATTCTCCCTCTTCACTTCCCTCAGTGGTATTGCTTCTGCCTATTTGGAGAAGTAATCAGGTGTCGCCAAAATGAATCGATATCCTATGGACGATGTTGGTTCGATGGGGCCGATTATGTCAGTTCCCCACATTTCGAACGGCCAGCTAGCCGCTGTTGGGTGTAGTGGATTTGGATGCTGATGGATAAAGTCTCCGTGAATCTGGCACGTGTGGCACTGCTTCGCATATTCGAGGCAGTCTTGGATCATCGTGGGCCAATAATAACCCATCTGTTTGATCTTCAGCTTCATCTTCGGGCGGCTTGGTGAGAACCGCAGAGTCCGTCGTGAGTTTCTTGGATGGCTCTCTTTGCCTCTTCAGGTCCCAGGCATCTTAGCCATAAAGAATCAAATGATCTTTAATACAAAGTATCATTGACGAAGGCGAAAGAAAGAGCTCGTTTCATAAGTTGATGTCTTGAGGATGTATTTTTAGGTATTCGACGGGATTTGAAGTAGTCTATAAAGACTTCCCTCCAATCCTCAACCTTTTCTTGGTCTCTTATTTGTAGGGCCGTTTGCTCGGTCATTCCTTTTTCTTCGGACGAGTCCGGAGATATTTCTGCTGGTGCGAGAACCCGACGGCTTTGCACAGTGATCCTCACATTATCGAGGTTCTCGTCAGCCAACTCTTTAGCAAGCTTAGCTAGTGCATCCGCCTTGCTATTTTCCGCACGCGATATACTTTCCAGCGTGTAGGAAGGAATTTGAGTCAGCAGTAGTTGTACTCTCCCGCCATACTTCACTAATTCAGGCTTGCACGTTTTGTAGTCGCCGTTTACTTGACTAACGACCGGTTGGGAGTCTCCGTATATGAGGAGGTTTTCAATTCCCATGTCGATAGCGATCTCGAGACCTGCTATCAAAGCTTCATATTCAGCTTCATTATTCGTCCTCGGCTCTGTTAAGGAGAAGGCAAAGCGCATTATCCCTCCTTGTGGAGTCACGAAGATGAGGCCTACCCCTGATTTGATTATAGGGATGCTTTGTTTGCGCTTCTTCATGAAAGACGCTCCATCAAAATAGAGTTCCCACCGGGTATCATTCTCTCTTCTTTCCCCGTCGATCATGTCAAACGCGTGTTCGTCTGGCAATTCGCAGTTCAAGGGAGAGTCGGCAGGTATCGGATGCTCAGCGAGGAAGTCGGCGATGGCCTGGCCTTTCACTGCCTTAAGAGGCCGATAAGTTATCGAGAATTCCATCAAGAGGAGGGCCCATTTAGCGAGTCGTCCTGTTAATATAGCCTTTGACATCAAATATTTGAGGGGATCCACCTTTGATATGAGATGGACCTCATGTGCCAATGCATAGTGTCTGAGCTTCGTTATTGCGAAGATCAACGCCAGGCAGTATTTTTCAATGGGAGAGTAATTGCTTTCTGCCCCTAGGAGAACTCGACTCAGATAATAAAGGGCTCTCTCCTTCCCTTGGTCGTTTTCTTGTGCCCACAGCGTTCCTAAAGAACCTTCGAAGGCTGTTGTGTACAGGACGAGAGGTTTTCCTTTGACAGAAGCGGCCAGCACTGGCGGATTCTGTAGGTATTGCTTGATTTCTTCCAGTGCGCTTTGACATTTGTGATCCCAGACAAATGGGGTTCCCTTCTTCATCAGGTGACTGTAGGGGCGGCACTTGCCGGAGAGATTGGCTATGAATCGCCGGATATATGCGAGCTTCCCTTGGAGAGACCGCAGTTGCTTAAGACTTCTTGGCGGAGGCATTTCCATGATCGCCTTGATCTTCGACGAATCAATCTCGATGCCTCGGTGTCGAACGATGAATCCCAGGAATTTGCTCGAGGAAACTCCGAACGCGCATTTAAGAGGGTTCATCTTCAAGTTGTATTGCCGAAGGCGTTGAAATACGATCTTCAGATACTCTAAATGTTCCTCGTATGATTTGCTTTTCACCACAAGGTCGTCGATATAGCATTCGACGATTTCATGTATGAGGTCATCGAAGAACTACATCATGTCCCTCTGATAGGTGGCACCAGCGTTCTTTAGACCGAAGGGCATCACCTTGTAGCAGAATATGCCCAAAGGGGTCCGGAAAGCAGTATGTTTCTGGTCTTCGGGATGCATCTTTATCTGATTATATCCTGATGAGCCGTCCATGAAGGAGAAAACTTCGTGAGTAGACGTGTTATCTATCATCATCTCAGTGACTGGTACTGGGAAGTCATCCTTTGGGCAGGCTTTATTGAGATCCCGAAAGTCCACACATATGCGCACTGTCCCATTTTTCTTCATCACTGGGACGATGTTGGCGATCCAGTCAGGATATTAGACCTCTTGGATGAAGCCAGAGTCGATTAGCTACTTGACCTCGGCGTTGATGCTCATCTCAAGCTCGAGCCGCATTCTTCTCGGTACTTGTTTGATCAGCTTGACGTCCGGAGATATTGCTGTTAGTTATATGTATGCCCTAGAGGCCGTTACTGTACATTGGATGTATATTGTAGTGGATGCTGGGACATATATAGGAAGGACTTTCTCGCTCGACATGATAGTACGCTATCTGGTTGCTCTTTATCTTAACATGTATAATTTCTGTCTCTCTGTTACATGTTGATAAAGCCCTTAGGATGTGTACTCGACTTCCAGAACTGTGATGCAGATCATACTAGTGGGGCCTGGATAGTCCATGAGTACATCCTTCAAATGTTCCTAGTCGAGGGAATATCGAGATGGGGCATCGATATTCCAGAGTAGACTAGCGTATATCTTCTCGACCCATGCGATGGGCGATGGATGATCCCATATCCATTGGTGTTTGACATCAGAGATGGTATACGGGTGCTCAGTGGAGACTGGGTACACTGGACGGACTCGCCGAGAACTCCCAGATGGTATTATACCTCACGTCAGATGGCAGTTCTCTGGTGACACTGGTGCAGCTTAGTCTGTTGACCCGAGATCGTCATAGAGTCTTGTGTGTCTCCCACTGTGCTTTGATTTCCACCCTACCATGGCTCTACTGAGTTGTGCAAACAGGTGGTTTTTGGGTACAGTCCTGATTCACATGGAGGCAATGAGCGATAGGAGGGGATTCGTCTCTCCCGGTATTGGGGGTTGATGTTGCGCAATGCACGACTGGCCATAACAGGAAATCCCTGGCCAGGGTTGCAGTGATGTACTGGTAAGAGTTATCAGTAGTTTCACGATTGTCATGGACCTCACGTCGGCATGACTTATCGAGCTATTGGGGTCTGACGTTTACCACCCCTAGGCGAGATATGCGACATATCAGACGAACAGACCGGACTGTACGGTAAGTGTTACTGGTTGGATTCACAGGAGTGTGAGCGGGCTTGCTCGTCGATCTTCTGATCGCTCAATACCCGGGTGGCCGTTACGTTTAGCAGACCGCTTGCGGCTTGTGGGTGTTTGATATGATCATCACCTACTGCCGGCGTATTGACGAGTCTTTAGAGTCCTACACAGAGGTTTCCTGGCTCAAGCGAAACGAAATAGGAGCGCATATGAGATATGTGCGGGACCGAGAATAATGCGTGTATGTGATACCGTATTCTATTCTCGCGATGAATGTATCGATCAGGTTATATGCGATATACCCTAGCTATCGAATCAAGGATTGATTCGATAAGCCGATACATTGGATACTAGTCGGTTATATGCGATATGACCGGATCGTTAAATCAAGTGTTGATTTAATGATTTAATGTATAATTATATATTTGATATATTACTTTGCATTAACTAGTATCGGTTCACTTTAAATGGATTTTCTCGCTCGGATGTGCGCATTGCATATGCGATATGATATTGTGCACTAGTTTGTATCATGTTTGATGATACATGTCTTTTTGGTTAAGTGTAAAGAATTAAACCTTGGTTAATGAAATCGTTAGGGTTTACTATTTGCTTATTCCTTTACTTATTTGTTTTATTCATTATGGTATTTATAATAAGCATAGTGAGAAAGAAACAAAATGGTTAGCTTTCATTCTTTCATGAAGCTTAATGAAGCTTCATGAAGCTTTGACCAAAAGTGACCATTTTGTTTTTATCTCAAACCCTAACCACTCACTAACCTTGGTTAACTCTCTACACTTTACTATGGTTCAATTATGATAAGAAATTATTATTCATTTTCTATTCCATAATTCTTATCATAATAGCTTCTTCATCTTCTTTATTCTTCAAGTGAAGAAAACCATCCTCCATCAATGGTGATTGATGCAAATGAGTGAGAAATCCAATTCTAAAGTGAACCCAACTCCTATTTCTTCATCCTCTACCTCTTGCCAAGTAGTAGAGTATGTTTCCTTCACAAGTTTTCAAGACTTGGTGAAGTTGGAGCTTGATCTAGCGATGCCTCGACGTAGATCATCTTCGGCATGGACATCGACGACCTAGCTCACTTATTATCCGACGAAGCCGACGCTAGAGCCCGAGATATGTTTTGTACAGCAAAGGGACTTCGTTGCGGAGCTATGGAGGTGGAGCACCGGATCTACAAAGGTTGTAGTCACTTTCCCTTAGCATTTAATTCGATTACTTGCTTGCTTTGCCTAGATATCTAGTAAACGATCCGTATTAGGGTTTGTAGGCACCCGTAAAATTTGATTTGTGCATCTTTGATCACTTGTGAGACTTCACTAGAGTGCCTAGGAACCCTACAGTGGTATCAGAGCCTAGCTAGAGCCTTAGGCGAAGTCCCGACGGAGTTAGAAGTCCGATCGACCCAAAACCCGACTTTGAAAATTGCTCTCTGGACTTTTCTGTAAAATGTGGATTTTTCGAAATTAAAAATATCCAGAAAATTCAGCAGGAAAATGTAAGGGTTACTGAAAAATTCGGTGTACTGATTCCTTAAAGTCACCGCGGATCCGCGACATGAGCATGCTCATGCGGCGGTTCCGCGGCTAGTTTGTCGTTTTGTGCATCGACGTTTGCACAGTAACTCTTAGTAAGTAGTGCTGGGTTTCCTGGGATTATTTTAATATTTATTCCAGAGTTTTATTTTCTGGCTTGTATTGGGAACTCTATATATTCGATCGGACTGTCTAATTTTGTCGGTGTGGCTTTCCGGGTAATTTTAGAATATGTTAAAAAGTTCGACCGGATATAAATACCCACTTTTTCCCCTGCCGGGAAATTTCCAATTGTTGGATTTTTCCGTAGTTTAACGACATTCTAAGTAGTGCAAGTAACGCGATGGACCCTCTAGAAGACAACAAACCTTAACTCGATTATGTGACCGTCTTGAACTGCCCTTTGAACCTTCGGGTTTGGGGCAGTACGGCGTGCCACATGTGAGGCATTGGCTTGACCCTTCTACGGCTGGACCGTTGGTACTGAGGCACGAACTGAATGTTGTTAGACTTATTTCATGTGTTGAGCTGTATCGGGAAAACTTGGGTGTTCGATTGTTCGATCGAAAAGTTTAGCATTTTCTATTTATCTGGAATGTGATACAATAATTGGAATTCACAAATAGTTATGAGATAACGGAATGAATATTATAAACATAGCAGTTTAGTCTCACTTGATCGGTTGCCACGGAATTTTGATGTGATCAAAAGTCCGTCGCAATCACGTAGTGTACGCGGATACTCGCCGGGTAAACTTGATAGACAGCCTCACTCCATAGCCCCGACCAAGTGACTGTAGGAGAACCCCGTCGCCGAAAGCATCCGTTCGGGTGCTCGTGGTAGCGGTGTTCCGCCTTGGTGCACTTTGTCGACGGCGTCGGGGGTGCGGCCGTCTACTGAAGTTTGCGACGAGCATTCGATCAGAATGTCGGGAATCCTGTTGAATTGCCCGACTTGATATTGAAAAGAGTTTTCGATAATGAGACTAAAATGCGGGGTTTATAATTGTTAGGCATGTGATGTCTAAAGAATTCATTGAGTCAGGCATGCGATGTCTGAGGTGGTTGCGGATTCCAACTGTTGTAGTTTTACACTTTCTTTTCTGTGACCGTAAGTGTAATATGTGATATCGCCGGTTTCGTTGCTATATGTCAACGACAATTGGGATGGACATATTTACTTACGTTGATGACATGTGATGTTATGTGTTGCTGGATATGTTATATTGGATCGTCGTGTTTGAATAGCCGGGGGTTTTTATGTGAGATGAGTGTTTTTCATTTTCATTCATGTAAAAACTTGTATGTAATATTCTTTTATTGGGGCACTTCCAGGTTGCGGAAGTCGTCACCCGTTGTATATTATTTACTTTTCCGCATTAGGATAGACCCAAGGAGGGGAGCACAAGTAACCGGGTTCTGGGGTCCAGTGGGAGACCAACTCGAGGAGTCGAGTCCGGATCTTCTAACCTTAGAATTAGTAGGGTTGCTTGCCGCTCTCGTAGGGGTCTAGGGGTGTGGGATTGGCTATTCATCACGACCGTGGAATCTGTGTTTTATACTGGCTCGTATTGAAAACACGGACGTCCTAGTATATCCAATATTTCATATGATTCTTCTGCTGTGCTTTATCTGTGATGTGATCATGCGATGTTCTGTGACAGGTATTATATATAGTATATATGATATATTATATTGACGTTGCTTATGTTTTACACTCGCGCTAGCCCTGCCCCGCTCTGCCGTTAGTTACCTAACCTAACGGTGCACGAGGGGACATCGAGGCGAATGCGGATGGCATAAGTGTACGTCATATTTATCTGTGATGTTTAGGTAATTTAAATGATGGGATATTCATTAATGAGATTAATGAAAGAAAATAAACCTAATTGATGTTGTGGAATCGAATTTCAAAATAAAACAGGTAGCTACAGTTCTTGCTTTGCATCGCGGTGTTCCTTGTAGAACATCCTGCACCTTATTCGATAGGGAAAGGACCGAGATCCCTTCACCGGGAGTGACTCCTTTAGCAATAACTGGTAGATGCTACACACTCGGTTTGTCTTTGATCGCTTCTATAGTTTCCGCTTTGCACAGTGATATATATGATATATCCCGCACCTCATTCGACGAGGAAAGGGCCGACGATCCCTTCACCGGGAGTGACCCCTTTAGCAAAACTAGAAAAGGCTCGAAAACATCCCATTTAAAAACCATTTGATTCCGCAACGAGATCAAGTTCAAAGCGTTAAAGGTTTTCACAAAAACCAGTCGCAACCCTCCGTCATTTTAGGAAGTAGAGTACTTAGTATTCGTGCTGTGTTTGTTGACCATAGTCAAGGCACAGTGTACGGTAGCTAAGTGATGTCTTCCTGCACCGCATATGATGCGATTAGTTAGGACAGTCATGTGGCTTTGTTGACCTTAGCCAAGGGTCATGTGGGTGGGTCTAATTAATCACGAAATGACGGGTAGAACTTGACTAGTACCTATGATTTGTTGACCTTAGCCAAGGTCATAGGTGCTAGGGGTAAAAACCTTTATCGGGAGTTTCAAGTGTTGAAATTTGCAATGAGATTGCATACCTTCTATATGATAGTTGGATCCCGATACCCACTGCGAGTAATTGTTACTCCTGGGAGAGTTTTGCACTTTGCAATTAGCCGATCAAGTAGGTGTCTAGAAAGGTGTCAACGGGGTTACGCCTCTGGAAAAACGAGGTTTACAGTAATTAGGTCCGTGCGAAAGCACGGGGAACCTCCCTCAAAGTACCGACACTGGCCTGGCTGAAAGATTGGCGAACTTGTAGAGTGTAATTAATCCCGGCTAGTCTTTCCTTTTAAGGTTTGAAGGAAGATTTGATAAAAACAGTGGGAGCCATCCTGATTAGATAAAATATATAACCAATCTGATCTTGGAAGTGCGCACGCAGAGTGTTTTCTTCTCTCTCTCTCCTGGTAGCGACCATATCACGCCTTAATCAAGATAATAATATGGATGTATTGACCGAACCCGCTTGTTATACTGAGCTGGGGAACGTTGGTCCCGCTCCAACTTATAATTGTTATAAGACAGAGCAGGAAATAGGGGAATACCAGATTTCCTATGCCGCCCAAACGAAGAAAGTGCATATGATGCATCTTCTTCGGGTGTGTTCATTACAAAGAACTGTTTCTCAGTATCCTCTGCATCCTGGGTATATGATACCGGATCAGGATCCCAGATATGTAATCTGTTACATAGGGCTACAAAAGGGTAGAAAAACTGAGAACGGGTGATAAGTTTCATGAGACAGAAAACGGGGCAAGTGTTGCAGCCAAGTCTGTCGGTCACTGTCACCCTGTATTGTAATACATTGATTCTGAACGAATGTTATTAGATACCGAACCTGATATACAAAATCATATCAGTCTCTTTATCAGTAAAGAAATGATAAAATTTTGTATTATTGGATAATGTTTTGAACATTTCCTATATCAAAAGTTGATCGGTTCAGACACGTTATCTAAAAGCATTGAAGTTCTAAATCAAACTACAGTTCCTAGTATACAGAACACACACAAGAAGAAGAGTTCAGAAATGAACGAATCCTTCTTGAGGCATTGTAGACTAGGTCACATCAATGCGACCCGACTGGCTGAAGTTACATTTTAGATGCATATTTAAATCAGTTTGAATTTACATCTTGTCAAACTTGCCAGTCATGTCACAAAGATTAGATAACCATAGCTCTGTTTATTAGAAACAGAGAAAAAGTTAGTAAACTCTTGGGACCGATACATGATGATGTATGTAAAGTCTCCTGTCTACACATGCCAGGATTGGTTCTTTATACTTCATTATATTCTCTGATAATCTCTCAAGATTCAGTCATATGTTCCTGTTGAAACATAAGTCCGAACCTTTTGAGGTATTCACAGAATATAAGTTAGAAGTAGAGAACCAATAACCGGGTATAAGTATTATGTCCTATGATGAGATCAGGGAGCAGAATACTTGTGCATAGAATTCCTGGACTATTCTAAAGGAGAATGAGATTTTCTCTCAGTGTTACTCCTCTGAATACACCACAGCACAACGGTGTATCAGGGCGGAGAAATTGCACAATATTAGATATGGTGTGCTCTATGATGAGTATTACTGAGTTACCTATTTCCTTTTGGGGTTATGCACTTGAGAAGCTGCATACCTATTGAATTAGGTTCGAATCAAATCAATGCCTACCACTCCATATGAGATATGGTATGGGAAGAACCCATCTCTTAAGCGAGTTAAGATTTGGGGTTGTCCGGCCTATGTTTAAAGCAAAATCCGGACAAGATCGAGGCAGAATCAGTTCTGTAGAACTGGAATGGTTCCAGCTATACAAAACTGCAGTTGATGATTTGACAGAACCATAACATTCTATAGTTCCCGACGAACCTCAGCCTCTCCGCCGATCTAGTAGGGTTCCTCATCCGCCTGAGAGATACCTCGGTTTCTCGATGACAGTGTTAGCAAGGATTGCATCATGAGATGATGACCCAACTAGTTTCGAGCAGGCCATCGAGAGTAGGGACTCTGTAAGAATGGCTGGATGCTTAGCGATCTGAGATGGAATCCATGTACACCAGCAAAGTATGGACTTTAGCTGCTATATCTGAAGGGTTAAATCCCCATCAGGAGCAAGTATATCTTGAGAAGATTACTTGGGGTAGATGGAAAAGTTGAGACTTTCAAAGCTAGACTTGTTAAAGTTTTTCGTCATCGACCAGGCGTGGATAATGATGAAACCTTTTTCCAGTAGCTATGCTTAAGTCTGTCCAGATCCTACTTACCACGGCTACATACCATGACTACGATATCTGGCGGTTGGGTGCCATGACTGCTTTTCTAAATACTGATTTAGAAGAGAACGTCTATAAGAACACAGCCAAAGGTCCTCGTAAACAGTGGGAGCAGCGGAAACGTGTGCAAGTTGCTTTACATAATGAAGCAGGCATCGCGGAGTTGGAATGTCTGTTTTGATGTGATAGTCAAAGTGTTTGACTTCATCAAAATGGTAGACGAACCTTGTATATACAAAAGGGTAGTATGGAGTATGGTGGTCATCTTCGTATTGTACGTAGACAACATACTCTTGATAGGAAAAGAGTTTCCTATACTACGATCAATCAATCTCCCATTATCACTAGGATTCCCCAAACAGGATCAAAGTGATACCTCCTAAATCCTGAGTTTTCATCTATGAGATAGATGTAATTGGATGCTAGGATTCTCACTAGATGTAGTGAGAAGATATCAATCGATCCTGGGGAGAATCACTGGAAGAGTTCCAGGGTGATAAAGATGACTGAATGTCAGTCACGGGCATTGTCTTTACCCTTAATAGAGGGACGGTATGTTGGAAGAGTTCCAAGCTAGATACCGTGGCAAACTAGACGATAAAGGCTGGTAACATCGCTATTGTAGATACTACCAAAGAGGAAGTTTGGGTGTATATTGGTTCATAAGATGAACTAGGTTCCTGCCATTGTATGACAATGGAAGTATGGCTTTGGCCCTGGAACCCTGGTCCCATCAGTGACCCAGACATATTCTGAGGAAGCATCACCTGATCATGGAGATAGTTGATCTCCGGGGTGATCGAGGTTAGGAGAGTAGACTCAGAGGACAACACGGCGGATCCACTCACGAAGGCCTTTTTCCCAAAGAGAGACTTTTAGGGGATGGTTGAGTATGTGATACTGCAACCACTGCTACAGATGGCCCTAGTGCAAGTGGGAGATTGTTAGTTATATGTATGCCCTAGAGGCCATTACTGTACATTGGATGTATATTGTAGTGGATGCTGGGACATATATAGGAAGGACTTTCTCGCTCGACATGATAGTACGCTATCTGGTTGCTCTTTATCTTAACATGTATAATTTCTGTCTCTCTGTTACATGTTGATAAAGCCCTTAGGATGTGTACTCGACTTCCAGGACTGTGATGCAGATCATACTAGTGGGGCCTGGATAGTCCATGAGTACATCCTTCAAATGTTCCTAGTCGAGGGAATATCGAGATGGGGCATGGATATTCCAGAGTAGACTAGCGTATATCTTCTCGACCCATGCGATGGGCGATGGATGATCCCATATCCATTGGTGTTTGACATCAGAGATGGTATACGGGTGCTCAGTGGAGACTGGGTACACTGGACGGACTCGCCGAGAACTCCCAGATGGTATTATACCTCACGTCAGATGGCAGTTCTCTGGTGACACTGGTGCAGCTTAGTCTGTTAACCCGAGATCGTCATAGAGTCTTGTGTGTCTCCCACTGTGCTTTGATTTCCACCCTACCACGGCTCTACTGAGTTGTGCAAACAGGTGGTTTTTGGGTACAGTCCCGATTCACATGGAGGCAATGAGCGATAGGAGAGGATTCGTCTCTCCCGGTATTGGGGGTTGATGTTGCGCAATGCACGACTGGCCATAACAGGAAATCCCTGACCAGGGTTGCAGTGATGTACTGGTAAGAGTTATCAGTAGTTTCACGATTGTCATGGACCTCACGTCGGCATGACTTATCGAGCTATTGGGGTATGACGTTTACCACCCCTAGGCGAGATATGCGACATATCAGACGAACAGACCGGACTGTACGGTAAGTGTTACTGGTTGGATTCACAGGAGTGTGAGCGGGCTTGCTCGTCGATCTTCTGATCGCTCAATACCCGGGTGGCCGTTACGTTTTAGCAGACCGCTTGCGGCTTGTGGGTGTTTGATATGATCATCACCTGCTGCCGGCGTATTGACGAGTCTTTAGAGTCCTACACAGAGGTTTCCTGGCTCAAGCGAAACGAAATAGGAGCGCATATGAGATATATGCGGGACCGAGAATAATGCATGTATGTGATACCGTATTCTATTCTCGCGATGAATGTATCGATCAGGTTATATGCGATATACCCTAGCTATCGAATCAAGGATTGATTCGATAAGCCGATACATTGGATACTAGTCGGTTATATGCGATATGACCGGATCGTTAAATCAAGTGTTGATTTAATGATTTAATGTATAATTATATATTTGATATATTACTTTGTATTAACTAGTATCGGTTCACTTTAAATGGATTTTCTCGCTCGGATGTGCGCATTGCATATGCGATATGATATTGTGCACTAGTTTGTATCATGTTTGATGATACATGTCTTTTTGGTTAAGTGTAAAGAATTAAACCTTGGTTAATGAAATCGTTAGGGTTTACTATTTGCTTATTCCTTTACTTATTTGTTTTATTCATTATGGTATTTATAATAAGCATAATGAGAAAGAAACAAAATGGTTAGCTTTCATTCTTTCATGAAGCTTAATGAAGCTTCATGAAGCTTTGACCAAAAGTGACCATTTTGTTTTTATCTCAAACCCTAACCACTCACTAACCTTGGTTAACTCTCTACACTTTACTATGGTTCAATTATGATAAGAAATTATTATTCATTTTCTATTCCATAATTCTTATCATAATAGCTTCTTCATCTTCTTTATTCTTCAAGTGAAGAAAACCATCCTCCATCAATGGTGATTGATGCAAATGAGTGAGAAATCCAATTCTAAAGTGAACCCAACTCATATTTCTTCATCCTCTACCTCTTGCCAAGTAGTAGAGTGTGTTTCCATCACAAGTTTTCAAGACTTGGTGAAGTTGGAGCTTGATCTAGCGATGCCTCGACGTAGATCATCTTCGGCATGGACATCGACGACCTAGCTCACTTATTATCCGACGAAGCCGACGCTAGAGCCCGAGATATGTTTTGGACAGCAAAGGGACTTCGTTGCGGAGCTATGGAGGTGGAGCACCGGATCTACAAAGGTTGTAGTCACTTTCCCTTAGCATTTAATTCGATTACTTGCTTGCTTTGCCTAGATATCTAGTAAACGATCCGTATTAGGGTTTGTAGGCACGCGTAAAATTTGATTTGTGCATCTTTGATCACTTGTGAGACTTCACTAGAGTGCCTAGGAACCCTACAATTGCCAATTTATGGACAGCAATTTCTTGATCGAGTCCCGGCATCTCTGAATAGTTCCATGTGAAGCAGTCTCTATGCTGCAGGAGCACGTCCTTTAGTGTAGCCACCCTTTCTTCAGACAGCAGCTCGCTGACGAATGTCGGCCGCGGGTCACTTGCCATCCCCAAATCAATTTTCTTGAGGTTATCTGCAGTGGTATGTATTCCATCTTCCAGCTCTTTTAGCGCCGGTGGAAACTCTGAGATGACCTTGCCATCATCATTTTCGAAGCATCAGGAGAGGTCATCCACATTCTCGGGCTCTTCTTCTGACAGCATTATCACGTGGCAGGTACGAGATCGCTTCCAAGACCGATGTTGATCTGGTTCTGCTCTCGGGGCTTTGGGTTCATGCTTCTGCGGCGGGGTTACCCTCCAGCTGCTGGATAGAGCGAACCTGCCTTGCTGATACTGGTCTTCTACCCAGTCTTTAAATGTGAAGTAGTCTTCGAGAGGATATCCTATTGCCCTGTGATAGGAGCAATAGTCCGGGTAAGAGATTTCGCCTGCTTGCTTGGGGTGCTTGGACTCCGGAAGCGTCATCATCTGATGTTTTATGATAAGATCGAATATCTTCCTTGTCTTGTCTTGGGGAAAAGAATATGCTTGACCCATCTTTTTTATAAGAGACGAATCTGGACTGCTCGATTCCTGATCGCATGGCTTCTTGGACCCGCTTTGTCGCTGTCGAACGCCTTTCCCGTTCTTTGGTTTGTTTCTGCCTCTGCGTCGGGCCTTTTGTACAACGGGTTAACAAAGAGGAGCATTTTTATTTTTCACAGCCTGTTGAAGGAGGCCTTGCGTCCTGGCTTTCTCGTAGATGGCCATTTCGCGATTATGGTCGTCTCGAACCTTTTGACCTGCTTCCCTTATAAGCTTGTCCATCTGTTCTTCGAACGACGGACTTGGCATTTTTACGGCGGGAGCTCGTTCTAGTTCAGGGTTAGCATCTTCCCACAGAGCATCTCCTTCTTCATCATAGTCATGTATGACGTAGCAGTCGCGGAATAGCTCCCGTTTCTTGGATTGAACATACCCAAGCCCGGTCGTTTCCATTTTCCCGTTGGGCAACTTTCGTTGAGTTCCGGGAACGTTCCAGATCCTGTTATAGAACCGTGCTTGTCGCGCAGTTTGCTTAAGGGGTACACCTTGGCGTCTCAAGAGTCTCTTTAGTCCGTTCGTGTAATATCTGGGTAAATGGATGGGCTAGAGCATGTCAAGTGTAGAATCCGCGCCATGCCAGATTTCTTTCTCCACTTTGGTTTCCTCGGATCGGTAGAATAGGATTGCCTTTTCACCTTTTCGTGTGGGAGGAACGTAGAATGTCTGCAGTTCTTCCACACTGTAGGTATTAAGCGCATCTAGTTCTTTATGATGGTTGGATGGAACCATGGCAACCTGCAAACTTTGATCTTCATCAGCGAAGGTTTGTATTGATGGCCGAGCAGAGAATATGGCATTGACCTCATCTTCCGAGTCGCTGCCGAAGATCAACATAGGAGCGGACCGTAACGGCTTGTTGCAATAGGGCGGACCTGAGTAAACTATCTCTTATTCTTCCTCGGTATCACTCCCGAAGACCGGAATAGTAGTGATAGCTTTGTTCTTTGGTTTGTGACATCTTTCCGTGTCCTCGAAATCCGGTAAGAAGTATTTTGCATCTTCGTACTTTCGGACTTCGTTCACGGAGAATGGGTTCAGCTCTCCTGTTACGGTATTCTCGAGACCATCTTTGAAATACTTCATACACTGATGTTGTGTAGAAGGGATGATATTGTACTCGTGTAACCAGGGCCGGCCGAGCAAAGCATTGTAGCATGTCTTGGCATCAATGACGTGAAACTTAATGTCCATGACAAGCAGCCCAAAGCGTAGTGTCAATATTACAGACCCAAGCGTCCGTGATGACTGGGAGTCAAATCCGGAGATGGTGATTTTATCGCGAGCGAGGTGTTGAACGCTCATGCAGATTTCCTTCAACACTCTCACATTGAGGAGATTGACGGAGGACCCATTGTCGACCAGGATTTTACCTATCTTGATGTCATGACAGTATCCGGAGACATATAGGGGACGGTTGTGCTCGCATTTCCCAAGGAGGAGATCTTCATCGCCGAAGGTGATATCGGCTGTGTGTACTTCTTCCAGCTCGTCCTTTATCTTTTCTTCGGCGAGGAAAGTTTGGAATTGCTCGGGCTCTTGTAATGCCTTGATCAAAGAATCTCTTGCTTCTTTGGATAACGGAAGGGCATCGAGAATGCTTAACTGTGAAGGTAGCTTTCTCAAGTGTGCCAGAACGTTGTAGTCCACCTTACTTTTCTTTGGCGGGTCTTTGGCTGTCAGCTCTTTGATGGCTTGGTCATCAAGGATGATATCCTCAGGGACTTTTTCTTTTTCCTTATCTTTTCTATTTGATCCAATGTTCGAGGGCCCAAGATTCTTTTCGGGGAGCGTGCGATTACGCAGCTGAATGTTCTCGCAGTTCTTCGGTTCTTCCTCTTTTCCCGAGGTGGATTCTTTGAAGAGAGGGCCAAGAGCTATTTCTTCATCAGAATCGCTCCCAAAGGTGAGAACTTGCGATCCCCCGGCGTTGATCATGTGACAGCTGTCGGTAGTTCTTTTACGCTCCTCGGTCGTACTTCTTTGCTCCCGACGAGTTTTGCGTTTCATCCGCTTGAAATGTTGCCGGTGAGCAACATATCCCTGCCACCATCTTTTAAAAGCGTTGCACTCTTCGGTAGGGTGCGCAATCTTTTGATGATATAAGCAGTAGCTAGAATGTGTTTCTGCTTCACCAAGAATATTTCCTTCGGAGGGTAGCGGCTTCATTCCCATCGATATGGCTTTAGCGATCCTTTTCCTCGTCTTGAACCTGTTTTTATTTGCGACAGATGTACTTTGATCTGGCGGGAGTGTTTCAACTCTTTCGGCCAGTCGCCGGCATTTGGCTTTTTCAAATATGACAATCTCGCGCTCCTGATCAGCTTTGCTTTTCGAAAGAGTTTCGTTCAGGAATGCATCAATCATTTCGTCTGATGGCCTTAGAAGTTCCGGTTCAGGATTTGCCCCCAGTTTCTTTGTGCAAGGAGCTTCTTCATCGTCTATCGATGAGTGAGAGATCACATGGCAGCTTGCTACATAACCTTTAGATTCATCCAACGAGTCTTCTCCATTGTCATCATCTCCGTCCTCAAGGACGTGGCTGAGAAATTCTTAGAGTGTGACTAGAATCCGCGCTTTTTGATTATATTCTTCCAACGCGTCAATCTATTTTTGCAGGTCCGTGCTCTTGTCACCAGGCTTCACGGGATTTTTGGCCTTCTTCTTTTTCTTCGAAGACTTTGACGGCTAAGTGTGAGCGCTTTGGCTATCACTGACAATCTTTGGAGTTGGGCGCAGCTTCAGCATCCCCTCGATGATCTTAGATTTCAGTGGATTCTTCCACCTAATTGCCGGACATGTGTGGAGATCCTTCAGCATTTTTTTAGTTTTGGCTGAAAGAGCGACTTCCCATGGAGCTTCTTCTACGAAAGAACACGATGCCCCCGGTGTATCCGTCTTCTTGAGAGCGTGCGGCTGAGGTGGGTTCACCTTCCAATTCTCGGATAATACGAATTTGCCATGTTGGTACTGATCTTCTATCCAGCTTTTGAAGATTTAACAATCTTCGATCGGATGACCCAACATTCGGTGATAAGGGCAATAGTTAGGATTGCTAATGTCGCCTGGTTGCGCTGAGCGTCTTGGCTCCGGTAGAGTGATGAGCCTATTGCGCAGTGCTAGCTCGAATAACCTCTTTATCTTGTCTCGAGAGAACGAGTAAGGGCGTCTCTTTTTATCTCCAAGAGATCGAGTTCTATCATTTTGGCGATCAACTGGTCTTAGACCACTGGGCTGCTGTTTAGCGTTAGCGACGACGGTCGCTTTCCCTTTTTCCTTCTCGTTCCGCGGCTCCGGCTTTGGAGGAGACGGTCTATGACCCATCTGGTCCATTTGGGCCAGTTTGTCGATCAAGGCTTGGAATGTGGTCGGCTTGAAGAACATCATGAATTGGGAAATAGTTGCATGAGGGTCCAGAGTGCCCACAAACATGCCCACCATCGGCGCTTCTTCGATGTGCTGTTCGCATTTCGACCATAGATTCCGCCATCGTATTACGTATTGAAACCACGTTTCACCTGGCTTCACCCTGGCATTGATCAATGCCGTTATTGGGGTGCGTTCACTAGCACTCGCGAATCGCTGGGTGAATAATAGCTCCATTTCTGCGAAATTCTTGACGGAGTCATTTGGAAGTTCAGAATACCACTCGAATGCCGTCTCCGATAAGCTGCCGACGAATTAGCGAAGTAGCAATTTATCATCACCTCCGGTGTTGCCATATAGAGCCCTGAACTGGGCGACATGCTGGTGGGGATTGCCCGTCCCCTTGTATACATGAAATTTAGGGATCGTATATCCCGATGAGTACTTTATTTGGTCATACCAGCCTGGATATGGTCGCCCAGTTTTAACGACTTGGCCGGCCGCTTCATTCGCCTGGTGAGCTCGTATTTGCTGAGCAATGTAGTCATCCAGAGCGGCCTTGGAAATGGTTTCCTCTTTGGCTGCTGAAAGAGCCGAAGGAGGGTTCGATGTCTCCCCTCTGTCGTCTTCAATGATGATCGGAGGGTCTTCAGCTGGAGGTTCCGGCTGTAACATCATCCCAGCCATATCTTGGAACAAGAGAGCCATTCGTTTTATATTGGCTGCCTATTCCGCAGCCTCTTTTTCTTTCCTCTCGAGCATTCTTTGGAGTAATTCCGTATCAGTCTCTTGTTCCCAACGCTGCTCTGAGGTCTCTGGATTTTCTTTTGGCCCAGTGAGTGCGGCCATTGTAGTCAGCATCTCCTGAAGGTTCTGCTGTTGTTGTTCCTGAGCCCTTGTTATTGACTGGGTAAGCAGTCGATGACCCGTAGAAGCACGGCTTTCCTCTTTTTCGGAAGCCATATAAACAGTATGTACCATCATGCCCCCATACTTGGGGCGTTTGGGCTCAGCATCTTTGCGGTTTGCCACGTTCACAGGGGCTTTCTCCAGCCTCCTTCTCTTTTGAGCGGTTGACGTTGAGGGGGTCGTTGCAGCGGGCACCCAGGTAGCTGTCGTCTTTTATGGCTTGACAAGACGGTTCTCTTCCTACTGAACCTTAACCTTTTTCTGTCGGCGAGAGTAATCTTGATCAATTACTGAGTCCTGAACCTGTCGCCAGACTTTGTAAATTTGGAGGACAGCCGCTGAGGGGACTGCTCCGGCTTCGTTTCTGTAACATTCTCCACGGGTGGAGGAGATCTCTTCAGTACGGCGGTGGGTGAATACCTACGCACCCTGTTAAGCAGCTCGAAACTGTTCCCAGTTGAAACAGCAGCATTGACTTCCACAGTTGGGGCTGGTGGAGTTAGCCCAGAGGGGGAGTTGCCCCCAGCCTTCCTTACTCGGTGCCAGTGGCGACGTCGAGTGTGTCGAGCCGTTGGGATTGGTTCAGCTATGGCTTCGTCATGCCCCCTGTTCTAGTGAGGCGCTGCTGATACCAGCCTCTTGAAAACCGACGTTCGTTGAGATGCAACGTCCAATCTGTCAAAGAAAGACCTCTGGGCAGGGGAAACAACCTTGACGATTTCGCCTGGAACAGGAGCTGAAATAGTCAGTCTTGTGAAGACCAACCCTTTGGCAGGAGAAGCCGCCTTGACGACTTCGGGAGCAGAGATGGCTATCCTTTTTGGGACAACCCTTTCTGGTATCATGGGCTTCTTCATAGGCCTAACTGAGCTTTGGCCTAGTCTGTCAAAGACTGAGGCGTTGGAGCTGGGCGACCCGTTGAGAGAGGCCGCAGTAGTTTAAGCCGATCAAAAACCGACTTCTTCTGAGCTTCTTGTGTTGGTACAGGAGCGCTGAAGCTCGTTGGCGGGAGCATGGTCACGAAGAACAATCCAGTAGTGGCCTGAGTAACCTGTTCCACCGGCATAGCGAAGGTGGAGGCCGCTTGGGGCCTATAAGTCACTCCTCCGGACGGTACGGGGCAAGAGTTGCAGCTGCAGTTAGTGCAGGTTGAAGCCATTGATCTTCTGTTTACTGCACGGAGCAAGACACTAAATCTTAGTACCTCGAACCCAAGGGCAACCATATCAAACCACGATTCGTTCGCAAACACGACACACGAAATGTGGAGTGGAAAGAGGAAAAGGTCCCACCGGGCGTGCCAGAATCTGTTCCCCGCCGAAGGACGCGGCCGGGACGTTAGGACGTCAGGCCTAAATTTTGGGGCAGATGCTAATTGTTGCTATCCGTCCACCTCACCGAAGATGCCAAGTTGATTTATGGCATCGTGTATCGAAGGTTTAAATGGATGCGGCCGATGTAGCAGACTTCGTCAGATTCCCCCTCATTTGAGGGGTTTTTGATTGTGGGGACGCTCTTCCCTGCAGGCACAAGCCCCTGGAGTTAATTACGCTACCGCATCGCGATAACAACTTTCTCCTTCTCCAGATGGTCACTTCGTGTCGTGGGTGTTTGTTTTATTAGTGGTTGCCCGTGGATTGTATACGAAGACTAATTTAAGTTGTCGCCCGTAGGGCGTGGATTAGTCCAAATCCGTATCTTCTTAGATTTGGGTTTAGGGGTTGGGTTTAAGAATACGTTAGCCTCATTTGGGACTAAGATCAACTTAAACGTATGTTAAGAATACGTTGGTCTAATTTTTAGACTAAGATCAACTTAACGGGATCATTTAGATCCAACAAGAGAGCAATTGGGCTCTATTATTTAGTTTAGAGACATTGTGGTCGATTAGTTTAAGGACATTACGGTCCAATGTTAGTTTAAGAACATCTCGGTCCAATGTTAGTTTAAGGACGTTACGGTCCATTGTTAGTTTAAGGACATCTCGATCCAATATTAGTTTAAGGACATTACGGTCCATTGTTAGTTTAAGGACATTACGGTCCATTGTTAGTTTAAGAACATCTCGGTCCAGGTTAAGGACATCATAATCCATGGGTTTAAAGACCCCACAGTCCGAGGTTAAGGACATCGTAGTCCGTGGGCTTAAGGACCCCACAGTCCGAGGTTAAGGACATCGTAGTCCATGGGTTTAAGGACCCTATAGTCCAGTTTAAAGACGTCATAGTCTATGAAGTGTATGGTTGTCGGGACCCGTCACCTCTCTGAAGACGTTGAAGGATTACAACGACATATATCAGAGGGGTTCAGAGATGTACCCTTAAACCGATGTGAGTTGGTTGGAAGTCTGTAGCCCAATTTGGGACTAAGATATGTTGAAATATTTATGAGCAGGTGGGCTCAATTAAATAAAAATTGAGGACTTATGGCCAATCTTGGGCTAAGTCCAATCAGATTAAAATGTTTAACATTTTATTTAGGGTTGTTGAGCATTTATTTGGGCTTGGCCCTTCTAACAATATTTTTGTCTTTTATTGAATGCTGAGCATTCACCAGATCTCTGGGCTTATTAAAGAACAATTTATGTTCTGTCAGCGCAACACGTGGCGCGGTAGGCGCTTTGCGCCAATCAAAAAGCGCAGTGCGCTACTGCCAAGTAGAGCACATGTAAGGGATACGTGTCACACTCAGCGCTAGGCGCCAGTTTATGAGCGCATGATGCCAGTTTATGAGCGCTGAGTGCTAATTTAGTGGCGCACACGTGAGTGACACATGGTGCGCTTGGCGCTGAGCGCCAGCCCATGAGCGCGGTGCACTATTTCAGAAGCGCAAAGCGCAAGTTGTTTAATTAGCGCACACTTGGTTGACACGTGGCGCATTTGGCGCTGAGCGCCGGTCCAGAGAGCGCAGAAGTGCAGTTCAAGAGCGCAAGGCGCATTTCAAGAGCGCAAGGCGCATTTGATCAATTTTATGATCTGGGAACAAATTTCTGTTATTTTAGAAGAGACTTTGTCTCAAGATTTAAGAACAACAGTTCTTATTTTGCAGGAGAGATTTCAATCTCTTGTTTTGATGAAAGCCTTTGTCTTTATAGATCCATGATCTGTGAGAAGAATATGTTCCTCTTTTATTTTATGATGAGATTTTTTGATCTCTTTTGTGAAAGACTTTTTGTCTTGAAGATCTATGATCTTTTTAAAAGAAAAAAATTCTTCTTTTTATAAGATGATTTTATCTCTGTGTTCATCATCATCATCTTTACCTTGAAGAAAAAATCTTCTTGCAAGAGCTTGCTCTTTATCTTTGAGTTTTTTCAAAGTTTATGGGGGGTTTCTTTATATCAGACTTGAAGTCTTGGGGCCTTTATATAGGGCAAGCTGATTTGTTGAATCGGTTAAAGAGATCTTTCTCTGATTGATTTGGGGATGTTTCTCCACCATTAGATCTTTGATCCTAGGGCTTCTGTTTTACAGAAGGCAATCTTCTTGTTTTTAACAAGATTGAAAGAAAATCTTTCCATAATAGAATATTAATTCTGATTAATTAATGATTTATCATTATTATTATATCTTTTGATCTAAGGGTGGGGAATTTTTAATTCCAGCGCTAGCGTACCCGTGCTTTGCATGTGGTGCGCTGCTCAGAGCGCAGCGCACTTTGCGCTAGCGCGCCTGTATTTGACACATGGTGCGCTACTCAGAGCGTAGCACAGCCTGCACTAGCGCACCCGTATTTGACACATGGTGCGCTGCTCAGAGCGCAACGCAGCCTGCGCTAGCGCACTCGTGTTTGACACATAGCGCGCAGCGCGCCTATCGCTAGCTCACATATGGTGCACTGCCTAGGGCGCAGCGCAGCCTGGGCTAGCGCACCCGTGTTTGACACGTGGCGCGCAGCGCACCTAGCACTAGCGCACACATGGTGCACTGCCTAGGGCGCAGCGCACCTGGCGCTGGATCTGAAACATTGCTTCAATTTTTGAAATTTGAATTTCAAACAGAGCTTTGCTCTGATTGGGGGAAACACTGGCTATGGACCGAAACATCTTTAAACTACCAATGGACCGAAACATCCTTAAACTAAAGCAATAGAGCTCAAATACTCTTTTGTTAGGTCTGAAGGATCCCAAAATCCTGTTGAGTAGATCTTAGTCTAAAATTAGACTAACGTATCCTCAACAAATATTTAAGTTGATCTTAATCTCAAACAAGATTAACGATCCTTAAAATTAACCCAAACCCAAATCTAAGAATATACGGATTTGTACTAATCCACGCCCTACGGGCGACAACATAAATTAGTCTCCGTATAAAATCCACGGGCAACCAAAAATAAAAGAAACACACACGACACAAAGTGACCTTCTGGAGCAGGAGAAAGTGGTTATCGCTACGCGGTAACGTAATTAACTGTAAGGGCTTGTGCCTGCAGGGAAGAGCGTCCCCATAATCAAAAACCTCTCACAACAGGGGGGAATCTGACGAAGTCTGCTACAAGAGCCACATCTGTCCAAACCTCCGATACACGGTGCCATAAATCAACTTGGCATCTTCGGAGAGGTGGACGGATAAACCCAAATAGCATCTATCCCCCCAAATTTAGGCAAGACGACCTACGCGGTTTCGTCTCTGTTTTTGGCGGTAAACAATAGTCCCGGCTGAGATCGGACTGCCCAATTATAGAGTCGAACACTTCGACGATGAAGCGAACATCTCGGCACTCCGGACCAATTTGAACGTATTATTAGAAAAGCGGGATCGAGCGCAGATCAGAGCAGCCGCCTATCAAAAGCAAACCGTTCGCTACTACAACGCCCGCGTTAAACATCGGGCCTTCAAGACGGGAGATCTGGTCCTATGAAGGAACGAATTTGTGGACCAAGCGATGCTGCATAAATTCTCCCCGAAATGGGTCAAACCATTCCTCGTAGCAAAAGTATTGCCCGGTGGAGCGTATCGCTTACAAGACGCCGAAGGGTGTAAGTTTCTTCGGCCTTACAACGCCAAAATACTCAAATTGTACAAATAAGCATGCCATCTTCTTTTGAAATAATGTAATTCTTATTGACATTGAATTAAATCTCCTGAGCTAGGTCCTCTCATAAAGGAGACCTTTTGCACAACGTTTGTTTCTTTTCTCGGTTTCGAGACCCCTAGGTTTGTTTTAAAAATTGTGTAAAATATACTGAGGGGATAAAAAGAGACAATACACATCAACAAGAAGAACCTTATTCATTAAGAAGGTATTATGAGCTCCTCCTCCTTACAAAAATTACAACAAAAGGGGCCGGAGATCAAGGTCGCTTTGTCGATTTAGAAAATCCCCTCCAACCTATCCGATGCAGCATCGATCTGTTCCCTTCGATGGTACTCAAGAACCCTAGACGACACGAACTCCCCAGGTTCCTCATCTGCCGAGTTGATACAACGATTGATCTTTGCCGGAAACCCTTAAGCAAAAGGTCCACCGAGCGGACCCGCCTGCTCTTTAAAATAAAGACCGAGCAACTTCCTGCCTGGTCCATCCCTAGCGGGTAGCTTCCTGCCCATTTACGCTAAGGATCTAAAACCCTCACTAAGAGACCGCCGAGCAATTTCCTGCTAGCCCATCCCTAGCGGGTAGCTTCCTACCCATTTATGTTAAGGATCTAAAGCCCTCACCAAGAGGCTGCCGAGCAATTTCCTGCTGGCCCATCCCTAACAGGTAGCTTCCTACCCATTTAAGCTAAGGATCTAAAGCCCTCATCAAGAGGCCGCCGAGCAATTTCCTGCTGGCCCATCCCTAGCAGGTAGCTCCCTACCTAACTACGCTAAAGATCTAAAGCCCTCATCACGAGGTGACTGAGTAGCTTCCTGCTCGGTCATCCACCAGTGTGTAGCCTCCTGTCCAACAACGCTGTGGATCCAAAGCCCTCCTCATGAGGTGGCCAAGTAACTTCCTGCTCGTTCATCCACCAGCGGGTAGCTTCCTGCCCATCAACACTGTGGATCTAAAGCCCTCATCAAGAGGCCACCGAGCAACTTCCTGCTAGCTCATCCACCAGCAGGTAGCCTCCTGCCTAATAATGCTGTGGATCTAAAGCCCTTCTACAGAGGCCACCGTGCAGCTTACCTGCCCAGTCCATCCCTAGCGGGTAGCTTCCTACCCATCAACGCTAAGGATCTAAAGCCCTCCTACAGAGGCCACCGTGCAGATTCCTGCTCGGCTAAACTCCGAGGGGGTAGATTCCTACCCAACGAAAACATGGATCTAGAACCCACATTAAGGAAGAATCAGTTATAGCCGACCTATTCTAGCTTGGCTGATTTTTTACTCATGCAAAAATACGTGGTCGTCATATCGACTCCGAGGTATGGACTGATACCGACCTTCCTAACCTTGGGATGCCTTTTGATTCATCCTAAGTGAACGATCTCCACATCGACTCCGAGGAGCAGGAGGGTACCGGCTATTATTCGACTTACACTCGACGCACGACCGTCATCTAAAAAACCGGGCAACGGCCTACGACCTAACACTTGCAACATAATGAAAATTCACACAAGAAGAAGACCGACAAGCTAAAGTACTCACGCAGAAAGCAGATAGTCATGTAGAGGAAAATGAGCTTAACTTTATTTATATTTCGAAATTTTACAAGGTATTCTGGGCTCTTCAGCTTTATAAAAAATGCCCGGAGGCTTACAAGATTTTGAAAAGAAAAACAAAAGCTTCCAAGGGAAGAAAGCTCAGGACGTGGGCTCCGCCAGGATCTTGCCCTGCTCGACACGTCCCTCGGGGGCCGGAGCTTCGGTCTCTGGGATGGCTTCACCCCCTGTGGCCATCTCGGCGCCCGCCCCCTGTGGCATATCCTCGGCAAGCGGGTAGTTAGCGTGGAGGTCACCGTCGGCAAACTTCGGTATTGACACCTTGACGGCGTCAAGAGCTTCATGCCAAACGATGGCCGAGGATTGGGCAAGGTCGGCGTAGGACTGGTCCGACGCCTTATACCTCTCCACGAACTTCACCGCTCGGACCTCGGCGAGCTTCACGGCCTCAAGCGCCACCCAGGCGTCTTTCCTGCTGACGTCCCTCGACTTCTTCATTGCGTTATAGAGGTTACTAACCTCCTCCAACTTGGTCTGAATAGCCTGGTTGGATTCACTCAGAAGTAGGTAAGGTTCCTTGTATTTGGAGTTCGTCAGCTCCTCGGCGACCACCCGAGTTTCGAGGGCGGCTATCTTCTCCTCCGCCTGTTGCAGCCGAAGGCACGGATCCTCCTCCCGCGAGGACGATTCGCCCACCTTCTTCATGGCCGGGGCTATCTCCTCGAATACCATATTTACAATGAGGGCGCAGTAGTGGAGGACCTGAAGAAAGCAGTAAAAGGAGTTAGCAATGTTCAAACTAAAAAAATATACTTAAGAAAATTCTTAAAGGGAAATGGGTACCGACCTGAACCTCCTCCTGAGCAATGGCGGCCACCTGGGCCTTCAGGGTCCCGCGAGGAATCTTGCCCCCAGCTGCTTGCTCCATGTCAGAGAGCAGGCTGTCGGCAACGGAGAGCCCCGAGGGAACCCCGAAACAGAAGTCCCCCTCCTGCACCGGAATTCCGGTGGAGGGCGCCCGAGAGACCGTCATTTATACCAGTTCTTTTTTGAGTATTTCTTTGTTTATGGTCTTTTCTTGATTTATTGTGTTTTGGGTGCGAATAGTGTATTTGACATCTGTATTTGCATCCGACCCGACCCGCTTGCTGGAAACCCGTCTTGATTCCTATTTATGATTTATCCCGGCTTGTTACATGGATCTGTGCACTTTCATATTTTTTTATACTGCATACTGGCATTATATCTGGCATCTGCATTTTTAATATAACATTGAAAGTCAAATAAAATATTTTTAAAAAAAATATCTAGCATGGCCTGTATGATACCCCTGACCCTGTGGTAGCAACCTCACCTCGTGTTCTCATCCCGTTCAGAGAAACGGACTCGTTTGGATAGCTACGTGCACGCTACGTGCATCCATTCTTGGGGATATGCTTTTTCGTTACCCGGATATTCTGTTTTGGTTTTGGTTGACACGTATATTAACCGTATTTTCAAACTATAATATTAGACCCGACCCGGGCGTGTTTTGGACTATTTTTGTATTAGCCAAAAATCTCAATTACAATAAATATTTTATTCTTAAGATTTCAACTGTTAAAAATTATATTTATATATTTTATTTCGTTTTAAAATTTTCTTTAAAATATTTTCCTCTAACTGATACCCACGTCTCTCTCTCCTCTGTGTGTGTGTGTGTATTTATACTTTATTATATTTATTTCTTTTTATTAATATCACAGCCTCTTTCTCTCACTATTCATCTTCCTTAATTCTCGCCGCCTCCCCTCGCGAACCCTAACCCTAGCTCTCGCTCGCGCTCGTCGCCGTCTCCTCACCGCCGGCATCCCCATCTCCTCGACCTTCTCCTCCACTTCCCTTCATCACCACCACCACTTGCAACTCCCCACAACCTATCACCGAACACCCACAGCCTTCACCTCACCCTCGTCTGCACGCCCCTCGCCTCCGATCTTACTCGTCGGCCTCGTCACCACCCTCACCACCTTTCCTTTTCTCCTTCTCACCTTCCTATCTTTCCTCTCTTTCCCCGACTGCAAACCATCACCCTGACCTCGCTGCAAACCACGCATGCGCACCTCCTCGCCGGAGCACGCCTCGCCGTCAACCTCACGCCCTCATCCTCGCCACCACCTTCTCCCCCTCTCCTCTCTCCTACTCCCCAGATCCCGAGGCTTTCCCCTGCATAAAACCCTCACTCGACTTCAAGAAAACCCACTGCGGCTGCAGTACCCTCACGCCGGCAATCCCATTGCAGACGTTGCCTCATCGTTACATCCCCCTCGCCTTCTCCTCTGTCCCAGCTAACCCAGAGCCACACTAGACCTCAACATTTCCTCTACTTTTCTTTCTTCTTCGTCTTTCCTTCTCTTTTCTTTTCTTGATCTGGTTTTTCCCGGCCATCACCAGAGCTGTGTCGTCACTGACGTTCAGACCGTCCCAGAGGACGTTCCCAGCCAGCGTGGTCACCTTCTTGCATTTCCTGGACCTATCCCGTGTGTCATGTGTGCATTACGACGTTTATCCGATGTTGGACGCAGCGTACGCACCCCGTCATGATATCCAATCAAGGCAAGTTTATCTTGCTACATGCTATGTATTATAATTTGCATCCATATTAATGTTTTACTGCTTTCGGATACCCGTGTGCATCCGTATCATTTATTATACATTTAATTGAATACCATATCATATTAATTCATATTACTGTTACATTAGTACCTCATGCTTGATAATGTGCATCCTATGTAGTCATGGAGCTGTAGATATAACCCCTGATAGATATTTGTGCATCCATAAGTTACATGCCATGTCACATCATTTCATGTTATTGTTATATTAGTATCCCATGCTTGATAATGTGCATCCTACGTAGTCACGGAGCTATAGATGTAACCCCTGATAGATATCTGTGCATCCATGCTTTTACCGTACATCCGTACTTTTACCGTGATTCGATACTTGCTATATTTGTTTATTGTGGGCACCTATTTGATACATTGTGTACCCCATGACATGACCTGATGCACCACCGCTTGACTTGATACCTGATCTTGCTCCTAATGCCGACAATCCTGACATGTTGTCCCGATGGACATATCCTGTTGTCTATTTTAGACAAATTTGTACCCGCTTGATCCTGTGTTGGCATTAACTCCAGATTTATCAATACCTGACTTGAACACATAACTTGGGGTTAAGGGGAAAACAATGATGAAACCTGACTTGTAACTCAACAGTTCGACGCTTATACTGATCAGTTTTACGGGCTAGGCCAGCCCCGAGATGATGATGCTGACATTATTCATCTGTACTTGTTTCCTATTTAATGCCTAGCGGCATGTCTCGGATTTCAGCCCGAGAATCTGGACCGTGGTCCCGGGCACGCACGGGATACTATTAAGTTATATCAACGATTCATTAAATTGATTTCAAGGACTTGAGAGTAATTAACCCAGTAGTTTAGTTCAGATTACTCACCGCACGTCATGTGTGCTTATACACTTCACTGTTCCATATTCATGTTACTGTTATACTCTTATTGCTGTTCATACTCATGCCTGCATATCTTGTTACCTCCTGATTATATTTTATTGTTGATATTATGACGCGCTGACGTCTGGGTTTTGCATGGCCCAGATCCTCTGCCTTTGACGCAGGCTGACCAGGAGTATTTTAGCCGACAGGCTGAGCAGTGAGGATCAAGTTAGTTTAGTTTATTTCCGTACTTTCATTTCCTGATGTGAGCTCGTATTTGGGACGTACTTTCCAGATGTTATTGCTTTTGGGATTTATTGTTTCCGCATATTTATATTTATATTTCTTGACTCGTTTATTCTGGCTTATGGATATATCCTAGATAGTTTATTTTATTTTACTATTCTTGATATCTTATGGACAACCGTAATGTGACTGTGGAAGGATGTTTCCTAGCCACAGGTAGCGTGGTTGGTTCTGTCACGTGCCGATTTTAGAGCACTCTGGGAAGCGGGGTGTGACAGGGTTTGTTTGGTATCAGAGCTAGGATTTAGGTTAATCGGGTTTGATTCTTTTGTAGTTGGGTATTGGACCCAATACATGAATTCGAAAGCCCGTAATTAGGAGCATGTCCTGCCACATTGTTGTCGTGATCCTTGAATCTTATTTTTCTCTTGACCCTTGTCTTGACGATATGCAAATGACCTTGCATCTCGACTTGAAATCCTTTTGGTTCCCTATTGTTTCTCCCGTCCTATTTTTTTTTATTATGATACTAGGATTTGGGCGACTTGAACGGAATTATGTGATTGTAACTATAAACTACAGCATGGTTACAATGCGGTACTCTATTTAAGTAATTTGGAGTCCTAGTCTTGATTCACTTTCTTGTTTTATGGTCATTATATTATCTTGCTTCTCTCGGTTTCATTGCTTACCAGTTTATGTTTTATCGCAAGTTGAATCTTGTTTATCATGCTGATCCTCTTCGGTGTCTTGGTTTCAGGATCATGGCGGATAAAGAACTGCGATCTTACCAGAGGCGTGTTGATGATGCCGCATTGCTTGGAGTAATTCGTGGGATGCTAGAAAACCAGAAGCGGCAAACCGAGCTGAACCAGCAGCAAGCCGAAGCTTTTCAAGAAGGTTTGCGGACCGTCCAGCAGTCCGTAAAAACTGCTGCAGCCAAACCAGTACAGCGTGTGGGTACTGTGGCGGATTTCAGGAGACTTGGTCCGTCCACTTTCACTGGTTTTGAGGAGCCGTTGCCAGCGGAGCAGTGGCTAGTCGATACGGAGAATCTGATCGTTGCAGCACAGATTCCGGAGGACCAGAGAATGGATGTTGTACGCATCCAATTGGTGGACTTTACCCGTGAGTGGTAGCTTGTGGAAGAGATCCATTTGTCCAAGCCGATTAGTTGGGCAACTTTCTCGCAGCGCTTCTTGGAGAAGTTCTTTCCGCAGACTGCACGGGAAGAAATGGAAGAAAAGTTTATCAGTTTGAAGCAGAATGGCGGATCCATGGATGCACATGCGGCTGAGTGGACACAGCTCAGTTGATTCGCGGGACCTTTGGTTGCTAACGATGCCGATAGGGCATGAAGGTTTATGTGCAGTTTGGACATGGAAATCCAGAAGCACATTATATCTCTGAGATTGACCACTTTCTCGCAAGTTCTTAAAGCAGCCCGAGAGCAGCAGAGCTTATCAATGAAGATAGGGGGTACGCAGCAGCAGGCAGTTATAGTACGGAAGCCAGCATTTACGCCGAACCGAGCGCCTATACACAGAGGTATTCCGGTGAACCAACGTGGCGTGGTGCCGATGAAGAAGCCCGTAGTAGCTGATTAGAGAAGGAGCATTATTTGTGACTTTTGCCATCTACCCGGACACGTAAAAAGAGATTGCCGAAGGATGTTGGGACTTTGTTTGGTTTGCGGATCAGCGGATCATACTATCAATGCTTGTCCGTCGAACCTTCGTTTGAAGGAAGATACTCAGAGGCCACCGCAGAAACAGATTCAAGGGCAGAAGTAGACAACTCAGGGACCTAATCAAGCTCGAGCCTTTACTCTGACGGCCGAAGAGGCCAAGGCTTCAGATGAAGTTATTTCAGGTATCCTACTTGTTCATGATTTTCCCGAATTAGCATTATTCGGTTCTAGTGCATCCCATTGTTTTATGTCATCCAAGTTTATTGCCGCACATTCGATTTCTTGCACGACCCTGTCTAGTTGTTAGGACATACACACTGGGAATGGGAAGATCATATCTAGTAGTAAGTGCAAGGATTGTTCTGTTGTTATTCGCGGACGAGAGTTATTTGCAGATTCTTGGTGATTGATACCAGCAGTTATGATGTTGTCTTGGGAATGGACTTCCTCGGCACTTTCCACGCTCACACTGATTGTAGGGCAAAAAAAGTGATTTTCCAGATTCCCAGACATCCGGAGTTTGTATTTGCTGGAGGTAGCAGTTCTGTTGGGCCAGTCAAGTTTAGGGCTAGGCCGACAAGCGCCATTCTTTCGTCAATGGAAGTTGATAAGGAGAAAGCGCCAGCTGTAGTTCGAGAGTTCATGGACGTGTTCGAGTACATCTCGGGTTTACCGCCAAAATGAGACGTTGAGTTCGCGATCGATCTTGTTCCTGGTGCAGCACCAATCTCAAAGGCGTGCTATCCGATGGCACCAGTGGAGTTGGAGGAAGTCAAGAAGCAGGTTACCGAATTGCTAGAGAAGGGCTGGATTCGCAGCAGCAATTCACCTTGGGGAGCTCCATTTCTTCTAGTCAAGAAGAAAGATGGCACAAGAAGAATGTGTATTGATTATCGAGAATTATACCAGGTGACTATTAAGAACAAGTACCCGATCTCTCGCATTGGCGAATTATTCGAGCAGCTCAGTGGTGCGAGGGTATTCTCAAAGCTGGATTTGCTGTCCGGATATCATCAAGTTCGAGTTAAATCAGAGGATATTTGCAAGGCTGTGTTCCGAACTCGATATAGACATTACGAGTATTTAGTGATGCCATTCGGAGTCATGAATGCACCGGCAATATTTATGGACTTGATGAACCGAATCTTTTCACCGTTCTTGGACCGGTTTATCGTGATGTTCATCGATGATATTCTAGTATACTCAAGGAGCCTAGAAGAGCATGCAGAACACTTGAGGATCGCACTGCAGATATTGAGGCATGAAAGATTGTATGCAAAGATGAGCAAGTGCGAGTTTTGGCTTAAAGAAATGAATTTTTTGGGGCATGTCGTATTCGGAGATGGAATCGCCGTTGACCCTGAGAAAATTGCAGCAGTTCAAGATTGTCCGATTCCTAGGAATGTAGCGGAGAACAAAAGTTTTCTGGGACTTGCAGGATACTACAGAAAATTCGTACAGAATTTTGCTCGTTTGGTTGAGCCTTTGACCAAGCTTACGCGAAAAGAGGTATCGTTCGTATGGACGGATAGTTGTGCTTCAGATTTTTGAGGCGTTGAAGCAAAGGTTGATAACTTTTCCTATTTTGACCATACCAGATGGTTCCGGAGGATTGGTGATTCACAGCGACGCATCTGGGAAAGCTTTGGGATGTGTTTTGATGCAGCAAGGGAAGGTTATAGCCTACGCATTGAGACAGCTGAAAACCCATGAGAAGAATTACCCAACTCATGATTTGGAGCTTGCAGCAGTGATTTTCGCTTTGAAGATTTGGAGACACTATTTAGTGGACGAAAAGGTTGAAGTATTCACCGATCACAAAAGCCTAAAGCATGTGTTCACGCAGAAAAAGCTCAACATGAGGCAGCATAGATGGTTGGAGCTGATGGCTGACTATGATCTTGATCTCAAGTATCATCCGGTGAAAGTTAATGTAGTGACGGATGCGCTTAGTCGGTTGCCAGCAATTCGAATGTTGACTGCACAGAAGGAGCTTATCGAAGATTTTCGGAGATTTGAGTTGGAGTTTGTGCTACCGCATTCTTCGGGACAGTTGATGCAGCTGCAAGTACAGTCGTCGTTGATCGAGAGTATTAAAGCAGCGCAGTCACAGGACCCAAGATTGCAGAAGTTTCGAGAACAGGTTTGTTCCTCTCCGAATGGCGGTGGAGACGACGTGAGGATGTCTTGCCTGAGATTCGGAGCAGATGCTATATGGTTTTATCCGTCTACCTCTCCGAAGATGCCAAGTTGATTTATGACACCGTGTATCGGAGGTTTAGACGGATGCGGCCGATGTAGCAGACTTCGTCAGATTCCCCCTCGCTAGAGAGGTTTTTGATTGTGGGGACGCTCTTCCCTGCAAGCGCAAGCCCCTGCAGTTAATTACGCTACAGCATCGCGGTAGCCACTTTCTCCTTCTCCAGAATTTCATTTCGTGTCGTGTGTATTTGTTTTGTTTGTGGTTGCCCATGGATTGTATATGGAGACTGAGTAATGCCGTCACCCGTAGGACGTGGATTAGTCCAAATCCGTATTTACTTAGATTTGGGTTTGGTGTTTTTAGTTTAAGGATACGTTAGCCGTATTGAGGCTAAGATCAAGTTAAACGTTCGTTAAGGATACGTTAGTCCTGTTTGAGACTAAGATCAAATTAACGTGGTGATCCATTTATTATATGGCCGTCAGGACTCATCACCTCTCTGACGTCGTTGAAGAATTACAACGATAGGTGTTAGAGGAGTTCAGAGATGTACCCTTGAACCAAAGTTGATTTGGACTTTTATAGTCCATTTGAATGTTTAAGGATACATTAGCCGTGTTTGGGGCTAAGATCAACTTAAACGGGACCGTTTAGATCCGGCAAAAGAGCATTTGGAGGCTCTATTGTTCCAGTTTAGGGACGTGGTGGTCCATGTTCCAGTTTAAGGACATGGTGGTCCATCGCCAGTTTAAGGACGTGGTGGTCCATATTCCAGTTTAGGGACGTGGTGGTCCATCATTAGTTTATGGACATTTCGGTCCGATATTAGTTTTAAGGACATTTCGGTCCAACATTAGTTTAAGGACGTTTCGGTCCGATATTAGTTTAAGGACGTTTCGGTCCGATATTAGTTTAAGGTCGTTTCGTCCAAGATGAGTTTAAGGACGTTTCGGTCCAACATGAGTTTAAGGACGTTTCGGTCCACGAGTTTAAGGACCCCGCAGTCCGTGTTGATATGTGGTCGTCGGGACCCGTCACCTCTCTGACGTCGTTGAAGAATTACAACGATAGGTGTCAGAGGAGTTCGGAGATGCACCCTCGAACCGGATGTAAATTGATTTTTAAGAGAGCAGCTGTGCTCAGTCAATTTAATTTGAGGACTTACGGCCATGATTGGGCTAAGTCCAGTTGAAAAAGTTCAACACTTTTATTTGTTTTTATTTTGTACTAGGGCTTGGCCCATTTTTAAATAATGCATTACATTATTTTCTATTTTTGGTTGGGCTCTGCCCATAAAGGATGCAGAGCATCAATTTATTTTGAGCTCTGCTCATTTATGAATGATGCAGAGCATCAATTTTACTTGGGCTCTGCCCATTTATTGCTTTGCAATTTATTTAAGCCTACTAGGCCTTTTTGATTTGGGCCTGGCCCTTTAGCAAAAGAAATGCATTGCATTTGTCAGGCGCTTTGCGCCAATCACTGAGCGTAAGCGCTTGTGGTGTTGACACGTGTCACGCAAGCGCAGTGCGCTGTGCCAATGCGCTGCGCTTGCGCTGCTGACACGTGGCGCGCTCTGGTGAGTTGCGCCAATTCCAGAGAGCAAAGCTCTATTTCAAAAGCACATAGCGCAAACGGTTCAGATGCTGACACGTGGCGCTCTCTGGTGGCTTGCGTCCATCCAAGACCGCAACAGCGCAGTTTGCAAGTGCAAGGCACTATAATTTGAGAATCTTTTAGAACCAATGGTTCATGACAAAGTGCAAAGCACTTTTTGTTTTCTTGATCTGATTTAGATCAAAGAAAACAAGTTCCTCTTGTTTTTCTTATTTCAGAGAACCCGTGGTTCATAAAAAGTGCAAAGCACTATTTTTATTTGTTTTTTATTGAAGATCATTGATCTTGTTCTTAGATCAATGATCTTATTAGAAGAAATTCTTCTATTTTAAAGGTTTTTTTACCTTTTTTCTTCTTGAGATTTCTTCAGAGTTCTCTCTATTTGAAATTTTTGATTTCTCACAAAATATTGATGCCTTTGAATTGAGGTCTAGGGTTCTTTTTATAGTCCCCATAAATTAATTAAATTTGTTAAAGAGATCTTTCTCTGAGTGATTTGGGGAATTTTCCCCACCGTTGGATCTTTGATCCAAGGGCTTCTGTTTTACAGAAGAAAATCTTCTTATTTTAACAAGAACAGAAAGATTTCTTTAAAATCTTAATTCTGTTTGGCGCAAATGCGCCAGCGCGTGACACGTGTCAAACAGCGCAACTGCGCTAGCGCATCGGCGCTGACACGTGTCGCGCAGCGCAAAGCGCAGCGCAACTGCACTAGCGCATCTGCGCTGACACGTGTCGTGCAGCACAGTACTTGCGCAACTGAAGCGGTGCTTCCTTTTGTTTTTTAATAGAGCTTTGCTCTGATTGGACGCGCCTTCTTGGGCGCTGCGCTGACGTATCAGTGCCTGACACGTGGCGCATTGCGCCCGGGATTTGAAGCGTTACTTCAAAATTTGAATTTTGAATTTCCAACAGAGCTTTGCTCTGATTGGGGGAAACAAATGCCCCCCCACCGTTGCGCTCACGTGGCGTGCACGTGAGTGCAGCGGTGGCAAGCTCCTGACCGTTGGATCAAGGGGTGAGCTGAAGGGGCGCAAGCGCCTTATAAATAGGACCTATGGCCCTTAAAAAAATTTCACCATCTTTTTTAAGATTTTGATTTCAACAGAGCTTTGCTCTTGCTTAAGAACTTCAGAACTTTGCTCATTTCCAAAGTTAGAAACTTTAGGTAAAATTAATCTAAATTAAACTAAATTAATTCAAACCAATCTTAAACCAAAGAGCTTTGCTCTCACAGATCTTTTGATCTAAAAAAATCCCCATTGGGGTTTCATAAACAGTGCTTTGCTCTCAAAAACTGATAGATCTACAGAGATCTTGTTCATGGGTTCTCACCCATGAACAGAGCTTTGCTCTTGGATCAAATGTAGACCTTTTAGATCTGAAAAATGAAGCACTTATTATAAGTTTTCATGGATTTTTCAAGATTCCAAAAATTTTAATTCTTTTAAGTGTTAAAAATTTCTGATGGATCTTTCCATTATTACCACAGAGCTATGCTCTTTTAAGGAATCATATTCCCCTGAGACCAGAGTTTGACAAGTGTCACTCTGTGACAGAGAGATTTTCTCCTTGTCTCTAGGGATCTCCCATTGATGAGAATATTCTCTTGTGGGTCTTTTTATTAATTGACAGTCTGAACCAATGATGGGGCTGTCTTATTTCATGAGGCACTGTCATCCAGATTTTGTGGGTCCCCATTTAGTTCCCTACCCACTGCACTGCTGTGTGGTGTAATTAATTAATTTTAATTTAATTAATCTTTAATTTAGTTAGTTGAAAATTTTTAAACGCCAAACGTTGGAATTGCAGCACTAACGGCTATTTCTCGTTCCTTTGCAGTGACCATGTCTCTCGATACCTCGTTCCCAGTCGCCCACTCGGAGGAAGGGTTTCCTAAAGTGCCCCTGGACCGTGAAGTTCTAGCCATGATTAAGGACCATGACACGGAATGCAAGAGTCTCCACCTTTGGGGGTTGTGGTATAATCAGATTATCATGGGTCGACGGAGCTTCACCTGCGCAGTGCCGTCGGAACCCATTACGGCGATTCACTCTGCTACCCCACCCTCGGCGCAGTATGCCGTGGAGATGGTTGATTGGACCTCGAAGGGCTTTCTTCATCCCGCTATGGATGCGATTCCGGTCCAGCGTCCTATGGTTTTGGATATCCTAGGACGCCGTATCTGTCAGGGCGAGGCGCGACCTTGGGGGCAATCATATAACATTGGTCTGATCCCCCGCCACCCGATCGGTTATCTGTCGTAGGCCCGGTATATCCTGTCGACGAAGAAGTCGCAGTTGATAAGGTTAGGATTGTACACCACGGTCTACGTCTCTCTCTTCCAGTATCCCACGCTCCCCACCTGGTGGTTCAATGCTTTCTTGGAGCAGTGGAACATTCCTACCCACACTTTCCTTGCCATGGATCGGGAAGTGCAATTTCTTTGGAGGAGTTCACGGAGGTATCCGGTTTACCAGTCATAGGGGAACACTACGAGGAGTTGCTCCCGACAGACGAGTACGTCTTCGGTGCTAAGCTGGTGGTAAGGGGGCTCACGCCGGAGAATGCTGTCCAACACCAATTCCCCAGCTTGATTAAAGTGTTGAACATCTATGAGTCCCTTTTCATCGAACATGGGAGTCGAGGAGTTAACTTTGAGGATTTCATCGCTCGGTTCCTTCACCCAAGCGTCCTCTCATCAGAAGCTGCCAAGTTCGCTACCCTGGATGACCCTTTCGGTCTAGGTGTGGATAACCTGCCAGAGAAGGAAATAGACCAAAAGGGTTTTTTTCTTCCGGACTTCCCGACCATGTCTTTTGCAAAAATTGCAGCCCCTGGGATGGACGAGGAGGCCTTTTTCCTAGGATTTCTTGGGTTATGGCTGAGTTGGTTTGCGATCCCAATGCACTCTCACCGTATGCGGCCCTCTGTCTTTTACCCAGCCCACCGGATGACCATCGGGGTAAAAGTGACTGTTGGGATCGCCGGCTTGGCACACTTATATCATGGCCTCAGTCGAGCAGCGGATGCTAATGAGCCTGGGGTACTGCACGTGGTCTTCCCAATGCACTACTTCATATCGTGGCTCGAGTTACACACGGCGGGTGTCTTCGGCATGCATAAAAGGCCCCCGTTCTTCGACAAGTGTGGTTTCCCTCGCATTATACAGCTGATCGGCGCATCAATTGTGACCCCATCACCACGGAACGCCAGGGGTTTACTCCTTCGCCCTCACACCGTTGGAGCCGGGATGTCCTTTGTTGACAAGGTATTGACCATTGGAAAGGCGTCCCCCACTGCGGTGCGACCATTACAAGACTCCTTTAAGGATGGAGCCTCAGTTTTGACGGCCCGGGAGACCCTCCACTTGTATTCTATTAGACCGGGTTTCCTGGTCTTCAGGCAGAATGGTGCGGCAATTTTCATGAGATATAACCCGCATAGTTTTGCCCAACAACTGGGCTACGATCAAGGGGTACCCTTGGAAGCTTTCCTACTGGAACCTGCTACCACTGAAGAAGGGATGGAGAACGCGCTAAATCACTTCATGCGCCTGAACACGGGTTCTCATTTTTTTATCAGTACGCCGGCCTGCGCCCCACGACTCCTCAACGTATATAAAGAATGGTATAATCATGCGACGGGAGCCGTTATAAAGGAGGAAAAGCGATTGCTGGTCGACCGTAAGGGTGCGCCTCCAGGTACCGACCGTAACGCTCCCTTAGTGCCAAGGACCCCGGTGATCCCCCCTCTAAAAGATGCCAGGGCCGGACCATCGCGTGCGCAAAGTCCTCCACACGGATCGCCGCTCCCCGATATTGCGGATGCACCTCCAGCGCCCTGTGCTCCAGTGGATACAGTGGTTGTAGCCTCTCCAAAGTCTGGCATGGGTGCGGACATCGGGACTCGCCGTCTCAAGGTGGTTGCTAAGCGTAAGTCGATCCCGCGTGCACCTAGGGTTGGCGGACAGAAGAAAAAGAAGTCGCTCTTCGCCGCAGACGTCGAGTTCGGTCAGGAACCCCATGCTCCTTATGGTGAGGGCCTGAGTGAATATGGGACTAACGAGGGATTAGTCATGCCGCCGGATGACAAGGACTTGGAGGCCGCCCTCGAAGCTTCAGAGCGGTTAGCGAGGCGCGATGCGTGGCTGGCTAAGCTTGCGGCATCAGGTAATCACTAGTCACATTTTTTTACTGCATCGTATTTTCATTATTGCCTTTGACTAACATTCTCCCTTCTTTTCTTCCAACAGGCGTCACCACTGAAGAAGCCATTGCCGCTTCCCTGAAGACTTTCCAAGAGGAGGAGCGTCTTAGAGCGTCCATGGGTCTTAGTAAGTTTCAATTCATCAAGTTTTCATTTCTCTTGTGTTACGGTCGATCTAACCTCTCCCTTTTTATCTCAGGAACCTCAATGCCGTTCCCGCCAAGCGACGCAGATGTTCTACCAGTTTCCGATGTTCCTGCTTCCTCGGGGCTACCGCGGGAGGTTCGTCTTGAAGAGCCGATGATAGATGCCTTAAAGGCTCTGGAGGCATCTCTGAACGAGGACGACGACGCCTTAATGAAGGAAGCGTTGAAGAGATCCATCGCGACAACTCGGGAGGAGAGGAAGCGATCGAGGCACGAAGCAAAGGCACGTAGAGCTGCCTTGGCCATTGGAGCGGGCCCAAGCACTGTTCCTCGTGCCGATACCCCGTCAGAAAAGTCCCCGGTCGCCCTGTCTACAGCTCATAGATAGGCGATTCGCGCCAATAGGGAAGCTAACGAGAAGTCCACCTCAGGTAATACTTCTTACAGAATTTTGTTTGTAAAAATTGTAAACTCGCCGGTTCTCATGCATCTCATCTTCCAGGGCCGAGTCCGACCGAGGGGGAGGCAGAGACTGTCGAACCCAAGGAAACAGAGGAGGAGGCACCGGCCGAACTCGAGCTGACGGTGGGCAACGTTGTTGGGGCTGCAGAGTTTGAGTTGGGGGCCGAGGAAGCTGCATTTGAGAAAGTCGTTGATGCCGAGCCTGAGGTGGCGGCAAATGAGACGACCACTATAACTGAGCCCGGGGTAGCGGCGGATGAGGCGCTTGAGACCGGCGACCTCATGGTGATGGTGGATGAAACGATGGAGACCGCTGAGCCCGAAAATGTAGCGGGAGAGATGGGCACGATTCTTGGGGAAGAGTCAGTCGCTCTTTCTCAAGAGTCCGGCAATGCTCCGATCATTGCCCTCCCCGTTTACGATTTTCCGCCGTCTCCTGGCCGCGCGAGCACGACGACGGCCCCCATAGAGTCGAGTGATGAGTCTACGGGCGGTGGCCTCATGTCAATGGAGGAGGGAGACGCCTCCGTTTCAGCCGGCAGCTCATCAGGTAAATCCCGAGTTACTGTTATTTCTTTACCTTATAATCCTTTCTGACAAGTTCACCTTTGTTGGCAATGCAGGTGCAGCCAGCGCCGATGCCCCATTACTCGAGGGAGCGCCTTCAATTACTGCCTTGGCGGTAGTCACCTCTCAACCCTCTCTCATACCATCGAAGATGTTGGAAGGTATGGGTTTGCAACTTATTAATCTTATCTTTCAAACATATAATTTGTGTACTAAAGTCGTACTGTTGTGTCTTTCAGGAGTGCTTTTCGACCATCTCTATCAGGTGTTGCTCCCACACTTCTCCTTCCCATCTGAACTCGCTTCTTCCTCCGTTAGCGCTGGTGAGTATGGTTTCCATTGATATCTTTCTTTTTCATTGATGGAATTACTTCTAACCTTTTTCTCGTCTCAACTGCAGTGCTACAAATCGAAGGAGGGGATGAAAGATCGGCTGCGCCGCCGACCCTTCCGGTCTTGCCACCTGCCTCAGCTGGTACAGCGACTATCACATTGATAACTTCCCTTTTTTTATTTCCTGAACTGTTATCTGATCACATCTTGTTTCTTTTCAGCTGTCGTTCCGATCTCAGCGCCCTTCGAGCCTCGCATCACAATGCCGGCAGGTCCTTACCTGAGACGTCCATCTTCGAAAGGCGCCGCGAACAGCTTGCGTATGTTGAGCGACTACATTGAGGAGCTCGACGTCGAGGCCCCTACTTCTGCTGCGGATTTCGCTACAGCGGTTAACCCGATACTGGTGATACTCGTGAATTTCCATGACGAGGTCATCATCGCATCTTGGGTTAACCATTGTATGGAGATCGAGGCTCGCCTGCATCAGCTGGAGTCGATGTGTCCCGCCCCCGAGACTTTAGCCGCAGCAATGAAAGAGCAGCATGGATCGAGAGAAGCGCTTCTTACGTCCAACATTTGGAACAAGAAGAAGCTTTAAGGTTAAGGGAATGCCAAGAGATCTCGTGCGAGATGGCATGTCTGCGTGCTGAGGTTGAAGCGAATGCTGCCCAAGTGAAGGCTATCTTTGAGGGTCTCCTGGAGCGCATCTCCCATGGGCTAAACTTGAAGCGAAAGCTTGATGTAGCCGAGCGCGATACCCCAGGCCGGGAAGCTGCTTATCAGGCCGTCAGGGAGCAGCTTGCATCTGTCTTGCAGCAACGGGCCCAAGTGGAGGCGGAGCTGGCGGTGGTAGCCGATCAGGAGAAAGTGGGGAAGGAATTGCGCGACCAATTGCTAGAGCTATGCAAGACGCTTCCTTCTCAGTAATTCTCCTTGTATCTAGGCACTTATAAAATTTTTCATTTTAAGTAATATGTATCCATTCTTTATTCTTTTGTACGCTTCATCTTGTACTTGATTACATTCAATAAAGATACATATTTTTCTTTGCAATGTTTTGTACTGTTTCTTTGCTTTTTCCTTTCTTATTATCAGCATGCTGTCACAATTAGCAGATAATAGAGTAAGCATCTTGATTTCTTCACGAGATAGCGATGGCTTAGGCCGCAGGTTCATATCTGCCGCCTAAGACTTTTCAACTCTATGAGCCGTGAAGGTCTCATAGGGACTTTTCTCCCTACGGATCGAGAGGATCTCGTAGGTGAGTTTTCTCCTTAGGAATCATGAGGATTCCTAAGTGTGTTTTCTCTTATAAGTCATAAGGATCCTATAAGAGAATTTTTCCCTCTTACGAGTCGAGAGGACCCGTAAGCGGTTGTTTCCCTCCTTGTCGAAACTCGACTTTGAAGAGTGAGACCCGTGAATAGTATGCAAGAGACCGTTTTAGACCGACTTGCAGGGCCCCATTGTTCAGGAAGCAAGTTTTTTAATTCCTGTTGCCTGAGGCTTCATCTTGCAAGTTGAGACGAATCGGGAATTTCCCGCGGAGACACTGGTTTCTCTGCGAGCCGACGCGAATCAGGAGGCTCTCATCAAGGACGCTGGTTTCCCTGAGTTAAGGTACTTGCCAGAGATTATTTGTTTCCATGGTGTTGAAACAAATCGAGAATTTCCCACGGAGATACTGGTTTCTCTGCGAGTCGATGCGAATCAGGAGGCTCTCGTCAAGGATGTTTGTTTCCCTGAGTTGAGGTATTTGCCAAGGATTATTTGTTTCCCTAGTGTTGAAACGAATCGAGAATTTCCCACGGAGACACTGGTTTCTCTGCGAGTTGATGCGAATCAGGAGGCTCTCGTCAAGGATTGTTTGTTTCCCTGAGTTGAGGTATTTGCCAAGGATTATTTGTTTCCCTGGTGTTGAAACGAATCGAGAATTTCCCACGGAGACACTGGTTTCTCTACGAGTCGATGCGAATCAGGAGGCTCTCGTCAAGGATTGTTTGTTTCCCTGAGTTGAGGTATTTGCCAAGGATTATTTGTTTCCCTGGTGCCAAGGATTATTTGTTTCCCTGGTGTTGAAACGAGTCGAGAATTTCCCACGGAGGCACTGGTTGCTCTGCGAGTCGACGCGGATCAGGAGGCTCTCATCAAGGATTGTTTGTTTCCCTGAGTTGAGGTATTTGCCAAGGATTATTTGTTTCCCTGGTGTTGAAACGGATTGAGAATTTCCCACGGAGACACTGGTTGCTCTGCGAGTCGACGCGGATCAGGAGGCTCTCATCAAGGATTGTTTATTTCCCTGAGTTGAGGTATTTGCCAAGGATTATTTGTTTCCCTGGTATTGAAACGAATCGAGAATTTCCCACAGAGACACTGGTTTCTCTGCGAGTCGATCCGAATCAGGAGGCTCTCGTCAAGGATTGTTTGTTTCCCTGAGTTGAAGTATTTGCCGAGGATTATTTGTTTCCCTGGTGTTGAAACGAATCGAGAATTTCCCACGGAGACACTGGTTTCTCTGTGAGTCGATGCGAATCGGGAGGCTCTCGTCAAGGATTGTTTGTTTCCCTGAGTTGAGGTATTTGCCAAGGATTATTTGTTTCCCTGGTGTTGAAACGAATCGAGAATTTCCCACGGAGACACTGGTTTCTCTGCGAGTCGATGCGAATCAGGAGGCTCTCATCAAGGATTGTTTGTTTCCCTGAGTTGAGGTATTTTTCCGAAGACACTGGTTTCTTCGGGGTTGGGATGAACCGTCGAAATTTGGCTTCGTTTTCTGGCGGAGCCTGTTGGGAAAGTATGGTTCCCTCTTCGTTTACGCCCTTGGATTGTATACAAGGATCAATGTGATCTTAACTGTAGGGCCAAAGTTTTATCATTTCTCTCTTTTTTTGTTTTATTTCCGCGATACTCTATCATTTCAGCTTTTATATCGCGAAGGTCGCGATTGCCCAATCATTTCGGCTATTTTTTGTGGTGCCCAATCATTTCGGCTGTTTATTTTATTCTTACTCGCTGCTTTTTATTGCGAGTTGCCCAATCATTTCGGCTATTTATTTTATTCTTACTCGCTGCTTTTTATTGCGAGTTGCCCAATCATTTCGGCTATTTCGTATGCATGTGCGGCCTACTGGCTTTTTGCCGTAAACCTGAAATTAGACATCGATTTCGGCATCAGCACCACTACAACTGGGATATTACCAAGAGCGAATCATCATTTGCCTTTGTCGATGTCGACCAAAGGTGGCTTAGCGAACAGGGTTAAGGTCCTGTCGACTAAGGCTTTTGACTTCATGAGCCGTAAGGGTCTCACAAAGTTATTTCTCCCTACAAGTCGTGAGGATCTTGTAGGTGTATTTTCTCCTTAGGAATCGTGAGGATTCCTAAGTGTATGTTTCTCTGTAAGTCGTAAGGATCCTACAAGAGGGTTTTCTCCTTGTAAGTCGAGAGGACTTATAAGGGTTGTTCATCATGCGTACATATCCCCAATCACGGGTCAAATTTGGTTAGGGGAATGTTTGTTCGCGCCCGTGGATTGTATACGAGGGTCAGTATTGAGCCACTCGTAGGGCAATATCGAAAGTTGTGGGGGTCGCTTAAGCACAGGTTTAGGTATCTGTAACTTAAGACTTTCAAATCTTATGAGCCGTGAAGGTCTCATAAGAGAGCTCTCCTTACGAGTCGTGAGGATCTCGCAAGTGTATTTTCTCCTTAGGAATCGTGGGGATCCCTAAGTGAGTTGCCCCCTTGTGAGTCGTAAGGATCTTAGGCGGGTGGTTTTTCCTTACAAGGTCGAGAGGACCCTATAAGTGTCTTTTAACGAGGTTGCGTCCTTTCGGGTTTTCACAAACACTCGCCGGTAGTCCTGCTGTTTTTACTCACGGAGCCCTTTCGGGTTTTCATCCGTACCCTTTTTGCTTGTGGACATACCTTTTTTTTTATTCTTTTTATTTTCTTCTTCTCCTTTTTTTTACGAGGTCGCGCCCTTTCGGGTTTTCACGAACACTCGCCGGTAGCCCTGCTGTTTTTACTCACAGAGCCCTTTCGGGTTTTCATCCATGCTCTTTTTGCTTGTGGACATACCGTTTTTATTTATTATATGTTTTATATATATATATATATATATATATTTTTAATCTCGTCAGCCTAAGGATGCTGCGGTAGTAGTTTAAGGACGTTTCGGTCCACTATTAGTTTAAGGACGTTTCGGTCCGTCATTGAGAAGGCCGGCTACTGCTTATAAAGCTTGAGCTTAGGAAGATAGCGAGCGGACATGGTCGCCGTCATCTATCACTGACCTAAGCTGTGGCTCATTAAGCGTAGTATCTCTTCAAAAAGCAACCATTTATTGGCCTGAAAGGCCTTTCACCGTGCATGTCCATGAGTAGATAGGCCCCGCCCTGGTAGACTTTGTCTATGATGTATGGGCCTTCATAGTTTGGCTCGAATTTTCCCCGCTTGGCGCGATTGGGGATCATAGGCCTTTTGACCACTAGCACGAGTTCGTCTTGGTGGAATGTCCTTGGTCGGGTCAATTTTTCATATGAGCGCGTCATCTTTGCTTTATAAGCTTCCAGATTTTGTTGCGCTATGAGCCGTGTTTCTTAAAGGGCATCAAGCTCCTCAAGCCGAAGGTTAGCATTCTCTTCGTTCGTCAACTCATAGTGGATTGCTACTCGTAGCGAGGGTAACTCTATCTCGAGGGGGAGTACTGCTTCCGTACCGAATACCAACGCGTACGGCGTTGTGTTCGTGGCCGTCTTGAACGTAGTGCGATACGCCCAAAGAGCTTCTTGCAGCCTCTCATGCCAGTCCTTCTTATTTTGGGACACCGTCTTCTTCATGATCTTCGTCAGGGTCTTGTTGAAGGTCTCGGCTAGACCATTAGCTCATGGATTATAAACTGAGGAATATCTCCAGTCTATATTGTGTTGTTGCGCGAAGCGACTGATCTTGTGGCTTCTGTAGGCTGGCCCGTTATCGGAGATGATCCGTCGCGAAGTTCCAAACCGATATATGACGTGCGTCTTGAAGAAATGGAGGATATTTTCCGTTTTTATTTCTCTCAACGGTACTGCTTCTGCCCATTTGGAGAAGTAATCAGTCGTCGCCAGGATGAAACGATGTCCTCTGGACGATGTTGGTTCGATGGGGCCGACTATATCAGTTCCCCACATTTCGAATGGCCAGCTAGCCACTGTTGGATGGAGTGGATTTGGATGTTGGTGGATGAAGTCCCTATGGATTTGGCATGAGTGGCATTGCTTCGCGTATTCGAGGCAATCCTAAATCATCGTGGGCCAGTAGTATCCCATCCGTTTGATCGTCAACTTCATCTTCGGGCCCGCTTGGTGAGAACCACAGATTCCGTCATGAACTTCCTGAATGACTCTTTCTGCTTCGTCAGGTCCTAAGCATCTCAGCCACAGAGAATCGAATGACCTCTTGTATAGAGTATCATTGACGAAGGCGAAAGACAGAACTCGTTTCATGAGCTGATGTCTTGTGGACGCTTCTTCAGGCGTTCGGTAGTATTTGAAGTAGTCTATAAAGACTTCTCTCCAATTCTCAGCCTTTTCCCGGTCTTTTATTTGCAAGGTCGTCTGTTCGGTCGCTCCCTTCTCTTCGGATGATTCCGGAGGTATTTCTGCTGGGGAAAGCACCCGACGGCTTTGTACCACGATTCTGACGTCATCGAGGTTCTCGTCAGCCAGTTCTTTAGCAAGCTTGGCCAACGCGTCTACTTTGTTGTTTTCTGCGCGCGGTATACTTTCCAAAGTATAGGAGGGAATTTGGGTCAACAGTTGTTGCACCTTTTCGCCGTACTTCACCAACTCTGGTTTGCATGTCTGGTAGTCGCCATTTACTTGACTAACGACCAGTTGGGAGTCTCCGTATATGAGGAGGTTTTCAATTCCCATGTCGATGGCGATCTCGAGACCTGCTATCAAAGCTTCGTATTCAGCTTCATTGTTCGTCTTCGGCTCTGTTAAGGAGAAAGCAAAGCGCATAATCCCTCCTTGTGGAGTTACGAAGATGAGGCCTACACCCGATTTGATTATAGGGGTACTTTGTTTACGCTTCTTCATGGAAGACGCTCCATCAAAATAACGCTCCCATCAGGTACCACTACCGTCGATCGCATCAAACGCATGTTCGTCTGGCAGTTCGCAATTCAGAGGAGAATCGCCAGGTATCGGATGCTCAGCGAGGAAGTCGGCAATGGCCTGGCCTTTCACTGCCTTAAGTGGCTGATAGGTTATCGAGAACTCCATCAAGAGTAGGGCCCATTTAGCGAGTCGCTCCATCAATATGGCCTTCGACATTAAATATTTAAGGGGGTCCACCTTCAAAATGAAACGGACTTTATGCGCCAACACATAGTGCCCGAGCTTTGTTATCGTGAAGATCAACGCCAGGCAGTGTTTTTCAATAGGGGAATAGTTGCTTTCTGCCCCCTGTAGAACTCGACTTAAGCAATAGAGAGCTCTCTCTTTCCCTTGGTCGTTCTCTTGCGCCCATAATGCGCCTAAGGAACCTTCGAGGGCTATTGTATACAGAATGAGAGGCTTTCCCTTGACCGGAGCGGCCAGCACTGGCGGATTCTACAGGTATTGCTTGATTTCGTCTAGCGCACTTTGGCATTTGCGATCCTAGAAGAAAGGGGTTCCCTTCTTCATCAGGTGGCTGTAAGGACGGTCCTCTTCCCGCCGATCTTTCACCTTTTTCTTTCGGCGGGGATAATCTTGATTAATTACCGAGTCTTGGTCTTGACGCCGGACCTTGTAGATTTTAGAGGACAGCCGTTGAGGGGGTTGTTCCGGCTTCACCTTTGCAGTGCTCTCCATAGATGGAGGAGATCTTTTCAGCACAGCGGTCGGAGAGTTCTCGCAGACCTTCCTAAGTGGTTCAAAGATGTTCCCAGTTGGAACAACAGCATCAATTTCCGCCGTTGGAGTCGGCGGAGTCAGTCCAGAAGGAGAGTTGCCCCCAGCCTTCCTTACTCGGCGCCAGTGGCATATCCCTAATAGGAGGAGTGTTGTCTCCTGAGGGTTTTCAGCAGATTACACCCACAAAATCTTATAATAAAAGAGAGATGGCGAAAGTTATATGAAGATAAGAACTATAAAAGAAAGAACTTGAAAATAAGAGTTTTCAACTATACCAGCTTTTCAGTTGCTATGAGCCCTATCTTAATGGTCATGAAAAAATGTTAGAAATCACATTATCCCTCAATAAAACAACGCCTTTAGTTTTCATCCTACCTTTCTTCCAAACATTGATCATATACCTCTACATGTGTGAACTGGACATCTCTACACTCAGAGAATTCAATTCAAGCAATCATACTCTTGTCCATCTACCTTAGTACTTTTTAATAGATATTTAGATTTGCTCACACATTTTCATGCGACCATTAATACTTCTTGAGGTACTAACCGACCGATTACTCATGTGATTACTTATTAGGTGTATTTCCTCGTCTTGCACCACCTAAGGCTTAGCAGTGACTCCCAAACCAATTGGTCTAAGGCACTAGGTGATGAAACACCCTCGCTATATTTTTTTATTGCTGTTTTGGCGATAACAAAACCAGTGTTCATTTTTCTTCACCCTTTTATATTTTATTCAATTTTTTTTATTTCCTTCATACTTTGGCTTTTAGACAAGAACATTTCAAGGTATCCTCTACTATCCTGAGTATCAAGATGTGTGTAAGTGCGTATAGTAAGGTCTCAACGTTTAAATATTTGGCTTCCAGAATAGGAACTATTTTTCAGACTTATTTTTATCCTCAGATTAGTGACTTCCTTCATCTTACTAACCCTTGGGACAACGGCTCATAACTACTTATTACTAGTTTCATTTAAGAAAACATCTAACTTTCTTGTTTTTCTTAAACTATTCCTATCTTTTAAATATAATTTTTCACTTTCTACTCTTTTATTATCACAATTTTTGTGTGTGCTTATATACAGTATAATGCAAAGTAAGGCGTAAATAAGCACAGGAGCGCTGAAAAACGACTTCTTGGGAGTTTCTTGCGATGGTACAGGAGCGCTGAAGCTCGTTGGCGGGAGCATGGTCCCGAAGAAGAGCCCAGTGGTGGCTTGAGTTACCTGCCCCACTGGCATAGTGAAAAGGGAGGCCGCTTGGGGCCCGTAGGTTACTCCTCCAGATGAGACGGAGCGAGAGTTGTTGTTGCAGTTAGTGCAATTTGAAGCCATTGATTTCTTGAATAGCTTGAATATTCTGCCCCCTGCGTCGACCTTAGTCTTTGGCATGTGCCAGCTGTTTGAGGACCGATTCCGTCGGCAAGGCTGCTGCTTGGGGAGCCTACCTATGGGCGACAGACATCCTCTGGGCTTCCTCCATCGGCGTTGAGGCACCGAGGGTGGGAGGTGGGAGCATCGACCCAAAAAAAAGCCCGTTAATTTCTTGAAAAGCCGGATTGCAGAGATTTGAGGCTGCAAGTGACCCATACTTAACTCCGCCGGATATGACAAAGCCTGAGTTGCTAGGGTGGGAGCAAATGCCATTCTTCATAGAGACGAAATGCCGGCTTCAATATCCACTCCCCTAAGGGCAACCAAAAACATACACACCGCGATTATTTGATCGCGGGAAAAACACGACACATGAAGTGTGGAGTGGAAGGAGGAAAAGGTCCCACCGGGCGTGCCACAGAATCTGTTCCCCTCCGAATGGCGGCGGAGACGACGTGAGGACGTCTTGCCTGAGATTCGGGGCAGATGCTATATGGTTTTATCTGTCTACCTCTCCGAAGATGCCAAGTTGATTTATGACACCGTGTATCGGAGGTTTAGACGGATGCGACCGATGTAGCAGACTTCGTCAGATTCCCCCTCGCTAGAGAGGTTTTTGATTGTGGGGACGCTCTTCCCTGCAGGCGCAAGCCCCTGCAGTTAATTACGCTACCGCATCGCGGTAGCCACTTTCTCCTTCTCCAGAATTTCACTTCGTGTCGTGTGTGTTTGTTTTGTTTGTGGTTTCCCGTGGATTGTATACGGAGAATGAGTAATGTCGTCGCCCGTAGGACGTGGATTAGTCCAAATCCGTATTTACTTAGATTTGGGTTTGGTGTTTTTAGTTTAAGGATACGTTAGCCGTATTGAGGCTAAGATCAACTTAAACGTTCGTTAAGGATACGTTAGTCCTGTTTGAGACTAAGATCAACTTAACGTGGTGATTCATTTATTATATGGCCGTCAGGACTCGTCACCTCTCTGACGTCGTTGAAGAATTACAACGATAGGTGTTAAAGGAGTTCAGAGATGTACCCTTGAACCAAAGTTGATTTGGAGTTTTATAGTCCATTTGAATGTTTAAGGATACGTTAGCAAGTGCAAGACACTATAATTTGAGAATCTTTTAGAACCAATGGTTCATGACAAAGTACAAAACACTTTTTGTTTTCTTGATCTGATTTAGATTAAAGAAAACAAGTTTCTCTTGTTTTTCTTATTTCAGAGAACCCGAGGTTCATAAAAAGTGCAAAGCACTATTTTTATTTATTTTTATTGAAGATCATTGATCTTGTTCTTAGATCAATGATCTTATTAGAAGAAATTCTTCTATTTTAAAGGGTTTTTTACCTTTTTTCTTCTTGAGATTTCTTCAGAGTTCTCTCTATTTGAAATTTTTGATTTCTCACAAAATGTTGATGCCTTTGAATTGAGGTGTAGGGTCCTTTTTATAGTGCCCATAAATTAGTTAAATTTGTTAAAGAGATCTTTCTCTGAGTGATTTGGGGAATTTTCCCCACCGTTGGATCTTTGATCCAAAAGCTTCTGTTTTACAGAAGAAAATTTTCTTGTTTTAACAAGAACAGAAAGATTTCTTTAAAATTTTAATTCTGTTTGGCGCAAATGCTCCAGCGCGTGACACGTGTCAAACAGCGCACAGCGCAGCGCAACTGCGCTAGCGCATCTGCGCTGACACGTGTCGCGCAGCGCAAAGCACAGCGCAAAGAACAGCGCAAAGCGCAGCGCAACTGCGCTAGCGCATCTGCACTGACACGTGTCGTGCAGCGCAGTGCTTGCGCAACTGAAGCGTTGCTTCCTTTTGTTTTTTAATAGAGCTTTTCTCTGATTGGGCGCGCCTTCTTGGGCGCTGCGCTGACGTATCAGCGCCTGACACGTGGCGCATTGCGCCCGGGATTTGAAGCGTTGCTTCAAAATTTGAATTTTGAATTTCCAACAGAGCTTTGCTCTGATTGGGGGAAATAAGGTTGAAGCGGGACTTCGAACTGACTTGTTGATTCATGAAGATGGTTCATTGCGATATGGTAGCCGTATGTGTGTTCCGAAAGGAGATATTCGTGAAGAAGTTATGAAGGAGGCGCACAGTTCCGCATATTCTGTACATCCAGGAGGAACGAAGATGTATCGTGATCTACGACAACATTTCTGGTGGGAAGGCATGAAAAGGGAGATTGCTCGCTTTGTAGGAAGTGCTTGGTGTGTCAGCAAATTAAGGCTGAACATCAAAGGGTAGCTGGTTTATTGCAACCACTTCCGATTCCTCAATGGAAGTGGGAACATATAATCATGGATTTCGTGACAGTTTTACCGCGGAGTCCAAAGGGCAACAATGCAGTTTAGGTGATTGTTGATCGTTTGACCAAGGCAACTCATTTCATACTATTTCGAGTTGGTCAGTCAACGGAAGCGTTAGCAAAACGGTACATGCTGGAGATTGTGAGATTGCATGAAGTATCTGTGAGCATCCTTTCCGATCGTGATACCTGATTCTTGTCGCACTTCTGGAGGAGTTCAAAGGAAAGTTTGGGGTCGCGATTGAAGTTTAGTACAACTTATCATCCTTAGACAGATGGCCAGTCGGAGAGAACGATCCAAACTCTTGAAGATTTGTTGAGAGCTTGCATGTTGGACTTCAAGGGTTCTTGGGAGGATCATCTACACTTGGTGGAGTTCTCGTACAATAATAGCTTTCAGACGACTATTCATATGGCTCCATTCGAAGCGTTATATGGTCGCAAGTGTCGCTCACCCGTTTGTTGGGACGATGTTGGAGAACGAAAATTGTTGGGACCAGATTTGATCGTGCAAACAGTAGAGAAGGTTAATACTATCCGAAATCACATGAAGGCAGCACAAGATCGGCAGAAGAGTTGGGCTGATACATCGAGAAGACCTCTAGAGTTCGTTGTTGGTGATCTGGTATTCTAGAAGATATCACCGACTAGAGGAGTGATTCGTTTTGGGAGTCGAGGCAAGCTTAGTCCTCGATTCGTGGGGCCTTTCGAGATTATTGAGCGTGTTGGAGAAGTGGCTTATCGATTGGCGTTACCACCATCTTTGGCGAATGTTCATGACGTGTTTCATATATCTCAACTCCGTAAGTATGTTCGAGATGAGACGCACATACTAGATCATTCGGAGCTGACTGTCAGGGAGGATTTGACTTTTGAGGAACGACCGATGTCAATTGTTGATCGAAGAGAAAAGGTCCTCAAGAATAAGGTTATCCCTCTTGTACTTGTTTCATGGGGGAGTCGCTCACATGGAGAATCGACTTGGGAACGAGAAGACGAGATTCGACAGAAATTTCCACACCTCTTCTCGTAGTTTCATGCTTGTTTGTCTTTTCTTGTTTTGGGAATTTCGAGGACGAAATTCTTTTTGTAGTTGGATATAATATAACACCCTAGTTCATTTATACCAGTTCTTTTTTGAGTATTTCTTTATTTATGGTCTTTTCTTGATTTACTGTGTTTTTGGTGCGAATAGTGTATTTGACATCTGTATTTGCATCCGACCCGACCCGCTTGCTGGAAACCCGTCTTGATTCCTGTTTATGATTTATCCCGGCTTGTTACGTGGATCCGTGCACTTTCATATTTTTTTTATACTGCATACTGGCATTATTTCTGGCATCTGCATTTTTAATATAACATTGAAAGTCAAATAAAATATTTTTAAAAAAAATATCTAGCATAGCGTGCATGATACCCCTGACCCTGTGGTAGCATCTACACCTCGTGTTCTCATCCCGTTCAGAGAAACGAACTCGTTTGGATAGCTACGTGCACGCTACGTGCATCCGTTCTTGGGGGTATGCTTTTTCGTTATCCGGATATCCTATTTTGGTTTTGGTTGACACGTATATTAACCGTATTTTCAAACCATAATTTTAGACCCGACCCGGGCGTGTTTTAAACTATTTTTGTATTAGCCAAAAATCTCAATTACAATAAATATTTTATTCTTAAGATTTCAACTGTTAAAAATTAAATTTATATATTTTATTTCGTTTTAAAATTTTCTTTAAAAGATTTTCCTCTAACCGATACCCACGTCTCTCTCTCCTGTGTGTGTGTGTTTTTATATTTTATTATATTTATTTCTTTTTATTAATATCATAGCCTCTCTTTCTCTCTCACTATTCATCTTCTTTAATTCTCGCCGCCTCCCCTCGCGAACCCTAACCCTGGCTCTCGCTCGCGCTCGTCGCCGTCTCCTCACCGCCGGCATCCCCATCTCCTCGACCTTCTCCTCCACTTCCCTTCATCACCACCACCACCTGCAACTCCCCACAACCCATCACCGAACACCCACAGCCTTCACCTCACCCTTGTCTGCACGCCCCTCGCCGCCGATCTCACTCGTCGGCCTCGTCACCACCCTCACCACCTTTCCTCTTCTCCTTCTCACCTTCCTATCTTTCCTCTCTTTCCTCAACTGCAAACCAACACCCTGACCTCGCTGCAAACCACGCATGCGCACCTCCTCGCCAGAGCACGCCTCGTCGTCGACCTCACGCCCTCGTCCTCACCACCACCTTCTTCCCCTCTCCTCTCTCCTACTCCCCAGATCCCAAGGCTTTCCCCTGCACAAAACCGTTACCCGACTTCAAGAAAACCCACTGCGGTTGCAGTACCCTCACACTGGCGACCCCATCACGAATGTTGCCTCATCGTCACGTCCCCCTCGCCTTCTCCTCTGTCCCAACTAATCCAGAGCCACACTAGACCACAACACTTCCTCTTCTTTTCTTTCTTCTTCGTCTTTCCTTCTCTTTTCTTTTCTTGATTTGATTTTTCCCGGCCATCACAGGAGCTGTGCCGTCGCTGACGTTCAGACCGACCCAGAGGACATTCCCAGCCAGCGTGGTCACCTTCTTGCTTTTCTTGGACCTGTCCCGTGTGCTGTGTGTGCATTGCAACGTTTACCCGACGTCGGACGCAGCGTACGCACCCCGTCGTGATATCCAATTGAGGCAAGTTTATCTTGCTACATGCTGTGTATTATAATTTGCATCCATATTAATGTTTTACTGTTTTCGGATACCCGTGTGCATCCGTATCATTTATTATACATTTAGTTGCATACCATATCATATTAATTCATATTACTGTTACATTAGTACCCCATGCTTGATAATGTGCATCCTATGTAGTTATGGAGCTGTAGATGTAACCCCTGATAGATATTTGTGCATCCATACCATTAATTATATATCTAGTTACATGCCATGTCACATCATTTCATGTTACTGTTACATTAGTACCCCATGCTTGATAATGTGCATCCTACGTAGTCATGGAGCTGTAGATGTAACCCCTGATAGATATTTGTGCATCCATGCTTTTACCGTACATCCGTACTTTTACCGTGATTCGATACCTGCTACATTTGTTTATTGTGGGCACCTATTTGATACACTGCGTACCCCATGACATGACCAGATGCACCACCGCTTGACTTGATACCTGATCCTGCTCCTAATGCCAACAATCCTGACAAGTTGTCCCGATGGACATATCCTGCTGTCTATTTTAGACAATCCTGTACCTGCTTGATCCTGTGTTGGCATTAGCTCCAGATTTATCAATACCTGACTTGAACACATAACTTGGGGGTAAGAGAAAAACAATGATGAAACCTGACTTGTAACTCAACAGTTCGACGCTTATAATGGTCAGTTTTACGGGCTAGGCCAGCCCCGGGATGATGCTACTGACATCATTCATCTGTACATGTTTCCTGTTTAATGCCTAGCGACATGTCTTGGATTTCAGCCCGAGAATCTGGACCGTGGTCCCGAGCACGCACGGGATACTATTGAGTTACATCGACGACTCATTAAATTGATTTGTGTAACAACCCCAAATTTCCTATAAAAAATTTTCTAAATAATTTTCAAAAAAATTCATAAAGGGGTATTTTAGCCTGAGCACAAATTATAAGTAATTATTTTTCTTTTTAATTATAAGTTAAAAGAATGTAACAACTCCATTTTTAGTGTACAAAAATTTGCTTTAAAATTAATGTATACTTGAGGTATTTACATTTACTGTTATTACTTCAAGTAATTAATTAGCTCCATAATTACAAGAAGGAGCTTGTAGCTCATTGATAATACCTTGCACTGCTGAACCAAGCCACCAGAGTTCAAATCCCCTGCCCCACGTTATTTTTAATATTATTTTGTTTCAAATCCTTTGGAAGCCCAACAGTCCACACACCATAACTCCCAAAAGCTGAACTAAACCTAAAAATCTAAAAGCACCAATGCCTACCCCATGAGACCCCCCACCTCCCGACCGACGAACTTGGCCCGGATCAGCCAACTCGGCCAGCGGACCGGCCGACTCGGCCCACCGCCGCCAGCCGGAGTTGCCGATTCCGGCGAGGTGTCAACACAAAATTTCTGTCTTTTCATATTCTATAACCCCCTGCACACTCTAAATTAATGGATCGGTTCGAGAGAATGATTTATACCCCATTTAAACCATTTTTAATGATTTTTCACACCTTTTACAATTTTTTTATTTAAAAACCCTTCACTTACCCTATAAATACACCCCCTACCCTCTACCCTCTCATCCCAAAATCCTGAGCCCACACTCTCAAAAATTTTCCAAGAGTTGTGTACTTTGAAAACAAGCTCGAGGCGAAACTCCGACGAAATTCCGGCGACGTTTTTAGAAAATACCGGCGACGACGCAACGCATCGACAAACCCTTTAGTTCCCTCTCACTCCATTGTATAATCGAAAACCCATAAGTCCCTTTCTATCTCTCTCTTCCCTATTCAAGAAAATACGAAATTACAAACCCGACGGAATCGGAACAAATCCGATTTCCGATTCGGTTTTCTATAAATTTCACTTCTCACTAATACAATCATAATTAAACATCCTTATATTGACTACTAAACACTAATTAAAGAATTTGAACAAGTTTCACCACATGAAATGATAGCTTTCTCAATTTACCGTATTTTTCGCTTAAATACCACAATGTTTCACTCTTTCATTTAACACCATCAAACTTGCTATACATTTATCGTAAATCATGATGTAACGACCTACCTCCTCACACACTTACATACAATCTAATACGATACCATTGAAACCTTAGAATACGAGAAAACAAGAATTTACATTTAAATACCATATACTTAATAAAACACTATCATAAAAGATTTAGAGTTGATACACTTTTAAATAAATACCTCTTATTAGGAAAATACAATAAGTTGTGGACATCGGTCATTTATCTAAACCTGACTTTGTGGTGTCTAGGCTAGGCAAGTGAGAAAGGTAACTTTAAAAGGCCCGACTCACGGTGAATCGTGAGCGGATCCCTCCTTTCCTCACTTGTACTTACCTGGCCACAATTGGTGGTGAAGAGGCGATTTGAGGCATCTAACAACTTGTCGTTTAGACCATTTAGAAATAGACTAGTTGACTTAGGAAACCCTAGAATCTAAAATACGAAAAATTGACATTTTTACAAATAAATACCTTTTACTTTATAAAACCGTTTTCTAAAGGATTTAGTATTTTACAATCTTTGCAAAGCACCGCTACAACCCATTTTTGGGGAACCCGTTCGGGATGGTGCGGATTAACGCACATCCTCAGGCTTAGTAGTGCGAGATTCAGACCTCCGCAAGGAGCATTCGGTCTCGAAAGATTTAAAATACGATATTTTAAGAAAATGAGATTTTTAGAATATAAAATAATTATTAAAATTATTTTTGTATAAATATATGTATATTTATCATTAAAACATTTATTTTGTTATGATATAAATATTCCACCTTTTTCTAAAAATCACAAGAATAAATTTTACACTAAAATACCATGAACTTCAAATAAATCAATATTACAGATAAATACCTTATTTATAAAACTAGGATATTTTCACTAGAAATAGCTCAATATAAAATCAACATTCATTACAACTCTAAAGACGAATAATGAATACTTGAGGTGTATTTCGAAAAGTATATAAAAGTATATTTTACATAAAACCCCCTCAAGTTTATAAATTACCCAAAGGACTCTACCAATTATAGGTTTAAGAAATAATCAAGATTTCGACTTACATTTCTAACTGTCTGACTCGGGTTTGAGTCTAATCATTCTGACTTGAATATGATTCAAGTCAATCTACAATCTACAATATTCCAATTCAATATGAACACATGAATTCATGAATCCAATTATCAATCTATACAATTCGGCTGAACCGAACCATGGATATATATATATATTACATTTACATGGTTCTCCAGTTATTCCACTTATATGATTCTACGGTTATATCCGTCTACTGATATCATGATTTCAGTCAGTCTTTCAATTATACACTCAATACAATTTACAGCACAAACAATACAAATAAAGCACTACGGGGTTTAAGGGGTAGATTGGTACGGAAGGTGTTAAAAGTGGCACGAGACGGTCAGACTTAAGACACCTAACATGAATCCAATTGCCGTTGTTCTGGGCCTTCTAACGGAGCCTTGTACTCTATATTTCGTTTGCCCTGATCTCTAGCATATAGAGACCCCTCTCGTATACACTGGCATTCTTCTGTACCAAGCTACAAACAACAGCGTTAATACAACATTACAACAATACAATACAACATTAAAAGCTACTCTCTCTCTCCTACTCTCTGTCTATTTCTCCCTTATCTTTAGGACTTACCGAGCGACCTGTTCGCTGACGACATTCTATTTTTTTCTTCTTTGAATGTCGTCAGGTGGTTTGGACCCGGCAGAGATCGAGCCATCTGTAGAAGACTTGGACCAGTTTGTTGAAGAACCAGAACTCTAGTTTCATTGTACATTTCCATTCAGTACTTTTCATTTCCTGTTATGCCGCTGTTTAGGCATCTTTTTATCTCAGTTGTATTTCATTTTCATGCATTGTACAAAAGAATGTTAATAAATAAAAGTTGTTGTTTTTATTATACCTTGCCTCTTGTGTATTTTCTTTTATATTGCTTAGTTACACTTAGCGTATTTGCTTCTGAATAAATACGTAGCGGGCCAGTCGCGTCCCCTTCGCCGTAGAATGGGAAGCGGGGCGTGACAGGTTTTGTTGGTAGCTCATGCAGGTCAGAGCTGTATGAAACCCTATCATGCAGTTCTGTTCTGCGTGAACAACCTAAGCAATATAACACAAGAACCAGCAACTAAAACATTCTTTACAATTCATGTTCCTTGAATCTTACAATTTCATATTCTTTGAATCTCATCATTTCATGTACTTGAATCTGTCCTAACCCAAATCTTTTTCAAGGTTATGGATTTCCCGAACAACACCAGCACCAACGTCAACAACACACATCCACCTCCACTACCAATCGTTCCTGCTGTTCCTACGCCACCCACCGAGCAAACAGTGCTACTTGAAGCGATCCACAGCCTTCTTGAGGGACAACAACAACTCCTGAACCGTCCCGAGACTGACGCACCTGGGGTAAAGCAATTCAGGGCTTTACATCCCAAGCAGTTCTCCGGAAAGGGAAGTCTTCTTGAAACTGAGGAATGGGCACAAAGCATAGAAGATGATCTGGCAGCAGCACAAGTGCCAGACATAGCTTGGGTCCGTGTGGCGAAACTATAGCTCACAGACAATGCTCGCAACTGGTGGAAGGCGGAAGAAAGCCATCTTGCACAGCCTATTGAATGGAAGACTTTTTGTGAGAAGTTCGACGCGAAGTACTTCCCTGTGACTGCCAGGTTTGCCATGGAGCAGCAGTTCATTCATCTACAACAAGGTTCGATGTGGGACAAGTCAGTAGATGAGTATGACGCTGAATTCACCATACTCAGTCGATTTGCGGCACACCTGATACCGACGGATGAGATCAGAGCACGTCGATTTCAACAAGGTTTGGACACAGAAATTCAGGCTACACTAGCCACAGGGAAATTTCGGACACATGAAGATGCTTTGGAAGCTGCCCGCAGTTATGAGGCAGTGATAAAGGCGAGGGGCAGACCCCAATCTGCCGGTTTGAAACGCCCTGCCACTCAAATAGCAGGAGGAGCCACTTCCAGGCCATCGTTTGAACCCAAGAGACCAGAAGAAACCAATAACCAGTCGAGTCCAGATTTCTGCTACTACTGCAGAAGAAAGGGACACTTATGGAAGGACTGTAGGCGAGCAAAAGGCCTGTGTCTAATTTGTGGCGCATCCAACCACGGAATTGGGAACTGTCCTTATAATAACTACTCAGCTCACACACCTACCAACTACCCGCAGTGGTCAGCTATCCAAGTTCCTGCAACTCGTCCTGCACTCCCATCACCACCTCCACATAGAACTTCTGCACAGCCTACTCACCAATTCCAACAAGCAATGAGGGACATGCCTAGAGGGCAGAGAAACAGGCCCCAAAGGCAGAATGTGCCTCCAGCTGGAAGCAATGTACCACGGCGACAGACATTCACGTTAAAAGCCGTAGAAGCCGAGACTGTAGATCAAGATAACACCGGTAAGCCTTTTTCACCCTTATATCACTTTGTTATTTTTATGCACTATCAAGTACTCCAGACACCAAACTTTCCTTGAAATTGTTACACTTTCCTTTTACAAATTTCGAGGATGAAATTTTTATAAGGAGGGTAGAATGTAACAACCCCAAATTTCCTATACAAATTTTTCTAAATAATTTTCAAAAATATCCATAAAGGGGTATTTTAGCCTGAGCACAAGTTATAAGTAATTATTTTGCTCTTTAATTACAGGTTAAAAGAATGTAACAACTCCATTTTTAGTGTACAAAAATTTGCTTTAAAATTAATGTATACTTGGTGTATTTACATTTACTTTTATTACTTTAAGTAATTAATTAGCTCCATAATTACAAGAAGGAGCTTGTAGCTCATTGGTAATATCTTGCACTGCTGAACCAAACCACCAGAGTTCAAATCCCCTGCCCCGCATTATTTTTAATATTATTTTGTTTCAAATCCTTTGGAAGCCCAACAGTCCACACACCATAACTCCCAAAAGCTGAACTAAACCTAAAAATCTAAAAGCACCAGTGCCTACCCCACGAGACCCCCCACCTCCCGACCGACAAACTCGGCCCGCCGCCGCCGACCGGAGTTGCCGATTTCGGCGAGGTGTCAACACAAAATTTCTGTCTTTTCATATTCTATAACCCCCTGCACACTCTAAATTAATGGATCGGTTCCAGAGAATGATTTATGCCCCATTTAAACCATTTTTAATGATTTTTCACACTTTTTACAATTTTTTCATTTAAAAACCCTTCACCTACCCTATAAATACACCCCTACCCTCTACCCTCTCATCCCAAAATCCTGAGCCCACACTCTCAAAAAATTTCCAAGAGTTGTGTACTTTGAAAACAAGCACGAGGCGAAACTCCGACGAAATTCCGGCGGAAATTCCGGCGACGTTTTTAGGAAATACCGGTGACGACGCAACGCATCGACAATCCCTTTAGTTCCTCCTCACTCCATTGTATAATCGAAAACCCGTAAGTCCCTTTCTATCTCTCTCTTCCCTATTCAAGAAAATACGAAATTACAAATCCGACGGAATCAGAACAAATCCGATTTCCGATTCGGTTTTCTATAAATTTCACTTCTCACTAATACAATCATAATTAAACATCCTTATGTTGACTACTAAACATTAATCAAAGAATTTGAACAAGTTTCACCACACGAAATGATAGCTTTCTCAATTTACCATATTTTTCGCTTAAATACCACAATGTTTCACTCTTTCATTTAACACCATCAAACTTGCTATACATTTATCGTAGATCACGAGGTAACGACCTACCTCCTCACACACTTACATATAATCTAATACGATACCATTGAAACCTTAGAATACGAGAAAACAAGAATTTACATTTAAATACCATATACTTAATAAAACTATCATAAAAGATTTAGAGTTGATACACTTTTAAATAAATACCTCTTATTAGGAAAATACGATAAGTTGTGGACATCGGTCGTTTATCTAAACCTGATTTTGTGGTGTCTAAACTAGGCAAGTGAGAAAGGTAACTTTAAAAGGCTCGACTTACGGTGATTCGTGAGCAGATCCCTCATTTCCTCACTTGTACTTATCTGGCCACAATTGGCGGTGAAGAGGCGATTTGAGGCATCTAGCGACTTGTCGTTTAGACCATTTAGAAATAGGCTAGTTGACTTAGGAAACCCTAGAATCTAAAATACGGAAAATTGACATTTTTACAAATAAATACCTTTTACTTTATAAAACCGTTTTCTAAAGGATTTAGTATTTTACAATGTTTGCAAAGCGCCGCTACAACCCATTTTTGGGGAACCCGTTCGGGATGGTGCGGATTATCGCACATTCTTGGGTTTAGTAGTGCAAGATTCAGACCTCCGCAAGGAGCACTCGGTCTCGAAAGATTTAAAATACGATATCTTAAGAAAATGATATTTTTAGAATATAAAATATTTATTAAAATTATTTTTGTATAAATATATGTTTATTTATCATTAAAACATTTATTTTGTTATGATATAAATATTCCACCTTTTTCTAAATATCACAAGAATAAATTTTACACTAAAATACCATGAGCTTCAAATAAATCAATATTACAGATAAATACCTTATTTATAAAACTAGGATATTTTCACTAGAAATGGCTCAATATAAAATCCACATTCATTGCAACTCTAAAGACGAATAATGAATACTTGAGGTGTATTTCGAAAAGTATATAAAAGTATATTTTACATTAAAAAAACCCTCAAGTTTATAAATTACCCAAAGGACCCTAGCAATTATAGGTTTAAGAAATAATCAAGATTTCGACTTACATTTCTAACTGTCTGACTCGGGTTTGAGTCTGATCATTCTGACTTGAATATGATTCAAGTCAATCTACAATCTACAATATTCCAATTCAATATGAACACATGAATTTATGAATCCAATTATCAATCTATACAATTCGGCTGAACGGAACCATGGATATATATATATTCCATTTACATGGTTCTCCAGTTATTCCACTTACATGATTCTACGGTTATATCCGTCTACTGATATCATGGTTTCGGTCAGTCTTTCAATTATACACTCAATACAATTTACAGCACAAACAATACAAATAAAGCACTACGGGGTTTAAGGGGTAGATTGGTACGGAAGGTGTTAAAAGTGGCACGAGACGGTCAGACTTAAGACACCTAACATGAATCCAATTGCCGTTGTTCCGGGCCTTCTAACGGAGCCTTGTACTCTATATTCCGTTTGCCATGATCTCTAGCATATAGAGACCCCTCTCGTATACACTGGCATTCTTTTGTACCAAGCTAGAAACAACAGCGTTAATACAACATTACAACAATACAATACAACATTAAAAGCTACTCTCTCTCTCCTACTCTCTGTCTATTTCTCCCTTATCTTTGGGACTTACCGAGCGACCTGTTCGCTGACGACATTCTATTTCTTTCTTCTTTGAATGTCGTCAGGTGGTTTGGACCCGGCAGAGATCGAGCCATCTGCAGAAGACTTGGACCAGTTTGCTGAAGAACCAGAGCTCTAGTTTCATTGTACATTTCCATTCAGTGCTTTTCATTTCCTGTTATGCCACTGTTTAGGCATCTTTTTATCTCAGTTGTATTTCATTTTCATGCATTGTACAAAAGAATATTAATAAATAAAAGTTGTTGTTTTTATTATACCTTACCTCTTGTATATTTTCTTTTATATTGCTTAGTTACGCTTAGCGTATTTGCTTCTGAGTAAATACGTAGCGGGCCAGTCGCGTCCCTTTCGCCGTAGAATGGGAAGCGGGGCGTGACAACTTGAGAGTAATTAACCCAGTAGTTTAGTTCAGATTACTCACCGCACGTCACATGTGCTTATACACTTCACTGTTCCATGTTCGTGTTACTGTTATACTCTTATTGCTGTTCATACTCATGCATGCATATCTTGTTACCTCCTGATTATATTTTATTGTTGATATTATGACGCACTGACGTCTGGGTTTTGTATGGCCCAGATCCTCTGCCTTTGACGCAGGCTGACCAGGAGTATTTTAGCCGACAGGCCGAGCAGTGAGGATCTTGTTAGTATCCTGTTAGTTTAGTTTATTTCCATACTTTCATTTCCTGATGTGAGCTCGTATTTGGGACGTACTTTCCAGATATTATTTGCTTTTGGGATTTATTGCTTCCGCATATTTATATTTATATTTCTTGACTCGTTTATTCTGGCTTATGGACATGTACTAGATAGTTTATTTTATTTTACTGTTCTTGATATCTTATGGACAGCCGTAATGTGACTGTGGAAGAATGTTTCCTAACCACAGGCAGCATGGTTGGCTCTGTCACGTGCCGATTTTAGCGCACTCTGGGAAGCGGGGCATGACAGAATATCTCTGGGTTCCTCCTCCTCCTCCCTCGCCCCGGGCAGCGGGTCCCGCGCATGCTTCTGGCTCCCTCCGCGGCTGTCTTCCGGGGCTCGGGGTGCAGTGGAAGGCTTTGCCGGTGGAGTTGGCTTTGGGGCCGAGCTTGGGCCAGGCCTGGACGAGCTTCCGCCCCCGGTCTTCTTTTAGGCCTTCACAGCCGTAGCAGCTAAGAACTTGGATCGGTCCATTTGTTCTGCAAAAAGGAGAATACACAAAAGAGATTTAGTGACGGTTAAAAGGGCAAAGAAAATTTATCGAAGTCTAAATAGATCGTCAATGGCCCTAACTTACTCAGAAAGCGTGCAGGGCTGAGCCCAGCCCAGCTCAGGGTCTGCTCAGAATGCAAGACGTCGGCCCGCTGGATCGGCTCCCACAACGACACCACCCTTGTCTCGGATGAAGATGACTGTTTTGCTCTCGGGTAGGCGGCCCTGTGCCACTGTGTAGGCATGGGCCAATCCTCGCCCTCGGGTAGCCCGAAGAAATGAACTTCTCCTTCCATTCATGGATGGAAGAAGGGACGGCTACCACACCTGACCCGGCCACCATGCCCTTACGTTTTTTGAAGGAAAAATACACCCAGCTCGGCTCATCCTTGCTGGTGCTAGGGTGGTTCTTATAACAGAGAAAGGAAACGAGGAGGGTCAAACTGAAGGGGATATTTTCAAGTTTCAACCGGACCAGAAACCCGAGGATGATTCTCCACGAGTTTGGCACTAGCTGGCTCGGGGCAAGATGGAAGCAGCGAAGCACCCCATATACCTCAGTTGAGAAGGGCAGACGCATTCCGGCCCGAAATGCTTTCAAATACAGAGCAATCTCCTTACCCTGCACCTGGTCCGCCCGCTCACCCTCTCTAGCTAAGCGAAGCGAATAGTCGGAGGGAATATGGAATCGAGTCCGAATCTCAGTAAGCTCATCCACATTCCTCAAAACAGAGGGCACATCGCTGGTGGTCCCGATGCGCGCCTTAGATGCCCTTGTCGCCACCCGACGGCGAATGACACGGGCGGCCCTGGCTTTAGGGGTGAGCCCAACACAGATGATGCAGCAGAAGAACCCTCTCGGCTATCTGAAGCCGGGGGGAGGAAGATCCGCTGGACTCAGCCCCAACAACTGGAGCCTTATCGTCCGACTCAACCCTAACTATCTCTTCAAACTCCTCGGATGAAGAAATCTAACCTGATTCAAGGGAATTGGCTCGCCGAGGAAAAACCACGGGTGATCCAATCTAAACGGAAGGAGCGCCGAGCAATCTTCGACAACGAAAGTAAATTATGGTGGAAGTGTTGGGGGTCCCCTCCTATTTATACACTCTAAAGAAAGCATCCGACGACCCAGATCGATTCCCGCCAAAACGAAACATCGCGTCTGCCAGCCGTCAGAGTTGCACATGGCGATCAGCCATTGGGGACGTCCCTTCGGTTGTAAGTGACAGCGACAGCCTATCGTGCCCACCAATCGACGTTTAACACATGGCCCGTATCCCAACTGGTGACCGACTGAAACCCCCCTCTTTAAAGCGCGATCATTTCATTTGATCCGCTGACGCCATCAGGGATACGCACGAAGATTCAGGCGCACAACGAGATGACACGTGGGCCCAAAAGATCGAAACGATACGAGCGCAAAACGCCGTGTCATTCCCAGGCGTTCCGCATTATGATTCTTGGCGCCAAATGGAACAGAAGAGAAACCGAGCAGACCGCTCTCGCCCCGATCCTTGGATAGGTCGGAACGAAAGTGGGGGGCTAATGATGATGCTCACGATTGGTATTTCCTCAAGATTACGACATGTGGCCGATGACGTATCCCGAAGGCTACGGGGGTGGAATAAATGAGTCGCACTATGGGGATTCCTCGGGACTTCTTCTCGAGGAACGTACCCGACCTTCCAGGGGGCCTCCCTAAATACATTCCGCCTTCACCCAGAAAACTACCAACAGCTCATCTCCGAGCTACCTCAGACCCCCGGATCGTCTCCAAGCCGTCTAGCATGCCGAGCTTCCTCGGCCTCCCGGCTCGTCTCCGAGCCTCCGACATGACGAGATTCCTCGGCCTCCCCCGACTTACCAGGGGAGCAGATCCCATGCGTCCCGCAGGGCTCCGCGTATATCGCCAGAACGAGATATTCGCCGCCCCACGTCCCGCGTCCCACGTTGGCGCATCCCTCCATTAATGAACGTATCCCGTCATTAATGGAGGGATTCTATCATTCACGCAGGCGTAACGTCAGGGGCGTAACTAACGGCGAAGATCTCACATCTGCTCGCTCCATGCGACCACTATAAAAACCCCTCTCTCAGACGACTCAGGTAAATCGAATTATCTCAATACGCTGCTACTCTGCTCCTATTTCTCGGCTCTAACTTGATCGTCGGAGGGTCCTACGGTAGTCGTCCACCTCGGGACTTCTTTGCAGGTAGTTCGGCGTCCAACACCAATCCATTGAGATCCACACCCAATAACTCCAAAAACTCCAAAACCAAATCACAGCCGTCCAAGATCACCATCGCAGGATCGACGGGGGATGGCATCTGAAGGAGATCCGAAGCTCCATCAGTATTAGGGTAGCTTTTGCCGTCTAATACCACGGCCTAGCCTCAAAGCTACGGTTGCCTAGACCGGTTCTTAGAACAATGCATTATAAGCATTTCTCTATAAAAAAAAAGTTTTAGCATCCAGATGGCACTGGTTAACTAATGATATATGCAGATGTGGGATTTGGTTGCTTCCATTTAATATGCACAAAATGAATCTACATGCATTTATGCTAATATATAGTTTTCTCTGCTGCTCACTCCTGGCAGCACTGTGTACAACAATAAAAATCCATCGGTAATACAACTTCTAGATGCTGCCGCTTAATATATTTTTTCCCTGAGTTAACCCTAATTAATTAATTAAATCGCAAAATGATCTGAGCCCCAAATTATTTCCCAAAATGACTCCGGGGTTGCTAATGTAGAGTCTACGTTGCCACGTAAGCCAAAAATACTATTTCTGTTAGCGTTTTTGGCCAAGAAGCAAATTTTCCTTCGATTTGAATAGCAAGAAAAACGCTACCTCAAGAAGTGTTTTCCCTTGCTGCTTCAGGTAGCGTTTTCTATCGAGGGAAAACGCTACTTGAGCTAGTGTTTTCCTTTTGGGCCCACTGCTTCCTATAACTTATAATGTCGTGATACCCTCTCTCTCTCTCTCTCTCTCTCTCTCTTCACAATTCCCAACTCTCTCTCTCCTGTCAATCCCCTTGCTTTCAGTAATAAAAAAACCCTAACTTCCTGTCGCTCTCTAAAAATCTCATATCTCTCGCTAAAAATCTCTGGAATTTAATTCGAAAGTCGAATGAGAATTCCTCTCACCGCAAACAAAGGTATATCTCAACCCATTTCTACGATGATCGCTCATTTTGCATGTTGATTGCTTGGTTTTTTATGGGTTTGGTCTGATTTCTCACAATGTCAGCATGAGCTTGGGGGGAGGGGGGGTTGTTCACAAATTTAATGTTTGTTTGATTAAAAAATAATTTGAAAATCACTATATCTAAAATGAATCTGAAATTGGATTTGAAAATTTAGGAAAATGATGGTTTAGAGAATTTATGTGAAATTTTAGGAATTTGGTTTAATAGAAAACAAAGATAATTAAGTGGATTGCAGTATAATTTATGAGGTTTTTCTTAACAAAACTATTTACATGATTGTATTGAAAAAAGTCCTTTACTTGATCTATAAGGTATATGATGGGCTCGTGTGTTCCATATTGGCCATATTTTGGTGGACGGATTGTGAATACTGATTCTCATGGGGTTGAGTATGAGGATCATCTCATATGCGAGAAAGTTTGGATCCTTCGTAAGATATCGGTGGATGACATTTTAGGGATAGTTTATGAGAAATTAGAAGTGGATAGAACAAGATATCATATGACAATTCAGGCATGATATGATGTTGGTAGGGGAGGAAGATCATACTTTATGTTTGTGAGCATTACAGATGATAATTCATTGCAATCGATGATCAAGTATGCATCATCCTCGAATACGTCTTGAGGTGCTTTGGAATTCCATATTGAGCAACACCAACTCCATGACGATCAGCCATTGTCGTCGTTTGTCTTCCCTTTGCATAATGAAGTCCCACTGACAGGTGGAATGTCGATAACTGAGCCTGATTTCGCCAAACAGAGTGAAATCCTGCTAAAAGTTGACGCTTTGTAAAGTGAGTCTTATTTCATGTCACAATATAAAACACCTCCACCGAATGAAGCCTTGCTTAGTAAGTATGCTACTTGCGGCGTGTTTCCAAATTTTATCTTGAATAAAGATCCTATTCATATGCCTGGATGAACAACGAATTGATGTTGGAGAATGAGGATGAGGATACGGGTGATATAGAGGACGATAATGATGAAGACGATTCAGCTGGACAGAATATAGGTCAATTGACATATCAAAATGCGGCGGCTTCTGAGTTTATCTCTACAGATTGAATTGAAAATTCGATAGTCAACAATTTTGACGAGCCGATTTTTGCCGGAGGAAGCGGTTCAGAGTTGTACAGAGGACAACAATTTCAAATTAAGGAGGATCTTAAACATGCAATTGCGATGTATTCCGTTAAAAATCATCGGCAATACTCAGTTGCAAAGTCAAGCACATTGACGTTGCGGGTCGTGTGCAAGATCGGTGAACGTTGTCCATGGACTCTCCACGCGTCTAGACACAATACTGACGAGCAATTCATGATCAAAACATTTAAAGAGCCTCACACTTGTGTCAATCCAATTGTAAACCGAGATCACTATCAGATTGACTCACGTTTTGTGGAATAAATAATTATTGAATTGTAATGTTTCGTGTTTCTATAGATATGGGCGTGGAAGAGATTACACGTTGGACGCCCTGAGATCACGCATCTCTCGGATAGGTGGATCATCGATGGTCCTGAGGATCGGAGGTCTCCTCTAGGTGTTCGGTGGGCAGATCGGTTAACATGGAGGAGGAACCCTCATGAGTGCCTTGACTTATACAAGGATGGGCTGAATACGCTACAGGATGAGTTGACGTGGCAGCCTTACACTGATGAGCGTGTCACGCTTCTACTGCTTCTGTGCACGTCCTATCCCCACCACTTGCTATGGTTGACCACAGCACCATTCATACACTTCATGTTTGTCGAGTACTACTATCCGGATAGAGTACTGCGTTGGTTCGGTTTGCATCAGGGATCCCACCAGACTGAGTTTTTGACGTCGCGTTGCACAAGATAAATGCGCGAGGCAAGGTCAGGGAGGACTGAAGACACAAGCATATGCCACACGTCCACAGGTGGGACTTCGACAGATTTGCACTCGTTGTTGGAGGAGACATCCTGATGCATGATCCTACACGCCGTATCGAGTACATGAGTTGGTATATCCCGAGGACTTGATTGTATGTTATCACGTCCGATCAGCAATATATTATTGGTGGAGATGTCCCTATGTTTCAACCCACAGCTCCCTCGAAATTTAAGATGGTATGTTATTTTAGTTGTTTTTTAATGTTGGATTATCATCCTGTACGTTTTATAAAATGTTTATACTAAAATGTACATTGTTTTTTTCAGATCGGACACATGTGGAGGCTTGTACATATGGCTGTGAGAACTATACGGAGTGATACGACAGATGCGTTGAAACAACTCGCGCATGCTGCGATTGGACATTGTCGAGGCGTGATGTATAAGGCTAGTGAAGGTTCCAGATTTGAGGTAATGGTAGCAAATCCCGTCCATGATCAGCGGAGTCACACATCGATCCAATGATCAGGCAGGGCCCAGTGTTCCCTACCGAAGATGCGAGTATGAGGAGGATGAGGATGAGGCGGATGAGGTGGTAGACGTGGAGCACAGTCTTGATATCGTCCCTGCATCACAGTTGACTCAGATGACTCAGGATGGTGAAGCAAGACCATCGCAGCAACCCCCAGATGACGTAGCAGGACTATCGCACCAAGCCCCACAGAAGAAGAAGAAGAAGAAGAGACGATACTGCAATTTTATGTGACAAATGATGCATTATTTATGAACTTTATAGCATCCAGAATATATTTTGTTGCTTTTTAGTTTGTGTGGTTACGTGTTTATATTTTATGTGATATATTTTCTATTGTGTAGTTCCATCCTTCATGGTGAGATTTTTTTTTGCACCGTGTGCGGCTTGTATTACTCGGAGCGGAGATTATTATGTATTTATGAAAATATATCAATATTTATAAAGTAAATGTTGTCCATTTTATTTCAGAATTTATCTGTTACTAAAATTCATCATAAACTACGAAAATCAAAAATTTTAAATCTAAATTCTATTTCATTCGTCAAAAACCAAATATTTTGTGCACTCCAGGTTCAGGGAGCAGCAGTAATGAGATATAGGAGTTCAGGGTTCAGACAGTGGGGAAGTAGCAGGAGTTGTAGATGGAATGAGGAAAAACGCCACTACAGTTAGCGTTTTTCCTCAAGGGAAAACGCTATCAAAAGTAGTGTTTTCTCTATCATGAGTAGCGTTTTCCCTTGAGGGTCCCTTTAGCAAATTTCTTGAGTCTCCGTATTTCTTTTTTCTCTGTGTTCCTGTGGTCCTAAAACGCTATCACAAGTAGCGTTTTCGATAGGAAGAAAACGCTATTCCAACTAGCGTTTTCTTTCTGACGTGACGTTCAGGACCACTTTTTTCTTCTGACGTCCAGGACCACTTTTTTCTTCTGACGTGGCCTCCCAAAGTCATTCTGGGGATTATTTTGGCTCTGGGATCATTTAGGGATCTAATTTATTTAATAGGATTAATTATGGAAAAAAAAATCCACATAACACTAAAGCTCCAAGGAAGGCTTTCTGTGATGTATCTGCCTTGCCTGAGTAGCTCGCTTTTCTTCTTCTTCTTCTTCTTCGTTTCATTTATAGAGAAGATTTTGTAATTCGGTCACCAATTTCTTGTACATCAAAGAAATTTTGTCAAAACGAAACTACTTTCAACATTCTGGAGCTTGTTCACAATGTTATCAGCTGAGCAGGAAATTGAAAGTTGATGTACAATAATATGTAATATGACATGAAATAAATTAAGTTGTAGTTCCCGACGTTTTTATGTAGGTTAGAAATAATTTTGAATTTGTTAAAATTTGATAATCCTAAGCCCACCTCACCCCTTGTCACAACAATATCACTTGGAAGAAAAATGACCAAATTAAGTCCTACCTTTTTATCTTTGTTCTATTTTCAAACTTAATTTAATGTGCTTTCTGTGGTGATGATGGGAAGGGTATATTACTGAAATTTGTTGTTGTAAACATTGTTTGATGAACCTGTGTAAAATTTGATACATTCTTCTTGAGATTTACCATTCCACATTTCAAGGTAAAAGCAGGTTCAATTTCAGTGCAACCATGGTATGTGTCAAGAAAAACACATTATTTTTCCTTTTAAAAATGGAAATTATACAATTATGTTTCCAAGGATCCAAGTCTTTAACAATTATACCAAATACTGCAGCTTACAAACAATTGTTTCTATATAATTATTTGGTATGTAGAGGTGAAGACACCAAGAAGCCCTTTTTGTTCAAATTGCCTATGTTGTAGATTGTATATTAATAGCATGAACTTATCATTTATTAAACAAAAACATTAGCTTATGGCATTTCTACATTTGATACATATACAATTTCAAGGAAAAACCTGATGGCCTTTATAGTTTTTAAGTTTTTTGCATGTGTAGTGCACGTGAACATATTTAGTAGCCATCTGGAAAGGAATTAGAGATTGCATTGGTTTTATGTTCCACTATTATTATTTTTATTTTTTTATTTTGAAATCATTTCTTAAAACGAGGCAGTTATTTAAACTCCTCTTTTAGGCTACAAATTTAAGTTCTCCGTTGTTTTTGACTTTTGAATTTCTCAAATAAATTATCTGAATGATACAGACCGTTTAAAAATTAAGATATTTGCTAAGGGGTTTTTTTTCAATTTTTCTTTAAAATTAAAATTGGACAGTCACATGTCTTCCTTGTGTTTGCATTATTATACAAGAGGTATTTATTTAAGAAAAAGTCAAGTTTGTGTTGCATAACTGCAATTTATAAATTTAAGATACTTTTTAGCTTCATTTGCCTTTATATTACTGAATAAACTGGTGACCTCACACATCAAAAGGTTAAATTTCACCATATAAACAAAATCATTTTTTATTTACTTTTTTTTCCCAATGAGAGCAGTACATATTAATATAAACGGATACGTATAGTTCAAACTGGCTCTATATTTGTGTCCAATTTTTATCAAATATGGTTAGCAGTTTTCATTTGCGACGCTTACACGCATTGAGCTAGTAGCTACCAAATACATATATGGTAAACTCTATATTTGTAACAAATTGTAATTTTTGACTCTATATGTATATATATTTTTTCAATATTTATTTTATATCCGAATCCATATCCGTTTCCGATTTTTACCAGATAAGAATAATATTTTTCATCTCCAATAACTATCCATATCGTATCGAATCTGCTTATGACTACCGGATATTTATAAATATGATAATACTTATACATGTTCCCTATCTCGATCCATTCACATGCTAACAGTACTGCACGAGAAAGCACCAAAGATCAGAATAATGTTGATGGCAGTCTGGGGGATATTTAAATGGTTCCACTTTTAGTAATAAATAATAAATAAATAAGATGTCGCAGTTTAATCATGTGCTTGATGTGTGAATTTTTAATATATAAACATACCTAATAATTTTTTTAGAATATGAAAACATATAATTGCCAATAATATCTCTCATTAATTATCTCAAATAAAAACTAACAGATTATATCTATCTATATAATAATAGAGAACCTATAAATCGCAACTTAATTATTAAGCAAGTAATTAATTGGAGTTCTAATACGATCCGGACTCCAAATAGATAACATAAAGCTATTATCATATATAAGTATGCCTACGTTAGAAATATTTCAATTAATTTCTTGCTGATTGCTAAGTTTTATAACTTCTGCAACCATGGGCGCTTGTAGCCCAATCTCCCATGCATGCAATGTTCTTTCAGTGATCATGATCTTGCTACGCTCTTAGAAACAAATTTGAACCTGTTTTCTTCTACAACTTTTGAGAAAGACGACCTTCAAGAGCCCGCGGCTAAAAGACGGGAAGTAGAGGACCGGCGCCAAATTTCGGAGCAGAAAGAAGCCAAGGCTAATCGACGTAAACTAGAGAGCCTGCAGTTTGCAGAGGACCGAGATCTTATGACGAAAAGGCGCAAACTACAAGAAGGATCACCGTCTGCAGAAGAAGAGCAAATTAACGAAGGCGATGAATTGAAGTCCGCTTTAAGAGTTATCCCTAAACGTCTAAATCTATATAGTAGCTACTTGAAAGAGTTTGATAGGCTGTGTCAGGAACATACGCAGACCTTGTTGTGCGAAAAGAAGCTGATACTAATTCTTGATTTGGATCATACTCTACTTGATTCGATCAGCATCGATGATCTCTCTCCAGCGGTAGAATATCTATATTGAGATATATTCTTATTATATGATGATCATGTGACGAAGCTAAGAACTAATAATGTTCGTGCCTTTCTGCAAGTAGCAAGCAAGATGTTTGAGATTGATGGAGCTTCTTTTCGGGCCTCCGTCAGATGTTGTCTTCCGTTGATCTCACAGTGGACTTAGTTGATTATCTTCCTTCGTTGCGTGTGGGTCATAATGGGTTTTTGGAGGAAGAGGTGTGGTGAGGAAACTGTTGCCGAGTACCTGCAAGGAAGTCCCTGGGTGGTTTGGTACCACCGAGGACCCTCCGACGCTCAAGTTAGTGATGAGATCCGAGCAGAGTAACGGTATAAAAGTGTAAAAAAATGGCTTACTTGACCCCTCTGTGACGGGGGTTTATATAGCGACGGCAGCACGCAGCAGCAGGCGTGAGAATCTCGCCGGCAGTTATGCTCCCGACGTTACGCCTGCATAGAGAGCGGATCGCCCATTAATGGGGATCGTGAAGGCGTGGAACGTGGGACGTTGCCGGCGGAGAATCTGCACGTGGCGAGATTTGCGGAGCGGCGGTTACGCCTGCGAGTAGTGGAGTTAGTCGGTCGGAGGATAGAGGAAGACTCCTCGGCTGGGGAGCTCGGAGACGAGCAAGAGGGCCGAGGAGTCTTGGTCCTGTGGCGGCTCTGGGCGAGCTGAGGGGCCGAGGAGGCCAATTTGTAGGGGTCCCCGAGGAGGGCCAGCTTGTGTTTGCAGGTCGGGTACAAGGGTGGCCTGGTCGGCCTTTGTGGACCCTTTCTTCTGGGTCTTGGGACATGTCATCTGCCACGCGTCATCACCTTGGGGATCGCCAATATCGAGCACTATCATTAGCCCCACACTCTTGTCCCGACCAGCTAATGGTCGGGTCAGGAGTGGACTGCTAGGCCTCCCGAGGTGAGATCCCTTCTATGGTTTCGTCGGGACGGGTCCTCGGGCCGTCGGTTTGTCTTTTTCGCTAGCGAATCAGGGTGAGATCTTTGCATTTAAAGAAGGTGCGTCGGTTCGTGCATTCTGCAGTCGAAGCGACGGCCCACGCGTCAAGCGTCGATTAGCTGATGCGACGTGCGCAGGTCTACGGCGTCTGATGGGACTTGGTCCAGCGCTGGGCCACCACGTGGAACGATCGGAGCCGCTGGGCGCGAGGAGCCCTTTCGGCGGGAGACGATGGGCGCCGTTGGATGCGGCAATAAATACGGGTGGGGTCCGCCCTAGGGCCCTTACTCTTTCATATTTTCCTCTCTCAAGCCCCAGCTGCTCGGCGCTCGTCTCCCCTCTTTCGTTTCCAACCTTCAAAGAGTTCCTTTTTCCAGGTTAGATGTCTTCCTCTGTAGAATCAGTAGATGTTGTAGGAATAGATGCTAGGGTTCCTTTAGATGTGTCTGAGTCTCCTTAGGGAGCAGGGCCTGGGCCCTCTCCCCGGGGCTGCCTCCAGGGAGGAGGCGGCCAACGTGGCCCCCAGCATCTCGTACTGGGTGACGCATGAAGACGAGCTTGCCAGCGCTCAGGCTCGCTTCCACATTCCCCCGCGTTACACGCTCCGTCTGGCCGAGGAGGGAGAAAGGGCAGACCAGGTACGGGGCAGGGAGATTGCCTTGTATTTGGAAGCTTTTTGGGGTGGAATGCGCCTGACCTTCTCTCCCGAGGTCATCGCCGCTCTGAATTTCTTCGGTTTGGCTCCCGGCCAGTTAGTGCCCAACGCGTGGAGGATTCTCCTTGGGTTCTTGATCCGCCTGAGCCTGCAGGCGGTTCCTTTCAATCTCTCCCTTCTCGATTCCTCCCTCGTTTTCAAGAGTCACCCTGGCGGTCGGACTGGCGACCCGAGGTGGGTGTATTTTACTTTTAGGAAGCGGCCGGGGGTCGCTGCTGGGACCGAGGTCGTGGCCTTGCCTTCCTCCATTCATGATTGGAAAAAGAAAATTTTGTTCGTTTTCCCTCCCGAGGGCGAGGACTGGCCGATGCCAACCAAGTGGTCGAGGAAGAAGTGTCTGCCAGGGAACCTGTCCGATGACCCCGCCGCGGTGAGAGTGGCGTCATAGGAGCCCGTCCCTCATTATGACATGCTGCTGTCCGAGAGGGTTTTGAGCTGGGCCGGGCTTAGCCCCGTCGAGTTCGTCGATGAGTTAGGCTTGCTTTTTGGGTTTACATTTTACTCGTGTTGTTGATCTGTTGGGTGTTTGTTTCATGCAGGATCCATGGACTTCGGCGTTCTCCGAGATGCTATGCGCCAGCCGAGGCAGCCTACTAGGACCGGGGGCACCAGTTCTTCTCAGGCGCAGCCCGCTCCTGCCCCTACTGCCCTGGTGGCGGCTCCCTGAGGATGCTCGGCGGCGGATCCCGCCCCGGGCCCCAGCAGAGCATCGGGCCGGAAGTGGGCCCTAATTCAGGAGGACATAGCTTCGGAAGAGGAGATCGGCTCTCCTCGGAGCCGCTCAAGAAGAGTTCCCGGAGACCCTCCCGGGGCCGGTCTTCGCCAACCGTAGTGGAGGAAGGGGGGTCCGGCTTGCGGTGCCGTCGGGGCTGTCGGTCGCGGACAGCCTCCTGCACGAAATAGAGACCTCGGCCGGGGGTCGAGTTCCTGGAGGGACCCTCAGAGCCCAGCTGGTGTCGATCGCCCAGGAGTTCGTGCAGGTAAGCCTCCAGTTCATCATGAGGTTTGGTGCCCTTTTCTGTTTTCTGACCTTTTTGTGTCTTCCCAGGTTCTCCAGCACGTGGACCTCGCCCTTCGCGTGGAGACCGAGGTGGTATCCCCGGCGTTGGAGGCCGCGGGTCAGCTCGCCTCGCTGCAAGAGAGCTCCAGGCGAGAGCAGGAGGCGATGTCGGCAAAGATCGCCGCCCTGGAGGGCGAGGTGGTCGCCGGGAAAAAGGAGGTCGCCCGGCATCGCGAGGCCGCCATGATCGCCGAGGGCAAGCTCGAGGACTCCCAGGTGCTTGCTGGCAACCTGAAGAGGAAGGTGAAGGCCCTCCGAAAGGAGCTGAGGGCGGCGGCAGAGGCGTTTAAGTCTGCTGAATCGAGAGCCGTGGCGAGAAATAAAGGGTCAAAGGATTGCTATAACGACCTGGCCGTGGCCACGATCCACATTTTGTAAGTCCATATTGCGACCCCCGGTGCTTACGGGGAGGCGGAAACGGTATAAAAAACAAATTTTTATCGCAAGAGGCAACATGGACTAAAACAAAGTCGGGATCTTTAACTAAACTAAAACTAGCATACTTTGCTAAAGAGAGTTAGCTACTCGGATGAAGATGGTTATACCTAAACTTGAACTCCTTCTTCTTCAAACTTTGTAGAGGTTGATGGTTCTCTTTTTGTCGCCTTCTTCCGTCGAAGATGGATCCACCTCGAGAGTTCAACCTTTGGGCTCTTCCTCGTGCTTTGAGTGAACTAGGGTTTCCGGCTTGCTAAACCTTGAACCTAGAATAAGTAGAGAGTGTCTAAGGGGTGCTTTTCTTTTTAAAGAGAAGGATTCTCAACACATGAGAAGGTTTCTCTTTAGCTAGAGGAAGAAGAAGATGAAGTGAAGAGAGAGAATGAATATGATAGAATGAGCTATCCTTTTTCTTTCTTGCAACCATAATGCAAAAGAAAAAGAATTATCAATAATAATAATAATGAAAATGAAAAGGTTGATAGAAAGTTTTAGAATGACCATTATCATTTCAAACATTAAATGAATTTGCTAGAATCAAAGAGCATCTTTCTTTTGTAATGATGATGGTCAAAACTTCAACCATGGTCAACAAGTCAACCATGGTCAACAAGTCAAAAAAAACCAACCATGACACAATTTCATTTTATTATATATTATTAATTGATATAATACAAATCCATTAGGGTTTGGAAAAAGACGACTGTCAACTGTGCATACGCACCCATTCCGAAACCCTAATGAAAGTCATCTTCCTCTTCCTCAAATAACCGTGCATACACACCTGCATCCTCGTTCCGAGGAACATGAATACTGAGATAAAAGCAACCCCAAAAACATATACCAGTATCTGACTCAAACCAGAGCCAGCCAGTAATATCCGTCCGGACTCTAAACGTGCACAAGTGCGCGGATGAGAACGAACCCTGTCGCAAAACCATGCGACCTCTACTCTGTTTTGCCCAGAGACGAATACCTTCTGTGTGGGACTCTAAAGACTCGACACTACGCTGGCAGTGGGTTTAACCACAGACCGCAAGCGGCACTAGCTGTGCGTAACGGTCCCCAGGTAGATGTCGACAAGAAGGCTGACGAGGTGAAACCCCATCTGAACTCCTACTGAGTCTGAATGTGACAGTCTCCGTACAGTCCGGTCTGTTCGTCTGATATATCGCATGTCGGGCCTAGGGGGTGGTAAAACGTCAGTCCCCCAATAGCGGTACAAGTCGTGTTGGAGTGAAGCCCAAAACACCCTGAGATAACACTGGAAACCTACCAGTATATCTCGCTTGCCCTGGCCAGGGACTACTCGTGTAATGGCTCTCCTAGACACAGCGCGATGTCAACCCCCAATACCGGGAGAGACGAATCCTGTCTAACCGTCACTGCCTCCAAGTGCTTCGGGACTGCACCCAACCACCACCTGTTTGCACGACTCCTTTGAGCCGTGGTAGGGTAGTGATCAAAGTGCAGTGGGAACACACTCGAGGCGAAGTGCCAGTGTCAAGTCAGCGGACTAAGCTGTACTCATGTCACCTGGGAACTGATAACTGACGATAGGTATAATACCAACCTGTCAGTTCCCGACGAGTCCTGTCCAGTGTACTCGTAACCCAACGAGCACCCGTATACTATCTCCAGTACGACGTACTGATGGTTGTGGGACAGACCATCTCCCACACTGGGATGAGAAGCGCATATGCTAGTCTACTCCGGAGTATCGATGCCCTGTCTCGATAGTCCTACGACTAGGGACCTGTATAAGGATGTGCTTATAGATTACCCAGCCCCCACTAGTGTGACTGCCATCACAACGCTGGTAATCAAGCAAAGATCCTAAGGGCTCCACTAATGCGTATAAGTGATATACTGAAATAAACACAAGTACACATTGAAGTAGAAACAAACCAAGTAGCATACTACTATATTGAGCAAGATTGTTTATACAAGGTGAATATCCCAAGCTTCCATTAAGTAATATACAAACTAGTATGATACAGTAATGGCCTATAGGGCATATACACTAACAATCTCCCACTTGCACTAAGGCCATGTACTGGCGTATCGAAGACCTATCATCTCGATCAGCCGCTCGAACTGAGTCTGGGGTAGGGCCTTGGTGAATGGATCTGCAGTGTTTTCTTCTGAAGCAACCCTCCGAACCTCGATCTCCTTGCGATCCACGATCTCCCTGATCAGGTGATACCGTCTCAAGATGTGCCTGGATCTCTGATGGGACCTGGGTTCCTTCGCTAAAGCTATAGCCCCGTTGTTGTCGCAATACAGAGGTATTGGGTCAACAATGGACGGAACCACCTGAAGTTCTTTCAAGAACTTCCTCATCCAGACAGCTTCTTTTGCGGCATCAGATGCAGCGATGTATTCCGCTTCCATAGTCGAGTCTGCAACGGTTTCCTGTTTGGAACTCTTCCAACACACCGCCCCTCCATTGAGGGTAAAGACAAAACCCGACATGGACTTGGAATCATCCTTGTCACTCTGGAAGCTGGAGTCAGCAAAGGCCTCGATCTGGAGGTCTTTTCCGCCATACACCAAGAACATCTCCTTAGTCCTCCTCAGGTACTTGAGAATGTTCTTTACTGCTATCCAATGTTTCTCCCCAGGGTTTGACTGATACCGGCTTACTACACTCAGTGCATAAGCTACATCCGGTCTGGTACACAACATCGCATACATTATAGAGCCTACCGCAGAAGCGTAAGGTATAATAGACATGCGATCCCTCTCCAAATCAGTCTTGGGAGACATCTCTTTAGAGAGGGTGATCCCATGACAAGCCGGTAGGTTACCGCGCTTGGAATCTTCCATACTGAATCTTTTCAGTACGGTGTCAATGTACCTGGACTGTGAAAGTCCTAATATCCTCTTGGATCTATCACGATGGATCCGGATCCCCAGGATGTAAGAGGCATCACCCAGGTCTTTCATGGAGAACCTGTGTGACAAGAAACCCTTGACAGATTGTAGCATAGGAATGTCATTTCCTATTAAGAGAATGTCATCCACGTATAAAACAAGGAATACTACAGTTCTCGCTACAAATCTACTATAGATGCATGGTTCATCTGGATTTTTGATAAAGTTAAATTCCTTGACCGTCTCATCAAAACAGATGTTCCAACTCCGCGATGCCTGCTTTAGTCCATAGATGGACTTAAGCAACTTGCACACCTTTCCGCTGCTCCCACTCTGAATGAAACCCTCTGGCTGATCCATATAGACACACTCCTCTAAATTTCCATTTAGAAAAGCGGTTTTTACGTCCATCTGCCAAATCTCATAATCGTGGAAGGCAGCAATGGCAAGAAGGATCCGAATGGATTTCAGCATAGCCACTGGAGAAAAGGTTTCGTCATAGTCCAAGCCAGGTCTTTGACGGAAACCCTTTGCTACAAGTCTAGCTTTATAGGTCTCAACCTGTCCATCTACACCAATCTTCCTTTTGAAGATCCACTTGCATCCTACGGGTTTTACCCCGTCTGGTGCAATGTCCAACGTCCATACTTTGTTGGTGTACATGGACTCCATTTCGGTCCGCATTGCATCCAGCCATTTTACCGAGTCAACGCTCTGAATGGCCTGCTGGAAGCTAGTAGGCTCATCATAATCTATGATGCAATTCTCTCTATCCCCGTCTATGAGAAAACCGCAGTATCTCTCGGGCGGATGAGACTGCCTACTACTCCTACGGAGCGGCATAGGAATGTCCTGTTCTTTTGAACCCTCTGGTTCCACTAAGCTTTCAGTAATAGTCTGAGGTTCTGGAATTTCATCCAGTTCTACTGCGCTCCCACTTATCTGATTTTCCAAAAACTCAGTTTCCAAGAAGTGGGCATGACGAGAAACAAGGACTTTTTGCTCCTCTGCGTAATAGAATAGATACCCCTTGGAGTTCTTTGGGTATCCCACAAACTTGCACTGTACTGAGCGTGCCTCAAGCTTGTCCGCATGCTGCTTTTTTACAAAAGCCGGACATCCCCATGTCTTAAAGGCTTTAAGACAGGGTTTCTTCCCACTCCACATCTGATATGGTGTGGTAGGCACAGTCTTAGTAGGAACTTGGTTCAAGAGATGTGCAGCTGTTTCTAGTGCATATCCCTAGAAAGATCGCGGTAACTCAGCCTTACTCATCATGGAACGAACCATATCCAATAGGGTTCGATTCCTCCTTTCTGATACACCGTTATGTTGCGGAGTGTATGGAGGAGTACGCTGAGAGAGAATACCATTCTCTTTTAAATAGTCCAGGAACTCGGCACTCAAGTATTCACCACCTCGATCCGATCTTAGGATCTTGATACTTTTGCCTGTTTGTTTTTCAACTTCATTCTTGTAATCCCGAAATTTCTCAAAGGCCTCGGATTTGTGCTTCATTAAGAAGACATGTCCATACCTAGAGAAATCGTCTGTGAAAGTAATGAAGTATGAATAACCGCTTCGCGCATGTGTAGACATTGGACCACACACGTCACTGTGTATGAGTCCTAAGAGCTCGCTCGCTCTTTCTCCGTGTCCAGTGAACGGAGTCTTTGTCATCTTTCCCATGAGACAAGATTCACAAGTGGCATAAGACTGATACTCGAACGGATCCAAGTATCCTTCTTTATGTAACTTAGTCAACCGTGTCTCATTGATGTGACCCAGTCTACAATGCCATAAGAAAGCCTGATTGATATCTGGAGACTTTCTTTTGTGTGTATTCTGGATATTGAAAATCTGTGGTTGGTTTAATACGTATATACCATTGCTCAGTGTACCTGACCCAATCAGAACTTGATTAAGGTGAATGTTTACAACATTACTTACAAACGCAAATTCATAACCTTCTTTAGAAACCAAAGATACAGAAATGATATTACAAGTTGCGTTGGGTACAAAAAAGCAATTACGCAAAACCAAAACATGCCCATCTGTCATTCCCAGGTGATAGTCCCCCACGGCTTTAGCATCCATGCTAGCTCCGTTCGCAACTCTGAGGGTCATGTCACCTGCCTTCAAAAACCTACGGTTTCTCAACGCCTGCAAATAATTACAGATATGAGATCCTGATCCGGTATCCAATACCCAGGAAGTAGAGTTTATAGAAAGACAGTTTTCAATAACATACACACCTGAAGCTGAAGCCGCAACCTGCTTCAGTTCCTGTGTCCTGGCTTTCCAAGCCCTGCAATCTTTCTTCCAGTGTCCACTCTTATGACAATAGAAGCACTCTTCCTTTCCAATAAGCTTCCCCGCAATCTTTGTTGCCTTTTCCTTTCCCTTCGTACCCACTTTACTAACACCGCCTCTTGGTTTGGCGGGGGCTTTCTTCCTCTTTCCCTTGGCATTCGCCTTGGACCTAGAGGAAGAAGATCCTCCTACAAACAAAGCGGGTGTATCCCTACCCTTCTGTAGGGTGCCCTCTGCGCTCCTCAGCAGGTTGAGGAGTTCTGAAAGTTCAACTTCCTTTTCTTGCAAGTTGAAATTCAGTATGAACTGGGCGTAAGTGGATGGAAGGGACTGGAGAATTATATCCGTATAGAGTTCACTGTCCAACGTGGTCCCAAGTTCCGCGAGCTCCTCAGTGTAGCCAATCATCTTAAGCACGTGGTCCGCTACCGATGATCCGACGGCCAACTTTGTCGAAAATAACTTCTTCGACACTTCGTATCTTGCGATACGAGACTGCTCTCCATACAGGTCTTTTGTATGAAGAAATATGGATTCCAAATCCATATTCTCGTGCCTCCTCTGATGGTCGTTGTCCATCGAGGCAAGTACGAGGCATCTGGCCTTCGCGCTGTCAATCTCCCAAGTCTTACGGATTTCCTTATCCGCGACGCTGGAGGTGGGACCTGGGACGGGGGGAGCTTTGGTGGTAAGAAGATACCCCAGCTTGTCGTAAGAGATTGCCAATTTGACATTCCTGAGCCAATCTTTGTAGTTTGGCCCTGTCAATATGTTTTTATCTAGAAGTAACTTAAGTCCAGTTATTTCGATTTGGTCGCTGCAGGGGGGGAGAGAAGAAACACTTTAGCACGATGCTCTTGCAAGTTTAGAATGGTTTTTAATTTGTCTAAACAGGATGGCTCCCACTGTCTCTCGAATCCCTCCTCAAACCACAAAGGAAGAATTAGCCGGGATCAATCCCACCGTACAATACTTGCTTAACCGTTCAGCCAGGCCAGTGTCGGTACTTCGAGGGAGGTTTTCCAACGCTTTCGCGAAGTTCCTTAATTTAAGAACCTCTTTTCCCTGGGGGCGTAGCCCCGCTAACACCTTTCTAGGCACCTACTAGGTTTATAGCATTGATCGTTTAGTGAGAAATTTCCCGAGGAGTAGCATATACTCACAGTAGGATCGGGATCCAAATATCATCGCGTGACGAAAATGAAGGAATCCTACCATAATCATCACACTCCAAATGGTATGCAAATCTAGCAAGTTTCAGTACTTATGAAACTCCCGATGTGGATTTTTGCCCCATGCTCTTATGACCTTGACTAAGGCCAACAAATCATAAGTCACATGTCAAGTTCTTCCCGTCGTTATCCAGGTTAATTTGAACCCACCCGTATATACCCTTGACTATGGCCAACAAGGCAATACGACTGTCCCAAACCAACGCATTCTATCTATGCAACATATGAATACCCAGCAGCTACCAAACACTGTGCCTTGACTAAGGCCAACAAACACAGCTTGAATACTGTTGAATATTCATATGAAACGACGGAGGGCTACGGATGGTTTTAGCGAAACCGTGAACGTAGTGAACTTGATATAATCGATGGAACGAGATAGCTTTTAGAAGGAGTGGCTCAAGCTCCACATTTAAAAGTTAGTTTTGAAAAGAACCGAGTGGTTTTCCGAAAGTGTTCCAACGACTTTAGCTTGGTTTATTATCTTGCATTAGTTCTTTTAATGCGTGATATTCTTGCATTAGTTCTTTTAATGCGTCCCATCATTTAATCCTACCATTGCAGAAAACAACCAAAATATGACGTACGCTTATGCCATTCGCATTCGCCACGGGGTCCCGTCATCACTCGTTAGGTTACTTAACTAACGACAGAGCGGGGGCTGGGCTAGCGCGGCTGTAAAACATAAGCAACGCCTAAATAGAAAGCAATGATAGACATTACAGATCACAGATGAATACATTGGATATACTAGCAATCCGCAATCCTTTCGAGCCTGCAATGAAAAGCGGATTACACGGTCGCGGTGAATAGCCAAATACCCCACCCAAGACCCCTACGGGTGCGGCAAACTACCCGCCAAGTACTCGGTAGTTTGTGCACCCCTCCATGGGTCTATCCTAGGAGCAAAAACAGTAAAAAGAATTATACAATGACGGCTACAATCCCGACCCGGTTGTGCGGCCAAACAAATAATATTTATTACATCAATTTACATTTACAATGAATGAAAGAAAAACAAAAGCTCATCTCACATCCACCCCGGCTATTCACCCGCGACAGTCCAACACATTCATATACACAATCCAATATCAAACACAGATCATGTATAACCCCGACTAATCGACCTATAGCGATTAGCCGACGTTCAATACATGCAAACATTACAGATATAACCATCATAGTCAAAATGTAGTGAAGTTCGGAAAAAAAAAATACGGAATTATAGGACCCCAAAAGTGAATTTCAGTTCTGGAAAATCTGGGCACATATAATATATTTTAAAAATCCCAAAACCAACACAGACACACACTGCACGAAAAACGATGCAGAGAAGACGACAAACTGCGGCGCTTCCGCGGCACATGCCTACCTCGTGCGGCGGAAGCGCGGCGGTTTGAACGAATTAGGGCAACGTTTTTCTTGGGTGTTCACACAAAACCCTGAGCCGAATTTAGGTATATAAATTTTTTCATTTTGAGCCAAAAAAATTTCAACAGAAACTCAGGTTTTGTAAAAGTTTGGTTTTTGGATTTTTCCGGTTCCGAACTTCGTTACACTTCACTACCAAGCTAGTTTAAGTTTAGTTAGGCTCTGATACCACTGTAAGTCCATATTGCGACCCCCGGTGCTTACGGGGAGGCGGAAACGGTATAAAAAACAAATTTTTATCGCAAGAGGCAACATGGACTAAAACAAAGTCGGGATCTTTAACTAAACTAAAACTAGCATACTTTGCTAAAGAGAGTTAGCTACTCGGATGAAGATGGTTATACCTAAACTTGAACTCCTTCTTCTTCAAACTTTGTAGAGGTTGATGGTTCTCTTTTTGTCGCCTTCTTCCGTCGAAGATGGATCCACCTCGAGAGTTCAACCTTTGGGCTCTTCCTCGTGCTTTGAGTGAACTAGGGTTTCCGGCTTGCTAAACCTTGAACCTAGAATAAGTAGAGAGTGTCTAAGGGGTGCTTTTCTTTTTAAAGAGAAGGATTCTCAACACATGAGAAGGTTTCTCTTTAGCTAGAGGAAGAAGAAGATGAAGTGAAGAGAGAGAATGAATATGATAGAATGAGCTATCCTTTTTCTTTCTTGCAACCATAATGCAAAAGAAAAAGAATTATCAATAATAATAATAATGAAAATGAAAAGGTTGATGGAAAGTTTTAGAATGACCATTATCATTTCAAACATTAAATGAATTTGCTAGAATCAAAGAGCATCTTTCTTTTGTAATGATGATGGTCAAAACTTCAACCATGGTCAACAAGTCAACCATGGTCAACAAGTCAACAAAAACCAACCATGACACAATTTCATTTTATTATATATTATTAATTGATATAATACAAATCCATTAGGGTTTGGAAAAAGACGACTGTCAACTGTGCATACGCACCCGTTCCGAAACCCTAATGAAAGTCATCTTCCTCTTCCTCAAATAACCGTGCATACACACCTGCATCCTCGTTCCGAGGAACATGAATACTGAGATAAAAGCAACCCCAAAAACATATACCAGTATCTGACTCAAACCAGAGCCAGCCAGTAATATCCGTCCGGACTCTAAACGTGCACAAGTGCGCGGATGAGAACGAACCCTGTCGCAAAACCATGCGACCTCTACTCTGTTTTGCCCAGAGGCGAATACCCTCTGTGTGGGACTCTAAAGACTCGACACTACGCTGGCAGTGGGTTTAACCACAGACCGCAAGCGGCGCTAGCTGTGCGTAACGGTCCCCAGGTAGATGTCGACAAGAAGGCTGACGAGGTGAAACCCCATCTGAACTCCTACTGAGTCTGAATGTGATAGTCTCCTTACAGTCCGGTCTGTTCGTCTGATACATCGCATGTCGGGCCTAGGGGGCGGTAAAACGTCAGTCCCCCAATAGCGGTACAAGTCGTGTTGGAGTGAAGCCCAAAACACCCTGAGATAACACTGGAAACCTACCAGTATATCTCGCTTGCCCTGGCCAGGGACTACTCGTGTAATGGCTCTCCTAGACACAGCGCGATGTCAACCCCCAATACCGGAAGAGACGAATCCTGTCTAACCGTCACTGCCTCCAAGTGCTTCGGGACTGCACCCAACCACCACCTGTTTGCACGACTCCTTTGAGCCGTGGTAGGGTAGTGATCAAAGTGCAGTGGGAACACACTCGAGGCGAAGTGCCAGTGTCAAGTCAGCGGACTAAGCTGTACTCATGTCACCTGGGAACTGATAACTGACGATAGGTATAATACCAACCTGTCAGTTCCCGACGAGTCCTGTCCAGTGTACTCGTAACCCAACGAGCACCCGTATACTATCTCCAGTACGACGTACTGATGGCTGTGGGACAGACCATCTCCCACACTGGGATGAGAAGCGCATATGCTAGTCTACTCCGGAGTATCGATGCCCTGTCTCGATAGTCCTACGACTAGGGACCTGTATAAGGATGTGCTTATAGATTACCCAGCCCCCACTAGTGTGACTGCCATCACAACGCTGGTAATCAAGCAAAGATCCTAAGGGCTCCACTAATGCGTATAAGTGATATACTGAAATAAACACAAGTACACATTGAAGTAGAAACAAACCAAGTAGCATACTACTATATTGAGCAAGATTGTTTATACAAGGTGAATATCCCAAGCTTCCATTAAGTAATATACAAACTAGTATGATACAGTAATGGCCTCTAGGGCATATACACTAACACATTTGGCACGACGTCCTCGATGCCGTCAAGTCTCGGATGCCAGGGTTCGACGACGCGGACCTCCGGGTTGAGTTCCCCCTCGTGGGCGCCGACGAGCAAGGGGGAGAAGGTCCCGGCGAGGAGGTGGCCGGGGATCCAGCACCCCAAGTGGTGGAGGTCGAGGACCTCGAGGTCGCGCCCGGCCCCGAGGTGTAGAGCCCCCGTTCTCCTTTCTTCATTTTGTTTCCTTTTGAATTTTGTAAGGCTGGGGAGCCAAAAAATACCCTTTGTAAAAAAACTTTTGCCTTTGGCAGTAGTAATAAAGTTTTTCTCAACTCCCTAGAATTGTGTTCTGCCATCTGTTTGTGAAGAATGCTCGTGGAATATTGTTGCCTGTATCGTTGTGCTTTTACGTCAGGTTGGCCATCTGTCTAGCGATCGTCTGTCGAGTTGTCTGCAATCACTTGGCGACGAGCGCTTCTGAGGAAGAATCTCCCTGGGCCCCGGAGTCGAGGGAAGATCGTTTAGACTTGGACAGACCTGACGCCCCTCGCTGGGGTCTCGGGTCCACGGCCACAGAGCATCTCTGATTCTGAGCATTGGTCGCCATCCGGGGTTGACTAGGTAGGGTAGCTGACCCGTGACCTCCTGCAAAGGCTTTATGCTTCCTGGCGTGGTGGTAGGGGAGTTGCCCACCAAGGATGGCCGAGCAGGGTAGCTGCTCCTTTGCCCCTTGCGAGGGCTTGGCTCTCTAACGCTTAAGGGGCTGTATGAAGCCCACTAAGGATGTCCGGGCAGTGGAACTACGCGGCGGCCTCTGGGCGAGGGCTTTGACCTCTGGCGTCGTGGGTAAGCAACTACCAGTCTGGGATGAACGAGCGGAGCAGCCGCTTCTATCCTGGCGTCGCGGATAGGGAGATACCAGCCGGAGTATTTACCGAGCAAGGTAGCTGCTCGGTTGCCTCTTACGAGAGCTTTGATCCTTCAGGACGGGGACCGAGCAGGGTTACTGCTCAGTGCCTCTTGGCAAGGACTTTGATCTCTGTCGGTTGTGGTAGGAAGCTACCAGCCGGGGATAGCCAAGCGAGGGCCCGAATGCCTCTGGGAGGACTTTGGTCCTGGGCGCGGGAAGAGCTATAAGGCTGTAAGAAGCCTACCGAGGACCCTTGGCCGGGCAGGGTTACTGCCCGGTGCCTCTTGGCGAGGGCTTTTGTCCTGAAAGATGGCCGAGCGAGAGAACCTCGGGCTCGACTACCTCTGAGAGGGATTTTTGATCCCCGGCGTTGCAGCAGGGAAGCTGCCTGCTGGGGATAGCCGAGCGAGGGGACCTCGGGCTCGACTGCCTTCAGGAGGGCTTTTTGATCCCGGCGTTACGGCAGGGGAGCTGCCCGCTGGGGATAGCCGAGCGAGAGAACCTCGGGCTCTACTGCCTCTGAGAGGGCTTTTTGATCCCCGGCATTGCGGCAGGGAAGCTGCCTACTAGGGATAGCCGAGCGAGGGGACCTCGGGCTCGACTGCCTCTGGGAGGGCTTTTTGATCCCCGTTGTTGCGAGGGGACCTCGGGCTCGACTGCCTCTGGGAGGGCTTTTTGATCCCGGCGTTGCGGCAGTGAAGCTGTCCGCTGGGGATGACCGAGCAGGGAAGCTGCTGGGCTGAATCTTGTTGTGGTGTATCCCGACCGTTTAGCCACAGGCACGGGGAATGGGAACGGTCGGGGCAACGGCGCGTGTAGCTAGCCTATTGAATGCGGGGGAAGGAGAAGCGTCAGGGGAAGGCGAAGCGCTAGGGGCGCGTCGCTTCGATTCCACCGGAGAAGGCTTGATGGTTGCCGCGTGGCAGCGATTCCCTGGGCGAAAGGGTGCGACGGTTAGGCTGCGCATTGGGCTATATAAGGCTGAAGGAGTACTGGTCTTTCCATCCTTCATAAACAGATCGCCGAGAATGCAGGACTTCCCGTTCACCATCCCCGACATCGTCTGCTTCGAAGACGTGTACCTCTACGACCCGTACTGCACCGAAGACATGGTGCAGCTGGTCTATGAGAGCATCGAGGACCATTTTGGCCGGCTGCTCCCCCGACGCTCCTCCCTGCTGCAGTTGCTGATGTACTCCATCTGGAGGGCATCGCCGGGGCTTTACAACCCCTTGTCGAAGCTGCTTTTTGACGAGGCCGTGGGCAAGCTGCGGTCTTTGAGGCGCTTCGGCTTAATTTTCGCGAACCGGCTGGCCCGCTCAGAGGCGCTCGTCCGCGAATGCTACGAGCTGAGGCTCGGGGTCGATGCCCGCGGGGGGAACCGGGGACAGAGGCTGGAACTGGCGAGGCCCCGGTTGGCGGAGATTTTTACCGAGTACCACGAGCAGTGCTCGCTGCACCCCCTTCCCCCACTATTGTAATTTTTTTTTCTTTTGCATGTACGGCCGAGGAGCCCATAATACCCTTTGAATAAACAAAGATTTTCTTTCTTTTTCGCAATGCTCCATTGATCTTTATTAAAATTAACAATAGATCCTAAGAAGGATTTACATTGCTTTAAAAGGAGGGTACAGGCTGGAAGATGACTTTGTTGGCTGGGGCCGAGCTTCCTGAAGGGCTGTCTGCCCCCGCGCTTGGTATAGGGCATGGGGCTCCCTGAGCTCCGGGCTGGCCGTCCGCTGAAGCAAGCATGATCTGACCGATGGTCAGGTCGGCGGGAGGGCAATGCTGCTCCTGCTCGCTGTCGGTCTGCCGTTTGTCCCTCAGGTAGGCGGCGAGGTGCCCAGACCGGATGAGCTCTTCGATGTAGTCCCTCAGTTGTTTGCAGTCCTCCGTGGCGTGGCCCAGTACCCGGTGGAAAGCGCAGTAGGGGCCCCGGGTTCTCTTCGCGGCCTGACGCGGGACCGGAGGGAACTTGAAGAACCCCTCGTTCTGGGCCTCCTCCAGCAACACCGCGAAGGAGACGTTGAGGGGGGTATACTCCTGGAACTTCGGGTGGTAGGGCTGCTGACGCTCCGGCCTCTCTTCCTGAGCCCTCTTCTTCTGGTCGGGCCTTTCTGCCCGGGGAAGGTTAGCATTCATCTCGGATTCCAGCTGGACCTCGCGCTCGGTCCACGCCTTGACCTCGGCCATGGTCTTAGGTTGCGCCAGCGCAAAGGAGCACAACCATTCTTTGTGCCTCAGACCAGATCTAAGTGCTGTTATGACGGTTTCGTCTCGGTGCTCGGGCACCTCGACAAGGGCGTTGTAGAAACGGGTAATGTATGCCTTGAATGTTTCCTTGTCCCCACTCTTAACCGTGAAGAGGTAGTCGACCGTGCGCTTCTGTCGACGGTTCCCTACGAAATGGCCGAGGAACTGAGTAGCCAGCTCGTCGAAGGTCGAAATCGAGTGGGGTTCGAGCCCCCGGAACCAATCCCGACCTGCGCGGATGAGGGTGGCCGGGAAGGCTCTACACTGGGCGGCGTCGGAGTGATCCTAGAAGCTCATCCCCACGGTGAAAGCGTCCAAGTGGTCCTTCGGGTCGGTTTTCCCGTCAAACAGAGAAACCTTTGGGGGCTTGTTGCGCGAGGAGACGTGGACGGCGAGCAGTTCCTCGGTGAACGGCTTCGTGAGCGAGTCAAAGGCGTACTTAACTCCGTCGCTCGAGAGGTGAGCTTTTCGGCGCATGCCCTCGATCTTCTTCTCGAGGGCGTTGAGCCGACTGTGGTACCCCGGGGAGTCGGCGCCTCGGGATCTCTAGCCCCCGCTGTGGGTGACGTGCGTCTGGGAGCGTCTCCGGTTCTTCTCGATGAGGTGCCTCAAGTCTCGGGGTGAGGTAGCTCTTGAGCCGCCTGGGCGGACCTCTTCTGTGTGGTCCCACCGATGGTGATTGGGTCGACCACGCCTGTGGACAGGCGAGGTGACTGACACCTCCTCAGGGGGATAGGGGTCACGAGGAGGCTCGAGGCGAGGCGCCCTGGCAGCGGTTCTCGATGTCGAGCCCTAGGGTGCCCAACGGGCCCCAGGAAGCACCGGTTCGAGAGACCGGCGGCCAGGGGACATGGCCTGTTGGTGATCGGCCGTCCGGACAGGGACAGAGCCTTCTGGAAGCAGTGGAACGGCGATCTGGGGCCCGGGTGCGGCCGTTTGGTTGCGGACGAGGGCCTCCACGAGGGATTGCAAGCGATCTATCCGGCCTGCGAGGGTGTTGATGACCGTCATGGAGGGAGGTTCATCCCCGCCTTCAGTGAGTGGAGAACGGCGGCTGATACCGGGATCCCCAGGATGGTCGTCTGCCATGTGGACGGAGATAGGAAGGCCAACTTTATATTTTGTGGAGTTAGTTCCCATAGACGGCGCCGACTGATGGAGCTCCATTTCGGGTCTCCGTCAGATGTTGTCTTCCGTTGATCTCGCAGTGGACTTAGTTGATTATCTTCCTTCGTTGCGTGTGGGTCTCAATGGGTTTTTGGAGGAAGAGGTGTGGTGAGGAAGCTGTTGCCGAGTACCTGCAAGGAAGTTCCGGGATGGTTTGGTACCACCGAGGACCCTTCGACGCTCAAGTTAGTGATGAGATTCGAGCAGAGTAACGGCATAAAAGTGTAAAAAAATGGCTTACTTGACCCCTCTGTGACGGGGGTTTATATAGCGACGGCAGCACGCAGCAGCATGTAGGGTTCCTAGGCACCCTAGTGAGGTCTCACAAGTGATCAAACATGCACAAATCAAATTTTACGGGTGCCTACAAACCCTAATACGGATCGTTTACTAGATATCTAGGCGAAACAAGCATGTAAACGGAAATATAGCTAAAGGAAAGGGGCTACAACCTTTGTAGATCCGTTCCACCACCTCCTAAGCTCCGTGATGAAGTCCCCTCGCTGTCCAAATCATATCTTGGGCTCTAGTGTCGGCTTCATCGGAGAAAAACGGGCTAGGTCATCGACGACGATGCCGAAGATGATCTACGTCGAGGCATCGCTAGATCAAGCTCCAACTTCACCAAGTCAAGAAAACTTGTGAAGGAAACACCCTATACTACTTGGCAAGAGGTAGAGGATGAAGAAATAGGAAGTGGGTAGACTTTAGATTTGGATTTCACACACTTTTTCATCAATCACCATTGATGTAGCAAGCTTTCTTCTCATGGAGGAAGAAGAAGAAGATGAAGAAAAAGAATATGATAAGTATTAAGTAAATGATAAATAAATCAATACTTATCATTTACTAACTCTTGGTTAGTTGTAGAGAATGGACCATGGTTAACTTGAATGGTTAGGGTTAAGGATGAGACAAGAATGGTGGACTAATTCAAAGCTTCAAGAATCTTCAACTAGCAAACAAAATTAGCAACCATTCTTTTCTCATCTTTTTCCAAAATAAATAAATAAATGAATAAGCAAAAAGAAAACCCTAATCATAATCTTAACCATGGTCTAATTCTTTACACTAACCCTAGCTTGCATGTATCATCAAACATGATACAATCATGTGCACAAAATATATCACATATGCAATGTGCACAAACCAAGTGAGTAAATCCATTTAAAGTGAACCAATACTAGTTAATGCAAAGTAATATATCAAATATATAATTATACATTAAATCATTAAATCAACACTTGATTCAATGATCCGGTCATGTCGCATATAACCGGCTAGTATCCAATGTATCGGCTTATCGAATCAATCCTTGATTCGATAACTAGGTTATATCGCATACAACCATTCGACACATTCATCGTGAGAATGAAATACGGTATCACATACACGCATTATTCTCGGTCCCGCACATATCTCATATGCGCTCCTATTTCGTTTCGCTTGAGCCAGGAAACCTCTGTATAGGACTCTAAAGACTAGTCAATACGCCGGTAGCGGATGATGATCATATCAAGCACCCACAAGCCGCAAGCGGTCTGCTAAACGTAACGGCCACCCGGGTATTGAGCGATCAGAAGATCGACGAGCAAGCCCGCTCACACTCCTGTGAATCCAACCAGTAACACTTACCGTACAGTCCGGTCTGTTCGTTTGATATGTCGCATATCTCGCCTAGGGGTGGTAAACGTCAGACCCCAATAGCTCGATAAGTCATGCCGACGTAAGGCCCATAACATTCGTGAAACTACTGATAACTCTTACCAGTATATCACTGCAACCCTGGCCAGGGATTTCCTGTTATGGCCAGTCGTGTATAGCACAACATCAACCCCCAATACCGGGAGAGACGAATCCCCTCCTATCGCTTATTGCCTCCATGTGAATCGGGACTGTACCCAAAAACCACCTGTTTGCACGACTCAGTAGAGCCATGGTATGGTGGAAATCAAAGCACAGTGGGAGACACACAAGACTCTATGACGATCTCGGGTCAACAGACTAAGCTGTACCAGTGTCACCAGAGAACTGCCATCTGACGTGAGGTATAATACCATCTGGGAGTTCTCGGCGAGTCCGTTCAGTGTACCCAGTCTCCACTGAGCACCCTCATACCATCTTCGATGTCAAACACCAATGGATATGGGATCATCCATCGCCCATCGCATGGGTCGAGAAGATATGCGCTAGTCTACTCTGGAATATCGATGCCCCGTCTCGATATTCCCACGACTAGGAACAATGAAGAATGTACTCATTGACTACCCAGGCCCCACTAGTATGATCTGCATCATAGTCCTGGAAGTCGAGTAAACATCCTAAGGGCTTTATCAACATGTAATCAGAGAGACAGAAAGTATACATGTTAAGATAAAGAGCAACCAGATAGCATACTATCATGTCGAGCAAGAAAGTCCTACCTATATATGTCCCAGCATCCACTACAATATACATCCAATGTACAGTAATGGCCTCTAGGGCATACATATAACTAACAATCTCCCACTTGCACTAGGGCCATCTGTAGCAGTGGTTGCAGTATCACATACTCAACCATCCCATAAAGTCTCTCTTTGGGAAAAGGCCTTCGTGAGTGGATCCGCCGTGTTCTCCTCTGAGTCTACTCTCCTAACCTCGATCACCCTGGAGATCAACTATCTCCATGATCAGGTGATGCTGCCTCAGAATATGTCTGGGTCACTGATGGGACCAGGGTTCCAGGGTCGAAGCCATGCTTCCATTGTCATACAATGGCAGGAACCTAGTTCATCTTATGAACCAATGTACACCCAAACTTCCTCTTTGGTAGTATCTTTAATAGCGATGTTACCAGCCTTTATCGTCTAGTTTGCCACGGTATCGAGCTTGGAACTCTTCCAACATACCGTCCCTTTACTGAGGGTAAAGACAGTGCCTGTGACTGACATTCAGTCGTCTTTATCACCCTGGAACACTTCCAGTGATTCTCCCCAGGATCGATTGATACAATCTCACTATACCTAGTGAGAACCCTAATATCCCTTTAGATCTATCTCATAGGTCCAAATCTCAGGATTTAGGAGGTATCATCTTTATCCTTTTTGGAGAATCCTTGTGATAATAGGAGATTGATCGATCGTAGTATAGGAAACTCTTTTCCTATCAAGAGTATGTTGTCTACGTACAATACGAAGATGACCACCTTACTCTCTACTGCCCTTTTGTATATACAAGGTTCGTCTACCATTTTGATGAAGTCAAACACTTTGACTATCACATCAAAACAGACGTTCCAACTCCGCGATGCCTGCTTCATTATGTAAAGCAACTTGCACACGTTTCCGCTGCTCCCACTGTTTACGAAGACCTCTGGCTGTGTTCTTATAGACGTTCTCTTCTAAATCAGTATTTAGAAAAGCAGTCATGGCACCCAACCGCCAGATATCGTAGTCATGGTATGTAGCCGTGGTAAGTAGGATCTGGATGGACTTAAGCATAGTCCCTGGAAAAGGTTTCATCATTATCCGTGCCTGGTTGATGACGAAAACCTTTAACAAGTCTAGCTTTGAAAGTCTCAACTTGTCCATCTACACCAAGTAATCTTCTCAAGATATACTTGCTCCTGATGGGGATTTAACCCTTTAGATATCGCAACCAAAGTCCATACTTTGTTGGTGTATATGGATTCCATCTCGGATCACTAAGCATCCAGCCATTCTTACAGAGTCCCTACCCTCGATGGCCTGCTCGAAACTGGTTGGGTCATCATCTCATGATGCAATCCTCGCTCCCACTGTCATCGAGAAACCGAGGTATCTCTCAGGTGGGTGAGGAACCCTACTAGATCGGCGGAGAGGCTGAGGTTCGTCGGAAACTATTGAATCCTTTGGTTCTGTCAAATCATTAGCAGTTTTGTACAGCTGGAACCTTTCCAGTTCTACAGAACTGATCTTGCCTCGATCTTGTCCGGATTTTGCTTTTGACATAGGCCGGACAATCCCAAATCTTAACTTACTTAAGAGATAGGATCTTCCCATACCATATCTCATATGGAGTGGTAGGCATTGATTTGATTCAAACCTAATTCAATAGGTATGCAGCTTCTCAAGTGCATAACCCCCAAAAAGGAAATAGGTAACTCAGTAGTACTCATCATAGAGCACACCTTATCATATAGGGTGTGATTGCTCCGCCCCGATATACCATCGTGCTATGGTTTATACGGAGGAGTAATGCTGAGAGAGAATCTCATTTTCTTTTAGAATAGTCCAGGAATGCTATGCACAAGTATTCTCCTCCATGATCTCATCATAGGACATAATACTTATACCCGTATTTTGGTTCTCTACTTCCTACTTATATTCTGTGAATACCTCAAAAGGTTCGGACTTATATTTCAACAGGAATATATGACTGAATCTTGAGAGATTATCAGAGAATATAATGAAGTATAAAGAACCAGTCCTGGCATGTGTAGACAGGAGACCTTACATACATCATCATGTATCAGTCCCAAGAGTTTACTAACTCTTTCTCTGTTTCCAGTAACAGAGCTGGTGTCATTATATCTTTGTGACATGACTGGCAAGTTTCACAAGATGTAAATTCAAACTGATTTAAATATGCATCTAAATGTAACTTCAGCTAGTCGGGTCGCATTGATATGACCTAGTCTACAATACCTCAAGAAGAATTCGTTCATTTCTGAACTCTTCCTCTTGTGTGTGTTCTGTATACGAGGAACTGTAGTTTGATTTAGAACGTCAATGCTTTTAGATAACGTGCCTGAACCGATCAACTTTTGATATAGGAAATGTTCAAAACATTATCCATCAATACAAAATTATATCCTTTCTTTACTAATAAAGAGACTGATATGATTTTGTATATCAGGTTCGGTATCTAATAGCATTTGTTCAGAATCAATGTATTCGTAATACAGGATGACAGTGACCAACAGACTTGGCTGCAACACTTGCCCCGTTTTCTGTCTCATGAAACTTATCACCCGTTCTCAGTTTTTCTACCTTTTTGTAGCCCTATGTAACAGATTACATATCTGGGATCCTGATCCGGTATCATATACCCAGGATGCAGAGGATTCTTAGAAACAGTTCTTTGTAATGAACACACCCGAAGGAGATGCATCATATGCACTTTCTTCGTTTGGGCGGCATAGGAATTCTGGTATTCCCCTATTTCCTGCTCTGTCTTATAACAATTATAAGTTGGAGCGGGACCAACGTTCCCCAGCTCAGTATAACAAGCGGGTTCGGTCAATACATCCGTATTATTATCTTGATTAAGGCGTGATATGGTCGCTACCAGGAGAGAGAGAGAAGAAAACACTCTGCGTGCGCTCTTGCAAGATCAGATTGGTTATATATTTTATCTAATCAGGATGGCTCCCACTGTTTTTATCAAATCTTCCTTCAAAGCTTAAAAGGAAAGACTAGCCGGGATTAATTACACTCTACAAGTTCACCAACCTTTCAGCCAGGCCAGTGTCGGTACTTTGAGGGAGGTTCCCCGTGCTTTCGCACGGACCTAATTACAGTAAACCTCGTTTTCCCAGAGGCGTAACCCCGTTGACACCTTTCTAGACACCTACTTGATCGGCTAATTGTAAAGTGCAAAACTCCCCCAGGAGTAACAATTACTCGCAGTGGGTATCGGGATCCAACTATCACATAGAAGGTATGCAATCTCATTGCAAGTTTCAACACTTGAAACTCCCGATAAAGGTTTTTACCCCTAGCACCTATGACCTTAACTATGGTCAACAAATCATAAGTACTAGTCAAGTTCTACCCGTCATTTCGTGATTAATTAGACCCACCCACATGACCCTTAACTAAGGTCAACAAAGTCACGCGACTGTCCTAACTAATCGCATCATATGCGGTGTAGGAAGACATCACTTAGCTACCGTACACTGTGCCTTGACTATGGTCAACAAACACAGCACGAATACTAAGTACTCTACTTCCTAAAATGACGGAGGGTTGCGAATGGTTTTTGTGAAAACCTTTAACGCTTTGAACTTGATCTCGTTGCGGAATCAAATGGTTTTTAAATGGAATGTTTTTGAGGCTTTTCTAGTTTTGCTAAAGGGGTCACTCCCGGTGAAGGGATCGTCGGCCCTTTCCTCGTCGAATGAGGTGCGGGATATATCATATATATCACTGTGCAAAGCAGAAACTATAGAAGCGATCAAATACAAACCGAGTGTGTAGCATCTGCCAGTTATTGCTAAAGGAGTCACTCCCGGTGAAGGGATCTCGGTCTTTTCCTCATCGAATAAGGTGCAGGATGTTCTATAATGAACACCACAATGCAAAGCAAGAACTGTAGCTACATGTTTTATTTTGAAATTCGATTCCACAACATCAATTAGGTTTATTTTCTTTCATTAATCTCATTAATGAATATCCCATCATTTAAATCCACCTAAACATCACAGATATATATAACGTACGCTTATGCCATCCGCATTCGCCTCGATGTCCCGTCTGCACCGTTAGGTTAGGTAACTAACGCCAGAGCGAGGCAGGGCTAGCGCGGGTGTAAAACATAAGCAACGTCTATATAATATATCATATATACTATATATAATACCTGTCACAGAACATCACATGATCACAGATAAATCACAGCAGAAGAAACATATGAAATATTGGATATACTAGGACGTCCGTGTTTTCAATACGAGCCAGTATAAAACACGGATTCCACGGTCGTGATGAATAGCCAATCTCACACCCCAAGACCCCTACGAGAGCGGCAAGCAACCCTACCAATTCTAGGGTTAGGAGACCCGAACTCGACTCCTCGAGTTGGTCTCCCACTGGACCCCAGAACCCGGTTACTTGTGCTCCCCTCCTTGGGTCTATCCTAGTGCAGAAAAGTAAATAATATACAACAACGGTGACAACTTCCGCAACCTGGAAGTGCCCCAATAAAAGAATATTACATACAAGTTTTTTTACATGAATGAAAATGAAAAACACTCATCTCACATAAAAACCCCCGGCTATTCAAACACGACGATCCAATATAACATATCCAGCAACACATAACATCACATGTCATCAACGTAAGTAAATATGCGCATCCCAATTGTCGTTGACATATAGCAACGAAACCGGCGATATCACATATTACACTTACGGTCACAGAAAAGAAAGTGTAAAACTACAACAGTTGGAATCCGCAACCACCTCAGACATCGCATGCCTGATCAAATGAATTCTTTAGACATCGCATGCCTAACAATTATAAACCCCGCATTTTAGTCTCATTATCGAAAACACTTTTCAATATCAAGTCGGGCAATTCAACAAGATTCCCGACATTCTGATCGAATGCTCGTCGCAAACTTTAGTAGACGGCCGCACCCCCGAAACCGTCGACGAAGTGCACCAAGGCGGAACACCGCTACCGCGAGCATCCGAACGGATGCTTTCGGCGACGGGGTTCTCCTACAGTCACTTGGTCGGGGCAATGGAGTGAGGCTGTCTATTAAGTTTACCCGGCGAGTATCCGCGTACGCTACGTGATTGCTACGGACTTTTGATCACATCAAAATTCCGTGGCAACCGATCAAGTGAGACTAAACTGCTATGTTTATAACATTCATTCAGTTATCTCATAACTACTTGTGAATTCCAATTATTGTATCACATTCCGGATAAATAGAAAATGTTAAACTTTCCGATCGAACAATCGAACACCCAAGTTTTCCCGAAACAGCTCAACACATGAAATAAGTCTAACAACATTCAGTTCGTGCCTCAGTACCAACGGTCCAGCCGTAGAAGGGTCAAGCCAACGCCTCACATGTGGCACGCCGAACTGCCCCAAACCCGAAGGTTCAAAGGGCAGTTCAAGACGGTCATATAATCGAGTTAAGGTTTGTTGTCTTCTAGAGGGTCCATCGCGTTACTTGCACTACTTAGAACGTCGTTAAACTACGGAAAAATCCAACAATTGGAAATTTCCCGGTAGGGGGAAAAGTGGGTATTTATATCCGGTCGAACTTTTTAACATATTCTAAAAATACCCGGAAAAGCACACCGACAAAAATTAGACAGTCCGATCGAATACACCGAGTCCCCAATACAACTCAGAAAATACAACTCTGGAATAAATATTAAAAATTCCCAGGAAAACCAGAACAGAAAACTGAGAATTACTGTGGAAAAAAAAATACATAAACAGACAAAATGGCCGCGGAACCGCCGCACGAGCCACGCTCGTGCCGCGGATCCGCGGCTCATTGATTGAATCAGGACCATGAATTTTACAGTAAGTCTTAGATCTTCCTGCTGATTTTTCTGAATATTTTAATTCACAAAAATCCACATTTTACAGAAATGTCCAGAGAGCATGTTAAATATTGGGGTTTTGGGTCGATCGGACTTCTGATTCCGTCGGGACTTCGCCTAAGGCTCTAGCTAGGCTCTGATACCACTGTAGGGTTCCTAGACACCCTAGTGAGGTCTCACAAGTGATCAAACATGCACAAATCAAATTTTACGGGTGCCTACAAACCCTAATACGGATCGTTTACTAGATATCTAGGCGAAACAAGCATGTAAACGGAAATATAGCTAAAGGAAAGGGGCTACAACCTTTGTAGATCCGTTCCACCACCTCCTAAGCTCCATTGATGAAGTCCCCTCGCTGTCCAAATCATATCTTGGGCTCTAGCGTCGGTTTCATCGGAGAAAAACGGGCTAGGTCATCAACGACGATGCCGAAGATGATCTACGTCGAGGCATCGCTAGATCAAGCTCCAACTTCACCAAGTCAAGAAAACTTATGAAGGAAACACCCTATACTACTTGGCAAGAGGTAGAGGATGAAGAAATAGGAAGTGGGTAGACTTTAGATTTGGATTTCACACACTTTTTCATCAATCACCATTGATGTAGCAAGCTTTCTTCTCATGGAGGAAGAAGAAGAAGATGAAGAAAAAGAATATGATAAGTATTAAGTAAATGATAAATAAATCAATACTTATCATTTACTAACCCTTGGTTAGTTGTAGAGAATGGACCATGGTTAACTTGAATGGTTAGGGTTAAGGATGAGACAAGAATGGTGGACTAATTCAAAGCTTCAAGAATCTTCAACTAGCAAACAAAATTAGCAACCATTCTTTTCTCATCTTTTTCCAAAATAAATAAATAAATGAATAAGAAAAAAGAAAACCCTAATCATAATCTTAACCATGGTCTAATTCTTTACACTAACCCTAGCTTGCATGTATCATCAAACATGATACAATCATGTGCACAAAATATATCACATATGCAATGTGCACAAACCAAGTGAGTAAATCCATTTAAAGTGAACCAATACTAGTTAATGCAAAGTAATATATCAAATATATAATTATACATTAAATCATTAAATCAACACTTGATTCAATGATCCGGTCATGTCGCATATAACCGGCTAGTATCCAATGTATCGGCTTATCGAATCAATCCTTGATTCGATAACTAGGTTATATCGCATACAACCATTCGACACATTCATCGTGAGAATGAAATACGGTATCACATACACGCATTATTCTCGGTCCCGCACATATCTCATATGCGCTCCTATTTCGTTTCGCTTGAGCCAGGAAACCTCTGTGTAGGACTCTAAAGACTCGTCAATACGCCGGTAGCGGATGATGATCATATCAAGCACCCACAAGCCGCAAGCGGTCTGCTAAACGTAACGGTCATCCGGGTATTGAGCGATCAGAAGATCGACGAGCAAGCCCGCTCACACTCCTGTGAATCCAAACAGTAACACTTACCGTACAGTCCGGTCTGTTCGTCTGATATGTCGCATATCTCGCCTAGGGGTGGTAAACGTCAGACCCCAATAGCTCGATAAGTCATGCCGACATAAGGCCCATAACATTCGTGAAACTACTGATAACTCTTACCAGTATATCACTGCAACCCTGGCCAGGGATTTCCTGTTATGGCCAGTCGTGCATAGCACAACATCAACCCCCAATACCGGGAGAGACGAATCCCCTCCTATCGCTCATTGCCTCCATGTGAATCGGGACTGTACCCAAAAACCACCTGTTTGCACGACTCAGTAGAGCCGTGGTAGGGTGGAAATCAAAGCACAGTGGGAGACACACAAGACTCTATGACGATCTCGGGTCAACAGACTAAGCTGTACCAGTGTCACCAGAGAACTGCCATCTGACGTGAGGTATAATACCATTTGGGAGTTCTCGGTGAGTCCGTTCAGTGTACCCAGTCTCCACTGAGCACCCGCATACCATCTTCGATGTCAAACACCAATGGATATGGGATCATCCATCGCCCATCGCATGGGTCGAGAAGATATGCGCTAGTCTACTCTGGAATATCGATGCCCCGTCTCGATATTCCCACGACTAGGAACAATGAAGAATGTACTCATTGACTACCCAGGCCCTACTAGTATGATCTGCATCATAGTCCTGGAAGTCGAGTAAACATCCTAAGGGCTTTATCAACATGTAATCAGAGAGACAGAAAGTATACATGTTAAGATAAAGAGCAACCAGATAGCATACTATCATGTCGAGCAAGAAAGTCCTACCTATATATGTCCCAGCATCCACTACAATATACATCCAATGTACAGTAATGGCCTCTAGGGCATACATATAACTAACACAGCAGGCATGAGAATCTCGCCGGCAGCTACGCTCCCGATGTCACGCCCGTGTAGAGAGCGGATCGCCCATTAATGGGGATCGTGAAGGCGTGGAACGTGGGACGTTGCTGGCGGAGAATCTGCACGTGGCGAGATTTGCGGAGCGACGGTTACGCCTGCGAGTGGTGGAGTTAGTCGGTCGGAGGACCGAGGAAGACGGCCTCGGCTGGGGAGCTCGGAGACGAGCAAGAGGGCCGAGGAGTCTGGGTCCTGTGGCAACTCTGGGCGAGCTGAGGGGCCGAGGAGGCCAATTTGTAGGGGGCCCCGAGAAGGGCCAGCTTGTGATTGCAGGTTGGGTGCAAGGGTGGCCTGGTCGGTCTCTGTGGGCCCTTTCTTCTGGGTCTTGGGACATGTCATCTGCCACGCGTCATCACCTTGGGGATCGCCAATATCGAGCACTATCAGAGATGTATTTATACACTATGGAAAATCATGCTTACACGATGACTATGGCCGAGATTCTTGATCCCCGAGGGTTTTATTTCAAGTCATAAGTGTCGCAAGAAGATTTGACTGACCTGATCAGAAAGGGCTCGATGTGATGTTGGGGGAAGAAAACGCAGCGGTGATTGTTGACGGCACTCAAACTGCATGGAAGAGGCATCAGACGAATCTGATTCTAATGGAAAGATACAACTTCTTTGCAGACAGCCATCGCAGGTTTAAGCTAAAGGAACGTTCGTTATCCAAGTTGAAGAAAGACGAGCCTGATGGTGCACTAGCAAATGCTCTTCTTGTTCTTAGGCGCGTTCATCAACCGTTCTTTGATTTCTCGAATGGTGATGTAAGAAAAGTGCTCGGAAAGATGAGAGACGAACTTCAACAAGGATGTAGGACGGAAGTCGATCCAGCCATAGACAACGACCATTGGCCAGTACCGTCTCCTATGTGAAGTTTAAGAAATATATAAATATTTGACTTTGTGGCTAGTAAAGATATTAATGTACTTATTTGATCTTCAATGCAATGTCGGATTTTATTTTGTGTTAATGAAGGTAAGATTTGTCGATAGAAGTGGAAATAAGAGTTTTTGTTGGCCTCCTACTGTTATTTTTATTTTTATTTTTATTTATTGCTTTTTTAAATGCAACTTTAGAGCCTATAACATTGATGATTTGCCATTGGATTGGGGCTTTGGAAATTGCTTTATTTTCTTGATCACAAAACATATTATCCAAGGTCTTTTTATTTTTCTATATTATCTTTGAATATGAAGTACTATGATCTTTTAGTCTCTCCTTTCTATGCATCTGCAGTCTAAAATCTTGTATTTTGAAATATTTCAGTTATGTCAATGTAGAATATTATGTCATCAAGTTTCACACGGAATTGCAGTTATATATGCCATCATATTTAATTGCTTTAAAATATAAAAACATAAAATAAGAGGCTATTAATTGGACTTGAGCAGTGCAAATTAAGGAAGAATTTCATCCCTTTACTGAAGAAAAAGGGGGAGAAAGAATTTTGGATTTTACCTTCATAAATACTTTAAATATATGTTAACAATCATAAATAACAGCATAAAACGGTGATGTTCAGTTAGTACACAGGTCACACAACACATCCAAAATACAAGAACAAAAATGGATTCGGTGCCAGGTACAACGTTTGATAAAAAAATTAAGGACCATTCAAAATTAAGCGTTTCTTTCTTAAAAAAAGAAGCGGTTAATTTTGACGGTTGTTATTTAACTGCTACTTAAAATATCAGTTAACATCAACGTGCATAAAAAATTATATAACAAATCAGAACCGTTTATATTTAACCGCTCCTTTAAGCAGCGGTTAAATTTAATGGTTTTTATTTAACCTATACTTAAAGTAGCGGTTACAATCAAAAGTTAATTTATCCAACAAATCAGAACCGTTCAGAGTTAACCGCTACTTAAAGTAGAGGTTAAATCTAACCGTTGTTATTTAACCTCTACTTAAATTAGTTATTAAAATCAAAAGTTAACCGATGTTTAAGTAATTTTTTTCCCAACGGTTACGAAATACATCACCTCTCCATTTTCGAACCCTATCTTCCGCCACAGGACGTTTACGTCTTCCTCAACGGGGTTTTTCGAAGTGGTTATCGTATATTTTTTTATTTCTACGTTTACATACGCGATCATGTCTATTAATCTAGACTATGAGTGGACTATTCTTGAACTAGAAAAAGAAGAAGGAATAACAGTGGAAACAGACGAAAAAACAGTAGAACTAATTGATTTATGTCATAAAATTGATTCAAGAAACAATAGAATACCTAGCAATAATCGCATTTCAAATCACATGAAAAAAGCCCAATTTACATATGAAAACCTGAACAAAAAACCCTAAATAAATAACAAAATCTATAATAATTAAAATAATTAATTTACCTTATCAAATCGATCCAAGAATCAAGAGAATGCCCAGCAAAAATCGCAGTTTAAATCATAGCAAGAATCGTCCAATTTCGATCTCAAAATCCTCAACCGTTGAAACTGCAAGTCGTAATCCACTTCCGGGAAGCGCATAAAAATGAGCGACCCTTTTTCTCGCCCCGGCAAGTCGTTTTCGACTTCCGGGCAGCGAGAAAAAATCGCGTTCCGTCCCCAACAAAAATAACTATAAACATAAGATTTCTACATGCTAATTTCCAAAAATCACATCTTAGAAAAGATCGTAAGTCTATTATTTGTGTGCTATTTCATACCCATGAGAATATTGGTGTCGATCATTAAAATTTATCATCATTCAATGAACTGTCAATTTAAACTCTAATAACTCCAAAAAATGAATGAAATGGAAAGAAAAGATCCCCCCAATTCCCCACTCCACTCCTTCTCTGTAACTTCCCTTTCAAGTCCATTTTGAGCTTCCACACCCCCCCCGCCCCCACCCCCACTCCCCCACGCCCACAAAAAAAAAGATATTTATTTATTTCTCCATTAATAAATAAATTCCAAAAGAAACTCTCTCTCTTTCTCTCTCTACACTTTCTCTCTCTAGAAAACCTCAGGAAACAGAGCTCCCCAGCCTTTGCCATGAAAAGGGTCGCTTTGACTCAATCTTAGGATCACAGATTTCACTTCATTGATCCAAGTAAAGCTTACCCTCTTCCTCTTTTTTCCCCTTCTTTTCACTGCAAGTTGTTTCTATTATTTTTAGTTTATCTATGTACTTTTTGCTACAGAGATGGGTGCCTCTTGGGTTCTGAAATGACAAAAAGGGCATTTCATTCATTGATTGCATAATCATGGGATCTTGCTCCTCAGTTCAAAAGTCATCAGTAGTAGCATCAGTACATAAGAGGGAGGAGGAGGAGGTTAAAGTTGTGGGCTCTAGCTTCAGCTTGAAGCATTCTGAGTTTGGTACTAATTTCTTTTGGTTTTTTTTTCTATTTTATTGGTTATATTTTGATGATTGATATAATGAAGTCGACTTGGGTCAATGGGTCTTTCCCAAATTAGGATTTTTATCTATTTTTTGTGATCAAAAGAGGAAACCCATATTTTTTTTATATATATGTCATCTTTGTGGATCATGTAAGAACTTCTGGATGATGTTTTTTATTCTTAATAGGTTAATTTTTAAGAAAATATAGTAGGTTTTTTTTTATTGATTTTGAGCCCTGCAGTGGACTGGCAGAGGAATATTGAAGTTTTATAGCTTGTTACCGTAAATCGCTAAACCATTTGCGATTTGGAACGATCGTTTTCGATCGGGAAACACAAGGGTTCCAGATTGAAATAATCACCATTCCAGTCTAATCCATTAAGAACTTAAGTTAGATGGACGTGAAGTTTGGTTAGTGTTAAATTATACCAGAAAAAAAATTTGTTTTCTTCTCAAGAATCTTTATAGACAACAAAAAAATTAACCTGAATATATGTATATTGCACATACATACGAACCTATCCACACACGCGTACAAACAATCCAAAAAACAGTCCACATTCCATAGCTTTATCCGTTCCATATAAGTGTATCGAAGAAAACTATTCTATCATATCATGTTCCATACAAGTATATCAAAGATAAGTAGCCCTATCGTTCCATGTTCCATGACAAGGGGTGTTCTGCCTTCCCATCGTGTACTGAAACGTTCCGTGTTCCGAGTAACATCAGTTTTATTGCTTTTGAGTGTGAGTTCCTGATTATTATCTTCCCAAATCATGTAAAAGTTGTTCATCAGCAGTAGAAATTATTGTTGATGATGTAGTTGCTGTAAATACTAATTGCGGTTGTTGTTGTAAATTCTAATTGCGGGGAGGTTTTTTTTTTAGATTCTTAAGTTTTGACAATGTCTAGTGGTTACTAAAAGTGAAATTTTACGGTGGATGCCTCTTTAGGGAGGTTAATTTGCATAATCAACAGGCTCTTAAATACGGGCTTGATATCTTTGTTAAATGTAGTAGTTAGTTCTTTTAAAGAGTAGGTGTCAATCATGGTGCAATCCTGATGTTACCTTAGAGACGAATTTATGTTTGTTTGTTCGTATGATACTGGGAGTTTCCATGGACCACAAATTATAATGGTTAGATACATTGTTAGGAACAATAATGTGTGCTGCACTACGCCCCTCATTTTCTCAAATTTGTTCCCCCTAATGATATGCTAGGCCCCTCGTTTGCATCATATAGTTTATTTCTCCAACTGCTATAATTTTCTCTAAATAGGTTTCACAATAATACATTTTGGAATTGTGATTTTTTTCTTTTCAATCCTGTTACCATTTCTTAATAGTTTCTTACATATTAATGTATATATTTAAGTGCTATTCAGTATTCAATTTGTGCTGATTTTGTTATATTTGTGGAGAATCTTCATGCGGATGTGACAGGATTTATTTCATGGATTGCTAAGTAGATCCTAGATTTAAAATTGAGATTTATTTCTAATTTATATCAAAGCTATCTCTTTGGTTAATTTAAGTCGAGATTTATCTCTAATTTAAATGGATGGGCCCCACGAGATTTAATCTCTAATGGGATTAATGCATGAAGCATTATAAATGCTTGGGGGCTAAGGGATTTAATGTGTGGCCAAATTAAATTCCAGAGAGAAAAGGTGTGGCTTTATTAAGAGAGGCAGCAAATTGAAGTCAAGGGGGGTCTGCAGCAAATCAGCCAATCAAGTCTCCACGAATCAACAGAGCATCAAATCATGATGTTGTGGTCACGAAATTAAATCAATGGAGAGATTTAATTTTTGCGGGCAGCTGTGTTTGTTGAGAGAAAGAGACTTGTATAGAGAGATTTGAGAGAAATTTCCTAAAGTTGCTTGTAAACTTGATTCAAGGATCTTGTAGACGTTTGCAGATTCCGCTCTGCCGGGAGACTAGCCATACGGTGGGTGAACCCCGTTAACAAATTCCTTGTGTCTCTCTGGTTTGTGATTCTATTTTGTTCTCACGTATTTTATTTATTGTTCTTTCGTCGGTACTTGCGTTGCGTGAATTATTTTGTCATAGTATTGTTCTGTGGATCGATTTTCTCCTAACAACTGGTATCAGAGCTTCGTTAAGGAACCTAGGGTTCTTCAAATCTGCGATCTAAGTCAACGGTGGGTAACGACAACTACGTCATCTTCCCCGCCTTCTTAGATCGTCGTTTTGAAGGCGTTAGTTCAGATCAAGGGAGAAGTGAAGTTTGCTGCGATAGAGTCGAAAGATGGCGGAGAATAAAATAAGGATTGAAAAGTTCAATGGTCAGAATTTTGGTTGGTGGCGTATGCAGATAGAGTACTACTTGTATCAAAAGGACATGTTTCTTCCGTTGCTTGGAGAGAAGTCCGAGAAGATCGTGAAACCTTTTGGATAGGAAAGTCCTGGTGACAATCCGGTTGTCGTTGACTCCACAAGTGGCCTTTAATATCTCGAAGGAGAAAACAACTAAGACGCTAATGATGACGTTAGCGAAATTGTATGAGAAACCTTCGATATCAAACAAAATACTTTTGATGAAGAAGCTTTTCAATAAGAAGATGGCTGAAAACGACTTGGTGACGAAGCATTTAAATGAGTTCAACAGTGTGACGAGCCAACTTTAATCGGTTGAAATCGTCTTTGAAGACTGGATTCGAGCACTTCTATTCCTCTGTTTGTTGCCAAAGAGTTGGGAGAATCTAGTGATGGCGGTTAGCAACTCGATCTCGGGGACTCTCATGTTTAATGATACAGTGAATTGCATATTAAACGATGAGATGTGGAGAAAGACCAGGAGTGGGAGTTAGCGAACTTTCGCACTTTCGGTGGAGAATCACGGTAGAACGATGGAAAGGGAGAATGGGAAGAAGGGCAAATCTAAAAGTCGAGAAAAATCATATGGAAAAATCAAAGGCACGTATTGGAATTGTGGGAAGAAGGGTCGGAGGAAACTGACTGTAAAGCTCCAAAGAAAGACTCGAATGAGAATGCAGATGGAAAGGAAGCTAATATGGTGTCTATACAAGAACCAAAGAAATAAGGTTTTTGTCTATCGGCGAGCGTGAACACAAAGACGGATACTTGGTTCCTTAATTCGGGGGCATCCTTCCATTGTATTTCGGGACGACATCATTTCAGCAAGTATGTTCAGGGGGACTTAGGCATGCGACGGTGGAAAATGGTCAGCCATGTAAGGTCGTTGGAAAATGGACGATCATCTCGCAACCGTTAGGAGGTGATCAAATTAAATTGAAGAATACTCGTTATATTTCGGATTTGAAAAAGAGCCTAATTTCTACTATTCAGCTTGACAACGAAGGTTTTATTACGACATTTGGGAATTCGTAGCGGAAGATTACCAAAAGGTCGTTGGTGGTTGCTAGGGACAAGTTGAGCGGTTCGTTGTATTCCTTCAGTGGGAGTAGCGGAGGTCGGTTCTTTGGAAACGAGTTCGGAGTTAAATTCGGAGACTTCATTATGGTATAGAGATTGGGACACCTTAGCGAGAAGACATGAAAATTCTTCAAGGAAATGGGCTTCTTTCGGGCTGAAAAAAGTGAAGTTGGGGCTGTGCAAGAGTTGTGTTTGTGGGAAACAAAACACATTCAAATTTCAGATTGGAGGCGTAGTAAAGAAGACCAAGAAACTGAAGATTGCACGGAATCGGTACTTTGTGACATTCATTGACGATACAAGCCGGAAGACATGGGTGTATGCGATGAAGAAGAAGTCCGATATGTTTGGTATCTTCAAACATTGGATTGCGCAGGTTGAGAACCAAACATGGGCAAAGGTAAAATGCCTTAAGTCCGATAATGGAGGGGAGTACTGCACACAGGAGTTCGATACGTTTTGCTTGCAAAAGGGTATTCGTTGGCTGAAAACGGTACCGAGGAGGCCACAGTAGAATGGCATCACAAAAAGGATGAACATGCTGATTCTAGAGCGAATGCAAAGCATGACCTTGGATGCGGATGTGCCTAAGTTTATATGGGCAGCGGCGGTTGATGCTGCTGTGTGTTTGATCAACAGAAGCCCGGCAAGTACGCTTGATGGAAGCATTCCGAAAGAAAATTAGTCAGGTAAACCGGTTGATTACTCGCACCTAAAAGTATTTGGCTTCGTTGTGTATTCTTTGGTTGATAATGCAAAAATGAGTAAGCTTGACTCAAAGTCTAGGAAATGTGTTTTCATCAGACATGGTGGGGATGCGTTTGGATATACGCTGTAGGATAACACAAGAAAGAAAATAATACGAAACCGGAACGTCATCTTTGATGAGCAATATTTGTACAAAGAAAAAAAGTAAGCCAAGAAAGGTGCAGTACGTGAGTTTATCGAGCTAGATGGAACTCAAGAGAGTATTCAGGTTCCTACAGATGGTGATCAGAACGTGGATGAAGCCGCAATGCAGGATCAGGTTTAAGAACGGGATGGTGACCATATTCAGCAATCAGATGTACCAGTTCTGAGGAGATCTATGATTGAAATGAGGATACCTGAAAGACTTGTGATCGATTTCATTTTGTACACAGATACAAGAGAGCCCGAATCCCTTGAAAAAGCAACAAACGATGGTCTTAGCAAACAATGAGAGCAAGTTATGGACGAGGAGATGGAATCTTTGAAGAAGAACCATACATGAGACCTAGTGAAGCTACCCAAGAATCGGAAAGCGTTGCTTAATAGGTGAGTGTACAGTATTAAAGATAAAGCTCACTTGGTAGTCAAGGGTTACGTGTAAAAGCAAGGAATTGATTATCAAGAGATTTTTTCCTTTGTGATAAAGATGACATCTATTCGGGCGATTCTTAGTATTGTGGCGGTGGAGAATTTGTACTTAGAGCAGCTAGATGTCAAGACTCCGTTCCTTCATGGCGATTTGGAGGAAGGGATCTATATGATGCAGGCACCGGGATACGAGGAGAGAGGAAATAAGATATGGTATGTAAGCTGCGAAAGAGCTTGTACGACCTCAAGCAAGCTCCTAAGCAGTGGTATCTCAAGTTCGATCGGTTTATACTACAGACAGGATTTGTGCAGAGTGAATCAGATCACTGCGTGTGCGTTCAGACTTTTGAGAATGGACACTACATCATTCTATCACTATACGTGGATGACATGTTGGTAGCGGGTCCGAATTTCGAGAAAATTCAAAATTCGAAAAAGTTGACGGCTGAAAAATTCTCTATGAAGGATTTGGGAGCGGCCAAGCAAATCTTGGGCATGAAGATCGTTCGAGATTGGAAACAGCGGAAGCTATGGTTATCGCAAAGGAACTACATTGAAAAGGTTTTGAAGCTGTTTAATATGGACAAGTCAAACCTAGTGAGTATGACCTTAGCGAAGCATTTCAAACTTATGAAGAAATTGTGCCCGACAACTCAAGAGCAAAAAGATGAAATGGTGAAGTACCATATGCTTCTGCGGTGGGGAATTTGATGTATGCGATGGTGAGTACGAGACCTAATATTTCACATGCAGTGGGAGTTGTTAGCCGGTATATGCAGAACCTGGGGAAGGAGCATTGGAATGCGCGGTAAGGTGGATTTTGGGGTATCTTAGGGCACATCTAGTCATTGCTTATATTTCAGGGTGACTCTCTAAAGGTGCAAGGGTACGATGATGCGGACTACTCAGGAGATCAAGATAGTGGGAAGGGCACAACGTGATAAATATTCATGGTTAGGGGAACAACGGTAAGTTGGGTCTCTCAACTACAAAAAGTGATGATATTGTCAACTATAGAGACGGAGTACGTGGCGATAACAGAAGCCAGCAAGGAGATGATATTGTTGCAAGGACTACTTGAAGAATTGAGCAAGAAGCAAGACTTCAATATCTTGTGGAGCGACAGCCAAAGTGCAATACATTTAGTAAAGAACGCCGCGTATCATTCTCGGATGAAACACATCAAGATGTGGTATCATTTCATTCGTATAACGATTGAAGAAGAGAAGTCGACATTGTAGAAGATCGCTGGAGAAAAGAATCCGGCGAATATGTCACCAGGTCGTAGACAAAGATAAGCTGGATCTCTGTTGCAAGTTGATAAACCTCTCCATGAAAATTTGATAAGAAGAGAGCAACGGCGGAATCGTGTGAGGTCTATTAGTTTGGGAATCAAGACAGAAGAATTTCCAAATGGGAGAATATTATATTTGTGGAGAATCTTCATGCGGATGTGATAGGATCTAATGGATTGCTAATTAGATCCTAGATTTAAAATTGAGATTTATCTTTAATTTGTATCTAAGCTCACTTTGGTTAATTTAAGTTGAGCTTTATCTCTAATTTAAATGGATGAGCCCCATGTGATTTAATCCCTAATGGGATTAATGCACAGAGCATTATAAAAGCTTAGGAGCTGAGGGATTTAATGTGTGGCCAAATTTAAATTCCATAGAGAAAAGGTGTGGCTTTATTAAGAGAGGAAACAAATTGAAGTCAAGGGGAGTCTACGGAAAATCAACCAATCAAGTCTCCACGCATCAACATAGCATCAAATCAAGATGCTGTGGTCACGAAATTATATCAATGGAGGGATTTAATTTTTTCGGACGGTTGTGTGAGGTCGAGAGAAAGAGAGACTTATATAGAGATATTTGAGAGAAATCTCCTAGGGTTGCCTGTAAACTTTTTTTAAGGATATAGTAGACGTTTGCAGATTCCGGTCTGCCTGGGACTAGCCATACGGCGGGTGAACCCTGGTAACAAATTCCTTATGTCTCTCTGGTTTGTGATTCTATTTTGTTCTCGCGTATTTTTTTTATTGTTCTTTCGTCGGTATTTACATTGTTGCGTGAATTGTTTTGTTGTAGCATTGTTCCATGGATCGATTTTCTCCCAACAAATTTATCATTCATTCTTAGTTTATCCCAACAAGATATTATGATTACTTGCTCGTCTGAGGTGGCCACAAAAATATCGTTCATTCTTAGTATAACTCAAAGTAGCAGCGCTATCCGAGTTGAGATTATGCCCATTATTGTTTATTCCTCTTCCGCAATTCATAAGTTTTCAAATTTTTTTGTTTAGCTTAAACTGAATTGTATTTCAAAATGTACTTTTTTGCGACAATTTGTGAAATAGCTTGGATCCATGCTAAATTTTTTACACCTATCAAGCAGAGAGGTTAATCAAACCCCTAACGCACCTCCCTCTTTGAAATATATCTTAACCCAGGTTGAATCACCATATAATTCTTAAATTAAAGTTCGCATATTAACACCCACACAAGTCGGGCATGGAAAAGAAATTCATATCGTCAAATTGATGGAACAAACCTGCAAATGAAGGAATAGTGCACGTCTCAAATGACCGTTATCTTGTTGAATGCTTGGTCGTCAATGTACGAAACCTACATGTCTCTTCTCTTGTGGAAATTTTTATGCGGTAACCCTAACACATGCGTTTAAGATCATGTCATGATCTAAGCAGTGGAAGCGATTAGAAGGTGACCATCATAGTCGATCTGCTACCTTCTAGTTTGCAACATAGAAATCCTGAAACCAATTAATGGTTGGAGATGCATACAAGAGTAATCCTACAAATGGATAGGAGCATTTGTCCCACCTTTTGGCTCTTTCGGTCATGCATCACTTCTCTTCTGTTCTACCCACAACTTTCAAATGAGGCGTTGGAGTACCTCCAAGGATCACTGTAGATCGTTAGCTTCGGTGGATTTCACATATTTACATCAGCAATTGACTATTGAAAACTCAAACTAAAACACGGATCCTAGGAAAGAATCCTGACTAGCTAGTAAGCACTGCACCATCTTTTTGGTTCACATTTTTGTTTGTTTCCCTTTTTCTCATGATTAACAGACATCGAGAATCACGGCACATTTCTATTGGGTAAGAATTAGAGGTTGAATATTAAACATATTTTAGCATGTTAGAAATATCTTGCCTTTTTGGTATTGTTGTTTAAAGCAATTCGACCAAGGAGCAAAAAACCTCTGGTTTCTGATATATTACTAGGAGTATTGAAATTAAATTCTTCTGAATGAGGAGTCTTGATAAAATACTAAAAATGATGTGATTTTCTATGGGGTGCACATCTATTTACAAAGCACATAAATTACACCCCGAACAGCATCAGCAGATATAGGAATCAAAATTATAGTTAGAAATCGGTTGTTCATGCTGCTGTATAGCTATATTTGACAGGGAACTAATATTGGGTTAAATTAATAAATACATTACTCAAGATAATACGTAGCAGGTTTATAAAAAGTTGGATGTGGTTCATATGTAGGATTGATTCAATTATGAGAAAATACTGTTATGGAGAACTTTGATGAATCTCTAATTTATGCCAATCTCTGCTTGTTTGAGGAGCTTGAAGCACTTGTAACTAAATGCCCTGTGCTTTTGATTGAAGCAGGCAGCAAGGAGGAAATGTTCTTTGACTCACGGGCATGGATCGACTCTGATTGCGACGATGATTTCTTCAGTGTCAATGGAGGTCAGATTACTATTTGGATTGATCTGATTTAAATGGTTATTTAATTATGTAATTTCTTATACGTACACCGAGTAATCGATCACCGCACAAGATACTATATGGGATCTGTACATTCCTAAAAGAAATAGAAGATCCTTAAGACTCAAGGAATTGAATTTTTTTTTTATATTTCGAATAGAATTTCTAAGTTTTATAGTTTCCATCTACATTATATCCGGTTTATTAATTTCATAGAAAATTTTATTTACCACATGCTAATTTCGTAATCTCTCTCTCTCGCTCTCTCTCCATCTTTCTTATTATGAATTCATTTTCTGCAATTAACTTCAACACCATACACCGCACCATTTGTTTTCAGTTTTCCCCCTCTTTTAACCATTTTCAGCTTCATAATGTCTATAAACTAACATTTAACTGTGCACAAATCCTTAGCTTTAATTTCTATTACTTTCAACTTGAAATGTAATACCCATAATAATCAGTACTTACCAAAAACATAATCTTGAGAACATAAAGAAGTTTAAACAAAATGCAAGTAAACATTTGATTGCAAATTAACTTTCCCTCTATTTTGTCCATACAGATTTCACTCCATCCCGGGGCAGTTTTAGTACTGCGAACCATCAAGCAAACCTCATCTCAAAAATAGACCCTGAGAAATTAGCCTTTGCTTTTGACTCCAAACCTGAAACACCGACGCCAATCGGTCGGAAAAAACTTGGTGACCTCTTCCAAGAACTGGATGCTAATCATGCCGAAGAGAAACCGGAAACTACGGGAGAAACAAATTCCGACCAAATACCAAAAAAATCACCGAGTGGAGACTTGACGAAGCAGGACAAGGGTGAAAAATCACCGCACTGTTGCTTGCCGAGCTTCGGCATCAGCGAGAGGAAGCAGAAGACGAGCTCCCCGGTGCAATGCAATGCCTAATATTGCATGTAAGCTTGGCTTCGGCGTCTCTGGATCTTTTTATAGCATGTGCTACCTGGACTCTATAGTTAATGCATTGTCCAGCTTATAGTATGCATCTGTTATATCATGTTATATCATATGCCTAATGTTGCATGCAAGCCCTCTTTTGGATGCTAAAGTTTTGTCATGTTTTAGTTGAATTATGTAGTTTGTATATGTGTTCACTCTTGGAATGAATGGTGATTTTTTTAAAGAAATTAATTTTGCTGTTATCGCAATCAATGTACCGGATCTTCCAAGTCTTTTTTTCATGGACATTTTTTTTTATATTAAACCATTTTAAAATATTAACTTTTAAAACAAACCATTTTGAAAACTTATTACAAAAAGATATTACTTTCTGCCTTGTAGGCGCCAGCTCAGCGTCAGCACTGACGTAAATAATTTTTTTTATTGAGGGATGCAGTTTGAAACTGCGTTCATAGCGCAGTTTCAAACTGCGTCCCTCACAATTGTCTGTAAATGATTTTTTTTTAACGGGTGCAGTTTGAAAGTGCGTTCATTACAACTGTAAGGGGTGCATTTTGAAACCGCGTCCCTTATAAATGTACTGGGCGCAGTTCTAAATTGTGCCCAATACAAAATGAGCGCAGTTTCAAACTGCGTCCACTATAAATTTTTATTTCATCACCGGGCGCACTTTCAAAGTACGCCTATATATTTTATTGAAAAACAATGGGTCGCACTTTGAAAGTGCGTCGAATTCCCTAACTTAAATAGATTCGATCTATTTACTTTCGTCATTTCTCTCATCTCATCTCTCTCTGTGGTTCCTCTCTCTCTCATGTACTCTCTCTCTCTCGATCCTTCTCTCTCTTCCCCCCTCCCGGCGACCTCTCTTCCCCCCATGGTTTCTCCTTCTCTCTCTTACCTCTCTCCTTCTCTCTCTCTCTCTCATCTCTGTCATTCTCTCTTTCTTTCTCTCTCCTCCCTCGCTTTCTCGGTCCGGATCTCACATTCTCTTTTTCGTGCAGGTTTAGACGGAAATTCACCAGCGAACAATCATCTTCATTCTCGCCATCGTCATCACCACCGTGAGTATCAAGAAGGTTAGCAAAATCTTAATTTTCTTTTAAAAAAATTCATAAAAATATTTTGGTATTGGAAAAGCAATTCGATAAAATTGGATACATATTAGGGATTTTTCCCAATTTTACTTATGACGGATCAATGTGTAGGATACAAGTTCTAGCAACTTGTTACATGCTAGAAATATTGACTTTATTGTAACTTTATGTAATTATGTTAGTATAAAAGTGAAGATAAATAAGTAGATTGTTTGATGAGCACTCTCAAACATGCGTCAATTTTTCTGGCTGGTGGAAAAATGATGGATAATTATATCCATCTAGTTTTCTATTTCGGTGGCCAATTATTGATTGGAACAAATAATATTCCCAAATATGTCGAAGGAAAAACTAAGATGATTAAAGTCAAGAAGTCTAGCATATACAATGAGCTGTGCCAAGTAGTGTACAAAACTACCAAAATCAATCCGTCAGAGTTCAATATCTCCTTAATATGCAAATGGCCGATGGGGGATGAACATACCGCCATTGAAGTATCCGATGACGAGAATACACAGTCATATTTGCATCGAAATCGAACGAGCTGTTTGTTGGCTATAGTGCCCTCAAGTCAATTATTAGATCGTAGGCATGTGATTGCAATGATTGAGGGAGGACCTATACCGGTAGAACAGTCTTACTCGAGATGATAGTATGCTATCCGGTTTGTCTTTATCATCATGTACATGTTTCAGGTGACACTACAGATCACTATTACATGTTGATAGAGCCCATAGGATTCTTGCTTGACTGCCAGCAGTATGATGACGATCATATACGTGGAAGCTGGGTGGTCTATAGGCACATCCTTAAATGTCCCTAGTCGTGGGAGTTTCAAGACTGAGCATCGATACTCCAGAGTAGACTAATGTATACTGATCGAGACTCCGACGAGGGGCAGTGGCCGGTCTCACAAGCCATTGGTGTTAGTTTGTTCACCTAAGATATATACAGGTGCTTATTGGGTTATAAGTACACCGGACGGACTTGCCGGAAACATAGTAGTTGGTATTATACCTATTGTCATATAGCAGTTCCCTAGTGCCATGTGTACAGGTTAGTCTATCGACCTGAGATCGTCATTTGTCTCGTGTGAGTTCCCACTGTGTTTTGATTACTATCCTACCACGGCTCAAAGGAGTCGTGCAAACATGTTTTAGTTGGGTACAATCCCGAGCCACATGGAGGCAGTGAGCGGATTGTCAGGGGATTCGTCTCTCCCGGTATTGGGGGTTGATGTCGCGGTGTGCACGGGTGGCCATCACCAGAAATCCTTAGCCAAGGTAGTCGGAAATTACTGATCTAGGATTGGTAGTTTCTCAGGCGGTGATGGGTTTCATACCAACACTGAATGTCAAGTTATTAGGGGTCTGACTTTATCCACCCCCTAGACTCGATATGCGATACTCATAGACGAGCGGACCGGACTGTATGGATATTGTCACTGTCAGGCTCAGTAGGGTTTCAGGATGAGTTTGCTCGTCGGCCTCCCATTCGCTCAATACCTGGGTAGCCGTTACGTACAGCTAGTGCCGCTGACGTGTTTGTGGTTAAACCCACTGCCAGCGTATTGATGAGTCATTAGAGTCCCACACAGAGGGTTTCTCTGGTTCGGGCGAAACGTTGTAGAGGCTGTATAGTTTTATGGCAGGGTTCGATCATATACGTGCACTTGTGCACGGATCATGATCGGACGGATAATACTAGTCGGCTTTGGTTTAAGCCGGATCCTAGTATTATATTGTTGGATTATTTTTGTCTCGTTGCATTCTTATTCAGTCGGAATATGGATGCAGGTATGTATATACGGATGAGTGGTATTCTTGTAATTCATTACAGGATTACTTTTGAAGTTGCCATTTCCTTTTTCTATTAAACATTTAGGTTAATGTTTATTGGGTGGAAAGTGTGAGTGTTAGTTTTGGCTTTGATGCATTGATGTAGCATGTGCACTTGGTGACTCATGGTATTGGGTCATGGGATGTTTTTTGTTTTGGATAAAATATTTGTTGTGAGATTTTTGGAGTGAGCTAGAGAGGCAGATCCTTTTGTATTGGGATTTCTTTTCTTGAGTTTTTTTTGAAGTGCTCACAACAAATACTTACACAAGACTAAGCCATTTCTTCACTTGGTTTTTCTTATGCTCACACTCTTCACTTCATGGCTTTTTTTCAACCTCCACCCAAACCCTCTCATGAGTTGAGAATCCTTGAGTGTTTTGAGACAAAGTAATCACACACATTCTCTACTTCATCTTGGCTATCTAGGTTAGCAAACTTGATACTCGAGTTTCTTCGGTTTTGAGGTGGGAGCCTGTATTACTAACCCTCGACGTAGATCGTCTTCGATGTGGGGAGACCGGAGATCAAACTTGATCGGGGAAGCCGTGAGGAGTTTGGGACAGCGGTTGAAGACCGAAGAACACGGATCGATCGGTATAACATCTCTAAACTCCTTTTATAGAACTAGTATAGGGTTAATGGTTCGATTCGAGAATCGGGTTCCATTAGCGCCGGTTTGTAAAAGTTTTTGTTCCACATTTGGCCACGGATTGATGGCCGGGAAGCTGGCGTAACCCAACATGGTATCAGAGCCAACCCATTAATTCCATACTAATTCATTGCGACATTAAAAATCCTCCATTTTTTTCGTGCTGACAAAAACAGTTCCAAAAACTGAAAGTTTGAGATGTTTGTACACCCCACGGGCTCACGGCTTGAACTGAGAAGCCGCGGGGTGGTGCATGGAGAACCCCCAGGGGGGACCGGACGGCTGGGCCCACTCTCCAAGACCACCACAAGGTGGTCTTGGCGGTGGGGACCTGAAACTGCCCCACCTTGGGCAGTTTCGGGTCTGCCTCACCCCCTGGCCACCTCGTGGTGGCCTCGGGGGTAAAGTACCCCCTCTAGCCCCCCAACTCGAAAATAATTTCGTGCTCTAACTCCCCGCGAAGGTTTGGACGCGTTTCGTTTTGATTCGGATTTCCGAATTGGCTTTAAACGGTCAGTTTTTGGTACTTTAGCTCACTGTTTTTTTTCCCATGGTTTTGGAAATTTGTTTGGTTTGCTAATTGCGTGAGGAATTCTAATGTCATAGTTTACAGTACATACATTACTATCTGCGATCGTGAATGTCATTAGAGCGGTACAACTTGTCTAATTGCTATAGTTCTTTTAGACGGATTTGCGAACGTGACATTCACGTTGATGTTCTGTGTTGTGATGTGTGTTGGCTGGATCGTCGTGGTGGATAGCCTGGGTGCAATGTTAGTACAGTTTAGTTTTATTTGTACATTTGATATCGCGGGGCGAGCGTCCGACATATGGACTGCCGCCACTGCCTGTTTGTATATTACTTATTTCGGGCACGACCGGGTTGAGGTCGATATCACCGTTGTACTTATTTTCTTTTCTGTACTAGGATTACCCAGCGGTGGAGTGCATGGATAGCCGGGTTCTAGAGGGCAACGGGCCTGCATCTCATGGCGTTGAGACGGAGGGGCCTCACTCTAGAATTGGCGGTCTATTTGCCGCACTCATAGGGCGTACAGGTTGACCCAAGGAGGAGTGCTCAAGTTACCGAATTCCGTGAAGTGCTGGGTGGCCCATTCACTTTTATGAAGGGGGATGCCTCACTTCTGGTTTTGGCGGGTAACTTGCCACACTCGTAAGGGTCCAGGTTTTCATTGCACAGGCTATCCACACGACCCAGGGAATGCCGGGTTTCAGTTGCGGCTCAAAGGAAACCCGGGGATCCCAGATTATCAGTATTGTTCTGTGATGCTTATCGCTTATCTGTGATGTTGCATTTATCATACCTGGAGCGATTATTATATATTGTTATATATATACTAGTAGATGTTGTATATATTTTACACCCGCGCTAGTCCTGTCCCCGCTCTGTCGTTAGTTAAGTAACCTAACGGGTGATGACGGGACCTAGTGGCGAATGCGGATGGCATATACGTACATCATATTTTCGTTCTTTTCTGGTGTGATTAATTGATGGGACTGCATTGATTCTGATCAATACAAGGAAAACAAACCTATTCGATGTTGTTGGAACATTTTCCAAAATCTGTTATTACAAGAACGTTTTCTTTTGTTTTGCAAAGAGGTATTCGGTTATGAATATCCAGCACCCCATTCTACGAGGTAAGGGCCGAGATCCCTTCACCGGGAGTGGTCCCTTGGGCAGAAGTTTGCGTCAGGGTAATAACTTCACTATAGTCGATTACTTTCTTGCTTTGTATCACGGTATTCAGTTAGGAATATCCTGCACCTCATTCCACGAGGAAAGAGCCGAGATCCCTTCACCGGGAGTGACCTCTTTAGCAAAGGTTTTCGCCACTATATATTTGTAAAGCTATCTGGTTCCTTCAACGATATCAAGTTCATTATGTTAAAGGTTTTTCGCCAAAAACCATTCGTAGCCCTCCGTCATTTCAGACGGGTAGCACTTAGTATTCATGCTATGTTTGTTGGTCTTCGTCAAGGCGTAGTGTATGGTAGTTATTTGTTACTTTTCTATTGCATAGATAGATGCGTTGGTTTCGGACAGTTGTACTACTATTTTGGCCTTTGTCAAGGGTATGTACGGGTGGGTTCAAATTAACCTGGAAAATGACGGGTAGAACTTGACATGTGACTTATGATATGTCGGTCTTCGTCAAGGTCATAAGAGCATGGGGTAAAAATCACATCGGGAGTTTCTAAAGAAACTGAAACTTGCCAGGCATGCACATACCTTCTCGAGTGTTATAACTTGAGTGGATTCCATCAAGTTATCATGCGATGATAGTTGGATCCCGATTCCCATTGATGAGTTGGTTTACTCCTCGGATGATTTTAGATGATCCCGACTAATTCTTCTTTTGGGTTTGGAGGAGAATTTGAGGACACAGTGGGAGACATCCTGATTAGATAAAGTGATTAACCATTCTGATCTAAGTTAGAGTGCACGCTGAGTGTTTCTTTTCTTTCTCTTTTTGGTAGCGACTATGTCCTGACCCTAGACTATAACTCATGAACCAAGTTAACCGAACCTTCTTAAAATACACTGGCCTTTGTATTGTCAGAGTTGCATACTTCATTGCCACTCCTACTTTTACCCTTTGCTTTTCTCCGGAACATTCCGTATCACTACGAAGATCCACATTTATTGGATATGACCATCATATAGTTACATACGAACTCAAAGAAACTTGTTTCAAATTCGAGAATGGTTTCCGGTTCTGGAGAAATTGAATAGGACTATTCAGTTGTCCTTTCCTTTTACCTTCTCTTAGGTTGCGAGGGCTCATAGGATTAGGAGAGTACACCTATTACACTTATTGGATAGTCTTCTTCCAAACCATAGGCAGGTGCCGAAAGGTAGGGAAGGAAGAAAACCGATTAGCCCAAGTGTGGTGTACAGAAGGTAATAAGTAAAGACAAAATAAAAGGGATTAGAAAGATGGCAAAGTAAATTACGACTGCTATCATTCATGACCAAACCGTGTATTTCATCACCACTCCTACTTCACCTTTGAATTTCTCCAGAACACCCCGTATCACTATGAAGATCCACAGTTATTGGATAATCCATCGTACTCGAAAGAACTTGATCCAGTTCGAGGATGGATTCTGGTTTAGGAGAAATAGAATAAGGATTATTCTGTTGTTTTTTATCTTTACTTTCTCTCAGGTTGCGAGGGCTCATAGGATTAGGAGAGTACACTTATTACGCTTATTGGATAGTCTTCTTCCAAACCATAGGCTGGTGTCGAACGGTATGGAAGGAAAAAAACCATTTAGCCTAAAGGGGGTGTACAGAAGGTAATGGGTAAAGACAAATAAAGAGATTTGGAGAGATGACAAAGAAATACATGGTTATAGTCATGAATCTGGATAATGGAAGAGGCATTACTAGGAATACCCAGATACCTCTTCGAAACATTTTCATGTTTCGGTTTCACTATGCGTTGTTAATTGAAAACCGATTTCCCAATTAGATCCTTACTCCAGGGTATGTATTTACCAGGTTTGATTCTCACATCTGTATGGTTTTACAGATGAGTATGGGTAAGTTATTGGTTAGGTGATTATATCCTCATTATATCGGAATTCGTTGTAATTGGTAATATTTGAGGAAATCATCTGGGGTTTTGCCTGACGACAAATATTTGGTTTTGAATATCCGTTGTTATGCACCAATTTCAAACTGATATATCTGTACGTTTATTTCATAAAGTGAGATATAACCTTTTGAAATTATGTCCATGACATTTACCTATATCAATTGATGATTGGGTAAGGAGCATTCAACAACGGTGTAATTCTTCTTAACCATAAGTACAGTTTTCAACCTACGACGCACAGGGTTTGAGTTATTAAACTCAGGGGACTTATACAAAGTATTGTATGTTGTCCAGTGTCCATTATGACAAAGGGGTTGGTACTCGTACTATATTCTGTTTACTTATGACTTCTCCAGTATTTGACAAGAGTTTCGTAGAAATACAAGATCTAACTTTTGAGAAGTTATAGACACAAGAATAAAATAGAGAACCATGTGTTGCAAGTATCGGGATTCTTCAAGGTGATCGAAGATGTGGATACTTGTGTTTGGTATTCAGTTGATAGTAATGGTTTTGAGAACTTGCCTCTCTTTTAGGTTACTCATATTTGGATGCACTCCTACTTGAGTAATGCTGATCGGCCTCCTTCCATTTAATTGAGATGCACTGGAGACAACTGCATGATTTGAATCTGGTTCCAATTAAATCTGTGCCTCTGTTTCTATATTGTATATAGAATGGTTTATATCTTAACGATGTTAAGGTATATGGAGCTGTCCGGGTTATGCTTAAGACTAGACTCTGGACATACTCAAGGCACGTTTCCATAATGGTAGTTTGTGGGTTATCCCGGGTTATGACGAGGGTTAACTTTCTACCATCTGGAAGATCAATAGTGATATTGTTCTTGACTCGCCACAGTTTTAGTAAAATGGATTTTTTCAGAAAACAGTAGTGGGAGTATGGTAGAACTGGAAGTGATTTCAGAACCACAAACGATTACTGAAAATTTAATAGAACCTAAAAATTCAATCGGGTTTGACATTCCATTAGCCAATCCGCAGATATGGTGGGTAACCTCAGGCGTCCGAGAGGTACTTCGGTATCCTCAAAGACGGTGACAGGGAGGTTCTTATTTACCTAGACTTGCCATTACTACTGTTCTAGACTATGAGACCCGGCAGGAGGATGAGTATAATGTCGTTCTAAACTAGCTTTAGAAGTGCACGTATATATGACTCTGCCAGAGGGTTGTTATAATCAGTGGGAGTAGCGGAAGCATAGTGGACAAGTAGCTTGTGTTTATTTATAGAATAAAGCAGGTATAGCGGAGATAGATCATCTATTTTTGATGTGACAGTCATAGGCTTTGACTTCATCAGAATAGGGGATGGATCTGTTAAGAAGATAGTAAGGTGTGATGTCCTGGTGTATTTGGATGACATGCACTTTATAGGAAGTGAAATTCCTATACTACGATCGGTTATACTATAGTTGTCACACAGTAGTTTCTCCACATAGGATATGGATATAATATTAGGCATTATGGTTACTAGATCTATGGTTTTAGATCTAGATTTGGGTAATTTCTTAATCTGGGTACGTAGACAGTATTCTAAAGGTGTTTTAGAATGGACGACTCCTGGCATGGTGGTGTACCTGCAGGTGATGGAGTCACCCTCTCTAAAGGTGTTTTACAGAATAAAGGGGAGAGCGATGTGCATGATTGGCATATCACTTGCTTAGGCAATTGAGTCAATCATGAGATGTCAAGTACCACACCAGATGTTGTTTTTGCACTAGTTGCAATAAGTTCATATTAATCCAATCTTGGAGAAACGTTCGGAAGCAGTTTATGAACATAAGTAGATGTTCTAGGGATATGGTAACGACAGCCTCCTTCAGGAGACGGTTATCATTCCAGACTTCCAAGGTGACCTGGATGACAGAGTGACTATCAGAGTTATAGTTTTCCCTCTTTTGAGGGACAGTATGTTGGACAGGTGGTCCAAGCGGATACTGAGGAAGGCATTGCGCATGATACTGATTAAGTTCAGTGGACGATACAGTTTAAGAAGTTTGCTGGATTTGGAGTTCATTTGTGAACTGGGTCCCATCAGATATCCAGACATATTCTAAGACAGGTATTGCTCATTTCGGGAGATGGCTTTCTCCGCGAACTTGAGATATAGAGAGATATAGAAAGAAACATTGGAGCGGATCCACTCACTGAGGCTATTTCTCGAACGCAATAGTTTCGCAAACGAGCTTTGTGAAACTGATTAGTAGAGAAGTTGAGTGTTCGGTATCACACGGGCTGTGAGTATGCGACACCGCAATAATTAGCCTTAAGTGCAAGTGGGAGATTGTTGGTTATAGTGCCCTCAAGTTAATTATTGAATCGCAGGCACGTCATTGCAATGATTGAGGGAGTACCTATATCGGTAGAACAATCTTACTTGAGATGATAGTATGCTATCTGGTTTGTTTTTATCATCGTGTATATACTTCAGGTGACACTAAAGATCACTATTACATTTGACAGAGCCCATAGGATTCTTGCTTGATTGCCAGCAGTATGATGGAGATCATATACGTGGGAGCTGGGTGGTCTATAGGCACATCCTTAAATGTCCCTAGTCGTGGGAGTTTCGAGACTGGGCATCGATACTCCAGAGTAGACTAGTGTATACTGATCGAGACCCCGACGAGGGGCGGTGGCCGGTCTCATAAGCCATTGGTATTAGTTTGTTCACCTAAGATATATACAGGTGCTCATTGGGTTATGAGTACATCGGACTGACTCGCCGGGAATATGGTAGTTGGTATTATACCTATTGTCAGATAGCAGTTCCCTGGTGACATGTGTACAGGTTAGTCTATCGACCTGAGATCGTCATTTGTCTCATGTGAGTTCCCACTATGCTTTGATTACTACCCTACCACGGCCTAAATTAGTCGTGCAAAAAGGTTTTAGTTGGGTACAGTCCCGAGCTACATGGAGGCAGTGAGCGGATTGTCAGGGAATTCGTCTCTCCCGGTATTGGGGGTTGATGTCGCGGTGTGCACGGGTGGCCATCACCAGAAATCCTTGGCCAAGGTAGTCGGGAATTACTGATTTAGGATCGGCAGTTTCTCAGGCGGTGATGGGATTCATACCAACACTGAATGTCAAGTTATTAGGGGTCTGACTTTATCTACCCCCTAGACTCGATATGCGATACTCATAGATGTGTAAGTCTACGGTAGCGCCCCGGCCGTCTACAGACGCCAAATGCGGAACAAAAAACTTTTTATCTGGCGCTATCGTATACTTTAACCCGGATCTGCCATTATTGCTAAACTAACAAACTGTAAAGAGTGTAGAAAGGTTATACCGAACGATCCGAGTCCTTCGTTCTTTAACCATCATCCCACGCTCCGTTGCGGCTGCTCCGATCTCGTCGATCTCCGATTTGCTCGTCCAGGTGGCACCACGTCAACGATTCTTTAAACGGGCTCCTGCCTCTGACTCGAGGCAACTCGGTCGTCAAGTTTGCTAAAAGAGACGACCAAGAATGATGTAGAGAATGAGTAGATGACTTTGTCTCACTTCGTCCATAGCCGTGGACGATCGGTTAATGAAGTTGCCGATGGAAATGAAATGGAACAAGAAATGAACTATGAAATTTCCATGCATCCAAAACTTTAGTCTTTTCTTTTTAGCAACCATAATTTTCTCAAGTGAGAGAGTGAGGGAGGAGAGAGAGGGCCGACCACTATATAGCAAAGAGGGAGGTGAGTGTAGGAGAGGGGAGAGTAACCCTAAGAACAAATATCATATGTGAACACAAAATAAAATATCTTAAGGAAAACAAGAATTATTTGAAATCAAAGCATGAGTCATAATCCTTGTCACCTCATTCTAGAAACTTCTAGAACCTTCTAGAAGCATGACTCACCCTCATCCAAGAAAAGATAAATCCGTCTTTAACCGAATGTTAAAAGACGGCTGATAGAAAACTGGAAACTGGCAACTTCCAAAAGTGATCCTGAAACGACTTTCAGGATAACCCCGAAACTGTATAAATATACCCGCATTTGTATTACGACCGAATACAAATGCAACTGAGACAAAGATATTATATCTACTCAATATAATACTCGGATCCGGCTTAAACCAAAGCCGACCAGTATCATCTGCCCGAAAAATAACACGTGCGTAAACGCACGTGCATTTTCCGAACCCTGCCATAAAACCATACGGCCTCTACAACGTTTCGCCCGAACTTGGGAAACTGTCTGTGGGGGACTCTAATGACTCGTCAGTACCGTGGCAGTGGGTTTAACCACAAACCGTCAGCGGCACTAGCAATGCGTAACGGCTGCCCATGGACTGACCTCAAGGGAGGCTGATGAGCGAACTCATCCAGAAACCCTACTGAGCCTAACAGTGACAATGTATATACAGTCCGGTCCGTTCGTCTATGAGTATCGCATATCTGCCTAGGGGGCTAGTAACGTCAGACCCCCAATAGCAGTATAAGTCGTGTCGGAGTGTAGCCCAATAACACCCTGAGATACTACTGGAGTACCTACCAGTAAATCTCCTGCCATGGCCATGGACTTTGTGTAATGGCTCTCCTAGACACAGCACGACCTCGCCCCCAATACCGGGAGAGACGAATCCCCTGCCGATCCGCTCACGTGCCTCCATATGGCTCGGGACTGTACCCAAAAACTACCTGTTTGCACGACTCCTTTGAGCCGTGGTAGGGTAGAAATCAAAGCACAGTGGGAACTCACACGAGACGAATGATGACCTCAGGTCGATGAACTAACCTGTACACATGTCACCAGGGAACTGCTATCTGACGATATGTATAATACCAACTAGCAGGTTCCCGGCGAGTCCTGTCCGGTGTACTCATAACCCAATGAGCACCTGTATACATCTTAGGTGATCCAACTGACACCAGTGGCTTGTGAGACCGGCCACTGCCCCTCGTCGGGGTCTCGACTGTACACACTAGTCTACTCCGGAGTATCGATGCCCTGTCTCGAAACTCCCACGACTAGGGACTACAATTAAGGATATGCGTATAAACTACCCAACTCTCACGTATATGATCGCCATCATACTGTTGGTAGTAAAGCAAGATCCTAAGGGCTCTATCAAAGTGCAACATGTAATCAGTCACCTGAACATGTACACGACTGATACAGGCAAACCAGATAGCATACTATCATTTCGAGTAAGACTGTCCTACCGGTATAGGTCCTCCGCAATCATTGCAATCACGTACCTGCGATCCAATAATTGACTATGAGGGCACTATCTCCAACAATCTCCCACTTGCACTCAAGGCTAATTATTGCAATGTCGACTACTCACAGCCCGTGTGAAACCGAACATCCAACTCCTCTACTAATCAGTTTCACAAAGCCGGTTTGTAAAACTATTGTGTTCGAGAAATAGCCTCAGTGAGTGGATCCGCCTAGATGTTTCTTTCTATATCTCTCTTAATCTCAAGTTCGCGGAGAAAGCCATCTCCCGAATTGAGTAATACCTGTCCTAGAATATGTCTGGATATCTGATGGGACCTAGTTCATAAATGAACTCCAAATCCAAACTTCTTAGACTGTATCGATCACTGAACCTAATCAGTGTCCGGTACCATGCCTCCCACAGTATTCTCTTGGACCACCTATCCATAATGCTGTCCCTCTTCGTCAGAGGAAAAAACTATAACTCTGACAATCACTCTGTCAACCATGTCACCTTTGAAGCTTGGAATGATAACCGTCCCCCGAAGGAGGTTGCCGTCATAAAATCCGTAGAACAAGTACTTATGTTCTCAAACTGCTTCCTTATGTTTCTCCAGGATTGGATTAATACAAACTTATTGCATCTAGTGCAAAAACAACATTTGGTGTGGTACTTGACATCTCATGATTGACTCAATTGCCTAAGCAAGTGATCTGCCAATCATGCACATCCCTCTCCCCTTCAGTCTGTAAGACACCTTTAGAGAGGGTGACTCCATCACTTGCAGGTACACCACCATGCCAGGAGTCAACTATTCTAAAAACCATTAGAATACTGTCAAAGTACCCACAATAGGAAACTACCCAAATCCAGATCTAAAACCATTGATCTAGAAACCATAATGTCTGATATTATATCCATTACCTGTCTGGAGAAACCACTGTGTGACGACCACAGTACAACCGATCGTAGTATAGGAATTTTACTTCCTACTCTGTGTATGTCATCCAAATGACATCACACCCTACTACCTTCTTAACAGATCCATCCCCTATTCTGATTGAAGTCAAACCCATGACTGTCACATCAAAACTAGATGATCTATCTCCGCTATAACTGCTCTAGTCTATAAATAAACATAAGCTACTTGCCCACCATGCTTCCGCTGCTCCCACTGACTACGACAACCCTCCTACCGGGTCTCATAACCTGGAACAACAGTAGTGTCAAGTCTGGGTAGATAAGAACCTCCCTGTCACCGTCCTTGAGGCTACCGGATTACCTCTCGGGTGTCTGAGGTTACCCACCAAATCTGCAGAGTGGCTAATGGAATGTCAAACCTGATTGAATATATAGGTCCTATTAAATTTTCCGTAATCGTTCGCGGTTCTGGAATCACTTCCAGTTCTACCATACTCCCACTACTGTTTTCTGAAAAAGATCCATTTTACTAAAACTGTGGCGAGTCAAGAACAATATCACTATTGATCTTCCAAATGGTAGAATATCAACCCTCGTCATAGCCAGGGTCAACCCACAAACAGCCATTACAGAAACGTGCCCTGAGTTATCCAGAGTCTGGTTTTAAGCATAAGCTGGACAACTCCCCGTACCTTAACATCTTTTAAGGTACGAACCATTCTATATCCAATATAGAAACTTTGGCACTTATTTAATTGGTACCTGATTCAAATCATGCAGCTGTCTCCAGTGCATATCAACTTAATGGAAAGAGGCTAATCAGCATTACTCAACTTAGGAATCCATCCAATTATGAGTAACCTGAAAGAGAAACACGTTTCTCAAAACCATCACTATCATCTGAATACCAATCACAAGAATCTACATCTTCGATCTCTTTGAAGAATCCCGATACTTGTGATACCTGGTTCTCTACTGTATTCTTATACCCACAACTTCTCAAAACTTAGACCTTGTATTTCTACGAAACACTTGTCTAAATACTAGAGAAGTTATAAGTAAACAGAACATAGTACGAGGACCTACCCCTTTGTCCTGATGGACACTTGGACAACATACAATACTCTGTATAAGTCCGCTGAGTTGAACAACTCAAAGACTGTGCATCATAGGTTGAAAACTGTACCCTGGCGATTTCCTCAAATATCACCAATTACAACGAATTCCGATATAATGAGGATAATCACCTAATTCCCAATAATTTACTCCTACTCATCATCTGTAAAACCATACAGATATGAGAATGAAACCTGGTAAATACATACCCTTGGAGTAAGTATCTAATCGGGAAAACAGTTTTCTTTTAACAATGCACTGAAACATGAAAATGTTTCGTAGGGGTATCCTGGTATTCATAGTAATGCCTCTTCCATAATCCAATTCATGACTTCAACCGTATATTTTATTGCCATCTCTCCAAACCCCTTTATTTGTCTTTAGTCGTTACCTTCTGTACACCATTGTTAGGCTAAATGGTTTCTTCCTTCCCTACCGTTCGGCACCAGCCTATGGTTTGGAAGAAGACTATCCAGTAAGCATAATAGGTGTACCCTCCTAAACCAAGGAGTACTCGTATCTTGAGAGAAGGTGATGATAAAAGACAACTGAATAATACCTTATTCTTTTAAAGGTGAATTAGGAGTGGCGATGAAGTACGCGGTTTGGTCGTGAATGATATCAGTCGCAATTTACTTTGCCCTCTTTCTAATCCCTTTATTTTGTCTTTACATATTGCCTTCTGCACACCCTGCTTAGGCTAATTAGTTTTCTTCATTCCCTACCTTTCGGCACCTGCCTATGGTTTGGAATAAGACTATCCAATAAGCGTAATAGGTGTACCCTCCTAAACCAAGGAGTACTCGTATTTTGAGAGAAGGTGATGATAAAAGACAACTGAATAATACCTTATTCTATTTCTCCTGAACCTAGATCCATCCTCGAAGAAGTCCCTTCGAGTTCGTATATAACCATACGATGGATCTATCCAATGGATGTGGATATCCGTAGTAATACGGGTGTTCTGAGAAATTCAAAGGGTAAAAGAAGGAGTGGAAATGACTTATGCAACATAGACAATCCAAAAACCAGTATTTTAAGAAGGTTCGGTCAACCTGGTCACTGAGTCATAGTCTAGGGTCGGTCAAAGGTCGCTGCCAAAGAGAGAGAGAAAAGAAACACTCTGCGTGCACTCTAACCTAGATCAGAATGGTCATAACTTTATCTAATCCGGAAACCTCCCACTGTCCTGTCAAATTCTCCTCCAAACCTGAAAGAAGAATCAATCGGGATCACCCGAAGAGTAAACCAACTCATCAGTGGGAATCGGGATCCAACTCTCATCGCATGATAACGTGACGGAATCCACTCGCATTATCACACTCCAGAAGGTATGCGCATGCCTGGCAAGTTTCAGTTTCTTTAGAAACTCCCGATATGATTTTTACCCAATGTTCTTATGACCTTGGCGAAAGTCAACAAATCATAAGTCACATGTCAAGTTCTGCCCGTCATCATCTTGTTAATTTGAACCCACCCGTACATACCCTTGACGAAAGCCAACAAGGTAATACGACTGTCCCAAACCAACACATCTATCTATGCAACAAATGAATACCCCAGCAACTACCAAACACTATGCCTTGACGAAAGCCAACAAACATAGCTTGAATATTACTGACCATCCATAAGAAACGACGGAGGGCTACGGCTGGTTTTTGGCGAAAAACCTTTAACGTAATGAACTTGATCTCGTTGAAGGAACCTGATAGCTTTTTATAAATATAGTGGCGAAAACCTTTGCTAAAGAGGTCACTCCCGGTGAAGGGATCTCGGCTCTTTCCTCGTGGAATGAGGTGCAGGATATTCCACTGAATACCGCGATGCAAAGCAACATGCAATCGACTATAGTGAAGTTATTACCCTGACGCAAACTTCTGCCCAAGGGGTCAGTCCCGGTGAAGGGATATCGGCCCTTGCCCCGTCGAATAAGGTGCGGGATATTCCACTGAATACCGCTATGCAAAACAAAAGGAAACGTCTTTGCAATAACACTTTTTAAATTTGTTCCAACAACTACAAACAGGTTTGTTTTACTTTGCATTGATCAGAATCAACGCAGTCCCATCAATAATCACACCAGAAAAGAACGAAAATAAAATGTACGTATATGCCATCCGCATTCGTCACTGGGTCCCGTCATCATCCGTTAGGTTACTTAACTAACGACAGAGCGGGGACTGGACTAGCGCGGGTGTAAAACATATACAACATCTAATAGTATATAAACCAATATACAATAATCGCTCCAGGCGTGATAATATGCAACATTACAGAAAAGTAATAAGCATCACAGAACAATACAGATAATCTGGGATCCCCGGGTTTCACAGAGCCGCTGCTGAAACCCGACGTTCCCCTGTCGTGTGGATAGCCTGTGCAATGAAACCTAGACCCCTACGGGTGCGGCAAGTTACCCGCCAAAACCTGAAGCGAGGCAGCCCCTTACAGCAAAGTGAATGGACCACCCAGCACTTCACGGAATCCGGTAATCTTGGGCACCCCTCCTTGGGTCAACCTGTACCCCCTACGAGTGCGGCAAGTAGTCTGCCAATTTTAGAGTGGGGCCCCTCTGTCTCTCAAAGCCATGAGATGCGGACCCGTTGCCCCTCAGAACCCGGCTATCCGTGCACTCCGTCGCAGGGTAAAACCTAGTACAGTAATGAAAAATAGTACAACAGGTACATCGACCGCAACCTGGTCGTGCCCCAAAAGAATATTATACAACAGGCAGTGACGGCAGTCCACATGTTGGACGCTCGCCCCGCAATATCAAATGTACAAGTAAACTCAAACTGTACTATCATTGCACACTGCTATCCATCACGACAAATCCGCAACATCACAGCACAACACAGAACATCAACGCGAATGTCACGTTCGCAAACCCGTCTAAAAGAACTATAGCAATCAGACGCGGTTTACCGATCAAATGACATTCCCGGTCGGAGATATAATGTAAGCACTGTTAACTAACATGTTTAAATTTCGATCGACAAAATATCACAAAGTGGGCCCCACGCAAATCTGCTGAACAGTAACAAAATCTGGGCCCAAAAGATATATACCAAAATCCCCAATTTCCAGAGGAGAACACACTGTACAAATTTGGGAGCATGATCTTACCAAATGGCCGCGGATGCACGGCCAAACCATGGGTTTGGCCGAGTTTCCGCGGCGGTTTGGTGGAATCACGTGCCCAAATTTTGTCGGTGCTCTTATAAAACCCTGCACAGATTTCTGTGATAAGTGGAATATTTTTAGGACACCATTTAAAATCAACAGAAACTGTCAAATTGAAAAAATGCGGTTTTTGATTTCCGGTTCGATCGATCTTTTAAACGCATTAGCACAAGTTAGTATAGCAAAATGGTGAGGCTCTGATACCACTGTAAGTCTACGGTAGCACCCCGGCCGTCTACAGACGCCAAATGCGGAACAAAAAACTTTTTATCTGGCGCTATCGTATACTTTAACCCGGATCTGCCATTATTGCTAAACTAACAAACTGTAAAGAGTGTAGAAAGGTTATACCGAATGATCCGAGTCCTTCGTTCTTTAACCATCATCCCACGCTCCGTTGCGGCTGCTCCGATCTCGTCGATCTCCGATCTGCTCGTCCAGGTGGCACCACGTCAACGATTCTTTAAACGGGCTCCCGCCTCTGACTCGAGGCAACTCGGTCGTCAAGTTTGCTAAAAGAGACGACCAAGAATTATGTAGAGAATGAGTAGATGACTTTGTCTCACTTCGTCCATAGCCGTGGACGATCGGTTAATGAAGTTGCCGATGGAAATGAAATGGAACAAGAAATGAACTATGAAATTTCCATGCATCCAAAACTTTAGTCTTTTCTTTTTAGTAACCATAATTTTCTCAAGTGAGAGAGTGAGGGAGGAGAGAGAGGGCCGGCCACTATATAGCAAAGAGGGAGGTGAGTGTAGGAGAGGGGAGAGAAACCCTAAGAACAAATATCATATGTGAACACAAAATAAAATATCTTAAGGAAAACAAGAATTATTTGAAATCAAAGCATGAGTCATAATCCTTGTCACCTCATTCTAGAAACTTCTAGAACCTTCTAGAAGCATGACTCACCCTCATCCAAGAAAAGATAAATCCGTCTTTAACCGAATGTTAAAAGACGGCTGATAGAAAACTGGAAACTGGCAACTTCCAAAAGTGATCCTGAAACGACTTTCAGGATAACCCCGAAACTGTATAAATATACCCGCATTTGTATTACGACCGAATACAAATGCAACTGAGACAAAGATATTATATCTACTCAATATAATACTCGAATCCGGCTTAAACCAAAGCCGACCAGTATCATCTGCCCGAAAAATAACACGTGCGTAAACGCACGTGCATTTTCCGAACCCTGCCATAAAACCATACGGCCTCTACAACGTTTCGCCCGAACTTGGGAAACTGTCTGTGGGGGACTCTAATGACTCGTCAGTACCGTAGCAGTGGGTTTAACCACAAACCGTCAGCGGCACTAGCAATGCGTAACGGCTGCCCATGGACTGACCTCAAGGGAGGCTGATGAGCGAACTCATCCAGAAACCCTACTGAGCCTAACAGTGACAATGTATATACAGTCCGGTCCGTTCGTCTATGAGTATCGCATATCTGCCTAGGGGGCTAGTAACGTCAGACCCCCAATAGCAGTATAAGTCGTGTCGGAGTGTAGCCCAATAACACCCTGAGATACTACTGGAGTACCTACCAGTAAATCTCCTGCCATGGCCATGGACTTTGTGTAATGGCTCTCCTAGACACAGCACGACCTCGCCCCCAATACCGGGAGAGACGAATCCCCTGCCGATCCGCTCACGTGCCTCCATATGGCTCGGGACTGTACCCAAAAACTACCTGTTTGCACGACTCCTTTGAGCCGTGGTAGGGTAGAAATCAAAGCACAGTGGGAACTCACATGAGACGAATGACGACCTCAGGTCGATGAACTAACCTGTACACATGTCACCAGGGAACTGCTATCTGACGATATGTATAATACCAACTAGCAGGTTCCCGGCGAGTCCTGTCCGGTGTACTCATAACCCAATGAGCACCTGTATACATCTTAGGTGATCCAACTGACACCAGTGGCTTGTGAGACCGGCCACTGCCCCTCGTCGGGGTCTCGACTGTACACACTAGTCTACTCCGGAGTATCGATGCCCTGTCTCGAAACTCCCACGACTAGGGACTACAATTAAGGATATGCGTATAAACTACCCAAATCTCATGTATATGATCGCCATCATACTGTTGGTAGTAAAGCAAGATCCTAAGGGCTCTATCAAAGTGCAACATGTAATCAGTCACCTGAACATGTACACGACTGATAAAGGCAAACCAGATAGCATACTATCATTTCGAGTAAGACTGTCCTACAGGTATAGGTCCTCCGCAATCATTGCAATCACGTACCTGCGATCCAATAATTGACTATGAGGGCACTATCTCCAACAAGATGAACGGACCGGACTGTACGGATATTGTCACTGGCAGGCTCAGTAGGGTTTCAGGATGAGTTTGCTCGTCGGCCTCCCATTCGCTCAATACCTGGGTAGCTGTTACGTACAGCTACTGCCACTGACGTGCTTGTAGTTAAACCCACTGCCAGCGTATTGACGAGTCTTTAGAGTCCCACACAGAAGGTTTCCCTGGTTCGGGAGAAACGTTGTAGAGGCCGTATAGTTTTATGGCAGGGTTCGATCATATACGTGCACTTGTGCATGGATCATGATCGGACGGATAATACTAGTGGGCTTTGGTTTAAGCCGGATCCTAGTATTATATTGTTGAATTATTTTCGTCTCGTTGTATTAGTATTCAGTCGGAATACGGATGCAGCTATGTATATACGGATGAGGGGTATTCTTGTAATTCGTTACAAGATTACTTTTGAAGTTGCCATTTCCTTTTTCTATTAAACATTTAGGTTAATGTTTATTAGGTGGAAAGTGTGAGTGTTAGTTTTGGCTTTGATGCATTGATGTAGCATGTGCACTTGGTGACTCATGGTATTGGGTCAGGGGATGTTTTTTGTTTGGGTAAGATATTTGTTGTGAGATTTTTGGAGTGAGCTAGAGAGGCAGATCCTTTTGTGCTGGGATTTTTTTTCTTGAGTTTTTTTGAAAGTGCTCACAACAAATACTTACACAAGACTAAGCCATTTCTTCACTTGGTTTTTCTTTTGCTTACACTCTTCACTCCATGGCTTCTTCTTCAACCTCCACCCAAACCCTCTCATAAGTTGAGAATCCTTGGGTGTTTTGAGACAAAGTAATCACACACATTCTCTACTTCATCTTGGTTATCTAGGTTAGCAAACTAGATACCCGATTTTCTTCGGTTTTGAGGCGGGAGCCCGTATTACTAACCCTCGGCGTGGATCGTCTTCGATGTGGGGAGACCGAAAATCAAACTTGATCGGGGAAGCCGCGAGGAGCTTGGGACAGAGGTTGAAAACCGAAGGACACGGATCGATCGGTATAACCTCTCTAAACTCCTTTCATAAAATTAGTATAGGGTTAATGGTTCGATCCGGGATCCGGGTTTCGTTAGCGTCGATTTGTAAAAGTTTTTGTTCCGCATTTGGCCACGGATTGATGGCCGGGACGCTGGCGTAACCCAACACTGTTTGTGAAGAAAGAGATATTAATGTCCGCTCAAATGCCCGAACCTTCTTTTCGAGCATCCAAGCAATACCCGTAAGGAGAAATGACACGCATACTCAATATGAATGCTGATTCTACCGAATTTATGTCTCCCACCAATGATGAACAATATATAGATCAAAGTTACATAGGTGAAGGCAAATCAAGCAGGACGCCAGTGAATTGGCAGTTTATGAAGTAAGTATTACTTTGCATATTTTTATGCCGCATATACATTTAGAGGAACACTATTTATTGATAGCGGAGGTATTGTATAGTTACCAAGCATTCATAAATTTGTGTGCAGTTCTTATGTATCGCTGCCCGGTTATAATTGCATGTCATTACCAAGCTTCGGCTTCAATATTATGCCCTAAAATACCGAGCACATGCAGTCATACAATACAGGATGGGCACTGTTTGCAGACGATAGATCGGGATTTTGTCGGTATGAAGCCGGAATATCAAGTATCATGCAAGTCCCCAATATTAGTTCCGCACATCCTACCGATATACTTGCTATGGATCCAGCAGTGTTGGAAGATAATGGAGATGAAAGTGATGATGACGATGATGCCAGTGATGAGGACGAGATTCAAGTACAAGATAGCATGCAAATTGTATATGTCCTTGCTGATGAGAATGATAAGCAGTGGATTATTAATTCATGTGTTAATAATGACTTCGTTGAGTTTGAAGATTCGCTTACTGATAACATGACAGATACTCACATGTTATCTACATCGGTAATGAAGAATATCAACTTTCGTGCTGATAGACTTTCGGCAGTCGATATTGAAAGTGGGTTGAACGTCGACGATTTATTCGAGAATAAGGAGAAATTAATTCAGGCAGTCCGCATTTGGTCAATTAAACATAGAGTTTCTTTTAAACCAATCAAGACTAACACGACCAAGTACACCGTCGTTTGTAAAACAGACACGAACTGCCCGTGGAGGTTTCATGCATATATCTTAAAGAAATCACCGACAGGATACTTCCAGATAAAGAAGTATGCGAGTAATCATACTTGTGTGAATCCTGTAGTGAATTCAGATCATAAACAAGTCACTTCTACATTCATATGTAACAAGATATTATTTTTTTGTGAAAGCGGATGTCGATTTGACCTCCAAAATGATTCAAGTGCTTATAAAAGATACATTATTCATTGAAATAAATTATATGAAGGTATGAAATACATTGAATAGGGAATTGTCTAAAATATACGGAGATTGGGAAAATTCGTATGAACATTTTCCACGATATTTTTCCGCCATCAAATTTACTAATCCCGGGTTTGTCTTCAAGATAACTGACGCTTCAATATTAAAAAGAATGAGATATTTTACCGGTGCATTTTGGGCATTCGGACAGGCCATTTATGGTTTCCCTTATTGTCGTTTTGTTCTCAGTATTGATGAGACATACTTATACGGCAGATACAATGGGACTTTGCTTATTGCTACCGATGCCGATGCAAATGATGGCCTTTATCCTTTGGCATATACTGAAGTTGGTGGTGAAACCACTGAAAATTGGGAGTGGTTCATTACTTGCATTCATCTCCACATTCCATCCATGTGGGGAAGACACATTACTTTCATATCTAAGTAGGTGAAAGGGATTCCGACTGCACCACGAAAATCATGGCCATAATCTCATAGTCATCGTTACTGTATGCGACATATTAGAGCAAACTTCTTAACTACTGGATTTAGTGGCAAAACCTTGCAGATTTTATTCTCTTAAATTGCATACGCACCAGATGACTTGATCTATATAGAGCTGAGAGAGGAACTTAAACATATATGTCTAAGAGTAGATACTTGGATTGAAAGTAGTCTAAAAAATGAAGAAAAAAGATGGGAACTTTTGAAAGATGGTGGTAGGCGATTTTGCATGATGAGTACAAATGCTTCAGAAAGCTTTAACGGGCTCTTAAAAGGATCTCGATTTTTACCTTTTCAGGCCTTAATAGGACGGACTTTTTACATGGCGAACAAATACTTCTTTGCACAACGTCTGGAGGGATGGAATGGATCCCAAAATTTCATCCCAAAATTGAGGAGAAGTTTGTAGGGATATAATGGATCCCAAAATTGGATTTGGGATAGTCTGAGATGGTAATTTATTCAAGGAAGCGGACTGAGGGTTCGAGCCCAGTGGAGAATAGGCTTGGAAGAAGACGTTGGATTAGACGAAGTAGGAGTAGAAGTAGTAGCCAGGGCGTCATCTATGTTAGTGTATATGCCCTAGAGGCCATTACTGTATCATACTAGTTTGTATATTAGTTAATGGAAGCTTGGGATATTCACAGTTGTATAGACAATCTTGCTCAAAATGGTAGTATGCTACTTGGTTTGTTTCTACTTTAATATGTGCATGTGTTTATTTTAGCATATCGCTTATACATATTAGTGGGGCCCTTAGGATCTTTGCTTGATTACGAGCGTTGTGATGGCAGTCACACTTGTGGGGGCTGGGTAATCTACAAGCACATCCTTATACAGGTCCCTAGTCGTAGGATTATCGAGGCGGGGCATCGATACTCCAGAGTAGACTAGCGTATGCGCTTCTCATCCCAGCAGGGGAGATGGTCTGTCCTACAGCCATCAGTACGTCGTACTGGAGATAGTATGCAGGTGCTCGTTAGGTTACGAGTACACTGGATAGGACTCGTCGGGAACTGTTGGTTGGTACTATACCTATCATCAGATAACAGTTTCCAGGTGACAGGAGTACAGCTTAGTCCGTCGACTTGACACTGCTACTTCGCCTCGAGTGTGTTCCCACTGTACTTTGATTACTACCCTACCACGGCTCAAAGGAGTCATGCAAACAGGTAGTAGTTGGGTGCAGTCCCGAAGCACTTGGAGGCAGTAGCAGTTAGATAGGATTCGTCTCTTCCGGTATTGGGGGTTGATATCGCGCTGTGTCTAGGAGAGCCATTACACAAAGTCCCTGGTCAGGGCAAGCGAGAATTACTAGTAGTGTTTCCAGTAGTTTCTCAGGGTGTTCTGGGCTACACTCCGGTACCGCTATTAGGGGTCTGACGTTTACCGCCCCCCTAGGCCCGACATGCGATACTCATAGACGAACAGACCGGACCGTACGGAGATTGTCACATTCAGGCTCAGTAGGAGTTCGGATGGGTTTACCTCATCGGCCTTCTTATCGACATCTACCTGGGGACCGTTACGTACAGCTAGTGTCGCTTGCGGTCTGTGGTTAAACCCACTGCCAGCGTAGCATTGAGTCTTTAGAGTCCCACACAGAGAGTTTCCCTGCACTGGGCAAAAGGTGTAGAGGCCGTATGGTTTTACGGCAGGGCTACGATCACTTACGTGCACTTGTGCGCGTATGCTGTTCGGGCAGACAATACTAGTGGGCTTTGGTTTAAGCCGGATCCTAGTATTATGTGGATGGATTAGTTTTGTCTTCTGTGCATTCGTATTCTACGGAATGTGGATGCGGGTGTGTATGCACGGTTGTGAGGAGCGAAGAAGAAGGAGGTACCTCATTAGGATTTTGACCGTTGGTTCGGTCAAAACCATTATGAGGTGAGAAAAATATTTACTAATCTTTTTAATGATAATTGTGTTATGGCTAATTTCTTTGACCATTTGACCATGCTTGACCATTTGACCTAGTTGACCATTGTTGACTTGGACTTTTCTTGAGAGCACTAGATCCTTCTTTTGCTTTTTGCTTTGGATTTGATTTGAGATGATAATGGTCAAATCAATATAGCCATCAATTTTATCATGATAAGAAATTAGTAATTATTTGGTTTATGGATCATTATCTCTTGCTCATTCTCTCTCTTCAAGTGTGAGCTCCCATGGTTCCTCCTTCTTCCTCTCTTGTTTTTTCTATAGCTCTCATGTGTTGAGAAAAACAGAATCAAATTAGACAAACATATCCACCATCATCTTTTACACCACTTAGGACTTCAAGAATAGAAAACTTGTTGCCTTAGTTACCTCGGCTTTGAGGTAGAGCTCGGACTACAGACTCTCGGGTGGATCGTCTTCGACTCTAGGAGGCTGCGGAGGTGACCAAGATCCGGATCGATCCTCGGAGCTTGCATGGACGAGGAGGACAAAGGAAAGAAGACCCGAAGGACTTGTTGCATGAGGTATAATCTCCTAAGCATAGTAGATAGAACCTCTTGTTGTTTGTTAGCAATGGTTTGGCAAAGATCCTCAAGTTTTAGTCCATATTACCTTGTGTTAAAAATTTGATTTTTACCTATTCCGCCTCCCCGTAAGCACCGGGGTGGGTAACGTGGACTAACAGTGGTATCAGAGCCTCGCTAAACCATTACTAACTTGTTAGCAAAGTGTTAGAAATTCGATCGCCGAAAAAAATCGCAAAACACGTCAAACATTGCACTTTTCTGTCGATTTTAAAATCTGGTCCAAAATTTTTTCCAGGGACCTTAAAAATACGTGCAGGCTTTTTTAAGGACAGAAAAGAAAATTGAGCCCATGAATCGGTTAAACTGCCGCGGAAGCGCGGCCAAACCAAGGGTTTGGCCGCGGATCCGCGGCCGAGTTGATGCCGAGTCAACTCAGTTTTCCTGCATCATGTCCAGATTTCTGTTTTGTGATTTTTATGATAGTTTGTTTCTGTCCAGATTTTGCTGAGTACTGAGTTGTGCTTGGGGTAGTTTCAAATCAAGTTATCGATCGAAATTCTAAGTACTTTTGCTAATCGGATCTTCTGTGATGTGATATATGTATTGAATGTCTACTAATCGCTATACGTCGATTAGTGGGGGTTATACATATGATGTTGGTTTGTGTATATGAACTTGTTGGATTGTCGCGGATGAATAGCCGGGGTTTGTGAGATGAGAGTTTATTTATCTTTCATTCGATGTAATAATTGTAAATTGATGTAATATTATTTTTATGGCCGCACATCCAGGTTGAGGTTGTAGCCGCCATGTATATTATTTCTTTTACTGTTTTTTCTCCTAGAATAGACCCAAGGTGGGGTGCACAAACTACCGGGTAGTTTGAAGTGCCGAGTGGCCTACTCACGTTGTTGTGGGAGATTGCTTCACTTCGGGTACTTGGCGGGTAGTTTGCCGCACCCGTAGGGGTCTAGGGTGGGGTTTGGCTATTCATCGCGACCGTGTAATCCGTCTTTCGTTGCAGGCTCGAACGAAACGCGGATTCCTAGCATATCCAATGTGCTCATCTGTGATCTAGAATGGCTATCATTGCATCTGACGAATGTATATATCTATATATGATATCTAGTAGGCGTTGCTTATGTTTTGCATCCGCGCTAGTCCAGCCCCCGCTCTGTCGTTAATTAAGTAACCTAACGGGTGATGACGGGGCCCAGTGGCGAATGCGGATGGTATAAGCGTACGTCATATTTTCGTTGTTTTCTGCAATGGTAGGATTAATTGATGGGACGCATTAACTAATGCAAAGAAAACAAACCAAAGTTGAATCGTTGAAACAATTTCAAAACCACTCGGTTTTTTCAAAACAGAAAAACTTTTTAAAACGCGGAGCTTAAACCACTCCTTTTAAAAGCTATCAGGTTCCTTCGATTATATCAAGTTCACTACGTTCACGGTTTCGCCAAAACCATTCGTAGCCCTCCGTCATTTCAGTTAAATATTCAGTAGTATTCAAGCTATGTATTTTGACCTTCGCCAAGGCATAGTGATTGGTAGCTGCTGAATATTTATCTGTAGTATAGATAGATGCGTTGGTTTGGGACAGTCGTACTACTATTTTGGCCTTCGTCAAGGGTATGTACGGGTGGGTTCAAATTAACCTGGATAATGACGGGTAGAACTTGACATGTGACTTATGATATGTTGGCCTTCGCCAAGGTCATAAGAGCATGGGGCAAAAATCCACATCGGGAGTTTCTAAAGAAACTGAAACTTGCTAGTGCTGCATACCATTTGGAGTTTGATAATGTTGGTAGGATTCCTTCAGCATTATCTCACACTGATATTTGGATCCCGATCCTACTGTGAGTATCCGCTACTCCTCGGGGGACATTTCACTTAACGATCAATGCTATAAACCAAGTAGGTGTCTAGAAAGGTGTTAGCGGGGCTACGCCCACAGGGAAAAGAGGTTATTTAACTAAGGAACTTCACGAAAGCGTCGTAAAACCTCCTTCGAAGTACCGACACCAGCCTGGCTGAACGGTTAAGCAAGTATTGTACGGTGAGATCAAACCCGACTAATTCTTCTTTTATGGTTTGAGGAAGGATTTGAGAAACAGTGGGAGCCATCCTGTTTAGATAAACTAAAAACCAATCTAAACTTGCAAGAGCATCATGCTAAGTGTTTTCTTCTCTCTCTCTTAATTGCAGCGACCCAGTGACCAGACATAGGTTACATCTAGATAATAAAATGACTGAATCTGACTGTTATGACTGGCAAAGGTCTGTCCAGATGTCCATTACCCATGACAAGCTGGGACACCTCCTAACTAATCAAACCCCTGCCGCCTCAGGACCAGTTTCCCTTGTCACGGATATTGATATCCGTAAGACATCAGAAAAAGACTGTGTGAATGCCAAGTGCCTCGTGTTGGCCTCAGTTGATGGTGCATACCAGAGGCAGCACGAGAAGATGGACTTAGTTTCTATCTTCCTCCATAACAAAGATTTATATGGAGAGCAATCTCGTATCGCAAGATATGAGACCTCGAACGAATTGCTTCAAGCGAGGTTGGCTTTTGGGTCATCTGTAGGGGACAACGTCCTTACAGCGACTAGCTCATGAACCTGAAGACCACGTTGAAGAACGGGTCAAGTACTGACTTGATTCTACAGTCTCTGCCCTCTACTTATACCCTGAAGGAAACCAGGGAAGAAGAAGGAAAGGGAAGGGCAAAAGATTTGAGACTGGATGTAGTAAAGGAGGGACGTTCTATTGTTACGGGAATGAACATTGGCAGAAGGATTGCAGGGCTAGCAAAGCCAGTAGCCAGGATTCGAAGCATGTTGTGGCTTCGGCTTCGGGTGTGTTTGTAGTAGAAAACTGTATGTTAATTAACCCTACTTCCTGGGTATTGGATACCGGATCAGGATCTCACATCTGTAATTCATTACAGGCTTTGAGAAATCGTAGAGTTATCAGGATAGGTGATATGACTCTCAGGATTGCCAACGGAATAAGCGTGGACGCTGAATCCGTAGGGGAATATTACCTTGGATTGACAAGTGGGCAGATATTGATTCTGCGTAACTGTTTGTATGTACCTAGTATGGCTTGTAATATCATATCTGTATCCTTACATTCTAAGGAAGGATATGATTTTACTTTTGTAAGCGATATGGTCTACATCCACCTAAATCAAGTTCTGATTGGGTCAGGTACATTAGAAAACGGAATATACGTACTGAATCAAGCTTAGGTTTTCAGTGTCCAGAACACACTTAAAAGAAAGTCTCCGGACATAAATCAGGCTTTCTTATGGCATTGTAGACTGGGTCACATTAATGAGACACGGTTAACAAAGTTACATAAAGAGGGATACTTGAATCCGTTCGAGTATCAGTCTTATGCTACTTGTGAATCTTGTCTCATGGGAAAAATGACAAAAACTCCATTCACTGGACACGGAGTAAGAGCGAGCGAGCTCTTGGAACTCATACACAGTGACGTGTGTGGTCCAATGTCTACACATGCGCGAAGTGGTTATTCATACTTCATTACTTTTACGGATGATTTCTCTAGGTATGGACATGTCTTCCTGATGAAGCATAAATCCGAGGCTTTTGAGAAATTTCGGGAATACAAGAATAAAGTTGAAAAACAAACAGGCAAAAGTATCAAGACACTGAGATCTGACCGAGGTGGTGAATACTTGAGTGCCGAGTTTCTGAGCTACTTAAAAGAGAATGGAATTCTCTCTCAGCTTACTCCTCCATACACACCACAACACAACGGTGTATCGGAAAGGCGGAATCGAACTTTATTGGATATGGTTCGTTCCATGATGAGTAAGACTGAGTTACCGCGATCTTTCTGGGGTTATGCACTAGAATCAGCTGTATATCTTTTGAACAAGGTTCCCTCCAAGACTGTGCCTACCACACCATATCAGATGTGGTGTGGGAAGAAACCCTATCTTCAATATCTGAAGATATGGGGATGTCCAGCTTTTGTTAAAAAGCGGCATGCGGACAAACTCGAGGCACGCTCAGTACTGTGTAAGTTTGTGGGATACCCAAAGAACTCCAGGGGGTATCTTTTCTATTACGCAGAGGAACAAAAGGTTTTTGTTTCTCATCATGCTCACTTTCTAGAACATCAGTTTTTAGAAAAGGAAACAAGTGGGAGCGCAGTAGAACTGGAAGAAATTCCAGAAGCACAAGCTATTACTGAAAGCTTGGTAAAACCAGAAGTTTCAGGAGAACCGGACATCCTAGCGCCACTCCGCAGGACTAGTAGGCAGTCTCATCTGCCCGAGAGATACTACGGTTTTCTCATAGACGGGGATCGAGAGGATTGCGTCATTGAAAATGATGAGCCTACTAGCTTCCAGCAAGCCATTCAGAGTGGTGACTCAGTAAAATGGCTGGATGCAATGCGGACCGAGATGGAGTCCATGTACACCAACAAAGTTTGGACTTTAGACATTGCTCCAAAAGGGGTAAAACCCGTAGGCTGCAAATGGATCTTCAGAAAGAAGATTGGTGTAGATGGGCAGGTTGAAACCTATAAAGCTAGACTTGTTGCAAAGGGTTTTCGTCAAAGACCTGGTTTGGACTATGACGAAATTTTTTCTCCAGTGGCTATGCTCAAATCCATTCGGATCCTTCTTGCCATTGCTGCCTTCTACGATTATAAGATCTGGCAGATGGACATAAAGACGACTTTTCTAAATGGAAATTTGGAAGAGTGCGTCTATATGGATCAGCTGGAGGGTTTCATTCAGAATGGGAGCAGCGGTAAAGTGTGCAAGTTGCTTAAGTCCATTTATGGACTGAAGCAGGCAACTCGAAGTTGGAACATCTGTTTTGATGATACTGTCAAAGAATTTGACTTTATCAAAAATCCGGATGAACCATGCATTTACAGTAAGATTGTAGGGAGAACTGTGGTATTCCTCGTCTTGTACGTGGATGACATTCTCCTAATAGGAAATGACATTCCTATGCTATAGCCAGTCAAAGGATTCTTGTCACAGAGGTTCTCCATGAAGGACCTGGGCGATGCCAACTACATTCTGGGGATCCAGATCTATCGTGATAGATCTAAGAGGATGTTGGGACTTTCGCAGTCCAGGTACATCGACACCATACTGAAACGATTCAGTATGGAAGATTCAAAGCGCGGTAATCTACCGGCTTGTCACGGAATCACCCTCTTCAAAGAGATGTCTCCCAAGACTGATTTGGAAAGGGCTCGCATGTCATCTATACCCTACACATCTGCGGTAGGCTCTATAATGTATGCGATGTTGTGTACCAGACCAGATGTAGCATACGCATTAAGCGTTGTAAGTCGGTATCAGTCGGACCCAGGGGAGAAACACTGGATAGCAGGAAAGAACATTCTCAAGTACCTGATGTTGGAGATAGTGCTCTCAGAGTCAATTATTGGATCACAGGCACGTGATTGCAATGATTGAGGGAGGACCTATACCGGTAGAACAGTCTTACTCAAGATGATAGTATGCTATCTGGTTTATCTTTATCATCATGTACTGCTTTAGGTGACATTACTGATCACTATTGCACGTTAATAGAGCCCCTAGGATTCTTGCTTGACTGCCAGCAGTATGAGGGCGATCATATACGTAGGAGCTGGGGTCTATAAGCACATCCTTAAAAGGTCCCTAGTCGTGGGAGTTTCGAGACAGGGCATCGATACTCCAGAGTAGACTAGTGTATACAGTCGAGACCCCGACGAGGGGCGGTGGCCGGTCTCACAAGCCACTGGTATCAGTTGGTTCACCTAAGATGTATACAGGTGCTCATTGGGTTATGAGTAAACCGGACAGGACTCGCCGGGAACCTGCTAGTTGGGATTATACCAGACGTCAGATAGCAGTTCCCTGGTGACATATGTACAGGTTAGTTCATCGACCTGAGATCATCATTTGTCTCGTGTGAGTTCCCACTGTACTTTGATTACTACCCTACCACGCTCAAAGGAGTCGTGCAAACAGGTTTTAGTTGGGTATAGTCTCGAGCCACATGGAGGCAGTGAGAGGATATGCAGGGGTTCGTCTCTCCCGGTATTGGGGGTGAGGTCGCGCTGTGTCTAGGAGAGCCATTACACGAAGTCCTTGGCCAAGGCAGGAGATTTACTGGTAGGTATTCTAGTAGTATCTCAGGGTGTTCTGGACTACACTCCGACACGACTTGTACCGCTATTGGGGGTCTGACTTTTACCAACCCCCTAGGCCCGACATACGATGCTCATAGACGAACGGACCGGACTGTACGAATATTGTCACTGACAGGCTCAGTAGGGTGTCAGGATGAGTTCGCTCACAGACGTCACTTTTAGTCAATAGCTGGTAGCCCGTCACGTATGGCTAATACCTCTGGCGTGCTAGTGGTTAAATCTACAGCCAAAAGTATTGACGAGTCTTTAGAGTCCCCCACAGACAGTTTCTCATGTTTCGGGCGAAACGCTGTAGAGGCCGTATGGAGATATGGCAGGGTTCGATCATATACGTGCGGTATTGCACGGATCATGATCGGACGGATAATACTAGCGGGCTTTGGTTTAAGCCGAATTCTAGTATTGTACAGTGTAGATTTTATCTCTTTGCATTTGTATTCGGTCGGAATACAAATGCGGGTATGTATATACGGTCGCGGGGTTTTCCTGTAATTTATTATGGGATCAGTTTTTTGAAGTTGGCAGTTTGCATTCCGTTTCGGCCATATTTCCTTTGTTCCTTCATGGCCGGATTTTTCTGATGGAGGGGGTTATTTGCAAGTATGCAAATTAGCTTTGTGGAAGGGGTTTCTCGTAAATGGAGAGATTATGATAATTCAAAGCATCTTTGCTTTTTTCTTTCATGATGGCTTGCATTAATGAGATGAGAATTGATTTGGATTTGATTTAGAAATTGATGTGATATAATTTCCTTGTTATCATCCATTTCTTTATGGTTACCTCCAAACTCTCTTGTGCTCACCTCCCTTGTATATTTTCCCTCCTCTTCATTATGGCCGGCCACTTGAGAGAGGATTCTTTTTGGTGTAGGAAATTTCTTCATCTCATTTGGCTTACTACAAATTTCCTCACCTCTCTCCAAAGTTCTTTTTTCTCCTCCACATCCAAAAATGGAAACTTCAATCAACCCAAAGAGACAAACTATTCTATACTAGCCTACAGTATTCTTGGACACGTCGACTCACCAACTTCGTGCCCGAGTTGCCTCGGTCCAGAGGTGGGAGCCCGTAAAAGAACCCGGCGATGTGGTGCCCGTTCCGACGAGGAGATGAAGACCGGAGATTCCGCGAGGAGATCGGGATGGAGGCCGAAGACCGAAGGACACGGATCGCTCGGTATAGCTATCCACCCATCTTCTAGTTTGCTAGCATTAGGTTAATGGCCCGATCCGAGTATTATGTCCGCGGTAGAGCCGGTTTCTTGTTAAAGAAAAGTTTTTATTTTCCGCATTTTGGCCTCGTTCAGACGGCCGGGGCGCTGCCGTGGTCTAACACCTGAGAAGGGTTAAGGAGATGTTCTTGGTGTATGGCGGAAAAGACCTCCAGATCGAGGTCTTTGCTGACTCCATCTTCCAGAATGACAAGGATGACTCTAAGTCCATGTCGGGTTATGTCTTTACCCTCAATGGAGGGGCGGTTTGCTGGAAGAGCTCCAAGCAGGAAACCGTTGCTGACTTAACTATGGAAGCGGAGTACATAGCTGCTTGCGGTGCCGCAAAGGAAGCTGTCTGGATGAAGAAGTTTCTCACGGAGCTTCAGGTGGTTCCTACCATTGTTGATCCAATACCGCTGTATTGTGACAACAACGGTGCTATAGCTTTAGCGAAGGAACCTAGGTCCCATCAGAAGTCCAGAAACATTTTGAGGCGGTACCACCTGATCAGAGAGATCGTAGATCGCCGGGAGATCGAGGTGAAGAGAGTAGATTCGCAGAATAACACTGCAGATCCATTCACGAAGGCCATACCCCAGACTCAGTTCGAGCGGCTGATCGAGATGATAGGTCTTCGATACCCCAGTACATGGCCCTAGTACAAGTGGAAGATTGTTAGTGTATATGACCTAGAGGCCATTATTGTATCATACTAGTTTGTATATTACTTAATGGAAGCTTGGGATATTCACAGTTGTATAGACAATCTTGCTCAAAATGGTAGTATGCTACTTTGTTTGTTTCTACTTTAATATGTGCATGTGTTTATTTTAGCATATCGCTTATACATATTAATGGAGCCCTTAGGATCTTTGCTTGATTACCAGCGTTGTGATGGCAGTCACACTTGTGGGGGCTGGGTAATCTACAAGCACATCCTTATACAGGTCCCTAGTCGTAGGATTATCGAGACGGGGCATCGATACTCCGGAGTAGACTAGCGTATGCGCTTCTCATCCCAGCAGGGGAGATGGTCTGTCCCACAGCCATCAGTACGTCGTACTGGAGATAGTATGTGGGTGCTCGTTAGGTTACGAGTACACTAGACAGGACTCATCGGGAACTGTTAGTTGGTACTATACCTATGTTCCCCTCCGAAAGACGGCGCGACAGGACGTCTCGCCTGAGGTTCGGGGCAGATGCTAATTGGTGCTATCCGTCCACCTCTCCGAAGATGCCAAGTTGATTTATGGCACCATGTATCGAAGGTTTAGACGGATGCGTCCGATGTAGCAGACTTCGTCAGATTCCCCCTCGTTTGAGGGGTTTTTGATTGTGGGGACGCTCTTCCCTGCAGGCGCAAGCCCCTGCAGTTAATTACGCTACCGCATTGCGGTAACAACTTTCTCCTTCTCCAGATGGTCACTTCGTGTCGTGAGTGTTTGTTTTGTATTTTGTTGCCCGTGGATTGTTTACGGAGACTGAGTTGTGTCGTCGCCCGTAGGGCGTGGATTAGTCCAAATCCGTATTATCTTAGATTTGGGTTTGGGGGGGTTTGGTTTGAGGATACGTCAGCCATACTTGAGGCTAAGATCAACTCAAACGTTTGTTAAGGATACGTTAGTCTAACTTTGTGACTAAGATCAACTTAACGGGATCGTTCAGCTCCGACAAAAGAGCGTTTGGACTCTAATGTTCCAGTTTAGGGACATAGTGGTCCATGAATGTATGGCCGTCGGGACCCGTCACCTCTCTGACGACGTTGAAGGATTACAACGACGGATGTCAGAGGAGTTCAGAGATGTACCCTCGAGCCAGGGTTAATTGGGGGGATTTATAGTCCACTCTGTTTGAAGGTTTAAGGATACGTTAGCTGTCTTTGAGGCTAAGATCAACTTAAACGGGACCGTTTAGATCCGACAAAAGAGCATACGGGGCTCTATTGTTCTAGTTTAAGGACGTTGCGGTCCGTGGGTAGTTTAAGGACATTGCGGTCCATTGTTAGTTTTAAGACATCTCGGTCAAGGTTAAGGACGTCGTAGTCCATGGGTTTAAGGACCCCACAGTCCATTGTTAGTTTTAAGACATCTCGGTTAAGGTTAAGGACGTCGTAGTCCATGGGTTTAAGGACCCCACAGTCCGATATGTGCTCTGGATGCTTCACACGGGTTCACTGCCGCGCTTGGCGAGGACCAGGCTCCGCTCTGGACGCTTTCCACGGGGTCAAAGAGTGACATTATCCGCGTTCCACGTAACCAGGAATTTGCATTAGACATGAGTTTAAGGACCCCACAGTCCATATCAATGTGTGGTCGTCGGGACCCGTCACCTCTTTGAAGACATTGAGGGATTACAATGCCAAGTATCAAAGGAGTGAAGAGATGTACCCTAGAACCGGAGTGGATTAAATAGTCCTTGGCCCAATTTGGGGTCAAGACGAATTAATTATGTTATGAGTCCATTGGCCCAGTTAATCACGAATTGAGGACTTATGGCCATCTTGGGCTAAGTCCAATCAGGAGAGGCTTTGCCTCCATCCATTTAAGCCAATTGGGCCAAAGCCTAGTGTTAAACACTACAGAGCAGTCAGTGTTGAACACTGGGAATGAGGTTGACAAGTTAGTGTTTAACACTAAGAGATAATTGGTGTTAAACACCAGCAACAAGGCTTTTCAAATTAGTGTTAAACACTAAAACAGATCAGTGTTGAACACTGCAAATAAAGATCTCAGATTAGTGTTTAAACACTAAGGTAATCAGTGTTGAACACTGCAAATAAAGCTTTTTAATTAGTGTTGAACACTAAAGCCCAACAGTATTTTAACACCGGGTTCGAGAGTTTCAATTTAGTGTTAAACACTAAGACAAGAGGGGTCACGTGGCAGCACGTGAGAGCGCCCTCTCTTCATTTATTCTGAGATTATCGCGTCTTTCAGAGCATCACGTGCCATCACGTGATGGGCATTCAAATGCCTATGTATTATAGCTTCTGCCGAGGGTCACGTGGATCACGTGGGGTGCTGCCTCAAAGGGGGCTTTCTGTAGATCTCTTGGGGGGGTCACGTGATGACACGTGACCCTGCCTCTATGTATTTTGTTCAGAGGCTTTGTTAATCTTCTTTCAGGAATTAAATTCCTCGAACTGTAAATCTCAGAGGAATTAAATTCCTACTTCCTTTCGAAGACTTTGTATTCTGGAATAGAGTTTAACTCTGAATTTTCTGTAGGAATTAAATTCCTCATATATGTGAAGGGCTGAATAGGGTTAAACCCTAATAAAAGTTTTTAAGGAGTTTAAACTTCCATCCTCTGTTAAATTATGATTAAGGGAATTAAATTCCCGATGTTTCAACAGAACTGGGTTTTTTAATTAGGGTTAAACCCTGTTTCTTTTTTGTTCTGAAGGAATTAAATTCCCATGATATAGGGTCAAGCCCTACTTTTATTTTAAAGGAATTAAATTCCTATAGTTCTGTGAGAATTAAATTCTCGTGCTTGCATTCCTTCTCTATGTTTTGGATCTGCATGGCAGGATCTCAACCCATTGAGAATTAAATTCTCAACCTTAAGGGGAGATGTGCACTTTGCAGATCCTCTATCAAAGAGAGAAGAAACATGTTCTTCTGTTTTTACATTATCAGAGTTAAACTCTGTTGAGAATTAAATTCTCTTTCTTTCAAAAGGCCTTCCCTTTCTTACCTAGGGTTTTTTGCAGAAGATCCGAGTTTTTTCAAAGTATCAAAGCTCTTCTCCTTTTTTCTTTTTTCTTCTCTGCGCATGTATATATCCTTTTATCTGTGTCTCTTGGCTCCTATTTATAGGAGAAGCAGCCGAATCAATCAGTTTTTTGACGAATCTTCATTGAGATTTGATTTGCATTCATCATTCATTTTGGGCCGTTGGATTATTAGGTGAATTTTATTCACCATTGGATTTTAACTCCAGAGATTCTCCTTTGTTATTTTGGTTAGATTTAAAGGGGAAATCTTTCCAAACCCGAGATTTTCCCATAGATAGATGATATTTCATCACCTCTGAATCTTTAATTTGATTGGTTCCAGATAGTTGCTTTCCTTTGGAAAGATTTGAATTTCTCTCAGAATTTAATTCTGTTGACAAAATGGGCTTTGAAAGCCGGTCACGTGTGACCACGTGACCCATGGTCACGTGTGAGCACGTGACCCCCTTTGGAATGAGCCTTTTCCTTTCTTTTGCGCTCTGTCTTCTGATTGCTGCTTAAACGTCACGTGCTACCACGTGACCCCTGGTCACGTGTGAGCACGTGACCCTTGTTTGAACTCTCTTTCTTCGGTTCTTTTGGAGAACGCGTCTGCTGCCTTGAACGTCACGTGCCAACACGTGACCCTGGTCACGTGGAAGCACGTGACCTCTTCTGAAGCCTTTTCCTTGACTTGATCAGGGAACTTGTGTGCCTTTGACGGTTGCATTTAAATGTCACGTGTCGCCACGTGACCCTGGTCACGTGGGAACACGTGACTCTTTCTAAAGCCCATTTTCTTCAGCGTAGTCAGGAAACTGAACTTGACTTGATGATGCTTTTTTAGGTGTCACGTGCCAACACGTGACCCCTTTCTGAAGCTTTTCCCAGAAGCTTTCCTGATTTTAAATCAGGAAACAAATGCCCCCACAGCGTTGTTCTCACGTGTCTGCACGTGAGTGCAACGCTGTCACCTCTTGCGACCGTTGGATTCCTCTAGGGATCTAGGGAGACGAAACGTTTTCATTGTCTTCTATAAATACCTCTGTCTCTTCATAAGAGCCTTCACTTTGTTCATCTTCTTTTTCTGAGAACTTCTTCTTTGAGAATTTAATTCTCGCTTTCAGAGCTTAGTTCTCTGTCTTGAAACAATCTTCAGAGTTTAACTCTGTTCAAAAGGAATCCTTTTTCCTCAGGTAATGTTCTTGGACAACGATGGACCTTCACATTTCTCTGGATTTTAAATCCAAAACAAGGGTTTTTACCCTTTTTTCTTCATATTTTCCATAAGAACATGAAACCGCTTAACCTTCAAACTGTAGGTCTTTTAGGGTTTAGACGATCCTTGGGGAGATGGCGTTTCAGATCCATGGAATTTAATTCCATCCAAAAATGTTTCTGGGAATTTAATTTCCTTTTCTTAATAAGGAATTTAATTCCAACGAAGAACTCGATTTCTTCACACAGGGGCTTCCTGGGGTCTCTTGGCTCGAGGTTGTTCTTCCTGCAATTAATGCAATGGGGGCTTTGTAATGAATCTCATGACTTTTATTTTAGGTACCATGGATGCCCATCTGTATAGTCTTGACGAGATCATTTTGTTAGTTGTATGTATGCCCTAGAGGCCAGTATTGTACAGATGATGTATATTATATTGGATGCTTGGACATATATAGAGATGACTTTCTTGCTCGACATGATAGTATGCTATCTGGTTGCTCTTTATCTTAACATGTACACTAGTCTCTTTATACTGTCTTATAGTTACATGTTGGTAAAGCCCTTAGGATTTGTACTTGACTACCTGGACTATGATGTAGATCATACTAGTGGGGACATGGTAGTCCATAAGTACATCCTTCAAGGTCCCTAGTCGTGGGTGTGTCGAGACGGGGCATCGATATACCAGAGTAGACTAGCGTATATGCTTCTCGACCCATGTGATGGGCGATGGATGATCCCATATCCATTGGTGTTTGACATCGGAGATGGTATACGGGTGCTCAGTGGAGACTGGGTACACTGGACGGACTCGCCGAGAACTCCCAGATGGTATTATACCTCACGTCAGATGGCAGTTCTCAGGTGACACTTGTACAGGTTAGTCTGTAGACCCGAGATCGTCATAGAGTCTTGTGTGATTCCCACTGTGCTTTGATCTCCACCTTACCACGTCCATGAGGGCGTGCAAAACGGTGGTCTTTAGGCACAGTCCCGAGTCACATGGAGGCAATGAGTGATAGGAGGGGTTTCGTCTCTCCCGGTATTGGGGGTTGATGTTGCGCAGTGCTCGATTGGCCGTAACAGGGAAGTCCCTGGCCAGGGCTGATCAGAGATTTGCTGGTAAGTGTTACCAGTAGTTTCTCGACCCGTTACGAGCCTCACATCAGCACGACTTATCGGGTTATTGGGGTCTGACGTTTACTACCCCTAGACTTGATATGCGACATATCAGACGAAGAGACCGGACTGTATGGTAAGTGTTACTGATCGGATTCGCAGGAGTGTGAGCGGGCTAGCTCGTCGATCTTCTGATCGCTCAATACCCGGGTGGCCGTTACGTTTAGCAGACCGCCTGCGGCTTGTGGGTGCTTGATATGATCATCATCTGCTACCGGCGTATTGACGAGTCTTTAGAGTCCTACAAAGAGGTTTCCTGGCTCAAGCAAAACGAAATAGGAGCGCATATGAGATATGTGCGGGACCGAGAATAATGTGTGTATGTGATACCGCATTTCATTCTCGCGATATATGTTTCGATTGGTTATATTCGATATGACCTAGTTATCGAATCATTGATTCGATAAATCGATGCATTGAATACTAGTCGGTTATGTGCGACATGACCGGATCATTGAATCAAGTGTTGATTTAATGATTTAATGTATAATTATATATTTGATATATTACTTTGCATTAACTAGTATTGGTTCACCTTAAACGGATTTTTCTCACTTGATGCACATTGTATATGTGATATGCTTTCGTGCACCTTTTTGTATCATGTTTGATGATACTTGATCATTTAGTTAAGTGTATAGAATTAATCCATGGTTAATTTGATAATTAGGGTTTTGCATATTCATTTATTTATTTATTTGTTTAATTATTTATTTGAAATGGATTATGATGAGAATGGTGGTTCTTTTTGTTTTAAGTTGAAGCTTCATGAAGCTTTGACTTTTGTAACCATCCTTATCTTCATGCTTAACCCTAACCCTCTAAAGTGACCATGGTTTATTCTTTACACTTGACCCTAGTTTAGTTATGATAAGTATTTGATTTTCTATTTCTTTTTATCATAACTTATCATAACTAGCTCATTTTTCTTCTTCTTCTTCAAGCTTGCTACAACAATGGCAACTTGAGATCTAGTGAGATAAATCCAATTCTAAAGTGAACCCACCTCCTATTTCTTCACCCTCTACCTCTTGCCAAGTTGTTTTGGGTGTTTACTTCACAAGTTTCACAAGTTTGTGAAGTCGGAGCTTGAGTTTGTGCAACCTCGACGTAGATCGTCTTTGACACAAAGCCGACGACCCATTCCGCTTGTTTTCCCGATGAAGCCGATGATCGAGTCGAGGATTCATGATGGACAGCGAGGACATGACCACGTGGAGCTAAGGAGGCGGAAATCCGGATCTACAAAGGTTGTAGCATCTCAACTTTAGTTAAATAGTTAACTAGTTTTCCGTTTCGCCTAAACATCTAGTTTAAGATCCGTAGTCTAGGGTTTCTCGGCATCAAAAATTTTAAATTGGCATGTTCGATGCCTTGTGAGACCACTATAGGGTGCCTAGGAACCTTTCACTGGTATCAGAGCCTAGCTAGAGCCTTAGGCGAAGCGTAGACGGAATTTGAAGTCCGAACGACCCAAAACCGAAACCCAAAATATGCTCTCTGTACTTTTTTGAAAACAGTGGATTTTTCCAAATTAAAAATTGCTAAAAAATTCAGCAGGAAAAAATAAGAATTACGGTGCAAAAATTTTTCTGGTGAACAGTGTTTTTCGCGGCGGATCAGCGGCAGAAGCATGGCTTCTGCGGCTGATCAGCGGCCAATTGGTGACGTCAGCCCACTTTGTTTGCACAGTAACTCCTGATAAATTCTGCTGAGTTTTCTGGGAATTTTTAATATTGATTCAAGAGTTGAATTTTCTGCAATTGTTTTGGGGATTCGGTGTTTCGATCGGGGTATCAAATTTTGTCTATTTGGCTTTCCGGATAAATTTTAGAATATGTTAAAAAGTTCGACCGGATATAAATACCCAATTTTTCCCCTGTCGGGAAATTTCCAAGTGTTGGATTTTTCCGTAGTTTAACGACGTTCTAAGTAGTGCAAGTAACTCGATGGTCCCTCTAGAAGACAACAAACCTTAACTCGATTATGTGACCGTCTTGAACTGCCCTTTGAACCTTCGGGTTTGGGGCAGTACGGCGTGCCACATGTGAGGCGTTGGCTTGACCCTTCTACGGCTGGACCGTTGGTACTGAGGTACGAACTGAATGTTGTTAGACTTATTTCATGTGTTGATCTGTATTGGGAAAACTTGGGTGTTCGATTGTTCGATCGGAAAGTTTAACATTTTCTGTTTATCTGGAATGTGATACAATAATTGGAATTCACAAGTAGTTATGAGATAACTGAATGAATGTTATAAATCTAGCAATTTAGTCCCATATGATATTGAAAAGAGTTTTCGATAATGAGACTAAAATGCGGGATTTACATCTGATTAGGCATGTGATGTCTAAAGCAGTTGCGGATTCCAATTGTTGTAGTTTTACACTTTCTTTTCTGTGACCGTAAGTGTAGTATGTTCATATCGCCGGTTTCGTTGCTATACGTCAACGACAATTGGGGTATGCATACTTACTTACGTTGATGACATGTGATGTTATGTGTTGCTGGATATGTTATATTGGATCGTCATGTTTGAATAGCCGGGGTTTTTTATGTGAGATGAGTGTTTTTCATTTTCATTCATGTATAAAAACTTGTATGTAATATTCTTTCATTTGGGGCGCTTCCAGGTAGCGGAAGTTGTCACCCTTTGTATATTATTTACTTTTCCGCATTAGGATAGACCCAAGGAGGGGAGCACAAGTAACCGGGTTCTGGGGTCCAGTGGGAGACCAACTCGAGGAGTCGAGTCCGGGTCTCCTAACCCTAGAATTGGTAGGGTTGCTTGCCGCTCTCGTAGGGGTCTAGGGGTGTGGGATTGGCTATTCATCACGACCGTGGAATCCGTGTTTTATACTGGCTCGTATTGAAAACACGGACGTCCTAGTATATCCAATATTTCATATGTTTATTCTGCTGCGATATCTGTGTTGTGACTCTGTGATGGATATAGTATATAGTATATATGATATATTATATAGACGTTACTTATGTTTTACACCCGCGCTAGCCCTGCCCTGCTCTGTCGTTAGTTACCTAACCTAACGGTGCACGAGGGGACATCGAGGCGAATGCAGATGGCATAAGTGTACGTCATATCTATCTGTGATGTTTAGGTATTTAAATGATGGGACTTCATTAATGTGATTAATGAAAGATAAGAAACCTAAGATGTTGTAGAATCAGATTTTAAAACAAAACAGGTAGCTACAGTTCTTGCTTTGCATAGCGGTATATATGATATACCCCGCACCTTATTCGATGAGGAAAGGACCGAGATCCCTTCACCGGGAGTGACTCCTTTAGCAAAACTAGAAAAGCCTCAAAATCACTCCATTTCAAAACTTCATTTGATTCTACAACGATATCAAGTTCATTACGCTCATGGTTTTCAGAAAAACCTGGCGTAGCCCTCCGTCATTTCAGATGAGTAGTAGTTAGTATTCGTGCTACGTTTGTTGGCCTGCGTCAAGGCGTAGTGTTCGGTAGCTAACTAGTATTTATCTGCTTATGCATATGATGCAGATTGGATTAGGGTAGTCGTGCGACTTTGTTGGCCTGCGTCAAGGGTCGTAGGGTGGGTTTAATTCAATCAGGAAATGACGGGTTGAACTTGACTAGCGCACTATGGTTTGTTGGCCTGCGTCAAGGTCATAGCACGCTAGGGGCAAAAGCATTATCGGGAATTTCAAGTGTTGAAATTTGCAATGAGATTGCATACCTTCTATGAGATAGTTGGATCCCGATACCCACTGCGAGTAAGAGTTACTCCTGGGAGAGTTTTACACATTGCAATTAGCCGATCAAGTAGGTGTCTAGAAAGGTGTCAACGGGGTTAAGCCTCTGGGAAAACGAGGTTTACATTAATTAGGTTCGTGCGAAAGCACGGGGGACCTCCCTCAAAGTACCGACACTGGCCTGGCTGAAAGATTGGCGAACCTGTAGTGTGTAATTAATCCCGGCTAGTCTTTCCTTTTAGGGTTTGGAGGAAGATTTGATAAAAAGCAGTGGGAGCCATCCTGATTAGATAAGATAATAACCAATCTGATCTTGCACGAGCATACGCTAAAGTGTTTTCTTCTCTCTCTCTCCAGGTAGCTACCAGTTCATGCCTTAATCAAGATAATAATATGGATGTATTGACCGAACCCGCATGTTATACTGTGCTGGGGAACGTTGGTTCCGTTCATTCTTATAAGAGTTATAGGAATGAACAGGATATAGGGAAATACCAGGATTCCCATGCCACCCGAATGAAGAAAGTACATGTTGATGTATTTTCTTCGGGTGTGTTCGTTACTGAGAACTGTTTCTCCATTTGCTCTACGTCCTGGGTATTGGATACCGGGTCAGGATCCCATTTATGTAATCAGTTACATGGGCTTAGAAAAGGTAGAGAACTTAGAGAAGGTGATAAAGAAATAAGAGTTGGAAATGGTGCAATTGTTGCAGCTAAGACTGTCGGGGAATATCACCTAGTATTACCAACTGGTGATACATTGGTTCTGAACGAATGCTATTACATGCCGAACCTGATATGCAACATTATATCGGTTTCTTTACTGAGTAAAGAGGGATATAATTTTGTATTGCAGGACAATGTTATGAACATTTTCCGTGACCAAAAGTTGGTTGGATCAGGCACGTTATGCAATGGCATTTATGTTCTAAATCAATCAACAGTTCTGAGCATAACAAACACACACAAGAGGAAGAGTTCAGAACTGAACGAATCCTTCTTGTGGCATTGTAGACTGGGTCACATCAATGTGACACGACTAGCTAAGTTGCATAAAGATGGATATTTAAATCCGTTTGAATTTTCATCTTATGACACTTGCCAGTCATGTCTCAAAGGCAAGATGACCAAAACTCCGTTTACGGGACACGGAGAAAGAGTTACCGAACTCTTGGGACTGATACATAGTGATGTATGCGGTCCCATGTCTACACATTCCAGGGATGGTTCTTCATACTTCATTACATTCACTGACGATCTCTCTAGGTTCAGGTATGTGTTCCTGATGAAACACAAATCAGAAGCTTTTGAGAAATTTAGGGAATATAAGCAAGAAGTTGAGAACCAAACCGGAAAAAGTATTAAAATCCTTCGATCTGATCGAGGAGGAGAATACTTAAGCAATGAATTCCTGGACTTCCTAAAAGAGAATGGGATTCTCTCTCAGCTGACTCCTCCATATACACCACAGCACAACGGTGTATCAGAACGGAGGAACCGCACCCTATTAGATATGGTGCGCTCTATGATGAGCACAGCTGAGTTACCTATTTCCTTCTGGGGATATGCACTGGAAACAGCTGCAGACTTATTGAATATGGTTCCCACCAAAACCGTGCCGACCACTCCATATGAGATATGGAAAGGAAAGAGACCATATCTTAATTATGTTAAGATATGGGGTTGTCCGGCCTATGTAAAAACGCAAAATCCGGACAAACTCGCGGCAAGGTCCATTCTGTGTAAGTTTATTGGATATCCCAAATATTCGCGAGGGTATATCTTCTACCACCCTGAGGAACAAAGAGTGTTTGTTTCTCGGCATGCCACCTTTTTAGAAAAGGAATTTCTTGAAAAAGAGATTAGTGGTCATGAGGTAGAACTGGAAGAGGTTCCAGCTGCACAAGCTACAACAGAAGATCTGGTGGAACCAGAGGATTCCGTAGTTCCCGATGAACCCCAGCCACTCCGCCGATCTAGTAGGGTTCCTCGCCAACCTGAGAGATACTACGGTTTTCTCATTGATGGTGGCAGTGAGGATTGCATCATGGAGGATGATGACCCAACTAGCTTCGAGCAGGCCATCACTAGTGGGGACTCAGTGAAATGGCTGGATGCTATGCGGTCCGAGATGGATTCCATGTACACCAACAAAGTATGGACTTTGGAAGTTGCTCCTGAAGGGGTAAAACCCATTGGGAGCAAGTGGATCTTTAAGAAGAAACTTGGTGTAGATGGGAAAGTGGAGACTTTCAAAGCTAGACTTGTAGCAAAGGGTTTTCGTCAAAGACCAGGTGTGGACTATGACGAGACCTTTTCTCCAGTGGCTATGCTTAAATCCATCCGAATCATGCTTGCCATTGCTGCCTTTCATGACTACGAAATCTGGCAAATGGATGTTAAGACCGCCTTTCTAAATGGTGATTTAGAAGAGTGCGTGTACATGACTCAGCCAGAGGGCTTCGTAGACAGTGGGAGCAGCGGGAAGGTGTGCAAGCTGCTTAAATCCATTTATGGATTAAAGCAAGCATCGCGGAGTTAGAACATCTGCTTTGACGTCGTTATCAAAGAGTTTGATTTCGTCAAAAATCCAGATGAACCTTGTATCTACAAGAAGGTGGCAGAGAGTAAGGTTGTCTTCCTCGTATTGTACGTGGATGACATACTCTTGATAGGAAATGATATTCCTATGCTGCAATCGGTCAAGCTCTTCTTATCACAAAGATTCTCAATGAAAGATCTTGGTGATGCCTCCTGCATATTGGGAATTAGGATCTATAGAGATAGATCCAAACGGATTTTGGGATTGTCCCAATCCAGGTACATTGACACCATACTAAAGAGGTTTAGTATGGAAGAGTCCAAGCGTGGGAACTTGCCCACGATCTCTGGAGTCACTCTCTCCAAAGAGAAGTCTCCTAAGACTGATTTGGAGAGAGCTCGCATGCAAGGGATACCCTATGCTTCGGCAGTAGGCTCTATCATGTATGCGATGCTATGTACCAGACCCGATGTAGCATACTCACTAAGTGTAGTGAGCAGGTATCAAGCTGATCCTGGAGAGAGTCACTGGACAGCTGTGAAGAGCATTCTCAAGTACTTGCGAAGGACTAGAGATATGTTCTTGGTGTATGGTAACGGAGAACTCCAAGTGGAGTCCTTTACCGATTCCAGCTTCCAGAGTGATAAGGACGACTCTAAGTCGCAGTCGGGCTTTGTCTTTACCCTTTACGGAGGGGCGGTTAGCTGGAAGAGTTCCAAGCAGGAAACCGTGGCAGACTCGACGATGGAGGCTGAATACATCGCTGCCAACGATGCTGCCAAAGAGGCTGTCTGGATCAAGAAGTTCATTTCTGAACTTGGAGTGGTTCCATCCATTGAGCATCCAATACCTTTGTATTGCGATAACAATGGAGCGGTGGCTTTGGCCAAGGAACCCAGGTCCCATCAGCGGTCCAGGCATATTCTGAGGCGGTATCACCTGATCCGGGAGATAGTTGATCGCCGGGAGATCGAGGTCAGGAGAGTTGACACGAAGAACAACACGGCGGATCCACTCATGAAGGCCATTCCCCAGATACAGTTTGAGAGACTCTTCGGGATGCTCGGTATGAGATACTACAGCAGCTGGCCCTAGTGCAAGTGGGAGATTGTTAGTTGTATGTATGCCCTAGAGGCCAGTATTGTACAGATGATGTATATTATATTGGATGCTTGGACATATATAGAGATGACTTTCTTGCTCGACATGATAGTATGTTATCTGGTTGCTCTTTATCTTAACATGTACACTAGTCTCTTTATACTGTCTTATAGTTACATGTTGGTAAAGCCCTTAGGATTTGTACTTGACTACCTGGACTATGATGTAGATCATACTAGTGGGGACATGGTAGTCCATAAGTACATCCTTCAAGGTCCCTAATCGTGGGTGTGTCGAGACGGGGCATCGATATACCAGAGTAGACTAGCGTATATGCTTCTCGACCCATGTGATGGGCGATGGATGATCCCATATCCATTGGTGTTTGACATCGGAGATGGTATACGGGTGCTCAGTGGAGACTGGGTACACTGGACGGACTCGCCGAGAACTCCCAGATGGTATTATACCTCACGTCAGATGGCAGTTCTCAGGTGACACTTGTACATGTTAGTCTGTAGACCCGAGATCGTCATAGAGTCTTGTGTGATTCCCACTGTGCTTTGATCTCCACCTTACCACGTCCATGAGGGCGTGCAAAACGGTGGTCTTTGGGCACAGTCCCGAGTCACATGGAGGCAATGAGCGATAGGAGGGGTTTCGTCTCTCCCGGTATTGGGGGTTGATGTTGCGCAGTGCTCGATTGGCCGTAACAGGGAAGTCCCTGGCCAGGGCTGATCAGAGATTTGCTGGTAAGTGTTACCAGTAGTTTCTCGACCCGTTACGAGCCTCACATCAGCACGACTTATCGGGTTATTGGGGTCTGACGTTTACCACCCCTAGACTTGATATACGACATATCAGACGAAGAGACCGGACTGTATGGTAAGTGTTACTGGTCGGATTCGCAGGAGTGTGAGCGGGCTAGCTCGTCGATCTTCTGATCGCTCAATACCCGGGTGGCCGTTACGTTTAGCAGACCGCTTGCGGCTTGTGGGTGCTTGATATGATCATCATCTGCTACCGGCGTATTGACGAGTCTTTAGAGTCCTACACAGAGTTTCCTGGCTCAAGCAAAACGAAATAGGAGCGCATATGAGATATGTGCGGGACCGAGAATAATGTGTGTATGTGATACCGCATTTCATTCTCGCGATATATGTTTCGATTGGTTATATTCGATATGACCTAGTTATCGAATCATTGATTCGATAAATCGATGCATTGAATACTAGTCGGTTATGTGCGACATGACCGGATCATTGAATCAAGTGTTGATTTAATGATTTAATGTATAATTATATATTTGATATATTACTTTGCATTAACTAGTATTGGTTCACTTTAAACGGATTTTTCTCACTTGATGCACATTGTATATGTGATATGCTTTCGTGCACCTTTTTGTATCATGTTTGATGATACTTGATCATTTAGTTAAGTGTATAGAATTAATCCATGGTTAATTTGATAATTAGGGTTTTGCATATTCATTTATTTATTTATTTGTTTAATTATTTATTTGAAATGGATTATGATGAGAATGGTGGCTCTTTTTGTTTTAAGTTGAAGCTTCATGAAGCTTTGACTTTTGTAACCATCCTTATCTTCATGCTTAACCCTAACCCTCTAAAGTGACCATGGTTTATTCTCTACACTTGACCCTAGTTTAGTTATGATAAGTATTTGATTTTCTATTTCTTTTTATCATAACTTATCATAACTAGCTCATTTTTCTTCTTCTTCTTCAAGCTTGCTACAACAATGGCAACTTGAGATCTAGTGAGATAAATCCAATTCTAAAGTGAACCCACCTCCTATTTCTTCACCCTCTACCTCTTGCCAAGTTGTTTTGGGTGTTTACTTCACAAGTTTCACAAGTTTGTGAAGTCGGAGCTTGAGTTTGTGCAACCTCGACGTAGATCGTCTTTGACACAAAGCCGACGACCCATTCCGCTTGTTTTCCCGATGAAGCCGATGATCGAGTCGAGGATTCATGATGGACAGCGAGGACATGACCACGTGGAGCTAAGGAGGCGGAAATCCGGATCTACAAAGGTTGTAGCATCTCAACTTTAGTTAAATAGTTAACTAGTTTTCCGTTTCGCCTAAACATCTAGTTTAAGATCCGTAGTCTAGGGTTTCTCGGCATTAAAAATTTTAAATTGGCATGTTCGATACCTTGTGAGACCACTATAGGGTGCCTAGGAACCTTTCACATTTCCTATGGGAATATTCGTGCGCTGGGCCGCAGTCAGAACCAGGAGTTCACTGATGTTCAGTGTGCCGAGATCATGAGCCGCTTCGACGAGTACAACCATAGGCTACTCCCCCGTCGCTCTTCTCTTCTGAGGCTGATCGTGCTGGCGATCCGGGAGGCACTTCCTCTCTTTTGCGCCGGCATACCGCTCGGGGCCTTGGACACTGCCGAGGATAAGGTGCATTCGGTGTACCTTATGGGCTTGATCTCAAAGAGAAGGCGGGATAATCTCATCGATCTCCTTCATCAGATTTTTCAGCAATCAGCCATATTGGGCGCCTACCGGAGGGTAGAGGACATCCGCGGGGGCCCCGATGCTTGTGACCGTGAGAGAAAGCATACTCGGGAGGTTCGAAATGCTTGGAAGATCTTGAATAAAGTTAATTTCGAGTTTCTCAACCCATGCCCCGCGTCTGAAGCCTTACCATTGTAAAAGTTTTTCTTTTTATTTTGTATCGCCTTCTTGAAGTCTGGATGATAAGTTTTGTTGTGTCCTTGTATGTTTGCACGCTTTTTCTCTGAGATTTTATTATTTTGCTACTATTGTTGTTTGTGCTTTTTAACATGCAGGGTATCACTCCATATTTTCCTTTTAACTGAACATCAGGTTTAGGCCTCACGTGTTCTACACGTGGGATCCCTTGATGTGGCTGTTCACAAGATTTTCCTCATGCCATATTTTCAGTGCACAATGTTAGGTGCAGAAAAAGGGCCTTGGAAATAGTTCCATCTCCTTGATTTTCGGTGCCTTTCCTTTTTTAGGCCTTGGAAATAATTTCACCATGCAAGATCTTCCGCGCACAGCACTTAATGCACTTCATTATATATGAGGCTATAGCCTTCTTTTCCTTTCACAGAGAGATTCATATCATATATATATATTTTTTTTCTTGAGGGAGAAACGAGTGCCATGGCTTGTAATCGCCCTCATGCTCGTCGACAGCCGTGGGAAGTTCCTCTTGAGGAGATGATCCCCCGCTTTGCTGCTCGGTTGGTGGACCCCCTCCTTTCTGACAACGAATGTGACTCGGCCATGCACGAGCTCTCGATCCGTAGAGGGTCTCCCCTCCCGATGGGTTCCCTCTGGCTCCAGATGATTCTCACGGCCGTGCTTGCCGACATCCCTCCTCACCCAGCAGAGATGACCCTGGCGATGCTTGATGCGGCGGAAGAGAAGCTCGAGGGCTTTCATGAAGCGTGCCTGATTACTCAGGCCTTGAAGGATTGCTCGATTCATCTGCTGGGCCAGATCAAGGCCCGGCGAGCTATTATGTTTGCTTTCGCGGACGAACACGGCGCCAATCGATGGGGAGCGACTCCTCGTGAGAACCGTCGCTTTGATGTGCTGGAGAAAGCAGAGAGAGAGATGGAGAATTTTGTCCTTTGCTTCGTTAACCCCTGTGCCGTTGATCCCATGTTCGGTGACCTTTTTCGTTAGCGTAGACCATTTTTTTTTTATTAGTCTCTCCTTTTTACGCTTTATGCAGAACTTCGATGTAGGCTTGGTATTAGTATGTATGTTTCCGCTTGCATAAATAAACTTTGGATTCTTCTTGTGAGAACTTTCTTTAATTGCAAATGCTATCATCACTTTCCTGCACATCAGACCCCTTCTTTTTTTGGCATTATGAATGTTCATGCAATTGCAAATGCTGTTACTATATATTTTTTTTGAATACTCATATGATTGCGAACGCATGCTTGAAATATGTCGGAAATCCTTCTTGTTGCCTTTCACGTCAGGTGACATGAGCGCGTTTTAGATCGACTATTCCCGTCGGCTGGAAGCCCATTTATACGGTCTTGTAAATGTCATGTTTGCAAGGCCGCGGTCACGAAAGCAAGCTTATGTGGCCACGTAGCGAACATATCGTTATGCGAGAAAAAGGCTCGGCCATAAATTTTCGGAGAGGGAGCTAGCTTCCAAGGCGCTGAGCGAGCTTCGCGCTACCCTTATTACCAGGGCCAACCAAGTGTATGAACTCTGACGGTTGCTTCAGGAGTTCATCAAAGAAGTGGTGGCTCGAGACAAAGCTGTCACGTTCACTCGTGAGAGAGTTGAGGCTCATAAGGCCACTGAGAAAGAGCTTGAAGCCCGGCTCGCTTCGTATCAGGCTCAGCAAGCTCAAGCGGAGGCTCGTCTTCTGGAGATTTTGCGTCATGAAGCCGTGGCTCAGCAAAAGCAGGATGAGCTGACCAAGCTGCTGAATCGCCCGCCGGCTTGAGACATTTGTATCTTTTCCTTCCTTTTTGTACATATTCATGGATGAGAGTATTTTCTTTTTGTTTCTTTCATGAATTGTACTTTGTACCCGTTTTGGTTTATGAATAAAAGATACATTTTTTCTTCTAAATAGTGTGTCTCCTTTTCACTGAATGTATTCTGTGGATATTCTATCTTGATTTCCTTGCAGGACAGCGACGGCTTAGGATTCAGGGTTAAGATCTGCTTCCTAAGACTTTTGCATCTTACGAGCCACGAGGGTCTCGTGAGGAGTTTTTCTCCCTACAGGTCGAGAGGATCCCATAGGTGCGAGTTCTTCTTAAAGATCGTGAGGATCCTTAAGCGGGTTTTCCCTTGAGAGTCGTAAGGATCTCACAAGAGAGTTTTTTCTTCCTTACAGGTCGTGAGGGCCTGCAAGTGCCGGATGTGATCACCCTTACCCGTGTTTCACGGAGTCAGGGATCTCTCAAGGTATCGTAGTTTAAAGACGTCACGGTCAAGGTTAAGGACCTCATAGTCCGTGGATTTAGGGACTCCACAGTCCGGTGTTTGGTTGCAGGGACCCGTCACCTCTTTGAAGACGTTGAGGAATTACAACGCCAGGCATCAAAGGAGTGGAGAGATGTACCCTTAAACCAAGGTAGAATTCGTAGGGAATTGGGATGGTTGGTCGTTAGTTTTAAGACATCACGGTCGAGGTTAAGGACGTCATAGTCCGTGGATTTTAAGGACTCCACAGTCCGGTATTTGCTCTGGATGCTTCACACGGGTTCACTGCTGTGCTCGGCGAGGACCAGGCTCCGCTCTGGACGTTTCCCACGGGGTCAAAGAGTGACATCATCCGCGTTCCACGTAACCAGGAATTTTGCACTAGATGCTTCACACGGGTTCACTGCCGCGTTAGGCGAGGACTAGGCTCCGCTCTGGATGCCTCGCACGGGTTCACTGCCATGCTCTGCGAGGACCAGGATCCGCTCTGGACGTTTTCCACGGGGTCAAAGAGTGACATTATCCGCATTCCACGTAACCAGGAATTTTGCACTAGATGCTTCACACGGGTTCACTGCCGCGTTAGGCGAGGACTAGGCTCCGCTCTGGATGCTTCGCACGGGTTCACTGCCATGCTCTGCGAGGACCAGGATCCGCTCTGGACGTTTTCCACGGGGTCAAAGAGTGACATTATCCGCGTTCCACATGACCAGGAATTTTGCACTAGATGCTTCACACGGGTTCACTGCCGCGTTAGGCGAGGACTAGGCTCCGCTCTGGATGCTTCGCACGGGTTCACTGCCATGCTCTGCGAGGACCAGGATCCGCTCTGGACGTTTTCCACGGGGTCAAAGAGTGACATTATCCGCGTTCCACGTGACCAGGAATTTTGCACTAGATGCTTCACACGGGTTCACTGCCGCGTTAGGCGAGGACTAGGCTCCGCTCTGGATGCTTCGCACGGGTTCACTGCCATGCTCTGCGAGGACCAGGATCCGCTCTGGACGTTTTCCACGGGGTCAAAGAGTGACATTATCCGCGTTCCACGTGACCAGGAATTTTGCGCTAGATGCTTCACACGGGTTCACTGCCGCGTTAGGCGAGGACTAGGCTCCGCTCTGGATGCTTCGCACGGGTTCACTGCCATGCTCTGCGAGGACCAGGATCTGCTCTGGACGTTTTCCACGGGGTCAAAGAGTGACATTATCCGCGTTCCACGTGACCAGGAATTTTGCACTAGATGCTTCACACGGGTTCACTGCCGCGTTAGGCGAGGACTAGGCTCCGCTCTGGATGCTTCGCACGGGTTCACTGCCATGCTCTGCGAGGACCAGGATCCGCTCTGGACGTTTTCCACGGGGTCAAAGAGTGACATTATCCGCGTTCTACGTAACCAGGAATTTTGCACTAGATGCTTCACACGGGTTCACTGCCGCGTTAGGCGAGGACTAGGCTCCGCTCTGGATGCTTCGCACGGGTTCACTGCCATGCTCTGCGAGGACCAGGATCCGCTCTGGACATTTTCCACGGGGTCAAAGAGTGACATTATCCGCGTTCCACGTGACCAGGAATTTTGCACTAGATGCTTCACACAGGTTCACTGCCGCGTTAGGCGAGGACTAGGCTCCGCTCTGGATGCTTCGCACGGGTTCACTGCCATGCTCTGCGAGGACCAGGATCCGCTCTGGACGTTTTCCACGGGGTCAAAGAGTGACATTATCCGCGTTCCACGTAACCAGGAATTTTGCACTAGATATCCGCATTTCACGGGGTGAAGGTTTGACTGTTGGCGATATGTACACCGCCGAGCCATGGAACTGGGAGTTGCCGCTGTTCCACTTAGCTTGAAGTTGTGTCCATTGTTACGAGACGAGTATTGGGATGATCTTTAGGTCGCTCGTGACCCGTCAAGATTCGGCTTCTTCTTCTAGTGAAACCTGGGGAGGAAGAGTGCGACTCCTTCTTTGTTTGCGCCCCTGGATTGTATACAGGGATTGATGTAGCATCACCTGTAGGGCATGTATTTTATTTTTATTTTATTTCTTTTCCCGCGATGCTCTATCATTTCAGCTTTTATATCGCGAAAATCGCGACTGCCCAATCATTTCGGCTATTTTTCGCGGTGCCCAATCATTTCGGCTGTTTATTTATTCTCTACTCGCTGCTTTTTATTGCGAGTTGCCCCATCCTTTCGGCTATTTTTTTTTTATGCCTTCATTCTTGCTTGCTGCTTTTTATTGCAAGTTGCCCCATCATTTCGGCTATTTTGTAGGCATGTGTGGCTTGCTAGCTTTTTCGCTACAAGCTCGGATTTTGGACGCCGATTTCGGCATCAACATCGCTGCAACTGGGACGTTGCCAGGAGCGAATCATCATTTGCCATGAAAGAATTTATGATTTGATACCGGTTTAGGCGTCAGCATCGCTGCAACTGGAATATTGCCAGGAGCGAATCATCATTTGCCTCTGCCGATGTTGAACAAAGGTGGCTTAGCAAACAGGGTTAAGGTCCTGCCGACTAAGGCTTTTGACTTCATGAGCCGTAAGGGTCTCACAAAGGTATTTCTCCCTACAAGTCGTGAGGATCTTGCAGGTGTATTTTCTCCTTAGGGATCGTGAGGATTCCTAAGTGTATGTTCCTCTGTAAGTCGTAAGGATCCTACAAGAGGGTTTTCTCCTTATGGGTCGAGGGGATCTACAAGGGTTGGACTTTGCTGGGGAAATGTTTATTCGCGCCCGTGGATTGTATACAAGGGTCAGTATTGAGCCTCTTGTAGGGCAATATCGGAGGTTGTGGAGGATTTGCTTAAGAACAGGTTCAGGTTTCTGTAACTTAAGACTTTCAAATCTCATGAGCCGTGAGGGTCCCATAAGAGAATTCTCCTTACGAGTCGTGAGGATCTCGTAAGTGTATTTTCTCCTTAGGAATCGTGAGGATCCCTAAGTGTGCTGCTCCTTTGTGAGTCAGAAGGATCTCACGCAGGTGGTTTTTCCTTACAAGGTCGAGAGGACTCTGTAAGTGTCCTTTAACGAGATTGCGCCCTTTCGGGTTTTCACAAACACTCGCCGGTAGTCCTGCTGTTTTTACTCACGGAGCCCTTTCCGGGTTTTCATCCGTGCCCATTTTGCTTATAGACATACCGTTTTTTTTTTTTTTTTTTTTTTACCTTTTCTTTTTTACAAGGTCGCGCCCTTTCGGGTTTTCATGAACACTTGCCGGCAGCCCTGCTGTTTTTACTCACGGAGCCCTTTCGGGTTTTCATCCGTGCCCACTTTGCTTATGGACATACCGTTTTTTTTTTGTTTTTTTTTATTTTTTATTTTTTATTTTTTATTTTTTATTTATTTTTTTATTTATCCATCTCGTCAACCTAAGGACGTTGCGGTAGTAGTTTAGGGACGTTTCGGTCCGTCGATAGTTTAAGGACGTTTCGGTCCGTTGTTAGTTTAAGGACGTTTCGGTCCGTCGTTAGTTTAAGGACGTTTCGGTCCGCCGTTAGTTTAAGGACGTTTCGGTCCGTCGTTATAGGAAGGCCGGCTGCTGCTTGTAAAGTCTGAGCTTAGGAAAATAGTGAGCGGACATAGTCGTCGTCATCTATCATTGACCCCGGCTATGGCTCATTAAGTATAGTACTTCTTTAAGAAGCGGCCGTTTATTGGCCTGAAAGGCCTTTCACCGTGCATGTCCATGAGTAGATAGGCTCCACCCTGGTGGACCTTGTCTATGATATACGGGCCTTCATAGTTTGGCTCAAATTTTCCCCGCTTGGCACGATTGGGGATCATAGGTCTTTTGACCACTAGTACGAGTTCGCCTTGGCGGAATGTCCTCGGCCTGGTTAATCTTTCGTACGAGCGCGTCATCTTTGCTTTGTAGGCTTCTAGATGTTGTTGCGCTATGAGCCGGGTTTCATCGAGGGCATCAAGCTCCTCAAGCCGAAGGTGAGCATTTTCTTCGTTCGTCAGCTCGTGGTGGACTGCTACTCGTAGAGAGGGTAACTCTATCTCGAGGGGGAGCACTGCTTCTGTCCCAAATACCAACGCGTACGGCGTTGTGTTTGTGGCCGTCTTGAATGTAGTTCGATAAGCCCAAAGGGCTTCTTGCAGCCTTTCGTGCCAGTCTCTCTTATTCTTGGAAACGGTCTTTTTTATGATCTTCGTCAAGGTCTTATTGAAAGCCTCGACCAGGCCGTTAGCTCGTGGATTGTAAACTGAAGAATATCTCCAGTCTATATTGTCCTGCTGTGCGAAGCGGCTAATCTTATGGCTTCGGTAGGCCGGCCCGTTATCGGAGATAATCCGCCGTGGAGTTCCAAACCGATAGATGACGTGCGTCTTGAAGAAGTGGAGAATATTCTCCGTCTTCACTTCCTTCAGTGGTACTGCTTCTGCCCATTTGGAGAAGTAATCAGTTGTCGCCAGGATAAAGCGGTGTCCCCGGGATGATGCTGGCTCAATGGGGCCGACTATGTCAGTCCCCCACATTTCGAATGGCCAACTAGCCAACGTCGGGTGCAGTGGATTCGGATGTTGGTGGATGAAGTCTCCATGGATCTGGCATGAGTGGCATTGCTTCGCATACTCGAGGCAGTCCTGGATCATCGTGGGCCAGTAATAACCCATCCGTTTAATTTTTAACTTCATCTTTGGGCCTGCTTGGTGAGAACCGCAAAGTCCGTCATGAACTTCCTGAATGACTCTTTCTGCTTCGTCATGTCCCAAGCATCTCAGCCATAGGGAATCAAACGATCTCTTGTATAGAATGTCGTTGACAAAAGCGAAAGATAAAGCTCGTTTCATGAGCTGATGTCTTGAGGACGCTTCTTCGGGCATTCGGCGGGATTTAAAGTAGTCTATGAAGACTTCCCTCCAGTCTTCGGCCTTCTCATGGTCTTTTATTTGTAGAGTCACCTGCTCAGTCGTTCCCTTTTTTCCGCATGATTCCGGAGATATTTCTGCCGGGGCGAGTACTCGACGGCTTTGCACCACGATTCTGACGTTATCGAGGTTCTCGTCAGCCAGTTCTTTAGCAAGTTTAGCCAACGCGTCTGCTTTGCTGTTTTCCGCGCGCGGTATGTTCTCCAGAGTATAGGAGGGAATTTGGGTCAATAGTTTTTGCACCCTTTCGCCGTACTTTACCAACTCCGGCTTGCACGTTTGGTAGTCACCATTTACTTGACTGACGACCAGCTGAGAATCCCCATATATGAGGAGGTCCTCAATTCCCATGTCGATGGCGATCTCGAGGCCTGCTATCAGGGCTTTGTATTCGGCTTCATTGTTTGTCCTCGGCTCTGTTAAGGAGAAGGCGAAGCGCATTATCCCTCCTTGTGGAGTTGCAAAGATGAGGCCTATCCCTGATTTGATCATTGGGATACCTTGTTTCTGTTTCTTTATGGAGGACGCTCCATCGAAATAGAGTTCCCATCGGGTGCTTCCGCCGCTAATCGCATCAAATGCATGCTCGTCCGGCAAATCACAGTTCAGAGGAGAATCGGCCGGTTTCGGGTGCTCGGCGAGGAAGTCGGCAATGGCCTGGCCTTTCACTGCCTTGAGAGGTTGATACGTTATCGAGAACTCCATCAAGAGCAGGGCCCACTTAGCGAGTCGTCCCGTCAGTATGGCTTTCGACATCAAATATTTGAGAGGGTCCACCTTCGAAATAAGACGGACTTCATGTGCTAATGCGTAATGTCTAAGCTTTGTTATCGCGAAGATCAACGCCAGGCAGTGCTTTTCAATGGGGGAATAATTGCTTTCTGCCCCCAGCAGCACTCGACTTAAGTAGTAAAGTGCTCTTTCTTTCCCCTGATCGTTTTCTTGTGCCCATAACGCGCCCAAAGAACCTTCGAGGGCGGCCGTGTAAAGAATGAGAGGCTTTCCCTTCACTGGAGCAGCCAACACTGGAGGGTTCTGCAGGTACTGCTTGATCTCGTCTAGTGCACCTTGACATTTGTGATCCCAAACGAATGGGGTTCCCTTTTTCATCAGGTGGCTGTAAGGGCGGCATTTGCCCGAAAGATTAGCGATAAACCGCCGGATGTATGCGAGCTTCCCTTGAAGAGACCGCAACTGCTTGAGCGTTCTTGGCGGAGGCATTTCCATGATCGCTTTAATCTTTGACGGATCTATTTCAATACCTCGGTGTCGAATGATGAATCCCAGGAATTTGCCTGAGGAGACTCCAAACGCGCATTTGAGGGGATTCATTTTCAAATTATATTGCCGAAGGCGTTGAAATACAGTCTCCAGATGCTTTAAATGTTCTTCGTATGACATGCTCTTTACTACGAGGTCATCGATATAGCACTCGACGATGTCATGTATGAGGTCGTCGAAGATCTTTGTCATGGCCCTTTGATAGGTGGCGCCAGCGTTCTTTAGACCAAAGGGCATAACCCTGTAGCAAAATATACCCAAAGGGGTGCGGAAAGCGGTATGCTTCTGGTCTTCGGGATGCATCTTTATCTGATTGTATCCTGACGAACCATCCATAAAGGAGAAAACCTCGTGAGTTGACGTGTTATCTATCATTAGCTCGGTTACCGGTACTGGGAAATCATCCTTTGGACAGGCTTTATTGAGATCCCTGAAATCCACGCATATGCGTACCGTCCCATTCTTCTTCATTACCGGGACGATATTGGCAATCCAGTCGGGATATTGGACTTCTTGGATAAATCCAGAATCGATCAAATTCTTGACTTCGGCGTTGATGCTCATTTCAAGCTCGAGTCGCATCCTCCTTGGCGCCTGCTTGACTGGCTTGATATCTGGGGATATTGCTAATCTATGCACAGCAATCTCCGGATCCAATCCTGGCATCTCGGAGTAGTTCCACGCGAAGCAATCTTTATGCCGTAGAAGCACGTTCTTTAACGCAGCCACCTTTTCTTCGGATAATAGCTCGCTGACAAATGTCGGTCGCGGGTCGTCTGCCGATCCCAACTCAATCTTCTTGAGGTTATCTGCAGTAGTATGTATACCATCTTCCAGTTCTTTCGGAGCGGGCGGAAATTCTGAGATCACCTCATCATTGCTGTTCTCAAAGCACCGGGGAAGGTCATCTACGTTCTCGGGCTCTTCTCCTAATATCGTAATCGTATAACAAGTGCGAACCCGCTCCCTGGACTGAGGTGGACCCGGTTCTGCTCTTGCGGCCTTGGGCTCATGCTTTTGCGGTGGCGTCACATTCCAGCCGTCGGATAAAGCGAATCTGCCCCGTCGGTACTGGTCCTCGACCCAGTTCTTGAAGGTGAAGCAGTCTTCGGTAGGATGTCCTATGGCTTGGTGATAAGAGCAATAACTCGGATGAGAGACCTGGCTAGCTTGCTCAGGACGTCTAGACTCTGGAAGCGTGATCATTTGATGTTTTATAGCGAGGTTGAGTAACCTCTCCGTCTTGTCTCGGGGGAAGGAATACGCTCGACTCATCTTCTTCACGAGGGACAAACCCGAGCCGCTTCTTGATTTATTTTCGTCTCTGCGTCGGGCCTTTTGTACAACGGATTGACGAGGATAAGCGTCTTTGTCTTTTCCAGTACGTTGAGATAGACGTTGCATCCTGGCCTTCTTGTAGATGGCCATCTCGCGGTTGTGGTCTTCCTGAGCTCTCTGACCCATTTTCCTGATAGGCTTGTTCGTTCGTTCTTCAAACGACGGACTCGGTGCTTCAATCGCGGGGTCTAATTTTAATGAAGGGTTGGCATCTCCTGACAGGGCGTCCTCTTCTTCATCAAAGGTATATATAGTGTAGCTGCTGTGAGTCCGTTCCCGTTTTCCAGCTCTTACGTATCCAAGCCCGAGTGTTTCCATCTTCCCGTTGGGCAATTTGCGTTGAGTCCCGGGGACATCCCAAATCTTGTTGTAGAACCGAGCCTGCCGAACAGCCTGTTTTAAGGGTACTCCTTGGCGCTTCAATAGCTTCTTTAATCCATCCGTATAGTATCTGGGCAGACGGATGGGTTGGAGCCTGTCGAATGTAGTATCTGCGCCATGCCAGATCTCTTTCTCTATTTTCGACTTTGAGGATCGGTCAAATAGGATCACTTTCTCACCCCTTCGCCTGGGAGGGATGTAAAATGTTTGCAGGTCCTGCACACTGTGAGCTTGAAGCGTGTCGAGATCCTTGTAGTGTTCTCGCGGTACCATGGTGATTTGCAAACTATGGTCATCGCCAGGGGGTGTTTGTGTTGACAGCCGATTGGAGAACACAACATTAACTTCATCTTCTGAATCACTTCCGAAGACCAACACGGGGGCGGGCGTCCCCAAGTTGTTGCGTTGAGATGGCCCTGCATAAACTATCTCTTCCTCGTCTTCGGTATCGCTCCCGAAAACGGGGATGGTGGCGGCGGTTTTGTTCCCCGGATTGCGACTCCTTTCTGTATCCTCGAAATCTGGCAAAAAGTACTTCGCATCTTCGTACTTGCGGACTTCGTTCACGGAAAATGGGTTTAACTCACCCGTTACGGTATACTCGAAACCATCCTTAAAGTACTTCATACACTGATGTTGTGTAGAAGGGATGATATTGTACTCGTGTAACCAAGGACGACCAAGCAAGGCGTTGTCGCAGGTCTTGGCGTCAATGACATGGAATTTGATGTCTGTGACGAGAAGTCCAAAGCGTAATGTTAGTATCACAGATCCGAGAGTCCGTGACGATTGTGAATCAAAACCGGAGATAGTAATTTTGTCACGAGCGAGGTGTTGCACACTCATGCAGATTTCCTTCAACACCCGAACATTAAGGAGGTTGACGGAGGATCCATTGTCTACCAGGATCTTGTCTATCTTGATATCATGGCAGTATCCGGAGACATATAGGGGACGGTTGTGGTCGCACGTCCCGAGAAGGAGGTCTTCATCACCGAAAGTGACGTCGGCCGTATGCACTTCCTCCAGTTCATCCTTCATCTTTTCAGTGGCGAGAAAGGCTTGGAATTGCTCGGGTTCCTGTAACGCCTTAATTAGTGAGTCTCGCGCTTCTTTCGATAATAGGAGGGCATCGAGAATGCTAAGCTGTGAAGGTAGCTTCCTTAGGTGCGCGAGGATGTTATAGTCCACTTTACTCTTCCTAGGAGGGTCTTTGGCAGCCAGCTCTCTCATGACTTGGTCATCTAAAGTGATATCTTCAGTGACCTTTTCCTTTCCCTTATCCTTTCTATTCCCGGTCCCGAGATTCTTTTCTGGGAGTGTGCGATTGCGCAGCTGAATGTTCTTGCAGATCTCCGATTCCTCCTCTTTCCCCAAAACAGATTCTTTAAAGAGAAGGCCCAGAGCCATTTCTTCATCAGAGTCGCTCCCAAAGGTGAGAACTTGTGACCCCCTGGCGTTAACCATGCAACAGTTGCCAGTCGTTCTGTTGTGCCCATCGACAGTACTTCTTCGCTCCCGACGGATCTTGCGTTTCATGCGCTTAACATGTTGCCGACGAGCGACATATCCTTGCCACCATATCTTAAAGGCGTCGCATTCCTCCGTGGGGTGTGAGACTTTCCGGTGATATGCGCAATAGTCAGGGTGCCTCTCCACCCCATCGTGTGTGTTTCCTTCCGAGGGCGGTAGCTTCATCCCCATCGACATGGCTTTGGCAAACCTTTTTCTCGTCTTGAATATCTTCTTGTCTACTTCGGATACCTTTCGCTCTGGCGGAGGTAGTTCAACTCTTCCGTTCAGTCGCCCGTATTTGGCTCTTTCCGACGTGGTCATTTCACGCTCCTGGTCCGCTTTACATTTTAGACGAATCTCGTCTAGAAAAGCGTCGATCATTTCGTCTGTTGGCCATGCACGCTCTGGTACAGGCTCTGCCTCCGGCTTCTTAGTGCCGGGAGTTTTCCCATCATCGGTAAACGAGTGGGAAACTACGTTACAACTCGCCACATATCCTTCGGATTCATCCGACGAGCTCTCTCCATCATCTTCCTCTTGAAAGATGTGGTTGAGGAACTCTTGCAGTGTGACAGGAGTTCGCGCCTTTTGATTGTATTCTTCCAGCGCGTCGATTTGCTTCTGCAAGTTCGTATGCTCGTTTCCAAGCTTCACGGGCTTCTTGGATTTCCTCTTCTTTTTCTTCGAGGATTTCGACGGTTGGGCGTGAGTATTTGGGCTCTTATCGCGAGTCTTCGTAATTGGGCGGGGCTTCAACATTCCTTTGATAATTTGAGGTTCAAGAGGGTCCTTCCATTCGATCGCAGGGCATGCATGAAGGTCTCTCAGCATTCTTTTGGTTTTAGTTGATAGCACGACCTCCCATGGAGCTTCTTCAATAAAAGAACGTGTTGCCCCCGGTGTATCCGCTTTCCTAGGAGCATGCGGCTGTGGCGGGTTCACCTTCCACTTTTCGGACAGTACAAACTTCCCCTGGAGGTACTGGTCTTCAATCCATCCTTTGAAGACGAAGCAATCTTCAATCGGATGGCCTACCGTCTGATGGTAAGGGCAATAGCTGGGGTTATTCACCTCGGTGGGTTGCGGCGGTCGCCTTGGATTTGGTAGGCTTATAAGTCTGTTGCGTATTGCCAGCTCGAATAACCGTTTCGTCTTGTCTCGTGGGAACGAGTAGGGACGCTTCATCTTCTCATTATAATACCGACGCCTTTCCTCGAGTTGATCTGCCGGTTTCGGGGCGTTAGGTTGCTGTTGGGCATTCGCGACAAAGGTTGCCCTTCCTTTACCCTTGTCATTCCGAGGTTCCAGCTTCGGGGGAGGTGGTCTATGACCCATCTGGTCCATTTGAGCCAAGTTGTCGATCAGAGCCTGGAACGTGGTTGGCTTAAAGAACATCATAAACTGGGAGATAGTTGCGTGAGGGTCTAGAGTTCCCACGAACATGCCCACCGCAGGCGCTTCCTCAATGCGTTGCTCACATCTCGACCACAAGTTCCGCCAGCGTATAGCGTACTGGACCCGGGTTTCGCCCGGTTTTACCCTGGCGTTAATAAGTGCAGTTATTGGAGTGCGTTCGCTGGCACTTGCAAATCGCTGAGTGAACAACAACTCCATTTCAGCGAACGTTTTGATAGAATCGTTCGGGAGTTCCGAATACCATTCGAACGCTGTTTCTGATAAGCTGCCCACGAACTGGCGGAGCAACAATTTATCATCACCGCCGGTGTTACCGCAGAGGGCCCGAAACTGGGCGACATGTTGATGGGGATTGCCGGTCCCCTTATATACGTGGAATTTTGGTATCGTATAGCCTTGCGGGTATTTGATTTGGTCGTACCAGCTAGGATACGGCCGCCCCGTTTTCACGACTTGACCAGCTGCCTCAGTCGCGTGATGAACCCGGATTTGCTGGGCTATGTAGTCAGCCAAGTCAGCCTTAGAGATTGCCTCCTCCTTGGCCGTTGAGAGGGCTGGTGGTGGATTTGACGTTTCTCCCCGGTCGTCTTCAAGAACGATCGGGGGATCCTCGGTGGGTAAGTCCTGCTGGATCATCATTCCTATCACATCTTGGAAGAGAAGGCCCATCCGTTGTATGTTGGCCGCTTGTTCAGCAGCCTCTTTGTCCCTTTTCTCCAGTGTCCTGCGAAGGAATTCAGCGTCGGTTTCTTCTTCCCGGCGTGCGTCTGAGGACGTTTCTGGGTTTTCTTTTAGTCCGGTGAGCGCGGCCATAGCATTCATCATTTCTTGAAGCTTTTGTTGCTGCTCCTGGGCTTTCGTCACGGATCGGGTTAGCGGTCGGTGGCCCGTAGAAGTGCGGCTCTCCTCTTTTCCAGAGGCCATGTAAACAGTGTGGACCACCATGCTCCCAGACTTAGGGCGTCTGGGCTCAGTGCTTTTAGCCGTTGTTGCATGCTGTGGGGTTTTCTGTGGCCTCCTCCTTTTATGAGCCATGGAGGTTGAGGGGGCCGTTGAGGTGGGCGTCCAGACAGCCTTTTGGGGTTTAGCCTGGTGACCAGCTTCCGGTTGGATTTTCAGCTTCTTGTGTTGGCGAGAGAAGTTTGGATCGATGATCGAGTCCCGTGCCTGCCGCCAAACCTTATAGATTTTGGAAGACAGCCGTTGAGGAGATCGGGGTTGTTCGGGTTTTATTTCGACAACCTTTTTTAATGAGGGAGGAGACCTCTTCAGCACTGCCGTAGGAGAATTCCTTCGCACCTTATTTAGCATTTCAAAGCTGTTCCCAGTTGGAACAGCAGCATTAACCTCTGCCATCGGGGCCGATGGAGTCAACCCGGAGGGGGAATTGCCCCCAGCTTTCCTTACTCGGCGCCAATGGCGACGTCGAGCGTGTCGAGCGGACGGTGTAGGGTCAGCGGTAAGAATGGTTTCGTCTTACCCCCTGTCTGGGTGGGGGGTCGCAGTTGGCATTAGCCTGTCAAAGACCGATGTCCTTTGGGCAGTAGGAGCGGGAGCTGAAGCCGTTAATCTTGTAAAGACCGACCTTTTGGCCGGAGGAGCTGCCTTAACGACTTCTGGGGCAGGAGCGGCCACTTTTTTTAGAAGCAACCTTCTCTGAGATCGTAGGTCCCATGATGGGTTCGAAGGATTTCTGGCCCAATCTAGAGAAGACCGAGGCGTTGACGTTGGGCGACTCGTTGAGAGGAGCCGCGGCAGGGGTAAGACGATCAAAGACCGACTTCTTGAGAGCTTCTGTTGTCAGCACTGGAGCGGTGAAGTTTGTCGGCGGGAGCATGGTCCCAAAGAACAATCCTGTGGTGGCGCGAGTGACCTGTTCCACGGGCATTGTGAATAGCGAAGCAGCTTGGGGTCCGTAGGCAATACCTCCTGGCGAGGCAGAGCGTTGGTTGCAATTGCAGTCTGAGCAGTTGGAGAATTTCACGGAAGTAGAAGCCATCGATCCTTTGCTTTCTGCAATAAGCAAGACGCCAATTCTTAGTATCTTGAAAGCCAAGGGCAACCATTAGCGAACCGCGATTGGTTCGCGAATCACGACACACGAAGTGTGGAGTGGAAAGAGGAAAAGGTCCCACCGGGCGTGCCAGAATCTGTTCCCCTCCGAAAGACGGCGCGACAGGACGTCTCGCCTGAGGTTCGGGGCAGATGCTAATTGGTGCTATCCGTCCACCTCTCCGAAGATGCCAAGTTGATTTATGGCACCATGTATCGAAGGTTTAGACGGATGCGTCCGATGTAGCAGACTTCGTCAGATTCCCCCTCGTTTGAGGTGTTTTTGATTGTGGGGACGCTCTTCCCTGGAGGCGCAAGCCCCTGCAGTTAATTACGCTACCGCATTGCGGTAACAACTTTCTCCTTCTCCAGATGGTCACTTCGTGTCGTGAGTGTTTGTTTTGTATTTTGTTGCCCGTGGATTGTTTACGGAGACTGAGTTGTGTCGTCGCCCGTAGGGCGTGGACTAGTCCAAATCCGTATTATCTTAGATTTGGGTTTGGGGGGGGGTTTGGTTTGAGGATACGTCAGCCATACTTGAGGCTAAGATCAACTCAAACGTTTGTTAAGGATACGTTAGTCTAACTTTGTGACTAAGATCAACTTAACGGGATCGTTCAGCTCCGACAAAAGAGCGTTTGGACTCTAATGTTCCAGTTTAGGGACATAGTGGTCCATGAATGTATGGCCGTCGGGACCCGTCACCTCTCTGACGACGTTGAAGGATTACAACGACGGATGTCAGAGGAGTTCAGAGATGTACCCTCGAGCCAGGGTTAATTGGGGGGATTTATAGTCCACTCTGTTTGAAGGTTTAAGGATACGTTAGCTGTCTTTGAGGCTAAGATCAACTTAAACGGGACCGTTTAGATCCGACAAAAGAGCATACGGGGCTCTATTGTTCTAGTTTAAGGACGTTGCGGTCCGTGGGTAGTTTAAGGACATTGCGGTCCATTGTTAGTTTTAAGACATCTCGGTCAAGGTTAAGGACGTCGTAGTCCATGGGTTTAAGGACCCCACAGTCCATTGTTAGTTTTAAGACATCTCGGTCAAGGTTAAGGACGTCGTAGTCCATGGGTTTAAGGACCCCACAGTCCGATATGTGCTCTGGATGCTTCACACGGGTTCACTGCCGCGCTTGGCGAGGACCAGGCTCCGCTCTGGACGCTTTCCACGGGGTCAAAGAGTGACATTATCCGCGTTCCACGTAACCAGGAATTTGCATTAGACATGAGTTTAAGGACCCCACAGTCCATATCAATGTGTGGTCGTCGGGACCCGTCACCTCTTTGAAGACATTGAGGGATTACAATGCCAAGTATCAAAGGAGTGAAGAGATGTACCCTAGAACCGGAGTGGATTAAATAGTCCTTGGCCCAATTTGGGGTCAAGACGAATTAATTATGTTATGAGTCCATTGGCCCAGTTAATCACGAATTGAGGACTTATGGCCATCTTGGGCTAAGTCCAATCAGGAGAGGCTTTGCCTCCATCCATTTAAGCCAATTGGGCCAAAGCCTAGTGTTAAACACTACAGAGCAGTCAGTGTTGAACACTGGGAATGAGGTTGACAAGTTAGTGTTTAACACTAAGAGATAATTGGTGTTAAACACCAGCAACAAGGCTTTTCAAATTAGTGTTAAACACTAAAACAGATCAGTGTTGAACACTGCAAATAAAGATCTCAGATTAGTGTTTAAACACTAAGGTAATCAGTGTTGAACACTGCAAATAAAGCTTTTTAATTAGTGTTGAACACTAAAGCCCAACAGTATTTTAACACCGGGTTCGAGAGTTTCAATTTAGTGTTAAACACTAAGACAAGAGGGGTCACGTGGCAGCACGTGAGAGCGCCCTCTCTTCATTTATTCTGAGATTATCGCGTCTTTCAGAGCATCACGTGCCATCACGTGATGGGCATTCAAATGCCTATGTATTAGAGCTTCTGCCGAGGGTCACGTGGATCACGTGGGGTGCTGCCTCAAAGGGGGCTTTCTGTAGATCTCTTGGGGGGGGTCACGTGATGACACGTGACCCTGCCTCTATGTATTTTGTTCAGAGGCTTTGTTAATCTTCTTTCAGGAATTAAATTCCTCGAACTGTAAATCTCAGAGGAATTAAATTCCTACTTCCTTTCGAAGACTTTGTATTCTGGAATAGAGTTTAACTCTGAATTTTCTGTAGGAATTAAATTCCTCATATATGTGAAGGGCTGAATAGGGTTAAACCCTAATAAAAGTTTTTAAGGAGTTTAAACTTCCATCCTCTGTTAAATTATGATTAAAGGAATTAAATTCCCGATGTTTCAACAGAACTGGGTTTTTTAATTAGGGTTAAACCCTGTTTCTTTTTTGTTCTGAAGGAATTAAATTCCCATGATATAGGGTCAAGCCCTACTTTTATTTTAAAGGAATTAAATTCCTATAGTTCTGTGAGAATTAAATTCTCGTGCTTGCATTCCTTCTCTATGTTTTTGGATCTGCATGGCAGGATCTCAACCCATTGAGAATTAAATTCTCAACCTTAAGGGGAGATGTGCACTTTGCAGATCCTCTATCAAAGAGAGAAGAAACATGTTCTTCTGTTTTTACATTATCAGAGTTAAACTCTGTTGAGAATTAAATTCTCTTTCTTTCAAAAGGCCTTCCCTTTCTTACCTAGGGTTTTTTGCAGAAGATCCGAGTCTTTTCAAAGTATCAAAGCTCTTCTCCTTTTTTCTTTTTTCTTCTCTGCGCATGTATATATCCTTTTATCTGTGTCTCTTGGCTCCTATTTATAGGAGAAGCAGCCGAATCAATCAGTTTTTTGACGAATCTTCATTGAGATTTGATTTGCATTCATCATTCATTTTGGGCCGTTGGATTATTAGGTGAATTTTATTCACCATTGGATTTTAACTCCAGAGATTCTCCTTTGTTATTTTGGTTAGATTTAAAGGGGAAATCTTTCCAAACCCGAGATTTTCCCATAGATAGATGATATTTCATCACCTCTGAATCTTTAATTTGATTGGTTCCAGATAGTTGCTTTCCTTTGGAAAGATTTGAATTTCTCTCAGAATTTAATTCTGTTGACAAAATGGGCTTTGAAAGCCGGTCACGTGTGACCACGTGACCCATGGTCACGTGTGAGCACGCGACCCCCTTTGGAATGAGCCTTTTCCTTTCCTTTGCGCTCTGTCTTCTGATTGCTGCTTAAACGTCACGTGCTACCACGTGACCCCTGGTCACGTGTGAGCACGTGACCCTTGTTTGAACTCTCTTTCTTCGGTTCTTTTGGAGAACGCGTCTGCTGCCTTGAACGTCACGTGCCAACACGTGACCCTGGTCACGTGGAAGCACGTGACCTCTTCTGAAGCCTTTTCCTTGACTTGATCAGGGAACTTGTGTGCCTTTGACGGTTGCATTTAAATGTCACGTGTCGCCACGTGACCCTGGTCACGTGGGAACACGTGACTCTTTCTAAAGCCCATTTTCTTCAGCGTAGTCAGGAAACTGAACTTGACTTGATGATGCTTTTTTAGGTGTCACGTGCCAACACGTGACCCATTTCTGAAGCTTTTCCCAGAAGCTTTCCTGATTTTAAATCAGGAAACAACCTATCGTCAGATAACAGTTCCCAGGTGACAGGAGTACAGCTTAGTCCGTCGACTTGACACTGCTACTTCGCCTCGAGTGTGTTCCCACTGTACTTTGATTACTATCCTACCACGGCTCAAAGGAGTCGTGCAAACAGGTAGTAGTTGGGTGCAGTCCCGAAGCACTTGGAAGCAGTAGCGGTTAGATAGGATTCGTCTCTCCCGGTATTGGGGGTTGATATCGCGCTGTGTCTAGGAGAGCCATTACACAAAGTCCCTGGTCAGGGCAAGCGAGAATTACTGGTAGTGTTTCCAGTAGTTTCTCAGGGTGTTCTGGGCTACACTCCGGTACCGCTATTAGGGGTCTGACGTTTACCCCTTAGGCCCGACATGCGATACTCATAGACGAACAGACCGGACCGTACGGAGATTGTCACATTCAGGCTCAGTAGGAGTTCGGATAGGTTTACCTCATCAGCCTTCTTTTCGACATCTACCTGGGGACCGTTACGTACAGCTAGTGCCGCTTGCAGTCTGTGGTTAAACCCACTGCCAGCGTAGTGTCGAGTCTTTAGAGTCCCACACAGAGAGTTTCCCTGCACTGGACGAAAGGTGTAGAGGCCGTATGGTTTTACGGCAGGGCTACGATCACTTACGTGCACTTGTGCGTGTATGCTGTTCGGGCAGACAATACTAGTGGGCTTTGGTTTAAGCCGGATCCTAGTATTGTGTGGATGGATTAGTTTTGTCTTCTGTGCATTCGTATTCTACGGAATGCGGATGCGGGTGTGTATGCACGGTTGTGAGGAGCGAAGAAGAAGGAGGTACCTCATTAGGGTTTTGACCGTTGGTTCGGTCAAAACCATTATGAGGTGAGGAAAATATTTACTAATTTTTTTTAATGATAATTGTGTTATGGCTAATTGCTTTGACCATTTGACCATGCTTGACCATTTGACCTAGTTGACCATTGTTGACTTGGACTTTTCTTGAGAGCACTAGATCCTTCTTTTGCTTTTTGCTTTAGATTTGATTTGAGATGATAATGGTCAAATCAATATAGCCATCAACTTTATCATGATAAGAAATTAGTAATTATTTGGTTTATGGATCATTATCTCTTGCTCATTCTCTCTCTTCAAGTGTGAGCTCCCATGGTTCCTCCTTCTTCCTCTCTTGTTTTTCTATAGCTCTCATGTGTTGAGAAAAACAGAAACAAAATAGACAAACATATCCACCATCATCTTCTACACCACCTAGGACTTCAAGAATAGCAAACTTATTGCCCTAGTTACCTCGGTTTTGAGGTGGAGCTCGGACTACAGACTCTTGGGTGGATCGTCTTCGACTCTAGGAGGCCGCGGAGGTGACCAAGATCCGGATCGATCCTCGGAGCTTGCATGGACGAGGAGAACAAAGGAAAGAAGACCCGAAGGACTTGTTGCATGAGGTATAATCTCCTAAGCATAGTAGATAGAACCTCTTGTTGTTTGTTAGCAATGGTTTGGCAAAGATTCTCAAGTTTTAGTCCATGTTACCTTGTGTTAAAAATTTGATTTTTACCTATTCCGCCTCCCCGTAAGCACCGGGGTGGGTAACGTGGACTAAAAATCTAACTCATCAACTTGTTCACCAACATGGTTGTTCAGCACTCTTCCCGATCTCAACGTAGTTACGGCACTCACGTTATGATTTTGTTGGTTAAGGACGATATATGCGCTTTGTGAGTGGCCGGGATTTGGTAGAGGTTGAGATGGAAGTTTCCCTTTCTCTCTCTCACTCATCGCGGTATTTAACTTTGCAATTTGTGTTTCGATCGATTTTATGCTTTCACCGTGGGAAGCAGTATGTTGCACTAGTGTTTGGATAGAAGACGTTAAATTGGTCGACGTTTGTGCGGATTGTTTAATAAACGTTTCTAAGCTTTTTTCGAGTGCAGAGATTTTATTGGTACCGGTCTTTAGAATATTAGTCTGTGGTTGGAAAGAATTATTATAAGGGGCAAAGTTGTTGGCTAGATTTTGGAAAGATTACGGTTGAAAGGGCTGCTGAATTTGTTGTTGTGGCTATTGTTGCTGTGGGGGAAGTCTTTGATAGTTATTTTGACTTGGTAACTGATTTTGAATTTGGTTTTGGTTTTGGTTCCAAGCAAAATTAGAATGATTTCTCCATCCCTGATTATATGTGGATGAATAAGGATCGTTTCTAGGTCGTTGCTGAAAAGAAGCATTAGTTTGTTCTTGATCTTGAGACGGAGGATGTTAGTGATGTATGCCCTAGAGGCCATTATTGTATCATATTGGTTTGTATACTACTTAATGGAAGCTTGGGATATTCACAGTTGTATTGACAGTTTTGCTCAAAATGGTAGTATGCTACTTGGTTTGTTTCTACTTCAATATCTGCATGTGTTTCTTTTAGCATATCGCTTATACATATTAGTAGAGCCCTTAGGATCATTGGTTGATTACCAGGGTTGTGATGGCAGTCACACTAGTGTGGGCTGAGTAATCTACAAGCACATCCTTATACAGGTCCCTAGTCGTAGGATTATCGAGACGGGGCATCGATACTCCGGAGTAGACTAGTGTATACGCTTCTCATCCCAGCAGGGGAGATGGTCTGTCCCACAGCCGTTAGTACGTCCTACTGGAGATAGTATGCAGGTGCTTATTAGGTTATGAGTACACCGGACAGGACTCGTCGGGAACTGTTGGTGGGTATTATACCTATCGTCGGGTAGTAGTTTCCAGGTGACATGATTACAGCTTAGTCCGTCGACTAGACACTGCTACTTCGACTCGAGTGTGTTACCACTGTACTTTGATTACTACCCTACCACGGCTCAAAGGAGTCGTGCAAACAGGTAGTAGTTGAGTGCAGTCCCGAAGCACTTGGAGGCAGTGGCGGTTAGATAGGATTCGTCTCTCTCGGTATTGGGGGTTGATATCGCGCTGTGTTTGGAGAGCCATTACACAAAGTCCCTAGCCAGGGCAAGCGAGATTTACTGGTAGGTATTCCAGTAGTTTCTCAAAGTGTTTTGGGCTACACTCCGGCACGACTTATTGCTCTATTAGAGATCTGACGATTACCGCCACCCTAGGCCCGATATGCGATACTCTAAGACGAACAGACCGGACTGTACGGAGATTGTCACATGCAGGCTCAGTAGGAGTTCGGATGGGTTTGCTCATCGGCCTTCTTATCGACAGATACCTGGGGAGCCGTTATGTGCAGCTAGTACCGCTTGCGGCTTATGATTAAACCCATTGCCAGCGTACTGTCGAGTCTTTAGAGTCCCACACAGAGGGTTTCCCTGCATCGGGCGAAAGATGTAGAGGTCGTATGGTTTTACGGCAGGGCTTCAATCACGTACGTGCACTTGTGCGCGTATGATGATCGAGAGGATAATACTAGTGGGCTTTGGCTTAAGCCGGATCCTAGTGTTATTGATGGATTGTTTTCGTCTCATAGTATTCGTGTTTCTCGGAATACGAATGCGGGTATGTATATACGGATGGGGGTGTTCTCGTAATTTCTCGAGAAGCTTCTAGAAGAAGAAAACCTAATTAGGGTTTTGATTTTTCTTTTGTGAAATTAAAAACCTAATTTGGGTGGTAGAAAATGAGGTGGAGATATTTGGCAAATGGATGGTGAGTCACACTTGACAAAATAGATATTTTGAATCATGGAGATATTTGGAGAGATATTTTATCACACCAAATATCATGTGATTCATTTTTTCTACAGATAGATGTGAGGCTTCATTTTTTTCAAGCTCTTTTCTTCACTTGATTTTCTTCAAGCTTCACATTCTTCTTCAAAACCCTAGAAGTCTCATGAGTTGAAAAACTTAGGGTTTAAAGAGACAAAGTACTCCATCTTCACTCTCTAGATCACCTAGGCCATTTAGTCTAGCAAGCTACTTACCCAAGTTACCTCGGAGTTGAGGTTGGAGCTCGGACTATAGACTCTCGAGTGGATCGTCTTTGACTCGAGCAAGCCGACGAGGAAGCCACGATCCGTTATGATCCTTGGAGCCTAAGATGACGAGGATGACAGCGAGTAGAAGACCCGAAGGACTTGGTTTCGTGAGGTATAACTTTTATCCGAGTAGTTAAACTTCACACAGTATTTTGTTAGCTAGGGTTTAGCTTCGATCATGGAGTTTAAGTCTGTGTTGAGAGCTTTGAAAAATCGTTTTTTGAAAATTCTGCCTCCCCGTGGACACACGGGATGCGCGATACAGACTTACAGAGGATTCAAAGGACATTTTTCCGTTAAATATGATGAGTCAAAACAGCAACTACACACGGTTTTGGGGAGCGTAACTTGGTTTAGAGAGGCTGAAGAGAACTTGCTCTCCATAGCTTCGAGTTTCTTTCGTATCGCAGCCATTTCGGCTTTCATTGCGATGGAAGCGTCAAGCTGATGGATGCCTTCCCTAGATGAAGACAATGCTGTTGGTCTAGTGCTCTCCCACTGTAATGTTTGTTCGGCGAGATCTTCCAGAAATTTTCACGCTTCGTCGTCGTCTTTTGACATGAAATGACATTGACAAATGGTTTCTAGCATTTGTTTTATAGCTGGATTGATACCCTCATACGTAATTTGGCAAAGTTGCCATCTTTCGATTCCGTGATGAGAGCATTGGACAAGGAGATCTTTAAACCGTTCAAAGCATTTCCAAAAGGGTTCGTTGGGAAGTTGGGCAAACTGGTTAATCTCGCTCCGAATACGGGCAGTCTTGTGATTAGGATAAAATTTATTAAGAAATGCTTTAACGAATTCATCTCATTTAGCGATAGAATGTGAGGCAGTGCTATAAAGCCACTTCTCTGCGAGATCGCACAAGATAAAAGGGAGAAGACGTAATCGCAGAGCATCCCCTAAAATTTGGGTGGCGCTCATCATTGCACAAACGTTTTTCGAATTGGTTACAAAAAATGTATGCATCTTCCGATTCAAGCCCGTGAAATTTGGGCAACAAGTTGATGAAGTGGGGCTTAATTTCGAAATTATCTACATTGGCTGATGGAAGAAACAGACACATAGGAAGCGGTCCGCATACGGGATAGCATCGGTCTTGATGAGCGATGCGTGGTGGATTATGAATTTTTGCACCTACGGGTAGTGGCAAGGTGGTGTTGTTAAAACCCGGTGGTGATTCGTCCATCTCGGGAGATGTGGTAAGTGGAGGAGAAATAGAAGATGAAGAAGTATCGACTTCGGAGTCGATAGCAAAAATGCGGACTAGACGGGCACTAGAATCCCATGTCCAGCCGATCATGCACTAAGCGGGTTTAGTGCACGTGGTAGCGTGTGATATGTGTGAGAATGATTTAAGATGGATTGTTTTGAAAAGAGTGACGGACATAAGGCTTGACTCAACCAATCACAAAATGCACAGTCAATCCCTAGAGCTAGGGTCACCTAGGTCAAGTCACTAGACTGCTCCTAGAGTTCCAAAGGACAAGATGTAGGATCAATCCTCTACCACCTCCTTATCAATTTTGCGGCCAGGTAAGTGCCAGGTCAGTGGGAGGTATTCGCTATACGAATCACCGAAATAGCGGGCCTAATTAAGTAACCATTTTCCTTAGTCACACTTGCCTAGACACCACAAGAGAAATGCAGATAAGCAATAGATTACCTATGACCCTCCTTTGTCCTAATTGAGCGCGAATATCCTTAGAGGCTTGGTCTATGTATTTTTTATTAATGTAGGGTGATAGTATGTTTGTTTGTGATTTGTGGGGCCTAAGAAGGGTGATGAAATCCCCACCTAATTTATGTTTGGGTTTATTGCCCCTTAATGTCCGGTTTAAGTATGCAAAACAACCCGAAATCAAAACACGCAAAAATATTTTTTTTAGTGGCGATGTTTGCAAAGAATCCTGCAGGTAAAACCAGTTTATTGGAGCTTTAGAGGAGAGAGGGAGACGATAAGAGAATACCAGAGAAGTTTGGAGGTCCAACTCCTCAATACGACCGAGCTTCCACCGCCGAATGCACCTCTGGCCGTGGTTCCGCTGCCTCTTGACTAGTTCTTCTCTTCAAATTTCTTCAGAGCACTCCAATTCTCCTCTGGTCCAAGTTGAAAATCTCTGAATCTCTGTTGTCCTGCTCCAATTACTCCAGATGTCCTTGCAAAATACTCGCACAAGAATCATTAAAAACACAAGATGCGGTTTTGGTTCACTTTTATTTTATGTTTTTGGTTTTAATAAGTAATCAACCCGAATAACAGGAAAAATAATTACGACCGTTTCCCCGGCAACGGCGCCATTTGATTGGTCGTGAAACCAGTGTGTGTATGTATGTTGTAAATAACCGCAATCAAGATGGTGTCGCAAATACCTAGCCGCGATGAGTACGGGTCGTCTGCAGGAAAACGGTGAATTTCTTATCTTGTTTTAGACGAGTTGATAAAAGAGATGAGGGATTGTTGTCTTTTTAATTAAGATGTGTAGAAAATTTTATAATAGAAAGGCTTGTAGGGTTTATAGAACTCAGTAGTTACTGGATGAAAGTTTAGAAATGATTCATTTTATCTTTTAATTGTTTAAAACTAGAGAGATAATGATGATTGTGGATTAGGGTTCTTGGAGGGAATTAGGGTTTCCTACTACCGCCCCTTGTCCTTCCATTGATCTCTATTTATCTTAAGCCCTTAACAAAACAAGTATTAACCAATCTCAAATCGTGGTCGTGACTAACATTAATTGATAGTGCACCCGATAAAAGAGGTATCATTTATTTTTCTAAGCTTTATAAATATTAAAACGTCAAAAGAAGTTAAGAGATTTTTCATCCATTATTCTACCCTATCCTACAAATCCTAGCAAGCAAGAAATTACTCGCTCATGGTTATTAGCATAATAAAATAAAGGTGGAAAATGAATGAAACTATATTTAAAATCAGAAAGTAATGCAGAAAAGTAATACGGAAAGTAAATGCGAAAAAGTAATGCGGAAAGTAAATGCGAAAAGAATTAAAACAAAAGAATACCTTTATTGATCAACTATTGCATTACAACTTGCTCGCTGTAAAACTAAATTACAAAAACCTAGTTTCTCGCTAGATCTCTCTCTAGATCGATGGATAGATGAATAAATGATTTTGGAATGTACAGCTCTCGGTCCTTTTTATAGTCTTTGGAATTGGAAACCCTAGATACCATATTGGAGTATGTAACATTACGATTATTTCCCTGAAAATCCATATCCTACAGCGACTAACAGACCGCGGAACCGCCACTTTTGTGACTTAGAATTTTTTCTGGTTTTTTCTCTCGATATTTGGAGATCCTCTTGATACAAAGATTCTGAAAATATTGTTCTTAGTCTCTGCCGTTGCTAGATTCTTCGACTTGCTTCTAATATTTGGCAGATTCGGTTTGATATTCCGATTCGACGTAAATCTCCTACTTAGATTTCAGACCTGAGCTAATACCACAATATCTTAAATCAAATTGTTAGTAGCATTTGTTATTTTTGAGATATTATTCCAAATATTTATATGATATGATATCTTAAGAATATTGATTAGGAATATTTGATATGATATGCATATTTTAATTAATAATATTTCATTTAAATATTATATGCATATATTTTCCCTAATTATATTAATTATAAATGAAGAAACATATGATAATAATATTTTTACAAATAAACCCACATATGTTCTTTATTTACAATTAACAACAGTAGGGAAAATGTCTATACAAATGTGCAATATTTTTGACTAATTAAATATCCCCAAACTTATCTTTGATCGTCCTCAGCAAACTATTTATTAAAAAGAAAAAGAAAAACCCAGCACACTTTTGTAAGCAACACGATTGCACTTAGCTCGTGTAACAAGCTTTTAAACCTCTAGGTTTCCTTAGTAGGAGTGTTGTCTCCTGAGAGTTTTCAGCAGATTACACCCACAAAGTCCCAAAATAAAAGAAAGAAGACAAAAATTACATGCAAAGATAAGAAACATATAAAAGAAAGAACTTGAAAATAAGTATTTCAAACTACACTAGCTTTTTAGTTGTCATGAGCCCTATCTTAATGGTCTTGAAAAGATATCAGAAATCACATCATCCTTCAATAAAATATCGTCTTTAGTTTTCCTCCCTACCTTTTTTCCAAACATCAATCATATACCCCTATGTAAAAGACATCCCTACACTTGGAGAATTTAATTCAAGCTATCATACCCTTTATCAATCTTCCTTAGCACTTTTTAGTCGGTGAATGTTTTAGATGGATTTGCTCACATATTCTTCATGTGACCGTTAATATTTCTTGAGATACTAACCAACCGATTACCGAATGTGCTCATTTATTAAGGCGTAATTAGAAATATCCTAGTCTTGCAACACCTAAGACTTAGCAGTGACTCCCAAATAAGTTGGTCTAAGACACTAGGTGATAAGACACCCTCGCTATTTTTTTTGTTGCCTTAAATAATTACGAAACCAGTGTTCATTTTTCTTCACCATTTATATTTTATGTGTCATTCATATTTTGTTGATTTATATTTTTTCCTTCATACTAAGGCTTTTAGACAAGAGCATTTCAATGTATTCTCTACTATTCCAAGTTTCAAGATGTGTGCAAGTGCGTATAGTAGGGTATCAACGTTCAGAAGTTTGGACTCACGAATAGAGACTAATTTTCAGACTTATTTCTATCCGCAGATTAGTTATTCCTTCATCTTACTAACCCTTGGAACAACAACTCATGACTGCGTATTACTAGATTTGTTTTAAAACGTCTAATTTTCTTACTTTTCTTAAATCTCTTCCTTTCTTCATATGTATTTTTCACTTTCTAACCTTTTTTCATATATAGTGCATAGTGCCAAATGATATTTCAGTAAATACAACCCTCCCCCCAAACCTGTTTGAAGCAGTGTTCTCACTGATGTTATTCTTCGAGCGTATAAACCTGTAGACTTGGGTGGAGAATAATAGGGGCAAAAGATAGTCAAATGAAAAACTACCCCCAAACTTGTCTTTGGCATGCACAGATATTTATCTTTTTTTTAACACACCTCCATCCTTAGATGAAACAGTGTTACTGAAACATGGAGGTGAGGCCGAGGAAAGTTAGCCGTGATAAAGCAGCTCTTACAAGAACAGGAGCTCCTCCGATGGGTTAGCGGAAAATTACGGTTTTAATCTATGCCCATTTACTTTAAAAATAGAACCGTTTTAAACATTTTCTACATCCACTGCACCGTGCGGGTACACATACTGCACCAAAAAAAGTCCTTTCTAACGAGATTTTAGCTTACCCAGATGAGGATGGAGACAGGAATCGTAAAGATGGACTTGTTATCCCGGTGTGAATGTTTTTCTCAAAAGATATTTATCGTGGAACACCTTTGTTCGGTTTTTTACGTTAACCGCATTATCATAAGCTTCATCGCGAAGTTCACTTAGCTCATTTAATTGCAGGTTCCGATAGCTGCTGACTTGATCAAAATCACAATTAAGCTCTTTAATAGCCCGCATTGCTTTATGTTCGATTTCGACAGGAAGGTGGCAAGCCTTACCAAACACTAGTCGGTATAGAAACATACCAAGATCGGTCTTATAAGCGGTACGAAATGCCAAAAAAGCATCCGTAAATTTGGTGGACCAATCTTTACGGTTCTTAGAAACCATTTTCTCAAAAATTTGTTTGATCTGTCTATTAGAGATCTCAGCTTGTCCGCTCGTTTGGGGATGATAGGGCGTAGAAAGCTTGTAGTTGATTGAATATTTCCACATCAAGGCCTCGAAAGACCGATTACAGAAATGCGTTCCATTGTCGCTAATGATAGCGTGCGGGTGCTCGAACCGAGAAAAGATATTTTCTTTAAGGAACTTAACAACAACCTTGTTGTCGTTAGTACGTCACGGTATTGCTTCCACCCATTTAGAGACATAATCAACTGCTAATAAAATGTATAAGTTCCCAAAAGAGTTGGGAAACAGACCCATAAAATCAATTCCCCATACATCAAATATCTCCACAACCAAGATAGGTTGGAGCGACATCTCATTTCTCCGTGAAATCCGACCCATGTGTTGACAGCGTGAACAAGTTTTGCAATAATCATATGCATCTTTAAATAACGTTGGCCAATAAAAACCACATTGCGAAACTTTCTCCGCCGTTTTCCTTGGACCAAAGTGACCGCCACATGCTTGATCATGGCAGAAAGACAATACACTCTTGAACTCATTATTAGGGACATATCAGTGAATGATCTGATCGGGACATACTTAAATAAATAGGGTTCGTCCCAGTAAAAGTATTTTACCTGGGATAGAAATCTTTGATTGTCTTGATTTGACCATTCACTGGGTAGAAGTCCTGTTGCTAGATAATTCACAATATCAGTGAACCAAGGTTCGCAAGATATGGTCAAGAGCTGTTCGTCCGGAAAGGAATCGTTTATTGGCAAGGTCAACATTGGTGAAGAAGAAAGCCGTAAAAGATGGTCGGCTATCACATTTTCATATCCACTTTTGTCTCGTATTACAAGGTCAAATTCTTGTAACAAAAGGATCCAACGTATAGCCTGGATTTAGCATCCTTCTTCGATACAAGATGTCATAAAGTGGAATGATTGGTGTAAACTACAACTGGAGAGACAATTAAGTAGGGCCTGAATTTTTCTAATACAAATACAACTGCTAAAAGTTCTTTCTCGGTGGTTGTATAATTCATTTTGGCATCGTTCAAGGTCCTACTTGCATAGTAAATTACATGTGGTATCTTATCTATGTGTTGTCCTAAGACTGCACCAATAGCAAAATCGGATGCATCATACATAAACTTAAAAGGGCGATTCCAATCTGGAGATGACAGAACGGGGGCTGTAGCGAGAGAACGTTTAAGCGATTCAAAAGCATCCACACAATCCGAGTCAAAGTGAAATATTGTATTCTTGGCCAAGAGAAGAGTTAAGGGTCTAGCAATTTTTCTAAAGTCCTTAATGAATCGTCTATAAAGTCTGGCATGACCAAGAAAGAACCGTATATCTTTGACGCATTTGGGAAGAGGAAGGTTGGAAATGACATTTATTTTAGCTTTGTCTACCTCAATGCCTTTTCGTGAAATGATTTGCCTTAAGACAATACCTTCTTGAACCATGAAAAGACATTTTTCCCAATTCAAAGTTAAATTCTTATCCTTACAGCGGGTAAGAACAGCGCTAAGATGACGTAAGCATTCCTCAAAGGAGTTTCCAAATATGGAGAAATCATCCATAAATATCTTCAGAAAATTCTCGACCATGTCCGAGAATATCCCCATCATACACCGTTAAAATGTAGCGGGAGTATTGCATAGCCCAAAGGGCATGTGTCTATACGCAAAAGTACCGAAAGGACAAGTAAAAGTTGTCTTATCTTGATTCTTTTCGGCGACGGGACTCTGGTTATAGCCTGAGTATCCATCCAAAAAATAGTAGTACTCATGTCCGGATAAACGTTCCTACATCTGGTCAAAGAAAGGTAGAGAGAAGTGATCTTTTCTCGTCACGGTATTTAGTTTTCTATAATCAATACATACCTGCCACCCGGTTTGGGTGCGTGTTTGAATCAACTCATTAGTCTCATTAGTTATGACAATGATGCCAGACTTTTTAGGGACTACATGAATATGACTTACCCATTGGCTATCAAATATTGGGTAAATTATACCATTATCTAGGCATTTGACGATTTCTTTCTTCACCGCCTCTTTCATGATGAGATTTAACTATCTTTGTGGGTCTCGTGCTGGTTTGGCTTCATCCATCAAATGTATATGATGTTCAACAATCAAGAGATTAATCCCTTCGATGTCCGCCATTGTCCAACCAAAAGCTTGCCGATTCGATCTCAAAACAGACAGAAGAGCTATCTTTTACTCTAAAACTAGAGAAGCTGATATGATAATGGGAAAAGACTCATTCTCACCTAAATATGTATTTTTAAGATGAGATGGCAGCGGTTTGAGATCTAGTATCGACGGAGAGATGATAGAACGTAGGGTAAGGGAATGATACCCGGACTTCATAAGAGATTCATAGCTAGCGTAAGAGATTGACTCGGATAGCTCAACTAACTTATTCGACAAGTCAAAGTATTCAACGGGGGTGGACTTGTCGAAAGAAGGGTCCCTACTCGTATAATAAATAGCTGGATCAAACAACGACGCACTAGTGGCGTCAAGATCATTATCGTGGAGCAAAAACTCCTCCAATTCGCAACTGTCGGAAGCTATCTCGTTGATAGAATATATATCAATTATATAAGCAGAAGGTTCAGAGGGTTTGTTTCCCCCAATCGGAGCAAATCTCTGTTCAAATTTCATATTTTGAAATGAAGCAACGCTTCATAGCAGCGCCAAGTGTGCTGCGCCCTAAACAGCGTACCACGTGCAAAGCACGTGTGCGCTAGCGCTAAGAGCGCTGCACCCTAAGCAACGCACCACGTGCAAAATACGTGTGCGCTAGCGCTAAGTGCGTTGCACTTTAAGCAGCACACCACGTGCAAAACACGAGTGCGCTAGCGCTAGAACTAAATGTTCTCCACCATTAGATCAAAGATCCAACGAACATTATTAAAAATCATCAATTAACCAGAATAAAATTCTGTTGAGGAAACATTCCTCAGAATCTTTCCAAACAGAAAAGATTGTGCTCTGAAAATCAGAGCACCGTTGGATCAATAATCCAATGGTGATTAAAAATCACCAAAATTACAGAATAAATTCTGTATGGGGAAAGATTTCCCAATCTTGTTAAAAACAAGAAAATTGCATTCTGTAAATCAGAAGCCCTTGGATCAAAGATCCAACGGTGGGGAAATCCCCAACTCAATTGGAGAAAAGATCTCCTTAACCGATTGAACAAATCAGCTTGCCCTATATAAAGGCCCCAAGACTTCAAGTCTCGGGGATACAGAAACAAATAGAGAAACCCCCTATAAACTTTGAGAAATCTCAGAAAGAAAAGCCAAGCTTTCGGTAGAAGAAGAACTTTTTTTCAAGGTAAAAAGAACAGAAAGACGAAATCATCTCATATAAAAAGAAGAATTTTACTTCTTTTCCTAAGATCATAGATCTATAAGACCAAGGTCTGTTCACAAAGAGATCAAAGAATCTCATCATAAAATAAGAAGAAGAACATAATTCTTCTCACAGATCATAGATCTATAAGACTAAGGTCTTTTAAAAAAAGTGATCATGAATATCTCATTATAAAAAAGGGGGAGAATAATTCAATTCTCTTAGGATCACAGATCCATAAAGGCAAAGCCTTTCACCAGGATAAGAGATTGAAACATTTTCTATAAAATAAGAACTTTGTTCTTAGAACCTTGAGACAAAGTCTCTTATAAATGAGAATTTATTTCTCAAATCATAAAGCTGATCAAATAGCGCTTTGCGCTCTTGTCTGGCGCTCAGCACCAAGCGCACCACGTGCTCCTCACGCGTGCCCCACTTAACAAATAGCGCTTTGCGCTCATGCACTGGCGCTCAGCGCCAAGCGCAACACGTGCTCTTCATGTGTGCGCCACTGAACAAATGGCGCTTTGCGTTCATAAAATAGTGCCTTGCACTCATAAACGGGCGCTTTGCACTCATGGACTGGCGCTAGCGCCAAGCGTGCCACGTGCTCCTCACGTATGCGCTATATCCCAGAAGCGCTCTGCGCTCTTTGACTGGCGCCCAGCGCCAAGCGTGCCACATGTTCCTCATGTGTGCTGATAGAACATAAACTGTTCTTTAAATAAAGCCCTATAGCAATGATGAATGCTCAGTATTCAATAAAAGACAGAAAGGCTGTCAGAACCCAAATCAATGCCCAGCATTGTCAAATGTTAACATTTAACTGAGTGGGTCGAGCCCAAGTTGGCCATGAATTCCTCATTCAGATTAATTGACCCCGTATGCTCATAAATCTCAGATCTTAGTCCTAATTGGACTACAGATCTCCCAACCAAAATTGGTTCAAGGGTACATCTCCTCACTCCTCTGATATTTGTCGTTGTAATCCTTCAACGTCTTCAGAGAGGTGACGGGTCCCGACAACCAAACACTTTATGGACTGTGGGGTCTTTAAACTCATGGACTATGATGTCCTTAAACTTTATGGATTGTAGGGTCCTTAAACTCATGGACTATGATGTTCTTAAATTTTACGGACTGTGGGGTCCTTAAACTCATGGACTATGATGTCCTTAACCTCGGACTGTGGGGTCCTTAAACCCATGGACTATGATGTCCTTAACCTCGGACTGTAGGGTCCTTAAACCCATGGACTATGATGTCCTTAACGTCGGAATGTGGGGTCCTTAAATCCATGGACTATGATGTCCTTAATCTCGAATTGTGGGGTCCTTAAACCCATGGACTATGATGTCCTTAACCTCAGGCTGTGGGGTCCTTAAGCCCATGGATGGGGTCCTTAAATCCATGGACTATGATGTCCTTAATCTCGAATTGTGGGGTCCTTAAACCCATGGACTATGATGTCCTTAACCTCAGACTGTGGGGTCCTTAAGCCCATGGACTATGATGCCCTTAACCTTGGACCGTAATGTCCTTAAACTAGTAGACCGCAAAGTCCCTAAACTAAAACAATAGAGCCCAAATGCTCTTTTGTTGGATCTAAACGATCTCGTTAAGTTGATCTTAGTCTAAAATTAGATTAACGTATCCTTAACAAACGTTTAAGTTGATCTTAGTCTCAAATGAGATTAACGCATCCTTAAACCCAACCCCAAATCCAAATCTAAGAAAATACGGATTTGGACTAATCCACGTCCTACGGGAGACAACATAAATTAGTCTCCGTATACAATCCACGGGCAACAAACAACAAAACAAACACACACGACATGAAGTGACCATCTGGAGAAGGAGAAAGTGGTTACCGAGATGGGTAGCGTAATTAACTGCAGGGGCTTGCGCCTGCAGGGAAGAGCGTCCCCACAATCAGAAACCCCTCAACGAGGGGGAATCTGACGAAGTCTGCTACATCGGCCACATTCGTTTAAACCTTCGATACATGGTGCCATAAATTAACTTGGCATTTTCGGAGAGGTGGACGGATAGAACCAAATAGCATTTGCCCTCGAAATTCATGCCAGACCTCCCAACGTCCCGGCCGCGTCTTTTTGGCGGAGAACAGATTCTGGCACGCCCGGTGGGACCTTTTCCTCTTTCCACTCCACACTTCGTGTGTCGTGTTCGCGAACGAATCGCGGTTTAATATGGTTGCCCTTGGGTTCGAGGTACTAAGATTTTGTTTTGCTCCCGTGCAGAAAAAAGAACATTAATGGCCTCTAACTGCTCCAATTGCAACTGCAACTCCCGTTCCGCCTCATCTAGAGGAGTAACCTACGGGCCCCAAGCGGCCTTCCTGTTCATAATGCCGGTGGAACAAGTGACCCAAGCCACCACTGGGCTATTCTTCGGGACCATGATCCCACCAACGAGCTTCAGCGTTCAGATGCCGTCACAGGAAGCTGCGAAGAAGTCGGTCTTTGATCGGCTTGCAACCACCAAGGCCCCTCTCAGCGGGTCTTCCAAGTCCGATGCCTCAGTCTTTGACAGGCTGGGTCAAAGCTCAAGTGGACCCAAAAAAAGGCTCGCAATACCAGAGAAGGATACTCCAACTCCTGCTACAGTGGAAGTCGTCCAAGCTGCTCTCCCTACTCGAAGGTCGGCTTTTGACAGGTTGACCATTCCCTCTCAGCGAGCATCTGTCTTTGAAAGGCTGGCGCCAACAACAGACTCTCATCAGAACAGGGGGCATAGAAAAGCCGATCCAACAGCGGAGGTGATCCCGGCCGCACGACATGCTCGACGTCGCCACTGGCGCCGAATGAGGAAAGCTGGGGGCAATTCCCCTTCTGGATTGACTCCGCCAGCTCCAATGGTGGAAGTTGATGCTGCTGTTCCAACTGGGAATAGCTTTGAACTACTTAACAGAGTGTGCAGGAGTTCGCCAACTGCCATGCTAAAAAAGTCTCCTCCGTCTGTTGAAAAGATCACAAAGGCGAAGCCGGAGCAGCCCTCTCAGCGGCTGTCCTCTAAAATTTGTAAAGTTTGGTGAAAGGTCCAGGACTCCGTGATAGATCAAGACTACTCCCGCCGACAGAAAAAGATGAAAATTCGGCGAGAAGAGGACCATCCTGTCAAGACACAAAAGGTGTCATTTGTTTGGGTGTCCGCTGCAACGGCTCCCTCAACTTCGACCGTCCACAAAAGAAGGAGGCCGGAGAAGATCCCTGCGTCTTTGGCAAATCGCAAAGACACTGAATCTAAACACCCCAAGTCCGGGGGCATGGTGGTACATACTGTCTATATGGCATCCGGGAAAGAGGATAGCCTTATCTCTATGGGTCACCGACCACTTACACGATCTGTGACTAAGGATCAGGAGCAACAACAACAAAAGCTCCAAGAAATGCTGATAGCCATGGCTACACTCACTAGAACAAAAGCAGGCCCGGAGACATCCTCGGAGCAACGCCATGAGCAGAAAACTGATGCCGAATTCCTTCGGAGAATGCTTGAGAAGAAGGACAAAGAGGCCACGGAACAAGTGGCCAATATAAAACAAATGGCCCTTCTATTCCAAAATATGGTGGGCATGATGATCCAGCCGGACCCTCCAGCTGAAGATCCTCCAGTGATAATTGAAGATTATAGAAGAGAGACATCAAATCCTCTGCCAGCTCTGTCAGCAGCCAAGGAGGAGACCATATCTAAAGCCACGCTCGATGATTATATAGCTCAACAAATACGAGCTCATCAAGCGAATGAAGCAGCTGGGCAAATTGTTAGAACTGGACGGCCCTATCTGGGTTGGTACGATCAAATAAGGTACCCGCCAGGATACACGATTCCTAAATTTCATGTGTACAAGGGGACAGGCAATCCCCATCAACATGTCGCTCAGTTCAGGGCTCTCCGCGGCAACACTGGAGGGGATGATAAGCTACTGCTTCGCCAATTCGTCGGCAGCTTGGCGGAGACGGCGTTTGAATGGTACTCAGAGCTTCTCAACGACTCCGTCAAAACTTTTACGGAGATGGAATTGCTGTTCACCCAACGGTTCGCAAGCGCTAGCGAGCGCACCCCGATCACCGCATTAATTAACGCAAGAGTAAAGCCAGGCGAAACATGGGTGCAGAACGCAATACGGTGGCGAAATGTATGGTCGAAGTGCGAACAACGCATTGAAAAAGCGCCTGCAGTCGGCATGTTCGTGAGTACTCTCGACCCTCAGGCGACCATTTCCCAATTCATGATGTTCTTCAAGCCAACTACTTTCCAGACCTTAATTGACAAACTGGCCCAAATGGACCAGATGGGCCACAGGCCTTCCTCTTCGAAGTCGGAGCCGCGGAATGAAAAAGGGAAAGGGAAAGCGACCTTCATCGCCAATGCTCAACAGCAACCCAGTGGTCCAAAACTAACTGATTGCCAAGACGAGAAACGACGATTCTTTAATGAGAAAATGAAGCGCCCTTATTCGTTTCCCCGGAACAAAACGAGGAGATTGTTCGAGCTGGCAGTGCGTAACAGGCTCATCAACTTGCCGGATCCAAAACGTCCATTGCAACCCGGTAAGGCTAATAATCCCAATTATTGCCCTATCACCAAGCGATAGGCTATCCAATCGAAGATTGCTTTGTTTTCAAAGGGTGGATTGAGAACCAATACCAACAGGGCAAATTTGCACTGTCCGAGAATTGGAAAGTAAACCCGCCCTAGCCGCACGCTCTCAAAAAGGAGGACACACCGGGGGCATCATGCTCTTTTATAGAAGAAGCTCCATGGGAGGTCATTCTTTCAGCCAAAACGAAAAGAAAGCTGAAGGATCTCCAAACATGCCCGGCGATCAAATGGAAAAGTCCGCTGGAACCCGAAGTCATCGAGGGAATGCTGAAGCCGCGCCCGACGTCAAGAATTGGTAGCGATAATCAAAACGCTCAGGCCCTGCCGTCAAAGTCTTCGAAAAAGAAAAAGATGATCAAAAAGCCCGTGAAGCCTGGGGATAAGCGCACGGACCTGCAAAAACAGATTGACGTGTTGGAAGAATATAATCAGAAGGCGCGAACCCCAGTCATGCTTCAGGAGTTTCTCAACTATATCCTTGAAGACGGAGATAGCGACAAAGATGAGGGAGAAGACTTGTCAGATGAACTTGAGGATTATGTGGCGAGTTGTTACATGATCTCTCACTCGTCAATAGATGGTGAAGAAGCTCCTGATCTAGAGAAACTGGGGGCAGATCCCGAACCGGAACTCCTAGGACCGTCAGATGAAATGATTGACGCATTCCTGAACGAAGCTCTTCAGAAAAGCAAGGCTGATCGAGAGCGCGAAATGGCCATATTTGAAAAAGCCAAACGCCGGCGACTGGACAAAAGGGTTAAAACACTCCCACCAGATCAAAGCACATCTGCCGCAAATAAAAGCAGGTTCAAAACAAGGAAAAGGGTCGCCAAATCCATATCGATGGGAATGAAGCTGCCACCCTCCGAAGGAAACACTCCCGATAGGATACACCTTAACGAGGAGGACACACATCCTAACTTCTGCTTATATCATCAGAAGATTACACACCCTACTGAAAAATGAAATGCCTTTAAAATTTGGTGGCAAGGGTATGTCGCTCACAGGAAACACTTCAAGAGGATGAAGCGTGAAGCTCGTCGACAGCGGAAAAATGCGACAGACGAACGGGGAAGAGCTGCTGGCAAATGTCACATGGTTGACAGCAGTGGATCGCAAGTTCTCACCTTCGGGAGTGATTCTGAAGAAGAAATGGCTCTCGGCCCTCTCTTCAAAGAATCCACCTCAGGAAAAGAAGAAAAAACGAAAAGCTGCGAGAACATTCAGCTGCGCAATCGTACGCTACCTGAAAAGAATCTCGGACCCGTAAACAAGGGGTCGAACAGAAAAGATAAAGGGAAGGAAAAAGTCCCTGAAGATTTTGCCCTCAATGACCGAGTCGTCGAAGAACTTGTAGCCAAGGACCCGCCCAAGAAAAGCAAGGTGGATCATAACGTTCTAGCACACCTGAGAAAGATTCCTTCACAGCTCAGCATTCTTGATGCCCTTCTGTATCTAAGGAGGCGAGAGATTCTTTGATCAAGGAACTATAAGAGCCCGAGCAGTTCCAAGCTTTCCTCGCCGAAGAAAAGATGAAGGACGAGCTGGAAGAAGTGCATACGGCCGATATCATTTTTGGCGATGAAGATCTCCTCCTCGGGACGTGCGAGCATAATCGTCCCCTTTATGTCTCCGGATACTGTCACGATATCAAGATAGGCAAAATCTTGCTTGACAATGGGTCCTCCGTCAACCTCCTCAATGTAAGAGTGTTGAAGGAAATCTGCATGAGCGTTCAGCATCTCGCTCGTGATAAAATCACCATCTCCGGGTTTGACTCCCAGTTATCACGGACGCTCAGGTCTGTGATACTGACATTGCGCTTTGGGTTGCTCGTCACGGACATCAAATTTCACGTCATTGATGCCAAGACATGTTACAATGCTTTGCTCGCCAGGCCTTGGTTACATGAGTACAACATCATCCATTCTATACAACATCAGTGTATAAAGTATTTCAAGGATGGTCTCGAGTATACCGTGACAGGGGAGTTGAACCCATTCTCCGTGAATGAAGTCCGAAAGTACGAAGATGCAAAATTCTTCTTACCAGATTTCGAAGACACGGAAAGATGCCACGAACCGACGAACAAACCTATCACCACTATTTCGGTCTTCGGGAGTGATACCGAGGAGGAAGAAGAAATAGTTTATTCAGGGCCGCCCCAATGCAATAAGCCGGGACTGTCCACCTCTATTCTGGTCTTCGGCAGCGACTCGGAAGATGAGGTCAATGCCGTATTTTCTGTTCGGCCATCGATACTGTTGGATGTATATGCCCTAGAGGTCAGTATTGTATATGTATACATATGGATACTAGGGATATGTATGTATAGAATAATCTTGCTCAGTTTTATAGTATATTATTTGACTTGTCTTTATCGGGATATGTGTATTCATTTGTATTGTTGTTATATCTAGCTTGCACATATTGATAAAGACTCGATACGGTAGTATACTATAGTGGTTTGTCTTTATCTTAACATGGCATATGTCATACTTGTTATTACATATTGCGGTTACATGTTGATAAAGCCCCTAGGATCTTGCTTGACTACCCGCGTTGTGATGGCGATCATACTTGTGGGAGCAGGATAGTCCATAAGCACATCCTTAAATGGTCCCCAGTCACGTGAGTATCGAGACTGGGTACTGATACTCCAGAGTAGACTAGTGTGTACGTTTCTACCCCCGTCGGGGGGATGGTTGGTCCCACAGCCATTGGTCTGATGCACCTAAGATCGTATACAGGTGCTCACCGGGTGTGAGTACACTGGACGGACTCGCCGAGAACTTCCATGTGGTACTATACCTATCATCAGATGGAAGCTCTTAGGTGACATGTGTACATGTTAGTCTTTGGATCCGAGATCGGCATTTGTCTCGTGTGAGTTCCCACTGAACTTTGATCACTACCCTACCACGGCGCTACTGAGTCGTGTAAACAGGTTTTGGTTGGGTTCAGTCCCGAGTCACATGGAGGCAGTGAGCGATTGTCGGGGATTCGTCTCTCCCGGTATAGGGAGTCGATATCGCACTGTGATTTGATTGGTCAGGACTATAAGACCTTGGCCAAGGTACTTGGGATTTGCTGATAGGTTGATCAATAGTTTCCCAGATTGGTCCTGAGCCACATCGGCACGACTTATCAGGTTGATAGGGTCTGACGTTCACCAACCCCTAGACCCGGTATGCGATGCTATTTGACGAAGAGACCGGACCGTAATGGTATCTATGTGTAATGGTATCTATGTTCTAAATCAGAATACAGTTCTCAGTATACAAAACACACGCAAGAGGAAGAGTTCAGACATGAACGAATCCTACTTGTGGTATTGTAGACTTGGTCATATCGGAGAGAAAAGACTGAGTAAGTTACATAAAGATGGACTGTTGAATACGTTCTAATTTTCATCTTATGAAACTTGTCAGTCTTGTCTCAAAGGAAAGATGACCAAATCTCCGTTCACCGGGCATGGAGAAAGAGCAACAGAGCTCTTGGGACTCATACACAGTGATGTATGTGGTCCGATGTCTATACATGCAAGGGGTGGGTTCTCGTACTTCATCACATTCACTGACGATCTCTTTAGATTCGGTTATATGTATCTTATGAAACACAAATCTGAAGCTTTTGAGAAATTCAAAGAATTCAGGAACGAAGTAGAGAACCAGATTGGGAAAAGTATTAAGATCGTCCGATTGGATAGAGGAGGGGAGTACTTAAGCACGGAATTCCTAGAATACTTAAAAGAGAATGGAATTCTCTCTCAACTTACTCCTCTTTAGACACCACAGCACAACGGTGTATCAGAGCGGAGGAATCGTACCTTATTAGATATGGTTCGCTCCATGATGAGTAGTGCTGAGTTACCTCTTTCTTTTTGTGGGCATGCGCTTGAGACGGCAGAATACCTATTGAATGATGTTTCGTCCAAATCAGTGCCTAAGACACCGTTCGAGATATGGAATGGAAAAATGCCATATCTTAAAAGATTTAAGATATGGGGTTGTCCAGCTTATGTTAAAAAAGTATAAACCAGATAAACTAGAGGCACGGTCAGTTTTATGTAAGTTTGTGGGATATCCAAAGAATAGTTATGGATATCTGTTCTACCACACCGAGGAACAGAAGGTGTTTGTTGCTCAACATGCTGTTTTCTTGGAAACAGAGTTTCTTGCAAAAGAAATTAGTGGGAGCACGGTAGAATTGGAAGAAATTCCAGAAGGACAAACTGTAACTGAAGATTTGGTGGAACCTCAGGATTCAATAACCCCAGACAAACCTCAGCCACTCCGCAGATCTAGTAGGATTTCTCATCCGCCCGAGAGATACTACAGTTTTCTCATAGATGGGGATCGAGAGGATTGCATTTTGGAAGAAGATGATTCTACTAGTTTCAGGCAGGCCATTATCTGTAGGGACTCTGATAAGTGGCTGGATGCTATGCAGTCTGAAATGGAGTCCATGTACACTAATAAAGTGTGGACCCTGGAAGTTGCTCCACCTGCGGTAAAACCCGTTGGATGCAAATGGATCTACAAGAAGAAACTTGGTGTAGATGAGCAGGTGGAAACCTATAAGGCTAGACTCGTTGCAAAAGGTTTTCGTCAAAGACCAGGAGTTGACTATGACGAGACATTTTCTCCAGTAGCTATGCTCAAATCCATTAGGATCCTGCTTGCCATTGCTGCCTTCCATGAATATGAGATCTGACAGATGGACGTAAAAACGGCTTTTCTAAATGGAAGTTTAGAAGAGTGCGTTTATATGGATCAGCCAGAAGGTTTTGTAGACAGTGGGAGCAGCAGGAAGGTGTGTAAGTTGCTCAAATCCATTTATGGATTGAAGCAAGCATCGCGGAGCTGAAACATCTGTTTTGATGAAACAATCAAGGACTTTGACTTCATCAAGAACGAAGATGAGCCTTGTATTTATAAGAAGATTGTAGGACAAACTGTCGTGTTCCTAGTCTTGTACGTGGATGACATTCTTTTGATAGGAAATGACATTCCTATGCTACAATCGGTCAAGCTATTCTTATCACAAAGGTTCTCTATGAAAGACCTAGGTGATGCCTCGTACATTCTGAGGATCAAGATCTACAGAGATAGATCCAAGAGACTATTGGGAATTTCACAGTCCAGGTACATAGAGACCGTACTAAAGAGATTTAGTATGGAAGATTCCAAGCGCGGTAACATACCCGCATTACACGGAATCACCCTCTCCAAGGAGATGTCTCCCAAGACTGACGAGGAAAGGGTTCGCATGAGCACTATACCCTACGCTTCGGCGGTAGGATCTATAATGTATGCGATGCTATGTACAAGACCAGATGTAGCTTACGCGCTAAGCGTGGTAAGCCGGTATCAGTCAGACCCAGGTGAGGACCACTGGACAGCAGTAAAGAACATTCTCAAGTACCTGAGAAGGACTAAGGAGATGTTCCTGATTTACGGTAATGGAGACCTCAGGGTCGAGTCTTTTACCGACTCAAGCTTCCAGAGTGACAAGGATGACAGCAAGTCTGTCTCAGGTTTTGTGTTTACCCTCAACGGAGGGGCGGTATGTTGGAAGAGTTCCAAACAGGATACCGTCGCAGACTCGACGATGGAGACTGAATACATTGCTGCAAGCGATACTGCAAAAGAGGCAGTCTGGATAAAGAAGTTCATAGCTGAACTTCAGGTGGTTCCGTCCATTTTTGATCCGATACCAGTGTATTATGATAACAATGGGGCTATAGCTTTAGCGAAGGAACCACGGTCCCATCAGAAATCCAGGCACATCTTAAGGCGGTATCACCTGATCAGGGAGATCGTAGATCGCCAGGAGATCGAGGTCCGGAGAGTGGATACGAAAGACAACACGGCTGATCCATTTACAAAGGCCCTCCCTCAAGCACAGTTCGAGCGACTTTTTGGGATGTTGGGTATGCGGTACGCCAGCAGCTGGCCTTAGAGCAGACGTTGGGTATTCGGTACGCCAATCACTGGCCTTTAGTGCAAGTGGGATATTGTTGGATGTATATGCCCTAGAGGCCAGTATTGTATATGTATACATATGGATACTAGGGATATGTATGTACAGAACAATCTTGCTCAGTTTTGTAGTATATTATTTGACTTGTCTTTATCGGGATATGTGTATTCATTTGTATTGTTGTTATATCTAGCTTGCACATATTGATAAAGACTCGATACGGTGGTATACTATAGTGGTTTGTTTTTATCTTAACATGGCATATGTCATACTTGTTATTACATATTACGGTTACATATTGATAAAGCCCCTAGGATCTTTCTTGACTACTCGCGTTGTGATGGCGATCATACTTGTAGGAGTAGGGTAGTCCATAAGCACATCCTTAAATGGTCCCCAGTCGCGTGAGTATCGAGACTGGGTACTGATATTCCAGAGTAGTCTAGTGTGTACGTTTCTACCCCCGTCGGGGGGATGGTTGGTCCTGCAGCCATTGGTCTGATGCACCTAAGATATTATACAGGTGCTCACTGGGTGTGAGTACACTGGACGGACTCGCCGAGAACTTCCATGTGGTACTATACCTATCGTCAGATGGAAGCTCTCAGGTGACATGTGTACAGGTTAGTCTTTGGACCCGAGATCGGCATTTGTCTCGTGTGAGTTCCCACTGAACTTTGATCACTACCCTACCACGGCTCTACTGAGTCGTGCAAACAGGTTTTGGTTGGGTTCAGTCCCGAGTCACATGGAGGCAGTGAGCGATTGTCGGGGATTCGTCTCTCCCGGTATAGGGAGTCGATATCACACTGTGATTCGATTGGTCAAGACCATAAGATCTTATCCAAGGCACTTGGGATTTGCTGATAAGTTGATCAATAGTTTCCCGGATTGGTCCTGAACCACATCGGCACGACTTATCAGGTTGTTAGGGTCTGACGTTCACCATCCCCTAGACCCGGTATGCGATGCTCTTTGACGAAGAGACCGGGCTGTACGGATATTATCACGGATAGGCTCAGTAGGAGATCCGGATGAGTTTGCTCATCGGCCTTCTTTTCGACAGGTACCTGGGTAGCCGTTACGTACAGCTAGTGCCGCTGACGTGCTTGTGGTTAAACCCACTGCCAGAGTACTGTCGAGTCTTTAGAGTCCCACACAGAGGGTTTCCCTGATTCAGGCGAAATGATGTAGTAGCCGTATTGGATAGGTGCAGGGTTTGATCGATTGATGTACTTGTTACTCGGATTTTCGATCGGACAGTTTGTAATACTAGCCAGCTCGGGTTTGAGCCGGATTATTAAATCACGTATTGATTTAATAATTTACTTATATGTATTTCGATATATATATTCTAGTATTACGTTCTTCGTTATTCTATCTCTTTTGGGCATTCGGATTTTTTATCTGATTGCCGGTATATTTATACAGTAGACTGAAATCCGTATTTATTACAGATTTCCTTCTAGAAGGTGGCCACCTCATTATGGATTTTCCATTTATTTGATAAATGGAAATGAGGTGTAAACTGATAGGTGAGGGAGGTATGGAGTTGACCATGCTTCAATAGTTTACAAATGAATTTATAATTCATTTTGGGTTTACTATTGAAGCATGGTTGCTATTGTTTAATGAAAGAAATGAACATACAAAACTCTTGTGTGTGAATTTATCTTTCATGCTTGCTCAATTTTTTCTTGAGCTCCATTTTCTCTCCAAGCTCCTCCCTCCTCTTGCTTTCCTCCATCTTCATTTTCTTCCTCTTCACTAACATTATCATATGTTGAGAAACAAGTGAAGAGGTTAGAAAAGATATAGCAAACACTTAGACATCCAAACTACATCCTAGATTACTTGGACTAGCATCCCAAGTTCTCTAGTTTCTCTTTTGACACTTAGCAAAGAGCTAGAGCCATGGATCACATTCCCCGGGTGGATCATCAAGGACCAAGGAAGGCCGGAGGACCGACGGAGCAAGGAAAGAAGATCAAGCAAGTTCAAGGTGGCTAATAGGAGCTAAGGATGAAGAACGAAGACCGAAGTACTTGGTTCGTTTGGTAAGAATTCTTCATCATAGTAGATAGCTCTCCTAGTGTAGCTAGTTAGTTGTATGGAAAGATCCGGGTTTTTGAGTTAAACTAGTGCCAAGTTTTTGTTCGTTAGAAAATTTTTTGTTCCGTATTTGGCTATGGAAGTTGGCCGAGGTACTAGGGTAATCCTTCAGATACAAGCCTTCGCTGACGATGATCAAAGTTTGCAATTCGCCATGGTTCCGCAAGAGCATTACAAAGAACTCGACGCACTTGATACCTATAGTGTGCAGGAACTGCAGATATGCTACGTCCCTCCCAGGCAAAAAGATGAAAAGGCGATCCTCTTTTATCGATCCGCGGAAACCAAAGTGGAGAAAGAAATTTGACATGGTGCTGATTCTACGCTTGACAGGCTCCAGCCCATCCGTATGCCTAGATACTACACAGAAGGATTAAAAATGCTGTTGAGGCGCCAAGGCATACACTTCAAACAGACTGCTCGACAAGCTCAGTTCTACAACAGGATCTAGAACGTCCCCGGAACTCAGCGAAAACTGCCCAATGGGAGAATGGAAATGATTGGGCTTGGATATGTTCAATCCAAGAAATGGGAGCGATTACATGGCTGCCATGTTATAGATGATTTTGATAAAGAAAGAGATGCTCTGTGGGAGGACGCTAACCCTGAACCAGAACAAGGTCTCGCCATGAAAGTGCCAAGTCCTTCGTTCGAAAAACAGATGGACAAGCTAATAAGGGAAGTGGGTCAAAAGGTCCGGGATGACCACAATCGCGAAATGGCTATTTACGAGAAAGCCAAGACGCAGCGCCTCCTTCAACAGGCTACGGAAAATGTCGATGCCCTTCGTCGTCAACCCGTCACAAAGAAGACTCGACGCAGAGGCAAAAGTAAACTGAAGAACGGAAAATATGTTCGACGGCAGCGTAGCTGGTCCAAAAAGCCACGCGAAGCAGAAATGAACAGCCGGGATCCGTATCTTATAAAGAAAATGGGTCGAGCATATTCTTTTCCCCAAGACAAGACAAAGAAGATATTCGATCTTGTCATAAAACATCAGATGATTACCTTCCCAGAGTCCAAGGACCCCGAGCAAGCAGGCGAGGTCTCTCACCCGGACTATTGCTCCCATCACCGAGCGATAGGATATCCTCTCGAAGACTGCTTCACATTCAAAGACTAGGTAGAAGATCAGTATCAGCAAGGCAGGTTCGCTTTATCCAGCAGTTGGAAGGTAGCCCTGCCGTAGAAGCATGAACCGAAAGCCATGTATACAGTGAGAGTAGAACCGGATTAGCATCGGTCTTGGAAGCAATCTCGTACCTGTCACACAATAACGCTGTCAGGAGAAGGAGTACGCGAGGATATGGATGACCTTCCCTGGTGCTTCAAAAATGATGATGACGAGGTGATCTTAGAGTTTCCACCGGCACCAAAAGAACAGGAAGATGGGAAACATACTACTGCGGATAACCTAAGAAAAATCGACTTGGGGAAGACAAACGACACACGGATGACGTTTGTCAGTGAGCTGTTGTCTGAAGAAAAGGTGGCTACGCTCAAAGACGTGCTCATGCATTATGAAAACTGTTTCGCATAGAACTATTCCGAGATGCCTGGATTAGATCCAGAAATAGCCGTCCATAAGTTAGCGATTTCCCCGGACGTCAAGCCAATTAAACAAGCACCGAGAAGAATGCGGCTCGAACTTGAAATGAGCATCAACGCCGAGGTCAAAAAGATAATAGACTCCGGATTCATCCAAGAGGTTCAGTATCCTGACTTGATCGCCAACATCATCCCAGTGATGAAGAAAAATGGGACGGTGCGCATATGTGTGGACTTTCGGGATCTCAACAAAGTTTGCCCGAAGGACGACTTTCCTGTACCGGTTACCGAGCTGATGATAGATAACACGTCCACTCACAAAGTCTTCACCTTCATGGACAGATCATCACAATACAATCAGATAAAGATGCATCCCAAGGACCAGAAGCATACCGTTTTCCAAACCCCTTTGGGCATATTCTGCTACAAGATGATGCCCATTGGTCTAAAGAACGCCGGTGCCACCTATCAGAGGGCCATGACGAAGATTTTCGATGACCTCATACATGAAATCGTCGAATGCTATATTGACGACCTCATAGTTAAAAGCAAATCATACGAGGAACATTTAGTGCATCTGAAGACCGTGTTTCAGCGCTTTCGGAAATACAACTTGAAGATGAACCCTCTCAAATGAGCGTTCAGAGTTTCCTCGAGCAAGATCTTAGGATTCGTCGTCCAACACCGAGGCATCGAGGTAGACCCGTCGAAGATCAAGGCGATCATAGAAATGCCTCCGCCAAGGACTGTCAAGCAATTGCGGTCTCTCCAAGGAAAGCTCGCGTATATCTGGTGATTTATAGCCAATCTCTTCGGCAAGTGCCGTCCTTACAGTCACCTAATGAAGAAGGGAACCCCGTTCGTCTGGGATCGCAAATGCCAAAGCGCACTGGACGAAATCAAGCAATACCTGCAGAATCCGCCAGTACTGACCGCACCCGTTAAAGGAAAACCTCTCATCCTATACACAACAGCCCTCGAAGGTTCTTTAGACGCGCTGTGGGCATAAGAAAATGACCGAGGGAAAGAGAGAGCCCTCTACTACTTGAGTCGTGTTCTCCTGGGGCAGAAAGCAATTACTCCCCCATCGAAAAACACTTCCTGGCATTGATCTTCACGATAACGAAGCTCAGATACCATCTCATATCAAAGGTGGATCCTCTCAAATATTTGATGTCAAAGGCTATATTAACAGGACGGCTCGCTAAATGGGCCTTACTCTTGATGGAGTTCTCGATAACTTATCTTCCCTTCAAGGCGCTAAAAGGCCAGGCTATCGCCGACTTCCTCGCCGAGCATCCGATACCTGCCGATTCTCTTTTGAACTGCGAATTGCCCAACGAGCACGCGTTTGCCATGATCGACGGGGAGAGAAGAGAGAATAATACCCGGTGGGAACTCTACTTCGATGGAGCATCTTCCATGAAGAGGCGCAAACAAAGCACCCCCATAATCAAATCAGGGGTAGGCCTCATCTTTGTGACTCCACGAGGAGGCATAATGCGCTTTGCCTTTTCCCTAACAGAACCGAGGACACACAATGAAGCTGAATATAAAGCTTTGATAGCAGGTCTTGAGATCGCCGTCGACATGGGAATTGAAAACCTTCTCATATACGGAGACTCCCAACTAGTCGTTAGCCAAGTATACGGCGACTATCAGACGTGCAAACCGGAGTTGGTAAAGTACGGTGAAAGGGTACAACAATTGCTGACTCAAATCCCTGCCTATGCCCTGGAAAGCATACCGCGCGCGGAAAATAGCAAGACGGGTGCATTAGCCAATCTCACTAAAGAACTGGCCGACGAGAATCTCGATGACGTAATGATCATTGTGCAAAGCCGTCGGGTCCTTGCACCGACAGAAATATCTCCAAATTCATCCGAAGAAAAAGCAGTGACCGAGCAAACGGCCCTATAAATAAAAGACCAGGAAAAGGCTAAGGATTGGAGAGAAGTCTTTATAGACTACTTCAAATCCCGTCGAACACTTAAAGACGCCTCCTCAAGACATCGGCTCATGAAACGAGCTCTATCCTTCGCCTTTGTCAATGATACTCTGTATAAGAGATCGTTTGACTCCCTGTGGCTAAGATGCCTGGGACCTGAAGAGGCAAAGAGAGTCATCCAAGAAACTCACGACGAACTCTGCGGTTCTCACCAAGCCGGGCCGAAGATGAAGCTAAAGATCAAAAGGATGGGCTACTATTGGCCCACGATGATCCAAGACTGCCTCGAATACACGAATCTTTGCCACTCGTGCCAGATTCATGGGGACTTTATCCACCAGCATCCAAATCCCCTACATCTAAAGGTGGCTAGCTGGCCATTCGAAATATGGGGAACTGACATAATCGGGCCCATCGAACCGGTATCATCCAGAGGACATCGGTTCATATTGGCGACAACTGATTATTTCTCTAAGTGGGCGGAAGCAATACCACTAAGAGAAGTGAAGACGGAGAATATCCTCCATTTCTTCAAGACACACGTCATTTACCGGTTCGGCACTCCGCGATGGATTATCTCCGATAACAGGCCAGCCTACAGAAGCCACAAGATTAGCCGCTTTGCACAGCAGCATAGTATGGACTGGAGATACTCTTCGGTCTATAATCCCCGAGCCAACGGTCTGGCTGAGGCTTTCAACAAGACCTTGACGAAGATCGTAAAAAAGACGGTGTCCAAAAATAAGAAGGACTGGTATGAGAGACTGCATGAAGCTCTCTGGGCGTATCGAACTATGTTCAAAACGGCCACAAACACAATGCCGTATGCATTGGTATTCAGCACAGAAGTGGTACTCCCCTCGAGATAGATTTACCCTCTCTACGAGTAGCAGTTCACTACGAGCTAACAGACGAAGAAAATGCTCACCTTCGGCTTGAGGAACTCGACGCCCTTGATGAAACCCGGCTCATGGCGCAGCAAAACTTGGAAGCTTACAAAGCAAAGATGACGCGCTCATACGAGAGATTGACTAGGCCGAGAACATTCCGCCAAGGCGAACTCATGCTAGTGGTCAAAAGACGTATGATCCCCAATCATGCTAAACGGAGGAAATTCGAGCCGAACTATGAAGGCTTGTACATCATAGACAAAGTTTACCAGGGTGGAGCCTATCTACTCATGGACATGCATGGTGAAAGACCTTTCAGGCCAATAAATGGTCTCTTCCTGAAAAAATACTACGCTTGACGAGTCACGGCCTAGGTCAACGATAGATGACGACGCCTATGTCCGCTCGCTATCTTCCTAAGCCCAAACTCTATAAGTAGTAGTCGGCAAACGGACCGAAATGTCCTAAAACTAACGACGGACCGAATGTCCTAAAACTAACGACGGACCGAAACGTCCTTAAACTAACGATGGACCACTATGTCCTAAAACTAGCTACGGACCGAAACGTCCGATGGACCACTATGTCCTAAAACTGGCTATTGACCGAAATGTCTTTAAACCACTACAAACCCGCGGTATCCCAAGGCTGACGCAAAAAAAACAGTACGTCCATAAGCAAGATGGGCACGGATGAAAACCCGAAAGGGCTCCGTGAGTAAAAACAGCAAGGCTACCAGCGAGTTTGTGAAAACCCGAAAGGGCGCAATCTCGTTAAAAGACACCTGCAAGGTCCTCTCGACCTAGTAAGGAGAAAATACCTGCATGAGATCCTTACGACTCACAAAGGAGCAACACACTTAGGGATCCCCACGATTCCTAAGGAGAAATTACACTTACGAGATCCTCACGACTCGTAAGGAGAATTCCCCTTTGAGACCCTCATGGCTCATAGGATTCAAAAGCCTTAAGTTACAGGGATCTGAACCTGTTCTTAAGCCATCACAATCTCCAATGCTGCCCTACAAGCAGTTCAATGCTGACCCTTGTATACAATCCACGGGCACGAATAAACATTTCCCTAACAAAGTCCCACCCATGACTAGGGATATGTTTACACAGTGGACAGCCCTTGTAAGTCCTCTCGACTTATAAGGAGAAAACACTCTTGTAAGATCCTTACGACTTATAAGAGAACACACACTTAGGAATTCTCACGATTCCTAAGGAGAAAATGCACCTACGAGATCCTCATGACTCATAGGAAGAAATACCTTTATGAGACCCTTACGGCTCGTAAAGACAAAAAGCCTTAGTCAACAGGATCCTAACCCTGCTTACTAAGCCACCTTTGTTCGATATCGACAGAGGCAAATGATGATTAGCTCCTGGCAATATCCCAGTTGTAGCATGCTGATGCCTAAATCGGTATCAAATCCCAAACTCGCAGCGAAAAGCCAGCGAGCCACAAATGCATATGAAATAGCCGAAATGATGGGGCAACTTGCAACAAAATCAGCAAGTAAAATTATATGCATACAAAATAGCCGAAATGTTTGGCCAACTCGCAATAAAAAACAGCGAGTAAATAAAATAAATAGCCGAAATGATTGGGCACCGCGAAAAATGGCCGAAATGATTGGGCAATCGCGACTTTCGCGATATAAAAGCTGAAATGGTAGAGCATCGCGGAAAGAAAAATATATAAAATAAAACTTTTTTCCCTACAGGTGATATCACATTGATCCCTGTATACAATCCAGGGGCACGAATAAAGAAGGAACCATATCTTCCCACCAGGCTCCATCAGAAAGAAAGCCAAGTCTCAACGGCCGCATCTACAGCCTAGAGATCACCAACAGCGTTCCTCCTCATTCCAGCAGGATTCAGACGCGACAATCAACCTTGGAGCCATAGCAAAGTCCATGTTCCAAATCTCGACGGTTCACAGACAGCCTAGAGATCACCAACATCGTTCATCCTCATTCCAGCAGGATTCAGATGCGACAATCAACCTTGAAGCCATGGAAAAGTCCCTGTTCCAAACCTCGACGGTTCACAGACAACCGAGAGAGCAAATCCTGATCCTGTAGAACACGGCTAAGGTCAATCCTGACCCTGTGGGAAATGGCCAGAGCACCTCCTGGTCCCGTAGAACACGGCTAAGGTCAATCTTGACCCCGTGAGAAATGCCCAGAGCACCTTCTGGTCCCGTAGAACACGGCTAATGTCAATCCTGACCCCGTGGGAAACGCCCAGAGCAAATCCTGGTCCCGTAGAACACGGTTAATGTCAATCCTGACCCCATGGGAAATGTCCAGAGCAAATCCTGGTCCCGTAGAACATGACTAAGGTCAATCCTGACCCCGTGGGAAATGCCCAAAGCACCTCCTGGTCCCGTAGAACACGGCTAATGTCATCCTGACCCCATGGGAAATGCCCAGAGCAAATCCTGGTCCCGTAGAACACGGCTAAAGTCAATCCTGGCCCTGTGGGAAACGGCCAGAGCAAATCATGGTCCCGTAGAACACGGCTAAAGTCAATCTTGACCCCGTGGGAAACGGCCATAGTAACTCCTGACCCCGTACGGCTAAAGTCAATCCTGACTCCATATGGCCAATGTCAACCGCTCCTGGCCCCGTAGAACATGACTAAAGTCAATTCTGACTCCGTGGGAAACAGCCAGAGTAAGCAATGTTTTGACTTGGGAGCAGGTCAACTCATCAATCACTTACGAGTCCTCTCGACTTGTAAGAAGAAAATTCTCTTGTGAGATCCTTACGACTCTCAAGAGAAAACGCACTTAGGAATCCTCACGATTCCTAAGGAGAAAATACACCTATGGGATCCTCTCGACCTGTAGGGAGAAAATTCTTTACGAGACCCTCACGACACATAAAGTTGAAAAGTCTTAGGTGGCAGATCCTAACCATGTCTCCCAAGCCATCATTGCCTTGCAGAGAGGTCAAGATAGATTTTCTACAGGCCACACTCTCCGACAAGAAAGGAACCAATCACTTACAAGTCCTCTCAACTCGTAAGCAAGAAAAATTCTCTTGTGAGATCCTTACGACTCTTAAGGGAAAACACACTCAGGAATCCTCACGATTCCTAAGGAGAAAACACACCTACGGGATCCTCTCAATCTGTAGGGAGAAAATTCTTTATGATACCCTCACGGCTCATAAAATTGAAAAGTCTTAGGCAGCAGACCTGAACCTGTCCTAAGCCATCATTACCCCGCAAAGAGTCCAAGATGGTCCGTCACTTACTATCTATAGGCCCCACTTGCTAAAATCACATGGCAAAGACACAGCAAAGAGAAGGAAGCAACAGTAGAACAAAAAATGGGTATCTTTTATTCATGAATTCGATGGAGTATAAGTTGAATCATATGAAAGAATAAAAAAAATGGATACATGTTATTCAAAAATTACAAGTGTTCAATCTATGCAAAACAGCTACTAAGAAGGAAGCATTTTCAATAAGTCAGTAAGTTGCTCGCGCACTCCTTTCAATTCCTTTTCATGGTCAGCCGCTGCGGCCAGCTCCGCTTCGACTCGAGCCCTTTGCTGCAAACACGATGAAACCTTCTCATCGATTTCCCGCTGGGCAGCTTCGCGACTCTGCGTAACCTGCTCAATAGAGTTGAGCTTCCGCCTCAATACCAGCCCGTCTGAAATGCATCGCTGCAAATTTTCAAAGACAACTCTCAGTTGCGCGGCATTTGCTTCAACTTGGGTGTGCAGCCGGGCAGATTCACCCGAAGCCTCCTCGCGTTCCTTCCGCCTCAAGATCGCTTCTTGTTCAAAATGGCGGAGGAAGGACAGGCTCTACTCAACCCATGTAGCCCGCTGGGAGTTCAAAACCAACATCTCAGGAGCAGGACACCCAAGCTCAAGCTCATGCAGGCAGGCCTCGATCTTCCTGCAGTGGTTAACCCAAGACTCAACGACGCCTTTGTTATGGAAGTTCACAAGCGTCGCCAACATTGGATTAACCTCAGCAGCAAAATTCGCAGCGAATGTAGGGGCCTCCGCGTCAAGCTCCTCGATATATTCACTCAACATACGCAGACTGGTCACAGCGCCTTTTGAAGATGGACGTCTAGAAAAAGGCCCTGCTGGCATTATGATGCGAGACTCGAACGGAGCTGGAGTCAATGTGACCGCTGCAAAACAAATCATAGTCAGATGTCGGCTCAAGAAATAAAGAAAAATACACGAACAATAGAGTCTACAATACCGGCTGTAACAAGGGGCAGAGCTGGGAGTACCGGTGGCGCGACGATACCCTCGTCCCCTCCTTCAATTTGTAAGGCTACAAGTAATGCAAAGAAGAATTAGCAGACATGGCTGCCCGTTAAAGAAAAGAAAGGACGTCGGTTAGAAAAGATACTCACCGGCACCAGCGGGCAGACTAATCTCCGACCGAAAGGAGAAGTACGGGTTCAGCACCTGATATAGGTGATCAAAGAGAACTTCTGCAAGATCACGATGATATATGGTCAGTACACGGAAGATGCTGTCCATAATTTAAATTAATCACAAACCCATACCTTCCAACATTCGAGAAGATATAGGAGGAGACGAAGGGGTAGCAACCGTCAGAGCGGCAGCTGGTGGTGCTTCTTCAGCTGTCACGACCTCAGCGCTCACCACACCTACATTCGAAAGAAACAAGATGTCATCAGAAGGGATTGCAAAACGAAAAGAATGCAGCGATCCAAGACCTACCAGACAGGTCATCAGCCAAAACGGTGATGGAAGCATCACCAAGCATCACGACTTCTTTGATCTCATTTGGGGGGATGGTTTCGCCGCCCATTGCTTCGTCCCCTGATTCCACGAGAGCTGTCGTGACACTCGTGATGCTAGGCGATGGCGGGGAACCGCAGGCGGAAAGAGCGGCAATTGGAGTAGTCCCGGACTCCTGGGAAAGAGTAGCCGCTTTGGGCTCAGTGGTTTCCGTCATCTCACCCGCCGCCTTCTCACCAGGACTTGGCCCTACAGGGTAAGATATATGAGAATCTGAAGATCAAATTCTGACAAAAGGACCCAATGTTACGTTACCTTGGGACGGCTTTTCAATTGCTTCCCGAGCTGCGCGTACCGCCTGTCTATAAGCGGTAGACAGGACGGCCGGGGCACCCTCTGAAGAAGCAGGGGCAGGGGAAGCAGCGCTCGAGCCTGCACCTACGGCCAAGGCGGCGTTACGTGCTCTTGCTGCTCGCCTCCTGTACCTCTTTTCCGCATGGGCCGTGAGAGCTGATCTTCTTAGAACCTCCATCAAGGAGACGTCATCGTCCGCGCCAGGAGCTACCTCTGGAGCCGTTATGGCATCCGTCATCGGTTGCTTAAGTGAAGCCTCTTTTGGCGATACTGGGGAAGCTGGCACTTCGGTAGCCGGCCTTGGAAGCATCTCCACACCACCCTATGAAATCGGCATGGCACTCGAGATAACTTGGGTCGAAGTAGTCCCTGCGATAAGATGAGAAAGGGGCCAGACTATCCATGAAGGAAAAGGGAATAAGGACATAATGAGCCGAAATATACTAAGGCCCAACGAAGCGTGAAGCCTCTCTTCCTCCTCAAAAGTCTTGAAGGAAACCGCGAGAGCCTCTTCAGTGGAAACGCCTGTTGAAAAAAAGTGTCAGTCAAAACACGATAATAAAAATGTAATGCAACAACAAAAAGATATGACTGAAGATTACCTGACTCAGCGAGGGTGATCAGTCCTTCCTTTTGGCTAGCTAGTCGCTCGGAAGCTGCGTGGCAGCCTCCAGATCAGTATCATCTGGCGCCATGAATAGACCCTCGTTGGTCTCATATTCGCTTAAGCCTTTGCTATAAGGAGCATGGGGCTCCTGGCCGAGTACAACGTCTGCAGAAAGAATCGACTTCTTCTTCTTCTTCTGCGAGCGAGTACCGGCCATCGGTAACACGAGCTTGCGTTTAGCAGGCAACTTCGAACGGCAAGTCCCAATCTCCGCACCCAAGCCGGACTCAGGAGACGCCACAGCGACCACTTCAACGGGAGCACGGGGTAGCGGCAGCTCAGGTATATCACGCGGTACCACAGCCGCAGCAGCTTCCCTCAAGGGAGGATGGAAAATAATATGTCGTTTTAAGGGAACGGCGGGGTTACCAGCCGGGACGGTGACCTTGCGATCAAGCAGCAATCGCTTTTCTTCCCTAATGATGGCGCCCATCGAATGTTGATACAATGCCATATACATGTTCAGGGCCTTCGGAACACAGCTGGGTTCACTGATGAAGAAGTTGGACCCTGTTTTTAGGCGCATAAAATGATGCAACGCGCTTCAGATACCCTCTTCAGTAGTAGCGGGTTCTGCCAAGAAAGCCTCAAGTGGGACGTCCTGATTATAGCTTAACTGCTGGGCAAAATGATGCGAGTTGTATCTCATGAACAACACCACATCATTCTGCCTAAATACGAGAAAGCCCGGCCTGATGGAGTATAGATGAAGAATCTCCCGAGCTTTCAAGATAAAGGCCCCGTCTTTAAAAATGTCCTGCAATAGCAGCACCGTTTTCGCCGATTCCTGGCCGACGGTCAAAATTTTATCGGTGAAGGACGTGACATCTCCAACCGTGTGCGGACGAAGGAGCAAGCCCCTAGCTTCCTGCGGTGTCGTGTTTACAATGGATGGGTCGACTAGCCGCATGATCCGAGGGAACTTACACTTATCATAGAAGCAAAGCTTTCTGTGGATACCGAAGATGCCAAGCACGTGCAACTCGAGTCATGAGGAGAAATAATGCATCGAGAAGTTTGCAGGCTGCACCCCTAGTTCAGTATTATCCGCTGCCAAGCTGAGGCCGTGATACAAATGGGCTAATCCAGCGATCCTGACGACCACTTGCATCCCATCAACCATTCGATACGCTGGGTAGAAGATGGATGGCCTCATACGGTGAGGGTGCATCGGAAACGCAAACCAGCTCAGCCATAACCCGAGAAACCCCAAAAAGAACGTTTCTTCGTCGATCCCAGGAGCTGCCAGCTCTGAAAAAGGGACAATCGGGGTGTCGGGGAAAAAGAAACTCTTCTGATCCGTCTCCACCGTCGGCAGGTTGCCCAAACCTAAGCCAAAAGGATCATCAAGTTTGGCGAACTTCGCGGCTTCCTTCGACAGTACTTCCGAGCGGAGAAAATGAGTGATAAAATCCGTAAAATTAACCCCACGACCTTCAGATTCGAGAAAAAGGTTCTCATAGATATTCAGCACCTTTATCAAACTCAGGAATTGATGTTGAATAGCATTTTCCGGGGCAAGACCCATTACCACCGATTTGGTGGCAAAAATGTATTCATCCGAAGGAAGCAGCTCCTCGTAATATTCTCCCCTAACGGGTAAACCAGAGATCTCAGCAAATTCCTCCAAAGAAATGGAGACTTCTCGATCCAATAAGAGGAAGGTGTGGGTCGGAATATTCCATTGCTCCAGAAATGCCTTGACCCACCATGTAGGAGGTGTGGAATACTGGAACAAAGAAGCATAGATCGCAGGGTACAATCCGAGCCTTAGCAGCTGTGACTTCTTCGCCGATTAGATGTATCGGGCCCACTGCAGATATCCGACTGGGTGACGAGGAGTTAGTCCTATGTTGTATGGCTATCCCCAAGGGCGCGACTCGCCCTGTCATATGCGCCGCCCTAGAGTGTCCAAAGCCACCGACGGCTGCACGGGTATTGCGGCCATAGAAGGCCGAAGGAGACCCTCTAAGTCCAATTCACCTCCTCCACGGTATAGTTTATCGGGGGTGCATCTGCATAAGAGATCGCCGAAATAGGATCCGAAGGTGTCGCGCAAGAAAAACTCCGAAGACCTTTGATGATTTGGTTGTACCATGTTCCCCACAAATGGAGATTCTTCCGCTTTGGGTCGTGATCCTTGATCAGTGCAAAGACTTCCCTGTCCACGGGCGCTTCGGGGAATCCGCCTTCCGAACGGACGAACGGGAAGGAAGTGTCGAAAGACATAGTACCTGCGCGGAAAAGAACAAATTTTCAGCCGCCAATGCTACAGTTTAAGTTCTATCACTAGGTACTTTAAATCTGTACCGCACTGCAATGCAGTGAAAAGGGACCAAAGGGGACCCACATAATCTTGATGACGGTTCATCATTAATAAAAAAGTCTCATCATTTGATGAGACTGTCATTAAATGAGGAAATCCTCAAAAGATTCTCATTCAATGAGAACCCCTTGGGCCGAGGAGTAAATCTCCCCTTGAGAGCAGTGCTCTGTGATAGAGTGACATCTGTCAGATTCTAATGATGAAGGAATAAAAATTCCTCAAGAGCCTCTGTAAAAATGATGGAATAACCCATCAGAAAAATTGAAGTAAATTTTTTAATGAATTAAAATTCTGAGATCTTTAAGATCAATGAACAAACTCTTAAGAGTTCTTCATAAGAGATTAATAAATCTACATGATTTGAAAAGAGCAAAACTCTGTTAATGAGTTAAGAAACCCCAAGAAAGATCTCTTTAGATCTAAGATTTCAAGAGAGCAAAGCTCTGTTAATAAAACCCTAAAAAAGGTTTTCTTTAGATCGAAGTTCTATGAAGAGCAAAGCTCTGTTAATGGATGAAACCCTACATTATTAAATAATCCTTTAAAAGATTTAATCTTTACCTAAATTTTAACAGAGTTCTGTCCTTAAGGAAGTTCTTAAGATAAAGAGCTATGCTCTGAAGGAGAATTAATTCTCAGGAAAAAACAAGGAAGAAGATGAACAGAAATCATCTCAAGGGCCAAGGGTCTTATTTATAGGCACTGAGATGCCGTTTCAACTTCTGAGTTGATCCAAGGGCGCAAATGCTGCCACCGCTGCACTCACATATAGGCCACGTGAGCGCAACGGTGGGGGGCATTTGTTTCCCCCAATCGGAGCAAAACTCTGTTCAAATTTCAAATTTTGAAATGAAGCAACGCTTCATAGCAGCGCCAAGTGCGCTGCGTCCTAAGCAACGCACCACGTGCAAAGCACGTGTGCGCTAGCGCTAAGAGCGCTGTACTCTAAGCAGCGCACCACGTGCAAAGCACGAGTGCGCTAGCGCTAGAATTAAATGTTCTTCACCATTAGATCAAAGATCCAACGAACATGATTAAAAATCATCAATTAACCAGAATAAAATTCTGTTGAGGAAACATTCCTGAGAATCTTTCGAAACAGGAAAGATTGTGCTCTGAAAATCAGAGCACCGTTGGATCAATGATCCAATGGTGATTAAAAATCACCAAAATTATAGAATAAATTCTGTATGTGGAAAGATTTCCCAATCTTGTTAAAAACAAGAAAATTGCCTTCTGTAAATCAGAAGCCCTTGGATCAAAGATCCAACGGTGGGGAAATCCCCAAATCAATTGGAGAAAAAATCTCCTTAACTGATTGAACAAATCAGCTTGCCCTATATAAAGGCCCCAAGACTTCAAGTCTCGGGGATACAGAGGAACCCCCTATAAATATTGAGAAATCTCAGAAAGAAGAGCCAAGCTCTCGGTAGAAGGAGAACTTTTCTTCAAGGTAAAAAGAACAAAAAGGCGAAATCATCTCATATAAATTTTTTTTTTTACTTATTTTCCTAAGATCATAGATCTATAAGACCAAGGTCTTTTCACAAAGAGATCAAAGGATCTCATCATAAAATAAGAAGAACATAATTCTTCTCACAGATCATAAATCTATAAGACTAAGGTCTTTTACAAAAAGAGATCATGAATATCTCATTATAAAAAGGGGGGAGAATAATTCAATTCTCTTAGGATCACAGATCCATAAAGGCAAAGCCTTTCACCAGGATAAGAGATTGAAACATTTCCTATAAAATAAGAACTTTGTTCTTAGAACCTTAAAACAAAATCTCTTATAAACGAGAATTTATTTCTCAGATCATAAAGCTGATCAAATAGCGCTTTGCGCTCTTGTCTGGCGCTCAGCACCAAGCGCACCACGTGCTCCTCACGTGTGCGCCACTTAACAAATAGAGCTTTGCACTTATAGACTGGCGCTCAGCGCCAAGCGCACCACGTGCTCCTCACGTGTGCCCCACTGAACAAATAGCGCTATTCGCTCATAAAATGGTGCTTTGCGCTCATAAACTGGCTCTTTGCGCTCATGGACTGGCGCTAGCGCCAAGCGCGCCACGTGCTCCTCACGTGTGCGCTATATCCCAGAAGCGCTCTGCCCTCTTTGACTGGCGCAAAGCGCCAAGCGCACCACGTGTTCCTCACGTGTGTGCTGATAGAACATAAACTGTTCTTTAAATAAATCCATAGAGCTATGATGAATGCTCAGCATTCAATAAAAGACAGAAAGGCTGTTAGAACCCAAATCAATGCCCAGCATTGTCAAATGTTAACATTTAACTGAGTGGGTCGAGCCTAAGTTGGCCATGAATCCCTCATTTAGATTAATTGAGCCCATATGCTCATAAATCTCAGATCTTAGTCCCAATTGGACTACAGATCTCCCGACAAAAATTGGTTCAAGGGTACATCTCTTCACTCCTATGATATTTGTCGTTGTAATCCTTCAACGTCTTCAGAGAGGTGATGGGTTCCGACAACCAAATACTTTATGGACTGTAGGGTCCTTAAACTCATGGACTATAATGTCCTTAAACTTTATGGACTGTGGGGTCCTTAAACTCATGGACTATGATGTCCTTAAACTTTACGGACTGTGGGGTCCTTAAACTCATGGACTATGATGTCCTTAACCTCGGACTGTGGGGTCCTTAAACCCATGGACTATGATGTCCTTAACCTCGGACTGTGGGGTCCTTAAACCAATGGACTATGATGTCCTTAATCTCGGACTGTGGGGTCGGACTATGATGTCCTTAACCTCGGACTGTGGGGTCCTTAAACCCATGGACTATGATGTCCTTAACCTTGGACTGTGGGGTCCTTAAGCCCATGGACTATGATGTCCTTAACCTCGGACTGTGGGGTCCTTAAGCCCATTGGCTATGATGTCCTTAACCTTGGACCGTAATGTCCTTAAACTAGTGGACCGCAAAGTCCCAAAACTAAAACAATAGAGCCCAAATGCTCTTTTGTTGGATTTAAACGATCCCATTAAGTTGATCTTAGTCTAAAATTAGATTAACGTATCCTTGACAAACGTTTAAGTTGATCTTAGTCTCAAATGAGACTAACGCATCTTTAAACCTAACCCTAAACCCAAATCTAAGAAAATACGGATTTGGACTAATCCACGCCCTGCGGGCGACAACATAAATTAGTCTCCGTATACAATCCACGGGCAACTAAAAACAAAACAAACACACACAACACGAAGTGACCATCTGGAGAAGGAGAAAGTGGTTACCGCGATGTGGTAGCGTAATTAACTGCAGGGGCTTGCGCCTGCAGGGAAGAGCGTTCCCACAATCAAAAACCCCTCAACGAGGGGGAATCTGACGAAGTCTACTATATCGGCCGCATCTGTTTAAACCTTCGATACATGGTGCCATAAATCAACTTGGCATCTTTGAAGAGGTGGAAGGATAGCACCAAATAGCATCTGCCCTCGAAATTCAGGCCGGACCTCCCAACGTCCCGACCGCGTCTTTTCGGCGGAGAACAAGGTTGACTTCCTGCCTTGAAAATATTAAGTTCAATTGTCATCTTCCCAAAGGAAATGTTCATGGAACCATTACGACGATTGATAACTGCATTGTTAGTTGCTAGAAAAGGTCGACCAAGAATCACCGGGATTTGGTTCAGTGGGTTCGCCACAGGCCGTGTATCTAAAACTATAAAGTCCAAAGGGAATATAAATTTCCCGACTTTGATCAACACATCCTCTAACTCACACCTAGGGTGGGTAATAGATCGATCGGCCATGTGGAGAGTGCAGTGCATAGGTTTCAACTCTCTTATACCTAATTGCTCATAAACAGAATACGGGGGCAAGTTAACATAGCACCTAGGTCGAGTATAGCGCGGTTGATATTTTTACCTCCAATAGTTATAGAAATTGTAGGACAACCGGAGTCCTTATGTTTCTTGGGCAAATATTGGGTAAGAGCATCGCTCACATTGCTCGCTAAGAAAACCTTTTTAGGTACTTGAGTTTTCCTTTTCTTAGTGCACAAGTCCTTTAGAATTTTCTCAATGGAACCTGTTGGATAGTATCTAAGAGAGGAATATTTATGTTAACTTGCTTAAACATTTCCACAATCTTCTCCATTTGAGCACTTTGTTTATTGGGCCTCAACCGGTTTGGAAAAGGAGCTTTATCAATAGAGGTTGGGTCCAACACTTGAGAAGAAGTTTGTAGGGATGGAATGGATCCCAAAATTGGATTTGGGATGGTCTGAGATGGTAATTTATTTAAGGAAGTGGACTGAGAGTTCAAGCCCAGTGGAGAATGGAAAATAGGCTCGGAAGAAGACGTTGGATTAGATGAAGTAGGAGTAGAAATAGTAGCCGGGGCATCATCTAACTCATCAACTTGTTCACCAACATGGTTGTTCAGCACTCTTACCGATTTCAGCGTAGTTACGACACTCAAGTTATGATTTTGTTGTTTAAGGACGATATTTGCGCTTTGTGAGTAGCCGGGATTTGGTAGAGTTTGAGATGGAAGTTTCCCTTTCTCTCTCTCTCACTCATCGCGACATTTAACTGTGCAATTTGTGCTTTGATCGATTTTATGCTTTCACCGTGGGAAGCAGTGTGTTGTACTAGCGTTTGGATAGAAGACGTTAAATTGGCCGACGTTTGTGTGGATTGTTTAATAAACGTTTCTAAGCTTATTTCAAGTGCAGAGATTTTATCGGTACCGGCCGTTGAAATATTAGTCTGTGGTTGGAAAGAATTATTATAAGGGGCAAAGCTGTTGGCCGAATTTTGGAAAGATTGCAGTTGAAAGGGCTGCTGAATTTGTTGTGGTGGTTGTTGTTGCTGTGGGGGAAGCCTTTGATAATTATTTTGGCTTACTAACCCAATAAGTCATGTCTGAGTCAAGCTCATCACCAATAGAGATACTACTGATCAACTATCAGTAAATCTCATCCACCGTGGCCATGGATTTCTGGTGATAACCAACTGAACACATTGCAACATCGACTCCTAATATGATGAGAGACGAATCCCTGACAGTCTATCACTACCTCCATGTGGCTCGGGACTGTACCCAACTAAAACATGTTTGCACGACTCCTTTGAGCCGTGGTTGGGTAGTAATCAAAGTACAATGGGAACTCACATGAGATATATGACGACTTTAGGTCAAAGGACTAACATGTACTCATGCCACCTGAGAACTTTCATCCAACGATAAATATAATACCATCTAGAAGTTCTCGGCGAGTCCGTCCAGTGTACTCACCTCTAGTGAGCACATGTATACTATCTTAGGTGTCACAACACCAGTGGCTTGTAAGACCGGCCACCGCCTCTCGTCGGGGTCTAGAAGTATATACACTAGTCTACTCCGGAATATCGATGCCCAGTTTCGATACTCCCAAGATTAGGGACATTTAAGGATGTGCTTATAGACAACCTATCTCCCACATACATGATCGCCATCACAATGCTGGTCGTCAAGCAACAATCCTATAGGAGTCATCAACGATGAAGATAAACCAAATAACATACTATCATCTCGAGTAAGATTGTTATACCTGTATAGGTCCTCCCTCAATTATCATAATCGCCTACTCGCAATCATAATAATTGCCTTGAGGGCACTATATCCAACAGGATCTTCAGGATACAACCAAATAAAAATGCATCCTGAAGACCAAAAGCATACTGCCTATCGAACCCCATTGGGTATATTCTGCTATAAAGTGATGCCCTTCGGTTTGAAGAACGATGGTGCTACTTACTAGAGGGCCATGACAAAGATCTTTGATGACCTCATACACGAGATCATCCAATGCTACATCGACGACCTTATGATAAAGAGCAAATCTCACGGGGAACATTGCGAACATCTAAAAATAGTGTTCCAATGTCTTCGGAAGTATAATCTGAAGATGAATCCTCTAAAATACGCGTTTGGAGTTTCCTTAGGCAAATTCCTAGGATTCATCATACATCACCGAGGTATCGAAATCGACCCCTCAAAGATCAAGACGATTATGGAAATGCCCATGCCTAGAAACCTTAAACAATTGCGATCTCTTCAAGGAAAGCTCGTGTATATCCGGCGGTTCATAACCAACCTCTCCGGAAAATGCCGTCTCTACAGTCATTTGATGAAGAAGGGGGTCCCGTTCATCTGGGATCAAAAGTGTCAAAACACACTGGACGAAATCAACCAATACCTGTAAAATCCGATGGTATTGACCGCTCCGGTTAAGAGAAAACCCCTTATTTTATATACAACATCCCTTGAGGGTTCTCTAGGCGCATTGTGGGCATAAGAGAACGATCAGGGAAATGAGAGAGCTCTGTACTATTTGAGTCGGGTTCTCCTGGGGGCAGAAAACAACTATTCCCCCATCGAAAAGTATTTCCTGGCACTGATCTTCGCAATAACGAAGCTCAGACATTACGCCTTTGCACATGAGGTCTATCTCATATCGAAGGTGGATCCTCTCAAATAACAAATGTCAAGGGCTATACTAACAAGAAGGCTTGCCAAATGGGCCCTCCTACTGATGGAATTCTCGATAACGTATCGACCCCTTAAAGCAGTGAAAGGTCAGGCCATAGCTGACTTTCTAGCGGAGCATCTGATACCAGCCGACTCCCCCTTAAATTGCGAGTTGCCATACGAACACGCTTTCGATGCAATTGAAGAAGAAAATGATTCCCAATGGGAACTCTATTTCGATAGAGCATCTTCCATGAAGTAGCGAAAGCAGAACACCCTAATAATCAAAACTGGGATGGGCCTTATTTTCATGACTCTGCAACGAGGGATATTGCGTTATACCCTTTCCTTAACAGAGCTAAGGTGTCATGCCCTGCTTCCCAGAGTGAGCAAACCACGGCACGTGACAGAGCCAACCATGCTAGCTATGAATAGGAATCATCCCTCCACAGTCACATTACGGCTGTCTATAAGATATCAAGAACAGTAAAAAAAATATAAAATCTATCTAGTACATGTCCATTTGCGAAAATAAAAGAGTCAAGAATGTATAAGCGGAAACGATAATAATATCCAATAACAACATATGAAAATACGTCCCAATATAGGCTCACATCAAGAAATAAAAGCTGCGGAAAATAACTAGACTAAACATCACTAAACACAATCATCACTGCTCGGCTTGACGGCTAAAATACTCCTGTTCAGCCCACAATAGAGATAGAGGAACTGGGCCATGCAAAACTCAAACGTCAATGCATCATAATATCAAAACAATAGTAATAACCAGGATGTAACCAGATATATAGGCATGAATATAAATCAATAACATGAATATAATAGTGAGATGTGTATGTGTATGTGAAGTGCGATGAGTAATCTAAACTGTACTACTGGGTCATCTACTCTAAAGTTTTTGAAATCAATTTAATGGAATCGTCGATGTAACTCAATAGTATCATGTGCATACCCGGGACCACGGTCAAGACTCTCGGGCTGAATCCGAGACGTACCGCTAGGTAGTAAACAGGTAACATGTACAAACGAATAATGTCAGCAGCATCATCCCAGGGCTGGCCTAGCCCGTAAAGACTGAGCAGTATAAGTATCGAACTGTCGAGTTTCAGGTTTCTTTATTGATTTCCCCTTACCCCCAAGGTTATGTGTTCAAGTCAGGTATTGATAATACAGAACTAATTCCAACACATGATTAAGCAGGTACAGGTTTGTCAATGTAGACAACAGGTTATGTCCGTCAGGACAACAAGTAAGGATTGTTGGCATTAGTAACAAGATCAAGTATCAAGTCAAGTAGTATATCAGGGGGCATGTTATATGGTGCATATGTATCAAAAGGATACCTGTAACAACCCTAAACTTTCTGTACAATTTTTTTCAAAAATACAGAAAGGGGTACTTGAGCTTGAGCACAAGTTATAAATTTATTTTGCTTTTTAATAGCAAGAAGGAGCTTGTAGCTCATTGGTAAGACCTTGCATTGCTGATCCAAAGCACCAGAGTTCAAATCCCATTAGCCACATTATTTTTTTAATTAGTTTTCTTTTAAATTTTTAGAAACCCAAGAGTCTACACGTGCATAACTCGTAAGAACCAAAAGTCACATATAAAACAAACTGGCCCAGGAGGTAGACCAACAGACATAGGACACGTGGCAGGAAGGTACGGCCCGACTCGTCTGACTAGGGCCGGCGACTCGACCGACTTCGCCGACCCGACTCAGTGAAAACCCCAATTTTCTTGACTCCTTGCAACATTTTAACTACCCCCATAACTCCTACACTGTTTAAATTTCCTGCATTATTACAGAGGATTAAAAATACAATTAAAACTCTTTTTAATGCAAAATTAAATACATTTTTTTCATACCCATTTCATCTAACCCTAACCCTAATCTTTTCATATAAATACCACTCCAATTCACACCCCCTCACTCAAAAACTCTGTCCAAACTCTCAAGAAAAATCCTAAGAACTTTTGTGTACAAGTGGAGTTAGCGAAGGGCGAAGCTCCGACAAACATCCGATGATGACCCTAGGAGTTCCCGGCGACGAAACAACGCACCGGCACCTCCTACAACTCCCTCTTCCTCTTCTCTAATCTAAAATCCTGTAAGTCCCTTCTCCCCCTGATAATGCTCGATACTGGCGGCTTCAAAGATCAGGACACGTGGCAGATGACGTGTCCCAGAACTCATAAGAAAGGGCCCACAGGAGCCGACCAAGCCGCCCCTGTATCCGACCCGCGAGCACAAGCTGGCCCTCCTCGGAGCCCCCGCAAATCAGCCTCCTCGGCTTCTCAGCTCACCTCCGAGCTACCACAGGACCAAGATGCCTCGGCTCTCCCGCTCGTTCCCGAGCTCTCCCGCCGAAGCCATCTTCCTCGGTCCTTCCAACTAACTCCACCACTCACAGGCGTAACCGCCGCTCCGCAAATCTCGCCATGCGCGGATTCTCCGCCGGCAACATCCCACGTTCCACGCCATCACGATCCCCATTAACGGGCGATCCGCTCATTACGCGGGCGTGACGTCGGGAGCGTAACAACCGGCGGGATTCTCGCGCCTGCTGCTGTGTGCTGCCGCCACTACATAAGCCCCTATCACAGAGGGGTCAAGTAAGCCATTCTTTACACTTACGCCGTTACTCTGCTCGGATCTAGTCACTGACTTGAGTGTCGGAGGGTCCTCGGTGGTACCAAACCACCTCGGGACTTCTTTGCAGGTATACGGCAGCAGCCTCCTCATCCCACCTTGTCCTCTCAAAACCCATTGAGACCCACACGCAACGAAGGACAATCCACCCAGTTCACCTCGAGATCAACGGAAGACAACATCTGACGGAGGCCCGAAAAGGAGCTCCATCAGTTAGCGCCGTCTGTGGGAAACTTAAATTCCACAAAATACAATGTTGGCCTTCCTATCTCCTCTCTCATGGCAGACGACCATCCTAGGGATCTCAGTACCAGCTGCCGCCTTCCGCTCACCGAAGGCGGGGATGAACCTCCCCCCATGACCATCATCAACGCCCTCGCAGGCCGGATAGATCGCCTGTAATCCCTCGTAGAGGCCCTCGTCCGCGTCTAAACGACCGCGCCCGGGCCGTAGATCGCTGCTCCTTCACCTCAAGAAGACTCTGTCCCTGTCTGGACGGCCAACCACCAGCAGGCTGCATCCTCTCGCCACCAGTCCCTCGAACCGGTGCTCCCTGAGGCCCGCTGGGCGCCCCAGAGCTCCACGCCGAGATCCGCTGCCAGAGAGCCTCGCTCCGAGCCTCCTCACGACCCTTACCCCCCTGAGGAAATGTCGGTCACATCTTCTATCCACGAGCGTGGCCGACCCCACCATGATCGGCGGGAACGCACAGAAGGGGTCCGTCCCGGCAACTCAAGAGCTACCCCATCCCGGGACCTGAGGCACCTTATTGAGAGAAACCGGGGCCACTCCCAGACTCAATACGCCCCCAGCAGGGCCCGGGAATCTCGAGGCACCAATCCCTCAGGGTACCACGGTCGGCTCGATGCCCTCGAGAAGAAGATCGAGGGCATGCGCCGAGAGGCTCACCTCTCGAGCGACGGGGCTAAGTACGCCTCCGACTCACTCACAAAGCCGTTCACTGATGAACTGCTCGCTGTGCGCGTCTCCTTACGTAACAACCCCCAAAGGTCTCTCTGTTCGACGGGAAAACCGACCGAAGGACCACTTGGACGCTTTCACCGCGGGGATGAGCTTCCAGGATCATTCCGACGCCGCCCAGTGCAGAGCCTTCCCGGCAACCCTTATCCGCGCAGGCCGGGATTGGTTCCGGGGGCTCGAGCCCCGCTCGATCTCGACCTTCGACGAGCTGGCCACTCAGTTCCTCGGCCATTTCGTGGGGAACCGTCGGCAGAAGCGCACGGTCGACTATCTCTTCACGGTTAAGAGCGGGGAGAAGGAAACGTTCAAAGCCTACATTACCCGTTTCTACAATGCCCTTCTCGAGGTTCCCGAGCACCGGGATGAAACCGTTATAACAGCGCTCAGATCTGGCCTAAGGCATAAGGAATGGCTGCGCTCCTTCGCCCTGGCGCAACCTAAGACCATGGTCGAGGTTAAAGCGTGGACCGAGCGCGAGGTTCAGCTGGAATCCGAGGTGAATGCTAACCTTCCCAGGGCAGAGCGAACCGACCAGAAGAAGAGGGCTCGGGAAGAGAAGCCAGAGCGTCAGCAGCCCTACCACCCGAAGTTCCAAGAGTATACCCCCCTCAATGTCTCCCTTGCGGTGTTGCTGGAGGAAGCCCAGAACGAGGGGTTCTTCAAGTTCCTCCCAATCCCACGTCAGGCCGCGAAGCGAACCCGGGGCCCCTACTGTGCTTTCCACAGGGTACTGGAACATGCCACGGAGGACTGCAAACAGCTGAGGGATTACATCGAAGAGCTCATCCGGTGTGGGCACCCCGCCGCCTACCTAAGAGACAAGAGGCAGACCGACCGTGAACAAGAGCAACATCGCCCTCCCACCGACCTGACCATCGGTCAAATCATGCTTGTCTCAGCGGACGACCTACCCAGGTCTCAGAAGGGTCTATGCCCTATGCGGAGCATGGGGGCCGACAGACCTACCCAGTGCCCGGCTGAAACCAATAAGGTCATTTACTAGCCTGAACCTTTCTTTTTTAGGCAATGTAGTTTCTTCCCGGATTCTATTGTTAATGTAATAAAGATCGATGGAGCTTTGCGAAAGAGAAAGAAAATCTTTTTTTTTTATTTCAAAGGGTATTATGGGCTCCTCAGCCATACATCAAAAAAGCAAAAAAAAAAAATTACAATAGTGGGGGAACGGGGTGCAGCGAGCACTGCTCGTGGTACTCGGTAAAAATCTGCAACAGCCGGGGCCTCACGAGTTCCAGCCTCTGTTCCCGGTTCCCTCCGCGGGTATTGACCCCGAGCCTCAACTCGTAGCATTTGCGGACCAGCGCCTCTGAGCGGGCCAGCCGATTCGCAGAGATCAAGCCGAAACGCCTCAAAGACCGCAGCTTGCCCACGACCTCATCAAAAAGCAGCTCAGACAGAGGGTTGTAAAGCCCCGGCGATGTCCTCCAAATGGAATACATCAGCAACTGCAGCAAGGAGGAGCGTCTGGGAAGTAGCCGGCCAAAATGGTCCTCTCCCGCGGACCAACTGCACCGTGTCCTCGGTGCAATACGGGTCGTAAAGGTAGACGTCCTCGAAGTGGACAATGTCGGGAATGGTAAAGGGGAAGTCCTCTATTCTCGGCGTCCTATTTACGAAGGATGGAGGACCGGTGATCCATCAGCCTTATATAGCCCACTGTGCAGCCCAACAGTCGCCCGTTTTCACCTAAGGGACGCCGCCACGTGGCGACCATCGAGCCTTCTTCGGTGGAATCGAAGCGGCGCACCCTTAGCGCTTCGCTTCCCTCCCGCATTCAATGCGCTGGCTACGATCGTTCCCATTCCACCGCGCATACAGCTGGACGAGCGGGCTGCACCCCGTCAGGGGTTCAACCCAGCAGCTACCCTGCTCGGTCGTCCCCAGTGGGCAGCTTCCCTACCCAACGCTGGGGATCGAATAGCCTTCCCATAGGCAGTCGAGCCCGAGCTCCCCTCGCTCGGCTATCCCCGGCGGGCAGCTTCCCTGACTCAACGCTGGGGATCAAAAAGCCCTCCCAGAGGCAGTCGAGGCCCGAGGTTCCCTCGCTCAGCTATCCTTCAGGACAAAGCCCTCGCCAAAAGGCACCGGGCCATGACCCTGCTCGGTCCCCGTCCTGAAGGATCAAAAAGCCCTCTCAGAGGCAGTCGAGCCCGAGATTCCCTCGCTCGGCTATCCCCAGCGGGCAGCTTCCCTGCCCTAACGCTAGGGATCAAGAAGCCCTCCCAGAGGCAGTCGAGGCCCGAGGTTCCCTCGCTCGGCTATCCTTCAGGACAAAAGCCCTCGCCAAGAGGCACCGGGCAGTAACCCTGCCCGGCCAAAGGTCCTTGGTAGGCTTCTTACAGCCCCATAGCTACTTCTCACGCCAAAGGACCAAAGTCCTCCCAGAGGAAGTCGGGTCCTTGCCCGGCTATCCCCGGCTGGTAGCTTCCTACCACAACCGACAGGGATCAAAGTCCTCGCCAAGAGGTACTGGGCAGTAATCCTGCTCGGTCCCCATCCTGAAGGATCAAAAAGCCTTCCCAGAGGCAGTCGGGGTGCGAGGTTCCCTCGCTCGGCTATCCCCCGCGCGCAGCTTCCCTGCCACAACGCCGGGGATTAAAAAGCCCTCATACAAAGGCACCCGAGCAGCTAACCTGCTCAGTCAAACACCAGCTCCTACCCTCTATGCCAAGGATCAAGAGTCCTCACAAGGAGCATTGGAGCGGCTAACCCGCTCAACTACCCAAGGCTGGTAGTCGCACACACACTACTCTAACAAACCAAGCTTTCAATAGAGGCGACCGAGCGGCTACCCTGCTCGTCCGCCACCGAAGGGTAATCCTCCTAACACCGCAACAGATGCATGAAGCCTTAGCAGGAGATGACGACCGATACTCTATAAGAAACAGAGGTCAGGTCTGTCCTGGCCTAAACGATCTCCCCCTCGACCTCGGGGCCCAAGGAGATACCTCTTTGGGGACGCTCGTCGGCAAACAACTGCAGTCAGCCCGACGGGCGATCGTTAAACAAAAGGCCAACCTGACATGAAAACACAATGGCGCAAGTAAAATATCCCAAGCGAGTATTCCTCACAAACAGGTGCCAGAAAGGGAAATTTCTCACAGCTGAAGAAGAAAAGCTTTTTTTACTACCAAAGTTAAGTTCTTACAAAAGGTGTTTCTGGCTCCTCATCCTTACAAAATTCAAAAGAAAAACAAAAAGAAGATAGGAGAGCGGGGGCTCTACACCTCAGGACCGGGCGCGACCTCGAGGTCCTCAACCTCCACCACTGGGGGCGCTGGGTCCTCGGCCCCCTTCCCGCCGGGGGCCTCTCCCCCTTGCTCGTCGACGCCCACGAGGAGGAACTCGGCCCGCAGATCCGCGTCGTTGAACTCCGGCATCCGAGACTTGACGGCATCAAGGGCGTCGTGCCAAATGTGAGTCGTGGCCACGGCCAGGTCGTCATAAAAGTCCCTCGACCCCTTGTATCTTTCCACGTCCCTCGATTCTGCCGACTTATAGGCCTCGGCCGCCGCCCCCATCTCCTTCTGGAGGGTCTTCACCGTCTCCTTGAGGTTGCCGGCGAGCACCTGGGAGTCCTCGAACTTGCCCTCGGCGATTGCGGCGGCCTCGCGATGTCGGGTAACCTCCCTTTTCCCAGCATTCACCTTGCCCTCCAGGGCGGCGATCCTCGCCGACATCGCCTCCTGCTCCCGTCTGGAGCTCTCTTGCAACGCGGCGAGCTGGCCCGCGGCCTCCACCGCCGGTGCTACCACCTCGGTCTCCATGCGAAGGGCAAGGGCCACGTGCTGGAGAGTCAGGGAAGGCATAAAAAGGAGATGGATCAGAAATATGAAGGAAAACACTAAATCTCACCGCGCACTGGGGGCTTACCTGCACGGCTTCCTGGGCGATCGACGCCAGCTGAGCCTTGAGGGTTCCCCCGGGAACCCGACCCCCGGCCGAGGTCTCTATCTCATGGAGGAGGCTATCCGCTACCGACAGCCCGGACGGCACCGTGGACCGGAGCCCCCTTCCTCTACCACGGTCGGCGAAGACCGGCCCTGAGAAGGTCTCCGGGAACTCCTCTTGAGCGGCTCCGAGGGGGAGCCGATCTCCTCTCCCGAGGCCGTGTCCTCCACAATCAGGGCCCGCTTCCAACCCGACACTCTGCTGGGGCCCGGGGCGGGATCCACCGCCGAGCATCCTCGGGGCACCGCCACCGAGGCGGTGGAAGCGGGGGCAGCCTGCACCCGGGAAAAGCTGGCGCCCCCAGCCCTAGCAGGCTGCCTCGGTTGGCGCATAGCATTTCGGAGAACGCCGGAGTCCATGGATCCTACACAAAACAATCACCCCACTTATCAGCAACGCGAGTAAAACATAAACCCAGAAAGCAAGCCCAACTTACCAACGAACTCGACGGGGCTAAGCCCGGCCCAGCTCAAAACCCTCTCGGACAGCAGCACGTTGTATTGAGGGATGGGCTCCCACGACGCCACTCTCACCGTGGCGGGGTCATCGGACAGGTTCCCCGGCAGATTCTTCTCCCTCGACCACTTGGTGGGCACCGGCCAGTCCTCGCCCTCAGGAGGGGAGACGAAGAAAAACTTCTTCTTCCAGTTGTGAATGGAGGAGGGCAATGCCACGACCCCAGTCCCGACAGCGACCCCAGGCCGCTTCCTAAAAGTAAAATAAACCCACCTCGGGTCGCCAGCTATACCGCCGGGGTGACTCTCAAAAGCAAAGGAGGAATCGAGAAGGGAAAGGCTGAATGGAACCGCCTGCAGCTTCAGGCGGATCAGGAACCCAAGGAGGATCCTCCACGCGTTCGGCACTAACTAGCCGGGAGCCAAGCCGAAGATATTCAGAGCGGCGATGACCTCAGGAGAGAAGGGCAAGCGCATTCCGCCCCAAAAAGCTTCCAAATACAGGGCAATCTCCCTACCCCGTACCTGGTCTGCCCTCTCTCCTTCCTCAGCCAGACGAAGCGAGTAGCGCGGGGGGATGTGGAAGCGAGCTCGAGCATTGGCGAGCTCATCCTCATGTCTCACCCAGCACAGGGTGCTGGGGGCTACATCTACCGCCTCCTCCCTGGAAGCGGCGCCCGCCTCACGGCCTCAGGGAGAGGGCCCAGCCCCTGCCCCCGGAGGGACTCAGACACATCTAGAGGGACCCTAGCACCTACCCTTACAACATCTACCAATTCTACAGAAGAGGAAGACATCTAACCTTGGAAAAGAAATTCTTCAGGGGCTCAAGCAAAGGAGAGGAGACGAGCGCCGAGCAGCTGGGGCCTGAAGGAGGAAAATATGAAGGAGTAAGGGCCCTAGGGCAGGCCCCACCCACATTTATCACCGCCTGCGACCTCATCCTACGGCGCCCGTCGTCTCCCGCCGAAGAGGCCCATTGCGCCCAGCGGCTCAGATCGTTCCACGTGGCAGCCCTGCGATCCACTGCGTCCCATCAGATGCCGCAGACCTGCGTGCGCCACATCAGCCGGTTGGCGCCCGACACGTGGACCGTCGTTTCGACTGCAGAGTGCACAAACTGGCGCACCCTCCTTAAATACAGGGATCTCACCTCGATTCACTAATGGAAAAGACAACCGAGGGCTCGAAGGACTCACCCCGGCACAACCCTGAGGAGGACCTCACCTCGGGGGAGGGCCGGCAGTCCACTCCTGACCCGACCCACTAGATGGTCGGGACAAGAGTGGGGGGCTAATGATAATGCTCGATACTGGCGGCTTCAAAGATCAGGACACGTGACAGATGATGTGTCCCAGAACTTATAAGAAAGGGCCCACAGGGGCCGACCAGGCCGCCCCTATATCCGACCCGTGAGCACAAGCTGGCCCTCCTCGGAGCCCCTGCAAATCAGCCTCCTCGGCCTCTCAGCTCGCCTCCGAGCTACCACAGGACCAAGATGCCTCGGCTCTCCCGCTCGTTCCCGAGCTCTCCCGTCGAAGCCATCTTCCTTGGTCCCTCCGACCAACTCCACCACTCACAGGTGTAACCGCCGCTCCGCAAATCTCGCCATGCGCGGATTCTCCGCCGGCAACATCCCACGTTCCACGCTATCACGATCCTCATTAACGGGCGATCCGCTCATTACGCGGGCGTGACGTCGGGAGCGTAACAACCGACGGGATTCTCGCGCCTGCTGCTGCGTGCCGCCACCACTACATAAGCCCCCATCACAGAGGGGTCAAGTAAGCCATTCTTTACACTTACGCCGTTACTCTTCTCGGATCTGGTCACTAACTTGAGTGTCGGAGGGTCCTCGGTGGTACCAAACCATCCCGGGACTTCTTTGCAGGTACACGGCGGCAGCCTTCTCATCCCATCTTGTCCTCTCAAAACCCATTGAGACCCACACGCAACGAAGGACAATCCACCCAGTTCACCTCAAGATCAACGGAAGACAACATCTGACGGAGGCCCGAAAAGAAGCTCCATCACCCCCTTCTTCTTACTATTCTAAAAACATAGAATTCTAAAACCCGACGGAAGCGGAGTTAATCCGACTTCCGATTCGGTTTTCTTTAAAAAGTTCCAATTTTCTTAAATACAACAATACCAAACTTGCAAATTATGACCATTAAACATTAACAAAATATATTGATCAAGTTTCATAGCAAAAGAATTCATATTGTAATTTTTATCGCACTTTTTCAGAAAAATACCATGTAGTTTAGTTTCGACATTAAATATCATAATTCCTTATTATACCTTTAGATAGTTCACGAGGTAATGAACTAGCTCCTCACAACACTCATATGTAACATAGCACGATGATCTTTGGGAACTTAGTTTTTGGAAAATACGGTTTTACACAAAACTATCTCAAACTTATAAAAACCTTTTTCTATAAGATTATGTATTTTAAACAAATCTTTGCAAAGCGCAACTATAACCCATTTGGGGAACCCGTTCGGGATGGTGCGGATTATCGCACATCCTCGGGCTTAGTAGTGAGAGATGCAGACCTCCGCAAGGAGCATACGGTCTCGAAAGATTTAAAAATACAAATATCTTAGAAAAATGAGATTTCTAGAAAAATAATAATAAATTAAATTATTTTATAAATATGTATCATCAAAATATCTATTTTTGATATAGTATAAATATTCCAACTTTTCTAAATAAAAAAGAATCACTTTACATGAAAATACCATGCAATTGCATACAAGTTCAATACTTTACAATTAAATACCATGTATTATGAAAAATAGGTTTATTCACTAGAAATATCACAATGATAAAATATACATCAATGAAAACTTTAAAGACGATAATAAAATACTTGAGGTGTATTTTGAAAATTATACAAAATTATTTTTACATAAAACCCCCTCAAGTTTTATAAATTACAATAAGGACCCTAGTAAACATAGGTTTAAGCGGGACCAGTCTCTTGAGCCTCAGGGAGCCGGAGATATGGGTGCTTGCCTATTTAAGGCAGACAACTTAACAAACAGTGTTATCAACACGGTAATCGTCTTTGAAAAAGACACAAATCCTGCCGTCCATATACAGCAGTTACCGATAACACCAAAACCTGATTCAGGATTCAAATTCTTTTCTAATTGTCTGACTCAGACCGAGTCTCAGTATAATCAATCTGACTTGAATGAGATTCAAGTATAAATAACAATTCAATATGAATCCATATATTCAATCTGTTCAATCTATCAATCTATATAACTTGACCGAACCGAACCATGGATATATTCCATTTACATGATTATCCAGTACCTCCATTTCCATTTATACGATATCATGGTTTTGGCAATTCTTCCATTTACAATACAAGTCATCCATCTATACAATCTATAATACAAGACAATACAGTTTACAAAACAATTCAAACAATATATCAACACAATCAAGACATCGCGGGGTTTATAAGGGGTAGATTGGTACAGAAGGTGTTAGAAGTGGCACGAGACAGCAACCCTAAGACACCTAATCTGAATTCAATCACCGTTGTTCCGGGTATTCTAATGGAGCCTTGTACTCTATATACCGTAGTCTCTGGTCTAATGAGACTCCTCTCGTATACACTGGCCTCTTCTGTACCATGTTACAAACAACAGCGTTAACAATATAATACAACTTTAAAAGTTACACTCTCTTTGTTTATTCTATTTCTCCCTTATTGATTGTTCGCTGACGATATTCCTTCTTTTTCTTCTTTGGAATGTTGTCTGGTGGATCGGACCTTCAGGAGATCGAGCCCACCAGCGAGGACTTGGATCAGCTAGCCTTCGATCCGGAGCTCTAGATACTTGTACATTCCATTTCAGTACTTTCCATTTCTGTTATGCCACTGTTTAGGCATTGCTTTTCATTCCATATATTTACTTTTCTATGTACTGTAAAAGAATGTTAATAATTAAAGTTGTTGTTCATTACATTTGTCTCTTGTGTATTTTTCTTTTATATTGCTTAGTTACGCTTAGCGTATTACTTCTGAGTAAATACGTAGCGGCCTCGCCGCGCTCTCTTCGCCGTACACCGGGAAGCAGGACATGACAGGTTTTGTTGGTGGCCCATGCAGGTCAGAGCTGTATGGAATACTACCATGCGGTTCTAATCTGCGTAGACAACCTAAGCAATATAACACAAGAACCAGCAACTGAAAACATTCCTTATAATACCTATTTCTTGAATCTTATCATTTCATATACTTTGAATCTGTCCTAACCTAAATTTTTCTTTCAAGGTTATGGATTCCCCAAACAACACCAGCACGAATGTCAACAACACTCCACCTCCCCTACCAATTACACCTGCCGTAGCTGCTCCGATCAATGAGCAGACGATACTGCTTGAGGCGATCCGCAGCCTCCTGGAAGGACAGCAGCAGCAGACTGCTATTCTCTTGAACCGTCAAGAAGCGGAAGCATCCGGAGTGAAGCAATTCCGGGCACTGCACCCCAAGAACTTTTCGGGAAAAGAGAGCCTTCTGGAAGAGGAGGAATGGGCTCAAAGTATTGAAGATGACCTGGCAGCAGTACAAGTGCCAGAGGTCGCTTGGGTTCGAGTTGAAAAGCTGCAACTCACTGACAATGCACGGGTTTGGTGGAAGGCGGAAGAAAGCCGTCTTGACCAACCTATCGAATGGAAGAATTTCCATGACATGTTCGATGCAAAGTACTTCCCTGAGACTGCCCGCTTTGATATGGAGCAACAGTTCATCCATCTGCAACAAGGTTCAATATGGACCAAATCTGTAGATGAGTATGATATTGAGTTTACCATGCTCAGCAGGTAAGATACGTCTCAGTATTCATTTTCCTAAAATCACATACTACACAGCTAATATAATACCGTAATAGGTTTGCGGCCCATCTCATACCGACTGCTGAGATCAGAGCTAGACGATTTCAGCAAGGGTTGGATTCGGAAATCCAAGCTGCATTAGCTACAGGGGATTTCCCAACCCATGATATGGCTTTGAAAACTGCCCGAAGATATGAGGCAGTGGTGAAGAAGAAGGGCAGACCTCAATCTTCCGAAGTTAAATGCCCTGCCAATCAGATGGCAGGAGAAGCCTCTTCAAGACCAACTGTTGAACCCAGGAGATCGGAAGAAATCAATAACCAGTCGAGTCCAGACCTTTGCTACTACTGCAAGAGAAAGGGACACTTGTGGAAGGACTGTAGGCGCGCAAAAGGCCTGTGTCTAATTTGGAGCGCATCCAATCATGGAATTGGAAACTGTCCTTATAGAAGCAACCCAGATCACACACCCACCAACTAACCGCAGTGGCCAGGTATCCAGGCTCCTGCAACTCGTCTTGCACTCCCTGCTCCACCACCTGCATCGCCTACTTGCCAATTCCATCAGGCACTGAGGAACATGTCTCGAGGATAGAGGAATATGCCTCTAACTAGAAGGAATGTACCAGGGCGACAGGCTTACACCTTAGCAGCCGTAGAAGCCGAGACAGTTGACCAAGGTAACACTAGTAAGTCTCTTTCAAAATTTTAAAATCCTTATATCACTTTGTTAATTTTTTCATACACTATCAGTATTTCAATCACCAAACTTTTCTTGAATCTGTTACACTTTCCTTTTATAAATTTTGAGGATGAAATTTTTATAAGGAGGGTAGAATGTAACAACTCTAAACTTTATGTACAATTTTTTTCAAAAATACAGAAAGGGGTATTTGAGCCTGAGCACAAGTTATAAATTTGTTTTGCTTTTTAATAGTAAGAAAGAGCTTGTAGCTCAATGGTAAGACCTTGCACTGCTGATCCAAAGCACCAGAGTTCAAATCCCATTAGCCACATTATTTTTTTAATTAGTTTTCTTTTAAATTTTTAGAAACCCAAGAGTCTACATGTGCATAACTCATAAAAGCCAAAAGTCACATATAAAACAAACTGGCCCAGGAGGTAGACCAACAGACATAGGACACGTGGCAGGAAGGTACGACCCGACTCGCCTAACTTGGGCCGGCGTCGCCGGCCCGACTCAATGAAAACCCCAATTTTCTCGACTCAGTGCAACCTTTGAACTTCCCCCATAACTCCTACACTATTTCAATTTCCTGCATTATTATAGAGAATTAAAAATACAATTAAAACTCATTTTAATGCAAAATTAAATACATTTTTTTCGCACCCTTTCATTTAACCTTAACCCTAATCTTTTCCTATAAATACCACTCTAATTCACACCCCCTCACTCACAAACTCTGTTCAAACTCTCAAGAAAAATCCTAAGAACTTTTATGTACAAGTGAAGTTAGCGAAGGGCGAAACTCCGACGAACTTTCGATGACGACCCTAGGAGTTCCCGGCGACGAAACGACGCACCGGCACCTCCCACCACTCTCTCTTCCTCTTCTCTAATCTAAAATCCTGTAAGTACCTTCTCCCCCTTCTTCTTACTATTCTAAAAACTTAGAATTCTAAAACCCGACGGAAGCGGAGTTAATCCGACTTCCGATTCGCTTTTCTGTAAAAAGTTCCAATTTTCTTAAATACAACAATACCAAACTTCCACATCATGACCATTAAACATTAACAAAACATATTGATCAAGTTTCATAGCAAAAGAATTCATATTGTAATTTTTATCGCACTTTTTCAGAAAAATACCATGTACTTTAGTTTCGACATTAAATATCATAATTCCTTGCTATACCTTTAGATAGTTCACGAGATAATGACCTAGCTCCTCACAACACTCATATGTAACATAGCACGAAGATCTTTGGGAACTTAGTTTCCGGAAAATACGATTTTACACAAAACTACCTCAAACTTATAAAAACCTTTTTCTACAAGATTATGTATTTTAAATAAATCTTTGCAAAGCGCCGCTACAACCCATTTGGGGAACCTGTTCGGGATGGTTAGGATTATCTCATATCCTCGGGCTTAGTAGTGCAAGATGCAGACCTCCGTAAGGAGCATACGGTCTCGAAAGATTTAAAAATACAAATATCTTAGGAAAATGAGATTTCTAGAAAAAAAATAATAAATTAAATTATTTTATAAATATGTATCATCAAAATATCTATTTTTGATATAGTATAAATATTCCAACTTTTCTCAATAAAAAAGAATCACTTTATATGAAAATACCATGCAATTCCATACAAGTTCAATACTTTACAATTAAATACCATGTATTATGAAATATAGGTTTATTCAATAGAAATGTCACAATGATAAAATATACATCAATGAAAACTTTAAAGACGACAATAAAATACTTGAGGTGTATTTTGAAAATTATACAAAATTATTTTTACATAAAACCCCCTCAAATTTTATAAATTACAATAAGGACCCTAATAAACATAGGTTTAAGCGGGACCAGTCTCTTGAGCCTCAGGGAGCCGGAGATATGGGTGCTTGCCTATTTATGATAGACAACTTAACAAACGGTGTTATCAATACGGTAATCGTCTTTGAAAAAGACACAAATCCTGCCGTCCATGTACAACGGTTACCGATAACACCAAAACTTGATTCAGGATTCAAATTCTTTTCTAATTGTCTGACTCAGACTAAGTCTCAGTATAATCAATCTTACTTGAATGAGATTCAAGTATAAATAACAATTCAATATGAATCCATATATTCAATTTGTTCAATCTATCAATCTATATAACTTGACTGAACCGAACCATGGATATATTCCATTTACATGATTATCCAGTACTTCCATTTCCATTTATACGATACCACAGTTTCGGCAAGTCTTCCACAATACAAGTCATCCATCTATACAATCTATAATACAAGACAATACAGTTTACAATACAATTCAAACAATATATCAACACAATCAAGACATCGCGGGGTTTATAAGGGGTAGATTGGTACGGAAGGTGTTAGAAGTGGCACGAGACAGCAACCATAAGACACCTAACCTGAATTCAATCGCTGTTGTTCCAGGTATTCTAATAGAGCCTTGTACTCTATATACCGTAGTCTTTGGTCTAGTGAGACTCCTCTCGTATACACTGGCCTCTTCGGTACCAAGCTACAAATAACAGCGTTAATAATATAATATAACTTTAAAAGTTACACTCTCTCTGTCTATTCTATTTCTCCCTTATATTTGGAACTTACCGAGCGATTGTTCGCTGATGACATTCCTTCTCTTTCTTCTTTGGAATGTTTTTAGGTGGATCGTACCTTCAGGAGTTCGAGCCCACCAGCAAGGACTTGGATCAGCTAGCTTTCGACCCGAAGCTCTAGATACTCGTACATTTCATTTCAGTACTTTCCATTTCTGTTATGCCACTGTTTAGGCATTACTTTTCATTCCATGTATTTACTTTTCCATGTACTGTAAAAGAATGTTAATAAATAAAGTTGTTGTTCATTACATTTGTCTCTTGTGTATATTTCTTTTATATTGCTTAGTTACGCTTAGCGTATTTACTTCTGAGTAAATACGTAGCGGCCTCGCCGAGCCCCCTCCGCCGTACACCGGGAAGCGGGGCGTGACAATACCAAATGTGAAACGGTAAACGATATCGGGATCACGGTAAATAGTGCTGATATCAGGATGCATATGTGTCTATCTGTAATAACCTGTTATACGTCCATGACTACTTATGATGCAATCTAGATAACATGTCATAATAATATAATAGTGAAATGATATCAGGGTGTTCAGGCATGTAATTAGATATGCAATTGTCAGTACGGATACGTACGGGTATCAAAAAACGGTAAAACTATAACATGGGATGCATAATTAAAAATATATGTAATATTTTTATTCATATGTATATAAATGTAGTAGCATAGCATGTAGCAAGATAAACTTACCTGATCGGATCTCACGTCGGGTACGTATGTTGCATTCGACGTCGGTTAAACATTGCGATGCGCATACACTCGTACAAAACTTGGACTTGGCTACTCAAGAACTTGACCACATTAGATGGTGACAACGACTGGGTCGCCCGGATCGTCGGCGACGTGCGCGACTCCGGCGATCACCAGAAAAACCAAGAATCAAGAAAAGAAAAGAAGAAGAAGAAGAAGAGTGGAGGTCTGGGGCTTGTGGTGCTCTGGCTTGGAGATCTGGACAGAGTGGAGGTGACGTTGATGATGGGCAGTCGACGGCAAGATCCACGGCAGTGGGTAGTAGGGATTTTTGGGTTGAAGGGGTGTGTAGGGAGTTGTCGTCGGGGATGGTGGTGATGGTGGTATCGGGGTTGGAGAGAGGAGAGAGGAAGAAGGCGTGGAGATGACGGTGAGGTTGGGGTGGTAGCGAAGTCGAGTCGCCGACGGTGAGGGCGAAGATGTGGGAAAGGGCTCGGTTTGTTTTCCCGGGGATGTTTCTAGCGATCGTGGTGGTGGTGTGTTGCTGGTGAGGAGAAGGAGGAATTAGGGGTGAGGTGACGGCGAGGTTGTGGGGAGGTCGGCGACGAGGGGATGAAGTCGAGGTCGGGTTCTGGGATCTTGGGTTTGGGTCGTCTGGGTGAAGGGATGGTGTCGGTGGTGTTTGAAGAGGGAGGTGATGAAGGAGATAAGGGTGAGGAGATAGCCTAGGGCAAGGAAAGGTGAGGGGATGAAGGCGAGGAGGTCGGCGGCGTGAGTTGGGTCTCTCGTAGGTTTCTCGCGGAGGCTGGAGGTGAAAAGAAAGAAGTGAGGAAGAGAAAGAGAGAAAGGTGTGTAAAAAGTTAGGGTAATAGAAATATATATTATATATTTATATATATAAGAGAGGGGGAGAGAGAGGCTGCTGAGGATGAGAAAATATTAGATTAGGAGAGAGAGAGAGAGAAAGGCCGGGGAGAGAGATTGTTTAGATATATATATATTTATTAGTTAAAAGTATATTATATATATATATATATATATATATATATATAAACTGTTTAATATATAAAATATTATAATATATAATCTAGGGTTTTATAGCTAATACAAAATACTCCGAAACATACTCGGGTCACTTCTAAAAATCTAGTTTTAAAATAGGATAATATACGTATCAGCCAAAACCATAATGTGATGTCCAGTTAAATAAAATGCATACCCCCAAGAACGGATACACATAAATGCGCGTAGCGATCCAAACGAGTCCGTTTTATCAAACTGGACATGAACACGATGTCTGAATGCAAGCATAGGGTTTGGGGTATGATACAGGCCATGCTAGGTATTTAAAATATTATATTTGGTTATAATTGTATTATTTAAAATGTATGCAAATGCCAAATATATGATACTTGCATATAGAACATATATGTGTGCATGGATCCTATGTACTAGCAAGGATAAAACGTAATCTAGAACCAAGACGGGTTTCAAGCATGTGGTTCGGATCGGATACTATCCATAAATACCAAATGCACTATCCGCACCCAAAGTAAATAATAATCAAGAAATAGCCACAAAATTAGAAAATACTCAAATAAATTATGGTATAAGTGAACTGGGTTGTTACATTATACCCAACTATAAAAGAATTTCGTTCTCGAAATTCCTGGAACAAGAAAAGACAAGAAACATGAATCTAAGAAAAGAGGTGTGGAAACTTCTGTCGAATCTCGTCTTCTCGTTCGCAAGTTGATTCTCTGTGGGAACGATTCCCTCATAAAATAAGTACTAGAGGGATAACCTTGTTCTTGAGGACCTTTTCTTGTCGATCCACTATCGCCATCGGTTTTTCTTCATAGGGTAAGTCCTCCTTTACTGTCAGCTCCGAGTGATCTAAGACGTGCATCTCATCTCAAACATACTTTCGAAGTTGAGATACATGAAACACGTCGTGAACACTCGCCAAGGGTGGTGGTAAAGCCAATCGATAAGCTACTTCTCCCACGCGCTCAATGATACCGAAAGGCCCTATAAATCGAGGTCTAAGCTTGCCTCGACTACCAAATCAAATCACTCCTCTAGTCGGTGATATTTTCAGGAATATGGGATCACCAACTGCGAACTCCAAAAGTCTTCGTGCTGTATTGGCCCAACTTTTCTGTCGATCTTGCGCTGATTTCGGATCGTACTAACTTTCTCCATGGTTTGCACGATAAGATCCGGTCCCAATAATCTTCGTTCTCCAACATCGTCCCAACAAACGGACGAGCGACACTTACGACCATATAATGCTTCGAATGGAGCCATCTGAATAGTCGCCTGAAAGCTGCTATTATAAGAAAACTCCACCAAGTGTAGATGATCCTCACATGAATCTTTAAAGTCCAACATGCAAGCTCTCAGTATATCTTCAAGAGTTTGGATAGTTCTTTCGGACTGGCCATCTGTCTGGGGATGATAGGCTGTGCTGAACTTCAATCGAGTCCCCAAACTTTCTTGTAAAATGCTCCAAAAGTGCGATAGGAATCGGGTATCTCGATCGGAAACGATGCTCATAGGTACTCCATGCAATCTCAGAATCTCCTGCATGTACCGCTCTGCTAACGCTTCCGTCGACTGACCAACTCGAAATGGTATGAAATGAGCTGCCTTGGTCAATCGATCAACAATTACCCAAACCGCATTATTACCCTTTGGACTCCGCGGTAATGCTGTCACGAAATCCATGGTTATATGTTCTCACTTCCACTGAGGAATCGGAAATGGTTGTAATAAACCGGCCACACTTTGATGTTCAGACTTGACTTGCTGACACACCAAGAACTTCGATACAAAGCGAGAAATCTCCCTTTTCATGCCTTCCCACCAGAAATGCTGTCGTAGATCTCGATACATTTTCGTGCCTCCCGGATGTACGGAATATGCGGAACTATGCGTCTCCTTCATAACTTCTTCACGAATATCTCCTTTAGGCACACATAAACGGCTCCCATATCGTAACGAACAATCTTCATGAATTAACAAGTCCGTTCGAAGTCCCGTTTCTATCTATTCTCGAAACTTCTGTAATCTTAGATCGTGCGACTGCACTGCTTTAATATTATCGATCAAGGATGACTGTACTCATAGCTACATCAACTGTCCCGAAGAATACGGTAATACGATCTCCAGCTCGAATATCTGGAAATCATCTATAAGCTCTTTCTGTGCAGTCAACATCTGTATTGCTGGTAACCGACTTAGCGCATCCGGTGTAGGGTTCCTAGGCACACTCAAGAGGTCTCACAAGGCATCAATCAGGCCAAATTCAAAATTTTCCGGTGCCGAGAAATCCTAAACTAGATCCTTAACTAGAGAATAGGCGAAACTACAAGCTAGTAAACGACTTTACTGCTAAGTGAAAGAGAATACAACCTTTGTAGATCCGGTCCTCCACTTCCTTAGCTCCGTGATGATGTCCCTCCACTGCGATCATCGGATTCCGGACTCTAGCGATGGTTTCGTCTAAGAAATGATCGGGCTAGGTCGTCGACTTCGTTGTCGAAGATGATCTACGTCGAGGCAACACAAGATCAAGCTCCAACTTCATCAAGTCATGAAACTTGTGAAGAAAACACCCTATACAACTTAGCAAGTGGTAGAGGATGAACAAATAGGAAGTGGGTTTACTTTAGAATTGGATTTCTCACTCTTTTTCTCAAGTCACCATTGAAGCTAGCAAGCTTCTTTCTTCTTGAAGAAGAAGAAGAAGAAAAAGAATATGATAAGAATAATGAAATAAATGGAAATAAAGTCATTCTTATCATTTTAGCAACCATGGTTAAGTGTAGAGAATAAACTAAGGTTAGGTGAATGGTTAGGTTTAGGAAAGAAACAAGAATGGTCAAAACTTCTTGAAGCTTCAAGGAAACAAACAAAAGAAGCAACCATTTCTTTTCTTGCCCAAAATTAAATAAATAAAATAAATAGTCAAGAAGAGATAACAAAACCCTAACCATTCACTTAAACATGGTTTAAAGTAAACCTACACATGTATCATCAAACATGATACAATCAAGTGCACAAAAATATATCACATATACAATGTGCACATCAAGTGAGAAAATCAATTTTAAGTGAACCAATACTAGTTAATGCAAAGTAATATATCAAATATATAATTATACATTAAATCATTAAATCAACACTTGATTTAACGATCCAGTCATATCGCATATATGACCGACTAATATCCAATGTATCGGCTTATCGAATCAATCCTTGATTCGATAACTAGGTTATATTTCATACAACCAATCGATACATTCATCGCGAGAATAGAATACGGTATCACATACACGCATTATTCTCGGTCCCGCATATATCTCATATGCGCTCATATTTCGTTTTGCTTGAGCCAGGAAACCTCTATGTAGGACTCTAAAGACTCGTTAATACGCCGGCAGCAGGTGATGATCATATCAAACACCCACAAGCCGCAAGCGGTCTGCTAAACATAACGGCCACCCGGGTATTGAGCGATCAGAAGATCGACGAGCAAGCCCGCTCACACTCCTGTAAGTCTAACCAGTAACACTTACCGTACAGTCCGGTCTGTTCGTCTGATATGTCACATATCTCGCCTAGGGGTGGTAAACGTCAGACCCCAGTAGCTCGATAAGTCGTGTCGATATGAGGTCTATAACAGTTCGAGAAACTGCTGGTAACACTTACCAGTAAATCTCAGCAACCCTGGCCAGGGATTTCCGGTTATAGCCAATCGAACACAGCGCAACATCAACTCCCTATACCGGGAGAGACGAATCCCCTCCTATCGCTCATTGCCTCCATGTGATTCGGGACTGTACCTAAAAACCACCGTTTTGCACGCCCTCTTAGACGTGGTAAGGTGGAAATCAAAGCACAGTGGGAATCACACAAGTCTCTATGACGATCTCGGGTCTACAGACTAACCTGTACCAGTGTCACCAGAGAACTGCCATCTGACGTAAGGTATAATACCATCTGGGAGTTCTCGGTGAGTCCGTCCAGTGTACCCAGTCTCCACTGAGCACTCGTATATCATCTCTGATGTCAAACACCAATGGATATGGGATCATCCATCGCCCATCTGTATGGGTTGAGAAGGTATACGCTAGTCTACTCTGGTATATCGATGCCCCGTCTCGATACACCCACGACTAGGGACCTTGAAGGATGTACTTATGAACTACCATGTCCCCACTAGTATGATCTGCATCATAGTCCAGGTAGTCAAGTACACATCCTAAGGGCTTTACCAACATGTAACAGAGAGACAATCAGTATACACGTTAAGGTAAAGAGCAACCAGATAGCATACTATCATGTCGAGCAAGAAAGTCCTCCCTATATATGTCCAAGCATCCACTACAATATACATCCTATGTATAGTAATGGCCTCTAGGGCATACATATAACTAACATCCGGCACTACATTAACCTTCTCCGGATGGTATTTTAGATTAAGATCATAGTCAGCCATCAGCTCCAACCATCTACGCTGCTTCATGTTGAGCTCTTTCTGTGTGAACACATAATTTAGGCTCTTGTGATTGGTAAATCCTTCTACCCTTACGCACAATAAGTAGTGTCTCCAAATCTTCAAAGAGAAAATCACTGCTGCTAGCTCCAAATCATGAGTTGGGTAATTCTTCTCATGGGTATTCAATTGTCTCGATGCGTAGGCTATAACCTTTCCATGCTGCATCAGAACACATTCTAAGCCTTTCCCAGATGCGTCGCTATGAATAACCAACCCTTCGGAACTGTCTGGCACTGTCAAGATAGGAGCGGTGGTCAATCTTTGCTTCAACGCTTCAAAAGCTAACGCACATCTATCCGTCCATACGAACGGTATCTCTTTTCGCGTAAGCTTAGTCAATGGTTCAGCTAAACGAGTGAAATTCTCCGTGAATCTTCTATAATATCCGGCAAGCCCAAGAAAGTTTCTGATCTCCGCTACGTTCTTCGGAATCGGCCAATCATGAACTGCTGCAATCTTTTCAGGATCAACAGCAATTCCATCTCCGGATACGACATGCCACAAAAACTTTACTTCTTCAAGCCAAAACTCGCACTTGCTCATCTTCGCATATAATCTTTCTTGTCTCAACGTTTGCAGTGCGATCTTCAAGTGTTTTGCATGCTCTTCTTGGCTCCTCGAATACACCAGAATATCATCGATGAACACGACTATAAACTGGTCTAAATACGGAGAAAAGATTCGGTTCATCAAGTTCATGAATATCGCCGGTGTGTTTGTGACTCTGAATAGCATCACAAAGTACTCGTAACGCCCATATCAAGTTCGGAACGCTGTCTTGTAAATATCTTCTGATTTTGCTCAAACTTGATGATATCCGGATCGTAAATCTAGCTTCAAGAATACCCTCGCGCCACTGAGTTGATCGAATGATTCGCCGATGCGAGGGATCAGGTATTTGTTCTTAATAGTCACCCGGTTTAATTCTCGATAGTCGATGCACATCCTCCGCGTGCCATCTTTCTTCTTGACTAGAAGAACTGGAGCTCCCCGAAGTGAATTGTTGCTGCGAATCCAACATTCTCTAATAATTCAGCAAGCTGTTTCTTTACTTCTTCTAGTTTCATCGGTGCCATTGGATAATAGGCCTTTGAAATCGGCGTTGCTCCAGGAACAAGATCAATCGTGAACTCCACATCTCGTTTCGGCGGTAAACCCGAGATGTCTTCAAACACATCCAAGGAATCCAGAACGGCTATAGTTCTTCATCCAAGGTGTATAAAATCAAAAACGTGTGCAACTGTGTGCACAAAATTAAATCAACCGTTAGAAATCCACGAAATCATAATTACGTGCTACCAAGGCACAAAATCGACATCAAGTGCAATAGATATGCACAAATCGCAAACTAATACAATGGTGTATAAAACGTATATCAAGTGCAATAACTATGCACAAAATGTAAATACCCAGTAGGTGCATCCATAGTGCACGAAGTCAATATCATAAAACTCAATCATCAAAACTCAAATCCAAGCGATATAAGCATGATACTCGGATCACAAATGCAAATCGCAACAAATGACATTGAGATACACCTCCTACAATGTCGAAAAATGTCGGTGCACCCAAAACTGGCAGAGCAAGAACATCCGCTTGCCTCCTGCTCATGGTCTGGCGTCCTCTGTCTCTGGGTCCTCATTTCTCTGTGGATTACCAATCTCGCAATCCATCGGCTCATCGTCCCGGTTAGGTGTACTAACAGAAATGATTCTGCTCTGACACTACCCTGGTCATCTCTCGGCCAATTTGTATGACCACTCGTAAAGTAGCACGTCACTGGCGTCGGCTTCTGGCCCTCTGAATACATGTGAAACAATTAATCCTCGGTGCAAATCTTATCGTAGCAGTGTCCTGGAAGAAACCTGCTCAAGGTCTCTTCCGATCTCGTCTATGCCGAACTATACGGAGGCTGGTACTCTTACAAAATATCTTCTCGTTTCCTGGACATCTGCGTTCTCAGCACAGCTTTTCCTCGGGAACTGGTCGTATCCCAACACCTCTGTATACATATCATATCTTTAATCTCAACGGGGAGTAACAACAGCTTATTAACATCTCGCACGAACCTCTAGTTCCACTCGTCTTTATTATCGTCCACTTCGACGTCGCGTCATGCTATCTGCATACTGCAATTGTTCTCAGCTACAGTTAATCTGGAGTCTCTCACACGGAATCGAAATTACGATCTCGGTATCTTCATCACTCTGTAGAAGATATCTAGCCGAACACGTCCTCGGGAACTCGTCCCAATCATCAAAGGAATTCTTTATATTCGTTCGTTCTCGATCAACTCACAACGCATCTGGGTGAGGTCCTCTATCCGAAGCCGGTCCACTTACTGATCTCCTATCGGATTATCCAAAGAACAATGTCCTCTCTGGGTCGATCTATTCTAGACCTGAATAAAATTCTCCACACTGGAAATCTTCAACTCAACTGGGCCTGCGTCGGCGCATCAAATCAGACGAATCATCTCAGTCGCTCAACTCAACTCAAGATAGACTAGCTATCTACCGTCGCATCTCTGCCTGAAAGCTCCAGTGATCTCAGATCGTAAGCTCTGGAAGCGACATCCTATCAATCTCAGCAACAGCTGGGTCATCTGTCTACAAGGTAGACAACATCACGATCTCTGAGGTAGGCTGTACACACAACAGGCAGCCTCTAACAATGGCCCGATTATCCGGTGAGAAACCGAACACTCGCCTCAAACAATAGGCCACAACACAAATACTAAATCGATATGTTCCCATGTCACCAGAAAACACAATGGTCAGTCCTCGTCCATGACGAGCTCGCCCTGACCGCATCACTAGCAGCAGCTCAATCTATGCTCAAACCATGGTGACAGGAACCTCAATCAAGTATCGACGAAAATAAGTCAAAGGGATGAAAAGAATCAACAGATCCCAAAATGGATACATGATCATAAGGAGGAACGGAATCAATGAGAGTATGATCATGGAAACGAATAGAATCAAGGATCTTAATGGATGTATGATCAAGGGAACGAAGAGAATCACAAGTCTCAAGATATGTACATCCTAAGGTTTGTTAAGTGGAGTATCGTATCGTAAATATGCCGTGGAACATACGTACGGTACGTCACTCTACTCAAGCTACTTACTCCATCAATCAGGGTCAGCCTATGTAACGAAAGTTCGGGTCTAATACCCCTCTGTTCAAGTCTAAATTCCGTAAGGTCAAACCTAGGTTCCAAAATAGATTATGCCTCAGACTCCACATAGTCAAACCTAGACTCGAACCAAGGTTAAACCCAGCGCTTTGATACCAACTTTGTCACGGACCGAAAAATATTAGCTCACGACCGGCACTTAAATCACGCCACGTCTACAGATGTAACGTAATTCAAGTAAGCCGAAGCCCAGAAATCTAAACCTTTTTAAGAAAATAGAAGAGGTGAAGTTTTAAAACAAAGGTATGATGAAATCAAAAGTTTTCTTAATGCATAAATAATGGAATATAAAAATGCAAGTGGATTGTTACTAGTTGAAAACATGTTTTGTCTTTTAAAAATTTGGGCAGCACCTCCCTTGTATATTTTGATCCAAAACCACGTATACATGATAATACAAAAGTCATCCCCAAGCGGGAGCTAGCTCTTCGCCAATCGGCGGAATCACAACCTCGCAAGACAGAAATATATGTATACGACGCCCAACGGTGAAGATCAACACAAAGGAAAAGTAAAGCAAGACATCAAACCCACCAAGCGACCATATAACCCATCGCTCAAGTCTGCAACCACAAGTCTTACTAATTATACAAATACTAGATTTTGATTGATGGAGTTGACTAGATACAATAGGAATAATAATACAATAGTGGCACGATCCCATGTGTACCACCTACCAAAGCAAACCACCCCAATGTAAGCTGTGTGCCAGCGATGCCGCTACTGATCAATGCGGTCAACCTGCAAGAACTCTGGCACAACGGGGGTGAGTTGCCAACTCGTGAGTAGAAAACATTATCAGGTAGAAATCGAATAAAACAACGATTCCTATGTCAACTATATCATAACGGTAATACTATGATATCTAGGGTGATCGTATCTGCATATGTGCCAGCAATATAATCAATGCCTGTAAACATGTAGATAACACCTACGTGTCCATCAATGCCACATCAATATCATGCATGTAATTATCATGAAAGCATATGCATGTAAATATAAGGATATAATTCAACATGTGTCCATCAACGACACATCAAAATCATGGAACTTGAGTGTCCAACATCGACACTCGAAACATCATGAAACCCGTGTCCAACATCGACACGTAAATCCTCATATCTCGGGTTCCGTCAGTCCGGATCGGCCCATATCATCTCACGACTCCGGTCGGTATCCTCCGGATAACCGCCAAGCCCAAAGACTATCACCGGTAGATAGTAGTCCCTCTGCCAGGCTCATCGTCTACTGCACAACATACCTTACTTTCCCCATGGTACCATACCGGGTCCACCATGTACCCGCAAACGGCCTCATCAAGCTCATCGAATCGGGTATCACATAACTCATAACCGAGAAAATACATGGTGGACGTCTCGAAATATCATAACAAGAGAAACCGGGTTTCTAAAACAGTACATAATTTCCTTTGAAATTTAACCATGGTTCTCAAATCCAGAATCTCATGAAAACAGTATCTCAAAGCATATAATCGTAAAGCATGATGTATGAAAACATAGAACAAAAATGTGAGCATATCAGTATATCATGTAACATAGTATAGTGATGTGGCAATTCTACTGTGTAAGTGACATAGCAATTATCGATGATGAAAGTGTGTGAGCCGGCAATCTGTGTAAGTGTAACATACGCATCATCGATAATTGTGTAGGTGTACTAGCACAGGTATATATAATACAATAAGAATGTCATAAACGCAGCATAAAGTACATCGTAAGCGAAATGCTATAAGGTATACGTATCTATAACATAACCGAGTCGATGAATCTATCAATCGGCAATCCAGCCTCACAACATCACGTACGGTATAATCCATCGTACGACATCCTCTAGCCAAGGGTATGGATCAATCATCAGATAAAACTCATCGCGTATGGTAATTCATCGTACCGCGGCATTAAAAAATTAGGGATTCTATCAACCTATATGACAATGAGGGTACGGACCTAACGTCTCGTACGGCATATCACTCATTATTCACCTCATTATCCACATATATATATATATACCTATATCTCATGTCACATCCGTATCAATCTCATCTCATGGGACCGGCAAAGGTATCAATTATCATATATCGACTCGCATCCGTATAACAACATATCAAACCAAGTCATCATATCTTATCGTATACTCTTTTTATCACATCAATATCTCACATCAAGTTATCTTATAAATCTCATGTCGTATTTATCGACCTATACGATGCCACTATAATCTCATATCACTTTTTCTCTTGCAACTACATATATTCATATATCGTGATTCATATTTACGTTTCACATCCTTATATATCAAATCGAGACATCCATTCTATCATATCATTTCACACTAAAGCCATTAACTATAACCTAAGTCATGGCATATCTTGTCTCCAAATTACAAATCACATATCAATAATTGCGGGGGTACTATACGCCATCCACCCGACTTCCCCCATAGATATAAATCTACTCACCTGCGGAACTCCTTGTTCAGCCGTAGTCGATGTGCTTCGTCGTCTCGGAATCCACGCGAAGGTACCTACAATAAATACACAGTCGCAATGCTATTAAATCAAGTTCGGAAAACCAATACGGCACACGGTGCCCTCATAGGTTAAAACATGTAGCCAACGCATGCAAAAGAAACCAAACAACCCTCGTCGTTGATGTACAAACCTCAAACGACCCAATACATTATCAAATATCAAAACCAAGTATTCAAACCTCGAAAAAACTTTGCCCAAAACACTCACAATAGCTCTAAGATTTTAGCTCAGGTTAAATGGGACAAAACAAGCAAGTACAGGGAGTTGTTTATAGGAATTAGGAGCTACATAACAAATCCCATCACCCTAGCCCACAACTTGGCCGGCGACAATGCCATGAAATCCGACCTGCTCGGCTCTACCCTCTCTGTTTAGGTTCGTCTTCTCATGGTGGTATTCTAGTGGTCCATCTAGGTCTCTGGGGTTGCTAGTTTTTCTCATAAATGACCCAGGTTGCTCCAGATACCCTGTAGGCCTACATAACTTCACAAAACCGACACGGGTAAATTTCTAAGTTCGTATTTTGGTTTCCAACCTCTGTTCTTTAGCCATAAAATCCACACTAAGTTCTTGCAACAACCACTACACATCACCACAACTCAAACCCTAACCTCAACTTGGAATATTCCAAGATCACTAATCCATACTAAACCAATTCTAAACTAAAATAGAAACTAATTTACTAAGCTAATGGTGTAGGAAATACCTCATTTGGAAACTCAAGAATTTTCTTGAGTTGCTCAAAGTCTTCAAAATCCAACTTTGAAAGGTCCAAAGTGTTGAGGATGAGATGGGGATCATTTTTAATGAAAGGAGTATAGGGTTTTGGTGAAGAAATTGAGATGGTACTTGGAGGTGGAGGTGGAGGGAATGTGAGGAGGAGGAAGATGAAGAAAACAAATGGGGCAAAATGAATGAGGCAGCCCTCTCTCTCCTATCCTCACTCTCTCTTATTCTCACCCCCACAAGCCCATGCCTCACTCTCTCTCTCTCTCCAATAATTCACTCTTTTTCCCTTTTCTTTTTTTCTTTTCTCTAAAAGCCAAATATCAACAAATACTAATGAAACAACATACAACCAAATGCAACATGTCATGATGCACTATCCATGGAAAAATGTAGAAACACGGATTTGGCTTAATCGCGATTAGTAGTGCACTAATCAATTTTTTATTCAAACTTCATATAATTAATTATAAATATGCTAAATCCGATAAATATATTTTTAAATGAATAAATCATTTTAATCTCCAATTATTTCACAAATATTGGTATATATTTATACCATTTTACGAAAACTCCAAATTCGCAAATCGGGTAGTTTTCGCGAAATATATTATTTTAATATTAAATTCCAAAAATAATATTTTATATTTTCTGAAATGTTACAATCTTCCTTCCCTAAATAAATTCGGTCCCCGAATTTAAATTTAAACCCCCAAATGCTAAAACATTTCAATAATCAGCTCAAATCAACGGGGCTCCGAAATCACGGAAGGTGCAGAAATACCACAGCGCATCGTGTGCGCCTGAAAACGAGTATGAAACCCAAAATCGAACTTCTCCAAGCGTCATGCAAATTATCGGATTTGCACGCAAATCATCGAAGTTATAATGGAGATACAGATCTCGAAATCCACTACTGCAATCCAATATGCACTAGTCAAATACTATAATACGTGTATAGTACGCATCCTTGGAAAAATCTCCTAAAACTGAATAAAACACATGCAAAATCTAATCTGAATCGCCGTGTGATGCGTGACTCATGGCACAAGTGACGGACGCTCATTTGTAAAGTAATAGATATACGTTCATATATGTTTTGCTTAAATATACGTCCCGCCATTTTGAAATATCCCAAAAGGTTTTCCTTTATAAACGTTCGTGTCACTTGCGGAAACGTAAGAAATAGCGAGACTATAGCTCCTTTTTGAAACCTCTTGTTAAATTTTTAATGCATGCAAAGTACTCAGGTACTATCCTCAGATCAGTCATGTTCGGCTAGTACATAATATAGTGCCCATTATGAAAACAAAGTGCTCAAGAGAAAAATCAGCCCCAAAAGGCGTATCCAATAATCACGCGCGTCTGGTGCGCATGGAACTCAAAGCCAAATACAAGTACTACGAATGTGCACAAAACCAAACTAAGTGCAACGGGTGTGCACGAAAGCATCTGTCCAGTGCAACGGATGTGCACGGCAACAATATCAAGTGCATCTAGAGTGCACGAAAATCCCAACCCAGTGCCACTAATATGCACGAATGAAAATCCCAATCGAGTGCATCCGGTGTGCACAAAATCACATCTCATATCATGCGCCCAACATGCGCGAAAATCCAAATCAAGTGCATCCATCATGCACGAATGAAATCTAAATCAAGTGCATCCAACATGCACGAATAAAATCTAAATCAAATGCATCCAATCATGCACGAATAAAATCTAAATCAAGTGTATCTGATGCGCACAAAATCCAATACCAAGCGCCTAATATGCGCAAAAATCCAACCCAGGCGTGTCAGGTCCGTAAAAAACATCTGGTGCAGTAGCTGTTAGTTATATGTATGCCTTAGAGGCCATTACTGTACATAGGATGTATATTGTAGTGGATGCTGGGACATATATAGGGAGGACTTTCTTGCTTGACATGATAGTATGCTATCTGGTTGCTCTTTATCTTAACGTGTACACTGATTGTCTCTCTGTTACATATTGGTAAAGCCCTTAGGATGTGTACTTGACTACCTGGACTATGATGCAGATCATACTAGTGGGGACATGGTAGTCCATAAGTACATCCTTCAAGGTCCCTAGTCGTAGGTGTATCGAGACGGGGCATCGATATACCAGAGTAGACTAGCGTATACCTTCTCGACCCATACAGATGGGCGATGGATGATCCCATATCCATTGGTGTTTGACATCAGAGATGATATACGGGTGCTCAGTGGAGACTGGGTACACTGGACGGACTCGCCGAGAACTCCCAGATGGTATTATACCTTACGTCAGATATCAATTCTCTGGTGACACTGGTACAGAGTAGTCTGTTGACCCGAGATCGTCATAGAGTCTTGTGTGATTCCCACTGTGCTTTGATTTCCACCTTACCACGTCCAAGAGGGCGTGCAAAACGGTGGTTTTTGGGTACAGTCCTGAATCAGTGTGATCGGGCTTGCTCGTTGATCTTCTGATCGCTCAATACCTGGGTGGCCGTTACGTTTAGCAGACCGCTTGCGGCTTGTGGGTGTTTGATATGATCATCACCTGCTGCCGGCATATTGACGAGTCTTTAGAGTCCTACACAGAGGTTTCCTGGCTCAAGCGAAACGAAATAGGAGCGCATATGAGATGTGTGCGGGACCGAGAATATTGCGTGTATGTGATACCGTATTCTATTCTCGCGATGAATGTATCGATTGGTTGTATGCGATATAACCTAGTTATCGAATCAAGGATTGATTCGATAAGTCGATACATTGGATATTAGTCGGTCATATGCGATATGACCGGATCGTTAAATCAAGTGTTGATTTAATGATTTAATGTATAATTATATATTTGATATATCACTTTACATTAACTAGTATTGGTTCACTTAAGATGGATTTTCTCACTTGATGTGCACATTGTATATATGATATAGTATTGTGCACTAGTTTGTATCATGTTTGATAATACATGCAAACTTGGGTGTATGTTTGATTTAAACCATGTTTAGTAAATGGTTAGGGTTTCATTTCATTTGCTTTATTTACTTATTCATTTATTTATTTATTGTTTTTGGTAAGAAATAAAATGGTGACTTTATTTGGATTTCACTTAAAGCTTCATGAAGCTTTGAAAGTCAAACCCATTTTGTTTCTTTCCTAAACCCTAACCCTTTAACTAAACCCTAGTTCATTCTCTACATGAGTTAGCTTTACCCATGGTTGCATTATGATAACTCTTCACTTGATTTTTCATAATTAATTTAATTGATATTCTTTTCTTCTTCTTCTTCTTCTTGAGAAAGAAAAGAAAAGCTTGCTTCAAAAATATCAAGTGATGATTCTGTTAGTTATATGTATGCCCTAGAGGCCATTACTGTACATTGGATATATATTGTAGTGGATGCTGGGACATATATAGGTAGGACTTTCTTGCTCGACATGATAGTACGCTATCTGGTTGCTCTTTATCTTAACATGTATACTTGCTGTCTCTCTATTACATGTTGATAAAGCCCTTAGGATGTGTACTCGACTTCTAGGACTATGATGTAGATCATACTAGTGGGGCCTGGGTAGTCCACAAGTACATCCTTCAATGTTCCTAGTCGTGGGAATATCGAGACGGGGCATCGATATTCCAGAGTAGACTAGCGTATATCTTCTCGACCCATGTGATGGGCGATGGATGATCCCATATCCATTGGTGTTTGACATCAGAGATGGTATGCGGGTGCTCAGTGGAGACTGGGTACACTGAACGGACTCGCCGAGATCTCCCAGATGGTATTATACATCACGTCAGATGGCAGTTCTCTGGTGACACTGGTACAGCTTAGTCTGTTGACCCGAGATCGTCATAGAGTCTTGTGTGTCTCCCACTGTGCTTTGATTTCCACCCTACCACGGCTCTACTGAGTCGTGCAAACAGGTGGTTTTTGGGTACAGTCCCGATTCACATGGAGGCAATGAGCGATAGGAGGGGATTCGTCTCTCCCGGTATTGGGGGTTGATGTTGCGCTATGCTCGACTGGCCATAACTGGAAATTCCTGGCCAGGGTTGCAGTGATATACTGGTAAGAGTTATCAGTAGTTTCACGATTGTTATGGACCTCACGTCGGCATGACTTATCAAGCTATTGGGGTCTGACGTTTACCACCCCTAGGCGAGATATGCAACATATCAGACGAACAGACCGGACTGTACGATAAGTGTTACTGGTTGGATTCACAGGAGTGTGAGCGGGCTTGCTCGTCGATCTTCTGATCGCTCAATACCCAGGTGGCCGTTACGTTTAACAGACCGCTTGCGGCTTGTGGGTGTTTGATATGATCATCACCTGCTGCCGGCGTATTGACGAGTCTTTAGAGTCCTACACAGAGGTTTCCTGGCTCAAGCGAAACGAAATAGGAGCGCATATGAGATATGTGCGGGACCGAGAATAATGCGTGTATGTGATACCGTATTCTATTCTCGCGATGAATGTATCGATTGGTTGTATGCGATATAGCCTAGTTATCGAATCGAGGATTGATTCGATAAGTCGATACATCGGATATTAGTCGGTCATATGCGATATGACCGGATCGTTAAATCAAGTGTTGATTTAATGATTTAATGTATAATTATATATTTGATATATTACTTTGCATTAACTAGTATTTGTTCACTTTAGATGGATTTTCTCACTTGAAGTACACATTGTATATATGATATAGTTTTGTGCACTAGTTTGTATCATGTTTGATGATACATGCAAACTTGGGTATGTGTATGCTTTAAACCTTGTTTAGGTTAATGGTTAGGGTTTTGTGATCTTTACTTATTTATTTATTCTTTTATTCATTTATTTTGGCAAGAATAAAATGGTGGCTAACTTTGTTTCTTTCTTGAAACTTCATGAAGCTTTGAAGCTTTGACCATTTTGTTTCTTAGCCTTAACCTAACCATTAAACCTAACCCTAGTTTATTCTCTACACTTAACCATGGTTGCTATATGATAAGAATCACTTTATTTTCTATTTTCAAGATATTCTTATCATATTCTTTTTCTTCTTCTTCTTCTTCTTCAAGAAGAAAGAAGCTTGCTAGCTTCAATGGTGACTTGAGAAAAAGAGTGAGAAATCCAATTCTAAAGTGAACCCACTTCCTATTTCTTCATCCTCTACCACTTGCCATGTAGTATAGGGTGTTTTCTTCACAAGTTTCATGGCTTGGTGAAGTTGGAGCTTGATCTTGAGTTGCCTCGACGTAGATCATCTTCGGCATCGAAGTCGACGACCTAGCCCGATCATTTCTCCGACGAAGCCATAGTCAGAGTCTGGGATTCGATGATTGCAGCGGAGGGTCGTCAACACGGAGCTGTGGAGGTGGAGGACCGGATCTACAAAAGTTGTATTTTCGTTCACTTTAGTGTAAAGTTGATTACTTGCATTGCATCGCCTATACCTCTAGTTACGATCTTGCTTAGGGTCACTTGGCACATAATTTTTTTTTTGAATTGGCCATGTTTGATCACTTGTAGAACCTCATGGTGTGCCTAGGAACCCTACAGTGGTATCAGAGCCTAGCTAGAGCCTTAGGCGATGCGTAGACGAAGCTAGAAATCCGATCGAACCCCGAAACCCTAGCTTTAACCCTTCTCTGTATATTTTTTGAAATCGGGGATTTTTATGAATTAAAAATATGCAGAAAAATAAGCAGGCTTTTGTAAGAATTACTGTGAAGCACGTGAGCATGAATCGACCAAATGGCCGCGTAACCGCGGCACGAGCATGGCAAGTGCGGCGGTTACGCGGCTATAAAGGGACATCTTGTAATTTTCTTTGCACAGTAATTCCTATATTTTAATGCTGTATTTTCTGGGAATTTTTAATTCGCACTCAAGAGTTGAGTTTTCTGGGTTGTTTTGGGGAATCGATGTTTCGATCGGATTGTCTAATTTTGTCTATGTGTTTTTCCAGGTAATTTTAGAATATGTTAAAAGGTTCGACCGGATATAAATACCCAATTTTTTCCCGACCGGGAAATTTCCAATTGTTGGATTTTTCCGTAGTTTAATGACGTTCTAAGTAGTGCAAGTAACGCGATGGTCCCTCTAGAAGACAACAAACCTTAACTCGATTATGTGACCGTCTTGAACTGCCCTTTGAATCTTAGGGTTTGGGGCAGTACGGCGTGCCACATGTGAGGCGTTGGCTTGACCCTTCTACGGCTAGACTGTTGGTACTGAGGCACAAATGAATGTTTCTGAACTTATTTCATGTGTTGAGCTGTTTCGAGAAAACTTGGGTGTTTGATTGTTCGATCGAAAAGTTTAACATTTTCTAATTATCTGGAATGTGATACAATAATTGGAATTCACAAGTAGTTATGTGATAACTGAATGAATGTTATAAATCTAGCACTTTAGTCTCACTTGATCGGTTGCCACGGAATTTTGATGCGATCAAAAGTCTGTCGCAATCACGTAGCGTACGCGGATACTCGCCGGGTAAACTTAATAGACAGCTACACCCCATAGCCCCGACCAAGTGACTTTAGGAGAACCCCGTCGCCGAAAGCATCCGTTCGGGTGCTCGCGGCAGCGGTGTTCCGCCTTGGTGCACTTCGTCGACGGCGTCGGGGGTGCGGCCGCCTACTAAAGTTTGCGACGAGCATTCGATCAAGATGTCGGGAATCTTGTTGAATTGCCCGACTTGATATTGAAAAGAGTTTTCGATAATGAGACTAAAATGCGGGGTTTATAATTGTTAGACATGCGATGTCTAAGTATTTCATTTGATTAGGCATGCGATGTCTATACAGGTTGCGGATTCCAACAGTTGTAGTTTTACACTTTCTTTTCTGTGACCGTAAGTGTAATATGTGATATCGCCGGTTTCGTTGCTATATGTCAACGACAATTGGGATGCGCATATTTACTTACGTTGATGACATGTGATGTTATGTGTTGCTGGATATGTTATATTGGATCGTCGTGTTTGAATAGCCGGGTTTTTTTTATGTGAGACGAGTGTTTTTTCATTTTCATTCATGTAAAAACCTTGTATATAATATTCTTTTATTGGGGCACTTCCAGGTTGCGGAAGATGTCACCATTTGTATATTATTTACTTTTCCGCATTAGGATAGACCCAAGGAGGGGAGCACAAGTAACCGGGTTCTAGGGTCCAGTGGGAGACCATCTCGAGGAGTCGAGTCCGGGTCTCCTAACCCTAGAATTGGTAGGGTTGCTTGCCGCTCTCGTAGGGGTCTAAGGGTGTGGGATTGGCTATTCATCACGACCGTGGAATCCGTGTTTTATACTGGCTCGTATTGAAAACACGGACGTCCTAATATATCCAATATTTCATATGATATTTTCTGCTGCGTTATCTGTGATGTGATCATGTGATATGTTCAGATAGATATTACATATAGTATATATGATATATTATATAGACGTTGCTTATGTTTTACACCCACGCTAGCCTTGCCTCGCTCTGGCGTTAGTTACCTAACCTAACGGTGCAGACGGGACATCGAGGCGAATGCGGATGGCATAAGCGTACGTTATATTTATCTGTGATGTTTAGGTGGACTTAAATGATGGGATATTCATTAATGTGATTAATGAAAGAAAATAAACCTAAAAGATGTTGTGGAATCGAATTTCAAAATAAAAACAGGTAGCTACAATTCTTGCTTTGCATCGCGGTGTTCCTTGTAGAACATCCTGCACCTTATTCGATGAGGAAAGGGCCGATATCCCTTCACCGGGAGTAACCCCTTTAGCAATAACTGGCAGATGCTACACACTCGGTTTGTCTTTTGATTGCTTCTATAGTTTCTGCTTTGCACAGTGATATATATATATGATATATCCCGCACCTCATTCGACGAGGAAAGGGCCGACGATCCCTTCACCGAGAGTGACCCCTTTAGCAAAACTAGAAAAGCCTCAAAAACATTCCATTTAAAAACCATTTGATTTCGCAACGAGATCAAGTTCAAAGCGTTAAAGGTTTTCATAAAAACCATTCGCAATCCTCCGTCATTTTAGGAAGTAGAGTACTTAGTATTCGTGCTGTGTTTGTTGACCACAGTCAAGGAACAGTGTACGGTAGCTAAGTGATGTCTTCCTACACCGCATATGATGCAATTAGTTAGGACAGTCGCGTGACTTTGTTGACCTTAGTTAAGGGTCATTTGGGTGGGTCTAATTAATCACGAAATGACGGGTAGAACTTGACTAGTGCTTATGATTTGTTGACCATAGTTAAGGTCATAAGTGCTAGGGGTAAAAACCATTATCGGGAGTTTCAAGTGTTGAAATTTGCAATGAGATTGCATACCTTCTATATGATAGTTGGATCCCGACACCCACTGCGAGTAATTGTTACTCCTTGGAGAGTTTTGCACTTTGCAATTAGCCGATCAAGTAGGTATCTAGAAAGGTGTCAACGGGGTTACGCCTCTGGGAAAATGAGGTTTACTGTAATTAGGTCCGTGCGAAAGCACGGAGAACCTCCCTCAAAGTACCGACACTGGCCTGGCTGAAAGATTGGCGAACTTGTAGAGTGTAATTAATCCTGGCTAGTCTTTCCTTTTAGGGTTTGAAGGAAGATTTGATAAAAACAGTGGAAGCCATCCTGATTAGGTAAAATATATAACCAATCTAATCTTGCAAGAGCGCACGCAGAGTGTTTTCTTCTCTCTCTCTCCAGGTAGCGACCATATCACGCCTTAATCAAGATAATATGGATGTATTGACCGAACCCGCTTGTTATACTGAGCTGGGGAACGTTGGTCCCGCTCCAACTTATAATTGTTATAAAACCGAGCATGAAATAGGGGAATACTAGAATTCCTATGCCGCCCAAACGAAGAAAGTGCATATGATGCATCTCCTTCGGGTATGTTCATTGCAAAGAACTGTTTCTCAGTATCCTCTGCATCCTGGGTATTTGATACCGGATCAGGATTCCAGATATGTAATCTGTTACATAGGGCTACAGAAAGGTAGAAAACTGAGAACGGGTGATAAGTTTCATGAGACAAAAAACAGGGCAAGTGTTGCAGCCAAGTCTGTTGGTCACTGTCACCCTGTATTACCAATACATTGATTCTGAACAAATGCTATTAGATACCGAACCTGATATACAAAATCATATCAGTCTTTTTATTAGTAAAGAAATGATATAATTTTGTTTTGTTGGATAATGTTTTGAACATTTCCTATTTCAAAAGTTGATCGGTTCAGGCACGTTATCTAAAAGCATTGACGTTCTAAATCAAACTACAGTTCCTAGTATACAGAACACACACAAGAGGAAGAGTTCAGAAATGAACGAATCCTTCTTGAGGTATTGTAGACTAGGTCATATCAATGCGACCCGACTGGCTGAAGTTACATTTTAGATGCATATTTAAATCAGTTTGAATTTACGTTTTATGAAACTTGCCAGTCATGTCACAAAGATAAGATGACCATAGCTCTGTTTATTGGAAACAGAGAAAGAGTTAGTGAACTCTTGGGACTGATACATGATGATGTATGTAAGGTCTCCTGTCTACACATGCCAGGACCGGTTCTTTATACTTCATTACGTTCTCTGATGATCTTTCAAGATTCAGACATATGTTCCTGTTGAAACACAAGTCCAAACCTTTTGAGATATTCACAGAATATAAGCTAGAAGTAGGGAACCAATACGGGTATAAGTATTATGTCCTTTGATGTGATCAGGGAGGAGAATACTTATGCATAGAATTCCTGGATTGTTCTAAAGGAGAATGAGATTCTCTCTCCATATTACTCCTCTGAATATACCACAGCACAACGGTGTATCGGGGCGGAGCAATCGCACCATATTAGATATGGTATGCTCTATGATGAGTACTACTGAGTTACCTATTTCCTTTTGGGGGTTATGCACTTGAGATGTTGCATACCTATTGAATTGGATTCGAATCAAATCAGTGCCTACCACTCCATATAAGATATGGTATGGGAGGAGCCTATTTCTTAAGTAAGTTAAGATTTGGGATTGTCCGGCCTATGTCAAAAGCAAAATCCGGACAAGATCGATGCAAGGTCAGTTCTGTAGAACTGGAAAGGTTCCAGCTATACAAAACTGCAGCTAATGATTTGGTAGAACCAAAGGATTCAATAGCAACCAACGAACCTCAGCCTCTCCGTCGATCTAGCAGGGTTCCTCATCCGCCTGAGAGATACTTTGGTTTCTCGATGACAGTGGGAGCGAGGATTGCATCATGAGATGATGACCTAACTAGTTTCGAGCTGGCCTTCAGGAGTGAGACTCTGTAAGAATGGCTGGATGCTTAGCGATCTTAGATGGAATCCATGTACACCAACAAAGTATGGACTTTGGTTGCTATATCTGAAGGGTTAAATCCCCATCAGGAGAAAGTATATCTTGAGAAGATTACTTAGTGTAGATGGAAAATTTGAGGCTTTCAAAGCTAGACTTGTTAAAGGTTTTCTTCATCGACCAGGCGTGGATAATGATGAAACCTTTTTCCAGTGGCTATGCTTAAGTCCATCCAGATCCTACTTACCACGGCTACATTCCATGACTGAGATATCTGGCGGTTGGGTGCCATGACTACTTTTCTAAATAATGATTTAGAAGAGAACGTCTATAAGAACACAGCCAGAGGGCTTCGTAAACAGTGGGAGCAGCGGAAACGTGTGCAAGTTGCTTTACATGATAAAGCAAGCATCGCGGAGTTGAAACGTCTGTTTTGATGTGGTAGTCAAAGTGTTTGGCTTCATCAAAATAATAGATGAACCTTGTATATACAAAACGGTGGTAGAGAGTAAGGTAATCATCCTCGTATTGTACGTGGACAACATACTCTTGATAGGAAAAGAGTTTCCTATACTACGATCGGTCGATCTCCTCTTATCACATGGATTCTTTAATAGGATAAAGGTGATACCTCCTAAATCCTGGGTTTTGGATCTATGAGATAGATCTAAATGGATGTTAGGATTCTCACTAACTATAGTGAGATAGTATTAGTTGATCCTGGGGAGAATCACTGGAAACGTTCCAAGGTGATAAGGACAACTGAGTGTCAGTCGCAGGCATTGTCTTTACCCTCAGTAAAGGGACGGTATGTTGGAAGAGTTCCAAGCTAGATACCGTAGCAAACTAGACGATAAAGGCTGGTAACATCGCTATTAAAGATACTACCAAAGAGGCAAGTTGGGTGTATATTGGTTCATGAGATGAACTAGGTTCCTATCATTGTATGACAATGAAAGTGTGGCTTTGGCCCAGGAACCCTGGTCCCATCAGAGACCCAGACATATTCTGAGGCAGCATCACCTGATCATGGAGATAGATGATCTCCAGGGTGATCGAGGTTAGGAGAATAGACTCAGAGAACAACACGGCGGATCCACTCACAAAGGCTTTTTCCTAGAGAGAGACTTATATGGGATGGTTGAGTATGTGATACTGCAACCACTGCTACAGATGGCCCTAGTGCAAGTGGGAGATTGTTAGTTATATGTATGCCCTAGAGGCCATTACTGTACATTGGATGTATATTGTAGTGGATGCCGGGACATATATAGGTAGGACTTTCTTGCTCGACATGATAGTACGCTATCTGGTTGCTCTTTATCTTAACATGTATACTTGCTGTCTCTCTATTACATGTTGATAAAGCCCTTAGGATGTGTACTCGACTTCCAGGACTATGATGTAGATCATACTAGTAGGGCTTGGGTACTCCATGAGTACATCCTTCAATGTTCCTAGTCGTGGGAATATCGAGACAGGGCATCGATATTCCAGAGTAGAGTAGCGTATATCTTCTCGACCCATGTGATGGGCGATGGATGATCCCATATCCATTGGTGTTTGACATCAGAGATGGTATGCGGGTGCTCAGTGGAGACTGGATACACTGAACGAACTCGCCGAGAACTCCCAGATGGTATTATACCTCACGTCAGATGGCAGTTCTCTGGTGACACTGGTACAGCTTAGTCTGTTGACCCGAGATCGTCATAGAGTCTTATGTGTCTCCCACTGTGCTTTGATTTCCACCCTACCACGGCTCTACTGAGTCGTGCAAATAGGTGGTTTTTGGGTACAGTCCCGATTCACATGGAGGCAATGAGCGATAGGAGGGGATTCGTCTCTCCCGGTATTGGGGGTTGATGTTGCGCTATGCTCGACTGGCCATAACTAGAAATCCCTAGCCAGGGTTGCAGTGATATACTGGTAAGAGTTATCAGTAGTTTCACGATTGTTATGGACCTCACGTCAGCATGACTTATCAAGCTATTGGGGTCTGACGTTTACCACCCCTAGGCGAGATATGCAACATATCAGACGAACAGATCGGACTGTACGATAAGTGTTACTGGTTGGATTCACAGGAGTGTGAGCGGGCTTGCTCGTCGATCTTCTGATCGCTCAATACCCGGGTGGCCGTTACGTTTAGCAGACCGCTTACGGCTTGTGGGTGTTTGATATGATCATCACCTGCTGCCGGCATATTGACGAGTCTTTAGAGTCCTACACAGAGGTTTCCTGGCTCAAGTGAAACGAAATAGGAGCGCATATGAGATATGTGCGGGACCGAGAATAATGCGTGTATGTGATACCGTATTCTATTCTCGCGATGAATGTATCGATTGGTTGTATGCGATATAGCCTAGTTATCGAATCGAGGATTGATTCGATAAGTCGATACATCGGATATTAGTCGGTCATATGCGATATGACCGGATCGTTAAATCAAGTGTTGATTTAATGATTTAATGTATAATTATATATTTGATATATTACTTTGCATTAACTAGTATTTGTTCACTTTAGATGGATTTTCTCACTTGAAGTGCACATTGTATATATGATATAGTTTTGTGCACTAGTTTGTATCATGTTTGATGATACATGCAAACTTGGGTATGTGTATGCTTTAAACCTTGTTTAGGTTAATGGTTAGGGTTTTGTGATCTTTACTTATTTATTTATTCTTTTATTCATTTATTTTGGCAAGAATAAAATGGTGGCTAACTTTGTTTCTTTCTTGAAACTTCATGAAGCTTTGAAGCTTTGACCATTTTGTTTCTTAGCCTTAACCTAACCATTAAACCTAACCCTAGTTTATTCTCTACACTTAACCATGGTTGCTATATGATAAGAATCACTTTATTTTCTATTTTCAAGATATTCTTATCATATTCTTTTTCTTCTTCTTCTTCTTCAAGAAGAAAGAAGCTTGCTAGCTTCAATGGTGACTTGAGAAAAAGAGTGAGAAATCCAATTCTAAAGTGAACCCACTTCCTATTTCTTCATCCTCTACCACTTGCCATGTAGTATAGGGTGTTTTCTTCACAAGTTTCATGGCTTGGTGGAGTTGGAGATTGATCTTGAGTTGCCTCGACGTAGATCATCTTCGGCATCGAAGTCGACGACCTAGCCCGATCATTTCTCCGACGAAGCCATAGTCAGAGTCTGGGATTCGATGATTGCAGCGGAGGCTCGTCAACACGGAGCTGTGGAGGTGAAGGACCGGATCTACAAAGGTTGTATTTTCGTTCACTTTAGTGTAAAGTTGATTACTTGCATTGCATCGCCTATACCTCTAGTTACGACCTTGCTTAGGGTCACTTGGCACATAAATTTTTTTTTTGAATTGGCCATGTTTGATCACTTGTAGAACCTCATGGGTGTGCCTAGGAACCCTACAGATTCCAAGTGAGAAATCCAAATCCAAAGTGAACCCACTTCCTATTTCTTCATCCTCTACCACTTGCCAAGTAGTATAGGGTGTTTTCTTCACAAGTTTCTTGACTTGGTGAAGTTGGAGCTTGATCTTGAGTTGCCTCGACGTAGATCATCTTCGGCATCGAAGTCGACGACCTAGCCCGATCATTTCTTTGACGAAACCATCGCTAGAGTCCGGGATCCGATGATCGCAGCGGAGGGACATCATCACGGAGCTAAGAAAGTGGAGGACCGGATCTACAAAGGTTGTAGTCTCTTTCACTTAGCAGTAAAGTTGTTTACTACTTGCCTGTTTCGCCTATTCTCTAGTTAACGATCTAGTTTAGGGTTTCTCGGCACCGGAAAATTTTGAATTTGGCATGGTTGATGCCTTGTGAGACCTCATTAGTGTGCCTAGGAACCCTACAGTGGTATCAGAGCCTAGCTAGAGCCTTAGGCGATGCGTTGACGATGTTAGAAACCCGATCGAACCCCGAAACCCTAATTCTAAGCCTTCTCTGTACATTTTTCAAAACTGTGCATTTTTCTAAATTAAAAATATGCAGAAAAATCAGCAGGATTTTGTAAGAATTACCGTGCAAAACGTTGGCCTAATTCGATCAAAGCGCCGTGGAACCGCGGCATGAGCCTGTCTCGTGCGGCGGTTTCGCGGCCGTTCTGTCTCCTCTTTCATTAAGTTTTGCACAGTAATTTCTTCCTTTTATTGCTGAGTTTTCTGGGAATTTTTAATGTTTACTCAAGAGTTGAGTTTTCTAGGTTGTATTGGGGACTCCGTGTTTCGATCGGGAAGTTTAATTTCGTCTGTGTTTTTCCGGATACTTTTAGAATATGTTAAAAAGTTCGACCGGATATAAATACCTAATTTTTCCCCTGCCGGAAAATTTCCAAGTGTTGGATTTTTCTGTGGTTTAAAGTCGTTCCAAGTAGTGCAAGTAACGCGATGGACCCTCTACAAGACAACAAACCTTAACTCGATTATGTGACCGTCTTGAACTGCCCTTTGAACCTTTGGGTTTGGGGCAGTACGGTGTGCCACATGTGAGGCGTTGGCTTGACCCTTCTACGGCTGGACCGTCGCTACTGTGGCATAAAGTGAATGTTCTTAAACCTATTTCATGTGTTGAGCTATTTCGGGAAAACTTGGGTGTTTGATTATTCGATCGGAAAGTTTGACATTTTCTATTTATCTGGAATGTGATACAATATTTGGAATCCACAAGGAGTTATGAGATAACTGATTTGAATGTTATAAACATAGTACTTTAGTCTCACTTGATCGGTTGCCACGGAATTTTGATGCGATCAAAAGTCCGTCGCAATCACGTAGCGTACGCGGATACTCGCTGGGTAAACTTAATAGACAGCCTCATCCCATAGCCCCGACCAAGTGACTGTATGAGAACCCCGTCGCCGAAAGCATCCGTTCGGGTGCTCGCGGCAGCGGTGTTCCTCCTTGGTGCACTTCGTCGACGGTATCGGGGGTGCGGCCGTCTACTGAAGTTTGCGACGAGCATTCGATCAGGATGTCGGGAATCTTGTTGAATTGCCCGACTTGGTATTGAAAATTGTTTTCGATTTTGAGACTAAAATGCGGTGTTTATAATTGTTAGGCATGCGATGTCTAAGGAATTCATTTGATTAGGCATGTGATGTCTAAAGAAGTTGCGGATTCCAACTGTTGTAGTTTTACACTTTCTTTTCTGTGACCGTAAGTGTAATATGTGATATCGCCGGTTTCGTTGCTATATGTCAACGACGATTAGGATACGCATGTTTACTTACGTTGATGACATGTGATGTTATGTGTTGCTGGATATGTTATATTGGATCGTCGTGTTTGAATAGCCGGGGCTTTTTATGGGAGATGAGTGTTTTTCATTTTCATTCATGTAAAAACTTGTATGTAATATTCTTTTATTGGGGCACTTCCAGGTTGCGGAAGATGTCACATTTTGTATATTATTTACTTTTCCGCATTAGGATAGACCTAAGGAGGGGAGCACAAGTAACCGGGTTCTAGGGTCCAGTGGAAGACCATCTCGAGGAGTCGAGTCCGGGTCTCCTAACCCTAGAATTGGTAGGGTTGCTTGCCGCTCTCGTAAGGGTCTAGGGGTGTGGGTTTGGCTATGCATCGCGACCGTGGAATCCGTGTTTTATACTGGCTCGTATTGAAAACACGGACGTCCTAGTATATCCAATGTTTCATATGATTCTTCTGCTGCGATATCTTTGATGTGATCATTTGATATGTTGTGATAGATACTGTATATAGTATATATGATATATTATATAGAAGTTACTTATGTTTTACACCCGCGCTAGCCCTGCCCCGCTCTGCCGTTAGTTACCTAACCTAACGGTGCACGAGGGGACATGGAGGCGAACACGGATGGCATAAGTGTACGTCGTATTTATCTGTGATGTTTAGGTAACTTAAATGATGGGACTTCATTAATATGATTAATGAAAGAAAAGAAACCTAAGTTGTTGTGGAATCGAATTTTCAAAAACAGGTATCTACAGTTCTTGCTTTGCATCGCGGTGTTCCTTGTAGAACATCCTGCACCTTATTCGATAAGGAAAGGACCGAGATCCCTTCACCGGGAGTGACTCCTTTAGCAATAACTGGCAAATGCTACACCTCTCGGTTTGTCTTTTGATTGCTTCTCTAGTTTTTGCTTTGCACAGCGGTATATTTGATATATCCTGCACCTTATTCGATGAGGAAAGGGCCGACGATCCCTTCACCGGGAGTGACCCCTTTAGCAAAACTAGAAAAGCCTAAAAAACACTCCATTTCAAAATTCATTCGATCCTACAACGATATCAAGTTCATTACGCAATAGGTTTTCTGAAAAACCTGTCGTAGCTCTCCGTCATTTCAGATAAGTACTACTTAGTATTCGTGCTGCGGTAGTTTGGCATTCGTCAAGGCGTAGTGTACGGTAGCTAACTAGTATTTATCTGCTTATGCATATGATGCAGATTGGATTAGGGTATTCGTACGGCGTTGTTTGGCATTCGTCAAGGGTCGTGCGGGTGGGTTTAATTCAATCAAGAAATGTACGGGTTGAACATGACTAGTGGACTATGGGTTGTTTGGCATTCGTCAAGATCATAGAACACTAGGGGCAAAATATTATCGGGAATTTCAAGTGTTGAAATTTGCAATGAGATTGCATACCTTCTATGAGATAGTTGGATCCCGATACCCACTGCGAGTAAGAGTTACTCCTGGGAGAGTTTTACACATTACAATTAGCCGATCAAGTAGGTGTCTAGAAAGGTGTTAACGGGGTTACGCCTCTGAAAAAACGAGGTTTACATTAATTAGGTTAGTGGGAAAGCACGGGGGACCTCCCTCAAAGTACCGACACTGGCCTGGCTGAAAGATTGGCGAACTTGTAGTGTGTAATTAATCCCGGCTAGTCTTTCCTTTTAGGGTTTGAAGGAAGATTTGATAAAAACAGTGGGAGCCATCCTGATTAGATAAAATAATAACCAATCTGATCTTGTAAGAGCGCACGCAGAGTGTTTTCTTCTCTCTCTCTCCAGGTAGCGACCATGTCATGCCTTAATCAAGATAATAATACGGATGTATTAACCGAACCCGCTTGTTATACTGAGCTGGGGAACGTTGGTCCCGCTTCAACTTATAATTGTTATAAGACAGAGCAAGAAATAGGGGAATACCAGAATTCCTATGCCGCCCAAACGAAGAGAGTGCATGCTGATGCATCATCTTCGGGTGTGTTCATTATACAGAACTGTTTCTCAATATTCTTTACGTCCTGGATATTTGATACCGGATCAGGATCCCGGATATGTAATCTGTTACATAGGGCTACAGAAAGGTAGAGAACTGAGAACGGGTGATAAGTTTCATGAGACAGAAAACGGTGCAAGTGTAGCAGCCGAGTCTGTTGGTCACTGTCACCCTGTATTCCAAATACATTGATTCTAAACAAATGTTATTAGATACCGAACCTGATATACAAAATCATATCAGTCTCTTTATTAGTAAAGAAATGATAAAATTTTGTATTGTTGGATGATGTTTTGAACATTTCCTATATCAAAAGTTGATCGGTTCAGGCACGTTATCTAAAAGCATTGATGTTCTAAATCAAACTACAGTTCTTAGTATAAGGAACACACATAAGAGGAAGAGTTCACATTTGAACGAATCCTTCTTGAGGTATTGTAGACTAGGTCATATCAATGCGACCGGACTGGCTGAAGTTACATTTAGATGTATATTTAAATCAGTTTGAATTTACATCTTGTGAAACTTGCCAGTCATGTCACAAAGATTAGATGACCGTAGCTCTGTTTATTGGAAACAGAGAAAAAGTTAATGAACTCTTGGGATTGTTACATGTTGATGTATGAAAGTCTCCAGTCTACACATGCCAAGACCGGTTCCTTTTTACTTCATTACATTCTCTGATAATCTCTCAAGGTTTAGACATATGTTCCTGTTGAAACACAAGTCCGAACCTTTTGAGATATTCACAGAATATAAGTTGGAAGTAGAGAACCAAAATACGGGTATAAGTATTATGTCCTATGATGTGATCAAGGAGGAGAATACTTGAGCATGGAATTCCTGGACTATTCTAAAGGAGAATGAGATTCTCTCTTAGCATTACTCCTCCGAATACACCACAGCACAACGTTGTATCGGGGCGGAGCAATCACACCCTATATGATATGGTGCGCTCTATGATGAGTACTACTGAGTTTCCTATTTCCTTTTGGGTGTTATGCACTTATGAAGTTGCATACCTATTGAATAGGATTCCGATCAAATCAGTTGCCTACCACTTCATATGAGATATGGTGTCACGACCCGAAAGTACGGAACATGACCGGCACTTAAACTACGAACGTCTCGAGACGTACGTAATCTAAGTAAACCAAAAACCCAGAAATCCAAACCAAGAAAAGTAGTAGAGTGCAGGAAAAACCAATTTAAAGCAAGTAATTTCAATATCATAAGCCGAATTATGCGGTTTTTAAAACATCAAAAATTTACTGAAAATTTCGGCAGAGTCTCCTTTGTAAATACTGGCCCCCAAACGGGATACAACATGAATAGTATACGAAATCAAGAAAAGGGCATCCCCAAGCGGAAGCTAGCTCTTCGTCAATCGACGGTCACAACCACATAAACAATATAATATACAATGCCAACGGCGAGGATCAAAACTCAAAAGGGAACTCAAAACCACCAGAAATATAACGAGCGACTCTAAGGTCGAAAGAATAACCAACACTGGTCTCTATCTCAATAAATACATGTTTGGTTGATGGAATTTACTAGATACAACGGAATAATATTATACAAGGTAATATGATGGGTACGATACAAGAAAAACCCACCTACTAGCAAGTCACCCGAATGAAACTGAGCCCGCAAAGCCGTAATGAAACCTGTACGGCAACCTACAAGAAACTGGGGCACAACGGGGGTGAGTTGCCAACTCGTGAATAGAAAAATATCTACGCACAGAAATCGCATAAATAACGCAATCCTAGGACAATGATCATAATATATCCTCAAAAATGTATATAACACGTAGCCTATAACAAGGCTAGGGTAAATATCTAACCCGAGTGTAATCTCATGTGCCCGTGTCAGTGCCTCAGGTAGCAATATATCATATGGATGATGTATGAATGCATAAAACAGAATGCATGTACTGAATAAAACTGGTTTCATAAATCAGTGAGATTTCTGTATTTTAAAAGAAATGAGGTACCATATATGAAATCAGCATAAAACAGTGCCCAGCATCGACACAAAACAAGTGTCCAAATACCTCGATATCTCTGTGTCACAATCTATGTACCTCAAGTCTCAATATCTAGGGCGCCGTCAGTCCAGACCGGCCCCTACCATCCATCTCAAGACCACGACGGTATCCTCCGGATATCCGACGCGTCGGGTAATATCACCGGTAGGTAGTGCTCCCCTGCCAGGCTCACATCGTCATCATCACGCGCTTCTTGTCCCGGGGTACCTTACCGGGTCCACCATGTACCCGAAACGGTTCATCCGTCTCCTCGAATCGGGTCTCGAAATCCATCAGCAAACTCATGGTGGACGACTCATACATCATGGGAAAACCGCACTTTTTATTTTAAAAGAGGAAAAAGGTTTATTTATGTTTTTGCGGTTTTCCTCCAAATCCAGAAAATCTCATGGAAATCCGAATCCAAAACCTCAATAACACGTAAAATGGTGAATATATGCATGAAAATCCATGAATGCGGCATAACAATGAATAACAGTATGCATGAAGTAGCAGGTAATAACTACAATGTCTAAACTAACATATAAGGCAAGTACACTAATATCATGTCTAACTATTAGCTAACAGGCTATGTCAAGCAATAATATTTTCTAAGGTGTACGTGACATGGCAATTACCGATGAAGATGTGTGTGAGCCGGCGAATAAGTGTACGTGGTACATACGCATCATCGATAATGGTGCTGGTGTCCTAACAGCATGATATCAATAATGGAGTATGAAACATAAAATAAGCATGCGATGCGAAGCGGACCACAAAAGAAGAGCGGGAGCTGAAAACTAAACGCAACTATAACTAATCTGCATTAATCTAATATAAGTCCTACAAATGGTGCCTTTTGAAATAACACGAATCATGGGGTTTTGAAAATAGGGGCTACGGTGTTTTTATGAAAAGATAAGTCTTTTGAAATATCCGTAGGATCCCTTGGGCTGTCTTTTAAAATACCCACGATTTTTTAGTTTTTGAAATAGGTAGGAGTATAATCTAATCTAACAACTACACTAAACTATACGGCTGAACTAACAAGCTGAACTACAGGTAAGGAAACCGCCTATCATCTGAGTCGATACATATACATACCTGTATATGTATAGTCGGTGATCCCGCCTCAATAATATCATATCCGATACCATATCTATAATCAGGCATCCCAAGTCAAGAGTGCGGATCAATCATCAATATAGCTCGTACGTAAATCCGTCGTACGGCATCCCAATCTGGGTACGGGTCAATATCACATTCATCATACTATTCACCTGGTATCCTCTTTATCAAATATCATGATCGGGGTACTGATCTACGTCTAGTACCATACTGATATCGCCTACGTATGCATGGACGTGTGTGAAACACTACGTCAAGGACCTGCTACAACGTCATGTCGTATCTCAAATACGAACCCTGCTATATCACCGATCTCACGGCCTCAAATCAAATCTCATCGACTCAGCTCAATCCTAAGTATCATCCTCAAATCCGTATGTGAACACATAGTCCCATACCCATGTGAACCCATAACTATAAAGAATCCCATGAGCACATATCAATAGGAATGTATGCAAGTATGTATGTGTGTATGTGTAGTGCAACACTACCCTAGGGTTCGCAACACTAAAGTAATCCAACACACCAATATCCATCCTAAGCATCGTTATTAATCCCAAATAATATATAATAATTGTTGGTGTGTATACGCATCCGTATACACCACCACGAACTGCGGGGGTACTATACGCCATCCACCCGACTTCTCCCCGTAGATATAAATCTACTCACCTGGTCCTCACTAGCCGGTGCCGACGTCGCCACGCGCTTGCTTGTCGTCTCAAAGTCCACATGGGGGTACCTACATATCATAACGCACCATATCGCATTAAAACTAAATTCGAAATCGAAACGGCATACGAAAATCAAATCGGCACGCGTATCACGCATAGGTCCAAACCTATCGCCTACGCATGCAAGAATAGTCAAACCAACCCTCGATGTCGATGTACAAACGTCAAACCATCGAGAAAAATCCAATTACACTCATTTGCACATTCACGAACACTAATTTTAATATAAACTAGGTTAAAACTCACAAAAACCTCAATTTTACTTAAAAAGTCATTTTTCCGAAAATCTAGCAAGCACAATTCGCCGTTTTTGTACAAAACAGGATGTTTAAATGAATGTAGTGGCCAATATATTTATTAAATATCTTAAATAAGTCATATAAACAATTCCCGGAATTTAATCTCATTAAATTCCAAAAACCCTAATATTCTAGTTTACAAAATACTTAAAATTTAACAATTTCAAAGCAAAAATGCACAAACTACAATCTAGCTTAGATTTGCATGATCTAAAGCATTAAACCACACTTAATAAAGTTAATGAAGTCATGAAAAATCTAAACACATTTTTAATCCCAAGTATTTAACCAATTTCAAAAACCTAGTAAGCAAATTAGCAAATTAACACAATTTTTAAACTAACCATTAGCACAAGCTACTAATCTTGTATTAACATGACAAAAAGCCTAAATATAACACACAACCATACACCAATTTTATAAAATGCTAACTTGCATTCAAATTCATAACTTGAATTCCAAAACTTGCAACTTAAGCCTAATTAACACTTAAGTAGTTTAGCTTTAAGAAATTAGTAACAAATTAAGCAAAAATGTTTTAGAATTATACCCAAAAACATTTGAAGATCCACAAGCATCCATGGCCTCCTAAAATGCCCTCTTTTCACAAAGATCCATGCTATACGGGCTAAGCTAAAATGGGTAGGAGTCGGATTTGGGTTTTGGGATTTTTTTTGATGGATTTGAGGCAATTTTTGATGAAGTTTGAAGAGAAAAGAGAAGGAAATTGGGGGGGGGCTGCTGCTGCTGTAGGAGGGGGGCTGCTGGAATGGGAGTGGGAGAGGAGAGAGAGGGAGGTAGAGAAAGTGGGGGAAGAAGTCAAAGTCAATTCAAGGTCAAAGGTCCATCTCATTTCTCCATTTTCTTTTCTTTTCTTTCATTTCTTTCCTTTGAAATTCAAGTGGGGAAAATAAATGGGGGCTGCTGAATTCTTCAAGGGGAGAAGTAAATGGGAGTGTGTGGATGTGGGTACGGGTGTGGGGTGATGAAAAATGATAAATATAATACCCCAAACATCCATTTACGCTAAAAAAAAGCTTTTTTTCTTCAATAATTTCTAAACCGTTTTGGCAAATGATTTCGTTCCAAAAACCATATGATAAAATTTTATTTAATGTTTTATGATGCACAAAATTTGTTTCAACTCATTCCAATTTGTAATTTTCCCTAATTAAATGTATTAGTGACGGCTTAAATAATAATAAAATAATATTTTTTTCAGAAAATTTGAAATTTCAGCGGCTCAATAAACACCAAATAATAGCAATTACATAGCTAGAATATGTATATTTAATTTTTATAATAAGATATTTATATTTTGACTTTTTACAGAAAACCCCCTTATTTTACCGATTTTTTTGAAATTTCACCGAAACGATTTTCAAAACGTTACAATCTTCCCCCCTTAAAGAAATTCGGTCCCCGAATTTAAATTCAAACTCCCCCAAATACTAAAACATCTAAGAAAAACCATCAAGTCGTCGGGGCTCCGAAATTGTAACTACATAAAACAATTCGTAGCGCAGCGCATGCGCTTGAAAAATGAGTATATAACTCAAATCAAAACTCCGTCAAGCATCCCGCAATCATCGGAGTCATGGAGAAGACATCAATGCCAAATCTAAATCAAACCAATATGATATAACTCAAAACTATACATGTAAATATCGAATCTATATCTGTAAGTATCTGAAGGAAATGCATGCCAAATCTCTTTAAGTCGCTGTGCAACGCGTATAACACTGCACAGTGGCGGACGTCTATCATAAGAAAATAACTATATACATATATACCTTTGTTTGAAATGTACGTTCCGCCGTTTTGGAAACAATTTAGAAGGGTCTCCTTGTTTTAAACATTTCGTGTCATATCAGACACGTAGGTAAATACTGAGGCTATAGCTCGCTTTTTGGAAATCCCTTCAATAACTATCAATGCATGCAAAATATATTCAGGTACTGTCCACTGACTAGTCCTGCTCAGTACGAAAATACATAGCAATATCATAAAAACGTACTGCTTTATACGAAATCAATCCCAAAATATGCACATGAATGCTACGTGCGTCTGGTGCGCACGGAAATCAAAATCCATGAATGTGCCATACATGCGCACAGAAACAACATCTAAGTGCATCGGGTGTGCACGAAACATCTGTCGTAGGCAACATGTGTGCCTGACAGCAAAATCAGGTGCATCTATCGTGCACGAAATCATGAAATCCAATATCAAGCGCCGAACGTGCACAAAATCAATCAGGTGCACAAGGTGCACAAAACAAATATCGGGTATCACAATCGAAATCGAAGTCCAGTGCATCTAAGTGCACAAAAGGCGTATCACTGAACTGCAAGCATATATAAACTATACCGAGTGCAGGAACGAAATCGTGTGCATGCATACGCACAAAACCAACTCAACTGTTTAAAATCGTAAAATCACAAACATGTGAAACTGAAGCACGAAAACGATATTAAGTGCAACACTGTGCAAAGATCGCAAATCCTCAATCATCAAAATCAAATCATACGAATAAATCACCCAAAACATCGTAATCAACAATGGCGGAATAGTACTGCTCAAGCGCATCCTCTAAGAATCTCGGCCAACTGTCACGGTCACTAATGGGACGTCTCGTCGATGATCATGAACCCTGGCCTGCTGGTGTGCGTAACCATGACCACTCCTGGGTCAAGGTCTTCACTGTGAATTACCAATCTTTCGGTCCATCGGCTCATCGGCCCTGTCAGGTGTGCTAACGGGGACGATTCCGTTCTGGCACTTCTCTGGTCATCTCTTGGTCAATCATCGCGACCACTCGTAAGACAGCATATTACTGGCGTCGGCCTCTGGCTCTCTGAATGTACGTGACACATCTGATCCTAGGTGCAAGTATCATTGCAGCAGTGTCCTGGAAGGAATCCTGCTCACGGTCTCTTCCATGTCTCGTCTCTGCCAACTGTCTGGAAGTCGTTGTCCTTTCCTATATCTGCATCTTGCTCTGGAACGACTGCATACTCATCGCGACTCCTTCTGGAAGGTAAGTCCAAGTACCATGCCTCGGCATGCGCATCGCATCTCTGATGTCGGCGGAGTGGAATGTCATCTCATCTAGATCTGCTACGAACCTCTTACTCCACTTTTCTCTAATGTCGTCTGCTTTGGACTCGTCTCGTCGTGGCTGCATGGACTGAGCTCCAACGGCTATCCTCATATCTGGAGTCTCCCAAGAAATGCATCTCACTACCTAGCATCCGAATTAAGTCGAGCCATCCGATCGAGTCGTCAAAACCTCATAATCCCCCAAGAGCTCAACATCTTGGACACAGTTTAATAGTATCGAATACATACCACAGCATCGGTGGTCCAGCCGTAGAAGGGCAAACCCAAGCCTCACTAATGGCGCCGTAGAACTGCCGCAAACCCGAAGGTTCAAAGGCTTTCACACGGTCATTAAGTCGAGTTAGGGTTTCATTCTTCTAGAGGGACCATAAAATTGCCTGCATGTCTTTCCGACTACTTTAAACTTGGAATAATAGGTTTCTGACATTCGATCGTCTCTGTCGACTCCCAACGTCTCCGCGTGAAGTCGTCTCTAGCTGGAATCAATCTATCTGATGACCTCGCATCGGGGTAGGCGAACGATCCACATGTCCTAGTCATTCATCCTCGATGACTAGCGACCTTCTATCATCTCTTAGTACAACTCGTTCTGCACTAACGCCAGCATCTGGGGCAATATCTCGTCGTTCGCAGCAATAACTGGCTCGCTCGTCTGCACGCTGAACAGTGCCTCAACCATCATGAATAAGCAACACACCAACGGTCATCAAAATCTGGCTGGCCTCTGCCAGTGGCCCAATCCTCTGATACTGATCGGCACGTCCGAGAAATCTCATAAAGACGATCCGCCAAACGCTCGTGGTGCGAAAACACAATTAAAAGACACCTCTCTACAATCGGGTGTCGCCGGAATTTCGCCCTGGTCAGTCCTCGTCCGTGATGAGCTCGTGCTGACCGCAACTTTAGCCGTAGCTCTCCCTGCCCGTAATCGTGGCAGCAAAACCAAACTGGTAACGATGAGGCTAGATCAGGAAGGAATATAATACTGAACAAGGAAATGTACATCCTAAGGCTTCTTAAGTGGAGTGGCGTGTCGTAAATATGCCGCGGAACATATCAACGGTACGTCACTCTACTTTAGTCACCTATTCCATCAACCAAGGGTCATCCTAAGCTCCGAAGATTAAAACCTAACGCTCTGATACCAACTTTGTCACGACCCGAAAGTACGGAACATGACCGGCACTTAAACTACGAATGTCTCGAGACGTACGTAATCTAAGTAAACCGAAAACCCAGAAATCCAAACCAAGAAAAGTAGTAGAGTGCAGGAAAAACCAACTTAAAGCAAGTAATTTCAATAGCATAAGCCGAATTATGCGGTTTTTAAAACATAAAAAATTTACTGAAAATTTCGGCAGAGTCTCCTTTGTAAATACTGGCCCCCAAACGGGATACAACATGAATAGTATACGAAATCAAGAAAAGGGCATCCCCAAGCGGGAGCTAGCTCTTCGTCAATCTACGGTCACAACCACACAAACAATATAATATACAACGCCAACGGCGAGGATCAAAACTCAAAAGGGAACTCAAAACCACCAGAAATATAACGAGCGACTCTAAGGTCGAAAGAATAACCAACACTGGTCTCTATCTCAATAAATACAGGTTTGGTTGATGGAATTTACTAGATACAACGGAATAATATTATACAAGGTAATATGATGGGTACGATAAAAGAAAAACCCACCTACTAGCAAGTCACCCGAATGAAACTGAGCCCGCAAAGCCGTAATGAAACCTGTACGGCAACCTGCAAGAAACTGGGGCACAAAGGGGGTGAGTTGCCAACTCGTGAATAGAAAAATATCTACGCACAGAAATCGCATAAATAACGCAATCCTAGGTCAATGATCATAATATATCCTCAAAAATGTATATAACACGTAGCCTATAACAAGGCTAGGGTAAATATCTAACCCGAGTGTAATCTCATGTGCCCGTGTCAGTGCCTCAGGTAGCAATATATCATATGGATGATGTATGAATGCATAAAACAGAATGCATGTACTGAATAAAACTGGTTTCATAAATCAGTGAGATTTCTGTATTTTAAAAGAAATGAGGTACCATATATGAAATCAGCATAAAACAGTGCCCAACATCGACACAAAACAAGTGTCCGAATACCTCGATATCTCTGTGTCACAATCTATGTACCTCAAGTCTCAATATCTAGGGCGCCGTCAGTCCAGACCGGCCCCTACCATCCATATCAAGACCACGACGGTATCCTCCGGATATCCGACGCGTCGGGTAATATCACCGGTAGGTAGTGCTCCCCTGCCAGGCTCACATCGTCATCATCACGCGCTTCTTGCCCCGGGGTACCTTACCGGGTCCACCATGTACCCGAAACGGTTCATCCGTCTCCTCGAATCGGGTCTCGAAATCCATCAGCAAACTCATGGTGGACGACTCATACATCATGGGAAAACCGCACTTTTTATTTTAAAAGAGGAAAAAGGTTTATTTATGTTTTTGCGGTTTTCCTCCAAATCCAGAAAATCTCATGGAAATCCGAATCCAAAACCTCAATAACACGTAAAATGGTGAATATATGCATGAAAATCCATGAATGCGGCATAACAATGAATAACAGTATGCATGAAGTAGCAGGTAATAACTACAATGTCTAAACTAACATATAAGGCAAGTACACTAATATCATGTCTAACTATTAGCTAACAGGCTATGTCAAGCAATAATATTTTCTAAGGTGTACGTGACATGGCAATTACCGATGAATATGTGTGTGAGCCGGCGCATAAGTGTACGTGGTACATACGCATCATCGGTAATGGTGCTGGTGTCCTAACAGCATGATATCAATAATGGAGTATGAAATATAAAATAAGCATGCGATGCGAAGCGGACCACAAAAGAAGAGCGGGAGCTGAAAACTAAACGCAACTATAACTAATCTGCATTAATCTAATATAAGTCCTACAAATGGTGCCTTTTGAAATAACACGAATCATGGGGTTTTGAAAATAGGGGCTACGGTGTTTTTATGAAAAGATAAGTCTTTTGAAATATCCGTAAGATCCCTTGGGCTGTCTTTTAAAATACCCACGATTTTTTAGTTTTTGAAATAGGTAGGAGTCTAATCTAATCTAACAACTACACTAAACTATACGGCTGAACTAACAAGCTGAACTACAGGTAAGGAAACCGCCTATCATCTGAGTCGATACATATACATACCTGTATATGTATAGTCGGTGATCCCGCCTCAATAATATCATATCCGATACCATATCTATAATCAGGCATCCCAAGTAGTGCGGATCAATCATCAATATAGCTCGAACGTAAATTCGTCGTACGACATCCCAATCTGGGTACGGGTCAATATCACATTCATCATACTATTCACCTGGTATCCTCTTTATCAAATATCATGATCGGGGTACTGATCTACGTCTAGTACCATACTGATACCGCCTACGTATGCATAGACGTGTGTGAAACACTACGTCAAGGACCCGCTACAACGTCATGTCGTATCTCAAATACGAACCCTGCTATATCACCGATCTCACGGCCTCAAATCAAATCTCATCGACTCAGCTCAATCCTAAGTATCATCCTCAAATCCGTATGTGAACACATAGTCCCATATCCATGTGAACCCATAACTATAAAGAATCCCATGAGCACATATCAATAGGAATGTATGCAAGTATGTATGTGTGTATGTGTAGTGCAACACTACCCTAGGGTTCGCAACACTAAAGTAATCCAACACACCAATATCCATCCTAAGCATCGTTATTAATCCCAAATAACATATAATAATTGTTGGTGTGTATACGCATCCGTATACACCACCACGGACTGCGGGGGTACTATACGCCATCCACCCGACTTCTCCCCGTAGATATAAATCTACTCACCTGGTCCTCGCTAGCCGGTGCCGACGTCGCCACGCGCTTGCTTGTCGTCTTAAAGTCCACATGTGGGTACCTACATATCATAACGCACCATATCGCATTAAAACTAAATTCGAAATCGAAACGGCATACGAAAATCAAATCGGCACGCGTATCACGCATAGGTCCAAACCTATCGCCTACGCATGCAAGAATAGTCAAACCAACCCTCGATGTCGATATACAAACGTCAAACCATCGAGAAAAATCCAATCACACTCATTTGCACATTCACGAACACTAATTTTAATATAAACTAGGTTAAAACTCACAAAAACCCCAATTTTACTTAAAAAGTCATTTTTCCGAAAATCTTGCAAGCACAATTCGCCATTTTTGTACAAAACAGGATATTTAAATGAATGTAGCGGCCAATATATTTATTAAATATCTTAAATAAGTCATATAAACAATTCCCGGAATTTAATCTCATTAAATTCCAAAAACCCTAATATTCTAGTTTACAAAATACCTAAAATTTAACAATTTCAAAGCAAAAATGCACAAACTACAATCTAGCTTAGATTTGCATGATCTAAAGCATTAAACCACACTTAATAAAGTTAATGAAGTCATGAAAAACCTAAACACATTTTTAATCCCAAGTATTTAACCAATTTCAAAAACCTAGTAAGCAAATTAGCAAATTAACACAATTTTTAAACTAACCATTAGCACAAGCTACTAATCTTGTATTAACATGACAAAAAGCCTAAATATAACACACAACCATACACCAATTTTATAAAACCCTAACTTGCATTCAAATTCATAACTTGAATTCCAAAACTTGCAACTTAAGCCTAATTAACACTTACGTAGTTTAGCTTTAAGAAATTAGTAACAAATTAAGCAAAAATTTTTTAGAATTATACCCAAAAACATTTGAAGATCCACAAGCATCCATGGCCTTCCAAAATGCTCTCTTTTCACAAAGATCCATGCTATACGGGCTAAGCTAAAATGGGTAGGAGTCGGATTTGGGTTTTGGGATTTTTTTTGATGGATTTGAGGCAATTTTTGATGAAGTTTGAAGAGAAAAGAGAAGGGAATTGGGGGGGGGGGGCTGCTGCTGCTGTAGGAGGGGGGGCTGCTGGAATGGGAGTGGAAGAGGAGAGAGAGGGAGGTAGAGAAAGTGGGGGAAGAAGTCAAAATCAATTCAAGGTCAAAGGTCCACCTCATTTCTCCATTTTCTTTTCTTTTCTTTCATTTCTTTCCTTTGAAATTCAAGTGGGGAAAATAAATGGGGGCTGCTGAATTCTTCAAGGGGAGAAGTAAATGGGAGTGTGTGGATGTGGGTACGGGTGTGGGGTGATGAAAAATGATAAATATAATACCCCAAACATCCATTTACGCTAAAAAAAGCCTTTTTTCTTCAATAATTTCTAAACCGTTTTGGCAAATGATTTCGTTCCAAAAACCATATGATAAAATTTTATTTAATATTTTATGATGCACAAAATTTGTTTCAACTCATTCCAATTTGTAATTTTCCCTAATTAAATGTATTAGTGACGGCTTAAATAATAATAAAATAATATTTTTTCAGAAAATTTGAAATTTCACCAGCGGCTCAATAAACACCAAATAATAGCAATTACATAGCTATAATACATAGCTATAATAAGATATTTGTATTTTGACTTTTTACAGAAAACCCCCTTATTTTACCGATTTTTTTGAAATTTCACCGAAACGATTTTCAAAACGTTACATATGGAAAGGGAAGAACCCATATCTTAAGTTTGTTAAGATTTAGGGTTGTCCGGCCAATGTCTAAAAGCAAAATCCGGACAAGCTTGAGGCAAGGTCAGTTATGTAGAACTGGAAAGGTTCCAGCTATACAAATTGCAGCTGGTGATTTGACAGAACCAAAGGATTCAATAGTCCCCGACGAACCTCAGCCTCTCCGCCGATCGGGTTGGGTTCCTCATCCGCCTGAGAGATACTTCGGTTTCTCGATGACAGTGGGAGTGAGGAATGCATCATAAGATGATGACCCAACTAGTTTCGAGCTGGCCATCAAGAGTAGGACTCTGTAAGAATGGCTGGATGCTTATCGATCTGAGATGGAATCCTTATACACCAATAAAGTATGGACTTTGGTTGCTATATATGAAGGGTTAAATCCCCATCAGGAGCAAGTATATCTTGAGAAGATTACTTGGTGTAGATGGAAAAGTTGAGACTTTCAAAGCTAGACTTGTTAAAGGTTTTCGTCATCGACCAGGCGTGGATAATTATGAAATCTTTTTCCAGTGGCTATGCTTAAGTCCATCCAGATCCTACTTGCCACGGCTACATACCATGACTACGATATCTGGCAGTTGGGTGCCATGACTGCTTTTCTAAATGATGTTTTAGAAGAGAACGTCTATAAGTACACAGCCAGAGGGCCTCGTAGACAGTGGGAGCAGCGGAAACGCGAGCAAGATGTTTTATGTGATAAAGCAGGCATCGCGGAGTTGGAACGTCTGATTTGATGTGTTAGTCAAAGAGTTTGACATCATCAAAATGGTAGATGAACCTTGTATATACAAAAAGGTAGTAGGGAGTATGGTAGTGATCCTCGTAGAGTACGTGGATGACATACTCTTGATAGGGAAGGAGTTTCCTATGCTACGCTCGGTCAATCTCCGCTTATCACAAGGATTCTCCATATAGGATCAAAGTGATACCTCCTAAATCCTGGGTTTTGGATCTATGAGATAGATCTAATTGGATATTAGGATACTCACTAGTTGTAGTAAGATGGTATCAATTGGTCCTGGGGAGAATCACTGGAAAGGTTCCAAGGTGATAAAGACGACTGAATGTCAGTCACAGGCATTGTCCTTACCCTCAGTAAAGGGACGGTATGTTGGAAGAGTTCCAAGCTAGATACCGTGGCTTACTAGACGATAAAGGCTAGATACATCGCTACTTAAGATGCTACCAAAGAGGCTGTCTGGGTGTATATTAGTTCATGAGATGAACTTAGTTCCTCCCATTGTGTGACAATGGAGTTGTGGCTTATATCAAGGAACGTCCATCCCATCAGTGATCCAGACATATTCTAAGGCAGTATCACCTGATCATGGAGATGGTTGATCTCCAAGGAGATCGAGGTTAGGAGAGCAGACTCAGAGGACAACACGACGGATCCACACACAAAGGCCTTTTCCCAGAGAGAGACTTTTATGGGATGGTTGAGTATGAGATACTGCAACCACTGCTACAGATAGCCCTAGTGCAAGTGGGAGATTGTTAGTTATATGTATGCCCTAGAGGCCATTACTGTACATAGGATGTATATTGTAGTGGATGCTGGGACATATATAGGGAGGACTTTCTTGCTCGACATGATAGTATGCTATCTGGTTGCTCTTTATCTTAACGTGTACACTGATTATCTCTCTGTTACATGTTGGTAAAGCCCTTAGGATGTGTACTTGACTACCTGGACTATGATGCAGATCATACTAGTGGGGAAATGGTAGTCCATAAGTACATCCTTCAAGGTCCCTAGTCGTGGGTGTATCGAGACAGGGCATCGATATACCAGAGTAGACTAGCGTATACCTTCTCGACCCATACAGATGGGCGATGGATGATCCCATATCCATTGGTGTTTGACATCAGAGATGATATACGGGTGCTCAGTAGAGACTGGGTACACTGGACGGACTCGCCGAGAACTCCCAGATGGTATTATACCTTACGTCAGATGGCAGTTCTCTGGTGACACTGGTACAAAGTAGTCTGTTGACCCGAGATCGTCATAGAGTCTTGTGTGATTCCCACTGTGCTTTGATTTCCACCTTACCACGTCCAAGAGGGCATGCAAAACGGTGGTTTTTGGGTACAGTCCCGAATCACATGGAGGCAATGAGCGATAGGAGGGGATTCGTCTCTCCCGGTATAGGGAGTTAATGTTGCACTGTGATCAATTGGCTATAACCGGAAATCCCTGGCCAGGGTTGCTGAGATTTACTGGTAAGTGTTACCAGTAGTTTCTCGAACTGTTATAGACCTCATATCGACACGACTTATCGAGCTACTGGGGTCTGACGTTTACCACCCCTAGGCGAGATATGCGACATATCAGACGACGAGACCGGACTGTACGGTAAGTGTTACTGGTTGGATTCATAGGTGTGTGATCGGGCTTGCTCGTTGATCTTCTGATCGCTCAATACCCGGGTGGCCGTTACGTTTAGCAGACCGCTTGCGGCTTGTAGGTGTTTGATATGATCATCACCTGCTGCCGGCGTATTGACGAGTCTTTAGAGTCCTACACAGAGGTTTCCTGGCTCAAGCGAAACGAAATAGGAGCGCATATGAGATGTGTGCGGGACCGAGAATATTGCGTGTATGTGATACCGTATTCTATTCTCGCGATGAATGTATCGATTGGTTGTATGCGATATAACCTAGTTATCGAATCAAGGATTGATTCGATAAGTCGATACATTGGATATTAGTCGGTCATATGCGATATGACCGGATCGTTAAATCAAGTGTTGATTTAATGATTTAATATATAATTATATATTTGATATATCACTTTACATTAACTAGTATTTGTTCACTTAAGATGGATTTTCTCACTTGATGTGCACATTGTATATATGATATAGTATTGTGCACTAGTTTGTATCATGTTTGATGATACATGCAAACTTTGGTGTATGTTTGATTTAAACCATGTTTAGTAAATGGTTAGGGTTTCATTTCATTTGCTTTATTTACTTATTCATTTATTTATTTATTCTTTTTGGTAAGAAATAAAATGGTGACTTTATTTGGATTTCACTTGAAGCTTCATGAAGCTTTGAAAGTCAAACCCATTTTGTTTCTTTCCTAAACCCTAACCCTTTAACTAAACCCTAGTTCATTCTCTACATGAGTTAGCTTTACCCATGGTTGCATTATGATAACTCTTCACTTGATTTTTCATAATTAATTTAATTGATATTCTTTTCTTCTTCTTTCTCTTCTTGAGAAAGAAAAGAAAAGCTTGCTTCAAAAATGTCAAGTGATGATTCCAAGTGAGAAATCCAAATCCAAAGTGAACCCACTTCCTATTTCTTCATCCTCTACCACTTGCCAAGTAGTATAGGGTGTTTTCTTCACAAGTTTCTTGACTTGGTGAAGTTGGAGCTTGATCTTGAGTTGCCTCGACGTAGATCATCTTCGGCATCGAAGTCGACGACCTAGCCCGATCATTTCTTCGACGAAACCATCGCTAGAGTCCGGGATCCGATGATCGCAGCGGAGGGACATCATCATGGAGCTAAGGAAGTGGAGGACCGGATCTACAAAGGTTGTAGTCTTTTTCACTTAGCAGTAAAGTTGTTTACTACTTGCCTGTTTCGCCTATTCTCTAGTTAACGATCTAGTTTAGGGTTTCTCGGCACCGGAAAATTTTGAATTTGGCATGGTTGATGTCTTGTGAGACCTCATTAGTGTGCCTAGGAACCCTACAGTAGCATGCACGAAAACGAATATCAAGTGCAAATGCGTACAAAAACATAAATCTGGTGAACAAATGCTCAAAGACATAAATCGGGTGTAACCAATATACGGAGTATAAATCCGGTGCATCCAATGCACGAAATACAAATCCGGTGCATCCAGTGCACGAAATACAAATCCGGTGCAACAAGTGCACGGAAACGCATCAATAACTCAAATGCGTATAAAAAAACACCGAGTGTACCAAGGTGTATAAAATCAAAAATGTGTGCAACTATGTGCACAAAATCCGTATCAATGCACCACAAGCACTGTAAGTGCACGGCGGCGCCCCGGCCGTCAATCCGACGCAGGAATGCGGAAGCGATGCTTAACTTTAATTTTTTCAAACCAGCACCACCGCGCACTAAAACCCGGATCGTACCATTAAACTAGTCCTAGCTAACTACAAGATGGGGAAGAGAGATATACCGAGTGATCCGTGTCCTCCGGTCTTCTCGTCGTCGTCCCGATCTCCCGCGGAAGCTCCGGTCTCCACCTCATCGCCGGAAGGGCACCACGTCACCACGGGCACGAAGCTGGCGAGTCGACGTACCCAAGATTTGCTGTAGAATATAGTGAAGATCTATATGTCTCATTTGGGGTTTATGGAGGTAGCCATTTGGTGGAGGGATGAGTTGTGGAATTTTTTTGGAGCTATGGGATTTTTTACAAGCCAAAAGAGATAAAATCCCTCCACAAAAAATTGGGACAGCCCACTTGAGGAAGTGGCCGGCCATGCCAAGTGAGGGGAGAGTGAGAATGAGAGTGTAGTATCAAAGGAATGAGTGTGAGCCAATAAACAAGAGAGAGAAAAGGGTTATCATGAAAAAGGAAATGATCACCCACTAAAACTCACACTCCATCAACCAATCATCAACAACCATGATTGCACCAAAACCAACACTCCAACAAGCTAATCATCAACAACCATGATGACTCAAAAGTCAAGCCATGATGAGAAGAAGAAGAAGTCAAATGGTGGAGGAATTATCATGTACAAGAATATGCAAATAACACCCTCCACTATCCAAATTTGCATACTTGAAAATAAGCCCTCCTCCACCAATCTTCGGCCAATGAAAGATACAAATGAAAATGGCCGAAACGGAAAGCAAACTGGCAACTCCGGAAAACTGGTCCCGTAATAAATTACGGGAAAACCCCGATACTGAGTATACACACCCGCATCTGTATTCCGACCGGATACAAATGCAATGAGACAAAATATACACTGTACTATACTAGGATGCTGCTTAAACCAAAGCCGGCTAGTAAAATCTGTTCGATCCTGATCCGTGCAATACCGCACGTATCTGATCGAACCCTGCCATATATCCATACGGCCTCTAGTACTAACTGTCCGATCCTGATCCGTGTAATACCACACGTATCTGATCGGACCTTGCCATATCTCCATACGGCCTCTACAGCTTTTCGCCCGAAAACTTGAGCAACTGAATGTGGGGGACTCTAAAGACTCGTCAACACCTTGGTTGTGGATTTAACCACTAGCACGTCAGAGGTATAAGCCAATACGTAACGAGCTACCGGGTATTGACCAAAAAGGACGTCGATGTGCGAACTCACCCTGACACCCTACTGAGCCTGTCAGTGACAATATCCGTACAGTCCGGTCCGTTCGTCTATGAGCATCGCATGGCGGGCCTAGGGGGTTGGTAAAAGTCAGACCCCCAAAAGCGGTACAAGTCGTGTCAGAGATCAGCCCAGAACACCCTGAGATACTACTGGAATACCTACCAGTAAATCTCCTGCCTTGGCCAAGGACTTTTCATGTTCTGGCTCTCCTAGACACAGCGCGACCTCACCCCCAATACCGGGAGAGACGAACCCCCGAAGATCCGCTCACTGTCTCCATGTGGCTCGGGACTGTACCCAACTAAAACCTGTTTGCACGTCTCCTTTGAGCGTAGTAGGGTAGTAATCAAAGTACAGTGGGAACTCACACGAGACTAATGACGATCCCCAGGTCGATGAACTAACCTGTACACATGTCACCAGGGAACTGCTATCTGACGTCAGGTATAAGACCAACTAGCATGTTCCCGGCGAGTCCTGTCCGGTATACTCATAACCCAATGAGCACCTGTATACATCTTAGGTGAACCAACTGACACCTGTGGCTTGTGAGACCGGCCACCGCCCCTCGTCGGGGTCTCGACTGTATACACTAGTCTACTCTGGAGTATCGATGCCCTGTCTCGAAACTCCCACGACTAGGGACCATTTAAGGATGTGCTTATAGACCACCAACTCCCACGTATATGATCGCCCTCATACTGCCTGCAGTTAAGCAAGAATCCTAGGGGCTCTATCAACGTGTAATAGCGACCTGTCTGGTCACCTAAAGCAGTACACGATGATAAAGATAAACCAGATAGCATACTATCATCTCGAGTAAGACTGTCCTACCGGGATAGGTCCTTTTTCAATCATTGCAATCACGTGCCTGTGATCCAATAATTGACTCTGAGGGCACTATCTCCAACAATCTCCCACTTGCACTCAAGGCTAATTATTGCGATGTCGCATACTCACAGCCCGTGTGATACCGAACACCCAACTCCTCTACTAGTCAATCTCACAAAGCTCGTTTGTGAAACTATTGCGTTCGAGGAATAGCCTCAGTGAGTGGATCCGCTTTGATGTTTCTTTCTATGTCTCTCTAGATCTCAAGTTCGCGGAGAAAGCCATCTCCCGAAATGAGCAATACTTGTCTTAGAATGTGTCTGGATTTCTGATGGGACCTAGCTCATAAATGAACTCCAAATCCAAATTTCTTAGACTGTATCGTCAACTGAACTTAAGCAGTATCCTGCGTCATGCCTCCCTCAGTATTTCCTTGGACCACCTGTCCAAAATACTGCCCCTCGTCAGAAGGAAAACTATAACTCTGACAACCTCCTTGTCGTCCAGGTCACCTTGGAAGCCTGGAATGATAACTGTCTCCCGAATGAGGCTGTCGTTATTATATCCCTAGAACATCCACTTATGTTCTAAAACTGCTTCCGACTGTTTCTCCAGGATTGGATCAATGTCAACTTATTGCATCCAGTGCAAGAACAACATCTGGTGTGGTACTTGACATCTCATGATTGACTCAATTGCCTAAGCAAGAGATCTGCCAATCATGCACATCCCTCTCCCCTTTAGTCTGTAAGACACCTTTAGAGAGGGTGACTCCATCACCTGCAGGTACACTACCGTGCCAGGAGTCGTCCATTCTAAATACTCTTAGAATGCTGTCTAAGTACCCTGATTAGGAAACCACCCAAATCTAGATCTAAAACCATAGATCTAGTAACCAGTATGTCTGATATAATGTCCAAGTCCCATGTGGAGAAACCACTGTGTGACGACCAAAGTATAACCGATTGTAGCATAGGAATATCACTTCCTACTCTGTGTATGTCATCCAAATACCATGACATCACACCCTACTACCTTCTCAACAGATTCATCCCCTATTCTGATGAAGTCAAACCTATGACTGTCACATCAGAAATGGATAATCTATCTCCGTTATATCTGCTTTAGTCTATAAATAGACATAAGCCATATGTCCACTAATGCTTCTGCTGCTCCCACTGACCACGACAACCCTCCGGCAGAGTCATATAGACGTATACTTCTAAAACCAGTTTAGAATGACGCTATACTCATCCTCCTGCCGGGTCTCACAGTCTGGAACAACAGCAATGGCAAGTCTGGGTAAACAAGAACTTCCCTGTCACCGTCCTTGAGGCTACCGGAGTACCTCTCGGGTGCCTGAAGTTACCCACCATATCTGCGGAGTGGCCAATGGAATGTCAAACCAGATTGAATCTTTAGGTTCCTATCAAATCTTCAGTAATCGTTTGTGGTTCTGGAATCACTTCCAGTTCTACCATACTCCCACTACTATTTTCTGAAAAATCCATTTTATTTAAAACTGTGGCGAGTCTAGAACAATATCGCTATTGTTCTTCCAGATGGTAGAAAGTCAACCCTCGTCATAGCCTGGGTCAACCCACAAACAGCCATTACAGAAACTTGCCTTGAGTTGTCCAGTGTCTGGTTTTAATCATAAGCCGGAAAACTCCCCGTACCTTAACATCGTTAAGATACGAACTGTTCTATATCCAATATAGGACCAGAGGCACTGATTTAATTGAACCAGATTCAAATCATGCAGCTGTCTCCAGTGCATGTCAACTAAATGGAAAGAGGCCGATCAGCGTTACTCAACTTAGGAATGCTTCCAATTATGAGTAACCTGAAAAAGAAGCAAGTTCTCTTAGTCATTACTATCAACTGAATACCGCACGCAAGTATCTACATCTTCGATCACCTTGAAGAATCCCGATACTTGCAACATCTGGTTCTCTACTTTATCCATATACCTATAATTTCTCAAAATTCGGACCCTGTGTTTCCACGAAATACCTGTCTAAAAACTAGAGAAGTCATAAGTAAACCGAATATAGTACGAGGACCAACCCCTCTGTCCTGATGGACCTTGGACAACATACAATATTCTGTATAAGTCCCTTGAGTCTGATAACTCATTCACTGTGTGTCGTAGGTTGAAAACTGTACTTATGGTTAAGAAGAATTACACCGCAGTTTAATGCTCCTTACCTAACCATCCACTGATATAGGTAAATGTCGTAGACATAATTTCAAAAAGGTATATCTCACTCTATGAAAATAGACGTACAGATATATCAATTTGAAATTGGTGCATGACAGCAGATATTCAAAACCAAATATTTGCCGACCGGCAAACAGTCCAGGTGACTTCCTCAAATATCACCGATTACAACGAATCCCGATATAATGAGGATGATCACCCAATTCCCAATAACTTTCTCCCACTCATCATCTGTAAAACCATACAGATGTGAGAATCGTACCTGGTAAATACATACCCTGGAGTAAGGACTAATTGGGAAATCAGTTTTCTTTTAACAGTACACAGTGGCACTGAAACATTGAAATGTTTCGATGGGGTATCCCGGTATTCCTAGTAATGCCTCTTCCAGATTCACGACTGTAACCGTATAATTCTTTGCCACCTCTCCAAATCCCTTTATATGTCTTTAGTCATTACCTTCTGCACACCCCTTTAGGCCAAATGGTTTTCTTCCTTCCCTACCGTTCGGCACCAGCCTATGGTTTGGAAGAAGACTATCCAATAAGCATAATGGGTGTACTGTCCTAATCCTAGGAGCACTCGCAATGCGAGAGAAGGTGAAGATAAAAAACAACCTGAATAAATCTTATTCCTATTTCTCCTGAACCAGAATCCATCCCCGAACTGGAACAAGTTCCTTTCGAGTTCGTATATAACCATACGATGGAATATCCAATAAACTGTGGATCTTCGTAGTGATACGGAGTGTCCTGGAGAAATACAAAGGTGAAGTGGGAGTGGTAATGAAATACTTGGTTTGGTCGTGAATATCAGTCGCAATTTACTTTGCCCTCTTACTAATCCCTTGCTTTGTCTTAACTTAATACCTTATGTACACCATCGTTATTCTAATTGGTTTTCTTCATTCCCCACCGTTCGGCACCAGCCTAAGGTTTGGAAGAAGACTATCCAATTTGAGTAATAGGTGTACTATCTCCTAAACCAAGGAGTACTCGCAACCTGAGAGAAGGTAAAAGGAAAAGAAAACTGAATAGTCCTATCCGTTTTCTCCAGAACCAGAAACCATCCTCGAATAAATTCTTTCGAGTTCGTATATAACCATACGATGGTTTTGTCCAATGGAAGTGGACGTTCGTAGTAATACGGGGTGTCCTGGAGAAAAGGGTAAAAGTAGGAGTGGCAATGAGGTATGCAACTCTGACAATCCAAAAGCCAGTGTTTAAGAAGGGTCGGTCAACTTGGTCACTGAGTCATAGTCTTAGGGTCGGGTCAATGGTCGCTGCCAAAGAGAGAGAGAAAAGAAACACTCAGCGTGCACTCTATCCTAGATCAGAATGGTTACCAATTTATCTAATCTGGAAACCTCCCACTGTACCGTCAAATTCTTCTCCAAACCTGAAAGAAGAATTAGTCGGGATCACCCGAGGAGTAAACTAACTCATCAGTGGGAATCGGGATCCAACTATCATCGCATGACAACGTGACGGAATCCGCTCACAGTATCACACTCCAGAAGGTATGCGCATATCTGGCAAGTTTCAGTTCTTTTGAAACTCCCGATGTGATTTTTGCCCCATGCTCTTATGACCTTGACTTTGGCCAACATATCATAAGTCACATGTCAAGTTCTACCCGTCATTCTCCAGGTTAATTTGAACCCACCCGTACCTACCCTTGACTTTGGCCAAAATGGCAGTACGACTGTCCCAAACCAACTCATCTATCTATGCTGCATATGAATACCTCAATAGCTACCAATCACTGTGCCTTGACTTTGGCCAACATACACAGCTTGAATACTATTGACCATCCATATGAAACGACGGAGGGCTACGAATGGTTTCTGGCGAAAACCTTTAACGTAGTGAACTTGATATCGTTGAAGGAACGGATAGCTTTTATAAAAATATAGTAACGAAAACCTTTGCTAAAGAGGTCACTCCCGGTGAAGGGATCCCGGCTCTTTCCCCGTAGAATGAGGTGCAGGATATTCCAACTGAATACCACGATGCAAAACAAAAGTGAACGTCCTTGCAATAACAGCTTTTTGAAAAGTGTTCCAACAACATCAGATTAGGTTTGTTTTAACTTGCATTGATCCGAATCAACGCAGTCCTATCAATTGATCACACCACAAAGAACGAAAATATATTGATGTACGTATATGCCATCTGCATTCGCCACTGGGTCCCGTCATTACTCGTTAGGTTAGCTAATTAACGACAGAGCGGGGACTGGACTAGCGCGGATGCAAAACATATACAACATCTACTAATATATATACCAATATATAATATTTCGCTCAAGGCGTGATAAAATGCAACATCACAGAAATGTACAGCATCATAGAACAATACAGATATTTGGGATCCCTGGGTTTCACAGAGCCACTACTGAAACCCGACGTTCCCCTGGTCGTGTGGATAGCCTGTGCAATGAAATCCTAGACCCCTACAGACGCGGCAAGTTACCCGCCAAAACCTGAAGCGAGGCAGCCCCCTTCAGCAACGTGAATGGACCACCCAGCACTTCACGGAATCCGGTAACTTGGGCACCCCTCCTAGGTCAACCTGTACCCCCTACAAGTGCGGCGAATAGCCCGCCAATTCTAGAGTGAAGCCCCCTCCGTCCCAATTCCATGAGATGCGGGCTTGTTGCCCTCTAGAACCCGGCTATCCGTGCACCCCTCCGCGGGGAAATCCTAGTACAGAAAGTAAAATATACATACAACGGGTACATCGACCGCAACCTGGTCATGCCCCAAAATAATAATACAAACAGGCAGTGACGGCAGTCCACATGTCGGACGCTCGCCCCGCAATATCAAATGTACATAATACAACAAAAACTGTACTAGCATTGCATCCAGGCTATCCCCACGACCAATCCGCAACATCACAGCAAAACATAGAACATCAACGTGAATGTCACGTTCGCAAATCCGTCTAACCGGGCTATAGCAGTTAGACTGGATTTACCGATCGAGTGACATTCACGGTCGCAGATATAATGTAAATACTGTGAAATAATGTGTTTAAAATATCCGATCGATCAAATTTTACCAAGTGGGCCCCCAAGTACTACTGTAGCACATCAAGAAATTCTGGGCCCAAAATTAATATTCCAAAAACCCTATTTTCAACCCAGAAGGCCTCTGTAAAAAATTGGTGCAACGATCAGTCAAAACAGCGGCGGAACCGCGGCCCAAGCATGGGTTTGGGCGCGGTTCCGCGGTCGAATAATGAGATCTCGCGACCAAATTTCTACAGTAGGCTTATACTTCCCTGAACAGTATTCTGAGACTACCTGAAAAAATTTTCGAGACAAAAAAATTTCGACAGAAAACTGTTGTTTTGAAAAACACGGTTTTGGAACATTTGTTCGATCCGAAATGTAAAACACATTAGACAAAGCTAGACTATGTTAATGGCGAGTCTCTGATACCACAGTAAGTGCACGGCGGCGCCCCGGCCGTCAATCCGACGCCGGAATGCGGAAGCGATGCTTAACTTTAATTTTTTCAAACCGGCACCACCGCGCACTAAAACCCGGATCGTACCATTAAACTAGTCCTAGCTAACTACAAGATGGGGAAGAGAGATATACCGAGTGATCCGTGTCCTCCGGTCTTCTCGTCGTCGTCCCGATCTCCCGCGGAAGCTCCGGTCTCCACCTCGTCGCCGGAAGGGCACCACGTCGCCTGCTTCTTTTATGGGCTCCCGCCTCTATACCGAGGAAACTCGGGCACGAAGCTGGCGAGTCGACGTGCCCAAGATTTGCTATAGAATATAGTGAAGATCTATATGTCTCATTTGGGGTTTATGGAGGTTACGATTTGGTGGAGGGATGAGTTGTGGAATTTTTGTGGAGCTATGGGATTTTTTACAAGCCAAAAGAGATAAAATCCCTCCACAAAAAATTGGGACAGCCCACTTGAGGAAGTGGCCGGCCATGCCAAGTGAGGGGAGAGTGAGAATGAGTGTGTAGTATCAAAGGAATGAGTGTGAGCCAATAAACAAGAGAGAGAAAAGGGTTATCATGAAAAAGGAAATGATCACCCACTAAAACTCACACTCCATCAACCAATCATCAACAACCATGATTGCACCAAAACCAACACTCTAACAAGCTAATCATCAACAACCATGATGACTCAAAAGTCAAGCCATGATGAGAAGAAGAAGAAGTCAAATGGTGGAGGAATTATCATGATACAAGAATATGCAAATAACACCCTCCACTATCCAAATTTGCATACTTGCAAATAGGCCCTCCTCCACCAATCTTCGGCCAATGAAAGATACAAATGAAAATGGCCGAAACGGAAAGCAAACTGGCAACTCCGGAAAACTGGTCCCATAATAAATTACGGGAAAACCCCGATACTGAGTATACACACCCGCATCTGTATTCCGACCGGATACAAATGCAATGAGACAAAATATACACTGTACTATACTAGGATCCGGCTTAAACCAAAGCCGGCTAGTAAAATCCGTTCGATCCTGATCCGTGCAATACCGCACGTATCTGATCGAACCCTGCCATATATCCATACGGCCTCTAGAACTAACTGTCCGATCCTGATCCGTGCAATACCACACGTATCTGATCGGACCTTGCCATATCTCCATACGGCCTCTACAGCTTTTCGCCCGAAAACTTGAGCAACTGAATGTGGGGGACTCTAAAGACTCGTCAACACCTTGGTTATGGATTTAACCACTAGCATGTCAGAGGTATAAGCCAATACGTAACGGGCTACCAGGTATTGACCAAAAGGGACGTCGATGAGCGAACTCACCCTAACACCCTACTGAGCCTGTCAGTGACAATATCCATATAGTCCAGTCCGTTCGTCTATGAGCATCGCATGGCGGGCCTAGGGGGTTGGTAAAAGTCAGACCCCCAAAAGCGGTACAAGTCGTGTCAGAGATCAGCCCAGAACACCCTGAGATACTACTGGAATACCTACCAGTAAATCTCCTGCCTTGGCCAAGGACTTTTCATGTTCTGGCTCTCCGAGACACAGCGCGACCTCACCCCCAATATCGGGAGAGACGAACCCCCGAAGATCCGCTCACTGCCTCCATGTGGCTCGGGACTGTACCCAACTAAAACCTGTTTGCACGTCTCCTTTGAGCGTGGTAAGGTAGTAATCAAAGTACAGTGGGAACTCACACGAGAAAAATGACGATCCCCAGGTCGATGAACTAACCTGTACACATGTCACCAGGGAACTGCTATCTGACGTCAGGTATAAGACCAACTAGCATGTTCCCGGCGAGTCCTGTCCGGTGTACTCATAACCCAATGAGCACCTGTATACATCTTAGGTGAACCAACTGACACCAGTGGCTTGTGAGACCGGCCACCGCCCCTCGTCGGGGTCTCGACTGTATACACTAGTCTACTCTGGAGTATCGATGCCCTGTCTCGAAACTCCCACGACTAGGGACCATTTAAGGATGTGCTTATAGACCACCAGCTCCCACGTATATGATCGCCCTCATACTGCCGGCAGTCAAGCAAGAATCCTAGGGGCTCTATCAACGTGTAATAGCGACCTGTCTGGTCACCTAAAGCAGTACACGATGATAAAGATAAACCAGATAGCATACTATCATCTCGAGTAAGACTGTCCTACCGGGATAGGTCCTTTTTCAATCATTGCAATCACGTGCCTGTGATCCAATAATTGACTCTGAGGGCACTATCTCCAACAAGCACATGTGAGCCATACCGAGTGCATAAATCAAATCGAGTGCGTACCACATGCACAAAATCAAATCAACCATTTAAAATCCATGAAACCATAATTACGTGCTACCAAGGCACAAAATCGACATCAAGTGCAATAGATATGCACAAATCACAAATTAACACAACGGTGTATAAAACGTATATCAAGTGCAATAACTATACACAAAATGTAAAAACCCAGTAGGTGCAGCCATGGTGCATGAAGTCAATATCATGAAACTCAATCATCAAAACTCAAATCCAAGCGATATAAGCATGATTCTCGGATCACAAACATAAATTGCAACAAATGACATTGAGGCACACTTCCTACAATGTCGAAAAATTTCGGTGCGCCCAAAACTAGCAGAGTAAGAACACCCGCTTGCCTCCTGCTCACGGTCTGGCGTCCTCTGTCTCTGGGTCCTCATTTCTCTGTGGATTACCAATCTCGCAATCCATCGGCTCATCGGCCCGGTCAGGTGTACTAATGGAAACGATTCCGCTCTGACACTTCTCTGGTCATCTCTCGGCCAATTAGTATGACCACTCGTAAAGCAGCACGTCACTGACGTCGGCCTCTGGCCCTCTGAATACACATGACACAACTGATCCTGAGTGCATATCATATCGCAGTAATGTCCTGGAAGGAACCTGCTCAAGGTCTCTTCCGATCTCGCCTATGCCGAACTATACAGTAGCTGGTACTCTTGCAAAATCTCTTCTCGTTTCCTGAACATCTGCGTTCTCAGCACAGCTTTTCCTCTGGAACTGGTTGTATCCCAACGCCTCTGTATACATATCATATCTTTAATCTCAACAGGGAGTAACATCAGCTCGTTAACATCTCGCACGAACCTCTAGTTCCACTCGTCTTTATTATCGTCCACTTCAACGTCGCGTCATGCTATCTACATACTGCAATTGTTCTCGGCTACAGTCAATCCGGAGTCTCTCATACGGACTCAAAATTACGATCTCGGCATCTTCATCACTCTGTAGAAGATATCTAGCCGAACATGTCCTCGGGAACTCATCCCAATCATCGGAGGAATTCTCTATATTCGCCCGTTCTCGATCAACTCACAACGCATCTGGGTGTGGTCCTCTATCCGAAGCCGGTCCACTTACTGATCTCCTATCGGATCATCCAACGAACAAAGTCCTCTCTGGGTCGATCTACTCTAGATCTGAATTAGATTCTCCACACTGGAAATCTTCAACTCAACTAGGCCTGAGTCGGCAAATCAAATCAGACGAATCATCTCAGTCGCTCAACTCAACTCAAGATAGACTAGCTATCTACCGTCCCATCTCTGCCTGAAAGCTCCAGTGATCTCAGCTCGTAAGCTGTGGAAGCGACATCCCATCAATCTCAGCAACAGCTGGGTCATCTGTCTACAAGGTAGACAACATCACGATCTCTGAGGTAGGCTACACATCAACAGTCTTCTCACAATAGGCAGCCTCTAATAATGGCCCGATCATCCGGTGCAAAACCGAACACTCGCCTCAAACAAGATGTCACAACACAAATACTAAATCGATACGTGTTAGTGTATATGCCCTAGAGGCCATTACTGTATCATACTAGTTTGTATATTACTTGATGGAAGCTTGGGATATTCACAGTTGTGTATACAATCTTGCTCGAAATGGTAGTATGCTACTTGGTTTGTCTCTGCTTTAATATGTGCATGTGTTTCTTTTAGCATATTGCTGATATACATATTAGTAGAGCCCTTAGAATCTTTGCTTGATTACCAGCGTTGTGATGGCGCTCACACTCGTGGGAGCTGGGTGATCTTTAAGCACATCCTTATACAGGTCCCTAGTCGTTGGACTATCGAGACAGGGCATCGATACTCCGGAGTAGAGTAGCGTATGCGCTTCTCATCCCAGTGTGGGAGACGGTCTGTCCTACAGCCGTCAGTACGTCGTACTTGAGATAGTATGCGGGTGCTCGTTGGGTTACGAGTACACTGGACAGGACTCGTCGGGAACTGTTGGTTGGTATTATACCTATCGTCAGTTATCAGTTCCCAGGTGACATGAGTACAGCTTAGTCCGCTGACTTGACACTGTCACTTCGCCTCGAGTGTGTTCCCATTGCACTTTGATTACTACCCTACCACGGCTCAAAGGAGTCGTGCAAACAGGTAGTTTTTGGGTGCAGTCCCGAAGCACTTGGAGGCAGTGACGGTTAGACAGGATTCGTCTCTCCCGGTATTGGGGGTTGACATCGCGCTGTGTCCAGGAGAGCCATTACACGAGTAGTCCCTGGCCAGGGCAAGCGAGATATACTGGTAGGTTTCCAGTGTTATCTCAGGGTGTTCTGGGCTACACTCCGACACGACTTGTACCGCTATTAGGGGACTTACGTTCACCGCCCCCCTAGGCCCGCCATGCGATGTATCAGACGAACAGACCGGACTGTACGGAGATTGTCACATACAGGCTCAGTAGGAGTTCGGATGGGGTTCACCTCGTCAGTCTTCTTATCGACATCTACCTGTGGACCGTTACGTACAGCTAGTGCCGCTTGCGGTCTGTGGTTAAACCCACTGCTAGCGTAGTGTCGAGTCTTTAGAGTCCCACACAGAGAGCTATTCGCCTTTAGGCAAAATGAGTAGAGGTCGCATGGTTTTGCGACAGGGTTTGTTCACATTCGCGCACTTGTGCACGTTTGCTGTCCGGACAGTTTATACTAGCGGGCTTTGGTTTAAGCCGGATCCTAGTATATGATTTGGGATTGGTTTTTCTCATTGTATTCGTGTTCCTCGGATCATGGATGCGGGTGCGTATGCACAGTTGCTTGAGATTGAGGGAGAGGACCTTGATTAGGGTTAATGGATATTGTCATTTTATTAACCCTAATGCTTATGTGTGTGTTATAGTTAATTGATAATTAGTTTAATAATTGTGCATGGTTATGGTTGTTGACCATTTGACCTCCTTGACTTGTTGACCTAGGTTGACACTTTGACCATCATCATTTCTTTTGGAAGATGCTTTTGATCCTTGCAAATTGAAATGATAATGGTCATGTCATGATTAACCATGACAATTATCTAGCTAATTATTTAATTAAAATAATATACACATATTAGTGAGAATGGTTCATATTATTCTCATTCTATCATATCCTTTCTCTCTCTTGTTCTTCCTCTCCCTCAAGCTCTCTCCCTCTCATGTGTTGAGAAACACTTGAGCTTGAGAAAAACCCTCTCTTGATCATCTTTACTCTGATCTAGGGTTCAAGGACCAGCACTTCTTGCACCCTAGTTACTTCTAGCTTGGAGTTGAAGCCAAAGGTTGAGGATTTCGGGTGGATCTTTCTTCGACGTGAGAAGACGACCAAGGTGACCTCCTTCCACCACTCCAAGGAGCAAGGAGAGAAGGACTTAAAGCCCAAGGTATAACCTTTCTAGCACTTAGCTAGTTTCTAGTTAGCTTTAGCAAGTTTTTGTTTAGCAAAGATCCTTCTAGCTCTAGTCCATGTTGCCTAAGCTCATAAAAATCCGATTTTTATTCCGTTTTCCGCCTCCCCGCAAGCACCGGGATGGGCAACGTGGACTTACAGTGGTATCAGAGCCTAACTAAACATAAACTAGCTAGGTAGTGAAGTGTGTCGAAGTTCGAAACGGAAAAATCAAAAAACCAAAATATCAAAACCCTAGTTTTCTGTTAAAATTTTTTCTGGTCAAAACAAAATTTGTTTTACTCCAAAAATCGTCTCAGGGTTTTTTAAAGATAGCCACTAAAAACGATCAAGTGAATCGACCAACGTGCCGCGGTTCCGCGGCAATAGCAAGCTATTGCCGCGCAACCGCGGCCGTCTTGGCTCTTCACTTGGTCGAGTTTGGTGCAGTGTATCTCTGGCTTGGTTTTAGGATTTTTAAGATGGTTTATATGTGCCCAGATTTTCCAGAATAGAAATTTGTTTTTGGGGGCCTATAAATCCGTATTTTTTCCGAACTTCAATACACTTTGACTAAAAGGTTATATCTGTGATGTTTATATGTATTGAACGTCGGCTAATCGCTATATGTCAATTAGTCGGGGTTATACATATCTGTGATCTGTGATTGATACTGGTTTGTGTATATGAATGGGTTGGATTGTCGCGGATGAATAGCCGGGGTGGATGTGAGATGAGTGTTGCTTTTTCTTTCATTCATTGTAATATGTAAATTGATGTAATATTATTATTTGTTTGGCCGCACAACCGGGTCGGGGTTGTAGCCGTCATTGTATAATTCTTTTTACTGTTTTTGCTCCTAGGATAGACCCATGGAGGGGGTGCACAAACTACCGGGTATCTCGAAGTGCCGAGTGGCCTACTCACGGTGGTGAGGGAGGTTGCTTCGCTTCGAGTACTTGGCGGGTAATTTTCCGCACCCGTAGGGGTCTTGGGTAGGGTATTGGCTATTCACCGCGACCGTGTAATCCGCTTTTCGTTGTAGGCTCGAACGAATTGCGGATTCCTAATATATCCAATGTATTCATCTGTGATCTGTAATGTCTATCATTGCTATATATTTATATATGATAACTATTTAGGCGTTGCTTATGTTTTACAGCCGCGCTAGCCCAGCCCCCGCTCTGTCGTTAGTTAAGTAACCTAACGGGTGATGACGGGGCCCCGTGGCGAATGCGAATGGCATAAGCGTACGTCATATTTTGGTTGTTTTCTGCAATGGTAGGATTAAATGATGGGACACATTAAAAGAACTAATGCAAGAAAATAAACCAAGTATAAGTCGATTGGAACACTTTGAAAACCACTCGGTTGTTTTCAAAACTAAACTTTTAAACGCGGAGCTTGAACCACTCCTTTTAAAAGCTATCTCGTTCCATCGATTAGATCAAGTTCACTACGTTCACGGTTTCGCCAAAACCATTCGTAGCCCTCCGTCATTCCACATGAATGGTCAAAAAGTATTCAAGCTATGTATTTTGGCCAAAGTCAAGGCATAGTGATTGGTAGCTATTGGGTATTCATGTGCAGCATAGATAGATGCGTTGGTTTGAGACAGTCGTGCTGCCATTTTGGCCAAAGTCAAGGGTAAGTACGGGTGGGTCCAAATTAACCAGGAGAATGACGGGTAGAACTTGACATGTGACTTATGATATTTTGGCCAAAGTCAAGGTCATAAGAGCATGGGGCAAAAATCCACATCGGGAGTTTCATAAGTACTGAAACTTGCTAGCGTTGCATACCATTTGGAGTGTGATGATTCTGGTAGGATTCCTTCGGTTTTATCACGCGATGATATTTGGATCCCGATCCTACTGTGAGTATATGCTACTCCTCGGGAAAACTCTCACTTAACGATCAATGCTATAAACTTAGTAGGTGTCTAGAAAGGTGTTAGCGGGGCTACGCCCACAGGGAAAAGAGGTTACTTAATTAAGGAACTTCGCGAAAGCGTTGGAAAACCTCCCTCGAAGTACCGACACTGGCCTGGCTGAACGGTTAAGCAAGTATTGTATGGTGAGATTGATCCTGACTAATCCTTTCTTTACGGTTTGAGAAGGGATTCGAGAGACAGTGGGAGCCATCCAGTTTAGACAAATTAAAAACCACTCTAAACTTGCAAGAGCATCATGCTAAAGTGTTTCTTTTCTCTCTCCTAATTGCAGCGACCATTCAACATGACCGGACTTAAGTTATTACTAGATAAAAACATATTGACAGGGCCAAACTACAAAGATTGGCTCAGGAATGTCAAGATGGCAATCACTTATGACAAGTTGGGGTATGTCCTTAGCACTAAAGCTCCCCCTGTCCCAGGTCCCAAAACCAGTGTCGTAGATAGGGAAATCTACAAGACCTGGGAAATAGATTGCGCGAAGGCCAGATGCCTTGTACTTGCCTCGATGGACAACGAACATCAGAGGAGGCACGAGAATATGGACCTAGAGTCCATATTTCTTCATACAAAAGAACTGTATGGAGAGCAGTCTCGTATCGCAAGATACGAAGTGTCGAAGAAGCTGTTTTCGGCAAGGTTGGCCGTCGGATCATCGGTAGCGGAACACGTGCTTAAGATGATTGGCTACATTGAGAAGCTCGCGGACCTTGGGACCACGTTGGAGAATGAACTCTATACTGATTTGATTGTCCAGTCCCTTCCTTCCACTTACGCCCAGTTTATTCTTAACTTCAACATGCAAGGAAAGGAGGTTGAACTTTCCGAGCTTCTGAACATGTTGAGGAGTGATGAGGGCACCCTACAGAAGGGTAGGGAGACATCCACTTTGTTTGTAGGAGGATCTTCCTCTTCTAGGTCCAGGGCGAAAGCCAAGGGCAAGAAGAAGAAAGCCCCCGCCAAACCAAGAGGCGGTGTCGGTAAAGTGGATACGAAGGGAAAAGGAAAAGCAACAAAGGTACCGGGAAAGCTGGTGGGGAAGGAAGAATGCTTCTATTGTCACAAAAGTGGTCACTGGAAACAGGATTGCAAGGCTTGGAAAGCCAGAACACAGGATTTGAAGCGAGTTGCAGCTTCAGCTTCAGGTGTGTATGTTATTGAAAACTGTCTATCAATAAACTCTACATCCTGGGTATTGGATACCGGATCAGGATCTCATATCTGTAATTCTTTGCAGGCGTTGAGAAAGCGTAGGGTTTTGAAGGCAGGTGACATGACCCTCAGAGTTGCAAACGGTGCTAGCATGGATGCTGAGGCCGTGGGGGACTATCACCTGGGATTGTCGGATGGACATTTTTTGGTTTTGCGTAGTTGTTATTATGTACCAAATGCAACCTGTAATATCATTTCTGTATCTTTATTATCTAAAGAAGGTTATGAATTTGCATTTGTAAGTAATGTAGTGAACATTCACCTTAATCAAGTTTTGATTGGGTCAGGTACATTGATCAACGGTATATACGTATTAAACCAGCCACAGATTTTCAATGTCCAGAATACACACAAAAGAAAGTCTCCAGAAATTAATAAAACTTTCTTATGGCATTGTAGACTGGGTCACATCAATGAGAGAAGGTTGACTAAGTTACATGCAGAAGGATATTTGGATTCGTTCGAATATCAATCGTATGCAACTTGTCAATCCTGTCTCAAAGGAAAGATGACAAAGACTCCGTTCACTGGACACGGAGTAAGAGCGAGCGAGCTCTTAGGACTCATACACAGCGACGTGTGCGGTCCAATGTCTACACATGCACGAAGCGGTTATTCTTACTTCATTACTTTTACGGATGACTTTTCAAGGTACGGTTATGTCTTCTTAATGAAACATAAATCCGAGGCTTTTGAAAAATTCCAGGAATATAAGAATGAAGTAGAAAAACAAACAGGCAAAAGTATCAAGGCACTGAGATCTGATCGAGGTGGTGAATACTTGAGTGCCGAGTTCCTGGGTTACTTAAAAGAGAATGGAATTCTCTCTCAGCTTACTCCTCCATACACTCCGCAACATAACGGTGTATCGGAGAGACGGAACCGAACCCTATTGGATATGGTACGGTCCATGATGAGTAATGCTGAGTTGCCGCGATCGTTCTGGGGATATGCGCTAGAATCAGCTGCATACCTTTTGAACCGAGTTCCAACTAAGACTGTGCCTACTACACCATATCAGATGTGGTGTGGGAAGAGACCCTATCTTAATCACATTAAGACATGGGGATGTCCAGCTTTTGTAAAAAAGCAGCATGAGGACAAGCTCGAGGCATGCTCAGTACAGTGCAAGTTTGTGGGATATCCAAAGAACTCCAAGGGATATTTCTTCTATTGCGAAGAGGAACAAAAAGTCCTTGTTTCTCGCCATGCCCACTTTCTAGAACACCAGTTCATAGAAAAAGAATTAAGTGGGAGCGCAATAGAACTGGAAGAAATTCCAGAACCACGAGCTATTACTAAAAGCTTGGTTGAACCAGAGGGTTCGAAAGATCAGGACATTCCCACGCCACTCCGCAGGAGGAGTAGGCAGTCTCATCCGCCCGAGAGATACTACGGTTTTCTCATTGACGGGGATAGAGAGGATTGCATCATAGACTTTGATGAGCCTACTAGCTTCCAGCAAACCATTCAGAGCGTCGACTCGGTAAAATGGCTGGATGCAATGCGGACCGAAATGGAGTCCATGTACACCAACAAAGTATGGACGTTGGACATTGCTCCAGATGGGGTAAAACCCGTAGGATGCAAGTGGATCTTCAAAAGGAAGATTGGTGTAGATGGACAGGTTGAGACCTATAAAGCTAGACTGGTAGCAAAGGGTTTTCGTCAGCGACCTGGTTTGGACTATGACGAAACCTTTTCTCCAGTAGCTATGCTGAAATCCATTCGGATCCTTCTTGCCATTGCTGCCTTCCACGATTATGAGATTTGGCAGATGGACGTAAAGACAGCTTTTCTAAATGGACATTTAGAGGAGTGTGTCTATATGGATCAGCCAGAGGGTTTCATTCAGAGTGGGAGCAGCGGAAAGGTGTGCAAGTTGCTTAAGTCCATTTATGGACTAAAGCAGGCATCGCGGAGTTGGAACATCTGTTTTGATGAGACGGTCAAGGAATTTGGCTTTATCAAAAATCCAGATGAACCATGCATCTATTGTAGATTTGTAGCGAGAACTGTGGTATTCCTCGTTTTATACGTGGATGACATTCTCTTAATAGGAAATGACATTCCTATGCTACAATCTGTCAAGGGGTTCTTGTCACACAGGTTCTCCATGAAAGACCTGGGTGATGCCTCATACATTCTGGGTAACCGGATCTACCGTGACAGATCCAAGAGGATATTAGGACTTTCGCAGTCCAGGTACATCGACACCATACTGAAGAGATTCAGTATGGAAGATTCCAAGAGCGGTAATCTACTGGCTTGTCACGGGATCACTCTCTCCAAAGAGATGTCTCCCAAGACTGATTTGGAGAGGGATCGCATGTCTATTATACCCTACGCTTCTGCGGTAGGCTCTATAATGTATGCGATGTTGTGTACCAGACCGGATGTAGCTTATGCACTGAGTGTGGTAAGCAGGTATCAGTCAAACCCTGGGGAGAAACATTGGATAGCAGTAAAGAACATTCTCAAGTACCTGAGAAGGACTAAGGAGATGTTCTTGGTGTATGGCGGAAAAGACCTGCAGATTGAGGCCTTTGCTGACTCCAGCTTCCAGAGTGACAAGGATGATTCCAAGTCCATGTCGGGTTTTGTCTTTACCCTCAATGGAGGGGCGGTGTGTTGGAAGAGCTCCAAACAGGAAACCGTTGCTGACTCGACTATGGAAGCGGAATACATCGCTGCATCTGATGCCGCAAAAGAAGCTGTCTGGATGAGGAAGTTCTTGAGAGAACTTCAGGTGGTTCCGTCCATTGTTGACCCAATACCTCTGTATTGCGACAACAATGGGGCTATAGCTTTAGCGAAGGAACCCAGGTCCCATCAGAAATCCAGACACATCTTAAGGCGGTATCACCTGATCAGGGAGATCGTAGATCGCCAGGAGATCGAGGTCCGGAGAGTTGCATCAGAGGATAACACTGCAGATCCATTCACCAAGGCCTTGCCCCAGACTCAGTTCGAGCGGCTGATCGAGATGATAGGTCTTCGATACGCCAGTACATGGCCTTAGTGCAAGTGGGAGATCGTTATTGTATATACCCTAGAGGCCATTACTGTATCATACTAGTTTGTATATTACTTGATGGAAGCTTGGGATAGTCACAGTTGTATATACAATCTTGCTCGAAATGGTAGTATGCTACTTGGTTTGTCTCTGCTTTAATATGTGCATGTGTTTCTTTTAGCATATTGCTGATATACATATTAGTAGAGCCCTTAGGATCTTTGCTTGATTACCAGCGTTGTGATGGCGCTCACACTCGTGGGAGCTGGGTGATCTTTAAGCACATCCTTATACAGGTCCCTAGTCGTTAGACTATCGAGACAGGGCATCGATACTCCGGAGTAGACTAGCGTATGCGCTTCTCATCCCAGTGTGGGAGACGGTCTGTCCCACAGCCGTCAGTACGTCGTACTTGAGATAGTATGCGGGTGCTCGTTGGGTTACGAGTACACTGGACAGGACTCGTCGGGAACTGTTGGTTGGTATTATACCTATCGTCAGTTATCAGTTCCCAGGTGACATGAGTACAGCTTAGTCCGCTGACTTGACACTGTCACTTCGCCTCAAGTGTGTTCCCACTGCACTTTGATTACTACCCTACCACGGCTCAAAGGAGTCGTGCAAACAGGTAGTTTTTGGGTGCAGTCCCGAAGCACTTGGAGGCAGTGACGGTTAGACAGGATTCGTCTCTCCCGGTATTGGGGGTTGACATCACGCTGTGTCCAGGAGAGCCATTACACGAGTAGTCCCTGGCCACGGCAAGCGAGATATACTGGTAGGTTTCCAGTGTTATCTCAGGGTGTTCTGGGCTACACTCCGACACGACTTGTACCGCTATTAGGGGACTGACGTTCACCGCCCCCTAAGCCCGCCATGCGATGTATCAGACGAACAGACCGGACAGTACGGAGATTGTCACATACAGGCTCGGTAGGAGTTCGGATGGGGTTCACCTCGTCAGTCTTCTTATCGACATCTACCTGGGGACCGTTACGTACAGCTAGTGCCGCTTGCGGTCTGTGGTTAAACCCACTGCCAGCGTAGTGTCGAGTCTTTAGAGTCCCACACAGAGAGCTATTCGCCTTTAGGCAAAATGAGTAGAGGTCGCATGGTTTTGCGACAGGGTTCGTTCACATTCGCGCACTTGTGCACGTTTGCTGTCCGGACAGTTTATACTAGCGGGCTTTGGTTTAAGCCGGATCCTAGTATATGATTTGGGATTGGTTTTTCTCATTGTATTCGTGTTCCTCGGATCACGGATGCGGGTGCGTATGCACAATTGCTTGAGATTGAGGGAGAGGACCTTGATTAGGGTTAATGGCTATTGTCATTTTATTAACCCTAATGCTTATGTGTGTGTTATAGTTAATTGATAATTAGTTTAATAATTGTGCATGGTTATGGTTGTTGACCATTTGACCTCCTTGACTTGTTGACCTAGGTTGACACTTTGACCATCATCATTTCTTTTGGAAGATGTTTTTTGATCCTTGCAAATTGAAATGATAATGGTCATGTCATGATTAACCATGACAATTATCTAGCTAATTATTTAATTAAAATAATATACACATATTAGTGAGAATGGTTCATATTATTCTTATTCTATCATATCTTTTCTCTCTCTTGTTCTTCCTCTCCCTCAAGCTCTCTCCCTCTCATGTGTTGAGAAACACTTGAGCTTGAGAAAAACCCTCTCTTGATCATCTTTACTCTCATCTAGGGTTCAAGGACTAGCACTTCTTGCACCCTAGTTACTTCTAGCTTGGAGTTGAAGCCAAAGGTTGAGGCTTTCGGGTGGATCTTTCTTCGACGTGAGAAGACGACCAAGGTGACCTCCTTCCACCACTCCAAGGAGCAAGGAGAGAAGGACTTAAAGCCCAAGGTATAACCTTTCTAGCACTTAGCTAGTTACTAGTTAGCTTTAGCAAGTTTTTGTTTAGCAAAGATCCTTCTAGCTCTAGTCCATGTTGCCTAAGCTCATAAAAATCCGATTTTTATTCCGTTTTCCGCCTCCCCGCAAGCACCGGGATGGGCAACGTGGACTTACAATACGTTCCCATGTCACCAGAAAACACGATGGTCGGTCCTCATCCATGACGAGCTCGCCCTGACCGCATCACTAGCAGCAGCTCAATCTGCGCTCAAACCATGGTGACAGGAATCTCAATCAAGTATCGACGAAAATAGATCAAAGGGATGAAAAGAATCAACAAATCCCAAAATGGATACATGATCATAAGGAGGAATGGAATCAATGAGAGTATGATCATGGAAACGAATAGAATCAAGGATCTCAATAGATGTATGATCAAGGGAACGAAGAGAATCACAAGTCTCAAGATATGTACATCCTAAAGTTTCTTAAGTGGAGTATCGTATCGTAAATATACCGCGGAACATACGTACGGTACGTCACTCTACTCAAGCTACTTACTCCATCAATCAGGGTCAGCCTATGTAACGAAAGTTCGGGTCTAATACCCCCCATTCAAGCCTAGGTTCCGTAAGGTCAAGCCTATGTTCTGAAATAGATTACGCCCCAGACTCCACATAGTCAAACCTAGACTCGAACCAAGGTTAAACCTAGCGCTTTGATACCAACTTTGTCACGGAATGAAAAATATTAGCTCGCGACCGGCACTTAAATCACGCCACGTCTACAGACGTAACGTAATTCAAGTAAGCCGAAGCCCAGAAATCTAAACCTTTTTAAGAAAATAAAAGAGGTGAAGTTTTGAAATAAAGGTATAATGAAATCAAAAGTTTTTATAATGCATAGATAATGGAACATGAAAATGCAAGTGGATTGTTACTAGTTGAAAATATGTTTCGTCTTTTAAAAATTTGGGCAGCACCTCCCTTGTATATTTTGATCCAAAACCACGTATACATGATAATATAAAAGGCATCCCCAAGTGGGAGCTAGCTCTTCGCCAATCGGCGGAATCAAAACCACGCAAGACAGAAATATATGTATACGACGCCCAACGGCGAAGATCAACACAAAGGAAAAGTAAAGCAAGACATCAAACCCACCAAGCGACCATATAACCCATCGCTCAAGTCTGCAACCACAAGTCTTACTAATTATACAAATACTAGATTTTGATTGATGGAGTTGACTAGATACAATAGGAATAATAATACAATAGTGGCACGATCCAATGTGTACCACCTACCAAAGCAAATCACCCGAATGTAAGCTGTGTGCCAGAGATGCCACTACTGACCCATGCGGTCAACCTGTAGGAACTGTGGCACAATGGGGGTGAGATTCCAACTCGTGAGTAGAAAACATCATCAGGTAGAAATCGAATAAAACAACGATTCCTAGGTCAACTATATCATAACGGTAATACTATGATATCTAGGGTGACCGTATCTGCATATGTGCCAACAATATAATCAATGCCTGTAAACATGTGGATAACACCTACGTGTCCATCAATGACACGACAATATTATGCATGTAATTATCATGAAAGCATATCCATGTAAATATGAGGATATCAATCAACGTGTATCCATCAACGACACATCAAAATCATGGAACCTGAGTGTCCAACATCGACACTCGAAACATCATGAAACCCGTGTCCAACATCGACACATAAATCCTCATACTCGGGCTCCGTCAGTCCGGATCGGCCCATATCATCTCATGACTCCGGTCGGTATCCTCCGGATAACCGCCGAGCCCAAATACTATCACCGGTATGTAGTAGTCCCTCTGCCAGGCTCATCGTCTACTGCACAACATACTTTTCTTGCCCCGGGGTACCATACCGGGTTCACCATGTACCCGCAAATAGCCTCATCCAGCTCATCGAATCGGGTATCACATAACTCAAAACCGAGAAAACACATGGTGGACGTCTCGAAAGATCATAACAAGAGAAACCGGGTTTTTTAAACAGTACATAATTTCCTTTGAAATTTAACCACGGTTCTCAAATCCAGAATCTCATGAAAACGACATCTCAATGCATATAGTCGTAAAGTATGATGTATGCAAACATAGAACAGAAATGTGAGCATATCAATATATCATGCAACATAGTATAGTGATTTGGCAATTCTACTGTGTAAGTGACATAGCAATTATCTTTGATGAAAGTATGTGGGCCGGCAATCTGTGTAAGTGTAACATACGCATCATCAATAATTGTGTAGGTGTACTAGCACAGGTATATATAATGCAATGAGAATGTCATAAACGTAGCATAAAGTACATCGTAATCGAAGTGCTATAAGGTATACTTATCTATAACATAACCGAGTCGATGAATCTATCAATCGGCAATCCAGCCTCACAACATCACGTACGGTATAATTCATCGTACGGCATTCTCTAGCCAAGGGTATGGATCAATCATCAGATAAAACTCATCACGTACAGTAATTCGTCGTACGGCGGTATTAAACAATTAGGGATTCTATCAACCTATATAACAATGAGAGTACGGACCTAACATCTCGTACGGCATATCACTCATTATTCACATCATTATCCACGTATATATACCTATATCTCATGTCACATCCGTATCAATCTCATCTCATGGGACTGGCAAAGGTATCAATTATCACATATCGACCCGCATCCGTATAACGACATATCAAACCAAGTCATCATATCTCATCGTATACTCTTTTCATCACATCAATATCTCACATCAAGTTATCTTATAAATCTCATGTCGTATTTATCGACCTATACAATGCCACTATAATCTCATATCACTTTTTCTCTTGCAACTACATATATTCATATATCGTGATTCATATTTACGTTTCACATCCTTATATATCAAATCGAGACATCCATTCTATCATATCATTTCACACTAAAGCCATTAATGATAACCTAAGTCGTGGCATATCTTGTCTCCAAATTACAAACCACATATCAATAATTGCGGGGGGGTTATACGCCATCCACCCGACTTCCCCCGTAGATATAAATCTACTCACCTGCGGAACTCCTTGTTCAGCCGTAGTCGATGTGCGAAGGTACCTACAATAAATACACAGTCGCAATGCTATTAAAATCAAGTTTAGAAAACCAATACGGCACACGGTGCCCTCATAGATTAGAACCTGTAGCCTACGCATGCAAAAGTAACCCAACAACCCTCTTCGTTGACGTACAAATCTCAAACGACCCAATACAATATCAAATATCAAAACCAAATATTCAAACCTCGGAAAAACTTTGCCCAAAACACTCACAACAGCTCCCAGATTTTAGCTCAGGTTAAATGGGATAAAAACAAGCAAGTACAGGGAGTTGTTTATAGGAATTAGGAGCTACAGACCAAATCCCATCACCCTAGCCCACAACTTGGACGGCGAAAATGCCATGAAATCCGACCTGCTCGGCCCTACCCTCTCTGTTTGGGTTCGTCTTCTCAGGTGGTCTTCTAGTGGTCCATCTAGGTCTCTGGGGTTGCTAGTTTTTCTCATAAATGACCCAGGTTGCTCCAGATACCCTGTAGGCCTACATAACTTCACAAAACCGACACGGGTAAATTTCTAAGTTCGTATTTTGGTTTCCAATCTCTGTTCTTTGGCCATAAAATCCACACTAAGGTCTTGCAACAATCACTACACATCACCACAACTCAAACCCTAATCTCAACTTGGAATATTCCAAGATCACTAATCCATACTAAACCAATTCTAAACTAAGGAAACAAATTTACTAAGCTAATGGTGTAGGAAGTACCTCATTTGGCAACTCAAGAATTTTCTTGAGTTGCTCAAAATCTTCAAAATCCAACTTTGAAAAGTCCAAAGTGTTGAGGATAAGGTGGGGATCATTTTTAATGATGGGAGTATAGGGTTTTGGTGAAGAAATTGAGATGATACTTGGAGGTGGAGGTGGAGGGAATGTGAGGAGGAAGAAGATGAAGAAAACAAATAGGGGGAAATGAATGAGGCAGTCCTCTCTCTCTCCTATCCTCACTCTCTCTTATTCTCACCCTCACAAGCCCATGCCTCACTCTCTCTCCAATAATTCACTCTTTTCCCCTTTTCTCTTTTTCTTTTCTCTAAAACCCAAATATCAATAAATACTAATGAAACAATATGCAACCAAATGCAACATGTCATGGTGCACTAACCATGGAAAAATGTAGAAACACGGATTTGGCTTAATCGCGATTAGTAGTGCACTAATCAATTTTTTATTCAAACTTCATATAATTAATTATAAAAATACCAAATCCAATAAATATATTTTTAAATGAATCAATCATTTTAATCTCCAATTATTTCACAAATATTGGTATATATTTATACCATTTTACAAAAACTCCAAATTCGCAAATCGGGTAGTTTTCGCGAAATATATTATTTTAATATTAAATTCCAAAAATAATATTTTATATTTTCTGAAATGTTACAAAAACATAAACTGGTAAGTAATGCAACTGAGAGAAATAAGGTAATATAACGACCATAAATCAAGAAAAGGAATCAAAATAGGACTCCAAGTTACTTAAATAGAGTACCGCATTGTAACCATGCCGTGGTTCATAGTTACAATCACCTAACTCCATTCAAGTCGCCCAAATCCTAGTATCAGAATTAAAGGAATAGGAGGGGACAACCAATAAGGAATTAGGAGCATTCCTAAGCGGAGATGCGAAGTCATTTCCATATCGTCAAGATAAAGGGTCAAAAGAAAGATAAGATTCAAGAATCACGACAACAATATGGCAGGACATGTTCTAATTACGGGTTTTCTGGTTAGTGTATTGGGTTCAATACCCAACTACAAAAGAACCAAACCTGATTAACCTAAATCCTATGGCTCTAATACCAAACAAACCCTGTCACGCTCTACTTACCTGAGTGCGCAAGCTACGGCATATGACAGAGCCAACCATGCTACCTATGGATAGAAATCATCCCTCCACAGTCACATTACGGCTGTCTATAAGATATCAAGAACAGTAAAAAAATATAAAATCTATCTAATACATGTCTATTTGCCAAAATAAAAGAGTCAAGAAATGTATAAGCGGAAACGATAATAATATCCAATAACAACATATGAAAATAAATCCCAATATGGGCTTACATCAAGAAATAAAAGCTGCGGAAAATAACTAGACTAAACATCACTAAACACAATTCTCACTGCTCGGCTTGACGGCTAAAATACTCATGTTCAGCATGCGATAGAGATAGAGGAACTGGACCATGCAAAACCCAGACGTTAGTGCGTCATGATATCAAAACAATAGTAATAACCAGAATGTAACCAGATATACAGGCATAAATATAAATCTACAACATGAATATAACAGTGAGATGTGTATGTGTATGTGAAGTGTGATGAGTAATCTAAACTGTGCTACTGGGTCATCTACTCTAAAGTTTTTAAAATCAATTTAATAGAATCGTCGATGTAACTCAATAGTATCCCGTTCATGCCCGGGACCACGGTCAAGACACTCGGGATGAATCCGAGATGTATAGCTAGGCAGTAAACAGGTAATATGTACAGACGAATGATGTCAGCAGTATCATCCCGGGGCTAGCCTAGCCCGTAAAGACTGATCAGTATAAGTATCAAACTGTCGAGTTACAAGTCAGATTTCATTATTGATTTCCCCTTATCCCCAAGGTTATGTGTTCAAGTCAGGTTATGATAATATGGAACTAATGCCAACACAGAATCAAGCAGGTACAGGTTTTGTCTATGTAAACAACAGGTTACGTCCATCAGGACAACAAGGTCAGGATTGTCGACATTAGTAAAAAGATCAAGTATCAAGTCAAGTAGTGTATCAGGGCATGTCATGTGGTGCATATGTATCAAAAGGATACCAAATGTGAAACGGTAAACGATATCGGGATCACGGTAAATTGTGCTGATATCAGGATGCATATGTGTCTATCTGTAATAACCTGTTATACGTCCATGACTACTTATGATGCAATCTAGATAACATGTCATGATAATATGATAGTGAAATGATATCAGGGTGTTCAGGCATGTAATTAAATATGCAGTTGTCAGTACGGATATGTAAGGGTATCAAAAAACGGTAAAACTATAAAATAGGATGCATAATTAAAAATAAATGTAATATTTTTATTAATATGGATATAAATATAGTAGCATACCATGTAGCAAGATAAACTTGCCTGATCGGATCTCACGTCGGGGTACGTACGTCGCATTCGACATCGGTTAAACGTCGCGATGCACACACGCGCGTACAAAACTTGGACTTGGCTACTCAAGAACGTGACCACGCTAGATGGTGATGACGACTGGGTCGCCTGGATCGTCGGCGCCGTGCGCGGCTCCGGCGATCACCGGAAAAATCGAGAATCAAGAAAAGAAAAGAAGAAGAAGAAGAAGAAGAAGAAGAAGAAGAGTGGAGGTCTGGGGTTTGTGGTGCTCTGGCTTGGAGTTCTGGGATAGAGGGGAGGTGACGTCGATGATGGGCAGTCGATAGAGAGATCCATAGTAGTGGGTAGTAGGGATTCTTGGGTTGAAGGGGTATGCAGGGAGTTGCCTTCGGGGATGGTGTTGATGGTGGTGTTGGGGTTGGAGAGAGGGGAGAGGAAGAGGGAGTGAAGATGACGGTGGGGTTGGGGTGGTAGCGATGTCGAGTCGCCAGCGGTGAGGGCGAGGATGTGGGCTAGGGCTCGGTGTGTATTCTTAGGGATATTGCTGGGGATCGTGGTGGTGGTGTGTTGCTGGTGAGGAGAAGGAGGAAGTGGGAGAGAGGTGACGACGAGGTTGTGGGGAGATTGGCTACGAGGGGATGAAGTCGAGGTCGGGTTCTGGGTTCTTAGGTTTTGGTCGTCGGGGTGAAGGGATGGTGTCGGTGGTGTTGGAAGAGGGAAGTGATGAAGGAGATGAGGGTGAGGAGATAGCCGAGGGCAAGGAAAGGTGAGGGGATGAAGGCGAGGAGGTCCGCGGCGTGAGTTGGGTCTCTCTTGGGTTTCTCGAAGAGACGGGAGGTGAAAAGAAAGAAATGAGGAAGAGAGAGGGGGGTGTGTAAAAAGTTAGGGTAAAAGAAATATATATTATAAATTTATATATATATATATATATATATATATATATATAAGAGGAGAGAGAGAGGATGGTGAGGATGAGAAAATATTAGATTAGGGGGGAAGAGAGAGAGGCCGAGGAGAGAGATTGTTTAGATATATATATTTATTAGTTAAAAGTATATATATATTATATATATATATATTAACTGTTTAATATATAAAATATTATAATATATAATCTAATATATATATTCATAACTGTTTAATATATAAAATATTATAATATATAATCTAGGGTTTTATAGCTAATACAAAATACTCGAAACATACTCGGGTCACTTCTAAAAATCTAGTTTTAAAATACGGATAATATACGTATTAGCCAAAACCATAATGCGATATCCGGTTAAATAAAATGCATAGCCCCAAGAACGGATACACGTAAATGCACGTAGCGATCCAAACGAGTCCGTTTTATCAAACTGGACATGAACACGATGTCTGGATGCAACCATAGGGTATTGGGTATGATGCAGGCCATGCTAGGTATTTAAAATATTATATTTGGTTATAATTGTATTATTTAAAATGTATGCATATGCCAAATATATGATACATGCATATAGAACATATATGTGTGCATGGATCCTCTGTTCTAGCAAAGATAAAACGTAATCTAGAACCAAGACGGGTTTCAAGCATGCGGGTCGGGTCGGATACTATCCACAGATACCAAATGCACTATCCACACCCAAAGTAAATAATAATCAAGAAATAGCCACAAGATTAGAAAATACTCAAATAAATTATGGTATAAGTGAACTAGGGTGTTACACAAGGACTAATAACGAACCTGAATATGAAGCTTTGATAGTAAGTCTTGAGATCACTATCGACATGGGAATCAAAGACCTCCTCATATATGGAGACTCCCAGCTGATCGTCAGCCAACTAACTGGCGACTATCAGACATGCAAGCCAGAGATGATAAAGTATAGTGAAAGAGTGTAGTAACCACTGACACAAATCCCTGCCTATACCCTGGAAAGTATACCACGTGTGGAAAATAGCAAAGCAGATGCATTGGCCAAATTCGCTAAGGAATTGGCCGATGAAAATCTTGATGATGTAAGGATCATTTTGCAAAGACGTAAGATTCTCACGCCATCTTCGGAAGACCTGACAGAGCCATCTGAAGGAAAATAAACGACCGAAAAAATAGCATTTCAAATAGAGGACGGAGAAAAGATCAAGGATTGGAGGGAAGTCTTCATAGACTACTTCAAATCCCAACGAACGCCCAAAAATGCGTCGTTTAGATATCAGCTCATGAAACGAGCTCTGTCTTTTGCCTTCGTCAATGATACTCTATATAAGAGATCATTTGAGTATTTATGGTTAAGATGCCTGGGGCCAGAGGAAGCAAAGAAAGTCGTCCAAGAAATACATGATGGACTCTGCGGTTCTCACCAAACTGGACCAAAGATGAAGCTGAAGATAAAAAGAATGGGTTACTATTGGCCCGCAATGATTTATGACTGCCTGAATATGCGAAGCAGTGTCACTCGTGCCAAATTCACTGGGACTTCATCCATCAACATCCAAATTCTCTACACCCGACAGTGGCCAGCTGGCCGTTCGAGATGTGGGGAACAGATATAATTGGCCCTGTCAAACCAGCATCCTCCAAAAGACATTGGTTTATATTGGCAACGACCGATTACTTCTCTAAGTAGGCAGAAGCAGTACCACTAAGGGAGGTGAAGACGGAGAATATCCTCCATTTCTTCAGAACCCATGTCATCTATCGGTTCGGCACTCCGCGACGGAAAATCTCGGATAATAGGCCAGCTTATAGAAGTCATAAAATCAGCCGCTTCGTACAGCAACATAAAATAGATTAGAGATACTCTTCAATCTATAATTCTCGAGCCAACAGTCTAGCTAAAGCTTTCAACAAGACCTTGATAAAAATTATAAAAAAGATGGTGTCCAGAAACAAAAAGATGGAGATACTCTTCAATCTATAATTCTCGGACCAACGGTCTAGCTGAAATTTTCAACAAGACCTTGATAAAGATTATAAAAAAGATGGTGTCCAGAAACAAAAAGACGGAGATACTCTTCAATCTATAATTCTCGGGCTAACGGTCTAGCTAAAACTTTCAACAAGACCTTGATAAAGATTATAAAAAAGATGGTGTCTAGAAACAAAAAGGAATGGCACGAAAGGTTGCATGAAGCTCTCTGGGCGTACCGAACAACGTTCAAGACGGACATGAAAACAACTCCATATGCATTGGTGTTCGTCAAGGAAGCAGTGCTCCCATTAGAGATAGAACTCCCATCTCTACGAGTATTGGTTCAATACGAGCTGACGGATGAAAAAAATGCTCATCTTCGGCTTGAAGAGCTCGATGCCCTCGACGAAACACGCCTTATAGCACAGCAAAATCTGGAGGCTTATAATGCAAGGATAACACGGTCATACGAAAAAATGACTAGGCCGAGAATATTCCGCCAAGGTGAATTCGTGCTAATCATCAAAAGACTAATGATCCCCAAACGTGCAAAACGGGAGAAGTTCGAGCCGAACTATGAAGGCCCGTACATCATAGACAAAGTCTACCAAGGTGGAGCTTACCTGCTCATGGATATACATGGCGAAAGACCCTTCGGGACAATAAACGGCTGATTCCCCAAAAAATACTACGCTTGACGGGTCAAGACTTAGGTCAATGATAGATGACGACGCTTGTGTCCGCTCGCTAACTTCCTGAGTCAAAACCCTGAAAGTAGTATCCAAAAGCTCCGTCGCCTCAAAAATGGTGATAATGGACCGAAACGTCCTTAAACTAATATTCGTCCCAAAAACGGGAACGTTGGACCGAAACGTCCTTAAACTAATACTCGCCTCAAAACTGGTGATAATGGACCGAGAAGTCCCTAAACTAATAATCCGCCTCAAACATGGTGATATTGGACCGAGAAGTCCCTAAACTAACAATCCGCCTCAAATATGGCGATATTGGACCGAAACGTCCCTAAACTAATAATGGACCGAAATGTCCTTCAACTAACATTGGTTCCTAAGATGGGAATGCTGGACCGAAAAGTCCCTAAACTAAAAAGCCGCCTCAAGCATGGAGATAATAGACCGAAAAGTCCTTAAGCTAAAAATTTGCCTCAAAATAATAGACCGGAACGTCCCTAAACTAGCGTATCGCCCTAAATACAGCGATATGCTCCCTTGAAATCTATATTGCAATCGAAATCCTAGCGGCAAAGGTTGCAACTCAATTCCCACTGGCTGCACAGCTACTCCAGTAATGAAGCCACCCCCAAATCCCACCAGTAAACAGATGGGCCACCTTTGACGAAAATATTCTCAAGAGTTTCACCGCGTTAAAAAACGGTATGTCCACAAGAAAAATAGGCACGGGTGAAAACCCAAAAGGGCGCCGTGAGTAAAAAACAGCAGAACTGCCGGCGAGTTGTTAAAACCCGAAAAGGGCGCAAACTCGTAAAATAAAAAAATTCATGTGCACTTGCAAGGTCCTCTCGACCTTGTGAGGAGAAAATACCTGCGTGAGATCCTTACGACTCACAAAGGAGCAACACACTTAGGAATCCCCACGATTCCTATAGAGAAATTACACTTGCGAGATCCTCACGACTCGTAAGGAGAATTCCCCTTATGAGACTTTCACAGCTCGTAGGATTCAAAAGCCTTAAGCTACAGGAATCTAAACCTGTTCTTAAGCCGTTATATTCCCCTAATGTTGCCCTACAGACGGTCCTATATTGACCCTGGTATACAATCCACGGGCATAAATAAATATATCCCCCACCAAGTTCCACCAATGACGAGAAATGTCCCCATATAGTGAACGACACTTGTAAGTCCTCTCAACTTATAAGGAGAAAACACTCTTGGAAGATCCTTACGACTTACAAGAGAAAACGCACTTAGGAATTCCTACGATTCGTAAGGAGAAAATACACCTACGAGATCCTCACGACTCATAGGGAGAAATGCCTTTACGAAACCCTTACGACTCATAAAGTCAGAAAGCCTTAGTCGACAGGATCCTTACCCTGTTTGCTAAGCCATCTTTGTTCAAATCAACAAAAGCAAATGATGATTCGCTCCTGGCAATATCCCAGTTGTAGCGATACTGATGCCTAAATAGGTATCAAACTTTAAGTCCTCTCAAGGCAAATGATGATTCGCTCCTGTAAATATTCCGGTGGTAGCGACGCTGATGCCAAGATTGGCATCAGATTTCAAATTCCTAACTAAAAAAAAGCCGAAATGATAGAGCAACTCGCAATAAAAAGCAGCGAATAAAAACAAAAACAGCCAAAATGATTGGGCACCGCGATAAATAGCCGAAATGATTGGGCAATCACGACTTTCACGACATAAAAGCTGAAAATACAGGGCATCGCGGAAAGAAATAAAAAAAATGAAAATGAAACCTTTCTTCCCTGCAAGTAGGTCCATATTGATTCTTGTATACGATCCATGGGCAATGAAAGAAAGGGAACCTTATTTTCCCACTAAACTTTGTCAAAAGGAGAACCATGTCTTGATGGTAAATATACAACCTAGAGACTATCCCGGCATTTCTTCTCATTCCAGCAGGATGCAAATGCAACGTCACCATCAAAAAAAGACCCATAGGTCAAATCAAAAAAATGGAGTAATGGAAAAATCCTAGCTCCAAGTCTTGACGGTACAATACAACCTAGAGACTATCTCGGTGTTTCTTCACATTCCAGCAGGATGCAAATGCAACGTCGCCATCAAAAAAAGACCCAAGGGTCAAAGCAAAAAATGGAGTAATGGAAAAATACTAGCTCTAAGTCTTGACGGTTCATATACAACCTAGAGACTATCCTGGCGTTCCTTCTCGTTCCAGCAGGATGCAGACGCAACGTCATCATCAAAAAAGAAAGACCCAAGGGTCAAAGCAAAAAAATGGAGTAATGACAAAATCCTAACTCCAAGTCTTAACGGTACATACACAACCTAGAGACTATCCTGTCGTTCCCCCTCATTTCAGCAGGGTGCGGATGCAACTATTAAATGAAATTGGAGTAATGGCATATTCCTAGCTCCGGACTTCAATTGCAATATATATAGTATAGAGGTCCTACAGATGTCTACCCTATTTCAGCAAAGAATCAGCGCGACATCGTCAAAGCAAAAAATGAAGTGATGGCATATTCCCAGCTTCGGGCCTTGGAAATCATCCCACCCAAGAAGGGTGCGGTTATGACTCATCGGGGCTCCAAATTAAGCCGAACCTCAGGTAAAAAGCATCACGGCAAATTCCTAACGCTTGCTCTTCCGACGGTAATATGACCTAAGGAGATTACTTAAAGACGTCTCGTCCAGCCTCCGAAGGGATCAGAGACGTGACAGTCGCGGGGCTACTCGAACAGCGGCTTAAAGACTGCATATCGAGAAATATATCAACCAACGTGACGGTACCATGGACTAAAACCCTAGTACCACAAACCTAACGGACCCCTGTTGTAAAGAATGGGGGTTATCTACATACAACGTTAGGACAATTTTTCCTATAAACCCAAGGTAGGTAAAATAAAAACACTTCAAAATGGGTACATAAACTAAAAACACTCTGAAATGAGTATATAAATTAAATGAGTATATAAACTAAAGACCCCGAAATGAGTACATAAACTAGAGACTCCGAAATGAGTGAATAAACTGCAAACTCCGAAATGAGTACATAAACTACTTCGCGCTAGATCAAGACATCAAACACAGAGGATTGCATGCAAAAGAAAAGAATATATATTCTTTATTCATGAATCGAAATGTTTGAAAGATAAAATTTATATATATAAAAGGGATACAATTCTAGCATTTAAGAGGGTGGGGCTTTCAATAAAGTGGCAACCCGTTCACTCTCTTCCCGCAGCTTCTTCTCACGCTCCACTATTGCGGCCAGTATTGCTCTGATTTGAGCCCATTGTTTCAAGCACGAAGAAAGCTTCTCCGAAATTTCCCGCTTAGTAACTTCGCAGTCCCGCATTTCTCGCTCGGTAGAGTCAAGGTTCTGCCTCAGCGCCACTCTTTCAGAAATGCACTGTTGAAGATTTTCAAAGATAACCTAGAGTTGCGCAGCATTCACTTTGACCTGGGCACGCAATTGGCTTGATTCACTGAAAGCCGTCTCATGCTCCATCTGCTTCAAAACCAGCTTCTACTCGAAGTATTGAATGGAAGCGACACTTTATTCGATCCATGTGACCAATTGAGCCTTCGAGGATAATGCCTCAGACGCAAGACGTTTGTGCTCGATCTCATGGAGGAAAGCCTCAATTCTCTTACAGTAGTAAACCCAGATGCCGAAGAAATCTTCATTGTGAAAAGTCACAAGAGTCGCCGGCAAGGATTTGACTTCGTCCGCAAAGACCGCAGCAGAAGTGAGAGTTTTGACATTAAGGTCTTCAATAAATTCACTAAGCATTCGTCTGCTATTTGCCGCACCTCTGGAAGACTGACGTTTAGCGAAGGGCCCTGCGGGCATAGAAATATGAGACTCAAAAGGAGCCAAAGCCGGTGTAGCTGCTATGGAATAAGACACGCACAAAAAAGGGTCAGATTTCAGCCTAAAATAAAAAAAAATGAGGAATGAGATCTAACCTACCAATAGTTGAAACGGGCAAATCAGGGAGCGTAAAGGGCTCGGCTACTTCTTCGTCCTCTCCTTCGAGCCGTAAGGTTGTGGTCAATACGGGAAAAGCCTATTAAAAAAGGGTTACTTATGGAAAAATGAAATAAGAAATGAAAGATATACTGACCAACGCCAGAAGGAGGGACAGATCTTGATTGGAAAGAAAAGTGCAAGGTTAACATTTGGCATAAGCGGTCGAAAAGCACTCCTACAGGATTGCAACAATATACGGTAAAGAAATTAATCCAAGAAGTAATATCAATACTGAAATGAGGAAATAAAAGATGTTTACCTTCCGTCGCTAAACCCGAGAGAACTTGGGGGTGCGAAAGAGATAGGTGGAACAGTGACAGTCATGGTGACGGAGTACAGCGCCAGGGTTTACCGCACCTATATTCGAAATAAAGGAGATATTAGCGAATGTGTCTAGCAGGACTGAGAACCCAAAAGTGATAACACGAGGAATACCTAACGAGGCAGAAACCATAGCGGTATCTAGAGCGTCATTAGTTATGACAGTTTCCTCGATTTCCACCATCACCGAGAAGACGGACTCAACGTCTGCACTTTCGTCTCCCGAATCAATAAGGGTCGTCGTTACACTAGCGTCACCCGCGGATATCGGGGATCTACAAGAAGAAGAAGTGGCAGCTGGAACAATCTTAGATTCGAAATGAAAGCTCGGCGTCCCAGAATCCCCAGACACTGGCACCTCACCCGCAGCGCTGACACCTTAACTCGGCCCTGTTGTACTATTTAAAGAAAAATGTGTTATAATTCAAGAAAAAATGCTGTGGAAAGAAACCTGGAAAAGTAAATAAGTCCTACTAGGTTTCATTAGGATATCATGCATTGTCTTACCTTGAAGTAACCGCTCAGCCCCTTCATGAGCTGCACGCGCAATCTGCCTATGAGCGGTTGATAAAGCAGAAGGAATATCCTCTATGAGAACATCAGGGGGTCGTATATCACTCGAACCCGCACCTGTGGCCAAGCTAGCCTAACGCTCCCTCGCTGCGTGCTTCCGACGCTTCCTCTCGGCTTTAGCCATAGGAGAGATCTCTTCATAACCACATACAGGGGAATGTCTTTATCCGAATCAGGCATAGCCTTTGGATCGGCTATAATGTCCATCATCGGCTGCTTTAGTTACGCTTCCCGTAGCGGTCCTAGGGTGACCTCAATGGTAGCCGGTAGCTCTGAAGGATCCGTAGGTGCCATCAAGGGAGGGATAACCTCCGCACCACCGCCTAAAGATGTCATCGCACTCAGGATAACACAAGTTGTGGTGGTTCCTGTAATAAAAAAAAAGGGGGAGTCAGGGTGTGAACAAAATGAGCTAAATATGTGTATTCAAAAGCGTTACAAAATGAATCATACCGAGGCTCATAGAAGCGCGAAGCTTGTCCTCTTCCTCGAATGTTTTGAGGGACGCCAAAAGAGTATCGTCAGTAGAGATGCCTGTTAAGAAAAGAGCGTTAATAAAATGCGATAAACTCTAAAATATGCAAAAGAGTATAAATGAGATATACCTGACGCCGCAAGAGAAGCAAACTCTGCTTGCTCACGGGCTAATCTCTCGGAAGCCTCAATAGTAGCTTGAAGATTAGTTGCGGCATTCTCATCAGTAGAAGCTTCAAACAGACTGTCTTTGGTGCCATATTCAGACAAGCCTTCGCTATAGGGAGAGTGAGGTTACTGACCAAATACAACGTCAGCCGAAAACATGGATTTTTTCTTCTTCTTTTGAGAGCTGGCAGCAACACTTGGCGGTAGAAGCTTGCGCTTTACAGGCTTCTTGGGACAGCGAGTCCCGATTTCCAAACCAATACCTGATTCAGGAGACGCCGTAGCCATCACATCACTAGGAGCACATACGTCCGGTCATGGCTTAGCCGTCGACACTATTGGAAAGGCTCATGGAACTACAACCGCGTTGCTCTCTCTCAAGGAAGGGTGGACCACTACCCGTCGCTTCAGCGGAACCGCGGGATTACTGCCGGGGACAGAATCCTTATGATCAAGAAGCATCCGTCTTTCTTCTTTGATAACGGCACCCGTCACATGCTAATACCAGGCAATGTAACCATTTGAGGCTTCCGGGATATGACTCGGCTCAGCGATTAGGAAATGAGACCTCGTATTTAGCCGCATAAAATGGTGCACCGTGTTGCGAACGCTCTCCTCGGTAGCAACCGGATCGACGAGAAATGCTTCAAGAGGAACGCCTTGGTTATAGCCAGATTGCTGAGCAAAACGATGCGGGTTATACCTCATGAATAACACCGAGGTATTTTGCCTGAATACTAGAAAACCCGGCCTGATGGAATACAGATGCACGATCTCCCGGGCCCTCAAAGCAGAAACCCCATCCTTAAAGGAATCATGAAGCGGTTGGACCACTTTAGAGGGTTCTTTACCAATGGTCAAGACCTTATCAACAAAAGTCATGCCATTTCCAACCATGCGCGGATGCAGGAGCAATCGCCAAGCCTCTCGCTGTGTTGGGTCCGAAGAAGAAGCATCGAACAATTGCATGACCCGGGGGAAATTGTACCCTTCATAAAATCTAGGTCTTTTATGCACACCAAAGGCACTCAACACGTGTATCTCGATCGATGAGGTGAAGTAATGCAAAGGGAGATTTACGAGCTTCAAACCCGGCTGGGTGGTGTTGGCCACTATACTTAGACCATGATACAAGTGGGCCAGTCCTGTAACCCCAACAGCCATACGTGTCCCCGCCGCAATGTGATGAGCCGAATAGAAAACAGACGGTCTCATGTAGCGATTGTGCATTGGGAATGAAAACCAGCTCAGCCACAAACCAATGAAGCCCACGAAAAACGTTTCCTCGTCAATATCCGGAGCGGCAATCTCTGCAAAAGGGACGATATGGGTGTCCAGAATAAAGAACTGCTTTAAATCTGCATCTGCAGTCGGCAATTTGTCCAAGCCAAACCTGAACGGATCATCAAGCTTGGCGAACTTCACAGCCATCTTCGATAAAACCTCCGGATGAAGGAAATGGGAAACAAAGTCCGTAAAGCTAACTCCATGCCCCCCGGAATCCAAAAACAAGCTCTCATAGATGTTTAACACCATGATCAAACTCGGGAACTTGTGGCGGATAGCATTTTCCAGGGTAAGGCCCATGACTACTGATTCGGTGGTAAAGATATACTCTTCAGGAGGAAATATCTCCTCATAATGCTCCCTTCTGACGGGTAACCCGGAAATGTCTGCAAACTCTTCCGGCGAAATCGATACCTCACAGTCCGACAAAAGAAACGTGTGGGTCGGAATATTCCACTGCTCCAGGAAGGATTTAACCCACCACACATGAGAAGTGTAGTAATAAAAGAGAGACACGTAGACATCTGGGTATAACCCGGTTTTCAGCAGTAGCGATTTCTTGGCCGATAAAATGTAACGGGCACACTGGAGGTAACCAGTCGGATGTCGAAGGGTCACTCCTATTGTGTAAACTTGACCCCACGGACGCGCTTCTCTTTAACACATGCGACGCCCCAAAATATTTAGGGCCATCGGCGGCTGGACTGGTATCGATGTCATAGAGGATTGGAGATGACCTTCCGCGGTCCAATTGACATCTTCCACAGCATAAGCGACATGCGGAAGGTCAGCATAATGAATTGACGGGATCGGTTCTGATGGCACCGCAAAAGTAAAGCTGCGCTGACCCCGGATAATATAGCTATACCACGATCCCTATAGATGAAGAGATTTCTGCACCAGATCGTAGTCCCAAATTAAAGCAACGACTTTATTATCAGTAGGCGCATCGGCAAAAGCACTCTCCGAATGAACATAGGGAAAAAAGGAACCGGAAGCCATGGTACCTAAAAAGAAAAACCAGTGGAGAGTTAGCGATTAGCATATTAAAATCACTACAGTCTAAAGGAAAAACAATAGGCCCCACAAAATCAAGGTGATGGCTCATCAATGATGAGATATGCGCCCATTATGAGAATCCAAAAGGATTCTCATTAAATGAATAGTCCCATTAAGCAGTGGAGTTAAAAACTCCCAATGTTCTCGAAAAGCGAGTTCTGTTAAAAAAATAAAAACATATTCAAATCTGTAAAAAAGGTATCAAAACCCTAAAAAGGAATAGAAAGGGGAATAAAATTCCCAAAAGTTCCAAAATTTCTCAGAGCTAAGCTCTGTAGGACAAAATGGAATTAAATTCCTCCAATAATGAGATTAAATCCCAGAAATCCCCCATATTGGGATACAGATGGGAAATATAAGGGAATTGAATTCCAGAGACCTTCAAAAATCAGGATCAATGATACGGTAAAACCCTAAGAAGAGAACTAACGATTCTCATGAATGCCCATTGATTTAAGACCCACGGTCTACTCAAAAAAAGGGGGAAAGTTCTTTTTAAGATCTCTAAGAAATCATTTCAAGAAAAGAGCCAAGCTCTATTAATGGGTTAAAAATCCAAAACAAAAAATGGGGGTTCTTTTAAGAGTTAAACTCTGTTCATAATCATTACCAAATTTTTTTGGCAGAGTTTAACTCTGATCAGAAGGAGTTCTGTGGGCAAAGATCTAAGCTCTGAGATGAAAATTAAATTCTCAATGAAGAAGGAAACTTAAGGAAGATGATGAGACGGTGGTAAAAGTGACACCGTAGCACTCACGTGTAAGCCACGTGATAACAACGGTGGGGGGCATTTGTTCCCCTAATATTTAAACATAATAAAAGAGCTAAGCTATATTAAATTATAATGAGGCAGCGCCTCACGTGCTCCCCACGAGAGCGCCGGCACCAGCGCCAACCTTGTAAGATTAAATTCTATGGTGGCGCCGCACGTGATGCTCATTTAGGCACCAATGTGCAAAGCACATGAGCGCCTATCATGTATAAGAATTAAATTCTTAAGTGGCGCCCACGTGCATGACACGTGAGTGCCGACACCCAAATTAAAGTAAGTAGAATTAAATTCTATAGGGGGTATTTCCTTAAAAACTGGGATACTCTCTGTTAAACAGAGCAGTTGGATCAAACATCCAATGGAGATGATAAATCATCAAAATATAGAATTAAATTCTATTAGGAGAAAATATCTCCCAAATCTGTCTAATACTATCGGTTGGATCAAAGATCCAATGATAGAATAAAATTTTATTTTGAGAATATATTTCCTCAATCTTTACAAACAAAAAAGATTGCTCTTTATAAAATAGAGAACTCTTGGATTAAAAATCCAATGGTGATTAAAAATCACTATTTTACAGAATAAAATGCTGTACATGGGAAAATATTTCCCCAATCTTGTTAAGAACAAGAAAACATATTCTGTAAAACAGAAATCTTTGGATCAAAGATCCAACGGTGGGTAAAATTCCCCGAACAATTTTGAGACCAATTAAATCAATTGGTGTCTCTCAAATGAAAGATTTTCTCAAAACTAATTAACAAACTTACCTCTACTATATAAAGGACCCGAAACTTCAAGTCTCAGATAGAGAGAACCCCCATAAGCTTCTGCAAAAAAATACAGAAGGCTCTCAAAAACAATAGAGAAGAAGAACTTTTTCCACTCAAACCTTATGTGAAGAAAAAAACAGAGATCAAAACATCTCCTTTACCTATCATAGCATATCTAAAGGTTTAACCTTTCTCAAGAACTTAGTTCTTTCTCTGGATTTGAGATCCACAAGACAAGTCTCCCACAAGTTGAGAATTTAATTCTCATCGGAAAAATCTTGTTCTTGAGAATCAAAAGATTCAGAAAAGAACTAGGAAAAAGGAAAAGAGTCTATCCTATGGGAATTTAATTCCTCGGAAAATAGGATTTAACCCTAAAAGAAACTTAGTTCTTGTTAGTGTATATGCCCTAGAGGCCATTATTGTATCATACTGGTTTGTATATTACTTAATGGAAGCTTGGGATATTCACAGTTGTATATATACAATCTTGCTCGAAATGGTAGTATGCTACTTGGTTTGTCTCTGCTTTAATATGTGCATGTGTTTCTTTTAGCATATTGCTGATATACATATTAGTGGAGCCCTTAGGATCTTTGCTTGATTACCAGCGTTGTGATGGCGCTCGCACTCGTGGGAGCTGGGTAATCTATAAGCACATCCTTATACAGGTCCCTGGTCGTTGGACTATCGAGACAGGGCATCGATACTCCGGAGTAGACTAGCGTATGCGCTTCTCATCCCAGTGTGGGAGGCGGTCTGTCCCACAGCCGTTAGTACGTCGTACTTGGGATAGTATGCGGGTGCTCGTTAGGTTACGAGTACACTGGATAGGACTCGTCGGGAACTGTTGGTTGGTAATATACCTATCGTCAGTTATCAGTTCCAAGGTGACATGAGTACAGCTTAGTCCGCTGACTTGACACTGTCACTTCGCCTCGAGTGTGTTCCCACTGCACTTTGATTACTACCCTACCACGGCTCAAAGGAGTCGTGCAAACAGGTAGTTTTTGGGTGCAGTCCCGAAGCACTTGGAGGCAGTGACGGTTAGACAGGATTCGTCTCTCCCGGTATTGGGGGTTGACATCACGCTGTGTCCAGGAGAGCCATTACACGAGTAGTCCCTGGCCAGGGCAAGCGAGATATACTGGTAGGTTTCCAGTGTTATCTCAGGGTGTTCTGGGCTACACTCCGACACGACTTGTACCGCTATTAGGGGACTGACGTTCACCGCCCCTCTAGGCCCGCCATGCGATGTATCAGACGAACAGACCGGACTGTACGGAGACTGTCACATACAGGCTCAGTAGGAGTGCAGATGGGGTTCACCTCGTCAGTCTTCTTATCGACATCTACCTGGGGACCGTTACGTACAGCTAGTGCCGCTTGCGGTCTGTGGTTAAACCCACTGCCAGCGTAGTGTCGAGTCTTTAGAGTCCCACACAGAGAGCTATTCGCCTTTAGGCAAAATGAGTAGAGGTCGCATGGTTTTGCGACAGGGTTCGTTCGCATCCGCGCACTTGTGCACGTTTGCTGTCCGGGCAGTTTATATTAGCAGGCTTTGGTTTAAGCCGGATCCTAGTATATGATTTGAGATTGGTTTTTCTCAGAGTATTCGTGTTCCTCGTATCACGAATGCGGGTGCGTATGCACAGTTGCTTGAGATTGAGGGAGAGGACCTTGTTTAGGGTTAATGGCTATTGTCATTTTATTAACCCTATTGCTTTTGTGTGTATTATAGTTAATTGATAATTAGCTTAATAATTGTGCATGGTTGTTGTTGTTGACCATTTGACTTCATTGACTTGTTGACCTTTTTGACAACTTGACCATAATCATTTCATTTGGAAGATGCTCTTTGATCCTTGCAATTTGCATTAATATTGAAATGATAATGGTCATGTCTTGATTAAACCATGACAATTTTCTAGCTAATTATTGAATTAAAATAATGCACACATATTAGTGAGAATGGCTCACTAATAATTCATTCTCTCATATCATTTCTCTCTCTTGCTCATCCTCTCCCTCAAGCTCTCCCTCCCATGTGTTGAAAAACAAAAAGCTTGAGAAAAACCCTCACTTGATCTTCTCTACTCTCTTCTAGGGTTCAAGTCTTAGCATTTCTTGCACTCTAGTTACTCCTAGCTTGGAGTTGAAGCTAAAGGTCGAGGCTTTCGGGTGGATCCTTCTTTGACGGGAGAAGACAAGCAAGGTGACCTCTTTCTACCATTCCAAGGAGCAAGGAGAGAAGGACTTTGAGCTCAAGGTATAACCTTTCCATCACTTAGCTAGTTACTAGTTAGGGTTAGCTTGTTTTTGTTTAGCAAAGATCCTTAAAGCTTGGTCCATGTTGCCTATAGTTGATAAAAATCCGATTTTTATTATGTTTTCCGCCTCCCCGTAAGCACCGGGGTGGGCAACGTGGACTTACAGTTCTTATAAAAAAGCATAAGAACTTAGTTCTTAAAGAAAACTTGATCCCAGATCTTCAATACAAAGATCTTCGTGATTATTAATGGTCAAAATGCCCTTAACAGAGATTCAATCTCTGAAAAAGAAAAGAACTTAGCGCCCCACGTGCTTCCCACATGGGCGCCCTCCCAACAGCAACCAGCACCTCATGTGAAAAACACGCGGGCACCCAAAGTAGAAGGCCAGCGTCTTACGTGAAATACACGTGGGCGCTGAATAAAAGTGCTTAGCACTTCATACACTGATTGGACAGCGCCCAGCACTTCACGTGAAACACACGTGGGCACTCAACAAAATAAATAGGATAGCGCCGCACGTGCTCCTCATGTGAACGCCATATAAAAAGTGCTTAGCACTATATATATTCAGTCAAAATGACTAAAGTGCTTAACACTGCTTGGGCACCACCTATGACTAAGTGCTTCATATGATAAGCATGTGAGCGCCAGAGCTCCAAACAAGTACTTAGCACTTTTCCATAAAAAAAAGGGGGGCTGAACAAACAGAGCTCAAATAAGTGCTTAGCGCTTTTGAACAAAAGAAAAAAAAGACTGAGCAGACTAAGACAAAATTGGCTAAGTCTCTCTGAAAAGTTTTCTTACAGCTGAGCCAAAATGCTCTGTTGTTGGATCTTAAATAAAAATGATCCTTAAAATTTTGCTAAGTTGATCTTACTCTCAAATATGGCTAACGTATCCCTAGTTAAAAATAAATTGAGCCCAAATGCTCATATATTTAAGTTGATTTTAATCTCAAACTAGATTAACGGTTCTTAAATAAAACAAAATATTTTTGAACTAAAAGAATATATAACCTAAGTTCAAAACCCAAATCTAAAATATACAAATTTGGACTAATCTGCGCCCTACGGGCGGCAACATCAAATAGTCTCCGTATACAATCCATGGGCAATTTTAACAAACAAAATAACACACGACACGAAGTGAACCACTGGAGTAGGAGAAAGTAGTTATCACAATACGATAACATAATTAACTGTAGGAGCTTGAGCCTGCAGGGAAGAGCATCCCCACAATCAAAAACCCCTCACAAATGAGGGGGAATCTGATGAAATTTGCTATACCGGGCGCATCTATCCAAACCTCCGATATACGGTGCCATAAATCAACTTAGTATCTTCGAAGAAGTAGATGGAGAAGTCCAAATAGTATCTACCCCTAAAATTCAGGCCAGACGTCCCAACGTCTCGGTCCGGTCTTTCGGCGGTGAACAGTGTATTTGATACACGTCTAAATTGGACGTTTAATAATACTGGCTAGTTTGTTAAAAGGCCAGGTTATTAAATCAATTGTTGATTTAATAATGAAATATACATATACATGATATATGTATATGACTTAGTATTATGTCTCATTCTTGTACTCTCTCTTCTTGTATTGTATTTGATACAAATACAAATGGTGTATATTATGCATATATATTTATTAATTCTCTTTTTTTTTTCTTTCAAGTGCCATGTAAGGACCCATGTGAAATGGGGGGTAGGGCAAACCCAACCCTTTTCCATTAACATGTAGAGGAGAAAGAAGGAAGAGGGCATAAGAGAGTGAGATTCACTCTCATCTCTATCATATTTAGCTCATTATTTTCTTTCCTCTATTTTTCTTCCAAGCTCCCATAAAGAAAAGAAAAGAGAATTCTAGTGAAAAAGATCAAGAGAGAGACCTCTACATCTCGTCTTCAATTCCTAGCAAGAATTGAAGGCAAGTTACTTCATTAAAGAGATTCACTTGGTGAAGTTGTAACATGGGTTGGGTCTCCGTCGATGTGGATCATCTTTGGCGAGGTAGATCGACGATCAAGCTCGTTCCTATGACTATGGAGCCTGGTGAGGGTCCTCTGCAATTGGGCAGACATGCTACAAAGATTGTAGCATCTTAAAAACCCTCTCATTGCTTATTTTGCTCTCTTTTATTTGCAAGTTTTGGTGTTTGGTTGTTTATTTTGGGTTATGGATGCTTGTGCTTTCTTTAAATTTTTGTTTACCATTCCGCCTTGGCCGCAAGTGTTGCAACTCAAGCATAAGGATCCATCATTATGCTTTTAATGATATGCGTTGGGAAAAGCATAGAACGTATATAGTAACAATTGTTTAAAATCATAGTATTGCAATTTAGGAACACTAGGTGATATTTCTATCTAATATAAAATTATATCCATCTTTGTCTAATAAAGAAACAGATATGATATTACAAACTAGATAGAAATATCACCTAGTGTTTGTTGGGGTCAAAAATTATACCCCACAGTCGAAGTCAAAAAGTCAATAAGTCAAAGTCAAGTCCCGAAAAATGGGTCTAGACCCAAGCCCAAATCTAAGTCAAGTGGGTCCAAGCCCGAATCCAAATCCAAGCAAGCGGGCCCAAACTCAGGTCAAGTGGGCCCATGCCCAAGTCAAGCCCGAACATGAAGAGGCCGGCCCTCCCCCATGCCAAGAAGAAAATTACGTAATAAATAAGTTTGATATAATTTTCATGCGTGAATGTAAAATAAATGGGCATAAAACAAAATTTTTGTAAAGCCCATGGCTCATGTGCAAAAGATATAAGAACATAAGGCATGGGATGGGCAAAATACCATTTTGCAAAGTCTACGTGGTTATGTGTACACTTGTAAGCTTATATAAGGCAACATGATGATGAAATAAAAAAAAGAATTCAATCCCCTCAAAAATTAGGGTTCTGTACCTCTTTCTCCTTCCTCAAGATTCTAAACCTTCTTTCTTTTCCTTTTTTGAATTAAATCAAGAGTTTAACTCTTTTTTTCCAAAAAGAAATAGCTTTTCACCATAAAACCCTCGAAGGGGAGTTCAAATCTACCATCAAATCTCTAAAAGAGAGATTTTAAATCTCACCCCCCTTTTTCTCCAAGATCCAACCAACAGAGAGGAGGAAGAAGAAGATCCATCTCAAAAAATCCCACTTTGGGAAGATCCAAAACTTAAGAGAGGATCCAAGGCTCAATGGAGAAGAAAGGGGTCCCCTTTTATCATCTCCGAAAATCTGTTGGGAGTTTAACTCCAAAACAAGAATCTCTTCTTTAGAAGTTTAACTCCAAACCAATCTTTGAGAAGTTCAACTCCAAGATCTAAATTCTCAAAGGAGTTTAACCCCAAAATACTAATCTTTTAGGAGTTTAACACCAAATAAAAATCCTTTTTCTTCTAGGAGTTTAACTCCAAAGTCTCTCAGGAGTTCAACTCCCAGTCCAAGGACTAAGCCCCTTTTCCCGCTGACGCCTAGCGACGGCGTACCAAGCACGTGACCCGCGGCGCCCAGCGCCTACGTGTAGGGTGCATGACCAGCTGGCGTCCAGTGCCCATGCACCACGCATGTGACCCGCAAGTACCCATGTACTATCTCACGTGTCCTTAGGATGCTCCTCGCCCCTCTTCTTCTTATACGCTCCACACTCAAAACACATCCCCCGTTAGAAAATTTTTCTAACGAGGCGCTGCCCCACACCCCGCAAGGGGACTGTGTCACGACCCGAAATAACACGTGACTGGCATTTGAATCATGTGAAGTATATAGGACCCTACCTAATTCAAGTAAGCCAAAAGCCCAGAAATCTAAACCATTTGAAAAGAGAGTGAAGGAAAAACTTAGTTTTAAAGCAAGCGGTTTTAACCAAATAAGTCGCATTAAACATTTAAAAACAACGTCGTATTTTCCCGAAAATTTCGACAGAGTCTCCTTTGTAAAAACTGGCCCCAAACGGGTACAAACAGGAATATATATCAGCAATGAATAAAGGCATCCCCAAGCAGGAGCTAGCGCTTCGCCAACTGGCGGAAACAACCACGCAAGCAATATAATATACAACGCCGAAGGGCGAGGATCAAAACTCAGAAAGGAAACCAATATCCTCAAGAAAACCAGAAAAAAAACCATAATAATACAAGCGCGCTACTCTAAGGTCGAAAGAATATACATACTGATTCTAAGTCTATCAAATAATACAAGTCTGATTAATGGAGCTACTAGATACAACTGAAATAAATACAAATACTACGGTGGTCACGATACAAGTGAACCCACCTACAAAGCAATCACCCGGAAGGAAGTAGTGTGCCAGCAAACCGCAACAAAACCTGTACGGCAAAACCTGCAAGAAACTGTGGCACAACGGGGGTGAGTTGCCAACTCGTGAGTAGAAGACATCGCCGAGCAGAAATCGCATGTATGACTATCCTAGGTCATACAATAATAATATCCTCAATATATAACCTGAAGCATCTAATAAAGGCAAGGGTAAACATCTATACATAAGTGTAATACCAAGTGCTCGTGTCAGTGCCTTGGGTAGCAACATGTCACATATATGATGTATGAATGTATTAAGAATGAAAGTAAAATACATCTTGTATGAGAAAATTGTTATCTCATCTCAGTGAGATTTTTGTATGAAAACCGAGGTATCATCAATGAAATCAATAGAAAATCCGTGTCAAGTATCGACATAAAACATATATCCCAATATCTTAATGTCTCAATATCTCAATATCTCAGGCTCCGGCAATCCGGACTGGCCCATATAATCAAATCTCAATGTCTCGGGCTCCGGCAATCCGAACTGGCCCATATCATAAAATATCAATATCTCGGGCTCCGGCAATCCGAATTGGCCCCGGGCTCCGGCAATCCGGACTGGCCCAAATCATCAAATCTCACAACTACGTCGGTATCCTCCGGATATCCGCCGCGTCACAAATAACCGGTCGGTAGTGCTCCCCTGCCAGGCTCAACATCATCATCTGCGACCATCTTGCCCCGGGATACCATACCGGGTCCACCATGCACCCGTAGACGGTTCATCCTCCTCCTCGAATCGGGTGTATGATACTGCTCAAGAGCCGAGAAAACTCATGGTGGAAACCTCTCACATCATAACACGAGAAACCGCAAATTCTATCTTTTGAAATGAAAATGAGTTTATAAAATTCTTGCGGTTTCTCCAAATCCAGAAATCTCATGGAAAAATCCAAAATCCCAAACTCGAGAATAAATAAACTGTGAATTACCGGCATAAAGCCCCATAATATTGCATGACAAATGGATGATTACACATGCATGGATATCTAAGTAAAAGAATGCAATATTTAATTTAGCACACGAAAGCAAGCATACTAATAATATGTTGAACTACTAGCTAGCAGGTTATATTAATGAAGTACTATTTCTAATGTGTACGTGACATAGAAATTACCGATGATGATATGTGTGAGCCAGCAAGCAGGTGTACGTGGAGCATACGCATCATCGGTAATGGTGCTGGTGTCCTGACAGCATGGGTTCAAAATAACTAATGAAAACACATTTAAGCATGCAATGCGATGCGAACAGCAAGAATATACGGAAAATGAATAGTAAACGCAACATATAAGAATATACATTTATAAATACGAGTCATACAATTTTGGCATTTGAAATAGCACGAATCATGGTTTTTAGAAAATAGGGGCTACGATATTTTTAAGAAAATGTACGTCCTTTGAAATATCCGTAGTATCCCTCGGCCTGTCTTTAAAATACTCACGATTCGTTTGTTTGAAAATAAGTATGACTCGAGCCCAGTCTAACATCTACCTGATAAACTACAGGACTAAACTAAGAGACTAATCGAAAGGGTAAGGAAATCCACCTAAGTCTAAGTCGATATATCTAGTAATCGGCGATCCCGCCTCAATAGCGTCACGTACGATAAAATATATAATACGACATCCTCGAATCAAGAGTGCAGATCAATCATCATATTTATACTTCGTACGGTAAAATCTATCGTATGGCATCCCAAATCAGGGTACGGGTTAAATATCACATATATCTCATTATCATATGGCATCATTATCATAATATCATGAACTAAGGGTACTGATCTAAAGTCTAGTACATTCCGATACCATCAACACATATCCACGTGTGTATGAAACACATCGCCCATCGATCCGCTATAATATCATGTCGTATCTTATAACACGACCCAAATCACATAACCGATCTCACGGCATCATGCCCGATCACATCGACTCATCTCTAAGTACTATATACTATCCTCATCACCCGTGTATACGTATATGTATATGTATATATATATATATATATATATATATATATTAACACATCCACACACACACACACACACACACATATATATATATAAACATATAACCCTATACACCAAAAACGTATCACGTGTGTGCATGTGTGTGTGTGTGTATCAACTTGTACTCTAAGGTTTCGCGAGTAAGAAATTAAACTAAGAACGTTTTCTTCCGACTACACTAAAACTAACCCACGCTCTCCTTAAGTCGTTCATGCTAATTATCCACATAACACAAAACACTGAATATATATAATATGTTCATGTACTACACTACGAAACTGCGGGGGTGCTATACGCCATCCACCCGACTTCCCCCGTAGATATAGATCTACTCACCTGATCCTTACTTGCCGAAGTCGATATCGCCATGCTCCTCCTTATCATCCGAAGTCCACGTGAGAGTGCCTACACATATAAACGCGTAGTGTCGTAAACCGAAATCGCACACGAAAACCAAAACGGCATACAAATCACACATAGGTAAAAACCTATGGTCTACGCATGCAAAAGAACCAAGCAACACCCGATATCGACGTACAAACGTCAAGTGACCGATACAGAACACAAATATCAAAAGTTAAAGTCGATTAAAAGTCACAATTCAAAACAGCAACTCAAGAAAATGGTCCCAGATTTTAGTTCAGGTAAAATTAGTCTAAACTAGCAATACAGTGGTGTAGTATAAGGGGTATTTGAGCTACAGAACAAACCTAGACACCATCACCCACACTTTGGCTGGCCACACTGCCCTCAAAACTGGCCTGCTCGGCCAAGGATGCTTGGAATGGGTTCGTCTTTGCAGGGTGGTCCCCTAGTGCTCAATCTAGGTTAATGGTGTTGCTAGTTTTTCTTGTTAAGGTCTCGGGTCATTCCAGATTCCCTGTAGGCTCAATTAATACATAAACCGACATTTCTAAATATTTAACTCAAGTTTGGTTTTGTTTCTGTTTTTTTCTAGGTTTAAACACCAAAGGGGGGGTTCTAGTCACTAATTATACCTCAATTGCACCATCTCAATTCAAATCAACCCTAACCTCAACTTGGAATTTTCCAAGTTCACTAAACCTCACTTAAACAATTCTAAACTAAAATCGAAGTTAAAGCAAATGAATTACTACACTAATGGTGAAGTAAATACCTCATTTGGCAACTCAAGAAATTTCTTGAGTTGCCCCAAGTGCTCAAAATCCTTACTTTCTTAATCCACCATGCTTGTTGTGAACTTGTGCACATTTATTATGAAGTGAATGCAAGGTTTTGATGTAGATTTGAGGTGTTGTGAGGGGGTAGAGGTGGTGGAGGAAAGAAGGCAGCAAAGATGAAAGAGAAGGAGAAATTGAATGAATGAAATGAAATGAAGGGAAAATAGCCATGGTCAAGTGACCCCTCATCCCCCTCTCTCTCTCTCTCTCTTCTCTCTCTTGCCCATGCTTCCTTGTCTCCCCATGCCCCATTCTTTAATCTTTTCTTTTTCTTTTCTCTTTTTATTTCCAAAAGCCAAAATCATTTCTTTGAAAGTATAAAAGAAACCATGGTGCATATCATTTAAATGTAACATGACATAGTGCATGTCACATGCACAAAATGAAAATCAATGCATGATTAAGTACTAATCGAGTTTAATAATACTACTTATATACAATTAATTGTATACTGAACTGTAAAATTCCCAATCTTCATAAATTCTTTTAAAATCAATAATTAATGTAAATTTCCAATTATTTCCCAATTTATCGGTATATAGTTATACCATAACATTAAAACTAATCTCCATACACTAAAATATTCATAATATTCATTATTTTAATTATCTAAATTCCCAAAATAATATTTTATTTTCTGAAATGTTACAGGCTGCTAACCCCCTTGACCCCCAGCCCGCTATCCGGGTAGCGGGACCCCCATAAACTCTATGAGCCCCCGATACATCCAAGACCCCTTCAAAATACAACACATGTACACTGCACGTTGAGTTCGTATGATCAGTTTTACCCGTCAATCAGAGGTTCTTTCGCTCCAAAGGTAAGACGTAATTAACGGCAACTTAGTCCGCGGCTGACGGAGATTCGGATCCCCACAATCAATAAACCCCAGCCTACCCTAAACAGAGAGAATCTGTGATACATCTGACGAGCGACGCGTATTCCTATCTCAATAGGGTGACGAAAGACACTCTACAGTTTTGCCAAATGGCAAGACTATGATTTTGAATAACTGTTACTATGTACCTTATATGCTTTGCAGTACTCAAGAATGTTCTTCACAGCTGTCCAATACTTCTTCTCTCGGTTCGATTGACACCTACTTACCACACTAAGTGCGTAAGCTACATATGATCTGGTACATAATATCGCATACATGATGGATCCCGCCGCCGAAGCGTAGGGTATATCATTTATGCGAGCCCTCTCCTCATCAGTCTTGAGAGACATCTTTTTAGAGAAGGTGATTCCGTGACAAATGGGTAAATTATCGCGCTTGGAATCTTCCATACTAAAGATTTTTAATATGGTGTCTATGCATCTAGACTAGATGTAATTTACGTACTTAGTGTGGTAAGTATGTATCAATCGAACCCATAGAAGAAGTATTGGACAGCTGTGAAAAACATTCTTAAGTACTGCAAAACAGAAAAGATATATAGTAACAGTTGTTTAAAATCATAGTATTGCCATTTGGCAATATTAGGTGATATTTCTATCTAGTTTGCAATATCATATCCATTTTTTTTATTAGATAAAGATGGATATAACTTTGTATTAGACAGAAATATCACCTAGTGTTGCCAAATAGCAAGACAATGGTTTTGAACAACTGTTACTATGTACTTTCTATGCTTTGCCCATATGAGCGCGGCGAACCATCTGCCAATCCAAGAAGCAGGGTGCGAAAAGAAAATGAAAATGATAATAATATAAAATAACTTATGTAACCACATTTTAAAAATAAGTCATTTTCAACCAGATTTGAAAATGTGGGTTTGAAAAGGTTTGAAAATGAAAATTATACGACTTTGGATCCGAGAAATTTCTACCCGACTTGGGGTTCGTAAGGTTTGAAAATGTGGTTACATTATATTTAAAGAGTTTAAAATAAAACGGATAATAACTTCTTTGTATATATTGACATTTATCCATAAATACATAATAATCTTTGCCAAAAAGCACTACAGGCCACACTAGGTTGTAAACAAACCTCATCCCGAAGGGTGGAACCACACAACTAATAATTAAATTTTCACGACCCGGAATTAGCACGTGACCGGCACTTGAATCACGTGAAGTCTATAGGACCTCACCGTAACCCAAGTAAGCCGAAAGCCCAGAAATCTAAACATTTTAGGAAAATGATGAAGGTGAAGTTTTGAAATAAAGGTATAATGAAATCAAGTTCTTTCTTTTTAAAGTATATATAAAGTTCCTTTGAAATGCAAGTGAATTATATGCTATAATTTGAAAACGTTTTCGTCATTTAAAATTTGGGCAGCACCTCCTTTGTAAACTTTGATAAAAACAAGTACATAATCAATAATAATATGGCATCCCTAAGCGGGAGCTAGCTCTTCGCCAATTGGCGGAAACACAACCACGCAATATGAAACATACGACGCCCAAGGCAAATATCAACACAGAAAGAAAATAAAGGAAACCAAAACATTATCAAATCCAATATAGGAATATATACAAGTGTCGACTCAAAATACAAAGAATATACAAACTGGTCTCTAGGTCTACCAAATATACATAGTCTGGTCGATAAAGCTTTTAACTAGATACAAATGAAAAATGAATATACAATGGTGGTTACACTCTGTACTGTAACCCACCTACCAATGCAAATCACCCAGAAAGGAGCAATATGCCAGCAAGCCGCTACTGAATCCGAGCGGTCGATCCTGCAAGAAAACTGTGGCACAACAGGGGTGAGTTGCCAACTCATAAGTAGAAGACATCATCAGGTAAAAATCGAATGTATGACGATCTCCTAGGTCATAAAGTAATATAATGATATAATATTGTGTGGTAACAAGGGTGATTGTGTATACATAAGTATAATAATAATAATAATAATATTATGCATGTGGTAATATATGATACTATGTCATCTGTGTTATATATAAGTATATATATGTATCATCCAACATGTATCCATCAACGACACATCAAATCATTATAAAACCTGAGTGCCAAGTATCGACACTCGAAATCATCATAAAACCTTTGTCCAACATCGACACGTAAATCTGCATATCTCAGGCGCCGTCTCATCGGATTGACCCTCATATCCATCTATCTCATATCACTGCGGCCGTTATCCTCCGGATATCCGCCGAGTCCAGTATTATCACCGGTAGGTAGTGTTCCCCTACCAGGCTCAGCGTCTCTCTATACGATCTTCTTGCCCTGGGATACTGTACCGGGTCCACCATGTACCCGCAGACGGTGCCTCCTCTCTCCTCGAATCAGGTATACACATAACTCAGAACCGAGAAAACTCATGGTAGATGCCAAACATCATATCAAGAGAAAACCGTGTATTTTTAAATAAATCATAAGTGTTTAAAATATATCTGCGGTTTCTCAAATTCAGAAATCTCATGGAAATTGAATCTCATAAGCATGTAGCAATAATGAAACAATATGTACAAGCACAAAACAATATTGTAATGCATAACAAGTGTATTTATATGAGCGTGTCGTTTAACTAGGTAAGGAAATGTAATAACTGAACTAATATGTGTGATACGGGGTACTAAACAATAACTAAAATGCTACAGGTTATAAGGTGATACGGTGACGTAGCGATTTCTAATATGTACGTGGTATGGCAATTACCGATAATGTGTGTGTGAGCCGGCAAGTAAGTGTGCGTGCAACATGTGCAACATGTGCATCATCAGTAATGGTGTATGTGTCATAGCAGACGAAGTCATATATAATAGTAAGGGTATGAATGCAGTATATACGTCATAAACGAAATAATGCAAGCATGAACAGAATAAAGAAATCGTAAATGTGAATGGTACGTATGAGCCATACAATTATGGTTAAAATAGTACGAATCATTCTTTAGAAAAATAGGAGGCTACAATGTTTTTAGAAAAAGATACCATTTGAAAAGTCATAGCGTCCTTAGAAATTATCATTTAAAAGTGCGTAACGATTCGTTGGTTTTGAAAATTGGTATGGCTCTAAATGTATCCTAATATCTACTTAAGTGATTTAAAAACAATATTTCTCGAGTTGATATATATATATAAGTCGGCGATCCATTCTCATCATATCATGTATGGTATAATCCATCATACGATATCATAAAAACAATAGTACAGATATATAGTCGTGTACATCATCATCTCATATCATCATATGTCATATCACATCATGTCATGCCATTTCATATCATATCATATAACATCGCCTCATGTCATCATATCTAATCATATCGACTCGTCTCATTATAACATATCATATCCTCGTCTCGTTATATTGTATCATGATTATCCTCAAATTTAAATGTGTGTGTGTATAAGCGTATATACATATAGGTCAAGCCTAAGAAAACTAGAACTAAGGACATACCTTCCTGCAAGTATATTACTATTGCTTATAGTACAGTAGAACCCTATTAATTAAATATACATATCTAATATCTACATATATAACTGTAAATCTAGTATCCTATTTCTACGGTTATGGGGGTGTTATACGCCATCCACCCGACTTCCCCGTAGATATACATCTACTCACATATTGTCCTTGCTCTGGCCGAAGTCAATGAACGCTTTGCTCGCCTTCGTCGTCCCGAAAGTCCACACGAATGTACCTACAAATCAATGCATATCGTATCAAAATCGAAATTAAATCCGAAAACCGATATGACAAGCGAAGCGCACATAGGTTAGAACCTATGGTCCATGCATGCATGAACAACAAAACAGCCCCCGACATTGACGTATGAACGTCAAACAACCAGTCAAAACTCAAATATCAAAAACCAAGTTTTCAAAAGTCGCAAAACATAATTAGAAACTTAGTAAAACACTCCCGGATTTTTATTAAGGTGAAATTAGACCTTTTTGCACATTGGATATGCCTAGACATCTGGTGATTGAGCTATAGACCAAATCTAGGACCCTAACTCCCTTAAGTGGCCGCAAATTGCAGCCAATAGGAATTTTTTGTTGGCCAAGTTGGGGTGGTTTGGGCTCGAGCTTCTGAGATGGCTTCCTATTGGTCTGTACATCTCGCTGTATTCGCTATTTAATTTTTAGAGTCTCTAAGTAATACCAGATTCCATTTGATGTTTGAAAGTCACACAAAACCGATATCGAAAATTTCTAAGTTCGTCTTTAAACATTCTAAACCCACTTCAGATCGGGAATTCTATCACTAAAGGCTAGTAAACACTCTCTAAGACCTCTACTATATCGCTACTACTCATTTAAACCATCAAAGATCACCCTAAAATTTTCTAAGTTCATAAAACATGTTTATATTAACTCTAAACTAGTTGTGAAGGTAAGGAAACTTAAAAACTTAATAAAGGGTGAGTGTTTTACCTTGAATAGAAATTCAAGAAAATTCCTAGATGGTCCAAAGTGCTCAAAACAAGAACTTGATCACCCCATGGTGTGTAGGATGAGGTAAGAAATATTTTTTGTGAATATTGTATGTGGTTTTGATAAGGTTATGGGGGTGTTTGTGGAGGTGGTAGTGAGGGTGGAGAAGGTGATAGAAGAGGACGAGGAAGGAGATGAAGAATGAGAATGAGAAAAAGGAACTAAGGAATTTCCAGGATTGTAGAACCTTCTCTCTCTCTCTCTCTCTCTCTCTCTCTCTCTCTCTCAACCATCCCTCCCATATCTTTATGTCCCCTCCTCAAAAAAAAGTCTAATCTTTTCTTTTAAAACAAATTCAAAAAGAAGAAAAAGATGAAGCCATGGTATAAGATATGAACAAATGTTACAAAATGGAATGTTGCATATCATGATACATAAACATGGTTTAATACATAATTAGTGAAATACTAGTCAAGTTTAATATCAACTTATATGAAAATAATTATATATTAATTTATTAAAACCCAAATCAATCAAATGCTACCATAAATGATAATTCATTTTAAAATTCCAATTATTTTCCAAAATATAGGTATATAATTATACCATTTTACTAAAACGCATTTCCATACTTATATAATATTCATAAAATTTATTATTTTATTATTTAAATTTCAAAAATTATATTTTATATTTTTCTGAAATGTTATAGTTTTTCCCCCTTAAACAAATTCGGTCCCCGAATTTAAATTTAAACCTCCCAAATATTAAACATTTCGGTAAAACAATTAATTCAACGGGGCTCCGAAATCGCGGACACGTAAGAAATATCATAGCGTAACGCGTACGCATGAAAACGAGTGCAAAACCCAATAATCGAAACTCCGATAGTGTCACGCAATCATAAAAGCTATGACGAGAAGCAAGTTGTGAAATTTTCTGTTTAAATCAAGTGTAACTGGAAAATGTACGTAAAATCCTTTTTGAATCGCCATGTGATGCGTATATCATGGCACAAGTGGGGGACGTTTATTTTATAAAGAAATATTTATATGTCTATATATGGTTTGCTTAAGATATACGTCCCGCCCTTTGAAATTTGCTTAGAAAGGTTTTCTTTAATAAAGTTCCGTGTCTCTCGTAGACACGTAAGAAAATAGTGAGACTATAGCTCTTTTTTTAAAACCTCTTCGGTAAATATTAATACATGCAAAAACACTCAGGTACGGTCCTTAGACCCGTCCTGCTATGCTACTATATAATATAGTATATATCATAAAAACGTGATACTCGAAAGAAAATCAATCTCAATAACTGTACACGAAGACCAATCCACGTGCGTTTGGTGCGCAAGAAAACCGAAATCAAAACCAAGTGTAAAAAATGTGCACAAAAACGAAAAGTGAGTGCAACGGATGTGCACGAAAGTATCTATCAAGTGCAACAGGTGTGTACGACAACAATATCCAGTGCATCTAGGGTGCACGAAAATCTCAACCAAGTGCAACTAATATGCACGAAAAATCTCGATTAAGTGCATCTGGTGTGCACAAAATCACATCAAGTGCGCCAAGTGTGCGCGAAAATCTAAATCAAGTACGTCAAGTCCATACAAAAGCATCTAGTGCAATAGGGTGCACGAAAACGAATATCAAGTGCGCACGGTGCATGAAAACTAATCAATGTATCAAAAGCGCATAGGAATAATATCGAGTGTATGAATCAAAATCCGCGGTATACAGCTTATACAAAATCAAAATCGAGTATACCGAAGTGTACGAAATCATAAATATGTGCAACTGCATGCACAAAACAAAATCGAGTGCAATGGATATGCATAAAAACAAAAATCAAGTATAACTGGTGTATAAAAATACGAATCAAATGCAACTGTTGTGCACAAAGAAAATATTCATCAAGTGTGGCTATGGTGCACGAAAATATCGATCATGAAACTAGATCATTAAAACTCAAAGGTCCAAAAGAATAAAAGTGTGATACTCGGATCACTAAAATATTAATTACAAATGAACGACATTGAGGTACACCTCCTTCAATGTCGAAAGATGCCGGTGCACCCAAAACTGACAGAACAAGAACTCCTTCTTGCTTTCTGTCCACAGCCTGGCGTCTTATGTTTCTGGGTCCTTGTTTTCTCTGTAGATCACCAATACCATGATCTTTCGGCTCAACAGCCGGTTAGGAGTAATGACGGAAACAGTCCCGCTCTGACGTTTCTCTGAACATCTCCTGGCCAATTAACATGGCTACTCGTAATGTAGCACGTCAATGATGACAGCCTCTGGCCCTCTGAGTGCATGCCATACAACCGATCCTAGGTCTAAATCTTTATCGCTGAAGTACTCCGGAAAGAACCTGCCATGGTCTCTTCTAATATCGTCCCTGTCAAACTGCCAAGAAGTTAGCACTCTTAATTTAATCTGTTCCTGTTCTAAAACAGTTGCAATCTTATCACAACTTTCCTCTAGAAATGTGGTCATATCCAATGCTTCTGTGCACGTATAAAGCCTCTGGTATCAACGGGGAGGAACAAAAACTCGTTAAGATCTCGCACGAACCTCTTACTCCACTTTTCTCCATTATCGTCCTAATCGGAATCATATCTTGATGGCTGCGTACTGCAATTCATCCCCGGTTACAGTCAATCCGAAGTCTCTCACAAGGACTCGAAGCTACGAATTCGGTATCTTCAACACTCTGTGGAAGACAGCTGGACAATTACATCCTCTGAAACTCGTCCAAGTCATTGAAGGAATACGCTTTGCTCGTCCTCCCTTGATCGACTTACAACAGGTCTAAGCAAGACCCTTCGAACTAAAGTTAGCCAACTTAACTGACCTTACGTAGGGGAATCCTAACAAACTAATTATCCTAGTCACTTCATCCAAGAATGATTAGCTATCTTCTGTCACATCCCTGCCTGTAAACTCATATGGCTTCATCTTTATAAACTCTGGAGGCGACATCCCGTTAATCTTAGCAACAGCTGGTACGTCTGTCTGCATGGTAGGAAACACAGCGATCTCTGGAGTAGGCCGCACGTCAACAGTCCTCTCAATCTAGCTGGCCTCAAGCAATAGCCCGATTATCTGGTGCAGATCCCAAACGCTCATCTCAAACGAGAAATCCTAGCATAAATAAGAAATCAATATGTTCCTGCGGCACTGGTATAACATCATGGTCAGTCCTCGTTCCTGACGAGCTTGCTCTGACCACATCTTTAGCCGCAGCTCTCTCAACTTTCGTAGCCATGGTGACAGGAACTGCAAACAAACATCGATGAGGATAGATCACAAGAACGAATAAAATAACGAATCTCAAATATGCACATCCTAAGGTTACTTAAGCGGAGTAGCGTATCGTAAGTATGCCGATGAACATACACACGGTACATCACTCTACTTGAGTTACTTGCTCTATCAACCAAAGACAATCTATGTAACGAAAGTTCGGATCCAATACCCTTTCAGTCAAGTCTAAGTTCCGTAAGGTCAGGCTTAGGTTCCGAAATATATACGCCCTAGACTTCGCATAGTCAAAGCTAGACTCAAACCAAGGTTAAACCTAACGCATTGTGTAAGTCGATGTCATGCATCCCGCGGGTTCGCGAAGAGGCAGTATACGCGAAAAAACAACTTTTGCGGGCTTCGTAACACCAACTAAACTCCAGGATCGATACTAAACCCTAACTAACTAAACTACTTTGAGGTTTAACTACTCGGAAGAAAGTTATACCTCCTAGTATCAAGTCCTTCAAGTCTTCTTGTTCTCCTCCTCCTCGTCTTAAGCTCCTCGAAGTGTATGGATCGCGCTTGCTAGGTCGGCCTCCTCGAGTCAAAGACAATCCACCTGAGAGTCTATAGTTCGAGCTCCAACCTCAATACTGAGGTAACTAAGGTACCTAGTTCGCTAATCTAAGTAGCCTAGAGGATGTAGAGAGTGATTATGGATTGTTTAGTCTCAAGAACCCTAGGTTTCTCAACACATGAGACAATTAGGGTTTGAGGAAGAAGAAGAGAGCTCTTGAGGAGAGAGGGTGTTGAAGATAATTATGGAATGAATATGGCTAAGTCTTGTGATGAATGAAGCATACAATAATTCACAAATGAAAATATCAAGCAAACTTCAATAGTCACAAGATGAGTCACCCCTATAAGTCACCAAGTAGCCATGCTTCATTTAATGAAAATCCCCCTCCACCTCATTAACCATTTAATCTAAATGGTTATATAAGAAATGAGGCGTCTTCTTCTAGAAGCACTTTTGAGTAAATTACAAGAATACCCCTTACCGTATATACATACATGTATCCGTATTCTAAAAAATACGAATACAAAGAGACGAAACTAATCCAATAATCTAATACTAAGATCCGGTTTAAACCAAAACCCACTAGTATTATCCGTCCGAATCATGATCCGTGCACAAGTACACATATATGATCGAATCCTGCCGTAAAACCATACGACCTCTACATAGTTTCGCCCGAAGCAGGGAAACCCTCTGTGTAGGACTCTAAAGACTCGACAGTACGCTGGCAGTGGGTTTAACCACAAGTACGTCAGCGGTACTACCTGCACGTAACGGCTACCTAGGTATCTGTCGATAAGAAGGCCGATGAGCAAACTCATCTGAACTCCTACTGAGCCTATCTGTGACAATCTCCGTACAGTCCGGTCTGTTCGTCTGAGAGTATCGCATATCGGGCCTATGGGCGGTAACCGTCAGACCCCTAATAGTGCAATAAGTCGTGCCGGAGCAGAGCCCAAAACACCCTAAGAAACTACTGCAGTACCTACCAGTAAATCTCGCTTGCCCTGGACAGAGACTTTGTGTAATGGATTTCCGAACACGGCGCGATATCAACCCCAATACCGGGAGAGACGAATCATATTTAACCGCTTCTGCCTCCAAGTGCTTCAGGACTGCACCCAACTACTACCCGTTTGCACGATTGCTTTGAGTCGTGGTAGGGTAGTAATCTAAGAACAGTGGGAACACACTCGAGGCGAAGTAGCGATGTCAAGTCAACGGACTAAGCTGTACTCATGTCACCTGGGAACTACTACCTGACTATAGGTATAGTACCAACCAGCAGTTTCTGTAAGTCCATATTGCGACCCCCGGTGCTTACGGGGAGGCGGAAACGGTATAAAAACAAATTTTTTTATCACAAGAGGCAACATGGACTAAACAAGGTCGGGATCGTGTCTAAACTAAACTAGCATAAACGCTAAAAGGAGTTAGCTACTCGGATGAAGGTTATACCTAAACTTGAACTCCTTCTTCTTGAAATCTTGTAGAGGTTGATGGTTCTCTTTTCGTCGCCTTCTCCCGTCGAAGATGGATCCACCTCGAAGGTTCGACCTTTGGGCTCTTCCTCGATCTTTGAGTGAACTAGGGTTTCCGGCTTGCTAAACCTTTAACCTAGAATGAGTAGAGAGTGACTAGGGTTTGCTTTTCTTTTTAAAGAGAAGGATTCTCAACACATGAGAAGGTTTCTCTTTGCTAGAGGAAGAAGAAGATGAAGAGAGGAGAGAGAAGCTAAATGAGATAATGAGCTATCTTTTCTTTCTTGCAACCATAATGCCAAAAGAAAAGAATTATCTAATAATAATAATTGAAAATGAGAATAGTTGATGGTAATTTGGAATGACCACTACCATGCTTCATTTAATGAAATGTAAGCATAAATCAAGGAGGACTTTTTAAAGCATGATGGTGGTCAACATTCAACCATGGTCAACAAGTCAACAAAATCAACCATAACAAAATTCTCATTTAATTACTATTATTAATAGATAATTCATAAATCCATTAGGGTTTGGAAAAAGATAACTGTCAACTGTGCATACGCACCCGTTCCGAAACCCTAATGAAATACCTCATCCTCCGCCTCAAGCAACTGTGCATACACACCTGCATTCTCGTTCCGAGGAACAAGAACACCAAGATATAAAAGCAACCCTCAACTATATACCAGTATCTGGCACAAACCAGAGCCTGCCAGTATAATCCGTCCGGACTCCAAACGTGCACAAGTGCGCGGATGAGAACGAACCCTGTCGCAAAACCATGCGACCTCTACTCTGTTTTGCCCAGAGGCGAATACCCTCTGTGTGGGACTCTAAAGACTCGACACTACGCTGGCAGTGGGTTTAACCACAGACCGCAAGCGGCACTAGCTGTGCGTAACGGTCCTCAGGTAGATGCCGACAAGAAGGCTGACGAGGTGAAACCCCATCTGAACCCCTACTGAGTCTGAATGTGACATTCTCCGTACAGTCCGGTCTGTTCTTCTGATACATCGCATGTCGGGCCTAGGGGGCGGTAAAACGTCAGTCCCCCAATAGCGGTACAAGTCGTGTCGGAGTGAAGCCCAAAACACCCTGAGATAACACTGGAAACCTACCAGTATATCTCGCTTGCCCTGGCCAGGGACTACTCGTGTAATGGCTCTCCTAGACACAGCGCGATGTCAACCCCCAATACCGGGAGAGACGAATCCTGTCTAACCGTCACTGCCTCCAAGTGCTTCGGGACTGCACCCAATCACCACCTGTTTGCACGACTCCTTTGAGCCGTGGTAGGGTAGTGATCAAAGTGCAGTGGGAACACACTCGAGGCGAAGTGCCAGTGTCAAGTCAGCGGACTAAGCTGTACTCATGTCACCTGGGAACTGATAACTGACGATAGGTATAATACCAACCTGTCAGTTCCCGACGAGTCCTGTCCAGTGTACTCGTAACCCAACGAACACCCGTATACTATCTCCAGTACGACGTACTGATGGCTGTGGGACAGACCATCTCCCACACTGGGATGAGAAGCGCATACGCTAGTCTACTCCGGAGTATCGATACCCTGTCTCGATAGTCCTACGACTAGGGACCTGTATAAGGATGTGCCTATAGATTACCCAGCCCCCACTAGTGTGACTGCCATCACAACGCTGGTAATCAAGCAAAGATCCTAAGGGCTCCACTAATGCGTATAAGTGATATACTGAAATAAACACAAGTACACATTGAAGTAGAAACAAACCAAGTAGCATACTACTATATTGAGCAAGATTGTTTATACAAGGTGAATATCCCAAGCTTCCATTAAGTAATATACAAACTAGTATGATACAGTAATGGCCTCTAGGGCATATACACTAACAATCTCCCACTTGCACTAAGGCCATGTACTGGCGTATCGAAGACCTATCATCTCGATCAGCCGCTCGAACTGAGTCTGGGGTAGGGCCTTGGTGAATGGATCTGCAGTGTTCTCTTCTGAAGCAACCCTCCGAACCTCGATCTCCTTGCGATCCACGATCTCCCTGATCAGGTGATACCGCCTCAAGATGTGCCTGGATCTCTGATGGGACCTGGGTTCCTTTGCTAAAGCTATAGCCCCGTTGTTGTCGCAATACAGAGGTACTGGGTCAACAATGGACGGAACCACCTGAAGTTCTTTTAAGAACTTCCTTATCCAGACAGCTTCTTTTGCGGCATCAGATGCAGCGATGTATTCCGCTTCCATAGTCGAGTCTGCAACGGTTTCCTGTTTGGAACTCTTCCAACACACCGCCCCTCCATTGAGGGTAAAGACAAAACCCGACATGGACTTGGAATCATCCTTGTCACTCTGGAAGCTGGAGTCAGCAAAGGCCTCAATCTGGAGGTCTTTTCCGCCATACACCAAGAACATCTCCTTAGTCCTTCTCAGGTACTTGAGAATGTTCTTTACTGCTATCCAATGTTTCTCCCCAGGGTTTGACTGATACCGGCTTACTACACTCAGTGCATAAGCTACATCCGGTCTGGTACACAACATCGCATACATTATAGAGCCTACCGCAGAAGCGTAGGGTATAATAGACATGCGATCCCTCTCCAAATCAGTCTTGGGAGACATCTCTTTAGAGAGGGTGATCCCGTGACAAGCCGGTAGGTTACCGCGCTTGGAATCTTCCATACTGAATCTTTTCAGTACGGTGTCGATGTACCTGGACTGTGAAAGTCCTAATATCCTCTTGGATCTATCACGATGGATCCGGATCCCCAGGATGTAAGAGGCATCACCCAGGTCTTTCATGGAGAACCTGTGTGACAAGAAACCCTTGACAGATTGTAGCATAGGAATGTCATTTCCTATTAAGAGAATGTCATCCACGTATAAAACAAGGAATACCACAGTTCTCGCTACAAATCTACTATAGATGCACGGTTCATCTGGATTTTTGATAAAGTCAAATTCCTTGACCGTCTCATCAAAACAGATGTTCCAACTCCGCGATGCCTGCTTTAGTCCATAGATGGACTTAAGCAACTTGCACACCTTTCCGCTGCTCCCACTCTAAATGAAACCTTCTGGCTGATCCATATAGACACACTCCTCTAAATTTCCATTTAGAAAAGCGGTCTTTACGTCCATCTGCCAAATCTCATAATCGTGGAAGGCAGCAATGGCAAGAAGGATCCGAATGGATTTCAGCATAGCCACTGGAGAAAAGGTTTCGTCATAGTCCAAGCCAGGTCTTTGACGGAAACCCTTTGCTACAAGTCTAGCTTTAGAGGTCTCAACCTGTCCATCTACACCAATCTTCCTTTTGAAGATCCACTTGCATCCTACGGGTTTTACCCCGTCTGGAGCAATGTCCAACGTCCATACTTTGTTGGTGTACATGGACTCCATTTCGGTCCGCATTGCATCCAGCCATTTTACCGAGTCAACGCTCTGAACGGCCTGTTGGAAGCTAGTAGGCTCATCATAGTCTATGATGCAATCCTCTCTATCCCCGTCTATGAGAAAACCGTAGTATCTCTCGGGCGGATGAGACTGCCTACTACTTCTGCGGAGCGGCGTAGGAATGTCCTGTTCATTCGAACCCTCTGGTTCCACTAAGCTTTCAGTAATAGTCTGTGGTTCTGGAATTTCTTCCAATTCTACTGCGCTCCCACTTAATTCTTTTTCTAAGAACTGATGTTCTAGAAAATGGGCATGACGAGAAACAAGAACTTTTTGTTCCTCTTCGTAGTAGAAGAGATATCCCTTGGAATTCTTTGGATATCCCACAAACTTACACAGTACTGAGCGCGCCTCGAGCTTGTCCGCATGCTCCTTTTTAACAAAAGCTGGACTTCCCCAAGTCTTAATGTGACTGAGATGGGGCCTCTTCCCACACCACATCTCATATGGTGTAGTAGGCACAGTCTTAGTAGGAACTCGGTTCAAAAGGTACGCAGCTGATTCTAGTGCATACCCCCAGAATGATCGCGGTAACTCAGCGTTACTCATCATGGACCGTACCATATCCAATAGGGTTCGGTTCCGTCTCTCCGATACACCGTTGTGTTGCGGAGTGTATGGAGGAGTAAGCTGAGAGAGAATCCCGTTCTCTTTTAAATAATTCAGGAACTCGGCACTTAAGTATTCTCCACCTCGATCCGATCTTAGAATCTTGATACTTTTGCCGGTTTGTTTTTCTACTTCATTCTTAAATTCCTGGAATTTTTCAAAAGATTCTGACTTATGTTTCATTAAGAAGACATAACCGTATCTTGAAAAATCATCCGTAAAAGTAATGAAGTAAGAATAACCGCTTCGCGCATGTGTAGACATTGGACCGCACACGTCGCTGTGTACGAGTCCCAAGAGCTCGCTCGCTCTTACTCCGTGTCCAGTGAACGGAGTCTTTGTCATCTTTCCTTTGAGACAGGATTGACAAGTGGCATATGATTGATATTCGAACGGATCCAAATATCCTTCTGTATGTAACTTAGTCAACCTTCTCTCATTGATGTGACCCAGTCTACAATGCCATAAGAAAGTCTGATTGATATCTGGAGACTTTCTTTTGTGTGTATTCTGGACATTGAAAATCTGTGGTTGGTTTAATACGTATATACCATTGCTCAATGTACCTGACCCAATCAGAACTTGATTAAGGTGAATGTTTACAACATTACTTACAAACGCAAATTCATAACCTTCTTTAGAAACCAAAGATACAGAAATGATATTACAAGTTGCGTTGGGTACAAAAAAGCAATTACGCAAAACCAAAACATGCCCATCTGACATTCCCAGGTGATAGTCCCCCACGGCTTTAGCATCCATGCTAGCCATTTCGCAACTCTGAGGGTCATGTCACCTGCCTTCAAAACCCTACGGTTTCTCAACGCCTGCAAAGAATTACAGATATGAGATCCTGATCCGGTATCCAATACCCAGGAAGTAGAGTTTATAGAAAGACAGTTTTCAATAACATACACACCTGAAGCTGAAGCCGCAACCTGCTTCAGTTCCTGTGTCCTGGCTTTCCAAGCCCTGCAATCTTTCTTCCAGTGTCCACTCTTATGACAATAGAAGCATTCTTCCTTTCCAACAAGCTTCCCCGCAATCTTTGTTGCCTTTTCCTTTCCCTTCGTACCCACTTTACTAACACCGCCTCTTGGTTTGGCGGGGGCTTTCTTCCTCTTTCCCTTGGCTTTCGCCTTGGACCTAGAGGAAGAAGATCCTCCTACAAACAAAGCGGGTGTATCCCTACCCTTCTGTAGGGTGCCCTCTGCGCTCCTCAGCATGTTGAGGAGTTCTGAAAGTTCAACTTCCTTTTCTTGCAAGTTGAAATTCAGTATGAACTGGGCGTAAGTGGATGGAAGGGACTGGAGAATTATATCCGTATAGAGTTCACTGTCCAACGTGGTCCCAAGTTCCGCGAGCTCCTCAGTGTAGCCAATCATCTTAAGCACGTGGTCCGCTACCGATGATCCGACGGCCAACTTTGTCGAAAATAACTTCTTCGACACTTCGTATCTTGCGATACGAGACTGCTCTCCATACAGTTCTTTTGTATGAAGAAATATGGATTCCAAATCCATATTCTCGTGCCTCCTCTGATGGTCGTTGTCCATCGAGGCAAGTACGAGGCACCTGGCCTTCGCGCTGTCAATCTCCCAAGTCTTACGGATTTCCTTATCCGCGACGCTGGAGGTGGGACCTGGGACGGGGGGAGCTTTGGTGGTAAGAAGATACCCCAGCTTGTCGTAAGTGATTGCCAATTTGACATTCCTGAGCCAATCTTTGTAGTTTGGCCCTGTCAGTATGTTTTTATCTAGAAGTAACTTAAGTCCAGTCATTTCGATTTGGTCGCTGCAGGGGGAGAGAAGAAACACTTAGCACGATGCTCTTGCAAGTTTAGAATGGTTTTTAATTTGTCTAAACAGGATGGCTCCCACTGTCTCTCGAATCCCTCCACAAACCACAAAGGAAGAATTAGCCGGGATCAATCCCACCGTACAATACTTGCTTAACCGTTCAGCCAGGCCAGTGTCGGTACTTCGAGGGAGGTTTTCCAACGCTTTCGCGAAGTTCCTTAATTAAATAACCTCTTTTCCCTGGGGGCGTAGCCCCACTAACACCTTTCTAGGCACCTACTAGGTTTATAGCATTGATCGTTTAGTGAGAAATTTCCCGAGGAGTAGCATATACTCACAGTAGGATCGGGATCCAAATATCATCGCGTGACGAAAATGAAGGAATCCTACCATAATCATCACACTCCAAATGGTATGCAAATCTAGCAAGTTTCAGTACTTATGAAACTCCCGATGTGGATTTTTGCCCCATGCTCTTATGACCTTGACTTTGGCCAAAATATCATAAGTCACATGTCAAGTTCTACCCGTCACTTTCCAGGTTAATTTGGATCCATCCGTACATACCCTTGACTTTGGCCAAAATGGCAGCACGACTGTCCCAAACCAACGCATCTATCTATGCTACACATGAACACCCAATAGCTACCAATCACTGTGCCTTGACTTTGGCCAAAATACACAGCTTAAATACTATTGCCTATTCATGCGAAACGACGGAGGGCTACGAATGGTTTTGGTAAAACCGTGAACGTAGTGAACTTGATCTAATCGATGGAACGAGATAGCTTTTAGAAGGAGTGGCTCAAACTCCGCATTTAAAAGTTAGTTTTGAAAAGAACCGAGTGGTTTTTCGAAAGTGTTCCAACGATTTTAGCTTGGTTTATTATCTTGCATTAGTTCTTTTAATGCGTGATATTCTTGCATTAGTTCTTTTAATGCGTCCCATCATTTAATCCTACCATTGCAGAAAACAACCAAAATATGACGTACGCTTATGCCATTCGCATTCGCCACGGGGTCCCGTCATCACTCGTTAGGTTACTTAACTAACGACAGAGCGGGGGCTGGGCTAGCGCGGCTGTAAAACATAAGCAACGCCTAAATAGAAAGCAATGATAGACATTACAGATCACAGATGAATACATTGGATATACTAGCAATCCGCAATCCTTTCGAGCCTGCAACGAAAAGCGGATTACACGGTCGCGGTGAATAGCCAAATACCCCACCCAAGACCCCTACGGGTGCGGCAAACTACCCGCCAAGTACTCGGCAGTTTGTGCACCCTTCCATGGGTCTATCCTAGGAGCAAAAACAGTAAAAAGAATTATACAATGACGGCTACAACCCCGACCCGGTTGTGCGGCCAAACAAATAATATTATTACATCAATTTACATTTACAATGAATGAAAGAAAAACAAAAAGCTCATCTCACATCCACCCCGGCTATTCACCCGCGACAGTCCAACAGATTCATATACACAATCCAATATCAAACACAGATCATGTATAACCCCGACTAATCGACTTATAGCGATTAGCCGACGTTCAATACATGCAAGTATCACAGATATAACCAACATAGCCAAAGTGCAGTGAAGTTCGGAAAAAAATACGGAATTATAGGACCCCAAAAGTGAATTTCTGTTCTGGAAAATCTGGGCACATATAATATATCTGAAAAATCCCAAAACCAACACAGAAGAACACTGCACGAAAAACGATGCAGAGAGGACATCAAACAGCGGCGGTTCCGCGGCCTGATGAACAGGTGAGGCCGCGGAAGGGCGGCGCTTTGAAGGAATCATGCTATCGTTTTTGGTGGGTGTTCTTAGAAAACCCTGAGCCGATTTTTAGAGTATAAAGTTTTTCATTTAGAGCAGAAAAAAATTCAACAGAAACTTAGGGTTTTGGTTTTTCCGGTTTTGTGATTTTTCGGTTTCGAACTTCCATACACTTCGCTACCAAGCTAGTTTAAGTTTAGTTAGGCTCTGATACCACTGTAAGTCCATATTGCGACCCCCGGTGCTTACGGGGAGGCGGAAACGGTATAAAAACAAATTTTTTTATCACAAGAGGCAACATGGACTAAACAAGGTCGGGATCGTGTCTAAACTAAACTAGCATAAACGCTAAAAGGAGTTAGCTACTCGGATGAAGGTTATACCTAAACTTGAACTCCTTCTTCTTGAAATCTTGTAGAGGTTGATGGTTCTCTTTTCGTCGCCTTCTCCCGTCGAAGATGGATCCACCTCGAAGGTTCGACCTTTGGGCTCTTCCTCGATCTTTGAGTGAACTAGGGTTTCCGGCTTGCTAAACCTTTAACCTAGAATGAGTAGAGAGTGACTAGGGTTTGCTTTTCTTTTTAAAGAGAAGGATTCTCAACACATGAGAAGGTTTCTCTTTTCTAGAGGAAGAAGAAGATGAAGAGAGGAGAGAGAAGCTAAATGAGATAATGAGCTATCTTTTCTTTCTTGCAACCATAATGCTAAAAGAAAAGAATTATCTAATAATAATAATTGAAAATGAGAATAGTTGATGGTAATTTGGAATGACCACTACCATGCTTCATTTAATGAAATGTAAGCATAAATCAAGGAGGACTTTTTAAAGCATGATGGTGGTCAACATTCAACCATGGTCAACAAGTCAACCATGGTCAACAAGTCAACAAAATCAACCATAACAAAATTCTCATTTAATTACTATTATTAATAGATAATTCATAAATCCATTAGGGTTTGGAAAAAGATAACTGTCAACTGTGCATACGCACCCGTTCCGAAACCCTAATGAAATACCTCATCCTCCGCCTCAAGCAACTGTGCATACACACCTGCATTCTCGTTCCGAGGAACAAGAACACCAAGATATAAAAGCAACCCTCAACTATATACCAGTATCTGGCTCAAACCAGAGTCTGCCAGTATAATCCGTCCGGACTCCAAACGTGCACAAGTGCGCGGATGAGAACGAACCCTGTCGCAAAACCATGCGACCTCTACTCTGTTTTGCCCAGAGGCGAATACCCTCTGTGTGGGACTCTAAAGACTCGACACTACGCTGGCAGTGGGTTTAACCACAGACCGCAAGCGGCACTAGCTGTGCGTAACGGTCCCCAGGTAGATGCCGACAAGAAGGCTGACGAGGTGAAACCCCATCTGAACTCCTACTGAGTCTGAATGTGACATTCTCCGTACAGTCCGGTCTGTTCGTCTGATACATCGCATGTCGGGCCTAGGGGGCGGTAAAACGTCAGTCCCCCAATAGCGGTACAAGTCGTGTCGGAGTGAAGCCCAAAACACCCTGAGATAACACTGGAAACCTACCAGTATATCTCGCTTGCCCTGGCCAGGGACTACTCGTGTAATGGCTCTCCTAGACACAGCGCGATGTCAACCCCCAATACCGGGAGAGACGAATCCTGTCTAACCGTCACTGCCTCCAAGTGCTTCGGGACTGCACCCAATCACCACCTGTTTGCACGACTCCTTTGAGCCGTGGTAGGGTAGTGATCAAAGTGCAGTGGGAACACACTCGAGGCGAAGTGCCAGTGTCAAGTCAGCGGACTAAGCTGTACTTATGTCACCTGGGAACTGATAACTGACGATAGGTATAATACCAACCTGTCAGTTCCCGACGAGTCCTGTCCAGTGTACTCGTAACCCAACGAGCACCCGTATACTATCTCCAGTACGACGTACTGATGGCTGTGGGACAGACCATCTCCCACACTGGGATGAGAAGCGCATACGCTAGTCTACTCCGGAGTATCGATGCCCTGTCTCGATAGTCCTACGACTAGGGACCTGTATAAGGATGTGCCTATAGATTACCCAGCCCCCACTAGTGTGACTGCCATCACAACGCTGGTAATCAAGCAAAGATCCTAAGGGCTCCACTAATGCGTATAAGTGATATACTGAAATAAACACAAGTACACATTGAAGTAGAAACAAACCAAGTAGCATACTACTATATTGAGCAAGATTGTTTATACAAGGTGAATATCCCAAGCTTCCATTAAGTAATATACAAACTAGTATGATACAGTAATGGCCTCTAGGGCATATACACTAACAGTTTCCATGAGTCCTGTCCAATGTACTCATAACCTAATGAGCACCTGCAGTCCAGTACGATGTACTAATGGTTGTGGGACAGACTATCTCCTCTGCTGGGATGAGAAGCGTATACACTAGTCTACTCTGGAGTATCGATGCCCCGTCTCGATAATCCTACGACTATAGACCTGTATAAGGATATACATATAGACTACCTAGCCTCCACTAGTGTGACTGCCATCACAACGCTGGTAGTCAAGCAAATATCCTAAAGTCTCTACCAATATGTATATGCGATATGCTAAAAGAAACATATACACATATTGAGGTAGAATCAAACCAAGTAGCATACTACCATATTGAGCAAGACTGTTAATATATCTGTGTATATCCCAAGCTTTCAAAATGTAATATACAAACCAGTATGATACAATAATGGCCTCTAGGGAATATAACACTAACAATCTCCCACTTGCACTAAGATCATGTATTGGCATATCGCAGACCTATCATCTCGAATACCCTCTCGAACTGCGTCTAAGGGATGGCTTTTATGAGTGGATCTGCAGTGTCGTTCTCCGTATCTGCTCTCTGCACCTCGATCTCACGGCGATCAACGATCTACCTAATCAGGTGATACCGCCTCAAGATGTGTCTGGACTTCTGATGGGACCTGGGTTCCTTCGCTAAAGCTATAGCCCGTTGTTGTCATAATACAGCGGTATTGGATCAACAATGGACAGAACCACCTGAAGTTCTATTACGAACTTCCTCATCCAGACGGCTTCTTTCGCGGCGTCACATGCAGCGATATACTCCGCTTCCATCGTTGAGTCGGCAACTGTGTCCTGCTTAGAGCTCTTCCAACAGACCGCCCCTCCATTGAGGGTAAAAACATAACCCGACATGGACTTGGAGTCATCCTTGTCACTCTATAAGCTGGAGTCAGTAAAGGCCTCGATCTGGAGGTCTTTTCCGCCGTACACCAAGAACATCTCCTTAGTCCTTCTCAGGTACTTGAGAATGTTCTTTACTGCTATCCAGTGCTTCTCCCATGGGTTTGACTGATACATGCTTACAACGCTAAGAGCGTAAGCTACATCTGGTCTGGTACACAAAATCGCATATATTATAGAGCCTACCGCAGAATTATAGGGTATAATAGACATGCGATCCTTTTCCAAATCAGTCTTGGGAGACATCTCTCTCGAAAAAGGTGATTCCATGACAAGCCGGTAGATTACCGCACTTTGAATCTTCCATACTAAATCTTTTCAGTATGGTGTCGATGTATCTTGACTGTGAAATTCCCAACATCCGTTTAGATCTATCACGATAGATCTGGATCCCCAGAATGTAGGAGCCATCACCCAGGTCTTTCATGGAGAACTTTTGTGACAAGAATCCTTTGACTAATTGTAGCATAGGAATGTCATTTTCTATCAAGAGAATTTCATCCACGTACAAGACGAGGTATACCACGGTTCTCGCTATAATCTTACTATAAATGCATAGTTCATCTGGATTTTTGATAAAGTCGAATTCTTTGAATGCCTCATCAAAACAGATGTTCCAACTCCGCGATGTCTGCTTTAATCCATAAATGGATTTAAGCAATTTGCACACTTTTCCGCTGATCCCACTCTGAATGAAACCCTCCAGCCAATCCATATAGACGCACTCTTCCAAATTTCCATTCAGAAAAGTGGTCTTTACGTCCATCTGCCAAATTTCATAATCTTGGAATGCAGCAATGGCAAGAATGATCCAAATGGATTTAATCATAGCCACTGGAGAAAAGGTTTCATCATAGTCCAAACCAGGTCTTTGATAAAAACCTTTTGCAACAAGTCTAGCCTTATAGGTTTCAACTTGTCCATCTACACCAGTCTTCTTTCTGAAGATTCATTTGCAGCCTACGGGTTTTACCCCTTCTGGAGCAATATCCAAAGTCTATACTTTGTTGGTGTACATGGACTCCATTTCGATCAACATTGCATCCATCCATTTTACCGAGTCTCTGCTCTGAATGGCTTGCTGGAAGCTAGTTGGCTCATCATCGTCGATGATGCAATCCTCTCTATCCTCGTCTATAAGAAAACCGTAGTATCTCTCGGGCGGATGAGACTGCCTACTAGTCCTGCGGAGTGGCACGGGGATGTCCAGTTCTTTTGAAACTTCTGGTTCCACCATACTTTTAGTAATAGCTTGTGGTTCTGGAATTTCTTTCAGTTCTATTACGCTCCCACTTATCTCTTTTTCTAAAAATTGATTTTCCAAAAAGTGGGCATGACAAGAAACAAAAACCTTTTGTTTCTCTGCGTAATAGAAAAGATACCCCCTGGAGTTCTTTGGGTATCCCACAAACTTACACAGTACTGAGTGTGCCTCGAGCTTGTCCACATGCTGCTTTTTTACAAAAGCTGGACATCCCCATATCTTCAGATACTTAAGATAGGGTTTCTTCCCACTCCACATCAGATATGGTATGGTAGGCACAGACTTAATAGGAACCTTGTTCAAAAAATATGCAGCTGATTCTAGTGCAGAATCCCAGAAGGATTGCTGCAACTCAGCGTTACTCGTCATGGAACGTACCATATCTAATAAGGTTTTGTTCCGCATTTCCAATACACCGTTGTGTTGAGGTGTGTATGGAGGAGTAAGCTAAGAGAGAATTCCATTCTCTTTTAAGTAACCCAGGAACTCGGCACTTAAGTATTCACCACCTTGATCAGATCTAAGTGTCTTGATACTTTTGCCTGTTTGTTTTTCCACTTCATTCTTATATTCTCGGAATTTCTCAAAGACCTCAGATTTATATTTCATCAAAAATACATGTCCATACCTAGAGAAATCATCCGTAAAAATAATGAAATAAGAATAACCACTTCTTGCATGTATAGACATTGGACCACACACGTCACTGTGTATGAGTCCCAAGAGCTCACTCGCTCTTACTCCATGTCCAGTGAACGGAGTTTTTGTCTTCTTTCCTTTAAGACATGATTGACAAGTTGCATAGGACTGATATTCGAACGGATCCTGATATCCATCTTTATGTAACTTCATCAACCGTGTTTCGTTGATGTGACCCAGTCTACAATACCATAAGAAAGCCTGATTTAATTCTGGAGACTTTCTTTTAAGTGTGTTCTGGACGTTGAAAACCTGAGCTTGATTTAATACGTATATACCGTTATCTAGTGTACCCGACACAATCAAAGCTTGATTTAGGTGGATGTTTACAACATCGCTTACAAATGTAAAATCATAACTTTCTTTAGAAAGTAAAGATACATAAATGATATTACATGTCAAACTAGATACACGCAAACAGTTACGTAAAATCAAAATCTGTCCACTTGTCAATCCTATGTGATATTCCCCTATGGATACAGCGTCCACGCTCATTCTGTTGGCAACCCTGAGAGTCATATCACCTGCCTTGAAAACTATACGGTTTCTCAGAGCCTGTAATGAATTACAGATATGAGATCCTGATCCGGTATCTAGTACCCAGAAAGTAGAGTTAATTGACAGACATTTTTCAATCATAAACACACCCGAAACCGAAGCCACAACGTGCTTCGAATCCTGGTTTTTGGCTTTCCAAGCCCTGCAGTCTTTCTGCCAATGTCCTTTCCGATGACAATAGAAACATTCCTCCTTCCCTACTGTTAGTCCCGAAACTTTTGCCCTGCCCTTTCCCTTACTGACACCGCCTTTCGGCTTGGTGGAGGCCTTCTTCTTCTCTCCCTTGGCTTTCGTCTTGGATCCAGAAGAGGAAGATTCTCCAATGAGCAGAGCGGGTGTCTCCCTGGATTCCTGCAGGGTGCCCTCTGAGCTTCTCAATATGTTGAGGAGTTCTGGAAGTGAAATTTCCGTCCCTTGAATGTTGAAATTCAAGATAAACTGGACGTAGGTAGAAGGGAGGAACTGTAGAATCAAGTCAGTATATAACTCAATCTCCAACGTGGTCCCCAGGTCCGTGAGCTATAACATATAGCTAATCATCATAAGGACGTGGTCCCCTACATATGACTTGACAGCCAACCTCGCCTGAAACAATTCCTTCAAGGTCTCATATCTTGCGATAAGAGATTGCTCTCTATATAATTCTTTGGTATGGAGGAAGATGGAAGCTAAGTCCATCTTCTTGTGCTGCCTCTGGTGTTCACTATCCATTAAGGCTAACACGAAACACTTGGCTCTCACGCTGTCCTTTTCCCATGTCTTACGGATATCAATATCCCCAGGGGGGATGGTAGACTTTTTCTTCGCCACGGGTGACGCTGGAATCTGGACCAGGGACAGCAAGGTTTTGGTAATAAGGAGGTAGCCCAGCTTGTCATAGGTAATGGCCATCTGAACATACCTTAGCCAATCATAATAGTTTGGCTCAGTCAAATTATTAGCTAATAGTAACTTAAGCCCAGTCATTTTCGTCGCTGCAGTCAAGAGAGAGAGGAGAAACACTCAACATGATACTCTTACAAGTTTAGATTGGTTATTAGTTTATCTAAACAGGATGGCTCCCACTGTATCTCAAATCCTTCCTCGAATCATAAAAGAAGAATTAGTCAGGATTAATCTCACTCTTATAATACTTGCTTAACCTTTCGGCCAGGCTGGTGTTGGTACTTCGAGGGAGGTTTTCCAACGCTTTTGCGAAGTTCCTTAATTACTGTTCATCTCAGAAAACTGCATTTTAATACCACTCATTCATTATCTATTTTTTGTATTTATCGGTACTATTAACCAGTGTCTCCTCAGTAATTACAGATTATAGGTATCCGTGACAAAATACTGGAAACACACTCAAAATCATGGATATAACATTTGTGAGCCGACACTGCAACCGGAACTACAAACCGATCGATATCCAAAGAGCTTTTGCAAATAAACTAGTGTACACACATTTTGGTCCAACATAATGCAAGTGTGCACACAACTCTTTGGCATGGATGTCACAACCCGAAAGGTACGGAACGCGACTGGCACTCAAATTACGAAACGTCTCAAGGCGTACGTAATCTAAGTAAGCCAAAGCCCAGAAATCAAAACCCATTTAAGCAATAGAGTGAAGGAAAAACCAAATTATTGAAAGCGATTTTAATCAAATAAGTCACATCAAGCTTTTTAAAAGCAACATCCATTTTTCCGAAAATTTCGGCAGAGTCTCCTTTGTAAGTACAGGCCCCCAAACGGGTACAAAACAGGAGTATATGAATAATATGAAATAAGGCATCTCCAAGCGGGAGATAGCTCTTCGCCGAAGCGGACTCAAATCCCACGCAATATAAATCATCAATGTGCAAGATAAGCATAAAAGGCACAAGTAATAAGCATCATGTCGGCTCAAGTGAGCTCGACCCCAAAATACAACATCAAAGTCCACAAATCTCACTGCCTCGTCTCTAGGTCAATATACATCAATAAAAATAGCAGATACAGCAGATGGAGTATTCTAGATACAATGAATATACAAGGTGGAAACAAAATAATATCACAACCCACCTACGAGCAAAAGTCTCAAGTCCACGTAAAAGGAGCAAGTGCGTCCGCCGCGACAGTGCTGACGGAGCGGACCTGCAAAAAGGTTGTGGCACAACGGGGGTAAGTTTCCAACTCGTGAGTAATAAATAACATCTATAGAGGCTATCGTAAGCATGCACGCAAAGTGTCATAACATCAACAATACTGATATGGCAAGATATACTAGCAGATATGTATGCAACATGAATCAATTTACAATACTAATCTGGCATGATGTACTAGCAGGTATGTATGCAACATGAATCAATTTCAACTCGTGATCTGAATATGTTGATATAAGAAATCATTATTTTCTTCTTAGAAAACTCTTTTGAAATATCAGCATAATATCAATAGAATCAACAGAAATCCGTGTCCAGCATTGACACCTCAAACCACCATCTCAAATCTCATGTATCCATATCATAGTATCTTAGGCCCCAGCCGTCCGGCTGACCTATCTCAAAATATCAATATCTCAACATCTCACGACCACGGTCGGTATCCTCTGGATATCCGCCGCGCCAACAATCACCGGTAGGTAGTCTGCCCCTGCCAGGCTCATCGTCTACAACTCGATCTTCTTGCCCTGAGGTACTTTACCGGGCCCACCATGTACCCGAGATGGTTCATCCAACTCCTCGAAACGGGTCTCGAAAACCAACAGAAAATCCATGATGGACGACACATGTATCATATCACGAGAAAAACCGCAACTTTCAATGTTTAAAATAATATCATGTTTATTAAATTCTTGCGGTTTTTCCCCAAAATCTCATAAATCTCAAGTGCTAAAATCCTCAAGAAAATCATCATAAGTGCATGTCAATGATAATGAATGCCTATGGTATTAAAAAGTCGAACTGCAATGTATGACTAATAGGCTCGGCATGAACGAATGATGTAATGAGGTACACCATATGAATAACAATCCTACATGTTCATCTTGAGGAATTTAAATGTATTAGCATGGGTTTAAGCCTTTCAATATGGTGAAATTGTTCTAGATTTCAGGTTATACAAGCTATCTCGTATTGTGGCATAGCAATACCAAGGCGTGTGTGTTCGCATGAATAGTGCTCGTGCTGTATAAAAACCCTGGTAATGGTGCAAGTGTCCTATGAAATGAGTTCGCACACGTATGTAAATATATAGGATCATGAATGCAGCAAGATGTTTAAGTAGTCACTATACTCGTAAATACTAGAACCACTAGAAGTCTTTTAAATTTTCCAAACTATCGGGCGTCTTGCGCCATCCAAACGATTTTCCCCCGTAGATGTTACATCTACTCACCCGGGATCTCGTGCTAGCCGGGTCCAACCACCGCTTTTCCCTTCCGCGCCGCATCCGATGTCTCCACGATCGACCCTAGAAACACACAAGCAATACACATAAGGCTAAATCCTGCTAAAAAATGATATCACGATCAAAGGAGAAACTCGTGTGAAAGCTAAACGCGTGTGCACTCGATACGTCAAAACGTATGTAACCTCACCAGAAACCACCCCGACTCGCTGTGTCGCGCAGTGAACAACAAACCCAACACACAAAAAGCACGTGTCGTACGAGTTAAAAAGTATTAAAATAAGGTTTTAAGTTCCAGATTTTGACTCGAGTGAAAATATAAAAAGTTGCATATACCATAACCATTAAATATACAGCAGACTCCCACAGCCTAAACCCCAACACCATACACAATCATCTGGCCGCAAATTGCGGCCAGAATAAATAAATTTGCGGCCAAATAGAGGGCTGTGGGTCTCGTGCTCTGTGTGTGTGATCTAGGTCTAGTGAGCATGCTCCAGTTAACTCAGATTTTACCTGAAGCACTCGGGTCAACAGCAGATCTCAAAAAGGCTCACAATTTACATTAAAACGTTAAATTACACTAATTTGAAACCCTATGGTATTTTAATAAAATCTGGTTCAAAACTTGGTTTAGATGGCCTTATAAACACTTAGTTAAGCTACATTAGCCATAAAAATCCTCACTTGGCCAAATCCCCACATAAATCACCAATCTAGCACTAAAATCACCTTAAACACTAGTTTAAGCTTAATAACCATATGTTTAGCAAAAGAAAGGAGTTAAGTTTAAAATTTATACCTCACTTGATCCTAGGGTGCAAGAAGAAGGAGAAGAAGAAGAGGAGGAGGAAGGAATTCTGCTGCTACTGCTACTGTTGTTGTTGTTGTGTTGCTGTTGTTGTTGTTGCTGAAGCTGCTGCTGCTGATGCTGAAGCTGGTGCTGTTGCTGTTGCTTGAGCTGCTACTGCTGTTGTGTTGTGTGTGTAAGTGAGAGCGAGAGAGAGATGTGAGAATGAGAAATGAGAGTGAGGGAAAGAGTGGAAATGTGAGGGTGGTTAGAGAGTGAGGGTTTGGAAAAAGAGGGTGAGGTTAGTGGAGCCATACCTCAAGCCATCACTCCCTCTCTCTCTCCTCACTCAAGTCAACCCCAAAACAAAAAAAATTTAAATTAATTAGGAAAACTAATATCCTCAATTAACTTCATATTAACCTAACGATATGGGTTAGTCCACCATGGTTACTTAAACATGGTTTAACCCAAAACTTAGCCCTAGTTAACATGCACATGTGTGTGCAGTCCAAAATAAATTCTAATAAAATATTCATAAATTCTGATAAAATATTTGAAAACCGATTTGGTAAACTTTTTACTGAAAACCGATTTGGTAAACTTTTTACTAAAAACCCCACATTAAAGTATAAATAACCACTAATCACATTCTAGGGTGCTACAATCTTCCCCCTTAATGAAAATTCGCCCCCGAATTTAAATATATAGCTACGCGTACGTTCAAAGAGATGAGGGAATTTCTTCCGCATCTCGCCCTCGGCCTCCCAATTGATCTCTTCACCATTCGGGCTGTGCCAAAGAACCTTCACAGATAGCAAGAACTTTGATCGAAGTTTCTTTGCCTGCCGATCCAATATCACTACCGGCTGCTCAGTGAACGAAAGATCGCGCTCAAGCTGAATGGTCTGATGCTGAATCATGTGAGAAGGTTCATGAAGATATCTGCGAAGTATCGACATGTGGAATACGGGGTGAACATCCGGAAAGCAAGGTGGAAGTGCTAAACGATATGCAACTGCGCCGACACGCTCGAGGATCTCGAAGGGACCCATAAATCTGGGACTAAGCTTTCCTTTTCGCCCAAATCTCATCACGCCCTTCATCGGAGAGACCCTTAGAAAAACGCGATCGCCAGCTGCGAACTCTAGTCTGCGACGGCGTCTGTTCGCATACGATTTCTGCCTGCTCTAAGCCGCTCTCATCCAATCTTGAATGAACTGTACTTTCTCGGTCGTCTCCTGCACGATCTGTGGCCCCAAAATACTGCTCTCGCTAAGCTCAGTCCAACAGATAGGCGAACTACATCTCCTCCCATACAAGGCCTCGAAAGGTGCCATCTGAATAGTATCCTGAAAAGCTATTTTGTAGGAGAACTCCACTAAGGGTAAATGATGATCCCAGCTACCACCAAAGTCTAATACGCACGCTCGGAGCATGTCCTCGAGAGTATGAATAGTCCGCTCTGACTGGCCGTCTGTCTGCAAATGAAATGCTGTGCTGAAACTCAAACGGGTGCCCAACGCCTCCTGAAGTCTCTGCCATAGTCGGCTGGTAAACTGGGTGCCTCGGTCTGACACGATACAAGTCGGGACGCCATGCAACCGTACGATCTCGTCGATGTAAATCTGGGCATACTGAGCAAAACCGAAAGTGGTCTTCACTGGCAGGAAGTGAGCCGCTTTCATCAAACGATCCACGATCACCCAAATGGAGTCATACTGTAACACCTTAGAATGTGTTTTGTAGCTAATTATATTTTAAAATATAATTTTTAATAAAAAGTTTACCAAATTAAGTTTCAAATATTTTATCCTATTTATTGAGTATTTTATTAGATTTTTCCTAGGCTTGCACACACTTGTGCATGATAACTAGGCTTGTTTTTGGTGTTTAGCCATGATTTACAACATGGTAAACTAACCATTTCTCCCTAATCTAGTTTTAATATTTGTTTAAGTGTCATGGTTGTAATTAGTCATGATAGATTTAAAATGAAAATGAATTTAAAATGGAATTTTAGATTGGTTGACTTTGGGAGAGAGAGAGAGAGAGTGAGCATGGGCATCATGGCATGAGCCATGCCTCACTTAATGAGGAGAGAGAGTGTGAGAAGGGGGGTGTCTTTGTGTGAGCTCATTTCTCTATCTCATTTTCTTACTCTCATTCTCTCACACTCTCACACACACACACACAAGAGAGCAGCAGCAGCAGCTTCATCACCATCAGCAACAGCTTCATCACCATCATCATCAGCAACAGCTTCATCATCATCATCATCAGCAGCAGCAGACATCAGCAGCAGCAGGCAGCAACAGCAGCAGCTAGAGCTCCAGCAACTTGGAGCGGCTCCTCTCACTTCTTCTCCTGCTTCTAGAGATCCTTTTGGGTATATTTCTTTAACCCAATTCCTAGATTGCTTAGTTGTATGTTAGTTTAGCTTCGGTTTGCGTTTAATGTGAGATTATTGCTAGTTTAGTGCCATTTAAGGTTTTTTGTGTGGAATTTTGGTTGGAATGTGTTGGAATTGGTTAACCTAGCTCATTTTAGTGTTGTTAGGCCACCTCAACTGAGATTCAACCCAGGTTTCACTAAAATACCTTAAGGTTTGTGTTTTGTGCACTTTGGTGTTTCTAAAGCGATATAATGGCAATCTGGAATCTGCTATGGACCCGGACCTTACAGAGTGAAATTGAGAAGACTGGGACATGATACCTAGGTCTAGAACACACCACATGAATACGAACCCACCCTTCCCAATTCTGGCCGCCAATTAATTCATATTGGCCGCAATTTGCGGCCAAGAGGGGGGCAGGGGTGTTGGGCTCTGGGCTAGGGGTCCCTGCTATGTTGTCTAGGTCTTTGGCATGTCTAGTTTTGTGATATCTTACCTGTAGGAAAATCTGGGATCATATATCGTTTTTGATGTCCGTTGTGTTTGCGCGATACGCGCGATACGTAAGTGGGTTCTGTGATCCAGCGTATCGCGGCGTGTCGCGATGGTTTTTAGACGCGTATACACACGCTTCAGCATATCGTGCACACGCGCGTTTAGTTCGCGACGCGAGTTTCTTGTTTCGATTCGATATCGCGTTTCGCGGAATTTTTGGCTTATATGTGATTTCCTTGTCTTATTTGCAGGTTTGCAGACAGGGACTGCGGACACGGCTACAGGGGGAGCAGATGGTAGGATTCACCTAGCGTGGGGCGTAGGTGAGTAGATTTAACATCTACAGGGGAATCGCCCGCATAGCGTTATACGTCTGGGCTAGGATTCAAATACCTGTCGCGCATTCTACGTCATTGTTAGAATTGCGCCTTTATTTTATTCCCTTGATATAGTTGTACTGTGACTAGCAGCCGTAGGACACTGCACACATTATTGACGGTTTATGTTGCACGAGCACGGATTGTATGCTACACACACACCGTCAATAATTGCCATGTCACACACAACCCCTTATAGATACTATTGCTTGTCACACATGACATCTAGCTTACTGGTATACCTATAGTGTATCATACCTTTAGTAATAGGTACATATACACCTTGCGATATAGCTGCAGGTATACCTTTTAGATATTCTTCTTATACCCCGGGGGGGTATACGACATCAGTTCCTATAGGTAGATACCTATGCATCGCTACACCTGTATGTTACACACATATTCAGTTGCAGTTACATATTTACCCTTACTGATGTTACTTAGCTGTACCTTATTGGTGTTGCATACATCTGGTTTCAGCTACATATCCTCAATCATATGCTCGCATTTCAGATATATCGCATATATTTATTCCTGGATTTGCGCGTTGTTATTTGGATTTTATATGATGTTTTCGGGATTTGGGAACCGCGGGAGTTCATGAAATTATGCATACATTGAACAACCCGGTTTCCTTGATATGATATTTGCGCGTCCACCATGAGTTTTATCGGTGTTGATTATATACTCCATATGAGGTGTGGTTGCCGTATGAGAGTACATGGTGGGGCCCGGTATGGTTCCCCTCGGCAAGAAGATCGATGGGTTTGCCGATTGAGCCTGGAGGCGGGCGAGTACCTACCGGTGACTGGTTGGACCTGGCAGTTGTCCGGAGGATACTGGCCAGAGTCGAGAGATGGATGCGGGATGATCTGTACTGCCGGGGCCGAGGGCCGACACCGCAGACGGACCCCGTGGGCCGATCCGGACTGACGGAGCCCGATATACGAGGATTTCTGTGTCGATGCTTGGCACACTGTTTTCATGATATTTCTCTTAAACACCTTTTGTATATATAACAGGGGATTTAGCCGTTGTTATATATACCCTTACACCAATATTAGTGGAGTGGGACGCTAATATATATGTATTGCCCCCATCATATTTATTTCTGTATATATATACCTTTAGGATGTTAGGTCTTGCTTGAGATTTGACTTGGGATAGTAGGTGATTCATTGAGATGGGATATTGGATATGAAAGAGATGGATGATTTGTACATTCGAGATATAGGAGAGCTATTCGATATTGTACTTGAGGTGATGTGAGATCTATGTGATATGAGAGCCCAGTTTGGGGGCCGATTTGACGATTTGGGATGTGAGTGTCATGATGGATTGTGATCCCACCACGATGTCAGGTTTCCGTGGGAAATGACATATCCCCCCTATACCCCACCCTTATCTACCTTATGCATGGATTCATATAGTGATAGTACCCGTTGTGTACCCTTATGATCGTTGCACATCTACATTTTCATATCCTTATTGCATAGTTAATGCATATTACTGTCATGTTACTATAGCTTCACATTTTGATTGTACCGGCTACTGTACTTTCCTTATTTCAGCATTTGCATGACATGTTATTACTGTAATCGCATATCTTAGATTCACGCTGTACGTACATTCCTGCGATTACCTGCATATGTTATCTACTATTCACGAGTTGGCAACTCATCCCCGTTGTGCCACAGGTGTTTCAGGTTGTTCCCCAGAGTAGTCGAGGCAGGCTATTCTTCTATCCAGCTATTCCGCTTTCAGCTATCATCTTTTGCTCCAGATACCGCATCAGCTCACAGTACCATTTTGCGTAGGTGGGTTAGATGATTATCTGTATTTCATATTGTACATTCGTTGTATTTTGTACTCTCCATCTACTATTGTATAGTTGACTTAGAGACTTGGTGAGGACGTTACTGTGTATTATTGTGGATTTGATGTCTTTTATATACAGTTTCCTTTCTACTGTCTCTTATTTCTTCGCTACGGCGTCGTATACTTGTGATGAGATTGTTTTCCGCCTTTGGGCCACTTTTTACAAAAAGGGGGTGTTGCTAAAATTGTAAAGAAAGAAAGTAAGACTTTTAAAGAATTTGGGTTGTGATTTCAAATGTTTCAAAAACTTATATTATCTTTTTCCGTATTTTTATGGTTTAGATTTCTGGGTTTTGGCTTTCTTTTACTACGTTACGTCTTAGGGCGTTGCGTAGTACTAGGGCCGTCACGGGCCAATTTTTGGGTCGTGACACATACCCTCGACTGGTCCTGGGTAGACCCACAACGAATTCCATAGAAATCTATTCCCATTTCCACTGTAGAATGGGCAAAGGCCGCAACTCTCCCGCAGGCCTCTGGTGCTCAGCCTTGACTTGCTGACAAGTCAGGCATCTCGACACGAAGTCTGTGACGTCTCTCTTCATTCCGTCCCACCAATAAACATCTCTCAGATCGCGGTACATCTTGGTGTAACCAGAATGAACACTATATATCGATCCATGCGCCTCCTCAACAATCTCAAACCGTAGTCCCTCAGAATCTGGTATGCATAATCGAGTCCCAAATAGCAGTACCCCTGATCATCGATCACGAACTCGGAATCTCTGCCCTGCCTAATCTGCTCCATGATCTCTGAAATACGGTCATCACTGGGCCATGCCTCATGAATATGGTCAAGCAACTGCATACATGCACGAATATGCGCAAGCTGTCCTCCGGTCGGAGTGAACTCGAACTCAACTCGGCTGTCGCATAAAATCTGCCAATCTGCTGACGACTGCCTCTATACGGCGCTTAAATAAGATAGACTACCTCCGGGCCTCCTACTCAAAGCATCTGCCACCACGTTCGCTTTGCCCGGATGTTAAAGGATTTCGCAATCATAGTCTTTCACCAGCTCCATCCAACGGCGCTGTTTCAGATTCAGGTCTCGCTGCTGAAATATGTACTTCAAGCTCTTATGGTCCGTGAATATCTGGCACGACTCGCCGTATAGGTAATGTCTCCAGATCTTGAGTGCAAACACCACTGCAGCCATCTCTAAATCGTGCGTAGGATAGTTTTTTTCATGTATCTTCAGCTGCTGAGAAGCATACGCGATAACTCTGTCGTGCTGCATCAACACGCAACCTAGTTCCACTCGCGAAGCGTCACAATAAACCACGAATCCGCCCGATCCCGAAGGCAATAACAACACCGGTGCAGTAGTCAGACGAGTCTTCAACTGCTGGAAGCTATGCTTGCACGCCTCGGTCCAATCAAAAGGAACACCCTTCCGGGTCAACCCGGTCAACGGTGCAGCAATATGGGAGAAGTCCTGAACAAATCGTCAGTAGTAGCCAGCCAGGCCTAGGAAACTGCGGATCTCCGTAACTGATGTCAGTCTGGGCCAATGCTGAACGGCCTCGATCTTCTTCAGGTCCACACATATGCCATCCCTCATAATCACGTGACCCAAGAAATCAACGCTATCAAGCCAAAACGCGCACTTAGAGAATTTCGCGAACAGCTGGTGCTCCCTCAAAGTCTGCAATGTGATCCGCAGGTTCTGCTCGTGCTCCTCTCGGCTCCGGGAATACACCAAAATGTCGTCAATAAACACGATGATGAACAGATCTAGATACGGCCTGAAAATGCGGTTCATCAAATCCATAAACGCGGATGGTGCATTGGTGAGTCCGAACGACATCACCAAAAACCCATAGTGCCCGTAACGCGTGCGAAAAGCCGTCCTCGGAATATCTCCCGCCGCACCCGCAACTGATGGTACCCCGATCGCAAGTCAATCCTCGAAAAGTATCCTACATCCTGAAGCTGGTCGAACAAATCATCGATACATGGTAAGGGATATCTGTTCAGTACGGTAACCCTGTTCAGCTGGCGGTAATCAATGCACAAGCACAAACTACCGTCTTTCTTCTTGACGAACAGGACAGGAGCACCCCATGGAGAAACACTAGGTCGAATAAGCCCTTTATCTAACAAATCCTGCAACTGATCCTTCAGCTCTCTGAGCTCCGCCGGGGCCATCCGATAAGGCGGTATGGAAATAGGCCCCGAGCTAGGAATCAAGTCAATGAAGAAAGCAATATCGTGCTCAGGCGGTAACCCAGGAAGCTCGTCAGGGAAAACATCAGGGAACTAACACACAATCAGGACCTAGTCCAACGGAACCTCTGCAACTCGAGTATCACAAACAGATGTTAAGAATCCCTGACATCCCTTTCGTAAGAGCTGACCGGCGTGAAGAGACGAAATCAAGCTGGGAAGGGTGACACTGCGGTCTCCCTGAATAACAAGGACTGGCTCCCCCGGAAAGCTAAATCTGACTACCTTCTCACGGCAGTCCACAGATGCATAACAAGTGGCTAGCCAGTCTGAAGGGTTTGTTTAGTACCCTATGAAGAGTTTTGAAGCATCACATGTCCAAAAGTTATGATTTTTATTGTGCTAAACAAACACGCAAGTGGATCGATCCTAGAAAATTAGGTTTAGTAAACTTTAAACTAGAAAAGTCTAGGGTTTGAAGGCTACAACCTTTGTAGCTCCCCTTTGCAAGACTCCTTGGTGTCTTGGGTGTTGAATCGAGGTCCTCTTGAACTCTCCTTGTGTCCACGACGATCCACCGCGGAGATCTCCGTCCAAGCTCGCTACTTCGTCAAACCGAAGATAACACTCTAAACAAAACGGCTAAGCTTGTGTAGAATGTTGTTGTGGCTTTGGATCTCACTTCAAAAACCTTTCTTTGATTGTGTTTGACTCACTAGAAAAAGCTAGAGAGGAGAAGATGAAGGAGGATGAAAATGGTGGCTATTTCTTTTCAAGAGGTAAAATGATAACCATAAGGTTAAGCTTTCAAAAGAAATAAATATCACTATATATATTTATTCCTTCTTGACTCCAACCATGATTAAATGATAGATGTTTAATTTAACTTGGGTTTAGAATGATAAAGGAAAGGATAACCATGGTTTAGTGGTAGGTGAGCATGGTTAGGTTAGAAGAAGCATGTAGAAACTAGCATAATTATCCTTTCCTTTTCATTTTCTTTTTAAATCCATAATCAAATAACAATCCATTAAATAATCTATGGTGTGAGTCTAGCATTGCCACCATTTCCATATGCTAACAACCATGATGGATGGTTGTATGTATGTGTGTATTTATGCACATCCATATGTGCAAGAAACTAGCATGAAAGAAAGAAAAATAAACACACATGCATGCACACATCCATCATCCTTGAAAAGGTTTTCAAGTGAGAAAAACTAATGGTTAAATGATAAATCAACTCTTGATTTATCAATCCGGCCATATCACATATGACCCTACCAAAAGCAAGCCGCCCGATCAATGTACAGTATCATATACGCACATTTCAATCGGGTGCATGCGCATATCGCATACGCGCATCACAACGTTTCGCCTGGACTGAGCAACTCCTTTGTGGGACTCTAAGACTCGTCAATACGCCGGCAGAGGGTAATGATCATATCAAGTACTCTCAAGCCGCAAGCGGTCAGCTAAACGTAACGGCCACCCGGGTATTGAGCGATCAGAAGACAACAAGCGAACCTGTTACAACTCCCGTCGAGCCATCCGGCAACACTACCGTACAGTCCGGTCTCTTCATCAGATATGCTGCATATCGAGCCTAGGGATGGTGACGTCGACCCCAATAACTCAATAAGTCATGTCGATGAATGGTCTATAACAGATCGAGAAACTACTGATAACACTTATCAGCAAATCTCAGCAGCCCTGGCCAGGGACTTGCTGTTACAACCAGTCGAGCACAGCACAGCATCAACTCCCAATACCGGGAGAGACGAAACCCCTCCTATCGCTCATTTCCTTCGTGTGTCTCGGGACTGTACCCAACGGCCACCTGTTTGTACGACTCAGTAGAGCCGTGGTAGGGTGGCAATCAAAGTACAGTGGGAGAACACACAAGACTCCATGACGATCTCGGGTCTACAGACTAACCTGTACCAGTGTCACCTGAGAACTGCTATCCGACGATAGATATAATTCCATATAGGAGTTCTCGGTGAGTCTGTCCAGTGTACCCAGTCAGCACTGAGCACCCGTATATGATCTTGATGTCAAACATCGATGAATGTGGGAACATCCATCACCCATCACATGGGTCTAGTATCATATACGCTAGTCTACTCTGGTATATCGATGCCCCGTCTCGATACACCTCCGACTAGGGACATTCCAGGATATGCTTATAGACTACAGATGTCCCACTAGTATGATCTCCATCATAATCAGAGTAGTCAAGCCGATATCCTCAGGGCTTTATCAGCATGTATGAATGAATAAAAGCATGATCAAATAAACATGTCAGATAAAGAATAACCAGATAGCATACTATCATGTCGAGCAAGAATGCAAACTGAATATATATACATGTATAGATACATCCACTATCACATAATGGCCTCTAGGGCATACATATATCCAACAATCTCCCACTTGCACTAAGGCCAGTTATTGGCGTATCTCATACCCAACATCTCAAAAAGTCGCTCATGCTGCGGTTGAGGGAGGGCCTTGGTGAATGGATCCGCGGCGTTGTTCTTTGTGTCAACTCTCTTAATCTCGATCTCGCGGCGATCTACAATCTCCCGGATCAAATGAAAGCGCCTCAGGATGTGTCTGGACCGCTGATGGGATCTGGGCTCCTTGGCTAACGCCATCGCCCCATTATTGTCACAATACAAAGGTATTGGATCAATAATGGTTGGAACTACTCCTAGCTCCGAGACGAACTTCTTCATCCAGACGGCTTCCTTGGCGGCATCATTTGCAGCAATGTACTCAGCTTCCATCGTAGAGTCTGCAACGGTATCCTGTTTGGAACTCTTCCAACTCACCGCCCCTCCATTGAGGGTAAACACAAACCCTGAGATAGATTTGCTGTCATCCTTATCGCTCTGGAAGCTCGAATCGGTAAAGGCCTTCATTTGGAGATCTTTATTACCATACACCAAGAACAATTCTTTAGTCCTTCGCAAGTACTTAAGAATGTTCTTCACAGCTGTCCAGTGGTTCTTCCCTGGGTTGGATTGATACCTGCTTACAACACTAAGTGCATAAGCTACATCTGGGCGTGTACATAACATCGCATACATTATAGATCCTACTGCCGAAGCATAAGGTATAATGCTCATGCGAGCTCTCTCTTCATCGGTCTTTGGACAAGAATCCTTGGAGAGAGTGACTCCATGGCAAGCGGGTAAGGCACCCCGCTTGGAGTCTTCCATACTAAACCTCTTTAGGATGGTGTTAATGTACCTGGTTTGGGACAGTCCCAATAACTTTTTGGATCTATCCCTATAGATCCTTATGCCCAGGATGTATGTGGCATCACCCAGGTCCTTCATGGAGAACCTCAGTGATAAGAATGATTTGACCGACTGTAGCATAGGAATATCATTTCCTATCAGAAGAATGTCATCCACGTACAATACGAGGAATGTGACAGCTCTTCCTACAGTCTTCCTATAAACACAAGGTTCATCTGGATTTTTGATGAAATCAAACTCTTTGATAACATCATCGAAACAGATGTTCCAACTCCGAGATGCCTGCTTTAACCCATATATGGATTTAAGCAATCTACATGCTTTCTCGCTGCTCCCACTGTCAATGAAGCCCTCCGGCTGATCCATATAAACACATTCTTCTAAATCTCCATTTAGGAATGCTGTTTTAACGTCCATCTGCCAGATTTCATAGTCGTAGTGAGCAGCAATAGCAAGTAGGATCCGAATAGATTTAAGCATGGCTACGGGCGAAAAAGTTTCGTCATAGTCCAAACCTGGTCTTTGACGAAAACCTTTCGCCACAAGTCTTGCCTTATAGGTCTCTACCTGCCCATCCACACCAATCTTTCTTTTAAAGATCCATTTGCACCCTACAGGTTTTACCCCAGGGGGTACAACGTCCAAAGTCCATACTTTGTTGGTGTACATAGACTCCATTTCGGATCTCATGGCATCCAGCCACTTCACAGAGTCACCACTCGTGATAGCTTGCTGAAAACTGGTAGGATCATCATCTTCCATGATACAGACTTCTCTGTCACCATCAATGAGGAAACCGTAGTACCTCTCCGGTGGGCGAGAAGTCCTACCAGACCTACGGAGTGGCCGAGGTTCTTCAGTTTCTGTTGCAACAGCCGGTTCAACCAAATCGTCATTTGTAGTTTGTGTCTCCAGAACCTCTTCTAGATCTACCACCTTGCCATCATCTCTATCCGTGAAAAACTCTTTTTCCAAGAATGTGGCATACTGAGAAACAAACACTTTTTGTTCCTCTTTGTGGTAGAACAGATACCCATAAGAATTCTTTGGATATCCCACAAAGTTACACATGACTGACCGTGTCTCGAGTTTGTCCGGATTCTGCTTTTTAACATAGGCCGGGCAACCCCAAATCTTAATTCTTTTAAGAGATGGTCTCTTCCCATTCCATATCTCATATGGCGTGGTAGACACGGCTTTGGTTGGAACCCTGTTTAGCAGAAACGCTGCAGTTTCCAATGCATGCCCCCAAAACGAGACTGGTAACTCAGCGTCACTCATCATGGACCGGACCATATCTAATAGGGTCCTATTCCGTCGTTCTGACACACCGTTGTGCTGTGGTGTGTAAGGAGGAGTGAGCTGAGAGAGAATCCCATTCTCTTTTAGGAAGTTTGCAAATTCTGTACTGAGATACTCACCACCTCGATCTGATCGAAGCATCTTAATACTCAAGCCGGTTTGTTTTTCTACTTCTTGTTTATATTCAATGAATTTCTCGAAAGCTTCGGACTTGTGCTTTAATAAAAATACATAACCGAATCTTGAGAAATCATCGGTGAATGTAATGAAGTATGAAAAACCGCCTCTAGCCTGTGTAGACATTGGCCCACATACATCACTATGTATGAGGCCAAGGAGCTGAGTAGCTCTTTCTCCGTGTCCGGTAAACGGAGTTTTGGTCATTTTACCCTTGATACAAGACTGGCAAGTCGCATAAGATTTATATTCAAAAGAGTTTAAATATCCATCTTTATGTAACTTGTTTAGTCTTGTTTCGTTAATATGACCAAGTCTACAGTGCCAAAGAAAAGCTTCATTTAATTCTGAAATTTTTCTTTTATTAGTGTGTTGTACACTGAAAACTGTGTGTTGATTTAGGACATATATTCCGTTATTAAGCGTACCATACCCAACCAACATTTGATTTAGGTGAATGTTCATAACATTGTTCTGCAACACAAAATTATATCCTTCATTGTCCAACAAAGATACGGATATTATATTACATAGCATACTTGGTACAAAATAACATGGATTCAAAATCAAAATACATCCAAATGGCAACCCCAAGTGATACTCTCCCACTGCGACTGTATGTACATTGGAACCATTTCCAACGCGGAGAGTATGGTCACCTATCCTCAAAACCTTGCTATTTCTCAGCCCCTGCATAGAATTGCAAATGTGAGAACCTGAACCGGTATCCAATACCCAGGAAGCAGAGTTTATAGAAAAACAGTTTTCAGTCACAAACGCACCTGAAGCAGAAGCATCACCATGCTTCTTCTTGAGACTTAGGTACTCCGTGCAGTTGCGCTTCCAATGTCCTGTCTTGTGGCAATGAAAACACTCGCCTTTCCCTGGGTCTCCAGCCGTGGATTTTCCCTTTCCTTTCACCTTTTTGACTCCGCCCTTAGGATTAGTGGGTTTCTTCTTTTTCTTTCCCTTGGCCTTAGCTTTTGGGCGAGAAGAAGAAGACTGTCCAATGGTCATAACGGGAGTCTTTGCTGACTTCATGGTGCTCTCTGCACTCCTTAACATATTAAGGAGTTCAGGGAGGTCCTTCTCCATGCCATGCATGTTGAAGTTCACTATGAATTGAGCAAAGGTGGAGGGGAGGGACTGCAGAATAATATCTATATATTGTTCATTTTCCATTGTCCATCCAAGGTCCTCAAGCTCTTCTATAAGAGCTATCATCTTCAACACATGGTCTCCTACTGGTGTGCCAGGGGCCATTCGCATCTGAAACAGTTTCTTTGATGCTTCGTATCGTAATACGCGGGATTGCTCCCCATACAACTCCTTTGTATGGAGCAGTATCCCGTGAATGTCCATGTCCTCGTGCTGCTTTTGATGTGTGTTATCCATCGATGCAAGCGCGAGGCATGTGGCTGTGGCACAGTCAGCGTCCCATGTCTTGCGGACTTCTATGTCCGCAACTGAGGATTTTGGGCCTGGGATGGGCGGGGCTGAAGCCGTGAGGACATATGATACTTTATCATAAGTCAAGGCGATCTTCAGATTCCTTAGCCAGTCTTTATAGTTGGTCCCGTTCAGTTTGTTTTTATCTAGTAGAAGCTTAAGTCCAGTCATTGGTATCTGCCATTAAGAGAGAGAAAAGAATACACTCAGCGAAAGCTCTTGCATAGATTAGATTGGTCTATTATCTTGTCTAATCGATGTTTCCCACTGCTTTTTATCAAGTTTTTCTTTCAAACCTTAAAAAGAAAAAACTAGCCAGGATTAATTACAGTCTACAACTTCGCTAACCGTTCAGCCAGGCCAGTGTCGGTACTTTGAGGGAGGTTCCCCGTGCTTTCGCACGGACCTAATTAGAGTAAACCACGTTTTCCCAGAGGCGGAGCCCCGTTAACACCTTTCTAGACACCTAATGAGTTAGCTAATTGTAAACTGTAAAACTCTCCTAGGAGCAACTATTGCCCACAGTGGGATCGGGATCCAACCATCACATGGAAGGTATGCAATCTCATTGCAAATTTCAACACTTGAAATTCCCGATGTAATTTTTACCCCTGGCACTTATGACCTTAACTATGGTCAACAAATCATAAGTACCAGTCAAGTTCTACCCGTCATTTCTTGATTAATTAGACCCACCCATATGACCCTTAACTATGGTCAACAAAGTCGCATGAATGTCCTAATTAATCTGCATCATATGCAGTGTAGGAAGACATCACTTAGCTACCGTACACTACGCCTTAACTAAAGTCAACAAACGTAGCACGAATACTAAGTACTCTACTTCCTAAAATGACGGAGGGTTGCGAATGATTTTTAAGAAAATCTTTAACGCTTTGAACTTGATATCGTTGTAGAATCAAACTGTTTTTCAAAAGGAGTGGCTTAAGCTCCGCAGTTTTGAAATGTAGCTTTTTCATAAATAGCCGAGTAGTTTTCAAATCCGATTCTACAACATCTTTTTAGGTTTATTTTCTTTACATTAATCACATTAATGTAATCCCATCATTTAAGTCCTAAAGCCAATCACAGAAAAGAAACGAAAATAACACGTACGCTTATGCCATCCGCATTCGCCGCAATGTTCCGTTATGCACCGTTAGGTTACTTAACTAACGGCATACCGGGACGGGACTAGCGCGGGTGTAAAACATAAGCAACGTCTACTATATATCATATATATAATAAGTCATTCGTCTCAGATATCACAGAACACATGCAGCAGAAATATAGATATAACGTGGGATATACTAGGACGTCCGTATTTAGTATTTAGCCAGAATAGAAAATACGGATTCCACAGTCGCGATGAATAGCCAAGCCCACACCCTGGACCTCTACAAGAGCAGCAAGTGACCCTACCAATCCTGGAGTTTAGGAGACCCGGTCTCGACTCCTCGAGATGGCCTCCCACTGAACCCCAGAACCCGGTCACCTGTGCTCCCCTCCTTGGGTCCATCCTAATGCGGAAAAGTAAATAATATACAACACTGGTGACACAACCGCAACCTGGAAGTGCCCCAAATAAAAGAATATTACATTACATTTGAATTTACATGAATGAAAATATAAAACTCTCATCTCACAAAAACCCCCCGGCTATTCGATCGCGACAATCCTGCACATCATATCTCAGCAACACATAATATCACATATCATCAACATAAGTAAGTATGCGTACCCCGATTGTCGTTGATGTATAGCAACGAAACCGGCGATATCTAACATACTACACTTACGGTCACAGAAAAGAAAGTGTAAAACTACAATATTTGGAATCCAGATTCTCTTTAGACATCATAAATGCGAAATATCACATATTTCGTATTTCATGCCTACACTATATGAATTCCACATATTGTATCACATTCCAGACAAACAGACAGTATTAAAGTTTTCGAACGAACAATCAAGCACCCAAGATTCACTAAAGCTCAACACTTGAGCAGGGTTCAAAAAAATCTGCAGTGTGACACAGTAGCGGCGGTCCAGCCGTAGAAGGGTCAAGCCAACGCCTCACATGTGGCACGCCGTACTGCCCCAAACCCTAGGGTTCAAAGGGCTGTTCAAGACGGTCACATAATCGAGTTAAGGTTTGGTGTCTTCTAGAGGGACCACCGCAAAAAGACTTGCATGTATCTCCAAACTATTTAAACCCCGTGAATATTGAGTAAATGATATTCGTTCAAACACTTCAATACTTTCTAGTTTACCCGGAAAAGAAAGCGAAATGAAAATTCCGATCGAAACCACGAGTCTAAAAACATCTCCAGAATTTTTCAACAGCAGATTCAGATTAAATATACTCAAAATATACTGTAGCAGGTAAAGAAAATTACTGTGCAAAAAATTGTCAAAGAGCCCCTTATACGCGGCCTAAGCTTGCTTATGCCGCGCTTCCGCGGCCAAAGTTACTGTTCACTGGCTCGAATTTTCCAGATTGTCTAATTTTTACCTGCTCTATTTTTTGAGAATTTTTAATTCTGAAAAAAGTCAGTTTTTTAAAAATTTCCAGAGAGCATCTTTAAAAGTCGTATTTTTGTTTCGATCGGACTTTTTACTTCGCAAAAAGGTCGCCTAATGTTCTAGGTCGGCTCTGATACCAATGAAGGGTTTGTTTAGCACCCTATGAAGAGTTTTGAAGCATCACATGTCCAAAAGTTATGATTTTTATTGTGCTAAACAAACACGCAAGTGGATCGATCCTAGAAAATTAGGTTTAGTAAACTTTAAACTAGAAAAGTCTAGGGTTTGAAGGCTACAACCTTTGTAGCTCCCCTTTGCAAGACTCCTTGGTGTCTTGGGTGTTTAATCGAGGTCCTCTTGAACTCTCCTTGTGTCCACGACGATCCACCGCAGAGATCTCCGTCCAAGCTCGCTACTTCGTCAAACCGAAGATAACACTCTAAACAAAACGGCTAAGCTTGTGTAGAATGTTGTTGTGGCTTTGGATCTCACTTCAAAAACCTTTCTTTGATTGCGTTTGACTCACTAGAAAAAACTAGAGAGGAGAAGATGAAGGAGGATGAAAATGGTGGCTATTTCTTTTCAAGAGGTAAAATGATAACCATAAGGTTAAGCTTTCAAAAGAAATAAATATCACTATATATATTTATTCCTTCTTGACTCCAACCATGATTAAATGATAGATGATTAATTTAACTTGGGTTTAGAATGATAAAGGAAAGGATAACCATGGTTTAGTGGTAGGTGAGCATGGTTAGGTTAGAAGAAGCATGTAGAAACTAGCATAATTATCCTTTCCTTTTCATTTTCTTTTTAAATCCATAATCAAATAATAATCCATTAAATAATCTATGGTGTGAGTCTAGCATTGCCACCATTTCCATATGCTAACAACCATGATGGATGGTTGTATGTATGTGTGTATGTATGCACATCCATATGTGCAAGAAACTAGCATGAAAGAAAGAAAAATAAACACACATGCATGCACACATCCATCATCCTTGAAAAGGTTTTCAAGTGAGAAAAACTAATGGTTAAATGATAAATCAACTCTTGATTTATCAATCCGGCCATATCACATATGACCCTACCAAAAGCAAGCCGCCCGATCAATGTACAGTATCATATACGCACATTTCAATCGGGTGCATGCGCATATCGCAAACGCGCATCACAACGTTTCGCCTGGACTGAGCAACTCCTTTGTGGGACTCTAAGACTCGTCAATACACCGGCAGAGGGTAATGATCATATCAAGTACTCTCAAGCCGCAAGCGGTCAGCTAAACGTAACGGCCACCCGGGTATTGAGCGATCAGAAGACAACAAGCGAACCTGTTACAACTCCCGTCGAGCCATCCGGCAACACTACCGTACAGTCCGGTCTCTTCATCAGATATGCTGCATATCGAGCCTAGGGATGGTGACGTCGACCCCAATAACTCAATAAGTCGTGTCGATGAATGGTCTATAACAGATCGAGAAACTACTGATAACACTTATCAGCAAATCTTAGCAGCCCTGGCCAGGGACTTGCTGTTACAACCAGTCGAGCACAGCACAGCATCAACTCCCAATACCGGAAGAGACGAAACCCCTCCTATCGCTCATTGCCTTCGTGTGTCTCGGGACTGTACCCAACGGCCACCTGTTTGCACGACTCAGTAGAGCCGTGGTAGGGTGGCAATCAAAGTACAGTGGGAGAACACACAAGACTCCATGACGATCTCGGGTCTACAGACTAACCTGTACCAGTGTCACCTGAGAACTGCTATCCGACGATAGATATAATTCCATATAGGAGTTCTCGGTGAGTCTGTCCAGTGTACCCAGTCAGCACTGAGCACCCGTATATGATCTTGATGTCAAACATCGATGAATGTGGGAACATCCATCGCCCATCACATCGGTCTAGTATCATATACGCTAGTCTACTCTGGTATATCGATGCCCCGTCTCGATACACCTCCGACTAGGGACATTCCAGGATATGCTTATAGACTACAGATGTCCCACTAGTATAATCTCCATCATAATCAGAGTAGTCAAGCCGATATCCTCAGGGCTTTATCAGCATGTATGAATGAATAAAAGCATGATCAAATAAACATGTCAGATAAAGAATAACCAGTAGCATACTATCATGTCGAGCAAGAATGCAAACTGAATATATATACATGTATAGATACATCCACTATCACATAATGGCCTCTAGGGCATACATATATCCAACACAGTCCATGCCCAGAAGCACATCAAAGTCCAACATATCGAAGAGAATCAAATCAACCGATGAAACCCTCTCCCCGATATGAACGGAACACAATCGAAATACAAAACGAGCGACAAACGACTCGCCTACCGGAGTAATAACAACAAGCGGCTGATCTAACGACGATGACTCATGGCCCAACATCGGTGCAAAGTGTATAGATACATACGAATGTGTGGAACCTGGGTCGAATAATACTCACGCGTCGAAAGAACATACTGGCAAGGTACCTGTCACAACGGCATTGGATGCATGTGCATTCTGCGGAGTCAAAGTGAAAACTCGGGCCTGTCCCCCACCAATAGCTAGCTGACCTCTGCCTCGGCCTCTGCCTCCTCGTCCTCTCTGAACAGAACCGCCGTGTCCATGACCTCTGGGGGCATCTAACTGACGTGGAGCATCACCGGGGGTAGGAAGTAGAGCTCTCTGAGGAGGTGGTGAAGATGGTAAAGTCACGTGTGGAACTGTCGCCACTCCCTGTCGTCTCACCATACAGTCTCTGATACGATGGTACGGACTCCCGCACCTAAAAAATCCTGGCGACGCCTGTTGGCCCTGTGGATAAGAACCAAATAGCTGACCCCGTCCAACTCCTTTGCCGCCACCATCTCTCGGAAAGAATTTGTCACGATGCCTCTGAACTGGCACATCGGTACGAATCCTCTTCGGCCCAGAAACGGCCGAAGTCTCTGAAATGCGCGCCTCCATCCATAAGGCCGTGTCCATAACAGCTGCATAAGTGTTGAAGTGCTAGGCGCCGATGGCAAGAAATAACTGGGTGTCAAGTCCCTGCATAAACCTCTTTACCCTCTTCTCTTCAGTATCAACCAAGTACGGAGCATATCTGGACAACTGCGTAAACTGGACATCATACTCGGACACTGTCATCCTGGAGTCTTGCGCAAAGCCTCAAAACTACGAGCTCTACCATCACGAACGCTCTATAGAAGGAAACGGGCTAGAAATACTGCTGTGAAGTCATCCAAAGCCATAGGAGGTAGACCTGCAGCTCGACCTCTCTCGATCGACTCACACCATGTCTGCGCAAGGCCTTCTAGGCGGAAACTCATAAGCTCCACCCATCTATCGTCGGAACATCTGAGCGAACGACGAATCCTAGCTAATTTGTCAAGGAATGTCTGCGGATCCTCCGCTGCATCTGTGCCGGTGAAGACTGGGGGTCTCAGCCTCATGAAATCCTGTAGTGATACTGGAATAGCCACGGTAGTAGTAGAAGCAACTGTCTGGGCAGCAGGTACTATCGTAGTCTGTGCTGTGGTAGGTACGTCCTCCGATCTCGATGCACGACTGGCCTCTACTAAGGACCCCACCATCTGTCGTAACTCCTGCATACCTCCCATCATCTATCGTAACTCCTCCATACCAGACTCTAGCCTATCCATGCGATCTGGGGAAGGCGGATCAGTCTGTCCCTGAGGAGTAGGTACACCGTCCTGCTCAGTCCTCATCTCGGACGAGCCTGCTCGGTTCTCATCTCGGGCGGCAGCCCTCTGCGCTCTCGTAGCCTTCGGCGGCATAGTGGCTGGTACAGGAAACAGGATATTAAGAACAGTGCAATAGAAGCATAGGGTACACGGAATTGAAGAAGGAATTTCAAGCAAGTATATCCTAAAGTCACTTAGGCGGGGTACCGTATCGCAAGTACGCCGCAGACAAACACACGCTACGTTACCCTGCTTAAGTCACTTACTCCATCTACCAAGGGTCATCCTACACTCAGAAAGGTAAAACCTATCGCCCTGATACCAACTTTGTCATGACCCGAAAGGTACGGAACGCGACTGACACTCAAATTACGAAACGTCTCAAGGCATACGTAATCTAAGTAAGCCAAAGCCCAGAAATCAAAACCCATTTAAGCAATAGAGTGAAGGAAAAACCAATTTATTGAAAGCGATTTTAATCAAATAAGTCACATCAAGCTTTTTAAAAGCAACATCCATTTTTCCGAAAATTTCGGCAGAGTCTCCTTTGTAAATACAGGCCCCCAAACGGGTACAAAACAGGAGTATATGAATAACATGAAATAAGGCATCCCCAAGCGGGAGCTAGCTCTTTGCCAAAGCGGACTCAAATCCCATGCAATATAAATCATCAATGTGCAAAATAAGCATAAAAGGCACAAGTAATAAGCATCATGTCGGCTCAAGTGAGCTCGACCCCAAAATACGACATCAAAGTCCACAAATCTCATGCTTTATCTCTAGGTCAATATACATCAATACAAATAGCAGGTACAGTAGATGGAGTACTCTAGATACAATGAATATACAAGGTGGAAATAAAATAATATCACAACCTACCTACGAGCAAAAGTCTCAAGCAAAAGGAGCAAAAGGAGCAAGTGCGTCCGCCGCTACAGTGCTGATGGAGCGGACCTGCAAAAAGGCTGTGGCACAATGGAGGTGAGTTGCCAACTCGTGAGTAATAAATAACATCTATAGAGGCTATCGTAAGCATGCACGCAAAGTGTCATAACATCAACAATACTGATATGGCAAGATATACTAGCAGATATGTATGCAACATGAATCAATTTACAATACTAATCTGGCATGATGTACTAGCAGGTATGTATGCAACATGAATCAATTTCAACTCGTGATCTGAATATGTTGATATAAGAAATCATTATTTTCTTCTTAGAAAACTCTTTTGAAATATCAGCATAATATCAATAGAATCAACAGAAATCCGTGTCCAGTATCGACACCTCAAACCACTATCTCAAATCTCATGTATCAATATCATAGTATCTCAGGCCCCAGCCGTCCAGCTGACCCATCTCAAAGTATCAATATCTCAACATCTCATGACCACGGTCGGTATCCTCTGGATATCCTCCGCACTAACAATCACCGGTAGGTAGTCTGCCCCTGCCAGGCTCATCGTCTACAACTCGATCTTCTTGCCCCGGGGTACCTTACCGGGCCCACCATGTACCCGAGACGGTTCATCCAACTCCTCGAAACGGGTCTCGAAAACCAACAGAAAACCCATGGTGGACGACACATGTATCATATCACGAGAAAAACCGCAACTTTCAATGTTTAAAATAATATCATGTTTATTAAATCCTTGCGGCTTTTCCCCAAAATCTCATAAATCTCAAGTGCTAAAATCCTCAAGAAAATCATCATAAGTGCATGTCAATGATAATGAATGCCTATGGTATTAAAAAGTCGAACTGCAATGTATGACTAATAGGCTAGGCATGAACGAATGATGTAATGAGGTATATGCATATGAATAGCAATCCTACATGTTCATCCTGAGGAATTTAAATATATTAGCACAGGTTTAAGCATTTCAATATGGTGAAATTGTTCTAGATTTCAGGTTATACAAGTTATCTAGTATTGTGGCATAGCAATTACCAAGGCGTGTGTGTCCGCATGAATAGTGCTCGTGCTGCATAAAAACCTGGCAATGGTGCAAGTGTCCTATGAAATGAGTTCGCAGACGTATGTAAATATATAGGATCATGAATGCAGCAAGATATTTAAGTAGGCACTATACTCGTAAATACTAGTACCACGAGAAGTCTTTTAAATTTTCCAAACTATCGGGCGTCTTGCGCCATCCAAACGATTTTCCCCCGTAGATGTTATATCTACTCATCCGGGATCTCGTGCTAGCCGGGTCCAACCACCGCTTTTCCCTTCCGCGCCACGTCCGATGTTTCCACGATCGACCCTAGAAACACACAAGAAATACACATAAGGCTAAATCCTGCCAAAAAGCGATATGACGATCAAAGGAGAAACTCGTGTGAAAGCTAAACGCGTGTGCATTCGATACGTCAAAACGTGTGTAACCTCACCAGAAACCACCCCGAATCGCTGTGTCGCGCAGTGAAAAACAAACCCAACACATAAAACGCACGTGTCGCACGAGTTAAAAAGTATCGAAATAAGTTTTTAAGTTCCAGATTTTGACTCGAGTGAAAATATAAAAAGTTACAAATACCATAACCATTAAATATACAGCAGACTCCCACAGCCCAAACCCCAACACCATACAACATCATCTGGCCGCAAATTGCGGCCAGTATGAATAAATTTGCGGCCAAATAGAGGGCAGGGGGTCTCGTGCTCTGTGTGTGTGATCTAGGTCTAGTGAGCATGCTCCAGTTAACTCAGATTTTACCTGAAGCACTCGGGTCAACAGCAAATCTCAAAAAGGCTCACAATTTACATTAAAATGTTAAATTACACTAATTTGAAACCCTATGGTATTTTAATGAAATCTGGTTCAAAACTTGGTTTAGCTGGCCTTATAAACACTTAGTTAAGCTACATTAGCCATAAAAATCCTCACTTGGCCAAATCCCTACATAAATCACCAATCTAGCACTAAAATCACCTTAAACACTAGTTTAAGCTTAATAACCATATGTTTAGCAAAAGAAAGGAGTTAAGTTTAAAATTTATACCTCACTTGATCCTAGGGTGTAAGAAGAAGGAGAAGAAGAAGAGGAGGAGGAGGGAATTCTGCTGCTGCTGCTGCTGTTGCTGTTGTTGTGTTGCTGTTGTTGCTGTTGCTGAAGCTGCTGCTGCTGATGCTGAAGCTGGTGCTGTTGCTGTTGCTTCAGCTGCTACTGCTGTTGTGTTGTGTGTGTGTAAGTAAGAGGGAGAGAGAGATGTGAGAATGAGAAATGAGAGTGAGGGAAAGAGTGGAAGTGTGAGGGTGGTTAGAGAGTGAGGGTTTGAAAAAAGAGGGTGAGGTTAGTGGAGCCATACCTCAAGCCATCACTCCTCTCTCTCTCCTCACTCAAGTCAACCCCAAAACAAAAAAAATTTAAATTAATTAGGAAAACTAATATCCTCAATTAACTTCATATTAACCTAAAGATATGGGTTAGTCCACCATGGTTACTTAAACATGGCTTAACCCAAAACTTAGCCCTTGTTAACATGCACATGTGTGTGCAGTCTAAAATAAATTCTTATAAAATATTCATAAATTCTGATAAAATATTTGAAAACCGATTTGGTAAACTTTTTACTAAAACCCCCCGCATTAAAGTATAAATAACCACTAATCACATTCTAGGGTGCTACAATTTTAATACCACTCATTCATTATCTATTTTTTGTATTTATCGGTGCTATTAACCAGTGTCTGCTCAGTAATTACAGATTACAGGTATCCATGACAAAATACTGGAAATACGCTCAAAATCACGAATATAACATTTGTGAGCCGACACTGCAACCAGAACTACAAACCGATCGATATCCAAAGAGCTTTTGCAAATAAATTTGTGTACACACATTTTGGTCCACACAATGCAAGTGTGCACATAACTCTTTGGCATGGACCATGGTGGGGCTGCCCGTGGCACACATGATATGATGAATTGGGCACATGGGGGGACAAGAGTTATAAATGCAAAAAGTGGTGATGTGACCAAAACCTACAAGTTTCCCTCCAAATCCCTGAGTGCAGACCAGGTTCATATAGACAAATCAAGCTGCACCAATGGACTTGTCGAGAGCACATAACATTACATAATAAACACGAGCCCAATTGCTCGGAATTGGCCCGGCGACATGCTCATTAAAACCGATCTCGCCAGCCCCCTAGCTCCAATTGTCCACATCTTTCTTCTGTCCCTCCCTTGCAGTCACATCATATTATTTTTATTGTTTGTTTAATTTCATTTTGAGCCTATAAATACAAACCAGTGAGCAAGGGATATGGGGTCCAATATTCTTTACACTAGAACAACTTTTACTATTTGTTTCTCTTTTCTCTTTTGTTCTTGTACATAGCTTGTTTCCCTTGAGCTCCTTGCCTTCTCTTGATCTTACAACCTCTTCATTGAGCTTGCAAGTTTAAGTTTTGGTTATTGAACTCAAGATTGTATCACTTGGACATAATAAAGCTTTCATTTTTTCTTGGGTTCTTAGTTTTCTCTTGCTTTACTTACTTGCTCTTTTTCATTCTTTCCATTTACTTACTTGCAATTTATTACCTTGCCATTTACTTACTTGTAATGTTTCTATTTTGTTTTCATTTTATCTTTTCATTTGCTCTTTCTCTTTGTTGTTTTGGTTGTTTATGAATATGGTGTTGCTAGAAAAAAGAATGGAATTGTAAGTTAAGGTTTTCGTTTCTCATTTCCTTTGCCCGATATTTTCAAATGAACTTCGCCCAAACCTTACGCAAGCGCTTCGTTAAGCACCCTACCCTACCAAGATATCGGTCATCCCCAACCGCGACCGGTTGCGTTCGGTTTGGCCGGAGGCGAAAGCCAAGCGACAAGAACGGACGGACAAGGGTCAATAAGTCGGATTTTACTAATACCGTGCTTAAGTACCCTAATCCACATTGTTGTCGATTGCTCTAGCTTCAATAGTGAAGTTCGGTACAAAGGATTGAGTACGGAAATCCATAACTTACACTAACCTAGCTATTCCTAACAACTTATACTTTGCATATATACGCTTAGGTTAGAAACGAACAATTCTGCCATGCGCATTAACTCGTGATAACAAAAACGTGAAATGGTGCCGTCTCCATGCGGACGACCCATACTCATCGTGGCTACCTACACGCGACGCCGTCCTGATTGAGGTTGCCGAGGATCAACATAATAAGATGGGGGAGGTTGAAATGGTTGATACAAAGTGGATTGCGGAGTCCAGTTGTTTGTCCTAGACGCGTCTATCCGATCTTTCAAAGAAAGTTTGGGCATGGAGAGATCGTTCGAAGTTTGACCAAAGCAAGAACCGTATGAAGTAATGTCTGGTTGCAGGTACCAAAGTTCGGCAAGAGTTTTTCGAGGCGGGGTACCCATGATATGAAGAGAAGGAAAAGGAGAAGAGAAAAAGAGGGGAAAAAGAATGTGGGGCCTTTTTTTTAAATTTTTTTATAAGTTAGTTATTAACAAAAGAATGAAATATACACATAAAAAGAATGTGGATAAAGATAAAAAAAACAATCACGACACAAGGTGGGGGAGACACACTCAAAATCACAGAGCTACACGCGACGCCGCCCTGATCACGGCTAGCTACATGCGACGACGTCCTGATTGAAAGCGCGCTTTCAATTAAATGACGTCGTTGCCGGGAAGACGGTAACATTTTTATTCTTGTTATTTCGGTTTAATCTTGTTAATATCATCTAATACCATTCTTAAAAACAAAACAAAAAAATCAAAAGAAAAAAAATCAAAACCAACAAAAATTAACAAACCTAACATTTTTGCTCTCTGGATTTCTGACCTGCTTGCACTCTGGGACTATACTGAAAAGATAAACAATACCAATGAGACACTAGTAGAACACTTAGATACCAGAAGAAAATTGGAGCCCATCTGCCCCAAGGAGCCCGGCGACACCCCTGGAAATTCCGGCGCCGCTGGCCCAAGCTCCTCCTTTTGCTCCAAAATTTTGTTCCCCACTCCAGTGTTCTAATTTTGTCCCAATTTTATTGTTTGATTTTTATAATTTTGAGTGTGCAGGAGTTTGGGCATTCATATCGCTTTTCCGCACTAAATATCTGGTTTCCTATATTTTCAGATTTTTACGGATTTGCGAACTGCGATCGTGTGGAGCAAAGTGTACATTCAAAGTTAAGATGATTGCAAAGTACAGTGCCAAAGATCCGGGTAGTTTGACCCGCGCAAGCGAACTTTTCAAGCTAACCGGATTCACTTCAACGGGGGTTTCTTAACCCAAAAACTTATCGGTACGTATTTTCCTAACACCTTCTTCTCAAATCTGACACATCCAATATAATATCTTTGCAGGATTCTTTGCAAGTTCGCTATCAAACGCTAAAATTGACTAACCCGTATTTGTTGCAGTGCCGTGCTTAAACATAAAAATCTATTTTTTAAGGTTTTTAACAACCTTTTCATTGATTTGCACATTGCATCCATTAATGCGGACTTAAGGGCAAGCGAACCTCACAACATACGGTAAAGGAATTCATCCCCTTTCCGTAGCCCACAAATCACGAAATTGAGCATAACGTTTACCCGCACAAATTTTAAAAGAAACTAGAATTTAAGCCTTTAAGGACTTCGCGCTCATTAGGAGAAGTTAACTGTGTGTTTAGAACACCGCTTAACGGTATATCGTTCACGGAGTGTCTAGGAAAGTGTTCACGGCGAAACCGCCAAAAGAGAAAGGGTTATCTAATTAAGGACCTTCGCAAAAGCGTTGGAAAACCTCTCCTTATCTCTGCACTTACCTGGCCTCGTGATCAGTATATCTTGAGCCCGTTTCTCGACACAGTTTTATTTCGACAATCAAGTTCTTGAGCAGTTCTAGTTGACCTAGGTGAACCCTAGACCGATTAGGTGTGTGGTATTGTGTCGTGATTGTTTTTTTGTCTTTATCCACATTCTTTTTGTGTGTATATTTCATTCTTTTGTTAATAACTAACTTATAAAAAAAAAATTTAAAAAAGACCCCACATTCTTTTCCCCTCCCTTTCTCTTCTCCTTTTCCTTCTCTTGATATCATGGGTACCCCACCTCGAAAAACTCTTGCCGAACTTTGGTACCCGCAACCAGACATTACTTCATACGGTTCTTGCTTTGGTCGAACTTCGAACGATCCCTCCATGCCCAAACTTTCTTTGAAAGATCGGATAGACACGTCTAGGACAAACAACTGGACTCCGCAATCCACTTTGTATCAACCGTTTCAACCTCCCCCACCTTCTTACGTTGATACCCTTTTGAGAGTCATGTTGTAACTCCAAGACCTATGTCTATTGCTGAACGTATTGAACAATCTCGTAGCCGATCTTTCACTTCTTTCACCACTTCCAATTCTTTTGATCAACAATTCCATTCACCTTCTTATCATAACGTTGATCTTAACCCTGTCCAACCATTCGATTCATATCAATCCTACCCTACTTTTACACCTTCCCTAGGCATTGCTTCTGAACAGACTTTTGGGAGTTTCCAGTATTCAAACAACTTTGAATGTTTTACTGAAACCCCTTCACAACCCATGTCTAGTCTGGAACAGTCATTGGAAGATTTTCGGGTAGCGTCATGCCAACAGATGATGGATTTGAAAGCGTCCATGGCCGCCCTCATACAACCTAGTGACCGGGTAGCTAGTTTCCAACTAGCTCCAAATTTTCCAGTGTATGATGAGGTAATAGGACAGTTTGAGAATTTGAGTAGTGAGAGTGAGAAGTACACCCTTAAAAATCAAACCTACCCATTCCAAGTTGAATTCCACAACTCCGGTCTTGAAAGTCTATCGAGTGTCCCAAATGATTCACCTATTGAAAATAGAACGTTTAATGAGTTGTGCGACTTTGTATTGTTTGATTTACCCGATTGTGAAGGGTCCATTCCAAGTGAAACCAATCCTAAACCCTTTGATCTCTACACCTCCATCCTAGAACCTGAATTGATTGAAATCCATGCTTTTGATGAGGTGTCTGAGAAATTTGATTTTTACTTGATTAACGATATCGACGCTGGGAATATTTTGGATGATGAAACCACAGCTTTGGATGAGTTTTTCCCACCAATTCATCATGTCCTTTCACTTCCGTGTGGACATCATCCCGAGTCATTAGCTGTTTTTCCCGAACCCCATTTGCGTATGGAAATTGATGATGAATGCATGGATGAGCTAAATTTTAAGGAGAATTTTGAGGATAGTATTGAGGATGAACCAGTTTTACTTGATGAGTCGGATTTTCCAATTCATCATGTCCCTTTCACTGACTGTGTACACCCTCCTGAACCTTTAACTGATACCCTTCCTCGATCACTTCCCTCCATCCTTTCCATCATTCCGACCTTGCGAAACACCGTATCACTTTCATTTCCAGTGTTTGGTTTACCAAGTTCGGTCTACCCATGTTTTCTCACGAATCTTGAGAGGTTTGACCCTATTTATCGACGGGTTAATAGATTGGTACAATCGCTTTTTACACATCGGTCATTACAAATTGTACTAATTTATTCACTCCATTTTCACCCTCAAATTCGTACTCCATTTCTTTTTCCCTTCCGCCATTCATCTCCTCATATACCGGGACCATATACCACTTATTTACCCATACGTTCTCGCGTATTCTCCATTTCTTTCCTCTCCACATTCTTCCACCAACCGTGGTCATATCATGATAGAATTTTTGAATGGTTGGTGCTCACTTTTGGCCTGTGTAAGGCCTTGTATAAATTGATATTGTTCTCTCCCCCCTAACTCTGAACTTCATCGCTTAAACAGTAGCAACACTGTTTCACTTAAGTTTGGGGGGATCTTTTTGTGTATATATTTTTGGTTTGCTTTTTGTTTTGTATATAAGAAAAATAACCAGGAGAGCGCCGACAATTTTGACCCTCTTGGTGTAGCCTGACAGTGAGGGCACTGTCAAGTTTAAGTTTGGGGGTGTGCTCGGTAAGCTTTCTTCCTTCGCATTCATGTGTATATTTTTCATTTGCATACTTATTTTAAAAACCCATAAAAATCGAAAAATTTTACAAAAATATAAAAACTTTGTCGTCAAGTTAGCTAATATGGTAACTTAGATTTTTATTCCGAAAGTTTAGTTGATACGTTAGAAATAACTAAATCCTAGGCTTAGGAATTGAAAACCCTAAACATAACCCTCCTTCTATTTAACCTTGGTAATTATACATCCTTACAGTTTTTTTTATAGAAGTAGGTAATTCTGAGTTCAGTTCTTGAGATAAGTCGAGATGAAGGGAAAGTATTGAAATCTTTACTGAAGGATAAGTCTGAAAAATAGTTTCTATTCTTAAGTCCAAATTTAGAAAGTATATACCCTAAAAACTGCACATACACATACCTTGAAACTTGGGATAGTAGAGGATACCTAGAAATACTCTTGCCTGAAAACCTAATATGAAAGAAAAAACGGTATTTAAAGCTAACCACCAAAAGAGCATCATTGAAAATATATCTGGTCTTGAAAAAGAAAAATAAAGAAAAAAAATAATAAATAAAGTCAAGACCTAAAAACTGCTATTTACGTTTTAAGCTCACGCATTCAGTAATCGGCTGTTAGTGCCTCAAGAAGCATTAATAGTCGCATGAAAGATATGTGAGCAAAACCGTCCATCATTAATTAAAAGAAGTAGTATTAGGTATTAGGGTAAGGGTACTATAGCTTGATTTGAATTCTTAAGTGTATAGATGAAAATTTACACATACGTAGGGGTATACAATCGATATTTGGAGGAAAGATAGAAATAAAGAATAAGACTTAAGTTTTCCGTAAAGATGATAAAAATCCCTATTGGAGACCGCACTTTTAGAAGGAAAACTCAAGAGATACCGAAATCTTTCTAAACTGTAAAACGTATAGGATATGGGTTGAATAAATTGGAAGCGTGAAACATAAGGGTTGAATATTTCTAACTTAGGATAATAGAATTTCTAACTTAGATACTAAACTGTAGGGGTAGAATCGACGTTAACTTATGAAACTAGCTTGACAGGATTTTGTGGATGTAATCCGCTGAAAACCCTCAGGAGACAACACTTCTCCTACTAGAGACACCTAGAAATTTAACAGCTTGTTGCACGAGCTCAGTGCAATCGCGTTCCCTGCGAAAGTGACGTTAGGATTTTGTTTGTTTTGCTCGGGACGAGCAAAAGATAAGTTTGGGGGTATTTGTTCATCTTAGAAAACTGCATTTTAATACCACTCATTCATTATCTATTTTTTGTATTTATCGGTACTATTAACCAGTGTCTGCTCAGTAATTACAGATTACAGGTATCCGTGACAAAATACTGGAAACATACTAAAAATCACAGATATAACATTTGTAAGCCGACACTGCAACCGGAACTGCAAACCGATCGATATCCAAAGAGTTTTTTGCAAATAAACTAGTGTACACACATTTTGGTCCAACACAATGCAAGTGTGCACACAACTCTTTAGTATGGACCATGGTAGGGCTGCCCATGGCACACATGATATGATGAATTTGGCACATGGGGGACAAGAGTTATAAATGCAAAAAAAAGTGGTGATGTGACCAAAACCTACAAGTTTCCATCCAAATCCCTGAGTGCAGACCAGGTTCATATAGACAAATCAAGCTGCACCAATGGACTTGTCGAGAGCACACAACATCACATAACAAACACGAGCCCAATTGCTCGGAATTGGCCCGGCGACATGCTCATTAAAACCGATCTCGCCGGCCTCCCTGGCTCCAATTGTCCCCATCTTTCTTCTGTCCCTCCCTTGCAGTCACATCATCTTATTTTTATTGTTTGTTTAATTTTATTTTGAGCCTATAAATACAGACCAGTGAGCAAGGGATAAGGGGTCCAATATTCTTTACACTAGAACAAGTTTTACTCTTTGTTTCTCTTTTCTCTTTTGTTCTTGTACATAGCTAGTTTCCCTTGAGCTCCTTGCCTTCTCTTGATCTTGCAACCTCTTCATTGAGCTTGCAAATTTAAGTTTTGGTTATTGAACTCAAGGTTGTATCACTTGGACATAATAAAGCTTTCATTTTTTCTTGGATTCTTAGTATTCTCTTACTTTACTTACTTGCTCTTTTTCAGTCTTGCCATTTACTTACTTGTAATGTTGTTATTTTCTTTTCTTTTTATCTTTTCATTTGCTCTTTCTCTTTGTTGTTTTGGTTGTTTGTGAATATGGTGTTGTTAGGAAAAAGAATGGAATTGTAAGTTAAGGTTTTCGTTTCTCATTTGCTTTGCCCGATATTTTCAATTGAACTCCGCCAAAACCTTACGCAAGCGCTCCGTTAGGCACTCTACCCTACCAAGGTATCGGTGATCCCTAACCGCGACCGATTGCGTTCAGTTTGGCCGGAGGCGAAAGCCAAGCGACAAGAACGGACGGACAAGGGTCAATAAGTCGGATTTTACTAATACCGTGCTTAAGTACCCTAATCCACGTTGTTGCCGATTGCTCTAGCTTCAATAGTCAAGTTCGGCACAAAGGATTGAGTACGGAAATCCATAACTTACACTAACCTAGCTATTCCTAACAACTTATACTTTGCATATATACACATAGGTTAGATACGAACCATTCCGTCATGTGCCTTAACTCATGATAACAAGAACGTAAAACACTCCGTCTCCCTACGGATGGCCCGTACTCATCGCGACTAACTACACGCGACGCCGTCCTGATTGCGGTTAACTTTAGAACTTTAAAACACGACGCGTGAAAGATCGCTTTCAATCAATTACATAACCTCTTTTCCCTGGAGGCGTAGTCCCGTTAACACCGTTCTAGACACCTACTTGGTTTATAACATTGATTGTTTAGTGAAAAATCTTCCGAGGAGTAGCGGATACTCACAGTAGGATTGGGATCCAAATATCATCGTGTAACAACCTTGAAGGAATCCTACCAAAATCATCACACTCTAAATGGTATGCAACACTAGCAAGTTTCAATTTCCTTAGAAACTCCCGATGTGGATTTTTGCCCTAAGCTCTTATGACCTTGACGAAGGCCAATATATCATAAGTCGCAAGTTAAGTTCTACCCGTCATTGTCCAGGTTAATTTGAACCCACCCGTACATACCCTTGATGAAAGCCAAAATAGTAGTACGACTGTCCCAAACCAACACATCTATCTATGCTACAGATGAATATTCAACAGCTACCAATTACTATGACGTGGCGAAGGTCAAAATACATAGCTTAAATACTACTGAATACCCATCTGAAATGACGGAGGGCTACGAATGGTTTTAGCGAAACCGTGAATGTAATGAAGTTGATATAATCGAAGGAACCATGATAGATTTTAAAGGAGTGGTTTAAGCTCCGCATTTAAAAGTTGCTTTTTGAAAAAACCGAGTGGTTTTTGAAACTGTTCCAACGATTCAGTTTTGGTTTATTTTGCTTTGCATTAATCAATTAATGCAGTCCCATCTGTAGGGTGTTTTTCGTCACCCCATTGAGATGGGAATACGCGCGCGCTTGTCAGGCGCATTACAGATTCCCCCTGCCTAGGGTAGGCTGGGTTTTATTGATTATGGGGATCCGAATCTCCGGCAGCCGCGGACTAAGCTGCCGTTAATTACCCCTCGCCTTTGGAGCCAGGGAACCTCCGATTGACGGATTAAACTGGTCATGCGAACTCAATGTGCAGTGTTGTGTTTTGAAGGGGTTTTGGATATATCGGGGGCCCCGCAGAGTTTTTACGGGGGTCCCGCTACCCGGATAGCGGGCTGGGGGTCAAGGGGGCTAGCAGCCCCCTTGCGGGGTGCGGGACAGCTCCCCGTTAGAAATTTTTTTCTAACAGGGACAATTTCGTGGTGTATGTGTGTGCACATATGTATACATATGTGTATATATATATATATGTATATATATAAGAAAAAAAGGGAAGAAAAGGCATCCAAAGGTTGCGTGGGGGCAGCACCTTGGGCGCTGTGCGCCTAGGTGATGTACGCTCAGGCGCTAGAGTGCCACGTGTCGGCACGTGGGCGCTCTGCGCTTGAGCACTGGGCGCTTGAGCGCAAGCCGCCACGTGTCGGCACGTGGGTGCTTTGCGCTTCAGCGCCTGACGCTCGAGCGCAAGTGCGCCACGTGTCGGCATGGGGGAGACTTGCGCTTGAGCACTGGGCGCTTGAGCGCAAGTGCGCCACGCGTCGGCACGGGGACGACTTGCGCCTGCTCACTTGTGCTTGAGTGCAAGCGCGCCACGTGTCGGCATCGGGGCGACTTGCGCTCGAGCGCAAGCGCTCGAGTGCAAGCGCGCCACGTGTCGGCACCGGGGCGACTTGCGCTCGAGCGCAAGCATGCCACGTGTCGGCACGTGGGCGCTTTGCGCTCGAGCGCAGGCCGCTGTAGCGCAAGCGCGCCACGTGTCGGCACGTGGGCGCTTTGCACTCGAACGCTGTGCGCTTGAGCGCAAGCACGCCACGTGTCGGCACGCGGGCGCTCTGCGCTTGAGCCCCGGCGAGAAAAAGAGGCTTTTAGCCTAAAAAAATTTCTCGGAAGAGAAATCAGAGAGGAGTTGGACTCCTGAGTGTGTTTTTTTTGGTTTAGTGAAAGGGGTTCTTCTTCTTCCTCCTCTGTTAGCTGGATCTTGAAGATCAAGAGATGTGAGATCTCAAAATCTCTCCTTTTTGGGATCTAAAGATAGATCCAAGTTCCCCTTTGTGGGTTTGGTGGTGAAAAACTATTTTGTTTTTGAAAAGGAAGAGTAAAACTCTTGATTTAATTCAGAAGAAAGAATAAGGTTTGAGACCTTCAGAAAAGGGAAAGAAAATACAAACCCTAGGTTTTTTAGAGAATGAAAAAGTTGTTTTTTATTCATCATCATGTTGCCTTTTATAGGCTTACATATTTACATATAGCCCCTTAGGCTTCATAAAATGGCATTTTAGCCATCCCATGACTCATGTGTCATTTCTTTTTGCACATAAGCCATGGGCTTACAAAATATTGGCTTTATACCCATTTTGCATGCATTCATGTATAAAAAGTTACATAAAAATTATTTATTACCTGATCTATATTTTGGCATGGAGGAGGCTGGCCGCGGGCTCGACTTGGGTATGGGCCCGCTTGACCTGGGCTTGGGCCCACCTAGCTTGGGGGTTGACCTTGACTTTGACTCGGTCAACCGGGGTGTAAATTTTTACCCCAACAAAGTGCCCCCTATCAATAAATGCACACCTCACATGTGGGTCGTGTGCATGAAATTGATGGATCTTCTTTTGCGTGGAGGCGACTTGCTTTGGTTCCCGCTTTTTGGGATGCACTGCCCTTTTTACGACATGGACGGTCGACGCTTGACGCGTCTCCGAGACAGAGTGTCCGTGGTAGACATTTCCCTAGCCCGGAGTGATTTCGTTGACGTGCCCCCGGCACGGAGTGTTGCTGGTCGACGTTTCCCCGAGGCGGAGTATCGGCTGGTTGACGTATCCCCGAGACAGAGTGTCTGCTTGACGTTTCCCATAGACGGAGCGTCGCTGGTCGACGTGTCCCCGGCGCGGAGTGTCTGGTTGACGTATCCCCGAGACGGAGTGTCGCTGTTGGACGTTTCCCTGATGCGGAATATCGCTGGTTGACATGTCCCCAGTACGGAGTGTCTGCTTGACGTTTCCCCGGCACGGAGTGTCGCAAATCGACTTTTTCCCGGCGCGGAGTGTCGCTGGTTGACTTTTCCCCGGCACAGAGTGTCGCTGATCGACTTTTCCCCGGCGCGGAGTGTCGCTGGTCGACTTTTCCCCGGCGAGGAGTGTCGCTGGTCGACTTTACCCCGGCACGGAGTGTCACTGATCGACTTTTCCCCGGCGTGGAATGTCGGGTTGACTTTTCCCCGGCACGGAGTGTCGCTGATCAACTTTTCCCTGGCGCGAAGTGTCGGGTTGACTTTTCCCCGGCACGGAGTGTCGCTGATCGACTTTTCCCCGGCGCGGAGTGTCGCTGGTTGACTTTTTCCCGGCACGGAGTGTCGCTGATCGACTTTTCCCCGGCGCGAAGTGTCGCTGGTTGACTTTTTCCCGGCACGGAGTGTCGCTGATCGACTTTTCCCTGCGCGGAGTGTCGGGTTGACTTTTCCCCGGCATGGAGTGTCGCTGATCGACTTTTCCCCGGCACGGAGTGTCGCTAATCGACTTTTCCCCGGCGCGGAGTGTCAGGTTGACTTTTCCCCGGCACGGAGTGTCGCTAATCGACTTTTCCCTGGCACGGAGTGTCGCGGGTTGACTTTTCCCCGACACGGAATGTCGCTGATCGACTTTTCCCCGGTGCGGAGTGTCGGGTTGACTTTTACCTGGCACGGAGTGTCGCTGATCGACTTTTCCCCGGCACGGAGTGTCGCTGATCGACTTTTCCCCGGCGTGGAGTGCCGATTTGACTTTTCCCCAGCACGGAGTGTCGCTGATCGACTTTTCCCCGGCGCGGAGTGTCGGGTTGACTTTTCCCCGGCACGGAGTGACGATGATCGACTTTTCCCCGGCGCGGAGTGTCGCTGGTTGACTTTTCCCCAGCATGGAGTGTCGCTGATCGACTTTTCCCAGCGTGGAGTGTCGGGTTGACTTTTCCCCGGCACGGAGTGTCACTGATCGACTTTTCCCCGGCGCGGAGTGTCGGGTTGACTTTTCCCCAGCACGGAGTGTCGCTGATCGACTTTTCCCCGGCGCGGAGTGTCGCTGGTTGACTTTTCCCCGGCACGGTGTGTCGCTGATCGACTTTTTCCCGGCGCGGAGTGTCGGGTTGACTTTTCCCCGGCACGGAGTGTCGCTGATCGACTTTTCCCCGGCGCGGAGTGTCGGGTTGACTTTTCCCCGGCACGGAGTGTCGCTGATCGACTTTTCGCTGGCGCGGAGTGTCGCTGGTTGACTTTTCCCCGGCGCGGAGTGTCGCTGGTCGACTTTACCCCGGCACGGAGTGTCGCTGATCGACTTTTCCCCGGCGCGGAATGTCGAGTTGACTTTTTCCCGGCACGGAGTGTCGCTGATCGACTTTTCCCCGGCGCGGAGTGTCGGGTTGACTTTTCCCCGACACGGAGTGTCGCTGATCGACTTTTCCCCGGCGCGGAGTGTCGCTGGTTGACTTTTCCCCGGCACGGAGTGTCGCTGATCGACTTTTTCCCGGCGCGGAGTGTCGGGTTGACTTTTCTCCGGCACGGAGTGTCGCTGATCGACTTTTCCCCGGCGCGGAGTGTCGGGTTGACTTTCCCCAGCACGGAGTGTCGGGTTGACTTTCCCCAGCACGGAGTGTCGCTGATCGACTTTTCCCCCGTGCGGAGTGTCGCTGGTTGACTTTTCCCCAACACGGAGTGTCGCTGATCGACTTTTCCCCGGCACGGAGGGTCGCTGATCGACTTTTCCCCAGCGCGGAGTGTCGGGTTGACTTTTCCCCGGCACGGAGTGTCGCTGATCGACTTTTCCCCGGCGCGGAGTGTCGCTGGTTGACTTTTCCCCAGCACGGAGTGTCGCTGATCGACTTTTCCCAGCGCGGAGTGTCGGGTTAACTTTTCCCCGTCACGGAGTGTCGCTGATCGACTTTTCTCCGGCGTGGAGTGTCGGGTTGACTTTTCCCCAGCATGGAGTGTCGCTGATCGACTTTTCCCCGGCACGGAGTGTCGCTGGTTGATTTTTCCCCGGCATGGAGTGTCGCCGATCGACTTTTCCCCGGCACGGAGTGTCGAGTTGACTTTTCCCCGGCACGAAGTGTCGCTGATCGACTTTTCCCCGGCGCAGAGTGTCGCTGGTTGACTTTTCCCCGGCACGGAGTGTCGCTGATCGACTTTTCCCGGCGCGGAGTGTCTGGTCGACTTTTCCCCGGCACGGAGTGTCGCTGATCGACTTTTCCCCGGCACGGAGTGTCGCTGGTTGACGTTTCCCCGAGACGGAGTGTCTGCTTGACGTTTCCCCGTTACGGAGTGTCGTTGTTGCACATTTCCCTGATGCGGAGTGTCTGTGTTGGACGTTTCTCCGATGCAGAGTGTCGCTTGTTGACGCAAAGGTCGATGTTGGAATTGGTTGGTTTGATTTGTTTGATTTGAGTCGACATCAGCATCGCTACACTGGAATATGGTACCAGGAGCGAATCATCATCCGTCTTTGAGAGGATTTAGGAATAAGGGTTTTTGTTTGGCATCTGCATTGCTGCACTGGAATAATGCCAGGAGCAACTCATCATTTCCCCCGAGAGGATTTGGGAATTGGTTTTTTTTTGTTTGGCATCTGCATTGCTACACTGGGATAATGCTAGGAGCAACTCATCATTTGCCCCGGAAGGATTTGGGAATTGGTTTTTGTTTGGCATCTGCATTGCTGCACTGGAATAATGCCAGGAGCAACTAATCATTTGCCCCGGAAGGATTTGGGAATTGGTGGCTTAGGAGACAGGTTTAGATCCCTATCACATAGGGCTTTTCAATTTTGTGAGCCGTAAGGGTCTCACAAAGCATTTTCTCCCTACGGGTCGTAAGGATCCCGTAAGTGTATTTTCTCCTTAAGAGTCGTGGGGACTCCTAAGTGTGTTGCTCCTTTGTGAGTCGTAAGGATCTCACGCGGGAATTTTCTCCTCACAAAGTCGAGAGGACTTTGCGAGTGCATTTCATCTCTTTTTTTACGAGTTTGCGCCCTTTCGGGTTTTCACAAACTCGCCGGCAGTCCTGCTGTTTTTACTCACGGCGCCCTTTTGGGTTTTCATCCGTGCCCATTTTGCTTATGGACATACCATTTTTTTTTGGTGGGACTTTGAATGTGGTCTCACCGGTAGGACTGGGAGAGATTGGGATCGTTTTACGCCCGTGGATTGTGTACGGTTTTACAGGATGTATGATCCAGACCGTAGGGCCGGAAAACTTTCGGGACTTTGTTGGCGTCTGCATCGCTGCACTGGAATATGGTACCAGGAGCGACTCATCATTCGCCGTTGGGGTATGAGTTTGGAATTTGGTTGGCGTCTGCATCGCCGCACTGGAATATGGTACCAGGAGCGACTCATCATTCGCCACTTGGGGATTGGGAAGCGATGGCTTAGGAGACAGGTTTAGATCCCTATCACCTAAGGCTTTTCAATTTTATGGGCCGTAAGGGTCCCATAAAAGCATTTTCTCCCTACGAGTCGTAAGGATCCCGCAGGTGTATTTTCTCCTTAGGAGTCGTGAGGACTCCTATGTGTGTTTTTCCTTTGTGAGTCGTAAGGATCCCACAAAGGTTTGTTCTCCTCATGCATCGTGAGGACACATGAGTGGATTTCCCTTCGTCCATCTGTTTCTAGTTTAACGACTTAGAGGTCATCTGTTTCCAGTTTAAAGATGTAGAGGTCATCTGTTTCCAGTTTAACAACGTAGTGGTCATCTGTTTCCAGTTTAACGATGTAGTGGTCGTCTATTTCCAGTTTAAAGACTTAGAGGTCTACTGTTTCCAGTTTAACGACTTAGAGGTCATCTGTTTCCAGTTTAAAGACTTAGAGGTCTATTGTTTCCAGTTTAACGACTTAGAGGTCATCTGTTTCCAGTTTAAAGACTTAGAGGTCTATTGTGCCCAGTTTAATGACTTGGCGGTCATCTGTTTCCAGTTTAACGATGTAGAGATCATCTGTTTCCAGTTTAAAGACTCAGAGGTCTACTGTTTCCAGTTTAACGACTTAGAGATCATCTGTTTCCAGTTTAAAGACTTAGAGGTCTACTGTTTCCAGTTTAACGACTTAGAGGTCATCTGTTTCTAGTTTAAAGACTTAGAGGTCTACGGATGGCGAGCTTGGAATTTTGGGGTAGGGGCCGGCATCAGCGTTGCTAACACTGAAGCAGAGATGCCAGGAGCAATTCATCATTTGCCTATTCCTGTTGGGGGAGCGGTGGCTTAGGAAACAGGTTTAGGTCCCTATCGCCTAAGGCTTTTCAATTTTATGGGCCGTGAGGGTCCCATAAAAGCATTTTCTCCCTGCGAGTCGTAAGGATCCCGCAGGTGTATTTTCTCCTTAGGAGTCGTGAGGACTCCTAAGTGTGTTTTTCCTTTATGAGTCGTAAGGATCCCATAAAGGTTTGTTCTCCTCATGTATCGTGAGGACACATGAGTGGGCCTTCTCAATGGAGCATAATTCCAAAGGCGGAAACCAGCCGCGTAACTGGTGATTGTGGTGGGGCATGGGTATGAAGAGAATTATTTGAGCCCGTGGATTGTATACGGCAGTCAATTTGGGGACTAACCGTAGAGCCGGAACAATTTTAGGAAACTGGATTTTAATTGGCGTCTGTATCGCTGCACTGGAATATGGTACCGGGAGCGACTCATCATTCGCCGTTTTTTTTTTGTTTTGTTTTACCGCGATTGCTCTATCATTTCAGCTTTTCTTATCGCGAAGATCGCGATTGCCCTATCATTTCGGCTTTTATTCGTGGTTGCCCTATCATTTCGGCTTTATTTTCATATTTATTTTACTCGCTGATTTTTATTGCGAGTTGCCCCCATCATTTCGGCTTTTCTTTATTTTTATTTTATTTACACATTTTTTTTGTTTATTTACACATATATATTATTATTATATTTTTTTTTATATTTTTTTTTTACATTTCCAGTTTAACGACTTAGAGGTCGATTGTTCCCAGTTTAATGACGTGGTGGTCGATTATTCCCAGTTTAAAGACTTGGTGGTCTGTCATCCCCAGTTTAACGACGTGGTGGTCTACGGGTGTTCCCAGTTTAACGACGTGGTGGTCCTCGAGGCACATGTCTGGGAGGATTAGGTTCCCGAAAGGCTTCGGTCTCCATTTACATGATATCGGCGATCGTAGCTTGACTGTTTGCTAACACGCCTTTAGACAGTTCTATCTCTCCCATCTTGTATTGCCTTTCGACCCAATCTTTGAAGACGAAGTAGTCCTCAATGGCATGACCTATCACTCTGTGATAGGGGCAATATTTTGGGTCGTCGGTCATATTCTCTTCTTGCGGTCTCTTTGATTCTGGCAGTTGTAGACCGTTTCTTAGGGTGTCCCTGAATATCTTGTAGACCTTTTCCCTCTTGAGGGAATAGACCTTTTCCAGCTTCTCTTTCAGAGGCGATTCCCCCCCGGCATATGTATCGGAGGGACTGGAGGCTGATTGCGGCCGTTTTTCGCGAAGGCGCTCCGCTTTTAGGTTGAAAGGGATATCAGTTGGCTGCCTCCGGGTATCAATCCCTGGCTCATGAACCAAAATTTGATTCTGCTGTAATTGCAATCGGGCGACTTGGGTCGCGAGATCTGCCACGACGTTTGCCAGCTCGTCGACTTTGGAATAGACCTCGGCCATCTTCTCATCCCTATCCTGAAATTGCCTTTGAAGCCATTGGAATAATGCTTGTTCTGTAGTTCCGGCTATGACAACCGGGTAATCTTTATTGCCTGAGCTCAATTCCGTAGGAACCACGGGCTCCTCTAGCTTATCGGTCTGAGCGGGCTCTTCATCATTTAGATTGAGCCGATGCTGGGTAGCGTCAACCATATCATCACCATGGCTGTGAAGCGTAGGCGGGTTCATTTCTGTATGTCCGACCATATAGACAGTGTGGAACACATACCCAGCCATCTCTTTGTCTTTGGCGGCTGATTTCGCGGAGCGGTCCGGGCTTTGGAAATTCATAAATTTTAACATGGCCAGAGCCCTAGCCCTTTTGTTGGCTCTGTATCTGAGCCGCTTCTGCCTCAGCTTCTCTGCCTTAAGCGCTTGGCAGGCTTCTGCTCTTCGAGAAGCCTCCATAGGCCGAGCGATGGGGATGCTTGAGAAGACATCTGCCCGCGTGTCCGTCGAAGGTATCGCCTGGGCTTGCCCACGACGCCTGGCAACTTCTTTTGTTCCGATGGCTTTGCCCCCAGTTGGGGCCATGGAAAGCCGTCCGGACACCGATTTGCGTTTGGGTTGGGATGCCTTCGAGACCACCACATTTGGCCTCTTGCCTTTCGAGGCCGGTTTGTCGGTCACCGGAGCTTGAGGAGCTGGGATGGCGTTAGCTGACACGAACATAATAGAGCCAAATGGTAGCGGCTCCTCCTCCCATTGTCGCCCGAGACTGGCCGGGAGGACCGTCCTGGCGTCCATCTTCATCGTGTAGAAGATGGGAGCTGAGTTCATCTTTGGAGACATCTTTGCTGCGTCCGAAGATTGCAATTAGAGAACGTTAACCTGCACACACAAAAAAAACATGATTTTAGTACAGGCAATTGATATGCATATTAATTGAGTTTGCATGAAAGCTTAACCCGAAATATAGGAAGAGAGATTGGTCCCACCGGGCGTGCCAGAATCTGTGGGGTGTTTTTCGTCACCCCATTGAGATGGGAATACGCGCGCGCTTGTCAGGCGCATTACAGATTCCCCCTACCTAGAGTAGGCTGGGGTTTATTGATTGTGGGGATCCGAATCTCCGGCAGCCGCGGAACAAGCTGCCGTTAATTACCCCTCGCCTTTGGAGCGAGGGAACCTCCGATTGACGGGTTAAACTGGTCATGCGAACTCAATGTGCAGTGTTGTGTTTTGAAGGGGTTTTGGATATATCGGGAGCCCCGCAGAGTTTTGAAGGGGCAGTGTCGTGGTGTATGTGTGTGTGCACATATGTATACATATGTGTATAAATATATATATATATATATGTATGTATATATATAAGAAAAAAAGGGAAGAAAAGGCATCCAAAGGATGCGTGGGGGCAGCACCTTGGGCGCTGTGCGCCTAGGTGCTGTGCACTCAGGCGCTAGAGTGCCACGTGTCGGCACGTGGGCGCTCTGCGCTTGAGCACTGGGCGCTTGAGCGCAAGCGCGCCATGTGTCGGCACGTGGGTACTTTGCGCTTCAGCGCCTGACGCTCGAGCGCAAGTGCGCCACGTGTCGGCACGGGGGAGACTTGCGCTTGAGCACTGGGCGCTTGAGCGCAAGTGCGCCACGCGTCAGCACGGGGGCGACTTGCGCCTGAGCGCTTGCGCTTGAGCGCAAGCGCGCCACGTGTCGGCACCGGGGCGACTTGCGCTCGCGCTCGAGTGCAAGCGCGCCACGTGTCGGCATCGGGGCGACTTGCGCTCGAGCGCAAGCGCTCGAGTGCAAGCGCGCCACGTGTCGGCACCGGGGCGACTTGCGCTCGCGCTCGAGTGCAAGCGCGCCACGTGTCGGCATCGGGGCGACTTGCGCTCGAGCGCAAGCGCTCGAGTGCAAGCGCGCCACGTGTCGGCACCGGGGCGACTTGCGCTCGAGCGCAAGCATGCCACGTGTCGGCACGTGGGCGCTTTGCGCTCGAGCGCAGGCCGCTGTAGCGCAAGCGCGCCACGTGTCGGCACGTGGGCGCTTTGCGCTCGAACGCTGTGCGCTTGAGCGCAAGCGCGCCACGTGTCGGCACGCGGGCGCTCTGCGCTTGAGCGCCGGCGAGAAAAAGAGGCTTTTAGCCTAAAAAAATTTCTCGGAAGAGAAATCAGAGAGGAGTTGGACTCCTGAGTGTGTTTTTTTTGGTTTAGTGAAAGGGGTTCTTCTTCTTCCTCCTCTGTTAGCTGGATCTTGAAGATCAAGAGATGTGAGATCTCAAAATCTCTCCTTTTTGGGATCTAAAGACAGATCCAAGTTCCCCTTTGTGGGTTTGGAGGTGAAAAACTATTTTGTTTTTGAAAAGGAAGAGTAAAACTCTTGATTTAATTCAGAAGAAAGAAGAAGGTTTGAGACCTTCAGAAAAGGGAAAGAAAATACAAACCCTAGGTTTTTGAGAGAATGAAAAAGTTGTTTTTTATTCATCATCGTGTTGCCTTTTATAGGCTTACATATTTACATATAGCCCCTTGGGCTTCACAAAATGGTATTTTAGCCATCCCATGGCTCATGTGTCATTTCTTTTTGCACATAAACCATGGACTTACAAAATATTGGCTTTATGCCCATTTTGCATGCATTCATGTATAAAAAATTACATAAAAATTATTTATTACCTGATCTATATTTTGGCATGGAGGAGGCTAGCCGTGGGCTCGACTTGGGCATGGGCCCACTTGACCTGGGCTTGGGCCCACCTAGCTTGGGGGTTGACCTTGACTTTGACTCGGTCAACTGGGGTGTAAATTTTTACCCCAACACCATCATTTACGCCTATCATTGCAGAAAGAAACGAAAATAAAACGTATGCTTATTCCATCCACATTCGCCACGGGGTCCCGTCATACACCGTTAGGTTACTTAACTAATGGCGGAGCGGGGCTGGAATAGCGCAGGTACAAAATATAAGCAACGTCTATTATATAGTATATATATAAATATCCATTCATCTCACACAATAATAGGCATTCTAGATCACAGATGAACATATTGGATATACTAAGAATTCCGAATTTCGTTTAAGCCTATAATGAAAGACCGATTCCACGGTCATTATGAATAGCCAAACTCCACCCTAGACCCCTGTGGGTGCGGCAAACTACCCGCCAAATTCCCGAATTGAAGCAACCTCTCTCAATAAAATGAGTAGACCATTCGGCACTTCAAGAACCCGATAGTTTTTGCACCCCACCTTAGGTCTATCCTAGGAGCAAAACACAGTAAATGAAATAATACAACGGTGGCTACAACCTCAACTTGGATGTGCCCCGCAAAATAATATTACATCACTTTACAAATTTATATCGAATGAAAGAAAGAAAACTCTCTTCTCACATATCCCGGCTATTCATCCACGATGATCCAATATTCCATATACACAAACCAACATCACAGATATGTGCAACACCCAACTAATCGACGTATAGCGGAAGTTTACGAACACATATATCCAAACACAGAAAACCCGATATCCAAGAACTTTAGAATTTCGATCGAAACATATTTTCCGTATCTACCCCATGTACAAACCAGTACACAAACAATACTTGGTAGAAACCAAATATACCATAAATCACAACACCACAAATAAGAACCACAGAAGAAAACCGAGTCAACTCGGCCTCAACTCGGCCGCGAAACCACTGCGAAACACACCATTTCGCCGCGCTTCTGCAGTCGTCTTAGCGAGTTACTGGCTCGTTTTTCTTGTGTGTTCTTAGAATTCCCTGCTTGTAATTTTAAGGCCTCTGAAATAATTTTTAGACCGGATTTTAAAAACGACAGCAAGCTTGGGTTTTGATGTTATGTGTAACACCCTAGTTCGTTATACCATGCTTTATTTGATTAATTTATATATCGAGTGATTATTTCTAGATTTATTGTTGTTATGGGTGCGAATAGTATAATTGGTATCTGTGTTTGCATCTGACCCGACCAGTATGCTTGAAACCCGTCTTGATTTCTGTTTATGATTTATCCCCGCTAGTGCGAAGGATCCGTGCACTTTCATGTTGTATATCCTGTTTATCTGCATCATATATCCAGTATCTGCATTTTTTAATAATACAATTATAATCAAATAATATATTTTAAAAATATCTAGCATGGCCTGCATACCTAACCCTGTGGTGGCATCCGTACATCTTGTTCTCGTTCCGTTTAGTGAAACGGACTCGTTTGGATTGCTACGTGCATACAACGTGTATCCGTTCTTGGGGTTATGCATTTTCTTTAACCAGACATCGCTTTTTGATTTTGGTTGACACGTATATTATCCGTATTTTCAAACTGTAATTTTAGACCCAACTCGGGCATATTTTGGAGTATTTTTGTATTAACCAGAAAACTCAAATATTATCAATATTATATTCATTAATTTTAAACCATACCCACTCCTCACAGTTCTCATTCTCTCTCTCATCTTCGTTCTTCCCGCCGCCTCACTCCTCACGAAGCCCTCGCGAGAACCCACGCCTCGCCTCTGGCCTCGTCGCCGTCGCCACCCTCGCCTCCACCCTCGCCTACATCCCTAATCTCCGACCTCGTCTTTTCTCCTCACCTCCTTCTCCCAAGCCCCTGCAAACCCACATCCCCGACTGCATGCCCACGAACCCATCATCCCCCTCGCTTCTTCTCTGATCCCAGAGCACCCAAACCCAGAGAACAACCCTCTTCTTCTTCTTCTTTCTTCTCTTTCCTTTTTTGGACTCGCGTTTCCTGGTGATCGCCGGAGCCGTGTTCGTCGCCGATGATCCGGGCGATCCAGTAGACGTGCCCAGCTAGCGTGGTCACGTTCTTTCTTTGCCTGGTCCTGTCCCGTGCGCACGTGTGTGCATTGCGGCGTTTACCCGACGTCAGACGCAGCGTACGCACCCCATCATGAGATCCGATCAGGCAAGTTTATCTTGCTACACGCTATATTATTATATTTGCATTCATATGAATAAAAATATTACATGTTTATTACATTGTCATCCCTGTTATAGTTTACCGTATTTACAACACCCGTTCATATCCGTAGTTGCATGCCGGAACCTGATTGCTTCATGTTACTGCTAGATTCATATACCATGCTTGCTAGTATGCATCATACGACTCATGGACTCATTATATGTTATCAATGATTACTATTCGTGCATCCGTGCTTTTACCGTGTTTCGATACTTGCTACAGTTTTACTTTTGAGCATCCGTGTGATACATATGCACTACCTGACATGACCTGATACACCACTGCTTGACTTGATTCCTGATCTTGTTACTAATGCCGACAACCCTGACTTGTTGTCCCGATGGACATATCATGTTGTCTACATAGACAAACCTGTACCTGCTTGATCCTGTGTTGGAATTAGCTTCATATTTATCAATAACTAACTTGAACACATAACCTTGGGGGTAAGGGGAAATCAATGATGAAACCTGACTTGTAACTCGACAGTTCGATGCTTATACTGATCATTTTTACGGGCTAAGCCGGCCCCGAGATGATGCTACTGACATCATTCGTCTGTACATGATACCTGTTTACTGCCTAGCGGCACGTCTCGGATTCAGCCCGAGAGTCTTGACCATGGTCCCGGGCATGCACGGGATACTATTGAGTTACATCGACGATTCATTAAATTGATTTCAAAGACTTGAGAGTAATTAACCCAGTGATATAGTTTAGATTACTCACCGCACTTCACCTGCATATATACGCTTCACTGTTCTATATCCGTGTTTACTTATTATATTCATGTTACTGGTGATATTCATGCCTGCATATCACGTGTATCCTGGTTACTTATTATTATTGATATTATGACGCACTGACGTCTGGGTTTTGCATGGCCCAGCCCCTTTATCTCTTTCGCAGGCAGACCAGGAGTATTTCAGCCGACAGGCCGATCAGTGAGGAGCATATTAGTGTTTAGCTTAGCTTAGTTTTCTTTCCGTACTTTTTCCTGATGTGAGCCCGTATTTGGGACGTATTTCCAGATGTTATTGTTTATTGGATTTTATTGCTTTAGCATATATATTTCTTGACTCGTTTATTCTGGAAGATGGACATGTATTAGTTAGTTTTATATATTTCTTGTTCTTGATATCTTATAGACAGACGTAATGTGACTGTGGAGAGATATTTCCTAGCCACAGGTAGCATGGTTGGCTCTGTCATATGCCGATCGTAGCGCACTTTGGGAAGTGGGCGTGACAGGGTTTGTTTGGTATCAGAGCCATAAGATTTAGGTTAACCGGGTTTGGTTCTTTTGTAGTTGTGTATTGGACCCAATACACGAATCAGAAAACCCGCAATTAGGAACATGTCCTGTCACTTTACCGTCTTGCTATTCTTGAATCTTATCTTTCTCTTGACCCTTTATCTTGACGAGATGGATTACTTTGCATCTCAACCTGGAATCCTCCTGACTCCCTATTGTTTCTCCTTCCCTGTTCTTTCGGTTCTGATAATAGGATTTGGGCGACTTGAACGAAATTCTATGATTATAACTATGAACTGCAGCATGGTTACAATGCGGTACTATATTTAAGTAACTTGGAGTCCTATTCTTGCTTCCTTTCATTGATTTATGGTCGTTATATTACCTTGCTTCTCAGTTTTATTGCTTACCAGTTTATGTTTTTCCGCAAGCTTGAATCCCGTTTACCGTGCTAATCTTCTTCACTATTTAGCTTCAGATGAAGTCGTTTCAGATATTCTACTTGTTCATGATTTTTCCGCATTAGCATTATTCGATTCTGGTGCATCCCATTGTTTTATGTCGTCCAAATTTATTGCTGCACACTCGATTTCATGCACGGCCATGTCTAATTGTTAGGACATACACACTGGGAACGGGAAGATCATATCTAGTAGTGAGTGCAAGGACAGTTCGATTGCCATCTGCGGACGAGAGTTATTTGCGGATTTCTTGGTAATTGATACTGGTAGCTATGATGTCGTCTTGGAAATGGATTTTCTCGGTACTTTCCATGCTCACATCGATTGTAGGGCAAAAGAAGTGATTTTCCAGATTCCCGGACATCCGGAGTTTGTATTTGCTGGAGGTAGCAGTTCTGTCGGGCCAGTCGAGTTTAGGGCTAGGCCGACAAGCACCGTTCTTTTATCGATGGAAGTTGATAAGGAAGAAGCACTAGCTTTAGTTCGAGTGTTCATGGACATGTTCGAAAACATCGCAGGTTTACCGCCAAAACGAGATATGGAGTTTGCGATTGATCTTATTCCTGGTGCAGCGCCAATTTCAAAGGCGTATTATCCGATGGTACCAGTGGAGTTATAAGAAGTCAAGAAGCAGGTTACCGAATTGCTGAAGAAGGGTTGGATTCGCAGCAGCAATTCACCCTGAGGAGCTCCAGTTCTTCTAGTTAAGAAGAAAAATGGCACGCGGAGGATGTGCATCGATTATCGAGAATTAAACCGGGTGACTGTTAAGAACAAGTACCCGATGTAACAACCCTAAACTTCCTGTACAACTTTCTGTACAAATTTTTCAAAAAATACAGAAAGGGGTATTTTTTCCTAAGCACAAGTTATAAGTTTGTTTTGCTTTTTAATAGCAAGAAGGAGCTTGTAGCTCATTGTAAGATCTTGCACTGCTGAACCAAAGCACCAGAGTGCAAATCCCATCCCCCACATTATTTTTAATATTGTTTTCTTTTAATATTTTTAGACTTCCAAGAGTTTACACGTGCTAAACCCGTAAAACCCCACGTCACATATAAAACAAACTGGCCCAAAGGGTAGAGGAACCAATGAGCGACCCATGACGACCGACCCCAGCCCGACTCGGCCGAGCTCGGGTGAATCGGTTTTGGCCCTTCATAAAAGCTGTGCCTCTCTGTCTTCCCAGTACCCCTGTATACTTTAAATTTCCTGCACATGAACAGAACTCTTTAAAACCCCATTAAACCATTTTTTAATACAATTTAATACATTTTTTCTTCACACCCTTTCACCTACCCTAACCCTAGTTTTACCCTATAAATACCACCCCTAAACACACACCCCTCACTCAAAATTCTGTCCAAAACTCCCAAGAAAACTCTATAGAATTTTTTTGTACAAGTGGAGTTAGCGAAGGACGAAACTCCGGCGAACTTCCGACGACGACCCTAGGAGCTCCCGGCGACGAAATGATGCACCGGCACCTCCTACGTCTTCCTCTCCCTCTTCTCTTAACTCTAAAGCCATAAGTCCTACCTCTCTCTTCTCTAATATATTTTAAAACTTCTTTTACTAAAACCCGACGGAAGCGGAGTTAAATCCGACTTCCGATTCGGTTTTCTTTGTAAAGTTCAATTTTCCTTAACACAACCATATAAAACTCTTACATCATGACTATTAATCACTGGAAAAAATATGTTGAACAAGTTTCATAGCAAAATATTTCCTCTTGCAATTTTTATCGTACTTTTTCAGTAAAATACCATGTAATATAGTTTCGACTTTAAAACATCATTAATCTTGCTATACTTTTAGATAGATCACGATGTAATGACCTACCTCTTCACAACACTCATATGCAACATAGCACGATACCTTTTGGGAAACATAGATTCGGGAAATACTGTTTTACACAAAACTACCTTTAAATTATAAAAAAAACCGTTTTCTACAAGATATGTGTTTTTTTTACAAATCTTTGCAAAGCGCCGCTACAACCCATTTGGGGAACCCGTTCGGGATGGTGCGGATTATCGCACATCCTCGGGTTTAGGAGTGCAAGATGCAGACCTCCGCAAGGAGCATTCGGTCTCGAGAGATTTAAAATACAAATATCTTAAGAAAATGAGATTTCTAGAAAATAATAAATTAAAATTATTTTTATAAATATATGAATATCTATTTTTGTTACAATATCAATATTCCAATTTTTCTATATCACAAGAATCACTTTACATGATAATACCATGAAATTCCATACAAGTTCAATATTACAATTAAATACCCTATATTATGAAATTAGGTTATTTTCACTAGAAATGTCACAAATATAAAATCTACATCCATGACAACTCTAAAGACGATAATTAAATACTTGGGGTGTATTTTAAAAATTATACAAAAGTATTTTTTACATATAACCCCCTCGAGTTCTATAAATTACCCTAAGGACCCTAGTAAATATAGGTTTAAGCGGGACCAATCTTTTGAGCCTCAGGGAGCCGGAGAAGTGGGTGCTTGCCTATTTAAGGTAGACAACTTAACAACGGTGTTATCAACACGGTAATCGTCTTTAAAAAAGACATAAATCCTACCGTCCATGTGCAGCGGTTACCGATAACATCAAAACCTAATTCAGGACTTCAATTTCTCTTTCTAATTGTTCTGACTCAGACTGAGTCTCATTATAAATAATCTGACTTGAATATGATAAAAGTACAATCTACAATACTACAATTCAATATGAATCCATGAATACAATCTGTTCAATCTATTCAATCTATATTGACTGAACCGAACCATGGATATACTTCCATTTACATGATTCTCCAGTTACATCCATGATTCTCCAGTTACATCCATTTACAGATATCATGGTTTCGGAAAGTCATCCCATTATACAATCTATATTACAAGACAATACAGGTTTCAATACAATTGAAACAATACAACAATACAAACAAGACATCACGGGGTTTAAGGGGTAGATCGGTACGGAAGGTGTTAGAAGTGGCACGAGACTGAAAGATTTAAGACACCTAACCTGAATACAATAGCCGTTGTTCCGGGCATTCTAATGGAGCCTTGTACTTCCAGTTGCTTTTAGTCTCTGGCATATAGAAACTCCTCTCGTATACACTGGCATCCTTCTGTTCCAAGCTACAAACAACAGCGTTAACTCTAAATAAAACTTTAAAAACTACACTCTCTCTCTTACTCTCTGTCTATTCTACTTCTCCCCTATCTTTGGGACTTACCGAGCTATTTGTTCGCTGACGACATTCTCCTTCTTCTTCTTTGAATGTCATCAGGTGATTCGGACCTTCCAGAGATCGAGCCTAGCACTGAAGACTTGGACCGGTTTATTGAAGATCCCGAGCAGTAGTTACACTTATACACATTTCATTTCAGTACTTTCCATTTCTGTTATGCCATTGTTTAGGCATTGCTTTCATTCAGATGTATTTACTTTTCCATGCACTGTACAAAAAGAATGTTAATAAATAAAGTTGTTGTTCAATTATATCTTTTGTCTCTTGTGAATTTATATTTATATTACTTAGATACGCTTAGCGTATTTACTTCAGAGTAAATATGTAGCGGTCTCGTCGCGTCCCCTTCGCCGTATTCCGGGAAGCGGGGCGTGACAGATTTTGTTGGTGGCCCATGCAGGTTAGAGCTGTATGGAACACTACTATACAGTTCTGTTCTGCGTGAACAACCTAAGAAATATAATACAAGAACCAGCAACTAAAACATTCTTTACAATTCACGTTCCTTGAATCTTATCATTTCATATATTTTGAATCTGTCATAACCCAAATTTTTCTTCAAGATTATGAATTCCCCAAACAACACCAACACCAACTTCAACAACACTCTACCACCACAACCAATCACACCTGCCGTCCCTGCTCCACTCAACGAGCAGACGGTTCTACTTGAGGCAATCCGCAGCCTCCTAGAAGGACAGCAGCAGCAGACTGCACTTTTAATGAACCGTCCAGAGGTAGAATGTAACGTTTTAAAAATAATTAAAAAAAAATTAGATAAATAAAACCATTTAAGTGAATTTTCTGATTTTCGGTAAAATAAAACGTATTTTTCGTAAAATTTAACCATAATTATATTTCATTATAAATTTAAAAAGACCTATTTTAATCATGTAATTACTATTAAATGATGTTTATTTAGTCACTTATAAATTTTTAATTTAATGAAATATTTTTCCTAAATTAATTATTTTAAATATTAACATAAGCTTTTAAATATACATTAAATTAGTGTAAATTACAATTTGCAATGGGTTTATTTTTCAAAAGTGAACCATGACATAATAGAATTAGGTTTTTAGCATGCTAATCTCTTCTTGAATTGTATTTAAAATTCTAGAGTTTTCTATGATGAATTGAATTAAGAAAATTAATAAAATAAAGAAATTATGAAAAGACATAAAAGGTGTATTTCTTTGGAGAATGTTCTACACTATTCTTCATTCCTTTTTCCTCTCTTTTCCTCACCTCATGGACGGCCTCACCTCCATGGGCAGCCCCAAAAATTTTCCCCCATTATTTTTGCATTAAAAATCATCAAAATTCATCAAAAATCCCAAAAATAAACCTCAAAAATCAACATTCAACCTCTACCATTTTCCTTTGACCTATTTAGCATGGAATTTGGAGTTGGAAACCATTATTTTGGAAGCATATTTTCATGTTTGGATCTCATGCTTTGAAGGTATAATTTTTATTCTTATGATTAATTGTTGTTAAATGCTTTTATTTAGCATATTTAGATTTTCTTAATTAATTCTATTTGCAAGTTTAAAATTCAAGATAGGGTTTCTAAAATCAAGTTAGGATTTTTATTAATTAAGTGGGGTTATAATAAGTAGCTTAACATTTTTGGAAGGGAAAAATCTAGCATGGTTGATGTATTATAATTTGTGCATTCAAAATTGTTTAAATTAAGCAATTTTGCTAACTAGATTTTTATAAATTATATATATTGGTGTGTTAAAATTCTAATTAATGTTTTTATCATTATATTGTGGTTTTAATGAGAATATTAACATGTTAAATGAATGAAAGACCTAATCTAATTATTAGTTTCAAATTGTTAGTTAATATAATGTGATAAATATGCTATTTCGGTAAACTAGGTTTTAGAAATTAATTTAAAATATAGTATTAAAATTCTAATTAGGGTTTTAGCTCATTCTTAAGGTTTCATGGAGTGGTTTAACACTTTAATATATGCAAAATCAAGTTTAGTAGTGGAATTGTGAGTTTTTGCTTAACAAGTGTCAATTTTGGCTAATTTGCAAACTAGAAATTTTAAATTAAAACAAAATGGTGTGAGAAAAATATGGTAATGGTTTCTATAATCTAGTTTTGTTATTTAATGAATATTATGACCATTAGTTTCTTTTAAACATCAAGTTTTGAAGTAAAACGGTAAATTGACATTTTCAAGGTTTTGCGGAATTGGACGATTTTATCGATTTTAGGGTTTCGATGATTTAAACCATGTTTTATATTATAAATAATGAGTTTTGAAACTACAAGTTGTTTGTTGGTGTTTTATCTCGATCAATCGGCGTTTGTACGCCGATATCGAGCGATAATGGTTCCTTTGCATGAGCGGGTCATAGGTTTTAACCTATGCGCGTTTCGTGCATCATTTTGGTTTTATCCGTGATTCAGTTACGAAATTATATATGTTTGTGTATAGGTACCCCTCACATGGACTTTGGTCGAGGAAGAAGAGGAGGGCGACATCGTCTTCGGCAGACAAGGACCAGGTGAGTAGATGTATATCTACGGGGGAAGTCGGGTGGATGGCGTTTAGCACCCCCACAAACGTAGAATAGGAATATTATTTATTGTCATTAGGGATTCGGACGTGACCTTAGATTCTTGGCGAGTAGGACCCTATTAAAGACCTTAGGTTGGAATAGACTGATTTAGATAGACTTTACCAGATGATGAATGTCTTGGAGGAAATTCGTAGGTTTCAGGTAGACACACACACACGCACACACAGAAACTTGACTTGGGGTATATGTGTATGTGTATATATATATATAGGACTGTGTGTAAGTATATATATGCACAACATGTATATGTGATATAAGGTTGTGATATGATACATGGGGATGAGACAATATAACTAGGCTTGATGTCGTGATCTATTGGCTATACAGTCGTGTTATGATGTTAGCGGATCGTTGGAAAATGAGAAAATGGATATGTATACATAAACGATAATAGGTGATGATGACATTGAGATATACGAGACTCTAGAATAGAACCCGGACTGTAACCTGTGACTTGATTACGATATGATATATGTGTGACTTGGTTACGATATGATATATGTGTGACCAGATTACGATATGATATATATGACATGATATTTCTGAGGAACAATTGACGACGTATATGTTCGCAGACAATGATATATGATTGATGATATTGGGATGTATGCGATTACAGTATAGTACCATTGATCATGACATTATTTGATGATGATATTATACGAATGATGATGTACGTAGGCGATACTTGACCCGTACCCCGATATTGGGATGCCGTACGATGGATTTTACCGTACGACCCATAGATGTGATGATTGATCCACGCTCTTGATTCGAGAAAGCCGTACTACGTACGTGACGCTATTGAAGCTGGATCGCCGACTATTACAGATATGGACTCAGACCTTAGGTGGATTCTTATTTCCTATCGACTAGTTCCTTTAGTTTAGTTCCTTAGGGGGTTAGATAGATACTAGTTGAGGCTCGAGTCATATAGTTGTAGTTAGATATGTATATTCCAAATGAGTGTTTAGTACAGATTTTACCTTTACATTCAGATTGAAATCATCAAGTTATATGTTCATACATATGTTTCTTTAGTCAGTATGAAACTCTGCCTGTTAGGACACCAGCACCATTACCGATAATGCGCATCTCCCACGTACACTTATTTGCCGGCTCACACACACATCATCGGTAATTGCCATGTCACATACACTTTAGAACATATTATCTTTTATGATAGAATCAGCTAAAGGCTAGATCAATATAGTATTGTGATTACTCTCAAGTGTTAGTCTAGACATTGCATTTATTACTTAGACATTTCATGCATTCACATTTTCATGTTATCATGCAGTATTATGAGGCTTATGCCGACACTTACTATTTACTTACTCATGATTTTGGGATTTTGGATTTCTATGAGATTTCTGGATTTTGGGGAAAACTGCAAGAATATATGTAAAAACTTCTCTCTCTTTCTCCCTCTCTTTTTAAAATATAAGTTGCGGTTTTCTCGTGATGTATGTGTCGTCCACCATGAGATTTCATGTTTTCTGTTGGATTTCGAGACCCGATTCGAGGAGTGGATAAACCGTTTCGGGTACATGGTGGGCCCAGTATGGTACCCGGGGCAAGAAGATCGAGTTGTAGACGATGAGCCTGGCAGGGGAAAACTACCTACCGGTGATGTCTGGTGCGGCGGATATCCGGAGGATACCGACCGTTGTCGTGAGATTTGATGATATGGGCCGATCCGGACTGACGGAGCCCGAGATATTGAGACTATGAGGTATTGAGACTTGAGATTTACATGTTTTGTGTCGATACTTGACACGGATTTCCATGGATTTCATCGATGATGTTTCAGACTTCTATACAAATTTTACTATGGTGAAAGTTAAAGAATTTTTATACAGATATATCCAGATTTCAGGGTTGATTGTTTTACATTCATGGTGCATGCATACTCATTCACACGACATATTACTATTTGAGGCACTGACACGAGCACGGAGCATTTGCACTTATGCGTAGTTTATTACCCTGCATTACTAGATGACTGGTGATATATTAGTATGTTATTATGACCTAGGACAGCGTCGTGCATTCGATTTCTTTTCGCAGATGTCTTCTACTTACGAGTTGGCAACTCACCCCCCATTGTGCCAAATTTTATTACAGATTCGATGTACAGGTTTCCTTGGCAGCTTGCTGGCACATCTTTTCATTCAGGGTGATTTGCACTGTAGATTGGTTCATTTGTATCAGGACCGCCGTTGTACTTTATTTATTTCATTGGTATCTAGTAAGCTCCATCAACCAAACTTGTATTACTTGATAAGTTTAAAGGACCAGTTATTTATTTCGACCTTAGAGTCACGCTTGTATTATTATGGTATCTGGTGGATTTGTTTTCTTTTGAGTTTTGAGCCTCGCCCTTTAGCGTTGTATATTATTGTGCTTGGTGTGGTTGTTTCCCCCTGTTGGCGTAGAGCTAGCTCCCGCTTGGGGATGCCTTTTTATTGCTGTATATATATTATTCTTGTTTGTACCCGTTTGGGGCCAGTTTTTTCACAAAGGAGACTCTGCCGAAATTTTTGAGAAAATTGGATGTTGCTTTTAAACTTGTTTTTCTACATGTTTTCCTTTACTTCTTCTTTTATATGGTTTAGATTTCTGGGCTTCGGCTTACTTAGATTACGTTGCGCCTCTAGATGCTTCGTAATTTAAGTGCCGGTCGCGTTCCGTACCTTCGGGTCGTGACAAAGTTGGTATCAGAGCGCTAGGTTTAACCTTTGTATAAGTCTAGGGTGACCCTTGGTTGATGGACTAGGTGACTTTGGTAGAGTGGCGTACCATGGGTATGATCCGCGGCATACTTACGATACGCTACTCTGCTTAAGAAACCTTAGGATTTACATTTCTTTGCACCGTATTTCATCCATTCCTTTGATCCATCTTCGTCGATATCGGATGATGTTTCTGTTACCACGGTGGCACGGGCAGAGAGAGCTGCGGCTCGAATGCGATAACCATTAGGGTATCGTTTATTCTTGAGGATTGAAGCATCGTTGAGCGTGCGGAAGAAGGGTATTCACATGCCGTCCAGACGAAGTTAAAGGGTTCGAACGATTGTCAGAGACCCATTTTCCCAAGTTTAATGTATTCGGAAGAATATGCAGGTATATCTATGGACCCTCTAGAAGAATGAAATCCTAACTCGACATAATGACCACGAGAACGCCTTTGAACCTTAGGGTTTACGGCAGTTCCGCGGTGTCATTAGTGAGGCTTGGGTTGCCCTTCTACGGCTGGTCCGCAGATGCTGGGGCATATACTGGATATTTTTAAACTGTACTTGAGTGTTGAGCTCTCGGGGAATTATGGGATTTTGATGAATCGATCGAAAAGTTTAACGTAGTCCGGATATCAGGTGAAAGGATAGATTACGCGGGAGGCTCTCGATATGAGCATAGCAGTTTGCAGCGCAGTCAGCACCGCGATGAGGAGGCGAGTCCGAATCAGTTGACATTAGAAAGGCGCACATTGACGATAGTGTTTACGATTGTGATTTGGTGATTTAAATTTCATATTTCCGTTGTTTGGATTTTGGTATTTTGAGGATTTTGTTCTACGATTGGTATTTCTTATGTGTACATTCATTACACTCTATTCGTGTTTCATATGTCAGTTGTATTGATGTTGTTTTGTACATACCCAGTGCACTCAATTTGGTTTTATACCTTTTGAGATATTGATTTGGTTTCGTGCATATGAGTTGCACATGATTTTGACGTATGCTTCAACATAGTTTTCATGCATTTTTTTTTCGTACCGTGATTTCGATTTTTATATTCGGTGTATGTTTTTCGTACACCATGTGCACTTGATTGAGATTCTTGCGTACACTTAGCGCACTTGATGCGATTTTGTGCACACCAGATGCACTAAATCGGAGTTTTGTGCAGATTAGATACACCTGATATTATTGTCGTGCACGCCCGTTGCACTTGACAGATGTTTTTGGTGCACACCTGTTGCACTCGGTTTTGTTCTGTGCGTATTCGAGGCATCTGTATTTGGTTTCGGTTTTCATGCGCACCGGACGCATATGATATTTTTATACTGTGATTGGGATTGATTTCATTTTGAACAGTATGTTTTTATAATGATTACTATTTGGTTTAGTAACCAGGCGGGACGTGTAGGTTAATTAAAAGATATATATATGTATAGCTATTGTTTTAAAATAAACGTCCGCTACTTATGTCATGACACATGCATCGCACGGCGATTTTAAAAAGAAGTTTTTGTATGCTTCTTTATTAAGATGTTTAGAGAATTTTACTACGATGCGCACTATATATAAGTTATAGATTTGATGTATATTACGTTGGTTTTCGTATTGGGCTTGGATATTCTATTTTCACCATAACTCTGATGATTGCGTTATGCTTGACGGAGTTGATTTTTGTTATGTATTGATGATTTCGGAGCCCCGACGATTTGAGTGTTTTGGCTGAATGTTATAGTAATTATGGGGAGTTTTAATTTAAATTCGGGGACCGAATTTCTTAAAGGGGGGAAGATTGTAACGTTTTAAAAATAATTAAAAAAGAAATAGATAAATAAAACCCTTTAAGTGAATTTTCTGATTTTCGGTAAAATAAAACGTATTTTTCGTAAAATTTAACCATAATTATTTTTCATTATAAATTTAAAAAGACATATTTTAATCATGTAATTACTAGTAAATGGTGTTTATTTATTCACTTATAAATTTTTAATTTAATGAAATATTTTTCCTAAATTAATTATTTTAAATATTAACATAAGCTTTTAAATATACATTAAATTAGTGTAAATTACAATTTGCAATGGGTTTATTTTTCAAAAGTGAACCATGACATATTAGAATTAGGTTTTTAGCATGCTAATCCCTTCTTGAATTGTCTTTAAAATTCTAGAGTTTTCTATGATGAATTGAATTAAGAAAATTAATAAAATAAAGAAATTATGAAAAGACATAAAAGGTGTATTTCTTTGGAGAATGTTCTACACTATTCTTCATTCCTTATTCATCTCTTTTTCTTACCTCATGGCCGGCCTCACCTCCATGGGCAGCCCCAAAATTTTCCCCCCATCATTTTTGCATTAAAAATCATCAAAACTCATCAAAAATTCCAAAAATAAACCTCAAAAATCAACATTCAACCTCTACCATTTTCCTTTGACCTATTTAGCATGGAATTTGGAGTTAGAAACCATTATTTTGGAAGCATATTTTCATGTTTGGATCTCATGCTTTGAAGGTATAATTTTTATTCCTATGTTTAATTGTTGTTAAATGCTTTTATTTAGCATATTTAGATTTTCTTAATTAATTCTATTTGCGAGTTTAAAATTCAAGATAGGGTTTCTAAAATCAAGTTAGGATTTTTATTAATTAAGTGGGGTTATAATAAATAGCTTAACATTTTTAGAAGGGAAAAATCTAGCATGGTTGATGTATTATAATTTGTGCATTCAAAATTGTTTAAATTAAGCAATTTCGCTAACTAGATTTTTATAAATTATATATATTGGTGTGTTAAAATTCTAATTAATGTTTTTATCATTATATTGTGGTTTTAATGAGAATATTAACATGTTAAATGAATGAAAGACCTAATCTAATTATTAGTTTCAAATTGTTAGTTAATATAATGTGATAAATATGTTATTTCGGTAAACTAGGTTTTAGAAATTAATTTAAAACGTAGTATTAAAAATCTAATTAGGGCTTTAGCTCATTCTTAAGGTTTCATGGAGTGGTTTAACACTTTAATATATGCAAAATCAAGTTTAGTAGTGGAATTGTGAGTTTTTGCTTAACAAGTGTTAATTTTGGCTAATTTGCAAACTAGAAATTTTAAATTAAGATAAAATGGTGTGAGAAAAATATGGTAATGGTTTCTATAATCTAGTTATGTTATTTAATGAATATTATGACCATTAGTTTCTTTTAAACATCAAGTTTTGAAGTAAAACGGTAAATTGACATTTTCAAGGTTTTGCGGAATTGGACGATTTGATCGATTTTAGAGTTTCGATGATTTAAACCATGTTTTATATTATAAATAATGAGTTTTGAAACTACAAGTTGTTTGTTGGTGTTTTATCTCGATCAATCGGCATTTGTACGCCGATATCGAGCGATAATGGTTCTTTTGCATGAGCGGGTCATAGGTTTTAACCTATGCGCGTTTCGTGCATCATTTTGGTTTTATCCGTGATTCAGTTACGAAATTATATATGTTTGCGTATAGGTACCCCTCACGTGGACTTTGGACGAGGAAGAAGAGGAGGGCGACATCGTCTTCGGCAGATAAGGACCAGGTGAGTAGATGTATATCTACGGGGGAAGTCGGGTGGATGGCGTTTAGCACCTGATTGATGTGATTTAGCGTGCTTGCGCTTTCTAAAAGATAGATCAAAAATATTTGTAACCGCAATCAAGAACGGCGTCGCTTTGCAGCTAGCCGGTGAGTACGGGTCGGTCCACAGGGATGTTGTGAATTTTCTAATCGCGCTAACGAGTTAATTCCGAAGGGTGTTCGGATTGATTATTAAATCTAAAATTTGAAGTTGTATGATACTAGGATTAGAAACTTGCTAGGATTAGATTTAGGGAAAATTTGGTAAACAAAGATCTACATCTCTTTCCATTGCCTTTAATTAAATATATCATATTAGTGTTATGGTAAATCTTAACAAAGGGGATTAGGATGATTGGGAAGATTGATTCTCCCTCTAGATCCTTGTCCTTCCTTTCTTAATCTTTACCCTAACCTCCATGGAAAACCTTAAAATCCGGGTCTTTATACTACGGTATCACCGCTACCTCGAGGGTAGAGTGCCGTAGGGAGCGGAATAAGAAGGTATGCATGGAGTTCTAATTTTCATAAAAGTTTGGCAACGAAAAAGAGATGAGAGATCTTCATCTCTCAAATCCTTCCCTATTCCTAACCCTAACAAGCGAGAAAACTACTCGCTCATTGAGGGGATGAAAAAAGACATGATTTTATTAAAGATAGAAAACATCGATTGCAAGTTAATAAAAGCTAAACTAAATTAAACTAAGGCGAGAAAATAATTTACCTAGAGCAGATATGAAAAACTACAACTACTGCAAGGAAAATAACCTACTTACTGATGCATCTCTCCAATCATCAACGCAGGTTTGTCAGATCTGAATTCATGAATTGAAAAGAAACACCGATGCTCTCCAAAAGAATTCTAAAATTTATTAATGAAGGGAGGCATAAGAAATTACAATGAGTAGAGTTCCTATTTATAGAGAATAGGAAACCCTAGGTTACAATTGATTTGCATGTCTACATTTACCAAAATATCCTTAGGAAGACCTAGTCAAAGTAGACTTCAAGCTTTGGTAAAATTTTATGTCTCTTTAAAAGAAAGTATTGGGCCTTGGATCTTTGGGCTTCCTTATTATTTGGTTCTTTGTTAAAATAGCTTCTATGTTTCTTCCAGATCTCCAGTGAATAATTGCGGTGGACTTTTAACCGTTCGCTTTATAATCTTGGACCTTGCATTGCCTTGTACTTTGTGAATTTTATCTTTGATGTAGGCTTGATCAAGAGTCTTCTGTTTGTCGGTCAAAGTCCACTTTTTGTATCATCTTTTGTCTTTTTCACTGTTTTCGCTCCAAGAACCTGTAACCTGTAATATGTAGCAGACATGCATCAAAAGCACCTGTTTATTTATAAAAAGAATAAGAATAGGGAATATAATAATGCAATATTATGATATGAACAAATACCCCCAAACTTATCTTTTGCTCGTCCTCGAGCAAACTTATTTTTATTCACTAATATCCTAACCGCACTTTCGCAGGGAAACGCGATTGCACTGAGCACGTGCAACAAGCCGTTAAACCTCTAGGTGTCCCTAGTAGGAGGAGTGTTGTCTCCTGAGGGTTTTCAGCGGATTACACCCACAAAATCCTATCAATTTGGCTTTTCGACTTTTGTTCTCCAATTAGGTTTTCTAACTAAGAATTCTATTATCGTCGACCCGCAAATTATCCACCCATATTTTTCACACTTCCTCATTATTTAACTTAAGATTATATATATCCTATAGACTTACTTAGCTTTCGGCATTTCCTAAGTTTTCCTTCTAGGGTTACATCTCCACTTAGGAATTTCTATCAACTCTACTAAAGATACAAGTTCTATTCTTCATTCCTTTCTCTTATCTAAACTCTAATCACATATCCCCACGTGTGTGTAAATATCACCCCTACACTTGGAAATTCAAATCAAGCAATCGTACTCCCGTCCATTGTCCAAAGCACTTGTGAATTTTCACTTTCGCATCCTTCATGCGACTGTTAATACTTCTTGAGGTACCAACAACCGATTACAAGATGCGTTAGCGTTTTAAAGCGTACTTCCTAGTTTTGCAACACCCAAGGCTTTTAGCAGTGGCTCCCAAACCAGTTGGTCTAAGGCACTAGGTGATGAAGCACCCTCGCTAAATATTTTTCTATTTTTACAGCCTTAAGTAATCACAAAAACCAGTGTCCATTTTTTTCTTTATCCATTTTTTTCTTTTTCATTGTGCTAAGGACTTTAGACAAGAGTATTTCAAGGTCTCTTCTACTAATCCAAGTTTCAAGGTGCGTGTTTGTGCAATTTTGTAGGGTATACATTTTCAGAATCTAGATTTAAGCTAGGAACTATTTTTCAAACTTATACTCTAATAAGAACATCAATACTCTTCCCTCATTTTGACTTAGCCCAAGAAGTCAACCCAAAATTTGCCTATTTCTAAATAAACTACAAGGCATATACTTTCTACCGTTAAACTTTAAGGAAGGTTATTTTTAGGGTTTTTAATTCACTAAGTCTAAGATCTAGTTGTTCCTAGCCAGTTAACCTATCTGTCAAACTCAAGTCAATTAGCCAAAATTGAATACAGTAATTTATATAATTTTTGAAATTTTTCAAATTTTTATGGGTTTTCAAATAAGCATGCAAATGCAAAAATATGTACAAATGAATGCGAAGGAAGAAGACGTACCGAGCATACCCCCAAACTTGAACTTGACAGTGTCCTCACTGTCATGCTAAACCAAGAGGGTCAAAATACCGGCACTTCCCTGTTTATTTATTTACAATTTTTTTTTATATTTTTAATGTTTTGAAATTTTTTTTTTTTTAAGAAAAAGAAAACGAAAATATATATACATATATACAAAGGTTCCCCCCAAACTTAAGCTTGGCCTTACACAAGCCAAAGGTTAGCACCAACCATTCAAAAATTCTATCGTGGTAATGGTAGAGTTGGTGAAAGAATGGAGTGGAAAGAAAAGAAATGAGAAGCACACGAGACCGTGTGGAGAGAAAGGGATAATATGGTCTCGGTGGAGGAGAATGGCGGAGGGGAAGAAGAAATGGTAGGGGTTCTACTTCTTCGAGTGGAGGTTGATTACTCACAAAATCCATATCATTTAAGAATGCGAGTTCGTCGGCGAAAATATCATCGAAACTTTCCTCGAAGGTCCAATTGAAAATTATCGAACTCAAAATGTCGGATTGTGATTCATCAACACTCGATATCATTAAAGGAAGATTAGAAGAACCAAAGAAAGTGGGAATACGAATTTGAGGATGTGGATGGAGTGTATAGATTAGCACAATTTGTAATGACCGATGTGTAAAAAGCGATTGTGCTAATCTATCAACCCGCGAAAAAATGAGATTAAATCCCTCAAGAGTCGTGAGCAAACATGGGTACGTCGAACTAGGTATTGGAGATGAAAGCGTAACGGTCTCTTGCACAGTCGAAACGATAGGAAGGACGGAAGGAAGTGAGTGAGGAAGGGTATCAGTTAAGGATTTAGGAGGGTGTATTGGAAAATTCGACCCATCAAACGAAAATGGTTCAACCTCAATATTATCCTCAGTACTATCCTCATAATTCTCCTCAATATTTTCCTTAAAAATTTGCTTATCCATGCCAATATCATCAAAATCAAGACGCATATGAGATTCGGGAGAAACATTTAATAACTCGGGATGATGATTTGAACATAAAATTTCAATTAAATCGACAGGTTCATCATCCGAAATATTCCCGGCGTCTATATCCTCAATCAAGTGAAAGTCAATTTCTTTAGACACTTCCTCAAAAGCATGGATGTGTATCAATTTAGGTTCTAGAGTGGAGGTGTAAAGATCGAAAGGATTAAGTATGGTTTCACTCGAAAGGGGTTCTTCACAATCTGGCAAATCAAACACTACAAAATCACACAACTCGCTTTTATTTTGAACTTGTGAATCATTTAGGACATTCGATGGAAAACTGGAGTTGTGGGCTTCAATTGGGTAAGGATAGGTTTGATTTGGAAATCCTTTCTCATTCTCACTCAGTCCAACTGCCGCCTCATACATTGAAAAATTTGGAGCTAGTTGGAAACTAGCTACCGGTTCAGCAGGTTGCATAAGGGTGGCCACGGACGCTTCCACATTCCTAACCATTTTGTTTGTTGCTGCGATATACGCCTCCAACGCCTCTTCCAAACTAGACTTGGGTGGTAAGGGGGTTTCGGTAAAAGATTCGAAATTGTTTGGATATGTGAAACTCCCTAATGGCTGTGTAGAAGCAGTGTCTAGTGAAGGGGGAAAGGTCGGGTAGGACTGGTAGGAAGTGGGTGATTGGACTGGGGTAGGGTCAACATGTGGATTAAAAGGTGAATAGTCTTGTTGATCCCTAGAACTAGATGTGTGGAGAGGGGTGAAAGATCGACGGCGAGATTGAGCAATATGCTCAGCAATGGACATCGGCCTAGGAGTGACAGAAGGACTTAAAGAAGTGGTGTCAACATATGTAGGTGGTGAAGGTTGACTTGGTTGACACAAAGTGGGTTGAAAAGTCAAACTATTTCTCCTAGACTCCTCTATGTGATCTTTCAAAGATTTTTTAGGCATGGAAGGATCGTCTTTAAATTGACCGAACACATTGACATATGACGCAAAATTAGGTTCGGGATACCAAGGTTCTTGGACTGGGGTAGGGTCAACATGTGGATAAAAAGGTGAATAGTCTTGTTGATCCCTAGAACTAGATGTGTGGAGAGGGGTGAAAGATCGACGGCGAGATTGAGCAATATGCTTAGCAATGGACATCGGCCTAGGAGTGACAGAAGGACTTGATGAAGTGGTGTCAACATATGGAGGTGGTGAAGGTTGACTTGGTTGACACAAAGTGGGTTGAAAAGTCAAACTGTTTCTCCTAGACTCCTCTATGTGATCTTTCAAAGATTTTCTTGGCAAGGAAGGATCGTCTTTAAATTGACCGAACAAATTTCCGAACGACGCAAAATTAGGTTCGGGATACCAAAGTTCGGCAAGAGATTTATGATGTGGGGTACCCATGATAGAAGAAAGAGAAGATGAAGAAGGTAGGTGGTGCAAGGATTTTTCAGCGACAAAAGCTGCAAGTTTTTTTTTTAAAAAAAAATTTCCTTTTTCTCTTTATTTAGAACTGTTTGCAGAAAAAAATTTCGATAAAGGGCTAAGACACAAATGCAATCAACCAGAAATGCACAATCAGACCTAGATCTAGGGTCACCTAGGTCTGCTAGACAGCTCCTAACTAGGGCTAGAAATAGGACCTCAAACCGCCTCTTCACCGACAAGTACGGCCAGGTAAGTGGAAAGGAACCACCACGACAGTGGGCCTAATTAAAAACCACTAGCCTAGACACCGCAAAATCAGTTAGGATAAACGGTCGATGCCTAAACTAGTCCTTTTCCTATTGAGCTCGACGTCCTTAGGGCTGAGTCTAGTATTTTTTTTTTTAATTAATCGTGGTCGATGCAAATGCTTTAGGTGTTTTTTTTTTTTTTTTGGGTCCTGGGAAGGGTGATGAAATCCCCACCCAATCTGAGTTGGTCAAAAGCCCCTTAAAATCCGATTAAAGATATGCAAAACAGTAAATCACTTGCAATTAAATCTTTTTTTTGTGAATTTCAAAATTTGCAAGTTTTCTAATTAAAATTTTCCTTTTTTTTTCTCTTGCTCTTAATTTGGAAAGATATATTTAGCAAAAAGATTAAGGCTATGCAAATCAGAAAAGATCACTTGCAATCAATTATTATTTTAAGCATAGCGCAACGAATCCTGCATAAGATTTGTTATTTGGAAAGGAATATTTTTAAAGCGCAAAGAAATCCTGCAGGCAAATTTACAGAAGATACATCAAGATTTGCAGAAGAGGAGAGAGAAAACTTACATATTATTTTTTTCTGTTACCGCGCGTCTGCACCCTGTTTTTTTTTTTTTTTTTTTTTTGAACCTACCAGGCCGCGGCGGTTCCGCGGCCAGAAGGGATGTCCCGCGGCGGTTCCGCGGCCGGAAAGAGCCGCCGGCGATTTTTTTTTTTTTTTTTTTTTTTTTTTTTTTTTTGAAGCTGCACCAGATCGCGCGGTTGACTTGTTGACTCGGTCCTCTAAATTTTTTTCTGTTCCTCTGTTGTTGCAATCTTCTGTTGATAGGATCGTATATTTGCTGTTTCGCTTTCTGTAGATTTCCAGATCCGAATTTGTGCGTAGATCCTGCAAAATTCACACAAAGATACCCTTTCCAAAAATAGCAGATGATATATTTTTAGATTTTTTAGATTTTTCAGATTTTTATGATTTTTTTTTTAAATTTTATGATTAACCCGAAATTGCGAAAAGAAAATTCTACGCCATCCCCGGCAACGGCGCCATTCACCCGCAAACGTAGAATAGAAATATTATTTATTTTCATGAGGGATTCGGACGTGACCTTAGATTCTTGGCGAGTAGTACCCTATTAAAGACCTTAGGTTGGACTAGACTGATTTAGATAGACTTTACCAGATGATGAATGTCTTGGAGGAAATTCGTAGGTTTCAGGTAGACACACACACACGCACACACAGAAACTTGACTTGGGGTATATGTGTATGTGTGTATATATATAGGACTGTGTGTAGGTATATATATGCACAACATGTATATGTGATATAAGGTTGTGATATGATACATGGGGATGAGACAATATAACTAGGCTTGATGTCGTGATCTATTGGCTATACAGTCGTGTTATGATGTTAGCGGATCGTTGGAAAATGAGAAAATGGATATGTATACATAAACGATAATAGGTGATGATGACATTAAGATATACGAGACTCTAGAATAGAACCCGGACTGTAACCTGTGACTTGATTACGATATGATATATGTGTGACTTGGTTACGATATGATATATGTGTGACCAGATTACGATATGATATATATGACATGATATTTCTGAGGAACAATTGACGACGTATATGTTCGCAGACAATGATATATGATTGATGATATTGGGATGTATGCGATTACAGTATAGTACCATTGATCATGACATTATTTGATGATGATATTATACGAATGATGATGTACGTAGGCGATACTTGACCCGTACCCCGATATTGGGATGCCGTACGATGGATTTTACCGTACGAGGCATAAATGTGATGATTGATCCGCTTTCTTGATTCGAGGAAGCCGTACTAAGTACGTGACGCTATTGAGGCTGGATCGCCGATTATTACAATATGGACTCAGACCTTAGGTGGATTCTTATTTCCTATCGACTAGTTCCTTTAGTTTAGTTCCTTAGAGGGTTAGATAGATACTAGTTGAGGCTCGAGTCATATAGTTGTAATTAGATATGTATATTCCAAATGAGTGTTTAGTACACATTTTACCTTTACATTCAGATTGAAATCATCAAGTTGCATGCTCATACATATGTTTCTTTAGTCAGTATGAAACTCTGCCTATTAGGACACCAGCACCATTACCGATGATGCGCATCTCCCACGTACACTTATTTGCCGGCTCACACACACATCATCGGTAATTGCCATGTCACGTACACTTTAGAACATATTATTTTTTATGATAGAATCAGCTAAAGGCTAGATCAATATAGTATTATGATTACTCTCAGGTGTTAGTCTAGACATTGCATTTATTACTTAGACATTTCATGCATTCAAATTTTCATGTTATCATGCAGTATTATGGGGCTTATGCTGACACTTACCATTTACTTACTCATGATTTTGAGATTTTGGATTTCTATGAGATTTCTGGATTTTGGGAAAAACCGCAAGAATATATATAAAAACTTCTCTCTCTTTCTCCCTTTCTTTTTAAAATATAAGTTGCGGTTTTCTCGTGATGTATGTGTCGTCCACCATGAGATTTCATGTTTTCTGTTGGATTTCAAGACCCGATTCGAGGAGTGGATGAACCGTTTCGGGTACATGTGTAGGGTTCCTAGGCACACTATAGAGGTCTCACAAGGCATCGAACATGCCAATTTAAAAATTTTACGGGTGCCAAGAAACCCTAATACGGATCGTCGGCTAGATTTCTAGGCGAAACTAAAAACTAGTTAACACTTTAACTAAAAGTTAGATGCTACAACCTTTGTAGATCCGGTTCTCCACTTTCTTAGCTCCATGTGGGTGTCCTCTCGCTGTCCATCATGAATCCCGAACTCATTCGTCGGCTTCATCGGAGAAACGAGCGAGCTTGGTCGTCGGCTTCATGTCAAAGACGATCTACGTCGAGGCATCACAAGTTCAAGCTCCAACTTCACAATGTTGTGAAACTTGTGAAGAAAACACCCAAAACAACTTGGCAAGAGGTAGAGGGTGAAGAAATAGGAGGTGGGTTCACTTTAGAATTGGATTTCACTCACTTTTGCTCAAGTTGCCATTGATGGCATCTAGTTTTCTCTCTTGAAGAAGAAGGAGAAGATGAAGCTAGTTTATGATAAGTTGTTTTAAAATGAAAAGAAAAATTCATACTTATCAATATCTAACTAGGGTTAAGTGTGGAGAATAAACCATGGTCACTTGAGAGGGTTAGGGTTAAGCATGATGACAAGAATGGTTGCATAAGTCAAAGCTTCATGAAGCTTCAACTAGAAACAAATGAAGCCACCATTCTTATCTAAATCATTTCCAAATAAATAAACAAATAAATAAATCAAAAAGCAAAACCCTAATCATCTCTTAACCATGGTTTAATCCTTTACACTTAACCACATGATCAAGTATCATCAAACATGATACAAAAATGTGCACAAAAGCATATCACATATACAATGTGCATCAAGTGAGAAAAATCCGTTTAAAGTGAACCAATACTAGTTAATGTAAAGTAATATATCAAATATATAATTATACATTAAATCATTAAATCAACACTTGATTCAATGATCCGGTCATGTCGCACATGACCGACTAGTATTCTATGTATCGGCTTATCGAATCGATCTTCGATTCGATAACTAGGTTATATCACATACAACCAATCGAAACATTAATCGCGAGAATCAAATACGGTATCACATACATGCATTATTCTCGGTCCCGCACATATCTCATATGCGCTCCTATTTCGTTTCGCTTGAACCAGGAAACCTCTGTGTAGGACTCTAAAGACTCGTCAATATGCCGGTAGCAGATGATGATCATATCAAGCACCCACAAGCCGCAAGCGGTCTGCTAAACGTAACGGCCACCCGGGTATTGAGCGATCAGAAGATCGACGAGCTAGCCCGCTCACACTCCTGTGAATCCAACCAGTAACACTTACCGTACAGTCCGGTCTGTTCGTCTGATATGTCGCATATCAAGTCTAGGGGTGGTAAACGTCAGACCCCAATAACCGATAAGTCGTGCCGATGTGAGGCTCATAACGGGTCGAGAAACTACTGGTAACACTTACCAGCAAATCTCTGATCAGCCCTGGCCAGGGACTTCCCTGTTACGGCCAATCGAGCACAGCGCAACATCAACCCCCAATACCGGGAGAGACGAAACCCCTCCTATCGCTCATTGCCTCCATGTGACTCGGGACTGTACCCAAAGACCACCGTTTTGCACGCCCTCATGGACGTGGTAAGGTGGAGATCAAAGCACAGTGGGAATCACACAAGACTCTATGACGATCTCGGGTCTACAGACTAACCTGTACAAGTGTCACCTGAGAACTGCCATCTGACGTGAGGTATAATACCATCTGGGAGTTCTCGGTGAGTCCGTCCAGTGTACCCAGTCTCCACTGAGCACCCGTATACCATCTCTGATGTCAAACACCAATGGATATGGGATCATCCATCGCCCATCTTATGGGTCGAGAAGCGTATACGCTAGTCTACTCTGGTATATCGATGCCCCGTCTCGATACACCCACGACTAGGGACCTTGAAGGATGTACTTATGGACTACCACGTCCCCACTAGTATGATCTACATCATAGTCCAGATAGTCAAGTACACATCCTAAGGGCTTTACCAACATGTAACTTTAAGACAGTTTAAAGAGACAAGTGTACATGTTAAGATAAAGAGTAACCAGATAGCATACTATCATATCGAGCAAGAAAGTCATCTCTATATATGTCCAAGCATCCAATATAATATACATCATCTGTACAATACTGGCCTCTAGGGCATACATACAACTAACAATCTCCCACTTGCACTAGGGCCAGCTGCTGTAGTATCGCATACCGAGCATCCCGAAGAGTCTCTCAAACTGTATCTGGGGAATGGCCTTCGTGAGTGGATCCGCCGTGTTGTTCTTCGTGTCAACCCTCCTGACCTCGATCTCCCGGCGATCAACTATCTCCCGGATCAGGTGATACCGCCTCAGAATATGCCTGGATCGCTGATGGGACCTGGGTTCCTTGGCCAAAGCCACCGCTCCATTTTTATCGCAATACAAAGGTATTGGATGCTCAATGGATGGAACCACTCCAAGTTCAGTAATGAACTTCTTGATCCAGACAGCCTCTTTGGCAGCATCGTTGGCAGCGATGTATTCAGCCTCCATCATTGAGTCTGCCACGGTTTCCTGCTTGGAACTCTTCCAGCTAACCGCCCCTCCGTAAAGGGTAAAGACAAAGCCCGACTGCGACTTAGAGTCGTCCTTATCACTCTGGAAGCTCGAATCGGTAAAAGACTCCACTTGGAGTTCTCCATTACCATACACCAAGAACATATCTCTAGTCCTTCGCAAGTACTTGAGAATGTTCTTCACAGCTGTCCAATGACTCTCTCCAGGATCTGCTTGATACCGACTCACTACACTTAGTGAGTATGCAACATCGGGTCTGGTACATAGCATCGCATACATGATAGAGCCTACTGCCGAAGCATAGGGTATCCCTTGCATGCGAGCTCTCTCTAAATCAGTCTTGGGAGACATCTCTTTGGAGAGAGTGAGTCCAAAGATCGTGGGCAAGTTCCCACGCTTGGATACTAAACCTCTTTAGTATGGTGTCAATGTACCTGGATTGGGACAATCCCAGTATCCGTTTGGATCTATCTCTATAAATCCTGATTCCCAATATGCAGGAGGCATCACCAAGATCTTTCATTGAGAATCTTTGTGATAAGAAGAGCTTGACCGATTGCAGCATAGGAATATCATTTCCTATCAAGAGTATGTCGTCCACGTACAATACGAGGAATACAACCTTACTCTCTGCTACCTTCTTGTAGATACAAGGTTCATCTGGATTTTTGACGAAATCAAACTCTTTGATAACGACGTCAAAGCAGATGTTCCAACTCCGTGATGCTTGCTTTAATCCATAAATGGATTTAAGCAGCTTGCATACCTTCCCGCTGCTCCCACTATCTACGAAGCCCTCTAGCTGAGTCATGTACACGCACTCTTCTAAATCACCATTTAGAAAGGCGGTCTTAACATCCATTTGCCAGATTTCGTAATCATGATATGCAGCGATGGCAAGCATGATCCGGATGGATTTAAGCATAGCCACTGGAGAAAAGGTCTCGTCATAGTCCACACCTGGTCTTTGACGAAAACCCTTTGCTACAAGTTTAGCTTTGAAAGTCTCCACTTTCCCATCTACACCAAGTTTTTTCTTGAAGATCCATTTGCTCCTAATGGGTTTTACCCCTTCAGGAGCAACTTCCAAAGTCCATACTTTGTTGGTGTACATGGATTCCATCTCGGACCGCATAGCATCCAGCCATTTCACTGAGTCCCCACTCGTGATGGCCTGCTCGAAGCTAGTTGGGTCATCATCCTCCATGATGCAATCCTCGCTCCCACCGTCCATGAGAAAACCGTAGTATCTCTCAGGTTGGCGAGGAACCCTACTAGATCGGCGGAGAGGCTGGGGTTCGTCGGGTACTACTGAATCCTCTGGTTCCACTAAATCTTCAGTTTGAGTTTGTGTAGCCGGAATTTCTTCCAGTTCTACCATATCCCCACTAATTTCTTTTGCAAGAAATTCCTTTTCTAAAAAGGTGGCATGTCGAGAAACAAACACTTTTTGTTCCTCTGTATGGTAGAAAAGATATCCATGTGAATGTTTGGGATATCCCACAAACTTACATAGAACTGACCGTGCCTCGAGTTTGTCCGGATTTTGCCTTTTGACATAGGTCGGGCAACCCCATATCTTAACTCGTTTAAGACATGGTCTCTTCCCACTCCATATCTCATATGGTGTGGTAGGTACAGTCCACTGAATCCTCTGGTTCCACTAAATCTTCAGTTTGAGTTTGTGTAGCCGGAATTTCTTCCAGTTCTACCATATCCCCACTAATTTCTTTTGCAAGAAATTCCTTTTCTAAAAAGGTGGCATGTCGAGAAACAAACACTTTTTGTTCCTCTGTATGGTAGAAAAGATATCCATGTGAATGTTTGGGATATCCCACAAACTTACATAGAACTGACCGTGCCTCGAGTTTGTCCGGATTTTGCCTTTTGACATAGGCCGGGCAACCCCATATCTTAACTCGTTTAAGACATGGTCTCTTCCCACTCCATATCTCATATGGTGTGGTAGGTACAGATTTAGATGGAACTTGATTCAATAGGTATGCTGCTGTCTCCAGCGCATAACCCCAGAAGGAAATAGGCAACTCAGTTGTACTCATCATAGAGCGCACCATATCTAATAGGGTGCGATTTCTCCGCTCCGATACACCGTTGTGCTGTGGTGTATAAGGAGGAGTAAGCTGAGAGAGAATCCCATTCTCTTTTAGGAAGTCCAGGAATTCATTGCTTAAGTATTCTCCTCCTCGATCAGATCGTAGGATTTTAATACTTTTTCCGGTTTGGTTCTCAACTTCTTGTTTATATTCCCTAAATTTCTCAAAAGCTTCTGATTTGTGTTTCATCAGGAACACATACCCGAACCTAGAGAGATCGTCAGTGAATGTAATGAAGTATGAAGAACCATCTCTGGCATGTGTAGACATGGGACCGCATACATCACTATGTATCAGTCCCAAGAGTTCGGTAACTCTTTCTCCGTGTCCCGTAAACGGAGTTTTGGTCATCTTGCCTTTGAGACATGACTGGCAAGTGTCATAGGATGAAAATTCAAACGGATTTAAATATCCATCTTTATGCAACTTAGCTAGTCGTGTCGCATTGATGTGACCCAGTCTACAATGCCACAAGAAGGATTCATTCAGTTCAGAACTCTTCCTCTTGTGTGTGTTCGTTATGTTCAGAACTGTTGATTGATTTAGAATATAAATGCCATTGCACAACGTGCCTGATCCAACTAACTTTTGGTTATGAAAAATGTTCATAACATTATCCTGTAATACAAAATTATATCCCTCTTTAATTAATAAAGAAACCGATATAATGTTGCATATCAGGTTCGGCATGTAATAGCATTCGTTCAGAACCAATGTATTACCAGTTGGTAATACAAGGTGATATTCCCCGACAGTCTTAGCTGCAACAATTGCACCATTTCCAACTCTAATGTCTTTATCACCTTCTCCAAGTTCTCTACCTTTTCTAAGCCCATGTAACTGATTACATATATGGGATCCTGACCCGGTATCTAATACCCAGGACGTGGAGCAAATGGAGAAACAGTTCTCTGTAACGAACACACCCGAAGAAAATGCATCAACATGTACTTTCTTCATTCGGGTGGCATGGGAATCCTGGTATTCCCCTATATCCTGTTCATTCCTATAACTCTTATAGGTAAGAACGGAACCAACGTTCCCCAGCACAGTATAACATGCGGGTTCGGTCAATACATCCATATTATTATCTTTATTAAGGCATGAAATGGTCGCTACCTGGAGAGAGAGAGAAGAAAACACTTTAGCGTAAGCTCGTGCAGATTGGTTATTATCTTATCTAATCAGGATGGCTCCCACTGTTTTTATCAAATCTTCCTTCAAACCCTAAAAGGAAAGACTAGCCGGGATTAATTACACGCTACAAGTTCGCCAATCTTTCAGCCAGGCCAGTGTCGGTACTTTGAGGGAGGTCCCCCGTGCTTTCGCACGAACCTAATTACTGTAAACCTCGTTTTCCCAGAGGCGTAACCTCATTAACACCTTTCTAGACACCTACTTGATCGGCTAATTGTAATGTGTAAAACTCTCCCAGGAGTAACTCTTACTCGCAGTGGGTATCGGGATCCAACTATCTCATAGAAGGTATGCAATCTCATTGCAAATTTCAACACTTGAAATTCCCGATAATATTTTGCCCCTAGCGTCCTATGACCTTGACAAAGGCCAACAAATCATAGCATGCTAGTCAAGTTCAACCCGTCATTTCTTGATTGAATCAAACCCACCCGCACGGCCCTTGACAAAGGCCAACAAGGTCGCACGACTACCCTGAAACAATCTGCATCATATGCATAAGCAGATAATCACTATTCAGCTACCGCACACTACGCCTTGACAAAGGCCAACAAACGCAGCACGAATACTAAACAGTTCTTATCTGAAATGACGGAGGGCTATGGCAGGTTTTTCTGAAAACCTATTGCGTAATGAACTTGATATCGTTGTAGAATCAAATGAAGTTTTAAAATGGAGTGATTTTGAGGCTTTTCTAGTTTTGCTAAAGGGGTCACTCCCGGTGAAGAGATCGTCGGCCCTTTCCTCGTCGAATGAGGTGCGGGATATATCATATATATCACTGTGCAAAGCAAAAGTCAAAAGCAATCAAAAGCAAACCGAGTGCGCAGCATCTGCCAGTTATTGCTAAAGGAGTCACTCCCGGTGAAGGGATCTCGGTCCTTTCCTCATCGAATAAGGTGCAGGGTATATCATATATACCGCTATGCAAAGCAAGAACTGTAGCTACCTGTTTTATTTAAAATTTGATTCTACAACATCTTAGGTTTCTTTTCTTTCATTAATCACATTAATGAAGTCCCATCATTTAAATACCTAAACATCACAGATAGATATGACGTACACTTATGCCATCCGCATTCGCCTCGATGTCCCCTCGTGCACCGTTAGGTTAGGTAACTAACGACAGAGCAGGGCAGGGCTAGCGCGGGTGTAAAACATAAGTAACGTCTATATAATATATCATATATACTATATACTATATCCATCACAGAATCACATCACAGATATCGCAGCAGAAGAAACATATGAAATATTGGATATACTAGGACGTCCGTGTTTTCAATACGAGCCAGTATAAAACACGGATTCCACGGTCGTGATGAATAGCCAATCCCACACCCCTAGACCCCTACGAGAGCGGCAAGCAACCCTGCCAATTCTAGGGTTAGGAGACCCGGACTCGACTCCTCGAGTTGGTCTCCCACTGGACCCCAGAACCCGGTTACTTGTGCTCCCCTCCTTGGGTCTATCCTAATGCGGAAAAGTAAATAATATACAAAAGGTGACATCTTCCGCTACCTGGAAGTGCCCCAAATAAAAGAATATCACATACAAGCTTTTACATGAAAGAAAATGAAAAACACTCATCTCACATAAAAAACCCCGGCTATTCAAACAAGAAAATCCAATATAACATATCCAGCAACACATAACAACACATGTCATCAACATAAGTAAGTATGCATACCCCAATTGTCGTTGACGTATAGCAACGAAACCGGTGATATGAACATACTACACTTACGGTCACAGAAAAGAAAGTGTAAAACTACAACAGTTGGAATCCGCAACCTCTTTAGACATCACATGCCTAATCAAATGAATTACTTAGACATCACATGCCTAACAATTATAAACCCCGCATTTTAGTCTCATTATCGAAAACTCTTTTCAATATCATGTGGGACTAAATTTCTAGATTTATAACATTCATTCAGTTATCTCATAACTGTTTGTGAATTCCAATTATTGTATCACATTCCAGATAAACAGAAAATGTTAAACTTTCCGATCGATCAGTCGAATACCCAAGTTTTCCCGATACAGCTCAACACATGAAATAAGTCTAACAACATTCAGTTCGTGCCTCAGTACCAACGGTCCAGCCGTAGAAGGGTCAAGCCAACGCCTCACATGTGGCACGCCGTACTGCCCCAAACCCGAAAGTTCAAAGGGCAGTTCAAGACGGTCACATAATCGAGTTAAGGTTTGTTGTCTTCTAGAGGGTCCATCGCATTACTTGCACTACTTAGAACGTCGTTAAACTTCGGAAAAATCCAACACTTGGAAATTTCCCGACAGGGGAAAAGTTGGGTATTTATATCGGGTCGAACTTTTTTAACATATTCAAAAATTATCCGGAAAAACACTTAGACAAGGTTCGATAATCCGATCGAAACATCGTTTCCCAATTTAACCCCAGAACACTCAACATAAGAGCCAATTTAAAAATTCCCAGAAAACTCAGAATAATTAATCAGGAATTACTGTGCAAACACTTAGGGCTGACATCACCAAATAGCCGCGGAACCGCCGCAGAAGCTAGGCTTCTGCCGCGGTTCCGCCGTACAAAGTACTGTTCATGGGAAACTTTTTGCACCGTAATTCTTAGATTTCATTGCTGAATTTTTTAAGCATTTTTAATTGACAAAAAATCACAAATTTGGAAAAAGTCCAGAGAGCATTATCGGGTTAGGGTTTCGGGTTCGTTCGGACTTCAAACTCCGTCTAGACTTCGCCTAAGGCTCTAGCTAGGCTCTGATACCACTGTAGGGTTCCTAGGCACACTATAGAGGTCTCACAAGGCATCGAACATGCCAATTTAAAAATTTTATGGGTGCCGAGAAACCCTAATACGGATCGTCGGCTAGATTTCTAGGCGAAACTAAAAACTAGTTAACACTTTAACTAAAAGTTAGATGCTACAACCTTTGTAGATCCGGTTATCCACTTCCTTAGCTCCACGTGGGTGTCCTCTCGCTGTCCATCATGAATCCCGAACTCATTCGTCGGCTTCATCGGAGAAACGAGCGAGCTTGGTCGTCGGCTTCGTGTCAAAGACGATCTACGTCGATGCATCACAAGTTCAAGCTCCGACTTCACAAAGTTGTGAAACTTGTGAAGAAAACACCCAAAACAACTTGGCAAGAGGTAGAGGGTGAAGAAATAGGAGGTGGGTTGACTTTAGAATTGGATTTCACTCACTTTTGCTCAAGTTGCCATTGATGGCATCTAGTTTTCTCTCTTGAAGAAGAAGGAGAAGATGAAGCTAGTTTATGATAAGTTGTTTTAAAATGAAAAGAAAAATTCGTACTTATCATAATCTAACTAGGGTTAAGTGTAGAGAATAAACCATGGTCACTTGAGAGGGTTAGGGTTAAGCATGATGACAAGAATGGTTGCATAAGTCAAAGCTTCATGAAGCTTCAACTAGAAACAAAAGAAGCCACCATTCTTATCTAAATCATTTCCAAATAAATAAACAAATAAATAAATGAAAAAGCAAAACCCTAATCATCTCTTAACCATGATTTAATCCTTTACACTTAACCACATGATCAAGTATCATCAAACATGATACAAAAATGTGCACAAAAGCATATCACATATACAATGTGCATCAAGTGAGAAAAATCCGTTTAAAGTGAACCAATACTAGTTAATGTAAAGTAATATATCAAATATATAATTATACATTAAATCATTAAATCAACACTTGATTCAATGATCCGGTCATGTCGCACATGACCGACTAGTATTCTATGTATCGGCTTATCGAATCGATCTTCGATTCGATAACTAGGTTATATCACATACAACCAATCGAAACATTAATCGCGAGAATCAAATACGATATCACATACACGCATTATTCTCGGTCCCGCACATATCTCATATGCGCTCCTATTTCGTTTCGCTTGAACCAGGAAACCTCTGTGTAGGACTCTAAAGACTCGTCAATACGCCGGTAGCAGATGATGATCATATCAAGCACCCACAAGCCGCAAGCGGTCTGCTAAACGTAACGGCCACCCGGGTATTGAGCGATCAGAAGATCGACGAGCTAGCCCGCTCACACTCCTGTGAATCCAACCAGTAACACTTACCGTACAGTCCGGTCTGTTCGTCTGATATGTCGCATATCAAGTCTAGGGGTGGTAAACGTCAGACCCCAATAACCGATAAGTCGTGCCGATGTGAGGCTCATAACGGGTCGAGAAACTACTGGTAACACTTACCAGCAAATCTCTGATCAGCCCTGGCCAGGGACTTCCCTGTTACGGCCAATCGAGCACAGCGCAACATCAACCCCCAATACCGGGAGAGACGAAACCCCTCCTATCGCTCATTGCCTCCATGTGACTCGGGACTGTACCTAAAGACCACCGTTTTGCACGCCCTCATGGACGTGGTAAGGTGGAGATCAAAGCACAGTGGGAATCACACAAGACTCTATGACGATCTCGGGTCTACAGACTAACCTGTACAAGTGTCACCTGAGAACTGCCATCTGACGTGAGGTATAATACCATCTGGGAGTTCTCGGCGAGTCCGTCCAGTGTACCCAGTCTCCACTGAGCACCCGTATACCATCTCTGATGTCAAACACCAATGGATATGGGATCATCCATCGCCCATCTCATGGGTCGAGAAGCGTATACGCTAGTCTACTCTGGTATATCGATGCCCCGTCTCGATACACCCACGACTAGGGACCTTGAAGGCTGTATATATATTATTCTTGTTTGTGCCCGTTTGGGGCCAGTTTTTTTACAAAGGAGACTCTGCCGAAATTTTTGAGAAAATTGGATGTTGCTTTTAAACTTGTTTTTCTACATGTTTTCCTTTACTTCTTCTTTTATATGGTTTAGATTTCTGGGCTTCGGCTTACTTAGATTACGTTGCGCCTCTAGACGCTTAATAATTTAAGTGTCGGTCATGTTCCGTACCTTCGGGTCGTGACATAGAAGCACCTGGGGTGAAGCAATTCAGAGCTTTGCATCCCAAACAGTTCTCAGAAAAGGGGAGCCCTCTAGAAGCTGAGAATAGGCTCAGAGCATCGAAGACGATCTGGCAGCAGCACAAGTGCCAGAAATAGCTTGGGTCCATGTTGCGAAGCTGCAGCTCACGGACAATGCATGGGTCCGGTGGAAGGCGGAAGAAAGCCGCCTTGATCAGCCCATCGAATGGAAGACTTTCCGCGACATGTTCGACGCAAAGTACTTCCCTTAGACTGCCAGGTTCGACATGGAACAGCAGTTCATCCATCTGCAACAAGGTTCACTGTGGACCAAGTCAGTAGATGAATATGACGTTGAGTTCACCATGCTCAGTCGGTAAGATATGTCTCAATGTTCAATTTTATATCACATACTACACCGCTAACACAAGACCGTAACAGGTTTGCGGCCCATCTCATACCGACTGCTGAGATCAGGGCTAGAAGATTTCAGCAAGGGTTGGACCCGGAAATCCAAGCTGCTCTAGCTACAGGGGATTTCCTAACCCATGATTTCGCTTTAAAGGCTGCCCGAAGATACGAGGCAGTTGTAAAGAGGAAGGGCAGACCTCAATCTGCCGGTTTGAAACACCTTGCCACTCAAATAGCAGGAGGAGGCTCTTCCAGGCCATCGTTCGAACCCAGGAGAACTGAAGAACCCAATAACCAGCCAAGACCAGATTTCTGTTTCCATTGTAAGAGAGATGGACATTTGATAAACAACTGTAGGCGCGCAAAAGGCTTGTGCCTAGTTTGTGGCACATCCAATCACAGAATTGAGACCTGTCCATATAGATACAACTCAGTTCACACACCCACCAACTACCCACAGCAGCCAGCTATCCATGCTCCTGCAACTCATCCTGCACTCCCAGTACCACCTCCACGTGGATTTCCTGCACAGCCAAATCGCCAACTCCATCAGGCATTGAGGAACATGCCTCGAGGACAGAGGAATGTACCTCCAGTTAGGAGGAACGTGCCACGGCGACAGGTTTTCACTTTAGCAGCCGTAGAAGCCGAGGCTGTAGGTCAAGGTAACACTAATAAGTCTCTTTTACATTTTTAAAACCCTTGTATCACCTTGTTATTTTTTCATGCACTGTCAGTACTTCAGTCACTAAACTTTCCTTGAATCTGTTACACTTTCCTTTTACAAATTTCGAGGACGAAATTTTTATAAGGAGGGTAGAATGTAACAACCCTAAACTTCCTGTACAACTTTCTGTACAAATTTTTCAAAAAATACAAAAAGGGGTATTTTTTCCTGAGCACAAGTTATAAGTTTGTTTTGCTTTTTAATAGCAAGAAGGAGCTTGTAGCTCATTAGTAAGATCTTGCACTGCCGAACCAAAGCACCAGAGTTCAAATCCCATCCCCCACATTATTTTTAATATTATTTTCTTTTAATATTTTTAGAATTTCAAGATTCTACACGTGCTAAACCCGTAAAACCCCACGTCACATATAAAACAAACTGGCCCAGCGGGTAGAGGAACCGACGACCGACCCCCGACGACCGACCCCGGCCCGACTCGGCCGAGCTCGGGTGAATCGGTTTTGGCCCTTCATGAAAGTTGTCCCTCTCTGTCTTCTCAGTACCCCTGTATACTTTAAATTTCCTGCATATTAACAGAACTCTTTAAAACCCCATTAAACCATTTTTTAATACAATTTAATACATTTTTTCTTCACACCCTTTCACCTACCCTAACCCTAGTTTTAACCTATAAATTCCACCCCTAAACACACACCCCTCACTCACAATTCTGTCCAAAACTCTCAAGAAAACTCTATAGAATTTTTGTGTACAAGTGGAGTTAGCGAAGGGCGAAACTCCGGCGAACTTCCGACGACAACCCTAGGAGCTCCTGGCGACGAAACGACACACCGGCACCTCCTACGTCTTCCTCTCCCTCTTCTCTTGACTCTAAACCCATAAGTCCCACCTCTCTCTTCTCTAATCTATTCTTAAAACTTCTTTTATTAAAACCCGATGGAAGCGGAGTAAAATCCGACTTCCAATTCGGTTTTCTTTGTAGAGTTCAATTTTCCTTAATACAACCATACAAAACTCTTACATCTTGACTATTAATCACTAACAAAACATGTTGAACAAGTTTCATAGCAAAATATTTTCTATTGCAATTTTTATCGTACTTTTTCAGTTAAATACCATGTAGTATAGTTTCGACTTTAAAACATCATTAATCTTGCTATACCTTTAGATAGATCACGAGATAATGACCTACCTCTTCACAACACTCATATGCAACATAGCACGATACCCTTTGGGAAACATAGATTCGGGAAATACCGTTTTACACAAAACTACTTTTCACTTATAAAAAACCCGTTTTCTACAAGATAAGTGTTTTTTTCAAATCTTTACAAAGCGCCGCTACAACCCATTAGGGAAACCCGTTCGGGATGGTGCGGATTATCACAGATCCTCGGGCTTAGTAGTAGAGATGAAGACCTCCGCAAGGAGCATTCGGTCTCGAGAGATTTAAAATACAAATATCATAAGAAAATGAGATTTCTAGAAAATAATAAATTAAAATTATTTTTATAAATATATAAATATATATGTATTATCAAAATATCTATTTTTGTTACAATATCAATATTCCAACTTTTCTAAATCACAATAATCACTTTACATGATAATACCATGAAATTCCATACAAGTTCAATATTACAATTAATTACCATATATTATGAAATTAGGTTATTTTCACTAGAAATGTCACAAATATAAAATCTACATCTATGACAACTCTAAAGACGATAATTAAATACTTGGGGTGTATTTTGAAAATTATACAAAAGTATTTTTACATATAACCCCCTCGAGTTCTATATACCCTAAGAACCCTAGTAAATATAGGTTTAAGCGGGACCAATCTCTTGAGCCTCATGGAGCCGGAGAAGTAGGTGCTTGCCTATTTAAGATAGACAACTTAAAAATGGTGTTATCAACACAGTAACCGTCTTTGAAAAAGATACAAATCCTTCCGTCCATGTACAGCGGTTACCGATAACATCAAAACCTAATTCAGGACTTCAATTTCTCTTTCAAATTATTCAGACTCAGACTGAGTCTCATTATAAATAATCTGACTTGAATATGATTCAAGTACAATCTACAATACTACAATTCAATATGAATCCATGAATACAATCTGTTCAATCTATTCAATCTATATTGACTTAACCGAACCATGGATATACTTCCATTTACATGATTCTCCAGTTATATCCATGATTCTCCAGTTACATCTATTTACTGATATCATGGTATCGGCAAGTCATCCCATTATATAATCTATATTACAAGACAATATAAGTTGCAATACAATTCAAACAATACAACAATACAAACAAGACATCGCGGGGTTTAAGAGGTAGATCGGTACGGAAGGTGTTAAAAGTGGAACGAGACTGCAAGATTTAAGACACCTAACCTGAATACAATCGCCGTTGTTCCGGGAATTCTAACGGAGCCTTGTACTTCCAGTGGCCTTTAGTCTCTGGCATATAGAGACTCCTCTCATATACACTGGCATCCTTCTGTACCAAGCTACAAACAACAGCGTTAACTCTAAATACAACTTTAAAAACTACACTCTCTCTCTTACTCTCTGTCTATTCTACTTCTCCCCTATCTTTGGGACTTACCGAGCGATTTGTTCGCTGACGACATTCTCCTTCTTCTTCTTTGAATGTCGTCAGGTGATTCAGACCTTCCAGAGATCGAGCCTAGCACTAAAAACTTGGACCAGTTTATTGAAGATCCCGAGCTGTAGTTACACTTGTACACATTTCATTTCAGTACTTTCCATTTTTGTTATGACATTGTTTAGGCATTGCTTTCATTCAGATGTATTTACTTTTCCATGCATTGTACAAAAAGAATGTTAATAAATAAAGTTTTTGTTCAATTATATCTTTTGTCTCTTGTGCATTTATATTTATATTGCTTAGATACGCTTAGCGTATTTACTTCAGAGTAAATACGTAGCGGCCTCGTCGCGTCCCCTTCGCCGTATTCCGGGAAGCGGGGCGTGACACCCGATCCCTCGCATCGGCGAATTATTCGAGCAACTCAGTAGCGTGAGGGTATTCTCGAAGCTGGATTTGCGATCCGGATATCATCAAATTCGAGTTAAATCAGAAGATATTTGCAAGACTGCGTTCCGAACTCGATATGGGAATTACGAGTATTTAGTGATGCCATTCGGAGTCACGAACGCACCGACGATATCTATGAACTTGATGAACCGAATCTTCTCACCGTTTTTGGACCAGTTTATACTGGTATTCATCGATGATATTCTGGTCTACTCGAGGAGCCTAAAAGAGCATGCTGAACACTTGAAGATCGCACTGCAAACATTGAGGCAAGAAAGATTATATGCGAAAATGAGCAAGTGCGAGCTTTGGCTTTAAAATGTAAAGTTTTTGGGGCATGTCGTATCCGGAGATGGAATCGCTGTTGATCCTGAAAAGATTGCAGCAGTTCAAGATTGGCCGATTCTGAAGAGCGTAGCGGAGATCCAAAGTTCAAGATTGCAGCAGCTTTGCGCCGCGCGACACGTGTCAGCGCGGATGCGCTAGCGCAGTTGCGCTGCGCTGTGCGCCGCGCGACACGTGTCACGCGCTGGGGCATCTGCGCCAAACAGAATTAAATTTCTAAGAAATCTTTTCTGTTCTTGTTAAAATAAGAAGATTTTCTTCTGCAAAGCAGAAGCCCTTGGATCAAAGATCCAACGGTGGGGAAAATTTCCCAAATCACTCAGAGAAAAATCTCTTTAACAAATTTAACTAATTTATGGGCACTATAAAAAGGACCCCAGACCTCAATTCAAAGTCATCAACATCTTTCTAAAAAAAAAAAAAAAGAAGAGAACTCTTGAGAACTCCTCAAGAACAACAGAAGGTAAAAACCTTTAGGAAAAAGAGAAAATTCTCTTATGGACAGATTATTGATCTAAGAACAAGATCAATAATCTTAAATAAAAAGAAAAATAAGTAATAATAGTGCTTTGCACTTTCTTATGAACCATTGGTTCTTTGAAAACAAAAGAAAACTTATTTTCTTTGATTTAAAATCGATCAAAATATAAAACAGTGCTTTGCACTTGAAAAATTGCGCTGTTGCGCTCCTTTGTCGGCGCAACCCAACAGAGCGCGCCATGTGTCAGCAGCGCAACAGCGCAGCGCACTAGCGCAGCGCACTGCGCTGTTGCGCTTGCGCTTACCAGAGCATGACACGTGTCCTCACCACAAGCGCTTGCGCTCAGTGACTGGCGCAAAGCGCCTGACAAATGCAATGCATTTCTTTTCCTAAAGGGCCAGGCCCAATTAAGAGACCAAGCAGGCCTAATTAAATTGATCCTCTGCATCATTTATAAATGGGCAGAGCCCAAACGAAATAATAAAAATGCTACACATTTTAAAAGGGGCAGAGCCCAAACAAAACAGATGCATTGCATCATTCATAAATGAGCAGAGCCCAGAATAAATTGATGCTCTGCATCTTTTATGGGCAGAGCCCAAACAAAAAAATAGAAGTAATGTAATGCATTATTTAAGTGAGGGCAAAGCCCTAGCACAGGTCTAATAGACCAAAAATAAATAAGGGTGTTGAACATTTTTAACTGGACTTAGCCCAATTTTGGCCGTAAGTCCTCAAATTAAATTGACTGAGCACAGCTGTTCTCTTAAATTAATTTATATCCGGTTCGAGGGTACATCTCCGAACTCCTCTGACACCCATCGTTGTAATCCTTCAACGACGTCAGAGAGGTGACGGGTCCCGACGACCACACATCAATACGGACTGCGGGGTCCTTAAACTCATGGACCGGAATGTCCTTAAACTAATGTTGGACCGGAACGTCCTTAAACTAATGTTGGACCGAAACGTCCTAAACTAATATTGGACCACCACGTCCCTAAACTGGAACATGGACCACCACGTCCCTAAACTGGAGAATGGACCGCAACGTCCCTAAACTACCGATGGACCACCACGTCCCTAAACTGGAACAATAGCGCATCCAAATGCTCTTTTGTCGGATCTAAACGGTCCCGTTTAAGTTGATCTTAGCCCCAAATACGGCTAACGTATCCTTAAACATTTGAATGAACAATAAAACTTCAAATCGATTTTGGTTCAAGGGTACATCTCTGAACTCCTCTGACACCTATCGTTGTAATCCTTCAACGACGTCAGAGAGGTGATGAGTCCTGACGATCATATATATTAAATCGATCACCACGTCAAGTTGATCTTAGTCCAAAACAGGACTAACGTATCCTTGACGAATGTTTAAGTTGATCTTAGCCGAAACGTGACTAATGCATCCTTAAACTAAAAACACCAGACCCAAATCTAAGTAAATACGGATTTGGACTAGTCCACGTCCTACGGACGACGGCATTACTCAGTCTCCGTATACAATCCACGGGCAACCACAAATCAAACAAACACACACGACACGAAGTGAAATTCTGGAGAAGGAGAAAGTTGTTACCGCGATGCGGTAGCGTAATTAACTGCAGGGGCTTGCGCCTGCAGGGAAGAGCGTCCCCACAATCAAAAACCCCTCAAGCGAGGGGGAATCTGACGAAGTCTGCTACATCGGCCGCATCCGTCTAAACCTCTGATACACGGTGCCATAAATCAACTTGGCATCTTCGGAGAGGTGGACGGATAAAACCAAATAGCATCTGCCCCGAATCTCAGCGTCAGGACATCGCGGTCCTGTGCGCCGCCATTCGGAGGGGAACAGATTCTGGCACACCCGGTGGGACCTTTTCCTCTTTCCACTCCACACTTCGTGTGTCGTCTTCGCGAACCAGTCGCGGTTTGTTAATGGTTGCCTTCGGATTTCAAGTTACTAAGATTTGGTCTTTTGCCTGGCGCAGAACTCAAGATTCAATGGCCTCTAATTGCACCAACTGCTCGAAGTGCCACTGCAACGGACGCTCCACCTCACTTGGAGGTGTAGCATATGGGCCCCAAGCGGCTTCCTTCCTCACTCTGCCAGTAGACCAGGTGACCCAAGCCACCAGTGGCCTGTTCTTCGGAACCATGATCCCACCTACAAGCTTCTCTGAGCCAATACTTGCACCGGAAGTGAACAAAAAGTCGGTCTTTGACCGGCTCACTGCTACGACGGCCCCTGTCGACGGGTCTCCCGCTACCAAACCGACAGCCTCTGTTTTCACCAGGCTAAATCTGAACTCTAAAATGGCTGTCCAAAGGAAGGCAATAACTGCTGCCCCAGAAGTCGTCAAGGCGGCTTCCCCTATCAAAGAGTCGGTCTTTTCAAGACTGACGATTCCTGCTCCTGCCCCTGCTCAAGGATCCGTCTTCGGCAGGTTGAATATCACCCCTCAGAAGACAACCACAGTCTTTAAGAGGTTAACACCGGCGGCGCCTCATTCAGACAGGGGGCAAAAAGAAACTATCTCAATCTCTGAGCCAATCCCAACGGCTCGCCGTGCTCGACGTCACCATTGGCAACGAGTGAGGAAGGCAGGGGGCAACTCTCCCTCAGGGCTAACTCCACCGGCTCCAGTGGTGGAAGTCAACGCTGCTGTCCCAACTGGGAACAGCTTTGAACTGCTGAGGAGGGTGCGGAAAAACTCTCCAACCGCTACACTGAAGAGATCTCCTCCACCTGCGGAGAGAGTTCCAGAAACGAAGCAAGAACAGCCCCCTCAACGGCTATCCTCAAGAATTTATAAAGTTTGGCGGAGGGTTCAAGACTCTGTAATTGACCCAGGTCACTCTCGTCACCAGAAAAGGGCGAAAGTGCAAAAAGGAAAAGACCATCCTATTGAACAGCGGGGGACAGTAGCTGCAAGGCTGCCCCCTTCAACGGTTCCTTCAACCTCAACGGCCCACAAAAGAAGGAGGCCGGAGAAAACTCCCGCGTCAGCGGCAAAAGTTAAAAATGGTGAACCTAAACGCCCCAAGTCAGGGGGCATAACAGTTCATATGGTTTATATGGCATCGGGAAAAGAAGATAGCCGCATATCAACAGGTTATAGACCGCACACGAGGTTAGTGACCAAGGCTCAGGAGCAGCAGCAGAAGCTCCAAGAAATGATGAGCGCTATGGCCGCACTTACAGGGCCAAAAGAAACCCCTGAAACATCCTCGGACGAGCGTCAAGAACAAGAAACAGACGCAGAATTCCTTCGTCGCGTACTGGAGAAGAAGGATAAAGAAGCTGCGGAGCAGGCAGCCAACATAAAGAAAATGGCCCTCATGTTCCAGGATATGGTGGGTATGATGATTCAACAAGACCCACCTGCTGAAGATCCCCCGATCATCCTTGAAGACGATAGGGGGGAGACGTCGAATCCTCCACCAGCTCTGTCCACTGCTAAAGAGGATACAATCTCCAAAGCTGATTTGGATGAGTACATATCCCAGCAAATACGGGTTCATCATGCGACTGAAGCGGCCGGTCAGGTCGTAAAAACGGGGCGGCCATATCCAAGTTGGTACGATCAAATCAAGTACCCACCCGGTTACACAATTCCCAAGTTCCATGTCTACAAAGGGACGGGCAATCTTCATCAGCCTGTTGCCCAGTTCAGGGCACTCTGCGGCAACACCGGCAGTGATGATAAGCTATTGCTTCGCCAGTTTGTTGGAAGCTTATCAGATACGGCGTTCGAATGGTACTCTGAGCTCCCGAACGACTCTATTAAAACCTTCGCGGAGATGGAGCTGTTGTTTACTCAGCGTTTTGCAAGCGCCAGTGAACGTACCCCAATGACAGCACTGATTAACGCCAGGGTAAAGCCAGGCGAGACGTGGGTTCAGTACGCTATACGATGGCGGAACTTATGGTCAAAGTATGAGCAGCGCATTGAAGAAGCTCCCGCGGTGGGTATGTTTGTGGGAACCCTCGATCCACAAGCAACCATCTCGCAGTTTATGATATTTTTCAAACCGACTACCTTTCAGGCCTTGATTGACAAACTAGCGCAAATGGATCAAATGGGCCATAAACCCCCTCTTCCAAGGCCAGACACCCGAAATGACAAAGGGAAGGGAAAAGCGATCGTCGTCGCTAATGCTCAACAACAACCGAGCGACTCGAAGCCGGTTGCTCGTCAAAATAATACGCGACCGTACGTGCCCCTTGAGGATAGGATGGGACGTCCTTATTCCTTTCCCTGCGATAAAATGAGGAGGTTATTCGAGCTGGCGTTGCGCAACAGACTCATAAATTTGCCGGATCCAAAACGTCCGTTGCAACCAAGTAACGTCAACGAGCCCAACTACTGTCCTTATCATCGAGTACTAGGCCATCCAATCGAAGATTGCTACGTTTTCAAAAATTGGCTTGAAAACCAGTACCGACAGGGCAAGTTCACGTTATCTGACAAATGGAAGGTGAATCCCCCGCAGCCCCACACCTCTAAGGGGACGAATACGCCGGGGGCAACATGCTCCGTCATTGAAGAAGCTCCTTGGGAGGTTGTATTATCAGCCAAGACAAAGAGGATGCTAAACGATCTTCAGACATGTCCAGCGATCAAGTGGAAGAATCCGTTGGAACCGCAGGTCATTGAAGGGATGTTGAAGCCACGTCCAACTCCAAAGACCGATGGTGGCGGTTCAAGCACTTGCAGCCAGCCGTCAAAATCTTCGAAAAAGAAGAAGAAGAAATCTAAGAAGCCCGTGAAGCCTGGCGGCAAACGCACGGACTTACAAAAGAAAATTGACGCGTTAGAAGAATACAACCAAAAGGAGCAGACTCCCATTACATTCCAAGAGTTCCTCAATCATGTCTTTCAAGAAGAAGATGAAGGAGAAAGTTCATCGGATGAATCCGAGGAATATGTGGCGAGCTGTCATATGATTTCCCATTCGATCACGAACGATGAGGAGACTCCTTGCACCGAAAAGCTGGGGCAGATCCTGAACCAAAAGTTCTGGGGCCACCAGAGGAAATAATCGACGCATTCTTTAATGAAGCTCGGTTGAAAAGTAAAGCTGATCGGGAGCGCGAGGCGGCTATATTTGAAAGGGTCAAGCGCCAGCGACTCGATGAAGGAGCTGAGATGATCCCGGTGGAGCTAAACACCTCCGCTACCGACAAAAGCCAATTCAAGATGAGAAAGAAGTTTGCTAAGTCCATATCAATGGGTATGAAGCTACCATCCTCCGAAGAAGAAATTACCGGTGAAGCGAAAATGCACCCGTCTTATTGCTTATATCATCAAAAGATTTCGCACCCCACTCAAAAGTGCAAAGCTTTCGATAGATGGTGGCAAGGATATGTTGCTCATCGACAACGCTTTAAGCGGGAAAAGCGTAAAACTCGTCGAGAGCAAAGAAATATGACCGAAGGGAGTAAAAGAACTACCGGCGATTGTCGCGTAGCTAACACCGGCGGGTCACAAGTGCCTACATTCGGGAGCGATTCTGATGAGGAGCTGGAACTTGCCCCTCTCTTTAAAGGGTCCGCATCGAGAAAAGAAGAAGAACCGAAGGTTTGCGAAAATATCCGGCTACGTAATCGCACGCTGCCCGAAAAGAACCTCGGACCCTCGAACAAAAAAGATAAAGGGAAAGAAAAGGCCTCTGGGGATATCATCTTAGATGACCAAGTGGTGGAAGAGCTAGCTGCCAAAGATCCACCAAAGAAGGATAAGGTGGACTACAACGTCTTAGCACATCTGAGGAAGCTGCCCTCACAGCTCAGCATTCTTGACGCCCTTTTGCTATCAAAAGAGGCGAGAGATTCGTTGATTAAGGTGCTCCAAGACCAGAACAATTCCAAGTATGCCTGGCCGAGGAAAAGATGAAGGATGAATTGGAGGAGGTGCACACGGCCGATGTTACTTTTGGCGATGAAGACCTTCTACTTGGGACGTGCGAACACAATCGCCCTCTCTATGTCTCGGGATACTGCCATGATATAAAGATAGGTAAAATCCTGATCGATAACGGGTCGTCTGTTAACCTACTCAACGTGCGGGTGTTGAAGGAAATCTGCATGAGCGTCCAGCACCTTGCTCGGGACAAGATCACCATCTCCGGGTTCGACTCCCAATCGTCAAAGACTTTTGGATCTGTGATACTGACGCTACGCTTCGGGCTACTCGTCACGGACATTAAGTTCCACGTCATAGACGCCAAGACATGTTACAATGCTTTGCTCGGTCGACCATGGTTACACGAGTACAACATCATCCCTTCTACACAACATCAGTGTATGAAGTATTTTAAGGATGGTTTCGAGTATACCGTGACGGGAGAACTGAACCCTTTCTCTGTGAACGAGGTCCGCAAATACGAAGATGCCAAATACTTCTTACCGGATTTCGAAGACACGGAGAAGTGTCACAAGCCGGAGAATAAAACTAACGCTACCATCCCTGTCTTCGGCAGTGATACTGAGGAGGAAGAGGAGATAGTTTATTCGGGTCCGTCCCAACACAACAAGCCGGGACCACCGGCTCCTACATTGATCTTTGGCAGCGACTCGGAAGATGAAGTCCATGCTGTATTCTCTGCTCGACCTACAATACAAACGTCCGCTGACGAAGACCAAAGTCTACAAGTCGCCATAGTGCCGCTTAAACACCATAAAGAACTAGATGCACTTAATATCTACAGTGTAGAAGAGTTGCAGACATTCTATATCCCTCCCAGGAGAGAGAGCGAGAAAGCAATTCTGTTTTATCGCTCTGAAGAAACCAAGGTGAAAAAAGAAATCTGGCATGGCGCGGATCCTGCGCTCGACAGGCTTCAGCCTATCCGTCTTCCCAGATATTATACAGAGGGTTTGAAGAAGCTGCTGAAACGCCAGGGGATATCCTTCAAACAGACCGTTAGAGAGGCCAAATTCTATGACAGGGTCTGGAACGTTCCCGGGACTCAACGCAAACTGCCTAATAGGAGAATGGAAACAAAAGGGCTTGGATACATCCGGTCAAAGAAACGAGAGTTACTGCCCAGCTGTTACGTCGTGTATGACCTCGATGAAGAAGCGGATGCTCAATGGGAGGACGCTAATCCTAAGCTAGTGAAAGTTCCAGATGCAAAAGAGCCCAGTCCGTCGTTCGAGGAACAAATGGATAAACTTATAAAGAAAGCTGGTCAAAAACTCCGAGATGATCACAACCGTGAGACGGCCATCTATGAAAAAGCCAAGACGCAACGCCTTCTCCAACAGGCCATAAAAGATGAAAATACCGCTCCTTGTCAACCTGTTATAAAGAAAGCTCGGCGCAAAAGCAGAAATAAGTCGAAAGGCCAAAAAGACGCTCAAAAACAACAAGACGGGGCTAAGAAACCACGCAAACGGAAGGCGAGCATTATTGATCTATCCCTCATGAAGAAAATGGGTCGAGCATACTCTTTTCCTCGGGACAAGACGAAGAAGATACTTGATCTTGCTCTAAAACATCAAATACTTACACTGCCGGAGTCCAAAAACCCCGAACAGGCAGGCGAAGTCTCTCACCCGGACTATTGCCCTTATCACCGAGTTATAGGGCATCCTCTTGAAGATTGCTTCACCTTCAAGAATTGGGTCGAAGATCAGTATCAGCTTGGCAAGTTCGCTCTATCCGACAACTGGAGGGTAGCACCGCCACAGAAGCACGAGCCCAAGGCCACGAAAGGAGAACCGGTTCCACATTGGGATTGGAAACGAATTCGCACCTGTCACATGATTACAATATTAAAAGAAGAGCCCGAGGACATAGAGGAGCTCCCTTGGTGCTTCGAAAACAGCAGCGACGAGATAATCTCAGAATTCCCACCTGCGCCAAAAGAGCTGGAAGATGGAATCCATACCACTGCAGATAACCTTAAGAAAATTGAGTTGGGATCGGCAGACGATCCGCGACCGACATTCATCAGCGAGCTGCTATCTGAAGAAAGGGCGGCTACGTTAAAAGACGTGCTTCTATAGCATAGAGATTGCTTCGCGTGGAACTATTCCGAAATGCCGGGACTAAACCCAGAAATTGCTGTGCACAAATTGGCAATATCCCCGGACGTCAAGCTAGTCAAACAGGTGCCGAGAAGAATGCGGCTTGAGCTTGAGATGAGCATCAATGCTGAGGTCAAGAAGCTGATCGACTCTGGCTTTATTCAGGAAGTTCAATACCCTAAATGGATCGCCAACATCGTCCCGGTGATGAAGAAAAATGGGACTGTGCGCATATGCGTGGATTTTCGGGATCTCAATAAAGCCTGCCCGAAGGATGATTTCCCAGTGCCTGTCACCGAATTAATGATAGACAACACGTCTACGCATGAGATTTTCTCTTTTATGGACGGCTCATCGGGGTATAACCAGATAAAGATGCATCCCGAAGACCAGAAGCACACCGCCTTCAGGACTCCTCTAGGTATATTCAGTTATAAAGTGATGCCCTTCGGTTTAAAGAATGCCGGTGCCACTTATCAAAGGGCCATGACAAAGATCTTCGATGACCTTATACATGAAATCGTCGAATGCTATATCGACGATCTTGTGGTTAAAAGCAAATCATACAAGGAACATCTCGAACATTTGAAGACCGTATTTCAACGCCTTCGGCAATACAACTTGAAGATGAACCCTCTCAAGTGTGCATTCGGAGTTTCCTCGGGCAAATTCCTGGGATTTATTGTCCGACACCGGGGTATCGAAATAGATCCGTCCAAGATCAAGGCAATCATGGAAATACCTCCGCCAAGGACTCTCAAACAGTTGCGGTCTCTCCAAGGAAAGCTCGCATATATTCGGCGATTTATAGCCAACCTTTCAGGCAAGTGCCATCCCTATAGCCACCTGATGAAGAAGGGAACCCCATTTGTTTGGGATCACAAGTGCCAAGGCGCACTGGACGAGATCAAGCAGTACCTGCAGAACCCTCCAGTTTTGGCTGCTCCGGTTAAGGGAAAGCCTCTCATTCTTTACACGACCGCCCTTGAAGGTTCTTTAGGCGCGTTATGGGCACAAGAAAACGACCAAGGGAAAGAAAGAGCACTCTACTACTTAAGTCGAGTTCTACTGGGGGCAGAAAGCAACTACTCCCCCATTGAAAAACACTGCCTGGCGTTGATCTTCGCAATAACAAAGCTTAGACATTACGCGTTGGCGCATGAAGTCCGTCTTATTTCAAAGGTGGACCCTCTCAAATATCTAATGTCAAAGGCTATATTGACGGGACGACTCGCTAAATGGACCCTGCTCTTGATGGAGTTCTCGATAATATATCAACCTCTCAGGGCAGTAAAAGGCCAGGCCATCGCCGACTTCCTCGCTGAGCATCCGATACCGGCCGATTCTCCTTTAAACTGCGATCTTCCAGACGAACATGCGTTTGATACGGTCAACGGTGATGATACTCGATGGGAGCTTTATTTCGATGGCGCATCTTCCATGAAGAAGCGCAAACAAAGCACCCCTATAATTAAATCGGGCATAGGGCTCATCTTTGTAACTCCACAAGGAGGGATAATGCGCTTTGCTTTCTCCCTAACAGAGCCGAGAACAAACAATGAAGCCGAATACGAAGCTCTGATAGCAGGCCTTGAGATCGCCATTGACATGGGAATTGAAAACCTCCTCATATACGGGGATTCTCAACTGGTCGTTAGTCAAGTAAACGGCGACTACCAAACATGCAAACCAGAACTGGTGAAGTACGGCGAAAAAGTGCAACAATTATTGACTCAAATTCCCTCCTATACTTTGGAAAACATACCGCGTGCGGAAAATAGCAAAGCAGACGCATTGGCCAAACTTGCTAAAGAACTGGCTGACGAGAACCTCGATGACGTTAGAATCGTGGTACAAAGCCATCGAGTGCTTGCCCCAGCAGAAATATCTCCGGAATTATTCGAAGAAAAGGGAGCGAGCGAGCAGACAACTCTGCAAATAAAAGACCCGGAAAAGGCCGAGGATTGGAGAGAAGTCTTCATAGACTACTTTAAGTCCCACCGAATGCCTGAAGAAGCGTCCACAAGACATCAGCTCATGAAACGAGCTCTGTCTTTCGCCTTCGTCAACGATACTCTGTACAAGAGGTCGTTTAATTCTCTATGGCTAAGATGCCTCGGACCTGACGAAGCGAAAAGAGTCGTTCAAGAAGTTCACGACGGACTCTGCGGTTCTCATCAAGCGGGCCCAAAGATGAAGTTGAAGATAAAACGGATGGGCTACTACTGGCCCACAATGATTCAAGACTGCCTCGAATATGCGAAGCAATGTCACTCATGTCAAATTCATGGGGATTTCATCCACCAGCATCCAAATCCATTACATCCAACGGTGGCTAGCTGGCCATTCGAGATGTGGGGGACTGATATAGTCGGCCCCATCGAACCAGCATCGTCTAGAGGGCATTGTTTCATCCTGGCGACAACTGACTACTTCTCCAAATGGGCAGAAGCAGTACCACTGAGGGAAGTGAAGACGGAGAATATCCTCTATTTCTTCAAGACGCATGTCATATATCGGTTTGGAACTCCGCTGCGGATCATCTCCGATAACGGGCCAGCTTACAGAAGCCATAAGATCAGTCGCTTTGCACAGCAGCACAATATAGACTGGAAATATTCCTCGGTTTATAATCCGCGAGCTAATGGTCTAGCTGAAGCCTTCAACAAGACCCTGACAAAGATCATGAAGAAAACAGTGTCCCGAAATAAGAAAGACTGGCACGAGAGACTGCAAGAGGCTCTTTGGGCATATCGAACTACGTTCAAGACGGCCACGAACACAACGCCGTACGCGTTGGTATTTGGGACGGAAGCAGTACTGCCCCTCGAGATAGAGTTACCCTCTCTACGAGTGGCAGTCCACTACGAGCTGACGGACGAAGAAAATGCTCACCTTCGGCTTGAAGAGCTTGATGCCCTTGATGAAACCCGGCTCATAGCGTAATAAAATCTGGAGGCCTATAAAGCAAAGATGACGCGCTCATATGAAAGACTGACCTGACCGAGGACATTCCGCCAAGGCGAGCTTATGCTAGTGGTCAAAAGGCCTATGATCCCCAATCGCGCCAAGCGGGGAAAATTCGAGCCAAACTATGAAGGCCCGTACGTCATAGATAAGGTCTACCAGGGCGGGGCCTATCTACTCATAGATATGCACGGTGAAAGGCCTTTCAGGCCGACAAACGGTCGCTTCCTAAAGAAATACTATGCCTAATGAGTTACGGCCTAGGTCAATGATAGATGACGAAGACTATGTTCGCTCTCTGTTTTCCTAAGCTCAAGCTCTATAAGCAGTACCCAGCCTTAAACTAACGCCGGACCGAAACGTCCTTAAACTAACGCCGGACCGAAATGTCCTTAAACTAATAGCGGACCGAAACGTCCTTAAAACTACTACCGCAGCATCCTTAGGCTGACAAGATGAATAAAAAAAAGAGAAAAAAAGAGAAAGAAAATAAAAAAAAATGATGATAAAAACGGTATGTCCATAAGCAAAATGGGCACGGATGAAAACCCGAAAGGGCTCCGTGAGTAAAAACAGCAGGGCTACCGGCGAGTGTTCGTGAAAACCCGAAAGGGTGCGACCTCGTAAAAAAAAAGAGGAAAAATAAAAAAGAATAAAAAAAGGGGGTAGGTCCATAAGCAAAAAGGGCACGGATGAAAACCCGAAAGGGCTCCGTGAGTAAAAACAGCAGGACTACCGGCGAGTGTTTGTGAAAACCCGAAAGGGCGCAACCTCGTTAAAGGACACTTACAAGATCCTCTCGACCTTATAAGGAGAAACCACCCGCGTGAGATCCTTACGACTCACATGGGAGCAGCACACTTAGGGATCCCCACGATTCCTAAGGAGAAAATACACTTACGAGATCCTCACGACTCGTAAGGAGAACTCTCTTATGGGACCCTCACGGCTCATAAGATTTGAAAGTCTTAAGTTACAGAGACCTAAACCTGTGCTTAAGCAAACCCCCCACAACTTCCGATATTGCCCTACAAGTGGTTCAATACTGACCCTTGTATACAATCCACGGGCGTGAATAAACATTTCCTTAACCAAGTCTCATCCGTGACTGGGGATATGTTCGCATGGTGAACAACCCTTGTAAATCCTCTCGATTTATGAGGAGAAAACCCTCCTGTAGGATCCTTACGACTTACAGAGGAAACAAACACTTAGGAATCCTCACGATTCCTAAGGAGAAAATACACCTAAAAGATCCTCACGACTTGTAGGAAGAAATACCTTTGTGAGACCCTTACAGCTCATGAATTCAAAAGCCTTAGTCGACAGGACCTTAACCCTGGTCGCTAAGCCACCTTTGTTCGACATCGATAAAGCCAGATGATGATTCGCTCCTGGCAATATCCCAGTTGTAGCGGTGCTGATGCCGAAATCGGTGTCTAATTCCAGGTTTACGGCGAAAAGCCAGTAGGCCGCACATGCATACGAAATAGCCGAAATGATGGGGCAGCTTGCAATAAAAAGCAGCAAGTAAAAATGTATGCATGCAAAATAGCCGAAATGATTGGGCAACTCGCAATAAAAAGCAGCGAGTGAAAACAAAATAAACAGCCGAAATGATTGGGCACCGCGAAAAATAGCCAAAATGATTGGGCAATCGCGACCTTCGCAATATAAAGCTGAAATGATAGAGCATCGCGGAAATAAAAAAATGATGATAAAACTTTGGCCCTACAGTTAAGATCACATCGATCCCTGTATACAATCCAAGAGCGCAAACAAAGATGGAACCATACTTTCCCGACAGGCTCCTCCAGAAAACGAAGCCAAATCTCGACGGTTCATCCCAACTCCGAAGAAACCAGTGTCTTCGGCAAATACCTCGACTCACGGATACAAACACTCCTTGACGAGAGCCTCCTGATTCGCGTCGACTCGCAGAGCCACCGGTGCCTCCGTGGGAAATCCTCGACTCGTTTCAGACCCCAAGGAAACAAATAATCCTTGGCGCTTGGGAAACAAATAATCCCTAGCAAACTCCTCGACTCACGGATACAAACACTCCTTGACGAGAGCCTCCTGATTCGTGTCGACTCGCAGAGCCACCAATGCCTCCGTGGGAAATCCTCGACTCGTTTCAAACCCCAAGGAAACAAATAATCCTTGGCGCTTGGGAAACAAATAATCCCTAGCAAATTCCTCGACTCACGGATACAAACACTTCTTGACGAGAGCCTCCTGATTCGTGTCGACTCGCAGAGCCACCAGCGTCTCCGTGGGAAATCCTCGACTCGTTTCAAACCCCAAGGAAACAAATCATCCTTGGCGCTTGGGAAACAAATAATCCCTAGCGAATTCCTCGACTCACGGATACAAACACTCCTTGACGAGAGCCTCCTGATGCGCGTCGACTCGCAGAGCCACCAGTGCCTCCGTGGGAAATTCTCGACTCGTTTCAGACCCCAAGGAAACAAATAATCCTTGGCGTTTGGGAAACAAATAATCCCTAGCAAACTCCTCGACTCACGGATACAAACACTCCTTAATGAGAGCCTCCTAATTCGCGTCGGCTCGCAGAGAAACTGTGTCTCCGCGGGAAATTCCCGATTCGTCTCAACAGGCAAATAAAGCCTCAGGCAGCAGGGACTAAAAAACTTGCTTCCTGAACAATGGGACCCTGCAAGTCAATCCAAAATGGTCTCTTGCACACTATTCACGGGTCTCACTCTCCAAAGTCGAATTTCGACGAGGAGGGAAATAACCGCTTGTGGGTCCTCTCGACTCATAAGGGGGAAAAATTCTCTTATAGGATCCTTACGACTTGCAAGAGAAAACAACACTTAGGAATCCTCACGATTCCTAAGGAGAAAGCCCACCTACGAGATCCTCTCGATCCGTAGGGAGAAGAATCTCTATGAGACCCTCACGGCTCATGGAGTTGAAAAGTCTTAGGCAGCAGATCCGAACCTGCGGCCTAAGCCATCGCTATTTCTTAAGAAAGTCAGGATACTCGTTCTAATCATCCGTCAACCATGTTTGCTAAAGTGATATGCTAATAGTAAAAGAAAGAAAAGACGGAGAAAATGACACATTACAAAAAAGGTGTATCTTTTATTCATAAACTTGATTGGGTACAGGATACATTATGTCAAAGAATAAAATATATATATATATATATATATATACATTCTTTTATCTACAATTACAAACGATACAAAGAAGGATAGCTACTGAGGAGGAAGTGTCTTTAGTAAATCCACAAGTTGCTCTCGCACTTCCTTCAATCCCTCCTCCGAGCGGACGAAAGGGAATGAAGTGTCTGGAGACATGATCGCTGCAAAGGAACAATTTAGCCATTAGTGTTGTAATTCCAACATTTGGCATCAAAAAAAATGCATTAAATTAAAATTAATTAATTACACCACACAGCAGTGCAGTGAGTAGGAGACTAAAGGGGGACCCACAAAATTTGGATGACAATACGTCAGTTAATAAGACAACCTCATCATTGGATGAGATTGTCAGTTGGTCCCCAGGAAAACATTCCCATTTAAAAAAAAGGGAGGGAAGTATCCCTAGAGACAAGGAGAAAATCTCCCCTTTCAGAGCAAAGCTCTGTCACAGAGTAACACTTGTCAAACTCTGATCTCAGAGAAATAAGATTCCTTAAAAGAGCATAGCTCTATGGTCCATCAGAAAATGTTACACCTAAAAGAATTAGAATTTTTGGAATCTTGGAAAATCCATGAAAAAACTTGTGAAAAATTTTCATTTTTCAGATCTAAAATATCTACAGATGATTCAAAGAGCAAAGCTCTGTTCATGGGTTAGAACCCATGAACAAGATCTCTACAGATCTATAAGTTCTTAAGAGCAGAGCTCTGTTTATGAAACCCCAATGGGGATTTCTTTAGATCAAAAGATCTGTGAGAGCAAAGCTCTTTGGTTAAGATTAATTTAAATTAATTTGATTTAAGTTAATTTTTACCTAAAGTTTCTAACTTTGGGAAGGAGCAAAGCTCTGAAGTTCTTAAGAAAGAGCAAAGCTCTGTTGAAATCAAAAATCTTAAAAACGGTAAGATTTTTCTAAGGGCCAGAGGACCTATTTATAAGGCGCTTGCGCCCCTTGAGCTCACCCGTTGATCCAACGGTCAGGATCTTGCCACCGCTGCACTCACGTGTGCGCCACGTGAGCGCAACGGTGGGGGGCATTTGTTTCGCCCAATCAGAGCAAAACTTTGTTGAAATTCAAAATTCAAAATTTTGAAGCAACGCTTCAAATCTCGGGCGCAACGCCCCACGTGTCATACGCTGATACGTCAGCGCAGCGCCCAAGAAAGCGCCCCCAATCAGAGCAAAGCTCTAATTAAAGGAAGCAACGCTTCAGTTGCGCTAGCACTGCGCCGCGCGACACGTGTCAGCGCTGGGGCATCTGCGCCAAACAGAATTAAATTTCTAAGAAATCTTTTCTGTTCTTATTAAAACAAGAAGATTTTCTTCTGCAAAGCAGAAGCCCTTGGATCAAAGATCCAACGGTGGGGAAAATTCCCCAAATCACTCAGAGAAAAATCTCTTTAACAAATTTAACTAATTTATGGGCACTATAAAAAGGACCCCAAACCTCAATTCAAAGTCATCAACATCTTTCTAAAAAAAAAAAGAAGAGAACTCTTGAGAACTCCTCAAGAACAACAGAAGGTAAAAACCTTTAGGAAAAAGAGAAAATTCTCTTATGGACAGATTATTGATCTAAGAACAAGATCAATAATCTTAAATAAAAAGAAAAATAAGTAATAATAGTGCTTTGCACTTTCTTATGAACCATTGGTTCTTTGAAAACAAAAGAAAACTTGTTTTCTTTGATTTAAAATCGATCAAAATATAAAACAGTGCTTTGCACTTGAAAAATTGCGCTGTTGCGCTCCTTTGTCGGCGCAACCCAACAGAGCGCGCCACATGTCAGCAGCGCAACAGCGCAGCGCACTAGCGCAGCGCACTGCGCTGTTGCGCTTGCGCTTACCAGAGCATGACACGTGTCCTCACCACAAGCGCTTGCGCTCAGTGACTGGCGCAAAGCGCCTGACAAATGCAATGCATTTCTTTTCCTGAAGGGCCAGGCCCAATTAAGAGACCAAGCAAGCCTAATTAAATTGATGCTCTGCATCATTTATAAATGGACAGAGCCCAAACGAAATAATAAAAATGCTACGCATTTTAAAAGGGGCAGAGCCCAAACAAAACAGATGCATTGCATCATTCATAAATGAGCAGAGCCCAGAATAAATTGATGCTCTGCATCTTTTATGGGCAGAGCCCAAAAAAAAATAGAAGTAATGCAATGCATTATTTAAGTGAGGGCAAAGCCCTAGCACAGGTCTAATAGACCAAAAATAAATAAGGGTGTTGAACATTTTCAACTGGACTTAGCCCAATTTTGGCCGTAAGTCCTCAAATTAAATTGACTGAGCACAGCTGTTCTCTTAAATTAATTTATATCCGGTTTGAGGGTACATCTCCGAACTCCTCTGACACCCATCGTTGTAATCCTTCAACGACGTCAGAGAGGTGACGGGTCCCGACGACCACACATCAATACGGACTGCGGGGTCCTTAAACTCGTGAACCGGAACGTCCTTAAACTAATGTTGGACCGGAACGTCCTTAAACTAATGTTGGACCGAAACGTCCTAAACTAATATTGGACCACCACGTCCCTAAACTGGAACATGGACCACCACGTCCCTAAACTGGAGAATGGACCGTAACGTCCCTAAACTACCGATGGACCACCACGTCCCTAAACTAAAACAATAGAGCATCCAAATGCTCTTTTGTCGGATCTAAACGGTCCCGTTTAAGTTGATCTTAGCCCCAAATACGGCTAACGTATCCTTAAACATTTGAATGAACAATAAAACTTCAAATCGATTTTGGTTCAAGGGTACATCTCTGAACTCCTCTGACACCTATCGTTGTAATCCTTCAACGACGTCAGAGAGGTGATGAGTCCTGACGACCATATATATTAAATCGATCACCACGTCAAGTTGATCTTAGTCCAAAACAGGACTAACGTATTCTTGACGAATGTTTAAGTTGATCTTAGCCGCAACGCGACTAATGCATCCTTAAACTAAAAACACCAGACCCAAATCTAAGTAAATACGGATTTGGACTAGTCCGCGTCCTACGGGCGACGGCATTACCCAGTCTCCGTATACAATCCACGGGCAACCACAAATCAAACAAACACACACAACACGAAGTGAAATTCTGGAGAAGGAGAAAGTTGTTACCGCGATGCGGTAGCGTAATTAACTGCAGGGGCTTGCGCCTGCAGGGAAGAGCGTCCCCACAATCAAAAACCCCTCAAGCGAGGGGGAATCTGACGAAGTCTGCTACATCGGCCGCATCCGTCTAAACCTCCGATACACGGTGCCATAAATCAACTTGGCATCTTCGGAGAGGTGGACGGATAAAACCAAATAGCATCTGCCCCGAATCTCAGCGTCAGGACATCGCGGTCCTGTGTGCCGCCATTCGGAGGGAAACAGTATATACTTTCTGAATTTTGACTCAAGAATAGGAACTATTTTTCAGACTTATCCTTCAATAAAGTTTTCAATACTTTTCCTTCATCTTGACTTAACTCAAGAACTAAACTCAAGATTAGCTACCTCTTACACAACTGCAAGGATGTATATTTACCAAGGTTAAACAGAAGGAGGGTTATGTTTAGGGTTTTCAACTTCTAAGCCTAGGATTTAGTTATTTCTAAAGTATCAACTAAATTTTCGGGAAAAAATCTAAGTTACCCTACTAGCTAATTTGAAGACAAAGTTTTATATTTTTGAAATTTTTTCGATTTTTGTGTGTTTTTAATAAGTGTGCTAATGCAAAAATATACACATGAATGCGAAGGCAGAAGGAAGAAAGCTTACCGAGCAAAAATATACCCCAAACTTAAACTTGACAGTGTCCTCATTGTCATGCAATATAACAAGAGCCAAAATAGTTAAGAGGTAAAAATACAAAAAGGGGTATTTTTTCCTGAGCACAAGTTATAAGTTTGTTTTGCTTTTTAATAGCAAGAAGGAGCTTGTAGCTCATTGATAAGATCTTGCACTGCCGAACCAAAGCACCAGAGTTCAAATCCCATCCCCCACATTATTTTTAATATTATTTTCTTTTAATATTTTTAGAATTTCAAGATTCTACACGTGCTAAACCCGTAAAACCCCACGTCACATATAAAACAAACTGGCCCAGCGGGTAGAGGAACCGACGACCGACCCCGGCCCGACTCTGCCGAGCTCGGGTGAATCGGTTTTGGCCCTTCATGAAAGTTGTCCCTCTCTGTCTTCTCAGTACCCCTGTATACTTTAAATTTCCTGCATATTAACAGAACTCTTTAAAACCCCATTAAACCATTTTTTAATACAATTTAATACATTTTTTCTTCACACCCTTTCACCTACCCTAACCCTAGTTTTAACCTATAAATACCATCCCTAAACACACACCCCTCACTCACAATTCTGTCCAAAACTCTCAAGAAAACTCTATAGAATTTTTGTGTACAAGTGGAGTTAGCGAAGGGCGAAACTCCGGCGAACTTCCGACGACAACCCTAGGAGCTCCTGGCGACAAAACGACATACCGGCACCTCCTACGTCTTCCTCTCCCTCTTCTCTTGACTCTAAACCCATAAGTCTCACCTCTCTCTTCTCTAATCTATTCTTAAAACTTCTTTTATTAAAACCCGATGGAAGCGGAGTTAAATCCAACTTCCAATTCGGTTTTCTTTGTAAAATTCAATTTTCTTTAATACAACCATACAAAACACTTACATCTTGACTATTAATCACTAACAAAACATGTTGAACAAGTTTCATAGCAAAATATTTTCTATTGCAATTTTTATCGTACTTTTTTAGTTAAATACCATATAGTATAGTTTCGACTTTAAAACATCATTAATCTTGCTATACCTTAAGATAGATCACGAGATAATGACCTACCTCTTCACAACACTCATATGCAACATAGCACGATACCCTTTGGGAAACATAGATTCGGGAAATACCGTTTTACACAAAACTACTTTTAACTTATAAAAAACCCGTTTTCTACAAGATAAGTGTTTTTTTTCAAATCTTTGCAAAGCGCCGCTACAACCCATTTGGGAAACCCGTTCGGGATGGTGCGGATTATCATAGATCCTCGGGCTTAGTAGTAGAGATGAAGACCTCCGCAAGGAGCATTCGGTCTCGAGAGATTTAAAATACAAATATCTTAAGAAAATGAGATTTCTAGAAAATAATAAATTAAAATTATTTTTATAAATATATAAATATATATGTATTATCAAAATATCTATTTTTGTTACAATATCAATATTCCAACTTTTCTAAATCACAATAATCACTTTACATGATAATACCATGAAATTCCATACAAGTTCAATATTACAATTAAATACCATATATTATGAAATTAGGTTATTTTCACTAGAAATGTCACAAATATAAAATCTACATCTATGACAACTCTAAAGACGATAATTAAATACTTGGGGTGTATTTTGAAAATTATACAAAAGTATTTTTACATATAACCCCCTCGAGTTCTATAAATTACCCTAAGGACCCTAGTAAATATAGGTTTAAGCGGGACCAATCTCTTGAGCCTCATGGAGCCGGAGAAGTAGGTGCTTGCCTATTTAAGATAGACAACTTAACAATGGTGTTATCAACACGGTAACCGTCTTTAAAAAAGATACAAATCCTGCCGTCCATGTACAGCGGTTACCGATAACATCAAAACCTAATTCAGGACTTCAATTTCTCTTTCAAATTATTCAGACTCAGACTGAGTCACATTATAAATAATCTGACTTGAATATGATTCAAGTACAATCTACAATACTACAATTCAATATGAATCCATGAATACAATCTGTTCAATCTATTCAATCTATATTGACTTAACCGAACCATGGATATACTTCCATTTACATGATTCTCCAGTTATATCCATGATTCTCCAGTTACATCCATTTACTGATATCATGGTATCGGCAAGTCATCGCATTATATAATCTATATTACAAGACAATATAAGTTGCAATACAATTCAAACAATACAACAATACAAACAAGATTTCGCGGGGTTTAAGAGGTAGATCGGTACGGAAGGTATTAAAAGTGGAACGAGACTGCAAGATTTAAGACACCTAACATGAATACAATCGCCGTTGTTCCGGGCATTCTAACGGAGCCTTGTACTTCCAGTTGCCTTTAGTCTCTGGAATATAGAGACTCCTCTCATATACACTGGCATCCTTCTGTACCAAGCTACAAACAACAGCGTTAACTCTAAATACAACTTTAAAAACTACACTCTCTCTCTTACTCTATGTCTATTCTACTTCTCCCCTATCTTTGGGACTTACCGAGCGATTTGTTCGCTAACGACATTCTCCTTCTTCTTCTTTGAATGTCGTCAGGTGATTCAGACCTTCCAGAGATCGAGCCTAGCACTAAAAACTTGGACCAGTTTATTGAAGATCCCGAGCTGTAGTTACACTTGTACACATTTCATTTCAGTACTTTCCATTTTTGTTATGATATTGTTTAGGCATTGCTTTCATTCAGATGTATTTACTTTTCCATGCATTGTATAAAAAGAATGTTAATAAATAAAGTTGTTGTTCAATTATATCTTTTGTCTCTTGTGCATTTATATTTATATTGTTTAGATACGCTTAGCGTATTTACTTCAGAGTAAATACGTAGCGGCCTCGTCGCGTCCCCTTCGCCGTATTCCGGGAAGCGGGGCGTGACACCCGATCCCTCGCATCGGCGGATTATTCAAGCAACTCAGTAGCGCGAGGGTATTCTCGAAGCTGGATTTGCGATCCGGATATCATCAAATTCGAGTTAAATCAGAAGATATTTGCAAGACTGCGTTCCGAACTCGATATGGGCATTACGAGTATTTAGTGATGCCATTCGGAGTCACGAACGCACCGACGATATCTATGGACTTGATGAACCGAATCTTTTCACCGTTTTTGGACCAGTTTATACTGGTATTCATCGATGATGCTCTGGTCTACTCGAGGAGCCTAGAAGAGCATGCAGAATACTTGAAGATCGCACTGCAAACATTGAGGCAAGAAAGATTATATGCGAAAATGAGCAAGTGCGAGCTTTGGCTTGAAGAAGTGAAGTTTTTGGGGCATGTCGTATCCGGAGATGGAATCGCTGTTGATCCTGAAAAGATTGCAACAGTTCAAGATTGGCTGATTCTGAAGAGCGTAGCGGAGATCCAAAGTTTTCTTGGGCTTGCAGGATATTACAGAAGATTCGGTTGGCTATAATGCCCTCAAGTCAATTATTGGATCACAGGCACGTGATTGCAATGATTGAGGGAGGACCTATACCAGTAGGACAGTCTTACTCGAGATGATAGTATGCTATCTGGTTTGTCTTTATCATCGTGTACATGTTTTAGGTGACACTACAGATCACTGTTATATGTTGATAGAGCCCATAGGATTTTTGCTTGACTACCAGCAGTATGATGGCGATCATATATGTTCAAAAACTCACTGTGTCGTGCTTTTGTCGAGTTTTGTTTTAATTAAGATATGTCGGTTGTGTTGGTGAAAATAGTGCATGATGTGAGTCTCGAGTTTTAAAAATACCGTAAGTGCACGGTGCGTTGAAGCAAGCCGGCAAGCATGGGTCGAACCACAAGGAGTGGATATCACGACATCAATTTGAACTATAAATCAAGAGGTTTCGAAAGGAGTTTGTCACGTGTTGCAATAATTAAAAGAAGAAAGGTTTTGTTTTAGGGAAAACTTAGGCTAAGGTTTAGTATGAGTGAAATACGACTTTTACCCCCAACTCTCCATTTTGATTCAAGGTTCATTTTTCTAGTTTCCATTTGAATTGTGAAAGCATGCCGCATCTATCCGAAACATGCGTCGGGTTAGAATACGATATCAAGGTTTAAGTAAAACAGAAACTAAAAAATTTGTGTTTGAGAATGAAATGAATATGGAGTTAGTTAAGTGAAGTTAGCAAGTATAGAATATATGCTTGTGTGCTATATATCCTATCTAGCTAGTTGCGACACTTAACATAATTCCGTATTCATTTCAACTTCAAATCATAATATAACAATAATAAAATGTAAAGAAGGAATGGGATATATGTTAAAGGTTGATTTGCAACCATTCAAAACGATATATCCTATCAAGCAAAACATGATAAAATTGCATAATTAAGAAAAGAAGTGTAAAATGCAAGAATCAAAAGGTAGGGGTTGGAAGTAAAGTCCTTCCACAACCTACCTCACCATAACCCATGAACAACTACTCACACATCATAAATTGAAATAACAACAAAAAGAAAAGATGCAAAAAGAGAAGATATACAAGAAACAACTTGATATAAATGAAGCTTGATTACAATGGTTCCACATACAAATAAGTGAATTCAAATATCAAAATCTAATCTTGCAAGCTCAAGAAAAGAGATTGCAAGACAAGAGGAAGGCAAGGAATTCACACTAAGAGCTACAAGATCACTAGTTACAATATTTACAAACTTTTCTCTCACAAAAGAAATAGTGCCCTCATACTTGCCCAAAGGCCTGGTATTTATAGGCTCAAAACAAAATTAAATAAATAATAAAAACGAGATGATGTGACATCAAGGGGGGACAGAGAAAATATGGGGTCATTTGGACATAAAAGGGCCGGCGAGCTCGGTTTTTATGGGGGTGTGGCCGGCCAAAATCCGAGCTATGAGGCTCGTTTTGGTGCAGTGGTCTTGTGCTCTCTCTATAAGTCCATTGGTGCTGCTTGATTTGCCTATATAAACCTGGTTTGCACTCAGGAATTTGGAGGCAAAACTTTGTTGCTTCAAATCACATCAACTCTTTTAGCATTTAATGCACATGTTCTCTACTTGCACCAATTCATCATGTCATATAGCCTAGGCAGCCCCGCCATGGTCCATGTGCACACATGCTATGTGTTGGACCAAAATGTGTGTACACAATATTGTTTACACAATATCTCATTGGATATCGATCGGTTTTTTGTTCCATTTGCAGTGTCAGCTCCCAAACGTTATATCCGTGATTTTGAGTGTGTTTCCAATCTTTTATCACGAACACCTGTAATCTGTAATTACTGAGCAGACACTGGTTAATAGTACCGTTATATACAAAAATAAATAACGAATGAGTGGTATTAAAATGCAGTTTTCTATGATGAACAAATACCCCCAAACTTATCTTTTTCTTGTCCCAAGCAAAACAAAAAATCCTATCCTCACTTTCGCAGGGAACGCGATTGCACTGAGCTTGTGCAACAAGCCGTTAAACCTCTAGGTGTCCCTAGTAGGAGGAATGTTGTCTCCTGAGGGTTTTCAGCGGATACTACCCACAAAATCCCGTCAAGTTAGTTTCATAAACTAACATCGACTTTTACTCCTACGGTTTAGTATCAAAATTAGAAATTCTATTATCTTAAGTTAGAAGTTTCCAATCCTTATGTTTCATGCCTCCTATCCATTCATCCCCAGATCCTATACGTTTTACAGTTTAGAAAGATCTCGGTATCTCTTGAGTTGTCCTTCTAAAGCACAGTCTCCAATCCGGAATTTTTATCACCTTTACGGAAAACATAAATCTTATTCTTTATTCTTATCTTTCTTCCAAACATCGATCGTATACTCCTACGTGTGTGTAAATTTTCACCCCTACACTCAAGAATTCAATTCAAGTTATAGTACCCTTACCTTAATACCTAATACTACTTCTTTTCGCTTATGATGGACGGATTTGCTCACACACCTTTCATGCGACTATTAATGCTTCTTGAGGCATTAACAGCCGATTACTGAAAGTGTGAGCTTAAAGCGTAAACAACAGTTTCCAGGTCTTGATTTTATTTTATTTATTTATTTTTTTATCTTTTATTTTTATTTTCTTTTCAATACGGATATATTTTTCAATGATACTCTTTTGGTGGTTAGCTTTAAATATCGTTTTTTCTTTCATACAAGGCTTTCAGACAAGAGTACTTCTAGGTATCCTCTACTATCTCAAGTTTTAAGGTGCGTGTAAGTGCGATTTGTAGGGTATATACTTTCTGAATTTTGACTCAAGAATAGGAACTATTTTTCAGACTTAACCTTCAATAAAGTTTTCAATACTTTTCCTTCATCTTGACTTAACTCAAGAACTAAACTCAAGATTACCTACCTCTTACACAACTGCAAGGATGTATATTTACCAAGGTTAAACAGAAGGAGGGTTATGTTTAGGGTTTTCAACTTCTAAGCCTAGGATTTAGTTATTTCTAAAGTATCAACTAAATTTTCGGGAAAAAATCTAAGTTACCCTACTAGCTAATTTGACGACAAAGTTTTTATATTTTTGAAATTTTTTCGATTTTTGTGTGTTTTTAATAAGTGTGCTAATGCAAAAATATACACATGAATGCGAAGGCAGAAGGAAGAAAGCTTACCAAGCAAAAATATACCCCAAACTTAAACTTGACAGTGTCCTCATTGTCATGCAATATAACAAGAGCCAAAATAGTTAAGGGGTAAAAATAATAAACAATGATTACAAAAAGAAAAAGCTAAATCGTATATACAAGTTTTAGGGGAAGTGATTCAATCAAGATAATATTGCTCATGTAAAAACATGAGCTCCCCTGTTTCCGCAGGTAATTCTAAGAATGGCTTCAGACGTTGGCCATTGACCTTGAAAGTATTACCCGAGTGCTGATCTTCAATGTTGACTGCACCGTGCGGAAAGACGGTGCGCACAATAAACGGACCTATCCAACGTGACTTCAATTTCCCAGGGAACAGATGAAGCCTGGAGTCGTAAAGCAAAACCTTTTGTCCCACAGTGAATGTTTTTCAGAGAATCGCCTTGTCGTGAAAGACTTTTGTTTTTTCTTTGTACAGTTTGGCGTTCTCATACGCATCATTGCGTATCTCGTCAAGCTCATTCAATTGAAGTTTTTGAGCCTCACCGGCCTTTTCTGAGTCGACATTGAGCTGTTTGATTGTCCAGAACGCGCGGTGTTCCAATTCAACAGGCAAATGACACGCTTTTCCAAAGATGAGTCGGTATGGGGAAATACCTAGATTTGTTTTGAAGGCTGTACGAAATGTCCAAAGCGCGTCATTTAACTTCAATAACCAATCCTTACGGTGGTGGCTGACAGTCTTTTCCAGAATCTGTTTAATCTGTCTATTGGAGACTTCGACCTAACCGCAAGTCTGAGGATGGTAGGGTGTTGACAGTTTGTGACTAATGGAGTACTTCTTCATTAGTGCTTCAAAAGATCGGTTGCAAAAATGTGTTCCATTATCACTGATGATGGTGCGAAGCGTACCGAACCGAGAGAAGATATTCTCTTTTAAGAATTTTACGACAACCTTGTTATCGTTGGTTCGACATGGGACAGCCTCCACCCATTTGGACACATAATCCACAGCCAACAAAATGTACAAATTCCCAAAAGAGTTTAGGAATGGCCCCATGAAATCGATACCCCAGACGTCGAAAATTTCCACAATCGGGATGGATTGTAGGGACATCTGATTTCGTTTTCCAATCTTTTCCTTGTGTTGGCAGCGGCTACAGGTTTTGCAATATTCGAAAGCATCATTAAAAAGCGTCGGCCAATAGAAGCCTCTTTGCAAAACCTTTTCAGCCATCTTTCAGGCTCCAAAATGGCCCCCATAAGCTTGATCATGACAGAAGGACATAACACTTCTCGTTTCAGAGTTAGAGATGCACCTTCTAATAATATGATCAGGACGGTACTTGAACAAGTATGGCTCATCCCAATAAAAGAATTTGACCTGGGAGAGAAATTTAGACTTGTTCTGATTTGACCAAAAAGAAGGTGCTTCTCCGGTGACTAGAATGTTCACGATATCAGCGAACCAGGGTTCAACTGATACGGAGAGAAGTTGTTCGTCAAGGAAATGCTCATTGATTGGAGCTTCTTCGATTGGTGCATTTGGTAAGCAAGACAAATGATCGTCTACAACGTTGTCGGTTCCCTTCTTGTCCTTGATGGTCAAATCAAATTCTTGAAGAAGGAGAATCCAACGTATCAATCTGACTTTAGCATCCTTTTTTGCAAAGAGGTGCCTAAGTGCAGAATGATCAGTGTAAATCGTGACATGAGTTCCGATCAAGTAAGGACGGAATTTTTCAAGCGCGTACACAACAGCTAAGAATTCTTTTTCTGTAGTGGTGTAATTCAGCTATGCATCATTCAACGTCCTGCTCGCATAATAGATAACATGCGGCTTCTTTTCAAATCGATGTCCTAAAATAGCACCTATCGCAAAGTCAGAAGTATCGCACATTAGCTAAAAAGGTTCACTCCAGTCTGGTGCACTTAAAATCGGAGCAAAAATGAGTTCCAATTTCAGAAGCTTGAACGCATGAAGGCACTCAGAATTGAAATCAAAAGGAGTCTCTTTAGCCAGCAAAGAAGTCAAAGGTCTAGCCATTTTGCTAAAATCTTTGATGAAACGCCTGTAAAAACCGGCGTGGCCTAAGAACGCTCTAATGTCACGGACAGTCCGTGGAGGTGAAAGGCTTGAAATGAGGTCGATTTTCGCCTTATCGACTTCAATACCTTTTTCAGAAATGATATGGCCTAACACGATGCCGTGTTTGACCATGAAATGACACTTCTCCTAGTTGAGTGTGAGGTGTTTTTCTTTGCATCGTAACATGACTAACTCAAGATGTCTCAAACACTCAGAAAATGAATCTCTAAAGATGGAGAAATCATCCATGAAAACTTCTAAGAATCGCTCTACCATATCAGAAAAGATGCTCACCATGCACCACTGAAATGTTGCAGGTGCAATGCACAGCCTAAAGGGCATGCGACGGTAGGCGAAGGTACCAAAAGAACAAGTGAAGGTCGTTTTTTCATGATCTTCTGGATCAATCGGGATTTGATTGTAGCCCGAATACCCATCTAAGAAACAATAATAGGCATCTCCGGCTAGGCGTTCAAGCATTTGATCAATGAAGGGCAGCGGGAAATGATCCTTGCGAGCGGCTGCGTTGAGCTTTCTGTAATCAATATAGACTCTCCATCCCGTTTGTGTGCGGGTCGGGATTAGCTCGTTTGCTTCATTCATGATTACAGTGAGTCCCGATTTCTTTGGTACCACATGAATGGGGTTTACCTATTTGCTATCAGATATGGGATAGATGATCCCATTGTCTAGACACTTCAGCATTTCATTCCGTACCGCTTCTTTCATCACCGGATTAAACCGGCGTTGAGGATCCTTGAAGGGTTTGGAATCATCAGTCATATAGATTCTGTGCTGGCAGATAGCAGGGCTGATTCCTTTGATATCATCCATTGACCACCCAATTGCTTCCATGTTCTTTCTCAGAACGTTCATGAGGGCCAACTCTTGCTCAGGCGCAAGGTCGGTTGCGATTATAACTGGAAGCGTTTCATTATTTCCCAAGTACGCATACATGAGGTGGTCAGGAAGAACTTTGAGGTCGATTTTTGGTGGCTCCTCCACAGATGGTTGCACTTCAGGGGCCGGTTCGTTACGAAAAATTGGGGGCCCCAGTGTGCGTAGGAAGCCTGTTCAGGAATTAGCTTCTCAAGAAAAAGAAGCTCCTCAGAAAATAGTTCTCCAAACGTTTCTTCAAGACACTCATTTTTGAAGTCAAATGTCCCCTCCTCAGACATATCGTATACAGCGTTGACTTCAAAAGTGTCGTCGTGTTTCCCGCTCGCTTGGTTTCCTAGCATGAAGATGTTGAGGTCAACTGTCATGTTTCTAAATGAGAGTTTCATGGATCCATTACGAAAATTGATCAACGCGTTAGATGTGGCTAGGAAAGACCACCCCGGTATGACTGGAATTTGACCGCTGGGATTGGTGACGGGCTCAGTCTCCAACACAATGAAATCTATGGGGAATATGAATTCCCCGACTTTGATTAGAACATCATCAATTTCTCCCCTCGGTACCTTTGTTGATCGATCTGCCAGTTGCAGAGTGACTCTGGTCGGCTTGAGTTCTCCCAATCCTATTTGTTTGTAAACTGAGTATGGGAGAAGGTTCACACTTGCTCCTAAGTCTAAAAAGGCACGATTGATTTGCTTGTCCCCGATAGTGCAAGAAATAGTAGGACAGCCAGGGTCCTTATATTTTAACGGAATGGATTTGGACAAGACATCGCTTAGAGTGGCGGCCAAGAAGACTGTTTTAGGCACATTCGTGCGTCGTTTTTGCGTGCACAAATCCTTCAGGAATTTTGTATACGCCGAAACTTGTTGGAACACGTCCAACAACGGAATGTTAATCTTACAGCATTTGAAAATCTATAACACCTTTTCCATACTTGCAGAAGGCTTCTTTGATTTCAACCTATTGGGATAGGGAGCCTTAGGCCCAAACACGAAGTTTGGAGAAGTTGCAGATGGAACAGGTGCAGAAGGTGGGAGTGTTCTTGCTGGATCATCAAGGTGGACTTGCGGCGAATTCTCAAGCTGCTTTGAAGGATGTGCAGCAGACGGCGACGAAGAAGAAGAAGATAATGAAGATGACAACAGATCATAATGAGGAACAGAAGATGAGATGCGTGCTGGTAAACTGAAAACCGCACGTTTGGATGAGTCATTGGGGTTGACAACCTTGTTGTCAATCGTACGTCCTGATCTGAAGACGGTGACGGCATTCGCATTCTCAATATTGTTCTGCAGAACAATATGAACGTTGTTGTTTCTTTGCTCTCTTGGATTCATCATGGGTTGAGAGGGAAATGTTCCCTTTTCACGTTCATTAACTGCAGCAGCCAGTTGACTGATTTGGATTTCTAGTCTGGCTATCGCTTGAGTGTTAGCGCCATGCAACTGACCAGATGTTTGCATAAAAGTAGCCAGACTAGACGAAGTCTGTGCAGAAGTTTTAATCAAAGCTTCCAACCCTTTTTCAATGGATGACACCCTCTTGTCGTCTTGGGCGAACCCAGGGGGTTGTTTCCTGATTTAAAATCAGGAAAGCTTCTGGGAAAAGCTTCAGAAGAGGGTCACGTGCTTACACGTGACTAGCGGTCACGTAAGCACATCATCAAGGCAAGTTCAGTTTCCTGACTACGTTGAAGAAAAGAGGCTTCAGAAAGAGTCACGTGCTCCCACGTGACCAGGGTCACATGGCGACACGTGACATTTAAATGCAAGCGTCAAAGGCACACCGGTTCCCTGATCAAGTCAAGGAAAAGGCTTCAGAAGAGGTCACGTGCTCCTACGTGACCAGGGTCACGTGTTGGCACGTGACGTTCAAAGCAGCAGACTCGTTCTCCAGTTGAACCAAGGAAAGAGGCTCCAGACAAGGGTCACGTGCTCACACGTGACCAGTGGTCACGTGTTGGCACGTGATGACCAAGCAACAACCAGAAGACAGCGCAAAAAGAAAGAATAAGGCTCATTCCAAAGGGGGGTCACGTGCTAACACGTGACCATGGGTCACGTGGTCACACGTGACCGGCTTTCAAAGCCCATTTTGTCAACAGAATTAAATTCTGAAAGAAATTCAAATCTTTCCAAAGGAAAGCGGCTATCTGGAACCAATCGAATTAAAGATTCAGAGGTGATGAAATATCATCTATCTATGGGAAAATCTCGGGTTTGGAAAGATTTCCCCTTTAAATCTAATCGAAACAACAAAGGAAAAATCCCTGGATTTGAAATCCAATGGTGAATAAAATTCACCTAATAATCCAAAGGTCCAAAACGAATGATGGATGCAAATCAAATCTCTCATGAAGATTCGTCAAAAACTGATTGATTCGGCTGCTTCTCCTATAAATAGGAGCCAAGAGACACAGAGAAAATATATACAGAGACAGGGAGAGAAAAAGAAAAGGAAGAGAGCTTCGATACTTGGAGAAACTTGGATCTTCTGCAAAAAACCCTAGGTAAGAAAGGGAAAAGCTCCTTGAGAGAAAGAGAGAATTTAATTCTCAACAGAGTTTAACTCTGATATATAAAATAGAAGAACATATTTCTTCTCTCTTTGATAGAGGATCTGCAAAGTGCACATCTCCCCTTGAAGTTGAGAATTTAATTCTCAATGGGTCGAGATCCTGCCATGCAGATCCAAAACATAGAGAGGGAATGCAAGCACGAGAATTTAATTCTCACAGAACTATAGGAATTTAATTCCTTTAAAATAAAATTAGGGCTTGACCCTGTATCATGGGAATTTAATTCCTTCAGAACAAAAAGAAACAGGGTTTAACCCTAATTAAGAACCTAGTTCTGTTGAAACAGCGGGAATTTAATTCCTTTAATCATAATTTAACAGAGGATGGAAGTTCAAATTCCCTAAAAAGCTTTTGTTAGGGTTTAACCCTATTTGATTCTTCACATGAACAAGGAATTTAATTCCTGCAGAAAATTCAGAGTCCAACTCTATTCAGAATGAGAACCTTTAAGAGAAAGTAGGAATTTAATTCCTCTGAAATTACTGTCAGGGTTCAACCCTACGAGGAATTTAATTTCTGGAAAAGATTAACAGATCCTCTAAAACAACATACATAGAGGCAGGGTCACGTGTCACCACGTGACCCCCCCAAGAGATCTACAGAAAGCCCCTTTGAGGCAGCACCCCACGTGACCCACTTGACCCTCGGCAGAAGCTCTAATACATAGGCATTTGAATGCCCATCACGTGATGGCACGTGATGCTCTGAAAGACGCGATAACCTCAGCAGAATAAATGAAGGGAGGGCGCTCTCACGTGCTGCCACGTGACCCCTCTTGCCTTAGTGTTTAACACTAAATTGAAACTCTCGAACCCAGTGTTAAAACACTGTTGGGCCTTAGTGTTCAACACTGATTAAAAAGCTTTATTTGCAGCGTTCAACACTGATCTGTTTTAGTGTTTAACACTAATTTGAAAAGCCTTGTTGCCGGTGTTAAACATCAATTATCTCTTAGTGTTAAACACTAACTTGTCAACCTCATTCTCAGTGTTCAACACTGACTGCTCTGTAGTGTTTAACACTAGGCTTTGGCCCAATTGGCCTAAATGGATAGAGGCAAAGCCTCTCCTGATTGGACTTAGCCCAAGATGGCCATAAGTCCTCAATTTGTGATTAACTGGGCCAATGGACTCATAACATAATTAATTCGTCTTGATCCCAAATTGGGCCAAGGACTATTTAATCCACTCCGGTTCTAGGGTACATCTCTTCACTCCTTTGATACTTGGCATTGTAATCCCTCAATGTCTTCAAAGAGGTGACGGGTCCCGACGACCACACATTGATACGGACTGTGGGGTCCTTAAACCCGTGTTTAATGCAAAATTCCTGGTTACGTGGAACGCGGATAATGTCACTCTTTGACCCCGTGGAAAACGTCCAGAGCGGAGCCTGGTCCTCGCAGAGCATGGTAGTGAACCCGTGTGAAGCATCCAGAGCACATACCGGACTGTGGGGTCCTTAAACCCATGGACTACGACGTCCTTAACCTTGACCGAGATGTCTTAAAACTAACAATGGACTGTGGGGTCCTGAAACCCATGGACTACGACGTCCTTAACCTTGACCGAGATGTCTTAAAACTAACAATGGACCGCAATGTCCTTAAACTACCCATGGACCGCAACGTCCTTAAACTACCCATGGACCGCAATGTCTTTAAACTAGAACAATAGAGCCCCGTATGCTCTTTTGTCGGATCTAAATGGTCCCGTTTAAGTTGATCTTAGCCTCAAAGATGGCTAACGTATCCTTAAACCTTCAAACAGACTGGACTATGAATCCCCCCAATTAACTCTGGCTCGAGGGTACATCTCTGAACTCCTCTGACATCCGTCGTTGTAATCCTTCAACGTCGTCAGAGAGGTAATGGGTCCCGACGGCCATACATACAATGGACCACTATGTCCCTAAACTGGAACATTAGAGCCCAAACGCTCTTTTGTCGGATCTAAACGATCCCGTTAAGTTGATCTTAGTCTCAAAGTTAGACTAACGTATCCTTAACAAGCGTTTGAGTTGATCTTAGCCTCAAGCATGGCTGACGTATCCTCAAACCAAACCCCCAAACCCAAATCTAAGACAATACGGATTTGGACTAGTCCACGCCCTACGGGCGACGACATAACTCAGTCTCCGTAAACAATCCACGGGCAACAAAAACAAAACAAACACCCACGACACGAAGTGACCATCTGGAGAAGGAGAAAGTTGTTACCGCAATGCGGTAGCGTAATTAACTGCAGGGGCTTGCGCCTGCAGGGAAGAGCGTCCCCACAATCAAAAACCCCTCAAACGAGGGGGAATCTGACGAAGTCTACTACATCGGACGCATCCGTCTAAACCTTCGATATACGGTGCCATAAATCAACTTGGTATCTTCGGAGAGGTGGACGGATAGTACCAATTAGCATCCGCCCCGAATCTCAGGCGAGACGCCCATGTCGCGCCGTCTTTCGGAGGGGAACAGATTCTGGCACGCCCGGTGGGACCTTTTCCTCTTTCCACTCAACACTTCGTGTGTCGTGACTCGCGAACCAATCGCGGTTCGCTAATGGTTGCCCTTGGGTTTCAAGATACTAAGAATTGGCGTCTCGCTTATTGCAGAAAGCAAAGGATCGATGGCTTCTACTTCCGTGAAATTCTCCAACTGCTCAGACTGCAATTGCAACCAACGCTCTGCCTCGCCAGGAGGTATAGCCTACGGACCCCAAGCTGCTTCGCTATTCACAATGCCCGTGGAACAGGTCACTCGCGCCACCACAGGATTGTTCTTCGGGACCATGCTCCCGCCGACAAACTTCACCGCTCCAGTGCTGACAACGGAAGCTCTCAAGAAGTCGGTCTTTGATCGTCTTACCCCTGCCGCGGCTCCTCTCAACGAGTCGCCCAACGTCAACGCCTCGGTCTTCTCTAGATTGGGCCAGAAATCCTGCAAACCCATCATAGGGCCTACAATCTCAGAGAAGGCTGCTTCTAAGAAAGTGGCTGCTCCTGCTCCCGAAATCGTCAAGGCGGCTTCTCCGACCAAAAGGTCGGTCTTTACAAGATTGACGGCTCCAGCTCCCGCTCCTGCTGCCCAAAGGACGTCGGTCTTTGACAGGCTAACACCAGCAACGACCCCCCACCTACACAGGGGGCAAGACGAAACCATTCTTACCGCTGACCCTGCGCCGTCCGCTCGACACGCTCGACGTCGCCATTGGCGCCGAGTAAGGAAGGCTGGGGGCAACTCCCCCTCCGGGTTGACTCCATCGGCCCCGATGGCAGAAGTTAATGCTGCTGTTCCAACTGGGAACAGCTTCGAAATGCTAAATAAGGTGCGAAGGAATTCTGCTACTGCAGTGCTGAAGAGGTCTCCTCCCCCATTAAAAAAGATTGTGGAAATAAAACCCGAACAGCCCCGATCTCCTCAACGGCTGTCTTCCAAAATCTGTAAGGTTTGGCGGCAGGCCCGAGACTCGATCATCGATCCAAACTTCTCCCGCCAGCACAAGAAATTGAAAATCCAACCGGAAGCTTGTCACCAGGCTAAACCCCAAAGGGCTGTTGATCAACTGGCTCATAAAAGGAGGAGGCCAGAGAAGACCCCCCAGCATGCAACGACGGCTAAAAGCACTGAGCCCAGACGCCCTAAGTCTGGGGGCATGGTGGTGCACACTGTTTACATGGCCTCTGGAAAAGAGGAAAGCCGCACTTCTACGGGCCACCGACCGCTAACCCGATCCGTGACGAAAGCCCAGGAGCAGCAACAAAAGCTTCAGGAAATGATGAATGCTATGGCCGCACTTACCGGGCCAAAAGAAAACCCAGAAACGTCCTCAGATGCGCGCCAGGAGGAAGAAACCGACGCTGAATTCCTTCGCCGGATACTGGAGAAAAAGGACAAAGAGGCTGCTGAACAAGCGGCCAACATACAACGGATGGGCCTTCTCTTCCAAGATATGATAGGAATGATGATCCAGCAGGACTTACCCGCCGAGGATCCCCCAATCGTTCTTGAAGACGACCGAGGAGAAACGTCAAATCCACCACCAGCCCTCTCAACGGCCAAGGAGGAGGCAATCTCTAAGGCTGACTTGGTTGACTATATAGCCCAGCAAATCCGGGTTCATCACGCGACTGAGGCAGCTGGTCAAGTCGTGAAAACGGGACGACCGTATCCGAGCTGGTACGACCAAATCAAATACCCGCCAGGCTATACGATACCAAAATTCCACGTGTACAAGGGGACCGGCAACCCCCATCAACATGTCGCCCAGTTCCGGGCCCTCTGCGGTAACACCGGCGGTGATGATAAACTGTTGCTCCGCCAGTTCGTGGGCAGCTTATCAGAAACAGCGTTCGAATGGTATTCGGAACTCCCAAACGATTCTATCAAAACGTTCGCTGAAATGGAGTTGTTATTCACTCAGCGATTCGCAAGTGCCAGCGAACGCACTCCAATAACTGCATTGATTAACGCCAGGGTAAAACCAGGCGAAACCTGGGTCCAGTATGCTATACGCTGGCGGAATTTGTGGTCGAGATGTGAACAACGCATTGAGGAAGCACCCGCAGTGGGCATGTTCGTGGGAACCCTAGACCCCCACTCAACTATCTCCCAGTTTATGATGTTCTTTAAGCCAACCACATTCCAGGCTTTGATCGACAAGTTGGCTCAGATGGACCAGATGGGTCATAGACCACCTCTCCCGAAGTCGGAACCTCGGAATGACAAGGGAAAAGGAAGAGCAACCTTTGTTGCGAATGCCCAACAGCAACCTAACGCCCCGAAACCGGCAGATCAACTGGAGGAAAGGCGTCGGTATTATAATGAGAAGATGAAGCGTCCCTACTCGTTCCCACGGGACAAGACGAAACGGCTATTCGAGCTGGCAATACGCAACAGACTTATAAGCCTACCAAATCCAAGGCGACCGCCGCAACCCACCGAGGCGAATAACCCTAACTATTGCCCTTACCATCAAACGGTAGGCCATCCGATTGAAGATTGCTTCGTCTTCAAAGGATGGATTGAAGACCAGTACCTCCAGGGGAAGTTTGTACTGTCCGAAAAGTGGAAGGTGGACCCACCACAACCGCATATTCCTAAGAAAGCAGATACACCGGGGGCAACCTGCTCCTTTATTGAAGAAGCTCCATGGGAGGTCGTGTTATCAACTAAAACCAAAAGAATGCTGAGAGACCTTCATGCGTGCCCTGCGATCGAATGGAAGGACCCTCTTGAACCTCAAATTATCGAAGGGATGCTAAGACGCCGCCCAACTACGAAGACTCGCGATAAGAGCCCAAATACTCACGCCCAATCATCAAAATCTTTGAAGAAAAAAAAGAAGAAATCCAAGAAGCCCGTGAAGCTTGGAAACGAGCACACGAACTTGCAGAAGCAAATCGACGCGCTGGAAGAATACAATCAAAAGGCGCGAACCCCTGTCACACTGCAAGAGTTCCTCAACCACATCTTTCAAGAGGAAGATGATGGAGAGAGTTCGTCGGATGAATCCGAAGGATATGTGGCGAGTTGTAACGTAATCTCCCACTCGTTTACCGATGATGGGAAAACTCCTGGCACTAAGAAGCTGGAGGCAGAGCCTGTACCAGAGCGTGCATGGCCAACAGACGAAATGATCGACGCTTTTCTAGACAAGATTCGTCTAAAATGTAAAGCGGACCAGGAGCGTGAGATGGCCACATCGGAAGGAGCCAAATGCGGGCAACTGAACGAAAGAGTTGAACTACCTCCGCCAGAGCGAAAGGCATCCGAAGTAGACAAGAAGATATTCAAGACGAGAAAAAGGTTTGCCAAAGCCATGTCAATAGGGATGAAGCTACCGCCCTCGGAAGGAAACGCACACGATGGGATGGAGAGGCACCCTAATTATTGCGCATATCACCGGAAAATATCACACTCCACGGAGGAGTGCGACGCCTTTAAGATATGGTGGCAAGGATATGTTGCTCATCGGCAACATTTTAAGCGCATGAAACGCAAGATCCGTCGGGAGCGAAGAAGTACCATCGATGGGCACAACAAAACTACTGGCAACTGTTACACGGTAAACGCTAGGGGGTCCCAAGTTCTCACCTTTAGGAGCGACTCTGATGAAGAAATCGCTCTAGGCCCTCTCTTCAAAGAATCCGTTTTAGGGAAAGAGGAGGAATCGGAGATCTGCGAGAACATTCAGCTGCGCAATCGCACACTCCCAGAAAAGAATCTCGGGCCCGGGAATAGAAAGGATAAGGGAAAGGAAAAGGTCACTGAAGATATCACTTTAGATGACCAAGTCATGAGAGAGCTGGCTGCCAAAGACCCTCCTAGGAAGAGTAAAGTGGACTATAACATCCTCGCGCACCTAAGGAAACTACCTTCTCAGCTTAGCATTCTCGATGCCCTCCTATTATCAAAAGAAGCGGGAGACTCACTAATTAAGGCGTTACAAGAACCTGAGCAATTCCAAGCCTTCCTCGCCACTGAAAAGATGAAGGATGAACTGGAGGAAGTGCATACGGCCGACATCACTTTCGGTGATGAAGACCTCTTTCTCGGGACGTGCGACCACAACCGTCCCCTATATGTCTCCGGATACTGCCATGATATCAAGATAGGCAAGATTCTGGTGGATAATGGATCCTCCGTCAACCTCCTTAATGTTCGGGTGTTGAAGGAAATCTGCATGAGCGTGCAACACCTCGCTCGTGACAAAATTACTATCTCCGGTTTCGATTCACAATCGTCACGGACTCTCGGATCTGTGATACTAACATTACGCTTTGGACTTCTCGTCACAGACATCAAATTCCATGTCATTGACGCCAAGACCTGCTACAACGCCTTGCTCGGCCGTCCTTGGCTACACGAGTACAATATCATCCCTTCTACACAACATCAGTGTATGAAGTACTTTAAGGATGGTTTCGAGTACACCGTAACAGGTGAGTTAAACCCATTTTCCGTGAACGAAGTCCGCAAATACGAAGATGCGAAGTACTTTTTGCCAGATTTCGAGGATACAGAAAGGTGTCGCAACCCGGAGAACAAAGACGCCGCCACCATCCCTGTCTTCGGGAGCGATACCGAAGAAGAAGAAGAGATGGTTTATGCAGGGCCATCTCAACGCAACAACCTGGGGACACCCGCCCCCATGTTGGTCTTCGGAAGTGATTCAGAAGATGAAGTTAATGCTGTGTTCTCCAATCGGCTGTCAATACAAGCACCCCCTGGCGATGACCATAGTTTGCAAATCACCATGGTACCGCGAGAACACTACAAGGATCTCTACACGCTTCAGGCTCACAATGTGCAGGACCTGCAAACATTTTACGTCCCTCCCAGGCGAAGGGGTGAGAAGGTGATCCTATTCTACCGATCCTCAGAGTCGAAAATAGAGAAAGAGATCTGGCATGGCGCGGATGCTACACTCGACAGGCTCCAACCCATCCGTCTGCCCAGATACTATACAAATGGATTAAAGAAGCTGTTGAAGCGCCAAGGAGTACCTTTAGAACAGACCGTTCGGCAGGCACGGTTCTACAACAGGATTTGGGATGTCCCCGGGACTCAACGCAAATTGCCCAACGGGAAGATGGAAACACTCGGGCTTGGATACACAAGAGCCGGAAAACGGGAATGGGCTCACAGCAGCTACGCTATATATACCTTTGATGAAGAGGAGGACGCCCTGTCAGGAGATGCCAACCCCCCATCAAAACTAGACCCCGCGATTAAAGCGCCGAGTCCGTCGTTTGAAGAACGAATGGGCAAGCCTATCAGGAAAATGGGTCAGAAAGCTCGGGAAGACCAAAACCGCGAAATGGCCATCTACGAGAAGGCCAGGACGCAACGTCTATTTCAACGTGCTGCAAAAGAAAAAGACGCTTATCCTCGTCAATCCGTTGTACGAAAGGCCCGACGCAGAGACGGAAATAAATCAAGAAGCGGCTCGGGTTTGTCCCTCATGAAGAAGATGAGTCGAGCGTACTCCTTCCCCCGAGACAAGACGGAGAGGTTACTCAACCTAGCTATAAAACATCAAATGATCACGCTTCTAGAGTCTAGACATCCTGAGCAAGCTAGCAAGGCCTCTCATCCGAGTTATTGCTCTTATCACCAAGCCATAGGACATCCTACCGAAGACTGCTTCACCTTCAAGAACTGGGTCGAGGACCAGTACCGACGGGGCAGATTCGCTTTATCCGACAGCTGGAAGGTAACGCCGCCGCGAAAGCATGAGCCCAAGGCCGCGAGAGCAGAACCGGGTCCACCTCAGTCCAGGGAGCGGGTTCGCACTTGTTATACGATTACGATATTAGGAGAAGAGCCCGAGAACGTAGATGACCTTCCCCGGTGCTTTGAGAACAGCGATGATGAGGTGATCTCGGAATTTCCGCCTGCTCCGAAAGAACTGGAAGATGGTATACATACTACTGCAGATAACCTCAAGAAGATTGAGTTGGGATCGGCAGACGACCCGCGACCGACATTTGTCAGCGAGCTGTTATCCGAAGAGAGGGTGGCTGCGTTAAAGGACGTGCTTCTACGGCATAAAGATTGCTTCGCGTGGAACTACTCCGAGATGCCAGGATTAGATCCGGAGATTGCTGTGCATAGATTAGCAATATCCCCAGATATCAAGCCAGTCAAGCAGGCGCCAAGGAGGATGCGACTCGAGCTTGAGATGAGCATCAACGCCGAAGTCAAGAAGCTGATCGATTCTGGATTTATCCAAGAAGTCCAATATCCCGACTGGATCGCCAATATCGTCCCGGTAATGAAGAAGAACGGGACGGTACGCATATGCGTGGATTTCAGGGATCTCAATAAAGCCTGTCCAAAGGATGATTTCCCAGTACCAGTAACCGAGCTAATGATAGATAACACGTCCACTCACGAGGTTTTCTCCTTTATGGATGGTTCGTCAGGATACAATCAGATAAAGATGCATCCCGAAGACCAGAAGCACACCGCTTTCCGGACCCCTTTGGGTATATTCTGCTACAGGGTTATGCCCTTTGGTCTAAAGAACGCTGGCGCTAACTATCAAAGGGCCATGACAAAGATCTTTGATGACCTCATACACGACGTCGTCGAGTGCTATATCGATGACCTCGTAGTAAAGAGCATGTCGTACGAAGATCATTTAAAGCATCTGGAGACGGTATTTCGACGCCTTCGGCAATATAATTTGAAAATGAATCCCCTCAAATGCGCGTTTGGAGTCTCCTCGGGCAAATTTCTGGGATTCATCGTTCGACACCGAGGTATTGAAATAGATCCGTCAAAGATTAAGGCGATCATGGAAATGCCTCCACCAAGAACCCTCAAGCAGTTGCGGTCTCTCCAAGGGAAGCTCGCATACATCCGGCGGTTTATCGCTAATCTTTCGGGCAAATGCCGTCCTTACAGCCACCTGATGAAAAAGGGAACTCCATTCGCTTAGGATCACAAATGTCAAGGTGCACTAGACGAGATCAAGAAGTACCTGCAGAACCCTCCGGTGTTGGCCGCGCCGGTCAAGGGAAAACCCCTCATTCTTTATACGACCGCCCTCGAAGGTTCTTTAGGCGCATTATGGGCACAAGAGAACGATCAGGGGAAAGAAAGAGCACTTTACTACTTAAGTCGAGTACTGATGGGGGCAGAAAGCAACTATTCCCCCATTGAAAAGCACTGCCTGGCGTTGATCTTCGCAATAACAAAGCTTAGACATTACGCATTAGCACATGAAGTCCGTCTTATTTCGAAGGTGGACCCTCTCAAATATTTGATGTCGAAAGCCATATTGACGGGGCGACTCGCTAAGTGGGCCCTGCTCTTGATGGAGTTCTCGATAATGTATCAACCTCTCAAGACAGTGAAAGGCCAGGCCATTGCCGACTTCCTCGCCGAGCACCCGATACCGGCCGATTCTCCTCTGAACTGTGATTTGCCGGACGAGCATGCATTTGATGCGATTGGCGGCGGTAGCGCCCGATGGGAACTCTATTTCGATGGAGCGTCCTCCGTAAAGAAACAGAAATAAGGTGTCCCAATGATCAAATCAGGGATAGGTCTCATCTTTGCAACTCCACAAGGAGGGATAATGCGCTTCGCCTTCTCCTTAACAGAGCCGAGGACAAACAATGAAGCTGAATACGAAGCTCTGATAGCAGGCCTCGAGATCGCCATCGACCTGGGAATTGAAGACCTCCTTATATACGGGGATTCTCAACTGGTCGTTAGTCAAGTAAAAGGTGACTACCAAACGTGCAAACCGGAGTTGGTGAAGTACGGCGAAAAGGTGCAACAACTATTGACCCAAATTCCTTCCTATACTTTGGAGAACATACCGCGCGCGGAAAACAGCAAAGCAGACGCGTTGGCTAAACTTGCTAAAGAACTGGCTGACGAGAACCTCGATGACGTCAGAATCGTGGTACAAAGCCGTCGAGTGCTCGCCCCGGCAGAAATATCTCCGGAATCATGCGAAGAAAAGGGAACGACTGAACAGACGACCCTACAAATAAAAGACCATGAGAAGGCCGAAGACTGGAGGGAAGTCTTCATAGACTACTTTAAGTCCCACCGAATGCCCAAAGAAGCGTCCTCAAGACATCAGCTCATGAAACGAGCTCTATCCTTCGCTTTCGTCAACGATATTCTATACAAAAGATCGTTTGATTCTCTATGGCTGAGATGCTTAGGACCTGACGAAGCAGAAAGAGTCATTCAGGAAGTTCATGACGGACTTTGCGGTTCTCACCAAGCAGGCCCAAAGATGAAGTTAAAAATTAAACGGATGGGTTATTACTGGCCCACGATGATCCAGGACTGCCTCGAGTATGCGAAGCAATGCCACTCATGCCAGATTCAAGGAGACTTCATCCACCAACATCCGAATCCACTGCACCCGACGCTGGCTAGTTGGCCATTCGAAATGTGGGGGACTGACATAGTTGGCCCCATTGAGCCAGCATCATCTCGAGGACACCGTTTTATCCTGGCAACAACTGATTACTTCTCCAAATGGGCAGAAGCAGTACCACTGAAGGAAGTGAAGACGGAGAATATCCTCCATTTCTTCAAAACGCACGTCATCTATCGGTTCGGAACCCCACGGCGGATTATCTCCGATAATGGGCCGGCCTACCGAAGCCATAAGATTAGCCGCTTCGCACAGCGGCACAATATAGACTGGAGATATTCTTCGGTTTACAATCCACGAGCTAACGGTCTGGCCGAGGCTTTCAATAAGACCTTGACGAAGATCATAAAAAAGACCGTTTCCAGGAATAAGATAGACTGGCACGAAAGGCTGCAAGAAGCCCTTTGGGCTTATCGAATTACGTTCAAGACGGCCACGAACACAACGCCGTACGCGTTGGTATTTGGGACGGAAGCAGTGCTCCCCCTCGAGATAGAGTTACCCTCTCTACGAGTAGCAGTCCACCACGAGCTGACGAACGAAGAAAATGCTCACCTTCGGCTTGAGGAGCTTGATGCCCTCGATGAAACCCGGCTCATAGCGCAACAACATCTAGAGGCCTACAAAGCAAAGATGATGCGCTCATACGAAAGATTGACCAGGCCAAGGACATTCCGCCAAGGCGAACTCGTGCTAGTGGTCAAAAGGCCTATGATCCCCAATCGCGCCAAGCGGGGAAAATTCGAGCCAAACTATGAAGGCCCGTACATCATAGACAAGGTTTACCAGGGTGGAGCCTACCTACTCGTGGACATGCACGGTGAAAGGCCTTTCAGGCCAATAAACGGCCGCTTCTTAAAGAAGTACTATGCTTAATAAGCCACAGCCTGGGTCAATGATAGATGACGACGACTATGTCCGCTCACTATCTTCCTAGGCTCAGACTTTACAAGCAGCAGCCAGCCTTCCCATATCGACGGACCGAAATGTCCTTAAACTAATAACGGACCGAAATGTCCTTAAATTAACGACGGACCGAAACGTCCTTAAACTATTAACGGATCGAAACGTCCTTAAAACTAACGACGGACCGAAACGTCCCTAAAACTACTACCGCAGCATCTTTAGGCTGACGAGATAAAAAAAAAGAGAGAGAAAGAAAAAAAATAAAAAAAAATATATGAAAAAGAATAAAAAAAAACGGTATGTCCATAAGCAAAATGGGCACGGATGAAAACCCGAAAGGGCTCCGTGAGTAAAAACAGCAGGACTACCGGCGAGTGTTTGTGAAAACCCGAAAGGGCGCAACCTCGTTAAAGGACACTTACAGAGTCCTCTCGACCTTGTAAGGAGAAACCACCTGCGTGAGATCCTTACGACTCACAAAGGAGCAGCACACTTAGGGATCCTCACGATTCCTAAGGAGAAAATACACTTACGAGATCCTCACGACTCGTAAGGAGAATTCTCTTATGGGATCCTCACGGCTCATGAGATTTGAAAGCCTTAAGTTACAGAAGCCTGAACCTGTTCTTAAGCAAATCCTCCACAACCTTCGATATTGCCCTACGAGAGGCTCAATACTGACCCTTGTATACAATCCACAGGCGCGAATAAACATTTCCCCAGCAAAGTCCAACCCTTGTAGGTCCTCTCGACCCATAAGGAGAAAACCCTCTTGTAGGATCCTTACGACTTACAGAGGAACATACACTTAGGAATCCTCACGATCCCTAAGGAGAAAATACACCTGCAAGATCCTCACGACTTGTAGGGAGAAATACCTTTTGAGACCCTTACGGCTCATGAAGTCAAAAGCCTTAGTCGACAGGACCTTAACCCTGTTTGCTAAGCCACCTTTGTTCAACATCGACAGAGGCAAATGATGATTCGCTCCTGGCAATATTCCAGTTGCAGCGATGCTGATGCCTAAACCGGTATCAAATCCCAAGTTCTTTCATGGCAAATGATGATTCGCTCCTGGCAACATCCCAGTTGCAGCGATGCTGATGCCGAAATCGGTGTCCAAAATCCGAGCTTGCGGCGAAAAAGCTAGCAAGCCACACATGCCTACAAAATAGCCGAAATGATGGGGCAACTTGCAATAAAAAGCAGCAAGTAAGAATGTATGCATATAAAAAATAGCCGAAATGATGGGGCAACTTGCAATAAAAAGCAGCAAGTAAAAATGTATGCATATAAAAAATAGCCGAAATGATGGGGCAACTCGCAATAAAAAACAGCGAGTAAAAAAAAAAAATAGCCGAAATGATTGGGCACCGCGAAAAATAGCCGAAATGATTGGGCAATCGCGATTTTCGCGATATAAAAAGCTGAAATGATAGAGCATCGCGGGAAAAGAAATAAAATAAAAATAAAATATATGCCCTACAGGTGATGCTACATCAATCCCTGTATACAATCCAGGGGCGCAAACAAAGAAAGAGTCGCACTCTTCCTCCCCAGGTTTCATTAGAAGAAGAAGCCGAATCTTGACGGGCCACAAGCGACCTAAAGATCATCCCAACACTCGTCTCGTAACAACGGACACAACTTCAAGCTAAGCGGAACAGCGGCAACTCCCAGTTCCATGGCTCGGTGGTATACATATCGCCAACAGTCAAACCTTCACCCCGTGAAATGCGGATATATTCAGCAAAATTCCTGGTTACGTGGAACGCAGACAACGTCACTCTTTGACCCCGTGGAAAACGTCCAGAGCGGATCCTGGTCCTCACAGAGCATGGCAATGAACCCGTGCGAAGCATCCAGAGCGGAGCCTAGTCCTCGCCTAACGCGGCAGTGAACCCGTGTGAAGCATCTAGTGCAAAATTCCTGGTTACGTGGAACGCGGATAATATCACTCTTTGACCCCGTGGAAAACGTCCAGAGCGGATCCTGGACCTCGCAGAGCCTGGCAGTGAACCCGTGCGAAGCATCCAGAGCGGAGCCTAGTCCTCGCCTAACGCGGCAGTGAACCCGTGTGAAGCATCTAGTGCAAAATTCCTGGTCACGTGGAACGCGGATAATGTCACTCCTTGACCCCGGAGAAAACGTCCAGAGCGGATCCTGGTCCTCGCAGAGCATGGCAGTGAACCCGTGCGAAGCATCCAGAGCGGAGCCTAGTCCTCGCCGAGCACGGCAGTGAACCCGTGTGAAGCATCTAGTGCAAAATTCCTGGTTACGTGGAATGCGGATAATGTCACTCTTTGACCCCGTGGAAAACGTCCAGAGCGGATCCTGGTCCTCGCAGAGCATGGCAGTGAACCCGTGCGAAGCATCCAGAGCGGAGCCTAGTCCTCGCCTAACGCGGCAGTGAACCCGTGTGAAGCATCTAGTGCAAAATTCCTGGTCACGTGGAACGCGGATAATGTCACTCTTTGACCCCGTGGAAAACGTCCAGAGCGGATCCTGGTCCTCGCAGAGCATGGCAGTGAACCCGTGCGAAGCATCCAGAGCGGAGCCTAGTCCTCGCCTAACGCGGCAGTGAACCCGTGTGAAGCATCTAGTGCAAAATTCCTGGTCACGTGGAACGCGGATAATGTCACTCTTTGACCCCGTGGAAAACGTCCAGAGCGGATCCTGGTCCTCGCAGAGCATGGCAGTGAACCCGTGCGAAGCATCCAGAGTGGAGCCTAGTCCTCGCCTAACGCGGCAGTGAACCCGTGTGAAGCATCTAGTGCAAAATTCCTGGTCACGTGGAACGCGGATAATGTCACTCTTTGACCCCGTGGAAAACGTCCAGAGCGGATCCTGGTCCTCGCAGAGCATGGCAGTGAACCCGTGCGAAGCATCCAGAGCGGAGCCTAGTCCTCGCCTAACGCGGCAGTGAACCCGTGTGAAGCATCTAGTGCAAAATTCCTGGTCACGTGGAACGCGGATAATGTCACTCTTCGACCCCGTGGAAAACGTCCAGAGCGGATCCTGGTCCTCGCAGAGCATGGCAGTGAACCCGTGCAAAGCATCCAGAGCGGAGCCTAGTCCTCGCCTAACGCGGCAGTGAACCCGTGTGAAGCATCTAGTGCAAAATTCCTGGTCACGTGGAACGCGGATAATGTCACTCTTTGACCCCGTGGAAAACGTCCAGAGCGGATCCTGGTCCTCGCAGAGCATGGCAGTGAACCCGTGCGAAGCATCCAGAGCGGAGCCTAGTCCTCGCCTAACGCGGCAATGAACCCGTGTGAAGCATCTAGTGCAAAATTCCTGGTCACGTGGAACGCGGATAATGTCACTCTTTGACCCCGTGGAAAACGTCCAGAGTGGATCCTGGTCCTCGCAGAGCATGGCAGTGAACCCGTGCGAAGCATCCAGAGCGGAGCCTAGTCCTTGCCTAACGCGGCAGTGAACCCGTGTGAAGCATCTAGTGCAAAATTCCTGGTTACTTGGAACGCGGATAATGTCACTCTTTTACCCCGTACAAAACGTCCAGAGCGGAGCCTGGTCCTCGCAGAGCACGGCAGTGAACCCGTGTGAAGCATCCAGAGCAAATACCGGATTGTGGAGTCCTTAAAATCCACGGACTATGACGTCCTTAACCTCGACCGTGATGTCTTAAAACTAACGATCAACCACCCCGATTCCCTACGGATTCTGCCTTGGTCTAAGGGTACATCTCTTCACTCCTTTGATGCCCGGCGTTGTAATTCCTCAACGTCTTCAAAGAGGTGACGGGTCCCTGCAACCAAACATCATCTAAACCCTAAGAGATCTACAGTTTGAAGGTTAAGCGGTTTTATATTCTTATGGAAAAACACGAAGAGAAAAGGGTAAAAACCCTTGTTTTGGATTTAAAGTCCAGAGGAATGTGAAGGCCCATCGTTGTCCTAGAACATTACCTGAGGAAAAAGGATTCTTTTCGAACAGAGTTAAACTCTGAAGATTGTTTCAAAACAGAGAACTAAGCTCTGAAAGCGAGAATTAAATTCTCAAAGAAGAAGTTCTCAGAAGAGAAAGATGAGCAAAGTGAAGGCTCCTATGAAGAGACGGAGGTATTTATAGAAGGCAATGGAAACGTTTCATCTCCCCAGATCCCTAGAGGAATCCAACGGTCACAAGAGGTGACAGCGTTGCACTCACGTGCAGACACGTGAGAACAACGCTGTGGGGGCATTTGTTTCTTGATTTAAAATCAGGAAAGCTTCTGGGAAAAGCTTCAGAAGAGGGTCACGTGCTTACACGTGACTAGCGGTCACGTGTTGGCACGTGACACCTAAGCACATCATCAAGGCAAGTTCAGTTTCCTGACTACGTTGAAGAAAAGAGGCTTCAGAAAGAGTCACGTGCTCCCACGTGACCAGGGTCACGTGGCGACACGTGACATTTAAATGCAAGCGTCAAAGGCACACCGGTTCCCTGATCAAGTCAAGGAAAAGGCTTCAGAAGAGGTCACGTGCTCCTACGTGACCAGGGTCACGTGTTGGCACGTGACGTTCAAAGCAGCAGACTCGTTCTCCAGTTGAACCAAGGAAAGAGGCTCCAGACAAGGGTCACGTGCTCACACGTGACCAGTGGTCACGTGTTGGCACGTGATGACCAAGCAACAACCAGAAGACAGCGCAAAAAGAAAGAATAAGGCTCATTCCAAAGGGGGGTCACGTGCTCACACGTGACATGGGTCACGTGGTCACACGTGACCGGCTTTCAAAGCCCATTTTGTCAACAGAATTAAATTCTGAAAGAAATTCAAATCTTTCCAAAGGAAAGCAGCTATCTGGAACCAATCGAATTAAAGATTCAGAGGTGATGAAATATCATCTATCTATGGGAAAATCTCGGGTTTGGAAAGATTTCCCCTTTAAATCTAATCGAAACAACAAAGGAAAAATCCCTGGATTTGAAATCCAATGGTGAATAAAATTCACCTAATAATCCAAAGGTCCAAAACGAATGATGGATGCAAATCAAATCTCTCATGAAGATTCGTCAAAAACTGATTGATTCGGCTGCTTCTCCTATAAATAGGAGCCAAGAGACACAGAGAAAATATATACAGAGACAGGGAGAGAAAAAGAAAAGGAAGAGAGCTTCGATACTTGGAGAAACTTGGATCTTCTGCAAAAAACCCTAGGTAAGAAAGGGAAAAGCTCCTTGAGAGAAAGAGAGAATTTAATTCTCAACAGAGTTTAACTCTGATATATAAAACAGAAGAACATATTTCTTCTCTCTTTGATAGAGGATCTGCAAAGTGCACATCTCCCCTTGAAGTTGAGAATTTAATTCTCAATGGGTCGAGATCCTGCCATGCAGATCCAAAACATAGAGAGGGAATGCAAGCACGAGAATTTAATTCTCACAGAACTATAGGAATTTAATTCCTTTAAAATAAAATTAGGGCTTGACCCTGTATCATGGGAATTTAATTCCTTCAGAACAAAAAGAAACAGGGTTTAACCCTAATTAAGAACCTAGTTCTGTTGAAACGGCGGGAATTTAATTCCTTTAATCATAATTTAACAGAGGATGGAAGTTCAAATTCCCTAAAAAGCTTTTGTTAGGGTTTAACCCTATTTGATTCTTCACATGAACAAGGAATTTAATTCCTGCAGAAAATTCAGAGTCCAACTCTATTCAGAATGAGAACCTTTAAGAGAAAGTAGGAATTTAATTCCTCTGAAATTACTGTCAGGGTTTAACCCTACGAGGAATTTAATTCCTGGAAAAGATTAACAGATCCTCTAAAACAACATACATAGAGGCAGGGTCACGTGTCACCACGTGACCCCCCCAAGAGATCTACAGAAAGCCCCTTTGAGGCAGCACCCCACGTGACCCACGTGACCCTCGGCAGAAGCTCTAATACATAGGCATTTGAATGCCCATCACGTGATGGCACGTGATGCTCTGAAAGACGCGATAACCTCAGCAGAATAAATGAAGGGAGGGCGCTCTCACGTGCTGCCACGTGACCCCTCTTGCCTTAGTGTTTAACACTAAATTGAAACTCTCGAACCCAGTGTTAAAACACTGTTGGGCCTTAGTGTTCAACACTGATTAAAAAGCTTTATTTGCAGCGTTCAACACTGATCTGTTTTAGTGTTTAACGCTAATTTGAAAAGCCTTGTTGCCGGTGTTAAACATCAATTATCTCTTAGTGTTAAACACTAACTTGTCAACCTCATTCCCAGTGTTCAACACTGACTGCTCTGTAGTGTTTAACACTAGGCTTTGGCCTAATTGGCCTAAATGGATAGAGGCAAAGCCTCTCCTGATTGGACTTAGCCCAAGATGGCCATAAGTCCTCAATTTGTGATTAACTGGGCCAATGGACTCATAACATAATTAATTCGTCTTGATCCCGAATTGGGCCAAGGACTATTTAATCCACTCCGGTTCTAGGGTACATCTCTTCACTCCTTTGATACTTGGCATTGTAATCCCTCAATGTCTTCAAAGAGGTGACGGGTCCCGACAACCACACATTGATACGGACTGTGGGGTCCTTAAACCCGTGTTTAATGCAAAATTCCTGGTTATGTGGAACGCGGATAATGTCACTCTTTGACCCCGTGGAAAACGTCCAGAGCGGAGCCTGGTCCTCGCAGAGCATGGCAGTGAACCCGTGTGAAGCATCCAGAGCACATACCGGACTGTGGGGTCCTTAAACCTATAGACTACGACGTCCTTAACCTTGACCGAGATGTCTTAAAACTAACAATGGACTGTGGGGTCCTTAAACCCATGGACTACGATGTCCTTAACCTTGACCGAGATGTCTTAAAACTAACAATGGACCGCAATGTCCTTAAACTACCCATGGACCGCAACGTCCTTAAACTACCCATGGACCGCAATGTCTTTAAACTAGAACAATAGAGCCCCGTATGCTCTTTTGTCGGATCTAAATGGTCCCGTTTAAGTTGATCTTAGCCTCAAAGATGGCTAACGTATCCTTAAACCTTCAAACAGACTGGACTATGAATCCCCCCAATTAACTCTGGCTCGAGGGTACATCTCTGAACTCCTCTGACATCCGTCGTTGTAATCCTTCAACGTCGTCAGAGAGGTAATGGGTCCCGACGGCCATACATACAATGGACCACTATGTCCCTAAACTGGAACATTAGAGCCCAAACGCTCTTTTGTCGGATCTAAACGATCCCGTTAAGTTGATCTTAGTCTCAAAGTTAGACTAACGTATCCTTAACAAGCGTTTGAGTTGATCTTAGCCTCAAGCATGGCTGATGTATCCTCAAACCAAACCCCCAAACCCAAATCTAAGACAATACGGATTTGGACTAGTCCACGCCCTACGGGCGACGACATAACTCAGTCTCCGTAAACAATCCACGGGCAACAAAAACAAAACAAACACCCACGACACGAAGTGACCATCTGGAGAAGGAGAAAGTTGTTACCGCAATGCGGTAGCGTAATTAACTGCAGGGGCTTGCGCCAGCAGGGAAGAGCGTCCCCACAATCAAAAACCCCTCAAACGAGGGGGAATCTGACAAAGTCTGCTACATCGGACGCATCCGTCTAAACCTTCGATATACGGTGCCATAAATCAACTTGGTATCTTCGGAGAGGTGGACGGATAGCACCAATTAGCATCTGCCCCGAATCTCAGGCAAGACGCCCATGTCGCGCCGTCTTTCGGAGGGGAACAGGGGTGTAAAGGTTGGGTTGGGCTGATTCAGCTGTTGGGGCTGGTTGGTTGAGTATCCCAATTTCTGGTTTTGAAAATTTGAATTTTGAAATTGTTGGAAAGGCGGGTTTGAATTGTTGTTTTGAAAAGGTGCCTGATTCCAAGCAAAATTGGGATGATTCTTCCAACCAGGGTTGTATGTCTGTGCGAAGGGATCGTTCCTGGGATGCTGGTTTTGATACAGCGCATTAACATTTTCAGGTCTCTGGGACCCAACGAGAAACGGACATTCTTATGTTATGTGGCTAGGATGCTGACAATTAGCGCACAAAGTCGGAGAAATTTGATTGGCCAGTAGCGGTGAATTTTTGCCCTCTAAAGCTTCCATTCGCCGTACAGGAGCGGCGATTTTTGTTTCGGCAGCTATAGAGGTGTCAACTATGTCCGCACCGCTCCTAATCACAGATGGTTTCTCACTCACACTCTCCCACTAAATGGTCTTGTCAGCCAGTTCCTCCAAAAAGTTCTATGCATCCTTAGCACCATAGCTCAGAAATTTGCACTGACAAATGGACTCTAACATCATGCGTGAACTGGAGTCTAAACCTTCATAGACAATCTGACACAACCTCCATTGTTCTAACCCGTGATGGGGACATTTGAATAATATGTCTTTGCATCTTTCTAAGCATTTCCAAAAAATTTCACCCTCTTTTTGTTTGAAATTTTGGATTTCATTTCGAATTCGCACGGTTTTTTGAATAGGGTAAAAAAATTTAGAAAAACTTTTACAAAGTCGTCCCATGTCGTGATTGATCTAGCTGGCAAACTGTTTAACCAACTTTTCGCATTGTCCTTAAGCGCAAAATGAATGAATTTAAGCTTAACGACATCCTCACCCACTCCGTGAATTTTCATCATAGCACGCGCTCCTTCAAATTCACTGTTTAGAAGGTAAGCATCCTCGGACTCGAGTCCGTAGAATTTCGGGAGTAGTGGTATGAATTACGGCTTGATTTCATAGTTGTTTGCCGCAATGGTGGGCAACACTATGCATAAAGGTAGGGATGAACAGTGTGGGTAGCATCTGTCCTATAACGCCGCCTCCTGCTGTTCCACGATCGTTTGTTCCGTCATTGTCGGTGGTGTAGGAGAAGAAGGTGAGGGTGAACGAAGTGTAGGATCGGACGGCTCTGATAAAGCAGAAGGTAAGAAGGTCTCGGAAGGTTTCAAGGAATCAGAAGGTGTAGAAGAGTCGGAAGATACAGTCACAAACCGGACTAATCGAGATTGTGAATCTCTAGTCCAAGCTGACATGCACTATCCGGAAGTGGTAGGGAAAGACTGAGGAAATGGAGGAAAAAGGTGTTTGTTTACCCAAAATATTCACAACAACAAATATTACACAAAAAGGTATAACAAGAAAACAAACAAGGCACACTGCACACCCCTAAACAGTCTAGGGTTACCTAGGTTAACTAGACCTGCTCAAAAAACTTGCTTTGTGAAGTAAAAATGTACCGTGAAACGGGCCCAAGATAAACTGATCGAGAAGCCAGGTAAGTGCAGAGAATAAGGAAGGTTGTCCCTCACTTTCGCGAGGTTCCTTAATTAGAATAAACTTCTCTCTTTCGGCAGTTGCGCCTTTCACACTTTCCTAGACACGTCTTGAACAATGTACCGATGGGCAGTGTTCAAAATACACTTAACTTTTCCCTAGTGAGCGCGAAGTCCTTAGAGGCTAAAAGTCTAATTTCTTTTAATGTTAATGGGAGTGTGAAAAATATGCTCGTTCTTTGTGGTTTGTGGACCACGGAGAAGGGTGGTGAAATCCCTTACTGTATCTTATTGAGGTTCTTTTGCCCTTAAATCCGTATTAAAGTTATGTAATGCGCAATTCAATGAAAAAGTTGTTCAACACAGCAAGCAATCATTTTTTATGTTTTAAAAGCGGCGCTGCACAAAATACAAGTTAGGTCCTTTTGGCGTTTGGCAATGTGCTTGCAAAGAATCCTGCAAAGATAGAGCAGTGGACGCGTCGGATTTGAGAAGAAGGTGTTAAAAGGAATACGTATCGATGAATTTTTGGGTTAAGAAACCCCGTTTGACTTGAATCCGTTCGGCTCGAAAGGTTCGCTTGCTCGGGTCAATCTACCCAGATGTTTGGCACTGTATCCTGTTATCACCTTGGCTTTGAGCGCACCCCTTTCTTCGCACAATCGCTATTCGCAAATTCCTCATATCTGAAAATGTCATAAAAACGGCGATTTTAGTACGAAAAGCGATATGTGTGGCCAAATCCCTGCATACTAAAAATAATAGAAATCAAACAATACAATTGAGACAATAATTGAGCAATAGAGAACAGAAGAAAATTTGGAAGCAAAAGGAAGTGTTTGGGCCGGCGAGCTCGGAAAATTCAATGATGTCGCCGGTCCAATCAGTGAGATGGGGCTCTAATTTCCTTCTGTGGTCTCTGTTTCTTAGTATCTTCTCACTTATCTTGTTTGATTTTTCTAAATAGTTTCGTGGTGTTAGTAGGTCCAAAGAACAGAGAGCATAATGTCAAAAAGTTTGATTTTTATGTTTTTGTTTTAAAGATATATACAAAGATAACTCAAAATGGCTTAGTGATGTTGCCACTCCCCGGCAACGGCGCCAAAAACTTGTTCGAAAACTCACTGTGCCGTGCTTTTGTCGAGTTTTGTTTTAATTAAGATATGTCGGTTTTGTTGGTGAAAATAGTGCACGATATGAGTCTCGAGTTTTAAAAATACCACAAGTGCACGGTGCGTTGAAGCAAGCCAGCAAGCACGGGTCGAACCACAAGGAGTGGATATCACGACATCAATTTGAGTTATAAATCAAGAGGTTTGGAAAGGAGTTTGTCACGTGTTGCAATAATTAAAAGAAGAAAGGTTTTGTTTTAGGGAAAACTTAGGCTAAGGTTTAGTATGAGTGAAATACGACTTTTACTCCCAACTCTCCGTTTTGATTCAAGGTTCATTTTTTTTAGTTTCCATTTGAATTGCAGAAGCATGCCGCATCTATCCGAAACATGCGTCGGGTTAGAATACGATATCAAGGTTTAAGTAAAACAGAAAATAAAAAATTTGAGTTTGAGAATGAAATGAATATGGAGTTAGTTAAGTGAAGTTAGCAAGTATAGAATATATGCTTGTGTGCTATATATCCTATCTAGCTAGTTGCGACACTTAACATAATTCCGTATTCATTTCAACTTCAAATCATAATATAGCAATAATAAAATGTAAAGAAGGAATATGATATATTTTAAAGGTTGATTTGCAACCATTCAAAACGATATATCCTATCAAGCAAAACATGATAAAATTGCATAATTAAGAAAAGAAGTGTAAAATGCAAGAATCAAAAGGTAGGGGTTGGAAGTAAAGTCCTTCCACAACCTACCTCACCATAGCCCAAGATCAACTACTCACACATCATAAATTGAAATAACAACAAAAAGAAAAGATGCAAAAAGAGAAGATATACAAGAAACAACTTGATATAAATGAAGCTTGATTACAATGGTTCCAAGTACAAATAAGTGAATTCAAATACCAAAATCTAATCTTGCAAGCTCAAGAAAAGAGGTTGCAAGACTAGAGGAAGGCAAGGAATTCACACTAAGAGCTACAAGATCACTGGTTACAATTTTTACGAACTTTTCTCTCACAAAAGAAGTAGTGCCCTCATACTTGCCTAAAGGCCTGGTATTTATAAGCTCAAAACAAAATTAAACAAATAATAAAAACGAGATGATGTGACATCAAGAGGGGACAGAGAAAATATGGGGACATTTGGACATAAAAGGGCCGGCGAGCTCAGTTTTTGTGGGGGGGTGGCCGGCCAAAATCCGAGCTATGAGGCTCGTTTTGGTGCAGTGGTCTTGTACTCTCTCTACAAGTCCATTGGTGCTGCTTGATTTGCCTATAAAAACCTAGTTTGCACTCAGGGATTTGGAGAGAAAACTTTGTTGCTTCAAATCACATCAACTCTTTTATCATTTAATGCACATGTTCCTTACTTGCACCAATTCATCATGTCATGTAGCCTAGGCAGCCCCACCATGGTCCATGTGCACACATGCTATGTGTTGGACCAAAATATGTGTATACAATATTGTTTACACAAGATCTCATTGGATATCGATCGGTTTTCTGTTCCGTTTGTAGTGTCAGCTCCCAAACGTTATATCCGTGATTTTGAGTGTGTTTCCAGTCTTTTATCACGAACATCTGTAATCTGTAATTACTGAGCAGACACTGGTTAATAGTACCGATATATACAAAAATAGATAACGAATGAGTGGTATTAAAATGCAGTATTCTGTGATGAACAATATACGTGAGAGTTGGGTGGTCTATAAGCACATTCTTAAAGTGTCCCTAGTCATGGGAATTTCGAGTCTGGGGATCGATACTCCGAGAGTAGACTAGTTTATACGGATCGACACCCCGACGAGGGGCGTTGGCCGGTCTCACAAGCCATTGGTGTCGGTTGGTCACCTAAGATGTATACATGTGCTCATTGGGTTATGAGTATACCGGACGGACTCACCGGGAACATGCTAGTTGGTATTATACCTATTGTCAGATAGCAGTTCCCTGGTGAAATGTGTACAGGTTAGTCTATCGACCTGAGATTGTCATTTGTCTCGTGTGAGTTCCTACTGTGCTTTGATTACTACCCTACCACAGCTCAAAGGAGTCGTGCAAACAAGTTTTAGTTGGGTACAGTCCCGAGCCACATGGAGATGTTAGTTATATGTATGCCCTAGAGGCCACTACTGTACATACGTTGTATATTGTAGTGGATGCTTGGACATATATAGGAAGGACTTTCTTGCTCGACATGATAGTATGCTATCTGGTTACTCTTTATCTTAACATGTACTCTGATTGTCTCTATGTCACATGTAGGGTTACTAGGCACTCTAATAAGGTTCTACAATGCATCAACCATGCCCGTTTAAAATTTTAGCCGTGCCGAATAACCCTAAACAAGATCGTTGCTAGAAAATTAGGGTTTCATATGCTAGTAAACTACGTTTACGACTAAGTGAATACGAAATACAACATTTGTAGATCGGTCCTTCACTTCTATAGCTCTTTGTTGAAGTCCCTTCGCTGCGATCGTGGTTCTCTCGGACCCTTGCATGGCTTCACGAGGCGAAAGACGCGTCCTTGCTTGAAGTCTTCGAGGCCGAAGATGATCTACGTCGAGGGGATGCCAACTCAAGCTTCTACTTCACTAACTTGAGAATTAGTGAAGCAAACACCCTAAACTAAAGTGCTAGTCTAGTAGAGGATGGAGAAATAGGAAGTGGGTTCTCTTTAGAATTTTATTTCTCATAATCTTTCTCACTTTGGATCAAACCCTAGCAAGCTTTTTCTTTTTAACAAATGAAGAAGATGAACAAAAGTAAGAGATGAGGATAATGATCAAGTGAGAAAGCGAACCATGGTGAGTGAGTATCATATACTAACACATGTAGAGACATAACCATGGCTAATCTAAATGGTTAGGTTAATAAAAAATCTAAGGTGAAGACAAAGGTAGTGGACTTTGTCAAAGCAAAGCAAGCTTCTACAAGCTTCATGCTCTTTCCAAAATTCCACTAATTTTGTAATTACCTTAAATAATTATAACCCACCATAAAAATAGAATGGTGTATGTCTTGTACACCCATGTCAAGTGTATCATCAACCATGATACAAAAAAGAAAACACATTTTAATATATATCACATATATATTAAAGTTGTGTACATGTGAGAAAAAACCTAAAGTGAACAAGTGTTAATTAATGTAAACTAGTATATCAAATATACAATTATACAATAAATTATTAAATCAACACTTGACTTAATAATCCGGTCATATCACATATAACTGACTAACATCCAATGTATCGACTTATCGAATCAACACTTGATTCGATAATCCGGCTATATCATATATAACCGACCGATACAAAAAGTCGCGAGAAAAGAATACGGTATTACATACACGCATTATTCTCGGTCCCGCACATATCACATACGTGCTCCTATTTCGTTTTTGCCTGAGCCAGTAAAACCACTATGTAGGACTCTAAAGACTCGTCAATACACCGGCAGTAGGTGATGATCACATCAAGCACCCACAAGCCGTCAGCGGTACTAGCTGGACGTAACGGCTACCCGGGTATTGAGCGATCAGAAGATCAGCAAGCAAGCCCGCTCCAACTCCTGTAAAAGCCTGCCGGTAACACTTCCCGTACAGTCCGGTCTCCTCGTCTGATATGTCGCATATCAAGTCTAGGGGTGGTAAACGTCAGACCCCAATAACCGATACGCCGTGCCGCTGTGAAGCTCATAACTGGTCGAGAAACTACTGGTAACACTTACCAGTAAATCTCTAAATCAGTCCTGGCCAGGGACTTCCCTGTTATGGCCAATCGAGCACAGCGCAACATCAACCCCTAATACCGGGAGAGACGAAACCCCTCCTATCGCTCATTGCCTCCATGTGACTCGGGACTGTACCCAAAAACCACCGTTTTGCACGCCCTCATGGACGTGGTAAGGTGGAAATCAAAGCACAGTGGGAATCACACAAGACTCTATGACGATCTCGGGTCTACAGACTAACCTGCATAAGTGTCACCAGAGAACTGCCATCTGACGTGAGGTATAATACCATCTGAGAGTTCTCGGCGAGTCCGTCCAGTGTACCCAGTCTCCACTGAGCACCCGTATACCATCTCTGATGTCAAACACCAATGGATATAGGATCATCCATCGCCCATCTCATGGGTCGAAAAGCGTATACACTAGTCTACACTGGTATATCGATGCCCCGTCTCGATACACCCACGACTAGGGACCTTGAAGGATGTACTTATAGACTACCATGTCCCCACTAGTATGATCCGCATCATAGTCCAAGTAGTCAAGTACACATCCTAAGGGCTTTACCAACACGTAACTATAAGACAGTATAAAGAGACAAGTATACATGTTAAGATAAAGAGCAACCAGATAGCATACTATCATGTCGAGCAAGAAAGTCCTCTCTATATATGTCCAAGCATCCAATATAATATACATCATCTGTACAATACTGGCCTCTAGGGCATACATACAACTAACATCACATGTTGATAAAGTTCTTAGGATGTGTACTTGACTACTAGGACTATGATGCAGATCATACTAGTGGGGACAGTGTAGTCACCAAGTACATCCTTCAAATGTTCCTAGTCATGGGAGTACCGAGACAGGGCATCGATACTCCAGAGTAGACTAGCGTATGCGCTTCTTGACCCATATGATGGGCGATGGATGATCCCATATCCATTGGTGTTTGACATCAGAGAAGGTATACGGGTGCTCAGTGGAGACTGGGTACACTGGACGGACTCGCCGAGAACTCCCAGATGGTATTATACCTCACGTCAGATGGCAGTTCTCTGGTGACACTGGTACAGGTTAGTCTGTAGACCCGAGATCGTCACAGAGTCTTGTGTAATTCCTACTGTGCTTTGATTTCCATCATACTATGTCCAAGAGGGCATGCAAAACGGTGGCTTTTGGGTACAATCCCGAATCACATGGAGGCAATGAGCGATAGGAGGGGTTTCGTCTTTCCCGGTATAGGGAGTTGATGTTGCGCTGTGTTCGATTGGCTATAACTGGAAATCCCTGGCCAGGGTTGCTGAGATTTACTGGTAATTGTTATCAGTAGTTTCTCGAACTGTTATGGACCTCATATCGACACGACTTATCAAGCTACTGGGGTCTGACGTTTACCACCCCTAGGCGGGATATGCGACATATCAGACGAAGAGACCGGACTGTACGGGAGTGTTACTGGTTGGATTCACGGGAGAATGTACAAGCTTGCTTGTTGATCTTCTGATTGCTCAATACCTGGGTGGCTGTTACGTTTAGCTGACCGCTTGCAGTTTGTGGGTGTTTGATATGATCATCACCTACTACCGGCATATTAACGATTCTTTAGAGTTCTACACAGAGGTTTCCTGGCTCAGGCAAAACGGAGTAGGAGCACATATATGATATGTGCGGGACCGAGAACAATACGTGTATGTGATACCTTATTAGATTCTCGCGATATGAGATATCGGCCGGGTATATGTGATATAGCCGGGTCATCGGATCAAGTGTTGATTCGATGAACTGATATAGATTATATTAGTCGGTTATTTGTGAAATAGCCGGATTATCGGATCAAGTGTTGATTCGATAATTTAATGTATAATTATATATTTGATATATTAAATTACATTAACTAATATAAACTCACTTAAAGATTCTTTTTCTCACTCGGGTAATACATTGATATATATGTGATATATGTTAATTGTATTATTTTATTTTGTTACAATAAATATTGTATATGTGATATATAATATTGTAACAAGTTATGATTACAAATGCAACATGATTAGTGGAGATTAAACATAGTTAGGTTTTGATTTGGGTTAGCTCTTTCATGAAGTTTCTAGAAGCTTTTGTTTTGTTTTAAGCTAAGATATTATGTGTTGATATTTTGGAGATATTTCCTAACCCAATCCAAACCCTTTACTCTAGTTAAATCTCTACAATGGTTAGCTCTTTGATTATTAACCATGGGTTGCATTTGCAATTATGATAACAATTCATTATTCATCACAAAAAGACTTCATCTTCTTCTTCCTCCTTAAGCTTACTAGCTTTTGATTATGTGATGAAAATGAGTGAGAAATTGAAAACAAATGAGAGATAAATTCCTACTTCATCATCCTCATCTATTCTTGCCACTTAGATTAGGGTGTTTGCTTTGCTAATACTTGATTAGCAAAGCAAGAACTTGGGTTTGAGTTTCTTCAAGGTAGATCATCTTTGTTATTGAAAATCGGAAGCAAGCTTGCATCTTTCTCTTCATGGAGCCTCTCTTGAGTCTGGGTACTCGATGATCACAGCGAAGGGACCTCGACACGGAGCTTTAGAAGTGAAGGAACGGACTACAAAGGTTGTAATCCCTAACTCTTAGAAGTAAAGTTGTTTAGTTGCATGTTTAACCCTAATTATCTAGCAAAGATCCTCGCTTTAGGTTGTTCGGCACGTCTAATTTTTAAATCGGGCATGGTTGATGCCTTGTAGAACCTTGTGACAGTGCCTAGTAACCCTACAGTGGTATCAGAGCCAAGCTAGAGCTTTAGGCGAAATCTAGACGAAGTTTAAAGTCCGATCGAACCCCGAAACGTCGAATTAGACCCCATCTCTGGAAATTTTTTAAAATGTTGATTTTTTTTGTATTAAAAATACTCAGAAAATTAAGCGGGTAATTTTATGGATATTGGAGAAAAACGAACCCCTGAATCCATCAAAGCGCCGCGGAACCGCGGCCAAACCAAGGTATTGGCGGCGGTTCCGCGGCAAGTCGTGAGGATTGAGGGATCGTTTTTCCAACAGTTGATCCGTAGGTGTTACCAAGTGCTTCTGGGAATTTTTAATATTGCTCAAGTGTTGAGTGTTCTGGAGATCCTTTAGAATTCGTTGATTCGATCGGAAAGCTTAACTTCGTTTAGTTTTTCGGGTAATTTAGAACGCGTTAAAAAGTTCGAACGGATATCAATAACTCACTTTTTCCCCTGCCGGAAAATTTCCAAGTGTTGGATTTTTTCCTTAGTTAAAGAACATTCACAGTCGTGCAAGTAACGCGGTGGTCCTTGTAGAAGAACACAAACCTTAACTCGATTATATGACCATCTGAACCGCCTCTAAACCTTAGGGTTTGGGGCAGTACGGCGTTGGCACATGTGAGGCGTTGGTTTGACCCTTCTATGGCTGGACCATTGGTGCTGTGGCATGTGATGGATACTTTTTAAACTCCGCTCAAGTGTTGAGCTATTTAGGAAATCTTGGGTGTTTGTTTATTCGATCGGAAAGTTTAACATTGTCTATTTATCTGGAATGTGATACAATATTTGGAATCCACAAATAGTTATGAGATAACTAATTTGAATGTTATAAATCTAGCAGTTTTTAGTCTCATTTGATCGGTTGCCACGGGATTTTGATGAGATCAAAAGTCCATCGCAATCACGTAGCGTACGCGGATACTCGTCGGGTAAACTTAATAGATAGCCACGCCCCATAGCCCCGACCAAGTGACTGTAGGAGAACCCCGTCTCCAAAAGCATCCGTTCGGGTGCTCGCGGCAGCGGTGTTCCGCCTTAGTGCACATCATCGACGGCGTCGGGGGTGCGACCGTCTACTAAAGTTTGCGACGAGCATTCGATCAGGATGTCGGGAATCTTGTCTAATTGCCCGACTAGATATTGAAAAGTGTTTTCGATATTGAGACTAAAATGCGGGGTTTATAATTGTTAGGCATGAGATGTCTAAGAAATTCATTTGGTTAGGCATGAGATGTCTAAGGAGGTTACGGATTCCAACTGTTATAGTTTTACATTTTTTTCCTGCGACCGTAATGTAAGTCTACGGTAGCGCCCCGGCCGTCTTTCAGACACCAAATACGGAACAAAAACTTTTATACAACCGGCGCTATCGTATACTATAATCCGGATCTGCCATTAAAGCTAAACTAACAAACTACAAAGTGGGTAGAAATGTTATACCGAACGATCCGAGTCCTTCGGTCTTCAACCATCATCCCACGCTTTATTGTGGCTGCTCCGATCTCCTGAATATCCAGTCTTCTCGTCCAGGTGGCACCACGTCAACGGATCTTTAAACGGGCTCCCGCCTCTGAATCGAGGCAACTCGATCATCAAGTTTGCCAAAAGAGATGACCAAGATTGATGTAGAGAATGAGTAAAACACTTTGTCTCGTTACATCCAAAGCTATGGATGAACGGTTAATGAAGTTGCCTTTTTGAATCGGGTGAAATGAGAAATCAACTTATGAAATTTCCATGAAGCAAATTTCATAAGCTTTTTCCAATTGAATCAATCATCATCCTCATAAGAAAGGGGCCGGCCACTATATCATGAGGAGGGAGGTGAGTGTACGAGAGGGGAGGGTAACCTTAAGCTATGATACTTATCATTTTTCATTAAAAGAAAAGCATGACTCACTTAGAACAATTAATGCAAAATGGTGATTCATTAACCTAGTCACCATTTCAATTAATGCAAACATTGAACCAAAACCAAGTCACCAAATCTAGAACCTTCTAGAACCTCATGACTCACCCTCATGACTCACCCAAGTGACGAAAAGATAAATCCGCATTTAACCGAATGTTAAAGCAGGTGATAGAAAACTGGAAACCGGCAACTTCCAAAAGCGATTCCGAAACGAATTTCAGGATAACCCCGTAACAGTATAAACATACCCGCATTTGTATTACGACCAAATACAAATGCAACTGAGACAAAGATACTATATCTACACAGTATAATACTCGGATCTGGCTTAAACCAAAGCCCACCAGTATTATCTGCCCGAAATATGACACGTGCGTAAACGCACGTGCATTTTCCGAATGCTGCCATAAAACCATATGGCCTCTACAACGTTTCGTCCGAACTTGGGAAATTGTCTGTGGGGGACTCTAATGACTCATCAACACACTGGCACTGGGTATAACCACTAGCACGTCAGAGGTACTAGCTGTACGTAACGGTTGCCTATGTATTGATCGGAAGAGAAGCTGACGAGCGAACTCATCCAGAAACCCTACTGAGTCTGACAGTGACAATATCCGTACAGTCCGGTCCGTTCGTCTATGAGTATCGCATATAGGGCCTAGGGGGCTGGTAAACGTCAGACCCCCAATAGCTGTATAAGTCATGTCAGAGAGTAGCCCAGAACACCCTGAGATACTACTGGTATACCTACTAGTAAATCTCGATTACCCTGGTCATGGATTTCATGTAATGGCTCTCCTAAACACTGCGCGATCTCACCCCCAATACCGGGAGAGACGAATCCCCGACGATCCACTCACTTCCTCCATGTGGATCGGGACTGTACCCAACTAAAACCTGTTTGCATGACTTCTTTGAGCCGTGGTAGGGTAGTAATCAAAGCACAGTGGCAACTCACATGAGAAAAATGACAATCTCAGGTCGACAGACTAACCTGTACACATGTCACCAGGGAACTGCTATCTGACGATATGTATAATACCAACTAGCATGTTCCCGGCGAGTCCTGTCCGGTGTACTCATAACCCAATGAGCACCTGTATACATCTTAGGTGAACCAACTAACACCAATGGCTTGTGAGACCGGCCACCGCCCCTCATCGGGGTCTCGACTGTATACACTAGTCTACTCTGGAGTATCGATGCCCTGTCTCGAAACTCCCACGACTAGGGACACTTTAAGGATGTGCTTATAGACCCCAGCTCCCACATATATGATCTCCATCATACTGCTGGCAGTCAAGCAAGAATCCTATGGGCTTTATCATAATGATAAAGACAAACCAGATAGTATACTATCATCTCGAGTAAGACTGTTTTATCGGTATAGGTCATCCTCAATCATTGCAATCACGTGCCTGTGACTATGATAATTGCCTTGAGGGCACTATAACCAACAATCTCCCACTTGCACTTAAGGCCAATTATTGTGATGTCGTATACTCACAGCCCGTGTGATACCGAACATCCAACTCCTCTACTAATCAGTTTCACAAAACCCGTTTGTAAAACTATTGTGTTCGAGAAATAGCCTCAGTGAGTGCATCCGCCCCGATGTTTCTTTCTATGTCTCTCTTAATCTCAAGTTCGTGGAGAAAGCCATCTCCCAAATCGAGTAATACCTGTCTTTGAATATGTCTGGATATCTGATGGGACATAGTTCATAAATGAACTCCAAATCCAAACTTCTTAGACTGTATCGTCAACTGAACCTAATCAGTATGCTGCACCATGCCTCCCACAGTATCCTCTTGGACCACCTGTCCATAATACTATCCCTCATCAGAGGGAAAACTAGAACTTTGACAATCACTCTGTCATGCATGTCACCTTTGAAGCCTGAAATGATAACCGTCTTCCGAAGGAGGCTGCCGTCATCAAATCCGTAGAACATGTACTTATGTTCTAAAACTGCTTCCTTATGTTTCTTCAGAATTGGATTAATATAAACTTATGGCATCTAGTGCAAAAACGACGTCTAGTGTGGTACTTGACATCTCACAATTGACTCAATTGCCTAAGCAAGTAATCTGCCAATCATGCACATCTCTCTCCCCTTTAGTCTGTAAGACACCTTTAGAGAGGGTGACTCCATCATCTGCAGGTACACCACCATGCCAGGAGTCATCTATTCTAAAATATTATTAGAATACGGTCAAAGTACCCAGATTGGGAAACTACCCAATTCTAGATCTAAAACCATAGATCTAATAATCAGAATGTCTGATATTATATCCATATTCTTTATGGAGAAACAACTGTGTGACGACCACAGTATAACCGATCGTACTATAGGAATTTTACTTCCTACTCTGTGTATGTCATCCAAATACCAGGACATGACACCCTACTACCTTCTCAACAGATCCATCCCTCATTCTTATGAAGTCAAACCCATGACTGTCACATCAAAAATTAGATGATCTATCTCCGCTATATCTGCTCAAGTCTATATATAGACATTAGCTACTTGCCCACTATTCTTCCGCTGGTCTCACTGACTAAGACAACCCTCTGGCAGAGTCATATACACATGTACTTCTAAAGCTAGTTTAGAACGACGCTATACTCTCCTTCTGTCGGTCTCATAGTCTGGAACAACAGTAGTGTCAACTCTGGGTAAACAAGAACCTCCCTGTCACCGTCCTTGAGGTTACCGGAGTACCTCTCGGGTGTCTGAGGTTACCCACCATATTTGCGGAGTGGCTATTGGAATGTCAAACCTGATTGAATATATAGGTCCTATTAAATTTTCCGTAATCGTTTGCGGTTCTGGAATCACTTCCAGTTCCACCATACTCCCACTACTGTTTTCTGAAAAAAAAATCCATTTTACTAAAACTGTGGCGAGTCAAGAACAATATCACTATTGATCTTCCAGATGGTAGAAAATCAACCCTCATCAAAGCCAGGGTCAACCCACAAACTGCCATTACAGAAACATGCCTTGAGTTATCCAGAGTCTGGTTTTAAGCATAAGCTGGACAACTCATCGTACCTTAACATCTTTAAGATATGAACTATTCTATATCCAATATAGAAAATTTGGCACTTATTTAATTGGAACCAGATTCTAATCGTGCAACTGTCTCCAGTGCATATCAACTCAATGGAGAAAGGCTAATCAGTATTACTCAACTTAGGAATCCATCCAATTATGAGTAACCTGAAAGAGAAACAAGTTTCTCAAAACCATTAACTGAATGCCAATCACAAGAATCTGCATCTTCAATATCTTTGAAAAATCCCGATACTTGCGACACCTGGTTCTCTACTTTATTCCTATATCCACAACTTCTCAAAACTTAGACCTTGTATTTCTATGAAACACTTGTCTAAAAACTAGTGAAGTCATAAGTAATCAGAACAGAGTACGAGGACCAACCCCTTTGTCCTGATGGACGCTGGACAACATACAATACTCTGTATAAGTCCGCTGAGTTGAATAACTCAAAACTTGTGCATCGTAGGTCGAAAACTGTACCCAGGCGATTTCCTCAAATATCACCAATTACAACGAATTCCGATATAATGAGGATGATTGCCTAATTCTCAATAACTTACTCCTACTCATCATCTGTAAAACCATACAGATGTGAGAATCATACCTGGTAAATACATACCCTGGAGCAAGGGTTTAATTGGGAAATCAGTTTACAATTAACAATGCACAGTGTAACTGAAACATGAAAATGTTTCGAAGGGGTATCCTGGTATTCTTAGTAATGCCTCTTCCATAATCCAATTCATGACTGTAACCGTATATTTCTTTACCATCTCTCCAAATCTCTTTATTTGTCCGTAATCATTACCTTCTGTACACCTTTGTTAGGTTTAAATGGTTTTCTTCCTTCCCTACCGTTCGGCACCAGCCTATGGTTCGGAAGAAGACTATCCAGTAAGCATAATAGGTGAACCCTCCTAAACCAAGGAGTACTCGTAACCTGAAAGAAGGTGATGATAAAAGACAACTGAATAATAACTTATTCTATTTCTCCCGAACTGGGGGAAAAGGCAAAGGTGAAATAGGAGTGGCGATGAAGTACGTGGTTTGGTCGTGAATGATAGCAGTCGCAATTTACTTTGCCCTCTTTCTAATCCCTTTATTTTGTCTTTAGTTATTACCTTCTGTACACCCTACTTAGGCTAATTGGTTTTCTTCATTCCCTACCTTTCGGCACCTGCCTATGGTTTGGAATAAGACTATCCAATAAACGTAATAAGTGTACTCTCCTAAACTAAGGAGCCCTCGTAACCTGAGAGAAGGTGATAATAAAATACAACTGAATAAACCAATTCTATTTCTCCTGAACCTGGATCCATCCTCGAAGAAGTCCTTCCGAGTTCGTATATAACCATACGATGGATCTATCCAATGGAAGTGGATATCCGTAGTAATACGGGGTGTTCTGAGAAATACAAAGGGTAAAAGAAGGAGCGGCAATGACTTATGCAACTCAGACAATCCAAAAGCCAGTATTTTAAGAAGGTTCGGTCAACTTTGCCACTCAGTCATAGTCTAGGGTCGGTCAAAGGTCGCTGCCAAAGAGAGAGAGAGAAAAGAAACACTCTGCATGCACTCTAACCTAGATCAGAATGGTTATCACTTTATCTAATCAGGAAACCTCCCACTGTTATTTCAAATTCTCCTCCAAACCTTAAAGAAGAATTAGTCGGGATCACCCGAAGAGTAAACTAACTCATCAGTGAGAATCGGGATCCAACTCTCATCGCATGATAACGTGACGGTATCCACTCACGTTATCACACTCCAGAAGGTATGCTCAATGTTTTGCAAGTTTCTTGTATGTTTGAAACTCCCGATATAATTTTTATCCCATGCTCTTATGACCTTGACGTAGGCCAACAAATCATAAGCCACATGTCAAGTTCCACCCGTCGTTGTCCTGATTAATTTAGGTCCATCGTACATGCCCTTGACGTAGGCCAACAAAGCTGTATGTCTGTCCTAAACTAATGCATCTATCTATGCAACAAATGAATACCCCAGCAGCTACCAAACACTATGCCTTGACGTAGGCTAACAAACATAGCTTGAATACTACCGACCATCCATAAGAAATGACGGAGGGCTATGAATGGTTTTTAGCGAAAAACTTTTAACGTAATGAACTTGATATCGTTGAAGTAACCTGATAGCTTTTTCTAAAAAATATAGTGGCGAAAACCTTTGCTAAAGAGGTCACTCCCGGTGAAGGGATCTCGGCTATTTCCTCGTGGAATGAGGTGCAGGATATTCCAACTGAATACCGCGATGCAAAGCAACTTGTAATCGACTATAATGAAGTTATTACCCTAACGCAAACTTCTGCCCAAGGGGTCTCTCCCAGTGAAGGGATATCAGCCCTTGCCTCGTCGAATGGGTGCAGAATATTCCAACTGAATATCACTATGCAAAACAAAAGGAAACGTCTTTGTAATAACACTTTTTAAAGCCGTTCCAACAACATCAAATATAGGTTTGTTTTATCCTTGCATTGATAAGAATCAATGCAGTCCCATCAATTAATCAGACCAGAAAAGAACGAAAATATAATGTACGTATATGCCATCCGCATTCGCCATTGGGTCCCGTCATCACCCGTTAGGTTACTTAACTAACGACAGAGCGGGGACTGGACTAGCGCGGGTGTAAAACATATACAACATCTAATAGTATATATACCAATATACAGTAATCGCTCCAGGCGTGATAATATGCAACATTACAGAAAAGTAATAAGCATCACAGAACAATACAGATAATCTGGGATCCCCGGGTTTCACAGAGCCGCTACTGAAACCCGCCGTTCCCCTGGTCGTATGGATAGCCTGTGCAATGAAACCTAGACCCCTACGGGTGCGGCAAGTTACCCGCCAAAACCTGAAGCGAGGCAGCCCCTTATAGCATAGTGAATGGACCACCCAGCACTTCACGGAATCCGGTAACTTGAGCACCCCTCCATGGGTCAACCTGTACCCCCTACGAGTGCGGCGAATAGTCTGCCAATTCTAGAGTGAGGCCCCTCTGCCTCTCAAAGCCATGAGATGCGGTCCCGCTGCCCTCTAGAACCCGGCTATCCGTGCACCCCACCGTGGGGTAATCCTAGTACAGAAAAGAAAATATATACAACGGGTACATCGACCTCAGCCCGGTCGTGCCCTAAAAGAATATTATACAAACAGGCAGTGACGGCAGTCCATATGTTGGACGCTCGCCCCGCAATATCAAATGTACAAATAAATCCAAACTGCACTACCATTGCACACTGCTATCCACCACGACATATCCGCAACATCACAGTACAACACAGAACATCAACACGAATGTCACGTTCGCAAATCCGTCTAAAAGGACTATAGCAATTAGACGCAATTTATCGTTCAAATGACATTCCCGGTCGGAGATATAATATAAGTACTGCATACTAACAACTTTAAAATTTCGATCGACAAAACTTCCCGAAGTGAGCCCCACATATATCTGCTATACAGTAACAAAATCTGGGCCCAAAATAAATTTTCCAAAAACCACAATTCACTGTGTAGAAGCCCCTGTATAAATTTGGATCACTGTTCCCACAAAACGGCCATGGATGCGCGGTCAAACCCTAGTTTTGACCGCGGATCCGCGGCAACACTGTAGGATCACGCGATCAAATTTGTACAGTTTGCTTCAAAAAGCCTGCTCTATTTTCTGAAGTGCTCAAGATAATTTTTAGACCTGATTTAAAATCGACAGAAACTTTGAACAGAAAATTGTAGTTTCGCGAAATTCCGTTCGATCGATATTTTAAACGTGTTAGCACAAGTTAGTAAAGCTTAATGGCGAGGCTTTGATACTACTGTAAGTCTATGGTAGCGCCCCGGCCGTCTTTCAGACGCCAAATGCGGAACAAAAACTTTTATACAACTGGCGCTATCGTATACTATAACCCGGATCTTCCATTAAAGCTAAACTAACAAATTACAAAGTGGGTAGAAATGTTATACCGAACGATCCGAGTCCTTCGGTCTTCAACCATCATCCCACGCTTTATTGCGGCTGCTCCGATCTCCTGAATATCCAGTCTTCTCGTCCAGGTGGCACCACGTCAACGGATCTTTAAACGGGCTCCCGCCTCTGAATCGAGGCAACTCGATCATCAAGTTTGCCAAAAGAGATGACCAAGATTGATGTAGAGAATGAGTAGAACACTTTTTCTCGTTACATCCAAAGCTATGGATGAATGGTTAATGAAGTTGCCTTTTTGAATCGGGTGAAATGAGAAATCAACTTATGAAATTTCCATGAAGCAAATTTCATAAGCTTTTTCCAATTGAATCAATCATCATCCTCATAAGAAAGGGGCCGGCCACTATATCATGAGGAGGGAGGTGAGTGTAGGAGAGGGGAGGGTAACCTTAAGCTATGATACTTATCATTTTTCATTAAAAGAAAAGCATGACTCACTTAGAACAATTAATGCAAAATGGTGATTCATTAACCTAGTCACCATTTCAATTAATGCAAACATTGAACCAAAACCAAGTCACCAAATCTAGAACCTTCTAGAACCTCATGACTCACCCTCATGACTCACCCAAGTGACGAAAAGATAAATCCGCATTTAACCGAATGTTAAAGCGGGTGATAGAAAACTGGAAACTGGCAACTTCCAAAAGCGATTCCGAAACGAATTTCAGGATAACCTCGTAACAGTATAAACATACCCGCATTTGTATTACGACCGAATACAAATGCAACTGAGACAAAGATACTATATCTACACAGTATAATACTCGGATCTGGCTTAAACCAAAGCCCACCAGTATTATCTGCCCGAAATATGACACGTGCGTAAACGCACGTGCATTTTCCGAAAGATGCCATAAAACCATATGGCCTCTACAACGTTTCGCCCGAACTTGGGAAATTGTCTGTGGGGGACTCTAATGACTCATCAACACACTGGCACTGGGTATAACCACTAGCACGTCAGAGGTACTAGCTGTACGTAACGGTTGCCTATGTATTGATCGGAAGGGAAGCTGACGAGCGAACTCATCCAGAAACCCTACTGAGTCTGACAGTGACAATATCCGTACAGTCCGGTCCGTTCATCTATGAGTATCGCATATAGGGCCTAGGGGGCTGGTAAACGTCAGACCCCCAATAGCTGTATAAGTCGTGTCAGAGAGTAGCCCAGAACACCCTGAGATACTACTGGTATACCTACCAGTAAATCTTGATTACCCTGGCCAGGGATTTCGTGTAATGGCTCTCCTAAACACTGCGCGATCTCACCCCCAATACCGGGAGAGACGAATCCCCGACGATCCGCTCACTGCCTCCATGTGGATCGGGACTGTACCCAACTAAAACCTGTTTGCATGACTTCTTTGAGCCGTGGTAGGGTAGTAATCAAAGTACAGTGGGAACTCACATGAGACAAATGATGATCTCAGGTCGACAGACTAACCTGTACACATGTCACCAGGGAACTGCTATCTGACGATATGTATAATACCAACTAGCATGTTCCCGGCGAGTCCTGTCCGGTGTACTCATAACCCAATGAGCACCTGTATACATCTTAGGTGAACCAACTAACACCAATGGCTTATGAGACCGGCCACCGCCCCTCGTCGGGGTCTCGACTGTATACACTAGTCTACTCTGGAGTACCGATGCCCTGTCTCAAAACTCCCACGACTAGGACACTTTAAGGATGTACTTATAGACCCCAGCTCCCACATATATGATCGCCATCATACTGCTGGCAGTCAAGCAAGAATGCTATGGGCTTTATCATAATGATAAAGACAAACCAGATAGCATACTATCATCTCGAGTAAGACTGTTTTATCGGTATAGGTCCTCCTCAATCATTGCAATCACGTGTCTGTGACTACGATAATTGCCTTGAGGGCACTATAACCAACACGTAAGTGTAATATGTGGTGTATCGCCAGTTTCGTTGATATACATCAACGACAATTGGGATACGCATATTTACTAACGTTGATGACATGTGATGTTATGTGTTGCTGTGATATGTTATATTGGATCGTCGCGTTTTGAATAGCCGAGGGTTTTATGTGAGATGAGGGTTTTTATTTTCATTCATGTAAAATTCATTGTATGTAATATTCTTTTATTGGGGCATTTCCGGGCTGAGGATAATGTCACCATTGTATATTATTTACTTTTCCGCATTAGGTAGATCCAAGGCGGGGAGCACAAGTAACCGGGTTTTAGGGTCCAGTGGGAGACCATCTCGAGGAGTCGAGACCGGGTCTCCTAACCCTAGAATTGGCAGTGTTGCTTGCCGATCTCGTAGGGGTCTAGGGATGTGGGTTTGGCTATCCATTGCGACCGTGGAATCCGTGTTTTATACAGGCTCGATATAAAACACGGACGTCCTAGTATATCCAATATTTCATATGTTATTTTCTGCTGCAATGTTCTGTGATGAGATCATATTACTGCCTGAGACGAATGTTTATATTATATATATGAGATATATATTATATTGATGATTTCGTTTCGTAACTGATGCTTGTGAAGCATAATAAAATGGGACTTCATTAATGAGATTAATGAAACTAAAAGAAACCTAAAGATGTTGTAGAAACTTGTTTCAAAAACTGGTAGCTCTAGTTCTTGCTTTGCATAGCGGTATTTCTTGTAGAACATCCAGCACCTTATTCGATAAGGAAAGATCCGAGATCCCTTCACCGGGAGTGACCTCTTTAGCGAAACTAGCAGATGCTACAAACTCGGTTTGTCTTTTGATTGTTTTTATAGTTTTTGCTTTGCATAGTGATATTTGTGAAATATCATGCACCTTATTCGATGAGGAAAGAGCCGAAATCCCTTCATCGAGAGTGACCTCTTTAGCAAAACTAGAAAAGGCCTCAAAAACATTCCATTTAAAATCGCTCGATTCTACAACGATATCAAGTTCATTACGCAAAGGGTTTTCTTAAAAACCTGTCGTAGCCCTCCGTCATTTCAGATAAATACTACTTAGTATTCATGCTACGTTTGTTGACCTTAGCCAAGGCGTAGTGTGCGGTAGCTAATTAGTGCTTATCTGTATAAGCATATGATGCGATTGAGTTAGGGTAGTCGTGCGACTTTGTTGACCTTAGCCAAGGGTCGTGCGGGTGGGTTTAATTCAATCGGGAAATGACGGGTTGAACTTGGCTAGCGCTTATGATTTGTGGACTTTAGCCAAGGTCATAAGTTGCTAGGGGCAAAATGTTATTGGGAATTTCAAGAGTTGAAATTTGTAATGAGATTGCATACCTTCTATGAGATAGTTGGATCCCGATACCCGTTGCGAGTAAGAGTTACTTCTGGGAGAGTTTTACACATTACAATTAGCCGATCAAGTAAGTGACTAAAAAGGTGTCAACGGGGTTATGCCCCCGGAAAAACGAGGTTTACTTTAATTAGGTCCGTGCGAAAGCACGGGGAACCTCCCTCAAAGTATCGGCACTGGCCTGGCTGAAAGATTGGCGAACTTGTAGGGTTGTAATTAATCCCGGCTAGTCTTTCCTTTTAGGGTTTGAAGGAAGATTTGACTAAAACAATGGGAGACATCCTGATTAGATATATTAATAACCAATCTAATCTTGCAAGAGTATACGCTAAGTGTTTTCTTCTATCTCTCTCCAGGTAGCGACCATGTCACGCCTTAATCAAGATAATAATACGGATGTATTGACCGAACCCGCTTGTTATACTGCGCGTTGGTCCCACTCCAACTTATAATTGTTATAAGACAGAGCAGGAAATAGGGGATTACCAGAATTCCCGTGCCGCCCAAACGAAGAAAGTACATGCTGATACATCTTCTTCGGGTGTGTTCATTACCGAGAACTGTTTCTCAGTATCCTTTACGTCCTGGGTATGAGATACCGGATTAGGATCCCACAAATGTAATTTGTTACGTGGGTTATAGACAGGTAGAGAACTGAGAACAGGTGATAAGTTTCAAGAGTTGGAAATGATGCAAGTGTTGCAGCCAAGTCTGTTGGCAGTTATCACCATGTATTACCAGAATACATTGATTCTGAACGAATGTTATTAGATACCGAACCTGATATACAACATCATATCGGTCTCTTTATTAGTAAAGAAGGATATAATTTTGTATTGTTGGATAATGTTTTGAATATTTCCTATATCAAGAGTTGATCAGTTCAGGTACGTTATCTAAAAGCATAGACGTTCTAAATCAAACCACAGTTCTTAACGTACAGAACACACACAAGAGGAAGAGTTCAGAAATGAACGAATCCTTCTTGAGGCATTGTAGACTAGGTCATATCAATGCGACCCGACTAGCTGAAGTTACATAAAGATGCATATTTAAATTAGTTTGGATTTACATCTTGTAAAACTTGCCAGTAATGTCACAAAGATAAGATGACCACAGCTCCGTTTATTGGAAACAGAGAAAGAGTTGGTGAACTCTTGGGATTGATACATACTGATGTATGAAAGTCCCCTGTCTACATATCCCAGGACCGGTTCTTTGTACTTCATTACATTCACTGATGATCTCTCAAGATTCAGACATATGTTCCTGTTGAAACACAAGTCCGAAACTTTTGAGATAATCACAGAATATAAGTTAGAAGTAGAGAACCAAAAACTAGGTATAAGTATTATGTCCTTTGATGTGATCAAAGAGGAGAATACTTGAGCACGGAATTCCTGGACTATTCTAAAGGAGAATGAGATTCTCTCTCAGCATTACTCCTCCGTATACACCACAGCACGTCGGTGTATCGAGGCGGAGCAATCACACCCTATGAGATATGGTGTGCTCTATGATGAGTACTACTGGGTTGCCTATTTTCTTTTGGGGTTATGCACTTGAGAAGTTGCATGCCTATTGAATAAGGTTCCAACCAAATCAGATACCTACCACTCCATATGTGATATGGTATGGGAAGAGCCCATCTCTTAAGGAAGTTAAGATTTGGGGTTGTCCGGCCTATGTCAAAAGCAAAATCCGGACAAGCTCGAGACAAGGTCAGTTCTGTGGAAGTTTGTTGGATATCCCAAGCATTCGCAAGGGAATATCTTCTACCACACCGAGGAACAAAAGATGTTTTATTTCTCGGCATACCACTTTTTGAGAAAAAGGGAATTTCTTGTGAAGAAATTAGTGGTCATGAGGTAGAACTGGAAGAAGTTCCAGCTATACAAACTGCAGCTGATGATTTGGTAAACTCAGAGGATTCAATAGTTTCCAACGAACCTCAGCCTCTCCGCCGATCTGGTAAGGTTTCTCATCCACCTGAAAGATACTTCGGTTTCTCTATGACAGTGGGAGAGAGGATTGCATCATGAGATGATGACCCAACTAGTTTCGAGCAAGCCATCAGGAGTGCGGACTCTGTGAGAATGGCTGGATGCTTAGCGATCTGAGATGGAATCCTTATACACCAACAAAGTATGGACTTTGGTTGCTTTATCTGAAGGGTTAAATCCCATCAGGAGCAAGTATATCTTGAGAAGATTATTTGGTGTACATGGAAAAGTTGAGACTTTCAAAGCTATGCTTAAGTCCATCCAGATCCTACTTGCTACTGCTACATACCATGACTATGATATCTGGCGGTTGGGTGTCATGACTGCTTTTCTAAATAGTGATTTGGAAGAGAGCGTCTATAAGCATACAGCCAGAGGGCTTCGTAGAAAGTGGGAGCAGCGAAAACGTGTGCAAGATATTTTATATGATAAATCAGGCATCACGGAGTTGGAACGTCTGTTTTGATGTGGTAGTCAAAGAGTTTGACTTCATCAAAATGGTAGATGAACCTTGTATATACAAAAAGGTAGAAGAGAGTATGGTGGTGATCCTCGTAGAGTACGTGAATGACATACTCTTGATAGAGAAGGAGTTTCCTATGCTACGCTCGGTCAATCTCCTCTTATCACAAAGATTCTCCATATAGGATCAAAGTAATACCTCCTAAATCCTGGGTTATGGATCTATGGGATAGATCTAATTGGATGTTAGGATTCTCACTAGTTGTAGTGAGATGGTATCAATCGATCCTGGGGAGAATCACTGGAAAGGTTCCAGGGTGATAAGGAGGACTGAATGTCAGTCCCAGGCATTGTCTTTACCCTCTGTGGAGGGACGGTATGTTGGAAGAGTTCCAAGCTATATACCGTGACTTACTAGACGATTGAAGGAAAGATACATCGTTACCAAAGATACTACCAAAGAGACAGTATGGATATATTTTAGTTCATGAGATGAACTTCGTTCCTGCCATTGTGTGACAATGCAGTTGTGGCTTATGCCTAGGAACCCCCGTCCCATCAGAGATCCAGACATATTCTTTGGCAGTATCTGTTAGTGTATATGCCCTAGGGGCCATTATTGTATCATACTAGGTTGTATATTACTTAATGGAAGCTTGGGATATTCACAGTTGTATATAACAGTCTTGCTAAAAATGGTAGTATGCTACTTGGTTTGTGTCTACTTTAATATGTGCATATGTTTCTTGTAACGTATCACTTATACATATTAGTAGAGCCCATAGGATCTTTGCTTGATTACCAGCGTCGTGATGGCAGTCACACTAGTGGGGGCTGGGTAGTCTGTAAGCAACATCCTATACAGGTCCCTGGTCGTTGGATTATCGAGATAGGGCATCGATATTCCGGAGTAGACTAAGTGTATACGCTTCTCATCCCGGTTGGGAAGATGGTCTGTCCCACAGCCATCAGTACGTCGTACTGGAGATAGTATACAGGTGCTCGTTAGGTTACGGGTACACCGGACAGGACTCGCAGGGAACTGATTGGTTGGTATTATACCCATCGTCAGTTAACAGTTCCCAGGTGACATGAGTACAGCATAGTCCGCAGACTTGACACTGCTACTTCGCCTCGAGTGTGTTCTACTGTTCTTAGATTGCTACCCTACCACGGCTCAAAGGAGTCGTGCAAACAGGTAGCAGTTGGGTGCAGTCCCGAGCACTTGGAGGCAGTGGCGGTTAGATAGGATTCGTCTCTCCCGGTATTGGGAGTTGATATCGCGCTGTGTCAGAGAGCCATTACGCAAAGTCCCTGGCCAGGGCAAACGAGATATACTGATAGGTTCCAGTAGCTTCTCAGGGTGTAATGGGTTTCGCTCTGACACAACTTATACAGCTATTAGGGGACTGGCGCTTGCCGCCCCCTAGGCTTGATATGCGATAGTCTTAGACGAACAGACCGGACTGTACGGAGATTGTCACATCAGGCTCAGTAGGAGTTCGGATGGTTTTCCTCATCGGCCTTCTTATCGACATCTACCTGGGGACCGTTACGTACAGCTAGTGCCACTTGCGGTCTGTGGTTAAACCCACTGCCAGCGTAGTGTCGAGTCTTTAGAGTCCCACACAGAGAGTTTCCCTGCTCCAGGAGAAACGATATAGAGGTCGTATGGTTTTACGACAAGGGTTCGGACGCATACGTGTGTTTACACACGTACGAATTTTCGGACAGTTTTTACTAGCCGGCTTTGGTTTAAGCCAGATTCTAGTATCGGGTTATTGGATATATACAGTCTAAAGTTTTTTCGTGTTTTCACGGATTGGAGGGCGTTCTCGTAATTTGTCGAGAAGCTTCTAGAAGAGTGGTGACTTGGGGGGTAAGGTGGCATTGCATTAAATGAGATTAGTGACTCATTTGTGTGATTCATCCATATCATTAATGCATCATAAATGCTTAATGACTCATGGAGATGAATCACTCATAGATATTTATGAAGCATGGTTGTTAATTCTATTATTTCATTTTTGGATAAATAAATAATGCTTCATATATATTATGATATATCATTATCTCATTTCACAATCATTCTCACCTTCTCTCTCCTCAAGCTCACTCTCTCTTCAAACCCTAACCCTAACCTCTCATGAGTTGAAATCAAGGGTTAGCTAGACTAATACATCCATAATCTCACTCTATATCCCCTAGGTAGCATAGATTAGCACTTTAAGCAACCTAGTTATCTCAAGTTTGAGATTAAGCTTGGAGTAGGAGCTTTCAGGTGGATCGTCTTTAATTCGAGGAGGCCGTTGAGGTGCCGATGTTCCAAGGAGCCCACAAGGAGTGGAGGACCGCGATGAAGACCCGAAGGACAAGTAACATGAGGTATAACTTCGTATCCGAGTAGTTAAACCTCTAGTTGATCGTTAGCAATGGTTTAGAAACGATTCATGCGCTCAAGTCCGTGTTACGAAGCTTTTATAATCGTTTTTCATATATTCCGCCTCCCCGCAAGTTCGTGGGGTGCGTGACATGGACTTACAGTGGTATCAGAGCCAACTAAACCATTACTAGCTTGTTAGCAACTGATTAGAAGTTCGATCGACAGAAAAACACAAAAACAAAAATTCGAAACCCTAAGTTTTTGTTAATTTTAAAAGTGTCTGAAAAAATATTTGACATACCTTAAAATTCACAGCAAGGAAATTAATGAATACTGGGAAAATACGAGCCAGTGACTCGGCAAAACGGCCGCGGATCCGTGGCAATAGAGTGCTTCTACCGTGGATCCACCGCCGAGTTGACTCGGAGTTTCACAGTAATTCATAATTTTTGGGTTTTTGTCTTCCTGTATGTTCTGTTTCTACCCAGGTTACTTCAGTACATGTTTGCTTTTGGGGTAGACATGGAATATGGTAATCGATCAATATTCTAAGATATTTGCTAATTGGGTTTTTATCTGTAATGTTTAATGTGTTCGTAAACCTCCCCTAACTGCTAGTATGTCGGTTGGCAGGGGGTTGCACATTTCTGTAATGTTTACTGTTTGTGTATATGAACTGTATTGGACTGTTGTGATAATTAGCCGAGGTTTTGAGATAGGTTTTATATTCATTCATTCAATATAAATGTAATTTGATGTAATATTCTTTTGCGGGGCACATCCAGGTTGCGGTTGTAGCCACCGTTGTATTATTTCTTTTTACTGTTTTTGCTCCTAGGACAGACCCAAGGTGGGGTGCACAAACTACCGGGTACGTCGAAGTGTTTAGTGGCCTACTCACGTTGTTGAGGGAGACCGCTTCACTTCGGGTACTTGGCGGGTAGTTTGCCGTACCCGTAGGGGTCTAGGGTAAGGTAATGGCTATTCATCACAACTGTGTAATCCGTCTTTTATTGCAGGCTCAAAGCAAATGCGGATTGCTAGTATATCCAATAAAGTTCATCTGTGATCTGGAATACTTATTATTGCGTCTGACGAATGTACAATATCTAAATATGATAGCTATTAGACGTCACTTATGTTTTACACCCGCGCTAGCCCAGCCCCCGCTCTGTCGTTAGTTAAGTAACCTAACGGGTGATGACGGGACCCCGTGGCGAATGCGGATGGCATAAGAGGACGTGGTATTTTCGTTGTTTTCTGCAGTGATAGGATAAATGATGGGACGCATTATTATAATGCAAAGAAAATAAACCAAAGTTAAGTCGTTGGAACAAATTTAAAAGAAACCACTCGGTTATTTTAAAAAGATCAGAATTTTTTAATTGCGGAGCTTTAACCACTCCTTTTAAAAAAGTATAGGTTCCTTCGATTATATCAAGTTCACTACGTTCACGGTTTTGCCAAAACCATTCGTAGCCCTCCGTCATTTCATTTGGATATTCAATAGTATTCAAACTGTGTTTGTTTGGCCAAAGTCAAGGCACAGTGTTTGGTAGCTATTGGATATTCATATGTAGCATAGATAGATGGTTGGTTTGGGACAGTCGTACTACTTTGTTTGGCCAAAGTCAAGGGTATGTATGGGTGGGTTCAAATTAACCTGGACAATGACGGGTAGAACTTGACATGTGACTTATGATTTGTTTGGCCAAAGTCAAGGTCATAAGAGCATGGGGCAAAAATCTACATCGGAAATTTCTAAAGAAACTGAAATTTGCAGACAGATGCATACCATTTTAGAGTATGATGAATGTTGGTAGGATTCCTTCAACATTATCATACGATGATATTTTGGATCCCGATCCTACTGTGAGTATATACTACTTATTAAGAGATTCGTCACTTAACGATCAATGCCATAAACCAAGTAGGTGCCTAGAAAGGTGTCAGCGGGGTTACGCCCCCAGAGAAAAGAGGTTATTTAATTAAGGAACTTCGCGAAAGCGTTGGAAAACCTCTCTCGAAGTATCGACACTGACCTGGCTGAACGGTTAAGCAAGAATTGTACGGTGAGAATTGTCCTGGCTAATTCTTCTTTTATGGTTTGAGGAGGGATTCGAGAAACAGTGGGAGCCATCCTGTTTAGATAAATTAAAAACCAATCTAAACTTGCAACAGCATCATGCTAAAATGTTTTCTTCTCTCTCTCTTAATTGCAGCGACCTTGTGACCACACATAGGTTACATCTAGATAACAATTTGACTGAATCTGACTTATATGACTGGCAAAGGTCTGTTCAAATGTCCATTGCCTATGACAAACTGGAACACCCTATTACTACTCAAGATCCCGCCGTCCCAGGTCCAGTTTCCACCGTCGCGGATATGGATATCCGTCAGACTAGGGAAAAGGATAAAACGAAAGCCAAGTGCCTCGTGTCAGCTTCAGTTGATGGTGTATACCAGAAGCAGCACGAGAAGATGGACTTAGTTTCCATCTTTCTCCATAACAAAGATTTATATGGAGAGCAATCTCATATCGCAAGATATAAGACCTCGAACGAATTAATTCAAGTGAGGTTGGATTTCGGGTCATCTGTAGGGGACAACGTCCTTACAATGACTAGCTATATTGATGAGCTCCAGGACCTGGAGACCACGTTAGGAAACGAGTCAGATACTGACTTGATTCTACAGTCTCTGCCTTCTACCCTAAAGGAAACCAGGGAAGTAGAAGGAAAGAGAAGGGCAAAAGTTTCAGGACTGAATGTAGTAAAAGAGGAACGTTCCTATTGTTATGGGATTGGGCATTGGCAGAAAGATTGCAGGGCTTTTGAAGCCAGTAGCCAGGATATGAAGCATATTGTGGCTTCAGCCTCAAGTGTATTTGTAATAGAGAACTGTATGTCAGTTAACCCTACTTCCTGGGTATTGGATACCGGGTCAGGATCTCACATCTGTAATTCATTACAGGCTCTGAGAAACCGTAGGGTTATCAGGATAGGTGATATGACCCTCATGGTTGCTAACGGAATGAGCATGGATGCTGAATCCGTAGGGGAATATCATCTTGGACTGACAACTGGGGAGATATTGATTCTGCGTAACTGTTTTTATGTACCAGGTACAACTTATAATATCATATCTGTATCCTTACTTTCTAAAGAAGGCTATGATTTTACTTTTATAAGCGATGTGGTCCACATCCACCTAAATCAAGTTCTGATTGGGTCAGGTACATTAAATAACGGTATATACGTATTAAGTCAGGCTCAGGTTTTCAATGTCCAGAATACACTTAAAAGAAAGTCTCCAGACATGAATCAGGCTTTCTTATAGCATTGTAGACTAGGTCATATTAATGAAACACGATTAACTAAGTTACATAGAGAAGGATATTTGAATTCGTTCGAATATCAATCTTATGCTGCTTGTGAATCTTGTCTCATGGGAAAGATGACAAAGACTCCGTTTACTGGACACGGAGTAAGAGCAAGCGAGCTCTTGGGACTCGTGCACAATGACGTGTGCGGTCTAATGTCTACACATGGGCAAGGTGGTTATTCCTACTTCATTACTTTTACGAATGATTTCTCTAGGTATGGATATATCTTCTTGATGAAGCATAAATCCGAGGCCTTTGAGAAATTCCAAGAATACAAGAATGAAGTGGAAAACCAAACCGGCAAAAGTATCAAGACACTGAGATCTGATCGAGGTGGTGAATACTTAAGTGCCGAGTTCCTGGGTTACTTAAAAGAGAATGGAATTCTCTCTCAGCTTACTCCTCCATACACACCACAACACAACGGTGTATCAGAAAGGAGGAATCGAACCCTATTGGATATGGTTCGTTCCATGATAAGTAAGGCTGAGTTACCACGATCATTCTGGGGATATGCACTAGAATCAACTGCATACCTTTTAAACCGAGTTCCAACTAAGACTGTGCCTACTTCACCATATCAGATGTGGTGCGGAAAGAAACCCTATCTTAAACATATTAAGATATGGGGATGTCAAGCTTTTATAATGAAGCAGCATGCGGACAAGCTAGAGGCACGATCAGTACAGTGTAAGTTTGTGGGATATCCAAAGAACTCCAAAGGAAATTATTTCTATTACGCAGAAGAACAAAAGATTTTTGTTTCTCATAATGCTCGCTTCTTGGAAACTGAGTTTTTAGAAAATCAGATAAGTGGGAGCGCAATAGAACTGGAAGAAATTCCAGAACCACAAGCTATTACTCAAAGCTTGGTAGAACCAGAGATTTCAGAAGAACCGGACATCCCGACGCCACTCCGTAGGAGTAGTAGGCAATCTCATCCGCCCGAGAGATACTACGGTTTTCTCATAGACGGGGATAAAGAGGATTGCACTATTGACTATGATGAGCCTACTAGCTTCCAGCAAGCCATTCAGAGCGGTGACTCGGTAAAATGGCTAGATGCAATGCGGACCGAAATGGAGTCCATGTACACTAACAAAGTATGGACTTTGGACGTTGCTCCAGATGGGGTAAAACCCGTATGATGCAAATGGATCTTCAAAAAAAAAGATTGGTGTAGATAGAAAGGTTGAAACATACAAGGCTAGACTGGTTGCAAAGGGTTTCCGTCAAAGACCTGGTTCGGACTATGACGAAACCTTTTCTCCAGTAGCTATGCTTAAATCTATTTGGGTCCTTCTTGCTATTGCTGCCTTCCACGATTATGAAATCTGGCAGATGGACGTAAAGACGGCCTTTCTAAATGGTAATTTGGAAAAGAACGTCTATATGGATCAGCCAGAGGGATTCATTCAGAGTGGGAGCAGCGGTAAAGTATGCAAGCTGCTTAAGTCCATTTATGGACTAAAGCAGGCATCGCGGAGTTGGAACATCTGTTTTGATGATGCTGTCAAAGAATTTGACTTTATCAAAAATCCAGATGAACCTTGCATATACAGTAAGACTGTAGGGAGAGCTGTGGTATTCCTCGTCTTGTACGTGGATGACATTCTCCTAATAGGAAATGATATTCCTATGTTACAGTCAGTCAAAAGATTCTTGTCACATAAATTCTCCATGAAAGACCTGGGTAATGCCACCTACATTCTGGGGATCCGGATCTATCGTGATAGATCAAAAAGGATGTTGGGACTTTCGCAGTCCAGGTACATAGACACCATAGTGAAGAGATTCAAGATGGATGATTCTAAGCGCAGTAACCTACCGGCTTGTCACGGAATCACCCTCTCCAAAGAGATGTCTCCCAAGACTGATTTGGAAAGGGATCGAATGTCGATTATACCCTACGCTTCTGCGGTAGGCTCTATAATTTATGTGATGTTATGTACCAGACCAGATGTAGCATACGCATTGAGCGTTGTAAGCCGGTATCAGGCAAACCCAGGGGAGAATCACTGGATAGCAGTAAAGAATATTCTCAAGTACCTAAGGAGGACTAAGGAGATGTTCTTAATATATGGCGGAAAAGACCTCCAGTTGGAGGCCTTTGCCGACTCCGGCTTCCAGAGTGACAAAGATGACTCCAAATCCATGTCGGGTTATGTCTTTACCCTCAATGGAGGGGCGGTCTGTTGGAAGAGTTCCAAACAGGAGACCGTTGCTGACTCAACGATGGAAGCAGAGTATATAGCTGCTTGCGATGCCGCAAAAGAAGCAGTCTGGATGAAGAAGTTCCTCACAGAACTTCAGGTGGTTCCTACCAGTGTTGGTCCAATACCTCTGTATTGTGACAACAACGGCGCTATAGCTTTAGCGAAGGAACCCAGGTCCCATCAGAAGTCCAGACACATCTTAAGGCGGTATCACCTGATCAGGGAGATCGTAGATCGCCGGGAGATCGAGGTGAAGAGAGTGGAGACGGAGAATAATATTGCTGATCCATTTACAAAGGCCCTTCCTCAGACGCAGTTCGAGAGGCTATTCGAGATGATAGGTCTACGATATGCCAGCTCATGGCCCTAGTGCAAGTGGGAGATTGTTAGTGTATATGCCCTAGGGGCCATTATTATATCATACTAGGTTGTATATTACTTAATGGAAGCTTGGGATATTCACAGTTGTATATAACAGTCTTGCTAAAAATTGTAATATGCTACTTGGTTTGTGTCTACTTTAATATATGCATATGTTTCTTGTAACGTATCACTTATACATATTAGTAGAGCCCATAGGATCTTTGCTTGATTACCAGCGTCGTGATGGCAGTCACACTAGTGGGGGCTGGATAGTCTGTAAGCGACATCCTATACAGGTCCCTGGTCGTTGGATTATCGAGATAGGGCATCGATATTCCGGAGTAGACTAAGTGTATACGCTTCTCATCCCAGTTGGGGAGATGGTCTGTCCCACAGCCATCAGTACGTCGTACTGGAGATAGTATACAGGTGCTCGTTAGGTTACGGGTACACTGGACAGGACTCGCAGGGAACTGATTGGTTGGTATTAGACCCATCGTCAGTTAACAGTTCCCAGGTGACATGAGTACAGCATAGTCCGCAGACTTGACACTGCTACTTCGCCTCAAGTGTGTCCCACTGTTCTTAGATTGCTACCCTACCATGGCTCAAAGGAGTCGTGTAAACAAGTAGCAGTTGGGTGCAGTCCCGAGCACTTGGAGGCAGTGGAGGTTAGATAGGATTCGTCTCTCCCGGTATTAGGAGTTGATATCGCGCTGTGTCAGAGAGCCATTACGCAAAGTCCCTGGCCAGGGCAAGCGAGATATACTGGTAGGTTCCAGTAGCTTCTCAGGGTGTAATGGGCTTCTCTCCGACATGACTTATACAGCTATTAGGGGACTGACGCTTGCCTCCCCCTAGGCTTGATATGCGATAGTCTTAGACGAACAGACCGGACTGTACGGAGATTGTCACATCAGGCTCGGTAGGAGTTCGGATGGTTTTCCTCATCGGCCTTCTTATCGACATCTACCTGGGGACTGTTACGTACAGCTAGTGTCGCTTGCGGTCTGTGGTTAAACCCGCTGCCAGCGTAGTGTCGAGTCTTTAGAGTCCCACACAGAGAGTTTCCCTGCTCCAGGAGAAACGATATAGAGGTCGTGTGGTTTTACGACAAGGGTTCGGACGCATACGTGTGTTTACACACGTACGAATTTTCGAACAGTTTTTACTAGCCGGCTTTGGTTTAAGCCAGATTCTAGTATCGAGTTATTGGATTTATACAGTCTAAAGTTTTTCCGTGTTTTCACGGATTGGAGGGGCGTTCTCGTAATTTGTCGAGAAGCTTCTAAAAGAGTGGTGACTTGGGGGGTAAGGTGGCATTGCATTAAATGAGATTAGTGACTCATTTGTGTGATTCATCCATATCATTAATGCATCATAAATGCTTAATGACTCATGGAGATAAATCACTCATAGATATTTATGAAGCATGGTTGTTAATCTATTATTTCATTTTTGGATAAATAAATAATGCTTCATATATATTATGATATATCATTATCTCATTTCACAATCATTCTCACCTTCTCTCTCCTCAAGCTCACTCTCTCTTCAAACCCTAACCCTAACCTCTCATGAGTTGAGATCAAGGGTTAGCTAGACTAATACATCCATAACCTCACTCTATATCCCCTAGGTAGCTTAGATTAGCACTTTAAGCAACCTAGTTATCTCAAGTTTGAGATTAAGCTTGGCGTAGGAGCTTTCAGGTGGATCGTCTTTGATTCGAGGAGGCCGTTGAGGTGCCGATGTTCTAAGGAGCCCACGAGGAGTGGAGGACCGCGATGAAGACCCGATGGACAAGTAACGTGAGGTATAACTTCGTATCCGAGTAGTTAAACCTCTAGTTGATCGTTAGCAATGGTTTAGAAACGATTCATGCGCTCAAGTCCGTGTTACGAAGCTTTGATAATCGTTTTTCATATATTCCGCCTCCCCGCAAGTTCGTGGGGTGCGTGATATGGACTTACAGTATCACCTGATCATGGAGATGGTTGATCTCCAGATAGATCAAGGTTAGGAGAGTAGACACAGAGGACAACAGCGCGGATCCACTCACAATGGCCTATTTCCCAGTAGAGACTTTTATGGGATGGTTGAGTATGAGATATTTGAACCACGGCTTATTGTTGAGTATGAGATACTACAACAGATGGCCCTAGTGCAAGTGGGAGATTAATAGTTATATGTATGCCCTAGAGGCCACTACTGTACATACGTTGTATATTGTAGTGGATGCTTGGACATATATAGGGAGGACTTTCTTGCTCGACATGATAGTATGCTATCTAGTTACTCTTTATCTTAACATGTACTCTGATTGTCTCTATGTCACATGTTGATAAAGTCCTTAGGATGTGTACTTGACTACCAGGACTATGATGCAGATCATACTAGTGGGGACAGTGTAGTCGCCAAGTACATCCTTCAAATGTTCCTAGTCGTGGGAGTACCGAAACAGGGCATCGATACTCCAGAGTAGACTAGCGTATGCGCTTCTTGACCCATATGATGGGCGATGGATGATCCCATATCCATTGGTGTTTGACATCAGAGAAGGTATACGGGTGCTCAGTGGAGACTGGGTACACTGGACGGACTCGCCGAGAACTCCCAGATGGTATTATACATCACGTCAGATGGCAGTTCTCTGGTGACACTGGTACAGGTTAGTCTGTAGACCCGAGATCGTCATAGAGTCTTGTGTGATTCCCACTGTGCTTTGATTTCCATCATACCACGTCCAAGAGGGCGTGCAAAACGATGGCTTTTGGGTACAGTCCCGAATCACATGGAGGCAATGAGCGATATGAGGGGTTTCGTCTCTCCCGGTATAGGGAGTTGATGTTGCGCTGTGTTCGATTGGCTATAACTGGAAATCCCTAGCCAGGGTTGCTGAGATTTACTGGTAAGTGTTATCAATAGTTTCTCGAACTGTTATAGACCTCATATCGACACGACTTATCAAGCTACTGGGGTCTGACGTTTACCACCCCTAGGCGAGATATGCGACATATCAGACGAAAAGACCGGACTGTATGGGAGTGTTACTGGTTGGATTCATGGGAGAATGCACAGGCTTGCTTGTTGATCTTCTAATTGCTCAATACCTGGGTGGATGTTACGTGTAGCTGACCGCTTGCAGCTTGTGGGTGTTTGATATGATCATCACCTACTGCCGGCGTATTGACGATTCTTTAGAGTCCTACACAGAGGTTTCCTGGCTCAGGCAAAACGGAGTAGGAGCACATATATGATATGTGCGGGACCGAGAACAATACGTGTATGTGATACCGTATTAGATTCTCGTGATATGAGATATCGGCCGGGTATATGTGATATAGCCGGGTCATCGAATCAAGTGTTGATTCGATGAATTGATACAGATTATATTAGTCGGTTATTTGTGAAATAGCCGGATTATCGGATCAAGTGTTGATTCGATAATTTAATGTATAATTATATATTTGATATATTAAATTATATTAACTAATATATGCTCACTTAAAGATTCTTTTTCTTACTCGAGTAATACATTGATATATATGTGATATATTTTAATTGTATTATTTTATTTTGTTACAATAAATATTGTATATGTGATATATAATATTGTAACAAGTTATGATTACAAATGCAACATGATTAGTGGAGATTAAACATAGTTAGGGTTTGATTTGGGTTAGCTCTTTCATGAAGTTTCTAGAAGCTTTTGTTTTGTTTTAAGCTAAGATATTATGTGTTGATATTTTGGAGATATTTCCTAACCCAACCCAAACCCTTTACCCTAGTTAAATCTCTATAATGGTTAGCCCTTTGATTATTAACCATGGGTTGCATTTGCAATTATGATAACAATTCATTATTCATCACAAAAAGACTTCATCTTCTTCTTCCTCCTTAAGCTTACTAGCTTTTGATTATGTAATGAAAATGAGTGAGAAATTGAAAACAAATGTGAGCTAAATTCCTACTTCATCATACTCATCTATTCTTGCCACTTAGATTAGGGTGTTTTCTTTGCTAATACTTGATTAGCAAAGCAAGAGCTTGGGTTTGAGTTTCTTCAAGGTAGATTATCTTTGTTATTGAAAATCGGAAACAAGCTTGCATCTTTCTCTTCATGGAGCCTCTCTTGAGTCTGGGTACTCGATAATCACAGCGAAGGGACCTCGACACGGAGCTTTAGAAGTGAAGGAACAGACTACAAAGGTTGTAATCCCTAACTCTTAGAAGTAAAGTTGTTTACTTGCATGTTTAACCCTAATTATCTAACAAAGATCCTCGCTTTAGGTTGTTCGGCACTTCTAATTTTTAAATCGGGCATGGTTGATGCCTTGTAGAACCTTGTGACAGTGCTTAGTAACCCTACAGGAGGCAGTGAGCGGATCGTCAGGGGATTCGTCTCTCCCGGTATTGGGGGTTGATGTCGCGGTGTGCACGGATAGCCATCATCAGAAATCTTTGGCCAAGGTAGTCGAGAATTACTGATCTAGGATCAGTAGTTTCTCAGGTGGTGATGGGCTTCATACCGACACTAAATATCGCGTTATTAGGGGTCTGACTTTATCCACCCCATAGACCAGATATGCGATACTCATAGACGAACAGACCGGACTGTATGGATATTGTCACTGTCAGGCTCAGTAGGATTTTAGGATGAGTTTGCTCATCGGCCTTCCTTTCGCTCAATACCTGAGTAGCCGTTACGTACAGCTAGTGCTACTGACGTGCTTGTGGTTAAACCCACTGCCAGCGTATTGACGAGTCTTTAGAGTCCCACACAGAGAGTTTCTCTGGTTCGGGCGAAACGTTGTAGAGGCCGTATGGTTTTATGGCAGGGTTCGATCATATACGTGCACTTGTGCACGGATCATGATCGGACGGATAATACCAGTGGGCTTTGGTTTAAGCCGGATCCTAGTATTATATTGTTGGATTACTTTCGTCTTGTTGTATTCATATTCAGTCGGAATATGGATGCAGGTATGTATATACGGATGAGGGGTATTCTTGTAATTCGTTACGAGTTTACTTTAAAAGATTGCCATTTCTTTTTGTGTTAAACATTTGGATTAATGTTTAATATTGTTGTGATGGAAAGTGTGAGAGCAAGTCTTGGCCTTGAGCTTTGAATGGTGCATGTGGCCTTGGTGACTCATGGTTTTGGGACATGGGATTGTTTTTGGTTTTGTTAAGATATTTTGTGTGAGATATTTGTTGGTGTGGTGGCTGCTCATTTCTAGTGAGCCTTTCTTTAGTTACTCTTGGCTCACAACAATAAATAACCCACACAAAACACTTAGCAAAACAACTCAAGAAAAGAGGAGGAATTTTTCTTCACTTGCTTTTCACATGGCCAAAGCTTTGCTCACTCTTTTCTTCACCAATGGCTTCTTCTTCACCTCCATCCATACCCTCTCATGAGTTGAGAATCCATGGATGTTTTGAGACAAAGTATTCACACACTATTTCTACTTCATCTTGTGCATCTAGGCTGGCAAACTAGATGCCCGAGTTGCTTCGATTTGAAGCGGGAGTCCGTATTACTAATTCTCGACGTGGATCGTCTTCGACGAGGGAGACCGGAGAACGAACTTGTTCGAGGCAGCCGCGACGAGCTAAGGACAGAGATTGAAGACCGAAGGACATGGATCGATCGGTATAATCTCTTAAACTCCTTTATATAGAACTAGTATAGGGTTAATGGCACGATCTGTCGATTATGGTTCCGTTAGCGTCGGTTTTCTAAAGTTTTTGTTCCGCGTTTGGCCACGAATTGATGGTCAAGGCGCTGGCGTAGCCTTACATTGTATCAGAGCCAACCCATTAACCGTATACTAGTTTATTTAGACGATCTTAAAGTATCAAAACTGAAACAACTCCAAATCAATACCCTGAATACTCCATTCTCTGTCGAATTTTAAACAGTCTTCTAAAAATATTTTAGCAACTGTAGAAGACTACCTAGGAGACCACTAGAACACACACCAAATATGAGAACTAAATCACTTAACTTGGCCGGCCACATTAGCACAAATTCCGAGCTGGCCGGTTCAAATTTGAGGTTTGGACTTGAATTTTTGTGTGTGGTCTAGTCTCTGGAATATTAGTTCAGTGGTATTGCTAGTTTAGCCCAGTTTTGATATGGTTTTATCTAGTAGTTTGGGGCAATTCAGGGTTATTTCAAAGTCGATATTTCTAACATTGTTTAAAGTTTTACAGTACTTACATTTCTATCTGCGACCGTGAATGTCATTAGAGCGGTACAACTTGTCTAATTGCTATAGTTCTTTTAAACGGGTTTGCGAACGTGACATTCACGTTGATGTTCTGTGTTGTGCTGTATTGTTGCGGATTCGTCGTGGTGGATAGCTTGCGTGCAATATTAGTACAGTTTAGTTTTATCTGTACATTTGATATCGCAGGGCGAGCGTCCGACATGTGGACTGCCGTCACTTCCTGTTGTATATTATTCTTTTGGGGCACGACCGGGTTGAGGTCGATGTCACCGTTGTACATATTTTCTTTTCTGTACTAGGATTACCCCGCGATGAAGTGCACGGATAGCCGGGTTCTGGAGGGCAACGGGTCCGCATCTCATAGCGTTGAGAAGGAGGGGGCCTCACTCTAGAATTGGCGGGCTGCTCGCCGCACTCGCAGGGGTACAAGTTGACCCAAGGAGGGGTGCTCAAGTTACCGGATTCCGTGAAGTGTCGGATGGCCCATTCACTTTGATGAAGGGGGCTGCCTCACTTCTGGTTTTGGCGGGTAACTGGCCGCACTCATAGGGGTCTAGGTTTTCATTGCACAGGCTATCCACACGACCAGGAGAACGTCGGGTTTCACTTGCGGCTCAAAGGAAACCCGGGGCTCCCAGATTATCTGTATTGTTATGTGATGCTTATCGCTTGTCTGTGATGTTGCATTTATCATACCTGGAGTGATTATTATATATTGCTGTATATATACTGGTAGATGTTGTATATGTTTTACACCCATGCTAGTCTAGTCCCCGCTCTGTCGTTAGTTAAGTAACCTAATGGGTGATGACGGGACCCAGTGGCGAATGCGGATGGCATATACGTACATCATATTTTCATTCTTTTCTGGTGTGATTAATTGATGAGACTGTGTTGATTCAGATCAATACAAGGAAAACAGACCTATTCGATGTTGTTGGAACAATTTTCAAAAGTTGTTATTACAAGGACGTTTTAATTTATTTTGCACAGCGGTATTCGGTTATGAATATCTAGCATCTCATTCGACGAGGCAAGAGCCGAGGTCCCTTCACCGGGAGTGATCTCTTTAGCAAAGGTTTTTGCCACTATATATTTGTAAAAAGCTATCTGGTTCCTTCAACGATATCAAGTTCATTACGTTAAAGGTTTTTCGCCAAAAACCATTCGTAGCCCTCCGTCATTTCAGACGGGTAGCACTTAGTATTCATGCTATATTTGTTGGCCTTAGTCAAGGCATAGTGTATGGTAGCTACTTGTTACTTTTCTGTTACATAGATAGATGTGTTGGTTTGGGACAGTCGTACAACCTTGTTGGCCCTAGTCAAGGGAGAGTACGGATGGGTTCAAATTAACCTGGACAATGACGGGTAGAACTTGACATGTGACTTATGATTTGTTGGCCTTAGTCAAAGTCATAAGAGCATGGGGTAAAAATCACATCGGGAGTTTCAAACATACAGGAAACTTGCCAGGCATGCGCATACCTTCTGGAGTGTGATAACTTGAGTGGATTCCATCAGGTTATCATGCGATGATGGATCCCGATTCCCACTGATGAGTTGGTTTACTCCTTAGGGGATTTTAGATGATCCCGACTAATTCTTATTTTGGTTTTGGAGGAGAAATTGAGGAAATAGTGGGAGACATCCTGATTAGATAAAGTGATTAACCATTCTGATCTAGGTTAGAGTGCACGCAGAGTGTTTCTTTTCTCTCTCTCTCTCTCTTTGGCAGCGACCATGTCCCAACCCTAGACTATAACTCAGTAACCAAGTTAAACGAACTTTCTTAAAACACTGGCTTTTGGATTGTCAGAGTTGCATGCATCATTGCCACTCCTACTTTTACCCTTTGCTTTTCTCCGGAACATTCCGTATCACTACGAAGATCCACAGTTATTGGATATGACCATCGTATAGTTACATACGAACTCGAAGAAACTTATTTCAGATTCGAGAATGGTTTCCGGTTCTGAAGAAAATGAATAGGACTATTCAGTTGTCTTTTCCTTTTACCTTCTCTCAGGATGTGAGGGCTCCTAGAATTAGGAGTGGGTACACCTATTGCGCTTATTGGATAGTCTTCTTCCAAACCATAGGCAAGTGCCGAAAGGTGGGGAAGGAAGAAAACCAATTAGCCTAAGTGTGGTGTACAGAAGGTAATAAGTAAAAGACAGATAAAGGGATTAGAAAGAGGGCAAAGTAAATTGCGACTACTATCATTCACGACCAAACCGCGTATTTCATCGCCACTCCTGCTTCACCTTTGAATTTCTCCAGAACACCCCGTATCACTACGAAGATCCACAGTTATTGGATAATCCATCGTACTCGAAGGAACTTGTTCCAGTTCGAAGATGGATTCTGGTTCAGGAGAAATAGAATAAGGTTTATTCAGTTGACTTTTATCTTTACCTTCTCTCAGGTTGCGAGTGCTCCTAGGATTAGGAGAGTACACCTATTACGCTTATTGGATAGTTTTCTTCCAAACCATAGGCTGGTGCCGAACGGTAAGGAAAGAAGAAAACCATTTAGCCTAAGGATGGTGTACAGAAGGTAATGAGTAAAGACAAATAAAGGGATTTGGAGAGACGGCAAGGAAATATACGGTACAGTCATGAATGTGGATAATGGAAGAGGCATTACTAGGAATACCCGGCTACCCCTTCGAAACATTTTTATATTTCAGTTTCACTATGCGTTGTTAATTGAAAACTGATTTCCCAATTAGATCCTTGCTCCAGGGTATGTATTTACCAGGTTTGATTCTCATATCTGTATCGTTTTACAGATGATGAGTGGGAGTAAGTTATTGGGAATTAGGTGATTATATCCTCATTATATCGGAATTCGTTGTAATTGGTGATATTTGAGGAAATCACCTGGGGTTTTTGCCTGACGGCAAATTTTTGGTTTTGAATATCTGTTGTTATGCACCAATTTCAAATTGATATATCTGTACGTTTATTTTATAAAGTGAGATATAACTTTTTGAAATTATGTCCATGACATTTACCTATATCAGTTGATGGTTAGGTAAGGAGCATTAAACAGCGGTGTAATTCTTCTTAACCATAGTACAGTTTTCAACCTACGACGCACAGGGTTTAAGTTATTCAACTCAGGGGACTTATACAAAGTATTGTATGTTGTCCAGTGTCCATTAGGACAAAGGGGTTGGTACTTGTACTATATTCTGTTTACTTGTAACTTCTCCAGTTTTAGACAAGTGTTTCGTAGAAATACAAGGTCCAAGTAATATGAAGTTATAGGTACAAGAATAAAGTAGAGAACCATGTGTTACAAGTATCAGGATTCTTCAAATTAATCGACTATGTAGATACTTGTGTTTGGTATTCAGCTTATAGTAATGATTTTGAGAACTTGCTTCTCTTTCAGGTTACTCATATTTGGATGCACTCCTAGTTGAGTAATGTTGATCGGCCTCTCTCCATTTAGTTGACATGCACTGGAGACAGCTGCATGATTTGAATCTGGTTCCAATTAAATCAGTGCCTCTGTTTCTATATTGTATATAGAATGGTTCATATCTTAACGATATTAAGGTATATGAAGTTGTCCAGCTTATGCTTAAAACCAGACTCTGGATAACTCAAGGCACGTTTCTGTAATGGCAGTTTATGGGTTAACCCGGGCTATGACGAGGGTTAACTTTCCACCATCTGGAGGATCAATAGTGATATTGTTCTTGACTCGCTACAGTTTTAGTACAATGGACTTTTTCAGAAAATAGTAGTGGGAGTATGGTAGAACTGGAAGTGATTTCAGAACCACAAATGATTACTAAAAATTTAATTGAACCTAAAGATTCAATCGGGATTGACATTCCATTAGCCACTCCGTAGATATGGTGGGTAACCTCAGGTGCCCGAGAGGTACTTTGGTATTCTCAAAGACGGTGACAGGGAGGTTCTTGTTTACCCAGACTTGCCATTACTGCTGTCCTAGATTATGAGACCCGGCAGGAGGATGAGTATAGCGTCGTTCTAAACTAGTTTTATAAGTGCACGTGTATATGACTCTGCCAGAAGGTTGTCGTAGTCAGTGGGAGCAGCGGAAGCATAGTGGACAAGTAGCTTATGTCTATTTATAGACTAAAGCATATACAGCGCAGATAGATCATCTATTTTTGATGTGACAGTCATAGGCTTTGACTTCATCAGAATAGGAGATGGATCTGTTAAGAAGGTAGTAAGGTGTGATGTCCTGGTATTTGAATGACATGCACGTTGTAGGTAGTGAAATTCCTATACTACGATCGGTTATACTGTGGTTGTCACACAGTGGTTTCTCCACATAGGATATGGATATTATATTAGGCATTCTGGTTACTAGATCTATGGTTTTAGATCTAGATTTTGGTAGTTTCCCAATCTAGGTACTTAGACAGTATTCTAAAGGTGTTTTAGAATGGATGACTCCTGGCATGGTGGTGTACCTGCAGGTGATGGAGTCACCCTCTCTGAAGGTGTCTTACAGACTAAAGGGGGGAGGGATGTGCATGATTGGCATATCACTTGCTTAGGCAATTGAGTCAATCATGAGATGTCAAGTACCAAACCAGATGTTGTTTTTGCACTAGCTGCAATAAGTTTATGTATTAATCCAATCCTGAAGAAACGTTCGGATGCAGTTTTAGAACATAAGTGATTGTTCTAGGGATATGATAACAACAGCCTCCTTCGGGAGACGGTTATCGTTCCAGACTTCCAAGATGACCTAGATGACAGAGTGACTGTCAGAGTTATAGTTTTCCCTCTTGACGGGGGGCAGTAGTTTGGACAGGTGGTCCAAGCGGATACTAAGAGAGGCATGACGCACGATACTGATTAAATTCAGTTGACGATACAGTTTAAGAAGTAAACTGGATTTGGAGTTCATTTGTGAACTGGGTCCCATCAGATATTCAGACATATTCTAAGACAAGTATTGCTCATTTCGGGAGATGGCTTTCTCCGCGAACTTGAGATAAAGAGAAACATAGAAAGAAACATCAGAATGGATCCACTCACTTAGGCTATTTCTCGAACGCAATAGTTTTATAAACGAGTTTTGTGAAACTGATTAGTAGAGGAGTTGGGTGTTCGGTATCATACGGGCCGTGAGTATGCGACACCGTAATAATTAGCCTTGAGTGCAAGTGGGAGATTGTTGGCTATAGTACCCTCAAGTCAATTATTGGATCGCAGGCACGTGATTGCAATGATTGAGGGAGGACCTATACCGGTAGGACAATCTTACTCGAGATGATAGTATGCTATCTGGTCTGTCTTTATCATCGTGTACATGCTTTAGGTGACACTACAGATCACTATTACATATTGATAGAGCCTATAGGATTCTTGCTTGACTACCAGCAGTATGATAGCGATCATATACGTGAGAGTTGGGTGGTCTATAAGCACATCCTTAAAGTGTCTCTAGTCGTGGGAGTTTCGAGACTGGGCATCAATACTCCGAGAGTAGACTAGTGTATACGAATCGAAACCCCGATGAGGGACGGTGGCCGGTCTCACAAGCCATTGGTGTCGGTTGGTTCACCTAAGATGTATACAGGTGCTCATTGGGTTATGAGTACACCGGATGGACTTGCCGGAAACATGCTAGTTGGTATTATACCTATTGTCAGATAGCAGTTCCCTGGTGACATGTGTATAGGTTATTCTATCGACCTGAGATCGTCATTTGTCTCGTGTGAGTTCCCACTGTACTTTGATTACTACCCTACCACGGCTCAAAGGAGTCGTGAAGACAGGTTTTAGTTGAGTACATTCCTGAGCCACATGGAGGCAGTGAGCGGATCGTCAGGGGATTCATCTCTCCCGGTATTGGGGGTTGATATCGCGGTGTGCATGGATGGCCATCACCAGAAATCCTTGGTTAAGGTAGTCGAGAATTACTGATCTAGGATCAGTAGTTTCTCAGATGGTGATGGGCTTCATACCGACACTAAATATCGCGTTATTAGGGGTCTGACTTTATCTACCCCACTAGACCCGATATGCGATACTCATAGACGAACGGACCGGACTGTACGGATATTGTCACTGTCAGGCTCAGTAGGGTTTCAGGATGAGTTTGCTCGTCGGCATCCCTTTCGCTCAATACCTGGGTAGCCGTTACGTACAGCTAGTGCCACTGACGTGCTTGTGGTTAAATACACTGCCAGCGTATTGACGAGTCTTTAGAGTCCCACACAGAGGGTTTCCCTGGTTCGGGTGAAACGTTGTAGAGGTTGTATGGTGTTATGGCAGTGTTCGATCATATACATGCACTTATGCACGGATCATGATCGGATGGATAATACCAGTGGGCTTTGGTTTAAGCTGGATCCTAGTATTATATTGTTGGATTACTTTCGTCTCGTTGTATTCGTATTCAGTCGGAATACGGATGTAGGTATGTATATACAGATGCGGGGTATTCTTGTAACTCGTTACGAGTTTACTTTAGAAGATTGTCATTTCTTTTTGTGTTAAACATTTGGATTAATGTTTAATATTGTTGTGATGGAAAGTGTGAGAGCAAGTCTTGGCCTTGAGATTTGAATGGTGTATGTGGCCTTGGTGACTCATGGTTTTGGGACATGGGATTGTTTTTGGTTTTGTTAAGATATTTTGTGTGAGATATTTGTTGGTATGGTGGCTGCTGATTTCTAGTGAGCCTTTCTTTAGTTGCTCTTGGATCACAACAATAAATAACCCACACAAAACACTTAGCAAAACAACTCAAGAAAATAGCAGGAATTTTTCTTCCCTTGCTTTTTCACATGGACAAAGCTTTGCTCACTCTTTTCTTCACCAATGGCTTCTTCTTCACCTCCACCCATACTCTCTCATGAGTTAAGAATCCATAGATGTTTTGAGACAAGTATTCACACACTATCTCTACTTCATCTTGTGCATCTAGGCTAGCAAACTGGATACCCAAGTTGCTTCGGTTTTGAAGCGGGAGCCCGTATTACTAATCCTCGACGTGGATCGTCTTCGACGAGGGAGACCGGAGAACAAACTTGTTCGAGGCAGCCGCGACGAGCTAAGGACAGAGATTGAAGACCGAAGGACATGGATCGATCGGTATAATCTATTAAACTCCTTTATATAGAACTAGTATAGGGTTAATGGCATGATCCGTCGATTAGGGTACCGTTAGCGCCGGTTTTCTAAAGTTTTTGTTCCGTGTTTGGCCACGAATTGATGGCCGGGGCGCTGGCGTAGCCTTACAGATTCATGGAGAATTTTGCTCGTTTGGCTGAGCCTTTGACCAAGATTACGCGAAAGGAGGTACCATTCGTATAGACGGATAGTTGTGTATCAGCTTTTGAGGCGTTAAAACATAGATTGACAACCGCTTCTATTCTGACCATGCCAGACGGTTCCGGAGTGTTAGTTATTCATAGCGACGCATCTGGGAAAGGTTTGGGATATGTTCTGATGCAGCATGGCAATGTTGTAGCCTACGCATCACGACAGTTGAATACCTATGAGAAGAATTACCCAACTCATGATTTGGAGCTTGCAGCAGTGATTTTCGCTTTGAAGATTTGGAGACACTACTTATTAGGCGAAAGGGTCGAAGTATTCACCGATCACAAAAGCCTAAAGTACGTGTTCATGCAGAAAGAGCTTAACATGAGCCAGCGTAGATGGTTGGAGCTGATGGCTAACTATGATTTTGATCTCAAGTACCATCCGGGAAAAGTTAATGTAGTGCCGGATGTGCTAAGTCGGTTGCCAGCAATTCGGATGTTGGCAGCACAGAATGAGCTTATCGATGATTTTCGGAGATTCGAGTTGGAGATCGTGTTACCGCATTCTTCGGGACAGTTGATGCAGCTGCAAGTACATTCGTCCTTGATCGATAATATTAAAGCAACGCAGTCACACGATCCAAGGTTACAGAAGTTTCTAGAACAGGTTGAAGCGGGACTTCGAACGGACTTGTTGATTCATGAAGATGGTTCGTTACGATTTGGAAGTCGTTTATGTGTGCCGAAAGAAGATATTCGCGAAGAAGTTATGAAGGAGGCATATAGTTCCGCATATTCCGTACATCCAGGAGGCATGAAGATGTACCGTGATCTACGACAGCATTTCTGGTGGGAAGGCATGAAAAGGGAGATTGCTCGCTTTGTAGCGAAGTGCTTGGTGTGTCAGCAAGTTAAAGCTGAACATCAAAGGGTAGCTGGTTTACTGCAACCACTTCCGATTTCTCAGTGGAAGTGGGAACATATAACCATGGATTTCGTGACAGCTTTATCGCGGAGTCCAAAGAGCAACAATGCAGTTTGGGTGATTTTTGATCGATTGACCAAAGCAGCTCATTTTATACCGTTTAGAGTTGGCCAGTCGACGGAAGCGTTAGCAGAATGGTACATGCAGGAGATTGTGAGATTGCATGGAGTACCTGTGAGCATCGTTTCCGATCGTGATACCCGATTCTTATCCCACTTCTGGAGGAGTTTACAGGAAAGTTTGGGGACTCGATTGAAATTTAGCACCGCTTATCATTCTAAGACGGATGGCCAGTCAAAAAGAACGATCCAAACTCTTGAAGATATGTTGAGAACTTGCATGTTGGACTTCAAGGGTTCATGAGAAGATCATCTACACTTAGTGGAGTTTCTTATAATAACAGCTTTTAGGCGACTATTCAGATGGCTCCATTTGAAGCATTATATGGTCGCAAGTGCCGCTCACCGGTTTGTTGGGACGATGTTGGAGAACGGAGATTGTTAGGACCAGATCTTGTCGTGCAAACCGTGGAGAAAGTTATTACGATCCGGAATCACATGAAGGCAGCACAAGATTGGCTGAAGAGTTGGGCCGATACATCGAGAAGACCTCTAAAGTTCGCTGTTGGTGATCTTGTATTCTTGAAGATATCACCGACTAGAAGAGTGATTCGTTTTGGGAGTCGAGGCAAGTTTAGTCCTCGATTCGTAGGGCCTTTTGATATCATTGAGCATGTTGGAGAAGTGGCTTATCGATTGGATTTACCACCATCTTTGGCGAGTGTTCATGACGTGTTTCATGTATCTTAACTCCGTAAGTATATTCGAGATGAGACGCACGTACTAGATCATTCGGAGCTAACAGTAAGGGAGGACTTGACATATGAAGAACGACCGATGTTGATTATTGATCAAAAAGAAAAGGTTCTCAAGAACAAGTTTATCCCTCTCGTACTTGTTTCATGGGGGAATCGCTCGCACGGAGAATCGACTTGGAAACGAGAAGACGGGATTCGACAGAAGTTTCCATACATCTTCTCTTAGATTCATGTTTGTTTATCGTTTCTTGTTCCGGAAATTTCGAGGACGAAATTCTTTTTTGTAGTTGGGTATAATGTAACACCCTAGTTCTTTATACCATGCTTGATTTGATTAATTTATATTTCAAGTGGTTTTTTCTAGATTTATTGATGTTATGGGTGCGAATAGTATAATTGGTATCTGTGTTTACATCTGACCTGACCCGCATGCTTGAAACCCGTCTTGATTCCTGTTTATGGTTTATCCCCGCTAGTGCGGAGGATCCGTGCACTTTCATGTTGTATATCCTGTTTATCTACATCGTATATCTGGCATCTATATTTTTTAGTAATACAATTATAATCAAATAATATATTTAAAAAATATCTAGCATGGCCTGCATCATACCCCTAACCCTGTGGTGGCATCCGTACATCTTGTTCTCTTTCCGTTTAGTGAAACGGACTCGTTTGGATCGCTACGTGCATACAACGTGTATCCGTTCTTGGGGGTATGCATTTTCTTTAACCAGACATCGCTTTTTGGTTTTGATTGACACGTATATTATCCGTATTTTCAAACCGTAATTTTAGACCCAACTCGGGCATATTTTGGAGTATTTTTGTATTAGCCAGAAAACTCAAATATCATCAATATTATATTCATTAGTTTTAAACCGTACCCACTCCTCACAGTTTTCCTTCTCTCTCTCATCTTCGTTTTTCCCGTCGCCTCACTCCTCATAAAGCCCTCGCGAGAACCCACACCTCGCCTCTGCCCTCGTCGCCGTCGCCGCCACCACCTCCACCCTCACCTACATCCCCGATCCCCGACCTCGTCTCTTCTCCTCACCTCCTTCTCCCAAGCCCCTGCAAACCCACAGCCCCGACTGCACGCCCACGAACCCATCATCCCCCTCGCTTCTTCTCTGATCCCAGAGCACCCAAACCCAGAGAACAACCCTCTTCTTCTTCTTCTTTCTTCTCTTTCCTTTCTTGGATTCGCGTTTCCCGGTGATCGCAGGAGCCGTGCTCATCGCCGATGATCCGGGCGATCCAGTAGATGTCCCCAGCAAGCGTGTTCACGTTCTTGCTTTGCCTGGTCCTGTCCCGTGCATGCGTGTGTGCATTGCGATGTTTACCCGACGTCGGACGCGGCGCACACACTCCATCATAAGATCCGATTAGGCAAGTTTATCTTGCTACATGCTATACTATTATATTTGCATCCATGTGAATAAAAGTATTACATGTTTATTACATTGTGCATCCCTGTTATAGTTTACCGTTTTTACGACACCCGTTCATATCCGTATTGTATATTACATATTTAGTTGCATGCCGGAACCTGATTGCTTCATGTTACTGCTAGATTCATATACCATGCTTTGCTAGTATGCATCATACGACTCATGGACTCATTATATGTTATCACTGATTACTATTCGTGCATCCGTGCTTTTACCGTGTTTCGATACTTGCTACAGTTTTACTTTTGAGCATCCGTGTGATACATATGCACTACCTGACATGACCTGATACACCACTGCTTGACTTGATTCCTAATCTTGTTACTAATGCCGACGACCCCGACTTGTTGTCCCGATGGACATATCTTGTTGTCTACATAGACAAACCTGTACCTGCTTAATCCTGTGTTGGCATTAGCTTCATATTTATCAATATCTGACTTGAACACATAACCTTAGGGGTAAGGGGAAATCAATGATGAAACCTGACTTGTAACTCGACAGTTCAATGCTTATACTGATCATTTTTATGGGCTTGGCCGGCCCCGGGATGCTGCTGCTGACATCATTCATCTGTACATGTTACCTGTTTACTGCATAGCGGCACGTCTCAGATTCAGCCCGAGAGTCTTGACCGTGGTCCCGGGCATGCACAGGATACTATTGAGTTACATCGACGATTCATTAAATTGATTTCAAAGACTTGAGAGTAATTAACCCAGTGATATAGTTTAGATTACTCACCGCACTTCACCTGCATATATACGCTTCACTGTTTTATATCCATGTTTACTTATTATATTCATGTTACTGTTGATATTCATGCCTGCATATCACGTGTATCCTGGTTGTTTATTATTATTGATATTATGACGCACTGACGTCTGGGTTTTGCATGGCCCAGCCCCTTTTATCTCTTTCGCAGGCAGACCAGGAGTATTTCAGCCGACAAGCCGAACAGTGAGGAGCATATTAGTGTTTAGCTTAGTTTAGTTTTCTTTTCGTACTTTTTCCTGATGTGAGCTCGTATTTGGAACGTATTTCCAGTGTTTATTGGATTTTATTGCTTCAGCATATATATTTCTTGACTCGTTTATTCTGGCAGATGGACATGTATTAGTTAGTTTTATATATTTCTTGTTCTTGATATCTTATAGACAGCCGTAATGTGACTGTGGAGGGATATTTCCTAGCCACAGGTAGCATGGTTGGCTCTGTCACGTGCCGATCGTAGCGCACTCTGGGAAGTGGGGCGTGACATTATGTTTTCGGGTTTTTCCGACAATCGAAGTTCTAACTACTTGCTAACTAGCTAGTTAAGGTTTATTAGGCTCCGATACCACTATAAGTCGATGTCACACATCCTGTGGGTTCGCGGGGAGGCGGAATACGCAAAAAACAATTTTTGCGGGCTTCGTAACACCGACTAAACTCCAGGATCGATACTAAACACTAACTGTCTAAACTACTTTGAGGTTTAACTACTCGGAAGAAAGTTATACCTCCTAGTATCAAGTCCTTCTGGTCTTCTTGTTCTTCTCCTCCTCGTCTTAAGCTCCTCGAAGTGTACGGATCGTGCTTGCTAGGTCGGCCTCCTCGAGTCAAAGGCGATCCACCTGAGAGTCTATAGTTCGAGCTCCAATCTTAATATCGAGGTAACTAAGGTACCTAGTTCGCTAATCTAAGCAGCCTAGAGGATGTAGAGAGCGATTATGGATTGTTTGTTCTCAAGAACCCCGGGTTTCTCGACACATGAGACAATTAGGGTTTGAGAAAGAAGAAGAGAGCTCTTGAGGAGAGAGAGTGTTGAAGATAATTATGGAATGAATATGGCTAAGTCTTGTGATGAATGAAGCATGCAATAATTCACAAATGAAAATATCAAGCATGCTTCAATAATCACAAGACGAGTCACCCCTATGAGTCACCAAGTAGCCATGCTTCATTTAATGAAAATCCACACCCCATACCTCCACCTCATTAACCATTTAATCTAAATGGTTATACAAGAAATGAGGTGTCTTTTGTTAGAAGCACTCTTGAGTAAATTACAAGAATACCCCTCACCATATATACATACCCGTATTCGTATTCCGAAAAATACGAATATAAAGAGACGAAACTAATCCAATAATCTAATACTAGGATCCGACTTAAACTAAAGCCCACTAGTATTATCCGTCTAAATCATGATCCGTGCACAAGTACACTATATGATCGAACCCTGACGTAAAACCATACAACCTCTACATCGTTTCGCCCGAAGCAGGGAAACCCTCTGTGTGGGACTCCAAAGACTCGACAGTATGCTAGCAGTGGGTTTAACCACAAGCACGTCAGCGGTACTAGCTGCACGTAACGGCTACCTAGGTATCTGTCGATAATAAGGCCGATGAGCAAACTCATCCAAACTCCTACTGAGCCTATCTGTGACAATCTCCGTACAGTCCGGTCTGTTCGTCTAAAAGTATCGCATATCGAGCCTAAGGGAGGTAACCGTCAGACCCCTAATGGCGCAATAACTCGTGCCGGAGCAGAGCCCAAAACACCCTGAGAAACTACTGGAGTACCTACCAGTAAATCTCGCTTGCCCTGGCCAGAAACTTTGTGTAATAGCTTTCCGAACACAGCACAATATCAACCCCAATATCGGGAGAGATGAATCCTATCTAACCGCTACTGCCTCCAAGTTCTTCGGGACTGTACCTAACTACTACCTGTTTGTACGACTCTTTTGAGTCATGGTAGGATAGTAATCTAAGAACAGTGGGAACACACTCGAGGCGAAGTAGCGATGTCAAGTCAACGGACTAAGCTGTACTAATGTCACCTGGGAACTGCTACCTGACGATAGGTATAGTACCAACCAGTAGTTCCCGCGATTCATGTCTAGTGTACTCATAACCTAATGAGCACCTGCATACTATCTCCAGTACGGCGTACTAATGGCTGTGGGATAGACCATCTCCCCTGCTGGGATGAGAACCGTATACACTAGTCTACTCTGGAGTATCGATGCCCGTCTCGATAATCCTACGACTAGGGACCTGTATAAGGATGTGCTTATAGACTACCCAGACCCTACTAGTGTGACTCCATCACAACGCTGGTAGTCAAGCAAAGATCCTAAGGGCTATAGCAATATGTATAAGCAATATGCTAAAAGAAACATATACACATATTGAGGTAGAATCAAACAAAGTAGCATACTACCATATTGAGCAAGACTGTTAATATATCTGTGTATATCCCAAGCTTCCAAAATGTAATATACAAACCGGTACGATACAATAATGGCCTCTAGAGCATATTACACTGACACTTTGATACCAACTTTTTCACGACCCGGAATTGGCACGTGACCGGCACTTGAATCACGTGAAGTCTATAGGGCCCCACTGTTACCCAAGTAAGCCGAAAGCCTAGAAATCTAAACCTTTTAGGAAAATGATGGAGATGAAGTTTTGAAATAAAAGTATAATGAAATCAAGTTCTTTCTTTTTAAAGTATATATAAAGTTCGTTTGAAATGCAAGTGAATTATATGCTACAATTTGAAAACATTTTTTTCATTTGAAATTTTGGCAGCACCTCCTTTATAAACTTTGATAAAAACAAGTACATAATCAATAATAATATGGCATCCCCAAGCGGGAGTTAGCTCTTCGCCAATTGGCGGAAACACAACCACGCAATATAAAATATACGATGCCCAAGGCGAAGATCAACACAGAAAGAAAATAAAGAAAACCAAAACATTATCAAATCCAATATAGGAATATATACAAATCTCGACTCAAAATATAAAGAATACATAAACTGGTCTCTAGGTCTACCAAATATACATAGTCTGGTTTATGGAGCTTTTAACTAGATACAAATGAAAAATGAATATACAACGGTGGTCACACTGTGTACTGTAACCCACCTACCAATGCAAATCACCCAGAAAAAAGCAATGTGACAGCAAGCCGCTACTGAATCCGAGCGGTTGATCCTACAAGAAAACTGTGGCACAATGGGGGTGAGTTGCCAACTGGTGAGTAGAAGACATCATCAGGTAAAAATCGAATGTATGACGATCTCTTAGGTCATACGGTAATAAAATGATATAATACCATGTGGTAACAAGGGTGATTGTGTATACATAAGTATAATAATAATAATAATAATAATAATAATATCATGCCTGTGGTAATATATAATACTATGTCATCCGTGTCATATATAAGTATATATATATGTCTTATCCAACGCGTGCCTATCAACGATACATCAAATCATCATAAAACCTAAGTGCCAAGTATCGACACTCGAAATCATCATAAAACCCGTGTCCAGTATCGACACGTAAATCTTCATATCTCAGACGCCGTCTCATCGGATCGACCCTCATATCCATCTGTCTAATATCACTCCGGTCGGTATCCTCAAGATATCCGCCGAGTCCAGTATTGTCACCGGTAGGTAGTGTTCCCCTACCAGGCTCAACGTCTCTATATATGATCTTCTTGCCCCGGGGTACCATACCGGATCCACCATGTACCCGTAGACGGTGCCTCCTCTCTTCTCGAATCGGGTATACACATAACTTAGAACCGAGAAAACTCATGGTGGACGCCAAATATCATATCAAGAGAAAACCATGTATTTTTAAATAAATCATAAGTTTTTAAAAATATATATGCGGTTTCTCAAATCCAGAAATCTCATGGAAACAGAATCTCAAAAGTATGTAGCAATATGTACAGGCACAAAACAATACTGTAATACATAACAAGTGTGTTTATATGAGCGTGTCATTTAACTAGGTAAGGAAATGCAATAACTGAACTAGTATGTGTGGTACGTGGTACTAAACAATAACTAAAATGCTACAGGTTATAAGATGATACGGTGATGTAGCGATTTCTAATGTGTACGTAGCATGGCAATTACCGATAATGTGTATGAGCCGGCAAGTAAGTGTACGTGCAATATGTGTATCATCGGTAATGGTGTATGTGTCCTAGCAGACGAAGTCATATATAATAGTAAGGGTATGAACGCAGTATATATGTCATAAACGAAATAATGCGAGCGTGAACAGAATAAAGAAATCGTAAACGTGAATGGTATAAAAATACGAAACTACGTATGAACCATATAGTTATAGTTAAAAATAGTACGAATCGTTGTTTTTAGAGAAATAGGGGCTACGATGTTTTTAGAAAAAGATATAATTTGAAGAGTCGGAGCGTCCCTAGAAGTTATCATTTAATAGTGCGTAACGATTCGTTAGTTTTGAAAATAGGTATGACTCTAAATATATCCTAATATCTATTTAAGTGATTTAAAAACAATATTTCTCGAGTCGATATATATATAAGTCGGCGATCCATCCTCATCATATCATGTACGATATAATCCATCGTACGATATCATCAAATCAATAGTACAGATCTATAGTCGCGTACATCATCATCTCATATCATCATATGTCATGTCGCATCATGCCATGCCATTTCATATCATATCATATAGCACCGCCCCATGTCATCATATCCAATCATATCGACTCGTCTCATCATAACATATCATATCCTCATCTCGTTATGTTGTATCGTGATTATCCTCAAATTTAAATATGTGTGTGTGTGTAAGCATATATACATATAGGTCAAGCCTAAGAAAACTAGAACTAAGAACATATCTTCCTACAAGTATACTACTATTGCTTATAGTACAGTAGAACCCTATTAGTTAGATATACATACCTAATCTATATATATATATAACTGTAAATATAGTATCCTAGTACTACGGTTGTGGGGGTGTTATACGACATCCACCCGACTTCCCCCGTAAACATACATCTACTCACATACTATCCTTGCTCTAACCGAAGTCGATGAACGCCTTGCTCTCCTTCATCATCCCAGAAGTCCATACGAATGTACCTATAAATCAATGCATATCATATCGAAATCAAAATCAAATCCGAAAACCGATATGGCAAGCGAAGCGCGTATAGGTTAGAACCTATGGTCCACGCATACAAGAACAACAAAACAATCCCCGGCGTTGATGTACGAAGGTCAAACGACTGAGTCAAAACTCAAATATCAAAAACCAAGTTTTCAAAAGTCATAAAACATAATTAAAAACTTAGTAAAACACTCCCAGGTTTTTATTAAGGTAAAATTAGACCTTTTTGCATATTGGATAGGCCTAGACATCTAGTGATTAAGCTATAGACCAAACCTAGGACCCTAACTCCCATAAGTGGCCGCAAATTTCGGCCAATAGGAATTTTTTTGGCGGCCAAGTTGGGGTGGTTTGAGCTCGGGCTTCTGGGATGGCTTCCTATTGGTCTGCATATCTCATTGTATTCGCTATTTAATTATCAGTCTCTAAGTAATACCATATTCCATTTGATGTTCGAAAGTCACACAAAACCGATATCGAAAATTTCTAAGTTCGTCTTTAAACATTCTAAACCCATTTCAGATCAGGAATTCTATCACTAAAAGTTGGTAAACACTCTCTAAGCCCTCTACTATATCACCACTAACCATTTAAGCCATCAAAGATCGCCCTAAAATTTTCTAAGTTCATAAAACATATTTATATTAACTCTAAACTAGTTGTGAAGGTAAGAAAACTTAAAACTTAACAAACGGTTAGTGTTTTATCTTGAATAGCAACTCAAGAAAATTCCTAGATGGTCCAAAGTGATCAAAACAAGACTTGATCACCCCATGGTGTGTAGGATATGGTGAGGAATATTTTTTGTGACTGTTGTATGTGGTTTTGATGAGGTTTTGAGAGTGTTTGTGGGGGTGGTAGTTGTTCATACCATAATATTGCATTATTATATTCCCCGGTCCTAGTTATTTTACAAATAAACAGGTGCTTTTAACCCATGTCTGCTACATAGCTGCAGGTTACAGGTTCTCGGAATAAAAACAGTGAAATGATGAAAAGACGATGCAAAAGTGAGATTTCGACCAACAAACAGAGAATCTTGATAAAGCCTACACGAAGATCAGTTCACAAAATACGAGACAGCGCAAGGTTCAAGACTTCGTCACGAAGCAACGGTAAAAGTCCACTACAATTATTCACTGTGGAATCTGGAAGAAACCTAGAAGCCAACCTGAGAAAAGAACCAAAGAAATAGGAAGACAAAAACACCCAAAAGCAGCACGGAGATTTTCAGCAGCCAAGGCCCATATATAGCCGCGGAACCGCGGCCAAACCCTGCTTCTGGCCGCGGATCCACGGCCATAAGAGACACGTGTCGGTGGATTTTTCTGTGGCGGTGCGCGGAGCGTTGACTAGGTATTTTTCTTATGGGGTATTTTTGTAAAAGCAGATATGCGAGACAATTGTAACCCTAGGGTTTCTATGATCTATAAATAGAAGCCCTAATACCTCTTTTGGGGTATGCCTCCTTCCATTAATAAAATTCAGATTTTTTTTGGAGAGCATCGATGCCTCTTTTCATTTCATCTATTCAGATCTAACAAGTCTTGTGTAAATGTTTGGAGAGAGCCATCTGTAAAGTAAGTAGTTTTATTTAATTGCCTTAGTATAGATCTTTAATTCCTTGCCCTAGTTAGATAGATAGCATGTTCTTCAATTCCCTAATGAGCGAGTAGTTTCCTCGCTTGTTAGGGTTAGCTTTGGGGAAGGCTTTTGAGAGATGAGATCTCTCGGCCCTTTCTTGCCCATCACATATAATCAATTAGGACTCCATGCATACATGCACACACCGCTCCCTACGGCACCCGATCCCACGAGGTAGCGGTGATACCGTAGTATAAAGGCCCGGTTGAGCGTGTTTTCCATGGAGGTTGGGGTAAGGATTGATAAAGGAAGGACAACAACCTAGAGGATGGAATACCTTTCCGAACAGTTCTAATCCCCTTTATTAATAATTACCATAACACCTCATAGATCTAAATTTGGGTATAGAAAGCGATGAGATTTAGTTATATTTCCAAACCTACCCTAAACCTAACCCTAGCAAGATTTAGATCTAGATAATCTTAGTATAAATCAATTTAGGTTTTAGATTTAATCAATCCGACCCCCATCGGAATTAACTCGTAAGAACAACTAAGAAATTCACAACATCCCTGTGGACCGACCCGTACTCACCGGCTAGCTATCAAGCGACGTCGTTCTTGATTGCGGTTATAAGTATTTTTGATACAAATCAGTAGTGAGGGTGGAGGAGGTGGTGGAAGAAGATGAGGAAGGAGATGAAGAACGAGGATGAAAAAAAGGAATTAAGGAATTTCCATGGTTGTAGAACCTTCTCTCTCTCTCAATCATCTCTCCATACCTCTATGTTCCCTCCTCAATTTTTTTTTCTTTTTCTTATCTTTTCTTTTAAAACAAATTCAAAAAGAAGAAAAAGATGAAGCCGTGGTATAAGATATGAACAAATGTTACAAAATGGAATGTTGCATGTCATGATATATAAATATGATTTAATACATAATTAGTGAAATACTAGTCAAGTTTAATATCAACTTATATGAAAATAATTCTGTATTAATTTATAAAATTAAACCCAAATCACTCAAATGCATCCATAAATGATAATTCATTTAAAAATTCCAATTATTTCCAAAGTATAGGTATATAATTATATCATTTTACTAAAACTCATTTCCATACTTATATAATATTCATAAAATTTATTATTTTATTATTTAAATTTCAAAAATAATATCTTATATTTTTCTGAAATGTTGCAAAAATAAAGATTACACCTTGAAGGATGGATACCATCACAACATGAATAATACCATCACAACATGAATGATACAGCGCACAGATACAATATGAATCCTACAAAATACATAATCAACCAAAAATGGGATAATATCTCTACTTCTTCTTTGGTCAGGGTCACGATGGGTCCGAAGGTCCTGATATATTAGCCTGAATCAACTGCAACATAGGTGGCTGCGAAGGCCGATGCTCCTCGGGCTCCTCCGGTGCATACGAAGGTACAGGCTCCTCAGGATCCTCCGGTGCATGCGAAGGTACAATCTACTCTGGTTCCTTCTGTACATGTGAAGGTGCAGCATGGTCTTACTGTCGTGGTAAGTTATTGCGTCTACACACAGGAGGAATGAGAGCTGCAACCATCGCCTCTTATCGGGTGTCCTCTCCCGCCTCAGTCATAATGCAGCGGCACTCCCTTAGGATAAATTGTGCGAACTCCTTCACCCCAGCGATGTATTTTTTTTTATTTTTTTCATAAAAAAATGAGTTGATCGAACCTTATTTGACGATGAGAACGAGGGTGGAGCTGGATCGACAACGAGAACGAGGGAGACGGCTGGATCGACGACGATGGAGAGCGGGGGCTGGATCGACGGCGATGGAGAGCGGGCGCTGGAACGATGGAACAAGGGCGAGGTCGACGACGACGAAGGAGGAACGGGCTGCTGAGGAGGAGCCCAAGAATTTCAAACGCGGGCGAGAGGGATGGAGGAGGAAGGGGATTGGAGTGTTTAAGGGAGAGGAAAGGGGCTGTTAGGGTTCCATTGAGGAGGAGGAGCGAGTGAACGAGGAGGGAAGTCTCGATAGGTTATATAGCGTAAGTGGGTGGGGCCTAAAAAAACGCTATTAATAATAACGTTTTTCTCATAGTGAAAACTCTATTGGCAATTGCGCTCACTTAGGCACTTTTGCCATATCCCAACCCGAGACCTTGTTTGGGTGGGAATATGGAAAAATGAAAACGCTGTTAACAATATCGTTTTCACTTTGAGAAGAACGCTATTGACAATAACGTTTTCATCTTAAAGAAAATACTACTGGCAACGTTTTCTTCTTCCCATAGCTGACCCCGTCAGGACTAATTCTACATGGCGTTCGGAAATAGTTTGAAACGAGTCCTATTTTGGGAATTATTTTTTAAACTGGGGTTAATTTGGGAAAAACGAAGTCACCGACAGCAAAAGAAAACAAACTTTGCTCTATGTATTCCTGTCCCTAGACACTTGGGATTCGTAGGCCCCACCACCAACTCCCTCCTTGTCTCTCATCGGAACCCTAATAAACGAGAGAGAGAGAGAGAGGGGAAACAAAATTGAAAATTGAAAATTGAAAATGCCAGAGAAGGCGATGGAGGACGTGATCGAGGCGGCGTCGGGCCCACACTTCAGCGGCCTCCGCATCGACTCTCTCCGCCACTCCTCCTCCTCCACCCTCTCCTCTCCCTCCTCCGCCAAGGCCGCCGCCGTCCAAACCGCCGCCGCCGATGGTGATTCCATGGACGCTCCGAAGCAGCCATTCGTCATCGGTCATAAACCCTAACCCCAACCCTATCCCTAGCCCTGATTTGGGTCGTTTGCTTGATTTGTGTGGCTCGTTTTTTGCAGGGGTTTGTGGAGGAACGGCATCAGGGAAGACGACTGTTTGCGATATGATCATTCAGCAGCTCCATGATCATCGTGTGGTGCTTGTTAATCAGGTAAAGGATCCATTCAAATTTTTAAATTTTTTTTGAAATGCACTAGTGTGTGGATCTGGATGTTGATGCTTGAGAAATTTTAATTGTTTGCTAGTTTCCCTCTATATATAAATATGAAATGTTCTTTGGACAACATAGAATTCTAATTGTTTCACAATTTAAATGAGTGGAACCGGACGGTCTTTCTTGTTACGAAACACGGATAACAACGAAAGAATTTCCATCAATTGAGCCTCAGGGAACTGCTCTCTAGTTATCCCCATTATCTCCCAAGTCTATGACCTTCTCATTACAAAGACCTTTTCCTACACCTTCATTAACTAACATCATTGCCAATGTTAAGGCTGCTAAGCTTAAACTGAACCTTTCCAACCTTCATTCACATCAAAAGAAAATAATACTCTTAGCACTCTCCTTTTACATCACCAATACTCAACTGTTTGCAATATAGAACACTGTAGAATTCTCGCACTATTGTTATAATACCCCGAGCACATGAAGATTTCTAATGCGCCTTTGAGCTAGACTACCCTAGTTTGTGAATGAATTAAATTTAGTACCGTAAACATAATTCTCCTCCCATCTACTCACTTCAGGGGAGAGGGCTCTACTAGCTCTGATTTCACCTCTGAGGTGGTATGAAATGAAAGAGAAAGGATTATGGTAGGATAACTTTCTAAACGGGCTTTCCAAATAACAAACCTTCTTTGTCTTCCAGGCTATGGAGCATGGACACGGGTATAGATACAAATATGGGACACGACAAATTTATAAAAAGGACACCGGGACATGACTATATATATGTATATATGAGAATAATGGAGGACAAACGCCCTAGGAGGGTAACTCTCTTACGGCATCGAAAAAAGTATGTCCACCGTTTTTAGACGATCAGCACAACCCCGCTTGATCCTTACCATCCAAGTAGATGCACCAAATTTCATGTGATTTTAACATCTCATCGTTCATCCAGTGATGTAAAAATTCTAAAAAAATGATCTATTATTGGAAAACCGTTAATTTTGCGCCCACTAAATTAACGGTGAAATAATGTTAGAATCATATGAAATTGGCTGTATCTATATCTTAGCTGATGAAGATAAAGATGGTGGGTGCCGATTATGGAAACAAAAGGTGGAGGATAGACTTTTTCTGACGATATAGGAGAAAATCCTCTTCTAGGGCCTTTGTCCTCTATTATTCTCTCTATATACAATAAAATATAATGAACTCCAAGAAGAAACATATACTAGTATAACTTTAAAAGCACTATAAAAACAAGTTTGCTAAGCATAAACAAATAATGTTATTAAAGTAGAAATAGAAACACAAGAATATAATTCATAACTATAAGAGTTAAAACATACAAGATGCCAACCCTGTTATAGTTGGAGACAACTTTCAAAAAACCAACTTCATCATTTGCATTAATTTGGACTTTTCTAGTTCTAGTCCGTTATGAGAGATAATTAATATATTTAATATTATTGTATCCTAGAAGGTATCAAAAGTTATCCAGTTATCCATACACACATATTCCACATTCTTATTTCTCAACTGTTTACATTAGGTAAATGTGTCGGACATATCCAATTTTGGCCCATATGGCCTACATATGTGGGACACGGTGTTGATGTTCAAGTGTTTAAATATCTAATACATGTCGTACGTGGACACGACAAGTAAATAGATTTGTCCATGCTTCCTACCTTTAAGGCATGCCATAATTCATATAGAAGCTGTTTTCGTCCAGATTCCTCCTGAATCCAAACTTTCTCTTTTCGTAATGTCTAAAAACAAAGAATTTGTAATTTTATTGACCATTCAGAAACCAAATGTGGTACCAGCTCCCATATTTAGATTGAGGGCAACTCTAAGCTAAGTGAAGATTTTTCTACAAGAAGGCCGCACCTTCAATAAGTTGGGTTCACACTAGCTCTCATTTATTCCACTCCCATGGATAGCAATATGCCTTGTTACAACTTCCATATAAAACATTGAACCTAGGAAACAACTATAAGGCTCTATCCAATTCTTCCGAATTACTAGCATCACTTCATAATAAAATTTGATTGGGACCGCTTGGCCGATACAAAAATTCCTTTGACATCCATTATAGCTTAGGGATGAAAGTGAATGATATGCACATCATTGCACTAAACAAGATTGGTTCTTAGATCAATTACCTTTACATCTAAATTGCAGAACTTAACATTAACAAAAAAATACCTTTATGAGTAGATCTAGAGATGTATCCAGGTTGCAGACTATAGAAACATTAATCTTCTGTCAATTCTTAATATTCCAAGAGACGTATATACTATTATATAGGTGAACCGCTGAATAACCTTTCAAACTCCGATTATAATTACTCACCGTACTTATATTATTAGAGGATGAGTTTTACTTATACTTATCTTGTAAGTCAACAAATCATAAATTAGCATTTTCCTGTATAAACTAGGCGATTTGTTTGCCCAGTGGATCATTCGGAATTTTTTGGAGAATCAATTTGCGAAGATTGAATCCTTACTCTCCGGATTTCTTTATGCAAGTCAATGAAGATCTTTATTCTCACCACAATTACTCAACAAAAGTCCTTATTGTTTTCTTAAATGTCTGGAAACACTCTATCAACACCCAAATGTTAGCATATGAGTACAAAAAAATAACTTAATAAAATTGATAACGCAAAAACTACATGTCTAATAAACACGATGGCTAGTTTCCTCCTTAACTTAATGCTACTCTTATCACCTGGTGAGGTTATAGCCTAAGTTGGTTTCCTTATTCAAAATCTTTCATTTTGTTTTGCTATAAACCTTTCTTCTACATCAAACAATTGACTTTTCAACTTTAACCACCTAATATGATATTTCAGTATTCCACAATTGAGCACAATAATTTGAAACAATTAAAACCTTCTTTTTATTTACTTTAGACACGTTACAACAATCACTTGCAAAAACAAATAGATTCATACTAGTACCACACACTTAGCTATAATGCACCTAAAAATTGCCACATCTTAACTTCCCTGACCATTATGTCCATCAAAGTATAAAATTATAAAAAAAATTAGTCTCTTGACAATATCGTATACCATAATGTCCATCAAATCATAAAATTATAAAAAAAATTAGTCTCTTGACAATATCGTACAGTTTAACATCCTTTTTATCATTTTAGCCACAAGCAGATAATCATCTACAAAAACTTGTTGATTAATACTAGCCTACTTTTAGATTTAAAGCCTGAAAATGCACTTGGAAATCCCCGTCCTCTTAACCTTCCTGACCAAACTTCCCAATAATAAGTAAATTCATGAGCTTTAGAGCCTTTAATAATGTTTTATCTTAGTTTGGAGTTGATCACTATTGAATAAAATTCTAAAATTTGGAGTAACAATACAAGTGGCTATTTGTCTTACTCACTTCTTATATAAATAAGTTTAATTAATTCATATCAATTAATTATTCCAACTTGTTTGACCTATATAGCAAAGAATTTCTTGAGGTAGCATGCGATCGTCCATGATACTACCACCTTTGACAAATCCAATGGTTCAGGGTAGATTATTTCTCCAACCGATCTTGGAGCCTATTTTCCTAAAGTTTGGCACCAAGTGGACCACATTAAAATGAGTACTATGGTTACATTGCTCAAGACCAGTAGAAATATAATGATCAATTATAAGAATAAGGGTTATGAATAGACTTCTGCTGATGTGGTATTTCATCATGCATAAAGAAATGATGCCAAATATAGTTTCAAACAACATGCAAGGACCTTTCATAGAATATTCCAAAAACTCCATTTTGAGCCATGGCATATATAGCATGAATTATTTGAGTACTTCTTGCAAGAAGAACTTAACAGTATTTAGCTCATTATCTCTTATAGCCACTATAAAAGATTTCATGAACATACGTTTATTAATAATGATTTCTGGAAAGCACATTTCCTTAAAGTTTAAGTCTAAGAAAAACACCTTTCTTATTTTAATCAGGCTTCGAAACAAAGAAATCCTCATATTTCTTTATTCTTCGAAAAAGTTAAATTTCTTCTTGCCACTATAAAACTATGAATTTTCTTTGCAAAGGAACAATGGACAATTTGGAGTTGGTTTATTGTTGTTAAGCCAAAGAACAATCGGTGTTAAGCCAAAGAACATAAGAATTTCGGCAACATTAGATGACATATATACTATCTAATGACATCTCCTAACCAAATCTATCACCTCGGCCTGAAGGTTCTCTATAGCCTATAGTTCTTCCACGTCACAATTGGCATAAAAATTTACTCTCTGTTGTTTTATTCCATTCAGCAGTAGTCTTCAACCTAAGAAGCTTCTTACGGAGACAATACAATGGGAGAACCCTATCAATCTTGCACCAAGATTGCTTCAAAATCCCTCCCAAGTTTCTTTCTTAATGAATTTTTTTTGTATTTCCTGGTTATTTCTTCCTTCCCAGGGATACTTTTCTGCTAGGTGATGAATATACATTCTCTGGAAGTGAAAAACACCTATCATTATTGCAGAAAGCTACAGTTATTGTCATCCAAACTTTTCTTCTTCTAGGTTGGTTACTATACCAAGTAAAGCGCTCCCCCGTGCCATGAAACAAGTATCTGTTGTCTCTTTGATTTCTTTAATGCTTCTACATATAGATAGCTGAAGTCACATCTCTATTTCCTATATTTATTTCTTACTGTTGTGCTTTATAACGAGCCCTGCATTAGGCTAAATGTGTGTATAATGATGATGATGGTGCCACTAATCTGATCTGATCTCCATGACACTCTTATATGTCTGCTTTTTATTTATTTATTTTTAAAAAAACATTTTTCTGCAAAAATGTCTGCATGCATTAAACTCAGATACTTTGTCAGGATCTCACATTTCCCCTGTATATTATTAAAGTAATCGTAATTTATTACTCAAATAATTGCAGGACTCATTTTATCGAGGTCTGACAGCCGAAGAATCAGAACATGTACATGAGTATAATTTCGATCATCCAGGTAATTTGTTCTTATTTCTTGTGATTTTGATTGAAAGTGTGGACATTATTGGGATTGATGACCCAGTCAATATACTGAAGTTTCATGTATCTTTTTCTACCCATGTCTGTGCCATTCCAGATGCCTTTGATACAGAACAACTTCTCAAGTGTATGGGTGAGCTTAGAAGTGGGCAATCTGTTAATATTCCCATATATGACTTTAAAAACCACAGACGTTGCTCTGAAAGTTTTCGAAAGGTATTCCTTGAATTAAACCATGAGATTCTCTTTATTACTTGCAAATATATTAGAGGTTCATTTGTCAGTTGATGGAATATGAAGATACTATTTCTGAAGGTATCTTCAAATTTTAGAGGGTGTAAAGAGGGATTTTTTGCATTGCCTTCAAATTTGAAGATACTCACATTTAATGCATTTCCTTTTACCAGTTCAAAAGATATGAACAAAATTTTTAAATCATTAATTCTGCTTTTTTTTTTAAACACTCTTTCTTGTTTTCTCACTTGCAAATGACCAGATGAGCATTTTCAAAGGTGTAAATTACAAAAAAGCTTAATTGACAGTGAAGCAAAATTCCACGATTGCTAGAATATGTAATAAAAACCAATTGCCAATTGACGGTGAAGCAAGATTCTACGATTGCTAGAATATGTCATATACACTACTCATAAAGGAGACTAATGTAATCTTGTTGTTAGTTAGAAAATAGAAACATAATGGTAACACTACAATTTATGCTTGTATTCTAATGATTAATGTGACTATGTTCCATTCAAATTACACGTCATGTCTGAATAAAGGAAATGAGGAAAAATAAATATAATGCATTATGTTTGTTATGCGGACCGCAGTAGTCTATTCTTAAACTAGAACAAAATTATAAAGTATTCCAATTTCAATAATCATGAATATGTATATCTTTAACTGCAAACAACATTAGTAATTCCTCTAATATTTGGAGTAAATCCTTTGAATCACATATCATACCATTGCCTCAATTCATTATAATTCTTACTTTTTCCAAATAAAGGCGCTCATAAGATATGGGGGCTTCTGACAATAAAATATAAAGGTTTAATCACCCTTACCAATGGTTTTCCCATAGCTGCACGAAGCGGGGGCGGGGAATTGCCAAAACCTAAAAAATATTATGTTAAGAGCGTCGGGGGAGCGCTTTATATATTATATCTCTCTTACACACACACACACACATAAAATGCCATAAAATTATAAAACTGCACCATGAATTGATTAATTACAAGCTCTATAATAATTCATTAAATTATAAGCCCAATATTTCATTAAAAGCTAAGAAGCCGACAATAACCCAGCCGAAGAGATTCGAAACTGAATCAAGATTCAGGTATGAATCTCAGTAATAACTGCGGATTCGAGGTTTCGAAGCGAGTTAGTGACATACACCCAAGGTTCCTGCAACTAAGGACCGTTTTCCATTTAACTACCTTAAAAAAATTTATTGCAGGGTTTGCGATGAAGGCTTGTTGTTGTTGTTGTATGCTCCAATAAAGTGCTTCATTTATGGGAATTTTAGTAATATAACTCCCTTAAAACTAAAGTGAGTTTACTGTAATAAAAAACTTTTAAGGCAGTTTAGTGGAAAACCAGCAACGGTAAGGCAGTCTTTATGTAATATCCTCAAATGTAAAATGCTAACCCCTTTAAATGCTTTTGAAGTTATGAAAGATACTTAAGGCATGTAGATCTACCGTTCAGTGATGTTTCTGACTGAAAATGATAAATTAGAAGGAAAATTGAATAAATTGAGCTTGACAGTGACCAACTAAAATAATGAAACCTCATTCTTATGATTTATGTTAAAGACTATTCAAAGTATTCAATATAAGATTTGAGATTGTAAATTTAGTAACCAGCTGTCTGATATAGATCAACTCGTGACAAACTGACACACTACAACAGCTTTCGATGAAATTTGGGTCCCCAATCTAAATTACAATTGCATCTAGTTCAATTCTATGTAGCTAAACCATGTTTTATTTGATTGAGTCCAGTCAACGCAAGAATTGGCTGAAAAAAATCTGTCAAATTCAAATGGTCAAACTTGACAAAACCAGTGGTTGACTAGGCCATGTCACACATCATTGCAAGATTTGAAGTTTCGAAGTAGTTGAACTTAAGCAGACTGACTAATTACATCATAAAATCTTTGTTTTTCTACTAGTACTTTGCAGTGGGGGATTAGTTGTTAATTTGAAATGTTTATGTTCATTCTAAAGAAATTCACTTCCAGTGCTAAATTATTTCGAACATACTTACAGGCTTACAGCAACCATGTCAGTAAACTCTTGAATTAGGAAAGTAGTCAGATATCCTTTAAATTCATCTTTCTCAAACTATATTGTCAAGAAATATATTTTCTGTAATTTTGTTGAAGTTCTTAATTTTTATGATAATGGTAGAGGAATTTTATGTATGTGTTTTGATTTATCCGCATTTCAGGTCAATGCTTCAGATGTCATTATTTTGGAGGGAATATTGGTTTTCCATGATCCGCATGTCCGTGACTTGATGGACATGAAGATTTTTGTGGACACAGGTCTCTTTCTTCCCTTTGTCTTTACAGTTCATCTCATGTATTACTGAAAGCCATAACATTTTAGTTATCTATGCCAAGCTACCTTTTTCCTCAAGGTGACCAGGATTATTATTTCATGCTGAAGCTGCCAAATGTACTTGAGTAAACAAAATAAAATTTTTAGCCATAAATATGCAATCTCTAAATATTACATATAGACTCTTCAAACCCTATTTTTCTAAGCCGTTTCAAAGTATAACATTCTGGGTCTCCTTATTTGCCAAAGGGAATGGGTGTCGATATATGTTGTTTTATCTTTGAACATACTTTCCTTATAAGAAAGGGGCTTGTGTTTTACAGTGAATTCTTATCCTGGTCATGCTGTAGTTCTTTGTTTCCAAACCATAGGATTTAAGTAAGTGAATAGGAAGAGTAGGAATTGTCTATCAGCTCTTCTTTGTTTGCCTTCTATTGTGTTAGTCAGACCAAGAACAAAGTGAGACAGATGGTCTTCGACTCCTAATTTACATAAATGTGTGCATGTCGGTGCACCTGTTTGTGTGTGCACGTTTGCATATTGTATGCATTTTTTGCATCATGCGGGTGCGTTGTGGCATGTGCCTCCGCATCTTGTGTGTGTAGCCTTGTACATGTGTGCGCCTGTGCAAGTGTACTATTCATTTAATACATGGTTCTCAAGTCTCAACTTTACTTGAATCCGTTACTGCCCTAACCAACATAAGGGGTTTCTGTGGCCACATCACTCGCATCAATGCCCACAATTCTCATATCCTAACCGGTTAAAACATTTAATAACTTGCATGCATAACAAGTAGCTGAAGTTTTGAAATTCGGTTGCATTACTTTGGGTTCTACCCCACAAGACGTCAAATTTTCACCTATTAGGTTCCATATATTTCTGGAACTTGTGTTAGTAACTACTATGGAACCATAACTCTTGATATCAGTTATTCAATTTTAACCTGTTGATATGTTCAGAGCAGGGTGGATGGATAGCTGCATATTTCTTGTTTCAAGATGTCGTCATTAAGAATTGAAGGTCAAGTGTTTCAAAATATGTAGCTCGTAACTCGTATTAGTAATGTTGGTTCTTTATATGAACAAACTTTCTTCCAATTTCTCTTTTCAAAAAAAATTAATAATAATAATAAATAAAAAATTCCAACTAATGGAATCTATTCAGGTCATTGAGTTTGTGTTACTGTTGGACCATGCAATAATACATTGAAGAGCTACTAATCACTTGGTTTTATGTCTGAGATGGTAGTAGCTTGACCTGCCAATAGGAATGACGCCTCTATAAGTTTGTTCTCTCTTTTACATCAGGAGTCGTGTACTATATTTTTAATTCTGCATGTTGAATAAGGGGCCATGTAGTGTTTGGTAAGAAAATAAGGAGCATTTTCATGATTTATTTAATGAGACCATATAGGAGAAATCGATGTACAATTTAATAAGTTGTATGTATTTCGGAAAATTACTCTTTTTTTTTAATATGCTTCAAAAAGAAAAGAAAAGAAAATGAGGGTTATAGGACATGATAATTTGAGGCATCGAAATGTTTGATAGACACATGTAAATTGTCAATAATCATTGTACATGATTATTTTATATAGTCGGAGTAAGATAATACCTGTAGAGAAGCATTTTGGTCTTGATTATGGGGGTAAAATAGGGATGTTGTTTAAACTAATTAGTCACAACATGATTTTCTTAAACCATGAGTAAACAAGTAGAAAACCTAGAAACACTAGAAAACAAACTTTCTTTTATTTCAGTATACTTTATTCTAGATTTTATTGCTTAGTAAAAGGATAAATCAAAAGATTAAGAAGAAAAAACAGGATTTTCATATTGTTTTCAACGCATTAAGAAAAAACTTTTGATAAGCCTTAGGGATGCAGACCAAAGCCAACATGGAGTGTGGTAAAAGGAAAAATGATATGCTATGTCAGGAGAAAATGGCCCTTAACAAAGCTTAAAGGAGAGAGGCGTTCGAAGAGTCAACCTGAAATTTTAGTTAAATGTTTTTTTTAAAAATAATTTTTTAAGAAATCAGTGGTGAATTTGCAAAGAAATGGCAAATACTTCTGTACAAGATCTTATTTTAAAATTAGGCAATGTGTATTCATGTTAATATCTAGACTCTAGGGGGTGCTAAAATCATGAGTGGTTTTTCCTGTTATGAGAAGTTCCTCAATATTCTATTGTTGAATTAAATTAATTCTTAAAGAAGAGTTTCCATCTTACATTAATATAGAAAATAAATAAATAGCCTTTTGAGCTTATATAGTATTTTTACAGTCTTGGACATCATGTCTAGCTTTCATTGGTTGCACCTATATATGCGCTCTACTCAAGTTTTTTCCCTTTTAATTTGTTTTTAGATGCTGATGTTCGGCTCGCTCGAAGAATAAGACGTGATACAGTTGAGAGAGGTAGAGATGTTAACTCAGTGCTTGAACAGGTTAGTGAAGTTGTTGTAAGTTGGCTTTAAGTTTGTAATATTGCATTGGGTTTTACTTTATTTGGATTTTAGGTTCTTAAGTTGTGTGACATAGGTACCGACAAACTTTGCATCACTACATAAATCTCCAAGCAATTTTGTTGGTAGATTAGTCATCATTTTGATACTAAAAGACCAAATTTTTATCCCATAATCTTTCAGAAAAATTTATTCCGGCAAACTTAGTAATCCTTGAATGTATTTTTAAAATGAACAATAGTAATCATTAGAGAAGGTTGAAGTTGAACTAGGCAGATGCCTAGATGTTAGCTTTTAGGAACGCCTTAAAACCTTAGAAGCATTTATAGTAGAATAAACGGATTTGGACCTTTGAAAATATAATCCTTTAACAAGCTATAATTTTTCTCGCTTATTAATTACAACATAGGTATAGCATCATTTTTGCCTAGCTTCCAATGTCATAAAGTTTGATTCATATTATATATAGGGTAAAAGGGGCCTACACTGTCCTGTAGGGTGCACCCTACAGTGGAGCATATGTGACATGTATTTATTGGACTTTGCATGATGCTCTTTTGCATTTAAGTGCAAAACCCAATGAAAAGGAGAAAGGACTAAAGTGCAAAAGCACCATACAAAGTCCAATGTAAAGAAGCGACATATGCTCCACTATTGGGTGCACCCTGCAGGGACACCCCAGAGGCCGTTTACTCATGCCATTCTTACTGTTGTATTTCCTGCTAAGGAACACATGGAGCCCTTTGTCCAAATGTTTCATCTTAATTCCATTTTTAACTGTATTCTTTAAGAATCTGTGTAAATCAAGCAAAACTTGTACAAATTTATGTTTCTATTCGTAAACAACTTTTTTCAGCCTTTATATTGAACTGGATTAACAGAATTGAAGTTTGGTTGTTTCAGAAGTTCTATTAATATTTGTGTTTGAGGCTTTAAAGTAGTTCTTTTTATCTTGAAGTACACATTTAGGGGTCCTTAAGTTCTCGGTGCAATTTGACACACTGTTTTGTTAAGAATAATCATTAGTTTTGCCACTTTGTATGGAGCCTTCATCTCTTAAAAATTACTATTCTGTACATATTTTTGGCTGAAAAACACTGTTCACGCATAAGCTGATTTGCAACTCTTGCGGAACTGCACAGTATGGACGGTTTGTCAAGCCTGCTTTTGATGATTTTGTTCTTCCCTCTAAGAAATATGCTGATGTGATCATACCACGTGGAGGTGATAACCATGTTGCAATTGATTTAATTGTACAACACATTCGTACAAAGCTTGGACAGCATGACTTATGCAAAATCTACCCTAATGTATGTGTCATTCAAACGACCTTCCAGGTAATTGTCTATGCTTCTGGTGCTTTTATGTTACTTTGCTAATACTTCCATATTTTCTCATCTATAATCATGGAGTTACCTTTTAATGTAGCAATGCTTCTAATATCCTGTCTGAACAGATAAGAGGTATGCATACGCTTATTCGTGACCGGGAGATAGCAACCCCTGATTTTGTCTTCTATTCTGATCGTCTTATTCGGCTGGTAAACTGTTCCTTGTGCTTCCATCCTAAATGAAAAATAGTATTTATAAAAGCTTGTGAATGCTTGTTATTGTATAAAAACTTGTGAATGCTTGCTAACATTATAGGGGCATGCCAGGTTGTGGAGCACGGCCTTGGTCACTTGCCATTCACTGAGAAACAAGTTTTCACTCCAACAGGTATTGTAAAGAATTGATTGAAGACATGATGTGGATTGATTAAAGATCATTCATCTTATATCAGACTTTTGTTCCCAACATTTTTATTCGATATGTTTCGTGTTCTTCATGTTATGGATTGCCTTAAATAGTTAAATTCGTCTTATATGTATCCAGGATGTACACTATACGTGTAAGCTCTAACAGAATGGTCATAACTGATCTTGCTGATTGTGAATCAATGATGGTTTACAATTATCTTTAAAGTTCCCAAATCTGGTTTCCTTCCAGGTTCATCCTGGAAAATTTGTCTGTTTCTCTACTTGCATTGTTGTCTCAATATTGACAGACAGCTCCTTCATTTGCTCTGCATACATGATTACTCTGTTGATATTCATTTGTTAACTCCCTTGGTTGCCCAAACAGGTTTCTTGTCCCGGCCTTCTTTGAAGGACGCATCTATAATTGTTACTTAATGCCTGGAAAATGTCTTATTATGCATGGGTTAATTAATATTCAAATAATTGTAGATGTTGTAGGGTTTAACTTATGAGTCATTCAGAATTGTTTTAATTATCATAGAATTAAGCTTATGAGTCATACGATGTAACTATAGGAGAGAGTGATCGAACATAGATTGAGGAAAGTCTATATTTAAAAATCAATTTGGTTTTATGTCAGGAACGTCTACTATGGAAGCAATATATTTATTAAGGCAATTAATGGAGAAATTTAGAGAGAAGAAGAGAGATCTACGTATGGTTTTTATCAATGTTGAAAATAGCGATGGCGTAAAGCGAAGCGCTCCGCCACCAAATAGGAAAAGGCGCACATAGCGTAAAGTATAGCGTAGGCTACGAAGTTTATTAATATTTTAATTTTAAAATATAATTATAGTTATACCGATGTAAAAATATAGTAAATTACTTTGAATATTAATAAATTTTAAAAAAAATCTAAGGAAATATTAAGCACTAGCATACCAACAATTTTTTTAATGTTTAATCCATGGGTTTATTATACCTATCCATCTTCAATAGTTCACAAGAACGTTATATATCCATCTAATGATATATAAGTCGACAATCAACTTAAGTATTTCAAAAACAAAATAACAGAAACAAATAACATAAGTATTTAGAACGTCATATACGTATTGATGGCCTCAGATAGCCTCGAAAGAGGTAGGCGATAGCCTTAGGGGTCGACGATGTGATAAGGCCTTGGATGGCCGGCGACGGTCTTGGTTGGGAAGATCGATCTAACGGAAGGAAGGGAAAGAGGAGAAAGAACAATGTTGATGCCCTAAATGATCGATTTGGGGTTTTGAATGCTTTTGTTATGTGTTTAAGGGATTCTGGTCTGATTTTTTTAATAAAAAATACCCGCTGAAAGCCTTATGCACCATATCTTAAATAGCTTAAGCTATATAGCTTATGTTACATATCGTAAGCTATTTATAAAAATAGCGTAAGCTGAGGTGTATTCGCACTATGCACAATGCTATGTAGCGAAATTGCCCTTGCTACCCTATGCAGCGTGCTATTTATGCTACGTAGCGCACTATTTTCTACTATGGTTTTTATCAACTTAGAAAAGGCTTGGATCTTCTTACCAAAAGAAATAGCGGTTCTTAACCTTTCCACAGGTAATCTTGTGGATATTAACAACTATGGAATGTTTTTTTGCGGATGTTAACTAGATTATCTACGTGGTCTTTACTGGATACTTTAGCTACTGTTACTTTTATGATTCTTATGATGGCTGATTTTTTTTCATTAGCATTGTTGCTATATTTTGCAGTATTGTACTATTGTGTCATGTTCTTGGTTAGTATTTGTGATATTTCATCTTTTTATTATATAAATACATCATAAAAACATCAAAAATGTATGAAAACTAAATTTGTAAAAATACATTCCTTCTGCGCCTCAATTCGTACAGGTCATTGCCTCTCCTTGCGGCTCTCGTCTCAGGTGCAACAAGCACCTTGCGCCTCAGGTCTAACAAGCGCCTGGCGCAAGCACCTTGTGCCTTGAAAATATTATTATAAACACAGCCCACATAGTAATCCAGTTCCATTACTGAACTTTTTGACAAATGATCATTGAACATTCGGCCTAAATGAAAGAACTAACATCCGGTTTGTAGTGTGAACACATAGCTGCTGCCTTGTCTTTATAACTTCTCCCAGAACTTTGTGGTGCTATTGTAATATTGTACAAAGTTAATTGTTTCCTTGTTGTTTGCTATTGTATGAAAATACTTCTGTATTAACTAAAAAGCAAAACAACCTAGATTCTTTCTAGGCGGCGCATAGGTTTCTAGGCACTAGCCTGCAACCCCATCAACATGCACCGCCCGGCATTTTCAGAACCTTGGATGCTTATTATGTTGTCTAGGAAGCAAAAGGTAGATGGGTCTTCAGTGGAGGTTTTAGGAAGCCCAGAGAAAAGTGAGAGATATTTACCATTATAGATGGCAGTTGTTTATTTTGAAATTAAACCTGGTTATATATCTCAATTAAAAAATATAACTGAGATTTCCCTTCCACATTTCCCCCTCTTTGTTTGCATATCGTTGCTAATGTGATAGTTGACTTGGTCGAACAAATTAACTTGAATTTTTGTTTGCAAATAAAATTAGCATGACCTTATTCTATTTAAGCATATCACAGCCCACATTACCTTCCTCCCCTTTCTCCCTATTCTTCTTCTCTATAGATTCCTCTGATCGGTTTCATAATATTACTGTAATTTTTGACATGTGAATTTTTTTTGCTTACTTTGAGTTCATCTTCCTTTCAGGCTCCGTGTACACAGGAGTTGACTTTTGCAAGAAACTATGTGGAGTGTCTATTATCCGAAGGTGAGCCATGAATCAGGTATTAATTTGTTTTGTTAAGTACTAATTGTGACCTGCAATATCTTCATTCTTTTGAAGAAACGTAATGGCAATCATTCTAGAAGTCATCTGTTGACTTTGTATAATAAGCTTCTGTGTGTAGTTGTGTACCTTATCATTTTTCATATTAATTTGATACACAACCGATTACAATGGAGAACAGCCGGCCTATGATGGCGTAGGAGATCTGGCTTAGCTCGAAAGATGTTCTGAAATGTTTCATGTGAAGCTTAGGTGCTGCTAGATACACATCGTTGTGGTTGGTGATGATGTCTAGAGTCATTAATTCTTGGTCTTCAGGTAATTGATTGTTGAATTTTACATTTGCACATCATGGGAGCAACATATCTTTCTTCTGGAGAAGCTAGTAGCAGGGAGTGCAATGGAGCTAAGGATCCGCAATAATTGTGGTTTTCTTGAAGCAGTAGTACTCAATGCCAGTCTGCCAATTTAGGGTAAATATTATTCTAGTGTTACATATGCATGAAATTTGTGTACAATACACCGAGTCAGAATTAACAGAGGAAGCCATCACGGCAGTTAGCTAAACCAAAAGGCATGCCTGCCTAGTCCAGTCAGGGGTAAGGCATGATTTGTGCAAGTCAATTGCATGATCTAAGATTTATTTATTTATTTATTTGTATGCTCATGTAAAATCAGCTGATTTTATAGTGTCTAGCATGGCATTTAGTGTAAGAGAGTCCACACAGTCAGTTAGGATAACCATTCTTAAAGACTGCAGTACTCTCATGACATTTCTTTTTATAACATGGTCTTTTAACTAGTTTGGGTATTGCTTCCTGAAAAAAAAGGTTTCCTACATCAGCAAAATATTATTCTGCCAATGCTATTGCAGAATGGAGCAAATTTCTTATTTAATAGTTTAGGAAAACCCCAAAACAATGATTACATCTAGTTGTCTAGATATAGGGGAATTGCTTTGGAACCAAGATGGTCATTCCCAACTTATTTCAAAATAATTTCTTCAGAGTTAGGTTAATTTCTTTCACGCAACTTAGATTCTCCAAAATTTAGGTTAATTGTATTCACCAATAGCAGTGTTTGTTTCAGCTTCCCTGTATAGATTCTTTGTGAAGGAATTTTCTGTATTCTTTTATGTAGATGCAGATATATTTTTAGGTGACCAAGTGGTCATTTATAGCACATGCTATGGAACCACCCAAAGCATCTGACATAAGGATGAAAACCTTCTGAAATTATTAGGGGATTTTATGGAGCTTAGTTTAGTAAATATTTTCTCGATAAATTTCTGTCCTCAACCTCCTCCTGAAATTAGAATTCTGAGCACACACCATGGAGCATCAAAGAGGATCAATGACAGAACTACTCAATGGATACTAAGATATACGATCTTATCTTGGTGAATTAATCTACTAGATGATTGGCAGGCTAGTTTTTCCACTGCAAGGAGCTCAGAGACTTTAAATTGATCATCTAATTCAGAACCTAATTCTTATGCAGTTCCATTTCATAACTTGCCGCATCTCTTTGATTTTCTTTTTTCTTTTATATTCTTTTATTTTATTTTTTTTGTTGGGGAGAGAGGGGGGGGGGGGATATTTCTCTAGTCTATTTCTTTACGATGCATAGCCTTTTCATCTAAACCTACAAGAGCATCACGATATATGCCTGACACGATTTGCCAATTATGGGTAAACTCTTAACACCCTTTTCTTTTTGGAATGGTACAGTGGTGAAAGCATGGAAAACGCGCTACGGGCATGTTGCAAGGGAATAAAAATTGGTAAAATTCTCATTCACCGTGATGGAGATAATGGTAAACAGGTGCGTATTCTGATAATTATAGATACATTTACTTTGAAGAAAAAGACTTATACATTCGGTAATGTGATTTCTCTGTTTGAATCAGCTTATATATGAGAAACTCCCCAACGATATCTCCGAGCGGCATGTTTTACTTCTTGACCCTGTTCTTGCTACTGGTTAGTATTATTTCTCTCTTGATATCAAACTAAGAAATGAGTAGGACATTCCATTCATCTTTTTTTTTGGTTTATAGCTTCTTGTGGGTGACAGAGAAGAATGGAAAAGAAAGATTCATATAGCCGACCCAAAAAATTTGGGATGAAGGCTTGTTGTTGTTCCTTCATGTGGGTCCCCCCGTCTCTATATATGCATATAGTCTATGTCATATGGAAACAAGTGAGAATGGGAGGGAAAATCATGTAAGATATAGAAAATATATTTCATCAACCCTCACCCTAACTTCAGAGTTATGGTGCAGTGACATGGACATTTAATATGTTATGAGTGCAACTCGGATTCAATTCCCACTTGGCAAGTTTTTAAACTGGTAATTATAGAAATACGCTGCGCACATGTCCAGCTTTCAGCCCATAAAATGGCGCTCCACCTGCAGGGGCATATTAGAATTTAGAAAATATATTCCGTCAACCCTCCACTACTTCGGAGTTTTGTGCAGTGGCACATACTTTTAATATATCAATGGCTCCATGCATCTCAGTTGCTCATATATAGATCAAGTATATTGTTCTGAAAACTTCTAGCATCTTTAGACATTCTATTATCTATTATGCTAATAAAAGTGAAATTGAGGGATAAAGTTATCGATAATTTCAGTTGTGCCTTCAATCTGATTTAAAATTTCCAACTGTAAATCAATTGGGCAACTGTTTTGACTCAATAAATTGACAGTCTAGTAACGCGGATTAGAGGTAGTTTTAAAAAATCGTGTGAAAGGTTCTGCCCAGACTTGCATTTGTTTTTTCAATTTCCAGTTTTATCGTCATTAATATTTGGTTTCCATTATTTCTCTGAATGCTATGTTTAGGATAAATTTGGAATGCTTAGTTTGAAGAAGAAAAAAACCAAGCAGGACCTATGAAGATAGTTTAAATACGTTGTCTTTGATGCATATCATATAAAAGTAAATGCAAATGTTTATCAAAGAAATTATGCACTGTTATGGAATCAAAGCGTTAACTTTTCATAGAGACATTTATGGAGTTGTGGTCCATTGAACCTGTGCACATATGTAAAGTACTTCACCACTTCCGTGTACCTCTAGTAGTTGTGCAAGGAGAAATGCCTTACCCTCTTGTGGTGAGGATTATGTACTAGTATTTTGCATGTGCCATGCACATGAATGTATAGTTAATATTATGTGATTAAATATTAAAGTTTGAGTATAAAGTTTCTAGATGTACCACTAGAAATTGATAAAAGATGGCATAAATATTGGTGCTTAATTTTTTATTTATTTATTTATATTTTTTTGGGGGTGGGGGTTTGTGTGTGGGGGGGGGGGAGATTGAAAGCTTGCAATTAATAGGAGAAGAGGATTGAAAGCTTGCAATTAATAGGAGAAGAGGATTGAAAGCTTGCAATTAATAGGAGAAGAGGATCGAATGTGTGGGGGAGCCACTAAACAAGGAGCGGAGAAATTTTCGGTTTCATCGGAATACAGGAAGATGTCTACTGCAGAACTGCAACAAAACATAGAAATGCCTCCAAAACCGGTGAAATTAGGATTGACTAGAAGAATTGACTGGTTCTTGCGGCGTTTAATTAATCAAAAGTTACCTATGACAGTTTTTGGCAACCAAAGGGATTTCCTCCATGCAGAACTGCGTAATCTGCATAAGCCAAGCAGTGGAAAATATAGAACACTTGTTCTTGGAGTGTGATGGCTGGAAATTTTTTCTTCTGTCGCGATCCAACGAGTTGGATTATTTGCTCCCATGTGTAAGCACACATTGTCTTCGAGAGGAATCATAAGAGCAGAGGTCATAGGTGGAAAACACGACAAAAATCGGGGATTGTGATAGCAGCATGGATGTGGTGGAAGTTCCGATCAGAAATCAGAATGAATAGTAATAACGAGGAAAGGACACTGAGTTTGCTCTTGAAGAGTATACGAACACAAGTGACGAAAATGGGATGGCTCATTCATGAGAACTGGGATGGTGTTTATTCAAATTGTAGTTTGTAGGATTACAAGGCATCTAGGATGCTCCCAGCAAGGATAAAAAATGCTAAAATATGTAAATAGGTTGATGATGTGGATAATTTCATATAATGAATAGTTTGGGGGATGTTTCTTATTTCTTCAATTTTATTATAAAAAAAGAGAGCACAGCAATAGAATACCTTAGTTGCATCCTTGGAGTTTGCATTGCAATAGTAGAGATGTTACTGAATTGAGTATTCATCCACTTCCTAAGCAGCTTAACTGACGCGTTTAGATTAATAAGTCATAAAAGGGGACATCATTATTTGGCTTATCAGTATTCTTAAATTATGCCCTGTTAAATGATAGTGTCAAGTCCACAACCTCACTTTTCTGTGAACCATTAATTGATAGATCAACATATATTGATAGAGCAACGAGCGCCAGAGGCAAGCATAGACGATCATGGGTGGAGGTGGTAACAAGAATATATTTATTGGTATTTTAGTCAAGATCTCCCTCAACAGTGCTGAAGATTCATGTTACCATCCTCAAAAGTGTGGATATTAGCTTGCTGCTGTTGATGCCATAGATATTAATCTAGTCTATTAGAGGAATTAGATTTAGGATAAGAAAATGAGAAAAAGAAGTGTGACGTTCACCCTTAACTCAAACAATATATAACAAGGTTTAAAATCTCGGGGTCAGTACCGATATTGGACGATCATTATTGGGATTGGAATCGGCCATTTCGACAATAACGGCCATCTCAGATCCGAAATATCGGACACTTTTACCGTTTGAGTAACACATTCTTAAAAGATAGTAAATATTTAAATAAAAGGTAAAATTATCTAATAGACAAACCCATGCTCTTCCTACTAGCTAATGATATCTAGAATGATTTTTTTAATATGTTGTAAAGACTACTCTAAATTTTTTGACATTTAATTAGTAATTAACTATGCCAAATAAATTAATAGCTCGTTAATAAACTTCACTTGGACCACAATAATAAATTAGTGGATCCAATACCAAGGTTAAAAATCTCGGTATCAATCTCGGTATTGGAACTTGAACGGTCATTTTTGGGATCGGAATCGGTCATCACAGATTGGGATCGGCTGAGATTGTAAACCATGATATATATGTGAGATATATGCAAGATCGGCATACTACTTTGCATGGGTATCAGCTGTTCATTTCCCTTTCTCCAACAAGCACAGTATCCAATGGTAAATCATTGATCTGGGGTGGTTATGCACATTTCATATCTTTATATCTTGCTACTCAGGGTATTAGCTAATGGTATCTTTATATCTCTAAGCATGAGAGCTCACACTGCAATCTCCCGGTGAACAGTGCTAGAATCTGCCATGAATTGGCTAACAAAGCTACCTGGATAAGCAATACCATGTTGTATTTGGTTGCATGTACCATCCACACATTTATTAGGTCTTTTATCATGCCTTTGTGAGCTACATTTTGACTGCTGTAATTTCTAAATCATATCCCCCCCCCCCTTCCCCGAATTATCATATTGCCTTGGCTGGATTTAAATTATCACTAATGTTCTTTAACATCCTGTAGACTTTTCGTTTCAGCTATTTGCAATCATTTCTTCTGTTGTAACTTGCCGTGTATTTGATGCTAATGGCCTGGTACTTCTGTTACTAGGTAACTCTGCAAACCAGGCTATAGAACTTCTGAAAAAGAAAGGAGTTCCTGAGAATCGTATAATCTTCCTCAACCTTATCTCTGTGAGCTCAATCACTCTGTAGAATAATGCCAATACTAGTATTATTGCATTATTAGCATTAGGAATTGTTCTGATATATTGGTGATTCAGGCACCTGAGGGAATTCACTGTGTTTGCAAGCGCTTCCCATCCCTGAAAATTGTGACTTCAGAGATTGATGCGGCGTTGAATGAGGAGTTCCGAGTCATTCCGGGGTTGGGAGAGTTTGGTGATCGCTATTTTGGCTCTGACAACTAAATGAAGATATAGTCATGGTTGGTTGGTTGGTTGGTTGGGGGATTGAAATTGAAATTAACTGATTTATATATTGGTTCCAGTTGATATTTAAAGACAGGAAAGATTATGGCAATTCTATTTTAAGTACTATTGATGTGATAGAATGAGCAGGAAATATCAAGTGTTATTTTGGGAAGGAATGAACAGCTAACAGTATATTTATATCGAGCTGTACTTGATAATTGATATTATTTTCTATTGAAGCGAAGCTAGCAATCCTTTAATACATATTATTTTCTATTAGAGTTCATTAGTCATGATCTACGGGAGAGGTGCTGAACCAAAATTTTTGACAGGATTGTTTTGTACTTTGCAATGGCCTATTTATTTGGGTTGCCACGGAGGAAAATGCATTATTTGTTATGTTTGCAATGTATAACCAGCTGAAGTTCATAACTAAAGCTGCATTTTTCTTTGATTGATTTTTCTATTTTGTTTCAAAAATACAAGGTGTATTTTTGGTATATGGTATCCGGGAACTTACGTATCGATAAAAGCCTAAATTGTCGGAAAGCCTTGCTCTTGTTAAAAAATGGTAGGCCCAATCAAAATCCATTGTATACCAGTTGCCTGTAATAATTTAGCAATTGTCAGTAATATTTAAGCAGTTGCATGTAATATCCAAACAGTTGAGGAATTACAAGGCATAAATGATATACAATTCAGGAGGTTTTTCACAAACATTTTAAACAGCATGCCCTTTCTAACAATTTCAAAAATTACAAGGATTTTTAGACAACGCCTGAGCTGCCCGGGAGCTTTTTGAAAATTAGCCTTGATAAAATTAATCTGCAAAAATTTCGTACTTTTATAAAATGCTTTGAAATCATTAAAAAAAAACTCTCTTATGATGTTTTTGTTAAGGAACATTTACCAACAAAGAAAAAGACTGTTAAATGTTGTTAATATGACCGAGAAATGGCATCGCTCAGGGTTTTTGGTTTTTGCGTTATGGTTGTTTACAATCTTGATTTTTATTCTTTCTATTCCTTCGACCTTATATCTCAAAGAAACACTTTTTTTTTACTTTTTGGTATTTGAATAAGGTAAAATGTTGCGTGTATGAGAATAACAAGGCTTTTTTCGTTAGATGGAAGTCAAAAATACATCCTTCACTATTTTTTTAGGCGATCGGCATTCGTCATCATCATCTTTATCATCTAAGATATTGATACACCAAATTTCATGTGATTCTAACATTTTATCACTGTTGATTTAATGTGTGCAAATTTAACGGTTTACAGATAATATAACTTTTTACAATGCTAAATCAACGGTGAAAAGGTGTTAGAATCACATGAAATTTGGTGTATCCATATCTTAGATGATAAAGGTGATGATCATATAGAATATATATTTGAAAGTTTTGGGGAAAAATATATAAATTTTTGGGGATTATATTCATCATATATAAAAAGGAAAATCCTTTATTAAAATATTTTTATCAAAGTAACACAGTTGCAAACTGAGTAAGATCTGACGGGGTATCAGCAAAAAACACTAGGCGGGGCCCGCATGTTATCCATTCTCAAAGTCACAGGGGACCAATCGTCTCTGGCATGGTTCTATCATTCCGCCCTCCGCCTCGCTTCCCGTCACCGCCCGCCTCGCTTCCCGTCGCCGCCCAGGACAGCAGGACCAAAACCCTAGCAACCTCCAATGCGACCACTTCAGCTCGTAACCAATCGATCGATTCATCTCATCTCTCTGTTTCATTTGGTTTCCCACAAATTTATTACCCTAATTTGATTTTTCCACTCATTTTACTTTTTTCAGGTGCTCTGGGTGCTCGCACGAGCTGAATTTGGACCGGCCGCACGTGCTACAGGAGGCGGGAAAGTTCTTCAAGGACCTCGGCGTCGATGATTTCACCTTCGACTCCTCCAATTTGGTGATTACAACTTTTTTTGTTATAATTTTTATTTATTTTTTGTTAATCGAAAGCATTTTGCAGTGGTTGACAAGACTTTGGATTTGTTTGCTTGTTTGTGTCTGTAAATTAAATTGTTATGGATTTAGAAAGTTTGGCTTCTATGATCTATTTTTATATGCAAAATTATAGATAAGCGATTTGAATTTTGGACTTTAAAGTTAAGTTTACAGTTACAAACATCATCTTTTTTAAACTTAAAAAACTATCAAAATACCAAAAAAAAAGTTCAAATTTTATTATTTCAGCGTTTTAAATGGCTTTTTATGCTATCCCTTCGATTTTAAATGCTATGTCCCTCAAATATTTTGAGGAAAGGCATACATAGTCTATATTCGTGCTGCATTAATTTAGAAACAATATTAGAAGATAGAATTAAGAATGATCATACATTAAGACATTGCTTTTCGTCGTGATTCACGTTGTAAAGAGAACAATGAATGATCTTAAAGATATTCGTTCGGTCACGTGGTGTCATGGGGCTTTAGCATAAGATGGTTCTCATGATATCTAAAGCCTATAGGATTTTTCTGGTTTTCCCATTGGGTTTTTCTTCAGACCATAGTGGGATTCTACTGGCTAATTAGATGGAAATTAGTCGTCCTCTTGTTCCTCATGCATGTGGGAATTTGCTTTAAAAATTACATGGTCAAGGGACGTGGTCCCATGCAGCGGAACTTTGGAAAAATTTGACCTGCACCATGGCTATATTGTATCAATCTGCATGCATATATGAGTTGTTAGAAAGCAATTTCCAATTTTCATGTTAAAGTCAGAAGTAGTGGGTAAAGAAGATAAATGCACGTGCTACACATTTATATACATTGTAAAGTTCAAGTTGTCATTTGCTGCGTACATTCAAAGACTATGCTTTAGACAAGATAGGTGAAATAGTTATATCTCCCCTCTATTTAAAGGTTGTGCTGCTTGCCTTGTAACCTCAATCTAAATCAAGGAAATTCAATACAAAACAAAGTTAAGCCTTCAAAGCAACGGCTAATTTCTTTTTACCTCAATCCAGATCAGGGAAATTCAATACAAAACGAATTTAAGCTTTCAAAGCAAAGGCTAATTTCTTCTCAAAAATTTCTTATTACAAAACAAAGTTAAGCTTTCAGACTAGGGCAAATTTTTCATGTTGGAGTAGACGGAAGTCTAGTGGATAATGCAGAATAAATTTTGCGAAGTAAACTTAATTTAAAGAAGAATAACTTTGCTTTGTAATAAGAAATGTTAGAGAAGAAATTAGTCTTTGCTTTGAGGCTTAATTTTGTTTTGTATTGAATTTCCTTGATCTGGATTGAGATTACAAGGCAAGCAACACAACCTTTAAATAGAGGCGAAACTTCTACTTAAGCTAAGGGGCAAAGGGAAGCGCTTTCACTACTGAGAAAGCGAATGGTTTGCGTAAGGGTTCGGCGACTTAGCCGAGCGTTAGCGAAACGTCATTCTCATAGCAAGACGCTTCGAGTTAGCTCAGCGCTGCTAGCCTATGTGCTATAATACTAAACCAAGGATGCTCCGTCTTATCTATAGAAGTTGTCAACTGAGTTCTGAACGAATGGGATCGTTGGTTGGTAATGGCCTAATCTATAGATAGAAAGCCCTATGATGGGAAACCACCACGTTAGGTTTGGAGATAGATGGGAGATAGATGGGACCGGTTATATTTTAGGAGCACATGCAAGCTTTTTCTTTCCATAGCCGGCCAAATAACTACAGGATCATCGGTCTACCCTACCTCAATTCACCATTTCAAACCTTATACAGACGGTTTTTCCGTACCAGCTCCTTCTATCTATACCGCAGTTGAAGCATCTAAAGGAGAATTTGGTGTCTTTCTTGTAGTAATGGAAGCAATCGTCCCTACCGTCGTAAAATAAGAGCACCTGGCTCTGCCCATTCACAAGGACTTGATTCTATGTCCAAACATCACCTGCCAGCAGATTTAGTCACCATCATATAACTATTTCACCTATCTTGTCTAGAGCATAGTCTTTGAATGTAGGCAGCAAATTACAACTTGAACTTTACAATGTATATAAATGTGTAGTACATGCATTTATCTTGTTTACTAACTACTTCTGACTTTAAGAGGCAAATTGGAAATTGCCTTCTAACATTCCTTCTTAATTTGCAATTTGCAAACTGTTTCTGAAGTGGATAAATTTTTCTATGGTGACCGCTTTGGTGAAGATATCTGCAAGTTGTTGATCTGTTGAGATGAACTCCAGTTCAATCTCTTTTTCTTCTACGAGCTCTCTGATGAAATGGCGTTGAATCTCAATGTGTTTGGATCTTACATGAAACACCAGATTCTTTGTTAGAGCAATTGCTGACATATTGTCGCAATAGATTATTGCAGGAGCTTCTTGTTTTTATTGTAGATTTGAGAGAATTCTTCTGAACCAAATTGCTTCACATGTTGCGCTTGTGGCTGAAATGTATTCAGCTTCTGCTGATGATAGTGCTACTGTCTGTTGCTTCTGGGACAACCAGGATATCATCCTTGAACCGAGTGTGAAAACATATCCTGATGTGCTTTTTCGATTATCAGTGAAACATGCCCAGTCACCGTCGGTGTAGCCGACTAGAGTTGTCTTCTTCGGTTGTGTATGTGAGCCCGAGCTTCTTTGTGTCCAGAAGATATCTGAGAATGCGCTTGGTTGCTACGTAGTGTAGTTTGCTTGGATCACTCATGAATTTTGAGACCACGCTGACTGCGTGTACTATGTTGGTCATTGTATTTGTAAAATAGATTAGTGATCTGACTAGGCTTTGGTAGATTGAGATGTTGATCTTCTGTGCGTCGTCGTGCATGGTTATCTTCTCGTTCAATGCTGCCGATGTGACGTCCGGCTTGTAGTTTGACATATGAAATTTCTTTAGAACTTTACAATGTTTTTCTTGGCTGAGAAATATTTCTTCTGCAAATTGCTTGACTTGTATGCCGAGAAAATATCATATCAAGCCTAGATCTATCATCTTGAATTCTTTTATCATTTTCTTTTTGAATTCTTTTATCATCACATAATTAGTGCTACAATATATCAAATCATCAACATAAAGACAGACAATAAGATAGTCTGTACCTTGTCTTTTTACATACAAGGATGACTCACTTGGGTTTCTTTGAAATTCGTTTTTGCGAAATGTTGATCGATTTTACTGTTGCAGGCTCGCGGTGCTTGCTTTAGCTCGTACAGTACTTTATGAAGGCGATAAACTTTGCGCTCTTCTCCTTTAACAATACAGCCTTGAGGTTGTTGTACATAGACTTCTTCTTCAAGATCTCTATTAAGGAATGCTGATTTGACGTCTAGCTGGAATACCTTCAGTTTAAGCTGTGCGACAAGTGCCAAAACGGTTCTGATTGTCTCTATGCGAGCAACTGGGGCCAACGTCTCGTTGAAATCGATGTCTAGTTTCTGCGAGTATCCTTTTGTTACAAGTCGAACCTTCAGCTTTTGAATTGAGCCGTCTTCTTTATATTTGGTCTTATAGACCCATTTGAGTCTAATTAACATTTTGGAAGATGAGTCCGCTCTCATGTGTTTTTCTGGATAACCGCAATTTCTTCATTCATTGCTTTGATCCATTTTTCCGTCTTTTCTGCTTCAAATTTATGCGGTTCACAAGAGAGCTATCCCATGTCACAAGAATTATAAATATCTTGCAATGAACACCTTTCGAGGTGATGATTCGGAGTCTGAAGAAGAAGAATCTCTAAATCTTGCATTTTTAGGGTCTTGGTTGGAAGAATTGAACCCTATGCATTCTTCTTCGATAATTATTGATATTGTAGTTTGATTTTCTTTCCTGCTCTATGAAGTTGCTTCATCGAAGATAACATCTTGTGAAATCACAAGCTTATCGATATTAGGTTCGTACAACCTATAAGCTTTAGATTCATCACTGTGGCCGATGAAAAAATATTTTTCTCCCTTCTCATCGAACTTTTCTTTTTTGTTTGGCGCCGGAATGTGAGCATAAGCGATACGGCCAAATACCTTCAAGAAATCTATTTTTGCTTTGTGATTGCACCAGGCTTCGTACTGTGTTTTGTATGGCATGGTTTTTGTTGGCGATCTGTTCAAGATGTACACAGCCGTATTCGCTGCTTCTGTCTAAAACTTGTTCAGAAGATTTTTACATACTTCTGCCCATCTCCACGATTGATTTGTTTCTTCTTTCTGCTACGTCGTTTTATTGAGAAGTGTATCTTGTGTCAGCTCTTTCTTGATGTCTTGAGCTTTGCAGAAGTCTTGAAGCCGTGTGGAAGAAAACCCATCGCCACGATCCGTTCTCAGCACATTCAATTTGTGGCTACTTTGTTTTTCTACGAAAACTTTAAATTGAACAAATATATAAAAGACTTCGGATTTTTCTTTAAGAAAATAAACCCACATCATTCTACTATAATCATTTACAAATAGTAAGAAATATTTTGTCACTTAATGATGTAGTTTGAGTAGGACCACATATATCGGCATGCATAAGTTCTAATGGAGCTTTGGCTTTTCAAGATATTTTTGTAAACAGGAATCGATGCATTTTGATGTAAATACATCCTTCGCGGATTTTTTCTTTTTTGGTTATTTGTGGAAGACCAATAACCATATTTTTTTGTTTCTAGCAAATTGAGAATTCTAAAATTGAAATGACCAAATCTCAAATGCCATAATAGAGAATTATTATTTTCTTTAGATTCTAGTGCAAGATTCTTATATGACATTTTTAAAGAAAAAATTTTATTTGGTCCCATTTTAATTTTAGCCATCATGTGTTTATCGTTGTTATCAACAATCACACATTCATCTTTAACAAAGTTTATCAGATATCTTTTTTGTATTAACTGTCCTACACTTAGCAAATTTGTTTTTAGTTCTGGAACATAAAGAACATATGAAATAAACTTTGTGTTGCTTCCTTTTGTTTGCACGGCAATCTCTCCTTTTCCTTCGGTTTTATGTAGATTTCAATCACCGAGCTTTATCTAAGGATCGACCCTTTCATTTAGGCTGACGGAGATACTTTTGTTTCCTGTCATATGAAAACTGCAACCACTATCCAGTACTAAATATCTTTTACGCCTAATTGAGCATTAAAACAGGAATAGAATACATAATCTGTTTCTGAAAAATTAGATTTATCATTTTTCTTATTTTTCCGAAACCAGCAATCTCGTTGGGAGTGATTAGTAGTTTTGTATCTTGTGCATTTCTATCGGCAATCTTTTGATTTGTGATGTATTTTCCGCAAACTAAACAATTTAAGGAAAATTTGTTGCTCGGAAAGTTTATATTTTGGCTATACCTCTCATTCTGAGATTGATCATAGCTTTCAGGCATCTTTTGGAATTGCTACTTTTGAGGGAAAAAAATCTTTCCATTATTCCTTTTCTGAAATTGTCTTCTCTTTTCTGATATTGTCATCTTAGATCGGAAAGATTGCTCTACCTCTTTTGTTGCAGATCTATTCATTCGCAACCCGTGTGTCTCCAAAGATACCATTAGTTCATTAAATGTCAAAATTGATAAGTCTTTTGACTCTTCTATAGCAACGACATAATCCCATTTTTGTGGTAGATTTCTTAATATTTTTTTAACAATATTTTTTCATCAATAGTATCACCATATGTTCTGATTTGATTAACTATTGTGGTAACTCAATCAAAAAATATTTTCATTGATTCGTTATCTTTCATGGCCAAATTATCGAAATCTCGCCATAAAGACTATAATTTGATAGAGATTACCTTCACAGAACCTTTAAATTGTTGTTTGAGAATTTCCCAGGCCTTTTTTATGTAGTAGCGCCCATGATTCCGTGAAAGATTATTCTGCTCACACCTTGCTGAATAAAGAGAAGCGCTTTTGCTTCTTCTTTCTATTCTCAGGATACTCCTTTTGTTTTGTTCGAGTCCATGATGCAAGCGTCTTGGAATCATCGGCTATTTGGTAGCTACCTTCGAAAAACTCCCAAAGTTCTTGAGAGATAAAGAGAGTCTTCATTTGGAGACTCCAAAATTCGTAACTCTCGCCGTCGAAAACCGGAACGAGATTTTGTGAGTAGTTGAATAGGGACGGTGCCGATAAAGAGGATGTTGCCATATCGACTGAGATGGAGATGAATGACTCTGATACCAAATTTCTTGGAGCAGACTTCCGTCTAGTGGATAATGCGGAATATCCTGGCTTTGGTATATTGTATTAATCTGCATGCATATGAGTATGCATGTACTGGAAAAAAGGCATGACAGTGGGTAACCGTTTGATTAAATTTATTCAGAGCGCCTTGACATCTTTCCACAAATTGCTGAGCATTCATGTGAAATGGTAGCATGATCTTGATATGATGATATTTTGTTGTTGGAATGTCCCAGAAATATCGAGTCCCTGAGTTTCCTGAAACATCAAAAATAAAAATAAAAATAAAAAAGGTGTGAATGTGAGAATGGTTATAAATAACTTGTATTTTCTTTAATTGAGTACGTATTTAATTATCCTTAAAATGTTAATTCTCATTATAAAGAAGAACAAGGTCTCAATCATAAAGACACAGTTACATGAAAAGGAATGAATAATTCCATGTTTGCTTGCAAAAAGTTTAGCATGTGCCACTTAATTTTACATTGATATGGCTACAGTACCTAGACTTCTGAAGAATAGAAAGCATTCAATCAAAGCCTTATATTAGTTAGTTTTTGGAACTTGTCTTCTTGCAGTCCGTTTGGTTTCCTTTCTTTGTTTTTCACTCCTAGAACTTTTTTGTGTTGATCTGCCTTTTGTTTTCAATTTCAGATGCAATTGTCTAATCATCACTTGGATAAAGAGACAACACACTCACTTTTTTCTTTTATGTTTAGCAGTCATTATTTTACGTTAATAAAATGTTGAGGTTAAGATTTTGACATCTGTTTTTTTTAGTGGGAATGGAGATGTCGAGCAAAGCTGTCTGTCCGTGGAACCCCTGAAAGCCCATTGATTGGGTTGTATCGAGAGGGCACGCATAATGTTGTTGATTTTCCCCTATGTAGAGGTAAGCTATCTCTCGCCATTCAAAATTATAACTTCCAGAGTTATTAATGAGTTTTTGCAAAAATAAAACATATAGAAATGAACTCAATGTCCTTTCCATCAAACTCCGGTTGGATTTTATTTCGGCTTAGCTATTATCCATACTAATCCTTTGAAAGTAGAAATGTCATCATTACCAGTCATTTTATGTTAAATTTAGGAAACATGGGTGATGGCTCATCCTGAGCATATAGACCTTCCTTTAATTTTCTTTTTCTTATGGTCCTGTGATTTTCAAACACTGGTCTTGTGGCACATGCCAAATATACAACATTTTAATTTGGAAATTGATTTAACATAGACGAAGAAGACCTTAATCCAGTAAAGGCTGTAATGTTGTTTTCAATGCAAATTTGTTACTTCTGAAGAGGTTATCCTGTTTATATACCATCCAGCAGATGGTGTAAGGGTGAGGATCGGAGCGGTTTAAAATGACAGCATCACCCATGCAACTAGCCAAACAAGGGCATGCATGGACTGATATGGTCAAAGTTGTCTATGGGCCTATCACGTTTTCATATTTTCTTCTCATCCAAATCTCCTTTGTTTTGAGATAATATCAAAGGTTAACCTACTTAACCCAATCCTGCAAAGACAAGTTACTTTGGAGAATTAATATAGAATATATAATATAGTACACCGCTAGAAATATAAAGATGGCTCAACAGTTTTTCTTTATAAAGTAAGAGAAAGCAAGAAGAATTTCCACAAAGGGAAAGAATACTTAGAGATGAGACAGCGTTATAGATTTTAAGTTGAATAATAAAGCTGGTGTCTGTCTTTAGATGGTATGTTGTCAAGCTGTAGCTAGAGTTCCAAACTTTTGCTGCATATATATTTATATTTATAGCTTTCCTGTGCAGCTCATCACCCAAACATCAATGCTGCAATTAACCTCCTAAAACAAGGCAAGATCTTGACTTGCTCCTATCTGTATATACTAGCAATGCACTCGTGCTACGCTCGGAAAGCATAAATTAAGGGCCATGGGATGATGAAAACCACTTCAAAGTGAATTTGAATTCTATTTATACTTTATGCTCTAATTCCAAAGCCAGATAAATCATACTTAATCATTCAAAACAGTTGAAGAGATTATAAGATATATTTTTATTCTAAATAAGATTTAAGAATCTTATCGTTAGTTCAAATAGAGAAGTCATGCAAAGAAGTAGCTAATAACCCCTTTAGGATGTCCTTGGTAAGTTGTAGTCCTAGATTCCCATGAAATATTACCAAGCTTCTTTTAATAAAGAAATATTTCCGGAAATATAAGATTAGCATGGTAATCTAATGCCCTAAATCATGAGAATCTTATTCCCACCCAGGTCACTCTATCACAAAATTATCCCCAATTATTCCCACCTAACACAATTTGCTACAACTGTCTTCGCCTGCCTATCTCAGCCTAGTCGTCACCTCACCGCCCATCTGCCATTTGATGCCGACCTTCTTCTTTGCCACCTTCCACTCGTCTGTAGGTACACTACTCGCTGGCCGTCTTTCGCCATCCATCCACACTGGCGAGACTAGTGGAATACACCACTCCACAATAGCAAGAAAAATGATAGCTCATCCTGTAATTGTTGAGATTTTAAAGTATTGTCAGAACTTGAATACATAAGTAATGTAATTTTGTTAATATATAAATAAATGTACATGATAAGAATAATAACTTACAATCTTTCCGTTAACTGATATCTTCTTAGACAGATTGTAGTAGTCGATGCAAGGATCCATAAGCTATTTATAAGGATGAAAAAGTAGTAGTTGTTGTAGGAGGCTGTGTAAAGTCACCCAATATCTTAAATGCAGCACATGACATACCAGAATTACATGTTGCAGTGAAGATCATTTTTACATCAACAAATAGTATGCTTGTTGAAATTCTATGCTTGCTTCACTGCACATATTAAATTCATTCATTTGTTTGCAATGTTCTTTCACTTCACTACACATATGTTAATATAAATTATTATCCTTATTGATGACTACGGTGGTTGAAACATGAAATTGAAGGTCATCTTTACATCAACAAATAGTATGCTTGTTGAAATTCTATGCTTGCTTCACAACACATTTTAAATGCATTTGTTTGTTTGCAATGTTCTTTCACTTCACTGCACATAGCTTAACATAAATTATTGTCCTTATTGATGACTATGGCGGTTGAAACATGGAATTGAAGGTCATTTTTACATCAACAAATAATATGCTTGTTGAAATTCTATGGTTGCTTCACTGCACACATTAAATTCATTTGTTTGTTTGCCATGTTCTTTCACTTCACTACATATAGTTTGACATAAATTACTGTCCTTATTCATGAGTATGGTGTTTGAAACATGAAAATGAGCATATATAGATTGAATTATTGTAGACAAAATTTGTGTTGATGCATGCTCATAATTGCATTTGCTGAAGCAAATAATTGAGCAGGGCCAATTTGGGAAATAGAAAAAATCTGCCACCATTCTATAACTTTACATTATGTATATAGATAGAATAATCCTTTTCCTTTTGTTGCAGGCAGATTTGATTAGGTATACTTATATGTGTATCTCATTTTTTAGGCATTTCTACATTGAATGTCCAACCATTCGATGAAGATTCAGGAACTGGTGAACTGCGATACGTACAGGTCAGTGGTATATTATCGTAGTGCAGTAACTGATTTACACTAGATATACCTTGATATTGCTTATTGCATTCTGGGACTCCGTGTCCATTCACAATTTTGCCAATGTTATGAGGAGCCTTGGCTCATCTTACCTAATACAGATAAGTGTATAGATGAGGAGGGAATGCAATGCTTTTATTATCTATTTTGCATTGCAAGGCAGCATGCATAGTGCATTACAAAGATGACCTGAGAATTTAAAGGGCATGCTGTACATTGCACATACAGACTATTGCTTACTTGAATGAATTACATGGTGGGTGAGGTGCGATGCTTTTTTGTTACATGTGAGCTGCAGGGATGAGAATTCCTCATCTGGCAAATTCTTGCAAGATTTATTTATATGTGAAAGACAAAGTAGATTACAGTGGGCTATATTTCTCCCCTTGGTTAACTTTGATTTATTTGGAGCAACACTCAAACATGTTTTATATAATTCCTCTATATTATACCTTTTTTAACACTCCGCCACTTTTTTGTGTGTGTCAAACATCCATTATTGGTGGAAAAAGTAGCCAAACTCTTGAGGCAATAAACCAGCATACGGCCAAGATCTGCCTTGGCCTGACCATTTTAGAGGCATCGGACCGAGCTCTGGTCTAGCAGCTAAGCTCTGGATATAGAACACACCAGACTTTGGAGCTGGGACTGAGGAGTTCAGCATGTTGGTCCATATATATATTTTTTTAAATACGCTTATGTAGGTTCCTTAGGGTACTCATTAAGGATCAATAAGTGCACACTTGAACTTTCCTTTAATCTTTGTATGGTAGCATTGGATGTGATGCATCATGTGTCCCCAAAAATGCTCTCTTATTTTAAGTGATGCCACTTTAGCTTATAGATTATCTCATAGATCTAAGGCCTTACTCCATGTGACGAGTAAGTTACCATTGCCATTGGCAAATTATATTAAACTTCCTCAGAGTATGCTGTCAGTGCTCCTTGTGAACATGTATCTGGGTGTATGGGGATTCGTCCATTGCTTGAAATGGGTGATGTTGGGAGCTGTGTGATACCAGTTCGATGAAAACTTGCTTAATTATATAGTGGCGTAGGGGTCAAGAATATTTTTGTGAAGGCAAGCAGACATCTTGGTAGGTCAAGGAAGTGAAGGATTGGAGAAACCTTGATGGTTGAGCGTTGAGTTTTAACTGATTAGATTTACAGGGTGCTATATGAGTAGGGCCATGTACATTTTATGCTTTATCCCAAACATACAGAAGAACAAACAAGGGAAAACAAGTGATTTAGTTGTCATCCTTGATGTTTTCCTCATTATCCTAGCTGATCCAGCCTATTTGAAGTTATGTATCAGCAGGTTCAGATGTCCACTTTATACTATTTGGATTGAATTGTCATGATTTCATAATACAGGGATTTGAGCTGGGAGAGGACCAGGTGGATTGAAATTTCAGAACGTGTAGGTAGTCTGCTAGAGTAGGTGCAACTTAACTAAGCATTTTTGACATTTATGGAAATTTTGTTGTTTTAAGCTTGAGATGATGCATAAGATGACAAAACGGCATCACTTATCGATGCTTAAGTTAGTCCTTAGAGCACTTGTGTAGCTAAGTAGCATATTCTAATATAAATATGACTACAAATACCAGACATGATACGAGCTGGATACTTATATTCTTTTGTAAAAGCCTAGGATGTGATTTGTTGGGATACAATGTTCTATTGTTTGTATGTGTATGTGTGTTACTAATAACCAAAAAAAACTTTCATTCTAACAATCTAAACCAAGAATACAAATAATTTGATGGTGTTGACACTTGACACATATATTGCTGGCATCGAAGGCATTGATATATGTTACATCTAGAATGCAATATGCATTTTAAAATGTGCCAAAACGAGTTTCAAGAACATCCTTGATGCAACTGAAATAATCTGATATAGCATGAATTTGTGCAATATAGCTTGTTTGCATAACCTTTTGTATATCTGTTTATACAGTGTAGATATTAGTAGTTTAGCACATCTGTAGCCTGTACATGCTTCCTGCCCACTGCCTGCACTTGGCATCCTTATGAAGAAAAGTTGATTGTTATAAAAACAACATATGTGTTGCAGAAAGTAGGAGTTGAAGCCTGCTTTCTAGTCCTTTTAGAATAGATTGTATTTGTCAAGCCAACAATGTTTATCATCACCTGCAAAAATAAGCAATGTCCTTGGCCTTATAACTCCAATTCGCTGTACTAATATTATCCTTCATTAGATTAAAAAAAGTTGGGTAAGTTACTTAAACTTGCATTCGAATTTTTGGGCTGAACCGCTGCTTTAACCATAGACTATTGACATGTGGCTGGTTCAAAATTTAATGCAGGACACACTTGGGTTATATGAATCCAGCCTCAACCCATCTTATTGGTAACCCTATTCCATATGGATAAATAGCCAAAATAATTTTATGATTGATATAACAATCTAGAACTTAACTTGAAAATCTGCAAGAGTAAATTTTTGGGTTAAGAGGGTTATGTTAGTTCATCCTATCTTTTATCAGACTTGCAAGCGGCTTTACCATCCTTAAAAAATACAGTTTATGCTTATTTCTGTACACATGGTATGCACAAATAAAACCGCAATAGAATTATAGCACTTGCATATGGTTTATACATGTGATAACAATGTTACATCTGAATATTTTGCTGACCAAATCTTGCAAAATGCTTTGTTAATATCTAACTCTATAAGAATCATTTAGGTGAGAGATGGCAATTTTTCACTGGGTGTCAACCCATGGAATGTAGATCAGAACAAAGTGCAATCAGCTACATCTACTATTAATTAGTAGAGCTTGTGCCAATAAAAAAGTGGTTAAGTTGAATGATGTGCCTGCTGTTGACTTCTTATATCGGACTTGCAGATGGCTGTGACAACGTATGATACATCCCTCCCAGCTTCTGAACGATATTTAAAAGGTATCAGCACTACCAGGTGGTTCACAATAGTATAGAATGGATTACCAGATATAGAGGAACATAGAATTGCCTCGGGGCTTCATCATTTTTATCCTTTTGGTATTTTTAGGAAAAGTACAGGTATCCCTTGTTTGGAACTCTATAAATGAGAACTCACAGAGTTCTGAGAAGTTGAATGCCCTCTCACAGGTAAGTTTTAGTTTCAGTGCCTTGCGTATACTGAAGACAATTTTCTTTCTTTATTTCTCAGTTGCAGTTTTCTACTAATTACTGTACTTAATTACTTACAGACCTGCAAAGCTTCTTAGCTCCAATTATAGGCTGTTTATCGTTGAACATTATTTTCTTGAGGTATTTATCTTTGTTAATAGTAAATGGACATCATACTTTTGCTTTGCGGTACTTATCGAGAAATGGGGGGTCAAGCAGCAATTTGCATTTAATCCACTCCATATGGGCTAACTTTCAGACATCAACCGGCGATGTAAGCTACATCTGATAGTATGTTGAACTGTATATTTTCTTTGCAATCAATGCAGGTATCATATCTTGTTTGCTCTGAGTAGCTTTAATATTTGTATAAGGTTTATTCAGAAGAAATTGGCAGGTGGGTCAGTTATGCTGATTTGTGCAGCTTTCTTTTCTAGCTGGTCTTGGGAATTTATTATCTGTCTTTAGATCATTGTTGGTGCTGTTGCTCCTCTGATCATTGATTATCCTCTATAATGCATAAACTATGTCCTTTCTATCATATTTTTTACTAGTTCAGTTCTAAATTCTTTCTGGAGTTGATTTCTCTTTCTAAGGAGAGCCAATCCTTTTTGTTTTCATGCTTCTGTTCTTTTATCCTTCTAATTTCCTAAACTTTCTCTTTGATGTTTCTTTCTTTCCTCTTCTTATTCTTTCAACCCTTGTTTTATTTTGCATTTTCTTTTATTATCATTACAGAGAACCACCTTCTATTTGAGTATATTCCTTTTTCACATTAATTTTTTTCCTGTTTGTATGTCATCATCTATTTCTTGTTTCAGTTTCACATGAAAAAAAGATATATTGAAAATATTGTGTCCTACCCATTCAGTTTGTAGGATCTTAAAGAATGAAGGTTAATATTCGGAAATAGGCGGAGACATCTTCTAGGGGAGAGAGAATTCTGGGAACATATTGGTGGAATTGATATCTCAGTGGACCCTCAAGCTTTGGCCAGGCAAATACACAGGTAAAATAAGCTTATATTGACCACTATTTATATTATTGATAACTGGAAATCCATGTATAGTGCAAGATAGGAACGACAGAGAAATTATCCATCAAGCTTTACCGCTCTATTTTGGATCGGTGACCATGTTTTCTGGCCCTTCAATAGGGTTGAGTATATTTGAACTCTTAAACAACATTCTGCTTGACTATAACTTCATCGTACATTTGTGTTGTATAAGCTATGTATAGATATTCATCTTTATCTTCAGAACTGTCCAGTAGTCATCTAGTCTGTCATATAGAGCGATGAGGACTATTCTCTATACATCATCACATGGAATTTATAATGTTGATTTATTATAGGCCACTTGAGGAGAATGAAAATATTAAATTTAGATTAATAATATTCTAGCATTCTCTGATCAGAATCGCCTTTCCCATGTAGCAAAGTAGTCGTGTCCCGCTTCCCAAAAACGAGAAACAAGGACGACAAACCCGCGACGTATTCATATCGAGAAGCATTCTTTCTCGACATGAATACGCTAAGCGTCTATATAAGCAGTTTAGGAAATTATAGTACAAGAATTTTAAGCTTATAAAATATCTAACAATATTTATAACAATTCCAAAAACAATAACTAAACACAAATTCGAAAATTTAAGGAATTAGGAATGGAAGATAGCCTTGAACAAAAAAGGCATACTTTACTGAAAAAGAAAACTAGAGCTCGGCCCGATTTGAAAGATATTGACCATTCTCCTCAGTTGGTATCACCTTGTACTTAGCCTTGTCTCCTACCCCAATATCGTCCGACTATATTCCCAAGAAAAGAAAACAAGAAGACAGGAATGCCGTCAGCGAACTAAAGTTCGGTATGTCCACATTTTATAAAAATAGTATTTGAAAGTCAAGTTATGCGAAAATATAAGAGTATAGAGTGCATCATCTTTGATCTGTTTCAAACATAATATCGAGAATCTTATAGGTGTATTATTATGACCATATGATTATTAAATAAAACAATAGTTAGAATTATTAAGTATGCGCTAAGCATTGATTTAATAATTTTCAAGTTAAATTTGAACATTGAATTCCATGAGGATATTTTATTAAAAGTTAAGTGAGTATTTGTATTATAGAGTAAGTGTTTTTAAGCAGTAAATCACAGTAAACGACAGTATTATCACAATCTATGTTTTTTTCTAGACATTGTTGTAAATGCATAAATACATATTCTGTTACTATTATTTAGTATTAACAAATGCATGCAATTAATGCTAGGCATGAGAAATAATGTTAATTAATGAAATATAGTATACATAATACTATGCATGATAATAACTGTGAACAATAAATGATAATGTGCATATCAAATAAATAACATATGTTAATCAGTGCAAGATAACTAGAGTATCATGATATTCGATATTTCAATGCTATTTACTATAAGAATAAGCATAAGTACAGGTACAAGTATAAATATAAGCAAAACCATAAGCATAAGTATAGGTACAAGTATAAATATAAGCTTGATTATGGGAGTTTTATTATGTAACCAGGATATTCCGTAATGCCATGGAACAACAGCAACATGAGATTCACGAGATTCAATATATATATAATGCAATGTACTATTTTTTTCCGGTACCACGAGAAACAAGATATGATTCTCCGTTACACATAAATATCACATTTTCGAGCTACCTCATTCCCATGATATATATATATATATATATATATATATATATATATATCCAATAAAAAGTGTACATGCCATGTTCACGAGATTCAAGATATTCATTAGATTCACGATATTCAAGTGGTTTAATGTCAGGTTCATGTCAAGATAGTATAATCTAACGCAGGAGTATTCACAAACCCAAGGCTGTCATACAGGGGCAAAGAAACACGGGCCCACTCATGTAATGGGACTCTAACCACCGTCGGAGTATTCACAGATCCAAGGCTATCATCCAGGTGTCAGGAAACACGGGTCTATTCATGAGTTGGTAATGGGACTCCTGAGAATACTGGTCAAGTCCTAGATATAATTCTAAGTCTCTTTGTATATGTAAAGGCGTGTGACAATAGATCAGTTTAAGGCCAGAAATAATCATAAGTTCGTATGCAAAAAATAGTATTTTATATTTTAAATGTTATGTGTGGATTCTTTGTATCGTCACATGTTTGCATGCAATAAGTCATGATTGTTTGTTAGAAGTATAATCATGTTGTTAATAGATAATTTAGTCACAATTAGTATAATTCAATATTTGATTAGTGTTTATTCATATTGGACAGTAACAAATTTAAGTGAATTTTTAGGTGCAATAAAAGTTGCAATAGAACAATATACCACAAAATAAATGTTTGGAAGATTATAGTAAAATGAAACACAAGGATGGTGAAAATAAACAAATGGGCTAATGATGGTAGTTTTGGCAGTATATAATCGACAGTATGATTGTTAAAAGATAATTAGCAGTGTTGTATATAATAGTTAGTCTGGTGCGACAGTGAGTGTGTATTAGTTTGTATGTGCATTTGCATATGTTTGTGTTTGTGTTTGTGTTTGTGTTTTGTGCTGGCAGGATGATCTGTAGTCAGCAATCGCTAACGGGGTATAGGTTTACTTCAAGAGAATTCATATATCATCACTTGATGGATGCCAGTATGTGTAGGGAGTAATTAATAAACTAGTTTTCATTGGTATACCCGTCCTAAATCAAGCCGGTGTAACTGGTATACCGGACCGTATCACCGGTTTAGAAGAGAAAATAAAATACTTAGTATTTATCAAATTGGCGACTTATAAGTGAAACTTATACTAGTTCATTATGCATCGATAATTGCTGGCAGCTGGGTACATGTTGTCTATATTAGTATCAACCGGTATGGAATTCGAGACAACATATGGCACTGGTATACCATAAACCTTAGACATTGATGCAAAGCTCGTGCGCAGCCTCAGGATATGAACCCTGAATTTGGTTGCTATATTGTGTAGATGATGACCCATTACATTGCTTATGAACAAAAATATTGTATGTGAAATTGCTACTGTTTGCTTGTTAAACAACGTTACCACTTCTGAAAAGAATCCTGAAAGCAATTACAAGCAAATTTAGAAAGATGCAAGCTTTACTTAAGTAAAACATGCTAAACCTCCTTGAGGGCCTTTTGATTAGATGAAATCTATCAGAAAACATAAGCAAAAGAAAATCTTCATGATGGGAATCTGAATCGAATGGAGGGAGAGAGAAGGGGAGAGGGGAGAGGACGAGGAACTTACCGGTGAAAAATCATAGGGAAGATGAAGAAAGCGATGGCAACGGCGAGAACGATCAACGCGTCGGGTTTGGATCTCGGCTTGAATTGCTCGAGTTTAGGATGGAGCCGCAGCGGTGGCGCTTGATGACGAGGTGATGGCGACAAGGTTGGGCTTCGGTGCTCGGTCGAGTTGGGTGCTCGGCTAGGCGAAGTAGATGGAGATCTAGGATTAAGTATATATTGATCCTATTGTTGATTTTATTATTATAAAAATATAATTTAAAATTGTAAAACGATCAGTAATAATATAATACAATAGATAAATAATATATTATATTTATATAATAATAAAATCAACAAACGGATCAATATATACTTAATTCAATGAATAGAGATTTATTAAAGAAGAAAAATCATAAAGAAGGTATACGGATTTTACGGTTATTACAAAAGTTATAAAGAATCTTAATAACTCCAAGTGATTAAGCTAATTCTTCAACTAGGAAGCACAAATACTTCTATTTGCATACCATGTGCTTGTCCGTGTCCGACATGTATCGGACACTCGAACACTCTATCTGATGCCGTGTCCGACACGCTTGGGCCATGTACTCTCAAATTGGACGTGTGTGATACTTCTACATAAGATAAGGTGTTGAGAGGAAAGAATGTGAATGTGTGAGCAACTTTGATTCCTTTGAAAATACAGAAATATGAAATATTTCGAATCTCTCATTCGAACCAAATCTGGAATCAAAGGTTCAAATTAATGCAAATGATGAAGTCGGGCCTATGAAAGTCGGCTTTGATTAACAAGGGTTAATATTCTGTTTATTTTAACTTTAATGATTGTATTCTTGTTTATTTATTTTAGTTTTATGCACATACATAGATATATACATACATACTCATTTGTGTTTAAAAATACTTATAGTTATCGATGAAAATGTAACCTTAAATTTTTGTACATTGTACTTTAATGTTATACTAGTACATGTTTCTTTTCATAGGTGATATTGTTTAATACATATATAATTTAATATATAAAACAATATAGTCGCGTTCACGTGTCCTTGCTGATTTGTCGTGTTCCGTATTCGTATCGGTGCCTTATAGTTCTTCAAATGCCTACCCAGACAAAAAAATGGGTATGCACCAAGGGTCTGGTCTATCTATTTATTTCCAATTTTAGGGCACGCGTGCTACAAGCTTTCCAAATTAATTCCGTATGACTGTAGATGGTTTTTTTCCTTTTACTATTCCCAACAGCAAGTTTGCTGCGTGATATAGACAGCGGCGGACAGGGGCCTGGGCTTAGGCCTGTATCGTCGTCCGGCTCATAAATTCTAGGATCGGCCGGCTCATCCTCGGAATCATAAGGACAAGAGCACTTGACTCCTTTCGTTCGAGCGGGTTTGGGTCGGGTCTAGCATGTCTCGTACCCATATCCATTTATTTTTTTATGGACCGAGACCCGTTTATTTACCCGACGGGTTTGTATGGAGTAGACCTGGACCCATTATTAATCGGGTCAGACCCGTTTACCCAGACCCGTTTATCAACTTTAATTTTTATCGGTCATTACTATAATTTAAAAAGTTTACGAATAATTTTCAAAAGTTAGCCTCGGAGAAAATATGAAAAAAAAACAAGTAGAAAACCCTTAAGAATTTAAATAATCTTTTCTTATAAAAGAAGAAAAAAATCCAACTTATATATCTTGTAGATCCTTCAAACTCGAGGCAAACGATGAGATATGTATGACGTCACTAGGGTGGAGAGATATGAGCGATGCAATGGTGGAGAAATAGTGAAGAGAGATATAGATGAGAGATACCGAGAGAATTAGAACTTAGGAACTAGGTTACTTTCATTTAGGTGTAGAGTATTTTTCGCCATCCCATGAAGATAGATGGGCTCATGTTTTAGGATTGTACAGATTCCCCCTTACCCATTACAGGCAAGGGTTTATTGATCGTGGAGATTTTAATCTCTAGCAGCCGCAGACAAAACTGCTGTTAATTACCTCTCGTTTAGACATGAGAGTACCTTCGATTAACAGGTCATACGTATCATGCGAACTCATTTTGTGATAGGGCGTTATATTTGAAAACAATTTTAGGCCACTTTGAATATATCGAGAGCCATCACACGGGGGTCCTACTTCCCGGTCAGCAGGCAAGGGTATGAAGGAGAGAGTGAGACAGAGATCCCCATAAAGGGTATCCGACGACGAATACCCCTTTTAGGGGAATCCAAGACGGATGTCCCTTTCGGGGGATCCAAAGCGATGTTCATAGCACGAGTGCCATGAACGAGATCTCATATTGGAGAGGAAACATGGATTATAGTTCATGTTTCCATGGATCTCGTGAGAAACCCACTGACGAGGAAGCTCAAAAGGGAAGAGGTATAAGCTTTCGCCCCAAAGTCTTCGATTTTTAGTCGTTTTGATGATGAAAGTTGATGGCTTTCATCCAAGTCCATCGGCAATGCTTGCTCTGGTTGGGTTTTCACTCCAAGAACAATTTTTTTCCTCTTGTTTTCTTGATTTGATGAAGAAATGAGCTCTTTTTTATAGGTTTCCTTAAGGAAGAAGATGAAGTGAAGGGCGAGAGAAAATCATCTCAAAAAAGGTGGAGGCTCAAAACCCTAAAGTATAGAGAAAGAAGCAAAAATTATTATTTCCTCGTGAAAAGAATAAGAGGAAATAATTTATTGGCTTATTAAATCATGAGTTCATACATACAAATGTATAGAGAGGGTTATAGACCATCTCTCCTATTATAACCGATGTGGAACTAAAACTAATAGCTAATAACTAAACACTAATTATATTCATAACACTCCCCCGCAAGCTGGAACGTATATGTTTATCATGCCAAGTTTGAACAGAAGACGAGTGAAAATCAGTCGACGAAGAGTTTTGGTAAGGATATCTGCCGGTTGAGCCGGGGAGAAAACATGTTGGAGGGCAACTAGCTTATCTGTCATCTTGTTACGAATAAAGTGGCAATCTATCTCGATATGCGCTATTCGGCCTGCCTTATTATATGGTACAGAATGCTGAGCTCCTAAGAAGCATCATACACAGAAGATGCACGTAGCGGAGATGCGCATGTTTCGTTGGATATGCGGTAACACTAGAAAAGATAAGGTGCGAAATAAGGATATTCATGCAAAGGTGTGGTACCTGTGGAGGAGAAGATACGGGAAAACCGGCTAAGATGGTTTGGTCATGTGCGACGCAGACCTATGGAAAAGCACCGGTTCGACGAATAGATACTCTAGATATGGGCAATGGCAAAAAGGCAAAAGGAAGACCGAAGAAAACATGGATGGAGGTGATACGAAACGATATGGTTGCCAAAGGACTCGATGAAAGTATATTGTTCGATAGAAGTGAGTGGAGGCGGAGGATTCATGTGCTGGACCCGGCGTGATTCTCATGTTGGTTCATGTAGCCTACCCCATATGCTTGGGATAAAAGGCTCAGTTGTTGTTGTTGTATCTAAGTGGCCCAAGATCCTTAGTATGGAAGTGTGAAGCCAAATTTTCTTTCACCTTAGAAATGCCAGCAGAATCATCTCCAGTAATGATAATATCATCAACATATACTAGCACAATCACCATACCCTGAGGACTACTATGTGTAAAGAGATATGTGTCGGCGCGACTGCGTTTGAAGCCAATCTGTCGTAGAATTATACTAAAATTTTCAAATCAAGCATGCGATGACTGTTTTAATCCATATAAATATTTATGTAGGAGAAAAACCATACGCCCCCGGCCGCTTAAAGTCAGGAGGCTGCTGCATGTAAATAGTCTCCGAAAGATCGCCATTAAGAAAGACATTCTTCATATCAAGCTGATAAAGGGACCATGCTTAAGAAACATCCAAGGATATAAGAACACGAACCGAGGTCAATTTGGCAACTGGCGAGGAAGTCTCAACGTAATCCAAACCATACTGTTGAGTAAAGCTTTTAGCCACCAATCGAGCTTTGAGACGGTCAATAGTCCCATCTGGATTTTGCTTGACAGTAAAGACCCATCGATAGTCGACAACCTTCTTATCTGTAGGTGAAAATACCAATTTCCATGTCTGATTAAAACGCAGTGCGACAAGTTCCTCTAACATCGCCGCATGCCAACCTGGCAGTGTGTCACTTACAATCTAGGAAATCTCCTATCTAAGGACAACTAGATAGGTAAGTCTGCCCAAATAACTGGGCCACAAAAACTTTTCCGTCTCTTTTTCTAATGAGTCGAGCTTGTTATAGTCAATTCATGGTATGTCAAGATAGCAAGAAAATTTAAGTAAGAAGAAGAAGATACCACGCCAAAAAAATGGAAGCGATTAATAATAGGAAGGACTATAACAATATAAGTGATCAATTACAAGAAAATGTTGAAAGGCAAAATAGTTGAATTGAATATTACCTTCAGAATATTTTGCTAGAATGTTCAGCAGTTTCACTCCCTGACCAGCCTGCAGTTGACATGATAGAATAATGCATTACAATAAAAAAAAAAAGAATATCGAAGCATCAGTATGTACAGAGCGAGCATCAATTAATAGGTATTTTTGGCTGAGAACCGAAAAGAAATTGTATGTTTGAAGGTGATGCTTGAGAAGAAAGGAAACCAAGGCATGAACAGATAAAAGCCTGTGTCGAAATAATCAGCGGCTGTACATAGTATTCTAAAACTTTCTTTAGATTTCAAGTTTCATGATTAAATCCTTGTTTTCATTATTTTCAATTTTCAACAAACTAGAAAGAAAATAAAATTTATCTATAAAAATTAAGATAAGGCGGCTCCAAACATTTGAGAAAACCTAAGATCTCGGGACAGATTGTTAATGGTGCTTTGTTCCTCTGGCCACATAATTGACTATCCTTGCAGAGAGGACTTATTAGACACAGCTTAATTGGAATTTGGAACAACTTAACTAGGGAAGTTTCTATTACACAGAAAGAGCAAGAAAGCAACTGCAAAATGAATTAACTTTAAGAAGTTGTTAGATCGAAGGTAGAGTCCGAAGTTGCTTGACAACACTTCTGCAGAACCCGCTGTTTACAATTTGAAAGCCTCCAATTTCGTTTCTTTTTTAAAAAAAAATCTCTCAGAAAGATGTTTGCTGATCTTTGTTATAGGATTTGATGGGTTAGGAAGTGGCATAACAATGAACTGAGAGGAGAGAAAAGAGGGTGATTAAACCAACCAAGCACAATCGGTTTCATTGAATAAAAAGTTAATGATACAAAGTCGTACGATGCAACTTTTTAATTTATGTTCCAAAAGTAAAAGAGTTTGTTTTAGCAAATAAAATAGATATGACAATCAATGTTATGGTTATTGTTAGTTATATGTATGCCCTAGAGACCATTATTATACATATGATATATATTATAGTGGATGTTTGGACATACATAGGAAGGACTTTCTTGCTCGACATGACAGTATGCTATCTGGTTGCTCTTTATCTTAACATGTACACTTATTGTCTCTCTATCACATGTTAATAAAGCCCTTAGGATGAGTACTTGACTACCAGGATTATGATGCAGATCATACTAGTGGGGACAGGGTAGTCGGTAAGTGCATCCTTCAATTATTCCTAGTCGTGGGAGTATCGAGGCAAGGCATCGATACTCCAGAGTAGACTAGCGTATACCAATATGATGGGTGATGGATGATCCCATATCCATTGGTGTTTGACATCAGAGATGGTATACGGGTGCTCAGTGAAGACTGGGTACACTGGACGGACTCACCGAGAACTCCTAGATGGTATTATACCTATCATCAGATAGCAGTTCTCTGGTGACACTGGTACAGGTTAGTCTGTCGACCCGAGATCGTCATAGAGTCTTGTGTGATTCCCACCGTGCTTTAATTTCCACCATACCACGGTCAAAAGATCGTGCAAAAAGGTGGTTTTGGGGTACAGTCTGGAGGCAATGAGCGATGGAAGGGGATTCGTCTCTCCCGGTATTGGGAGTTGATGTTGCGGTATGCTCGATTGGCCATAACAGGAAATCCCTGGCTAGGGTTGCTGAGATCTGAGATCTACTGGTAAGTGTTGTCAGTAGTTTCTCGAACCTTTATGGACCTTGCATCGACATGACTTATCAGGCTATTGGAGTCTGACATTTTACCACCCCCAAGCTGTGATATGCGACATATCAGACGAAGAGACCGGACTGTACGGTAGTGTTACTGATTGGATTCGCAGGAGTATGAGTAGGCTTGCTTGTTGATTTTCTGATCGCTCAATACCCGGGTGGCCGTTACGTTTGGCAAACCGCTTCGGCTTGTGGGTGTTTGATATGATCATCACCTACTGCCGGCGTATTGACGAGTCTTTAGAGTCCTACACAGAGGTTTCCTGGTTCATGCGAAACGGAGTAGGAGCACATATGTGATATATGCGGGACCGAGATTAATGCGCGTATATGATACTGCATTCTATTATCGCGATTTGTGATATCGGTCGGTTATATGTGATATAGCCGGATTATCGGATCAACTGTTGATTCGATAAGTTGTTACATTTTATATTAGTCGGTTATATATGATATAACCGGATTATTAAATCAAGTGTTGATTTAATAATTTAATGTATAATTATATATTTGATATATTAAATTACATTAACTAATATTAGCTCACTTAAGCATTTCTTTTTCTCACTTATGATGCACTTAACATATATGTGATATATATTAATTGTATTGTTTTCTTTTTATACAAAATATATGTGACATATATTGTTGTGTTATGTTAGGTTACAATATGCAACAAGGGTGTATGAAACTCACACCATGCTAGGTTTAATGTTGGTTAATATTTATTATTAAGTAATTAAAAATCATTTGGATTTTGTCATGGCTTGGAGCTTGAATGAAGTTTGTAGAACATTGACTTAGTCCACTTGATTTGTTTTTTACTTAAGATATTTATTAACCTAACCATTACACTTAGCCATGGTTTATTCTCTACAAGGGTTAGTGCATGACATAAACTCACCATGGTTGCATTTCTAACCTCATGAGATTTTCTCTTCATCATTTCATCTTCTTCTTCCTCTTGAAAGCTTTCTAACTTTTGATCAAGTGATGAAATATTGTGAGAAAATAAAATCTAAAGTGAGCTCATTTCCTACTTCATCATCCTCTACTATATTAGCCATTTAGTTTAGAGTGTTTGCTTCACTAATCTACCATTAGTGAAGAGATAGCATGAGCTTGAATCTTCTCGACATAGATTATCTTCGGCCTCGAAGACTTCGAACAAGTTTGTTCATTTCTTCATGTGAACCCTTACTAGAGTCGGGTGTTCACTACTTGGAGCGAAGAGACTACTACAAGGAGCTTTAGAAGTGAATGACCGGTCTACAAAGGTTGTATTCCTCATTCACTTAGATGTAAAGATGTTTATATGCATGTTTGCTCCTAAAACTCTAGTTAGATCCTAGGTCGGGTTCTTCGGCACGCTAAAAATTTTGAAATGCGGCATGTTAGATGCCTTCCGAGACCTTGTGGTAGTGCCGGAAAACCCTACAGTGGTCTTAGAGCTAGACGAATGTGGGAATATAGTTCCGCATCCGGGGGGAGGGGAATTGTAGGATGCATATGGGTATAAGATGGGACAACCTGCCATAAGGCTTGAGTCTTTTGGATGGAGTCCCACTATATTGAAGCCCATGTGCATCCATGTGTGGGCCCATGTGTTGTGGGCCCTTTTGATCTTGTTGGGGTAACATCACCTTAGTTTTGATATTGGACAAAATACTATTTAACTATTTTACACACTGACGATGCTTGTGGTTAAGTTTTATATTTTCAGTATGAGACAAAACGGGTTTTGCAATATCGATGAAAACGAACAAGTATAGCGGTATCAAAAAGCAAACGGATATGATGATATGGATTTTCAAGACGTACAAATGAAGATGTCAAAAGAACAAGTTCTAGTGCTAATGAAGTGAAAAAAGGACATAGCAACGTATTAAGACGATGAATCAAAGCATCAAAGGGACATGAATTCAAAAATAAAGACTCAAGCGACACGGAGAATATGCTACCAAGGTGTAAAACGTGTAATTTCTCTTTTTTTTATTGAGTCGTAGGTATCTCGTATGAGTCACACAATTTTAAAATCTTTAAAATATCTCGAGTATATGAAGTATATGAAATATCAGTCCTTGAGACGTCTAACCTTCTCTTGAGACATCTCACATACCCCTTAATTCTCTCATTTCTACTTTGTTGCTATGAGGCGTCTAATGTCCTATTTAAGACATCTCAACACTTGCCTGCACTTAATGTTTTTGATCTGTCTCTACGAGACGTCTCATGTCATGTTTGAGACATGTCAACACTTGCCTGCACTTAATGATTTTGATCTGTCTCTATGAGACGTGACATTTATTGAGACATCTCAACTGCTGACCGTTTGAAATCGCTGAAATTATTCTTGACCAATTTGTTTCCAGTTTTGTGAGATTTTTTTCCAACTCTTTAAATACTGTCTTGGTCGAATTTTATCAGTAACAATTCTTGCATTCTCTACTCTTTGTGATCATCACTTGTTTCTAAAAGTTCATCATCTTCATCAAAGTTTTCGAAACCTAGTTATCACCGGGTTTGAAATTCTTCTGGGTTTTTCGAAAGGTTTTGTTTCTTTAATTCTTGCAATGGGTTTTCTAAACTGGTTTTGAATCGCTAGCCTTTGCAAAGTCTTGATCTCTTATTTTTAAATTCTTTATAAATCCTTTTGAGATCAAAAAGAGCTTTAAACTTGATTTTATCAAATACCCTAATATTCCGGTTTTAAAATTGTGATTGATTCATATACGAGATTGGAGTTGGTTTGGGTTACTTGTATTGTAAGTGAGTTGTCCATCAGTTGTAAAGGTTTCTTCACCTTAAGAAGAGTTGAATAATGGATTTTCCGAGGGGAAGACTAGATACCGTGGGTATCGAACTTCGTTATCGATCGCCGGTGTCCTACTGAGTTTGCATTTTTTGATCTCTGTTATTTTATTGTTTACGTAATTTTATTATTTATATTATCTTTCCCCAATATTTATTGTATTGAGCAATAAAGTTTTAGTTAGCCATTTGTCATATTCATCCTCACTCTAAGACACTTTTCAATTGATATCAGAGCGGTTAGCTCTCTTTTTGGCTTAAACCCCTAGAGCTTCGATCCTATTGCAAACAATAATAACATTACCGAAAACAATAGATCACTAGAAGGTCAAGCCACTAATCGGCCACCAGTCTTTGATGGCACGAACTAAACTTTTGGAAGATCAAGATGTGAATTTTTCTCCAATGCATTGATCTTGATATTCTAGATTTTGTAGAGGATAAATTTATTACGCCGGCTAGACCTTATAGTGATAATGATAAAAAAAAATATAGCTTCGAATATAAAGGTGATGAATGCATTACATTACTCTCTTTCACCTGATGAGTTCAACCGGGTCTCCATGTGTACCATCGCACATAAAATTTGGAAGACTCTCAAAACTTCTCACGAAGGGACAAGTCAAGTAAAAAAAGTAAAATCAATCGTCTCATGAGTGAGTACGAACGGTTCAAAACGAGTATTGATGAAACGATTGATGTAATGTATTCAAAATTTAATAAGATTATTACTGAACTCTTCAATTATGGTAAAAAATTTACAGAAAAAGAGAAATGCTTGAAGATCTTGAGGATTCTCATGGAAGAATGACAACCTAAAGTTACAACAATTGAAGAAGCAAACAATCTAGATAAACTCACTTTGGAAAACCTTGTTGGGAAACTCAAGACGCATGAGATGAAACTCAACGACTTTAGGGCAAAGCAAAAGGATGACGAGCTTTCAAAGAAAAGAAGTTTGGCTCTCAAGGCAAAAGAACACTCCACAAGAAGAATTGGAAAGCGAAAGCGACAAAAGTGAAAATGAAGATAATATTGCCGCTCTCGCAAAGCAATTCACGAGATTCATCAAATTCTAAAACTTCAAGAGAAAAAGAAACTTCCGAGGTAATAAATTTTCAAGTTCTAATACTAATCCTATTTGTTATGAATGCCACAAGTAGGGTTATATGAAGGCCGATTGTCCGACATTGTACAATAGCAAGAACAAGTATAAGGATGGTAAAGACAAACATGAAAAGAAAAGAGCGTTCCAAGTGAAATGGGACGAATCAGATTCTGACACTTCGGACAACGGAGAAAAGATCATTGTTAACATGTTTTTCATGGCACATGGAGACGACGACAAAGTATGTGATGATTTGGATAGTTTAGATAAAAATGAGTTGATCGATTTATTTATTGAATTGCAAGAGAACTTTCAAAAATTATTTTCTAAGTATAAGAGTTTGAAAAAGAAAACTTTTATCTTTTGTAATTCTTGTACTATTCTTATGAAAGAAAATGATGTTTTGAAAGATGATATCATTGATTTAAGTACTAAACTTGAAACTATAACGGTTGAGCGTGACAATTTAGCATTTTCTCTTAAAGATTTTCAGAACTCAAATGCTAAATTAGAATACGAGCTTGTTAGCACCAAAACGAAGACTGCGAAGCTTGAAGAAACTCTCGTTAAATTCACTCAAGGCAAGAACAAGTTGGATATCGTACTTGATGAATTTAGCGGGAATCGAAAAATCTTATGGTCTTGGTTTTGATCCTAACACTTCAGCTAATACTTCAACCAATAGATTTCTTAGAGATACTACTTATCGATATGGCCATAGGCATGCTTTGAAAATTTGTCATTATTGTCTTGTTGTTGGCCATACCGTGAAATATTGCCTTATAAAAAACAATTCAACATATAAATATCATTTTGTGTCTAGAAATAGCGTACTTAACCGTAACACTAGATCACCAACTTCTAAATCACAGTTTTATGCTACTAACCCCAATGGACCTAAGATGATTTGGATACCAAAGATCAAAAATAAATATTCTATTTTAGGTACCACAACCGCAACAAAGTAGAACTACATGGTACCTTGATGGTGGGTGTTCGAGGCACATACCTAGTGATATATCCAGTTTCGACTCACTATCAAGAGAGGAAGGTGGTAGCGTCACCTTCGAGAATAATAAGAAAGGTGACATGTTGATGGCGTTTCTACCAATATTGATGGCGATTCTACCAATATTGATGGCGTTTTGCATGTTGATAAGGGTAAAATCGTGGTAAGCGATTCTACCAATATTGATGGCATTTTGCATGTTGATAATTTGAAGCACAATCTGCTTAGCATTAGTCAATTTTGCGATAAATGATACACTGCTGTTTTTTATAAAACTTGTTGCAAATTTTTTAAGATGACAAGTGTATTTTTCAAGGCAAAATGCGCTATAATACTTATATTGTTGACCCTAAAGATTTTGCTAATGTTAAGGTTAAATATTTAGCCGCAGATGATGCAGATACATGGCTTTGGCACGTAGGCTTGATTATGTATCAATGGATTTGTTGAATAAAATTGCTAATAGTGACCACACGAGTAATTCCCAAATTAAAGTTTGAAAAGGACAAATTGTGTGATACTTGTCAATTGGGTAAATAGGTGAAATCTTCATTCAAAATGAAGACTAAGATAATAGCTTCTAAACCCCTTCAACTATTATATATGGATCTATTCGGTCTATCTAGAACTTTGATTCTAGATAGAAAACCATATGTATATGTAATAGTTGATGACTATTCACGTTTTTGTTGGGTATTCTTTCTCTCTAGTAAGAATGATATGTTTATTACTTTTAAAATCTTTTCAAAACGCATTCAAAACGAAATGGATTTGAAAATCTTTAAGATCTGTAGTGATCGTGAAGGAGAATTTAAAAATGCATTGTTTAAAGAATTCTGCGAAGAAGTTGGTTTTAAATACCAGTTCTCTTGTCCTAGGACATCACAACAAAACAGTGTTGTGGAGAGAAAAAATCGTTCTTTACAAGAAATGGCGAGAACCATATTAAAAGAAAATTCTTTACCTAAATATTTTTGGGCCGAAGCGGTTAACATTGCTTGCTACATTTTGAATCGAATTTCGTTACGAAATTTTTAAAGAAAATCCCTTATGAGTTGTTTTATGGAAATAAGCCATCCATAAAATCTTTTAAAGTATTTGGCTGCAAATGCTTTGTTTTGATTGCTTTGGATAATTTGGGAAAATTCGATTTTAAAAGTGATAAAGGCTTCTTTCTTGGTTATTCCTTAACTAGCAAAGTTTATAGAATATTTAACAAAAGAACTCAAAATATTATTGAAAATGTGCACGTAAACTTTGATGAGAACATTTCTATCAAGTGCTAATTATGATGATGCAGATATAGATGATGGATTACAAGAGATGAGCAAAAAGATGATACGACAGAAAATCCAAAGGAAGACGAACAAACTGTTGATGCACATCAAGAGCTTCCTAAGAATTGACGCTTCAAGAAAGATCATCCAAAAGAGCAAATAATTGGTAGTGTAGAATAAAGAATTATTACTCATTCTTCGAATTTTCTTAGCTATCTAAACTTGGCATTTATTTCTAAAATTGAGCCTAAAACTTTTAAAGAAGCCGAGTTAGACAGTGATTGGATTCTTGCTATGCAAGAAGGGTTAGTACAATTCGAACGGAACAAAGTTTGGTAACTTGTGCCTAGACCCGACGATAGGCCAGTTGTTGGTACTAAGTAGGTGTTTAGAAACAAGTTTGATGATTCCGGCAACGTGGTTAGAAACAAAACGCGATTGGTTGCGCAAGATTATAGCCATGTTGAAGGAATTGATTACGAGGAGACTTCCATTTCCGTAGCCCGACCGGAAACCATTCGTATTTTATTGGTTTATGCTTATTACAAAAATTTCAGTCTTTTTCAAATGGATATAAAGAGTGCATTTTTAAATGATAAAATAGAGGAGGAAGTGTGGAACAACCTTCCGGCTTTGAAAATCATTAATTCCCAAATCATGTGTTTAAATTCCATAAATCCTTATATGGTCTCAAACAAGCTTCCAGAGCTTGGTATGAGCGTCTAAGTGCATTTTTAATAAATATCGGTTTTTCAAAAGGAATTGTTGATAAAACGCTTTTTGCAAAACATTTTGATAAAAATATTCTATTAGTGCAAATCTATGCAGACGATGTTATTTTTAGATTCACTAACAAAGATTTTTGTCAAGAGTTGTCAAGTCTATGCAGGATGAGTTCGAGATGAGCATGATAGGCAAACTAAGTTGTTTTCTTGGACTCCAAATACGACAAACCAAAGACGGAGTTTTCATAAACCAAACCAAGTACACAAAAGAATTGATCAAGAAGTTTGGTTTAGAGAGCTCACGTATGTACAACACGCCTATGCCTACAACGATTAAGCTATTTAAGGATGAAAATGGTAAGAGTATAGATAAGACTCTATACCGAGATTTGATAGGTAGGTTATTTTATTTAACCGCGAGTCGTCCGGATATTATATTTAGTGTTCGTCTCTGTGCGCATTTTCAATTTCATCCTAAAGAATCGCACATTTCCGTTGTCAAACGTATTTTCAAATATTTGAAAGGTACAATTAATCTAGGACTTTGGTATCCGAAGAAGAATAACTTTTTCTTGACTTGTTATTCGGATGCTGATTATGCAGATAGTTAAGTAAATCGCAAGAGCATGAGTGACACTTATCATCTACTTGGCAAACTGTCTTGTGTCGTGGATTTCTAAGAAACAGAATTCGGTTGCTCTATCCACGGCCGGGACAGAATACATCATTGCCGTTGCGTGTTGTGCACAAACTCTTTGGATGAAATACACTTTAAACGATTATGATAAATATTTTTCAAAAATTCCAATTTTGTGCGATAACACTTGTACTGTGCATATGACTAAAAACGCGGACCGACACTCTAAAACTAAACATATAGATATTCGCCATCACTTTTTGCATGATCATTATCACAAGGGTGATATTATTCTTAAGTATGTGCCAACTGAAGATCAATTGGCAGATATTCATGAAACCTTTGGATAAGATTTGCTTTGCTAAAATTTGAGGATCCCTGAATTTAATAGACATAGATGCATGATTTCATGGTGTTTTTGGATTAATTTTATGAGATTTGAATATTGTTTGATGGTTTGGAAAATAGTTTTAGGAAACTTGAAAATATATATTTATTTTTCTGGATTTTGATATGATGATATGATCTAGAGTAATTTCAAAGTTCACTTTGCCGAATGGCATCTGCAACCCTTTTAGGGGAACTCAGTTGTGCATTTTGTTATTCATAACGGATCCTATTCACGAGTCTGTTGGAGACATTTAGAGAACCCTTCACAGGGTATTCGATTCGTCAAGTGAGAAATAAAGTTAAACGGTCGATATCATGTTTTGTTATGAGATTTGATGGTAAAGTGATTTTCAAAACTTAATACTATATTTTTATCAAGTCTCCAATGCTGAGAAATCGATAAACGAGCGAGAGTATGCTTAATTTCCTTGATTTGTCATGTTTAAGCTTTTGAGCCGTCTCAAAAGCTCACTCCTTTACACTTTTTCTGACATTTGAGTGTATCTATTTTTGAGCCATCTTAAAATCATGATGAGACGTCTCAAATCTTCACTCCTACTCTTGTTTGAGCTCTGTTAGTATGAGCCGTCTCAAAATATTTTGAGACGTCTCAACTTATTTCTTCAGCGGGTTTTCGAACCTTATTTAAGTCGGTCCCACATCTCTTTTTCTCTCTCAAGTCGTCTCTTCCTCCTCGATTCCAAAACCCTAAAACCTTAAATTCTTTCTCCCCAACAAAAATTCCCTCGATCTTGATCGATTTTCTTCGATCTTATCACCAACTCTCGTCGAACCCCTTCTATAATCACTCAATTCTCAAACCTCAACAATCTCATGCCCCTAGAACGAAAAATTCAATGGCGAAAGCAAAGAAACCCTTTGACCCAACAAGAATCGGACTCCGACGTGGAATTGATCCCTCAACCATTGAAGCGTACAAGATCTGTACCTGGAACCAGTGGAGGACGTGTAAAAGTTTTGGCGAAGAAGCCTCTAAGACCCAAACTTAAAGGTAACCTTCGTTCGTCTTCATCTACTTCTTCAACACCAAACCTTGCACCCTCTACATCTACTATTCCAATGTCTTCTTTACCTTTTATCTTCCATACGCCTGTTCGAACTTTTGATTGCCGTTATCACAAACGAGGCTGCCTTGAACTTCTTAAAACCAATTTAACTTGCAAAATGTTAACTGGATCGTGATAAATTTCGATGGTTTGGATGATTGGCACATTAAGCATCTATTTGAGCATCAGGGTTGGATGGAAATATTATCGCTTGACTGCATAACGTATCCTTACGTTGTTCAATGTGTTTTTGCAAATCTAACTAGTGATCCCCAATCGAAAGAAATTCTTAGTTCCTATTTTATCATGATTTCACGTTTGATCCGAAGACCTTGAGCTCTATTTTGCATATCCCTACCTCCGGTCTAGACATGACTACACTTTATCTTCGTTTCCATTATATCCAGTGACTACAACTGCTTCTCTCTTGATTCATAACGATCCTACTCTTGTTGATTCCGAGCTTATGGATCTCAGGACTTCTTGCACTCACCTCGTTGCAAAAATTCTTAGCTTCTGCATTCTCCCACAAGCGGGAAGTCGTCACAAGTACATCGATTGCCACAAATTGCTTGTTTATTGCATTCTAAAAAGGCTTCGCGTCAACCTTCCACTTCTTCTATACAAACATACGTGGTATCTTGTGAATGCTCGTACGGAAAAGTTAGCATTAAGATTCTTAATTAGTATAACATTTCTGTTAGCAAATTCCCTACAAGCCTTTCACCAAGCACAATGTGAAGTTTATGTATATCACCCCTGATAATTCTGTCATTCCCGATGATATTACTGGTCCTCACACCTCACCTCTCGATCCCGGGCCCGTTCATGATCCAGCACAGTCTTCACCTGCTCCATCTCCTTCTCGTACCGATGAGCCTCCGCCACAATCCAATCACATCCCCGATGTTGTTCCTCCACACACCAATATTCCTCCTTTTCTTTCTGACTTTGAACGACATCTTCTGTTTTAGGTTTAACACTCATGAAACTTGCCTCCTTGATAGACAAATCGAATGGATCTAATTGAGGTTTGTCTCCCTAATAGGCAAATTTTTTCGGAGAATTGTATTTTGGAGTTCATTGCCCGATGCTTTGAAGTTCAACCTTCCCGTCCTCCTCCTTTCTATCATCCTCCATATTTTGGTATTCCTTTTTCATCTACTCCGGCTGCTCCAATCGATCCCACTGCACCCTTAACTTATACCAATCTGACTGCTTCTACTCGTGAGCGCTTCGATGATGGTGAACGATTGGAGCATAGTTATTTTGGTTTTTAGTTTTGTTTTGGATGTGGTATGAAAAACAATGGGTTGCAATATTTTTTTGTTGTTTTGGTTGTGATGATACTTTGGTGGTGATTATGTTTTGGATTATGATATTTTGGTGGATATGGATGATTAAGATATTTTAGTGTTGGACTTATGGATTTTGTGCTTGCGATGGATATGAATACTTAGTTTATGGATTTATCTTGGCTTTATAGGTGATGTGGATATATATATTTTCGATATTCTATTTTGTATCATGGATAAAATATACTTGTGTGCATGTTTTGTGCATGTTATTATTGTCGTGATACATCTACCAGTAATGCCTATTGATTTTTTGAAAAAAAAGGGGGAGAAAAATTATATTTACAGGTATATGGTATATGCGACATGCTTTTGCGATGATGCTGTTGTTATGCATATGTTGGTATGCACTTGTTCATTTCTTTTGATTTTATACTTCTATATTGACTTAAAACTTGAATTCTCGTGTGTGTATTGAATTCAGGGGGAGTTTTTAGTATTTTTCTGTTCTTACATTTGGTTATATCTTAATATCATATACTGTAAATAGGTTTTGACGAATATCAAAAAAGGGGATATTGTTGACCATGTTGGGTAACATCACCTTAGTTTAATATTGGACAAAACACTATTTAACTATTTTAGACGATGCTTGTGGTTAAGTTTTATATTTTCAGTATGAGAGACATAACAGGTTTTGCAATATCGATGAAAAAGATCAAGAATAATGGTATCAAAGAGCAAACAGATATGATGATATGGATTTTCAAGACGTCCAGATGAAGATATCAAAAGAACAAGTTTTAATCTAATGAAGTAAAAAGGGGATATAGCAACGATAATTTATCAAGACGATGAATAAGGGACATGAATTCAGAAATGAAAACTCAAGCGACTCAGAAAATGTGCTACCAAGGTGTAAAACGTGTAATTTCTCATTTTTAATTGAGTCATAGGTATCTCGTATGAGTCGCAGGATTTTAAAGTCTTTAAAATATCTCAAGTATATGAAATATCAGTTCTTGAGACGTCTCACATACCCCTTGATTCTTTCATTTCTACTCTGTTGCTATGAAACGTCTCATGTCCTGTTTGAGACGTCTCAACATTTGCCTACACTTAATGTTTTTGATTTGTCTTTATGAGACGTCTCATGTCCTGTTTGAGACGTCTCAACACTTACCTGCACCTAATATTTTTGATTTATCTCTATGAGACATCTCGAGCATTTCTTGAGACGTCTCAACTGCTGACCGTTTGAAATCTCTGAAATTACTCTTGACCAATTTGTTTCCAGTTTTGTGAGATTCTTTCCCAGCTCCTTATATACTGTCTTTGTCGAATTTTGTCAGCAACAATTCTTGCATTCTCTAATCTTTGTGATCATCTCTTGGTTCTAAAAGTTCAACATCTTCATCAAAACATTCGAAACCCTAGTTATCATCGGGTTTGAAATTCTTCTGGGTTTTTCGAAAGCTTTCGTTTCTTTAATTCTTGCAAAGGATTTTCTACACTGGTTTGGAATCTCTTGTCTTTGCAAAGTTTTGATCTCTTATTTTTAAGTTCTTTTGAGATCAAAAAGAGCTTTAAACTTGATTTTATCAAATACCATAATTCTCCGGTTTTAAAATTGTGATTGATTCATATACGAGATTAATAGTTGATTTGAGTTACTTGTACTGTAAGTGAGTTGTAAAGGTTTGATCTGAGCCTGTTGAAAAGATTACCCGGTGTAGATTGTCCATTAGTGTGAGTTGTAAATGTTTGATTTGAACCTGTTGAAAAGATTACCAGGTGGAGATGGTCCATCAGTTGTAAATGTTTGTTCACCTTAAGAAGAGTTGAATAGTGAATGTTCCTAAGGAGGACCTAGACGGAGGCTAGATACCGCGGGTATCGAACTTCGTTACCGATCGCCGGTGTCCTACCGAGTTTGCATTTTCTGAACTCTGTTATTCTATTGTTTGCGTAATTTTATTATTTATATTATCTTTCCGCAATATTTATTGTATTAAGCAATAAAGTTTTAATTGTTAGTCATTTGTCCTATTCATCCCCACCTTCCAAGACACTTTTCAGGCCCAAACCGAGTTTTACATTATGGGATGCAATATGCATTTTCATGCGCTCAAGGACCACATGGCACATAAGCAATTATGCGTTATATATGCGATTTGTATTATTTAAATTTAAAAATCCAAAAAATATATTAATAAAAAAATGCTAAACATGTATTCAAAATACAGTGTCCATAATTTTAATATAATGAATATTATTGAATTATAAGGTAATCGACTTTTTGTTGAGAAAAAAAGGTCAAAACACATGAAGTTTTAGGGTTTATATAAAAATAAACATGAAAATTGAAGAAAAAACATATCTTTTCATTGAGAAGAAACTAAAGAGCTTTCTCAAATTTCTTTCCTAAAAAGACGATTTCTTGCCAGAGTTTTGTGTCGTAGAGCAAAAGAGAAGGGGTTGGAAGCAAGCCCTAATTTGATACGAGAGAGAAACAAATGAATATGTGGAAATAAAAAAAATTGGCTTTTGGAGAGGTTTTATAAATGTACTTAAGTTATTGAGTTTAGGCTTTAAATACGGGTATAATAAAAACCTACCCGTTTCATAAGCTAACTCAACCTTCAGTTTCTATGCGTTTTATGCGGCCGCATAATGCAATATGCGGCCCCATAACAATTTCTATGCATCAAAACAAACTTTTTCACCACATATACCAAGAGAACCCACACGTTTTCATGCGTCGAGGGGGTGCATTTGCATATGTGCCGCATAGACTGCATTTTTCAACAATAATGGCAATGGCAGAATTGGAGCTAAAATTTGGCTCCATTTGTTAGGAACCAATAAAAAATGCCTTGTTTTGACACTTAGATGGGCATCATGGTATTTATTTGTATCTACTTTCAAATCGAACACATTATAGGAGCAGTTTTCTTAGTCTTTAGAGATGTCTTAACAGTGTAGATAGTACAATGGGATCAAAAAATCATCTCTAATTGTACTCTTATAATGAGTTAATGGTATATACAGTACAATGGCGCACGCCAAAATTCCTCTTCCTTCAGTCGAATAGTAATGGTTAATAACATATGACGTCTCCTATAATTTTGTAGGGCACAGCAGGAGTATTGTAACACCCTGCCTGATCGTACGTTTTTCTTTTCTTTTCTTTTTGGATGTATGGGTTTTGCTATTATTTTTTATTTATTATTATTACTATTATTAATTTAGAGTTTAATATTTGTTTATAATCTAGTAATGTCTTATATTGATATCCATATAGTATATTTTAAATATTAGATATATATTTATTTTAGTATAATGGTTATAACAAAAGATATGACAAACACTTGAAAATCCTTTTTTAAAATATTTTAGAACTTTTTAGGGTTATGAGAAATATTTTCTTATACTCTCTCTCCAAATATATTTTATCTCCCCAAATAAATCTATACATATTTTAATCATACACATTTAAACCAATCTATATACATCATATCTATTTAAAACCCTATATATATTTGTATAAATATTCCCTATTATCCTATATAATAACAAACCCTATATCTATTTTAACTATATATATATATTGATTATCTAGTTTTGTAAAGATGTTTATTTGTATACTAATTTATATTTATATTAATTAATATACATACGATATATATAATGTCTACAATATTTTTGTAACCATAGATATATGGTAGATTGTTTTGATTATGATAAATAATTGAGGAGATCCCTTAAAATCTTTAATAAATAGTACTTGTCGGCGGTTTTGTGATATATTATTTTATCTAGTTTAACAAATCTTTTCTCTCTTCTATCAATTTTACCCTAACTAATATATAAATAATACACATATATTTTACCTAACCTTAATTCTCTCTCCAATCGGAATCTCTCTCTCCAATCAGAATATATCTCCCCTCTTCTCTCTCTCCCACTCTCTCTCTCCCCCTCTATATATATAAATCTATATTCATCTCTCAAATCTCCTTCTTCCTTCAAAAGTCACCGAGCACCCATCACCAACCGCACCCAACTTCAGAACAGCGAGCAACGTGGATTGAGATTCTCTAATCGAGCGATCGGGTTTGGTTTGTTTTTCGTATTGTCGTATTTAACCGTTTCAAGGCAAGTACTCTTGCTCTTTTCCTTTGGTCGATACAACATCGGCGAATTGCTCAATACATTATTAAACTATAGAACATTAATATTAAAAGTCTTATATTCTGTTTATGTTAATTAATAATGGTATTAGGTATGATGGTATCATAATAATCATATTATACATACAAGTATATTAGTCACCGATAGTAATTAAGAGTGCATAATTATATTCGTTTTTATTAGTATTTATTTTAAATATAATCAGATACATATCATTGTATTTCATATAGTATGGTATTCTTTAGATGATATTAATCACATAATTTATTATGTACCTTGGTGAAACCCTGGGATTCCTAGAGCATCATATTAGCCCTTTAAAACCATATTTCAGTTTATTATTCTTTCCAATAATAAATCCGGATATTAAATGGAAGTGCTTCCAAATTCATATAGATTCTTGTTTACATTATTGATATTATCATATTATATCTTATATTGACTGTATTTGACATGCTACTTGAGACTATTTATTTAGCGTTTGCTTGACATGACATGCATGTTCACGGTTACTGTTTCCTTGCAATAAAACAAGATCACTATTGAAATGCTGAGTTACATGCCGTGACCCCATTTATTCCTGCTTACAAGCTTCTATTCCATACCGTTAACATGATATTACAAATTCCAGTCTAGTCAGCATTTTATTTAGTGGTCGAGTTCACTGCCATGTTAGTTATAAATACGCAGGGTGTTGGGTAGTTTGACTGTGCATTCGTTCAACAGGATCTCAGGAGTCTCATGCCAGCAGCTCGTACCGGGCTATATCGGTCACTTGTTGCTACAGCTCGTACTGGGATATATCGATCGCTTGTTTCTACAGCTCGTACCGGGCTAAATATGGTCGTTTGTTCATTCCACATTTGCGCCCGTGTTTCCTATCCCCTGGGCCCACCCTTAGCTTAGGAATACTCCTGCAGAGATTGACATACACACTCAAACTCATGATATGATAGATTACTTTTTTAGTGACCAGCTAGAATATGGCTTAACCTGTTTACATGCTTATTTCATATAACTGTCATATTTATATTATATGTGCATACGAGCTTCATTACACTTACATATTCATGCTATCACATACATACACATTATTACAATTGAGTACTTGTTATGATGTTCTGATATTCCTAAGACTTGCCATCTCAGGTTTGGAGACCAGTTCACAAACAAAGCAGGATCATAATGACTATCAAGAGTTTACCGATAATCAATAGTATTTATAGGTTTATTTGTATTTTATTTCAGTTCGTACTTAGCATGTGAGCCCTTACAGGACGTTGGGAATAATGTATCTTTCTGTTCAGATCATTTAATAGTTTATTTTGACTATATGGTTTTAGACCCTTTGTTATTTGGATCTTTTATTGACGTTATTTTTATCTCGTGGATTCGTCAGTGTTATTTATTATTTATGCAGCATGATATTAGTTTATATCTTGGATATCATCGTACATATTTAGCTAGAGCCTTAGATGTGACTATAGCAAGGCGTTTTTCCCTTGTCTAAAATCACCGACGGTTTTGGTCCATATTTCCGTATTCCGGGAATTGAAAAGTTACATGTTGGTATCAGAGCCAAGGCCGACGTGAAGTTAAACTTGGCTCCACCGACCTTTTAGATTAGAATCGCGTGTCTATGATTACCATAATGTGTCATGCTGCATAGTTCATTGACTTTGATTGTAGAATTCGGCCGACTAAAATAGAATTACGATATTGTATCCATATACCACGGCATGGTTACAATACGCCATTCTGTTTGAGTAATTTAAAGTTCTACCATTAATTTGTTTCTACTAATTTGATTTCCTTGCACATGCCGGTTTCTCGAGCCAAGACCGTGACTCTTCGTATTCTCATTTGTTTCCTTGACCCTTGATTTTCTTATCTATCTATTTTTCTTGATCCTTGTAATTAGTTCGCAATCTTATATTTTCGTTCTTCTAATTTCAAGAAAATAATTTCTTATAAGGTGGGTAGAATATAACACTCTAGCCCGATCATATGATTTTTTCTTTTCTTTTTGGAAGTATTGGTTTTGCTATTATTTTTATTATTATTATTACTATTATTAATTTAGAGTTTAATATTTGTTTATAATCTAGTAATGTCATGTGTTGATATCTATATAGTATATTTTAAATAATAGATATATATTTATTTTAGTATGATGGTTATAACAAAATATATGACAAAATACTTGAAAATCCTTTTTAAAAATCTTTTAGAACTTTTTGGGGTTATGAGAATTATTTTCCTAAATTTATATATATTTTCTTATATTCTCTCCAAATATATTTTATGTCTCCAAACAAATCTATACATATTTTAATTATACACGTTTAAACTAATTTATATACATCATATCTATTTAAAATCCTATATATATATTTATATAAATATTTCCTATTATCCTATATAATAACAAACCCTACACCTATATATATATATATATATATATTAACTATCTAGTTTGTTTAAGATGTTTATTGGTATGCTAATTTATATTTATATTAATTAATATACATACGATATATATACTGTATACAATATTTTTGTAACCATAAATATATGGTAGATTGTTTTGGTTATGACAAATAATTGAAGAGATCTCTTAAAATCTTTAACAAATAGTTCTTATGGGGGTTTTGTGATATATTGTTTTATCTAGTTTAACAAATTCTCTCTTCTATCAATTTTACCATAACCAATATATAATTAATACACCTATATTTTACCTAACCTTAATCCTCTCTCCAATCGGAATATTTCTTCCCCTTTTCTCTCTTCCCACTATATATATATATATATATATATATAACTCGAAACCTATATTCATCTCTCAAATCTCCTTCCTTTAAAAGTTGCCGAGCACCCATCACCAACCGTACCCAACTCCAGAACAGCGAGCAACGTGATTCGAGATTCTCTAACCGAGTGATCGAGTTTGGTTTGCGTTTCGTATAATCGTATTTAACCGTCTGAAGACAAGTACTCTTACTCCTTTCCTTTGGTCGATACAACATCGGCGAATTGCTCAATACATTATTAGACTATAATACATTAATATTAAAAGTCTCATATTCTGTTTATTTTAATTAATGATAGTATTAGATATGATAGTATCATAATAATCATATTGTACATACAAGTATATTAGTCACCGATAGTAATTAAGAGTACATATATAATTATATTCATTTCTATTAGTATTTATTTTAAATATAATTAGATACATATTATTGTATTTCATATAGTATAGTATTCTTTAGATGATATTAATCACATAATTTATTATGTACCTTGGTGAAACCCTGGGATTCCTAGAGCATCATATTAGCCCTTTAAAACCATATTTCAGTTTATTATTCTTTCCAATAATACATCCGTATATTAAATGGAGGTGCTTGCAAATTCATATAGATTCTTGTTTGCATTATTGATATTATCATATTATATCGACGATACTTGACATGCTACTTGAGACTATTTATTTAACATCACTTGCTTGACATGACATGCCTGTTCACGGTTACTGTTTCCTTGCATTAAAACGATATCACTGTTGGAATGTCGAGTTACATGCCATGACCCCATTTATTCCTGCTTATAAGCTTCTATTCCATACCGTTAATATAATATTACAAGTTCCAGTCCAGTCAGCATTTTATTTAGTGGTCGGGTTCATTGCCATGTTCGTTATAAATACGTAGGGTGTTGGGGTAGTTTGAGTGTGCATTCGTTCAACAGAATCTCAGGAGTCTCATACCGGCAACTCGTACCGGGCTATATCGGTCGCTTGTTCCTACAGCTACCGGGCTATATCGATCGCTTGTTCCTACAGCTCGTATCGGGCTATATATGGTCGCTTGTTCATTCCACATTTGGGCCCGTATTTCCTAGCCCCTGAGGCCCCACCCTTGGGTTAGGATTACTCCTGCAGATGTTGACGTACACGCTTGAACTCATAATAGGAAAGATTACCTTTTTAGTGACAAACTACTATATTGTTCACCACCGGAAACGGAGACAAACCGGGTTGGATCGTCTTGCCTGAATCTGGGAGCAGATGCTATTTGGATTTATCCGTCCACCTTTCCGAAAATACCAAGTTGATTTATGGCACCGTATATCGGAGGTTTGGACGGATACGCCGTTGTAGCGTGACTTTATCAAATTCTCTCTCGTTTGTGAAGGGTTTTTGATTGTGGGGACGCTCTCCCCTGCAGGCGCAAGCCCCTGCGTTAATTACGTTACCGCGTTGCGATAACCACTTCTCCTGCTCTAGAAGTTCACTTCGTGTCGTGTGTGTTTTTGTTTGTTTAGGTTGCCCGTGGATTGTATATGGAGACTAGTTTCTGTCGTCGCCCGTAGGGCGCGGATCAGTCCAAATCCGTATATTTTAGATTTGGATTTGTTTTATTTAAGGACCGTTAATCTGGTTTGAGATTAAGATCGACTTAAACATATGAGCATTTGTGCCAAATTATTTTAGTTTAAGGACATCGCGGTCATTATCGCCGTGTTTGGGGAAGATATTAGTTTAAGGATATTTCGGTCCAACATTCCCATTTTGGGGAAACGCGTTAGTTTAGGAACGTTTCGGTCCGTTATCGCCATGTTTGAGGCGAGATTCTGAGGTGTGCACGTCAATTTGGAAGTGCATCAATGTATGACGAAAATAGGAGTTGGTTGTCGGAACCTGCCACCTCTCTGAAGACGTTGATGAATTACGACATATATCAGAAGTGCAGAAGGATGTACCCTTGAACCAAATCCTGTATTTGAGGGAAAAAGGGGTTGTGGTGGACCTAAGAATCGTTAGTCATATTTGAGTCTAAGATTACCTTAGGAGATATGAGATGAATATCATTTTGGATATCATAAAGGAGAGATCATTAACCATGTTTGAGACTGAGATCTGCTCAATAATGCTTTTAAGGATCATTTTTACTTAAGATCCATCAAAAGAGCATTTGAGCTCAGCTGCAAGAAACTTCGGAGGCTCAGCCAATTTGGGCTTAGTCTGCCTACTCTTATTCAAAAAGTGCTAAGCACTCATTTAGGCTCTGTCTGTTCAGCCCTTTTCTTTTTATGAAAAAAGTGCTAAGCACTTATTTGACGCTCTGACACTCACATTGGTGTCATGTGAAGCATTTGATTATAGGTGCCGAGCACTCTGCCACTTTGGCTGTTTATGGAGTGCTAGGCACTTTTCTCTCTTTTCTTCTTTTTTGATGGCGCTCGCGTGAAAAGCACGTGAGGCGCTGGGCGCTGTTAAAGAGGGACGCCTACGTGGGAAGCACGTGAGGCACTAGTTTTTTTATATAGAGATTTAATCTCCGTTGATGGTATTTTGACTATTAACGATCACCAAGATCACTATTTTAAGGATTTGAGATCATGTTCTTTTTAAGAACTGAGTTATTGATTCGAAGGAACCGAGTTCCTGGAGTATTATGGACCCCATATTCTCTCTCTTTTAAATTTGTTCTTCCCTAAATTTTTTATTCTCAAAAACAAGATCTTCTCGATGAGAATTAAATTCTCAACTTGTGGAAGATTTGTCTTATGGATCTCAGATCCAGAGAAACAACTAAGTTCTTTTTAGAAAGGTTCAACCCTTAGATATGTTAGGTAAATGAGATGTTCTCTTTACCTAGGGTTTCGAGAATGGAGCTCTTCTTTTTTGAGAATTGAATTCTCTCTCTGTTTTTTTCTCTCTGTCTCTCTCTGTGCCTCTGGTGTCTCTTTTCGTCTCTTCTCCTTTTTTTTTTGTAAGACTTGAAGTTTCGGGGTCTTTATATAGTGGAGGCAAATTGTTGATTAGTTTTGAGAAAATCTCTTATTGAGAGATTCCAATTGATTTAATTAGTCTCAAAATTGATTTGGGGAATTTTACCCACCATTGGATTTTTGATCCAAGAACTTCTGTTTTTTATAGAATATGATTTTAGGTTTTTAACGAGATTGGGGAAATATTTTCCCTATACAGAATTTATTCTGTAACGGTGATTTTTAATCACCATTGGATTTTTAATCCAACGGTTCTCTGTTTCACAGAGAGCAATATTTCTTATTTAGAAAGATTGAGAGAATATATTTCAGAATAAAATTTTATTCTACGATTGGATCTTTGATCCAACCGAGAGTACTTTTTTATTTCAGAAAGATTTGGGAAATGTTTTCTCCCAACAGAATTTAATTCTGTATTTTGATGATTTATTGTCTCCGTTGGATGTTTGATCCAACGGCTCTGTTTAACAGAGAGTATTGTAGAATTTAATTCTACCGGGCGCTGGCGCTCACGTGTCGTGCACGTGGGCGCCACTTAAGAATTTAATTCTTAAGATGGGTATTCCTGTGCTTTGCACATTGGCGCCCGCATGAGGAGCACGTGCAGCGCCATCTAAGAGTTTAACTCTTATGTAATAAATTCTTCTGTGTTTTCCACATTGGTGTCCGCATGAGGAGCACGTGCGGTGCCATCCAAGAGTTTAATTCTTATATAATGAACTTTTCTGTGCTTTGCATATTGGCGCCAGCGTGAGGAGCACGTGAGGCGCCACCATAGGATTTAATCCTATAAGATTGGCTCCGGCACTGGCGCCCTCATGGAGAGCACATGAGGCGTTGCCTCATTAATGAAGATTTCTTTTCACCTTCTTTCTCTGCTTTTCCTGAGTCAAACTTTCCTTTCCAATGCCTTCTTTAGTCAGAGTTTGGAAATAGTTTCTCCATGCACAACATTTTCTGTGCCGAGATTTAAACGCCTCGCTTTATAATCTAAGCAATGCTCCTCTTCTCTCACAATTTCAGAGAATCATTTTAACAGAGAAGAGTCATGGCTTGCAATCGTCCGCATGCTAATCGGCAGCCATGGGAGGCGCCTATTGAGGAAATTGTTCCTCGCTTTATTGCACGCTTGGTGAATCCCGCTCTTACGGATGACCAATGTGATACGGCATTGCATGAGCTCTTGACTCGTAGAGGATCTCCTCTCCCCATCGGTTCCATTTTGCTCCGGATGATCTTCCTATTCGTGCTCGATGACATTCCCCCTCATCCAGCGGAGATGACTCCGGCGATACTCGACGCAGCAGAGGACAAAATCGAGTGCCTTCATGAGGTGCTTTTGATTACCAAATTTCTGAGGGATCGTTCTGTTCAGCTGCTAAACCAAATACAAGCTCAGCGGACCATCATGTCTGCCTTCGCTGATGAGCACGGCGTTAACTGATGGGGAGCGACTCCTCGCGAAGATCGCCGCTTCGACATGGTGAAGAGGGCTAAGAGGGCTTTAGAAAACTTTATTCATAGTTTTGTAAACCCTTGTGCTTTTGATCCTGTGTTTAGTGATCTATTTCCTGTAGCATAAAATGTTTATTTAAATGCTTTCTTTTTATCGTTTGACCACTGAGTGCTTCATTTCTAACACATGTTCTTCCTCTGATCGTATTATTGAAATATACGTGCAACTACATGTGCGCACGTGCACTTTACCCTTAAAGTTTTTTGCTGAGCGCACGCCACTGATGTACTCGTGTCATGCACTGACCTTCCACACGCGTATATGAATGAGCCTGTTTTCACACATATCTGTAAACGAAATTTAAACCGGTGTAAACAGATATGACTTGACCTGTTTACATGCTTGCTTCATATACTGTCATATCATATCTGCATGTACACGCGGGCTTCACTACACTCACATAGTAATGCTATCACACACACACAATATTAAGATTGAGTACTTGTTATGATGTTTTGACATCCCTGAGACTTACCATCTCAGGTTTAAAAACCGATTCACAGGAAAAATAGAATCAGAATGACTATCAGGAGTTTGCCGAAAATCAATAGTATTTATAAGTTTATTTGTATTTTATTTCAGTTCGTACTTAGCATGTGAGCCCTTACGTGACGTTAGGAATAATGCATCTTTCTGTTCGGATCATTTAAAAGTTTATTTTGACTCTATGGTTTTGGACCTTTTGTTATTTGGATCTTTTATCGACTCTATCTTTATCTCGTAGATTTATTGGTGTTATTTGTTATTTATGCAGCATGGTGTTAGTATTATATCTTGGATATTATCGTACATGTTTAGCTAGGGCCTTATGTGCGACTATGGGAAGACGATTTCCCCTTATCTAGAAGCACTGGCGGTTTCGGTCCATATTTCCGTATTCCGGGAATTGGGGCGTTACAAGTGTCAAAGGGAAGAAACCAATATTTAAAGTTATTTCATTTAGAGCGAGAACTTCAATCCACTGTTTAAACTACATGAGCGATCAAATTTTGTTGCGTCTTTCATATATGCATTAACACTAGGGAACTGTCCTTTTAGTTCCTACAGACCGAGGTAAAGTGTACAAGTCTATGCTAGGCTCAGGAAGATATCGCGCAGTTGGCATGCCCTAAAGAAGATGAGTCTTCCCTGAGCTAAAAAACTTTTTCTCCAAAAGAGTTTAGGTATGGCACTATACTGGAAGGTTTCAAGAGTCATACAACAAAAAAACACAGGAAGCCAAAAAAGTATTTGTCTCAAATAAACTAGAGATTAAAAGGTTTTCATGAAAGCGTGTTTCGGCTTGTCTAGAGAAAATAATGAGGTTTGAGGGTTGAGGCACCTATACCATATGCTTAAGCTGGGCAGCATTCAGGTTGCTATGCATTTTTAAATTAGTTTTCCACATTAGCTATCATACTCTTAGTCTTCTCAGCTGCAAAAATAGTTTTCTTTTATATTCAGTAAAATATCATATATTTATTCAAAATTTCCTTGGTTATTTTTTAAAATCAGTTATTGCTTTCTTCTCGAAATTCTTAGAAAATGTCCATGCCATTTTTCAGATAGGGGTTCAAATTGGAATGTCAATTTGGGAAGAAATCTTTTGATTTATAATAGTACAAATATCATTTTTTTCCTCTTAAACCATCATAACAGTCAGAATAGTTTTATAGACATGTCTAAATCAAAATAATCTTTATTTGTTCAAAATGTTGTGTGATCAAGAACATTAACATAGTATTTACTTTAAACAACGCATCTGTGTCTTAATTTATAAATGCATATTGATTACTTTTTTTAAAAAAACAATTAACTCTCTCATTTTTTGTGAATATATCTATATAAGTTTGGTTATGCTGAGTTAATATGTAAATGCTTCAATCTTTTTCATGGACAATCATCTCCTGTTAAAAAAAAGCAATTAAAGTTTTTTTCCCTTTTTTGCAACTACAATTCAGATCGCGGATCATATTTAAAATTTTAACCTTTTTTTTTAAACCTCTCGCATGTGCACGAGGATTCATGCTAGTAAATCATAAAAGAAACTTGTTCACTAGCACGATTGAAAAGACCCGGAACAAAATAATTGTTTCAGCTTTCAGCTTTATACTACTTCAAGGATCCGGCTTACAACAGATGCCACTCCAATACCCGCGTCCCCAAAACCAAAAGCTCCACAAACATGCAAAAATCAAAATGCATAAACAATCAAGGCAGCAGACTGATCCGATCATAGGTATAGTATGCAAAGTCAATTTTCCTCATTCCAATTATACCACAGCATACCTTTGATTCTGCAATGTCACCAAAGGCGGCATGCTCCTTTGCTACTGCGACTAGTTGAGCATTTACACGAGATTTCAATCCTGGAAGAACAGCCTTGATATGTCGTACTAAAATCTGCAAAGAGTCTAAACTATAAGAAAGATACTATAATCTGCAAAGAGTTTAAACTATCGAGCAAGATTAATAATTTTATATGTCAACCGTTCAACCTTAAATAGTTTGGGTTTTTCACCAGATATAATGTCTCCAAAACATTTTAATAACAGATTCCAGATAAGACAACTAACAATAGGAGGAAATGGTTTCAAGGCAAAGTTCCACAATACTCAGTATGGTGGAATAGTGGAAAGGAATTGCTTTGCATCTATTGCCTGATTCAATTTTTTAGCTAATTGAGGAACCCCACAACAATTAGAGAGACCATGGTAAACCTACAATCAGCAGAATATATTAGTATAAATTTGACAGCATATAAGAGCTCAGATGAATGCAATCGTCTTGAAGATTATATGATTCTATGTGTACTTCATGTGTCTGTATTTGATAAGAGAAGAAATTTATGATTGAACCAGATTACGACGGAAAAAGCTCTCTTCATAGGCAAGTGCATCTTTGATGGATCTGTTTTCATTGATATCCTGCATGATTCCAGCCCATAATAATTAGTTAAAAGTTTAAAACAGACTTAATCCATATATTGCGACCAGAGTAAATAAGAATTCGAGCATATCTAAGCCTAGATATTACATTATTAATCCATATATTGACTTCGAATGGATTTTAACGGAGAAAGTTGCTTATCTCGTTCACACTTTGAATGGATAACTATAAAACAGATGTCATTGTCAATAAAATCCCCACCGGTCTAAGATAAAATATTTTTGAAAGTATTAGCATAACACATATTGGAAACTTTGGTTCAATTTGTCTGCTTGGTTTGGCTACGGAGATTAATGTGAATCTCCTACAAAGTCGTATTATCTTACTTCCTCATTTAAACTCTTTCTTGATCAGGGGAATTTGAGGCTTGGTGCAGTTGAATGAGCTTAAATGCTAAAAAGGTAGTCTTTCTACAATCCGAGTGGCCAAAAACATATTCAATGACATGGCCTCTCTAGCTCATAGTCACCACCTTAGCTAGGAATCAAGCACAAACGCATAGAAGGTTGCCATCATGTTGTCAACCAATCATAAAAACTTGACCAATTCCTCAGGTGAGCGTTAACATATTTCTCTGAAGGTAACCCTACTTAATGGGAGAAAGCTTAGGAGATGATGATATATCATGATATGAATAATACATTCACATGTGAAAAATTATGAAAGTCATTTCGGCATTATTACTGTTGTGAATCATGATGGTCAAGTTTGCTCTATACCTTACAAGATTAGTCACTACTGATGCTGATGTACTCCTCATATACAATTGGAATTTCTTAAACTGGAAAAATGTGTTTAACATGGAATTCTTATATATAATCATGCCTTAAATGATTGGTTTCATTTTCTTGGTAATTCCTCCACCCGTACTACTTTTCATTTACAAGCCTTTTAAATTAAATATTATCAATTTTAAAGTTGGTTTTTACAATATATCCCAACAGCAATTACGGCAAAAACATAACCATATCCTTCAATTAATGAAACAAATAAACACCAACTACTGCCTTGGATAAATACAGCAGGAGTGACTAAAGGACATACATGTTGACTGCGGTTCACCACACTGATATACCCAAGTTTTAAGGGGAATCATGTGCCCAAATAGAAGTTTGCGGGCATCAGTACCTTTATCCATGATATCTAACTGAAACCAAAGAGAGGCAGTTACCATGTCTCATCAGCCAACAATTAAAGAAATCTTGATTAAAGAAATACATGTGTCAGGAAAATAGACCTTTGTGATAACACCAATAGTTCTGGAACCTGTCATGGGAAAACAGAAAATCAGTCTCCGAGAGCTATATGCTAATTTAACTTTTCATTGAGCAATCAAACAATAAGAATGAATTTTCATATTATAACTTCATTGATGCCTAAATTACCTAGAAATATTTGAATTAAGAATTTACCATCTGGATCAGCAATCCGGGCCATCTGAAGTGCATGGGAATTTGCTAGATCTGCATTTCCTGGTGAAACTGCTAATATAATGCAAGCTTCATGTTTGATATATGATAAGATCATATTTCTAATTTTGTCTCGATGTCATTTGGTTGGTCACTGATAATGCTCAATATTGGCGACCCTGAAGATCAGGACACGTGGCGGACGGCACGTCCCAGAACTCAGAAGAAAGGGCCCACAAAGGCCGACCATGCCACCCTTGTACCCGACTAGCCAGCGCAAGCTAGCCCTCTTCGGGCTCCCCGCAGATTGGCCTCCTCGGCTCCTCAGCTCGCCCCGAGCTGCCACAAGACCAAGTCTCCTCGGCTTTCTCGCTCGTCCCTGAGCCCCCTTTGCCGAGGCCGTCTTCCTCGGTCCTCCGACCAGTTCCGCCGCTCGCAGGCGTAACCGCAGCTCCGCGAATCTCGCCATGTGAGGATTCTCCGCCAGCAACATCCCACGTTCCACGCCTTCACGATCCCCATTCATGGGCAATCCGCTCTCTATGCGGGCGTGACGTCGGGAGCGTAACTGCCAGCGAGATTCTCGCGCCTGCAGCTGCGTGCCTCCGCCACTATATAAACCCCCATTACAGAAGGGTCAAGTAAGCCATTTCTTACTCCACTTAGCCGTTACGCTACTCGGATCTGTACTAACTTGATCGTCAGAGGGTCCTCGGTGGTATCAAACCACCTCGGGACTTCTTTGCAGGTATTTGGCGTCAAACTCCTCCAATCACCAAATCTCCTCAAAACCCACTGAGACCCACACACAACAGGGCATCCCTTCTAGAATCCACCGGGAGATCGACGGAAGACATCTAAAGGAAATCTGAAAAAGGACCTCCATCAGTTGGCACCGTCTGTAGGAACGCAAACTCCACAAAAACAAAGTTGGCCTTCCGATCTCCGTCCACATGGCAAGCGACCATCCCTCAGAGACCGCAGCTTGCCCACGGCCTCGTCATAGAGCTGCTCGGACAGGGGGTTGTAAAGCCCCGGCGACGCCCTCCAGATGGAGTACATCAGCAGCTGCAGCAGGGAGGAACGTCGGGGGAGCAGCCGCCGAAGTGGTCCTCGATGCTCCCGCACACCAACTGCACCGTGTCCTCAGTGCAGTTCTGGTCATATAGGTACACATCTTCGAAATTGATGATCTCGGGATGGTAAAGAGGAAGTCATGCATTCTCAAAACTCTGTTTGCAAGGGGAGGTCTAGTACTCTTTCAGCCTTATATAGCCCGCTGCACCCCCAGAGGAACTCAACGGTCGTCCGCTCTCGCCCAAGGAGTCGCCGCCACGCGGCGATCATTAAGCCTCCTCCGATAGAATCGAAGCGACGCAACCCTGGCGCTTCACCTCCCCCCGCATTCAATGCGCATGCTAACCGTTCCTATTCCCCAAATGTATGGTCGGGCGAAACCTCTTGAAGATTCGGCCGAGCAGCTGCCCTGCCGGGTTATCCTTAGCCGGCCTCCTCAGGCCCCCTAGCGCTAAAGGTCAAAGCTCTCACCAAGAGGCAACCCAGCAGCTGCCCTGCTCGGCTATCCCTGGTGGGTAGCTTCCCTACCGCAACGCCAGGGATCGGAAAGTCCTCCCAGAGGCAACCTAGCAGCTGCCCTGTCATTCATCCCTGGCGGGTAGCCTCCCTGCCGCAACGCCAGGGACCAAATCCCTCACCAAGAGGCGACCTAGCAGCTGCCCTGCTCGGTCATCCCCGGCGGGTAGCTTCCCTACCGCAACGCCAGTAATCAAAGCCCTCACCAAGAGGCAACCCGGCAGCTGCCCTGCTCAGTTATCCCTGGCGGGTAGCTCCCATACCGCAACGCCAGGGATCAGAAAGTCCTTCCAGAGGCAGTCGGGCCCAACCATCGCTCGGCTATCCCTGGCGGGTAGCTTCCTTACAGCAACGCCAGGGATCCGAAAGTCCTCCCAGAGGCAGTCGAGCCCAACCATCGCTCGGCTATCCCTGGCGGGTAGCTTTCCTACCTCAACGCCAAGGATCAGAAAGCCCTCCCAGAGGCAGTCGAGCCCGAGAATCCCTCGCTTGGCTATCCTTCAGGACAAAAGCCCTTGCCAAGAGGCACCGGGCAGTAACCCTGCCCGGCCAAGGGTCCTTGGTAGGCTCCTATGGCCCCTCCTGCGCCAAGGACCAAAATCCTCCGAGAGGCAGTCGAGTCCTTGCTCGGCTATCCCCGGCTGGTAGTATCCTACCACAACCGACAGGGATCAAAGTCCTCGCCAAGAGGCACTGGGCAGTAACCCTGCTCGGTCCCTGTCCTAAAGGATCAAAGACCTCGCAAGAGGCAACCGGGCAGCTACCCTGCTCGGTCATCTTCGGCCGGCAGCTTCCTACCCATGACGCCAGGGATCAGAGCCCTCGCGAGAGGCATCCGAGCGGCTACCCCGCTTGGTCATCCCAGGCTGGTAGTTACCTACCCACGACACCAGAAATCAGAAGCCCTCGCCGAAGGGCAACGGAGCAGCTTTTACCCATCCTCGGCGCAAATAAGGCGGACAGCCCTCTGCCCACCACACGCAGACAATCCGAGCTGCCAACTAAGGGCATCAGGTCTATCCAAGTCTCGAGCGATCTCCCCTCGACTTTAGGGCCATGAAGACGCCTTCTCCTCGGCAGCTCTTGAATCAACTCGACGGACGATCGTTAGGTAAATAACCAACCTGACATGGAAGCCCAACAGCGCGAGAAGAAAAACTTGAATCAACTCGACGGACGATCGCTAGGCAAATAACCAACCTGACATGGAAGCCCAACAGCGCGAGAAGAAAAATTTTTACAAGCAAGCCAATGAAACCGAAGAAAAAGTTTTATTACTAAAAGGTAGTCTTTACAGAGGGTATTTTTGGCTCCCCAGCCTCACAAAATGCCCGGAGGCTTACAAAATTCTAGAGGCAGCAAAATAAAAAGGAGGGGGAAGACGGAGGCTTTAGGCGTCGGGGCCAGGAGCGACCTCGAGGCCCTCGACATCCACCACGAGGCGAGCCAGGTCCTCGGCGACTTCCTCGCCAGGAATCTCCTGCCCCTGCCCGCTGGTCTCCGTGAGGGGGTACTCGGCCCGGAGCTCTTCGTCGGCGAACCCCAGCACCCGGGCCTTAACAGCGTCAAGGGCCTCGTGCCAGATGAGGGTCGCGGCGAAGGCCAGGTCATCATAGCAGTCTTTCGACTTCTTGTAGCCCTCCACCGCCTTCGCCGCTGAGAGGTCGGCCAACTTGGCCGCTCTCAGGTCGGCCGACTTCGCCCACTCGGCCGCCGCCCCCAGCTCCTTCCGGAGGGTTTTCACTGTCTTCTTCAGGTTGCCGGCCAACACCTGAGCGTCCTCAAGCTTGGCCTCAGCAACCGCGGCGGTCTCGTGGTGCCGGGCAACCTCCCGCTTCCTGGCCTCCACCTCGCCCTCCAGAGCGACGATCCTCGCCTTCATTGCCTCCAGCTCCTGCTTAGAGCTCTTCCAGCGATGTGAGCTGGCCCGCGGCTTTCATCGCCGGGGCTACCACCTCGGCCTCCATGCGCAAGGCGAGGGCAACGTGCTGAAGGACCTGAAAGGCAGAAGAGAGATCAAGATGAGAGAGGCACCGAACCTCAAAGAATAATAATAATGAAAGACAAGCGCTTACCTGCACGGACTCATGGGCGATGGACGCCAGCTGAGCCCTGAAGGTCCCCCCGGGGACTCTACCCCCGGCCGATGCCTTTATCTCATGCAGCAAGCTATCCGCGACGGATAACCCCGAAGGTACGGCGAACTGGGGACTGCCTTCCTCCACCGTGATCGGCGAAGACGGTCCCCGGGTAGATCTCCTCTTGAGCGGCCTTGAGGGAGAGCCGGTCTCCTCCTCCGAGGCCGGGTCCTCCAGAATCCGAGCCCGCCTCCGACCCGACGTTCTGCTGGGCCCCGGGGCGAGATTGGCCTCCGAGCACTCGCGGGGCGCTACCTCCGGGGGAGGAGCCGGGGCAGGTTGTGAACGGGAAGAGCCGGCGCCCCCAACCCTCGCAACCGGTCTCGGCTGGCGCATTGAAGCCCGGAGCGAGTCCATATCCATGGGTCCTGCACAGAACCAAGTGTAGAGAGAGTCAGCGACACAGGCAATATACGAACCCAAAAAGAAAACCTAAACTTACCGACGAACTCAACGGGGCTGAGCCCGGCCCAACTCAGAACCCTCTCCGACAACAGCACGTCGAAACGGGGGATGGGCTCCCACGACGCCACTCTCACCGCGACGGGGTCACTAGACTGGTTCCCCGGCAAGTGCTTCTCTCTCGACCACTCTGTAGGCACGGGCCAGTCCTCGCCCTCGGGAGGGGAAACAAAGAACTTCCAGTCGTGAATGGAAGAAGGCAGGGCCACGACCCCCGTCCCGGTGGCGTCCCCTGGTCGCTTTCTGAAAGAGAGATAAACCCACCTCGGGTCGCCCGCTCGACCACCGGGGTGATTTTTGAAGACGAGGGAAGAATCAAGGAGGGAAAGGCTGAATGGGATCGCCTGTAACTTCAGGCAGACCAGGAACCCGAGAAGAATCCTCCACGAGTTTGGCACCAACTGACCAGGGGCTAACCCGAAGAAGTTCAACACTTCAACGACCTCAGGAGAGAAGGGCAGACGCATTCCACCCCAAAATACTTCCAAATACAGAGCGATCTCCCTGTCCCGTACTTGGTCTGCCCTCTCCCTCCTTGGTCAGGCGAAGCGTATAGCGCGAGGGGATGTGGAAGCGAGCCCGAGCGTTGGCAAGCTCGTCCTCATGCCTTATCCAACACAAGGCGCTAGGGGCAGTATCTACCGCCTCCTCCCTGGGGGCTTCCCCCCATCCCGGAAAGAAGGGCCGACCCCTGCTCCCCGGGAGGACTCAGGCTCACCTAAAGGGTTCCTAGAACCTACCTCAACGACATCTACTGACTCAACAAGAGAAGACATCTAACCTTGGGAAGAATGATCCTCGAGGAACGAAAGTGGAAGGAAGAAGACGGGCGCCGAGCAACCGAGACTTAGAACGGGAAATATGAAGGAGTAGGGGCCCTGGAACGGGCCCCATCCCTATTTTATCGCCACGAGCGACCTCATCCGGCGGTGCCCTTCATCTCCCGCCAAGACACCTCGCATCCAACGGCTCCGATTGCTCCACTTGTCCCCGCACTAGACCACACCCTTTTAGGTGTCGCAGGTCTACACACGTCATGTCAGGCAACCGACGCTCGACACGTGGCCGTCACTTCAAAGGCAAGATACACGAACCAGCACGCCCTCCTTAAATGCGGGGATCTCGCCCTGATTCGCTAGCAGAAAAGACGGTTCGCGGCCCGGGGACGCGTTCCGACGAAATCTTAGGAGGGAGCTCACCCCGGGCGGCCCGGCGGTCCACTCCTGACCCGACCCGCTGGCTGGTCGGGACAAGAGTGGGGGGCTAATGATAATGCTCAATATTGGCGACCCTTAAGATCAGGACACATGGCGGACGGCACGTCCCAGAACTCAGAAGAAAGGGCCCACAAAGGCCGACCATGCCACCCCTGTACCTGACTGGCCAGCGCGAGCTAGCCCTCCTCGGGGCTCCCCGCAGATTGGCCTCCTCGGCTCCTCAGCTCGCCCCGAGCTGCCACAAGACCAAGTTTTCTCGGCTTTCTCGCTCGTCCCCGAGCCCCTTTTGCCGAGGCCGTCTTCCTCGGTCCTCCGACCATTTCCGCCGCTCGCAGACATAACCGCAGCTCCGCGAATCTCGCCATGCGCGGATTCTCCGCCAGCAACATCCCACGTTCCACGCCTTCACGATCCCCATTCATGGGCAAGCCGCTCTCTACGCGGCCGTAACGTCGGGAGCGTAACTACCGGCGAGATTCTCGCGCCTGCCGCTGCGTGCCTCCACCACTATATAAACCCCCCATCACAGAAGGGTCAAGTAAGCCATTTCTTACTCCACTTAGCCGTTACGCTGCTCGGATCTAGTACTAACTTGATCGTCGGAGGGTCCTCAGTGGTATCAAACCACCTCAGGACTTCTTTGCAGGTACTTGGCGTCAAACTCCTCCAATCACCAAATCTTCTCAAAACCCACTGAGACCCACACACAACAGGAGATCCTCTCCAGAATCCACCGGGAGATCGACGGAAGACAACGTCTGAACGAGATCTGAAAAAGGACCTCCATCAGTCACCAATTGGAACTTTTGTTATTCCTGGTAAATCAACTAGAGTGATATTTAGAACAGTTGGGGAAAAAATCTTCAAACGAATCTGTTAGTCCGAGAGACCTTTGTTCCCTCCAGCTTCCCTGTCAGTTTCAGCCTGCATACAACAATGGGAAACAATAAACACAATTAAAAGTCTAGAGCAGATGATAAATTTCCTCGACAAGAAACAAAAAGATGCATATCAAATAATGCTCGAAATATATGGGCACAGCCACATAAACACTTCATGAAAGTTGTATAGCAAAGGAAAAAGGCGTGAGAAATGTCGTCAAGGACGGCATCTTATGGTAAACTTTCATGATCACATCAAGTTGGCTCAATGGATAAGATTGTGGCTGATGTCGGGCTTGATGAGATCCTTTTACTTCAAATTGTGTCCACAAATTTGATTAGCAATAGGAAACATAGAAATAAAACCAAAAACATTTATATAAAATTTAATATACCCATATAAATTACCATCAGTCTTGTCTTGCATTAGTAGTCAAGCTTTCATCATGGCCTTGTGTTATGCGATCTTTTTGCTCAGAATGTTAGAAGAATAAGGAAAATGTGGTTCCTGCGAGGAGTGTTAATTGCAAATATTGTGAAGCAAATATACAACCTAATTTATTTGAAAAATAAACCGACAAATCAAAGATGCCACATAAAATAAATAAATAATATTAAATATACCTAATATTATAAATTTCAATGCTGGAAGAGTTTTAGGAGTTCATTGTAGCTTTAGATCCGTCGGGATGTGTTCTATTTGCTCGTCCTCATCACTACCTTCAACTTTAATATAATTTTATATAGCAAATCTGAAGTCTATCCCTCTACCTTCCAGACATAATTCTGTAGAAAATGTTAAGAGTTTAGCATTGCCAGCATGTCAGTGATATTTGAACATTGATCAGAGGAGATTAGATTGATAAAAGGTAGCCAAACTTTTCAATTATTCTTAAATTGACTTATTTCATTTGCTTTCTTTGAATATAACATACAATGACTTTTTCATGATACTATACATGATCGATTGTTTTCTAAGACCTCTCATATTTCTAACTTGCATATAAAAATGGAATTCTATCCTGCAATTAGTTATTTGCAAAATTGCTACATACAAATGCCATGATGTGAAATACTAAATATGGAGTAGACACGTGGATTATCTGTTATGACCACTTATATTTAAGGCTGAAGTCCACTAAACTCCCAAAAGGTTTGGGGAAATCTTATGAAACTACCAAAAAGTTTCTAAATTACAAGAAACTAACCTAACTAACGGTCAAACGCTAACAGTGTTAACGAGGCATGTAAAATGACCATTTTGCCATTTTAAATCAACACGGTTAATTAAATTATTAATTATTATTATTATTTAATCTTGGTTAAAATAATGATGATGAAGTTCATGAGGAAGAGGGGGAGCTTGATGTGGAGGTGGGTGCTTGAGATAGATGACGAGGAGGAGGGTGCTTGTGGCAAGAGTAGGATGATGCTTAGGGCTAGAGGAGGAGGAAGCGGATAATTGGTGGAGGAGAAGGAGGCCGGGGATTGGGGCGGAGGAGGAAGATGAGGAGGTGAAGGAAGAGGAGGAAGAAGATAATGGTGGTTATGAGAAAGAACAGGGGAGGAGGAAGAAGATGATAAGGGTAGAGGAGGAGGAGGTTGTGACGCAAAAAAATTCACCAACTAAAGACAAATGTTTATTTCATTCAGATAAGACAAACAAACATTACATATCCACTCCAGGCCATACAAAGAGATCTTCGAACTCTGGATCTGGACTACAAGGGTGAACAAAACAAATCTCAAAGTTTTGGAGTTCCCTTTTTCGGCCTTCTCCACCATGTCATAGAGACACCCTTCACGCGGAGTATCTGTCCACCTATTATCGCGCTATCCGTGGGAAAAAGAAAATATGACGGCCCATCGAGCATGCATCTTTCTTAAAAGATAGACGGAGCGGTCCCTCAGAAGTTTGGTAATCAGGCTTCATGAATAGCGTCAATCTTGTCCCTCACAGTGTCGAGTATCATCAAGATCATCTCCACTGGATGAGAAGGAATGGCATCGAGAATGGCAAGAAAGACCATTCGAAACCAGACGGAATCGACCGGCAGAAGAGACCCCACACGAGTCATAAGCTCGTGCATCATTACGTCGCACTGAGCATCCGTGAAGTTCGAATTTATCAGACACACAGCAAAACAAGGGACAATATCCCTGATGGGCACTTCCCATGACTGTCGTGGAGCATGCGGACGATTGCAAGCCATTGTTCTCTCTTTGCAAGTGAAGAAGAAAATGAAGCCATCCTTCAATTTATAAAGAAAAAGCACTTAGACCCGAGCACATCAAAAGTTGCATGGCATTAAAAACGGAGTGCTTCTCAAGCGTTAACAAGAAAATGCCAGAAAAAGAGACAAAACGGTTCAAAAAATCATGAAGGGGTAAAACAAGGGTCGTGCTGCCGCTATGCCTAATAAAGTCCCCGCGGGAGCCCCTAACCTAAGGGACGCAGGGTCCCCGAAGCGGGAACCCCTGATCCAAGCAAAGCAAGGTCCCGGAAGCGGAAACCTCTGACCCAAGCAAAAGAGGGTCCTCGAAGCGGAAACCCCTAATCCAAGCAAAGCAAGGTCCCCAAAGAGAGAACCCCTGACTCAAGCAAAAGGGGGTCCTAGGGGGTCCGCGAAGCGGGAACCTCTGGCCCAAGCCAAGAGGGACTCCGAAGCAGGAACCCTAAATCCCAAGCGCAAGAGGGTGTTCCTAATGGCGAGTAGTATCCACGAAAGAGAGGAGTCGCGAGATACACGCTCCGTGTCCCTAATCATGGCTACGATCCCAAACGCCTACAACGCTATAAAAGCTTCCCCTATTACACAAAAAAGAGTCCAAGCACTCAGAATCCTTCTTGATCACTAAAAATCATCAAGCACTGCCACCAGAGTCCCGAAGAATATCAAGAAACACTCGAGAGTCCAAATTCTGAAGGAGAAGAAAAATGTTTAAACAAATGTAAGTATAAAGTAGTGAATCTCCTATGCTACGCAATTCCCTAAACTTCAGTGATGCTCTGATATTTCTTATGTGTCAATGATGCTCCATGTCTCAACTGCTTCGAAAACAAAGGATTTATAGGATGCTCAAATAAAAGAGTTATCCCCAAAAATGCAAAACAAAATGACCCTACTGAGAACTATCCCATAATATAAAATCATTCGATAAGCCTTATGACGGCTTTTGAGATCAAATTATAGGATGCTTGAAAAAGTTATCGTCTCCCGGATACTCTTCGGAGTTATCCCCATGTATATGGATGCTCGTACGAGTTACCCCTCACATGATTGTCCCCTTAACGGACTCAGTAAACGTATACATGGGTCGAAATGATAATCAAATGCGTGTGCGCGCGCGCACATGTATATTCTGAACGCGATGAATATTTAGCTCCAAAATGATGGTGGGGACCCCTAAAAGGTTCCCACGGGCAGAGAACCCTCCCGCTGGTGGAGACCTCCCTGCGAGCGGAGATCCCTAAGAAGCTCCCGCATCCTTCAAAGCATACATGGCGGTACCCCTTTAGTGGGTCTCACATCAATTATAACCCTTTAGTGGCTACCCATAGCCTCCTTAATTCCTTCAAACTCCACGGCGGCTATCCCTATAGCCTCATCAACTCCATCAAAGCCACGGCGGCTACCCCATAGCCTCCTCAATTCCTTCAAACTCCATGGTGGCTATCCTATAGCCTCTTCAACTCCATGGCGGCTACCCCTATAGCCTCCTCAACTCCATCAAAGCCATGACGGCTACCCCATAGCCTCCTCAATTCCTCCAAATTCTATGGTGACAACCCCAATAACCCACTCAACCCACTAAAACCATCTCGAGCACCCTAAAGGTCCCCTCACTTATCGTCTAACCCGTTATGACATCTTTCACATAAGCATTCTAAAAATACCCTGCAGTGGGTTAATTATGTCGACCTACTGTATACTATCCACGGGCTAATATCGTGGCATAGAAGCCAACTGTTGCCTTATAAACGATCCACGGGATACCATCGTAGCATAGAAGTCAATCACACATGACATTGAAGTCAAAACACCGACTAATACCAATATATGACCCCATACCAAAAATGTGCTATAGTAAGTTAATGACAAGATAACTTACCATATACTATCCACGAGCTACCATCGTGATATTGAAGTCGAAAACCCACACAAATCCCTTGCCCTATGGCAAGTAAAATAACTTTTCATACATGATCCACGAGTGTCCATCGTGACATAGAAGTCAACAAATATACCCTGCCTCCAAATATCGGTTGCCCTATAGCAAGTAAAATAACTTGCCATATAATATCCACATGCTACCATCGTGGCATAAAAGCCAACTGTACGTGACAAAAGTTAACCCCTATCCCTACCAAAATCAATAAAATCAATATCCCATGCGAAACATATGATCCTAACTCCAGGCTACCCTATGGATAGCTTAAAAATAATTAGCTTCCATATACTCTCCACGTGCTATCATCATGACACTGAAATCATCAAATCCACTGTTATGGTCCGAGATGACCCTAAACTACTGCCCGGTCCGAGATGACCCGAAACTACTGCCTGGTCCGAGATGATCCTATACTAATATTATGGTCCGAAACGATCCTGAACTAATATTATGGTCCAAAATGACCTTAAACTAATACCTGGTTCGAAACGACCCTAAACTAATATTCATGTCCGGAATGACTTTAAACCCAAAACATATATGGAAAATATACATCCAATGAACTCCCTGTCCCTAAACTGGAATTTCGCCCTACAGGTCTGTCGCTTCAAGTGCATCCTATACAATCCACGGACATCCATTGTGGCATAGAAGCCAATTGTCCTTTAACAACACGTGCATCTCATGGCATACCTTGTTTTCATCTAGTCCTACCGAACGTGCTGGTCAACCATCACCATCTTCTAGACAGCTATCGTGACCTAAAAGTCAATAAACCAATACCCTATGTTAAACATATGATCCCAACCCTGGCCTTGCCCTATGGCCAGTAAAATAGCTTATCACATACAATCCTCGGACAACCATCCGTGACATAGAAGTCAATTGTTCCGCCTGGTATGGTCATTTCCACACTCAATTCACGGGCATAGGCAACGGAATGAATACATGTTTTCTCGACAACCGTGACACATGGTAGAAGATATTTTATTTTTTGTCATGTTATGAAATGTACAATGCTACTAAATGTATGTAAATTGAGATATACCATATTGTACATGATTATGAAATGCACTCTATTTTGCTGCCCTTTTATGCTTTGTTGTTGAATATATGCCATTATCATCTATTTTTGCTCGTGTATTAAAATGTGCTCGGAAATAAACCACTCATAGAAAGTTTTCTCCATTTAATACATAGAGATAATTAACTACATGGGCTTGCGTCTGTAGAAAATCAAGTCCCCACACTCAAAAAACCCTTTCCGAAGGGTGAATCTGAGAAGTTACGCTACATTGGTCGTATCCACTTGAACTCTTAGCCATATGTTGCATCGCAGCAATGCGTCACGCTATGGAGGAATGCGGATCTGTATCAATCTAACCCCATAAGCTTTCCCCTCGAAGTCTCAAGATTTTCCCGGGGCCCTTTTGGAAACGAACAGAGGTGGTGAAGGAAGAGGGGGAAGATGATGAGTAAAGGAGGAAGAAGATGATGAGCAATTGAGGACATCGGAGAGGGGGCCAGAGGCGGGGCGGTGGGTGAAGCGAGTGAAGGCTAAGGTTATGGTTTGGGATAGAGATGGAAGGAGGACGATGAAGGAATTTTGGAAAATTTATGAAATTTTTTAACGACTTGTCGCTAACGGTGATGACTTATCACCATTGATTATGGTAGTTTCTTGTAATTTAGAAACTTTTTGGTAGTTTTCTGAGATTTGCCCAAACCTTTTGGGAATGTAGTGGACTTCAGCCTTTTTATTGTAATATAGATAGTGTGCTAGTGTAATATAGATAGTGTACTGGTTGCCTAGTTTTTTCGTGCTTTCTCAAAGTTTTGGTTTGAATTGCATGTTTTGATATGATGTGAAAGGATGGAATGGGCCACATTTATAGGCCCAAAATTCACTGGTTCTCAGTAAATATTGAATTCATAAGTGTTTGAGTTGATCTATTCCAAAAGTGTTATTGCGTAATCAGCTTTTTAACCGAAATCGGATGTAAGCTAAAAGATATATAGTGCATAATTTTATTTTATTTTTGAAATAAGGTAAAAAAGTTGAAAAGAATTTGTATTAAGTAAGAAAATATGGAAATCGGTACATCATATATCATTTCATAATTTTTTCCTTATTTTATATGTTATGCGATTTCCACGTGCATCTATGTCATGGTTGATCAAATAGTTCACAACGATAACTTGTCCATTCTTCTGAACAGGATGTACATGTTATTAATGTTGCATATATACAAACTAATAATCAAAATCATTCTGATTAATTTTAAGCACTAGTTGTTAGAGTATTTAGCCATTAATATTATCATGATTAATTTTAGGCACTGGTTTGATAAATGATTTGTTCATTTACATCGTCTGCATTTTTTGATATAGGATATACGTTCAAGAAACATGTAGCAAAAACAAAATAAGTGTAAAGATGAATAAATTAAAAATATAGATTTTTTGCCTCCTCAAAGGAAGTATATATGCAACTGAAAATTTTATAGTTTTACATTAAACTTGGCTTCTTTACTCGAACATGGAACTTTTATTTCTCTCCACTAGCTATCCTAGGTTTGAAAATGGATGGCCTAATTTTGTTTTGTAAGCACATGTGGTTGTGGTGTAATAAAGTTTAAGGTGGGGCCTACCCCTCATTATTGGAACCTTTTAATAAGGCACATGAAGCTTACGTGCTATATTAGTTTAGATATAGGACAAAATGAAAGATAGCAGCAAGTGCCTTATATTAGTTTAGATATATGCCAAATAAAGATAGGGGCAAATTAGTTTTTGAAAGTGTATCCATTTGACATTAATTTTTGTCGCCACAGCTACTACAATACACAAACTTGCCAAGCTTTACCCTTGATTGCATAAAGCATTGCCTCATGGATATCAAAAAGCCAGAACTAAATTTGACTTTATTTAATGCAGCATTTTATCCTTGCAGACAAATTATGCTTATCATCTTTAATCTAATAGTTCTTTCTTGGGGTGAAAGTCTGAGCAAAACGTCTTATTCATAAAATAAAATAATTTCTTTTCTGTTGGATAGTTGATATCTGATGATGCTCAGTATAGGCGATCTCCAAGATCAGGACACGTGGTAGATGACGTGTCCCAGAACTCAGAAGAAAGGGCCACCGGGGCCGACCAGGCCACCCCTGTACCCGACCTGTAAACACAAGCTGGCTCTCCTCAGAGCCCCCTGAAAATTGGCCTCCTCGGCCTCTCAGTTAACCCCGAGCTGCCACAGGACCAAGACTCCTCAGCCCTCTCGCTCGTCCCCGAGCTCCCCAGCCGAGGCCATCTTCCTCGGTCCTCCGACCGACCGACTCCACCACTCACAGGCGTAACCGCCGCTCCGCTAATCTCGCCATGCGCAGATTTCCCGCCAGCAATATCCCACGTCCCACGCCATCACAATCCCCATTAATGGGCGATCCGCTCTTTACGCGGGCGTGACGTCGGGCGCGTAACTGCCGGCGAGATTCTCGCGCCTGCTGCTGCGTGCTGCCGCCACTATATAAACGCTCATCACAGAGGGGTCAAGTAAGCCATTTTTTATTCCACAGCCGTTACTCTGCTCGGATCTGGTACTAACTTGATCGTTGGAGGGTCCTCGATGGTACCAAATCAACCCCAGAACTTCTTTGCAGGTACTCGACGTTAAACTCCTCAAATCACCAATCTCCTTAAAACCCATTGAGACCCGCACGCAACAGGAGATCACCTTCCAAATCCACCGGGAGATCGACGGAAGACAACATCTGAGAGAGACCCGAAAAGGACCTCCATCAGTTGGCGCCGTCTATGGAAAAAACTCCACAAAAAAACAAAGTTGGCCTTCCGATCTCCATCCACATGGTGAGCGACCACCCCGAAGATCCAGGTACCAGCCGCCGCCAACCCCTCACTGGAGGCGCGGATGAACCTCCCCTGACGACCATCATCAACGCCCTCGCAAGCCGAATAGATCGGCTACAGTCCTTCATGGAGGCGCTCGTCCGCGTCCAGACGGCCGGGCCAGGGGCCCAGATCGCCGCTCCTCCGCCTCCAGAAGGCTCTGCCCTCGTCGGCACGGCTGACCATCAGCAGGCTTCGACCCTTGGCCACAGATCCCACGGTCCGATACTCCCTGATGCCCGCGGGGCGCCCTACGGCTCCATGCCAAGATCCGCCGCCAGAGCCCCTCGCCTCAAGCCTCCTCGCGACCCTTACCCCCCTGAGGAGATGTTGGTCACCTCGCCTGTCGACAGGCATGATCGACACCCCCTCCCTCGACGGGGTCGCACAGAGGGGGCTCGCCACGATGGCTCGAGAGCCACCTCGCCTGGGGATCTGAGGAACCTCATCGAGAGGAACCGGGGCCGTGCCCAGACACAGGTCTCCCACAGCAGAGGCCAGGGATCACAAGGCACCGAATCCTCGGGTACCGCGGCCGACTCGACGCCCTCGAAAAGAAGATCGAGGGCATTCGCCGGGAAGGTAACCTCTCGGGCGACGGGCAAAGTACGCCACCGACTCGCTCACCAAGCCGTTTATCGAGGGACTGCTCGATGTCCACGTGTCCTCGCGCAACAAGCCCCCGAAGGTCTCTCTGTTCGACGGGAAAACCGACCCCAAAGACCATTTGGATGCTATCACCGCGGGGATGAGCTTCCAGGACCATTCCGACGCCACCCAGTGCAGGGCCTTCCCAGCCACCCTCATCCGCTCTGGTCTAGACTGGTTCCGAGAACTCGAACCTCGCTCAATCTCGACCTTCGATGAGCTGGCTGCTCAGTTTCTCAGCCACTTCGTTGGGAACCGTCGGCAGAAGCGCACGGTCGACTACCTCTTCACAATTAAGAGCGGGGACAAGGAGACGTTCAACGCTTACATCACCCGCTTCTACAATGCCCTCCTCGAGGTCCCCGAGCACCGGGACGAGACCGTCATCACGGCGCTCAGATCTGGTCTTAGGCACAGGGAGTGGTTGCGCTCCTTTGCGTTGGCACAGCCTAAGACCATGGCCAAGGTCAAGGCGTGGACCGAGCGTGAGCTTCAGCTGGAGTCCGAGGTGAACGCGAACCTCCCCCAAGCAGAACGGTCCGACCAGAAGAAGAGGGCTCGGGAAGAAAGGCCGGAGCGTCAGCAGCCCTATCACCCGAAGTTCCAGGAGTACACCCCGCTCAACGTCTCCCTCGCAGTGTTACTAGAGGAGGCCCAAGGCGAGAGGTTCTTCAAGTTCCCTCCAATCCCGCGTCAGGCTTCGAAGCGAACCCGGGGCCCTTATTGCGCCTTCCACCGGACGCTGGGCCACGCCACGGAGGATTGTAAGCAACTCCGGGACTACATCGAGGAGCTCATCCGATCGGGGCATTTCGCCGCCTACTTAAGGGACAAACGGCAGGCCGACCGCAAGCAGAAGCAGCGTCCCCCTCCCGCCGAGCTGGCCATCGGCCAGATCAAGCTCGTCTCGGCAGATGACCAGTTCGGCGCTCGGGAAGCCCCGTACCCGGTGCCGAGCACGGAGACCGACAAGCCTCCGAGGAGCTCAAGCCACTTTTCTTTTGGGGCAATCTAAACTCTTCCTAGGGCCAATCGTTAATTTAATAAAGATCAACGGAATATTGCGAAAAAGAAGGAAATATCTCATTTATTCAAAAAAAGGTATTATGAGCTCCTCAGCCATACATACAAAAAGAAAAAGAAAAATTACAACAGCGGGGGAAGGGGGTGCAGAGAGCACTGCTCATGATACTCGGTAAAGATCTCCGCTAGCCGAGGCCTCGCGAGATCCAACCTCTGCCCTCGATTCCCCCCGCGCGCGTTGACCCCGAGCCTCATCTCGTAGCACTCGCGGACGAGCGCCTCTGAGCAAGCCAGCCGGTTCGCGAAGATCAGGCCGAAGCGCCTCAGAGACCGCAGCTTGCCCACAGCTTCGTCATAGAGCTGCTCGGACAGGGGGTTGTAAAGCCCCGGTGACGCCCTCCAGATGGAGTACATCAGCAGCTGCAGCAGGGAGGAGCGTCGGGGGAGCAGCCGGCCGAAGTGGTCCTCGATGCTCCCATATACCAACTGCACCATGTCCTCGATGCAGTTCTGGTCATAGAGGTATACGTCTTCGAAGTGGATGATCTCGGGGATGGTAAAGGGGAAGTCTTGCATTCTCGACGCTCTGTTTGCAAGGAAAGGAAGGACTAGTGCTCCTTCAGCCTTATATAGCCCGCTGCGCCCCAACGGAACTCAACGGTCGCCCGCTCTCGCCCAAGAAGTCGCTGCCAGGCGGCGATCATCGAGCCTTCTCTGGCAGAATCGGAGCGACGCGACCCTGGCGCTTCGCCTCCCCCCACATTAATGCGCATGCTATGCGCACACCCGCCGCGGCCGTTCCTGTTTCCCATACATGCAACTGGATGGTCGGGCAAAACCTCATGAAGATTCAGCCGAGCAGTTACCCTACCTGGTTATCCTTAGACGGCCTCCTACGGTCCCTCCAACGCTAAGAATCAAAGTCCTCCTTAGAGGCAGCCGAGCAGCTTCTCTGCTCGGTAATCCCTGGCGGGTAGCTTCTCTACCGCAACGCCAGGGATCAGAAAGTCCTTCCAGAGGCAGTCGAGCCCGACCCTCGCTCGGTTATCCCTGGCGGGTAGCTTCCCTACCGCAATGCCAGGTATCAGAAAGCCCTCCCAGAAGCAGTCCAGCCCGAGGACCCCTCGCTCGGCTATCCTTCAGGACAAAAGCCCTCGCCAAAAGGCACCGAGCAGTAACCCTGCCCGGCGAAGGGTCCTTGGTAGGCTTCTTAGAGCCCCTCCCGCGCCAAGGACCAAAGTCCTCCCAGAGGCAGTCGAGTCCTTGCTCGGCTATCCCCGGCTGGTAGCTTCCTACCACAACCGACAGGGATCAAAGTCCTCGCCAAGAGGCACTGACAGTAACCCTGCTTGGTCCCCGTCCTGAAGGATCAAAGCCCTCGCAAGAGGCAACCGAGCAGCTACCCTGCTCGGTCATCTTCGGCTGGTAGCTCCCTACCCATGACGCCAGGGATCAGAAAGCCCTCCTAGAGGCAGTCGAGCTTGAGGATCCCTCACTCAGCTATCCCTCAGGACAAAAGCCCTCGCCAAGAGGCACCGGGCAGTAACCCTGCTCGGTCCCCGTCCTGAAGGATCAAAACCCTCGCAAGAGGCAACCGAGCGGCTGCCTTGCTCGGTCAACTCCGGCTGGTAGCTCCCTACCCATGACGCCAGGGATCGAAGCCCTCGCAAGAGGCATCCGGCTACCCTGCTCGGTCATCCCAGGCTAGTAGTTGCCTACCTACGACGCCAGAGATCAAAACCCTCGCCAAGAGGCAACCGCGCAGCTTCACTGCCCGGTCATCCTTAGTGGGCTTCTTACAGCCCCTCCAACGCTAAGGATCCAAAGTCCTCCCAGAGGCAGTCGGGCCCGACCCTCGCTCGACCATCCCCAGCTAGTGGTCGTTGCTCGCAGCGCTAGAAATCCGAAGCCCTCGCCAAGGGGCAACCGAGCAGCTTCCCATCCATCCTCGGCATAAATACGGCATACAACCCTCTACCCATCACACGCAGAGGGTCCGAGCCACCAACAAGGGGCATCATGTCTATCCAAGTCTCGAGCAATCCCCCCTCGACTTCAGGGGCCATGGATTCGCCTCCTTCTCAGCAGCACTTGGCACGCTTGGCAAGTAATCGAAATCAACTCGACGAACGATCGCTAGACAAATAGCCGACCTGACATGGAAGCCCAACAGTGCAAGAAGAGAAATTTTACGAGCATTTTTCATGAACAGAAGATAAAGTGCAAACCAAAGAAAGAAAAAAGTTTTATTACCGAAGGCAAAGTCTTTACAAAGGGTATTTGGGCTCCCCAGCCTTACAAACTGCCCAGAGGCTTACAAAAATTACAAAAGCAACAAAATAAAAGGAGGAAGACGGGGGCTTTAGGCCTCGGGGCCGGGCGCGACCTCGAGGTCCTCGACATTCCCCACAGGACGAGCAGGGTCCTCGGCGACTTCCTCGTCAGAAATCTTTTTCCCCTGCTCCTCGACGTCTGTGAGGGGGTACTCGGCCTGGAGCTCTTCGTCGGCGAACTCCGGCATCCGGGCCTTAACGGCGTCGAGGGCCTCGTGCCAAATGAGGATTGTGGCCACAGCCAGGTCATCATAGAATTCCTTCGACTTCTTATAGCCCTCGACCGCCTTCGCCGCTCTCAGGTCGGCCGACTTCGCCAACTCGGCCGCTGTCCCCAACTCCTTCCGGAGGGTCTTCACCGTCTTCTTCAGGTTGCCAGCGAGCACCTGAGCGTCCTCAAGTTTGGCCTCGGCAGTTACGGCGGCCTCGCGGTACCGGGCAACCTCCCGTTTCCCGGCCTCCACCTCGCCCTCCAAGGCGGCAACTCTCGCCATCACCGCCTCCTGCTCCCGCTTGGAGCTCTCTTCCAGCAAGGCGAACTGGCCCGTAGCCTTCATCGCCGGGGCTATCACCTCGGCCTCCATGCGTAGGGCGAGGGCAACGTGCTGGAGAACCTGAAAGATAGGAAAGAGATCAGAAAAATGAAAGAGGCGCCGAATCTCACAAAAAACCAAAACGCTTACCTGCACGGACTCCTGGGCGATGGACGCCATCTGGGCCCTAAAGGTCCCCCCGGGGACCCTACCCCCCGCTAATTTCTCTATCTCGTGGAGCAGGCTGTCCGCGACGGATAGCCTCAAGGGCACCGCGAACTGGAGGCTTCCTTCCTCCACCATGATCGGCGAGGGCGGGCCCTGGGAAGACCTCCGCGAACCGCTCTTGAGCGGCTCCGATGGAGAGCCGATCTCCTCCTCCGAGGCCGGATCTTCCAGAATCGGAGCCCGCTTCCGGCCAGACGCTCCACTAGGCCCCGGGGCGGGATCCACCCCAGAACACTGACGGGACACAACCAGCGGAGGAGGAGCCGGGGCGGGCTTCGAGCGGGAAGGGTCGGCACCTCCGGCCTTCGTGACCCTCCTCGGCTGGCGCATGGAGGCTTTGAGCTCGTCCATATCCATGGGTCCCGCGCAAAACCAAATGTAAAGAAGTCAACGACACAAGCAATATACAAGCCAAAAAGCAAGCCTAAACTTATCGACGAACCCAACGGGGCTGAGCCCGGCCCAACTCAGGACCCTCTCAGACAGTAGCACGTCAATCGGGGAATGGGCTCCCGCGACGCCACTCTCACCACGACGGGGTCACTGGACTGGTTCTCCGGCAAGCATTTCTCTCTCGACCACTTTGTAGGCACGGGCCAGTCCTCGCCTTCGGGAGGGGAAACGAAGAACTTCCAGTCGTGAATGGAAGAAGGCAGAGCTACAACCCCTGTCCCAGCGGCGCCCCCCTGTCGCTTTCTGAAAGAGAGGTAGACCCACCTTGGATATAGTGCCCTCAAAGTCAATTATTGGATCACAGGCACGTTATTGCAATGATTGAGGAAGGACCTATACCGATATAACAGTCTTACTCAAGATGATAGTATGCTATCTGGTTTATCTTTATCATCGTGTACATGTTTTAGGTGACATTACAAGTCATTATTGCACGTTGATAGAGCCTATATGATTCTTGCTTGACGGCCAGCAGTATGATGGCGATCATATACGTGGGAGCTGGGGTCTATAAGCACATCCTTAAAGTGGTCCCTAGTCGTGGGAGTTTCGAGACTGGGCATCGATACTCCATTAGTAGACTAGGGTATACAGTCGAGACACCGACGAGGGGTGGTGGCCGGTCTCACAAGCCATTGGTGTCAGTTAGTTCACCTAAGATGTATACAGGTACTCATTGGGTTATGAGTACACCGGACAGGACTCGCCGGGAACATGCTAGTTGGTATTATACCTGACGTCAGATAGCAGTTCCCTAGTGACATGTGTACAGGTTAGTTCATCAACCTGAGATCGTCATTTGTCTCATATGAGTTCCCACTGTACTTTGATTACTACCCTACCACGGCTCAAAGGAGTCATACAAACGGGTTTTAGTTGGGTACATTCCCGAGACACATGGAGGCAGTGAGCGGATCGGCAGGGGTTTCGTCTCTCCCGGTATTGGGGGTGAGATCGCGCTGTGTCTAGGAGAGCCATTACACGAAGTCCTTGGCCAAGGCAAGAGATTTACTGGTAGGTATTCCAGTAGTATCTCAGGGTGTTCTGGGCTACACTCCGACACGACTTGTACCGCATTTGGGGGTCTGACTTTTACCAACCCCCTAGACCCGACATGCGATGCTCATAGACGAACGGACTGGACTGTACGAATATTGTCACTGACAGGCTCAGTAGGGTGTCAGGATGAGTTCGCTCATCGACCTCCCTTTTGGTCAATACCTGGTAGCCCGTTACGTACAGCTAGTACCACTGACGTGCTAGTGGTTAAATCCACAGCCAAAATATTGACGAGTCTTTAAAATCCTCCACAGACAGTTTCTCAAGTTTCGGGCGAAACGTTGTAGAGGCCGTATGGTATTATAGCAGGGTTTGATTATATACGTGCAGTAGTACACGGATCATGATCGGACGGATCATACTAGTGGGCTTTAGTTTAAACCGGATCCTAGTATTAGATTTGTTGGATTACTTTTGTCTCATCGCATTCGCATTCAGTCGAAACGCGAATGCAGGTATGTATATACAGGTGAGGGGTATCTTTGTGATCCGTCACGAGTTTACTTTAGATGCTGCCGTATCTTTTTGTTGTAAACATTTGGATTAATGTTTACATGTGGAAATTGTGAGTGGAAATGATCATGAGGTGCATTTAATGTGACATGAACATGTCTAATGACTCATGGTCTCTTTACTTGTGCTAATGTCACATTAGAATTTGATTACTGTGTTGATATGATTCTTGAAGAGAGAGTGGACAGCCATATAGGCTAGGGATTGCTCTTGTATTATTATCACACTCTCATTTTATCAACACAATAACACAAAAGAAATGAGTCTCTTCTTCTTCTTCTAGCTCACAACATCCACCATGGCTTCATCTTCAACCTCCATCCATACACTCTCATGCGTTGAGAATCAATGGATGCAAGAGACAAAGTGATCACACACATTCTCTACATCACCTTGGACACGCCGGCTAGCAAACTTCGTGTCCGAGTTACTTCGGACGAAGCGGGAGCCCGTAAAAGGATTCGAAGATGTGGTGCCCTTTTCGACGAGAAGACCAGAGATCGGAGATGCCGCGAGGAGCTTGGGTTGGTGGCCAAAGACCGAAGGACACGGATCGACCGGTATAACTTTTCTAACCCTTCTCTAGTTTGCTAGTTATAGGTTAATGGTTCGATCCGGGATTAAAGTCTGCGATAGCGTCGGTTTCAAGTTTAGAAAAAGTTTTCGTTTCCGCATTTTAGCCTCGGATCAACGGCCGGGACGCTACCGTAGACTTAAATGGTATCAGAGCCACGCCATTAACCTTTACTAGCTTGTTCTAACGTATGCAAAATATCGATCGAACGAAATTTCCGAAACCGTGATTCCATTTCATGAAGTTTCTGTCGAAATTTTTGTCGTCGAAAAATTATTTTGAGTGTGTCAGAAAATCAGGCAGGTTTTTCTAAGACCACTGCAGAAATTTTGTAGAATGATCTCATTGTAGCACCGCGGAACCGCGGCCGTACCCACGTTTTGGCCGCGGTTCCGCCGCAGTACTATAGCTCCACTGCACCAAATTTTCTACAGTGGTCTCTGACTTGGAATTGGGGTTTCTGGTATTTTTAGTTTTGGCCCAGATTATTTTGAGTGCTGGATTTGTGCTTGGGACCTACTTCGGGAAATTTTGTCGATCAAAAAATTTAAATATGTTAGTTTACAGTACTTATATTATATCTGCGACCATGAATGTCATTTGATCGGTAAATCTTGTCTAATTCTTATAGCCCTTTTAGACGGATTTGTGAACGTGACATTCACGTTGATGTTCTGTGTTGTGCTGTGATATTGTGGATTTGTCGTGGTGGATAGCCTGGATGCAATGGTAGTACAGTTTGGTTATATTTGTACATTTGATATTGCGGGACGAGCGTCCGACATATGGACTGCCGTCATTGCCTGTTTGCATATTATTCTTTTGGGGTACGACCGGGCTGAGGTCGATGTACCCGTTGTATATATATTTTACTTTCTGTACTATGATTATCCCGCGGAGGGCTGCACGGGTAGCCGGATTCTAGAGAGCAACGGGCCCGTATCTCATGGCTTTGAGACGGAGGGGGCTTCACTCTAGAATTGGCGGGCTATTCGCCGCACTCGTAGGGGGTATAGGTTGACCCAAGGAGGGGTGTTCAAGTTACCGGATTCCGTGAGGCGCTGGATGGTCCATTCACTTTGTTGAAGGGGGTTGCCTCGCTTCAGGTTTTGGCGGGTAACTTGCCGCGCCCGTAGGGGTCTAGGAATTCTTTGCACAGGCTATCCACACAACCAGGGAAACGTCGGGTTTCAGTAGCGGCTCTATGAAACCCGGAGATCCCAGATTATCTGTATTGTTCTGTGATACTTATTACATTTATGTGATGTTGCATTTTATCACGCCATGAGCGAATATTATATATTGATATATATATACTAGTAGATGTTGTATATGTTTTACATCCGCGCTAGTCCAGTCCCCGCTCTGTCGTTAGTTAAGTAACCTAACGGGTGATGACGGGACCCAGTGGCGAATGCGGATGGCATATACGTACATCATATTTTCGTTCCTTTGTGGTGTGATTAATTGATGGGACTGCATTGATTCGGATCAATGCAAGCTAAACAAACCTGTTTGATGTTGTTGGAACATTTTTCAAAAAGCTGTTATTGCAAGGACGTTCTCTTTTGCTTTGCACAGTGGTATTCGGTTATGAATATCCAGCACCTCAGTCGACGAGGCAAGGGCCGAGATCCCTTCACCGGGAGTGACACCTTGGGCAGAAGTTTGCGTCAGGGTAATAACTTCACTATAGTCGATTGCTTTTTGCTTTGCATCGTGGTATTCAGTTGGAATATCCTGCACCTCATTCTACGGGGAAAGAGCCGAGATCCCTTCACCGGGAGTGACCTCTTTAGCAAAGGTTTTCGCCACTATATTTATAAAAAAAACTATCCGGTTCCTTCAACGATATCAAGTTCATTACGTTAAAGGTTTTTCGCCAAAAACCATTCGTAGCCCTCCGTCATTTCAGACGGGTAGCACTTAGTATTCATACTATATTTGTTGGCCTTCGTCATGGCATAGTGTATGGTAGCTATTTGTTAATTTTCGGCTGCATAGATAGATGCGTTGGTTTGGGACAGTCGTATAGCCTTTTTGACCTTCGTCAAGGGCTTGTACGGGTGGGTTCAAATTAACCTGGACAATGACGGGTAGAACTTGACGTGTGACTTATGATTTGTTGACCTTCGTCAAGGTCATAAGAGCATGGGGTAAAAATCATATCAAGAGTTTCTAAAGAAACTGAAACTTGCCAGAGATGCGCATACCTTCTGGAGTGTGATAACGTGAGTGGATTCCATCACGTTATCATGCGATGATAGTTGGATCCCGATTCCCACTGATGAGTTGTTTTACTCCTCGGGTGATCCCGACTAATTCTTCTTTCAGCTTTGAAGGAGAATTTGAGGTTACAGTGGGAGGTCTCCTGATTGGATAAATTGATAACCATTCTGATCTAGGTTAGAGTGCACGCAGAGTGTTTCTTTTCTCTCTCTTTGGCAGCGACCATGATCCGGCCCTAGACTATAACTCAATGACCAAGTTAACCGAACTTTCTTAAAACACTGGCTTTTGGATTGTCAGAGTTGCAAACCTCATTGCCACTCCTACTTTTACCCTTTTCTCCAGAACACCCCGTATTACTACGAACATCCACTTCCATTGGATAAAACCATCGTATGGTTATATACGAACTCGAAGGAACTTGTTCCAGATTCGAGGATGGTTTCTAGTTCTGGAGAAAATGAATAGGACTATTCAGTTGTCTTTTCCTTTTACCTTCTCTCAGGTTGCGAGTGCTCCTTGGATAAGGACACTACACCTATTATGCTAATTGGATAGTCCTTTTCCAAACCATAGGCAGGTGCCAAACGGTAGAGAATGAAGAAAACCAATTAGCCTAACGATGGTGTACAGAAGGTAATAAGTTAAAACAAATAAAGGGATTAGAAAGAGGGCAAAGTAAACTGTGACTACTATTCACGACCAAACCAAGTATTCCATCGCCACTCCTACTTCACTTTTGTATTTCTCCAGGACACTCCGTATCACTACGAAGATCCACAGTTATTTGGATACTCTATCGTATGGTTATATACGAACTCGAAAGAACTTGTTCCAGTTCGGAGATGGATTCTGGTTCAGGAGAAAAAGGAATAAGGTTTTATTCAGTTGTCTTTTATCTTTACCTTCTCTCGGGTTGCGAGTACTCCTAGGATTAGGACAGTACACCTATTACGCTTATTGGATAGTCTTCTTCCAAACCATAGGCTGGTGCCGAACGGTAGGGAAGGAAGAAAACCATTTAGCCTAAAGGGGTGTACAGAAGGTAATGGCTAAAGACATATAAAGGGATTTGGAGAGATGACAAAGAAATATACGGTTACAGTTGTGAATCTGATAATGGAATAGGCATTACTAGGATTACCCGGATACCCCTCCGAAATATTTATATGTTTCAGTTTCACCGTGTATTGTTAAAAGAAAACTGATTTCCTAATTAGCCCTTGCTTCAGGGTATATATTTATCAGGTTTGATTCTCACATCTGTATGGTTTTACAGATAATGAGTGGGAGTAAGTTATTGGGAATTGGGTGATCATCCTCATTATATCGGGATTCGTTGTAATTGGTGATATTTGAGGAAATCGCCTGGGTTGTTTTGCCGGACGGCAAATATTTGGTTTTGAATATCCGTTGTTATGCACCAATTTCAAATTGATATATCTGTACGTTTATTTTTATAAAGTGAGATATAACTTTTTGAAATTATGTCTATGACATTTACGTATATCAGTGGATGGTTAGGTAAGGAGTATTAAACAGCGGTGTAATTTTTCTTAGCCATAAGTACAGTTTTCAAACTACGACATACAGGGAATGAGTTATTAGACTCAGGGGATTTATACAGAGTATTGTATGTTGTCCAGTGTCCATGAAGACAGAGGGGTTGGTACTCGTACTATATTCTGTTTACTTGTGACTTCTCTAGGTCTCAGACATGTGTTTCGTAGAAATGCAAGGTCTAAGTTTTGAGAAGTTATAGGTATATGAATAAAACAGAGAACCAGGTATTGCAAGTATCAGGATTCTTCAAGGTGATCGAAAATGTAGATACTTGTGTATGGTATTCAGTTGATAGTAATGATTAAGAGAACTTGCTTCTCTTTCAGGTTCCTCATAATTGGAAGCACTCCTAAGTTGAGTAATGCTGATCGGTCTCTCTCCATTTAGTTGACATGCACTGGAGACAGCTGCATGATTTGAATCTGGTTCCAAATAAATCAGTGCCTCTGTTTCTATATTGGATATAGAATAGTTCATATCTTAACAATGTTAAGGTACGGGGAGTTGTCCGACTTATGCTTAAAACCAGACTCTGGATAATTCAAGGCACGTTTCTGTAATGGCTGTTTGTGGGTTGACCCGGGCTATGACGAGGGTTGACTTTCTACCATCTGGGAGATCAATAGTGATATTGTTCTTGACTCGCCACAGTTTTAGTAAAATGGATTTTTTCAAAAAATAGTAGTGGGAGTATGGTAGAACTGGAAGTGATTCCAGAACCGCAAACGATTACTGAAAATTTAATAGGACCTAAATATTCAATCTGGTTTGACATTCCATTGGCCACTCCGCAGATATGGTGGGTAATCTCAGGCACTCGAGAGGTACTTCGGTATGCTCAAAGACGGTGACAAGGAGGTTCTTGTTTACCCAGACTTGCCATTGCTGTTGTTCCAGACTGTGAGACCCGACAGGAGGATGAGTATAGCGTCGTTCTAAACTAGCGTTAGAAATATACGTGTATATGACTCTGCCAGAGGGTTGTCGTAGTTAGTGGGAGCAGCGGAAACATAGTGGACAAGTAGTTTATATCTATTTATGGACTAAAGCAGATATAGCGGAGAAAGATCTATTTCTGATGTGACAGTCATAGGTTTGACTTCATCAGAATAGGAGATGGATCTGTTAGGGTGTGATGTCCTAGTATTTGGATGACATACACAGAGTAGGAAGTGAAATTCCTATACTACGATCAGTTATACTTTGGTTGTCATACAGTGGTTTCTCCACATAGGACATGAATAATATATTAGACATTCTGGTTACTAGATCTGGGTAGTTTCCCAATCTAGATACTTAGACAGCATTCCACAGGTATTTTAGAATGGATGACTCCTGGTACGATAGTGTACCTGCAGGTGATGGAGTCACCCTCTCTAAAGCTGTCTTACAGACTAAAGGGGGTGTTTCGCCCAATCAGAGCAAACCTCTGTTGAAATTCAAAATTCAAAATTTTGAAGCAACGCTTCAAATCTCGGGCGCAACGCGCCACATGTCAGGCGCTGATACGTCAGCGCAGCGCCCAAGAAGGCGCACCCAATCAGAGCAAAGCTCTATTAAAGGAAGCAACGCTTCAGTTGCGCAAGCACTGCGCTGCGCGACACGTGTCAGCGCAGTTGCGCTGCGCTGTGCGCTGCGCGACACGTGTCACGCGCTGGGGCATCTGCGCCAAACAGAATTAAGATTTCAAAAAAATCTTTCTGTTCTTATTAAAACAAGAAGATTTTCTTCTGTAAAACAGAAGCCTTTGGATCAAAGATCCAACGGTGGGGAAAATTCCCCAAATCACTCAGAGAAAGATCTCTTTAACAAATTTATGGGCACTATAAAAAGGACCATAGACCTCAATTCAAAGGCATCAACATTTTGGAAAAAATCAAGAAGCTTCAAACAGAGAGAACTCTGAGAAAAATTCCAAGAAAAAGGTAAAAACCTTCACAAAAGAGAAGAAATTTCTTCTAATAGATCATTGATCTAAAATCCAGATCAATGATCTTCATATAAAAAAGAATAGTGCTTTGCACTTCTCATGAACCACTGGTTCTTTAAACAAGAGAAAACAAAAATAAAAAAAATATAGTACTTTGCACTTTTATGAACCATTGGTTCTGGAATCTTAAAGATTCTTTTCTTAAATCCAAATTGGGTCAAGAAATTAAAACAGTGCCTTGCACTTGCAGATCTGCACTATTGCGCCTTCTGGATTGGCGCAAGCCACCAGAGAGCGCCACGTGTCAGCCCCATAACCACTTGCGCTGCGCGCTTTAAAGATAGAGCATTGCTCTCTGAATTTGGCGCAACTCACCAGAGCGCGCCATGTGTCAGCAGCGCAACAGCGCAGCGCACTGCGCCAACTGCGCTTGCGCTCACCAGAACGTGACGCGTGTCACCTCCACATGCGCTTGCGCTCAATAATTGGCGCAAAGCGCCTGACAAGCCACTATCAGATAATTAATGCAGAAGGGTCAAGCCCAATTAAAAAGGGCATAACATGCCAAATTAAATGCAATGCATTACTTTAAAAAAAGGGCAGAGCCCAAATAAAAACAGATGTTGTGCATCATTTATAAAAGGGCAGAGCCCAAATAAAGGTCTAATAGACCAAACAAAAATGCCATGCATTATTAAACAGGAGCAGAGCCCCAGTAAAGGCCTAACAGGCCAAATGCAATAAAATATTGAACATTTTCAACTGGACTTAGCCAAATTCTGGCCGTAAGTCCTTAAATTAAATTGAACTGAGCACAAATGCTCTCTCAAATCAACTTACCTCCGGTTCGAGGGTACATCTCCGAACTCCTCTGACACTTCTCGTTGTAATCCTTCAACGACGTCAGAGAGGCGACGGGTCCCAACGACCACATATGGATATGGACTGCGGGGTCTTTAAACTCGTGGACCGAAACGTCCTTAAACTAATATTGGACCGAAACGTCCTTAAACTAATATTCGTCCCTAAATGGAAATGCTGGACCGGAACGTCCTTAAACTAATGTCGGACCGAAACGTCCTTAAACTAATGATGGACCACTACGTCCTTAAACTGGCGACGGACCGAAACGTCTTTATACTAATGATGGACCACTATGTCCCTAAACTGACAATGGACCCCCATGTCCCTAAACTGGAACACGGACCACTACGTCCCTAAACTGGAACAATAAAGCCTTCAAATGCTCTTTTGTCGGATCTAAACGATCCCGTTTAAGTTGATCTTAGCCCCAAACACGGCTAACGTATCCTTAAACATTCAAACGGACTATAAAACTCCAAATCAACCTTGGTTCAAGGGTACATCTCTGAACTCCTCTGACATCTGCCGTTGTAATCCTTCAACGACGTTAGAGAGGTGACGAGTCCCGATGGCCAGATATTAAATGGATTATCACGTTAAGTTGATCTTAGTCTCAAACAGGACTATTGTATCCTTAACGAATGTTTAAGTTGATCTTAGCCGCAACGCGACTAATGCATCCTTAAACTAAAAACACCAAACCCAAATCTAAGTAAATACGGATTTGGACTAGTCCACGTCCTACGGGCGACGGCATTACTCAGTCTCCGTATACAATCCACGGGCAACCACAAACAAAACAAACACACACGACACGAAGTGAAATTTTGGAGAAGGAGAAAGTTGCTACCGCGATGCGGTAGCGTAATTAACTGCAGGGGCTTGCGCCTGCAGGGAAGAGTGTCCTCACAATCAAAAACCCCTCTAGCAAGGGGGAATCTGACGAAGTCTGCTACATCGGCCGCATCCGTCTAAACCTCCGATACACGGTGCCATAAATCAACTTGGCATCTTCGAAGAGATGGACGGATAAAACCAAATAGCATCTGTCCCGAATCTCAGCGTCAGGACACCGCGGTCCTGTGCGCCGCCATTCGGAGGGGAACAGATTCTGGCACGCCCGGTGGGACCTTTTCCTCTTTCCACTCCACGCTTCGTGTGTCGTCTTCACGAACCAGTCGCGGTTTGTTAATGGTTGCCTTCGGATTTCAAGTTACTAAGATTTGGTCTTTTGCCTGGCGCAGAACTCAAGATTCAATGGCCTCTAATTGCACCAACTGCTCGAAGTGCCACTGCAACGGACGCTCCACCTCACTGGGAGGTGTAGCATATGGGCCCCAAGCGGCTTCCTTCCTCACTCTGCCAGTAGACCAGATGACCCAGGCCACCACTGGCCTGTTCTTCAGGACCATGATCCTACCTACAAGCTTCTCTGAGCCAATACCTGCACCGGAAGTGAACAAAAAGTCGGTCTTTGACCGGCTCACTGCTACGACGGCCCCTGTCGACGGGTCGCCCGCTACCAAACCGACAGCCTCTGTTTTCACCAGGCTAAATCTGAACTCTAAAATGGCTGTCCAAAGGAAGGCAATAACTGCTGCCCCAGAAGTCGTCAAGGCGGCTTCCCCTATCAAAGAGTCAGTCTTTTCAAGACTGACGATTCCTGCTCCTGCCCCTGCTCAAGGATCCGTCTTCGGCAGGTTGAATATCACCCCTCAGAAGACAACCTCAGTCTTTAAGAGGTTAACACCGGCGGCGCCTCATTCAGACATGGGGCAAAAAGAAACTATCTCAATCTCTGAGCCAATCCCAACGGCTCGCCGTGCTCGACGTCGCCATTGGCAACGAGTGAGGAAGGCAGGGGGCAACTCTCCCTCAGGGCTAAGTCCACCGGCTCCAGTGGTGGAAGTCAACGCTGCTGTCCCAACTGGAAACAGCTTTGAACTGCTGAGGAGGGTGCGAAAAAACTCTCCAACCGCTACACTGAAGAGATCTCCTCCACCTGCGGAGAGAGTTCCAGAAACGAAGCAAGAACAGCCCCCTCAACGGCTATCCTCAAGAATTTATAAAGTTTGGCGGAGGGTTCAAGACTCCGTAATTGACCCAGGTCACTCTCGTCACCAGAAAAGGGCGAAAGTGCAAAAAGGAAAAGACCATCCTATTGAACAGCGGGGGACAGCAACTGCAAGGCTGCCCCCTTCAACGGTTCCTTCAACCTCGACGGCCCACAAAAGAAGGAGGCCAGAGAAAACTCCCGCGTCAGCGGCAAAAGTTAAAAATGGTGAACCTAAACGCCCCAAGTCAGGGGGCATAACAGTTCATACGGTTTATATGGCATCGGGAAAAGAAGATAGCCGCATATCAACAGGTCATAGACCGCACACAAGGTCAGTGACCAAGGCTCAGGAGTAGCAGCAGAAGCTCCAAGAGATGATGAACGCTATGGCCGCACTTACAGGGCCAAAAGAAATCCCTGAAACATCCTCGGACGAGCGTCAAGAACAAGAAACGGACGCAGAATTCCTTCGTCGCGTACTAGAGAAGAAGGATAAAGAAGCTGCGGAGCAGGCAGCCAACATAAAGAAAATGGCCCTCCTGTTCCAGGATATGGTGGGTATGATGATTCAACAAGATCCACCTGCTGAAGATCCCCCGATCATCCTTGAAGACGATAGGGGAGAGACGTCGAATCCTCCACCAGCTCTGTCCACTGCTAAGAGGATACAATCTCCAAAGCTGATTTGGATGAGTACATAGCCCAGCAAATACGGGTTCATCATGCGACTGAAGCGGCCGGTCAGGTCGTAAAAACAGGACGGCCATATCCAAGTTGGTACGATCAAATCAAGTACCCACCCGGTTACACAATTCCCAAGTTCCATGTCTACAAAGGGACGGGCAATCCTCATCAGCATGTTGCCCAGTTCAGGGCACTCTGCGGCAACACCGGCGGTGATGACAAGCTGTTGTTTCGCCAGTTTGTTGGAAGCTTATCAGATACGGCGTTCGAATGGTACTCTGAGCTCCCGAACGACTCTATTAAAACCTTCGCGGAGATGGAGCTGTTGTTTACTCAGCGTTTTGCAAGCGCCAGTGAACGTACCCCGATGACAGCACTGATTAACGCCAGGGTAAAGCCAGGCGAGACGTGGGTTCAGTACGCTATACGATGGCGGAACTTATGGTCAAAGTGTGAGCAGCGCATTGAAGAAGGTCCCGCGGTGGGTATGTTTGTGGGAACCCTCGATCCACAAGCAACCATCTCGCGGTTTATGATGTTTTTCAAGCCGACTACCTTCCAGGCCTTGATTGACAAACTAGCGCAAATGGATCAAATGGGCCATAAACCCCCTCTTCCAAAGCCAGACACCCGAAATGACAAAGGGAAGGGAAAAACGATCGTCGTCGCTAATGCTCAACAACAACCGAGCGACTCGAAGCCGGTTGCTCGTCAAAATAATACGCGACTGTACGTGCCCCTTGAGGATAGGATGGGACGTCCTTATTTCTTTCCCCGCTATAAAACGAGGAGGTTATTCGAGCTGGCGTTGCGCAACAGACTCATAAATTTGCCGGATCCAAAACGTCCGTTGCAACCAAGTGACGTCAACGAGCCCAACTACTGTCCTTATCATCGAGTACTAGGCCATCCGATCGAAGATTGCTACGTTTTCAAAAATTGGCTTGTAAACCAGTACCGATAGTGCCGCTTAAACACCATAAAGAACTAGATGCACTTAATATCTACAGTGTAGAAGAGTTGCGGACGTTCTATATCCCTCCCAGGCGAGAGAGCGAGAAAGCAATTCTGTTTTACCGCTCTGAAGAAACCAAGGTGAAAAAAGAAATCTGGCATGGCGCGGATCCTGCGCTCGACAGGCTTCAGTCTATCCGTCTTCCCAGATATTATACAGAGGGTTTGAAGAAGCTGCTGAAACGCCAGGGGATATCCTTCAAACAGACCGTTAGAGAGGCCAAATTCTATGACAGGGTCTGGAACGTTCCAGGGACTCAACGCAAACTGCCTAATGGGAGAATGGAAACAAAAGGGCTTGGATACATCCGGTCAAAGAAACGAGAGTTACTGCCCAGCTGTTACGTCGTGTATGACCTCGATGAAGAAGCGGATGCTCAATGGGAGAACGCTAATCCTAAGCCAGTGAAAGTTCCAGATGCAAAAGAGCCCAGTCCGTCGTTCGAGGAACAAATGGACAAACTTATAAAGAAAGCTGGTCAAAAAGTCCGAGATGATCACAACCGTGAGACGACCATCTATGAGAAAGCCAAGACGCAACGCTTTCTCCAACAGGCCGTAAAGGATGAAAATACCGCTCCTTGTCAACCTGTTATAAAGAAAGCTCGGCGCTAAAGCAGAAATAAGTCGAAAGGCCAAAAAGACGCTCAACAACAACAAGACAGGGCTAAGAAACCACGCAAACGGAAGGCGAGCATTATTGATCTATCCCTCATGAAGAAAATGGGTCGAGCATACTCTTTTCCTCGGGACAAGACGAAGAAGATACTTGATCTTGCTCTAAAACATCAAATACTTACACTGCCGGAGTCCAAAAACCCCGAACAGGCATGCGAAGTCTCTCACCCGGATTATTGCCCTTATCACCGAGTTATAGGGCATTCTCTTGAAGATTGCTTCACCTTCAAGAATTGGGTCGAAGATCAGTATCAGCTTGGCAAGTTCGCTCTATCCAACAACTGGAGAGTAGCACCGCCACAGAAGCACGAGCCCAAGGCCACGAAAGGAGAACCGGTTCCACATTGGGATTGGAAGCGAATTCGCACCTGTCACATGATTACAATATTAAAAGAAGAGCCCGAGGACATGGATGAGCTCCCTTGGTGCTTCGAAAACAGCAGCGACGAGATAATCTCAGAATTCCCACCAGCGCCAAAAGAGCTGAAAGATGGAATCCATACCACTGCAGATAACCTCAAGAAGATTGAGTTGGGATCGGCAGACGATCCGCGACCGACATTCATCAGCGAGTTACTATCTGAAGAAATGGTAGCTGTGTTAAAAGACGTGCTTCTACAGCATAGAGATTGCTTCGCGTAGAACTATTCCGAAATGCCGGGACTAAACCCAGAAATTGCTGTGCACAAATTGGCAATATCCCCGGACGTCAAGCCAGTCAAACAGGCGCCGAGAAGAATGCGGCTTGAGCTTGAGATGAGCATCAATGCTGAGGTCAAGAAGCTGATCGACTCTGGCTTCATCCAGGAAGTTCAATACCCTGAATGGATCGCCAACATCGTCCCGGTGATGAAGAAAAATGGGACTGTGCGCATATGCGTGGATTTTCGGGATCTCAATAAAGCCTGCCCGAAGGATGATTTCCCGGTGCCAGTCACCGAATTAATGATAGACAACACGTCTACGCATGAGATTTTCTCTTTTATGGACGGCTCATCGGGATATAACCAGATAAAGATGCATCCCGAAGACCAGAAGCACACCGCCTTCAGGACTCCTCTAGGTATATTCTGTTATAAAGTGATGCCCTTCGGTTTAAAGAATGCCGGTACCACTTATCAAAGGTCCATGACAAAGATCTTCGATGACCTTATACACGAAATCGTCGAATGCTATATCGACGATCTTGTGGTTAAAAGCAAATCATACGAGGAACATCTCGAACATTTGAAGACCGTATTTCAACGCCTTCGGCAATACAACTTGAAGATGAACCCTCTTAAGTGCGCATTCGGAGTTTCCTCGGGCAAATTTTTAGGATTCATCGTCCGACACCGGGGTATCGAAATAGATCCGTCCAAGATCAAGGCGATCATGGAAATGCCTCCGCCGAGGACTCTTAAACAGTTGCGATCTCTCCAAGGGAAGCTCGCATACATACGGCGATTTACGGCCAATCTTTCAGGCAAGTGCCGTCCCTATAGCCACCTGATGAAGAAGGGAACCCCATTTGTTTGGGATCACAAGTGCCAAGGCGCACTGGACGAGATCAAGCAGTACCTGCAGAACCCTCCAGTTTTGGCTGCTCCGGTTAAGGGAAAGCCTCTCATTCTTTACACGACCGCCCTTGAAGGTTCTTTAGGCGCGTTATGGGCACAAGAAAACGACCAAGGGAAAGAAAGCACTCTACTACTTAAGTCGAGTTCTACTGGGGGCAGAAAGCAACTACTCCCCTATTGAAAAACACTGCCTGGCGTTGATCTTCGCAATAACGAAGCTTAGACATTACGCGTTGGCGCATGAAGTCCGTCTTATTTCAAAGGTGGACCCTCTCAAATATCTAATGTCAAAGGCTATATTGACGGGACGACTCGCTAAATGGACCCTGCTCTTAATAGAGTTCTCGATAATATATCAACCTCTCAAGGCAGTAAAAGGCCAGGCCATCGCCGACTTCCTCGCTGAGCATCCGATACCGGCCGATTCTCCTTTAAACTGCGATCTTCCAGACGAACATGCGTTTGATACGGTCAACGGTGATGTTACTCGATGGGAGCTTTATTTCGATGGCGCATCTTCCATGAAGAAGCGCAAACAAAGCACCCCTATAATTAAATCGGGCGTAGGGCTCATCTTTGTAACTCCACAAGGAGGGATAATGCGCTTTGCTTTCTCCCTAACAGAGCCGAGGACAAACAATGAAGCCGAATACGAAGCTCTGATAGCAGGCATCGAGATCGCCATTGACATGGGAATTGAAAACCTCCTCATATACGGGGATTCTCAACTGGTCGTTAGTCAAGTAAACGGCGACTACCAAACATGCAAACCAGAACTGGTGAAGTACGACGAAAAAGTGCAACAATTATTGACCCAAATCCCCTTTTATACTTTGAAGAATATACCACGCGCGGAAAACAGCAAAGCAGACGCATTGGCCAAACTTGCTAAAGAACTGGCTGACGAGAATCTCGATGACGTTAGAATCGTGGTACAAAGCCGTCGGGTGCTTGCCCTAACAGAAATATCTCCGGAATCATCCGAAGAAAAAGGAGCGAGCGAGCAGATGGCTTTACAAATAAAAGACCGGGAAAAGGCCGAGGATTGGAGGGAAGTCTTCATAGACTACTTTAAGTCCCACCGAATGCCCGAAGAAGCGTCCACAAGACATCAGCTCATGAAACGAGCTCTGTCTTTCGCCTTCGTCAATGATACTTTGTACAAGAGGTCATTTGATTCTCTATGGCTGAGATGCTTAGGACCTGACGAAGCGAAAAGGGTCGTCCAGGAAGTTCACGACGGACTCTGCGGTTCTCACCAAGCAGGCCCGAAGATGAAGATGAAGATAAAACGGATGGGCTATTACTGGCCCACGATGATTCAGGATTGCCTCGAATATGCGAAGCAATGCCACTCATGCCAAATTCATGGGGACTTCATCCACCAGCATCCAAATCCGCTACATCCAACAGTGGCTAGCTGGCCATTCGAAATGTGGGGGACTGGTATATTCGGCCCCATCGAACCAGCATCGTCTAGAGGACATGGTTTCATCCTAGCGACGACCGATTACTTCTCTAAGTGGGCAGAAGCGGTACCGCTGAGAGAAGTAAAGACGGAGAATATTCTCCATTTCTTCAAGACGCATGTCATATATCGGTTTGGAACGCCGAGACGGATCATCTCCGATAACGGGCCAGCCTACAGAAGCCACAAGATCAGTCGCTTCGCGCAGCAACACAATATAGATTGGAGATATTCCTCGGTTTATAATCCGCGAGCTAACGGTCTAGCTGAGGCCTTCAACAAGACCTTGACGAAGATCATGAAGAAAACAGTGTCGCGAAATAAAAAAGACTGGCACGAAAGACTGCAAGAGGCTCTCTGGGCATATCGAACTACGTTTAAAACGGCCACAAACGCAACACCATATGCGTTAGTATTCGGGACAGAAGCAGTACTCCCCCTCGAGATAGAGTTACCCTCTCTACGAGTGGCAGTCCATTACGAGCTGACGGACGAAGAAAATGCTCACCTTCGGCTTGAAGAGCTTAACGCCCTTGAAGAAACACGGCTCATAGCGCAACAAAATCTGGAGGCCTATAAAGCAAAGATGACGCGCTCATATGAAAGATTGACCCGACCGAGGACATTTCGCCAAGGCGAACTCGTGCTAGTGGTCAAAAGGCCTATGATCCCCAATCGCGCCAAGCGGGGAAAATTCGAGCCAAACTATGAAGGTCCGTACGTCATAGATAAGATCTACCAGGGCGGGGCCTATCTACTCATAGATATGCACGGTGAAAGGCCTTTCAGGCCGATAAACGGTCGCTTCCTAAAGAAATACTATGCTTGATGAGCCATAGCCTAGGTCAATGATAGATGACGACGACTACGTCCGCTCGCTATCTTCCTAAGCTCAAGCTTTATAAGCAGTAGCCCGCCTCTCAACGACGGACCGAAATGTCCTTAAACTAGTAGCAGACCGAAACGTCTCTAAACTACTACAGCAGCATCTTTAGGCTGACGAGATATAAAAAAAACATATAATAATAAAATAAAATAAAAACGGTATGTCCATAAGCAAAAGGGCACGGATGAAAACCCAAAAGGGGCTCCGTGAGTAAAAACAGCAGGGCTACCGGCGAGTGTTCGTGAAAACCCGAAAGGGCGCGACCTCGTAAAAAAAAAGAGAGAAAAAATATATATACATAAAAATAAAAAGAATAAAAAAAAACGGTATGTCCATAAGCAAAATGGGCACGGATGAAAACCCGAAAGGGCTCCGTGAGTAAAAACAGCAGGGCTACCGGCGAGTGTTTGTGAAAACCTGAAAGGGCGAAACCTCGTTAAAGAACACTTACAAGATCCTCTCGACCTTGTAGGGAGAAACCACCTGCGTGAGATCCTTACGACTCACGAGGGAGCAACACACTTAGGGATCCCCACGATTCCTAAGGAGAAAATACACTTGCGAGATCCTCACGACTCGTAAGGAGAACTCTCTTATGGGACCCTCACGGCTCATAAGAGTTGAAAGTCTTAAGTTACAGAGACCTAAACCTGTGCTTAAGCAACCCCCACAACTTCCGACATTGCCCTACAAGTGGCTCAATACTGACCCTTGTATACAATCCACGGACGCGAATAAATATTTCCCTAATCAAGTCTCATCCGAGACTGGGGATATGTTCGTATGATGAACAACCCTTATAAGTCCTCTCGACTTACAAGGAGAAAACCCTCTGGTAGGATCCTTACGACTTACAGAGGAACATACACTTAGGAATCCTCACGATTCCTAAGGAGAAAATACACCTACAAGATCCTCACGACTTGTAGGGAGAAATACCTTTCTGAGACCCTTACGGCTCATGAAGTTAAAAGCCTTAGACGACAGGACCCTAACCCTGTTCGCTAAGCTACCTTTGTTCAACATCGACGGAGGCAGATGATGATTCGCTTCTGGCAATATCCCAGTTGTAGCGGTGTTGATGCCGAAATCGGTGCCTAATTCCAGGTTTACGGAGGAAAGCCAGTAGGCCGCACATGCATACGGAATAGCCGAAATGATTGGGCAACTTGCAAGAAAAAGCAGCAAGTAAAAATGTAGGCATGAAAAATAGCCGAAATGATTGGGCAACTTGCAAGAAAAAGCAGCAAGTAAAAATGTAGGCATGAAAAATAGCCGAAATGATTGGGCAACTCGCAATAAAAAGCAGCGAGTAAAAACAAAATAAACAGCCGAAATGATTGGGCACCGCGAAAAATAGCCGAAATGATTGGGCAATCGCGACCTTCGCGATATAAAAGCTGAAATGATAGAGCATCGCGGAGATAAAACAAAAAAAAATGATGATAAAATTTTGGCCCTACAGTTAAGATCACATCGATCCCTGTATACAATTCAAGGGCGTAAACAAAGAGGGAACCATACTTTCCCAACAGGCTCCGCCAGAAGACGAAGCCAAATCCCGACGGTTCAGTCCAACTCCGAAGAAACAAATGTCTTCAGCAAATTCCTCGACTTACGGATACAAATACTCCTTGACGAGAGCCTCCTGATCCGCGTCGACTCGCAGAGCCACCAGCGCCTCCGTGGGAAATCCTCGACTCGTTTCAAACCCCAAGGAAACAAATAATCCTTGGCGCTTGAGAAACAAATAATCCCTAGCAAATTCCTCGACTCACGGATACAAACACTCCTTGACGAGAGCCTCCTGATCCGCGTCGACTCGCAGAGCCACCAGCGCCTCCGTGGGAAATCCTCGACTCGTTTCAAACCCTAAGGAAACAAATAATCCTTGGCGCTTGGGAAACAAATAATCCCTAGCAAATTCCTCGACTCACGGATACAAACACTCCTTGACGAGAGCCTTCTGATCCGCGTCGACTCGCAGAGCCACCAGCGCCTCCGTGGGAAATCCTCGACTCGTTTCAAACCCCAAGGAAACAAATAATCCTTGGCGCTTGGGAAACAAATAATCCCTAGCAAATTCCTCGACTCACGGATACAAACACTCCTTGACGAGAGCCTCCTGATCCGCGTCGACTCGCAGAGCCACCAGTGCCTCCGTGGGAAATTCTCGACTCGTTTCAGACCCCAAGGAAACAAATAATCCTTGGCGCTTGGGAAACAAATAATCCCTAGCAAATTCCTCGACTCACGGATACAAACACTCCTTGACGAGAGCCTCCTGATCCGCGTCGACTCGCAGAGCCACCGGTGCCTCCGTGGGAAATTCTCGACTCGTTTCAAACCCCAAGAAAACAAATAATCCTTAGCGCTTGGGAAACAAATGATCCCTAGCAAACTCCTCGACTCACGGATACAAACACTCCTTGAGGAGAGCCTCTTGATTCGCGTCGGCTCGCAGAGAAATTATGTCTCCACGGGAAATTCCCGATTCGTCTCAACATGCAAATGAAGCCTCAGGCAGCAGGGACTCAAAAACTTGCTTCCTGAATAATGGGATCCTGCAAGTCAATCCAAAATGGTCTCTTGCATACTATTCATGGGTCTCACTCTCCAAAGTCGAATTTCGACGAGGAGGGAAACAACCGCTTGTGGGTCCTCACGACTCGTAAGCGGGAAAAATTCTCTTATAGGATCCTTACGACTTGTAAGAGAAAACCACACTTGGGAATCCTCACGATTCCTAAGGAGAAAGCTCACCTACGAGATCCTCTCGATCCGTAGGGAGGAAAGTCTCTATGAGACCCTCACGGCTCATAGAGTTGAAAAGTCTTAGGCAGCGGATCCGAACCTGCGGCCTAAGCCATCGCTATTTCTTAAGAAAGTCAGGATACTCGTTCTAATCATCCGTTAACCATGTTTGCTAAAGTGATATGCTGATAGTAAAAGAAAGAGAAGACGGAGAAAATGACACATGACAAAAAAGGTGTATCTTTTATTCATAAACTTGATCGGGTACAGGATACATTATGTCAAAGAATAAAAATATATATATATATACATTCTTTTATCTACAAGTACAAACGATACAAAGATGGATAGCTACTGAGGAGGAAGTGTCTTTAGTAAATCCACAAGCTGCTCTCGCACTTCCTTCAGCGCCTGTTCAGACCATAATATTGCATTTATCATTCCCCTATTCTTATCCTTTTTATAAATAAACAGGTACTCTTGACGCACGTTTGTTGCATATTACAGGATACAAGTCTCTGGAGCAAAAACAGTGAAAAAGATACAAAGCAACAGAAAAAGGGACTTTTTGACCAACTATTAGATGGATCCTAGTCAAGCCCAGTTCACATAGGTGCAAGGCAACGAATGTCAACGTGAAACGGTTAAAAAGCCCAATACAAGTCTTCACTGAAGATCTGGAGAAGAGTGAGAAGCCAACTGAGAAAATACATATAACAATACAGAGCCCAAGAACTCTTGAAGAAAGCCCAAAAGACTGGCGGCCCAAGACCACCAAAGGGCCGCGGATCCGCGGCCCAAGCCAACATTTGCCGCGGATCCGCGGCCATATAAGGCCCGTGTCGGTGGAGATTTCTTCTGTTGCCGCGACTGTTCTGTTGTTGGGATTCTCAGGGGTCAAATCAGTAATTGCGCATGTGCGAGAGTCTGTAACCCTAGGTTTCCTATTTTCCTATAAATTGTAAATTTAGATCTGTAAAAACTATGCCTCTTTTCAATAAATAAAATTCAGAATTTCTGGGAGTGACATTCAGATCTATTCTGTCTTCTACTTGGAGGGAGCCATCAAATCTGTAGGTAATTTATTTCCTTGCTTTTATTTTCTAGTATAATTTATCATCCCCTAATGAGCGAGTAGTCTCCTCGCTTGTTAGGGTTAGCCTTAGCGAAAGGGTTGAGAGATGAGATCTCTCACCCCTTTCAATGCCATCTTCACTTTAGAGTTAGAACTCCATGCATACGCACACATCCGCTCCCTACGGCACCCTACCCCTCGAGGTAACGGTGAACAGTAGTATAAAGGGCCGGTTGCGCGTGTTTTCCATGGGGGTTAGGGTAATTATCAACGAAGGAAGGATACAAATCTAGAGGAAGAAACATCTTCCCAAAAGATTCGTATCCACTTTATTGATAATTAACGTAACATCTAATAGATCTAAAAAAGAAGGCATTGAAAGCGGTGAAGGAAACATTAATCTCCAAAACTTCCCCTAAGCCTAACCCTAGCAAGACTTTCAATTAGATTAATTAGATCTAGTTTTTATAGATTTTTATAAACCAATCAAAACGACAAATAGAATCAACTCGTTAAAACACATAAAAGGAGTTTACCCGTCTCTGTGGATCGACCCGCACTCACCGGCTAGCTGCGAAGCGACGCCGTTTCTTGATTGCGGTAAATACAGTTTTGACACTCAACCAAATGGCGCCGTTGCCGGGGACGGCGTAATCTTTCTTTTTGTGAATTTTCGGGTTGATATAAATTTTAAAAATTATAAAAATCTGAAAACATAAAAAAATAAAAAAAATTATCAAATTTGATCTGTTTGAAGGGTATATCTTTTGAATCTTGCAGGAACAGCGAAGAATTGAGGATCTGGAATTTTACAGAGGGCAAATCAAAATTTGGTGCATATGAACAGAGAGGAATTTTAAGCATAGAACAGTACAAAAATTTTCAGACCCAGATTCCCTCAACGGACCGCGTTTCCGCCGCATAAACATGCCATGTGCCGCGGTTCCGCGCTCCTAGTGCCACGTCAGCGCACCAAATTTCGCTGGTTTGATTTCTCTTTTCTTCCCCTCTGCAACCTACAATACATCTCTCTGTAAAAAGTTTTCTGCAGGGTTCTTTGCGTAAAGAGTCTTTCTCCCCCTTCTAAATAACAGATTTCTGCAGGTTTCTTTGCGCCGCGCTAAAAATTTTGATTGCAAGTGAAATTTTATCTGTTTTGCATAATTTAACCGGACTCTAAGGGGCTATTTGACCAAACTCAGATTGGGTGGGGATTTCATCACCCTTCCCAGGACCCCAGAAAACACCTAAAGCATTTTGCATCGACCACAATTAATTAAAAAAGATTAGACTCAGACCTAAGGACAGCGAGCTCAATAGGAAAAGGACTAGGGTAGGCATCGGCCGTTATCCTAACCGACATTGCGGTGTCTAGGCTAGTGGTTATTAATTAGGCCCACTGTAGTGGTGGTTCCTTCCCACTTACCTGGCCGTATTTGTCCGTGAAGAGGCGGTTTGAGGTCTATTTCTAGCCCTAGTTAGGAGCTGTCTAGCAGACCTAGGCAACCCTAGATCTAGGCCTGATTGTGCATGTGTGGTTGATACTTTTGTGTCACGAGTCCGTTTTCCTAAAACCTTCTTGCAAAACTCTCCAATAAAAAAAATAATAAAGAAAAATCTATTAAAAACTTGCAACTTGCCGCTAAAGAAAACTTGCAAACTCACTTCCACCAACCACTTCTTCTCACTGACGTTATCTTACCCCCACATTCTGTTTTTCTCTTTTTTTCTGACTGCACTACCCTTTAGTGTATGTCATTTTGGACTAGGGATACTAACGCCCGTTTAGTCCGTGTTTCGTTGGTACCGACCAACGAACCCTTCGACGAACCCTTCGTCGACATTCCGTCCATTTCCTTACCTCCACCTTCAAATTCTTCTTTCGAAGGTATGTCGGGATTCAACCCCAACGATACCTTACCGACGGGAATGATTCCACCTCCGCCAGGTACGAATAACCCGAATCTACCGCCTGTTGAAGCGCCCGCACGAGTTGCGCTCCAGGATCTCTTCTACCCCGTCCGCACTTCTTTACCCACATGTCTTTCACCCCCACCGGCGAATGTGGATAATTTTGAAATAAAACCACACTTCATCAATATGCTGCCTAAGTTTCATAGTTTGGAATCCGAAGATGCATATATTTTTATTAACAAATTCCAAAACGTTTGCGGCATGATGAAGACAACCCAATTAAGTGATGACGCTATAAGGCTAAGGGTCATTCCTTTTACCTTATGTGACCTAGCCGAGAAGTGGCTATATAGCACCGCATCACACTCCATTAGAAATTGGGACGAGTTTGTAAGAGCTTTTCTGAAAAAGTTCTATCCTCGTCACAAAACTGCTAGAATCCGAAACGAAATTATACAATTTTCACAGCTTCCGTCCGAACCATTTTGGAAGTGCTTCGAGAGATTTAAAGACCTACTTGTTCAATGCCCTCATCATGGGATAGAAAATTGGCAACTTTGCCAAACATTATACGAGGGATTGAACGCAGCAACGAAGCAGTTGCTAGAAACAATATGTCAAGGTCATTTTCTCTCCAAGTCTAGCGACGAAGCTTGGCAGTTTCTTGAGGACCTAAGTGAGCAAACAATTCAATGGGAGAGTACCAAGACCACATCATCTTCTTCTAGTGGTCAATCTAGGGCAGGCATACATCAAATAGATATGTCGATTGCTATGAAGGCCGAGATGGCCTCACTTATGAAAAAGCTAGAAGCCATTGAGACCAAAATCTCATCGACTTCTCCTGCCCCTACTCTACCCACAAGAACTGTTTGTGCTTGTTGTTCGAACCCGTCGCACCTAACCGAAGAGTGTCCTTATAATGCACCCATTCAAGGACAGGATCAAGTCAATGCTGCATTTCAGCAACGACAAAGAAATGATCCTTACTCTTCGATATACAATCAGGGGTGGAGGAGTCACCCGAATTTCGCTTGGAACCAAAATCAACAAGTCCAAGGGAACAATAATTTTCAAAGACCTCCTCCACAACAACAACAAGCACCCTTACAAACTCAAAACCAGCAACCTTTCCAACAACAACCTTATACAAATCAAACGAACAATTTAGTTCAACCAAATGATGATAATGTTAGCTCGCTCGAGAAAAGTCTAGAAGCGTTTCTTAAGCAAACTACAGAATCCGCAGCAAGATTTGAAAGTTATGTGCAATCTTTAATGAATAACAATGCCTCACACGATCAAAGTATTAAATCTATTGAGGCACAAATTGCACAATTAACTGCTGCGTTGAGCGAGAGAGAAAAGGGAAAGCTTCCATCTCAACCATTGCCCAATCCCGGTCACGCACAAAACGCATATCACAATCACAATGTAAATGCGGTGACCACGTTGAGATCCGGAAGAGAGTTGCAAAATAATGTGGAAACTAGTGATGACATCCCCGCCGGTGGTTCTTCTTCCCCTTCTTCATTTTCTTCACTTCTTTCTTCACCTTTTTCTTTAGAGCCTATTCTCCACCCTTCACACGGCTCTACTTCTCCTAGCTCTAACGGACCCATTTCTCACAACACGAACACATCTACACCGGGATCCATTCCTAATCCACAGTCTGCTCTACAAACATTTGACTCAACTAATTTTCAAAATGCACCATTTCCAAACAGGTTGAGTCCTAATAAACCAAATACACAAGTGGAGAAGATTGTGGAGATATTTAAGCAGGTTAGCATAAATATACATCTCTTGGATGCTATCCAACAAGTCCCTTCATACGCGAAAATCTTAAAGGGATTATGCACTTCAAAGAAAAAAGCATCTCAAGTACCCAAGAAAGTGCTAGTGGCTAGTGCAGTGAGCAATGCTATTAACCACCATCAAACCTTACCCCAAAAACGAAAGGACCCCGGCTGTCCTACGATTTCCATTACAATTGGGGATAAGAAAATTAATCGAGCACTTTTAGATCTTGGGTCTAGTGTTAACCTGATTCCTTACTCCGTGTACGAACAATTAGGGGTTGGAGAGTTGAAACCCACTCGTTGCACTCTCCAAATGGCTGATCGATCAATCACCTATCCAAGGGGTCAACTAGAGGATGTGTTGATCAAAGTCGGGGAATTCATATTCCCCGTTGATTTTATCGTTATGGATACACAACCTGTTGCTAACCCAAGAAACCAAATTCCGGTGATTCTTGGTCGACCATTTTTGGCCACTTCCAATGCCGTGATAAATTGTCGCAATGGCTCCATGACTCTATCCTTCGGAAAGAGGTCTAGTGAGTTCAACATTTATAAGATGGGAAGTCTGTCCCCCGTGCCTAAAACTAGTACACGAGAAGTTTGCTCTATTCACGAAATCACGCAGGAGGACTGCGAGCTTGAAAGATTTCTATTTGATGAAAACAGTTTTGACGCCACTAGTGCGTCCCTCCTTGAGCCTACTACCGTTGACACAACCGATGTTGATTATGAATGTTTCACTTTTTTAGATGATGACGACTCACAGCCCGAATATGAGTCTTTTGAATTTTTGGATGAGTCAGTCGAACCATCCGAATCGGTTGTTTGCAGTGATTTCGAACCTGTGTTAGAATCCTTTGAGTTCGAGGTAGATTCCGCAATGATTCTTTCGCCTCAGAAATTCGAACTCACGCCCTTGCCGTCTCACCTTAGATATGCCTACATAGGTGAGAATGAGACTTTTCCCATTATCATATCAGCCTCTCTAGCCTTCGAGCAAGAGAACGCTATTGTAAAAGTCTTACAAGACAGGCGGCAAGTTTTCAGTTGTACTATGGCGGACATCGAGGAGATAAGTTCCCTCATAAGTGAATATCATACACAATTGATGGATGATGCCATGTCAATAGAGGACCCACAGGAATATCTTGGGGGTATTGTGGTGAGTCAACCTCCTCCCTTAGAAGTTGAAATACCCCCATTTCTTTTAATAAGGTACGAGAATGCCAACACTCCACTGATTGCTGATCATTTACATTCTCGTTTCGATGCATCACCATCACCTGTATATTTACCTCCACACCTCCCATACCACTACTTCTATCTTCCCCAATTCTTTGCGGACCACCACAACTTATTTTTCCACCACCCAATATTCTTTACTGATAAATTTTTCAACTGGTTGGTGTTGACGTTTGGTCTAGGCAAAGTTTGGCAGTAATGTCTAACATGGTTTAAATGAAGTTTGGGGGAGGGCCTTTTTGTATATATTCTTTGTTTTTCTTAACAATAAAAAAAAGGTTGTAAATAAATAAACAGGGAAGTGCCGGTATTTTGACCCTCTTAGTTTAGCATGACAGTGAGGACACTGTCAAGTTCAAGTTTGGGGGTATGCTCGGTACGTCCTCTTCCTTCGCATTCATTTGTATATATTTTTGCATTTGCATATTTATTTGAAAACCCATAAAAATTTGAAAAATTTCAAAAATTATAAAAATTATTGTATTCAATTTTGGCTATAATTGACTTAAGTTTGACAAATAGGTTAACTGGTTAGGAACAACTAGATCTTAGACTTAGTGAATTAAAACCCCTAAAGATAACATTCCTTAAAGTTTAACAGTAGAAAGTATATGCCTTGTAGTTTATTTAGAAATAGGCAAATTTTGGGTTCACTTTTTGGGATAAGTCGAAACAAGGGAAGAGTATTGATGTTCTTATTAGAGTACAAGTTTGAAAAATAGTTCCTCGCTTAAGTCTAGATTCTGAAAACGTATACCCTACAATTTGCACAATCACGCATCTTGAAACTTGGAATAGTAGAAGAGACCTTGAAATGCTATTGTCTAAAGTCCTTAGTACGAAGAAAATAAAAGAAAAAGTGTGAATAAAGAAAAAAATGGACACTGGTTTTTTGTGATTACCTAAGGCTGTAAAAAATAGAAAAATATTTAGCGAGGGTGCCTTATCACCTAGTGCCTTAGACCAACTGGTTTGGGAGTCACTGCTAAAGCCTTGGGAGTTGCAAAACTAGGAAGTACGCTTTAAAGTGCAAACGCATTTTGTAATCGGTCGTTGGTACCTCAAGAAGTATTAACGGTCGCATGAAGGATGTGTAAGCGAATTTCATTTAAATTCACCAATTAATAAGTACTTTGGACAATGGACTAGGGCATGATTGCTTGAATTGAATTTCCAAGTGTAGGGGTGATCTTTACACACACGTAGGGGTATGTGATTGGAATTTAGATAAAAGAGAGGAATGAAAGATAGAATTTGTATCTTTAATGGAGTTGATAGAAAATTCCTAAGTAGAGATGAAACCCTAGAAGGAAGACTTAAGAGATGCCGAAAGCTAAGTAGGTCTACATAACATATATAATCTTAAGTTAAATAATGAGGAAGCGTGAAGAATATGGGTGGATAATTTGCAAGTATAAGATAATAGAATTCCTTGTTAGAAAACCTAATTGGAAAACAAAAGTCAATGGGCCAAGTTGATAGGATTTTGTGGGTGTAATCCGCTGAAAACCCTCAGGAGACAACACTCCTCCTACTAGGGACACCTAGAGGTTTAACGGCTTGTTGCACGTGCTCAGTGCAATCGCGTTTCCCTGCGAAAGTGCGGTTAGGATTTTAGTGAATAAAATAATAAGTTTGCTCGAGGACGAGCAAAAGGTAAGTTTGGGGGTATTTGTTCAGACCATAATATTGCATTTATCATTCCCCTATTCTTATCCTTTTTATAAATAAACAGGTACTCTTGACGCACGTTTGTTGCATATTACAGGATACAAGTCTCTGGAGCAAAAACAGTGAAAAAGACACAAAGCAACAGAAAAAGGGACTTTTTGACCAACTATTAGATGGATCCTAGTCAAGCCCAGTTCACATAGGTGCAAGGCAACGAATGTCAACGTGAAACGGTTAAAAAGCCCAATACAAGTCTTCACTGAAGATCTGGAGAAGAGTGAGAAGCCAACTGAGAAAATACATATAACAATACAGAGCCCAAGAACTCCTGAAGAAAGCCCAAAAGACTGGCGGCCCAAGACCACTAAAGGGCCGCGGATCCGCGGCCCAAGCCAACATTTGCCGCGGATCCGCGGCCATATAAGGCCCGTGTCGGTGGAGATTTCTTCTATTGCCGCGACTGTTCTGTTGTTGGGATTCTCAGGGGTCAAATCAGTAATTGCGCATGTGCGAGAGTCTGTAACCCTAGGTTTCCTATTTTCCTATAAATTGTAAATTTAGATCTGTAAAAACTATGCCTCTTTTCAATAAATAAAATTCAGAATTTCTGGGAGTGACATTCAGATCTATTCTGTCTTCTACTTGGAGGGAGCCATCAAATCTGTAGGTAATTTATTTCCTTGCTTTTATTTTCTAGTATAATTTATCATCCCCTAATGAGCGAGTAGTCTCCTCGCTTGTTAGGGTTAGCCTTAGCGAAAGGGTTGAGAGATGAGATCTCTCACCCCTTTCAATGCCATCTTCACTTTAGAGTTAGAACTCCATGCATACGCACACATCCGCTCCCTAGGGCACCCTACCCCTCGAGGTAACGGTGAACCGTAGTATAAAGGCCGGTTGCGCGCGTTTTCCATAGGGGTTAGGGTAATTATCAACGAAGGAAGGATACAAATCTAGAGGAAGAAACATCTTCCCAAAAGATTCGTATCCACTTTATTGATAATTAACGTAACATCTAATAGATCTAAAAAAGAAGGCATTGAAAGCGGTGAAGGAAACATTAATCTCCAAAACTTCCCCTAAGCCTAATCCTAGCAAGACTTTCAATTAGATTAATTAGATCTAGTTTTTATAGATTTTTATAAACCAATCAAAACGACAAATAGAATCAACTCGTTAAAACACATAAAAGGAATTTACCCGTCTCTGTGGATTGACCCGCACTCACCGGCTAGCTGCGAAGCGACGCCGTTTCTTGATTGCGGTAAATACAGTTTTGACACTCAACCAGCGCCTCCTCCTGAGCGGCTGCCGCGGCCACCTCCGCTTCCACCCGGGCTCGCTGCTGCAAGAAAGATGAAAGTTGCTCCTCCGCCGCCTTCTGGGCTGCTTCCTGGCTAGGTGCATCTCGCTCGACAACATCAAGGTGTTGCCTCAATGATAACCCTTCAGAAAGACATTGCAGGAGGCCCTCAAAGACAACCATCAGCCGTGCGGTGTTGGCCTCCACCCGAGTATGCAGTTGGACGGATTTGCTTGAAGTTTCACCACGCTCCTTGCATCTTGAAATGACTTCTTGTTCGAGGTGGCGGAAGTAAGGAGCGCTCTGCTCAATCCACAATGTTCTTTGATTACTGGCAGCCAAGGCCTCGGGAGCGGGACGCAGCGACTCCAACTGATATAGGCGACCCTCGATCTCCCTACAATGGTTAACCCAGGATGCGACGATGCCATCATCATGAAAGTTCACGAGTATTGCTAGCATCGGGTTAACCATCATAGCGAAGTCTGCGGCAGATGTAGGAGTTTCAATATCGAGTTCCTCGACGTAGTCACTCAACATGCGCAGACTATTCGCGGCGCCTTTTGAAGACAGACTCCTCAGATAAGGACCCGCCGGCATTATGATGCGAGATTCGAAGGACGCCGAGACCGGAACAACAGCTGAAAAGAAACAAGATGTGATCAGATAACAGTTCTGAAAATAGAGAAGGAAGACTTTATCAATGTGATAGTCGCTGTACCAGCTGAGGCAGGTGGCAGAGCCGGAAGAGTCGGCAACGCAGCCCGTCTTTCATCCCCTCGTTCGATTTGTAACACTGCAGTCGAGATTAAAAAAAAGGGTTTAGAAATAATCCCATCAATGAAGAAAGAAGGATGTCATTGGAAATCATACTCACCAACGCCACCAGAGGAAGAAGCAAGCTCGGATGGGAAGGAGAAGTGTGGGAGCAACATCTGGTAAAGATGGTCAAAAAGTACTCCTGAAAAGACACAACAGCACGACTTCAGTACATACACTATACATCTGAAAGATAAGACTAATAAGTTGCAAACCCATACCTTCCAACATCTTAGACGGTATGAGAGAGGGTTGGGAGGTGACCACCGCCAAGGCAGTCGTTGAAGGCGCTCCTTCAAGCAGTGAGGCATCGGCGCTGGCCGCACCTGCGTTACAAGAAAGGTGAACTTGTCAGAAAGGATTGTAAAATAAGAAAGACAGTAACTTAAGGTTTACCTGAGGAGCTCCCGGCCGAAACAGAAGCGACTCCCTCCTCTATCGACATGAGGCCACCGCCCGTAGCCTTATCACCCGACTCGATGGGGACCGTCGTCGTGCTAGCGCGACCAGGAGACAGCAGGAGATCGTAAGCAGGGAGGGCAATGATTGGAGCGTTGCCGGATTCTTGGAAGGAAGCGGCTAACTCTTCCCCAAGAGTCGTACCCATCTCACCCGCAACTTCTTCGAGCTCCGCCGTCTCCATCGGCTCATCCACTGTCACCACGAGGTCGCCGGCCTCAAGCGCCTCGTCCACCACCACCCTCGGTTCAGTTATAATGATCATATCATCTGCCACCGCTTCAGGTTCGGCATCAATGACCTTCTCGGCTGCAGGCCCCTCGACCTCCACCTCAGGCTCCAAAGCTACAACGACGTTGCCCACCGTCGGCTCGAGTTCGGCAGGTACCACCCCCTCTGTTCCCCTAGGATCAACGGTCTCCGCCTCACCCTCGGTCGGACTTGGCCCTGCAAAATAATATATGTAAGAACCGTCGGCATTATAACTTTCACAATAAAAATTCTGAAAGAAATGTTACCTGAAGTGGACTTATCATTTGCGCTTCGAACGGCACGCGCCACTTGTCTGCGAGCAGTGGATAGGGCGACAGGGGCCTCTTCGGAAAGAGTATCTGCCCGAGGGACGGTGCTTGGGCCCGCTCCCGTAGCCAAAGCAGCCCGGCGCGCCTTCGCCTCGCGCCTCAGCCGTTTTCTCTCCTCCTGGGCCGTTGAGACGGACCTAACCAGAGCCTCTCGCATTGAGGCATCCTCGTCCGTATACAGGGATGCCTCCAAACTCTTCAAGGCATCCCTCGTCGACTTGTCAAGTCGAAGCCCTTGCAGCAGCCCCGACGAGACCGGAACTCCAGTGACGGGTTCCGGAAGAATATCTTCGTCGACTGGTATAACCCCTAGAAGGAAACAAGGAAAGAAAATTAGGTTGATCATCGAAAAGAACGACGAAATTTGCTTAAAAAAAGGGGGGTGGGACATACCGGCGCCCGCTAAAGTGCGTTTCTCCTCCTCCTTTTGGAAGGTTTTCAAAGAGGCAGCGATAGCTTTTTCGGTAGAGACACCTGCTGAAAATGGGGAAAAGTATTAGTCAAGAATAATGATGAAAATGCGATGAAATGATGAGGAGAGCAGCTAATAATTACCTGACTCAGCGAGTTTACTTAACCACACTTCAAGCCTCGCTGATCGCTCAGAAGCCGCAATGGCGGCCGCCAGGTCGGTGTCTGCGGGGTCTACCGCGAAGCCCTTATTGCTGCCATACTCACTTATTCCTTTGGTAAGAGAGGCATCAGGCTCTAAGCCAAGAATCGCGTCAAGGGAAAGGAGCGGCTTCTTCTTCTTTTGCCCGCCAGCTCTGGATACACCCGAGACTGATTTACATTTAGCGGACGCCTTGGGGCGGCGGGTCCCGATATCCTCGCCGGCGCCAGACTCTGGCGGTACCACATTTACCGCCTCCACTGAAGCATGGGAGGCTAGTGGCGCATCCACAATATCACGAAGTGGCAATCCGCGCGGAGGGCTCAACACGCGCGGAGGTCCGACTCCAACACCTTTGAATGGAGAAATAACCGGGGTCCTCGGCTTCAAGGGAGCCTTGCGATCGCCGCCGGGAGGCGCACCCTTGCGGTCAACCAGCATGCGTTTTTCCATTTGGATAACTGGACCCATAGCATGCGCATACCAAGCCACGTACGCGTTGAGGACTTTGGGGATGCAGCTCGGTTCGCTGATGAAGAAATAACCCGTGTTGAGCCGCATAAAGTGGTGCATTGCATTCTTTATCCCCTCTCGGCGAACCACGGGCTTTTCCAAGAAGGCTTCCATTGGGATCCCTTGGTTGTAGCTCGATTGCTGAGCAAACCGGTGAGGATTATACCTCATGAAGAGTGCTGTCTCATTCTGCCTGAACACCAGGTAGCCCGGCCGAATGGAGTAGAGATGGAGGATTTCCCGAGCCTTCAGTATGGAAGCCCCGTCTTTAAAATCATCGCGTAGCGACACTACCGACTTGGTGGTCTCTGAGCCTATTGTTATGACCTTATCCAAGAAGGAAACCTTCGCCCCGACCAGGTGTGGTCGAAGGAGCAACCCCCTAGCCTCCCGCGGAGGTGCAACAACGATCGAAGCCCCGACCAACCATATGACCCTTGGGAGCCTGCATTTCTCAAAAATGGGAGGAATCCTATGGGCGCCGAACACCCCGTGCACATGCATTTCCATCCAAGAAGTAAAGTACTGCATCGGGAAGTTGGCAAGTTGCACCCCAGGCTCACTAGCGTCCGCCGCTACGCTAAGTCCGTTATAAAGATAAGCCAACCCGGCGATTCCTACTGACAACTGCAAACCAGCCACCATCCGATGCGCTGGGTAGAAAACAGTCGGCCGCATGTAGCGTGGATGCATAGGAAGCGCAAAATTGCACAACCACAAGCCCAAGAACCCTACAAAGAAGGTCTCTTCATCCATGTCGGGGACGGCGATTTCTGAAAAAGAGACGACGGCAGCACCAGGGAGGTAAAAATCTTTGTGGTCATCCTCCGATGTGGGTCGGCGATCCAAGCCGAATCCAAAAGGGTCGTCGAGCTGGGCGAACTTCTCGCTCCGCTCCGATAAGAACTCCGGTCGAATGAAGCGGGCAATAAAATCTGCGAAACTGACACCCCGGATGCCCGATTCCAGATAGAGTCCTTCATAGATCTCCAGCACCTTAACCAAACCTGGGTACTGGTGCTGAATAGCGTTCTCCGGCGTCGGGTCAAACACCAGCGGCTTGGTGGCAAAGACGTACTCATCGGGAGGAAGCAGCTCCTCGTAAGGCTCTCCCCTCATCGGCAGACCCGAGATTTCAGCAAACTCCTCCAAGGAGATAGAGACTTCCCGGTCCGTCATCAGGAAGGTGTGGGTGGGGATATTCCATTGCTCGATAAAAGCCTTAACCCACCATGTTGGAGGAGAAGGATACTCAAAGAGCGAGACGTAAATGGCCGAGTACAAGCCAATCCTCATCAGATGAGTCCTCTTCGCTGATAGGATGTACCGGGCCCATTGTAAATATCCGGCGGGCGGTCGTGGGATCAATCCAATGTTATAAGCCTGTCCCCAAGGGCGTGCTTCACCCTGGCAAATTCTCCTCCCTAAAATATCTATTGCTGGCGGCGGCTGTACGGGGATAGCACCAATCGCAGGTTGGAGGAGGTTATCCGAATTCCAATTTTTGACCTCCACGGCATACTTCACCGGGGGTTCATCTGCGTAAGGGAGTGAAGAAGTTGGCTCAGACGGCGTGGCGAAACCGAAACTTCGGCGACCCTGGATGATCTCATTGTACCACCTACCCCAAAGGTGGAGTTTCTTGTACTCCGGGTCATGTTCTCTAATCATGGTTAGGACCTCACGGTCCGAGGGTGCCTCGGGAAACCCCTCCTCCGAGCGGACGAAAGGGAATGAAGTGTCTGGAGACATGATCGCTGCAAAAGAACAATTTAGCCGTTAGTGTTATAATTCCAACGTTTGGCGTCTAAAAAAAAAGAAGAAAATGCATTAATTAAATTAAAATTAATTAATTACACCACACATCAGTGCAGTGAGTGGGAGACCAAAGGGGGACCCACAAAATCTGGATGACAATACATCAGACAACCTCATCATTGGATGAGATTGTCAGTTGGTCCCCAGGAAAACATTCCCATTTATAAAAAAAAGGGTGGGAAGAATCCCTAGAGACAAGGAGAAAATCTCCTCTTTCAGAGCAAAGCTCTGTCACAGAGTGACACTTGTCAAACTCTGGCCCCAGGGAAATAAGATTCCTTAAAAAGAGCACAGCTCTATGGTAATAATGGAAAGGTCCATAAGAAAATGTCTACGCCTAAAAGAATTAAAAAATTTGAAATCTTGGAAAATCCACGAAAAATTTGTGAAATTTTTTCATTTATCAGATCTAAAAGATCCACAGATGATCTATAAGCAAAGCTCTGCTCATGGGTTAAAACCTATGAACAAGATCCCTGTAGATCTGCAAGTTTTTGAGAGCGAGGCTCTGTTTATGAAACCCCAATGAGGATCTATTTAGATCAAAAAATCTGTAAGAGCAAAGCTCTTTGGTTAAGGTTAATTTAAGTTAATTTGATTTAATTTTACCTAAAGTTTTTGACTTTGGAAATGAGCAAAGCTCTGAAGTTCTGGAAACGAGAGCAAAGCTCTGAAGTTCTAAGCAAGAGCAAAGCTCTGGAATCAAAATCTAGAAAATGGTGAAGTTTTCTAAAGGGTCATAGGTCCTATTTATAAGGCGCTTGCGCCCCTTCAGCTCACCCCTTGATCCAACGGTCAGGGGTTTGTCACCGCTGCACTCACGTGTGCGCCACGTGAGCGCAACGGTGGGAGGGGCAGTTGTTTCGCTCAATCAGAGCAAAACTCTGTTGAAATTCAAAATTCAAAATTTTGAAGCAACGCTTCAAATCTCGGGCGCAACGCACCACATGTCAGGCGCTGATACGTCAGCGCAGCGCCCAAGAAGGCGCACCCAATCAGAGCAAAGCTCTATTAAAGGAAGCAACGCTTCAGTTGCGCAAGCACTGCGCTGCGCGACACATGTCAGCGCAGATGCGCTAGCACAGTTGCGCTGCGCTGTGCGCTGCGCGACACGTGTCACGCGCTGGGGCATCTGCGCCAAACAGAATTAAGATTTCAAAGAAATCTTTCTGTTCTTGTTAAAACAAGAAGATTTTCTTCTGTAAAACAGAAGCCTTTGGATCAAAGATCCAACGGTGGGGAAAATTCCCCAAATCACTCAGAGAAAGATCTCTTTAACAAATTTATGGGCACTATAAAAAGGATCCTAGACCTCAATTCAAAGGCATCAACATTTTGGAAAAAATCAAGAAGCTTCAAACAGAGAGAACTCTGAGAAAAATTCCAAGAAAAAGGTAAAAACCTTCACAAAAGAGAAGAAATTTCTTCTAATATATCATTGATCTAAAATCCAGATCAATGATCTTCATATAAAAAAGAACAGTGCTTTGCACTTCTCATGAACCACTGGTTCTTTAAACAAGAGAAAACAAAAATAAAAAAAATATAGTGCTTTGCACTTTTATGAACCATTGGTTCTGGAATCTTAAAAATTCTTTTCTTAAATCCAAATTGGGTCAAGAAATTAAAACAGTGCCTTGCACTTGCAGATCTGCACTATTGCGCTTCTGGATTGGCGCAAGCCACCAGAGAGCGCCACGTGTCAGCCCCATAACCACTTGCGCTACGCGCTTTAAAAATAGAGCATTGCTCTCTGAATTTGGCGCAACTCACCAGAGCACGCCACGTGTCAGCAGCGCAACAGCGCAGCGCACTGCGCCAACTGCGCTTGCGCTCACCAGAACGTGACGCGTGTCACCTCCACATGCGCTTGCGCTCAATAATTGGCACAAAGCGCCTGACAAGCCACTATCAGATAATTAATGCAGAAGGGCCAAGCCCAATTAAAAAGGGCATAACAGGCCAAATTAAATGCAATGCATTACTTTAAAAAAAGGGCAGAGCCCAAATAAAAACAGATGTTGTGCATCATTTATAAAAGGGCAGAGCCCAAATAAAGGTCTAATAGACCAAACAAAAACGCCATGCATTATTAAACAGGAGCATAGCCCCAGTAAAGGCCTAACAGGCCAAATGCAAATAAAATGTTGAACATTTTCAACTGGACTTAACCCAATTCTGGCCGTAAGTCCTTAAATTAAATTGAACTGAGCACAAATGCTCTCTCAAATCAATTTACCTCCGGTTCGAGGGTATATCTCCGAACTCCTCTGACACTTCTCGTTGTAATCCTTCAACGACGTCAGAGAGGCAACGGGTCCCAACGACCACATATGGATATGGACTGCGGGGTCCTTAAACTCATAGACCGAAACGTCCTTAAACTAATATTCGTCCCTAAATGGGAATGCTGGACCGGAACGTCCTTAAACTAATGTCGGACCGAAACGTCCTTAAACTAATGATGGACCACTACGTCCTTAAACTGGCGACGGACCGAAACGTCTTTATACTAATGATGGACCACTATGTCCCTAAACTGACAATGGACCCCCATGTCCCTAAACTGGAACACGGACCACTACGTCCCTAAACTGGAACAATAGAGCCTTCAAATGCTCTTTTGTCGGATCTAAACGATCCCGTTTAAGTTGATCTTAGCCCCAAACACGGCTAACGTATCCTTAAACATTCAAACGGACTATAAAACTCCAAATCAACCTTGGTTCAAGGGTACATCTCTGAACTCCTCTGACATCTGCCGTTGTAATCCTTCAACGACGTTAGAGAGGTGACGAGTCCCGATGGCCAGATATTAAATGGATTATCACGTTAAGTTGATCTTAGTCTCAAACAGGACTATTGTATCCTTAAGGAATGTTTAAGTTGATCTTAGCCGCAACGCGACTAATGCATCCTTAAACTAAAAACACCAAACCCAAATCTAAGTAAATACGGATTTGGACTAGTCCACACGTCCTACGGGCGACGGCATTACTCAGTCTCCGTATACAATCCACGGGCAACCACAAACAAAACAAACACACACGACACGAAGTGAAATTTTGGAGAAGGAGAAAGTTGCTACCGCGATGCGGTAGCGTAATTAACTGCAGGGGCTTGCGCCTGCAGGGAAGAGTGTCCTCACAATCAAAAACACCTCTAGCAAGGGGGAATCTGACGAAGTCTGCTACATCGGCCGCATCCGTCTAAACCTCCGATACACGGTGCCATAAATCAACTTGGCATCTTCGGAGAGATGGACGGATAAAACCAAATAGCATCTGCCCCGAATCTCAGCGTCGGGACACCGCGGTCCTGTGCGCCGCCATTCGGAGGGGGACAGGGGGAGGGATGTGCATGATTGGCAGATCACTTGCTTAGGCAATTGAGTCAATCATGAGATGTCAAGTACCACACCAGACGTTTTTGCACTAGATGCAAAAAGTTGATATTAATCCTATCCTGGAGAAACGTTCGGAAGCAGTTTTACAACACAAGTGGATGTTCTAGGGATATGATAACGGCAGCCTCTTTCGGGGGACGGTTATTATTCCAGGCTTCATAGGTGACCTGGATGATAGAGTGACTGTCAGAGTTGTAGTTTTTCCTCTGACGAGGGGCAGTGTTTTAGACAGGTGATCCAAGCGGACACTGAGGGAGGCATGACGCAGGATACTGATTAAGTTCAGTTGACGATACAGTCTAAAGAAGTTTGGATTTGGAGTTTATTTATGAACTAGGTCCCATCAGATATCCAAACATATTCTAAGACAGTTATTGCTCATTTCGGGAGATGGCTTTCTCCGCGAACTTAAGATAAAGAGAGACATAGAAAGAAACATTAGGGCGGAACCACTCACTGAGGCTATTCCTCGAATGCAATAGTTTCGCAAACAGACTTTGTGAAACTGATTAGTAGAGGAGTTGGGTGTTCGGTATCACACGGGCTGTGAGTATGCGACATCGCAATAATTAGCCTTGAGTGCAAATGGGAGATTGTTGGATATAGTGCCCTCAGAGTCAATTATTGGATCACAGGCACGTGCTTGCAATGATTGAGGAAGAACCTATACCGATAGGACAGTCTTACTCAAGATGATAGTATGCTATCTGGTTTATCTTTATCATCGTGTACATGCTTTAGGTGACATTACAGGTCACTATTGCACGTTGATAGAGCCCATAGGATTCTTGCTTGACAGCCAGCAGTATGATGGCGATCATATACGTGGGAGCTGGGGTCTATAAGCACATCCTTAAAGTGGTCCCTAGTCGTGGGAGTTTCGAGACTGGGCATCGATACTCCATTAGTAGACTGGTGTATACAGTCGAGACCCCGACGAGGGGCGGTGGCCGGTCTCACAAGCTATTGGTATCAGTTGGTTTACCTAAGATGTATACAGGTGCTCATTGGGTTATGAGTACACCGGACATGACTCGCCAGGAACATGCTAGTTGGTATTATACCTGACGTCAGATGGCAGTTCCCTGGTAACATGTGTACATGTTAGTCTGTTAACCTGAGATCGTCATTTGTCTCGTGTGAGTTCCCACTGTGCTTTGATTACTACCCTACCACGGCTCAAAGGAGTCATGCAAACAGGTTTTAATTGGGTACAGTCACGAGCCACATGGAATCAGTGAGCGGATCGGCAGGGGTTTCGTCTCTCCCGGTATTGGGGGTGAGATCGCGCTGTGTTTAGGAGAGCCATTACACGAAGTCCTTGGCCAAGGCAGGAGATTTACTGGTAGGTATTCCAGTAGTATCTCAGGGTGTTCTGGGTTACACTCCGACACGACTTGTACCGCTTTTGGGGGTCTGACTTTTACCAACCCCTAGACCCGACATGCGATGCTCATAGACGAACGGACCGGACTGTACGGATATTGTCACTAACAGGCTCAGTAGGGTGTCAGGATGAGTTCGCTCATCGACCTTCCTTTTGGTCAATACCCGATAGCCCGTTACGTACAGCTAGTACCACTGACATGTTAGTGGTTAAATCCACAGCCAAAGTATTGACGAGTCTTTAGAGTCCCCCACAGAAAGTTTCTCAAGTTTCGGGCGAAACGTTGTAAAGGTCGTATGGTATAATGACAGGGTTCGATCATATACGTGCAGTAGTGCACGGATCATGATCGGACAGATCATACTAGTGGGCTTTGGTTTAAACCGAATCCTAATATTAGATTTGTTGGATTACTTATGTCTCATCGCATTAAGTCGGAACGCGAATGCAGGTATGTATATACAGGTGAGGGGTATCCTTGTGATCCGTCACGAGTTTACTTTAGATGCTGTTCCCGCCAAAAATTTCTGCGCAAAGAGCCTAAGGTATCAAATGGCAGCGATACGCTTAAGAAAATGCGAACCAGTATTTTCCGGGCTGTATTTTGACAAACTTCCGAACGAGAAACAACTAAATTCTGATGGAATCGAAAGCGTCTCGAAAAACCCTTCGATTTGATATATTATGGGCTTCATAATTCATCCGGGATCAAAAGTTATGAGCAAATATGCTATGCACTGTTCCCTGATTAAAAATCAGGAATTACCTCAATGAGGTATCACGTGTTCATACGTGACCAATGGTCACGTGTTGACACGTGATAGTTAAAACAGAAATAAAAACAAATGGCTGAAAGAAATACCTCAATGAGGTATCACGTGCTCACACGTGACCAATGGTCACGTGTTGACACGTGATGGTTAAAACTAAAGCGTAAATAAACGCTAAGAAAAGGACTCAATTGGGGGTCACGTGCTCACACGTGACCAAGGGTCACGTGCCAGCACGTGACAGGCTTTGAAAGCCTTACGGTTTAATAGAATTAAAATTCTAAATTTCTCTAAATCTTTCTAAATAGAATTAAAATTCTAAATTTCTCTAAATCTTTCCAAATGGAAAATGATTATGGGGACCGTTAGATTAAAAATCCAAGGGTGATTAAAAATCACCAATTTATGGAAAGATTTTAGACAAGGAAAGATTTCCCTAAAAATCTCACCAGAAATAATAAACATAATATCTTTGGATTTAAAATCCAACGGTGAATAAAATTCAGTGTGATCTAAACGATCATATTAATTATGAAAACAAACAAAAATTTTCAATGAAAGATTTACTAAACAAATTGATTCTTTCCTTCTCCTATAAATAGGAGCTAAGAAGAGAAGAGGAGGATATAAAAAAATTTGGGATCTTGAAATTTCCAAAAAGCAGAGAGAAAAGAAAGAAGAATTTAATTCTCAAAAAAGAAAACCCTAGGTGAGAAAAGAAAGGGGATCAAAACTTCAAAAGAAAAGAGAATTTAATTCTCAAAGATCTAAGAGTTTAACTCTTTTGCAAAAGAAATTAGTTCTTCCTCCGGTTGAAGATCTGTAAAGAGCACATCTCCACATAAGTTGAGAATTTAATTCTCATCGGGTTGAGATCCTGCCATGCAGATCCAAAACTTAGAGGGGGAATTGAGTTTAGAGAATTTAATTCTCCCAAAACAAAATTAGGGTTTAACCCTATATGAGAATTCAATTCTCCTAAAATTACAGGAATTTAATTCCTTCAAGATGGACAGAACTAGGGTTTAACCCTAATTGAAAATTTAATTCTCTCAAATTCACAGGAATTTAATTCCTCCAAAATGAAATTAGAGTTTCACTCTATACAAGAATTTAATTCTTTTACATATATGGGAATTCAATTCCTTTAAAAGAAATTAGGGTTTAACCCTACATAAGCATTTAATTCTTTCATAATAGGAATTTAATTCCTCCAAAGTCATAATTAGGGTTTAACCCTACAGAGAATTTAATTCTCAGAATAAAATAAAGAGACTGAAGAGATCTCTGTGCATGAAAAGGATTAAGGTCACATGGCCCCACGTGACCCCTGAAAAGATCCCCAGAAATGAGAAGGAAAGAACTCAGAGGCAATGCCTCACGTGCCCCACGTGACTCCTAAAACACATAAAGAAAAAGCAAAGGAACTATAAGGCCTTGGGCGCTCTCACGTGTTCCCACGTGACCCCTTGGCGGATGCTTTAACAGCCAGAGCATAAATCCTCATCACGTGCCAACACATGATACTCCAAAATAAAAATATAAAAAAGTGTATAACACTTAATTGCAGAACAAAGAAAAGGAATCTGGTCCCACCTTTGGGCGTCCTCACGTGTCCACACGTGACCCCTTTTTCTTTAGTGTTTAACACTAATTCGAGAGCTTTATTCCCAGTGTTTAACACTGATTATCTTTTAGTGTTTAACACTAATTTGAAAATCTTATTTCCAGTGTTTAACACTGTTATTTTCTAGTGTTTAACACTAATTTGGGATTCTATATTTCCAGTGTTTAACACTGTTGTTCTTTAGTGTTTAACACTACTTTTAGCCAAATTGACTAATTTTCAAGAGGCAAAAGTCCCTCCTCCAAATGAATCTCAAAATTGAGGAAATCAAAGACAAAATGTTGTCATAGCCCCCAAGCCTCTGTTTAGCACTGCTGAATGATGAGGGGCTGAACCCAGACAAATGTCTAATGGCCCAAAGGGCCAATATTTCAAACATAATTGGACTTAGCCTAAACTGGCCATAAGTCCTCAAATCATCTTGAACTGAGCACATCTGCTCTTTCAACCAACTTTGGTTCAAGGGTATATCTCTGAACTCCTCTGATATCTGTCGTTGTAATCCTTCAACGTCGTCAGAGAGGTGACGGGTCCCGACGGCCATACATTCAATGGACCACCATATCCCTAAACTGGCAATGGACCACCATATCCCTAAACTGGGAATCGACCGCAATGTCATTAAACTAAACAATAGAGCCAATTGCTCTCTTGTCGGATCCAAACAATCCCGTTAAGTTGATCTGAGTCTGGAGATTAGGCTCACGTATCCTTAACAAAAGTTTAAATTGATCTTAGCCTTAAATAGGGCTAACGTATCCTTAAACCAAAACCAAAACCCAAATCTAAGAAAATACGGAGTTGGACTAATCCACGTCCTACGGGCGACAACGTAAATTAGTCTCCGTATACAATCCACGGACAACCATAAACAAAACAAACACCCACGACACGAAGTGACCATCTGGAGAAGGAGAAAGTTGTTACCGCGATGCGGTAGCGTAATTAACTGCAGGGGCTTGCGCCTGCAGGGAAGAGCGTCCCCACAATCAAAAACCCCTCGAACGAGGGGGAATCTGACGAAGTCTGCTACATCGGCCGCATCCGTTTAAACCTCCGATATACGGTGCCATAAATCAACTTGGTATTTTCGGAGAAGTGGACGGGTATCATTTTATTGTAAACATTTGGATTAATGTTTACATGTGGAAATTATGAGTGGAAATGATCATGAGGTGCATTTAATGTGACATGGACATATTTAGTGACTCGTGGTCTCTTTACTTGTGCTAATGTCACATTAGGATTTGATTATTGTGTTGATATGATACTTGGAGAGAGAGTGGACAGCCATATAGGCTTTGGGATTGCTCTTGTATTATTATCACACTCTCATTTTATCAACACAATAACACAAAAGAAATGAGCATCTTCTTCTTCTTCATCTAGCTCACAACATCCACCATGGCTTCATCTTCAACCTCCATCCATACACTCTCATGCGTTGAGAATCAATGGATGCAAGAGACAAAGTGATCACACATATTCTCTACATCACCTTGGACACGCCGGCTAGCAAACTTCGTGTCCGGGTTGCTTCGGACGAAGTGGGAGCCCGTAAAAGGATTCGAAGATGTGGTGCCCTTTCCGACGAGAAGACCAGAGATCGGAGATGCCGCGAGGAGCTTGGGTTGGTGGCCAAAGACCGAAGGACACGGATCGACCGGTATAGCTTTTCTAACCCTTCTCTAGTTTGCTAGTTATAGGTTAATGGTTCGATCCGGGATTAAAGTCTGCGATAGCGCCGGTTTAAAGTTTAGAAAAAGTTTTCGTTTCCGCATTTTGGTCTCGGATCGACGGCCGGGGCGCTACCGTAGACTTACACCTCGGGTCGCCCGCTCGACCACCAGGGTGATTTTTGGAGATAGGGGAAGAATTAAGAAGGGAGAGGCTGAAGGGAACCGCCTGTAACTTCAGGCGGATCAGGAACCCGAGGAGAATCCTCCACGAGTTCGGCACTAACTGGCCAGGTGCTAACCCGAAAAAGTTCAGCGCTTCGACAACCTCGGGAGAGAAGGGCAGACGCATTCCACCCCAAAAAGCTTCCAAATACAGGGCGATCTCCCTGCCCCGTACTTGGTCGGCCCTCTCTCCCTCCTTGGCCAGACGAAGCGTATAACGTGAGGGGATGTGGAAGCGAGCCCGAGCATTGGCGAGCTCGTCCCCATGCCTCACCCAACACGAAGCACCAGGGGCAGCATCTACCGCCTCCTCCCTGGGGCTGCCCCCGCCGCGCGATCCCGGTAAGAGGATCCGACCCCCACTCTCCGGAAGGACTCAGGCTCAACTAAAGGGTCCCTAAAACCTATTCCTACAACATCTACTGACTCTATAAAGGAAGACATCTAACCTTGAGAAGAGGGATTCTCGGGAAACGAAAGCGGAAGAGAGAAGACGAGCGCCGAGCAACCAGGACTTAGAACGGGGAAATATGAAGGAGTAAGAGCCCTGGAACGGGCCCCATCCCTATTTATCACCGCAAGCGACCTCATCCAACGGCGCCCTTCATCTCCCGCCAAAACGCCTCCTCGCATCCAACGGCTCCGATTGCTCCACTTGTCGTTCCCACACTGGACCGTGCCCCGTCAGACACCGCAGGTCTGCACACGTCGCATCGGCCAACCGATACTCGACACGTGGACCATCGCTTCAGTGGCAGGATGCACGAACCGGCGCACCTTCCTTAAATGCAGAAATCTCGCTCTGATTCGCTAGCAGAAAAGACATCTGACAGCCCGGAGACGCGTCTCGATGAAACCTTAGGAGGGAGCTCACCCCGGGCGGCCCGGCAATCCACTCCTGACCCGACACGCTAGCTGGTCGGGACAAGAGTGGGAGGTTAATGATGATGCTCAGTATTGGCGATCTCCAAGATTAGGACATGTGGTAGATGACTTGTCTCAGAACTCAGAAGAAAAGGTCACAGGGGCCGACCAGGCCACCCCTATACCCGACCTGTAAGCACAAGCTGGCTCTCCTCAGAGCCCCCTGAAAATTGGCCTCCTTGGCCTCTCAGTTAGCCCCGAGCTGCCACAGGACCAAGACTCCTCGGCCCTCTCGCTCGTCCCCGAGCTCCCCAGCCGAGGCCATCTTCCTCGGTCCTCCGACCGACCAACTCCACCACTCGCAGGCGTAACCGCCGCTCCGCAAATCTCGCCATGCGCAGATTTCCCGCCAGCAACATCCCACGTCCCATGCTATCACGATCCCCATTAATGGGCGATCCGCTCTTTACGCGGGCGTGACGTCGGGAGCGTAACTGCCAGCGAGATTCTCACGCCCGCTGCTGCGTGCTGCCGCCACTGTCTAAACCCCCATCACAGAGAGGTCAAGTAAGCCATTTTTTATTCTACTTAGCCGTTACTCAGCTCGGATCTGGTACTAACTTGTCGGAGGGTCCTCGGTGGTACCAAACCATCCGGGGACTTCTTTGCAGGTACTCGGCGTTAAACTCCTCAAATCACCAATCTTCTTAAAACCCATTGAGACCCGCACGCAACAGAAGATCGCCTTCCAAATCTACCGGGAGATCGACGGAAGACAACATCTGAGGGAGACCCGAAAAGGACCTCCATCAATATCATTCATGTTGATTTCCATGACATAATACAAAAAATGCATCAAATATTTTTTACTTATGTTCATTACTAGTACCTCTGTGGAGGTTTTATTTTGCTTACAAAAAGTCAGAATTGAAACATGAATAATATATTGGTTAGTGTTAGTTAATTAGAACTAGAACTTAAAGTGTCAAATTTGATATTAGTCATGAACGAAAATTGGAACTGGAACCAGAAGAAAAATGTTTCAATTTTAACATTTTTGTACATAAAAAACGTTCGACCCTCAAAAATTATCCTACGCATTCGAATGAAACAAAAATTAGAAATTAAAAATACCAAACCATAGCCGCACCTCGATTTTCTCTCGATTTTCTTTCTACAAGCTCCCAAATATCTTTTGTCCCTCTCTTCTATCTGCCGAATCCTAATGATTCAACATAATGTTTATCAATCTCTATTAAATCCATTTAAATAATGACAAATCAAGCCTAATTTAATCAAAAAAGACAATACACACACACACACACATGTATTTAGACCTTAATTTAATCATAAAACTAAAAGAAATACGGATTCAATTATGTTATATTAGCATACAAATATCTAATTTCCCATAATTACACTAATATACCACACATTCAAATTTCTTCTTATGAATGAAGTTTTATATGTGTGTGCGGGCAGACGTGTGCGCCGAAATCTTTGGTAAAGTTTGGATTATGAAGACAGGAATTCATGCTCTTAACCATTACTTTTTCAGTAATTGGTTTTTTATTGGATTGGGGGTTTTGATGTATTGGTTCGTGTGAAACTTAATTTGGGCTTTGATGGAAAATTGAAGTTGCTTTTAACCGTTATGCTTGTAATATAATTTTAATTTCATTTGAAGAATAAAGATGACGATCACTGAACGAATAAGAGGGAAATGCTGATTGATTCTCATATGGGAAGTTCATTCCTCTATCGAGTTCTTTTATAAATAACGAAGAGTTGGTTGACGATAGTTGTCGTGTAGTAGACAAAGCAAGTCATGATGCAATGCTAGGATTTTGTAACCTTTATATCTTTGGACAAATAAAAGACATCTTTGACTCCGTACCTCTGCAAAAGTTTGTTATTCTTTTTTATTTGAATAGTGACTGATAAAATGAATGAATGTTGACTAATAAATGGTTCAAGGTGGGTGAGGGATTTAATGGATGCATTCAGCTATTATTGAACTTCTGTGTATAAACACTCATGTTCGATTATAGATCACATGCCAAATTTTTAGGAGTATTAATATTCTCATTAGACGAATAGAAAAGGTGTTTTATGACTTGTGTGTAGGATTGCACCCATATCAGATACGGAGAGGATACAAGCATTACCATATCCGTATTTGTTTATAAGTGACGGAAATGGATACGGATATAATTCAGTAACAAAAAGTCATCCGTATTTGACAAAATCGGATACGCATATGAAGCGGATATTAACGAGATGGATATAGATACAAATTAAATATGAGCATAAAAAAGATTTAAAATTAAAAAAATTATAAATGTGGAAGTATGTGACCATGCAACCTCCTTCACTTGAAGCATCATTATCGTTTCTCCCACTCTATAGATTTCAATAAAAAGCTACTTTGAATCTTCGTAGATTAAGAATCCATGGAACAAAGTGCACATTTTCCATTGTTGCGGAGTTCAAATGCAGCAACAAATTCACTCATCGGTGAATTTGCGCATGAAGAAAAGAACAGATCTCCATTTTGAAAACCCATTAGAGATCAACCTCAATAAAGCCCCTAGATTATCGGAAGGTGCTATTTTTATTTTTAAAATATATCTTTTATTTTTTCCCTTTTTAAAAAATTCTTTTTAACATTTCAAATACATTGTTTCATTTGATATCATTTTATTTCAGGCATACAGAACTACTACGAATCTTAAATTAACATTTTGAGATCATTTGAAAAAATCGAAAAATTGATGGAGATGATAATTCCACACAGAGAGAAAGTGAGACGATGATGACGTTGTCAAATTTAGCCAACATTTTTTTGTTAATACTTAAGATATACCATGCATAATATCTTCTTCATCAAGGACCTTAAAATTGATATTCTATAAATTACAATTAGAAACTATTTTGTGCATTAAGTGTGAAACGGATGCCTACAAAGAAGTAACGAAAATGGAAGAGAAAATGCTGCATGATGTTGCTTTGACAGCTTGCTAAGCCGAAAAAGGAGGAAGAAAGAAATTAAAGTTAACAGCTACAACTACTTTTAACTATAACTAAACTCTAACCCAACTATATTTGGGATTCTCTCCAAGTTTCTAAAATTTTGCAATCAAAGTACCTAAATTGTCCTTATACATTTAATTTGTATACATTAATCCTGGCCCTTCAAAATAGGATTCTAGTGCTAAAGGAATGAAAGAAAAAATCCCTCTCCTTATTTTCACAATACAAACTTTTTCCTAACATGTATTGTACGTACATTTAACAATCTTACATCTTACAGGTGTATATAGCGAAGGTATATACAGCGATCCAAAGTGGGTCGATTGCAATTTTTACATCGACATTAGATTTCCTGTTAGACCTACTTTCATGGGCTATACCATATTGGTTGAAGTCCAATAAACTCCAAAGAGGTTTGAGGAAATCCCACGAAACTACTAAAAAGTTTCTAAATTACAAGAAACTACCATAACCAATGGTCAAACACTAATGGTGTTAACTAGATAGGTAAAATGATCATTTTTTCCTTTTAAATAAACACGGTTAATTAAATTATTAATTATTATTAATAATTTTGATCTTGGTTAAAAAATGATGACGAAGTTCATGTTGGGTTACACTAGCGGCCTGGCCATCTACCGTGGCCGTTTGCGGAACAAAAAATTTTAGGGCTTCGAAAACGACGCTAGAAAACCCGACCAAGATTCTACCATAAACCCTAAACTAGCATGCAAAGAGGATATCTATCTACTATGATAGATGTGTCTCACCCAAGGAACCTTTTCCTTCGGTCTTCTTTTCTCTTCGTTCGCTCCTAGCGATCTCCTTGATCGGGCTTGTTTGTTTTTGCTTGCTCCTTCGGCTTTCCTGGATCATGCTTGATCGTCGGTCTCCCTCCGTCGAAAATGATCCACCCGAGAGATATAGTCCATAGCTCTAACTCCACACTAAGTGTCAAGTGGAGCAACTAGAGACCTTAGATTGTTAGTCTAAGGAATTTAGAATGTAGTGTAAGGTTCAATGTGTTTCTATATCACCTCCTCTCTTGTTTCTCAACACATGAGAGTGTAGAGAGGAGGGTTGAAGATGAAGGTGGAGGAGCTCAAGAACAAGAGAGGAGAGTGAAGCAAAATGGTGAGCATGAAAATAATGAAGCAAGCATGTGAGATAAAATCCTCACTATGGTTTTGTAAAATGATTTTTACAATATAAAAATCCAACCATGCTTCAATAGCCAGCACAGATGAATTGAAAATTCATTTGTCAATACTATTGAGGCATGGTTGTCACCATACTCCCCTCACCTTACTTTACACCTCATTTTCCATTTAAGATAAATGGATAATAACTAAAATGAGGTGTCCACCTTCTAGAATGTTTTTCGTATAAATACGGATTACACTCTACTGTATATACATATCTGCATTCGTATCGAAATACGAATACCCATATTGAAATACGAATATCCAAAGAGATAGAATAACACAAAGAACATAATATTAGAATACATATCGAAATATATATATGTAAATTATTAAATCAATACCTGATTTAATAATCCGGCTCAATCCTGAGCCAGCTAGTATTATCAACTGTCCGATCGAAAATCCGGATACATAGTACAATCAATCGATCGGAACCCTACACGTATCCAATACGGCTACTATATCATTTCGCCTGAACCAGGAAAACCCTTTGTGTAGGACTCTAAAGACTCGACAGTACGCCGGCAATGAGGTACTGGATAAATCCATAATCACAAGCACGCCAGTGGCATTAGCTGTACGTAACGGCTACCCGGGTACCTGTCGAAAAGGAAGGCCGACGAGCAAACTCATCCGGATCCCTACTGAGCCTATCTGTAACAATCTCCGTACAGTCCGGTCTCTTCGTCTGAGAGTATCGCATACCGGGTTTAGGGGTGGTAAACGTCAGACCCTAATAACCCGATAATTCGTGCTGATGCGGCTCGGGACCAGTCCGAAAAACTACTGATCAACCTATCAGTAAATCCCAACTGCCTTGTGTTGGGTTCCGTAGGCCGACAACAAGGTTTCGGGAGGTATCGTCCATACCGTTTTCAAATTTTTGCCGTACTAAAGAACCCTAAATCTAGAATTTTAATTAGAGATTTAAACAATACAACATGCAAACAACTTTACATCTAAGTGAATGAGTAATACAACCTTTGCAGACCGGTCCTTCACTTCTAAAGCTCTGTGTAGTAGTCATTTCGCTCCAAGTGGTGAACACCCGAATTCTAGTAAGGGTTCACATGAAGAAATGAACAAGCTTGCTCGAAGTTTTCGAGACCGAAGATGATCTACGTCGAGAAGACTAAAGCTCATGCTACCTCTTCACTAATGGTAGATTAGTGAAGCAAACACTCTAAACTAAATGGCTAATATAGTAGAGAATGATGAAGTAGGAATTGGGCTCACTTTAGATTTATTTTTCTCACAATATTTCCTCACTTTGAGAAAAACTAGCTAGCTTTCTCATGAGGAAGAAGAAGATGAAGTGGAGATGAGAATGAAACTCATGAGGTGAGAATAACAACCATGGGTGAGTTAGTGTCATACACTAACTCATGTAGAAAATAAACCATGGCTAACAATAATACTTAGGTTAATAAATATCTACAAGTAAAACAAAATTAGTGGACTTGTCAATGGTTCCACAAGCTTCTACAAGCTTGAACCATGTGACTAATTACCATTAATTTTGATTAACTTTAAATAAATAAAATCATTCATTATATCAAGCATGGTGTGAGTCTCATATATACCAAATGTACACAAGTGAGAAAAAGAAAGGTTTAGGTGAGCTAATATTAGTTAATATAAATTAATATATCACATATATAATTATACATTAAATTACTAAATCAACACTAGATTTAATAATCCGGCTATATCACATACAACCGACTAATATCATATGTATCAACTTATCGAATCAACACTTGATCAGATAACCCGGCTATATCACATATAACCGACCGATATCACATATCGCGAGAATAGAATGCGGTATCATATAAGCGCATTAATCTCGGTCCCGCACATATCACATATGTGCTCCTACTTCGTTTCGCATGAACCAGGAAACCTCTGTGTAGGACTCTAAAGACTCGTCAGTACGCCGGCAGTAGGTGATGATCATATCAAACACCCACAAGCCGCAAGCGGTCTGCTAAACGTAACAGCCACCCGGATATTGAGCGATCAGAAGATCAACAAGCAAGCTTGCTCATACTCCTGCGAATCTAATCAGCAACACTACTGTACAGTCCAGTCTCTTCGTCAGATATGTCGCATATCGCAGTATGGGGGTGGTAAAACGTCAGACCCCAATAGCCTGATAAGTCATGCCGATGTGAAGTCCATAACGGTTCGAAAAACTACTGATAACACTTATCAATAAATCTCAGCAACTCTGGCCAAGGATTTCCTGTTATGGCTAATCAAGTATAGCGCAACATCAACTCCCAATACCGAGAGAGACGAATCCCCTCCCATCGCTCATTGCCTCCATATGACTCGGGACTGTACCCAAAAACCACCTTTTTGCACGATCTCTTGAACGTGGTATGGTGGAAATCAAAGCACAGTGGGAATCTCACAAAACTCTATGACGATCTCGGGTCGACAGACTAATCTGTACCAGTGTCACCAGAGAACTGCTATCTGACGATAGGTATAATACCATCTAGGAGTTCTCGGCGAGTCCGTTTAGTGTACCCAGTCTCCACTGAGTATCCGTATATCTTCTCTGATGTCAAACACCAATGGATATGGGATCATCCATCGCCCATCATATAGGTCAAGAAACGTATACGCTAATCTACTCTGGAGTATCGATGTCCTGTCTCGATACTCCGACGACTGGGAACATTTGAAGGATGTACTTGCCGACTACCTCTGCCCCACTAGTATGATCCGCATTATAATCCTGGTAGTCAAGTACTTATCCTAAGGGCTTTATCAATATGTAATAGAGAGACAATAAGTGTACATATTAAGATAAAATGCAACCAGATAGCATACTATCATGTCGAGCAAGAAAGTCCTCCCTATATATGTCCAAGCATCCACTACAATATACATCACATGTACAGTAATAGCCTCTAGGGTATACATATAACTAACACCTTGGCCAAGGTCTTATGGTCCTGACCAATCGAACACAGTGCGATATCGACTCCCTATACCGGAAGAGACGAATCCCCAACAATCGCTCCGGGAGTCCCGTGTGGAAGGGCTCTCGCTCAACGGATCAAAGGTACACCGGGGATAACAGGCTGATGACTCCCAAGAGCTCTTATCAACGGAGTCGTTTGGCACCTCGATGTCGACTCATCACATCCTGGGGTTGAAGAAGGTCCCAAGGGTTCGGTTGTTCGCCGATGAAAGTGAAAGGGTGGGAAAGAAAGGTTCAAAAATGGCCGGATTAGCAAGAGGGAGGGCAACCGCACCCTGAAACAAAGGTGTACATACATAAACAGAGGCTGGTTATGTTGGCCCCACCCATCTATATTGACCGGGAAGAGGGGGAGGGGACTGTACCCAACCAAAACCTGTTTGCACAACTTAGTAGAGCCGTGGTAGGGTAGTGATCAATGTACAGTGGGAGCTCATACAAGACAAATGACGATCTCGGGTCTGAAGACTAACTTGTACTCATGTCACCTAAGAACTGCTATCTGACGATAGGTATAGTAGCATCTAAAAGTTATCAGCGAATCCGTCCAGTGTACTCATCCCCAGTGAGCACTTGTATACGATCTTAGGTACAAAAAACCAATGGTTATGAGACCTACCATCGCCCCTCGTCGAGGTCTAGAAATGTATACACTAATCTACACCGAAATATCGATGCTCAGTCTCGATACTCCCACGACTAGGGACCTTTTAAGGATGTGCTTATCGACTACCCAGCTCTCATAAGTATGATCGCCATCACAACGCAGGTAGTCAAGCAATGATCCTACGGGCTTTATCAACATGTATAGACGATACGTAATAACATGTAAAACATATGCACATATTAAGATAAAGACAAACCGGATAGTATACTATCATATCGAACAAGATTGTTCTGTACATACATATGTCCAAGTATCCATATGTATACATATACAATAATGGCCTCTAGGGCATACATATCCAACGGTTCATGAGGAGGAAGGAGAGCTCGATGTGGAGGTGGGTGCTTAAGGCGACGAGGAGGAAGGTGCTTGGGGCTAGAGTGGTAGGATGATGCTTGGGATTAGAAGAGGAGAAGGCCGGGGCTTGGGGTAGAGGATGAGGTGGAAGATGTGGAGGAGGAGGTTAAGGAAGAGCTGGAGGAGGAAGAAGATGAGAGAATATATAAAGAAAAAGATGATGATGGTGAGAAGAGTAGAGGAGGGCGAGATGAAGAAATAGGAGGACGATGAAGAAGAAGATGAGGAGGACGAAGATGATGGGAAAGAGTAGAGGAGGAAGAAGATGAGCAGTAGAAAAGGAGGAGGTGAAGGAAGAGGGCACTAGAGAGGGGGGGTAAGAAGGCATGGTGGTGGCCGAAGGTGGAGGCTAGGGTTGGGGTTAAGGCTAGGCTAGGCTAGGGTTTCAGATAGAGATAGGAGGAGGAATATGATGGTTGGGAAATTGTTGAATTTTTTTTAATGATGTGGGATCATAATGACGTGTCGCTAACGACGATTATGTGCCACCGTTAGTTGTGGTAGTTTCTTGTCGTTTAGAAACTTTTTGATAATTTTCTGGGATTTGCCCGAACCTTTTTGGAGTTTAGTGGATTTCAGCCTATATTTAATTCACATTGTGTCTAAGTTATTCTTGTTTTCGTTTATCTTTCATATTTAATCTTTTTAAAAATAAGGAACAATAATAGAATATATGTCAAATGATATATGTAGTTGTTTGTTTATTTGTGTATCAATGTCGTGTCCTAGTGTACTCTTCTTGATTGACATACCAAATTGTCTACATTGACTGAAAAGCATCCTAGAGCTTATGTAATGCAGCAATTAAGTCTTCTATGGCTTATGGCAAGTCCTATTGTCAGTTGCCTCGGCTACAAGTTTACAACAGCATGAATGAGGTTGTCTGTAACATTGCAGATTTGATCAAACCTGCCACTAAAGCTTCTAACTCAATATCATTTCTAGAGATAATAAGCTACATGGTTCTCTATAAAGAGTGTTGATTGTAAAGTTAGACGCTTAACTACACTAAAATTCATTTCTCAACGGAATGAAGAGAAAAAGTCAATAACACCACCAAACATAAACAAATAAAGACAAATTAAACCCAACAATTTGAATGCAACATTTTAAGACTTAAGAGTGCATTGTAATTTTAAGGCTGTGGGAATATGTAAGTTTTTGTCCTTGATTTTGTGACTGCCTTATTTAGCATGTAGCATAACTTTATATAATATAGCAAATTATCGCCTTTCCCCTACATCTAAACTTTCTTCCTGTAGGAAGGTTGGTTGATTATTTAGTATCAAGGAAATCCCTCTCTTGTTTTTTGTCTCCTCACTAAATAAGATAGGGTGTAGTTAATTTTTGTTGAATTTTCAGGGTCCCTTGCTTCACAATTTATCCCATTTCATTTGAAAATGCTTAGATGATGACGGTGATTGTAACTTTGAAGTGACATACTACACAATCAAAGTCGAATTTTTGGGGGTTCAATGCAAGCAAAAGCATATGCCTTCCATTACTAACTAAACTATACATGTTTCGCAAAACTGCGTAGACAAAATTAAATTGCCATTATGAGTATCGTTAATATGAATGTTTCAAATTGCAATTTGTAATTTACAAACATTTTGATAGTAAAGCAACAAATATGTATAGAATTTAGTAAACCCTAATTATACCTGAATCTCCTTCCGAATCAGCGAGAAGTCGTAAAATCTCCGCCCGGCAAATGCAAGAACTCCCCCCACTCCTCTCCGCCTCCGCCGGCTTGGTGCACCAACTGAAGCACCAGAGGCCGCCGAGTGCAGATGTCGGTGCCACGTGGCAGGAAGCCCCTACCGACGAGAGCTTCTAGAACGCTGGACTTGCCGCTGCTCTGGCTGCCCACCACCGCCACCTGAGGCAATTCCACCGTCGACGGGCCCCCCAGCTGCGCGAAGATGTCCTGCAGCCTGTTCACGATGGGGATCACTGATTGCCCTATGGGTCCCGTTACCGCAGGCGACGGCGAGGCGGTGATTGGATCCTCCGCCATTAGGGTTTAATCGAGATCGAGCTAGGGTTTGGGGTTTCTTTAATGGAAAAAAATATATCTTTTCTTTGGTATTTGAAGGATTTTGAAAGGAGTTTGTTTTAAGACTTGAGGGAGAAGTGGAAGGGTGTCGTGTCTTTGGGAACAAGACGGTGCAAAATGGTAACGAATCATTGAGATTTTTAATTGAGATTTTTAACTGAACACGGCCCTGGGTTCTGTGGGTTTCAAGGCTAAAATTCAAAGTTTATAACCCATGTAAGGCTGTTTGGTTGCAAAGATTATGAAATTTGGATTCCAAAATAACGCGGTTGAAATTTCTGGATTTGGTAATTTGTTGTTTGGTTGGTTCTGGATTTCTAATATTGGATTTGTAGATTCTTGTGATCTTTGTTTGGTTGGTGAAAATAAAGTGGGATTTGGAATTGAAGATTTTATAGAGAGATAGATTGAGAGAGAATTATTAAATAAATAAAGTACACGGCTCCTATCTAAAAGTATAATGAATAATGCAAACCCTTGAAAATACTTAAAACTTTTTAGGATCCAAGAATCCTTGTTTTGTGGTGGGCCTCCCATAAAAAACAAAGGAATCCTAGAAATTCAAATCCATCGACCAAACACAAAATTTTGGAATCCTAGGATTCCACAATCCAAATCCGTACTAATCCTGAAACCAAACAGGCCCTTAAGACCTGTTTGGTTGCAGGATTATGAGTTTGGATTTGGATTTTGGATTGTGGAATCCTAGGATTCCATAATTTTGTGTTTGGTTGCAGGATTAGGATTTCTAGGATTCCTTTGTTTCTTATGGAGGGCCCACCACAAAACAAGGATTCTTGAATCCTAAAAATTTTCAAGGATTTGGCACTATTCATTATATTTTTAGATGGGGCCCATGCACTTTATTTATTTAACAATCCTCTCTCTATCTCTCTCTCTGAAATCCTCAAATTCAAATCCTATTTTTTTTTCACCAACCAAATAAAGATTACAAGGATCTACAAATCCAATACTAGGAATCCAAAACCAACCAAACAACAAATTACCTAATCCAGAAATTTCAACCGTACTATTTTGGAATCCAAATTCCATAATCCTGCAACCAAACAAGCCCTTAGCAACCTAAATATAGATTTCTAATTGGATTCTTCGATTTAATTTCCAAAGTACTGAATTTTTCGCATGGTTTTGAACCGCTACTTTCTTGGACCATTTTTTAAAATGAAAACTTGATTTCGATACAACGTTGTCAAACGACCCTAAACTCAGGAAAACCCCATTTTTTTTTATTCAAACCACGGTTTGGTTTAGCTTAAACAAAACTGGATTTTCGGAAACCTTGCTGCATATGATGTTCTTTTTCTTTTTCTTTTCCCTGCTTTTTAATTTTTGAATAATAAGACGCAGCATGATGGAGAGCGGGTTTCCTCGTATGCATTCACCATCAAATCCCATTTCATTCCTTCTCTTCTGAGCACTCTTGTCCAAAAAAAATAAATGTGTTTTACAAAGGAGAGGGAGATGGATTGGGTATTTTGATACAATTTATTGACAGATGAAATGGGTCGGTGATTTTGATAAAAGAATACAAGATTTCCCAAGGGTACAGGAGGAGGAAGAGAGGACCAGGTCATCAATGGTGAGGCATAGAGGAAAAGCGGAGGAGATGTTGGATTTTGATTGCATACTTCGAGCGGGGCAAGCGCTAGAATTCGGAAGGAGTGTGTAGATCAGTTTACTAGCTACGGTGAGTGGAGAAATGAAAAAGAGGATGATGAAAAAACGAATTTCCCTATTCAACCTTTTTGTTTGTTGCAACCCTTTCGGGAACTCAACGGGCTATTTCTTATTTTGCAGAAGAAAATTATACCAACCGAGCTAGGTCCAATCGGTCCTGTCCAAAAATCAAATTAAAAGGAAATTAGATGGAACTAAAGCATGAGATAAAAAAAATCTAGGGCCATTCTCAAAATAACATAAACTTTATGGGTGTATATTATAACGGCAAAAAAGTATTTATCACCCCAAATGTCCTCCCTCTTCATCCACCAAATCCCCTTAGAAAACATTACAATGCGACCCTAAACAAGTCAAAAGAACTAAATAATCTATAAAACTTTGTTTCTAGTGCTTTTAAGGATTTCCGTCTATGAACAGCTGTAGTCTTCTGTGCTAATAATTCACTGGACAAGTATACAGGATATAAATAATTGAGAATAATGGATGAAAGATGCCATAGGGGGATTTCCTTCTATGGCTTCAAAAAAATACAACCTCCACCATTTTTTCTGACGATCGGCATCCATCATCATCATCGTTATCATCTAAGATATGCATACACCAAATTTCATATGATTCCACCACTTTTTCACTATTGAATTAGCAATGTAAAAAGTTCTATTGTCGGTAAACCATTAATTTTGCACCAACTAAATCAATGGTGAAAAAATTGTATAATCACATGAAATTTGGTGTATCCACTTCTTAAATGATAAAGATGAAGGCGATTTATGCCGATCGTCGAAAAATCATGGAGAAAATATTTTTCTGACGCCACAGGAGAAAATTCCCTCCTATGGCACATTTCCTCCGTTAACCTCTAAATAATATAGAGTATATATAAGTTAAACTAGAACATGTGTGGTGCAGATTATCTTTAATTAAGAAGCCCTTTAATGAGGATCCGAGGTAAAACCTGTTTCTCGGGATCTTCCTACATTGCTATACATGTCATCTCCAAAACGTAGCCTGTGCTTGGTACAGGGAATGGTACTGGGAATCCTCGCATTTCCGGAAATAGGATGACCGGACATCTAACTTTAAGAAATCTTGCATTAATATACTGTGTATATTTTAATCATTTTCGGTAACATATGATGTGCAACCGTCGACCGACCGCGAGATCGGAGGAGAACAGGTGGATGGCGGCAAGGCCGGCGACAAACAACTGATCGATGACGAACGGCCGATCGGCGGCGGGGCTGACGACGGACGGCAACGGGCAGCGTACGACCGGTGACGAACTATGGCCAGCCGGCGGGTGCATTAGACAATAATATTTCGTGGTAATTTAGGATAGACATATATTTTGGAGGAATATGAGTGCTATAAAATAAGTTCATTTGATTACTGTGGTAATCCTGTAATTCCCGAAATATTTTTTACATCTAAAGACGCATGATAATATTTAACGGTGGTTAAAAAATTGCCATCTAAATTACTTACTGCCAAGCGGCCCACATCCATACAGAGTTTTATGACGCTGTCGTCGGTTAGCCAAGTGTGGCAGGTCTAACCCTAGGGTATATAGGTCATCCGTCCGCAACCCCATTGTTCTCATCCACATGTCACCCTGTAAAACTTGATAATTGCATTTATCACCCTAAAACTTGATATTTCCATACATCGCCCCCAATCATTTTATCACCATCTCCCCCCTCTCTCTCTCGATGCCGAAGCGGACGACGCACACGTATTCGAGCGAGGACGCGGCGCACGATGGGCCCGAATCCGATCTCTTCGTCTACTACTGCAAGCATTGCGGCTCTCACGTTCTCATCACCGGTGATTTTTCTCATTCTTGATTTTTTAATCTTGATTTGTATTTTAAATTCAATATCGTTTCTATCATCAACCAATCAAATCTTTTGTTTACCTTTTCCCTAAATTTAAATAGTCTCTGTTTGATTTTTCGTATTGGTTTGAGCCTGTAGTGTTTCTTGATATTAGCTCAGAGTCCAGTTTCAGATCTCATTTTTGACTCAAAAGTAATACAAAGTTCAGTAAATTAGAGATTAGAGATGCGGTTTACATGAGATTTGTGTAGGAAAAAGCCTTTTTTTGGGGGCTCATAAAACTACTGTTATTAATCTTGAAGTGTTAGAATGAGGCACAACAATTACATGTCTTAGTTTCTCAACATTTTGACTCATAAAACAGTGCTGTCTCATAAGCCCATCCTATATAACGAACGAGCCGATTAAAAATGGTGTCGAGGAAGAAGAGACTCAAAAGTGGTTATCTTATAGTGCCCTTTATTGATTTGTTAAGAATTTCGATTGCCAAATGGAGGTTGTATAATGATATCCGTATGGAAACTACCGGCATGGTCATCATTTTGTCGAAAAATATCTTTGTTTTCCTTCGGTGAAGAGGCTTCTTATCATTAGAGAAAGTGCAATTCACCTTTGAAACACATCTTTGAAATATATTGGAGTTGTAGGTCCTTTATAGATTTCAGTTCATCTTCTTCTACATCCGTAGCTCAAATCTTGCAATTCTTTTCCACTTGTATCTTATGTAATGTTTTAATATCTTTGTTTTATTTTTTATTTTTTTTTGGGGTGGGGGGGTGGGGTGGGTGGGGGGTGGTTTTCTTTGGGGGTGGGGGCTTGAACCACCTTTCCTACTAGCTAATTGGCCTATGAGATTCCATTTTCAGTTCCTCTCTTCCCAATAGTTCTTTTTTGGGTGCTTGAAAAGGATTTTGCTACCAAAACTCAGATAGTAGGCCTTACACTTGGTCATAAAATTCTAGCAGTATCTTTTGCGGATTGGTGTTGTTCTCTGTAGCCAACTACTTTTGATTGTTAAAGGCTTAGACGATAACGATGACGATGGCGGTAGATTTTAATATCCATTTATTCACAAGATTCAAATTGTGCCACCTGCGTCAACTAACCACGGATCAAGAACTTCTATTTAGTCATCTATCTATCAGCCTTTCAATAACAGGAGTACCAAAATTTATTGTATGTACTTTCAGAACTTTTGTTAAAACTGCTGCTCTTTGAGCCTATCTCCCCACTTGTAATTGTGATTCCTGTATCGCTGCAGATTTAGGGAACTTCAATTTTTATTGCTCCTATTCTCTTGCTTTCTCCTTCTCTCACCATGCCGTAATATGACTTGTAACTTGTGGGTGCTTTATTACTAATGTTTTTATCTAAAGATACTCAATTGCAGAAGATGCCAAAACGTAAGACTGATAAAGCACATGTTCTTGACAAGAAGAAACATCTTGCAAGGTTGAATGTCAAGGAGGCAGGAAAAATCCTTTTGAAACGGTAAATTTCAGAACTTTTGTTAACGGTAAATTGTCTTGTAAAAATACTCATGCACGACTGCTTAAGCTTCCAATTATATGTGGTAGGGTCAATGCTTTATTATTTTTGCAAACACCCGGTAGCATAGCAGATCAAAGAAATGTCAGAGCCACATTTTCATAGAGGTGCAGATTAGACATCACTATAATTTCTGGAGATCTCTATAAGTAACCCAGGTTTGATTACTTTTATCTGACAAACACTTCTATGTTAAAATCATACTTTTTTTTTCTCGAGTATCATGTTTGGAGGGGAAAGAATTGATGTGTGCATGAGACCCATGTTCTCCAACCCACTTCTCATCATCCCATTTTCTCAACAATCCATCCCAGTTCCATTGCATTTTCTTTTTAGCATCCTTTATTTTAATGTTGATGAACAACGAAAAGAGGGGAAGCTTAAAAGCGAAAACAAAATGTTAGCGATTATGCTTAAGGAGACTTCCCATCTCGATTTGGCTTTATCTCTTAGTTACATATTAAGCCGATTCGAGATGGCGAGTCTCCTTAAGCATAATTGCTGAATATTGTTTGGTTTTGAAACTTTTTTTTTTTTTTTGCATCAACATTAAATTGAAAGCACACAAACTAGTGGGGATATAATCTTCTACAACAAAGGAAAATGAAAAGAAAATGCAATGAACATGGATGGATTGTTGAAAACATGAGTTAATAGGGAGTGGGTTGCAGCCATGTTATGAACACGGAGAAGCTCTGACATGAATCAAGGGAATTAGTAGCATCTCGAAGCTCAGGGTTATGTAGATTGTTGTCGGCCATCGCGGATGGTCGGGGAAGTTCTGACATTAGAAACTCGAGGAATGGGAAACATCTCGGAGCCTCAGGTTAGGTTGAGGATAGGAGAAGCTCTGACACCAATGATATATAGCCTAAAGATAAAGCCGATCCAAGAGGGTTAATCTCCTCAAGCATAATTGCGAAAATATTGTTTGGGTTTTCAAGCTTATCCTACTTTATTATTCATCAACCTTAAAGAGAAAACACACACCAAGTAGTAGAGAGATATTCTTCTACGGTAAAAGAAACCGAAAATAAAATGCAAGGAACATGGGTTGGGTTGTTGAGAAGATAGGTTAGTGGGGAGTGAGTTGTAGTCATGCAATGAACATGGTCCATGGGTCTCATGCACACATCCTAATCACTAGTTGAGCACAGCTCCTATATTGAGAAGCCAAGTAGAGGTTGACCGAATCAAGAGACCCAGCAACTCTTGTCGAGAATTCAGTTGGATGCACTGTCAGGTTGGATGCATAACTTATGCAACTACGGGCAAAACCTCTTGAAAATTCTCAGACTAAAAATAAAAAATAACAGGGGAAGTGACAAGTTCTACCACTGGGAATTTCATTTGTCTCTGAAGGCACAAGATATGAGAAGAATTTTGATGGAAACAAATACCCCTTATTGATTGGCTTTCTCCTTAAAATATTCCAGTGTTCAGTTTTCACAATTGGGATGCATTTGTTTTCCTAAATGATTGTCCAAATATTGGCATCTTTTTATGTATTAATCATTTTCTCTTGCCATAATTTTATTCACCATTTTAAATTTCATTCAACTAGTTTTATTGGTTAACTAAAATTGCTTTATACGTCTATAGTTATGATTTGTACTTTACCACTCTTATTAATTTATACTTGTGGAATCTTGGAGTCTATTGTCAATTGGAAATAATCTGATTTAGTGGCCTTGTTTAAGATTATGGGTGCAATTTGTGAATTCTTATTTCCAGCGGCGAGGGAAAACTGGAAAAACAATTTCGGATGAGTTGTATTGGTTGCGAGCTTTTTGTTTGTTACCGCTCAGAAGAGGATCTGGAACTTGCTCCTTTTATCTATGTTGTTGATGGTGCACTGAGCTCAGTCGCAGCAGAGACTAATCCACAGGTACAAAATATATTTACTTGTTATGGTGCATGCCTTTATTATTTTCATGCTTCTTCCCGCCTGATTTTATTCTATCATTCTCATGAAAAATTAGTGTTCATGACTCTGATAGATGGTGACAAAGAACTAAAAAACATACTTTGTTTGACTCAAATTTCATTTTGAGTATGTTTTTGATCGATCTACATCTGAAACCACAACAATGGTATACCTTTTGGTCCTTCTCCACTCGATCGGTGAGATTTTTTTTTCCTCTTCTCCTCTCGAGTGGCTGATATCCTTCACAATAATAATATATCTTCTCTGCACATGTAAGTTTATATTCATATTGAACTTGGTGTTATGATTATGTGTGGAATCGGGCTCATAGGAACCGGCTGAAGCAATCCATTGATTAGGATAAACCATAGGTTTTTGAAGGATTAATTTCATGTTAATGAAAAACCACAATAATATTGTGGAACTTCTAAATTATACCACTATCTGTTAAGTTGACCCCAGCAAAAATAGATCAGTCCTGTTAGTAAACGTAGGTTTAAGAATATTTCAAGGATAAACCTTTATATAATTCTTTCACTTTTCATTTTCAATGCTTCTGGGAGGTGGTATTAGGCTACGGTGATAATAAATCTTGTTTACTTGTCAACAGAAACATATATAAAAGGGCAAGTTATACTAAACCGCCGTGAAATTTCCCAATTTTATAGATAAACCCATTATCTATTAATTGTAGATAACAGCATTGAATTTTAGAAATTACTGATAAGATCATGAATTTTCACTGTTACTCACTTAGGTACCGTAGGCTGTTAATGATAGACATGTTTTTACCAAATTACCCATAACCCAATATTAAATCAATAAACAAAATAATAATTTCACTTCTTTCTCATGAGCGCTAATCCATTAGAACTAATTGTGCTTCATAAGGGGAAAAATACCAATTGTGGTCAAAACTAATTGACCGTATGAGCAGTAGACACTCATCTGAAAGAAAGCTCATCTGTCATTTTTTACATATCAAAATCAGTTCTCAAAGGAATCCACACATCCATTCTTTGGGAACCCGAAAACCAAATATGAGATGAGAGTGAGGCTGAGGCACAGAGTAGAGAGGAAGGGTTTCATTCATTATAATTTAAGGAAGCTAAGGTTCAGGAAGATTCTGTTCTTGTTTTGTTCTGTATGCCCCCCCCCCCCCCCCACACACACACAAAACCAAAAAAAACAAACAAAAAAGAAAAACCTCGTTTTTTTGGGGGAGGGGGGAGGGGGAGGGGGTAATGGAGGGAAAAGGAAGAATGAGGTATAGTGACGAGGGTTAATATAATTGACCCTATATATATTAGTAATGTACATATTAAGCCATGTGAATTGCCTTTTTAGCCTTGTGTATAGATCTTCTTACAGTTGTAATATTTCAGGATGCCCCTGTACCCCCTTGCATATCGCAGTTGGAACGTGGTCTTGTCCAAGTTGCTATTGAAGTAGAAGATCGTGCACAACGTTCAGCAATTACGAGTCAGTGTCTCAATCATGTTTAGTTGTTTGACTGCTTATTGTTAGACTTGGTGATGGTATTTTTAAAAAAAAATACTAGGATCTTTTTCTGATATAATATCTTGCATTCATTAGGGTATTTCTTGGTTTCCGTATTGCCTTGCATCTCCAAACGTCCATCAGCGACTATCATTTTGTATACCTGAGTGATTTTGTTTCTTATTTTTTGAAATAGCAAGAAAGATGTTATGCGACTGTTAAGATGTAATTTTTTTCCAGGTTTATATGGTTCTAACTGTAACTATAAAAACCATAAAATAACAGGTCTTCTCCCACATTATTTATTTATCAAAAAGCTAAGCAAATTTACTCATAATGTGGGGATGTTCTGAAAACTTTCACGATATATTTGACATTATATTGGGTCATTAAAAGAAAAGGATCAAAAATTGATTGGAGAAGCTGATAAAATGTCATAGTTTCTCAAATTATGATTTAATTATTTGATTTGATTGGTCGATAGTAGATTGTAGGACAAAATCACTGTTGGAGGTTTGGATTGGAACAATAATGGTGTATTGTTATGAGTCCGTATAGAAGATATTATCTTTTCTTTTCTTTTAATTTATTTCAGTTGCCTGCTTGCCCTTGCCACCTTTTACAGTAACATAATTTTGTTTGCATTTTTTGCTAATTATCTGTTACAGTTTGAGTCAGTCCCTTCTCCTAATTCAGTTTTGCTTTGCCCTCCTAAAATATTTTGGCGCCGCATCCCTAAATTATTTTTGCTTCAATGAGATTTTGCTCAGTAGTTTTTTTCTTGAAATGCATACAGAAATGAACTATTAATATACTTCTCTGCTTCCTTCCTCTTAGTAATTACCCTGGGTGTAAATAGGTCTTGCATGCGGTAATCATGTCGGCTAATTGTGTTCAGAGAAGCCGTTTTGGCTAGAATACTCTCTACTTTTTATATTCTTTCGTCTGCTTCAATTATCTGAACCAATTTCATTTTGTTTTGTTTTATCAGGAGTGAATGCTGATGACGTTCGAGTAACTATTGCTGCCCCGGCTGCTCGTGGAGAGGCTAACAATGAATTGTTGGAATTCATGGCCAAGGTATGGAAACTCCTAGAAATCTTAATGTCTAAATTATTGAAAGCTCCTTCACTTTTGCTCATACAGCATGGTAGCACCAGTCTGTCTTCAACAGAGTACACATTTTTTAAAAAACATTTATGCAACTTCTTTAATTCCAAAAACACCAATATTCTTTCTGCTGCCATGTTTCTGCTATTTCTCACTTGTTACCTTCTTCGAGGGGTATCGGGGATGAAAATTTGCATTAATGGGAAAACAAATGTCAGTTAAAAACTTAAAACAGGTGGTAATAAACCAACTTTTGAAGGGAGGGTTGAATTCTGTTTTGGGGGCAAAATAATTACGCTTTATTCACATGATTATCAGGTATTGGGCCTGAGATTGAGCCAAATGACGCTTCAGAGAGGATGGAATAACAAATCAAAGCTTCTTGTGGTGAGTTAAAATAGCAATTGAATTTTGATTATTTGTCAAAACCACGCGTTAAATTCCATAGCATTCAGATCAACTATGCTAAGTTTGTGAGGTTACTGGATCAGGTTGAGGACATGTCCGCAAGACAAGTGTACGAGAAGCTGCTCGAAGCAGTGCAGCCTTAAAATACAAAAACAAATTGCATTTTTCTTTTCTGTATTAGTTTGAGCGGATGCATGGCGATTGATCCTTAGAAGTAAAACTTTAGCAGACTGGTGCAATTGGGAATCCATGTAATATAAATCTCGTGAGATCAATAGCATATAAAATTTAACTATGGATTGTGGAATTTGTTCTCTTTTTGAGCCATTATGTATTTCATAAGGAGCTTCAGTTTCCGCAGCAGTTTTTTTAATTTTGTTTTTCTTTTTATCTTTGCTAGGATTGAAGTTGGATGAGTTTGTTTATGAATTATTTATCTCGACTTGAAAGCAAAAATAGACATGCAATAAAAGATGTATGGTTAGGAAAAAATAACAAAGAAACCTAAATTGCACTAAATCACCATCAACTATTGTGATTTTTCATTAAACTACCATAAAGTTTTTATTACAGGAAATTACTTCAAGCTTTGGATTTGAAGGGATTATTTCGCTAAAATAACAGTCAAACCTAGCTCTTAAGGTATTCTACTGTAATAAAAGAAAGTTCGAGGTGGTTTAGTCAAAAGAACAGCGGTTAAGGATGTTTTAGAGTAAATTAGCCCTCCAAAAATGAGAATCACGCCTCAGTGCGAGCTGTTCTTTTGATTTCATCTATAGTTTAGAATAGACATTTATATTGCGGTCCTTGCCTATTCAGCTACCTTGAAGAGAGAGAAAATTATAAAAATAAGGTGATAATGTTGCCAAACATTTATTTGATAAATGCACACCAAAACTTATGTATGGAAAAACTTAACCCTAACTACATCAGCTTTTAATTCCCTCCTTCCAGATCGCATCACATCGCCCCTCCTCCGTCTGCGACCCTTCATTCTTTGCGTCGTCGCTCTCGACCTTTCCTCCTCCAACAACACCGGCCCCATCCTCTCCCTCCCCATCTCCTTTATCTCCCACCTCCGCCTCTTCAACCTCTCCAACAACCTCCGTCCTCTTCTCCGACCCAATCCTCTCGCTCCGGCGTTACTCGACCCTAGCGGATTTACTGGCCAAGATGGCCGGGGTGTTCGGAAGCAAGATCGACGCCGTCAAGTACCAACTCTCCGACGAGGATCTCGACGTCCTCATCTCGATCTCGTTCTAGGAAACATGATGGAGCTCGATCGCATTGCCGATGAGCCCGCAAGACTACGGATCTTCGTGATCTTGCTGACGACGACCATCCCGCGATCGACACGGAGCAATGCTACATCAACGTTGTGAACGGGATCCGGATTGGAATCAAGAGGAAGGACAATATAAAAAGACAAAAATTAATGGCTAATATAGTTGGGGTTAATTTTGTCCATACATAAGTTTTTGCGTGCATTTATCAAATAAAGGTTTGGCAATATTGCTACCCTGAAACTAAAACTCTATAATGCAAAAGGCAAAATAAACACAACATTAATGCTATAATCAATTGTCATAACTGAGTGTATCAAATCGGGCTTGGGTCCATACCTGAGCGGGCACAGGTTGGGTTCCCTTGACCTGACGGTCCGCCCACTTGATTGGGCAGGTTCGGGTCCGGCTCAACCAGATGCCAACAAATACGAGCAAAGACATTATCTTTTGAGTTCATTCACCCCTAGCCGTTATCTTTTAAAGCTAGAAAAAAAATATGAAGTCAATTTTGCGCAATTTTCCAGGGAAAAAAGATAATTGGAATTTTTTTCCCGCACATGTGCCACGACCCGGACGTGTTCTGCATGCGAAGAGCACTAAAATAATTAATCAACCATGAAGTCAAAATTCCATCCAGTTTCTAAAACAGCTTACTGCCTAATTTCCAGTTTACACATGTGAAATGGGCCATGCTTGTTGTCGCCTAGCTTGAGGTTAATTAGTTGAAAATCAACTTTAATTCATGTTGAGATTTATTTATTTTATTTTATTTTTTGTGTTTTTTTTATAACATTAGATATATCCATCGTGAGGTGCATTTTGATTCTTTTTAAAATTCCTAGACTACACGGTAGGCAATGTGATTTTTTTCCTTATAAAGTTGGTTAGTATACATGACTTGGTCCATTTTTGCATTACCTAATATTTAGGTTTATTTCATCAAAATCATGTTCTCGTATACCCGACTTTCCCTAAAACCCTTGGTCAGAAATCATCATCAAAACCTCTGAAGTAGACAGCTACCGAGGCTATTACATTTTACACTACACAGTTTCTTTTATTCTCAAATTGTCTTCCTTTATACAGGCCTCTTAATTAAGATTTCTCTTTTATTCTCAAATTGCCTTCCTGGCCTCTTAATTAAGATTTATGGACAGTTAAGTCAATTTATCTAAAAATTAACGTTTAATAGGATGATGCTAAATGGAAACCAAAGATGGGTTTTTTTTGTGATGGCTGTAAAGAGACCTGGATCATCTGATCCGGATTTATTTTCGAATCCGACAATTTACGGATATAAATACTAACAATCCATATCCGGATGGATTTGGATCCGAATAGGAAATTTGTATCCAAATTGGCTCCGGATTCGGAATCCGGACTAAAAATATTTTCGGATTCGGACCCGGATGTCCAAACTACAGGTATCCACTATCCAAGTACTAATTATTATTAGTTATAGCAAGACTTATGGATGGCCGGCGGACTTAATGTTATATAAAAAAAACCTTACTTTGAAACCATTTAGAGCTATGGATTTGAAGTGATTGTTTGAATCTAAAAAAATTATTTTGGTTCGTCTATTTAAATATTTTATTAGGAGTAAATTGTTGAAAAGCCTCCGGCCTAAAAGAACCTGTCAAAAACTCCCTGAATTTTTTCATCATGTGAAAAAACCCCTTGGCCCATTACTTATTCCATGTAATACAAACAACCATAAGTATTTTTGTATATTCCAAGAATGCCTTTAGAGACCCATTTGTTCAAGTATAAGTTGACAGCTGTAAATTTTTTGGACGGAAATTCTGATTTTCAGTTTCATATAATTTCTATCAGGTTGCTTATAACTTCTACTTTGTATTGTTTTTTGTTGATTTTTCCTTAAAGAACTGAATATTAAATACTCTAATCTAGCCATTTTCTCTCCAAATTCACCACTTTTCCCCTAAAAAACCTATGTTGTTAACAGAATAAGAATTATCTTATTTATTTTCTCAATTATCCATTATCTTCTCTTATTTACTCCACTTTCATTTACCACTCCAACAAATTAAGCATTTACCCGTAACTTGTAAACAATTGTTTGTAACTTCTAATTAATTGCATGTGACTTCTATGCACCTGTCTTTAATTTCTAACCAGTTTCCTGTAATTTCTAATTAGCTGCCAGTAATTTCTAATAAATTGTCTGTAACTTGTAAGCACTTGCCTGTAACTTCTGAAAAGTTACATGTAACTTATAAGCAATTGTCTATAACTTTTGATTAGTTGCATGCGACTTCTATGCACTTGCATGTAACTTGTAAGTACTTACCTGTAACTTCTGATAAACTGCATGTAACTTGTAAGTACTTACCTGTAACTTCTGATAAGCTGCTTCTAATTTGTAAGTAGTTGTCTGTAACTTCTGATTAGTTACATATGATTTCTATGCACTTACCTTTAATTTCTAACCACTTGCCTATAATTTCTAATAATTTGCATACAAATTGTAAGCATTTGCATGTAATTTCTGATAAGTTGCTTGTAACTAGTAAATAGTTATCTGTAACTTCTAATTAGTTGCATGTGACTTCTATGGACCTGCCTTTAACTTCTAAACATATAACTTCTAATTAGTTGCCCGTAACTTCTAATAACTTGCATGTAAATTGTGAGCACTTACCTGTAACTTCTGATAAATTGTCTGTAATTTGTAAACAGTTACTTGTAACTTCTAATTAGTTGCATGCGACTTTTATGCACTTATCTTTAATTTCTAACCATCTGCCTGCAACTTCTAATAAATTGCATGTAACTTGTAAGCACTTGCATGTAAGTTCTGATAAGTTGTTTGTAACCTGTAAGCAGTTGCCTGTAATTTCTAATTAGTTGCATGCGACTTCTATGCACTTTCTTTTAACTTCTAACCACTTAATTGTAACTTCTAATTAGTTGCCTGTAAGTTATAAGCGCTTTCTTGTAATTTCTGATAAGTTGCTTGTAATTTGTAAGCAGTTGCTTGTAACTTCTGATTAGTTGTTTGTGATTTCTATATACCTGCCTTTAAGTTTTAACCACTTACCTGTAACTTCTAATAAGTTGCTTGTAATTTGTAAGCATTTACTTGTAATTTCTAATAAATTGCCTGTAATTTCTAATAAATTGCCTGTAACTTTTAATTAGTTGCATGAGACTTCTATGCACCTGCCTTTAACTTCTAGCTATTTTCCTGTAACTTGTAATTAGTTGCCTGTAAGTTCTGATAATGTCATGCCCCGCTTTCCAGTAGACGGAAATGGTGACGTGGCAGGCCGCAATGTATTTACTAAGAAATAAATACGTTAAGCGTAATTAAGCAATATATAAAAATGTACAAGAATGACAAGAGTAATAAAAATAAACAGTAACTTTATTTACATTCATCTTTAGATACTACTGTTTGAAAATGAAAAGATAATGATATAAAGCAGTGCCTAAACAATGACATACAGAAAATGAAAGTACAAGGAACTAAAAGTCAGGCTATACCGCAAGCTGGTCCAACTCCTCTTGGCTAGGATCGATCTCCTGAGAGTCATGTCCTCCTGACGAACATTCCAAAGAAGAAATGAAAGGAATGTCGTCAGCGAACTAGCGCTCGATAAGTCCCAAAGAAGAAAGAGAATATAACAAGTAATATGAAATGAACATGTGAGTTGTACAGGTATATGATTATTATTCTAACGTGGTTGTTTGTACTTTGATATAGAAGTTATTCATATATACGAGAGGAGTTCATCTTACCCCGTAGACTATGGCAGCATGTAGTACAAGGCCCCGTCATAACCCACGGGACAATGGCACGAGAATTCATGTAGGTGTCTTTTAAGTGACCTCTCATGTCACGATATACGTTCCGTACCAATCTACCCATTTATCTCTGCGTAATGTATTGTATCGATTATATTTACAAGTCTTGCCGAAACCATGGATACAAAATGTTCAAGTATTCATGTTCAGGATGTAATCAAGTATTCAAGTAGTAATATCAAGTCATAACCATGGTTCGGTCAAGTCAAGTCAAGTCAAGTATACATGTTTGATATTGATGTTTGGATTTGAGTATTTATGTTCATGATCAAGTATTCATGTTTGATTTTGGATTCAGATTTGAATTGGACTCAGACTGAGTCAGACACTTGTAAACAGATTTAGCTTTTGGTTCGGGAGTCATCGGTAACTGCTGCACATGGACGGCAGGATTTGTGTCTTTTTCCAAAACAATTACCATTGATAACTCCGTTAAGTTGTCTATGTTAAATAGGCAAGCACTCACTTTATCCGGCTCCCTAGGGCTCAAGAGAATTGATCTTTCTTAAACCTATATTTACTAAAGTCTTTAAATATTGTTTTATATATATCTCGAGGGGGTTTTATGAAAAAATATTTTAATATAGTTTAAAAGTAAACCTCGAGGGTGATTAGTATTATTTGAGGTTGTCATGAGTATGTATTTTAAGTATTGGGGTATTTTAGTGATAATTACTTAGCTTGAAAAGTTCATGGTATTTTACTGAAAAACTTGTCCTTTTTGGTATCTTGATGGTATTTTATTGTCATTCGTTAATCTTTTCATGTTTGAAAAATATAGTTTTATTATATTTTGAAAATATGGATTTATAATTTTATATAATTTTAATTTTAAAAAATAATTTTATTTTATTTAGAAAATTCGTATTTCTTAAAAACCGTATTTAAATCCTTTCAAGATCGGATGCTCCGTGAGGAGGCCTGCATCTCGCTATACTAGCCTAAAGATGTGCGATAATTTGCACCATCCATTAGCGAGTCCCCTAAAGAGGGTTGTAAATGCGTAATCGCAACGGACATAAAATACCGCTTTAAAAGAAATCCGGTTTTTAAAGTAGGTGGTATTTTATTATAAGGTTTTCTTCGTAACAAATATTCATACAAAAAGAGGTATCGTGCTATGGAACCAAGTATGCGTGTAGGGTAGGTTGTTACCCTGTGAAGTTTTCCTAATAGTATTGTTTTAACAAATACTAAAAGAGGTGTTTATAAAGTTCAAGGTATTTTAATGAAAAAGTTCTACTACGGTTGTTTCACATGAGAATTTTGATGAAATTTGATTCTAAACATTATTTTTTAAGGTTACAAGGAATGTAGAAAAATTAGATTGACTAAATTTTAAAGGAAAAGGAAGTTATGTGCTTTAGAAAAGAAGATGTCAGTATTAACTCCACTTTTACCGATATAAAATTTGAAGATGAATTTCAATAAAAAGGAGGAGATTTGGGAGGGACTTACTATTTAGAAAACTCAAAGAGAGGTTGAAGAAGAGGGGATGAGTTTCGTGGCATCGCGGGAGCTCCGGAATAGGTTTCGGTCTTCACCGGAACCAACTTGCTTGCTAACTCCTCTTTACTTTACTTGCACTAGGAACTTTTTAGATAGTTTTGGCTAGAATTTTCAGAATGGTGCTGAGCTAATGTTTGGGGTGATATTTATAGTGGAGAATTAGAGTTTGGAAATTAAAATTGTGAATTAAAAGTATTAAAATTGTGATAAATTGTGAATTGAAATGTCTCTGTTTGATTGCAGGGAAATCAAACAGTGCAGGAGAGTTAGGGGTAGATGAAGAGACAAGTGTGCAGAGCCCGGGGCAATTTGGCCCCATCTTGACCGTCGGTGCCGGCTATAATTGTAAGTCCATGCTACCCTTCCCCGGTACTTACGGGGTTGCGGAATTGGTGAAAAACGATTTTCAAGAGGGTGGTAACATGGACTACCAATACGGATCTTTGTTAAACTACTAACTAACAACCTAACAAGAGTTTACCTACTCGGTTAGGAGGCTATACCTTTCTTGAACTCCTTCGTCTTCGACTCCTCCCGGTGTACGGATCGGCCTCACCTCGTCGTCTCCTTGCGCCGAAGATGGATCCACCCGAAAGCTTCTACCTTTGGCTTCTTCTTTGAACTTTGAAGAAACTAGATCACTTGGCTTGCTAGACCTTGTGAACTAGAATGAGTAGAGGAATGTTTTGGTGTCTTTTTTTTTTATCTCTAAGGCAATGAGTCTCCACACATGAGAATGGTTTGCCTTGAGGTAGAGAGAGCAAGAGGAAGAGGGAGAGCTTGAGAATGAGAGAGCTCAAGAGAGAGAAAGCAAATGATAGAATGAACCATACTCTTCTCATTCTCACCTCTCATAATCCAAAAGCCATCATAACAAAAATAGTAATCAAGTATTGTGTAAATGGTTTAAGTCAAAATGGCTATATCATTTCATGCACTCATTTTGCATAAATAAACAAGCAAGCAAAAGTCTTTGCCATGGAATGATAGCCATTGTCATGATGATGGTCAGCTAGTCCAACCTAGTCAACCGGTCAACAAAGTCAACAAGTCAACAAAGTCAATCCCTCAACAACCATGTCACCACAATACTTAATTAATATTATTGTTAATCATATATCATATTCTCATTAGGGTTTAGCAAAAAGTCAATGGTCAACAGTCAACAGTCAACAACCCTAATGAGAATTCTCTGCCTTTGTCTCTCTGTCAACTGTGCATACACACCCGCATCCGCGTTCCGAGGAACACGAATACATACGAGATAAAATCAATCCCAAAACATACACTGGGATCTGGCTTAAACCAAAGCCCGCTAGTGTTAACTGTCCGGACACTAAACGTGCACAAGTGCACGGATGTGACCGAACCTTGTCGCAAAACCATGCGACCTGTCGCAAAACCATGCGACCTCTACTCTTTTGCCTAAAGGCGAATAGCTTTTTGTGTGGGACTCTAAAGACTCGACACTACGCTGGCAGTGGGTTTAACCACAGACCGCAAGCGGCACTAGCTGTGCGTAACGGTCCCCAGGTAGATGCCGACAAGAAGACTGACGAGGTGAAACCCATCTGAACTCCTACCGAGCCTGAATGTAACAGTCTCCGTACAGTCCGGTCTGTTCGTCTGATACATCGCATGGCGGGCCTAGGGGGCGGTAAACGTCAGTCCCCTAATAGCGGTACAAGTCGTGTCGGAGTGAAGCCCAAAACACCCTGAGATAACACTGGAAGCCTACCAGTATATCTCGCTTGCCCTGGCTAGGGACTACTCGTGTAATGGCTCTCCTAGACACAGCGCGATGTCAACCCCCAATACCGGGAGAGACGAATCCTGTCTAACCGTCACTGCCTCCAAGTGCTTCGGGACTGCACCCAACTACTACCTGTTTGCACGACTCCTTTGAGCCGTGGTAGGGTAGTAATCAAAGTACAGTGGGAACACACTCGACGCGAAGTGACAGTGTCAAGTCAGCGGACTAAGCTGTACTCATGTCACCTGGGAACTGACAACTGACGATAGGTATAGTACCAACCAACAGTTCCCGACGAGTCTTGTCCAGTGTACTCGTAACCCAATGAGCACCCGCATATTATCTCCAGTACGACGTACTGATGGCTGTGGGACAGATCATCTCCCACACTAGGATGAGAAGCGCATACGTTAGTCTACTCCGGAGTATCGATGCCCTGTCTCGATAGTCCTGTGACTAGGGACCTGCATAAGGATGTGCTTATAGATTATCCAGCCCCCACGAGTGTGACTGCCATCACAACGCCGGTAATCAAGCAAAGATCCTAAGGGCTCCACTAATGTGTATAGGTGATATACTAAAATAAACACATGTACACATTGAAATAGAAACAAACCAAGTAGCATATTACCATTTTGAGCAAGATTGTTTATACAACTGTGAATATCCCAAGCTTCCATTAAATAATATACAAACTAGTATGATACAGTAATGGCCTCTAGGGCATATACACTAACAATCTCCCACTTGCACTAAGGCCATGTACTGGCGTATCGAAGACCTATCATCTCGATCAGCCGCTCGAACTGAGTCTGGGGTAAGGTCTTTGTGAGTGGATCAACAGTGTTATCTTTCGTAGAAACTCTCCGAACCTCGATCTCCTGGTGACCCACGATCTCCCTGATCAGGTGATACCGCCTCAAGATGTGTCTGGACTTCTGATGGGACCTTGGTTCCTTCGTTAAAGCTATAGCCCCGTTGTTGTCGCAATACAGAGGTATTGGATCAACAATGGACGGAACCACCTGAAGTTCAGTTAAGAACTTCCTTACCCAGACAGCTTCTTTTGCGGCATCTGCAGCAGCGACATATTCCGCTTCAATCGTCGAGTCAGCAACGGTTTCCTGTTTGGAACTCTTCCAACACACCGCCCCTCCATTGAGGGTAAAGACATAACCCGACATGGACTTGGAATCATCCTTGTCACTTTGGAAGCTGGAGTCAGCAAAGATCTCGATCTGGAGGTCTTTTCCGCCATACACCAAGAATATCTCCTTAGTCCTTCTCAGGTACTTGAGAATGTTCTTTACTGCTATCCAATGTTTCTCCCCAGGGTTTGACTGATACCGGCTTACCACACTCAGTGCATAAGCTACATCTGGTCTGGTACACAACATCGCATACATTATAGAGCCTACCGCAGAAGCGTAGGGTATAATAGACATGCGATCCCTTTCCAAATCAGTCTTGGGAGACATCTCTTTGGAGAGGGTGATCCCGTGACAAGCCGGTAGATTACCGCGCTTGGAATCTTCCATACTAAATCTTTTCAGTATGGTGTCGATGTACCTGGACTGTGAGAGTCCCAGTATCCTCTTGGATCTGTCACGATAGATCTGAATCCCCAGAATGTATGGGGCATCACCCAGTTCTTTCATGGAGAACCTGTGTGACAAGAACCTCTTGACAGATTGTAGCATAGGAATGTCATTTCCTATTAAGAGACTGTCATCCACGTATAAAACGAGGAATACTACAGTTCTCGCTACAAATCTACTATAGATGCATGGTTCATCTGGATTTTTGATAAAGCCAAATTCCTTGACCGTCTCATCAAAACAGATGTTCCAACTCCACGATGCCTGCTTTAGTCCATAGATGGACTTAAGCAACTTGCACACCTTTCCGCTACTCCCACTCTGAATGAAACCCTCTGGCTGGTCCATATAAACACACTCCTCTAAATTTCCATTTAGAAAAGCGGTCTTTACGTCCATCTGCCAAATCTCATAATCGTGGAAGGCAGCAATGGCAAGAAGGATCCGAATGGATTTCAGCATAGCTACTGGAGAAAAGGTCTCGTCATAGTCCAAACCAGGTCTTTGACGAAAACCCTTTGCAACCAATCTAGCTTTATAGGTCTCAACCTGTCCATCTACACCAATCTTCCTTTTGAAGATCCACTTGCATCCTACGGGTTTTATCCCATCTGGAGCAACGTCCAACGTCCATACTTTGTTGGTGTACATGGACTCCATTTCGGTCCGCATTGCATCTAGCCATTTTACCGAGTCAACGCTCTGAATGGCCTGCTGGAAGCTAGTCGGCTCATCATAATCTATGATGCAATCCTCTCTATCCTCGTCTATGAGAAAACCGTAGTATCTCTCGGGCGGATGAGACTACCTACTACTTCTGCGGAGCGGCGTAGGAATGTCCTGATCTTTCGAACCCTCTGGTTCTACTAAGCTTTCAGTAATAGCTCGTGGTTCTGGAATTTCTTCCAGTTCTATTGCGTTCCCACTTATCTGATTTTCCAAAAATTCAGTTTCCAAGAAGTGGGCATGAAGAGAAACATAAATCTTTTGTTCCTCTTCGCAATAGAAGAAATATCCCTTGGAGTTCTTTGGATATCCCACAAACTTGCACTGCACTGAGCGTGCCTCGAGCTTGTCGGCATGCTGCTTTTTGACAAAAGCTGGACATCCCCATGTCTTAATGTGATTAAGATATGGTCTCTTCCCACACCACATCTCATATGGTGTAGTAGGCACAGTCTTAGTTGGAACTCGGTTCAAAAGGTATGCAGCTGATTCTAGTGCATATCCCCAGAATGATCGCGGTAACTCAGCGTTACTCATCATGGACCGTACCATATCTAATAGGATTCGGTTCCGTCTCTCCGATACACCGTTATGTTGCGGAGTGTATGGAGAAGTAAGCTGAGAGAGAATTCCGTTCTCATTTAAATAGTCCAGGAACTCGGCACTCAAGTATTCACCACCTCGATCCGATCTTAGAATCTTGATACTTTTACCGGTTTGTTTTTCTACTTCATTCTTATATTCCTGGAATTTTCCAAAGGCTTCGGACTTATGTTTCATTAAGAAGACATAACCGAACCTTGAAAAGTCATCCGTAAAAGTAATGAAGTAAGAATAACCGCTTCGCGCATGTGTAGACATTGGACCGCACACGTCGCTGTGTACGAGTCCCAAGAGCTCGCTCGCTCTTACTCCGTGTCCAGTGAACGGAGTCTTTGTCATCTTTCCTTTGATACAGGATTGACAAGTGGCATACGATTGATATTCGAACGGATTCACATATCCTTCTATATGTAACTTCGTCAACCTTCTCTCATTGATGTGACCCAGTCTACAATGCCATAAGAAAGTCTGATCTATTTCCGGAGACTTTCTTTTGTGTGTATTCTGGACATTGAAAATCTGTGGTTGGTTTAGTACGTATATACCATTGCTTAATGTACCTGACCCAATCAGAACTTGATTAAGGTGAATGTTTACAACATTACTTACAAACGCAAATTCATAACCTTCTTTAGAAATCAAAGATACAGAAATGATATTACAAGTTGCGTTGGGTACAAAAAAGCAATTACGTAAAACCAAAACATGTCCATCTGACATTCCCAGGTGATAGTCCCCCACGGCCTTAGCATCCATGCTAGCTCCGTTTGCAACTTTGAGGGTCATGTCACCTGCTTTCAAAACCCTACGGTTTCTCAACGCCTGCAAAGAATTACAGATATGAGATCCTGATCCGGTATCCAATACCTAGGAAGTAGAGTTTATTGATAGACAGTTTTCAATAACATACACACCTGAAGTTGAAGCCGCAACTTGCTTCAGTTCCTGTGTCCTGGCTTTCCAAGCCCTGCAATCTTTCTTCCAGTGACCACTCTTATGACAGAAAAAACATTCTTCCTTCCCTATAAGCTTCCCCGCTATCTTTGTTGCTTTTGCTTTTCCCTTCGTATCCACTTTACTAACACCACCCCTTGGTTTGGCGGAGGCTTTCTTCTTCTTTCCCTTGGCTTTCGCCTTGGACCTAGAAGATGAAGATCCTCCTACAAACAAAGTGGGTGTTTCCCTACCTTTCTGTAGGGTGCCCTCTGCACTCCTCAGCATGTTGAGGAGTTCTGAAAGTTCAACTTCTTTTTCTTGTAAGTTGAAGTTCAGGATAAACCGGGCGTAAGTGGAAGGAAGGGACTGGAGAATCAAGTCCGTATAGAGCTCGTTCTCTAACGTTGTCCCAAGGTCCGCGAGCTCCTCAATGTAGCCAATCATCTTAAGCACGTGTTCCGCTACCGATGATCCGACGGCCAATTTTGCCGAAAACAACTTCTTCGACACTTCGTATCTTGCGATACGAGATTGCTCTCCATACAGTTCTTTTGTATGGAGAAATATGGATTCGAGGTCCATATTCTCGTGCCTCCTCTGATGTTCATTGTCCATAGAGGCAAGAACGAGGCACTTGGCCTTCGCGCAGTCTAGTTCCCAGGTCTTACGGATTTCCTTATCCGCGACGCTGGTTTTGGGACCTAGGACAGGGGGAGCTTTGGTGGTAAGAAAATACCCCAGCTTGTCGTAAGTGATTGCCATTTTGACATTCCTGAGCCAATCTTTGTAGTTTGGCCCTGTCAGTATATTTTTATCTAGAAGTAACTTAAGTCTAGTCATGTCGATTGGTCGCTGCAATTAGGAGAGAGAGAAGAAACACAGCATGATGCTCTTGCAAGTTTAGAGTGGTTTTTAGTTTGTCTAAACAGGATGGCTCCCACTGTCTCTCGAATCCCTTCTCAAACCAAAAAGGAAGAATTAGTCAGGATCAATCTCACCGTACAATTCTTGCTTAACCGTTCGGCCAAGCTGGTGTCGGTACTTCGAGGGAGGTTTTCCAACGCTTTCGCGAAGTTCCTTAATTAAATAACCTCTTTTCCCTGTGGGCGTAGCCCCGCTAACACCTTTCTAGACACCTACTTGGTTTATAGCATTGATCGTTAAGTGAGAAATTTCCTGAGGAGTAGCATATACTCATAGTAGGATCGGGATCCAAATATCATTGCATGACGAAACTGAAGGAATCCTACCAGAATCATCACACTCCAAATGGTATGCAACTCTAGCAAGTTTCAGTACTTATGAAACTCCCGATGTGGATTTTTGCCCCATGCTCTTATGACCTTGACTTTGGCCAACAAATCATAAGTCACATGTCAAGTTCTACCCGTCGTTCTCCAGGTTAATTTGAATCCACCCGTACCTACCCTTGACTTTGGCCAACAAGGCAGTATGACTGTTCCAAACCAACGCATCTATCTATGCTGCACATGAATACCCAATAGCTACCAATCACTATGCCTTGACTTTGGCCAACAAACATAGCTTGAATACTATTGACTATTCATGTGAAACGACGGAGGGCTACGAATGGTTTTGGCGAAACCGTGAACGTAGTGAACTTGATATAATCGATGGAACGAGATAGCTTTTAAAAGGAGTGGCTCAAGCTCCGCATTTAAAAGTTGGTTTTGAAAAGAACCGAGTGGTTTTTCAAAAGTGTTCCAACGACTTTTACTTGGTTTATTTTCTTGCATTAGTTCTTTTAATGCGTCCCATCATTTAATCCTACCATTGCAGAAAACAACCAAAATATGACGTACGCTTATGCCATTCGCATTCGCCACGGGGCCCCGTCATTACCCGTTAGGTTACTTAACTAACGACAGAGCGGGGGCTGGGCTAGCGCGGCTGTAAAACATAAGCAACGCTTAAATAATATCATATATAGATATATTGCAATGATAGCCATTTCAGATCACAGATGAATACATTGGATATACTAGGAATCCGCAATTCGCACGAGCCTGTAACGAAAAGCAGATTACACGGTCGCGGTGAATAGCCAATACCCCACCCAAGACCCCTACGGGTGCGGCAAACTATCCGCCAAGTACCCGAAGCGGAGCAACCTCCCTCAACACCGTGAGTAGGCCACTCGGCACTTCGAGATACCCGGTAGTTTGTGCACCCCCTCCATGGGTCTATCCTAGGAGCAAAAATAGTAAAAAGAAATTATACAATGACGGCTACAACCCCGACCCGGTTGTGCGGTCATACAAATAATATTACATCAATTTACAAATTTACATGAATTGAAAGAAAAGAAAACTCTCGTCTCACAACCCCCGGCTATTCACCCGCGACAATCCAATGAATTCATATACACAAACCAATAACATTACAGATCACAGATTTGTATAACCCCCACTAATCGACATATAGCGATTAGCAGACGTTCAATACAAATATCACATCACAGATAAATACCCGTCAGCTTAAGTCTTTAGAAACTCGATCAAAATACGGTTTTTAAAGCCCCAAAAATAAATTTTTCTTTCTGGAAAATCTGGGCTGAAAAAACATATACCAAAAATCCCAAAATACCCCATAGAACAAACTGCAATGAAGACGATTCACAGAGGAGCTAAATCGGCCGCGGAACCGCGGCAATAGCAAGCTATTGCCGCGTTTCCGTGGCGGTTTGGTGGGATCTCTGGACCGTTTTTCTACAGTAGACTATAAAAACCCTGAGTCGATTTTTAAAGCATGATTTATTACTTTTACAGCACTTTGAAAATCGACAGCAAGTTTGATATCCGGGTGTATTTCATGACTTTTTCTCCGATCGAATTTCTAGTTACTATGCTAACATGTTAGGTGGTGTTTAACTAGGCTCTGATACCACTGTAAGTCCATGCTACCCTTCCCCGGTACTTACGGGGTTGCGGAATTGGTGAAAAGCGATTTTCAAGAGGGTGGTAACATGGACTACCAATACGGATCTTTGTTAAACTACTAACTAACAACCTAACAAGAGTTTACCTACTTGGTTAGGGGGCTATACCTTTCTTGAACTCCTTCGTCTTCGACTCCTCCCGGTGTATGGATCGGCCTCACCTCGTCGTCTCCTTGCGCCGAAGATGGATCCACCCGAAAGCTTCTACCTTTGGCTTCTTCTTCGAACTTTGAAGAAACTGGATCACTTGGCTTACTAGGCCTTGTGAACTAGAATGAGTAGAGGAATGTTTTGGTGTCTTTTTCTTTTATTTCTAAGGCAATGAGTCTCAACACATGAGAATGGTTTGCCTTGAGGTAGAGAGAGCAAGAGGAAGAAGGAGAGCTTGAGAATGAGAGAGCTCAAGAGAGAGAAAGCAAATGATATAATGAACTATACTCTTCTCATTCTCACCTCTCATAATCCAAAAGCCATCATAACAAAAATAGTAATCAAGTATTGTGTAAATGGTTTAAGTCAAAATGGCTATATCATTTCATGCACTCATTTTGCATAAATAGACAAGCAAGCAAAAGTCTTTGCCATAGAATGATAGCCATTGTCATGATGATGGTCAACTAGTTCAACCTAGTCAACCGGTTAACAAAATCAACAAGTCAACAAAGTCAACCCCTCAACAACCATGTCATCACAATACTTAATTAATATTATTGTTAATCATTTATCATATTCTCATTAGGGTTTAGCAAAAAGTCAATGGTCAACAGTCAACAGTCAACAACCTTAATGAGAATTCTCTGCCCCTGTCTCTCTGTCAACTGTGCATACACACCCGCATCCGCGTTCCGAGGAACACGAATACATACGAGATAAAATCAATCCCAAAACGTACACTAGGATCTGGCTTAAACCAAAGCCCGCTAGTGTTAATTGTCCGGACACTAAACGTGCACAAGTGCACGATGTGACCGAACCCTGTCGCAAAACCATGCGACCTGTCACAAAACCATGCGACCTCTACTCTTTTGCCTAAAGGCGAATAGCTTTCTGTGTGGGACTCTAAAGACTCGACACTACGCTGGCAGTGGGTTTAACCATAGACCGCAAGCGGCACTAGCTGTGCGTAACGGTCCCCAGGTAGATGCCGACAAGAAGACTGACGAGGCGAAACCCATCTGAACTCCTACCGAGCCTGAATGTGACAGTCTCCGTACAGTCCGGTCTGTTCGTCTGATACATCGCATGGCGGGTATAGGGGGGCGGTAAACGTTAGTCCCCTAATAGCGGTACAAGTCGTGTCAGAGTGAAGCCCAAAACACCCTGAGATAACACTGGAAGCCTACCAGTATATCTCGCTTGCCCTGGCCAGGGACTACTCGTGTAATGGCTCTCCTAAACACAGCGCGATGCCAACCCTCAATACCGGGAGAGACGAATCCTGTCTAACCGTCACTGCCTCCAAGTGCTTCGGGACTGCACCCAACTCCTACCTGTTTGCACGACTCCTTTGAGCCGTGGTAGGGTAGTAATCAAAGTACAGTGGGAACACACTCGAGGCAAAGTGACAGTGTCAAGTCAGCGGACTAAGCTGTACTCATATCACCTGGGAACTGACAACCGACGATAGGTATAGTACCAACCAACAGTTCCCGACGAGTCCTGTCCAGTGTACTCGTAACCCAACGAGCACCTGCATACTATCTCCAGTACGACGTACTGATGGCTGTGGGACAGACCATCTCCCACACTGGGATGAGAAGCGCATACGCTAGTCTACTCCGGAGTATCGATGCCCTGTCTCGATAGTCCTGCGACTAGGGACCTGCATAAGGATGTGCTTATAGATTACCCAGCCCCCACGAGTGTGACTGCCATCACAACGCCGGTAATCAAGCAAAGATCCTAAGGGCTCCACTAATGTGTATAGGTGATATACTAAAATAAACACATATACACATTGAAGTAGAAATAAACCAAGTAGCATACTACCATTTTGAGCAAGATTGTTTATACAACTGTGAATATCCCAAGCTTCCATTAAGTAATATACAAACTAGTATGATACAGTAATGGCCTATAGGGCGTATACACTAACAATAATCCCCTTTTGGCTGGTTGATCTCGAGGCAATTTCCTCGAGATTCGTGCCTCTTGATCAAACCTCTGTTTAAACCATTTTCAACATGTTTGATTTTTCTAAACATTTTATTCCCCCGTGTATTGCACGTGAAAACTTTTGGGCTTCCAAAAAATTTAAAAAAAATTCAGAAAAAAAATAATTGTGTCTGATGGGAATCGAACACAGGGGTTATGTCACAGCAGAGTAAGACTTCACCAGTGAGCTACAAGTTGTTTCTTGCTGTTATTTAACAAAAGTAACTTATAACTCAAATTCAGACTGCAAAACTTATTTCTTGTATATTAACAGAAAATTTTCCGTACAAAGATTTTAGAGTTGTTACATTCCACCCTCCTTATAAAAATTTCGTTTTCGAAATTTACATTTACATATGGACTAATTTTCAAATAGATAATGGTATCTTGCACGCATATTTTCTTCTCGTTCCCATGTTGATTCTCCTGGAGAATCCTTTCTCAACATTACTCGGACCAAGTTTACTTCTTTGTTCCGCAGTGTCTTCACCTTTCGATCCATGATCTCAACGAGTTGTTGCTCGCAGGTTAGATCAATCTGTATCGTGAACTCGGAGTGAACAAGTATGTGGCTGGGGTTGCTCACATATCGTCGTAGCTGAGATATGTGGAACACGTTGTGCACTCCTTCTAATGAGGGTGGAAGTGCTAAACGGTATGCCACTTCTCCAACTTGTTCGAGTATGTCGAACGGTCCTATATATCTCGGACTTAGCTTACCCCTCTTTCCAAAGCGGATCACTCCTTTGTTTGGAGAGATCTTTAGAAAAACATGGTCTCCAAGTTAGAACTCCAGATGCCGCCGCTTTGCATCTGCCCAATGCTTCTGTCGGTCTTGGGCTATGCGCATTCTTTCCCCAATCGCGTGAACTACGTCCACAGTTGCCACGACCATCTCTGGTCCAAGGAGTTCACGATCTCCGATATTGTCCCAACTTAGCGGTGAACGACACTTCCGTCCATAGAGTGCTACGAATGGTGCAATTCCAATGCTTGCCTGATAGTTGTTGTTGTATGAAAACTCCACAAGGTGTAGGTGATCTTCCCACGAACCTCCGAAGTCTAACATAAAAGTTCTTAGCATGTCTTCTAGAATCTGAATTGTTTGCTCGGACTGTCCGTCCGTTTGTGGATGATAAACCGTGCTGAAATTCAAACTTCTCCTAGGATAGCTTGCAGACTCTGCCAAAATTGTGATTGGAATATGGTATCATGATCGGAGACGATGCAAACAGGTACTCCATGTAATCTCACGATCTCCTGCATGAGTTCATGGGTATCAAATATAGTATGCTTTGAAGGTTTAAATCTTACTTTAGATTTATGCTTACCTCCATGTATTTCTTTGCTAATGTCTCGGTTGATTGGCCAACTCGAAATGGAATAAATTGAGCCGATTTGGTGAGTCGATCCACAATAACCCATATTGCGTCGTTACCCTTCGTGCTACGAGGAAGGGCAGTCACGAAGTCTATGATAATGTGCTGCCATTTCCATTCTGGGATCGGTAACGGCTGAAGTAGACCAGCAGTTCTGTGATATTCGGCCTTCACTTGCTGACACACCAAACACTTGGCAACACTTATAGCTATTTCGCGCTTCATTCCGTGCCACCGGTAGTGTTGCCGTAGATCCTTATACATTTTTGTACCACCGGGGTGTACAGAATAAAGAGAGCTGTGAGTTTCTTTCATCAACTCTTCTCAAACAGAGCCGTTTGGTACACATAGTCGACTTCCATATCTCAAGGATCCGTCTTCGTGGATGATGAAGTCAGTTTGAAGCTCACTTTCTACTTGTTCTCGGATCTTTTGTAGCTTGGCATCATTTGCTTGAGCTGCTTTGATCTGATTGATAAGAGTAGACTCGAATTGTAAGTTCATCAAATACGAAACGTTACCTGGCAAAACTACTTCGATTGCTAATCCGTGTAATTCCTGCTGTAGCTTCCACTGAATGGTGAGATTCATTGCTAATGGCTGACGGCTAAGTGCATCAGGAATCACATTCACCTTCCCAAGATGATACTGTATGTTGATATCGAAGTCCGCCATGAGTTCTAACCATCTTCTCTGCTTCATGTTTAGTTCCTTCTGAGAAAATACATACTTCAGACTCTTGTGATTAGTGTATATATCCACTCGTTCTCCCACTAGGTAGTGGTGCTAAATTTTAAGTGCGAAGATGACGGCTGCCAACTCTAGATCATGTGTTGGATAGTTGCACTCATGTACCTTTAGCTGTCTTGATGCAAATGCCACAACCTTTCCATACTGGTGTAGAACACATCCTAATCCTTTACCGGATGCATCACAATGCACAACAAAATCTCCGGATTGATCCGGTATTACAAGATAGGAGCAGAAGTTAATCTTGACTTGAGTTCTACAAAACCGTTTTCATATACTTCTGACCACACAAATACTTCATCTTTACATGTGAGCTTGGTCAGGGGTGCTGCAATCTTTGAAAAGTCTTCAATTAATCATCGGTAGTATCTTGCTAATCCCAAGAAACTTCGTATATCCTTCACCGTGTTTAGTGTCAGCCATTCGCTGACAGCTGACACCTTAGCTGGATCTACTGAGATTCCTTCGCCTTAAACGATATGTCCGAGAAATCCGACTTGATCTAACCAAAATTCACACTTGCTGTACTTGGCGTAGAGCTGATGTTGTCGAAATGTATCCAGGACAATCCGTAAGTGCTCGATGTGTTCTTTCCGATTCTTTGAATACACCAGGATGTCGTCGATGAAGATGATAACGAACCTGTCTAAGTACTCTTGGAAAACTTGGTTCATCATATTCATGAAGATGGCAGGCGCATTGGTCACTCCAAATGGCATTACGAGATATTCATAATGACCATAGAGAGTCCTAAATGCCATCTTCGGATTGTCGGACTCTTTGACCTTCACTAGATGATAACCCGAACAAAGATTTAGTTTCTAAAATACACAAGACCCACTTAGCTGATTGAAAAGATTATCGATGCGCGGTAGTGGATACTTGTTCTTAATCATCATTTTGTTCAGAGTTCGGTAATCCACACACATCCTGTATGAACCTTCTTTCTTCTTCACCAGTAATACCGAATATCCCCAGCTTGAAGTACTGGGACGAATCCAACCTTTCTTCAGAAACTTGTCCAACTGAATGCGGACCTCCTTCAATCCTTCTGGACTTAACCGATATGGAGTTTTGATTACCGGTTGCGCACCAGGTTGTAAATTAATGCTGAATTCAAGAGCTCGATCGGGAGGCAAACCTGATATATCTTCCGAAAATACATTCTCGAACTCTCGAACTACCTCTGGCTTCGATTCTTCCGCTTGCAGTGCTGCAACCACTGCCTTCTTTGGTTTTGCTTTGTAGATGCTAGGTTCCAAGGTACGGTCTCCATGTTTCCCCCAATCAGAGCAAAGCTCTGTTTGAAATTTAAATTTTGAAATGAAGCAACGCTTCAGATGCAGCGCCAAGTGCGCTGTGCCCTAAGCAGCGCACCACGTGCAAAGCATGCATGCGCTAGCGCTAGATGCGCTGCGCTCTAAGTAGCGCACCACATGCAAAACACGGATGCGCTAGCGCTAGGTGCGCTGCGCTCTAAACAGCGCACCACGTGCAAAGCATGGGTGCGCTAGCGCTGGAACTAAAAACTCCCCACCGTTAGATAAAAAATCTAATAATAATGATAAATCATTAATTGATCAGAATTAAATTCTGTTAAGGAAAGATTTCTCAAATTTTTCCAAATAACAAGATTGTGCTCTGTAAATCAGAGCACCGTTGGATCAATGATCCAATGGTGATTAAAAATCACCAAAAGTACAGAATAAATTCTGTATGGAAAGATTTCCCAATCTTGTTAAGAACAAGAAGATTGCCTTCTGTAAATCAGAAGTCATTGGATCAAAGATCCAACGATGGGAAATTCCCCAAATCAATTGGAGAAAAGATATCCTTAACTGATTGAACAAATCAGCTTGCCCTATAAAAAGGCCCCTAGAATTCAAGTCTCAAGAAAAAAAAATACAGAAGCATAGAGAGAAACATCCTCATAAATTTTGAGAAATTCAAAGAAAAAGAACAAGCTCTCAGAAGAAGAAAACTTTCTTCAAGGTAGAAAAAAGAATGGTGATGAACAGAGAGATGAAATCATCTCGTAATTAGTTTAAAAGAAGGATTCACTTCTTTAAAAGATCATAGATCTACAAAGACAAAAAGTCTTTCACAGAGAGATCAAAAGATCCCATCATAAAATAAAATAAGAATTTACTTCTTTCTCACAGATCATAGATCTATAAAAGCAAAGCCTTTCATCAATATAAGAGATTAAAGAACTTTTGTTCTTAGAATCTTGAGATAAAGTGTAACATTTCAAAAAAATAAAATGTTATTTTTGGGAATTTTTATAATTTAATATTATTTTTAATGAATATTATAATATTTCGGTATAATTAAATACCGATAAATAGGGAAAAATTTGGAAAATTATAGAAATTACTAGAAAGAGAGTGTTTTATGTGAATTATGCAAATTTTAAGTTTTTATGATTAATTTGACACTAATTTAGTGCTAATCGCGATTAAAAATCGCTAATCGGATTTTAAGCTTGTTTTGTGCAAAACATGCACAAGTCTTTTTTTCATGAGTTACATTTTTCTTTATCATGGCATTCTTCATGATTCTTGCATGGTTGTTAATTAGAGAGAATGAGAAAACAAAAAGAAAAGGAAAACATTTAAAAATGGGCATAGTGTGAGGTATGGGCATGAGAGAGAGTGGTGAGGGGGTCAATCTTGGTCATAGCCTTCCCTCCTTCATTATTTCCTCTTCAAATTCCTCTCCGCTTCAGCCCATGGCTGAAGCTCATCTCCCTCTTCATCAAACCCTCACAAACATCTCATTTTCCTCATCAAAACCCCATCTTCCCTTCACAAAATATGTGCACAAGCTCTCAAGCAACCCATTGGACCAAGAAAGCTTGCGTTTTGGCGCTGTAGGAGTTTCAAGAGTGCCAAACAAGGTAATCTCTTCACACTTAGTGTAGTTTTTCATCCACTTTAAACCATATATGTGTTTAGTAATGTTTCGGTGCGATTTGGTGAACTTTGAAAATTCTAGTTAGGGTTTAGGGTGTGATTTGAGTAGAGATAGTGTAATTAAGGTGTGATTGAGGACTACAACCCCTGTAGTGATGTTATTATGGATTAAAACCTTAGACAAACCGTAGGTTGCGAACTTTAAATTCTGCAGATACGGAAAATTGTGAGAATTGTGTAGGGAAATTGGAATCTGCTATCACCCCGAGACTCTGAAAATTATTTTGCATAGACAGTGATACATGCAGGCACCTAGGAAGCTACCACCCAAACCCTAGCCCCTAACTCCTAACCATAGCCGCAGATTTATTCCTTCTAGCCGCAATTTGCGGCCAGACCTGGAGCATTTTGGCTCGTTCTTGTTCTGTAGCTCCTACATCTATAAATTAGACCCCTGACATATGCAAAATTGTCCAATTTGACCTAGGGTAGAATCTGGAGCCATTTACCTAAGTTGTTATTTTAATTCGTGTTTTCGTTTTGTGTATTTTAAATTTTGGATTTGTATAATTGCGTTTTACCTCGATTACTTGGCGTTTATACGACGATATCGAGGATTGTTTGATAGTTTTGAAAGCGTAGTCCATAGGTTCTAACCTATAGGCCTTAGCGCGTCGTTTGGTTTTCTCGATGTGATTTTAAGGTTTATTTGCGATTGTGTTATCTTGTAGGTACCTTCTCGAGGGCTTCATACGATGAAGAAGATGAAGGCGACATCGACACCGACACACAGGATGCAAGGTGAGTAGATTATATCTATGGGGAAAGTCGGGTGGATGGCGTATAGCACCCCCGCAGTTCGATATTTAGTATAGTATATATATACTACTTATGATAGCTTATTGTGTGTCGTGGATATTTGAGATGAGATTAGATGTACTATGGTTAGATTAGAGCGTAGAAGTAAACTAGTATAGTTCCTAGTTGCGAACCCTAGAATAGGTTTACACCCACACGCACACACATGCATATTTGTTATACATATACCTAGATGACGAGGATAGTGTATGATGTTTGGAGATGAGTCGATGAGATTGGGCGTAGTGCCATGAGATCGGTCATATATTGTGATTCGTATTTGGGATACGACATGAGATTTTGCGGGCCTTTGGACGTGTGTTTCACACACGCATTTATATTTATTTAGATGGTGTCGATTTGTACTAGACTAAGATCAGTACCCCAGATCATGTGATATGATGATAAGGATACCTGATAATTGATGAGAGGAATGTGATATTGACCCGTACCCAGCTATTGGGGATGCCGTACGATGATTTACCGTACGAGCTTTATTTGATGATAGATCCGCACTCATGACTCGAGGATATCATATGATATTGTATCGTACGCGGTACTTCTGAGGCGGGATCACCGACTATTATATTATATATATATATATATATATATATATATATATATCGACTCAGATTTAGGAGGTTTCCATTCCCCTCCTGATTGACTTGTTAGTTAGAGTTGTAGTTTTGCTAGTATATGCTAGGCCAGGCCGATATCATACCTATTTCAAAAACTAACGAATCGGGAATATTTTAAAGACAGGTAAAGGGATTCTACGGATATTCCAAAAGACACAACTTTTCTTAAAAACACCGTAGCCCTTATTTTCCTAAAAACCCCGGTTCGTCTTCTTTCAAATGGCAAACAGTATGACATAGATATATTGATGTAAATTCTGCACTTTTGTGTTTATTTTTCATTTGCCGCAGATTCTTACTGTTTGCATCGCATTGCAAGTTAAATATGTTTATTGTTATATCAAATCCATGCTGTTAGGACACCAGCACCATTATCGATGATGCATATGTTCCAAGTATACCTGTTTGCCGGCTCACACACTTCATCATCGATAATTGCCATGCCACTACACTGTACTACTGTTGCATTCAGGATATGACCCTTGCATGGCATACTCGTGTACTTACATATGATACACTCATACTCGTGCACCTATATGTTGTACACTCATACTTGTACACATACATATTTGCACATACATAGATGATTCTGGTTTGACTTGGAGATCTGGGAACCGCAAGATACTTTCTAAAACTGATTCATTTTAAAGAAGCGGTCTCCCTAAATATGGGCATATTACTATTCCATATTGCATGATACACTGATATGCTTATATTTCTTTTATATGTCGCATATATCATGCTTTCTGATTATACGCATTGAGATATGTTGTTTCCATGATATTTCTGGATTTGGGAACCATGTGTATTTTAAAAGAAAGTATGTATTGTTTGAAAAACCCGGTTACCCTTGATATGATATTTTAGTGCGTCCACCATGTATTTTCTCGGTTCTGAGAGTGGCATGTGAAACCCGATTCGAGGAGCGGTAGGCACCGTCTGCGGGTACATGGTGGACCCGGTGAGGTACCCCGGGGCAAGAAGACTCGTATATGTTAGACGGTGAGCGTGGCAGGGGAGTACTACCTACCGGTGATTGTATTTGAGCTCGGCGGATATCCGGAGGATACCGACCGGAGTTGAGAGATGATGTGGGCCTATCCGGATTGACGGAGCCCCATATATATATGAGGATTTACGTGCCGATGCTAGGCACAGTTTTCATGATGTTTTCAAGTGTCGATGCTAGACACTCAGGTTCCATGATTTTGATATGTCGCGAGCGACACATGTTGATTTACATCCTCATACTTCCATGCATATGTTTCTGATATTTACATGCATGATGCTTATTGTCATTGATCACATAGTTGGATGATATCCACATACTCATAGACTTCCTGATATAGTTGACATTGATTACATTGATCATACCTTATATTTATGATATATTGCTACCTGAGGCACTGACACGAGCTTTTGGTAATACACTTATGTATAGATGTTATATTGCCACCTTATTATGCTTCAGACTTATTCATTTGAGGTTTATATATATATATATATTTGATCGTATTGACCTAGGATTATGTCATGCATACGATTTCTGCTTTGTGATGTTTTCTATTCACGAGTTGGCAACTCACTCCCATTTTGCCACAGTTCTTGCAGGTTTTGCCGTACAGCTTTCTTTGCGGCTTTTCTGGCACACTGCTCCCTTTCTGGGTGATTGCATTGGTAGGTGGGTTCACTCCTATCGTGACCACCCTTGTATTATTTTATTTAGTTGTATCTAGTAATTCCATCAACTAAAACTTGTATATTGTTTCAGACTTAGAAAACCAGTTATGTATTATTTCGACCTTAGAGTCGCGCGTTGTAGTATTATGGTTTTCATGTTGATTTTGAGTTCCTTTTGAGTTTTGATCCTCGCCCTTCGGCGTTGTATATTATATTGTTTGTGTGGTTGTGACCGTTGATTGACGAAGAGCTAGCTCCCGTTTGGGGATGCCTTTTATCATTGTGTATATATTATTCTTGTGGTATCCCGTTTGGGGCCATTATTTACAAAGGAAACTCTGCCGAAATTTTCAGAAAAGGATATAGATTTTAAAAATGCATATTCGGCTTACTTATTTAAAAACCTTGTTTTTAAAACATGTTTTTCTTACTTCTTAAAAACTAGTTTTCTTACTTACTCCTTAAAATGGTTTTAGATTTCTGGGTTTTTGGCTTACTTGGATTAGATGAGGTCCTATAGACTTCATATGATTCAAGGGCCAGTCACGTGCTTTTTCGGGTCGTGACAAAGTTGGTATCAGAGCGCTAAGTTAACCTTAGTTCAAGTCTAAGTTTGACTATGCGGAGCCTAGAGCGTTTATATATATACGGAACTTAGGCTTGACCTAACGAAACTTAGACTTAGTCGAGTGGGTATTATACCCGAACTTTCGTCGCATAGGATGACCCTTGGTTGATTGAGTAGGTAGCTTGAGTAGAGTGACGTACCGTACGTATGTTCCACGGAATACTTACGATACGCTACTCCGCTTAAGAAACCTTAGCATGTACATTTTCTTGCACAGTATTATATTCATTCCTATAAACTATCCTCATCGGTATTGGTTATGATTTTGCTGCCACGATTGCACGGGCAGAGAGAGCTACGGCTAGAGTTGCGTCATCACGAGCTCGTCAGGGACGAGGACTGACCAGGGCGTGATCCTAGAGACGTACGATTGCATAGAGGCTTCGTTTTATTGCGTTTTCGCGCCATGAGCATTTGACAGATCGCATTTACGAGATTTTCCGGATGCGCTGACTGGCACCAGAGGATCAGGCTACTACTAGAAGCCAGCCAGAGTGTGATGACCATTAATATATCGCTTATTCATGATGATTGAGGCGCTGTTCAGCGTACAAAAGAATGAGCCAGTTGCTGCTGCAAATGATGAGATATCGCCCAGACGTTGGAGCTACTGCAGCATGAGCATATGCTATGAGATACGATGGAAGGTCGCTAGTCACCCGAGGATGAATGACTAGACATGTGGTTCGTTCGCTTACCCCGATGAGAGGTCATCAGATGGATTGATTCCAGCTAGAGATGACTTCACAGATTCGTTGAGAGTCAATAGAGATGATTAAATGTCAGGAACCCATTTCCAAGTTTAGAGTATTCGGAAGACAATGCAAGTAATGCTATGGACCCTCTAGAAGAATGAAACCCTAACTTGACGTAATGACCATGGAACGCCTCCGAACCTTAGGGTTTGCGGCAGTTTAGCGGTGCCATTTGTGAGGCTTGGGTTTGCCCTTCTACGGTTGGTCCACAGGTGCTGTGGTATGTATCGGAATACTATTAAACTGTACTCAAGATGTTGATCTCTTGGGGGATTATGAGGTTTCGACAAATCGATCAGATGGTTCGACATCTTTCGGATATCATGTGATGGGATACATTGCTTGGGAGACTCCAGATACGAGTATAGCCGTTGGAGCGCAGTCCATGCAGCCACGAGAAGACGAGTCCGAATCAGTCGACATTGGAACAAAGTGGAGCAAAGAGTTCGCACAAGATTTCGACAAGATGACGTTCCACTCCGCTGACATTAGAGATGCGATACGCATGCAGAGGCGACGATTATTGATATATCTTCCAGAAAGAGGCGCGATGAGTATGCAGCCGTTCCGGAACAAGAAAACAGATATAGTGAGGGATGGTTACTTCCGGGCAATTCGGCAGAAGCGAGAATTGAGAAGATCTCGACGGGACCTTTCTGGAATACTATATGTGAAGATAAGGACCCAGAGACAGAGGACGCCAGACCGTGAGCAGGAGACAAGTAGATATCTTACGCTACTAGCATTGGATGCACCGACACCTTCCCGACTTTGAAGGAGGATATACCGACGACGATATTTATGATTTGTGATTTCATGATTCGATTATCACGTATCCGTCACCTTGGATTTCGGTATTTGGGCGATCTATTCGCATGATTTGGTCTTGATGGCTGAGTTCCATGATTCTATTTTCATGCACCATGGTTGCACCTACTGGGTATTTATATTTTGTGCATAGTTATTACACTTGAGATATTGATTGTGATTTCATGCCTATTTTATGTCGGTGATTTGATTTACGCTTCCAGCATAGTTTTCATGCACTTTTAGTGTTTTGATTTGGATTTTAGCGCGTGATGAGTGTATATTTTGAGATACGATTTTGGTGCACACCAGATGCACTAAATCGGGATTCCTTGTGCATGTCAGATGCACCTGATTTTGCCGTCAGGCACGCCCGTTGCCTATGACCGATGTTTCGTGCACACCCGTTGCACCTAGATGATGTTTCTGTGCACATGTATGGCACATATATGGATTTTGATTTCCGTGCGCACCAGACGCACAGGGTATTCTTATATACATTTTTGGGATTTATTCCTTATGGACCAGTACGTTTTTATGATATTTGCTATTTGTTTTCGTACTGAGCAGGACTAGTCAAAGCACAGTGCCTGGATATACTTCTCTTGCATTGATAGTTATCGTAAGGATTTCCAAAAAGAGAGCTAGAGTCTCAGTATTTACCTACGTGTCTGATATGACACGAAACGTTTAAAATAAGGAAACCCTTCTAAATTGTTTTCAAAACGGCGGAACGTACATATTAAACAAAGGATATATACGTATATGGTTATTTTATTATAATAGACGTCCGCCACTGTGCAGTGTTATACGCATCGCACAGCGACTTAAAAATGATTTGGTATGCATTTACTTCAGCTATTTACATGTATAGATTTGATGTCTACATGTATAGTTCTGATTTATATCATATTGGTTTTATTTTGGATTTGACATTTGTGTCTTTACCATGACTCCGATGATTGCGGGATGCTTGACGGAGATTTGATTTTGAGTTATCTGCTCATTGTTCATGCGCATGCATTGCGCTATGATGCGTTTTAGGTATTGATGATTTCGGAGCCCCGACGACTTGGACTTTTTATTGAAATGTTTTAGAATTTGGGGGTTTAAAATTTAAATTCGGGGACCGAATTTCTTTAAGGGGGGAAGATTGTAAGATTTCAAAAAAAATAAAATGTTATTTTTGGGAATTTTTATAATTTAATATTATTTTTAATGAATATTATAATATTTCGGTATAATTAAATACCGATAAATGGGGAAAAATTTGGAAAATTATATAAATTACTAGAAAGAGGGTGTTTTATGTGAATTATGCAAATTTTAAGTTTTTATGATTAATTTGACACTAATTTAGTGCTAATCGCGATTAAAAATCGCTAATCGGATTTTAAGCTTGTTTTGTACAAAACATGGACAAGTCTTTTTTTTTCATGAGTTACATTTTTCTTTATCATGGCATTCTTCATGATTCTTGCATGGTTGTTAATTAGAGAGAATGAGAAAAAGAAAAGAAAAGGAAAACATTTAAAAATGTGCATAGTGTGAGGTATGGGCATGAGAGAGAGTGGTGAGGGGGTCAACCTTGGTCATAGCCTTCCCTCCTTCATTATTTCCTCTTCAACTTCCTCTTCTCTTCAGCCCATGGCTGAAGCTTATCTCCCTCTTCATCAAACCCTCACAAATATCTCATTTCCCTCATCAAAACTCCATCTTCCCTTCACAAAATATGTGCACAAGCTCTCAAGCAACCCATTGGACCAAGAAAGCTTGCGTTTGGCACTGTAGGAGTTTCATGAGTGCCAAACAAGGAAATCTCTTCACACTTAGTGAAGTTTTTCATCCACTTTAAACCATATATGTGTTTAGTAATGTTTCGGTGCGATTTGGTGAACTTTGAAAATTCTAGTTAGGGTTTAGGGTGTGATTTGAGTAGAGATAGTGTAATTAAGGTGTGATTGAGGACTACAACCCCTGTAGTGATGTTATTATGGATTAAAACCTTAGAAAAACCCCAGGCTGTGAACTTTAAATTCTGTAGATACGGAAAATTGTGAGAATTGTGTAGGGAAATTGGAATCTGCTATCACCCCGAGACTCTGAAAATTATTTTGCATGGACAGTGATACATGCAGGCACCTAGGAAGCTACCACCAAAACCCTAGCCCCTAACTCCCAACCATGGCCACAGATTTATTCCTTCTGGCCTCAATTTGCGGCCAGACCTGGAGCATTTTGGCTCGTTCTTGTTCTGTAGCTTCTACATCTATAAATTAGACCCCTGACATATGCAAAATTGTCCAATTTGACCTAGGGTAGAATCTGGAGCCTTTTTTCTAAGTTGCTGTTTTAATTCGTGTTTTCGTTTTGTGTATTTTAAATTCTGGATTTCTATAATTGCGTTTTACCTCGATTACTTGGCGTTTATACAATGATATCGAGGATTGTTTGATGGTTTTGAAAGCGTAGTCCATAGGTTCTAACCTATAGGCCTTAGCGCGTCGTTTCGTTTTCTCGATGTGATTTTAAAGTTTATTTGCGATTGTGTTATTTTGTAGGTACCTTCTCGAGGGCTTCATACGATGAAGAAGATGAAGGCGATATCGACACCGACACGCAGGATGCAAGGTGAGTAGATTATATCTACGGGGGAAGTCGGGTGAATGGCGTATAGCACCCCCGCAGTTCGATATTTAGTATAGTATATATATACTACTTATGATAGCTTATTATGTGTCGTGGATATTTGAGATGAGATTAGGTGTACTATGGTTAGATTAGAGCGTAGAAGTAAACTAGTATAGTTCCTAGTTGCGAACCTTAGAATAGATTTACACCCACACATACACACATGCATATTTGTTATACATATACCTAGATGATGAGGATAGTGTATGATGTTTGGAGAAGAGTCGATGAGATTGGGCGTAGTGCCATGAGATCGATGATATATTGTGATTCGTATTTTGGATACGACATTAGATTTAGCGGGCCTTTGGACGCGTGTTTCACATTCGCATTTATATTTATTTAGATGGTGTCGATTTGTACTAGACTAAGATCAGTACCCCAGATCATGTGATATGATGATAAGGATACCTGATAATTGATGAGAGAATGTGATATTGACCCGTACCCAGCTATTGGAGATGCCATATGATGATTTACCGTACGAGCTTTATTTGATGATAGATCTGCACTCATGACTCGAGGATGTCATATGATATTGTATCGTACGCGGTACTTCTGAGGCGGGATCACCGACTATTATATTATATATATATATATATATATATATATATCGACTCAGATTTTGGCAGTTTCCATACCACTCCTGATTGACTTGTTAGTTAGAGCTGTAGTTTTGCTAGTATATGCTAGGCTAGGCCGATGTCATACCTATTTCAAAAACTAACGAATCGGGAATATTTTAAAGACAGGTAAAGGGATTCTACGGATATTCCAAAAGTCGCATCTTTTCTTAAAAACATCGTAGCCCTTATTTTCCTAAAAACCCCGATTCGTCTTCTTTCAAATAGCAAACAGTATGACATAGATATATTGATGTAGATTCTGCACTGTTGTGTTTATTTTTCATTTGCCGCAGATTCTTACTGTTTGCATCGCATTGCATGTTAAATATGTTTATTGTTATATCAAATCCATGCTGTTAGGACACCAACACCATTATCGATGATGCATATTTCCACGTACACCTGCTTACTGTTGCATTCAGGATATGACCTTTGCATGGCATACCCGTGTACTTATATATGATACACTCATACTCGTGCACCTACCTTTTGTACACTCATACTTGTACATATATATATATTTGCACATACATATATAATTCTGGTTTGACTTGGAGATCTGGGAACCGCAAGATACTTTCTAAAACTGATTCATTTTAAAGAAGCGGTCTTCCCTAAATATGTGCATATTACTATTCCATATTGCATAATACACTGATATGCTTACATTTCTTTTATATGTCGCATATATCATGCTTTCTGATTATACGCATTGAGATATGTTGTTTCCATGATATTTCTGGATTTGGGAACCGTGGGTATTTTAAAAGAAAGTATGTATTGTTTGAAAAACCCAGTTACCCTTGATATGATATTTCAGTGCGTCCACCATGTGTTTTCTCGGTTCTGAGAGTGGCATGTGAAACCCGATTCGAGGAGCGGTCGACACCGTCTGCGGGTACATGGTGGACCCGGTGAGGTACTCCGGGGCAAGAATACTCGTATATGTTAGACGGTGAGCCTGGCAGGGGAGTACTACCTACCGGTGATTGTATTTGAGCTCGGCGGATATCCGGAGGATACCGACCGGAGTTGAGAGATGATGTGGGCCTATCCGGATTGACGGAGCCCCATATATATATGAGGATTTACGTGCCGATGCTAGGCACAGTTTTCATGATGTTTTCGAGTGTCGATGCTAGACACTCAGGTTCCATGATTTTGATAAGTCGCGAGCGACACATGTTGATTTACATCCTCATACTTCCATGCATATGTTTCTGATATTTACATGCATGATGCTTATTGTCATTGATCACATAGTTGGATGATATCCACATACTCATAGACTTCCTGATATAGTTGACATTGATTACATTGATCATACCTCATATTTATGATATATTGCTATCTGAGGCACTGACTCGAGCTTTTGGTACTGCACTTATGTATAGATGTTACATTGCCACCTTATCATGCTTCAGACTTATTCATTTGAGCTTTATATATATATTTGATCGTATTGACCTAGGATTATGTCATGCATATGATTTCTGCTCTGTGATATTTTCTATTCACGAGTTGGCAACTCACCCCCGTTGTGCCACAGTTCTTGCAGGTTTTGCCGTACAGGTTTCTTTGCGGCTTTTCTAGTACAGTGCTCTCTTTCTGGGTGATTGCATTGGTAGGTGGGTTCACTCGTATCGTGACCACCCTTGTATTATTTTATTCAGTTGTATCTAGTAATTCTATCAACCAAAACTTGTATATTGTTTCAGACTTAGAAAACCAGTTATGTATTATTTCGACCCTAGAGTCGCGCGTTGTAGTAGTATGGTTTTCATGTTGATTTTGAGTTCCTTTTGAGTTTTGATCCTTACCCTTCGGCGTTGTATATTATATTGCTTGTGTGGTTGTGACCGTCGATTGACGAAGAGCTAGCTCCCGCTTGGGGATGCCTTTTATCATTGTGTATATATTATTCTTGTGGTACCCCGTTTGGGGCCATTATTTACAAAGGAAACTCTGCCGAAATTTTCAGAAAAGGATATAGATTTTAAAAATGCATATTCGGCTTGCTTATTTAAAAACCTTGTTTTTAAAACATGTTTTTCTTACTTCTTAAAAACTAGTTTTCTTACTTACTCCTTAAAATGGTTTTAGATTTCTGGGTTTTTGGCTTACTTTGATTAGATGAGGTCCTATAGACTTCATATGATTCAAGGGCCAGTCACGTGCTCTTTTGGGTCGTGACAAAGTTGGTATCAGAGCGCTAGGTTAACCTTGGTTCAAGTCTAAGTTTGACTATGCGGAGCCTAGAGCGTTTATATATATACGGAACTTAGGCTTGACCTAACGAAACTTAGACTTAGTCGAGTGGGTATTATACCCGAACTTTCGTCGCATTGGATGACCCTTGATTGATAGAGTAGGTAGCTTGAGTAGAGTGACGTACCGTACGTATGTTCCGCGGCATACTTACGATACGCTACTCCGCTTAAGAAAGCTTAGGATGTACATTTTCTTGCACAGATCTATCCTCATCGGTATTGGTTATGATTTTGCTGCCATGATTGCACGGGCAGAGAGAGCTACGGCTAGAGTTGCGTCATCATGAGCTCGTCAGGGACGAGGACTGACCAGGGCGTGATCCTAGAGACGTACGATTGCATAGAGGCTTCGTTTTATTGCGTTTTCGCGCCGTGAGCATTTGACAGATCGCTTTTACAAGATTTTCTGGATGCGCTGACCGGCACCAGAGGATCAGGCTACTACTAGAGGCCAGCCAGAGTGTGATGACCATTGATATATCGCTTATTCATGATGATTGAGGCGCTGTTCAGCGTACAGAAGAATGAGCCAGTTGCTGCTGCAAATGATGAGATATCGCCCAGACGTTGGAGCTACTGTAACATGAGCATATGCTATGAGATACGATGGAAGGTCGCTAGTCACCCGAGGACGAATGACTAGACATGTGGTTCGTTCGCTTACCCCGATGCGAGATCATCAGATGGATTGATTCCAGCTAGAGACGACTTTATGCAGATTCGTTGAGAGTCGATAGAGACGATCGGATGTCAGGAACCCATTTCCAAGTTTAGAGTATTCGGAAGACAATGCAAGTAATGCTATGGACCCTCTAGAAGAATGAAACCCTAACTCGACGTAATGACCATGGAGCGCATCCGAACCTTAGGGTTTGCGGCAGTTTAGCGGTGCCATTTGTGAGGCTTGGGTTTGCCCTTCTATGGTTGGTCCACAGGTGCTGTGGTATGTACCGGAATACTATTAAACTGTACTCAAGATGTTGATCTCTTGGGGGATTATGAGGTTTTGACAAATCGATCAGATAGTTCGACATCTTTCGGATATCATGTGATGGGATACATTGCTTGGGAGACTCCAGATACGAGTATAGCCGTTGGAGCGCAGTCCATGCAGCCACAAGAAGACGAGTCCGAATCGGTTGACATTGGAACAAAGTGGAGCAAAGAGTTTGCACGAGATTTCGACGAGATGACGTTCCACTCCGCTGACATTAGAGATGCGATACGCATGCAGAGGCGACGATTATTGATATATCTTCCAGAAAGAGGCGCGATGAGTATGCAGCCGTTCTGGAACAAGAAAACAGATATAGTGAGGGATGGTAACTTCCGGGCAATTCGGAAGAAGCGAGAATTGAGAAGACCTCGACGGGACCTTTCTGGAATACGATACGAGAAGATAAGGACCCAGAGACAGAGGATGCCAGACCGTGAGCAGGAGACAAGTAGATATCTTGCGCTGCTAGCATTGGATGCACCGACACCTTCCCGACTTTGAAGGAGGATATACCGACGACGATATTTATGATTTGTGATTTTGTGATTCGATTATCACGTATCCGTCACCTTGGATTTCGGTATTTGGGCGATATATTTGCATGTTTTGATCTTGATGGCTGAGTTCCATGATTCTGTCTTCGTGCACCATGGTTGCACCTACTGGGTATTTATATTTTGTGCATAGTTATTACGCTTGAGGTATTGATTGTGATTTCATACCTATTTTATGTCGGTGATTTGATTTACGGTTCCAGCATAGTTTTCATGCACTTTTAGTGTTTTGATTTGGATTTTAGCGCGTGATGAGTGCATGTTTTGAGATATGATTTTGGTGCACACCAGATGCACTAAATCGGGATTCCTTGTGCATGTCAGATGCACCTGATTTTGCTGTCAGGAACGCCCGTTGCCTATGACCGATGTTTCGTGCACACCCGTTGCATCTAGATGATGTTTCTGTGCACATGTATGGCACATATATGGATTTTGATTTCCGTGTGCACCAGACGCACAGGATATTCTTATATACATTTTTGGGATTTATTCCTTATGGACCAGTATGTTTTTATGATATTTGCTATTTGTTTTCGTACTTAGCATGACTAGTCAGAGGACAGTGCCATGATATACTTTTCTTGCATTGCTAGTTATCGTAAGGATTTCCAAAAAGAGAGCTATAGTCTCAGTATTTACCTACGTGTCTGATATGACACGAAATGTTTAAAACAAAGAAACCCTTCTAAATTGTTTTCAAAGCGGCGGAACGTACATATTAAACAAAGGATATATACATATATGTTATTTTATTATAATAGACGTCCGCCACTGTGCAGTGTTATGCGTATCGCACAGCGACTTAAAAATGATTTGGCATGCATTTACTTCAGCTATTTACATGTATAGATTTGATGTCTACATGTATAGTTCTGATTTATATCATATTGGTTTTATTTTGAATTTGACATTTGTGTCTTTACCATGACTCCGATGATTGCGGGATGCTTGACGGAGATTTGATTTTGAGTTATCTACTCATTGTTCATGCGCATGCAATGCACTATGATGCGTTTTAGGTATTGATGATTTCGGAGCCCCGACGACTTGGACTTTTTATTGAAATGTTTTAGAATTTGGGGGTTTAAAATTTAAATTCGGGGACCGAATTTCTTTAAGGGGGGAAGATTGTAACATTTCAAAAAAATAAAATGTTATTTTTGGGAATTTTTATAATTTAATATTATTTTTAATGAATATTATAATATTTCGGTATAATTAAATACCGATAAATGGGGAAAAATTTGGAAAATTATAGAAATTACTAAAAAGAGAGTGTTTTATGTGAATTATGCAAATTTTAAGTTTTTATGATTAATTTGACACTAATTTAGTTCTAATCGCGATTAAAAATCGGTAATCGGATTTTAAGCTTGTTTTGTGCAAAATATGCACAAGTCTTTTTTTTCATGAGTTACATTTTTCTTTATCATGGCATTCTTCATGATTCTTGCATGGTTGTTAATTAGAGAGAATGAGAAAACAAAAAGAAAAGGAAAACATTTAAAAATGGGCATAATGTGAGGTATGGGCATGAGAGAGAGTGGTGAGGGGGTCAATCTTGGTCATAGCCTTCCCTCCTTCATTATTTCCTCTTCAACTTCCTCTCCGCTTCAGCCCATAGCTGAAGCTCATCTCCCTCTTCATCAAACCCTCACAAACATCTCATTTCCCTCATCAAAACCCCATCTTCCCTTAACAAAATATGTGCACAAGCTCTCAAGCAACCCATTGGACCAAGAAAGCTTGCGTTTTGGCGCTGTAGGAGTTTCAAGAGTGCCAAACAAGGTAATCTCTTCACACTTAGTGTAGTTTTTCATCCACTTTAAACCATATATGTGTTTAGTAATGTTTCGGTGCGATTTGGTGAACTTTGAAAATTCTAGTTAGGGTTTAGGGTGTGATTTGAGTAGAGATAGTGTAATTGAGGTGTGATTGAGGACTACAACCCCTGTAGTGATGTTATTATGGATTAAAACCTTAGACAAACCGTAGGTTGCGAACTTTAAATTCTGCAGATACGGAAAATTGTGAGAATTGTGTAGGGAAATTGGAATCTGCTATCACCCCGAGACTCTGAAAATTATTTTGCATAGACAGTGATACATGCAGGCACCTAGGAAGCTACCACCAAAACCCTAGCCCCTAACTCCCAACCATAGCCGCAGATTTATTCCTTCTAGCCGCAATTTGCGGCCAGACCTGGAGCATTTTGGCTCGTTCTTGTTCTGTAGCTCCTACATCTATAAATTAGACCCCTGACATATGCAAAATTGTCCAATTTGACCTAGGGTAGAATCTGGAGCCATTTACCTAAGTTGTTATTTTAATTCGTGTTTTCGTTTTGTGTATTTTAAATTCTGGATTTTTATAATTGCGTTTTACCTCGATTACTTGGCGTTTATACGACGATATCGAGGATTGTTTGATAGTTTTGAAAGCGTAGTCCATAGGTTCTAACCTATAGGCCTTAGCGCGTCGTTTGGTTTTCTCGATGTGATTTTAAGGTTTATTTGCGATTGTGTTATCTTGTAGGTACCTTCTCGAGGGCTTCATACGATGAAGAAGATGAAGGCGACATCGACACCGACACACAGGATGCAAGGTGAGTAGATTATATCTATGGGGGAAGTCGGGTGGATGGCGTATAGCACCCCCGCAGTTCGATATTTAGTATAGTATATATATACTACTTATGATAGCTTATTGTGTGTCGTGGATATTTGAGATGAGATTAGATGTACTATGGTTAGATTAGAGCGTAGAAGTAAACTAGTATAGTTCCTAGTTGCGAACCCTAGAATAGGTTTACACCCACACGCACACACATGCATATTTGTTATACATATACCTAGATGACGAGGATAGTGTATGATGTTTGGAGATGAGTCGATGAGATTGGGCGTAGTGCCATGAGATCGGTGATATATTGTGATTCGTATTTGGGATACGACATGAGATTTTGCGGGCCTTTGGACGTGTGTTTCACACACGCATTTATATTTATTTAGATGGTGTCGATTTGTACTAGACTAAGATCAGTACCCCAGATCATGTGATATGATGATAAGGATACCTGATAATTGATGAGAGGAATGTGATATTGACCCGTACCCAGCTATTGGGGATGCCGTACGATGATTTACCGTACGAGCTTTATTTGATGATAGATCCGCACTCATGACTCGAGGATATCATATGATATTGTATCGTACGCGGTACTTCTGAGGCGGGATCACCGACTATTATATTATATATATATATATATATATATATATATATCGACTCAGATTTAGGAGGTTTCCATTCCCCTCCTGATTGACTTGTTAGTTAGAGTTGTAGTTTTGCTAATATATGCTAGGCCAGGCCGATATCATACCTATTTCAAAAACTAACGAATCGGGAATATTTTAAAGACAGGTAAAGGGATTCTACGGATATTCCAAAAGACGCAACTTTTCTTAAAAACACCGTAGCCCTTATTTTCCTAAAAACCCCGATTCGTCTTCTTTCAAATGGCAAACAGTATGACATAGATATATTGATGTAAATTCTGCACTTTTGTGTTTATTTTTCATTTGCCGCAGATTCTTACTGTTTGCATCGCATTGCAAGTTAAATATGTTTATTGTTATATCAAATCCATGCTGTTAGGACACCAGCACCATTATCGATGATGTATATGTTCCAAGTATACCTGTTTGCCGGCTCACACACTTCATCATCGATAATTGCCATGCCACTACACTGTAGTACTGTTGCATTCAGGATATGACCCTTGCATGGCATACTCGTGTACTTACATATGATACACTCATACTCGTGCACCTACATGTTGTACACTCATACTTGTACACATACATATTTGCACATACATAGATGATTCTGGTTTGACTTGGAGATCTGGGAACCGTAAGATACTTTCTAAAACTGATTCATTTTAAAGAAGCGGTCTCCCTAAATATGTGCATATTACTATTCCATATTGCATGATACACTGATATGCTTATATTTCTTTTATATGTCGCATATATCATGCTTTCTGATTATACGCATTGAGATATGTTGTTTCCATGATATTTCTGGATTTGGGAACCATGTGTATTTTAAAAGAAAGTATGTATTGTTTGAAAAACCCGGTTACCCTTGATATGATATTTTAGTGCGTCCACCATGTATTTTCTCGGTTCTGAGAGAGGCATGTGAAACCCGATTCGAGGAGCGGTAGGCACCGTCTGCGGGTACATGGTGGATCCGGTGAGGTACCCCGGGGCAAGAAGACTCGTATATGTTAGACGGTGAGCGTGGCAGGGGAGTACTACCTACCGGTGATTGTATTTGAGCTCGGCGGATATCCGGAGGATACCGACCGGAGTTGAGAGATGATGTGGGCCTATCCGGATTGACGGAGCCCCATATATATATGAGGGTTTACGTGCCGATGCTAGGCACAGTTTTCATGATGTTTTCGAGTGTCGATGCTAAACACTCAGGTTCCATGATTTTGATATGTCGCGAGCGACACATGTTGATTTACATCCTCATACTTCCATGCATATGTTTCTGATATTTACATGCATGATGCTTATTGTCATTGATCACATAGTTGGATGATATCCACATACTCATAGACTTCCTGATATAGTTGACATTGATTACATTGATCATACCTTATATTTATGATATATTGCTACCTGAGGCACTGACACGAGCTTTTAGTCATAGCCTTCCCTCCTTCATTATTTCCTCTTCAACTTCCTCTCCTCTTCAGCCCATGGCTGAAGCTCATCTCCCTCTTCAGCAAACCCTCACAAACATCTTATTTCCCTCATCAAAACACCATCTTCCATTCACATAAAATGTGCACAAGCTCTCAAGCAACCCATTGGACCAAGAAAGCTTGCGTTTTGGCACTGTAGGAGTTTCATGAGTGCCAAACAAGGTAATCTCTTCACACTTAGTGTAGTTTTTCATCCACTTTAAACCATATATGTGTTTAGTAATGTTTCGGTACGATTTGGTGAACTTTGAATATTCTAGTTAGGTTTTAGGGTGTGATTTGAGTAGAGATAGTGTAATTGAGGTGTGATTGAGGACTACAACCCCTGTAGTGATGTTATTATGGATTAAAACCTTAGAAAAACCCCAGGTTGCGAACTTTAAATTCTGCAGATACGGAAAATTGTGAGAATTGTGAAGGGAAATTGGAATTTGCTATCACCCCGAGACTTTGAAAATTATTTTGCATGGACAGTGATACATGCAGGCACCTAAGAAGCTACCACCAAAACCCTAGCCCCTAACTCCCAACCATGGCCGCAGATTTATTCCTTCTGGTCGCACTTTGCGGCCAGACCTGGAGCATTTTGGCTCGTTCTTGTTCTGTAGCTCCTACATCTATAAATTAGACCCCTGACATATGCAAAATTGTCCAATTTGACCTATGGTAGAATCTGGAGCATTTTTCCTAAGTTGCTGTTTTAATTCGTGTTTTCGTTTTGTGTATTTTAAATTCTGGATTTATATTATTGCGTTTTACCTCGATTACTTGGCGTTTATACGAAGATATCGAGGATGTTTGATGGTTTTGAAAGCGTAGTCCATAGGTTCTAACCTATAGGCCTTAGCGCGTCGTTTGGTTTTCTCGATGTGATTTTAAGGTTTATTTGCGATTGTGTTATCTTGTAGGTACCTTCTCGAGGGCTTCTTACGATGAAGAAGATGAAGGCGACATCGACACCGACATGCAGGATGCAAGGTGAGTAGATTATATCTATGGGGGAAGTTGGGTGGATGGCGTATAGCACCCCCGCAGTTCAATATTTAGTATAGTATATATATACTACTTATGATAGCTTATTATGTGTCGTGGATATTTGAGATGAGATTAGGTGTACTATGGTTAGATTAGAGCGTAGAAGTAAACTAGTACAGTTCCTAATTGCGAAACCTAGAATAGGTTTACACCCACACGCACACACATGCATATTTGTTATACATATACCTAGATGACGAGGATAGTGTATGATGTTTGGAGATGAGTCGATGAGATTGGGCGTAGTGCCATGAGATCGGTGATATATTGTGATTCGTATTTGGGATACGACATGAGATTTAGCGGGCCTTTGGACGTGTGTTTCACACACGCATTTATATTTATTTAGATGGTGTCGATTTGTACTAGACTAAGATCAGTATCCCAGATCATGTGATATGATGATAATTATACTTGATAATTGATGAGAGGAATGTGATATTGACCCGTACCCAGCTATTGGGGATGTCGTACGATAATTTACCGTACGAGCTTTATTTGATGATAGATCCGCACTCATGACTTGAGGATGTCATATGATATTGTATCGTACGCGGTACTTCTGAGGCGGGATCACCAACTATTATATATATATATATATATATATATATCGACTCAGATTTAGACGGTTTCCATACCCCTCCTGATCGACTTGTTAGTTAGAGTTGTAGTTTTGCTAGTATATACTAGGCTAGGCCGATGTCATACCTATTTCAAAAACTAACGAATCGGGAATATTTTAAAGACAGGTAAAGGGATTCTACGGATATTCCAAAAGACGCATCTTTTCTTAAAAACACCGTAGCCCTTATTTTCCTAAAAGCCCCGATTCGTCTTCTTTCAAATGGCAAACAGTATGACATAGATATATTGATGTAGATTCTGCACTGTTGTGTTTATTTTTCATTTTCCGCAGATTCTTACTGTTTGCATCGCATTGCATGTTAAATATGTTTATTGTTATATCAAATCCATGCTGTTAGGACACCAGCACCATTATCGATGATGCATATGTTCTACGTACACCTGCTTGCCGGCTCACACACTTCATCATCGATAATTGCCATGCCACTATACTGTAGTACTGTTGCATTCAGGATATGACCCTTGCATGGCTTACTCGTGTACTTACATATGATACACTCATACTCGTGCACCTACATGTTGTACACTCATACTTGTACACATACATATTTGCACATACATAGATGATTCTGGTTTGACTTGGAGATCTGGGAACCGCAAGATACTTTCTAAAACTGATTCATTTTAAAGAAGCGGTCTTCCCTAAATATGTGCATATTACTATTCCATATTGCATGATACACTGATATGCTTACGTTTCTTTTATATGTCGCATATATCATGCTTTCTGATTATACGCATTGAGATATGTTGTTTCCATGATATTTCTGGATTTGGGAACCGTGGGTATTTTAAAAGAAACTATGTATTGTTTGAAAAACCCTGTTACCCTTGATATGATATTTCAGTGCGTCCACCATGTGTTTTCTCGGTTCTGAGAGTGGCATGTGAAACCCGATTCCAGGAGCGGTAGGCACCGTCTGCGGGTACATGGTGGACCCAGTGAGGTACCCCGGGGCAAGAAGACTCGTATATGTTAGACGGTGAGCCTGGCAGGGGAGTACTACCTACCGGTGATTGTATTTGAGCTCGGCGGATATCCGGAGGATACCGACCGGAGTTGAGAGATGATGTGGGCCTATCCGGATTGACGGAGCCCCATATATATATGAGGATTTACGTGCCGATGCTAGGCACAGTTTTCATGATGTTTTCGAGTGTCGATGCTAGACACTCAGGTTCCATGATTTTGATATGTCGCGAGCGACACATGTTGATTTAAATCCTCATACTTCCATGCATATGTTTCTGATATTTACATGCATGATGCTTATTGTCATTGATCACATAGTTGGATGATATCCACATACTCATAGACTTCCTGATATAGTTGATATTGATTACATTGATCATACCTCATATTTATGATATATTGCTACCTGAGGCACTGACACGAGCTTTTGGTACTACACTTATGTATAGATGTTATATTGCCATCTTATCATACTTCAGACTTATTCATTTGAGCTTTATATATATATTTGATCGTATTGACCTAGGATTATGTCATGCATACGATTTCTGCTCTGTGATGTTTTCTATTCACGAGTTGGCAACTCACCCCCGTTGTGCCACAGTTCTTGCAGGTTTTGCCGTACAGGTTTCTTTGCGGCTTTTCTGGCACACTGCTCCCTATCTGGGTGATTGCATTGGTAGGTGGGTTCACTCGTATCGTGACCACCCTTGTATTATTTTATTCAGTTGTATCTAGTAATTCTATCAACCAAAACTTGTATATTGTTTCAGACTTAGAAAACCAGTTATGTATTATTTCGACCTTAGAGTCGCGCGTTGTAGTATTATGGTTTTCATGTTGATTTTGAGTTCCTTTTGAGTTTTGATCCTCGCCCTTCGACGTTGTATATTATATTGCTTGTGTGGTTGTGACCGTCGATTGACGAAGAGCTAGCTCCCGCTTGGGGATGCCTTTTATCACTGTGTATATATTATTCTTGTGGTACCCCGTTTGGGGCCATTATTTACAAAGGAAACTCTGCCGAAATTTTCAGAAAAGGATATAGATTTTAAAAATTGATATTCGGCTTACTTATTTAAAAACCTTGTTTTTAAAACATGTTTTCCTTACTTCTTAAAAACTAGTTTTCTTACTTACTCCTTAAAATGGTTTTAGATTTCTGGGTTTTTGCCTTACTTGGATTAGATGAGGTCCTATAGACTTCATATGATTCAAGGGCCAGTCACGTGCTCTTTCGGGTCGTGACATAAAGTATCTTTTTAGATCACAAAATTGATCATATGCGCCTTTGCGCTCTTGAACTGCGCTTTGCGCTCTTGAACTGCGCTTTTGCACTCTTAGACTGGCGCTCAGCGCCGAGCGCGACACGTGTCCCTCACGCGTGCGCCACTTAACAGTTAGCGCTTTGCGCTCTTGAAATAGCGCACTGCGCTCATGGGCTGGCTCTCAGCGCCAGGCGCACCTCGTGTCAATCGCGTGTGCGTCATTAAACTAATAGCGCTCTGCGCTCATAAACTGGCGCAATGCGCCCATCATCTGGCGCTTAGCGCCAAGCGCGACACGTGTCCCTCACGTATGCGCTACTTGGCAGAAGCGCACTGTGTTCTTTGACTGGCGCAAAGCGCTAAGCGCGCCATGTGTCGCGCTGATAGAATATAAATTGTTTTTTAATAAACCCAAGGCTATGAGGAATGCTCAGCATTCTGCAAAAGACAAAAACACTGTCAGGGCCAAGCCCAAATAAAGGCTCAACAGCCCAAAATAAAAGGTTAAACATTTTAACCTGATTGGACTTAGCCCAAGATTGGGCATCCTCAACTCATATTAATTGAGCCCATCTGCTCATAAATATTTTAACAGATCTCAGCCCCAAATTGGACTACAGATCTTTCAACCAACTCAAATTGGTTCGAGGATACATCTCTTTACTCCTCTAATATTTGTCGTTGTAATACTTCAACGTCTTCAGAGAGGTGACGGGTCCCGACAACCATACATTTCATGGACTATGATGTCCATAACCTCGGACTGTGGGATCCTTTAAAACCCATGGACTATGATGTCCTTAGCCTTGGACCGTGGGGTCCTTTAAAACCCATGGACTATGATGTCCTTAATCTCGGACTGTGGGGTCCTTTAAAACCCATGGACTATGATGTCCTTAACCTTGGACCGTAATGTCCTTAAACTAACCTTGGACCGAGATGTCCTTAAACTAACATTGGACCGAGATGTCCTTAAACTAACATTGGACTACCGTGTCCAAACTGGTAATCGACCGCAATGTCCTTAAACTAAACAATAGAGCCCAAATGCTCTCTTGTTGGATCTAAATGATCCTGATAAGTTGATCTTAGTCTAAAATTAGACTAACGTATCCTTAACAAACGTTTAAGGCGATCTTAGTCTCAAATGAGACTAACGTATCCTTAAACTCAACCCTCAAACCCAAATCTAAGAAAATACGGATTTGGACTAATCCACGCCCTACGGGCGACAACATAAATTAGTCTCCGTATACAATCCACGGGCAACCAAAAACAAAACAAACTCCTACGACACGAAGTGACCATCTGGAGAAGGAGAAAGTTGTTACCGCGACGCGGTAGCGTAATTAACTGCAGGGCTTTGCGCCTGCAGGGAAGTGCGTCCCCACAATAAAAAACTCCTCAAATGAGGGGGAATCTGACGAAGTCTGCTATATCGGCCGCATCCGTTTAAACCTTCGATATACAGTGTCATAAATCAACTTGGCATCTTCGGAGAGGTGGACGGATAACACCAATTAGCATCTGCCCCGAAATTCAGGCGAGACGGACCCGCGCGGCCGCGTCTCCGTGTTTCGGTGGGGAACAGATTCTGGCACGCCCGGTGGGACCTTTTCCTTTTTCCACTCCACACTTTGTGTGTCGTGTTCGCGAACGAATCGCGGTTTAATATCGTTGCCCTTGTGTTCGAGGTACTAAGATTTGGTTTTGTTCCCGTGCAGAAAAAAGAACATTAATGGCCTTTAACTGCTCCAACTACAACTGTAACTCCCGTTCCACCTCATCTGGAGGTGTAACCCACGGGCCCCAAGCGGCTTCCCTGTTCAAGATGCCAGTGGAGCAAGTAACTCAGGCCACCACTAGGCTATTCTTTGGGACTATGATCCCACCGATGAGCTTCAATACCCCGCTGCTGCTGCCGCAAGAAGCCCCAAAAAAGTCGGTCTTTGATCGACTTACCACTGTCGCGGCCCCTCTCAACGGGTCGCCCAACTCCACTGCCTCAGTTTTCAGCAGACTGGGCCAGAACGCCAACAAGCCCGTGATACCCGAAGCAGCCATCCTAAAGCGGATAGCCATCCCGGCTTAAGCGGACGAAATTATTAGAGAGGCTTCTTCCTCCAAGAAGTCGGTCTTCACAAGGCTAGCCGTTCCAGCTCCCGTTTCAGGTGAAATCGTTAAGGCTGCTTCATCTGCTCGGAAGTCTGCCTTCGACAGACTGGCTATTCCCTCTCAACGGACGTCAGTCTTCAATAGGCTGTTAACACCAACTTCTGACCAACACAGGGGGCATGAGGAAGTCACCCCTACAGCCGAGACAATCCCAACGGCTCGATATGCTTGACGTCGCCACTGGCGCCGAGTAAGGAAGGCTGGGGGCAGCTCCCCTTCTGGACTAATTTCGCCAGCTCCCATGGTGGAAATCAATGCTGCTATTCCAACTGGGAACAACTTTGAACCGTTTAGGAGGGTTCGCAAGAATTCTCCGACTGCCGTGCTGAAAAGATCTCCTCCACCTATGAAGATTGCTATAGAAAAGAAGCCGGAGCAGCCCCCTCAACGGCTTTCTTCCAAAATTTACAAAGTCTGGCGACAGGTCCATGAATCAGTGATTAACCAGGACTACTCTCACCGACCAAAGAAGATTAAAGCTTGGAAAGAAAAAAGCCATCCCATGGTACCATAGAAGATGTCATCCGTCTGGGAGCCCGCTACAACGGCTCCCTCGACTTCAACCGCTCACAAGAGAAAGCCTCTGTGACCGCGGCGAACCGCAAGGACGCTGAATCTAAACACCCCAAGTCTGGGGGCATGGTAACACATACCGTTTATATGGCTTCCGGAAAAGAGGAAAGCCGTGCTTTCACGGGTCATCGATCGCTTACTCGATCGATAATGAAGTCTCAAGAACAACAGCAGCAGAAACTTCAGGAGATGCTGACTGCAATGGCCGCATTCACTGGGCCGAAAGAAACTCTCAAGACCTTAGAGCAGCGTTGGGAACAAGAAACTGATACTGAATTCCTCCGAAGAATGCTCGAGAGGAAAGAAAAAGAGGCCACGGAACAAGCGGCCAACATAAAACGAATGGCTCTTTTCTTCCAAGACATGGCCGGGATGATGTTACAGCCAGAACCACCAGCTGAAGGCCCCCCGATTATCATTGAAGACGACAGAGGGGAGACATCGAACCCTCCTCCGGCTCTTTCAGCAGCCAAAGAGGAGACCATCTCCAAAGCTGCCCTGGATGATTACATCACTCAGAAAATACGAGCTCACCAGGCGAATGAAGCGGACAGCCAAATTGTTAAAACTGGGGACCATATCCAGGCTGGTATGACCAAATAAGGTATCCGTCGGGATATACGATCCCTAAATTCCATGTATATAAAGGGACGGGAAATCCGCATCAGCACGTCGCTCAATTCAGAGCCTTGTGCGGCAACACCGGAGGTGATGATAAACTTCTGCTCTATCAGTTTGTTGGTAGCTTGTCAGAAACGGTGTTTGAGTGGTATTCGGAGCTTCCAAACGATTCTGTCAAAACCTTTGCAGAGATGGAGCTACTATTCACCCAGCGTTTCGCGAGTGCTAGTGAACGCACCCTAATAACGGCATTGATCAATACCAGGGTGAAACCTAGAGAGACATGGGTTCAATACGCAATACGATGGCGGAATTTATGGTCGAAATGCGAGTAGTGCATCGAAGAAGCGCCTGTAGTGGGCATGTTCGTGGGCACTCTCGACCCTCAAGCGACCATCTCGCAATTTATGATGTTTTTTAAGCCCACCACCTTCCAAGCCCTGATTGACAAACCGGCTCAAATGGACCAGATGGGCCACAGGCCTTCCTCTTCGAAGCCGGAGCCGCAGAACGAAAAAAGGAAAGGGAAAGCGACCTTCGTCGTCAATGCTCAACAGCAGCCTAGTGGTCCAAAATTAACGGATCGCCTGGACGAGAGACGGCGATACTATAATGAGAAAATAAAGCGCTCTTATTCGTTTCCCCGAGACAAAACGAGGAGATTGTTCGAGCTAGCGGTGCGCAATAGGCTCATTAATTTGCCAACTCCAAAACGCCCATTGCAACCCGGTGAGGCTAATAGTCCCAATTATTGCTCCTACCATCAAGCAGTAAGCCATCCAATTGAAGATTGCTTCGTCTTTAAAGGCTGGATCGAAGACCAATACCAACAGGGCAAGTTCGCACTGTCCGAGAATTAGAAAGTAAGCCCACCCCAGCCGCATGCTCTCAAAAAGACAGACACACCGGGGGCATCATGCTCTTTTGTGGAACAAGCTTCATGGGAGGTCGTTTTTTCAGCCAAGACTAAAAGAATGCTGAAGGATCTCCAAATATGCCCGGCGATTAGGTGGAAAAATCCACTGGAACCCGAGATCATCGAGAGAATACTGAAACCGCGCCTAACTCCAAAGATTGGTGGTGATAGTTGTTCCCCTCCGAACACAGAGACGCAACCGCACAGGTCCGTCTTGCCTGAAATTCGGGACAGATGCTAATTGGTGCTATCCGTCCACCTCTCCGAAGATGCCAAGTTGATTTATGGAACCATGTATCGAAGGTTTAAACGGATGCGGCCGATGTAGCAGATTTCGTCAGATTCCCCCTCGTTTGAAGGTTTTTTGATTGTTGGGACGCTCTTCCCTGCAGGCGCAAGCCCCAATAGTTAATTACGCTACCGCATCGCGGTAACTTTCTCCTTCTCCAGATGGTCACTTCGTGTCGTGGGTGTTTGTTTTGTGTTTGGTTGCCCGTGGATTGTATACGGAGACTAATTTATGTCGTCGCCCGTAGGGCGTAGACTAGTCCAAATTCGTATCTTCTTAGATTTGGGTCTGGGGGGTTGGGTTTAAGGATACGTTAGCCTCATTTGGGACTAAGATCAACTTAAACGTATGTTAAGGATACATTAGTCTAATTTTCGACTAAGATCAACTTAACAGGACCATTTAGATCCAACAAGAGAGAGCATTTGAACTCTATTGTTTAGTTTAGGGACATTGCGGTTGATTACCAGTTTAAGGACATGGTGGTCTATCGTTAGTTTAAAGATATCACGGTCGAGGTTAAGGACATCATAGTCCGTGAGTTTAAGGATCCCACAGTCCAATGTTAGTTTAAAGACATCACGGTCGAGGTTAAGGACATCATAGTCCGTGAGTTTAAGGACCCCACAGTCCAATGTTAGTTTAAAGACATCACGGTCGAGATTAAGGACATCATAGTCCATGAGTTTAAGGACCCCACAGTCCAATGTTAGTTTAAAGATACCACGGTCGAGATTAAGGACATCATATTCCATGAGTTTAAGGACCCCACAGTCCAATGTTTAGAGACGTCATAGTCTATGAAATGTGTGGTCGTCGGGATCCGTCACTTCTTTGAAGATGTTGAAGAATTACAACGACAAATATCAAAGGAGTGAAGAGATGTATCCTTGAACTAAGATGAGTTGGTTGAAAGAGCAGATGTGCTCAGTTCAAGATAAGTTGAGGATTTATGGCCAGAATTGGGCTAAGTCCAATTAAAATGTTTAACATTTTTTTTGTTATGGCTATTAAGCCTTTATTTGGGCTCGGCCCTTTTAATAATGCTAAGCATTGGGTTCTGACATTTTTTGTCTTCATCAGAACAAATTGTGTTCTGACAATGTTCCACGTAGTTATAGAGCGCATTGCGCTTCTGTCAGGTAGCGCACACGAAGATGACACGTGTCGCCCTTAGCGCTAAGCGCTAGTTTATTAGCGCATTGCGCTTTTAATTTATGAGCGCTTTGCGCTAGTCTGTCGGCGCGCCAGTGAATGACACGTGGCGTGCTTGGCACTGAGCGCCAGCCCATGAGCGCAGTGCGCCGTTTCAGAAACGCAAACCGCAGATTGTGTCTTTGGTTGACACGTGGCAGGTTTTGGCGCTGAGCGCCGGTCCAATGAGCGCAAGAGCGCAATTCATGAGTGCAAGGCACTTTCAAGATTAAAGAATAAATTTATATTCTTCTTAAAAGAGGTTTTACCTCAAGATTCAAGAACAAAAGTTCTTGTTTTGTAAAAGGGCTCTGCCTTTATAGATCAAAGATCTGTGAATGAAGTAAAATATTTCTTTTATTTTTTTATGATTAGATCTTTTGATCTTTTTTTCTTCTTTTTATTAAAGACCTTGGACTTTTGTAGATCTATGATATTTTTAGAAGATGGTTCTTCTTTTTACGAGATGATTTCATCTATGTGGTTCAAGAACTAGTTCTTTACCTTGAAGATGAAGAAATGATCTTCTTTTCCTAAAAGCTTGCCTTTCTTTCTCTTTGAGTTTTCTCAAAGTTTTGCAGAGGGTTTTCTCTCTTTTTCTGTATATTTTAGACTTGAAGTCTAGGGGCCTTTATATAGGGCTAATTGATTTGTTGAATCAGTTTTAAGAGATCTTTCTCTGATTGATTTGGGAATATTTCCCACCGTTGGATCTTTGATCCTAAGGCTTCTGTTTTACAGAAGATAATTTCTTGTTTCAATAAGATTGAAAAATCTTTCCATAACAGAATTTTAGTTCTGATTAATTAATAATTTATTATCAGTAGATATTTTGATTTAACGGTGGGGAATTTTTAATTCCAGCGCTGGCATACCTTGCGCTAGCGCACCTACGTTCGACACGTGGCGCGCAGCGCAGAGCGCAGCGCAACTGCGCTAGCGCACCCGTGGCACGCAGCGCAGAGCGCAGCGCAACTGTGCTAGCGCACCTGTGTTTGACATGTGGCACGCAACGCAGAGCGCAGCGCACCTGTGTTTGACACGTGGCGCGCAGCGCAGAGCGCTGGATCTGAAGTGTTGCTTCAACTTTTAAATTTTAAAACAGAGCTTTGCTCTGATTGGGGAAACAATAGCCAAAGCGCTCACATCCAGCCGTCAAAATCTTCGAAGAAGAAGAAGAAAGCCAAGAAGCCCGTGAAGCCTGGTGACAAGCGCACGGACCTGCAAAAATATATCGACGCGCTGGAAGAATATAATCAGAAGGCGCGGACTCCAGTCACACTCCAAGAATTTCTCAGCCACGTCCTTGAGGACGGAGATGCCGACAATGGAGAAGACTCGTCGGATGAATCTGAGGATTACGTGGCAAGTTGCCATGTGATCTCTCACTCGTCGATAAATGATGAAGAAGCTCCTTATGCAGAGAAACTGGGGGCAGATCCTGAGCTGGAACTTCTAGGACCATCAGAAGAAATGATTGATGCGTTCCTAAATGGAGCTCTTCTGAAAAGCAAAACTGATCAAGAGCGCGAGATGGACATATTTGAAGAGGCCAAACGCCGACAATTGGACGAAAGGGTTGGAACACTCCCAGCATATCAAAGTACATCCGCCGCAAATAAAAGCAGGTTCAAGACGAGGAAAAGGTTCGCCAAGGCCATATCGATGGGAATGAAGCTGCCACCCTCCGAGGGAAACACTCCTGATGAAGCGGATATACGTCCTAACTACTGCTTATATCATCGAAAGATTGCTCACCCCACCGAAGAGTGCAACGCTTTTAAAAGCTGCTGGCAGGGATATGTTGCCCACTGACAACATTTCAAGCGGATGAAACGCAAAACTCGTCGGGAGAAAAGAAATACGACCGAGGAGCGCAAAAAAACTGCCGGCAACTGCCATATGGTTGAGTCTGAGGGATCGCAAGTCCTCACTTTCGGGAGCGACTCTGACGAAGAAATAACTATCGGCCCTCTCTTTAAAGAATCCACCTCGGGAAAAGAGGAAGAATCGAAGAGCTGTGAGAACATTCAGCTGCGCAATCGCACATTACCTGAAAAGAATCTCGGACCCATAAATAAGGGGTCGAACAAAAAGGATAAGGGAAAAGAAAAGGTCCCTGAAGATATCATCCTCGATGATCGAGTCATCGAAGAGCCGACAGCCAAGGACCCGCCAAAGAAAAGTAAGGTGGACTATAATGTTCTAGCACACTTGAGGAAGATACTTTCCCCGCTAAGCATTCTCGATGCCCTCTTGTTATCAAAAGAGGCGAGAGATTCTCTGATCAGGGCGTTACAAGAGCCCGACCAATTTCAAGCTTTCCTTACCGAAGAAAAGATGAAAGACGAGCTGGAAGAAGTGCATACAGCCGATATCACCTTTGGCAATGAAGATCTCCTTCTCGGGACGTGCGAGCATAACCGTCCTTTTTATGTCTCCGGACACTGTCATGATATCAAGATAGGTAAAATCCTGGTTGACAATGGGTCCTCCGTCAATCTCCTCAATGTGAGAGTGTTGAAGGAAATCTGCATGAGCGTTCAACACCTCACTCATGATAAGATCACCATCTCCGGGTTTGACTCCCAGTCATCACGGACGTTCGGGTCTGTAATATTGACACTATGCTTTGGGCTGCTCGTCATAGAGATTAAATTTCATGTCATTGACGCCAAGACATGCTACAACGCTTTGCTCGGCCGGCCTTGGTTACACGAGTACAACATTATCCCTTCTACACAACATCAGTGTATGAAGTACTTCAAAGATGGTCTCGAGTACACTGTGACAGGGGAACTAAACCCATTCTCCGTGAACGAAGTCCACAAATATGAGGATGCCAAGTACTTCCTGCCAGATTTTGAAGACACAGAAAGATGTCGCAAACCGGAAGACAAGAACAAAGCTATCACCACTATTCCGGTCTTCGGGAGTGACACCGAGGACGAAGAAGAAATAGTTTATTCAGGGCCGCCCTAATGCAACAAGCCGGGACCGTCCACCCCTATGTTGGTCTTCGGCAGTGACTCGGAAGATGAGGTCAATGCTGTATTTTCCGCTCGACCATCAATGCAAGCCCTTGCTAGCGATGAGCGGAGTTTGCAAATTGCCATAGTTCCGCAAGAGCATTACAAAGAGCTTGACGCGCTTGATACCTATAGTGTGCAAGAACTGCAGACATTCTACGTCCTTCCCAGGCGAAGAGATGAAAAGGCGATCCTCTTTTACCGATCAACGGAAACCAAAGTGGAGAAAGAAATCTGGCACGGCGCCGATTCTACGCTTGACAGGCTTCAGCCCATCCGTTTGCCCAGATACTACACAGAAGGATTAAAAAGGCTGTTGAGGCGTCAAGGCATACCCTTCAAACAGACTGCTCGATAAGCTCGGTTCTACAACAGGATCTGGAACGTCCCCGGAACTCAGCGGAAGTTGCCCAATGAGAGAATGGAAACGGTCGGGCTTGGGTATGTTCAATCCAAGGAACGAGAGCGATTCCGCGATTGCTACGTCATACATGACTTCGATGAAGAAAGAGATGCGCTGTAGGAAGATGCTAACCCTGAACCAAAACGAGCTCCCGTCATGAAAATACCAAGTCCGTTGTTTGAAGAACGGATGGGCAAGCTAATAAGGGAAGTAGGTCAAAAGGTCCGGGATGACCATAACCGCGAAATGGTCATTTACGAGAAAGCCAGGACGCAGCGCCTCTTTCAACAGGCCGCTGAGAATGACAATGTTTCTCGTCGCTAAAAGACCCGGCGCAGAGGCAAAAAGAAACCAAAGAACGGGAAAAACGTTCGACAGCAGCATAACAGGTCTGAGAAGCCATGCGATCAAGAATCGAGCAGCCGGGATCCGTCTCTTATAAAGAAGATGGGTCGAGAATATTCTTTTCATCAAGACAAGACAAAGAAGATATTCGATCTTGTCATGAAACATCGGATGATGACACTCGCGGAGTCCAAGCATCCCGAGCAAGCAGACGAGGTCTCTCACCTAGACCATTGCTCTTATCACCAAGCAATAGGACATCCTCTCGAAGACTGCTTCACCTTCAAGAACTGGGTTGAAGACCAATATCAACTTGGAAGGTTCGCTCTATCAGCAGTTGGAGGGTAATCCCACCGCAAAAGCATGAACCGAAAGCCCCGTATGCAGCGAGAATGGAACCAGATCAATGTCGGTCCTGGAAGCGATCTCGTACCTGCCATGTGATAACGCTGTCAGAAGAAGAGCCCGAGAATATGGATGACCTCCCCTGGTGCTTCGAAAACGATGATGGCGAGGTGATCTCAGAGTTTCCACCGGCGCCAAAAGAGCTGGAAGATGGAATACATACTACTGCAGATAACCTCAAGAAAATTGATTTGGGGACGGCAAGTGACCCGCGGCCGACATTCGTCAGCGAGCTGTTGTCTGAAGAAAGAGTGGCTACACTCAAGAACGTGCTCATGCAGCATAAAGATTGTTTTGCATGGAACTATTCTGAGATGCCAATACTAGATCCAGAGATTGCTGTCCACAAATTGGCAATATCCCCGGACATCAAGCCGATCAAACAAGCACCGAGAAGAATACGGCTCGAGGTTGAGATGAGCATCAATGCCATGGTCAAGAAGCTAATCGACTCCGGCTTCATCCAAGAGGTTCAATATCCTGACTGGATCGCCAACATCGTCCCAGTGATGAAGAAAAATGTGCGCATATATATGGACTTTCGGGATCTCAACAAAGCTTGCCCGAAGGACGCCTTCCCAGTACCAGTCACCGAGCTGATGATAGATAATACGTCCACTCATGAAGTTTTCTCCTTCATGGATGGCTCATCAGGATACAATCAGATAAAGACGCATATGAGGATCAGAAGCATACCGCTTTCCAGACCCCTTTGGGCATATTCTGCTACAAGGTGATGCCTTTCGGTCTAAAGAATATCGGTGCCACCTATCAGAGGGCCATAACGAAGATTTTCGATGACCTCATACATGAAATCATCGAATGCTATATCGACGACCTCGTAGTTAAAAGTAAATCATACAAGGAACATTTAGAGCATCTGAAGATCGTGTTTCAGCGCCTTCGAAAATACAACTTGAAGATAAACCCTCTCAAATGCGCGTTCGGAGTTTCCTCGGGCAAGTTCCTGAGATTTGTCTTCCGACACCGAGGCATCGAAATAGACCCGTCGAAGATCAAGGCGATCATGGAAATGCCTACGCCAAAGACTCTCAAGCAACTGCGGTCTCTCCAAGGAAAGCTCGCGTATATCCGGCGATTTATAGCCAATCTCTCCGGCAAGTGCCGTCCTTACAGTCACCTAATGAAGAAGGGGACCCCTTTCGTCTGGGATCGCAAATACCAAGGCGCACTGGACGAAATTAAGCAATATCTACAGAATCCGCCGGTGCTGACCACTCCGGTCAAGGGAAAGCCTCTCATTCTGTATACAACGGCCCTCGAAGGTTCTTTAGGCGCGCTGTGGACACAAGAGAACGACCAAGGGAAGGAGAGAGCCCTCTACTATTTGAGTCAAGTTCTACTGGGGGCAGAAAGCAATTATTCTCCTATCGAAAAACACTGCCTGGCATTGATCTTCGCGATAACGAAGCTCAGACACTATGCGTTGGCACATGAGGTCCATCTTATATCAAAGGTGGATCCTCTCAAATATTTGATGTCAAAAGCTATATTAACAGGGCGGCTTGCTAAATGGGCCTTGCTCTTGCTCTTGATGGAGTTCTCGATAACCTATCGTCCCCTCAAGGCAGTGAAAGGCCGGGCCGTCGCTGACTGCCTCGCTGAGTATCCGATATCTGCCGAATCTCCTTTGAACTGCGAATTGCCAGACGAACACGCGTTTGACACAATCGACGGGAAGAGAAGAGAGAATGATATCCAGTGGGAACTCTACTTCGATGGAGCATCTTCCATGAAGAAGCGCAAACAAAGTACCCCCATAATCAAGTACGGAGTAGGCCTCATCTTCGTGACTCCACAAGGAGGGATAATGCGCTTTGCCTTCTCCTTAACAGAGCTGAGGACAAATAATGAAGCCGAGTACGAAGCTTTGATAGCAGGTCTTGAGAACCTCCTCATATACGGAGACTCCCAACTGGTCGTTAGTCAAGTAAATGGTAACTATCAAACGTGCAAGCCAGAGTTGGTGAAAAACGGTGAGAGAGTGCAGCAACTGCTGACTCAAATCCCTGCCTATGCCCTGGAGAGCATACCGCGTGCGGAAAATAGCAAGGCGGATGCATTAGCCAAGCTCGCTAAAGAACTGGCCGATGAAAACCTCGATGACGTGAGGATCGTTGTGCAAAGCCGTCGGGTTCTTGCACTGGCAGAAATATCTTCGGAGTCGTCCGAAGAAAAATGAGCAACCGAGCAAATGGCCCTACAAATAAAAGACCAGGAAAAGGCTATGGATTGGAGAGAAGTCTTTATAGACTACTTTAAATCCCGTCGAACACCTGAATATGCGTCCTCAAGACATCAGCTTATGAAACGAGCTCTATCCTTCACTTTTGTTAATGATACTCTGTATAAGAGATCATTTGATTCTCTATGGCTAAGATGCCTAGGACCCGAAGAGGCAAGGAGAGTCGTCCAAGAAACTCACGACGGACTCTGCGGTTCTCACCAAGCCGGGCCAAAGATGAAACTGAAGATCAAAAGGATGGGCTACTATTGGCCCACGATGATCCAGGACTGCCTCGAATACGCGAGGACTCGTGCCAAATTCACGGAGACTTTATCCACCAGCATCCAAATCCGCTACACCCAACGGTGGCTAGCTGGCCATTCAAAATGTGGGGAACCGATATAATCGGACCCATCGAACCGGCATCGTCCAGGGGGCATCGATTCAAATTGGCGACAACGGATTACTTCTCCAAGTGGGGGGAAGCAATACCACTAAGAGAAGTGAACACGGAGAACATTCTCCATTTCTTCAAGACACACGTCATTTACAGGTTCGGCACTCCGCGGCGAATTATCTCCGATAACGAGCTAGCCTATAGAAGCCACAAGATCAGCCGCTTCGCACAACAGCATAACATAGACCGGAGATACTCTTCGGTCTATAATCCCCGAGCTAACGGTCTAGCTGAGGCTTTCAACAAGACCTTGATGAAGATCGTGAAAAAGACGGTGTCTCGAAGTAAGAGGGACTGGCACGAGAGACTGCATGAAGCTCTTTGGGCGTATCGAACTACTTCAAAACAACCACGAACACAATGCCGTATGCATTGGTATTCGGCACAGAAGCGGTACTCCCCCTCGAGATAGAGTTACCCTCTCTACGAATGGCGGTTCACTACGAGCTAACAGACGAAGAAAATGCTTACCTTCGGCTTGAGGAGCTCGACGCCCTTGATGAAACCCGGCACGTGGCGCAGCAAAATCTGGAGGCTTATAAAGCAAAGATGACGCGCTCATATGAGAGATTGACTAGGCCGAGAACATTCCGTCAAGGCGAACTCGTGCTAGTGGTCAAAAGACTTATGATCCCCAATTGTGCCAAGCGGGGGAAATTCGAGCCGAACTATGAAGGCCCATATATCATAGACAAAGTCTATCAGGGTGGAGCATATCTACTCATGGACATGCATGATGAAAGACCTTTCAGGCCAATAAACGGCCGCTTCCTAAAAAAATACTACGCCTGATGAGTCATGGCCTAGGTCAACGATAGATGACGACGCCTATGTCCGCTCGCTATCTTCCTAAGCCCAAACTCTATAAGTAGTAGCTGGCTTTCGGACCGAAACGTCCTTAAACTAACAATGGACCGAAATGTCCTAAAACTAACGACGGACCGAAACGTCCCTAAACTAACCACGGACCTAAATGTACTAAAACTAACAACGGACCGAAACTCCTTTAAACTAACAATGGACCACTATGTCCTAAAACTGGCGTCGGACCGAAACGTCCTTAAACTAACGATGGACTACTATGTCCTAAACTTGTTATTGACCGAAACGTTGATAAACTACTACGGGCAGCAGCATCCCAAGGCTGACACAAAAAAAAAATAAAAAAAAATAAAAAAAAGAAGAAAACGGTATGTCCATAAGCAAAATGGGCACGGATGAAAATCCGAAAGGGCTCTGTGAGTAAAAACATCAGGGTTACCGGCGAGTTTTGTGAAAACCCGAAAGGGCGCAATCTCGTTAAAAGACACTTATAAGGTCCTCTCGACCTTGTAAGGAGAAACCACCTGCGTGAGATCCGGCGGGGCCTTTGCGCCTCCCGGGCCCTCAAATGGTCGATCGCTTCGCTCTTTTGCCTGTTCCGAAAAGCCAGAAAGCTAGCAGCAGCAAGGGGAAGTGTGCAAGCAAGCGGTAGCCAAGGATACGGCTTTCATAAGGGAGCAACACACTTAGGGATCCCCACATTCCTAAGGAGAAATTACACTTACGAGATCCTCACGATTCGTAAGGAGAATTCCCCTTTGAGACCCTCACGGCTTATAAGATTCAAAAGCCTTAAGCTACAGGGATCTGAACCTGTTCTTAAGCAGTCATACACCCTGATTTTGCCCTACAAGCGGCTCAATGCTGACCCTTGTATACAATCCATAGGCGCGAATAAACATTTCCCTAACAAAGTCCTACCCGCGACTAGGGATATGTTTACACGGTGAACAATCCTTGTAAGTCCTCTCGACTTAGAAGGAGAAAATACTCTTGTAAGATCCTTACGACTTACAAGAAGCCATACACTTGGGAATCCTCACGATTCCTAAGGAGAAAATGCACCTACGAGATCTTCACAATTTGTAGGGAGAAATACCTTTATGAGACCCTTACGGCTCGTAAAATTAAAGCCTCAGTCGACAGGATCCTAACCCTGTTCGCTAAGCCACCTTTGTTCGATATCGACAAAGGAAAATGATGATTCGCTCCTGGCAATATCCCAGTTGTAGTGGTGCTGATGCTGAAATCGGTGTCTAATTTCAAATTCGCAGTGAAAAGCCAGCGAGCCACAAATGCATACGAAATAGCCGAAATGATGGGGCAACTTGCAACAAAATCAGCAAGTAAAAATGTATGCATACGAAATAGCCGAAATGATTGGGCAACTCGCAATAAAAAGCAGCGAGTAAAAAAAAAATATAGCCGAAATGATTGGGCACCGCGAAAAATAGCCGAATGATTGGGCAACCGCGACTTTCGTGATATAAAAGCTGAAATGATAGAGCATCGTGGAAAGAAATAAAAAAAATTCTGAAAGAATGAAACTTTTGCCCTACAGGTGAGATCACATCGATCCTTGTATACAATCCAGGGGAACAAACAAAGAGGGAACCATACCTTCGCCCTAGGCTTCATCCGAAAGAGAGCCAAATCTCGACTGTTCATGGACAGCCTGGAGATCATCTCAACATTCGTCTTACTACCACAGACGCAACATCAGCAAAGTGGAACCGCGGAAACTCCCAGTTACATGACTCGGCGGTGCACAGACGCCGAGAGTCAATCCCCGACTCCGTGAAATGCGGATAAAGTCAACCCTTCCTGGTCACGTGGAACACGGCCTATGTCAATCTTGACCCTGGGAAACGTCCAGAGCGGAACCTGGTCCTCGCAGAACACGGCTATGTCAATTCTGACCCCGTGGGAAGCATCCAGAGCAAATCCTGGTCACGTGGAACACGGCCTATGTCAATCCTGACCTCATGGGAAACGTCTAGAGCAGAACCCGGTCCTCGCAGAACACGGCTATGTCAATTCTGACCCGTGGGAAGCATCCAGAGAAAATCCTGGTCACGTGGAACACGGCCTATGTCAATCCTGACCCCGTGGGAAACGTCCAGAGCGGATCCTGGTCCTCGTAGAACACGGCTATGTCAATTCTGACCTCGTGGGAAGCATCCAGAGCAAATCCTGGTCACATAGAACACGGCCTATGTCAATCCTGACCCCGTGGGAAACGTCCAGAGAGGATCCTGGTCCTCGCAGAATACGGCTATGTCAATTCTGACCCCGTGGGAAGCATCCAGAGCAAATCCTGGTCACGTGGAACATGGCCTATGTCAATCCTGACCCCGTGGGAAACATCTAGAGCGGATCCTGGTCCTCGCAGAACACGGCTATGTCAATTCTGACCCGTGGGAAGCATCCAGAGCAAATCCTGGTCACGTGGAACACGACCTATGTCAATCTCGACCCCGTGGGAAATGTCCATAGCGGATCCTGGTCCTCGCAGAACACGGCTATGTCAATTCCGACCACGTAGGAAGCATCCAGAGCAAATCCTGGTCCTTATGGAACATGGCCTATGTCAATCCTGACCCCGTGGGAAACGTCCAGAGCGGATCCTGGTCCTTGTGGAGCACGGCCTATGTCAATCTTGACCCCGTGGGAAGCATCCAGAGCAAATCCTGGTTACATAGAATACGGCCTATGTCAATCCTGACCCCGTGTGAAGCGTCCAGAGCGGATCCTGGTCCTTGCGGAACACGGCTATGTCAATTCTGACCCGGTGGGAAGTATCCAGAGCAAATCCTGGTCCCGTGAAACACGGCTAGAGTCAATCTCGACCCCGTGGGAAACGCTCAGAGCAACCCCTGACTCTATGAAATGCGGATAATGTCAACCCCATCAATCACTTACGGGTCCTCTCGACCCGTAAGGAAGAAAACTCTCTTGTGAGATCCTTACGACTCTCAAGAGAAAAACACACTTAGGAATCCTCATGATTCCTAAGGAGAAAATACGTTTACGAGATCCTCTCGACTCGTAGGGAGAAAATTCTTTATGAGACCCTCACGGCTCATGAAGTTGAAAAGCCTCAGGCGGCAGATCTGAACCTGCTTCCTAAGCCATCGCTACCTCTCGAAGAATTCAAAACAGAATGCTCTCTCTATCATCTGCAGGCTACGCTTACTAAAGTGACATGCCGATAACAAAGAAAAGAAGAAAGCAAGAAATGACACAAGATAGTACGAAAGAAATGTATCTTTTATTCATAAATTCAATTGAGTACAATTTACATCATATGAAAGGATAAAAAAAGGGGGGATACATTTTATTCAAAAAATTACAAATGGTGCAAAAACAATTATTGGGAGGGAAGCGTTTTCAATAGACTAATTAGCCGCTCGCGCACTTCCCTCAGCCCCTTTTCATGGTTAGCTGTGGCAGCCAACTCTGCTTCAACCTGAGCTCGTTGCTGCAAATATGATGAAAGTTGCTCTTCGACGACCTGCTGAGCTGCCCCACGATTCTGTGCATCTCGCTCGATGAGGTCGAGCTTGTGCCTCAGCGTGAGCCCTTCAGAAATACATCGTAGAAGGTTTTCGAAGATAACTTTCAGCTGTGCAGCGTTTGCATCAACTTGAGAATGCAATCGAGCAGATTCGCTTGAAGTCTCTTCGCGCTCCTTACGCTTTAAGGCCGCTTCCTGTTCAAGATGGAGGAAGTAGGGAGTGCTCTCCTCGACCCATGTAGCCCGTTGAGAGTTCACAGCCAGGACCTCGGGAGAAGGATGTCTGACCTCGAGCTCATGTAGACAAGCCTCAATTTTTCTGCAGTGATTAACCCAAGACTCAACGACGCCCTCACCGTGAAAGTGCACGAGCATCACCAGCATGGGATTAACCTCAGCAGCAAAATCTGCAGCAAGGGCAGGGGTCTCCGCATCAAGCTCCTCGAGGTGATCGCTCAACATGCGCAGACTATTCACAGCGTCTTTTGAAGATAAACGTCTGGAAAAGGGGCACACTGGCATTATGATTCTAGACTCGAATGAAGCTGAAGTCAGTGTTACAGCTCCAAAGCAAATCACAGTCAAATAACGGTTCAGGAAATAAAGGAGGTTCATGAACAACGAAGTTTACTATACCGGCTGCAGCAGGTGGTAAGACCGGGAGTACTGGTGGTGCAACTACTCTTTCATCTCCTCCTTCGATCTGTAGGGCTGCAATCAAAATAAAGAAGAATTAGAAACGATTTGACTGCCCGTAAAAGAAAAGAAAAGACGTTAGCTAAAGGCTGTACTCACCAGCTCCGCTAGAAGAGGCAATCTCTGACTGGAAGGAGAAATATGGGTGCAGCACCTGATACAGGTGATCAAAAAGGACTCCTGCAAGGATGTAATAATGCAATGTCAGTACATAAAGTATATTGCCTACAATGAAACTGATGGGTCACAAATCTGCACCTTCCAGCATTTGAGAGGGTACGAAAGAGGGCAAAGGGGCGGTCACCGTAAAAGCAACAACTGGAGATGCTTCCTCGGGTGGCACAACCTCAATGCTCATCACACTTGCATTAGAAATAAGAGAAACGCTGTCAAAAGAGATTGAAAGGGATTGCAGAATAAAGGAGAGAGCAATGACCCAAAATCTACCTGGTGAGTCGCCGGTCGAGTCGCGACAAGGGCGTCACTGGATACAGCGAATACTTCACCCTCCTCCACCGGAACAGTCTCGCCACCCGTAGCCTCATCCCCCGACTCCATGAGAATCATCGTGACACTCGCAGCGCCTGGCAACGGCAAGGAGCCGTAAGGGGAAAGAGTGGCGATTGGAGCAGTGCCAGACTCTTGAGAAAGAGTGGCTACCTCGGGCTCGGCGATTGTAGCCATCTCACCTACCGCTACCTCAGGCTCGGTGATTGCAGCCATCTTACTTACCGCTACCTCGTCAAGACTCGGCCCTGCAGGATAGGATACATGAGAATCTGAAAATTAAAACTTTGACAAAAAGAAATCAATGTCACGTTACCTTGGGTCGGTCTTTCGACTGCTTCCCGAGCCGCACATGCTGCCTGTCTATGGGCGGTAGACAAGGTAGCCGAAGCATCCTCTGAAGGAGTAGGGGCAGGGGTAGCAGCGCTCGAACCTGCACCTGCGGCCAAGGCAGTGTTACACTCCCTTGCTGCACGCATTATACGCTTCTTTTCCGCTCGGGCCGTGAGAGCGGATCTTCTCAAGACCTCCGTCAACGGGACGTCATCATCCGTGCCAAGGATTACTTCTGGAGCTGTTATGGCATCCGTCATCGATTGCTTAAGTAAAGCTTCTTTTTGCAATACCGGCGAAACTGAGACTTCGATAGCCGACCCTGAAAGCGTCTCCGCACCGCCCTGCGAAGTCGGTACCACACCTGGAATAACCTGGGTAGAGGTAGTTCCTGTAATAAGATGAAAAGAAGGGGTCAGATTACCCATAAGAAACGGGAGTGGAGACGCGGTGAACCGAAATGTATCGATGCCTAAGGATGCTCGAAGTCTTTCCTCTTCCTCGAAAGTCTTGAGAGAAGCTGCGAGAGCTTCTTCGGTGGAAATACCTGTTAAAGAAGGAAAAGTGTCAGTCAAAATATGATGATAAGAATATGATGCAATGACAAAAGGTACGGCTGATATTTACTCGATCGCGTGAGGATGGCCAGTCCCGCTTCGTAGCTTGCTAGTCACTCGGAAGCTGCAATAGCAGCCTCGAGGTCGGTATCGTCCGGCGCTATGAATAGACCCTCGTTGGTCCCATATTCGCCCAAGCCCTCACTATAAGGAGCATGAGGCTCCTGACCAAATACAACGTCGGCGGAGAGGATCGACTTCTTCTTCCTCTTCTGCGAGCGAGCTCCGGTCGCAGCTAGCACAAGCTTACGCTTGGTGGGCACTTTGGGATGACGAGTCCGATATCTGAACCCACACCAGACTCGGAGGAAGCTACAGTCACCGTTTCCACGGGAGCACGGGGCATCGGTAGCTCGGGCCTATCGTGCGGGACCTTGACCGCAACAACTTCTCTTAAGGGAGGACGAACAATAGTCCGTCGCTTCAAAGGAACATTTGGATTACCGGCCGGAGCGGTACCTTTGCGATCAAGCAGCAATCGTTTCTCTTCCCTGATGACGACGCCCATTGAATATTGATACCAGGCCACATACATATTGAGGGCCTTAGGAACACAGCTTAGTTCACTAATAAAGAAATTGGACCACGTGTTCAGACGCATGAAATGATGCAGCGCCCTTCGCATCCCCTCTTCGGTAGTAGCGGGTTCGGCCAAGAAGGCCTCAAGAGGAACGCCCTGATTATAGCCCAGCTGCTGGGCGAAACGATGCGGGTTGTATCTCATGAATAACGCCGCATTATTTTTCCTGAATAAGAGAAAGACCGGCCTGATGGAGTACAGATGAAGAATCTCCTGAGCTTTCAACACGGAGGCCCCATCTTTAAAAATGTCTTGCAATGGCAGCACCGCTTTTGAAGTTTCCAGGCCGACGGTCAAGACTTTGTCGGTGAAAGGCATACCATCTCCAACCGTGCGCGGACGAAGGAGCAAACCCCTAGCTTCCCGCGATGACAGACTTACGATGGAGATGTCAACCAGCCGCATTATCCGAGGGAACTTGCATCTGTCGTAAAAAGAAGGTCTTTTGTGGATACCGAAGACCCCAAGCACGTGCAACTCTAGCCATGAGGTGAAGTAATGCATTGAGAAGTTGGCGGGCTGCACTGATTATTCCAAAAATTTTAGTTTACCGCAATCAGAAACGGCGTCGCTTCGCAGCTAGCCGGTGAGTGCGGGTCGATCCACAGAGACGGGTAAATTTCTTCAAAGTGTTTTAACGAGTTGATTCTATTTGTAGTTTTGGTAGGTTTATAAAAATCTAAAGACTGGATCTAATTAATCTAATTAAGAATCTTGCTAGGGTTAGGATTAGGGAAAGTTTTGGAAATTAATATTTTTCCTCACCGCTTTCAATACCTTCCTTTTTTTAGATCTATTAGGTGTTAAGTTAATTATCAATAAAGTGGATACAAATCTTTTGGGAAGATGTTTCTTCCTCTAGATTTGTACCCTACCTTTGTTGATAATTATCCTAACCCTCACGGAAAACGCGCGGAACCGGCCCTTTATACTACGGTTCATCGTTACCTCGAAGGGTAGGATGCCGCAGGGAGCGGTTGTGCTCGTGTGCGTGAAGTTCTAATTCATTAGGTGAAGGTGGCATTGAAAGGGGCGAGAGATTTCATCTCTCAACCCTTTCCCTAAGGCTAACCCTAACAAGCGAGGAGACTACTCGCTCATTAGGGGATGAGAAGACATTATAATTAAAAGAAATAAAAGACTTACTAGGTGACGGCTCCCTCCAAACAAGAAGAACAGATCTGAATTTTGCTCTCAGAAAATCTGAATTTTATTGATTGAAAAGAGGCATACAATTTTTAGATCTAAAATTACAATTTATAGGAAAATAGGAAACCTAGGGTTACAGACTCTCGCGCATGCGCAATTACTGATTTGCCCACTTAAAATCACAACACCCACAACAGCGCACCGTCACAGAAAAACTGCGCCGACACGGGCTCTTAATGGCCGCGGATCCGCGGCACCAGTATGCGTTTGGCCGCGGTTCCGCGGCCAAAGAAAGGAGTTGGGCCATGAGACTTTTGGGCTTCCTTCTCTGCTTCTTGGGCTCTGTATTTTTATATGTATTTTCTCTGTTGGGCTTCTGAGTCTTCTCCAGATTTTTCAGTGAATACTTGTAGCGATCTTTCAACCGTTCACTTGACATTTTGGACCTTGCACTGTTCTTCGACTAGGCTTGACTAGGATAGGTCTGCTTGTTGGTCAAAAGTCCCTTTTTCTGTTGTTTTGTGTTTTTTTCACTGTATTTGCTCCAGAAACCTGTAACCTGTAATATGCAACAAACGTGCGTCAAGAGTACCTGTTTATTTATAAAAAGGATAAGAATAGGGGAATGATAAATGCAATGTTATGGTCTGAACAAATACCCCCAAACTTACCTTTTGCTCGTCCTCGAGCAAACTTATTATTTATTCACTAAAATCCTAACCACACTTTCGCAGGGAAACGCGATTGCACTGAGCACGTGCAACAAGCCGTTAAACCTCTAGGTGTCCCTAGTAGGAGGAGTGTTGTCTCCTGAGGGTTTTCAGCGGATACTACCCACAAAATCCTATCAACTCGGCCCATTGACTTTTGTTCTCCAATTAGGTCTTCTAATAAGGAATTCTATTATCTTCTACTTGTAAATTATCCACCCATATTCTTCACGCTTCCTTATCATTTAACTTAAGATCATATACATCCTGTGGATTTACTTAGTTTTCGGCATCTCTTAAGTTTTCCTTCTAGGGTTTTATCTCCACTTAGGAATTTTCTATCAACTCCATTAAAGATACAAGTTTTATCTTTCATTCCTCTCTCTTATCTAAATTCCAATCACATACCCCTACGTGTGTGTATAAGTCACCTCTACACTTGGAAATTCAAATTAAGCAATCAACCCCTTGTCCGTTGTCCAAAGTACTAATTAGTGGTGAATTTAAATGAAATTTGCTTACACATCCTTCATGCGACCGTTAATACTTCTTGAGGTACCAACGACCGATTACAAAATGTGTTTGCACTTTAAAGCATACTTCCTAGTCTTTGCAACACCCAAGGCTTTAGCAGTGACTCCCAAACTAGTTGGTCTAAGGCACTAGGTGATGAAGCACCCTCGCTAAATATTTTTCTATTTTTGCAGCCTTAAGTAATCACAAAAACCAGTATCCATTTTTTTTTTATTCACACTTTTTCATACTAAGGACTTTAGACAAGAGCCTTTCAAGGTCTCTTCTAATATTCCAAGTTTCAAGGTGCGTGATTGTGCAATTTGTAGGGTATACGTTTTCAGAATCTAGACTTAAGCTAGGAACTATTTTTCAAACTTATACTCTAATAAGAACATCAATACTCTTCCCTCATTTTGACTTAGCCCAAGAAGTGAACCCAAAATTTGCCTATTTCTAAATAAACTACAAGGCATATACTTTCTACTGTTAAACTTTAAGGAAGGTTATTTTTAGGGTTTTTTAATTCACTAAGTCTAAGATCTAGTTGTTCCTAACCAGTTAACCTATTAGTCAAACTCAAGTCAACTAGCCAAAATTGAATACGGATATTTTTATAATTTTTGAAATTTTTCAATTTTTATGGGTTTTCAAATAAATATGCAAATGCAAAAATATGTACAAATGAATGCGAAGGAAGAAGACGTACCGAGCATACCCCCAAACTTGAACTTGACTGTGTCCTCACTGTCATGCTAAACCAAGAGGGTCAAAATACCGATACTCCCCTGTTTAGTTATTTATAAAAATTTTTATTGTTAAGAAAAACAAACATATATACAAAAAGACCCTCCCCCAAACTTCATTTAAACTATGTTAGAGATTACTGCCAAACCTTGCATCGGCCAAAAGTCAACACCAACCATTTGAAAAATTTATCAGTAAAGAATATTGGTTGGTGGAAAATTAAGTTGTGGTGGTCCGCAAAGAATTGGGGAAGATAGAAGTAGTGGAATGGGAAGTGTGGAGGTGAATATACAGGTGATGGTGATGCATCGAAACGAGAATGTAAATGATCAGCAATAAGTGGAGTGTTAGCATTCTCGTATCTTATTAAAAGAAATGGGGGTATTTCAACTTCTAAGAGAGGAAGTTGACTCACCACAATACCCCCAAGATGTTCCTGTGGGTCCTCTATTGACATGGCATCATCCATCACATGTTTATGATATTCACTTATGAGGGAACTTATCTCCTCGATGTCCGCCATGGTCCAACTGGAAACTTGCCGCCTATCTTGTGAGACTTTTAAAATAGCGTTCTCTTGCTCGAAGGCTAGAGAGGCTGATATGATCATGGGAAAAGTCTCATTCTCACCTATGTAAGCATATCTACGGTGAGACGGCAAGGGCATGAGTTCGAATTTCTGAGGCGAAAGAACCATTGCGGAATCTACCTCGAACTCAAAGGACTCTAACACAGGTTCGAAATCACTGCAAACAACCGAGTCGGATGGTTCGACTGATTCATCCAAAAATTCAAACGACTCATATTCGGGCTGTGAGTCGTCGTCATCCGAAAAAGTGAAACATTGATAATCAACATCGGTTGTGTCAACAGTAGTAGGCTCAAGGAGGGACGCACTAGTGGCGTCAAAACTGTTTTCATCAAATAGAAATCCTTCAAGCTCGCAGTCCTCCTGCGTGATTTCGTGAATAGAGCAAACTTCTCGTGTACTAGTTTTAGGCACGGGGGGCAGACTTCCCATCTTATAAATATTGAACTCACTAGACCTCTTTCCGAAGGATAGAGTCATGGAGCCATTGCGACAATTTATTATGGCATTGGAAGTGGCCAAAAATGGTCGACCAAGAATCACCGGAATTTGGTTTCTTGGGTTAACAACAGGTTGTGTATCCATAACGATAAAGTCAACGGGGAATATGAATTCCCCGACTTTGATCAACACATCCTCTAGTTGACCCCTTGGATAGGTGATTGATCGATCAGCCATTTGGAGAGTGCAACGAGTGGGTTTCAACTCTCCAACCCCTAATTGTTCGTACACTGAGTAAGGAATCAGGTTAACACTAGACCCAAGATCTAAAAGTGCACGATTAATTTGCTTATCCCCAATCGTGATTGAAATAGTAGGACAGCCGGGGTCCTTTCGTTTTTGGGGTAAGGTTTGATGGTGGTTAATAGCATTGCTCACTGCACTAGCCACTAGCACTTTCTTGGGTACTTGAGATGCCTTTCTCTTTGAAGTGCATAATCCCTTTAAGATTTTTGCGTATGAAGGGACTTGTTGGATAGCATCCAAGAGAGGTATATTTATGCTAACCTGTTTAAATAATTCCACAATCTTCTCCACTTGTGCATTTGGTTTATTAGGACTCAACCTGTTTGGAAATGGTGCATTTTGAAAATTTGTTGAGTCACAAGTCTGTGGAGTAGAATGTGGAATAGGAACGGATCCCAGTGTGGATGTGTTCGTGTTGTTAGAAATGGGTCCGTTCGAGTCAGAAGAAGTAGAGCCGTGTGAAGGGTGGAGAATAGGCTCTAAAGAAAAATGTGAAGAAGGAAGTGAAGAAAATGAAGAAGGGGAAGAAGAACCACCGGCGGGGATGTCATCACTAGTTTCCACATTATTTTTCAACTCTCTTCCGGATCTCAACGTGGTCACCGCATTTACATTGTGATTGTGATATGCGTTTTGTGGGTGACCGGGATTGGGCAATGGTTGAGATGGAAGCTTTCCCTTTTCTCTCTCGCTCAACGCAGCAGTTAATTGTGCAATTTGTGCCTCAATAGATTTGATACTTTGATCGTGTGAGGCATTGTTATTCATTAAAGATTGCACATAACTTTCAAATCTTGCTGCGGATTCTGTGGTTTGCTTGAGAAATGCTTCAAGACTTTTCTCGAGCGAGCTAACCTTATCATCATTAGGTTGAACCAAATTGTTCGTTTGATTTGTATAAGGTTGTTGTTGGAAAGGTTGCTGTATTTGAGTTTGTAAGGGTGCTTGTTGTTGTTGTGGAGGAGTTCTTTGAAAATTGTTATTCCCTTGGAACTGTTGATTTGGGTGACTCCTCCACCCCTGATTGTATGCCGAAGAGTAAGGATCAATTCTTTGTCGTTGCTGAAATGCAGCATTGACTTGATCCTGTCCTTGAATAGGTGCATTATAAGGACACTCTTCGGTTAGGTGCGACGGGTTCGAACAACAAGCACAAACAGTTCTTGTGGGTAGAGTAGGGGCAGGAGAAGTCGATGAGATTTTGGTCTCAATGGCTTCTAGCTTTTTCATAAGTGAGGCCATCTCGGCCTTCATAGCAATTGACATATCTATTTGATGTATGCCTGCCCTAGATTGACCAACTGTGGTCTTGGTACTCTCCCACTGAATTGTTTGCTCACTTAGGTCCTCAAGAAACTGCCAAGCTTCATCGCTAGACTTGGAGAGAAAATGACCTTGACAAATTGTTTCTAGCAACTGCTTCGTTGCTGCGTTCAATCCCTCGTATAATGTTTGGCAAAGTTGCCAATTTTCTATCCCATGATGAGGGCATTGAACAAGTAGGTCTTTAAATCTCTCGAAGCATTTCCAGAATGGTTCGGACGGAAGCTGTGAAAATTGTATGATTTCGTTTCTGATTCTAGCAGTTTTGTGGTGAGGATAGAACTTTTTCAGAAAAGCTCTCACAAACTCGTCCCAATTTCTAATGGAGTGTGATGCGGTGCTGTATAGCCACTTCTCGGCTAGGTCACATAAGGTAAATGGAATGACCCTTAGCCTTATTGCGTCATCACTTAATTGGGTTGTCTTCATCATGCTGCAAACGTTTTGGAATTTATTAATGAAAATATATGCATCTTCGGATTCCAAACCATGAAACTTAGGCAGCATATTGATGAATTGTGGTTTTATTTCAAAGTTGTCCCCATTTGCCGGTGGGGGTGAAAGACATGTAGGTAAAGAAGTGCGAACAGGGTAGAAGAGATCCTGGAGCGCAACTCGTGCGGGCGCTACAACAGGCGGTAGATTCGGGTTATTCGCACCTAGCGGATGTGGAATCATTCCCGTCGGCAAGGTATAGTTGGGGTCGTGTCCCGACATACCTTCGAAAGAATTTGAGGGTGGAGGTAAGAAAGTGGAAGGAGTTTCGACTTCGGTGTCGAAAAGTTCGTTGGTCGGTACCAACGAAACACGGACTAATCGGGCGTTAGTATCCCTAGTCCAAAATGACATACACTAAAGGGTAGTGCAGTCAGAAAAAAGAGAAAAACAGAATGTGGGGGTAAGATAACGTCAGTGAGAAGAAGTGGTGGAAGTGAGTTTGCAAGTTTTCTTTAGCGGCAAGTTGCAAGTTTTGAAAAGAATTTTTTATTTTTTATTTTATTATTTTTGTGTGAGTTTTGCAAAGAAGTTTTTGAAAACGGACTCGTGACACAACTGACTCAACCACACATGCACAATCAGGCCTAGATCTAGGGTCGCCTAGGTCTGCTAGACAGCTCCTAACTAGGGCTAGAAATAGACCTCAAACCGCCTCTTCACGGACAAATACGGCCAGGTAAGTGGGAAGGAACCACCACTACAGTGGGCCTAATTAAAAACCACTAGCCTAGACACCGCAATGTCGGTTAGGATAAACGGCCGATGCCTACCCTAGTCCTTTTCCTATTGAGCTCGCTGTCCTTAGGTCTGAGTCTAATCTTTTTTTAATTAAAGGTGATTGATGCAAAATGCTTAGGTGTTTTCTGGGGTCCTGGGAAGGGTGATGAAATCCCCACCCAATCTGAGTTTGGTCAAATAGCCCCTTAGAATCCGGTTAAATTATGCAAAACAAATAAAATTTCACTTGCAATCAGAATTTTTTTAGCGCGGCGCAAAGAAACCTGCAGAAATCTGTTATTTAGAAGGGGGAGAAAGACTCTTTACGCAAAGAATCCTGCAGAAAATTTTCACAGACAGAGATATGGAGGTTACAGAGGAGGGGGAGAGAAAACAAACCCTGCAATTTTTTAGGGCTGACGTGGCAGCCAGAGCGCGGAAGCGCGGCGGGAGGCCCCTAAATGCGGCGGAAGCGCGGCTGTGTAGAGGAATCGGTCGCTGAAAAAAATTCTGCTGTTCTGTTGGGCACTTTCTTCTCTGTTCTGATATGTAACTTTCTGATTCCCTCTCTGTAGAATCCCAGATTCTTGATTCTTCGCTGTTCCTGCAAGATCCAAAAGATACACCCTTCAAACAGATCAAATTTGATTATTTTTTATATTTTTTTATATTTTCCGATTTTTATAATTTTTAAAATTTATATCAACCCGAAAATTCACAAAAAGAAAGATTACGCCGTCCCCGGCAACGGCGCCATTTGATTATTCCAAAAATTTTAGTTTACCGCAATCAGAAACGGCGTCGCTTCGCAGCTAGCTGGTGAGTGCGGGTCGATCCACAGAGACGGGTAAATTTCTTCAAAGTGTTTTAACGAGTTGATTCTATTTGTAGTTTTGGTAGGTTTATAAAAATCTAAAGACTGGATCTAATTAATCTAATTAAGAATCTTGCTAGGGTTAGGATTAGGGAAAGTTTTGGAAATTAATATTTTTCCTCACCGCTTTCAATACCTTCCTTTTTTTAGATCTATTAGGTGTTAAGTTAATTATCAATAAAGTGGATACAAATCTTTTAGGAAGATGTTTCTTCCTCTAGATTTGTACCCTACCTTTGTTGATAATTATCCTAACCCTCACGGAAAACGCGCAGAACCGGCCCTTTATACTACGGTTCATCGTTACCTCGAAGGGTAGGATGCCGCAGGGAGCGGTTGTGCTCGTGTGCGTGAAGTTCTAATTCATTAGGTGAAGGTGGCATTGAAAGGGGCGAGAGATTTCATCTCTCAACCCTTTCCCTAAGGCTAACCCTAACAAGCGAGGAGACTACTCGCTCATTAGGGGATGAGAAGACATTATAATTAAAAGAAATAAAAGACTTACTAGGTGACGGCTCCCTCCAAACAAGAAGAACAGATCTGAATTTTGCTCTCAGAAAATCTGAATTTTATTGATTGAAAAGAGGCATACAATTTTTAGATCTAAAATTACAATTTATAGGAAAATAGGAAACCTAGGGTTACAGACTCTCGCGCATGCGCAATTACTGATTTGCCCACTTAAAATCACAACACCCACAACAGCGCACCGTCACAGAAAAACTGCGCCGACACGGGCTCTTAATGGCCGCGGATCCGCGGCACCAGCATGCGTTTGGCCGCGGTTCCGCGGCCAAAGAAAGGAGTTGGGCCATGAGACTTTTGGGCTTCCTTCTCTGCTTCTTGGGCTCTGTATTTTTATATGTATTTTCTCTGTTGGGCTTCTGAGTTTTCTCCAGATTTTTCAGTGAATACTTGTAGCGATCTTTCAACCGTTCACTTGACATTTTGGACCTTGCACTGTTCTTCGACTAGGCTTGACTAGGATAGGTCTGCTTGTTGGTCAAAAGTCCCTTTTTCTGTTGTTTTGTGTCTTTTTCACTGTATTTGCTCCAGAAACCTGTAACCTGTAATATGCAACAAACGTGCGTCAAGAGTACCTGTTTATTTATAAAAAGGATAAGAATAGGGGAATGATAAATGCAATGTTATGGTCTGAACATGCACCCCTGGTTCAGTGGTATCCGCTGCCAAGCTGTCACGACCCGAAATAGCCCGTGACTGGCACTTGAATCATATGAAGTCTATAGGACCCCATCCAATTCAAGTAAACTAAAAGCCCATAAATCTAAAACCATTTTTTAGGAGTAAATAAGGAAAACTAGTTTTTAAGAAGTAAGAAAACATGTTTAAGGAACCAGGTTTTTAAATAAGTAGCCGAATATGCATTTGTAAAATCCTCAATGTCTTTTCTGAAAATTTCGGCAGAGTTTCCTTTGTAAAAACAGGCCCCGAACGGGGTACAACAAGAATAATATATGCACAATGATAAAAGGCATCCCCAAACGGGAGCTAGCTCTTCGTCAATCGACGGTCACAACCACGCAAGCAATATAATACACAACGCCGGAGGGCGATGATCAAAACTCAAAAAGAAACTCAAAATCAGCATGAAAACCATAATACTACAACACGCGACTCTAAGGTCGAAATAATACATAACTGGTTTTCTAAGTCTGAAACAATATACAAGTTTAGTTGATGGAATTACTAGATACAACCGAATAAAATAATACAAGGGTGGTCACGATGCGAGTGAACCCACCTACCAATGCAATCACCCAGAAAGGAAGCAGTGTGCCAGAAAAGCCGCAATGGAACCTGTACGGCAAAACCTGCAAGAACTGTGGCACAACGGGAGTGAGTTGCCAACTCGTGAATAGAGAACATCGCAGAGTAGAAATTGTATGCATGACATAATCCTAGGTCAATACGATCAATATATATAAACCTCAATGAATAAGTCTGAAGCATGATAAGGCGGTAATATAACCTCTATACATGAGTGTAGTGTCAAGTGCTCGTGCCAGTGCCTCAGGTAATAACATATCATAAATATGAGGTATGATCAATGTCGACTATATCATGAAGTCTAAGAATATGTAGATATCATCCAACTGTGTGATCAATATCATCAATGTCAATATATATATATATATATATATATATATATATATATATATATATATATATATGGAAATCATCCACGTGTCACCCAATGACAATAAGCATCACGAATGTAAATATCATAAACATATGCATGGAAGTATGAGGGTGTAATCAACATGTGTCGCTCGTGACATATCAAAATCATGGAACCTGAGTATTAAGTATCGACACTCGAAAACATCATGAAACCTGTGCCTAGCATCGGCACGTAAATCCTCATATATCGGGCTCCGTCAGTCTGGATCGGCCCATATCATCTCTCAACTCCGGTCGGTATCCTCCGGATATCCGCCGAGCTCAAATACAATCATCGGTAGGTAGTGGTCCCTCTGCAAGGATCACCGTCTAGCTACACAGAAGATCCGTTCTCGCCCCGGGATACCATACCGGGTCCACCATGTACCCACAATCGCCTCGTCCGCTCCTCGAATCGGGTTTCACATGTCGCTCTCAGCACCGAGAAAATACATGGTGGATGCACTGAAATATCATATCAAGGGTAACCGGGTTTTTAAAACAATTACATACTCTCTTTTGAAATATCCACGGTTCCCAAATCCAGAAATATCATGGAAACAACATATCTCAATGCGTATAATCAAAAGCATGATCTATGCGACATGTAAAAGAAATGTAAGCATATCAGTATATCATGCAATATGGAATAGTAATATGCACACGTTGAGAGAAAACCGCTCTTTTAAAATGAATCAGTTTTAAAGAGTATCTTGCGGTTCCCAAATCTCTAATCAAGCCAGAATCATCTATGTATGTGCAAATACTTATGTATGTAAGTATGGGTGTACAAGGGGTATGTACATAAGTATGCCATGCAAGAGATCATATCCTGAATGCAACAGTACTACAGTATAGTGACATGGCAATTATCGATGATGAAGTGTGTGAGCAGGCAAGTAGGTGTACGTGGAACATATGCATCATCGATAATGGTGCTGGTGTCCTAACAGCATGAGTTTAATATAGCAATAACCATTTGCACATGCAATGCGATGCGAATAACAAGAATATGCAAGAATCGACTAATAAACGCAACAGTGACGTATCGACATCAATATAAAAAAGGTCCTACAGTTTGCCTTTTGAAATAAGACGAATCGGGGTTTTTAGTAAAATAAGGGCTACAGTGTTTTTTAAGAAAAGACGCGTCTTTTGAAAATATCCGTAGTATCCCTGTGCCTATTCTTGAAATACTCCCGATTCGTTGGTTTTGAAATAGGTATGACATCAGCCTAGCCTAACCTTTACTAGCAACTACAGATCTAGCTAACAAGTCAAATAGGAGGGGTATGGAAACCACCTAAATCTGAGTCGATATATAAATATAAAAGTATAATAGTCGGTGATCCCGCCTCAAAGGTACTGCGTACGATACAATATCATATGACATCCTCGAGTCATGAGTACGGATCTATCATCAATATAAAGCTCGTACGGTAAATCATCATACGGCATCCCAAAAGCTGGGTACGGGTCAATATTACATTCATCTCATCAATTATCAGGTATCCTTATCGTCATATCACATAATCTGGGGTACTGATCTAAGTCTAGTACAATCGATACCATCTATATAAATATGAATGCGTGTGTGGAACACACGTCCAAAGGCCCGCTAAAAATCATATGTCGTATCCCAAATACGAATCATATCATATCACCGATCTCATGGCACTATGCCCAATCTCATCGACTCATGTCCAAATATCATCCATAATCCTCATCATCTAGGTGTAACCATAACAAATAAGCATGTGTGTGCGTGTGGGTGTAAACCTATTCTAAGGTTTGCAACTAGGAACTATACTAGTTTACATCTAAACCCTATTCTATCCATAGTACACCTAATCCTATCAAACACATATATAGTATAAATGTAGTATACTAAATCTCGAACTGCGGGGGTGCTATACGCCATCCACCCGACTTCCCCCGTAGATATAATCTACTCACCTTGCTTTCGCTTTCCGTTGCCGACGCTGCCACGCGCTTTCTTGTCGTCTCGAAGTCTTCGTGGGGTACCTACACATCATAACGTATCACAAAGCGTATTAAAATCAAATTCGAAGACGAAACGACATACGAAAACCAAAACGACATGCTAAGGCCTATAGGTTAGAACCTATGGATTCCGCTTTCAAAACCATCAAACAACCCTCGATCTTGTCGTACAAACGTCAAGTGATCGAGGTAAAACCCAAATACGAGAATCCAGAATTTAAAATACGAAATACGGAAACACGAATCCAAAACAGCAACTATAGAAAAGGGTCCCAGATTTCACCCTAGGTCAAATTGGACAATTTTGCACATATGGAGGGTCAAGTTTACTGGAGATAAAGCTACAGAACCAACATGAATAAAATCTAACATGCTTTGGCCGCAAATTGTGGCCAGAAAGATTAAATCTATGGCCATAGAGTGGATCCAGGGGCTAGGGTCTTGGGTGGTGCTTCCTAGGTGCCTGCATGTATCGCTGTCCATGCAAAAATATTTTCAGGTGATCCGGGTGTTAGCATATTCTATTTAACCCTCACAGATTCCACAATTCTTCCGATATCGGTTTCTAAATCCGTATTCTGGGTTTCTAGTTTCAGGTTTAGTCCCATGTAACATCACAACAGGGGTTGTAGTCCCTAATTACACCTCAATTCACCTTTGTAATCAATTCAAACCCTAAACCCTAACTAGGTTTTTCCTACGTCCACAAAACCACTCGATATCGGTTCAAATCAAATATGGATGCTAAGGGAAAGGAAATTCTACCTTAAAGATGGAAAGATTACCTCATTAGTCACCCAAGAATCCCCTACAGCACCAAAATGTGATTTTTCTTGGTCCATAACGTAGCTTGCGAGCTTGTGCTTCTTTTTCATGAAATGGAAATGAGATTTCGGAGTGTTTTTCATGGAGTTTTTTGTGGCTTGAAGAGGGGGAGGAGGAGGGGGGGCAGCAGCAGCAGCAGTAGAAATTGGAGAGGGGAGGAGAGGAAATGGTGAAGCACAAAGTGATGGGGGCTTGATCCAAGGTGTTGACCCCTCACCCTCTCATTCTCTCTCTCACCCATACTTACTACTATTCCATTCTTTAATCAATTCCTTTTCTTTTCTTTTCTTTTCTTTTCTCCACTCCATCTAATTAACTACCATGGTAAAAAGAATATGAAGGAAGGCCATGAAAATGTAACAAGTGAAATAAAATGATATGGTGCATGTTTTGCACAAAACAAGCTTAAACGCGATTAGCGATTTTTAATCGTGATTAGTACTAAATTAGTGTCAAATTAATCATAAAAACTTAAAAATTGCATAATTCACATAAAATACTCTATTTTAGTAATTTCTATAATTTTTCCAAAATTTTCCCCATTTTATCGGTATTTAATTATACCGAAATATTAAAATATTCATTTAAAATTAATATTAAATTATAAAAATTCCCAAAAATAATATTTTATTATTTTGAAATGTTACAATCTTCCCCCCTTAAAAAAATTCGGTCCCCGAATTTAAACTTAAACCCCTCAAATACTAAAACATTTCAGTAAAAAGTCCAAGTCGTCGGGGTTCCGAAATCATCAATACAGAAAACGCATCATAGCGCAATGCATGCGCATGAACAATGAGCAGATAGCTCAAAATCAAACCTCCTTCAAGCATCCCGCAATCATCGGAGTTATGGTAAAGACACAAATGTCAAATCCAAAATAAAACCAATATGGTATAAATCAGAACTATACATGTAAATAGCTGAAGTAAAGGCATGCCAAATCTTTTTAAGTCGCTGTGCGATGCGCATAACACTGCACAGTGGTGGACGTATATTATAATAAAATAACCATATACGTATATATCTTTTGTTTAATATGTACGTTCCGCCGTTTTGAAAACGATTTAGAAAGGTTTCCTTATTTTAAACGTTTCGTGTCGTATCGGACACGTAGGTATATATTGAGACTATAGCTCCCTTTTTGGAAATCCCTTCAATAACTATCAATGCATGCAAAATATATCCAGCTACCGTCCTCTGACTAGTCCTGTTCAGTACGAAAACAAATAATAAATATCATAAAAACGTACTGCTCCATAAGAATCAATCGCAAAAATGTGCATATAAATGATACGTGCGTCTGGTGCGCACGAAAATCAAAATCCATATATGTGCCATACATGTGCACAGAAACATTATCTAGGTGCAACGGGTGTGCACAAAACATCTGTCATAGGCAACGTGTGTGCTTGACAGCAAAATCAGGTGCATCTGACATGCACAAGGAATCCCGATTTAGTGTATCTGATGTGCACCAAAATCGTATCTCAAAACATGCGCTCAACACGCGCGAAAATCCAAATCAAATGTACAGAGTGCAAGAAATCAACATCAATATCAAAATCAAAATCGACGGTATACTGTACGGCTCAATCCAAATCAGGTATACCGCGGTGTATAAGCTCACAACCATGTGCATCAGCGTGCACAATTCAAATCAAAACACTAAAAGTGCATGAAAACTATGCTGGAAGCTTAAATCAAATCACCGGCATAAAATAGGCATGAAATCACAATCAATACCTCAAGCGTAATAACTATGCGCAAAATATAAATACCCAGTAGGTGCAACCATGGTGCACGAAAACAAATATCATGGAACTCAGTCATCAAGACCAAATCATGCGAATAGATCTCACAAAATACCAAAACCCAAGGTGACGAATACGTGATAATCGAATCACAAAATTACAAATCATAAATACCGTCGCCGGTATATCCTCCTTCAAAGTTAAGAAGGTGTCGGTGCATCCAATGCTAGCAGCGCAAGATATCTACTTGCCTCCTGTTCATGGTCTGGCGTCCTCTGTCTCTGGGTCCTTATCTTCTCTACGGATTACCTATCTCGCCATCAATCAGCTCATCGGCCCTGTCAGGTGTGCTAACGGGGACGATTCCGTTCTGGCACTTCTCTGATCATCTGCGTTCTCAGCACAACATTTCCTCGGAAACTGGTCGCATCCCAACACCTCTGCATACGTATCGCATCTCTGATGTCAGCGGAGTAGAGCAACATCTCATCGAAATCTCGTGCGAACTCTTTACTCCACTTTGTTCCAATGTCGACTGATTCGGACTCGTCTTCTCGTGGCTGCATAGACTGCGCTCCAACGGCTATACTCGTATCTGGAGTCTCCCAAGCAGTGTATCCCGTCACATGATATCCGAAAGATGTCGAACCATCCGATCGATTTGTCAAAACCTCATAATCCTCCAAGAGCTCAACATCTTGGGTACAGTTTAATAGTATCGAGTACATAGCACAGCATCGGTGGTCCAGCCGTAGAAGGGCAAACCCAAGCCTCACTAATGGCGCCGTGGAACTGCCGCAAACCCTAAGGTTCAAAGGCTTTCACACGGTCATTATGTCGAGTTAGGGTTTCATTCTTCTAGAGTGTCCATAGAATCGCTTGCATGTCTTTCCGAATACTTTAAACTTGGAATATGGGTTTTTGACATTCGATCGTCTCTATCGACTCTCAACGAATCTGCGTGAAGTCGTCTCTAGCTGGAATCAATCTATCTGATGACTTCGCATCGGGGTAAGCAAACGAACCACATGTCCTAGTCCTCCATCCTTGGGTGACTAGCAACCTTCCATCCTATCTCTAAGTATATACTCATGCTGCAGTAGCTCCAATCATCTGGGCGATATCTCGTCATTTGCAGCAACAACTGGCTCATTCGTCTATATGCTGAACAGCGCCTCAATCATCCTGGATAAGCGATATATTAATGGTCATCACATTCTGGCTGGCCTCTATCAGTGGCTCAATCCTCTGGTGCCGATCAGCACATCCGGGAAATCTCGTAACAGCGATCTGTCAAACGCTCATAGCGCGAAAACACAAAAAGACGATGCCTCCATATGCAATCGCACGTCTCTAGAATTACGCCTTGGTCAGTCCTCGTCCATGATGAGCTCAAGCTGACGCAACTCTAGCCGTAGCTCTCTCTGCCCATGTAATCGTGGCAGCAAAATCATAACCAGTATCGATGAGGATAGATCATAGGAATGAATATAATACTGTGCAAGGAAATGTACATCCTAAGGTTTCTTAAGCGGAGTAGCATTTCGTAAATATGCCGCGGAACATACGTACGGTACGTCACTTTACTCAAGCTGCCTACTCCATCAACCAAGGGTCATCCTACGCGACGAAAGTTCGGGTATAATACCCCATCGACTAAGTCTAAGTTCCGTAAGGTCAAGTCTAAGTTCCGTATATATATAAACGCTCTAGGCTCCACATAGTCAAACTTAGACTCGAACCAAGGTTAACCTAGAGCTCTGATACCAATTTTGTCACGACCCGAAATAGCCCGTGACTGGCACTTGAATCATATGAAGTCTATAGGACCCCATCCAATTCAAGTAAGCTAAAAGCCCAGAAATCTAAAACCATTTTTTAGGAGTAAATAAGGAAAACTAGTTTTTAAGAAGTAAGAAAACATGTTTAAGGAACCAGGTTTTTAAATAAGTAGCCGAATATGCATTTGTAAAATCCTCAATGTCTTTTCTGAAAATTTACGCAGAGTTTCCTTTGTAAAAACAGGCCCCGAACGGGGTACAACAAGAATAATATATGCACAATGATAAAAGGCATCCCCAAGCGGGAGCTAGCTCTTCGTCAATCGACGGTCACAACCACGCAAGCAATATAATATACAACGCCGGAGGGCGATGATCAAAACTCAAAAAGAAACTCAAAATCAGCATGAAAACCATAATACTACAACGCGCGACTCTAAGGTCGAAATAATACATAACTGATTTTCTAAGTCTGAAACAATATACAAGTTTGGTTGATGGAATTACTAGATACAACTGAATAAAATAATACAAGGATGGTCACGATGCGAGTGAACCCACCTACCAATGCAATCACCCAGAAAGGAAGCAGTGTGCTAGAAAAGCCGCAATGGAACCTGTACGACAAAACCTGCAAGAACTGTGGCACAACGGGGGTGAGTTGCCAACTCGTGAATAGAGAACATCGCAGAGTAGAAATCGTATGCATGACATAATCCTAGGTCAATACGATCAATATATATAAAGCTCAATGAATAAGTCTGAAGCATGATAAGGTGGCAATATAACCTCTATACATGAGTGTAGTGTCAAGTGCTCGTGCCAGTGCCTCAGGTAATAACATATCATAAATATGAGGTATGATCAATGTCGACTATATCATGAAGTCTAGGAATATGTGGATATCATCCAACTGTGTGATCAATATCATCAATGTCAATATATATATATATGGAAATCGTCCACGTGTTACCCAATGACAATAAGCATCACGCATGTAAATATCATAAACATATGCATGGAAGTATGAGGATGTAATCAACATGTGTCGCTCGCAACATATCAAAATCATGGAACCTGAGTGTCAAGCATCGACATTCGAAAATATCATGAAACCTGTGCCTAGCATCGGCACGTAAATCCTCATATATCGGGCTCCGTTAGTCTGGATCGGCCCATATCATCTCTCAACTCCGGTCGGTATCCTCCGGATATCCGCCGAGCTCAAATACAATCACCGGTAGGTAGTGGTCCCTCTACCAGGATCACCGTCTAGCTACACAGCAGATCCGTTCTCGCCCCGGATACCGTACCGGTTCCACCATGTACCCGCAATCGGCCTCGTCCGCTCCTCGAATCGGGTTTCACATGTCGCTCTCAGCACCGAGAAAACACATGGTGGACGCACTGAAATATCATATCAAGGGTAACCGGGTTTTTAAAACAATTACATACTCTCTTTTGAAATATCCACGGTTCCCAAATCCAGAAATATCATGGAAACAACATATCCCAATGCGTATAATCAAAGCATGATATATGCGACATGTAAAAGAAATGTAAGCATATCAGTATATCATGCAATATGGAATAGTAATATGCATACGTTGAGGGAAAACCGCTCTTTTAAAATGAATCAGTTTTAAAGAGTATTTTGCGGTTCCCAAATCTCTAATCAAGTTAGAATCATCTATGTATGTGCAAATACTTATGTATGTAAGTATGGGTGTACAAGGGGTATGTACACAAGTATGCCATGCAAGAGATCATATCCTGAATGCAACAGTACTACAATGTAGTGACATGGCAATTATCGATGATGAAGTGTGTGAGCCGGCAAGCAGGTGTACATGAAACATATGCATCATCGATAATGGTGCTGGTGTCCTAACAGCATGAGTTTAATATAGCAATAACCATTTGCACATGCAATGCGATGCGAATAACAAGAATATGCAAGAATCGACTAATAAACGCAACAGTGACGCATCGGCATCAATATAAAAAAGGTCCTACAGTTTGCCTTTTGAAATAAGACGAATTAGGGTTTTTAGTAAAATAAGGGCTACGGTGTTTTTTTAGAAAAGTTGAGTCTTTTGAAAATATCCGTAGTATCCCTATACCTATTCTTGAAATACTCCCGATTTGTTGATTTTGAAATAGGTATGACATCAGCCTAGCCTAACCTTTACTAGTAACTACAGATCTAGCTAACAAGTCAAATAGGAGGGGTATGGAAACCACCTAAATCTGAGTCGATATATATATATATATATATATATATATATATATATATATATATATAAGTATAATAGTCGGTGATCCCGCCTCAAAGGTACCGCGTACGATACAATATCATATGACATCCTTGAGTCATGAGTGCAGATCTATCATCAATATAAAGCTCGTACGGTAAATCATCGTACGGCATCCCAAAAGCTGGGTACGGGTCAATATCACATTCATCTCACCAATTATCAGGTATCCTTATCGTCATATCACATAATCTGGGGTACTGATCTAAGTCTAGTACAATCGATACCATCTATATAAATATGAATACGTGTGTGGAACATACGTCCAAAGGCCCGCTAAAAATCACATGTCGTATCCCAAATACGAATCACATCATATCACCGATCTCATGGCACTATGCCCAATCTCATAGACTCATCTCCAAATATCATCCACAATCCTCATCATTTAGGTATAACCATAACAAATAAGCATGTGTGTGCGTGTGGGTGTAAACCTATTCTAGGGTTCGCAACTAGGAACTATACTAGTTTACATCTAAACCCTATTCTATCTATAGTACACCTAATGCTATCAAACACATATATGGTATAAATATAGTATACTAAATCTCGAACTGCTGGGGTGCTATACGCCATCCACCCGACTTCCCCCGTAGATATAATCTACTCACCTTGCTTTCTCTTTCCATTGCCGACGCCGCCACGCGCTTTCTTGTCGTCTCAAAGTCTTCGTGGGGTACCTACACATCATAACGTATCGCAAAGCGTATTAAAATCAAATTCGAAGACGAAATGACATACGAAAACCAAAACGACATGCTAAGGCCTATAGGTTAGAACTTATGGATTCCGCTTTCAAAATCATCAAACAACGCTTGATCTCGTCGTACAAACGTCAAGTGATCGAGGTAAAACCCAAATACGAGAATCCAGAATTTAAAATACGAAATACGGAAACACGAATCCAAAATTGCAACTATAGAAAATGGTCCCAGATTTCACCCTAGATCAAATTGGACAATTTTGCACATATGGAGGGTCAAGTTTACTGGAAATAAAGCTGCAGAACTAACATGAATCAAATCCAACATGCTCTGGCCGCAAATTTCGGCCAGAAAGATTAAATCTGCGGCCATAGAGTGGATCCAGGGGCTAGGGTCTTGGGTGGTGCTTCCTAGGTGCCTGCATGTATCACTGTCCATGCAAAAATATTTTCAGGTGATCCGGGTGTTAACAGATTCTATTTAACCCTCACAGATTCCACAATTCTTCCGATATCGGTTTCTAAATCCGTATTCTGGGTTTCTAGTTTCAGGTTTAGTCCCATGTAACATCACAACAGGGGTTGTAGTCCCTAATTACACCTCAATTCACCTTTGTAATCAATTCAAACCCTAAACTCTAACTAGGTTTTTCCTACGTCCACAAAACCACTCGATATCGGTTCAAATCAAATATGGATGCTAAGGGAATGGAAATTCTACCTTAAAGATGGAAAGATTACCTCATTAGTCACCCAAGAATCCCCTACAGCACCAAAATGTGATTTTTCTTGGTCCATAACGTAGCTTGCGAGCTTGTGCATCTTTTTCGTGAAATGGAAATGAGATTTCGGAGTGTTTTTCATGGAGTTTTTTGTGGCTTGAAGAGGGGGAGGAGGAGGGGCAGCAGCAGCAGCAGAAATTGGAGAGGGGAGGAGAGGAAATGGTGAAGCACAAAGTGATGGGGGCTTGGTCCAAGATGTTGACCCCTCACCCTCTCATTCTCTCTCTTACCCATACCTACTACTATTCCATTCTTTAATCAATTCCTTTTCTTTTCTTTTCTCCACTCTCTCTAATTAACAACCACGGTAAAAAGAATATGAAGAAAGGCCATGAAAATGTAACAAGTGAAATAAAATGATATGGTGCATGTTTTGCACAAAACATGCTTAAACGCGATTTGCGATTTTTAATCGCGATTAGCACTAAATTAGTGTCAAATTAATCATAAAAACTTAAAAATTGCATAATTCACATAAAATACCCTCTTTTAGTAATTTCTATAATTTTTCCAAAATTTCCCCCATTTTATCAGTATTTAATTAGACCGAAATATTAAAATATTCATTTAAAATTAATATTAAATTATAAAAATTCCCCAAAATAATAATTTATTATTTTGAAATGTTAAACAAGCTGAGGCCGTGATATAGGTGGGCTAACCCGGCGATCCCGATGGCCACTTGTATTCCGGCAACCATTCGATGCGTAGGGTGGAAGACAGAAGGCCTCATGTAACGAGGGTGCATAGAAAGCGCGAACCAGCTTAACCATAAACCAAGGAACCCGAGAAAGAACGCTTCCTCATCAATGCCCGGAGCGGCAATTTCTGATAGGGGGACGATCGCGACGTCGGGAAGAAAGAAATCCTTTTGAGCGGCTTCCAATATTGGCCGACGATCCAAGCCAAAGCCGAAAGGATCATCAAGTTTAGCAAACTTTTCACCTTGTCGCGACTAAATTTCTGGGTGAAGAAAACGGGCAATGAAGTCCCCAAAGCTGACCCCCTGGCCTCCGGATTCAAGAAAGAGGCTCTCATACATGTTCAACACCTTTATCAGACTTGGGAACTGGTGTTGAATGGAGTTCTCTGGGGTAAGACCCATTACCACTGATTTGGTGGCAAAAACATACTCATCCAGAGGAAGTAGCTCCTTGTAGTGCTCCCCCCTAACTGGTAAATCAGAAACCTCAGCAAATTCCTCCAAGGAAATGGAGACCTCTCGATCCAATAGGAGGAAGGTGTGGGTCGGAATGTTCCACTGCTCTAAAAATGCCTTGATCCACCATGTAAGAGGTGCAGAATACTGGAACAAGGAAGCGTAGATCACAGGGTATAAGCCAAGCTTCAGCAGCTGCGATTTCTTTGCCGATAAGATATATTGGGCCCACTGTAAGTATCCGGTAGGATGATGGGGAGGATGTTGTAGGGTTGTCCCCAAGGGCGCGACTCGTCCTGACATATGCGCCGCCCTAGGGTGTCCAAAACCACCCGCGGCTGCACGGGTACTGCGGCAATAGAAGGCCAAATGAGACCTTCTGAAGTCCAATTTACCTCCTCTACAGTATAATTGATCGGGGGTACATCTGCATAAGGGATCGCAGAGATAGGCTCCGAGGGTGTCGCACAAGAAAAGCTCCATCGGCCTCTGATAATTTGATCATACCATCTACCCCATAGGTGAAGATTCTTGTATTCCGGGTCATGGTCTTTGATCAGCGCAAGAACCTCTCGGTCTACGGGCGCCTCAGGAAATCCGCCTTCTGAGCGGACGAACGCAAAAGAAGTGTCGAAAGACATGTCACCTGCGCGAAAAAGAACAAAAGTCAACCCTCAGTGCTATAATTTAAACTCTAACACTTGGTACTTTAAAATTCGTACCGCACTGCAATGCAGTAAAAAGGGGACCAAAGGGGGACCCACAAAATCTAGATGACAGTTCATCATTAATAAGACAGTCTCATCATTTGATGAGACTGTCAATTAAATGAGGAAATCCTCAATTGATTCTCATTTAATGAGAAATCTCTCGGGCTAAGGAGTAAATCTCCGCTTGAGAGCAGTGCTCTATGACAGAATGACACCTGTCAAGTTCTAATGATGAAGGAATAAAAATTTCTCAAGAGCCTGGCTCTGTAAAGATGATGGAAAAACCCATCAGAAAAATTGAAATCAATTTTTTATATATGAATTAAAATTCTGAGATCTCCAAGATCTATGAACAAACTCTGTGAGTTCTTCATAAGAGATTAACAAATCTTCATTATTTAAAAGAGCAAAGCTCTGTTATGGGTAAAACCCTAATAACATTTTTTAGATCTAAGATCTATGAAGAGCAAAGCTCTGTTAATGGGCGAAACCCTAGATTATTAAAAGTTTTAATCTTTACCTAAATTTTGACAGAGTTCTGTCCTTAAGAAAGTTCTCAAGCCAAAGAGCTATGCTCTGCAAGAGAATAATAATTCTCAGAAGGAAGAAGATGAACAATGGTCCTCTTAGAGGGCCAAGGGTCCTATTTATAGGCATTGAAATGCCTTTTCAACTTCTGAGTTGATCCAAGGGTGCAGATACTACCACCGTTGCACTCACATGTGGGCCACGTGTGCGCAACGGTGGGGGGCATTTGTTTCCCCCAATCAGACCAAAACTTTGTTTGAAATTTAACTTTTGAAATGAAGCAACGCTTCAGATGCAGCGCCAAGTGCGCTGCACCCTAAGCAGCGCACCACGTGCAAAGCATGTGTGCGCTAGCACTAGGTGCGCAGCGCTCTAAGCAGCGCACCACGTGCAAAGTACGGATGCGCTAGCGCTAGGTGCGCTGCGCTCTAAGCAGCGCACCACGTGCAAAGCACGGGTGCGCTAGCGCTGGAACTAAAAGCTCCCCACCGTTAGATCAAAAATCTAATAATAATGATAAATCATTAATTGATCAGAATTAAATTCTGTTAAGGAAAGATTTCTCAAATCTTTCCAAATAACAAGATTGTGCTATGTAAATTAGAGCACTGTTGGATCAATGATCCAATGGTGATTACAAATCACCAAAAGTACAGAATAAAAAATTCTGTATGGAAAGATTTCCTAATCTTGTTAAAAATAAGAAGATTGCCTTCTGTAAATCAGAAGCCCTTGGATCAAAGGTCCAACGATGAGAAATTCCCCAAATCAATTGGCGAAAAGATCTCCTTAACTGATTGAACAAATCAGCTTGCCCTATAAAAAGACCCCTAGACTTCAAGTCTCAAGAAAAAAAAATACAGAAGCATAGAGAGAAACCTCCTCATAAACTTTGAGAAATTCAAAGAAAAAGAGCAAGCTCTCAGAAGAAGAAAACTTTCTTCAAGGTAGAAAAAAGAATGGTGATGAACAGAGAGATGAAATCATCTCGTAATTAATTTAAAAGAAGGATTCACTTCTTTAAAAGATCATAAATCTATAAAGACAAAATGTCTTTCACAGAGAGATCAAAAGATCTCATCATAAAATAAAAGAAGAATTTACTTTTTTCTCACAGATCATAGATCCATAAAGGCAAAGCTTTTCATCAACATAAGAGATTGAAGAACTTTTGTTCTTAGAATCTTGAGACAAACTTTCTTCAAGGTAGAAAAAAGAATGGTGATGAACAGAGAGATGAAATCATCTCGTAATTAGTTTAAAAGAAGGATTCACTTCTTTAAAAGATCATAAATCTATAAAGACAAAATCTCTTTTTAGATCACAAAATTGATCATATGCGCCTTTGCGCTCTGGAACTGCGCTTTGCGCTCTTGAACTGCGCTTTTGCGCTCTTAAACTGGTGCTCAGCGCCGAGCGCGACACCTGTCCCTCACGCGTGCGCCACTTAACAGTTAGCGCTTTGCGCTATTAAAATAGCACACTGCGCTCATGGGCTGGCTCTCAGCGCCAGACGCACCATGTGTCAATCACGTGTGCGTCATTAAACTAATAGCACTCTGTGCTCATAAACTGGCGCAATACGCCCATCATCTGGCGCTTAGCGCCAAGCGCGACACGTGTCCCTCACGTGTGCGCTACTCGGAAGAAACGCACTACGCTCTTTGACTGGCACAAAGCGCCAAGCGCGCCACGTGTCGTGCTGATAGAACATAAATTGTTTTTTAATAACCCCAAGGCTATGAGGAATGCTCAGCATTCAGTAAAAGAAAAAAACACTGTTAGGGCCAAGCCCAAATAAAGGCTCAACAACCTAAAATAAAATGTTAAACATTTTAACCTGATTGGACTTAACCCAAGATTGGCCATAAGTCCTCAACTCATATTAATTGAGCCCATCTGCTCATAAATATTTTAACAGATCTCAGCCCCAAATTGAACTACAGATCTTTCAACCAACTCAAATTGGTTCGAGGGTACATCTCTTTACTCCTCTGATATTTGTCGTTGTAATCTTTTAACGTCTTCAGAGAGGTGATGGGTCCCGACAACCATACATTTCATGGACTATGATATCCTTAACCTCGGATTGTGGGGTCCTTTAAAATCCATGGATTATGATGTCCTTAACCTCGGATTGTGGGGTCCTTTAAAACCCATGGACTATGATGTCCTTAACCTTAGACCGTAATGTCCTTAAACTAACCTTGGACCGAGATGTCCTTAAACTAACATTGGACCTAGATGTCCTTAAACTAACATTGGACCACCATGTCCTTAAACTGGTAATCGACCGCAATGTCCTTAAACTAAACAATAGAGCCCAAATGCTCTCTTGTTGGATCTAAATGATCCCGTTAAATTGATCTTAGTTTAAAATTAGACTAACGTATCCTTAACAAACGTTTAAGTTGATCTTAGTCTCAAATGAGACTAACGTATCCTTAAACCCAACCCCCAAACCCAAATCTAAGAAAATATGGATTTGGACTAATCCACGCATTATAGGCGACAACATAAATTAGTCTCCGTATACAATCCACGGGCAACCAAAAACAAAACAAACACCCACAACATGAAGTGGCCATCTGGAGAAGGAGAAAGTTGTTACCGCGACGCGGTAGCGTAATTAACTGCAGGGGCTTACGTCTGCAAGGAAGAGCGTCCCCACAATCAAAAACCCCTCAAATGCGGGAGAATCTGACGAAGTCTGCTATATCGGCCGCATCCGTTTAAACCTTAGATATACGGTGTCATAAATCAACTTGGCATCTTCGGAGAGGTGGACGGAAAGCACCAATTAGCATCTGCCCCGAAATTCAGGCGAGACGGACCCGCGCGGTCGTGTCTCCGTGTTTCGGCGGGGAACACTCCACTCTTAAAATAGAACACTAGATGATCTGGTATTTCGAACACCACCCTCCTTTGGCGACAGTCGATGGTAGCGACGAAAGTTCCCAGCCAGTTCATTCCCAAGACCACGTCGAAGTTCGGTATGTCCAGTACCTTGAAGTCTGTATAAAATTTTCTACTGCAGACGACCACTGGACACAAATCGTATCCTAAAGTTTCTTTTAGAACACCGTGTTGGCTATAGTGCCCTCAGGTCAATTATTGGATCACAGGCACGCGATTGCGATTGTTGAGGAAGGACCTATACGGATAGAACAGTCTTACTCGAGATGATAGTATACTATCTGGTTTGTCTTTATCATCATGTACATATTTTAGGTGATATTACAGATCACTATTACATGTTGATAGAGCCCATAGGATTCTTGCTTGACTACCAGCATTATGATGGCGATCATATACGTGAGAGTTGGGTGGTCTATAAGCACATCCTTAAATGTCCCTAGTCGTGAGAGTTTCGAGACTGGGCATCGATACTCCAGAGTAGACTAGTGTATACTAATCGAGACCCCGAAGAGGGGTGGTGGCCAGTCTCACAAGCCATTGGTGTCAGTCTGTTCACCTAAGATGTATACAGGTGCTCATTGGGTTATAAGTACACCGGACGGACTCGCCGAGAACATGCTAATTGGTATTATACCTATTGGCAGATAGCAATTCCCAGGTGACATGTGTACAGGTTATTCTATCGACCTGGGATCGTCATTTGTCTCGTGTGAGTTCCCATTGTGCTTTGATTACTACCCTACCATGGCTTAAAGGAGTCGTGCAAACAGTTTTTAGTTAGGTACAGTCCCGAGCCATAAGGAGGCAGTGAGCGGATCGTCAAGGGATTCGTCTCTCCCGGTATTAGGGGTTGATGTCGCGTTGTGCACGGGTGGCCATCACTAGAAATCCTTGGCCAAGATAGTCGAGAATTACTGATCTAGGATCGGTAGTTTCTCAGGTGGTGATGGGCTTCATACCGACACTAAATGTCCCGTTATTAGGGGTCTGACTTTATCTACCCCCTAGACTCGATATGCGATACTCATAGACGAACGGACCGGACTGTACGGATATTGTCACTGTCAGGCTCAGTAGGGGTTTCAGGATGAGTTTGCTCGTCGGCCTCCCTTTCGCTCAATATCTGGGTAGCCGTTACGTACAGCTAGTGCTGCTGACGTGCTTGTGGTTAAACCCACTGTCAGCGTATTGACGAGTCTTTAGAGTCCCACATAGAGGGTTCCACTGCTTTGGGCGAAACAATGTAGAGGCCGTATGGTTTTATGGCAGGGTTTGATCATATACGTGCACTTGTGCACGGATCATGATTCGGATGGATAATACTATTGGACTTTGGTTTAAGCCGGATCCTAGTAATATATTGTTGGATTATTTTCGTCTCATTGTATACGTATTCTGTCGGAATATGGATGCGAGTATGTATATATGGATGAGCGGTATTCTTGTAATTCTTTACAAGATTACTTTTTGAAGATGCCATTTCTTTTTTGATTTAATCTTTTTCTTTAAAAGATTAAATGAGGTGGAGGATGAGACTTATTTTGGCATTTATTTATGCATGCTCACTTGGTGACTCATGGTGATGAGTCATGGTGGCATGCTTGATGTTTTGTTTGTATTGTGAGATATTTGTGGTGAGAGCATGAGATATTTATTCTTGAGTTGCTTTCTTTAGTTGCTAGCATGCTTGATATATACCCACAACAAATAACTCACAAACACTTAGCCATTTTTCTCACTTGATTTTTCATAGCTTCACACTTTCATCTCTCATGGCTTCTTCTTCTTTCTCCACCTTAACCCTCTCATGTGTTGAGAAATCTAAGGTATTTAGAGACAAATTAATCCTTCATTATACTCTACATCATCTTGGCTATCTAGTTTAGGAAACTAGATATCCTAGTTACTTCGGTTATGAAATAGGAGCTCGTTTCATAAATCCTCAGGTTGACCATCTTCGATGGAGGGAGACCGGAGATCAAGCTTCATCATTGAGGCCTCTAGGAGCTTGGGAAGGTGATTGAAGATCGAAGGACACGGATCAATTCGGTATAATCACTCTAACCCTATGCATGTTTTTGTTATCTAGGGCTTATGGGTCGATCCGGGTTATTGAGTTGTTCTAGCGCCGGTTTTTAAAATTTTTTGTTCCGCAATAGCCACAGATTGATGGCCGGGGCACTTGCATAACCCAACATAGTATCAGAGCCACTCCACGAGCCTTAGTTAACTCATTGCGACATTAGAAATCTGCCGTTTTTGTCGCGCAAAAACTGCCGACAAAAACAGTTCCAAAAACTGAAGTTTTGAGAAGTTTGCACACCTCACGGGCTCACGGTTTGAATTGAGAAGCCTCAGGGTGGAGCATGGGCACCTTGGGGAGACCCCGAGGGGACCGAACGGTTGGGCCCACTCCCCAACACCATCACAAGGTGGTCTTGGCAATGGGGACCCGAAACTTCCCCACCTTGGGCAGTTTCGGGTCTGCCTCACCCCCTGGCCATCTCGTGGTGGCATCGGGGGTGGGGTACCCCTTCTAGGCCCCCCAACTCAAAGTTAATTTCATTCTCTAACTTCCTACGAAGGTTCGGGCGCGTTTCGTTTTGATTCGGACTTCCGAATTGGCTTAAAACGGTCGGTTTTTGGAACATTAGCTCACTGTTTTTCCATGGTTTTGGAAATTGGTTTAGTTTGCTAATTGCGTGCGGAATTCTAATGTCGTAGTTTTCAGTACATACATTACTATCTACGTCTGTGAATGTCATTAGAACGGTACAACTCGTCTAATTGTTAAATGACTTTTAGACGGGTTTGCGAACATGACTGTTTACCCCAATCAGAGCAAAGCTCTGTTCAAATTCCAAGGTGGGAAAAGAAGCAATGTTTCAGTTTTCCTCCAATCAGAGCAAAGCTCTGTCTTGAAAATTAAAGTGAGAATTAAAGTTAAAATAAATAAAGCAATGCTTCAGATCCCTTGCACTGCGCGCAGAGCGCCACGTGTCAAAATCAAACACGTTAGCGCAGGGAGCACAGCGCCCAAGGCAGCGCACCCAATCAGAGCAAGGCTCTGTTGAAAATTCAAACTCTAATTAATTGAAGCAACGCTTCAGCTAGCCTGCGCTCTGCGCTGCACGCCACGTGGCAGCGCAGTGGCGCTAGCGCAGTTGCGCTGCGCGACACGTGTCAGCGCAGTTGCGCGAGCGCAGTTGCGCGAGCGCAGTTGCGCTGCGCGACACGTGTCAGCGCAGTTGCGCTGCGCTGTACGCTGCTTGACACGTGTCACGCGCTGGGGCACTTGCGCCAAACAGGATTAAAATTCTAAAAAGATCTTTCTGTTCTTGTTAAAAACAAGAAGATTGCCTTCTGTAAAACAGAAGCCCTCGGATCAAAGATCCAACGGTGGGGAAAATTCCCCAAATCACTCAGAGAAAAATCTCGTTAACAAATTTAACTAATTTATGGGCACTATAAAAGGACCCTAGACCTCAATTCAAAGGCATCAACATTTTGTGAAAAAAAAAAAACAGAGAGAGCTTTGAAGAATTGGAGAGAAATCCTCAAGAACAAAAAAGGTAAAAAGCCTTTAGAAAAAGAGAAAATTCTCTTATGAACAGATCATTGATCTAAAAACAAGATCAATGATCTTTAATAAAAAACAAAATAAAAACAGTGCTTTGCACTTTTTATGAACCTCTGATTCCTGAAATAAGAAAAAGCTTGTTTTTCTTTGATCTAAATTAGATCAAGAAATCAAATAGTGCTTTGCACTTCCTTTATGAACCGTTGGTTCTTGAATCTAAAAGATTCTCAAATTATAGTGCCTTGCACTTGCAAACTGCGCTGTAGCGCTCCTGGATTGGCGCAAGCTACCAGAGAGCGCCACGTGTCAGCATCTGAACCATCTGCGCTATGCGCTTTTAAGATAGAGCTTTGCTCTCTGAAATTGGCGCAACTCACCAGAGCGCGCCACGTGTCAGGCGCAAGCATAGCACACCGGCGCAGCGCACTGCGCTTGCATGACACGTGTCATCACCATAAGCGCTTGCGCTCAGTGATTGGCGCAAAGCGCCTGACAAATGCAATGCATTTCTTTTGCTAAAGGGCCAGGCCCAAATCAAAAAGGCCTAGTAGGCTTAAATAAATTGCAAAGCAATAAAAGGGCAGAGCCCAAGTAAATTGATGCTCTGCATCATTTATAAATGGGCAGAGCCCAAAACAAATCAGTGCTCTGCATCCTTTATGGGCAGAGCCCAAACAAAAACAAAAAGTAATGCAATGCATTATTTAAATGTGGGCAGGCCTAGTAGGCCAAAGATAAATAAAAGCGTTGAATATTTTTCAAGTGGACTTAGCCCAATCATGGCCGTAAGTCCTCAAATTAAATTGACTGAGCAAGATTTCTTTCTTAAATCAATTTACATACGGTTCGAGGGTACATCTCCGAACTCCTCTGACACCTATCGTTGTAATCCTTCAACGACGTCAGAGAGGTGACGGACCCCGACGACCACACATCGATATGGACTGCGGGGTCCTTACACTCGTGGACCGAAACGTCCTTAAACTAATGATGGACCACTACGTCCCTAAACTGGCGATGGACCACCACGTCCCTAAACTGGAACATGGACCACCACGTCCCTAAACTGGAACAATAGAGCCTCCAAAGGCTCTTCTGTCAGATCTAAACGATCCCGCTTAAGTAGATCTTAGCCCCAAACAAGGCTAACGTATCCTTAAGCATTTCAACAGACTCCATATTCCCTAATCAACTTCGGTTCAAGGGTACATCTCCGAGCTCCTCTGACACCTATCGTTGTAATCCTTCAACGACATCAGAGAGGTGACGAGTCCCAACGGCCATATATTACATGGATCACCACGTTAAGTAGATCTTAGTCTTAAACAGGACTAACGTATCCTTAACGAACGTTTAAGTTGATCTTAGCCTCAACACGGCTAACGTATCCTTAAACTAAAACACCAAACCCAAATCTAAGTAAATACAGATTTGGACTAATCCACGTCCTACGGGCGACGGCAAAACTTAGTCTCCGTATACAATCTACGGGCTACCACAAACAAAACAAGCACACACGACACGAAGTGAAATTCTGGAGAAGGAGAAAGTTGCTACCACTGTGCGGTAGCGTAATTAACTGCAGGGACTTGCGCCTGCAGGGAAGAGCGTCCCCACAATCAAAAAACCCCTCTAGCGAGGGGGAATCTGACGAAGTCTGCTACATTGGCCGCATCCATCTAAACCTCCGATACACGGTGCCATAAATCAACTTGGCATCTTCGGAGAGGTGGACGGATAAAACCAAATAGCATCTGCCCCGAATATCAGGCAAGACGTCCATGTCTTGGCCGTCATTCGGAGGGGAACAGATTCTGGCACGCCCGGTGGGACCTTTTCCTCTTTCCACTCCATACTTCGTGTGTCGTCTTCGCGAACCAATCGCGGTTTGTTAACGGTTGCCTTTGGATTTCAAGTTACTAAGATTTGGTCTTTTGCCTGGCGCAGAGAAAGAACTCAAGAATCAATGGCCTCTAACTGCACGAACTGCTCCAAGTGCCACTGCAACGGACGCTCCACCTCACCTGGAGGTGTAGTATATGGGCCTCAAGCAGCCTCCTTCCTCGCTCTGCTGGTAGAACAGGTGACCCAGGCCACCACCGGTCTGTTTTTCGGGACTATGATCCCATCTGCAAGCTTCTCTATGCCAATGCCTGCACCAGAAGCGAACAAGAAGTCGGTCTTCGACCGGCTCACTGCTACGACGGCCCCTGTCAACGGGTCGTCCACTACCAAACCAACAGCCTCCGTTTTCACCAGGCTGGATCAGAACTATGAGGGGCCCACTAGGAAGCCCATGGACTCTAAAATGGCTGTCTCAAGGAAGGCAACAACGACTGCTCCCGAAGTCATCAAGGCGGCTTCTCCCGTCAAAGAGTCAGTCTTTTCAAGGTTGAATATTCCTGCTCCTACCCCTGCTCGAGGATCTGTCTTTGACAGATTGAATATCACCCCCCAAAGAATAGAATCAGTCTTTAAAAGGTTAACACCAGCAGCGCCTCATCCGGACAGGGAGCAAAAAGAAGCTATTTCTATTGCTGAGCCAGGCCCAGCGGCTCGTCATGCTCGACGTCGCCATTGGCGATGAGTGAGGAAGGCAGGGGGCAACTCCCCCTCAGGGCTAACTCCACCTGCCCCAGTGGTGGAGGTCAACGCTGCTGTTCTAACTGGGAACAGCTTTGAACTGCTGAGGAGGGTACGTAAGAACTCTCCAACCACTACATTGAAAAGATCTCCTCCGCCCGCGGAGAGAGTTCCGGAAACAAATCAAAAACAGCCCCCTCAACGGCCGTCCTAAAAAATATACAAGGTTTGGCGAAGGGTTCAAGACTCCGTGATTGACCCAGGTCACTCTCGTCAACAGAAAAAGGCGAAAGTGCAAGAAGAAAAGGATCGTTTTCTTAAACAGCAAAGGACGACAATCACTAGGGTGCCCACTGCAACGGCCCCTTCAACTTCAACGGCCCACAAAAGAAGAAGGCCGGAGAAAACCCCCGTGCCCGCGGCAAATGCCAAAGATGGTAAACCTAAACGCCCTAAGTTCGGGGGCATAACAGTTCATACAGTATACATGGCGTCGGGAAAGGAGGACAGCCGTGCATCCACGGGTCATAGACCGCTTACACGGTCAATGACCAAGGCTCAGGAGCAACAGCAAAAGCTCCAGAAGATGATGAACGCAATGGCCGCACTTACTGGGCCAAAAGAAAGCCCCGAAACGTCCTCGGATGAACGCCAGGAGCAAGAAACTGACGCGGAGTTCCTTCGTCGCATATTGGAGAAGAAGGATAAAGAAGCTGCGGAACAAGCAGCCAGCATAAAGAAAATGGCCCTCCTGTTCCAGGACATGGTGGGCATGATGATTCAACAAGATCCACCTGCTGAAGATCCCCCGATCATCCTTGAAGATGATAGGGGAGAAACGTCGAATCCTCCTCCGGCTCTGTCGACAGCCAAGGAGGAGGCGATCTCCAAAGCTGACCTAGACGAATATATAGCTCAACAGATCCGGGTTCATCAGGTGACTGAAGCAACCGGTCAGGTCGTAAAAACGGGGCGACCGTATCCGAGCTGGTACTACCAGATCAAGTACCCGCCGGGCTATACCATTCCCAAGTTCCATGTCTATAAGGGTATGGGCAATCCCCACCAGCATGTTGCCCAGTTCAGGGCACTCTGCGGAAACACTGGCGACGATGATAAACTATTGCTTCGCCAGTTCGTTGGAAGCTTATCAGATATAGCGTTCGAGTGGTACTCTGAGCTCCCGAACGACTCTATCAAGACCTTCGCAGAGATGGAGCTGTTGTTTACCCAGCGTTTTGCAAGCGCCAGTGAACCCACCCCGATGACGGCACTGATTAACGCCAGGGTAAGGCCGGATGAGACATGGGTTCAATACGCTATACGGTGGCGGAACTTATGGTCAAAGTGCGAGCAGCGCATTGAAGAAGCTCCTGCAGTGGGTATGTTTATGGGAACCCTTGATCCGCAAGCAACCATCTCGTAATTTATGATGTTCTTCAAGCCGACTACCTTCCAGGCCTTGATTGACAAGCTAGCGTAAATGGATCAGATGGGCCATAGACCCCCTCTTCCAAAGCCGGATTCTCGAAATGAAAAGGGGAAGGGAAAAGCGATTGTTGTCGCTAATGCTCAACAACAGCCGAGTAACTCGAAGCCGGTTGTTCGTCAGAATAATATGCGTCCGCAGGTACCCCTTGGGGAGAGACTAGGACGTCCTTATTCGTTTCCCTGAGATAAGGCACGAAGATTATTCGAGCTGGCGTTGCGCAACCGACTCATAAATCTACCGAATCCAAAACGTCCGTCGCAACCAAATGATGTCAACGATCCCAACTATTGCCCCTATCACCGAGTACTAGTTCATCCGATCGAAGATTGCCACGTCTTCAAAAATTGGCTCGAAGACCAGTACCAATATGGCAAGTTCGCGCTATCCGATAGGTGGAAGGTGAATCCGCCGCAACCTCACGCCTCTAAGAGGATGGATATGCTGGGGGCAACATGCTCTCTCGTCGAAGAAACCCCATGGGAGGTTGTGCTGTCACCTAAGACAAAGAGAATGCTGAACGATCTTCGGGCATGCTCAGCGATCAAATGGAAAAACCCGTTGGAACCGCAGATCATTGAGGGAATGTTGAAGCCGCGTCCAACTCAAAAGATCGATAGTAGTGGCCCAAGCACTCACAACCAGCTGTCAAAATCTTCGAAGAAGAAGAAGAAGAAATCCAAGAAGCCCGTGAAGCCTGGCGACGAGCGCACGGACTTATAAAAACAAATAGACGCGCTGGAAGAATATAACCAGAAAGCACGGACTCCCATCACACTCCAGGAGTTCCTCAACCACGTCTTTCAAGAAGAAGATGAGGGGAAGAGTTCGTCAGATGAATCCGAGGAATACGTGGCGAGTTGTCATATGATTTCCCATTCGTTTGAAGACAATGAGGAGACTCCTTGCACCGAAAGGCTGAGGGCGAACCCTAAACCAGAAACTCTACGACCGTCAGATGAGATGATCAATGCCTTCCTGAATGAGATTCGTCTGAAGGTTAAAGCCAATCAAGAGCGTGAAATAGCCATACTGGAAGGAGCTAAACACCGCCGATTGGACGAAAGAGTCGAGGCACTCCCATCAAATCAAAAGACATCCGCTGCCGATAAAAACAAATTCAAGACGAGGAAAAGGTTTGCTAAAGCCATATTAATGGGAATGAAGCTACCACCCTCGGAAGAAAACACTCTCGGTAGAATAGAGATGTATCCTAATTATTGCCTATATCATCAGAAGATCGCACACGCTACTGAAGACTGCGACTCCTTTAAGTGTTGGTGGCAAGGGTATGTCACTCACAAACATTACATTAACAGAACAAAGCGGGAAGCTCGTAGACGCCCGAAAAATACGACAGATGAGCATAAAAGAGTCACCGGCAATTGCCACAGGAAAGACCCCGATGAAAAAACAGCCTTCAACCCTCTCTTCGAGGAATCCATCTCTGAAAAATTGAAGATTCATGAAAACATTTATCCGTGCGAGGGCGTACTACCCGGAAAGAATCACGGACCCGCAAACGACGAAGCGAACAAAAGGGATAAATGAAAGGGAAAAATGACCTTCGTCGCCAATACTCAACAACAGCCGAGCAACTCAAAATCGGTTGTTCGCCAAAACAACATACGCCCACGCCCATAACTCGAGGAAAGATTGGGATGCCCTTACTCGTTTTCCCGAGATAAAACGAGGAAACTGTTTGAACTAACAGTGCGCAACGGATTCGTCAATCTGCCGAATCCGAAACGTCCGCTACAGCCGGGAGGTGTCAACGAGCCCCTACCATCGAGCAGTAAGTCATCCGCTCGAAGATTGCTTCGTCTTCAAAAACTGGGTTGAAGACCAGTACCAACAAGGCGAACTCGCGCTGTCTGAAAACTGGAAGGTGGGCCCGCCACAACCACATGCTCCGAAAAAGATGGATGTGCCGGGGGCATCATGCTCATTCATAGATAAAGCCCGACGGACCACTACGTCCTAAAACTGGATAACGGACCGAAACGTCCTTAAACTAATGGCGGACCGAAACGTCTTTAAACTAACAACGGACCGAAACGTTCTTAAACTACTACCGCAGTATCTTCAGGCTGACGAGATGAATAAAAGAAAAAAAAATATAATAAAAAAAATATAAAAAAATAAAAAAAAAATATATATAAAAACGGTATGTCCATAAGCAAAATGGACACGGATGAAAATCCGAAAGGGCTCCGTGAGTAAAAACAGCAGGGCTACCGGCTAGTGTTCGTGAAAACCCGAAAGAGCGCGACCTCGTTAAAAAAAACAAAAAAAAACGGTATGTCCATAAGCAAAATGGGTACGGATGAAAACCCGAAAGGGCTCCGTGAGTAAAAACAGCAGGGCTACCGGCGAGTGCTTGTGAAAACCTGAAAGGGCGCAACCTCGTTAAAGGACACTTACAGGGTCCTCTCGACCTTGTAAGGAGAAACCACCCGCGTGAGATCCTTGCGACTCACAAGGGAGCAGCACACTTAGGGATCCCCACGATTCCTAAGGAGAAAATACACTTGTGAGATCCTCACGACTTGTAAGGAGAACTCTCTTATGGGACCCTCACGGCTCATAAGATTTGAAAGTCTAAAGTTATAGAGATCTAAACCTGTGCTTAAGCAACACCCCACAATCTTCGATAATGCCTTACAAGTGGCTCAATACCGGCCCTTGTATACAATCCACGGGCGCGAATAAACATTTCCCTAACCATGTCCCATCCGTGACTGGGGATATGTACGTATGATGAACAACCCTTGTAGGTCCTCTCGATTTACAAGGAGAAAACCCTCTTGTAGGATCCTTACAATTTATAGAGGAATATACACTTAGGAATCCTCACGATTCCTAAGGAGAAAATACACCTACGAGATCCTAACGACTTGTAGGGAGAAATACCTTTGTGAGACCCTTACGGCTTATGAAGTCAAAAGCCTTAGTCGACAGGACCTTAACCCTGTTCGCTAAGCCACCTTTGTTCGACATCGACGGAGGCAAATGATGATTCGCTCCTGGCAATATCCCAGTTGTAGCGGTGCTGATGCCGAAATCGGTGTCTAATTTCAGGTTTATAGTGAAAAGCCGGTAGGCCGCACATGCATACGAAATAGCCGAAATGATGGGGCAACTTGCAATAAAAAGCAGTAAGTAAAAACGTATGCATACAAAATAACCGAAATGATTGGGCAACTCGCAATAAAAAGCAGCGAGTAAAAATAAAATAAATAGCCGAAATGATTGGGCACCGCGAAAAATAGCCGAAATGATTGGGCAATCGCGACCTTCGCGATATAAAAGATGAAATGATAGAGCATCATGGAAATAAAACAATACAAATAAATGAAACTTTTGCCCTACAGTTGAGATCACATCGATCCCTGTATACAATCCAAGGGCACAACCAAAAAGGGGACTACATTTCCCCAACGGGCTGCATCAAAGGAAAGTCAGATCTCGACGACCACATCTACAGCCTGGATACCAACAGCGGCGTTCCTCCTCATTCCAGCAGGACACGGACGTGACATCACCAATCGGAGCCACGGCAAAGTCCCCAGTTCCAAGACTCTACGGTTCACAGATAACCTAAAGTCAACAAATGACCTCCGTCGCGGAAACAAGTCAGCAAATGATCTCCGTTTCGGAAACAAGTCAGCAAATGACCTCCGTCCTGGAAATAAGTCAACCAATGGCCTCCGTCGCGGAAACAAGTCAGCCAATGACCTCCGTCGCGGAAATAAGTCAGCAAATGACCTTCGTCCTGAAAATAAGTCAACAACGACCTCCGACTCGGAAACAAGTCAATCAAAGACCTCCGTCTCAGAAACAAGTCAACAAAGACCTCCGTCTCGGAAACAAGTCAACAACGACCTCTGACTTGGAAACAAGTCAATCAGCGACCTCTGTCTCGGAAACAAGTCAACAACGACCTCCGACTCGGAAACAAGTCAACAACACCTCCGACCCGGAAATACGTCAACAACGACCTCCGACCCGGAAACAAGTCAACAACGACCTCCGTCTCGGAAACAAGTCAACAAACGACCTCCGTCGCGGAATCAAGTCAACCAATGACCTCCGTCTCGGAAACAAGTCAACAACGACCTCCGACCCGGAAACAAGTCAACAACGACCTCCGACCCGGAAACAAGTCAACAATGACCTCCGTCTCGGAAACAAGTCAACAAACGATCTCCGTCGCGGAAACAAGTCAACCAATGACCTCCGTCTCGGAAACAAGTCAACCAACAATCTCCGTCTCGAAAACAAGTCAACAACGACCTCCGTCTCGGAAACAAGTCAACAACGACCGCCGACTCGGAAACAAGTCAACAACGACCTCCGACCCGGAAACAAGTCAACAACGACCTCCGACCTGGAAACAAGTCAATCAAAGACTTCCGTCTCGGAAACAAGTCAACAGCGACCTCCGCCTCGAAAACAAGTTAACCGACGACCTCCCCGGCGGAGCTATACTTCGACTTAGAAACAAGTCAACTCACCAACCATTTACGGATTCTCTCGATTTGTAAAGGGGGAAATTCTCTTATAAGATCCTTCCGACTTATAAGAGAAAATACACTTAGGAATCCTCACGATTCCTAAGGAGAAAATCCACCTACGAGATCCTCTCGATCCGCAGGGAGAAAAGTCTCTATAAGACCCTCACGGCTCATAGAGTTGAAAGGTCTTAGGTGGCAGATCTGAACCTGCGGCCTAAGCCATCGCTATCTTTTGGAAGAAACTAAGTTATCTGTCAATTATGTTCATCAAGACAACATACTGGTAATAAGAGAAAGTAGAAAGCGACAAAAGAACATCCGATTTAAAAGCGTTCGAGACACACTCATTCATGCATAGGCGAAAGACTCAGAACGGGGAATAAGACAAGCTGGGATAAAACTTTTCCATTAATATTGCAAAAAAAATTCTTACAATCATAAAGCAATAAACGAGAAATATTATTACAATGGAATAATCTCAGATCCAGGGCACGGATTGAGGAAGTCAAAAGTAAGGCCATCCAGAGTTCTTCTAGCCTTTCTGATTATTCTTGTGCGCAACCTCTCGCGCTCCTGTGTGTCAAGATCCTCAGCAAGCCCCCCAGCCTTCGATAAGCAGCAACTATCATCGTCTGCTGGAAAATTTTGTTGCGCCACGGCAGCGCCCCGGCCGTCTTACTCGAGGCCAAATTGCGGAATCAAAAATTTTCCTTACTCGGAAACCGGCGCTACCGCGGACAAAGAAAACCCGGATCGTAACCATTAACCTAATGCTAGCAATCAAGAGATAGGGTGAGAAGTATACCGAGTGATCCGAGTCCTCCGGTCTTCTCGTCATCGTCCTGATCTCTCGCGGAAAGTCTTGCCTCCACATCGTCGCCTCCTCGCCGGAAGGGGCACCACATCGCCTGCGTCTTTTACGGGCTCCCGCCTCAATACCGAGGCAACTCGAGCATGAAGCCGGCAACTCGACATGCTCAAGATATGCTGTAGAAAGTGTAGTAGATCATGCTAGTCTCATTTGGGGTTTGTAGTTGCCATGATGGAGGAATGGGGTTAGGAAAAATGGTGCTTTCATTTTTCCGAAACTAGAAGAAGAAGGAGATGAAGAATTCCTCCCATAACAAAGATGAACTCTCTCATTCTTTTCTTTCTCTCAAGTGTTCTTTCTTGCATCTAGTGAGAATGATAATGTGATGGAGGAATGAGAAAATGCCAACCATAAGAAGGGAGGTGAGTGTAGGATAAAGAGAATGGTGACCACAAACAAACATTATCATCACAAAAGAACATCAAACCCATACCCTCATCTAATCACAATAAATGCATCATGGATGAAAGATATCATAATCAAACCTTATGCAAATAAATCCTCCACAAAGTGTTATTTGCAAACTTGCAAATAACACCCTCCATCGGAAAAGTCCGGCCGGGAAAGAACAAAGGAAAACCGGCCGGGACGGAATGCAAACTGGCAACTCCAGAAAACTGGTCCCGTAATAAATTACAGGAAAACCCCGACACTGTGCATACACACCCGCATCTGTATTCCGACCGGATACAAATGCAATGAGACAAAATCTACACTGTACTAAACTAGGATCCGGCTTAAACCAAAGCCGGCTAGTTAAAACCGTTCGATCCTGATCCGTGCAATACCGCACGTATCTGATCGAACCCTGCCATATATCCATACGGCTACTAGTACAAACCGTCCGATCCTGATTCGTGCAATACCGCACGTATCTGATCAGACCCTGCCATATCTCCATACGGCCTCTACAGCGTTTCGCCCGAAAGCTGAGTAACTGAAAGTGTGGTGGACTCTAAAGATTCGTCAATACTATGGCTGTGGATTTAACCACTAGCACGTCAGAGGTATTAGCCAATACGTGACGGGCCACCAGCTATTAACCAAAAGGGACGTCGATGAGCGAACTCATCCTGACACCCTACTGAGCCTGTCAGTGACAATATCCGTACAGTCCGGTCCGTTCGTCTATGAGGATCGCATGTCGGGCCTAGGGGGTTGGTAAAAGTCAGACCCCCAAAGGCGGTACAAGTCGTGTCGGAGTGTAGCCCAGAACGCCCTAAGATACTACTGGAATACCTACCAGTAAATCTCCTGCCTCGGCCGAGGGCTTTGCGTAATGGCTCTCCTAGACACAGCGCGACCTCACCCCCAATACCGGGAGAGACGAACCCCTGCAGATCCGCTCACTGCCTCCATGTGGCTCGGGACTGTACCCAACTAAAACCTGTTTGCACGACTCCTTTGAGCCGTGGTAGGGTAGTAATCAAAGCACAGTGGGAACTCACACGAAACAAATGACGATCTCAGATCGATGAACTAACCTGTACACATGTCACCTGGGAACTGCTATCTGACGTCTGGTATAATCCCAACTAGCATGTTCCCGGCGAGTCCTGTCCGGTGTACTCATAACCCAATGAGCACCTGTATACATCTTAGGTGAACCAACTGACACCAGTAGCTTGTGAGACCGGCCACCGCCCCTCGTCGGGGTCTCGACTGTATACACTAGTCTACTAATGGAGTATCGATGCCCTGTCTCGAAACTCCTACGACTAGGGACCTTTTAAGGATGTGCTTATAGACTACCAGCTCCCACGTATATGATCGCCATCATACTGCTGGCAGTGAAGCAAGAATCCTAGGGGCTCTATCAACGTGTAATAGCGACATGTCAGGTCACCTAAAGCAGTACACGATGATAAAGATAAACCAGATAGCATACTATCATCTCGAGTAAGACTGTCCTACCGGGATAGGTCCTCTCTCAATCATTGCAATCACATGCCGGTGATCCAATAATTGACTCTGAGGGCACTATCTCCAACAATCTCCCACTTGCACTCAAGGCTAATTATTGCGATGCCGCATACTCACAGCCCGTGTGATACCGAACACCCAACTCCTCTACTAGTCAGTCTCACAAAGCTCGTCTGCGAAACTACAGCGTTCGAGGAAAAGCCTCAGTGAGTGGATCCGCTGAGATGTTTCTTTCTATGTCTCTCTATATCTCAAGTTCGCGGAGAAAGCCATCTCCCGAAATGAGCAATACCTGTCTTAGAATGTCTGGATGTCTGATGGGACCTAGCTCGTAAATGAACTCCAAATCCAAACTTCTTAGACTGTATCGTCAACCGAACTTAATCAGTATCCTGCGCCAAGCCTCCCTCAGTATTGCCTTGGACCACCTGTCCAAGATACTGCCCCTCGTCGGAAGGAAAACTATAACTTTGACAACCTCCTTGTCGTCCATGTCACCTTGGAAGCCTGGAATGATAACCGTCTCCTAAAGGAGGCTGCCGTTATCATATCCCTAGAACATTCACTTATGTTCTAAAACTGCTTCCGATTGTTTCTCCAGGATTGGATCAATATCAACTTATTGCATCTAGTGCAAGAATAACATCTGGTGTAGTACTTGACATCTCATGATTGACTCAATTGCCTAAGCAAGTGATCTGTCAATCATGCGTATCCCTCTCCCCTTTAGTCTGTTGGACACCTTTAGAGAGGGTGACTCCATATCCTGCAGGTACACTACCGTGCCAGGAGTCGTCCATTCTAAATACTCTTAGAATGCTGTCAAAGTACCCTGATTGGGAAACCACCCAAATCTAGATCTAAAACCATAGATCTAGTAACCAGTATGTCTGATATAATGTCCAAGTCCCATGTGGAGAAAACACTGTGTGACGACCAAAGTATAACCGATCGTAGTATAGGAATATCACTTCCTACTACCTTCTTAACAGATCCATCCCCTATTCTGATGACGTCAAACCCATGACTGTCACATCAGAAACAGATGATCTAACTCCGCTATATCTGCTTTAGTCTATAAATAGACATAAGCATGAAGTCCACCAATGCTTCCGCTGCTCCCACTGACTACGACAACCCTCTGGCAGAGTCATATAGACGTGCACTTCTAAAACTAATTTAGAACGACGCTATACTCATCCTCCTGCCGGGTCTCGCAGCCTGGAACAACAACAATGGCAAGTGTGGGTAAGCAAGAACTTCCCTGTCACCGTCCTTGAGGCTACCGGAGTACCTCTCGGGTGCCTGAAGTTACCCACCTTATCTGCGGAGTGGCCAATGGAATGTCAAATCAGATTGAATCTTTAGGTTCCTTATCAAATCTTCGGTAATCGTTTGCGGTTCTGGAATCACTTCCAGTTCTACCATACTCCCACTGCTGTTTTCTGAAAAATCCATTTCTTTTAAAAATGTGGCGAGTCAAGAACAATATCACTATTGATCTTCCAGATGGTAGAAAATCAACCCTCGTCATAGCCTGGGTCAACCCACAAACAGCCATTACAGAAACGTGCCTTGAGTTGTCCAGTGTCTGGTTTTAAGCATAAGCCGGACAACTCCCCGTACCTTAACATCGTTAAGATATGAACTGTTCTATATCCAATATAGAACCAGAGGCACTGATTCAATTTAACCAGATTCAAAACATGCAGCTGTCACCAGTGCATGTCAACTAAATAGAAGGAGGCTGATCAGTGTTACTCAACTTAGGAATGCTTCCAATTATGAGTAACCTGAAAGAGAAGCAAGTTCTCTTTATCATTACTATCAACTGAACACCATACACGAGTATCTACATCTTCGATCACTTTGAAGAATCCCGATACTTGCTACACCTGGTTCTCTGCTTTATTCAAATACCTATAACTCCTCAAAACTTAGACCCTGTGTTCCTACGAAACACATGTCTAAGAACTAGAGAAGTTAAAAGTAAACAGAATATAGTATAAGGACCAACCCCTCTGTCCTAATGGACACTGGACAACATACAATACTCTGTATAAGTCCGCTGAGTCTAACAACTCTTTCACTGTGTGTCGTAGGTTGAAAACTGTACTTATGGTTAAGAAGAATTACACCGCTGTTTAATGCTCCTTACCTAACCATCCACTGATATAGGTAAATGTCGTAGACATAATTTCAAAAAGGTACATCTCACTCTATATAAATAGACGTACAGATATATCAATTTGAAATTGGTGCATAACAGCGGATATTCAAAACCAAATAATTGCCGTCCGGCAAAACAACCCAGGTGACTTCCTCAAATATCACCGATTACAACGAATCCCGATATAATGAGGATGGTCACCTAATTTCCAATAACTTACTCCCACTCATCATCTGTAAAACCATACAGATGTGAGAATCTAACCCGGTAAATGCATACCCTGGAGCAAGTGTCTAATCAGGAAATCAGTTTTCTTTTAACATCACACAGTGAAACTGAAACATTGAAATGTTTCGTCGGGGTTTCCTGGTATTCATAGTAATGCCTCTTCCATTATCCAGATTCACAACTGTAACCTTGTAATTCTTTGCCATCTTTCTAAATCCCTTTCTATGTCTTTAGTCATTACCTTCTGTACACCCCCTTAGGCCAAATGGTTTTCTTCCTTCCCTACCGTTCGGCACCAGCCTATGGTTTGGAAGAAGACTATCCAAAAAGCATAAAGGGTGTACTGTCCCAATCCTAGGAACACTCGCAATGCGAGAGAAGGTGAAGATAAAAGACACCTGAATGAACCTTATTCCTATTTCTCCTGAACCAGAATCCATCCCCGAACTGGAACAAGTTCCTTTCGAGTTCGTATATAACCATACGATGGAGTATCCAATAAGCTGTGGATCTTCGTAGTGACACGGAGTGTCCTGGAGAAATACAAAGGTGATTTAGGATTGGCGAAGAAATACTTGGTTTGGTCGTGAATATCAGTCGCAATTTACTTTGCCCTCCTACTAATCCCTTGCTTTGTCTTAACTTAATACCTTCTGCACACCATCGTTATGCTAATTGGTTTTCTTCATTCCCTACGGTCGGCACCAGCCTAAGGTTTGGAAGAAGACTATCCAATTTGCGTAATAGGTGTACTACTCCTAAACCAAGGAGTACTCGCAACTTGAGAGAAGGTGAAAAGAAAAGACAACTGAATAGTCCTATCCGTTTTCTCCAGAACCAGAAACCATCCTCGAAGTCCTTCGAGTTCGTATATAACCATATGATGGTTTTGTCCAATGGAAGTGGACGTTCGTAGTAATACGGGGTGTCCTGGAGAAAAGAGTAAAAGTAGGAGTGGCAATGAGGTCTGCAACTCTGACAATCCAAAAGCCTGTGTTAAGAAGGTTCGGTCAACTTGGTCACTGAGTCATAGTCCAGGGTCGGGTCAATGGTCGCTGCCAAAGAGAGAGAGAAAAGAAACACTCAGCGTGCACTCTAACCTAGATCAGAATGGTTATCACTTAGACTAATCTGGAAACCTCCCACTGTACCTCAAATTCTCCTCCAAACCTGAAAGAAGAACTAGTCGGGGTCACCCAAGGAGTAAACTAACTCATCAGTGGGAATCGGGATCCAACTATCATCGCATGATAACTTGACGGAATCCACTCAAGTCACCACACTCCAGAAGGTATGCGCATGCCTGACAAGTTTCAGTTCTTTTGAAACTCCCGATGTGATTTTTACCCCTAAGACCCAAGTGACCTTGACGAATAATCAACAAATCAAAAGGTCCTAGTCAAGTTCAACCCGTCATTATCTTGATTGCGTTAAACCCACCCGCACGACCCTTGACGAATAATCAACAAAGTCGTACGACTGTCCTAACCAATCCACATATCCATATAACAGAAAGCATTACAGAGCTACCGCACACTACGCCTCGGCGAATAGCAACGACAAACGTAGCGCGAATACTAAGCAATACTAATCTGAAATGACGGAGGGCTACGACTGGTTTTTGGCGAAAAACCTTTAACGTAATGAACTTGATATCGTTGAAGGAACTGGATAACATTTTATAAAATATAGTGACGAAAACCTTTACTAAAGAGGTCACTCCCGGTGAAGGGATCTCGGCTCTTTCCCCGTAGAATGAGGTGCAGGATATTCCAACTGAATACCACGATGCAAAGCAAAAGTAATCGGCTATAGTGAAGTTAATGCCCTGACGCAAACTTCTGTCCAAGGGGTCACTCCCGGTGAAGGGATCTCGGCCCTTGCCTTGTCGACTGAGGAGCAGGATATTCCAAATGAATACCACGATGCAAAACAAAAGTGAACGTCCTTGCAATAACAGCTTTTTGAAAAATGTTCCAACAACATCAGATAAGGTTTGTTTATCTTGCATTGATCCGAATCAACGCAGTCCCATCAATTGATCACACAACAAAAAACGAAAATATACTGACGTACGTATATGCCATCTGCATTCGCCACTGGGTCCCGTCATCACCCGTTAGGTTAGCTAACTAACGGCAGAGCGGGGACTGGACTAGCGCGGATGAAAAACATATACAACATCTACTAATATATATACCAATATATAGTATTTCGCTCAAGGCGTGAATAAAATGCAACATCACAGAAATGTACAGCATCACAGAACAATACAGATGTCTGGAAGCCCCGGGTTTCACAGAGCCGCTGCTGAAACCCGACGTTCCCCTGGTCGTGTGGATAGCCTGTGCAATGAAAACCTAGACCCCTACGGGCGCGGCAAGTCACCCACCAAAACCTGAAGCGAGGCAGCCCCCTTCAGCACCGTGAATGGACCACCCAGCACTTCACGGAATCCGGTAACTTGGGCACCCCTCCTGGGTCAACCTGTACCCCCTACGAGTGCGGTGAATAGCCCGCCAATTCCAGACTGAAGCCCCTTCCGTCCCAATGCCATGAGATGCGGGCCCGTTGCCCTCTAGAACCCGGCTATCCGTGCACACCTCCGCGGGGTAATCCTAGTACAGAAAGTAAAATATACATACACCGGGTACATCGACCGCAACCAGGTCGTGCCCCAAAAGAATAATACAAACAGGCAGTGACGGCAGTCCACATGTCGGACGCTTGCCCCGCAATATCAAATGTACATAAAACAACAAAACTATACTAGCATTGCATCCAGGCTATCCCCCACGACCGATCCGCAACATCACAGCATAAACATAGAACATCAACGTGAAAGTCACGTTTGCAAATCCGTCTAACCGGGCTATAGCAGTTAGACCGGATTTACCGATCGAGTGACATTCACGGTCGCAGATATAATGTAAATACTGTGAAAAATGTGTTTAAAATTTTCCGATTGACCAAAAATTAACAAGTGGGCCCCCAATCAAAACTGTAGCACTCACAGAAAATCTGGGCCCAATTTTAATATTCCAAAACCCCTAAAAACAGCCCATAAGCCCACTGCAAAAAAATAGTCACACGAACCTACATTCCTGCGGCGGAAGAGCGGCCAAAATGGGGTTATGGCCGCGCTTCCGCGGTCGTACGGAGGCATCGTGTCACCAAATTTTTGCAGTATTCTTAGAACTCCCTGCACATCATTCTGAGACCACCTGAAAAATTTTTAGACTCCAAAAAATTTCGACAGAAACTGATGTGAAGGAAAAAATACGGTTTTTGGAATTTTGGTCGATCGGATCTGAAAAACACATTAGAACAAGCTAGGTAAGGTTAATGGCGTGGCTCTGATACCATGTTGCGCCACGGCAGCGCCCCGGTCGTCTTACTCGAGGCCAAATTGCGGAATCAAAAATTTTCCTTACTCGGAAACCGGCGCTACCGCGGACAAAGAAAACCCGGATCGTAACCATTAACCTAATGCTAGCAATCAAGAGATAGGGTGAGAAGTATACCGAGTGATCCGAGTCCTCCGGTCTTCTCGTCATCGTCCTGATCTCTCGCGGAAAGTCTTGCCTCCACATCGTCGCCTCCTCGCCGGAAGGGGCACCACATCGCCTGCGTCTTTTACGGGCTCCCGCCTCAATACCGAGGCAACTCGAGCATGAAGCCGACAACTCGACATGCTCAAGATATGCTGTAGAAAGTGTAGTAGATCATGCTAGTCTCATTTGGGGTTTGTAGTTGCCATGATGGAGGAATGGGGTTAGGAAAAATGGTGCTTTCATTTTTCCGAAACTAGAAGAAGAAGGAGATGAAGAATTCCTCCCATAACAAAGATGAACTCTCTCATTCTTTTCTTTCTCTCAAGTGTTCTTTCTTGCATCTAGTGAGAATGATAATGTGATGGAGGAATGAGAAAATGCCAACCATAAGAAGGGAGGTGAGTGTAGGATAAAGAGAATGGTGACCACAAACAAACATTATCATCACAAAAGAACATCAAACCCATACCCTCATCTAATCACAATAAATGCATCATGGATGAAAGATATCATAATCAAACCTTATGCAAATAAATCCTCCACAAAGTGTTATTTGCAAACTTGCAAATAACACCCTCCATCGGAAAAGTCCGGCCGGGAAAGAACAAAGGACAACCGGCCGGGACGGAATGCAAACTGGCAACTCCAGAAAACTGGTCCCGTAATAAATTACAGGAAAACCCCGACACTGTGCATACACACCCGCATCTGTATTCCGACCGGATACAAATGCAATGAGACAAAATCTACACTGTACTAAACTAGGATCCGGCTTAAACCAAAGCCGGCTAGTTAAAACCGTTCGATCCTGATCCGTGCAATACCGCACGTATCTGATCGAACCCTGCCATATATCCATACGGCTACTAGTACAAACCGTCCGATCCTGATTCGTGCAATACCGCACGTATCTGATCAGACCCTGCCATATCTCCATACGGCCTCTACAGCGTTTCGCCCGAAAGCTGAGTAACTGAAAGTGTGGTGGACTCTAAAGATTCGTCAATACTATGGCTGTGGATTTAACCACTAGCACGTCAGAGGTATTAGCCAATACGTGACGGGCCACCAGCTATTGACCAAAAGGGACGTCGATGAGCGAACTCATCCTGACACCCTACTGAGCCTGTCAGTGACAATATCCGTACAGTCCGGTCCGTTCGTCTATGAGGATCGCATGTCGGGCCTAGGGGGTTGGTAAAAGTCAGACCCCCAAAGGCGGTACAAGTCGTGTCGGAGTGTAGCCCAGAACGCCCTGAGATACTACTGGAATACCTACCAGTAAATCTCCTGCCTCGGCCGAGGGCTTTGCGTAATGGCTCTCCTAGACACAGCGCGACCTCACCCCCAATACCGGGAGAGACGAACCCCTGCAGATCCGCTCACTGCCTCCATGTGGCTCGGGACTGTACCCAACTAAAACCTGTTTGCACGACTCCTTTGAGCCGTGGTAGGGTAGTAATCAAAGCACAGTGGGAACTCACACGAGACAAATGACGATCTCAGGTCGATGAACTAACCTGTACACATGTCACCTGGGAACTGCTATCTGACGTCTGGTATAATCCCAACTAGCATGTTCCCGGCGAGTCCTGTCCGGTGTACTCATAACCCAATGAGCACCTGTATACATCTTAGGTGAACCAACTGACACCAGTAGCTTGTGAGACCGGCCACCGCCCCTCGTCGGGGTCTCGACTGTATACACTAGTCTACTAATGGAGTATCGATGCCCTGTCTCGAAACTCCTACGACTAGGGACCTTTTAAGGATGTGCTTATAGACTACCAGCTCCCACGTATATGATCGCCATCATACTGCTGGCAGTGAAGCAAGAATCCTAGGGGCTCTATCAACGTGTAATAGCGACATGTCAGGTCACCTAAAGCAGTACACGATGATAAAGATAAACCAGATAGCATACTATCATCTCGAGTAAGACTGTCCTACCGGGATAGGTCCTCTCTCAATCATTGCAATCACATGCCGGTGATCCAATAATTGACTCTGAGGGCACTATCACCAACAAATTTGATGTAGGATGTCAACGAGGCTATCCCGCCATTTCTTCGAGATCAGCCCCGACAGGTACACTGAATGCACCTTGTCTTCGGCATCATCCAGCGCGTTGAGCGGTAGGGCCTTGTGGAACCCCGGGAGTGCTCTCTAAATCGCTCCCAGCACGACTTTCAAAAGAGCAGAGCGGCGGGGGAGCAGCCAACCAACACGTGCGTTCAAACGACCCATGATTTCCGCACACCGGGCATCCGTAAACTCCTGGTCTTGTTGGCGGCCCTGTATACGGATATCCTCGTAGGTGATAAATTCATGCAGACTGTATAGACGCACCGCCATAACGCCTGAAGGAAACATCAATGGAAGATTAGCGATAAAAAAGGAGGGACACAGAAAGTTAAAACTCCTCGAGAGCAATGCTCTACGAATAGGGGTGACGCCTATCAAATTCAATAATAAGGGAAATTTAAAGAAATCCCCCGAGAACTCTGAGATCATTACTATTAATGATATAATCCATTAAATACAAAACTCCATTTTTTAATTTTCATTATCAAAACTCTTAAGAGTACAATTTTTTTTTTTAGATCAAAGGGATCTGTGTTTTGCCAAAGATGCAAGGTTCTGTTCATGGGTTAAGAAACCCTGAAACAAATTCCTAAGAGCAAGGCTCTATTTGGTGAAACCCTAAAAGGGTTTTCTTTAGATCAAAGATCTATGAGAGCAAAACTCTATTAATTAAGATTGATTTAAGTCTAGACTAATTCTTACTTAAATAGTTTCTGTTAAAGAAAATCTAACTCAAGGAGTTCTCAAAGGCAAGAGCAAAGCTCTGAAGTTTTTGAAAATAAAAATCTTAAAGATGATAATTATCTGTGTAGGACCAAAGGTCCTATTTATAGGCATCAAGTGCCCTTTCAACTTCCAAAAGTTGCCGCAATGGTTGGAATCCTACCACCGTTGCGCTTGCGTTTGGGGCCACGTAAGCACAACGGTGGGGGGGGCATTTGTTTACCCCAATCAGAGCAAAGCTCTGTTCAAATTCCAAGGTGGGAAAAGAAGCAATGCTTCTGTTTTCCTCCAATCAGAGCAAAGCTCTGTTTTGAAAATTAAAGTGAGAATTAAAGTTAAAATAAATAAAGCAACGCTTCAGATCCCCTGCGCTGCGCGCAGAGCGCCACGTGTCAAAATCAGACACGTTAGCACAGGGAGCACAGCGCCCAAGGCAGCGCACCCAATCAGAGCAAGACTCTGTTGAAAATTCAAACTCTAATTAATTGAAGCAATGCTTCAGCTGGCCTGCGCTGTGTGGTGCATGCCACGTGTCAGCGCAGTGGCGCTAGCGCAGTTACGCAGCGCTGTGCGCTGCGCGACACGTGTCAGCGCAGTTGCGCGAGCGCAGTTGTGCTGCGCTGTGCGCTGTGCGACACGTGTCACGCGCTGGGGCGCTTGGGCCAAACAGGATTAAAATTCTACAAAGATCTTTCTGTTCTTGTTAAAAACAAGAAGATTGCATTATGTAAAACAGAAGCCCTCGGATCAAAGATCCAACGGTGGGGAAAATTTCCCAAATCACTCAGAGAAAGATCTTTTTAACAAATTTAACTAATTTATGGGCACTATAAAAGGACCCTAGACCTCAATTCAAAGGCATCTACATTTTGTGAGAAAAAAACACAGAGAAAGCTCTGAAGAATTGGAGAGAAATCCTCAAGAACAAAAAAGGTAAAAAGCCTTTAGAAAAAGAGAAAATTCTCTTATGAACAGATCATTGATCTAAAAACAAGATCAATGATCTTTAATAAAAAACAAAATAAAAATAGCGCTTTGCACTTTTTATGAACCTCTGGTTCCTGAAATAAGAAAAAGCTTGTTTTTCTTTGATCTAAATTAGATCAAGAAATCAAATAGTGCTTTGCACTTCCTTTATGAACCGTTGGTTCTTGAATCTAAAAGATTCTCAAATTATAGTGCCTTGCACTTGCAAACTGCGCTGTTGCGCTCCTGGATTGGCGCAAGCCACTAGAGAGCGCCACGTGTCAACATCTGAACCATCTGCGCTATGCGCTTTTAAGATAGAGCTTTGCTCTCTGAAATTGGCGCAACTCACCAGAGCGCGCCACGTGTCAGCAGTGCAAGCGTAGAGCACCGGCGCAGCGCACTGCGCTTGCGCTCAGTGATTGGCACAAAGCGCCTGACAAATGCAATGCATTTCTTTTGCTAAAGGGCCAGGCCCAAATCAAAAAGGCCCAGTAGGCTTAAATAAATTGCAAAGCAATAAAAGGGCAGAGCCCAAGTAAATTGATGCTCTGCATCATTTATAAATGGGCAGAGCCCAAAACAAATCAGTGCTCTGCATCCTTTATGGGCAGAGCCCAAACAAAAACAAAAAGTAATGCAATGCATTATTTAAATGTGGGCAGGCCTAGTAGGCCAAAGATAAATAAAAGCGTTGAATATTTTTCAAGTGGACTTAGCCCAATCATGGCCGTAAGTCCTCAAATTAAATTGACCGAGCAAGATTGCTCTCCTAAATCAATTTACATCCAGTTCGAGGGTACATCTCCGAATTCCTCTGACACCTATCATTGTAATCCTTCAACGACGTCAGAGAGGTGACGGGTCCCGACGACCACACATCGATATGGACTGCGGGGTCCTTAAACTCGTGGACCGAAACGTCCCTAAACTGGCGATGGACCACCACGTCCCTAAACTGGCGATGGACCACCACGTCCCTAAACTGGAACATGGACCACCACGTCCCTAAACTGGAACAATAGAGCCTCCAAACGCTTTTCTGTCAGATCTAAACGATCCCGCTTAAGTAGATCTTAGCCCCAAACAAGGCTAACATATCCTTAAGCATTTCAACAGACTCTATATTCCCTAATCAACTTCGGTTCAAGGGTACATCTCCGAGCTCCTCTGACACCTATCGTTGTAATCCTTCAACGACGTCAGAGAGGTGACGAGTCCCAACGACCATATATTAAATGGATCACCTCGTTAAGTAGATCTTAGTCTTAAACAGGACTAACGTATCCTTAACGAACGTTTAAGTTGATCTTAGCCTCAACACGGCTAACGTATCCTTAAACTAAAACACCAAACCCAAATCTAAGTAACTACGGATTTGGACTAATCCACGTCCTACGGGCGACGGCATAACTTAGTCTCCGTATACAATCCACGGGCAACCACAAACAAAACAAACACACACGACACGAAGTGAAATTCTGGAGAAGGAGAAAGTTGTTACCGCGGTGCGGTAGCGTAATTAACTGCAGGGGCTTACGCCTGCAGGGAAGAGCGTCCCCATAATCAAAAAACCCCTCTAGCGAGGGGGAATTTGACGAAGTCTGCTACATCGGCCGCATCCATCTAAACCTCCGATATACGGTGCCATAAATCAACTTGGCATCTTCGGAGAGGTGGACGGATAAAACCAAATAGCATCTGCCCCGAATCTCAGACAAGACGTCCATGTCTTGGCCGTCGTTCGGAGGGGAACAGTGACATTCACGTTGATATTCTGTGTTGTGCTGTGGTTGTGGTTGGATCGTCGTGGTGGATAGCTTGGGTGCGATGGCAGTACAGTTTAATTTCATTTGTACATTTGATATTGCGGGGCGAGCGTCTGACATGTGGACTGCCGTCACTGCCAGTTTGTATATTATTTGTTTAGGGCACGACCGGGTTGAGATCGATGTCACCCTTGTACATATTTCTTTTCTGTACTAGGATTACCCCATAGTGGAGTGCACGAATAGCCGGGTTCTTGTCACGCCCCGCTTCCCAGTGTACGGCGAAGTGGACGTGACGAGGTCCGCTACGTATGTACTCAAAAGTACATACGCTAAGCGTAGCTAAGGAATATAAAATAATCACAAGAGACAAATGATATTGAAATAACAGCAACTTTTATTAATAACATTCTTTGTACAATGCATGAAAAGAAAATACAACTGGAATGAAAAGCAATGCCTAAACAGTGGCATAACAGAAAATGAAATAAATTGAAAAGAACAAGGTACAGTATCTAGAGCTCTGGGTCTTCTTGGAACTGCTCAAAATCTTCTCCGGTGGGCTCGATTTCAGCTTGGTCCAACGCACCTGACGACATTCAAAGAAGAAAGAATAGAATGTCGTCAGCGAACAGATTGCTCGGTAAGTCCCAAAGAATAAGGAGAATGAGAATGACAGAGTAACAGTTTATATATTTTCTAACGTGTTATATTGTCGGATATTATGAAACATTGTGTAACGCTGTTGTTTGTAGCTTGGTACAGAAGGATGCCAGTGTATACGAGGGGGATCTCTATATGCTAGAGATCAGGGCAAAAGGAAAGTACAAGAAACCGTTATGCCACGGTACAACAGCAATAGGATTCAGGTTAGGTGTCTTAATCTGACCACCTCGTGCCACCTTTAACACCTTCCGTACCAATCTACCCCTTAAACCCCGTAGTGTTTTAACAATATTGTAGTATTGGAATATGTAAATTGTGTGACTGACCAAAACCATGATATCAGTAAACATGTTGCAACTGTATAATCAGGTAAATGGAATATCAGGATAATGGATGAATATCCATGGTTTGATTCAGTCAAAAGGAATATATTGTTAACTGGATTCAGGAATTCATGTATTCAAGTTGTGTTGGTATATAAAAGAATATAGATTGACTTGAATCATATTCAAGTCAGAAATTAGTCAGACTCTAACCCGAATCAGACTAAAAGAAAGATAAATTTGAAGTTCAATATTAGTTAGGGGCCTTATTGTAATTTGTGAAACTTGAGGGGGTTTTATGTAAAAAGTACTTTTGTATAGTTTTCAAAATACACCTCAAGTATTTAATAATCGTCTTTATTGTTATAATTAATGTGAATTTTATTTGTGTTATTCTAGTGAATATATCCTAATAAAAGTATTAATTGTTTTATCTGAAATTCATGGTATTTTAATGTAACTTTTAATCTTGTAATTTTTTTTTTTAGAAAAATGTGGAAACTTTATATTATGATAAAATAGGTGTTTAAATGATAATTATATATATATATATTAACACATGAATAATTTTATATAAATATTTTATAAAAAAAAATCTCATTTTCCCTAAATATCGTATTTTGAACCTTTCGAGACCGAATGCTCCTTGCGGAGGTCTGAATCTCGCACTACTAGCCTGCGGGTGCACGATGAACCGTACTATCCCTAACAGGTTCCCCAAAAGTGGGTTGTAGCGGCGCTTTGCTTAGGTTTAACAAATACTTTTCATTTTGGAAAACGGTTTTTATAAATATGGGGTATTTAATTGCAAAAAGTATAGTTTTCCGTATTTTAGTTGTTAGGGTTTCCTAAGCCAACTAGCCTACTTCTAAGGTCTAAACGATAAGTCATTAGAAAGCTCAAATCGCCTCTTCACCGCCAATTGTGGCCAGGTAAGTACAAGTGAGGAGGGAGGGATCCGCTCACGAATCGTGAGACGGGCCTTTTAAAGTTACCCAAGCTCACTTGCCTAGCCTAGACACCACAAAGTCAGTTTAGATAAACGATCGATGTCCATGACCAATCGTGCTTTCATTTTATTAAAAGATTTTACTTAGAAATGTTTACAACTTAAAGTTTACAATAAAGGTTATAAAGATTAGGGTATTTTAGTGAAAAGTCCTGTAATTTCGTATTCTGTAGTTTTCATATTTATCAATTAGGGTTATATTGAGTGTGTGTAGGGGTAGGTCATTACCCCGTGACTTATATTAAGTTTTGGTGAAGTTTTAAAGGTAAAACATGCTATGTTAAACTTAAAGGTATTATAGCGCAAGAATACGGTATTCGAAAACGTTATCATTTTATGTGTGAAATTTCATTCAAATTGAGTTCTACAAGTTTTGTGATCAAGATAAACATATTTAGGAGTGAGGTAATTGATTAAACTAAGAAAAATGAACTTCATAGTATTTTTATGAAAAGAATACGGTTTTGCAAAGAAGCTATCATTTCATGTGAAAAAGTTTTATTAAATTGGTTTATGGGTGATTAATAGTCAACATGAATATGGATAAATAATATGTATTAGGTGACAAGTGGAAATTTATAGAAAAACCGAATCGGAAATCGGTTTGTCCGATTTCCGTCGGGTTCCAAAAAGTCGTATTTTTATACTTATAGAAAAGAGAGATAGAGGGGTTGGGACTTACGGTTTGGACAAGCTAATGAAGCTAATGGATGTGGTGGTTGCCGATTCGTCGAAAGCGTCGCGAAGGTTCTGATCCGGTCGCCGGAATCCGTCGTCGATTTCGGCAGCGCTTCGCTTCTTGCTCTTCGTACCGAGTTCTCGAGAATTTGAGAGAGTAGACTTAGAGTGGTGAGGTGAAATGGTAGAGGATAGGGGTCTTTATATAGGGCTAGGCTAGGGTTAGGGTTTGGATTAAAAATATTAAAAGAAAATATAAAAAAACATTAAAAATCATTAAACCTAGGAGTAAAAGGGATTTATTGGCCAAATCAAAACCGATCTAGGTATAATAAGTATGCAAGAGGGTTGACCAAGTCAAGAGACAACTTTTCTCAGTTGGTGACTCGGCCGTCCGGCCAAATCCGGCCGGATCGGTCGGACCGAGTCGGCCGATTCTCCGGCCAGCAGCGCCGAGTCGGGCCGAGTCAAGGGTCCCATGGCCGGGGGTTTTCCTGAGGAACAACTTGGTATTTTTACTTTTTGTTGTCCAGTATATATTTTGGGAGTTATGGCATTTTTACCGTTGACTTCCAAAAAAAAATAAATACAAAAATAATGTGGGGCATGGGATTTGAACTCCGGTGGCTTGGTTCAGCAGTGCAAGGTATTACCAATGAGCTACAAGCTCTTTCTTGTAATTATTATGGTTTTTAATTACTTAAACTGATAGCAGCAAGAATAAATACTCCTAGTATTCATTAAATTTAAAGTAATTTCTTGTACACTAAAAATGGAGTTATTTCATTCTTGTAGCTTGTAATTAAAAACAAAAATAATTACCTAAATCTTGTGCTCAGGCTTAAATACCCCTTTTTGGATTTTTAAAAAAAATATTTTGAAAAAAAATTGTATAGGAAAAAGTGTATAAAAATTAGGGTTGTTACATTCTACCCTCCTTATAAAAATTTCGTCCTCGAAATTTACAACTTTTATTTAAGGACTAGATTACAAAAAGGTGCGGATATCTTGCACGCATCTCATCTTCCTTTTCCCACGTGGATTCTCCTGGAGTGTCTTTCCTCCACATTACCCGGACCAAATTAACTTCTTTGTTCCGAAGTGTCTTCACTTTCCTGTCCAGGATCTCCACAGGTTGTTGCTCACAAGACAAATCGGGTTGTATCGTGAGTTCGGAATGATCAAGTACATGGCTGGAGTCACTCACATACCTTCTGAGTTGAGATATGTGGAACACGTTATGCACTCCTTCCAGTGAGGGTGGAAGCGCTAAACGATATGCCACTTCACCGACTCGTTCGAGTATATCGAACGGTCCAATGTATCTTGGACTCAACTTTCCCCGTCTTCCAAATCTGATCACTCCGCGGTTCGGAGAGATTTTCAGGAATACATGATCTCCTGGCTGGAACTCCAAGTTTCGTCTCTTCGCATCTGCCCAGTGTTTCTGTCTATCTTGGGCTATGCGCATTCTTTCCCTGATAGTACGAACCACATCAACGGTTGCTACTATCATCTCTGGTCCAAGGAGTTCTCTATCTCCAATGTCGTCCCAACTTAATGGCGATCGACACTTCCTTCCATATAAAGCTGCAAAAGGTGCCATTCCTATGCTTGCTTGGTAGCTGTTGTTGTACGCAAACTCCACAAGATGCAGGTGATCTTCCCAAGATCCCTTGAAGTCGAGCATACATGCTCTGAGCATATCCTCCAAGATCTGAATAGTTCGTTCCGACTGACCATCTGTTTGTGGATGATAAGCCGTGCTGAAGTTCAGACTTGTTCCCAAGCTAGCTTGCAGACTTTGCCAAAATTGCGATCGGAACCTGGTGTCACGATCGGAGACAATGCAGACCGGTACTCCATGAAGTCTCACAATTTCCTCCATGTACTTCTTTGCTAGTGTCTCCGTTGATTGGCCAACTCGAAATGGGATGAAGTGAGCCGACTTTGTGAGTCGATCCACAATGACCCAAATCGCATCGTTACCCTTTATGCTGCGAGGAAGAGCAGTTACAAAGTCCATCGTGATGTGCTGCCACTTCCATTCTGGAATTGGTAACGGTTGAAGTAGTCCAGCTGTCCTGTGATGTTCAGCCTTTACCTGCTGACACACCAAACATTTTGCGACACTCCTGGCTACTTCACGCTTCATTCCATGCCACCAATAATTCTGACGTAGATCTTTGTACATTTTGGTACCTCCAGGATGTACTGAATAGGGAGAGCTGTGAGCTTCTTTCATTAACTCTTCCCGAACAGGACCCTTTGGTACACACAATCTGCTGCCGTATCTCAAAGATCCATCCTCATGGATGATGAAATCTGTTCTGAGTCCATTCTCCACTTGTTCTTTGATCTTTTGCAACTTAGCATCGCTGGCTTGAGCTGCTTTGATCTGATTGACAATATTTGATTGAACTTGCAGATTCATCAAATTTGAAACATCACCTGGCATGACTAGTTCGATCTCCATCTGATGTAGGTCTTGCTGAAGTTTCCACTGGGCGGTGAGATTCATTGATAATGGTTGGCGACTAAGAGCATCAGGTACTACGTTCACCTTTCCTGGATGATATTGCAAGTTGATGTCAAAGTCAGCCATAAGTTCTAACCATCTTCTCTGCCGCATATTCAACTCCTTCTGAGTAAACACATACTTCAAACTTTTATGATCTGTGTAGATGTTCACTCGTTCACCAAGTAAGTAGTGGCGCCAAATCTTGAGAGCAAAAATAACAGCTGCCAACTCTAGATCATGCGTCGGATAATTGCGCTCATGAGTCTTCAGTTGTCTTGAAGCATAAGCCACAACTTTACCGTGCTGATGTAGAACACATCCTATCCCTTACCGGATGCATCGCAATGAACTTCGAATCCTCCAGATTGATCCGGTATGACGAGAATAGGTGCGGATGTCAGTCTTGACTTGAGTTCTACGAAAGCTTGCTCGCATGCTTCTGACCACACAAATTCTTCATCTTTTCGTGTGAGCTTGGTCAGGGGTGTTGCTATCTTCGAAAAGCCTTCAATGAATCTTCTGTAATATCCGGCTAAGCCCAAGAAACTCCGAATATCCTTCACTGATTTTGGTGTAGGCCATTCGCTGACTGCTGAAACTTTTGCTGGATCCACAGAAATCCCTTCTCCTGATACGATGTGTCCAAGAAAACCAACTTGTTTTAGCCAAAACTCGCACTTACTGTACTTGGCATAAAGCTGATGTTGACGAAGAGTTTCTAGGACAATTCGTAAGTGCTCCGCATGCTCTTTCCGGTTCTTTGAATATACCAGGATGTCGTCGATGAAGATGACAACGAACCTGTCTAAATACTTCCGGAAAACTTGGTTCATAAGGTTCATGAAGATTGCTGGTGCATTGGTCACTCCAAATGGCATTACTAGAAATTCGTAATGTCCATAGCGAGTTCTGAAAGCTGTTTTGTGAATATCAGCCTGCTTGACCTTCACTTGATGATAACCTGAACGAAGATCTAGTTTAGAGAAGACACAAGATCCACTTAGCTGATCGAATAAATCGTCGATGCGCGGGAGTGGATACTTGTTCTTTATAGTAACTTCGTTCAAGGCCCTATAGTCGATGCACATTCTGTATGAACCTTCCTTCTTCTTCACCAATAGTACAGGTGCTCCCCAACTTGAAGTGCTGGGACGAATCCATCCTTTCGCCAGTAATTCGTCCAACTGTGTTCGAACTTCCTTCAATCCTTCCGGACTTAGTCTATACGGTGCTTTGATCACTGGTTGTGCTCCTGGTACTAAGTCAATACTGAATTCAAGAGCTCGATCGGGAGGCAAACCCGATATATCGTCAGGGAATACATCATCGAACTCTCGAACTACCTCCGGTCTTGATTCTTCCTCTGCCTGAGTTGTTGCAACTACTGCTTCCCTTGGCTTTGCTTTGTAAGCACTTGGCTCCAGTGTACGATCTCCACTCTTGAAATAGAAGACCGGATGATCGAGAATCTCAAATACTACCCTCCTTTGACGACAGTCGATGGTAGCATAAAAGGCTCCAAGCCAGTCCATTCCTAGAACCACATCGAAATTTGGTATATCCAGTACCTTGAAGTCAGCGTAAAACTCTCGACTACAGACGATGACTGGACACATGCTGTATCCCATAGTTGCCTTTAGAACACCATTCCCAGAACTGACGTTCCAGCTGGATACAAGCGGTGAGACTGGAATCGCATGGGTTCGGACAAACCGTTGCGACATAAAACAGTGGGATGCTCCAGTATCAAACAGTGCAAGTGCAGGTAGTGAAGCTACTAGGATTGTACCAGTAATGACTTGGCCAGTGGCCTCAGCTTCTTCCATAGACATCATGAAAGCCTGGCGCTTCGGCACAATCCTCCTGGCCTGAGGAGCATTTCTCCTGGCCTGAGAAGCGTTCCTTTGAGCTTGATGGAACTGTCGAGGAGGTGGTGCAGCTTGTGGTCCCCTAGGTGGTGCAGGCAGTGCCAATCTGGTAGCAGGTGCCTGAAGAGCTGGTCGCTGCTGATAAGTATTTGCTGGCCTGGGTGCAGCAACTGAGTTCTGCCTTTGGGGACAAGATCCAATATCATGAGTGGCTGAACCGCAGACTAAGCAGAGGCGGTTGGCTCGACGGCAGTCCTTCATCATATGTCCAGTTCTCTTGCAGTAAGTGCAAAAGGCTGGGCTAGGAAGATGAGTTGGTACTCCGGGTCGCCTCGGCACGAAGGGTGGTCTGGACGTGGCTCCACCTGCCATCTGGTTGGCAGGGCGGTTGACTCCTACAGACTGAGGTCTGCCCCTCTCTTTTATGACTGCCTCATAACTGCGGGCAGCTTCTAGGGCTTCCTCATGAGTCAAAAACTTTCCTGTGGCTAGAGCAGCCTTGATCTCTGTGTCCAAACCTTGCTGAAAACGACGGGCTCTGATCTCGTCCGTCGGTATCAGGTGTGCCGCGAATCTGCTTAAAGATTGTGTTAGCTGTGTAGTATGTGATATTTAAAAATTGAACTATTGTGACATATCTTACCGGCTCAACATAGTGAACTCAGCATCGTATTCATCTACCGATTTCTCCCACATTGATCCTTGCTGTAGATGAATAAACTGCTGCTCCATAGCGAACCTGGCAGTTACAGGGAAATATTTCGCGTCAAACTTCTCGCGAAATGTCTTCCATTCAATCGGCTGTGCCAGACGGGTTTCTTCCGCCTTCCACCAATTGCGAGCATTATCCGTGAGCTGTAGCTTCACTACACGGACCCAAGCGTTATCTGGCACTTGGGCTGCTGCCAGATCGTCTTCGATGCTTTGTGCCCATTCTTCTGCTTCGAGAGGGCTTCCTTTACCCGAGAATTGTTTTGGGTGCAAAGCTCTGAATTGCTTTATTCCCGGTGCATCTGTCTCGGGACGACTCAGAAGTTGTTGTTGTCCCTCGAGAAGACTGCGGATCGCATCGAATAGCATCGTTTGCTCAGTGGGTGGTGCCGGAACAACTGGTGTGAGAGGTAGTGCTGGAGGGGTGTTGTTAACGTTGGTGCTGGTGTTGTTCGGGGAATCCATGACCTTGAAGAAAAATTTGGGTTAAGACATATTCAAATATATGGAATGATAAGATTCAAGGAATAGAAATTTGTAAGATTCAAGGGACATGAATTGTAAAGAATGTTAAAGTTGCTGTTTCTTATGTTATATTGCTTAGGTTGTTCACGCAGACCAGAACTGCATGACAGGGATTCATACAGCTCTGACCTGCATGGGCCACCAACAAAACCTGTCACGCCCCGCTTCCCAGTGTACGGCGAAGTGGACGCGACGAGGTCCGCTACGTATGTACTCAGAAGTACATACGCTAAGCGTAGCTAAGCAATATAAAATAATCACAAGAGACAAATGATATTGAAATAACAGCAACTTTTATTAATAACATTCTTTGTACAATGCATGAAAAGAAAATACAACTGCAATGAAAAGCAATGCCTAAACAGTGGCATAACAGAAAATGAAATAAATTGAAAAGAACAAGGTACAGTATCTAGAGCTCTGGGTCTTCCTGGAACTGCTCAAAATCTTCACCGGTGGGCTCGATTTCAGCTTGGTCCAAGGCACCTGACGACATTCAAAGAAGAAAGAATAGAATATCGTCAGCGAACAGATCGCTCGGTAAGTCCAAAAGAATAAGGAGAATGAGAATGACAGAGTAACAGTATATATATTTTCTAAAGTGTTATATTGTCGGATATTATGAAACATTGTGTAACGCTGTTGTTTGTAACTTGGTACAGAAGGATGCCAGTGTATACGAGGGGGATCTCTATATGCTAGAGATCAAGGCAAAAGGAAAGTACGAGGAACCGTTATGCCACGGTACAACAGCAATAGGATTCAGATTAGGTGTCTTAATCTGACCACCTCGTGCCACCTTTAACACCTTCCGTACCAATCTACCCCTTAAACCCCGTAGTGTTTTAACAATATTGTAGTATTGGAATATGTAAATTGTGTGACTGACCAAAACCATGATATCAGTAAACATGTTGCAACTGTATAATCAGGTAAATGGAATATCAGGATAATGGATGAATATCCATGGTTTGATTCAATCAAAAGGAATATATTGTTAACTGGATTCAGGAATTTATGTATTCAAGTTGTGTTGGTATATAAAAGAATATAGATTGACTTGAATCATAATCAAGTCAGAAATTAGTCAGACTCTAACCCGAATCAGACTAAAAGAAAGATAAATTTGAAGTTCAATATTAGTTAGGGGCCTTATTGTAATTTGTGAAACTTGAGGGGGTTTTATGTAAAAAGTACTTTTGTATAGTTTTCAAAATACACCTCAAGTATTTAATAATCGTCTTTATTGTTATAATTAATGTGAATTTTATTTGTGTTATTCTAGTGAATATATCCTAATAAAAGTATTAATTGTTTTATCTGAAATTCATGGTATTTTAGTGTAACTTTTAATCTTGTAATTTTTTTTTTTAGAAAAATGTGGAAACTTTATATTATGATAAAATAGGTGTTTAAATGATAATTATATATATATTAACACATGAATAATTTTATATAAATATTTTATAAAAAAAAAATCTCATTTTCCCTAAATATCGTATTTTGAACCTTTCGAGACCGAATGCTCCTTGCGGAGGTCTGAATCTCGCACTACTAGCCTGCGGGTGCACGATGAACCGTACTATCCCTAACAGGTTCCCCAAAAGTGGGTTGCAGCGGCACTTTGCTTAAATTTAACAAATACTTTTCATTTTGGAAAACGGTTTTTATAAATATGGGGTATTTAATTGCAAAAAGTATAATTTTCCGTATTTTAGTTGTTAGGGTTTCCTAAGCCAACTAGCCTACTTCTAAGGTCTAAACGATAAGTCATTAGAAACCTCAAATCGCCTCTTCACCGCCAATTGTGGCCAGGTAAGTACAAGTGAGGAGGGAGGGATCCGCTCACGAATCGTGAGACGGGCCTTTTAAAGTTACCCAAGCTCACTTGCCTAGCCTAGACACCATAAAATCAGTTTAGATAAACGATCGATGTCCATGACCAATCGTGCTTTCATTTTATTAAAAGATTTTACTTAGAAATGTTTACAACTTAAAGTTTACAATAAAGGTTATAAAGATTAGGGTATTTTAGTGAAAAGTCCTGTAATTTCGTATTCTGTATTTTTGATATTTATCAATTAGGGTTATATTGAGTGTGTGTAGGGGTAGGTCATTGCCCCGTGACTTATATTAAGTTTTGGTGAAGTTTTAAAGGTAAAACATGCTATGTTAATGTCACGGCCCGAAAGTACGGAACATGACCGGCACTTAAACTACGAACGTCTCGAGGCTTACGTAATCTAAGTAAACCGAAAACCCAGAATTCCAAACCAAGAAGAGTAGTAGAGAGTAGGAAAAACCAATTTAAATCAAGTAGTTTTAATAGCATAAGCCGAATTATGCGGGTTTCTAAAAACATCAAAAATTTACTGAAAATTTCGGCAGAGTCTCCTTTGTAAATACTGGCTCCCAAACGGGATACAACATGAATAGTATACAAAATCAATAAAAGGCATCCCCAAGCGGGAGCTAGCTCTTCGTCAATCGACGGTCACAACCATACAAGCAATATAATATACAACGCCAACGGCGAGGATCAAAAACTCAAAAGGGAACTCAAAACCACCAGAAATATAACGAGCGACTCTAAGGTCGAAAGAATAAACAACACTGGTCTCTATCTCAATAGATACATGTTTGGTTGATGGAATTTACTAGATACAACTGAATAATATCATACAAGGTAATATGATGGGTACGATACAAGAAAAACCCACCTACTAGTAAGTCACCCGAATGAAACTGAGCCCGCAAGCCGTAATGAAACCTGTACGGCAAACCTGCAAGAAACTGGGGCACAACGGGGGTGAGTTGCCAACTCGTGAATAGAAAAACATCTACGCACAGAAATCGCATAAATAACGCAACCTAGGTCAATGATCATAATATATCCTCAAATATAAGTATAACAGGCAGCCTATAACAATGGCTAGGGTAATATCTAACTCGAGTATAATTTCATGTGCCCGTGTCAGTGCCTCAGGTAGCAATATATCATATGAATGAGGTATGAATGCATGAAACAGAATACATGTAAATGAAGAAACTGTTTTCATAAATTAGTGAGATTTCCTTCGTATTTTTAAACTGAGGTATCATAAATGAAATCAGCATCAACAGTGTCTAGCATCGACACAAAACATAAATCTCACTGTCTCGAAATATCAATGTCTCAATCTCAATATCTAGGGCGCCGTCAATCCAGACCGGCCCCTACCATCCATCTCAAGACCACGACGGTATCCTCCGGATATCCGACGCGTCGGGTAATATCACCGGTAGGTAGTGCTCCCCAGCCAGGCTCAACGTCAACACCACATTCCTCTTGCCTCGGGGTACCATACCGGGCCCACCATGTACCCGTGACGGTTCCTCCACTCCTCGACACGGATCTCCAAAACCACAGCAAACTCATGGTGGACGACACTTTACATCACTAGAAAACCGCAACATTTTATATTTTAAAAGATCATAAGTTGTAAATTTTGCGGCTTTCCCCAAAATCCAGAAATATCATAAATCTCAAGAAATCATCACAAGTGCATATGTCAATGATAATGAACTAGGCATGAACAACTGAATAACAGTATGCATGAAGTGGTAGGTAATAACTACAATGTTTAATATGACATATAAGGGAAGTACACTAATATCATGTCAACACTACTAGCTAACAATCTAAGTCAAGCAATTATATTCTCTAAAGTGTACGTGACATGGCAATTACCGATGAAGATGTGTGTGAGCCGGCAAGTAGGTGTACGTGGTACATACGCATCATCGGTAATGGTGCTGGTGTCCTAACAGCATGATATCAATAAGGGAATATGCAGCAAAATAAATATGCGAGGCAGAGCGAACAACAATAATGTGCGGGAGCTGAATACTAGACACAACGATAACTAATCTGCAATAATCTAATATAAGTCCTACAAATGGTACCTTTTGAAATAACACGAATCATGGGGTTTTGAAAATAGGGGCTACGGTGTTTTTATGAAAAGATACGTCGTTTTTGAAATATCCGTAGATTCCCTTGAGCTGTCTTTAAAAATGCCCACGATTCGTTAGTTTTTGAAATAGGTAAGAAGTCTAGTCTAATCTAATCTAACAACTACACTAAACTATACGGCTGAACTAACAAGCTGAACTACAGGTAAGGAAACCGCCTATCATCTGAGTCGATACATATACATACCTGTATATGTATAGTCGGTGATCCCGCCTCAATAATATCATATCCGATACCATATCTATAATCAGGCATCCCAAGTCAAGAGTGCGGATCAATCATCAATATAGCTCGTACGTAAATCCGTCGTACGGCATCCCAATCTGGGTACGGTTCAATATCACATTCATCATACTATTCACCTGGTATCCTCTTTATCAAATATCATGATCGGGGTACTGATCTACGTCTAGTACCATACTGATACCGCCTACGTATGCATGGACGTGTGTGAAACACTACGTCAAGGACCCGCTACAACGTCATGTCGTATCTAAGATACGAACCCTGCTATATCACCGATCTCACGGCCTCAAATCAAATCTCATCGACTCAGCTCAATCCCAAGTATCATCCTCAATCCGTATGTGAACACATAGTCACATACCCATGTGAACACATAACTATAAAGAATCCCATGAGCACATATCAATAGGAATGTATGCAAGTATGTATGTGTGTATGTGTGTGTGTAACACTACCCTAGGGTTCGCAACACTAAAGTAATCCAACACACCAATATCCATCCTAAGCATCGTTATTAATCCCAAATAACATATAATAATTGTTGGTGTGTATACGCATCCGTATACACCACCACGGACTGCGGGGGTGCTATACGCCATCCACCCGACTTCTCCCCGTAGATATAAATCTACTCACCTGGTCCTCGCTAGCCGGTGCCGACGTCGCCACGCGCTTGCTTGTCGTCTCGAAGTCCACGTGGGGGTACCTACATATCATAACGCACCGTATCGCATTAAAATCCGACTCATGACCAAATCGACACACGAATCTTACATAGGTCAAAACCTATGGTTTGCTTTCACAAATCAACCCAAAAACCCTCGACATCGGCGTACAAACGCCGATTGATCGAGAAAAACACCAAACGTACCAAATCATGGTTTTACAATTCACTAAAATATATAAAATACGATGCAATTCATCAAAACCAATAAATTGATTAAATCGATTTATTACAAGAAACCTAGTAAGCATCAATTAGCCGTTTCACTTTAAAACTCGATGTTTAAACGAAACTAATGGCCACAATATCCACCAATTATCATAACCAAGTTATAGAAACCATATCAATAATTTATTCTCATCAACTTGTATAAATTCCAAAATTCTAGTTTTGCAAAAATATCCAATTTAACACTTTTTAACGCAAAATTTCACAATTTAACAATTTATCTTGGCTTTGCATATTTTAAATGGTTAAACCACTCATGGAAACCTTAATGATATGCTAAAATCCCTAACTAGATTTTAATCCCACATTTTAATAAAATTTCTAAAACCTAGTTAGCAAATTAGCATAATTATCACAATTTGGGCAAATTAAATATAACAATATGCAAATTAGCTACAAGATTTGGTTTTGCATAACTTAAGATGCTAAAATACATCACACTACCATGAACAAATTAACACAACCATAACTTTAATTTAACCCTTCTCTTGAATTTAAACTTGCAATTTAAAACCTAAATTAAACACCTAATTAAGTTGATTTAAAGTATCTAACATAAATTAAGCAAAAGGGTTAGAGTTATACCTTCACAAACCATGAGATCAAATATGGAACTTGACCTCCAAATTGAGATCTTTGCATCAAGATCCATGCTATAAGGGCTAAGGAAAAATGGGTAGGGAATGGATTTGGGATTTGTGTTGATTTGTGAGGCAATTTTGATGAGTTTTTTGAAGAGAAATGTGATGAGAAAAGAGGAGGGGCTGTTGTGTGCAGGAAATGGGGAGGGTCGGCCACTAGTGGGTGATTGGAGAGAGAGTGAGGTGAGGAAAGTAGCAAGTAAAGAAGTCCAAGTCAACACAAGGTCAAAGTCCAACACAATTATCCATTTTCTTTTCTTTTCTTTTCTTTCATTTCCTTTCCTTTGAAAATTCAAGTGGGAAAAATATGGTGGCTGCTGAATTCAGCCATGGGGAGGGGTAAGTGGGGGTGTGTGGGTGTGGATACGGGTGTGGGGTGATGAAAAATCATAAATACAATACCCCAAACATCCATTTACGCTAAAAAAAGCCTTTTTTTTTCAATAATTTCTAAACCGTTTTGGCAAATGATTTCGTTCCAAAAACCACATGATAAATTTTTATTTAATGTTTTATGATGCACAAAATTTGTTTCAACTCATTCCAATTTGTAATTTTCCCTAATTAAATGTATTAGTGACGGCTTAAATAATAATAAAATAATATTTTTTTTCAGAAAATTTGAAATTTCACCAGCGGCTCAATAAACACCAAATAATAGCAATTACATAGCTAGAATATGTATATTTAATTTTTATAATAAGATATTTGTATTTTGACTTTTTACAGAAAACCCCCTCATTTTACCGATTTTCCGAAATTTCACCAAAACGATTTTCAAAATGCTACAGTTAAACTTAAAGGTATTATAGCGCAAGAATACGGTATTTGAAAACGTTATCATTTTATGTGTGAAATTTCATTCAAATTGAGTTCTACAAGTTTTGTGATCAAGATAAACATATTTAGGAGTGAGGTAATTGATTAAACTAAGAAAAATGAACTTCATAGTATTTTTATGAAAAGAATACGGTTTTGCAAAGAAGCTATCATTTCATGTGAAAAAGTTTGATTAAATTGGTTTATGGGTGATTAATAGTCAACATGAATATGGGTAGATAATATGTATTAGGTGACAAGTGGAAATTTATAGATAAACCGAATCGGAAATCGGTTTGTCCGATTTCCGTCGGGTTCCAAAAAGTCGTATTTTTATACTTATAGAAAAGAGAGATAGAGGGGTTGGGACTTACGGTTTGGACAAGCTAATGAAGCTAATGGATGTGGTGGTTGCCGATTCGTCGAAAGCGTCGTGAAGGTTCTGATCCGGTCGCCGGAATCCGTCGTCGATTTCGGCAGCGGTTCGCTTCTTGCTCTTCGTACCGAGTTCTCGAGAATTTGAGAGAGTAGACTTAGAGTGGTAAGGTGAAATGGTAGAGGATAGGGGTCTTTATATAGGGCTAGACTAGGGTTAGGGTTTGGATTAAAAATATTAAAAGAAAATATAAAAAAACATTAAAAATTCATTAAAAATCATTAAACCTAGGAGTAAAAGGGATTTATTGGCCAAATCAAAACCGATCCAGGTATAATAAGTATGCAAGAAGGTTGACCAAGTCAAGAGACAACTTTTCTCAGTTGGTGACTCGGCCGTCCGGCCAAGTCCGGCCGGATCGGTCGGACCGAGTCGGCCGATTCTCCGGCCGGCGGTGCCGAGTCGGGCCGAGTCAAGGGTCCCATGGCCGGGGGTTTTCCTGAGGAACAACTTGGTATTTTTACTTTTTGTTGTCCAGTACATATTTTGGGAGTTATGGCCTTTTTACCGTTGACTTCCAAAAAAAAATAAAACAAAATAAATACAAAAATAATGTGGGGCATGGGATTTGAACTCTGGTGGCTTGGTTCAGCAGTGCAAGGTATTACCAATGAGCTACAAGCTCTTTCTTGTAATTATTATGGTTTTTAATTACTTAAACTGATAGCAGCAAGAATAAATACTCCTAGTATTCATTAAATTTAAAGTAATTTCTTGTACACTAAAAATGGAGTTATTTCATTCTTGTAGCTTGTAATTAAAAACAAAAATAATTACCTAAATCTTGTGCTCAGGCTTAAATACCCCTTTGTGGATTTTTAGAAAAAAAATATTTTGAAAAAAAATTGTATAGGAAAAAGTGTATAAAAATTAGGGTTGTTACAATTCTGGAGGGAAACGGGCCCGCATCTCATGGCTTTGAGATGGAGGAGGCCTCACTCTAGAATTGGTGGGCTATTCGCCGACCTCGTAGGGGGTATAGGTTGACCCAAGGAGGGGTGCTCAAGTTACCGGATTCCGTAGAGTGCTGGGTGGCCCATTCACGTTGTTGAATGGGGTTGCCTCGCTTTTGGGATTGGCGGGTAACTTGCCGCGTTCATAGAGGTCTAGGTTCTTATTGCATAGGCTATCCACACGACAGGGAACGTCGGGTCTCATTTGCGGCTCAAATGAAACCCGAGACTCCAGGATTATCCACCACTCTGTGTTGCTTGGCTGAGATTTTGAGATGTTACTTTATATCATGCCTGAGATGAATGTTATATATATTTATATATATACTAGTAGATGTTGTATATGTTTTGCACCCGCGCTAGTCCAGCCCCCGCTCTGTCGTTAGTTAAGTAACCTAACGAGTGATAACGGGGCCCAGCGGCAAATGCGGGTGGCATATACGTACATCATATTTTTTGTTCTTTTCTGGTATGATTAATTGATGGGTCCGCGTTGATTCTGATCAATGCAAAGATAAAACAAACCTATTTGATGTTGTTGGAACCAAGTTTTTTAAAAACAGACATTACAGACGTTTACTTTTGTTTTGCACAGTGGTATTCGGTTATGAATATCCAGCACCTCATTCCATGAGGCAAGGGCCGAGATCCCTTCATCGGGAGTGACCCCTTGGGCAAAAGTTTGCGTCAGGGTAATAACTTCACTATAGTTGATTGCTTTTGCTTTGCATCGTGGTATTCGGTTTGGAATATTCTGCACCTCATTCGATGAGGAAAGAGCCGAGATCCCTTCACTGGGAGTGACCTCTTTAGCAAAAGTTTTCGCCATTATATAATTGTAAAACTACTTGGATTCCTTCGACGATATCAAGTCCATTACGTTAAAGGTTTTTCGTCAAAAACCAGCCGTAGCCCTCCGTCATTTCAGACGGGTAGCGCTTAGTATTCATGCTATGTTTGTTGGCCTTCATCAAGGCATAGTGTATGGTAGCTATGTGTTACTTTTCTGTTGCATGGATTTGCATTAATCTAGGACAGTCGTACAGCTTTGTTGGCCTTCGTCAAGGGCGAGTACCAGTGGGCTTAGATTAATCTGGAAAATGATGGGTAGAACTTGACTTGCGACTTATGATTTGTTGGCCTTCGTAAAGGTCATAAGACGCTTGGCGTAAAAATCACATCGGGAGTTTCAAACATACAGGAAACCTGCCAGGCATGCGCATACCTTCTGGAGTGAGATAACTTGAGTGGCTTTCATCAAATTATCATGCAGTGATAGTTGGATCCTAATTCCCAATGATGAGTTGGTTTACTCCTCGGGTGATTTTAAATGATTCCGATTAATTCTTCTTTTGGGTTTGGAGGAGAATTCGAGGAAACAGTGGGAGACATTCTGATTAGATAAAGCGATTAACCATTCTGATATAGGTTAGAGTGCATGCTGAGTGTTTCTTTTCTCTCTCTTTGGCAGTGACCATGGCCCGACCCTAAACTAAAACTCATGGACCAAATTAACCGAACCTTCTTAAATCACATTGGCTTTTGGATTGTTAAAGTTGCATATATCATTGCCACTCTTATTTTTACCCTTTGTATTTCTACGAAACATTCCGTATTACTACGAAGATCCATTTTTATTGGATATGACCATCGTATAGTTACATACGAACTCGAAGAAACTTGTTTCAGATTCGATGACGGTTTCCGGTTCTGGAGAAATAGAATAGGACTATTCAGTTGTCTTTTCCCTTTACCTTCTCTCAGGTTGCGAGAGCTCCTGGTATTTAGGAGAGTACACCTATTACGCTTATTGGATAGTCTTCCTCTAAACCATAGGCTGGTGCCGAACGGTAGGGAAGGAAGAAAACCGATTAGCCTAAGTGTGGTGTACAGAAGGTAATAAGTAAAGACAAATAAAGGGATTAGAAAAAGGGCAAAGTAAATTACGACTGCTATCATTCATGATAAAGCCGCGTATATCACCACCACTCCTACTTCACCTTTGAATTTCTTCTGAACATTCTGTATCACTACGAAAATCCACATTTCTTGGATATGCCATCGTATAGTTACATACGAACTCGAAGGAACTTGTTCCAGTTCGAGAATGGTTTCTGGTTCTAGAGAAATAGAATAAGGATTATTCAGTTGTCTTTTCTCTTTACTTTCTCTCAGGTTGCGAGGGCTCCTGGTATTTAGGAGGGTACATCTATTACACTTATTGGATAGTCTTCTTCCAAACCATAGGCTGGTGCCGAAAGGTAGGGAAGGAAGAAAACCATTTAGCCTAAAGATGGTGTACAAAAGGTAATAAGTAAAGACATATAAAGGGATTGGAGAGACGACAAGGAAATTGTTGGAGATAGTGACCTCAGAGTCAATTATTGGATCACAGGCACGTGATTGCAATGATTGAGGGAGGACCTATACCGGTAGGACATTCTTACTCAAGATGATAGTATGCTATCTGGTTTATCTTTATCATCGTGTACTGCTTTAAGTGACATTACTGATCACTATTGCATGTTGATAGAGCCCCTAGGATTCTTGCTTGACTGCCAGCAGTATGAGGGCGATCATATACGTGGGAGCTGGGGTCTATAAGCACATCCTTAAAAGGTCCCTAGTCGTGGGAGTTTCGAGACAGGGCATCGATACTCCAGAGTAGACTAGTGTATACAGTCGAGACCCCGACGAGGGGCGGTGGTCGATCTCACAAGCCACTGGTGTCAGTTGGTTTGCTTAAGATGTATGCAGGTGCTCATTGGGTTATGAGTACACCGGACAGGACTCGCCGGGAACATGCTAGTTGGTCTTATACCTGACGTCAGATAGCAGTTCCCTGGTGACATGTGTACAGGTCAGTTCATCGACTTGAGATCGTCATTTGTCTCGTGTGAGTTCCCACTGTACTTTGATTACTACCCTACCACGCTCAAAGGAGTCATGCAAACAGGTTTTAGTTGGGTACAGTCTCGAGCCACATGGAGGCAGTGAGCGGATCTGCAGGGGTTCGTCTCTCCCGGTATTGGGGGTGAGGTCGCGCTGTGTCTAGGAGAGCCATTACACGAAGTCCTTGGCCAAGGAAAGAGATTTACTGATAGGTATTCCAGTAATATCTCAGGGTGTTCTGGGCTACACTCCGACACGATTTGTACCGCTATTGGGGGTCTGACTTTTACCAACACCCTAGGCCCGCCATGCGATGCTCATAGACGAATGGACCGGACTGTACGGATATTGTCACTGACAGGCTCAGTAGGGTGTCTGGATGAGTTCGCTCATCGACGTCCCTTTTGGTCAATACCTGGTAGCCCGTTACGTATGTCTAATACCTCTGACGTGCTAGTGGTTAAATCCACAGCCAAAATATTGACGAGACTTTAGAGTTCGCCACAGACAGTTTCTCAAGTTTAGGGCAAAACGCTGTAGAGGACGTATGGAGATATGGCAGGGTTCGATCTTATACGTGCGGTATTGCACGGATCATGATCGGACGGATAATATTAGCGGGCTTTGGTTTAAACCGGATCCTAGTATTGTATAGTGTAGATTTTGTCTCATTGCATTTGTATTCAGTGGGAATACAAATGCGGGTATGTATATACGGTCGCGGGGTTTTCCTGTAATTTATTACGGGATCAGTTTTTTGAAGTTGTCAGTTTGCATTCCGTTTCGGTCATATTTCCTTTGTTCTTTCATGGCCGGATTTTTCTGATGGAGGGGCTAATTTGCATATTTGCAAATTAGCAATTGTGGAGGGTTTTTTTTTGTAAATGAGGGATTATGATAAATCTAGCATCTTTGCTTTTTCTTTTATTATGGCTAGCATTGATTATGAAAGGATTTCATGAAAGACTTTGTTGTGATATTTATTTCTTGTTATCACCCATTTCTTCTCTAGCATTATTTTTGAGTTTTTCCCTCTTCATTCTTATGCAAGGGGGCCGGCCACATTGAGAGGGAGAGAGAGGATTTGTCATTTTGGTGGAGGGAAAAGGTTGATCTCATTTTCTCCTTGAAAAGAAAATTCCATAGCTCCATTTTTCATAGTTCATTCTCCACATCAAAACATGGCAACTTCAACCGCAATAGAGACAAACCATCCAACACTTCACCTACAGTATTCTTGGACACGTCGACTCGCCAACTTCATACCCGAGTTGCCTCGGTCCAGAGGTGGGAGCCCGTAAAAGAACCCGGCGATGTGGTGCCCGTTCCGACGAGGAGATGAAGACCGGAGATTCCATGAGGAGATCGGAGTGGAGGCCGAAGACCGAAGGACACGGATCGCTCGGTATAGCTTTCTACCCATCTTCTAGTTTGCTAGTATTAGGTTAATGGCCCGATCCGGGTTTTATAGTGCGCGGTAGTGCCGGTTTATAAGTTTTGTAAAAGTTTCGTTTCCGCATTCCGGCGTCGGATTGACGGCCGGGACGCTGTCGTGCACTTATTCTGGTATCAGAGCCACGTCATTAAGCTAGTCTAGCTTGCTCTAACGTGTTTAGAACTCGATCGAACAAAAATCCCAAAACCGCGTTTTCAAATTTGACAGTTTCTGTCGATTTTATTTTGTGCTCCAAAAATTTTTCTGGGCATGTCAAAAAATCGTGCTGGGTTTTTGGTGAACACTGTAGAAATTTGGTTACATGACGTCACTGTATCACCGCGGAAACGCGGCCGTAACCCCTTTTTGGCCGCGGTTCTGCCGCAGAACAGTGAAGTCACTGTACCAAATTTCTCGCAGTGATTCCTGAGTTGAAAATGGGGTTTTTGGTATATTCTGTTTGGGCCCAGATTTTCTTTGAGTGCTACAGTTGTGCTTGGGGCCCACTTCGGGAAAATTTAGTTGATCGAAAATTTTAAACATGTTAGTTCACAGTATTTACATAATATCTGCGGCCGTGAATGTCACATGATCGGTAAATCCTGTCTAACTGCTATAGCCCTTTTAGACGGATTTGCGAACGTGACATTCACGTTGATGTTCTGTGTTGTGCTGTGATGTTGCGGATTGGTCGTGGGGGATAGCCTGGATGCAATGGTAGTACAGTTTGGTTGTATATGTACATTTGATATTGCGGGGCGAGCGTCCGACATATGGACTGCCGTCACTACCTGTTTGTATATTATTCTTTTGGGGCACGACCGGGCTGAGGTCGATGTACCCGTTGTATATATTTTACTTTCTGTACTAGGATTACCCCGTGGAGGGGTGCACGGGTAGCCGGGTTCTAGAGGGCAACGGGCCCGCATCTCATGGCGTTGAGACGGAGGGGGCTTTACTCTAGAATTGGCAGGCTATTCGCCGCACTCGTAGGGGGTATAGGTTGACCCAAGGAGGGCTGCCCAAGTTACCGGATTCTATGAAGTGTTGGGTGGTCCATTCACGTTGCTGAAGGGGGCTGCCTCGCTTCAGGTTTTGGCGGGTAACTTGCCGCGCCCGTAGGGGTCTAGGATTTCATTGCACAGGCTATTCACACGACCAGGGGAACGTCGGGTTTCAGTAGCGGCTCTATGAAACCCGGGGATCCCAGATATCTGTATTGTTCTATGATACTTATTACATTTCTGTGATGTTGCATTTTATCACGCCTTGAGCGAATATTATATATTGATATATATACTAATAGATATTGTATATGTTTTGCATCCGCGCTAGTCCAGTCCCCGCTCTGTCGTTAGTTAAGTAACCTAACGGGTGATGACAGGACCCAGTGGCGAATGCGGATGGCATATACGTACATCATTATTTTCGTTCTTTATTGGTGTGATCAATTGATGGGACTGCGTTGATTCGGATCAATGCAAGCTAAACAAACCTATCTGATGTTGTTGGAACAATTTTTCAAAAAGCTGTTATTGCAAGGGCGTTCTCTTTTGTTTTGCACAGTGGTATTCGGTTATGAATATCCAGCACCTCAGTCGACGAGGCAAGGGCCGAGATCCTTTCACCGGGAGTGACCCCTTGGACAGAAGTTTGCGTCAGGGCAATAACTTCACTATAGTCGATTACTTTTGCTTTGCATCGTGGTATTCAGTTGGAATATCCTGCACCTCATTCTACGGGGAAAGAGCCGAGATCCCTTCACCGGGAGTGACCTCTTTAGCAAAGGTTTTCGTCACTATATTTTTTAAAAAGCTATCCGGTTCCTTCAACGATATCAAGTTCATTACGTTAAAGGTTTTTCGCTAGAAACCATTCGTAGCCCTCCGTCATTTCAGATGGGTAGCACGTAGTATTCATGCTATGTTTGTTGGCTTTCGTCAAGGTATAGTGTATGGTAGCTGCTTGTTAGCTTTCTGCTGCATAGATAGATGCGTTGGTTTGGGTCGGTCGTATAGCCTTGTTGACCTTTGTCAAGGGCTTGTACGGGTGGGTTCAAATTAACCTGGACAATGACGGGTAGAACTTGACAAGCGACTTATGATTTGTTGGCCTTAGTCAAGGTCATAAGAGCATGGGGTAAAAATCATATCGGGAGTTTCTAAAGAAACTGAAACTTGCCAGATATGCGCATACCTTCTGGAGTGTGATAACGTGAGCGGATTCCGTCACATTATCATGCGATGATAGTTGGATCCCAATTCCCACTGATGAGTTGGTTTACTCCTCGGGTGATCCCGACTAATTCTTCTTTCAGGTTTGGAGGAGAATTTGAGGTTACAGTGGGAGGTTTCCTGATTAGATAAAGTGACAACCATTCTGATCTAGGTTAGAGTGCACGCTGAGTGTTTTTTTCTCTCTCTCTTTGGCAGCGACCATGACCCGACCCTTGACTATGACTCAGTGACCAAGTTGACCGAACCTTCTTAAACACCGGCTTTTGGATTGTCTGAGTTATATACCTCATTGCCACTCCTACTTTTACCCTTTTCTCCAGGACACCCCGTATTACTACGAACGTCCACTTCCATTGGATAAAACCATCGTATGGTTATATACGAACTCGAAGGAATTTATTCGAGAATGGTTTCCGGTTCTGGAGAAAACGAATAGAACTATTCAGTTGTCTTTTCCTTTTACCTTCTCTCAGGTTGCGAGTGTTCCTTGAATTAGGACGGTACACCTATTACGCTAATTGGATAGTCTTCTTCCAAACCATAGGCAGGTGCCAAACAGTAGGGAATGAAGAAAGCCGATTAGCCTAAGTGTGGTGTACAGAAGGTATTAAGTAAAGACAAATAAAGGGATTAGTAAGAGGGCAAAGTAAATTGCGACTGCTATTCACGACCAAACCAAGTATTTCTTCGCCAATCCTACATCACCTTTGTATTTCTCCAGAACACTCCGTGTCACTACGAATATCCACAGTTTATTGGATACTCCATCGTATGGTTATATACGAACTCGAAAGGAACTTGTTCCAGTTCGGGGATGGATTCTGGTTCAGGAGAAATAGGAATAAGGTTTATTCGGTTGTCTTTTATCTTCACCTTCCTCGCATTGCGAGTGTTCCTAGAATTAGGATAGTACACCCATTATGCTTATTGGATAGTCTTCTTCCAAACCATAGGCTGGTGCCGAACGGTAGGGAAGGAAGAAAACCATTTGGTCTAAAGGGGTGTACAGAAGGTAATGACTAAAGACATATAAAGGGATTTGGAGAGATGGCAAAGAAATAAACGGTTACAGTCATGGATCTGGATAATGGAAGAGGCATTACTAGGAATACCCGAATACCCCTCCGAAACATTTACATGTTTCAGTTTCACTGTGTATTGTTAAAAGAAAACTGATTTCCCGATTAACCCTTGCTCCAGGGTATGTATTTACCAGGTGTGATTCTCACATCTGTATGGTTTTACAGATTATGAGTGGGAGTAAGTTATTGGGAATTAGGTGATCATCCTCATTATATCGGAATTCGTTGTAATTGGTGATATTTGAGGAAATCGCCTGAGTTGTTTGCCGGACGACAAATATTTGGTTTTGAATATCCGTTGTTGTGCACCAATTTCAAATTGATATATCTGTACGTCTATTTTTATAGAGTGAGATATACATTTTTTAAATTATGTCTATGACATTTACCTATATCAGTGGATGGTTAGGTAAAGAGCATTAAACAGCGGTGTAATTCTTCTTAACCATAAGTACAGTTTTCAACCTACGACACACAGTGAATGAGTTATTAGACTCAAGGGACTTATACAGAGTATTGTGTGTTGTCCAATGTCCATTAGGACAGAGGGGTTGGTCCTCGTACTATATTCGGATTACTTATGACTTCTCTAGTTTTTAGACAAGTGTTTCGTAGAAACGCAGGGTCTGAGTTTTGAGAAGTTATAGGTATAAGAATAGAGTAGAGAACCAGATGTTGCAAGTATCGGGATTCTTCAAGGTGATTGAAGATGTAGATACTTGTGTATGGTATTCAGTTGATAGTAATGATTAAGAGAACATGCTTCTCTTTCAGGTTACTCATAATTGGAAATACTCCTAAGTTGAGTAATGCTGATCGGCCTCTCTCCATTTAGTTAACATGCACTGAAGACAGCTGCATGATTTGAATCTGGTTCAATTAAATCAGTGCCTCTGTTTCTGTATTGGATATAGAACAGTTCGTATCTTAACGATGTTAAGATATGGGGAGTTGTCCGGCTTATGCTTAAAACCAGATTCTGGATAACTCAAGGCACGCTTCAGTAATGGCTGTTTGTGGGTTGACCCAGGCTATGACGAGGTTTGACTTTCTACCATCTGGAAGATCAATAGTGATATTGTTCTTGACTCGTCACAGTTTTAATAAAAATGGATTTTTTCAGAAAACAGTAGTGGGAGTATGGTAGAACTGGAAGTGATTCCAGAACCGCAAACGATTCTTGAAAATTTGATAAGAACCTAAAGATTCAATCTGGTTTGACATTCCATTAGCCACTCCGCAGATATGGTGGGTAACCTCAGGCACTCGAGAGGTACTTCGGTATGCTCAAAGACGGTGACAGGGAGGTTCTTGTTTATCCATACTTGCCATTGCTGTTGTTCCAGGCTGTGAGACCCGGCAGGAGGATGAGTATAGTGTCGTTCTGAACTAGCTTTAGAAGTGCACGTGTATATGACTCTGCCAGAGGGTTGTCGTCGTCAGTGGGAGCATCGGAAGCATAGTGGACAAGTAGCTTATGTTTATTTATAGACTAAAGCAGATATAGCGGAGATAGATCATCTATTTCTGATGTGACAGTCATAGGTTTGACTTTATCAGAATAGGGGATGGATCTGTTAAGAAGGTAGTAGGGTGTGATGTTCTGGTATTTGGATGACATACACAGAGTAGGAAGTGAAATTCCTATACTACGATCGGTTATACTTTGGTTGTCACACAGTAGTTTCTCCACACAGGACTTGGATATTATATCAGACATTCTGGTTATTAGATCTATGGTTTTAGATCTAGATTTGGGAAGTGTCTCAATTAGGGTACTTAGACAGCATTCTAAAGATATTTTAGAATGGACGACTCCTGGCACGGTAGCGTATCTGCAGGTGATGGAGTCACCCTCTCTAAAGGTGTCTTACAGACTAAAGGAGAGAGGGATGCACATGATTGACAGATCACTTGCTTAGGCAATTGAGTTGATCATGAGATGTCAAGTACCACACCAGACGTTGTTGTTTTGCACTAGATGCAATAAGTAGATATTGATCCAATCCTGGAAAAACATTCGGAAGCAGTTTTAGAACATAAGTGCATGTTCTAGGGATATGATAACAACAGCATCGTTCGGGAGACGGTTATCATTCCAGGCTTCCAAGGTGACCTGGATGACAGAGTGACTGTCAGAGTTATAGTTTTCCCTCTGACGAGGGGCAATATCTGGACAGGTGGTCCAGGCGGATACTGAGGGAGGCATGGCGCAGGATACTGATTAAGTTCAGTTGACGATACAGTCTAAGAAGTTTGGATTTGGAGTTCATTTATGAACTAGGTCCTATCAGATATCCAGACATATTCTAAGACAGGTATTGCTCATTTCGGGAGATGGTTTTCTCCGCGAACTTGAGATAAAGAGAGACATAGAAAGAAATATCAGGGCGGATCCACTCACTGAGGCTATTCCTAGAACGCAATAGTTTCGCAAACGGGCTTTGTGAGACTGACTGGGAGAGGAGTTGGGTGTTCGGTATCACACGGGCTGTGAGTATGCGACATCGCAATAATTAGCCTTGAGTGCAAGTGGGAGATTGTTGGAGATAGTGCCCTCAGAGTCAATTATTGGATCACAGGCACGTGATTGCAATGATTGAGAGAGGACCTATACCGGTAGGACAGTCTTACTCAAGATGATAGTATACTATCTGGTTTATCTTTATCATCGTGTACTGCTTTAGGTGACATTACTGATCACTATTGCACGTTGATAGAGCCCCTAGGATTCTTGCTTGACTGCTAGCAGTATGAGGGCGATCATATACGTGGGAGCTGGGGTCTATAAGCACATCCTTAAAAGGTCCCTAGTCGTAGGAGTTTCGAGACAGGGCATTGATACTTCAGAGTGGACTAGTGTATACAGTCGAGACCCCGACGAGGGGCGGTGGCCGGTCTCACAAGCCACTGGTGTTAGTTGGTTCACCTAAGATGTATACAGGTGCTCATTGGGTTATGAGTACACCGGACATGACTCGCCGGGAACATGCTAGTTGGTCTTATACCTAACGTCAGATAGCAGTTCCCTGGTGACATGTGTACAGGTCAGTTCATCGACTTGAGATCGTCATTTGTCTCGTGTGAGTTCCCACTATACTTTGATTACTACCCTACCACGCTCAAAGGAGTCGTTCAAACAGGTTTTAGTTGGGTACAGTCCCGAGCCACATGGAGGCAGTGAGCGGATCTGCAGGGGTTCGTCTCTCCCGGTATTGGGGGTGAGGTCGCGCTGTGTCTAGGAGAGCCATTACACAAAGTCCTTTGCCAATGCAGGAGATTTACTGGTAGGTATTCCAGTAATATCTCAGGGTGTTCTGGGCTACACTCCGACACGACTTGTACCGCTATTGGGGGTCTGACTTTTACCAACCCCCTAGGCCTGCCATGCGATGCTCATAGACGAACGGACCGGACTGTACGGATATTGTCACTGACAGGCTCAGTAGGGTGTCTGGATGAGTTCGCTCATCGACGTCCCTTTTGGTCAATACCTGGTAGCCTGTTACGTATGGCTAATACCTCTGACGTGCTAGTGGTTAAATCCACAGCCAAAATATTGACGAGTCTTTAGAGTTCCCCACAGACAGTTTCTCATATTTCGGGCGAAACGCTGTAGAGTCCGTATGGAGATATGGCAGGGTTCGATCTTATACGTGCGGTATTGCACGGATCATGATCGGACGGATAATACTAGCGGGCTTTGGTTTAAGCCGGATCCTAGTATTGTACAGTGTAGATTTTGTCTCATTGCATTTGTATTCAGTGGGAATACAAATGCGGGTTTGTATATACGGTCGCGGGGTTTTCCTGTAATTTATTACGGGATCAGTTTTTTGAAGTTGCCAATTTACATTCCGTTTTGGCCATATTTCCTTTGTTCTTTCATAGCCGGATTTTTCTGATGGAGGGGATAATTTGCATATTTGCAAATTAGCAATTGTGGAGGGTTTTTTTTGTAAATGAGGGATTATAATAAATCTAGCATCTTTGCTTTTTCTTTCATCATGGCTAGCATTGATTATGAAAGGATTTCATGAAAGACTTTGATGTGATATTTATTTCTTGTTATCACCCATTTCTTCTCTAGCATTATTTTTGAGTTTTTCCCTCTTCATTCTTATGCAAGGGGGCCGGCCACATTGAGAGGGAGAGAGAGGATTTGTCATTTTGGTGGAGGGAAAAGGTTGATCTCATTTTCTCCTTGAAAAGAAAATTCCATAGCTCCATTTTTCATAGTTCATTCTCCACATCAAAACATGGCAACTTCAACCCCAATAGAGACAAACCATCCTACACTTCACCTACAGTATTCTTGGACACGTCGACTCGCCAACTTCGTGCCTGAGTTGCCTCGGTCCAGAGGTGGGAGCCTGTAAAAGAACCCGGCGATGTGGTGCCCGTTCCGACGAGGAGATGAAGACCGGAGATTCCGCGAGGAGATCGGAGTGGAGGCCGAAGACCGAAGGACACGGATCACTCGGTATAGCTTTCTACCCATCTTCTAGTTCGCTAACATTAGGTTGATGGCCCGATCCGGGTTTTATAGTGCGCGGTAGTGCCGGTTTACAAGTTTTGTAAAAGTTTCGTTTCCGCATTCCGGTGTCGGATTGACGGCCGGGGCGCTGCCGTGCACTTACAGAAATATACGGTTACAGTCATGAATCTGGATAGTGGAAGAGGCATTACTACGAATTCCCGGAAACCCCTCCGAAATATTTTCATGTTTCAGTTTCATTGTGCGTTGTTAATTGAAAACTAATTTCCCAATTAGATTCTAACTCCAGAGTATGTATTTAGCAGACTTGATTCTCACATCTGTATGGTATTATGGATGATGAGTGGGAGTAAGATATTGGAAATTAGGTGATTATATTCTCATTATATCGGAATTCTTTGTAATTGGTGATATTTGAGAAAATCACCTGGGTTTTTGCTGGACGGCAAATATTTGGTTTTGAATATCCGTTGTTATGCACCAATTTCAAACTGATATATTTGTACGTTTATTTTTTAAAGTGAGATATAACTTTTTGAAATTATGTCTATGACATTTACCTGTATCAATTGATGATTGGATAAGGAGAATTCAACAATGGTGTAATTCTTCTTAACCAGAGTACAGTTTTCAACTTACGACGCACAGGGTTTGAGTTATTAAACTCAGGGGACTTATACAAAGTATTGTATATTGTCCAGTGTCTATTAGGACAAAGGGGTTGGTGCTCGTATTATACTCTGTTTCCTTGTGACTTCTCCAGTTTTAGACAAGTATTTCATTGAAATACAAGGTCCAAATTTTGATAAGTTATAGGTATATGAATAAAGTAGAGAACCATATGTTGCAAGTATCAGGATTCTTCAAGGTGATCGAAAATGTAGATACTTGTGTTGGGTATTCCGTTGATAGTAATGGTATTGAGAACTTGTTTCTCTTTTAGATTACTCATATGTGGATGCACTCCTAGATGAGTAATGCTGCTTGGCCTCATTCCACTTAGTTGACATGCATTGGAGACAGCTGCATGATTTGAATCTGATTCCAATTAAATTAGTGCCTCTATTTCTATATTGTATATAGAATGGTTCATATCTTAACGATGTTAAGGTATATGGAATTGTCCGGCTTATGCTTAAAACCAGACTCTGGATAAACTCAAGGCACGTTTCAGTAATGGCTGTTTGTTGGTTATCCCGGGCTATGATGAGGGTTAACTTTCTACCATCTGGAAGATCAATAAATATATTGTTCCTCACTCGCCACAGTTTTAATAAAATGGATTCTTTTCAGAAAACATTAGTAGGAGTATGGTAAAACTGGAAGTGATTTCAGAACCACAAACGATTATTGAAAATTTAGTAGAACCTAAATATTCAATTGGTTTTAGCATTCCATTAGCCACTTCGCAGATATGGTGGGTAACCTCAAGCACCTGAGAGGTACTTCGGTATCTTCAAAGACGGTGACGGGGAGGTTCTTGTTTACCCAGACTTGTCATTACTGCTGTTCTAGACTATGAGACCCGGCAGGAGGATCAGTATAGCATCATTCTAAACTAGCATTAAAAGTGCACGTGTATATGATTCTACCACAGGGTTGTTGTAGTCAGTGGGAACAGCGGAAGTATAGTGGACAAGTAGCTTGTGTCTATTTATAGACTAAAGCAGTTATAGCGGAGATAGATCATCTATTTTTGATGTGACAGTCATAGGCTTTGACTTCATCAGAATAGGAGATGGATCTGGTAAGAAAGTAGTATGGTGTGATGTCCTGGTATTTGGATGACATTCACTTTATAGGAAGTGAAATTCATATACTACGATCGGTTATACTGTGGTTGTCACACAGTTGTTTCTCCACATAGGATATGGATATAATATCAGGCATTCTGGTTACTAGATTTATGGTTTTAGATTTAGATTTGGGAAGTTTCCCAATTTAGGTACTTTGACACTATTCTAAAGATGTTTTAGAATGTATGACTCCTGGCATGGTGGTGTACCTGCAGGTGATGGAGTCACCCTCTCTAAAGGATGTCTTACAAACTGACGGGGAGAGGGATTTGCATGATTGGCATATCACTTACTTAGGCAATTGAGTCAATCATGAGATGTCAAGTACCACACTAGATGTTGTTTTTGCACTAGCTGCAATAAGTTTATATATTAATCCAATCCCGGAGAAACGTTGGGAAGCGGTTTATAAACATAAGTGGATGTTCTAAGGATATGGTAACGGTAACCTATTTTGGGAGACGGTTATCATTCCAGGCTTCCAAGGTGACCTGGATGACAGAGCGACCATCAGAGTTATAGTTTTCTTTCTTTTGAGGGGCGGTAGTTTGGACAGGTGGTCCAAGCGTATACCGAGGAAGGCATGGCGCAGGATACTGATTAAATTCAGTGGACAATACAGTCTAAAAAATTTGCTGGATTTGGAGTTCATTTATGAACTGGGCCCCATCAGATATCCAGACATATTCTAAAACAGGTATTGCTCATCTCGAGAGATAGCTTTCTCCGCGAAGTTGAGATATAGAGAGATACAGAAAGAAACATTGGACCGGATCTACTCACTGAGGCTATTTTTCGAACGCAATAGTTTCATAAACGAGCTTTGCGAGATTGATTAGTAGAGAAGTTGGGTGTTCGGTATCACACGGGCTGTGAGTATGCGACACCACAATAATTAGCCTTAAATGCAAGTGGGAGATTGTTGGCTATAGTGCCCTCAAGTCAATTATTAGATCGCAGGCACGCGATTGCGATGATTGAGGGAGAACCTATACGGATGGAACAGTTTTACTCGAGATGATAGTATGCTATCTGGTTTGTCTTTATCATCATGTACATGTTTTAGGTGACATTACAGATCACTATTACATATTGATAGAGCCCATAAGATTCTTACTTGACTACCAGCATTATGATGGCGATCATATACGTGATAGTTGGGTGGTCTAAAAGCACATTCTTAAATGTCCCTAGTCGTGAGAGTTTCGAGATCGGGTATCGATACTCCAGAGTAAACTAGTGTATACTGATCGAGACCCCGACGAGGGGCGGTGGCCGGTCTCACAAGCCATTGGTGTCAGTCTGTTCACCTAAGATGTATACAGGTGCTCATTGGGTTATAAGTACACCGAGAGGACTCACCGGGAACATGCTAGTTGGTATTATACCTATTGTCAGATAGCAATTCCCAGGTGACATGTGTACAGGTTAGTCTATCGACCTGAGATCGTCATTTGTCTCGTGTGAGTTCCCACCGTGCTTTGATTACTATGCTACCATGGCTCAAAGGAGTCATGCAAACATGTTTTACTTAGGTACAGTCCCGAGCCACATGGAGACGGTGAGCGGATCGTCAGGGGATTCGTCTCTCCCGGTATTGGGGGTTGATGTCGCGTTGTGCACGGGTGGCCATCACCAGAAATTCTTGGCCAAGGTAGTCGAGAATTACTGATCTAGGATTGGTAGTTTCTCAGGTGGTGATGGGCTTCACACCGACACTAAATGTCGCGTTATTAGGAGTCTGATTTTATCCACCCCCTAGACTTGATATGCGATACTCATAAACGAACGGACCGGACTGTACGGATATTGTCACTGTCAGGCTCAGTAGGGGTTTTAGGATGAGTTTGCTCGTCGGCCTCCCTTTCGCTCAATACCTAGGTAGCCGTTACGTACAGCTAGTTCCACTGACGTGCTTGTGGTTAAACCCACTGCCAGCCTATTGACGAGTCTTTAGAGTCCCACACAGAGAGTTCCCCTGCTTCGGGCGAAACGATGTAGAGGCCGTATGGTTTTATGGCAGGGTTCGATCATATACATGCACTTGTGCACGGATCATAATTCGGACGGTTAATACTAGTGGGCTTTGGTTTAAGCCGGATCCTAGTATTATATTGTTGGATTATTTTCGTCTCATTGTATTCGTATTCTGTCAGAATACGGATGCGAGTATGTATATACGGATGAGCGGTATTCTTGTAATTCTTTACAAGATTACTTTTTGAAGATGCCATTTCTTTTTTGATTTAATCTTTTTCTTTAAAAGATTAAATGAGGTGGAGGATGAGACTTATTTTGGCATTTATTCATGCATGCTCACTTGGTGACTTATGGTGATGAGTCATGGTGGCATGCTTGATATTTTGTTTGTATTGTGAGATATTTTTGGTGAGAGCATGAGATATTTATTCTTGAGTTGCTTTCTTTAGTTGCTAGCATGCTTGATATATACTCACAACAAATAACTCACAAACACTTAGCCATTTTTCTCACTTGATTTTTCTTAGCTTCATACTTTCATCTCTCATGGCTTCTTCTTCTTCCTCCACCTTAACCCTCTCATGTGTTGAGAAATCTAGGGTATTTAGAGACAAATTAATCCTTCATTTGACTCTACATTATCTTGGCTATCTAGTTTAGCAAACTAGATACCCTAGTTACTTCGGTTATGAAGTAGGAGCTCGTTTCATAAATCCTCGGGTTGATCATCTTTGATGGAGGGAGACCGGAGATCAAGCTTCATCATTGAGGCCTCTAGGAGCTTGGGAAGGTGATTGAAGATCGAAGGACACGGATCAATTCAGTATAATCACTCTAACCCTATGCATGTTTTTGTTATTTAGGGCTTATGGGTCGATCCGGGTTATTGAGTTGTTCTAGCGTCGGTTTTTGAAAATTTTTATTCCGCAATAGCCACAGATTGATTGCCGGGGCGCTTGTATAACCCAACATGGTATCAGAGCCATTCCATAAGCCTTATTTAACTCATTGCGAAGTTAGAAATCTGCCATTTTTGTCGCTCAAAAACTGCCGACAATAGGCTTCGGTCTTCACCGGAACCAACTTGCTTACTAACTTCTCTTTACTTCACTTGCAATAGGAACTTTTTAAAGGGTTTTGGCTAGAATTTTCAGAACGGTGCTGAGCCAAAATGTGGGGTGATATTTATAGTGGAGAATTAGGGGTTAAGAATTAAAATTGTGAATTAAAAGTATTAAAATTGTGATAAATTATGAATTGAAAGGTCTCTATTTGATTGCAGAGAAATCAAACAGTGCAGGGGAGTTAGAGGTGGGTGAAAAGACAAGTGTGCAGATCCCGAGGCGATTTGGCCCCATCTTGACCGTCGGCGCCGGCTATAATCCTCTTTTAGCCGGTTGATCTCGAGGAAATTGCCTCGAGATTCATGCCACTTGATCAACCCTCTGTTTAAACCATTTTTCACATGTTTGATTTTTCTGAACTTCTTATTTCCCCGTGTATTGCACGTGAAAACTTTTAGGCTTCTGAAAAAGTTTTAAAAAAAATTCAGAAAAAATAATTATGTCTTATGGGAATCGAACACAGGAGCTACATCACAGCTGTGCAAGGCTTTATCAGTGAGCTACAACTTGTTTCTTGCTGTTATTTAACAAAAGTAATTTATAACTTAAATTCAGGCTGTAAAACTCATTTTTTGTATATTAACAGAAAATTTTCGTACAAAGATTTTGTAGTCGTTACAGATAAGTTGCATGTGAATTGTATCTGTAATTTCTGATTAGTTGCATTTGATTTCTATGCACTCGTTTTTAAGTTCTAACCACTTTCCTATTTGTAACTTCTAATAATCTGCCCGTAACTTGTAAGCGTTTGCATGCAACTTTTGATAAGTTTCCTGTAACTTATAAGCAGTTACATATAACTTTTGATTTGTTGCATGTGACTTCTTGCACTTGTCTTTAATTTCTAACCACTTATCTATAATTTCTAATTAGTTAGTTATAACTTCTAATAAATTGTATGTGATTTCTATGTACTTACATGTAATTTCTAATTAGCTGCATATAATTTCTAAGAAAAAAATTTGGAGCTTAGCTCCTCGGGATACCCAGGCCTCCATACCTTCAACATTGGCTATATAAAACTGATAATATCATTCATATCGCAGTATCGGTCAACATTGGGTATATAAAACAGATAATATCAACAAAATTATCATTTGTATCAAAATATCGGCCAACATTGACGATATTAAATTAAATATGTCAACAATTTTTTACATTCATTAGACAAATCAAAAATATATAAGTAATTTATCATTCTCACTCAAAACAAATAATAATATAGGCAAATATCTGCCAAATACAAATAGATGAATACATGTAAGAATAACAAAGAGTTCAAATTTCGGCTAAACAAAAACTAAAACTATATCAAGTAATTTCTCATTCGTTCGCCAATAGAATTTGTGCTGTAAGTATCGGCCGCCACTGCATCGACCCTTTTCTCTCGAGGGCATCCGGAATCTACCGACTCTCGATCAATGCATTCATGAATAAGTAGACGAACACGCCGCAATCAGAACTGTTAAACAACAACGTTAACAAACACATATTGTTATAAACCCTAAGTTCATGTAAGTTCTAAGCAGTTGCCTGTAATTTCTAATAAGCTGAATGTAAATTCTAATAAACTGTCTGTAACTTCTAAGCAGTTGCCTGTAATTTCTAATAAGTTGCATGTAATTGCTAAGCAGTTGTCTGTAACTTTTAAGCAATTATCTGTAATCTTTAATATCATCAAGAATACATCAATAATTTTTGATATCAACAAAAATACATCATCGACAAAAATACATCAATAAAAATACCCCAATTACAATTTTTTCACAGCTCCAAACACCACAAACACAATATCACCAAAATCATTTAAAAGCAGATTATGCCAGAGGAAAAAGAAATGGAATAAAGATTAGAATCATGGCAGAGCAACTTAAAACTTACCAAAAAATCACAAACTCACAATCCCTTTCACCGCTTTCCTCCTCCATCACCCATCACATTTACATTTTTAAAAAAGAAAAAGAAAAAAAAAGAGCAATGCTGGTCTTGGAGTCGATCGCTACCAGACGCGTTATTTTTTAAGTCTTCGGTAGCGAGAAAGCTGATGCTGACCTTAGTATCGCTGCTAGCGGAAGAATTTTTAGAGCTTTTGGATGCGAAGAACTTAATGCTGATCTTGGCATTGCTGCCGGTGGGTGAGATTTTAAAGGCTTCGGTAGCAAGGAAACTGATTCGATCTTGGCGTCGTTGTCGGTGAGGGCCTTTTAGAAGCTTCGGCAGCGAAGAAGTTTCGACAGCGGGAGTTGACGAGGTCGGCGGCGGCGGTGAGGAAGGAACGAAGGATGTGAGAGAGAGATCTTTGAGAGCCAGAAAGAGATTTGTTCATCGGAGAAGAAGGGTAATTTGGTAACCTTATCTAATTTGTAATACGAAGTCTAATTCAAATACAGCCCAAGAAGTTTCTCACAGAGATTTGTGAGTGGTAGGCCCCTTCCAACCATTTTGAAAATACCAAGGACTTTTTGACAGGCTTTTTTTTGGGCCAACGCCTTTTCAACAATTTACCCTTTTATTAATTGTAGTTATGAATCATGAATTTTTATATTTATCCGAATAACATCCGCATCCGATTTTAGCGAGTATGGTTTTGACAATATCCAATCCGTATTCGATTGTACGGATATGGATAGTTTTGTTACCAACAACTTACGTATCCGCATTCGTGTCCGTAAATAGGTGCCGGATACGGATATGATAATGCCTATATCCAATCCGTATCTGATCCAATTTACATCCCTAGTTTTAACCCTTTTAATCCTAAGGGTCTTAGGCAAGTTGGATAAGCCACGTTAGTTTTTGTGAAATAAAATGTATTATTTGGTGAAAATGTTTTGAAGACTAATATCAACAAGTTTCACGCCATGGTTGCGTTCAGTTGCATAGGTAGCTTCCTAGTCAACACCTTCGAGCGAATCAGGCCAGAAAAATAGTACAAAAAGATGCAAGCAAATTAGGTCAAGTCCGCACACTCGATGCAAAAAGATTAACTTATTGACTTTGATTATTATTTATGAAGACTAATCTCATATATTGACGATGAACTATTGAAATCATCCCTCTTCTTCTATAAATAGGAAATAATTCATGCTAAGCTGAACCATTCCAAGCTACAAGAAGCTAAGGCACCAAAAAACAATTTTGAGAGGGAAGCATCAAAGTGAGAAATTAACAATATTCATCATGCCTTCAACATACTCCAACACAGCTTTTCCATCCTCTGCAAGAAGGCTAGAAGGGAAAGTTGCGATAATCACCGGAGGAGCCATGGGAATAGGCGAAGTCACCGCGAAGCTCTTCTGCCACCACGGCGCCAAGGTGGTGGTTGCCGACATTCAGGACGACCTTGGCAAAGAGGTATGCGCCTCTATGGGATCCGAGGACGTGGTCAGCTACATTCACTGTGACGTCTCGAAGGAAGCCGACATGAGAAATGCGGTCGACTTCACGGTGGCCAAGTACGGCAAGCTTGACATCATGTTCAACAATGCGGCTATCATCGAACGCCCATGCTCCAGGATCATGGACTTTGATGTATCCGAATTCGAGCGGGCGATGAGTGTGAACTGCACAGGGGTGTTTCTTGGCATCAAGCACGCCGCACGCGTGATGGTGGCAGCAGGGATCAAGGGAAGCATTATAAACAATGGTAGTGTGTGCACCATCGTAGGAGGGATGGCGCCGCATGGGTACGTTGCGGCGAAGCATGCGATGATAGGCCTCACGAAGAACGGGGCGGCAGAGCTAGGCCAGTACGGTATCAGAGTGAATTGCGTCTCTCCGTTTATGTCTGCATCGCCGATGGCAAAGGAGTTTTCCGGATGGAAGGAGCAGAAGCTGGAGGAGCTGTCTTCCAGCATGGCTAATCTTAAAGGAGCCGTCTTGAGACATGAGGATACGGCTTACGCCGCCGTATTTTTCGGAAGCGACGAGTCCAAGTATGTGAGCGGGCATAACTTTGTGGTGGATGGAGGTCTTACCACGGTTAACAACTCTTTTGGTCTCTTCAAACAAGATTCTTAGGCAAGTAATTAATACTTTGTTCTAGTTTTTACTTGTGTTGGGTGGCATGTATGTAACAGGGGCTTCTCATATGAAGCTAATTATATAGATCCTGGAGAAGTTATATATATTATGTTAAATCATACACTTGTGTTTTACATTAGTGAAATTTATCTTGTTCAATTGGTTACATAGAACTATAATTTTTCAAGATATATAAAATTTTCTATGATTCCCAACTAATTGTTGAATTATGAGGTTTGTGTTGTTGGAGATTTATTTGGAATATATATTATATATGTTTTCTATCGAGGGAAAAAATTGTGGAAGTTGAAGTTGAAATTGAATTGATAAAGGAGGGTAAAACATTTACCTTGAGATAGCAATTCTTCCAGGTAGATTCATATGGACTCACAGAATTTCTATCTTCAGATACAATTAAAGTGCTAGAATATTGTACGTGTACTTGGACATTCAATATAATTATTTGTAATATTTTTGAATATTAATATGATTATATAGTTGCCCGTATTAATAATTGATTATCTGGGTCATATTTATTTATAGTTGTTTCCTAGAAATTATATTAAATTATATTGTAAGATCAAGTAGTTTGATGTGTCACTTATATGGAGATATGATCTAATCTAGTAATTCTTAAATGTGTATTTAGCCTATAACTAGCATGAGATGGTTAAAGGTTATAATATGTTTGCATGATATTGACATGTTAGATGTGATGATATGTCTCAATCACCAAGAATAGAGTTTTTTCAGGTGTATTTCATGAGCACATATTATGATATATGTAGTAGAGTACCATGTTTGAATCTCTATGATATGTCACCCATGTGATAGATTTAAACGGTTACATAATCACTAATACTTGAAGATATTATTATCTTTGATATGTTATTTGAGTAAATTTTGATGTGGTGATAATTCTTGTAATCCGACAACATTAAGAAACCCGAAATATTGGACTACTTTAATGCGTTTTGGAGGACAATATATAGATGTCAAGATAGAATCAGATACCTATGTTGATGAGAATAAATTTATTGTTCATTCCTATGTAGCCGTAAAATCCTGTCGGCAAGTATTTTGAAAAAGTTTTTCAAAATATATCGATATAGTATTATTTATTTTCGAAACTAAATTTTGTGTTCATGGAAAATGAAACTTTAGACTTGAACAATTAGGTGAATTTGCCCTACTCATTTAATAGCTTAAAATTAGGAGCTTAATGTTAGAAGGGGTTGCATGACAGTTGGATATTACCATCTCACGATATGGTAGAGCATTTATAAATAGTTGGCAAAATATACAGGTGTTTGGTTGTTAAATTAAAAGAATTACCTAATTAATTATAAATTACTTTAATAGATGGCTCTTCATGTGAGTACTCAATTGGCCCTACTTATAAGTCTTTAGGTGAAAGATTTAACCATAACTATAAGAATAGTATTATTAATATTACATTTGTTGTATGATTAATATGTAGGATTTTAGTCTCCCATTGGATATTTATGCTTGTAGTACGCTATCGCAACTCTATATACAAGGCAATAGTCTTGTTATAAAATGCATTTTGATTAAGAAAAATCCACCTCTTAAAATATTAGTATGATTAAGAAAAATCCACCTGTTGATCCATGGTTTTGGTTCATCTTCTGAAGATAGGTGGACTTAATTGGAGGCCTCTGCATTTGCGGAGGCTACTGAAGAAGATTTTGTCGATATGACACTACTAAAATAAGGAATTGTCCCTACGGATAGAAGAATTCGCAGGGGCAACTTTTTATTGTCCATATGGATTATCTCGTAGGGCCATCTGTTTGCCCTTACGGATTTAGCCGTAGGGGCATAAATAAATTAAAAAATATTAAAATTCAATGTTTTTATTTGGCCCTACAGTGTTGCAAAAGAAGGCCCTACAGATTAATCCGTAGAGGCAAAAAAAAGTTATTTAAAAAAAAAAATAAAGCTAAAAATTTTCCCACTGGCTCCAAAATTTCCCATTAACCCGCGCGCCCTCGTCCATCGTCGCCGACCCACTTTCATCGCCGAGTTCCTCCTCTATCGCCGTCGATCGAGCTCGTCGTGGAGTTCCTCGTCGCCGCTAATCGTCATCGTCGCCGCCTCCACCACTTCGAGCTCTGTCTTCCCGGCCTCCTCCACCTCGTCAAACCTTTGCTCTCCACATCCTTGAGGAACTGCACACATCGGCAGATGTGAGTATTCATTGATTTTAATTTATAATTTTGTTGTTTTAAATTGGTGTTATTGTTGTTGATTTTAGGGTTAGGGTTAAGGTTACCAGGCCGGGATAAATGGGGGTTAATTTGGGTTAGGGTTAGGTTTTGGGTGATGAATAGGGTTAGGATTAATTAGGTAAAATAAGGTTAGGGTTATAGGGCCGGATTAATTGGGGGTTAATTTGGGTTAAGGTTAGGCTTTGGGCGATGATTCAGGTTAGGGTTATGGTTAATTAGGTAAAATAGGGTTAGTGTTAGGGTTAGGATTATAGGGCCGGGTTAATTAGGTAAAATAGGGTTAGGGTTAGAGTTTGGGTGATGATTAGAGTTAGGTTTAATTAGGTTAAAAAGAGTTGGTGATGATTAGGGTTAGGGTTAATTAGATTAATTAGGCTTAATTTTGGTTTGGGCTAGGGTTAATTTGAGTTAGCGTTAATTTGGGTTAGGATTTGGGTGATGATTAGCGTTAGGGTTAATTTGGGTTAATTAGGTAAAATAGGGTTAATTTGGATTTGGGTGATGGTTAGGGTTAGGATTAATTAGGTAAAATAGGGTTAATTTGGTTTAATTAGCTTAATTTTGGGTTAATTAGGGATAACTTGAGTTAGGGTGATAATTAGGGTTAATTTGGATTAATTAGGGTTAGGGTTTAAGGTGCACTAGTTCCTTCAGTAGGATACTCGATGATAACGTAAACGTAAAACTTTACCGTAAACGTAAGAAAACCTTACCTTAAACTAAAAACTTCAAACCCTTAAAAATGAAACGTAAACGTAAATGCTATTCAAGTTAAATGTTCAAATTAAAACCAATATATGATAATATGAAACTTTTATATTCTCATCGATACTCATATGTGAAAATCAAAGCGCAACTTAGTCCCCGTTTATCGGTTAACATACGTTCAATATTCGTCGTGATATAGAACTATACGAAGGTTGTTAAATATTAGACGGTACAGTTCGGTGCTAACAACAGTTGTGTAGTCTATGTGATGAGAATATTCAATCGTATGATAACCGATAGATTTGTCCAGTGTGGACAAGTTAGGAATGTTAAAGCAAATACCTGCATTCACTTGTGTTTTCATTCGTTTCGAGTTATTTCGTCGGTATTTTTCCGCTGGTTCTCCGTGTACAAAAATAGATTAGATGTTCATTTCAACATTGTTTCATAGTATTGAAATGATTATCTATTCTATTACAGTGTACTCAGAGAACAGCGGGGAGAAGCTGCCGAAATTACTCGAAACGGATGAAAGTACAAGCGAATGGGTGTCTACTCTATACATTATTAATGGGATAGAAGCTTTACCCCTGACAGCCGAAACACACACACACAACACAAATACACAACAAACGCACACATAAAGCACATACACACTAACAACCCTACACCTAAGCGAAATCATAAATTGAAACACACATACACATAATACAAATCATACTTGAAAACCCAGGAATGTTTACGATGTCCCAGAATTCGATGATCGTATGGAGGACAGCGATGAGGATGAAGAGGAGAGAAGACTTAGAGTGCTCCGACTGTCTGTTTCAAAAAACGGGTTGTCTTCAGCTGATCGTGAAGTTACATGGGTTAGAAATGATATCGATGATGAAATCCAAGTAGATATGTCTAATGCATCCACGAAACGAAAAAGGTTATCGTAATGTTATATTATTATTTCATATTTCTACGATCTATACATATATTGCATGCATATATAATGATTGTACTCTTATCTAGGTTTGATGACGACGACCGGAGCAGTGAGGGGCAGCAGAAGCACCAGCCGCGGTAGCGGCAAAGGCAGAGGCAAAGCGGTTCTGCCACCTGGAGAGCTGCGTGGGGAGTTTCAAAGGGCCGGTCTTGCACCCCGATCGGTATCCTCTTTGGATGACTCATTCCGTGTGGACTTTGCCAAACCTCCAGATATATTGCACGCATATTCATTTTGAATGTAATATTTGTAGATATACACGCATATTTATTTCAAAATCACTTATATAGTCAATGTTTAATTGTCTAGCTGTTGGTGGTGCGTCCACATCAGAGGCAGATGCCACTACCGTACCTGCAGGTATGTTTATATATCCTATAGTGCATGCATATTGATTTAGAATGTTATATCATAAATATACACACATTCTTTTTGCTCTTACTTAAATAATCATTTTTTGATTGTCTAGCTATAGGTGGTGCCTCCACATCTCGGGTAGAGGCCACCACCGCACCTGCGGGTATGTTTATATATCCTATATTGCATGTATATTGATTTAGAATGTTATATTATTGATATACACAATCTTTTTGCAATTACTTATATAATCTATTTTTAATTGTCTAATTATAGGTGGTGATGCATCACATCTGGCGCAGTGGCCACTCCTGCCACTTCCGTACCCTCCGCTCAGTCTGCAGGTTAGTATGAATAAATATAAAATATTTATTTATTTTACATATCCTCGAAGAATAAATATGAACTTCATGTAATTTTATCGTAAATATTTATTTTCTAGTTGGAAGGGACGTGTCCACGTCCGGGTCACCGGCCGTTCCTCACCGGAGGAACTATCGTCCCGCTCGTGCTGCTGCCTGGGCCCAGGCTCGTGCTGCTGTCGCTGGAGGTATATATTACACTTCAATTTTCGTTAATCCTTGATTTCTTAATACCACTTTGTCTTAATATTGCTTGTATTGATATTTCTTGTAGATGCGGCACAGCTTCATCCCGAGAGGGGGACTCGAAGGCCGAATCAGTCCCACAGGCTGAGGCCCGATAGAGCTATAGAGAAGGAACCATTCCCCCTCTTCTTTACCCCCGATTATTTCTATACCGGCGATTATGCCGAGAGGTTCGGACGGTATATGGAGGATGAGAGCCGCATCCAAAGAAGTATCCACTTCACGTTGAGTGGGGCGATCAGCACCAGCGCTCATTTGCCCTCTTCTGGGATCAGGCTTGGGTATTAATATATATTTTCATTTGACTTATCCAATATATTTATTATTATTTAACACTTGTGGGATAAATACATTATTTTTTAGTATTCGCAGTTGTATTACGACTTTCAGCCTGTACCCGACCCTGATCACCCAGAGAGAGTGCTCGATCTTCACGCTCTGTACCTGGGCCTGATGAAGAACATGCAATTAAAGATCTGATACAACAGGAACGAGCTGAAGATAGATTGCTATTTGGTATGGTTGGAGACCCCCGAGGCAGAGAGAGCGGCTCTCCTACATGTTCCAGCCTTTGCGAGAGTCGACGTAAATACATGGCCTCTCTTGTACCAATATTACGACCCTATAGGCTGACGCCACAGATTCCACCCTCTCAGCGCAAACATGTTTGTACTTTAAATATAATTCATTGTTTGGTATATAATTTATTTTTTGTGCTGCTTAATTAGAAAACTAAATCTGAATGTGTTGTGCAGAAATAGGCCGATCAAAATAAGGAGAATAGGAAGTCGGCGAAGAGGGGTCGCCCCATTTATACAGGTGTCTCGAGGAACATTACTCGTGCCATGGAGGCATCGGTAAGATACAATAGATCTATTTTGATATAATGTAATATTAAGAGTTATTTTATAATACATGTAAATTTTTGGCGAATTGCAGAGAGCTCAGAGCTCGACGCAAGGTAGTACACTGAGGATGCTGACCGCGTATCTTGCCGTCCACGACACCTCGATAGATCCCGCCACGGGCGAGCTTCGATTCCCCGACATCGCTACCCAGGATTATTACGTAAGTGTTAATATTTATTTTAATTCGAATGAAATTTTTGTTTTGATAAGTTCAAATTTAAATTATATACTTATATTTTAATGGTTAATGTGAGTGTAGGAGCGGTTGGTGGAGCAGGCGGAGGCATCGGGGATCGATTTTAATGGATAGACCGATCCGATGCTACTGACCTCAGTCCTAGACGCCGCACACGGAGGGCACCACGGAGGTTGGGAGAGAGGCCGGGGACTGGGTCCTAGCAGGGCCCATATGAGGTTGGTCTCTACTCCAGCGGTTACTTTCCCTACCCCCCGTGAGCGACGTCTGGAGGATGATGTTACCGCCTTGAAGACCATCGTCGAGGAGTTGAAGAAGATGTTGGTATGTATACTACTTAATAGTAAAATATTATATCACATTATAGATAGTAACATATGCAATATTAGTAGCCTGAGCTTATTTAGTTGTAGACTTAGCTTTGATTAATAATACTTACATAAAAATATCTAATTAAAATAAACTACGGTTTTCTAAACTAGATACCCAAGCGAGGCCTAAGTCCATAAGTATTCTTAGATTGGGGTTTCCCAATAACCGAATAATGATATGAATTCGACTATAATCTAATACATCGTTCTTACTCGTTTATTACACACAAAATTTAACAAATGCGACAGGCTATTTCGGTTGTAGCTCCGCAAGCCACTACCTCGGCTGCGGTTGCGCAGACCACTCCTGCAGCTCCACAGCCCGCTCAGAGTCCCACACAGTCCGCTCCTTCATTACTCGAATTTTTGACGATTCAGGGCTGCACCGAGAAGCAGATGCACCAGATGACGGTGTTTATCAGAGGTGGAGGAGCTGGACTGAGCTAAGGTAGCTTTTTTTATATATATTTTTGAGGATATATGTACTCATATGATACATATTGTATATATTTTGGACGATATTGGTGGTTGTTTGCTTGTTCACGATGATTTAGATTGATATCGTATTCTGTTTGTTTATTTCTTTTATATATTATGCATGAGATGTTGATCACGAATATTTCTGTATTTTGTTATATGATGTATATATTATTGTGCACAGGGCGGGGAAAAAACAAGAATCCCTTTTTAAAAAAAATTGATATTTTGTCCATACGGATTAATCCGTAGGGCCATCTATTGCACCTACGGAAGGTTTGCCACTACACAGTTAGCCGTAGGAATAAAATATCAGGATACCTGATATTTTGTCCCTATAGACTCAGTAAAATCTTATCCCTACGAATTTATCCGTAAGGGCATTTATTAGGCCCTACGGATAAATCCGTAGGGGAATAAATCAGGCCTTACGGATAAATTTGTAGGGGCAAGTATTTTATTTTATAAACCAATAAATTAAATAAAGATTATGTCCCTACTGAGTAAGCCGTAGGGATAACTTCCCTACGGCTTATGCCATAGAGGCAATTATTACTCCGTAGGGACATGTTCAGGACGAAGACTTGCACCTGCGGCCTTTGGAACTACGGTGGAGTTTTATGTCCTTATGGATATATCTGTAGGAGCAGTGGTTTGCCCATATGGCTAAATCCGTAGGGGCAACCCGTTATTTTAGTACTGTGATCAGATTACTGTTCGTCGCCGAAAATTCGGTCTTTCTTTCTGGGAAAAGGACCGGGTTTAAGGGGTCAGATCAATGCAGATCTGTCTGGCTCCTCAGCGTGACGCATTTCTACGACGCATATGTCTAAGGGTTCAAGTAGATGCAGCCGATATAGCGTGACTTCATAGATTCACCCTTCGGAAAGGGTTTTTTGATCATGGAGACTAGATTTCCTACATATGCAAGCCACTATAGTTAATTATCTCTCCGTATTAAATAGAGAGAACTTTCTACAAGTGGTATATTTCTAAATGCATTAAATGCAAGAGCAACACGAATGACAATGGCATGCATATATATATATATATATATATATATATATATATATATATATATATTCAATAGCAAAAGTATATAGAGACCCCAATTGGAAGATGTATTTCACAATCATCATATATAATATTATGCATCTCAGTTTACTTCTATTTTGTTGCATCATGAAATACATCTAATGTTATATACATCTTATCGTATAACAAAAATGTTGGTTGTTTGTGCTCGCTATACATCGAAGTAGAGAGGCGGAATGCACAAAAATTAAATTTTTAAGTAAGCACAACCAATTTAATCCAAGTGATCAAATCATAACCCTAAACTAGCAACTACTAGGAGTTTTATCTACTATGAAAGAAGGGTTATACCGAATGATCCGTATCTTTCGATCTTCTACCCTCTTCCTTAGCTCCTTGAGGTCTCCTTGATCGAGCTTGACCGCCGGTCTTCCACCGTCGTAGATGATCCACCTGAGAGATGTGGTTCATGACTTTAGCTCCACACTAAAAACCAATAGAGCAACTAAAAACTCTAGGATGCTAGTCTAAAATGATTAGAGATATAGTAGTGTTGTTTTAGTGGTTTTCTATCTCACTTCAAACTTGATTCTCAACTTACGAGAGTGTAGGGTTGAAGAGGAAAGAGAAGCTCAAGAAAGGAGAGAGAATGAGAATAGTGAAATGAAAAATCTCATACCATCACAATAATGCAAGAAGGGTCTTATTAAAAGATATTTTGCAATATTAAAAACCAACCATACTTGAATAGTGTAGACAAATGAATTATAAATTCATTTGTTTACCCTATTCAACCATGCTTCACACCATTCTCATGCCACCTCACCCCTCTACCTCATTTTTAATTTCTTAGAAAAGAAAAACTAAGGAAATGAGGTGTCCTCCATCTAGAATGTTTTCCGTATAAATACGGAGTATACTCTGCCGTATATACATACCCGTATTCGTATCAAAATACGAATACCCAAAAACACAGAATAACACAATGAACGTAATACTAGAATATACATATTGAAATATATATATGTAAATTATTAAATCAACACCTGATTTAATAATCCGGTTTAATCCTAAGCCGGCTAGTATAATCAACCGTCCGATCGAAAGCCCGGATAACACTAGAATATACATATCGAAATATGTATATGTAAATTATTAAATCAATACTTGATTGAATAATCCAGCTTAGTCTTAAGCCGGCTATTATTATCATTCGATCGAAACCCTGCACGTATTAAATACGACCGCTACATCATTTCGCCTGAACCAGAGAAACCCTCTGTATGGCACTTTAAAGACTCGACAGTACGCTGGCAGTGTGTTTAACCACAAGCACGTCAGCGGCACTAGCTGTACGGCTACCCAGGTACCTTTCAAAAAGGAAGGCCGACGAGCAAGCTCATCTGAACTCCTACTGAGCCTATATGTGATAATCTCCGTACAGTCTGGTCTCTTCGTCTATGAGTATCGCATACCGGGTCCAGGGGGTGGTAAACGTCAGACCCCTAATAACCTGATAAGTCATGTAGATTTGGCTCAAGACCGATCCAAGAAACTACTGATCTAACCATCAATAAATCTCAACTGTCTTGGTCAAGGTCTTATGGTCCTGGCCAACCGGACACAGTGCGATATCGACTCCCAATACCGGGAGAGACGAATCCCTAACAATCACTCACTGCCTCCATATGGCTCGGGACTGTACCTAACCAAAACTTGTTTGCCCGACTCAGTAGTGCCGTGGTAGGGTAGTGATCAAAGTACAGTGGGGACTCACACGATACAAATGATGATCTCAGGTCTAAAAATTAACCTGTACTCATGTAACCTGAGAACCGCTATCTGACGATAGGTATAATACTATCGAGAGGTTCTCGGTGAGTCCATCCAGTGTACTCACCCTAGTGAGCACCTATATACAATCTTAGGTGATCACACCAATACTGTGAGACCAATCACCGCCTATCGTCAGGGTCTAGAAATGTATACATAAGTCTACTTTGGAATATCGATACCCGGTCTCGATACTCCTACGACCTGGGACCTTTAAGGATGTGCTTATGGACAACCTAGCTCCCATAAGTATGATCTCCATCATAACGCTAGTAGTCAAGCAAAATCCTACGGGATTTCTTAACATGTATCATCCATATGTGATATCGAGTATAACATATGCATATATTAAGATAAAGACAAACCAAAATAGTATACTACTGTGACGAATCTTTATCAACATGTATAAGCAATACAAAGTAGTAAGAAAAATAAATACACATGTTTAGATAAAGACAACTCAAATAATATAGTATATAACTGAGCAAGATTATCATGTACATACATATCCCCAGCATCCTATACGATACAGGCCTCAAGAGCATACATATCCAAAATATACATATTCCTAGCATCTTATACAATACATGCCTCTAGAGCATACATATCCAACAATCTCCCATTTGCACTAAGGCCTGTAATTGGTATACCGAATACCCAACATTTGCTCTAGGGCTAGTTGTTGGCGTATCGCATACCCAACATTTCAAAAATTCGGTCGAACTGTGCTTGAGGGAGGGCCTTGGTAAATGGATCCGCCGTGTTGTCTTTCATATTTACTCTTCGGATCTCGATCTCTCGGCGATCTACGATCTTTCGGCGATCTACGATCTCCCTGATCAGGTGATACTGTCTCAAGACGTGTCTGGATTTCTGATGGGACCGTGGTTCCTTCGCTAAAGCCATAGCCCCGTTGTTATCGCAATATAAAGGTATCAGATCAAAAATGGATGGAACCAGCTCAAGTTCAGTAATGAATTTCTTCATCCAGACTGCTTCTTTTGCAGTATCGTTGACAGCAATGTATTCAGCCTCCATTGTCGAGTCTGCGACGGTGTCCTGTTTGGAGCTCTTCCAACAGACCGCCCCTCTGTTGAGGGCGCAAAATCCGAGACAGACTTGCTGTCATCCATGTCACTTTAGAAGCTTGAGTTGGTAAAGGACTCGACGTGGATGTCTCCATTACCGTAAACCAAGCACATCTCCTTAGTCCTTCTCAGGTACTTGAGAATGTTCTTTACAGCTATCCAATGATTCTCACCTGGGTTTGACTTATACCGGCTTACGACTCTAAGCGCGTAAGCTATATCTGGTTTGGTGCATAGCAGCGCATATATTATAGATCCTACCGCCAAAGCATAGGGTATATTACTCATGCGAGCCCACTCCTCATCAATCATGGGGGACATCTCTTTGGAGAGGGTGATTTCGTGCAATGCGGGTATATTACCGCGCTTGGAATCTTCCATACTAAATCTCTTCAGTATGGTCTCTGTGTACCTGGACTGTGAAAGTCCCAACATTCTCTTAGATCTATCTCTGTAAATCTTAATCCCCAGAATATAGGAGGTATCACCCAGGTTTTTCATGGAGAACTTTTGTGACAAGAACAGTTTGACCGATTGTAGCATAGGAACGCCATTTCCTATCAAGAGAATGTCTTCGATGTACAAGACGAGGAATACGATAGTTCTCCGTACAATCTTCTTGTAGATACATGGCCCATCTTCTTTTTTGATGAAGTCAAATTCTTTGACCGTCTCATCAAAACAAATGTTCCAGCTCTGCGATACTTGCTTTAATCAATAAATGAATTTAAACAACTTGCATACCTTCCCGCCGCTCCCACTATCTACGAATCCCTCCGGTTGATCCATTTAGAAAACCCGTTTTAACGTCCATCTGGTAGATATCATAGTCATGGTAGGCAGCAATGGCAAGTAGGATCCGAATGGATTCAGCATAGCCACTGGAGGAAAGGTTTCGTCATAATCCACTCCTGGTCTTTGATGAAAATCTTTTGCAACAAGTCTAGCCTTATAGGTTTCCACCTGTCCATCTATACCAATCTTCTTTTTGAAGATCCAAGATTGGTACGAAAATGTGTTTTTGTAGTTTAACCGCAATTAGAATGGTGTCGCGTGTAGCTAGACCGAGGTGAGTACGGGTCGTCCTCAGGGAAACGTTGAATGTTTTACTCTTACTTTAGATGTGTTGAGAAAGAGAGGAGGGATAAAGAATTTTGAAGAATGGTTTCTAGATCTACGTTAAGCAAGAATGCAAAAATATAGATCTAGATTATTTTAGAGATGTAGTTAATATAATAAGGGGGCTTGTAGGGTTCGTTAGGATTTAGTAGTCATGGACGATTAATTAAAAGTTACCCTTTTTATCCTTTAATAGATTCAAAACTAGAACGACGGTGATGCGTGTAGATTAGGGTTTCTGGAGGGAAAAGGAATCTCACTCTTAACCTTTATCTCGACATGGAACTCCGTTCATATCTAGCCTTTACCAAAACAATCATTAATCTAATCTCTAATCGCGGTCGAAACTAACAAAGAATTGTTAGCGCGCCCGATTAGGATGTTAATGATTCTTTTGATAAAGTTCATAAACTTTATAGGACTTAAAAAGGGTTTAGGGATGTTCATCATCCATTAGCCTACCCTAATCCTACGAACCCTAACAAGTGGAGAATTACTCGCGCATGTTGGGAGAAAAAGAGATGGAGAGAAAATGCATAATTAAACTACGAAGAAATAGAATAAGAAAAGGAACTATCTTTATTAATCAACAATATTCATTACACTTTGATCCTTAGAAAATGATTACAAAGACTAGCTTTCTTCTCGATCTCTTCCAAGGAGGTATACGAACACTTGATGATCAGTCTGGATGCGTGAGCCGTCTTGGACTTCGTGATCACGTCGACTTGATGATTTTTCCAAGAGGCTCTCGGTCTTTATTTATAGTCCCAAAGCCAGAAAGTTAGATGCCTAAATTGGGGAATGGTAGTTACAATCCCACCAGAGAAGTTCCATCCCTTGACTCCACTATAACGCGGCGGATCCGCGGCATCAAGGGGCTCATGCCGCGGATCCGCGGCCTGATGATTATATCCATTGATCAATTTTTAGGGGCTGGCTCGTTGTGACATTTGGTGATCCTTGGAACCTTCAGAATTTGGAAATCATTTCTTTTCTTCTGCCAGAATTGATTTCTTAATTTTGATTTCTTAATTAAGTAGTTTTAACAACTTGATTTTCTTGATTTTAGACCTGAAAATTCTTCACAACAACTCAACATATAATATTTAGTAGACTTAGTTCTACTAGGATTAGGTCAATAATATTATATACATTTTCCTACCAAATGCTGATTATAATATATCAACACATGGAAAATAGTATTTTTACAAATAAACCCTCATATGTATGATATATTATAATAAAGACCTTTTTAAATATGGAAATTGTAGGAAAAATGTAATAATAAATGTGCAGTTTAATCAACTGAACAAATACCCCCAAACTTATGTTTGATCGTCCCGAGCAAACTAGTTTATTCAAGAGAAGGAGAAAAAGAAGAAAACTAAGCACACTTTCGTAGGCAAACACGATTGCACTGAGCACGTGCAACAAGCCGTTAAATCTCTAGGTGTCCCTAGTAGGAGGAGTGTTGTCTCCTGAGGGTTTTCAGCGGATTACACCCACAAAATCCTATAATAAAAGAGAGATGGTGAAATTTACATATAAAAATAAGAACCATAAAAGAAAGACTTTGAAAATAAGAGTTTACAACTACACTAGCTTTTCAGTTGTCATGAGCCCTATCTTAATAGTCATGAAAAGATATTAGAAATCACATTATCTCTCAATAAAACATCGTCTTTATTCTTCATTCCTACCTTTCGTCCAAACATTGATCATATACCCCTACGTGTGTGTAAAGGACATCCCTACACTCGGAGAATTCAATTCAAGCTATCATACTTCTGTCCATCTACCTCAGTACTTTTTAATTTGATGAATATTTAGATTTGCTCACACATTTTCATGCGACCGTTAATACTTCTTGAGGTACTAACCGACCGATTACTCATGTGCTTGCTAATTCGGTGATAATATTTTCCTCGTCTTGCACCACCTAAGGCTTAGCAGTGACTCCCAGACCAGTTGGCCTTAGGGCACTAGGTGAAGAGGCACCCTCGCTATATTTTTTATTGCTGCCTTGGCGATAACAAAACCAGTGTTCATTTTTTTCTTTTCACCATTTTTATATTTTCTTCATTTTTTTATTTCCTTTATACTTTGGCTTTTAGACAAGAGCATTTCAAGGTATCCTCTACTGTCCCGAGTTTCAAGACGTGTGTAAGTGCATATAGTAGGGTATCAATATTCAAATATTTGGCTTCCAGAATAGAAACTATTTTTCAGACTTATTTTTATCCTCAGATTAGTGACTTCCTACATCTTACTAACCCTTGGGACAACAGCTCATAACTACTTATTAATAGTTCGTTTAAGAAAACTTCTAATTTTCTTGGTTTTCTTAAACTATTCCTATCTTTTGGATGTAATTTTCACTTTCTACTTTTTTGTTATAAAAGAAAATTTTTTTAAAATTTTTGAAAATGTTGTGCTTATGCAAAATATGATGCAAATTGATGTGTAAATAAGCACAAACCTCCCCCAAACCTGTTTACAGCAGTGTCCTCACTAATGTCATTCGTTAAGCACAAAAACCTGTATACTTGGGAGGAAAAAGGAGACAAGAAATAATGCAAGTGAAATCCTCCCCCAAACTTATTTCTTGGCTCACAATTTTGTAAAAATCATTTTCTTACAAGAGCCAAAATATCCCCCGCAAACTTGAGTTAAATAATGTTAAGCAATTAAAATCATTAAGGGGGGTAAAGTTATTGGTCAAAGTAAAGCCTTACAAAGACCAAAAGTCAACACCAACCATTTAAAAATTTTATCGATGAAGCACTAAGGTTGGTGGAAGAACATGTCACCTTTCGACAAGAAGAAGTGGGGAGGTGATAAGAGGTGTAATGGAAAAGGATTGCGTCTCAATTTGGAGAGACGACATGGTGATAGTAATGATGGATTACTCGCATTATCATGATTGTCCAAAAGAAGGGGTGGATGTCCAATTTCTTCATCTTGGAGTTGATTTATCTCAATACCCGTATCTTTTAAAAATGCGAGTTCATCAGCGAAAATTTCCTCAAAGCTTTCGTCGATACCCCGAAGAATAATGTCATCAGAAAAAATGGGATGATCGTCAGACTCAATAAAAAGTTCCTCATCAGCGTTAGATGTTGACCCAGACAACTCGGTGGAAGAGTACATGGTTGGGTCAAACAACAACATATGAAAAGAGTCAGTATCATGAAGTTGATCAAATTTGCTGCTGTCGACATCCATTAATTCGACAGAACACACATGAGCATAAGGTTCAGAGGGTTCACTTCCCAACTTGTAAATGTTAAGCTCAATTGACTTCTTTCCAAAGGATAGGGTCATAGAGCCGTTTCTACAATTGATTACTGCGTTGGAAGTGGCCAAAAAGGGTCGACCGAGTATCATCGGGATTTGATTGCGTGGGTTTGCTACAGGTTGTGTATCTATAACGATAAAGTCCACAGGGAATATGAATTCCCCGACTTTGATTAACACATCCTCTAGCTCACCCCTAGGTTGGGTGATAGATCGATCGGCCATCTGAAGAGTGTAATGCGCATGCTTTAACTCTCCGATCCCTAATTGCTCATAAACTGAATACGGAAGCAAGTTAACACTAGCACCTAGATCGAGTAGAGCACGATTGATATTTTTACCCCCAATGGAAATAGAAATTGTAGGACTTCCGGGGTCCTTTCGTTTCTTGGGTAGTTGTTGTGTAAAAGCAGTGCTCACATTACTCGCAAGGAAAACTTTTTTAGGTACTTGAACTTTTCTCTTCCTAGTTCACAAGTCCTTTAGGATTTTCGCATATGACGGAACTTGTTGAATAGCATTTAGGAGAGGAATGTTTATGTCAACTTGCTTAAAAATTTCCACAATCTTCTCCATTTTTGGACTTGGTCTGTTGCTCCTTAACCTGTTTGGATAAGGTGTTTTATCAATAAGGGTTTGGACCAACATTGGAGAGGATTGTGGGGATGGAGTGGATCCCAGAATTGGAGTGGGGATCGTTTTAGGTGGATTTGTGGAAATGGGCGAAGGGTTCGAGCCTTGGGGAAAACAGAGAATAGGCTTGGGTGAAGGTGGGAGACTAGACGAATTAGGGAAAGAAGAAGAAGCTGGGGTATCATTGGTGTCACTATCATCACATTGCTCACCCACTCGGTTATTCAGCACTTTTCCCGATCTCAACGTGGTAATAGCACTCACATTATAGCTTTGTGAGTGGCCAGGATTAGGTATGGGTTGAGATGGGAGTTTCCCTTTCTCTCTCGCACTCATTGCGGCGTTTAACTGTGCGAGTTGGTTTTCTATTGATTTAATACTTCGCCGTGGGAGGCGGAGTCTTTCTGTATGGTATCAATAGAAGACTTCATCTCAGCCGACAATTGCATGGAATGTTTCATGAACATATCCAAAGTTTGTGCGAGTGAAGAGTTGTCAGTACCGGCCGCTTGTGGTGTAGAAGTGTTGGCCGGATTTTGGAAATTTTGTGACTGAAAGGGGAGCTGATTCTGTGGTTGTGGTTGCTGTGGAGGAGGTCTTTGATAATTGCTTTGTTGGTTTTGACTCCAAGCAAAGTTAGGATGATTCCTCCATCCTTGATTGTACGTGGAAGAATAAGGGTCGTTTCTAGGTCGCTGCTGAAAAGCAGCATTAGCTTGAAACGATGCATTCATAGGACATTCTTCCATTAAGTGTGAAGGATCTGAACAGCAACCACAGACGGTCTTAGGAAGCGTGACCTGATTTAGGGAGAATGATGAGAATTTGTTCTCAATAGCGTCGAGTTTCTTCTGTATCGCTGCCATTTCGGCTTTTACTGCGATGGAAACATCGAGCTGATGAATACTTCCCTTAGAAGAAGGTGGTCTTACGCTTTCCCACTGCAAAGTGTGTTCAGTAAGGTCTTCCAGATATTTCCAAGCTTCATCGTCGTCTTTAGACATGAAATTGCATTGACAATTTATTTCAAGCATCTGTTTTGTCGCTGGATTAATGCCCTCATATATAATCCGACATAAATCCCATCTTTGTATTCCATGATGAGGACATTGGACAAGCAGATCCTTGAAACGTTTAAAGCACTTCCAAAATGGTTCATTGGGAAGCTGGGTGAATTGGTTGATCTCGCTCCTAATATGGGCAGTTTTATGGTTTGGGTAAAACTTCTTAAGAAATGCTATGACGAATTCATCCTAATTAGTGATAGAGTGTGTGGCAGTATTGTAAAGCCATTTTTCTGCCAAGTCGCACAGTGTGAATGGGAGAAGACGCAAGCGCATAGCATCGACAGTCAACTGTGAAGTGCCCATCATTGCGCATACGTTATCGAATTTATAATGAAAACGTATGCGTCTTCCGACTCAAGCCCGTGAAATTTGGGCAACAGATTGATGTAGTGGGTTTTAATTTCGAAATTATCCTCGTTAGGTGGTGGAATAGATAGACAAGTAGGAAGAGGACCACGGATAGAATAGCATCTCTCTTGGAGAGAGATGCGCGGTGGATTTTGCGCACCTACGGGCGGTGGCAGCGTGGTGTTATATTCTGATGGAGTGCCGTCCATCTCGATCGTGTGTGGTGGGGGAAAAGAAGATGAAGAAGTACCGACTTCGGCGTCGATAGCAGGAACGCGGACAAGACGGGCACTAGGATCCCGTGTCCAGCCAAGCATGCACTAAGCGGGTTTAGTGCAAGTGGCAGCGTGTGTGTGATTTAAAATTGGCTTGTTTTGAAAAAAGTGGGACTCAAGACAAATCACTTTAAAATGCATAAGCAACCCTAGAACTAAGGTCACCTAGGTCCAGTCTCTAGACCGCTCCTAGACTTCCAAAGGACAAGCCGTAGGATCAATCCTCTACCACCTCTTTACTACCCTTGTGTCCAGGTAAATGCCAGGTAAGTGGGAGGTATCCGCTATACGAATCACCGAAAATAGCGGGCCTAATTAAGTAAACCACTTGCCTTAGTCACACTTGCCTAGGCACCACAAAAGTAATGCGGATAAGCGATAGATTACCCACGACTTTCCTCTGTCCTTAATGAGCGCGACAGTACTTAGAGTCTGGTCTAGATATTTTTTTAATTAATGTAGGGTTGATGCGGATGCTCGGTTTGTGATTTGTGGGGTTTAGGAAGGGTGATGAAATCCCCACCTAATCTTGATTTAGTCTTTGCCCCTTAAAGTCCGTATTAAAATATGCAAAACAAAACCAATCACAAAACTTTAGCAAAAAGATTTTTTTGAGCGGCGCTATTTTGCAAAGAATCCTGCAGAAAATAGATTTTATTGGATTTGAGAGGAGAGAGACGGAGTTGAGAAAGATACCAGAGAAGACTGAAGCCCTAACTCCTCTGTTGTGCCGCGTTTCCGCCGTCACAAGGGTGTTTTTGCCGCGGATCCGCCGCATGGCAGAGGGATCACTTGATGAAATTTTTTGTATTGCCTTCTGTGCTCCTCTGGATCTCTAAAAATGTCTCTGTTTCCTGTTTTCCTTAATTCTGTGACTCCAGATCTCCTTGCAAAAATTCACGCATAAATCGTTAAATATGCAATTTGCAGTTTTGTTTTAATAATGATATGAATCATCTAAGAATTCAACACAAATAGTAGGAATAAAAATCACGCACGTATCCCCGGCAGCGGCGCCATTTGATTGGTACGAAAAAGTGTTTTTGTAGTTTAACCGTAATCAGAACGGTGTCGCGTGTAGCTAGACCGATGTGAGTATGGGTCGTCCTCAGGGAAATATTGAATCTTTTACTCTTACTTCAGATGTGTTGAGAAAGAGAGGAGGGAAAAAGAATTTTGAAGAATGGTTTCTAGATCTACGTTAAGCAAGAATGCAAAAATATAGATCTAGATTATTTTAGGGATGTAGTTAATATAATAAGGGGGCTTGTAGGGTTCGTTAGGATTTAGTAGTCATGGACAATTAATTAAAAGTTACCCTTTTTATTCTTTAATAGATTCAAAACTAGAACGACAGTGATGCGTGTAGATTAGGATTTCTGGAGGGAAAAGGAATCCCACTCTTAACCCTTATCTCGACACGGAACTCCGTTCATATCTAGCCTTTACCAAAACAATCATTAATCTAATCTTTAATCGCGGTCGGAACTAACAAAGAATTGTTGGCGCGCCCGAATAGGATGTTAATGATTCTTTTGATAAAGTTCATAAACTTTATAGAACTTAAAAAGGGTTTAGGGATGTTCATCATCCTTTAGCCTACCCTAATCCTACGAACCCTAATAAGCGGAGAATTACTCGCGCATGTTGGGAGAAAAAGAGATGGAGAGAAAATGCATAATTAAACTACGAAGAAATAGAATAAGAAAAAGAACTATCTTTATTAATCAACAATATTCATTACACTTTGATCCTTAGAAAATGATCATAGTCACAAATTCGTCGTTCGGGAATAATTCGGCGAGGTCGAAAATTCGGATTCGGAGAACTATTCGGAAAAAATCGGCAGGTATTCGAGAAAGATTCGGTAAGTGTTCGGGAAATGTTCGGGAAGGATTTCGAGCAATAAATTAATATATGAGACGCTAGGTTTTGATTTTGTGAATTATTTGCTGTTTTTTTGAATTATTCGTTGTTTTTCACATAATTCGGGAATAATTCGTGAATAATTCGCGAATTATTCGGCCAGTTCGGCAATGACAATTAATTCGGAGATTAATTCGTCTGATCAAAAATTCGCGAATTATTCACGAATTCGGCGAATAATTCGCGAATTATGTAACTATGAAAATGATTACAAAGACTAGCTTGCTTCTCGATCTCTTCCAAGGAGGTATACGAACAGTTGATGATCAGTCTGGATGCATGAGCTGTCTTGGACTTCGTGATCGCGTCGACTTGATGATTTTTCCAAGAGGATCTCGGTCTTTATTTATAGTCGCAAAGCCAGAAAGTTAGATGCCTAAATTGGGGATGGTAGTTATAATCCCACCAGAGAAGTTCCATCCCTTGACTCCACTATAACGCAGCGGATCCGCGGCATCAAGGGGCTCATGCCGCGGATCCGCGGCCTGATGATCATAGCCATTGATTAATCTTTAGGGGCTGGCTCGTTGTGACATTTGGCGATCCTTGGAACCTTCAGAATTTGGAAATCGTTTCTTTTCTTCTGCCAGAATTGATTTCTTAATTTTGATTTCTTAATTAGGCAGGTTAGTTTTAACAACTTGATTTCCTTGATTTTAGACCTGAAAATTCTGCACAACAACTCAACAAATAATATTTAGTAGACTTAGTTCTACTAGGATTAGGTCAATAATATTATATACATTTTCCTACCAAATACTAATTATAATATATCAACACATGGAAAATAGTATTTTTACAAATAAACCCTCATATGTATGATATATTATAATAAAGACCTTTTTAAATATGGAAATTGTAGGAAAAATGTAATAATAAATGTGCAGTTTAATCAACTGAACAATCCACTTGCATCCAACGGGTTTTACCTCAGAAGGAGCAATATCTAAAGGCCAAACTTTGTTGGTATACATGGATTCCATTTTGGATCGCATAGCATCCAGCCATTTATTAGAGTCCCTACTGGTAATGGCCTGCTTAAAACTAGTAGGACTATCTTCTTCCAAGATGCAATCTTCTCGATCCCAATCTATGAGAAAACCGTAGTATCTTTCGGACGGATGAGAGATCCTACTAGATCTACGGAGTGGCTGAGGTTCGTCCGGGATTATTGAATCCCGAGATTCCACCAAATTTTTAGTTTCAGTTTGTGGTTCCATAATTTCTTTCAGTTCTACCGTGCTCCCATTAATTTCTTTTACAAGAAATTCCCTTTCCAGAAAGGTGGCGTGGCGAGACACAAACATCTTCTGTTTCTTAGTGTGGTAGAATAGATATCCTAGTGAATTCTTAGGATATCTCACAAACTTACAAAGAACCGATCGTGTCTCCAGTTTATCCAGATTTTTCTTTTTAAGATAAACCGGACAACCCCATTTCTTAATAAATTTAAGATATGGTTTCCTTCCACTCCATATTTTATATGGAGTGGTAGGCATGGATTTGGTCGAAACTTGATTCAAAAGATATGCTGCTGTCTGAAGCACGTGTCCCCAAAATGAAAGAGGCAGATCGGCACTACTCATCATGGAGTGAACCATGTCCAATAGAGTATGGTTCCTCCATTCCGATACATCGTTGTGTTGTGGTGTGTAGGAAGAGTAAGCTGAGAGAGAATACCATTCTCTTTCAGGTATTCTAGGAATTCTGTGCTTAAGAACTCCCATCCTCTTTTAGATCGGAGGATCTTGGTACTTTTGCCAGTCTGGTTCTCTATTTAGTTTTTGAATTTTTTGAATTTCTCAAAATCTTTAGATTTGTATTTCAAAAGATACACATATCCGAACCTAAAGAGATCGTCAGTGAATGTAATGAAGTACGAGAACCCACCCTTCGCATGTATAGACATCGGACCACATATATCACTGTGTATGAGTCCCAAGAGCTCTGTAGCTCTTTCTCCATGTCCTGTGAATGGAGATTTGGTCATCTTTCCTTTGAGACAAGACTGACAAGTTTCATAGGATGAGAATTCGAACGGATTCAGATATCCATCCTTATGCAACTTACTTAGTCTTTTCTTACCGACATGACCGAGTCTACAATGTCATAAGTAGGTTTCATTCGTATCTGAACTCTTCCTCTTGCGTGTATTTTGTATATTGAAGACTGTGTTTTGATTAAGAATATAGATACCATTACAAAATGTATCTTCTGCAACCAATACCCGATTAAGATAAATGTTCATGATATTTCTATCTAGAACAAAATTATACCATCTTTATCAAGTAAAGAAACTGATATGATGTTGCAAAGCATGGAAGGTACATAGTAGCAGTTGTTCAAAATCATAGTATTGTCGCTTGGCAATACTAGGTGATATTCACCAACGGCAGCATCGTCAACTTGTGCTCCGTTCCCTACTCTGAGGGACATATCACCCGGTCCAACCATTCTACTTTTTCTCAGTCCTTTTAATAAATTAAAAATATGAGATTCTGATCCGGTATCTAGTATTCAGGAGGTAGGTTTGACCGAAAAACAGTTTTCAATAACAAATACACCTGAAAAAAATGCATTAGAATGTTTCTCCTTCAATAGGGTCATCTGGAATTCCTTACGGTCCTCTTTCTCTTACCCATACTCGTGACAGTTGTCATAAGTTAGAGCCGAACTGACGTTCCCCAGCCCAGTGCAATAAACTGGTTCGGTCAAGTTATACATTTTATTATCTTGATTAGGGCATAAATTGGTTGTTACCTACAGAGAGAGAAAAGAAACACTCAGCGTGCACTCTTGAAAGATTAGATTAGTTATTAGTTTATCTAATCATGATGGATCCCACTGTTTCCTCGAATTTTCCTGCAAACCTTAAAAGAAAAACTAGTTAGGATCATTCGCACCTTATAAGTTCGCTAACCGTTCAGCCAGGTAGGTGTTGGTACTCTGAGAGAGGTTTCCCGTGCTCTCGCACAGACCTAATTAAAATAAATCTCGTTTTCTCATAGGCGTAGCCCCGTTAACACCTTTCTAGACACAGCTAATTTTAAAGTGAAAAATATCTCCCAAGAGTAATCCGACTCATCAGTGGGATCGGGATCTGTTCCCCGCCGAAAGACGCGAGAAGACACGGCGAACGTATTGCCTGAAATTCGGGGCAAATGCTAATTGGTGCTATCCGTCCACCTCTCCAAAGATACCAAGTTGATTTATGGTACCATGAATCGAAGGTTTAAACGGATGCGGCCCATATAGCAGATTTCGTCAGATCCCCCCTCGTTTGAGGGTTTTTTTTTATTGTGGGGACGCTCTTCCCTACAGGCGCAAGCCCCTGCAGTTAATTACGCTACCGCATCGCGGTAACAATTTTCTCCTTCTCCAGATGGTCACTTCGTGTCGTGGGTGTTTGGATTGTATACGGAGACTAATTTATGTTGTCGCCCATAGGGCATGGATTAGTCCAAATCTGTATCTTCTTAGATTTGGGTTTGGGGGTTGGATTCAAGGATACGTTAGCCTCGTTTGAGACTAAGATCAATTTAAACGTATGTTAAGGATACGTTAGTCTAATTTTTAGACTAAGATCAACTTAACGGGATCGTTTACATCCAACAAAAGAGCATTTGGACTCTATTGTTTAGTTTAGGGACATTGCGGTCGATTAGTTTAAGGACATTACGGTCCAAGGTTAAGGACATCATAGTCCGTGAGTTTAAGGACCCCACAGTCCAAGGTTAAGGACATCATAGTCCGTGAGTTTAAAGACCCCACAGTCCAAGGTTAAGGACATCATAGTCCATGGGCTTAAGAACCCCACCGTCCAGGTTAAGGACATCGTAGTCCGTGGGTTTAAAGGGACCCCACAGTCCAAGGTTAAGGACATTGTAGTCCGTGGGGTTAAAGGGACCCCACAGTCCAAGGTTAAGGACATCGTAGTCCGTGGGTTTAAAGGGACCCCACAGTCCGTAGAAATGTGTGGTTGTCGGGACCCGTCACCTCTCTGAAGACGTTGAAGGATTACAACGACAGATGTCAGAGGAGTAAAGAGATGTACCCTCAAACCTGTGTGAATTGGTTGAAAATCAATAGCCAAATTTAGGACTAAGATCTGTTAAAAGGTTTATGAGCATATGGGCTCAGTAAATGTTTAACATTTTATTCTGGCTATTGAGCCTTTATTTGGGCTTGGCCCATTTAATAATCTTGACAAATTTTTTATCTTGTATTGAATGCCGAGCATTCATCAGAGCTCTGGGCTTTATTAAAGAACAATTTTTGTTCTGACAGCATAACACGTGGCGCGCCAGGCGCTTTGCGCCAATTAAAGAGCACAGTGCGCTTCTGACAAGTAGCGCACACGTGGAGGACACATGTCGCGCTTGGCGCTAAGCGCCAAATGATGGGCGCATTTCGCCCGTTTATGAGCGCTAAAATTCCAATGGTGAATAAAATTCACTGAGTGATCTAAAAGATCATGTTGGTTACAAAAACAACCAAAATTTTTTCAATGAAAGATTCACTAAACAAATTGATTCTTTTCTTTCTCCTATAAATAGGAGAAAAGAAGAGAAGAGAAGGGATCTTGGAATTTTGATTTTCTGGAGAAAAAACAACAATAGAGAGAAAAGAGAAGAGAATTTAATTCTCAAGAGAGAAAAGAAGTTCTTTTCAGAAAAAAGAAACCCTAAATGAGAAAGGGGAAAGAGATTTAAGCTCCATAAAATAAAAGAGAATTTAATTCTCAAATCTAAGAGTTTAACTCTTCCGAATAAAAACTTAGTTCTTCCTTTGGTTGAAGATCTGCAGAAGCAGATCTCCCCACAAGTTAAGAATTTAATTCTCATCGGGGAGATTCTGCTATGCAGATCTAAGACCTAGAGGGAGAATCTGAGTTTAAGGAATTTAATTCCCCCAAATTCATAGGAATTTAATTCCTCCAAACAGAACTAAGGTTTAACCCTATATGAGAATTTAATTCCCCCAAATTCATAGGAATTTAATTCCTCCAAACAGAACTAGGGTTTAACCCTATATGAGAATTTAATTCTCCCAAATTCATAGGAATTTAATTCCTCTAAAACAGAACTAGGGTTTAACCCTATAGAAGAATTTAATTCTCCCAAATTCATAGTAATTTAATTCCTCTAAAACAAAACTAGGGTTTAACCCTATATGAGAATTTAATTCTCCCAAATTCAAAGGAATTTAATTCCTCTTAAAAACAGAACTAGAGTTTAACCCTATATGAGAATTTAATTCTTCCACATACATAGGAATTTAATTCCTCTAAAACAGAATTAGGGTTTAACCCTACAAATAATTTAATTCTTAAAACAAGAGACTTAAATCTCTCCATGCACATAAAGAACTTGGTCACGTGGTAACACGTGACCCCCCATTCTCAATGAATAGAAAAGAGAGAACAAAAGTAGGTCACGTGCTCCCATGTGACCCCTAAAACAGATCCCTTAAAGTGAGAAAGAAAAACTTGGAGGCAATGCCTCACGTGCTCCCATGTGACCCTCAAAATAAAGGGAACAAAGTCAAAAGCAGAACCATTTTTGGGCGCCCTCACGTGTCCCCATGTGACCCCTAATAAACACTTTAACAAGTAATACATGGACGCCCATCACGTGCCAACATGTGATGGCCTGAAAACTAAAAATGTTTAACACTTATTTGAATACTCTGAGAACAAAATAAAAGAAGTCTGGCCCCCATCTTCAGACGCCTCACATGACCCCACATGACCAATTCAATTTTAGTGTTTAACACTATTTTCAGCACATCACGTGGGAGCGCGTGATCGCCAAATATTCTATAGTGTTTAACACTATTTTAAAGCCCAGTTTAGCCCAAATTGGCTAAATTTTCCAGAGGCAAATCTCTCCTTCAAATGAACCTTAAAATCTAGAGCTATACTGGTTAGTACTTAGCCAAAGACAAAATGTTGTCAGAGCCCCAAAGCCCTGTTTAGCATTGCTGAATAATGAGGGGCTGAAACCCAGACAAATGTTCAACAGGCCAACAAAGGGCCAACATTTCAAACTTAATTGGACTTAGCCCAAATTGGCCATAAGTCCTCAATTCAAATTTAACTGAGCCAATATGCTCATAATCTAATTAATTGATCTTAGTTCCAAATTGGACTACAGATCTCCCAATCAACTTTGGTTCAAGGGTACATCTCTGAACTCCTCTGATATTTGTCGTTGTAATCCTTCAATGTCTTCAGAGAGGTGACGGGTCCCAACAACCATACATTTCATAGACTATGACGTCTTTAAACTGGACTGTGGGGTCCTTAAACTCATAGATTATGATGTCCTTAATCTCGGTCTGTGGGGTCCCTTTAAACCCACGGACTATGATATCCTTAACCTTGGACCGTAATGTCCCTAAACTAATCGACTGCAAAGTCCCTAAACTAAAACAATAGAGCCCAAATGCTCTTTTGTTGGATCTAAATGATCCTGTTAAGTAGATCTTAGTCTAAAATTAGACTAACGCATCCTTAACAAATGGTTAAGTTGACCATAGTCTAAAATTAGACTAACGTGTTCTTAACAAACTGTTAAGTAGATTTTAGTCTAAAAATAGACTGGCGTATCCTTAACAAACGTTTAAGTTGATCTTAGTCTCAAATGGGACTAACGTATCCTTAAACCCAACCCCCAAACCCAAATCTAAGAAAATACGGATTTGGACTAATCCACGCCCTACGGGCGACAACATAAATCAGTCTCCGTATACAATTCACAGGCAACTAAAAACAAAACAAACACCCATGACGCGAAGTAACCATCTGGAGAAGAAGAAAGTGGTTACCACGATGCGGTGGCGTAATTAACTGCAGGGGCTTGCGCCTTCAGGGAAGAGCGTCCCCACAATCAAAAACACCTCAACGAGGGGGAATTTGACGAAGTCTGCTATAACGGCCGCATCCGTCTAAACCTCCGATACATAGTGCCATAAATCAACTTGGCATCTTCGGAGAGGTGGACGGATAAAACCAAATAGTATCTTCCCCCAAATTCAGGCAAGACGTTTTTCTTCCCGGTTTTCGGCGGAGAACAGATTCTGGCATGCCCAGTGGGACCTTTCCTCTTTCCACTCCACACTTCGTGTGTCGTGTTTGCGAACGAATTGCGGTTTGATATGGTTGCCCTTGAGTTCGAGGTACTAAGATTTGGTGTCTTGCTCCGTGCAGAAAACAGAAGATCAATGGCTTCAACCTGCACTAACTGCAACTGCAACTCTCGCTCCGTCCCGTCCGGAGGAGTGACTTACGGGCCCCAAGCGGCCTCTATCTTCACTATGCCGGTGGAACAGGTCACTCAGGCCACCACTGGATTGTTCTTCGGGACCATGCTCCCGCCAACGAGCTTCAGCGCTCCTGTACCATCACAAGAAGCTCAGAAGAAGTCGGTCTTTTATCGGTTTACAACTACTACGGCCCGTCTCAACGGGTCGTCCAGCTCCAACGCCTCAGTCTTTAACAGACTGGGCCAAAGCTCAGTTGGGCCCATTAAGAAGCCCGCGATACCAGAAAGGGTTATCCTAAAAAGGATAGCCATCCCTGCTCCCGAAGTCGTCAAGACGGCTTCTCCTGCCAAAGGGTCGGTCTTCACAAGACTGACTATTTCAGCTCCTGTTCCAGGCAAAATCGTCAAGGTTGCTTCCCCCTTCGACAGGTTGGCCATCCCCACTCAGCGGACATCAGTCTTCAATAGGCTGACAACGACAACCTATGACTAACACAGGGGACATGAGGAAGTCACCCTTACAGCCGAGACAATCCCAACGGCTCGACACGCTCGACGTCGCCACTGGCGCCGAATAAGGAAGGCTGGGGGCAGCTCCCCTTCTGGACTAACTCCGCCAGCTCCCATGGTGGAAATCAATGCTGCAGTTCCAACTGGGAACAGCTTTGAACCACTTAGAAGGGTTCGCAAGAACACTCCGACTGCCGTGCTGAAGAGATCTCCTCCACCTATTGAGATTACTACAGAAAAGAAGACGGAGCAGCCCCCTCAGCGGCTGTCCTCCAAAATTTATAAAGTCTGGCGACAGGTCCAGGAATCGGCGATTAATCAGGACTACTCTCAACGGCCAAAGAAGCTCAAAGCTCAGCAAGAAAAGGGCCATCTCGTGGTACCATAGAAGACGTCATCCGTCTGGGTGCCCGCTGCAACGGCCCCCTCGACTTCGACTGCTCACAAGAGAAGGAGGCCAGAGAAAGCCCCCATGAATGCGGCAAACCGCAAGGACGCCGAATCTAAATGCCCCAAGTCCGGGGGTATGGTAATACATACCGTTTATATGGCTTCCGGAAAAGAAGAAAGCCGTGCTTCCACGGGTCATCGACCGCTTACCCGATCGATAACGAAGGCTCAGGAACAACAGCAGCAGAAACTTCAGGAGATGCTGACTGCAATGGCCGCACTCACTAGGCCAAAAGAAAATCCAGAGACCTCAGAGCAGCGTCGGGAGCAAGAAACTGATGCTGAATTCCTCCGAAGAATGCTTGAGAGGAAAGAAAAAGAGGCCGTGGAGCAGGCAGCCAATATAAAACGAATGGCTCTTTTGTTCCAAGACATGGCCGGGATGATGTTACAACTGGAACCTCCAGCTGAAGACCCCCCGATTATCATTGAAGAAGACAGAGGGGAGACATCGAACCCTCCTCAGGCCCTTTCAGCAGCCAAGGAGGAGACCATCTCCAAGGCCGCCCTGGATGATTACATTGCTCAGCAAATACGAGTCCACCAGGAAAACGAAGTGGCTGGACAGGTCGTTAAGACTGGACGACCCTATCCAAGATAGTATGACCAAATAAGGTACCCGCCGGGATATACGATCCCCAAATTCCACGTATATAAAGGGACGGGGAATCCACATCAGCATGTCGGTCAATTCAGAGCCTTGTGCGGCAACACCGGGTGTGACGATAAACTTTTGCTCCTCCAATTTGTTGGCAGCTTGTCGGAGACAGCGTTCGAATGGTACTTCGAACTCCCGAACGACTCTGTCAAGACATTTGCGGAGATGGAGCTGCTATTCACCCAGCGTTTCGTGAGTGCTAGTGAACGCACCCCAATAACGGCATTGCTCAATGCCAGGGTGAAGCCAGGTGAAACGTGGGTACAACACGCAATATGATGACGGAATTTATGGTCGAAATGTGAGTAGCGCATCGAGGAAGCGCCGGCAGTGGGCATGTTCGTGGGCACTCTTGACCCTCAAGCAACTATTTCCCAATTCATGATGTTCTTCAAGCCGACCACGTTCCAGGCCTTGATTGACAAACTGGCCCAAATGGATCAGATGGGTCATAGACCATCTTCTTCAAAGCCGGAGCCATGGAACGAAAAGGGCAAAGGGAAAGCGACCTTCGTCGCGAATACTCAACAGCAGCCCAGTGGCCCAAAACTAACTGATCATCTAGACGAGGGGCGGCAATTCTATAATGAGAAGATGAAGCGCCCTTATTCATTCCCCCGGGATAAAACGAGGAGATTGTTTGAGCTGGCGGTGCGCAACAGACTCATCAATTTGCCGAACCCAAAACGACTGTTGCATCCTGGTGAGGCTAATAGTCCCAATTATTGCCCCTACCATCAAACGGTAAGCCATCCAATTGAAGATTGCTTCGTCTTTAAAGGATGGATCGAAGACCAATACCAACAGGGCAAGTTTGCGCTATCCGAGAATTGGAAGGTAAATCCACCACAGCCACACGCTCCCAAGAAGACAGACACACTGGGGGCATCATGCTCTTTCATAGAAGAAGCTCCATGGGAGGTCGCTCTTTCAGCCAAAACTAAAAGAATGCTGAAGGATCTCCAAACATGCCCAGTGATCAGGTGGAAGAATCCGCTGGAACCCGAGATTATCAAGGGAATGCTGAAACCGCGCCCAACTCCAAAAATTGATGGTGATAGTCAAAGTGCTCACACCCAGCCGTCAAAATCTTCGAAGAAGAAGAAGAAATCCAAAAAGCCCGTGAAGCCTGGTGACAGGCTCACGGACCTGCTATTGGATATAGTGCCCTCAAAGTCAATTATTGGATCGCAGGCGCGTGATTGCAATGATTGAGGGAGGACCTATGCCGGTAGGACAGTCTTACCCAAGATGATAGTATGCTATCTAGTTTATCTTTATCATCGTGTACATGCTTTAGGTGATATTACAGATTACTATTACACGTTGATAGAGCCCTTAGGATTCTTGCTTGACGACTAGCAGTATGATGGCGATCATATACGTAGGAGCTGGGGTCTATAAGCACGTCCTTAAAAGGTCCTTAGTCGAAGGAGTTTCGAGACGGGGCATCGATACTCCAGAGTAGACTAGTGTATACAGATCGAGACCCCGAAGAGGGGCGGTGGCTGGTCTCACAAGCCATTGGTGTCAGTTGGTTCATCTAAGACGTATACAAGTGCTCATTGGGTTATGAGTACATCGGACAGGACTCGCCGGGAACATACTAGTTGGTTTTATACCTAGCGTCAGATAGCAGTTCCCTGGTGACATGTGTATAGGTTAGTTCATCGACCTGAGATCGTCATTTATCTCGTATGAGTTCCCACTGTGCTTTGATTACTACCCTACCACGGCTCAAAAGAGTCGTGCAAACAGGTTTTAGTTGGGTACAGTCCTGAGCTACATGGAGGTAGTGAGCGGATCGGCAGGGGTTTCGTCTCTCCCGGTATTGGGGGTGAGATCGCGCTGTATCTAGGAGAGCCATTACACGAAGTCCTTGGCCAAGGCAAAGGAGATTTACTGGTAGGTATTCCAGTAGTATCTCAGGGTGTTCTGGGCTACACTCCGACACGACTTGTACCGCTTTTGGGGGTCTGACTTTTACCAACCCCCTAGGCCCGACATGCGATACTCATAGACGAACGGACCGGACTGTACGGATATTGTCACTGACAGGCTCAGTCGGGTGTCAGGATGAGTTCGCTCATCGACCTCCCTTTTGGTCAATACCCGGTAGCCTGTTATATATAGCTAGTACCACAGACGTGCTAGTGGTTAAATCCATAGCCAAAGTATTGACGAGTCATTAGAGTCTCCCACAGACAGTTTCTCAAGTTTCGGGCGAAACGTTGTAGAGGCCGTATGGTATTATGGCAGGGTTCGATCATATACGTGCACTTGTGCTCGGATCATGATCGGGCGGATCATACTAGTGGGCTTTGGTTTAATCCGGATCCTAGTATTAGATTTTTTGGATTACTTTCGTCTCATCGCATTCGCATTCAGTCGGAATGCGGATGCAGGTATGTATATACAGGTGAGGGGTATCCTTGTGATCCGTCACGAGTTTACTTTAGATGTTGCTGTATCTTTTTGTTGGACTAAACATTTTGGGTTAATGTTTATTTGGTGGAAATTGTGAGTGGATTTCATCATGAGGAGCAATTAATGTGGCATGTGCAATCTAGTGACTCATGGTCTCTTTTTTTGTGAACATGTCATGTTAATTGATGGATTGTTGTGTTGAAATGAGAGGTGGAGAGAGAGAGAGGGCAGCCATATGAGGTTGTTTTGCTCTTGAGATTATTATGCAAGCTCTCATTTTTCATTTTGCAACACAACAACAAAAGCCTCTCTTCTTCTTCTTCTTCTTCTTCTTCCTCTAGCTGACAACTTCCACCAATGGCATCATCTTCAACCTCCATCCATATACTCTCATGTGATGAGAATCAATGGATACTTGAGACAAAGTTATCCCATACATTCTCTACTTCACCTTGAACATGTCGGTTAGCAAACTTCATGTTCGAGTTGCTTCGGATGAAGCTGGAGCCCGTAAAAAGAATTCTAGATGTGGTGCCCTTCGGACGAGGAGACCGGAGATCGGAGATGCCGCGAGGAGCTAGGGATGGTGGCCAAAGACCGAAGGACACGGATCGATTGGTACATCCACTCTCACTTCTTAGTAGTTTGCTAGTTTAGTATTAATGGTTCAATCCAGGTGAAAGACTACGATAGCGCCGGTTTTCTAAAAAGTTTTTGTTTCCGCATTTGGCCTCAGATTGACGGCCGGGGCGCTACTGTAGACTTACACCTGCAAAAACAGATTGACGCGTTAGAAGAATATAATCAAAAAGCGCGGACTCCAGTCACACTCCAAGAATTTCTCAGCCATGTCCTTGAGGACGGAGATGATGACAATGGAGAAGACTCGTCGGATGGATCTGAAGATTATGTGGCAAGTTGCCATGTGATCTCTCACTCGTCGATAGACGATGAAGAAGCTCCTTACACAGAGAAACTGGGGGGAGATCCTAAACCGGAACTTCTAGGGCCATCAGACGAAATGATTGATGCATTCCTGGACGAAGCTCTTCTTAAAATCAAAGCTGCTCGAGAGCGTGAGATGGCCATATTTGAAAAAGCCAAACGCCGGCAACTGAACGAAAGGGTCAAAATACTCCTGCCGGATTGAAGTACGTCCGCCGCAAATAAAAGCGGTTCAAGACAAGGAAGAGGTTCGCCAAAACCATGTCGATGGGAATGAAGCTGCCACCCTTTGAAGGAAACACTCCTGATGAAGCGGATATACATCCTAGCTACTGCTTATATCATCAAAAGATTGCGCACCCCACCGAAGAGTGCAACGCTTTTAAAAGTTGGTGGCAGGGATATGTTGCTCACCGACAACATTTCAAGCGGATGAAACAAAAAACTGGTCGGGAACAAAGAAATATGACCGAGGCGTATAAAAGAACTACCAGCAACTGTTGCATGGTCAACGCTAGGCGATCGCAAGTTCTCACCTTCGGGAGCGACTCTGACGAAGAAATGACTCTTGGCTCTCTCTTCAAAGAATCCACGTCGGGAAAAAATGAAGAACCGAAGAACTGCGAGAACATTCATCTGCGCAATCGCACGCTGCCCGAAAAGAATCTTAGGCCCTCGAACAGTGGGTCAAATAGAAAAGATAAGGGGAAAGAAAAGTTCCCTGAGGATATCATCCTTGATGACCAAGCCCTCGAAGAGCTGACAGCCAAAGACCCACTAAAGATAAGTAAGGTGGACTACAACGTTCTGGCACACTTGAGAAAGCTACCTTCGCAAATAAGCATTCTCGACGCCCTTCTGCTATCCAAAGAGGCGAGAGATTCATTGATCAAGGCACTACAAGAGCCAGAGCAATTCCAAGCTTTCCTCGCCGAAGAAAAAATGAAGGACGAGCTGGAAGAAGTGCACACAGTGGATATCACTTTCGGCAATGAAGATCTCCTCCTTAGGACATGCGAGCATAACCGTCCCCTTTATGTCTCCGGATACTGTCATGATATCAAGATAGGCAAAGTCCTAGTTGACAATGGGTCCTCCGTCAATCTCCTCAATGTGAGAGTGTTGAAGGAAATCTGCATGAGCATTCAGCACCTCGCTCGTGATAAAATCACCTTCTCCAGATTTGACTCCCAGTCATCACGGACGCTTGGGTCTGTAATATTGACACTACATTTTAGGCTGCTTGTCACGGACATTAAGTTTCATGTCATTGACGCCAAGACATGTTACAATGCTTTGCTCGGCAGGTCTTGGTTACACGAGTACAACATTATCCCTTCTACACAACATCAGTGTATGAAGTATTTCAATGATGGTCTCGAGTATACCATAACAGGAGAGCTGAGCCCATTCTCCATGAATGAAGTCCGAAAATACGAAGATGCAAAATACTTCTTACCAGATTTTGAGGACATTGAAAGATGTCACAAACCGAAGAACAAAGCTATCACCATTATTCCGGTCTTCGGGAGTGATACCGAGGAGGAAGAAGAGATAGTTTATTCAGGGTCGTCCCAACGCAACAACCCGAAACCGCCCACCCCTATGTTGATCTTCAGCAGCGACTCGGAAGATGAGGTCAACGCTATAATTTCCGCTCGGCCGTCAATACAAGTCTTTGCTGATGATAATCGGAGTTTGCAAATTACCATGGTTCCACAAGAACATTACAAAGATCTCGACGCACTTGAAACTTATAGTATGCAGGAACTGCAAACATTCTACGTCCCTCCCAGGCGAAGAGATGAAAAGACGATCCTTTTCTACCAATCCACGGAAACCAAATTGGAGAAAGAAATTTGGCATGGTGCGGATTCTACACTTGACAGGCTCCGGCCCATCCGTCTGCCTAGATATTACACAGAAGGCTTGAGAAGGCTGTTGAGGTGCCAAGGTGTACCCTTCAAACAGACCGCTCTACAAGCTCGGTTCTACAACAGGATTTGGGACGTCCCCGGAACTCAGCGAAAGTTGCCCAACGGGAAAATGGAAACGGTCGGGTTTGGATATGTCCAATCCAAGAAACGGGAACGAGTCCATGGTAGCTACGTCATACATGACTTTGATGAAGAAGGAGACACCCTGTTAAAAGACGCTGACGCTGAACCAAAACGAGATCCTGCCATCAAAATACCGAGTCCGTTGTTTGAAGAACGGATGGACAAGCTAATAAGGGAAGCGGGTCAAAAGATCCGGGATGACTATAATCGTGAAATGGCCATTTACGAGAAAGCCAGGACGCAGCGCCTCCTTCAGTAAGCCGCGGAGAATGACAATGCTCTTCCTTATCAACCCATGATACAAAAGACCCGGCACAGAGGCAAAAATAAACCAAAGAACGGAAAAAAACGTTCGACAGCAGCCAAGCGGGTCTAAGAAGCCACGCGAGCAAGAGTCGAGCAGCCAGGATCTGTCCCTTATAAAGAAGATAGGTCGGGAATATTCTTTTCCCCAAGACAAGACAAGGAAGATATTTGATCTCATCGTAAAGCATCAAATGATGACACTCCCGGAGTCCAAACACCCCGAGCAAGCGAACGAGATCTCCCACCCAGACTATTGCTCCTATCACCGAACAATAGGTCATCCTCTCGAAGACTGCTTCACCTTCAAGAACTAGGTCGAAGACCAATATCCATAAGGCAGGTTCGCTCTATCCAGCAGTTGGAGGGTAAGCCCACCACAGAAGTATGAACCGAAAGCGATGCGTATAGCGAGAGTAGAACCAGATCAACATCGATCTTGGAAACGATCCCGTACCTGTCACGCGATAACGCTGTCAAAAGAATAGCCCGAGAATATGGATGACTTCCCCTGGTGTTTCGAAAACGATGATGGCGAGGTGATCTCAGAGTTTCCACTGGCGCCGAAAGAGCTGGAAGATGGGATACATACTACTGCAGATAACCTCAAGAAAATTGATTTGGGGACGGCAAACGACTCCCGGCCGACGTTCGTCAGTGAGCTGTTGTCTGAAGAAAGGGTGGCTACGCTAAAAGACATGCTCATGCAGTACAAAGATTGCTTCGCATGGAACTATTCCGAGATGCCAGGACTAGATCCAGAGATTGCTGTACACAAATTGGCGATATCTCCGGACGTCAAGCCGATCAAACAAGCACTAAGAAGAATGCGGCTCGAGCTTAAGATGAGCATCAATGCCGAGGTCAAGAAGCTGATCGACTTCGGCTTCATCCAAGAGGTTCAATACCCTGACTGGATCGCCAATATCGTCCCAGTGATGAAGAAAAATAGGACGGTGCGCATATGTGTGGACTTTCGGGATCTCAATAAAGCCTGCCCGAAGGACGACTTCCCAGTACCAGTCACTGAGCTGATGATAGATAATACGTCCACTCATAAAGTTTTCTCCTTCATTGACGGCTCATCAGGATACAATCAGATAAAGATGCATCCCGAAGACCAGAAGCATACCGCTTTCCGAACCCCTTTGGGCATATTCTGCTACAAGGTGATGCCTTTCGGTTTAAAGAACGCCGGTGCCACCTATCAGAGGGCCATGACGAAGATTTTCGATGACCCCATACATAAAATCGTCGAATGCTATATCGACGACCTCGTTGTTAAAAGCAAATCATACGAGGAATATTTAGAGCATCTGAAGATCGTGTTTCAGCGCCTTCGGAAATACAACTTGAAGATGAACCCTCTCAAATGCGCGTTCGGAGTTTCCTCGGGCAAATTCCTAGGATTCATCGTACGACATCGAGGCATCGAGATAGACCCGTCGAAGATCAATGCGATTATGGAAATGCCCTTACAAAGAACTCTCAAACAGCCACGGTCTCTCCAAGGAAAGCTCGTGTATATCCGGCGATTTATAGCCAATCTCTCCGGCAAGTGCTGCCCCTATAGTCACTTAATGAAGAAGGGAACCCCATTCGTCTGGGATCGCAAAAGCCAAAGCGCACTGGAAGAAATCAAGCAATATCTGCAGAATCCGCCTGTACTGGCCGCTCCCGTTTTTGGAAAACCTTTCATCCTGTACACAACAGCCCTCGAAGGTTCTTTAGGCACACTGTGGGCACAAGAAAACGACCAAGGGAAAGAGAGAGCCCTTTATTATCTGAGTCGAGTTCTCCTGGGGGCAGAAAGCAATTACTCTCCCATTGAAAAACACTGCCTGGCGTTGATCTTCACGATAACGAAGCTCAGACACTATGCGTTGGCACATGACGTCCATCTCATATCGAAGGTGGATCTCTCAAATATTTAATGTCAAAGGCTATATTAACGGGACGACTCGCTAAATGGGTCCTGCTCTTGATGGAGTTCTCGATAACTTATCGACCCCTCAAGGCAGTGAAAGGCCAGGCCATCGCCGACTTCCTCCTGAGTATCCGATACCTGCCGAATCTCCCTTGAACTGCGAATTGCCAGACGAACACGCGTTTGACATGATCAACGAAGAAAGAAGAAAGGATGATACCCAGTGGGAACTCTATTTTGATGGGGCATCTTCCATGAAGAAGCGCAAGCAAAGCACCCCCATAACCAAATCAGAGGTAAGCCTCATCTTCATGACTCCACAAGGAGGGATAATGCGCTTTGCCTTCTCCTTAACAGAACCAAGGACAAACAATGAAGCCGAATATGAAGCTTTGATAGCAGGTCTCGAGATCGCTATCGACATGGGAATTGAGAACCTCCTCATTTATAGAGATTCCCAACTAGTCGTTAGTCAAGTAAACGGCGACTATCAAATGTGCAAGCCAGAGTTGGTGAAATATGGTGAGAGAGTGCAACAGTTGCTGACTCAAGTTCCCTCCTACATTCTGGGAAGCAAACCGTGTGCAGAAAATAGTAAGGCGGATGCGTTAGCCAAGCTTGCTAAAGAATTGGCCGACGAGAACCTCGATGACGTGAGGATAATTGTGCAGAGTCGTCGGGTTCTTGCACCGGCAGAAATATCTCCAGGATCACCCGAAGAAAAAAGAGAGACTGAGCAAACAGCCCTACAAATAAATGACCAGGAAAAGGCTAAAAATTGGAAAGAAGTCTTTATAGACTACTTCAGATCCCGTCGAACGCCTGAAGATGCGTCCTCAAAACATCAGCTCATGAAACGAGCTCTTTCTTTTGCATTCGTCAATGATACTTTGTATAAGAGATCGTTTGAGTCTCTGTGGCTAAGATGCCTGGGACCTGAAGAGGCAAAGAGAGTCGTCCAAGAAACTCACGATGGACTCTGCGGTTCTCACCAAGCCGGCCCGAAGATGAAGCTGAAGATCAAAAGGATGGGCTACTATTGGCCCACAATGATCCAGGACTGCCTCGAATACGCGAAGCAATGCCACTCGTGCCAGATTCACGGGGATTTTATCCATCAGCATCCAAATCCACTACATCCAACGATGGCTAGCTGGCCGTTTGAAATGTGGGGAACTGACATAATCGGCCCCATCGAACCAGCATCGTCTAGAGAACATCGATTCATTTTGGCGACAACTGATTACTTCTCCAAGTGGGCAGAAGCAGTACCGCTAAGGGAAGTGAAGACGGAGAATATCCTCCATTTTTTCAAGACGCACATCATTTATCGGTTTGGAACTCCGCGACGGATCATCTACGATAACGGGCCAGCCTACAGAAGCCATAAAATCAGCCACTTCGCACAACAACATAACATAGACTGGAGATATTCATCGGTCTACAATCCCCGAGCTAACGGTCTAGCTGAGACTTTCACCAAGACCTTGACAAAGATCGTGAAAAAGACGGTGTCTCGAAATAAGAAGGACTGCCATGAGAGACTGCATGAAGCTCTTTGGGCGTATCGAACTACGTTCAAAACAGCCACAAACACAACGCCGTATGCATTGGTATTCGACACAGAAGCGATACTCCCCTTCGAGATAGAGTTACCCTCTCTACGAGTGGCCGTTCACTACAAGCTAACAGACGAAGAAAATGCTCACCTTCGGCTCGAGGAGCTCGATGCCCTTGATGAAACTCGGCTCATGGTGCAACAAAATCTGGAGGCTTATAAAGCAAAAGATGACACGCTCATATGAAAGACTGACTAGGCCGAGAACATTCCGCTAAGGTGAACTCGTGCAAGTGGTCAAGAGACCCATGATCCCTAATTATGCCAAACGGGGGAAATTCGAGCCGAATTATGAAGGCCCGTATATCATAGACAAAGTCTACCAGGGTGGAGCTTACCTACTCATGGACATGCAAGGTGAAAGACCTTTCAAGCCAATAAACGGTCGCTTCCTAAAAAAATACTACGCCTGATGAGTCATGGCCTAGGTCAATGATAGATGACGACGCCTATGTCCGCTCGCTATCTTCCTAAGCCTAAACTCTATAAGAAGTAGCCGGTTTGCGGACCGAAACGTCCTCAAAACTAACAATGGACCACTTCTTCTTCGAGAACTCTAAGTGAAGAGCGAGAGGGGAGAGAATAGAGATTTGATAGGAAGAAAAGATGGAGTTGAGGAACAAATAAGGGTGGGTGTAATGGTGCATAATTTTTAATTAATTATACATTCAAAGTGGGGGTTAAAAAGAAATTGAAAGGTCATTTGTAAATTGTGAGAGTGTTAAAAAATTGATAAAAATAATTGTAAATCCAAGGTTCAAACAAGTGACCTATAGAACATTAGTGAAGTGACTTACCAATAGAATACAAGTTTGTTCTTGCATATGTTCAACAAGAATTGAATATATACCAACATTTAAAATGAAAGCGAGATTTTATTAAAGAAAGAAAATACAAAAGTACGGGGATTTTAGGGTCGTTACAAGAAACCTAAGCAAGTACAAAGGCCTCCAATTAAGTTCGCCAACTTATATGGAAGATGAATCATATCCATGAAGTAATAGGCATCCTGATGTAACGTTTTGAAAATCGTTTCGGTGAAATTTCGAAAAAAGGTAAAATAAGGGGGTTTTCTGTAAAAAGTCAAAATGCAAATATATTTATTATAAAATTAAATATACATATTCTAGCTATGTAATTACTGGTATTTGGTGTTTATTAAGCCACTGGTGAAATTTCAAATTTTCTGAAAAAAATATTATTTTAATATTATTTTAAGCCGGTAAGAAAATACATTAAATTAGCGATAAATACAAATTTAAATGGGCTAATTTTAATCTTTAAAATCATGTTAATTAAAATCTAGTTGTAATATAAATTTTTAGTATTTTATTTCAAGTTTTAATGGGTTTTTTTTATGGAGAACAAAAAAAATAATTAATTTAAGCTAAAACTTGCAATTTTGAGCTTGTGGGGGGTCTTTTTGCATAGAATTTCTTTGTAAAATCTCTCTCACTCATTCCTCTCCATCATGGCCGGCCCCACCACTGCTGGAACAGCCCACTCCCCCCCTCATTTTTGTTTTCATCTCATTTTAAAAGTTCAATATGATAAGGATTAAAATATAGTAATTGGAGTATGTGTTGTTGTTGTTTGTGTGGTCTTTTGACTTTGTGAAACTTTCCCCAACTCCCCACACCCTCTCTCTCCTCTCCCCACCTGCATTTGGCCGAGCCCCCTCCCATTTAGAACAGCCCTCACTTCTTCATCTCACTTTCTCTTCAAAAAAATCCAAAAAATTGCTTAAAAATCCACAAAATTTCAAAATCAAAATCCAACTCCTACCCATTTCTCATTAACCATTCTAGTATGGATCTAGGGATCAAAATGGCATTTTAGGAGGCTAGATCTTGAGCTTGATCTCATCATGGGAGGTATAATCTCATGCTTTTGTTAAAATTTGTTATCTAGTTGCTTTAATCTAAGTTAACTAAGTGCTTAATTAGGTTTTGATGAGTTTAATTGCATGATTAAAGATTTCAAGTTAGGGTTTTGTTGTGGAAATGGGTTATGATAAATTGTGCATGGTTTTGTGTTGTGGATTAACATCTTAAGTTTTATAGAAAGCTAATTTAGTTGTTAATTCCAAACCATTACTTATAAAATGCCCTAATTAAGTTATTTTGCTAACTAGAGTTTTGGAAAATTATTAAATGCTTTAGATTAAATTATAAATATGGTTTCATGTCATTATAGATAATATATTGAGTGGTTTAATGCTTTTAGTTCTTGAAAATCCTAGCTAAATTGTTGTTTGTGCATGTTTGCTATAAATTGTTAAAAAATTGGGTATTTTGTAAACTAGAATTTTGGGGTTAATGGAATTTAATGAGATTAAATTATGGAAATTATTTTTATGACTTATTTAAGATATTTAATAAGTATTATGGCCACTAGATTTGTTTAAACATCATGTTTTGTACAAAAACGGCGAATTGTGCTTGCTAGATTTTCAGAAAAATGACTTTTTAAGTGAAATTGGTGCTTTTGTGAATTTTAACTTATTTTATATTAAAATTAGTGTTCGTAAATGTGCAAATGAGTGTATTTGGGTTTTTCTTAATGATTTGGCATTTGTACGCCGACGTCGAGGGTTTTTGGGTTGATTTGTGAAAGCAACCATAGGTTTTGACCTATGTGGGATTCGTGCGTCGTTTTGGTCATGAGTCGGATTTTAATACGATACGGTGCGTTATGATATGTAGGTACCCCATATGGACTTCGAGACGACAAGCAAGCGCGTGGCGACGTCGGCACCGGCGAACGAGGACCAGGTGAGTAGATTTATATCTACGGGGAGAAGTCGGGTGGATGGCGTATAGCACCCCTGCAGTTCGTGGTGATGTATACGAATACGTATACACACAGATATTGTTTATATGTTGTTGAGATTATTGATGATAAGATGGATATTTGGTATTTTTGGATTGGTTTAGTGTAGTTGCGAAACCTTAGAGTAGTGGTCGCACTCACACACGCACACACACACATACTTGCATACATTCTTTCTTTTATATGTGCGTATATGGGAGTATATATTTATGTATTCACATGGGTATGGGACTATGTGTTCATATATTGGATTTGAGGATAGTATTTGGAATTTGAGATGAGTCGATGATATTGGGCTTGAGGCCAGAAGATCGGTGATGTGATTTGGTTCGTATTGAGATACGACATGATGTTTTAGCGGGTCTTTTGACGTAGCAATTCTTACACCTGTATGCATACTTAGGCGGTATCAATATTGTACTAGACGTAGGACATTGTCCCGGATCATGATATTTGATAAAGAAGATACCAGATGAATAGTGTGATTGAATGTGATATTAACCCGTACCCAGATTTGGGGATGCCGTACGACGGATTTACGTACGAGCTATATTTTGATGATTGATCCGCACTCGTGACTTGGGATGTCTGATTATAGATATGGTATCGGATATGATATTATTGAGGCGGGATCACCGACTAATATATATACATGTATGTATATGAATCGACTCAGATGTTAGGCAGTTTCCTTACCTGTAGTCCAGCTGGTTAGCTTAGACCTTTAGATTAGTTTAGTTGTTAGATTAGATTCGATTCTTACCTATTTCAAAAACTAACGAATCGTGGGTATTTTAAAAGACAGCCCAAGGGATCCTACGGATATTTTAAAAGACGTATCTTTTCATAAAAACACCGTAGCCTCTATTTTCAAAACCCCATGATTCGTGTTATTTCAAAAGGCACCATTTGTAGGACTTATATTATATTAATGCAGATTAGTTATAGTTGCGTCTAGTATTCAGCTCCTGCTCATTTTTGTGGTTCGCTTCGCATCGCATGCTTATATTATGTTTCATACTCCATTATTGATATCATGCTGTTAGGACACCAGCACCATTACTGACGATGCGTATGTACCACGTACACTTGCCGGCTCACACACATCTTCATCGGTAATTGCCATGTCACGTACACTTAGAAAATATTATTGCTTGACATAGCCTGTTAGCTAATAGTTTAGACATTGTAGTTATTACCTGCTACTTCATGCATACTGTTATTCATTGTTATGCCGCATTCATGGATTCTCATGCATATATTCACTGTTTTACGTGTTATTGAGATTTTGGATTCGGATTTCCAAGAGATTTTCTGGATTTGGAGGAAAACCGCAAAAACATAAATAAACATTTTCTCTCTTTTAAAATAAAAAGTGCGGTTTTCCCATGATGTATGAGTCGTCTACCATGAGTTTGCTGATGGATTTCGAGACCCGATTCGAGGAGACGGATGAACCGTTTCGGGTACATGGTGGACCCGGTAATGTACCCCGGGGCAAGAAGCGCGTGATGATGACGATGTGAGCCTGGCAGGGGAGCACTACTTACCGGTGATTTTACCCGACGCGTCGGATATCCGGAGGATACCGTCGTGGTCTTGAGATGGATGGTAGGGGCCGGTCTGGACTGACGGCGCCCTAGATATTGTGATTGAGGTACAGAGACTGTGATACCGAGATATCGAGATATTGGGATTACGTTTTGTGCCGATGCTAGGCACTGTTTTATGCTGATTTCATTATGATACCTCATTTTGAAAATATACAAAGGAAATCTCACTAATTTATGAAAACAGTTTCTTCATTTGCATGTATTCTGTCTTCATGCATTCATACCTCATTCATATGATATATTGCTACCTGAGGCACTGACACGGGCACATGAGATTACACTCGGGTTAGATATTACCCTAGCCATTGTTATAGGCTGCCTGTTATTCATATATTTTGAGGATATATTATGATCATTGACCCAGGTTGCGTTATTTATGTGATTTCTGTGCGTAGATATTTTTCTATTCACGAGTTGGCAACTCACCCCCGTTGTGCCCCAGTTTCTTGCAGGTTTGCCGTACAGGTTTCATTACGGCTTTGCGGGCTCAGTTTCATTCGGGTGACTTGCTAGTAGGTGGGTTTTTCTTGTATCGTACCCATCATATTACCTTGTATAATATTATTCCGTTGTACCTAGTAAATTCCATCAACCAAACATGTATTTATTTTTGAGATAGAGACCAGTGATGTTATTCTTTCGACCTTAGAGTCACGCGTCTATTTCTGGAGATTTCTTGTGGTTTTGGGTTTCCTTTGAGTTTTTGATCCTCGCCGTTGGCGTTGTATATTCTATTGCTTGTGTGGTTGTGACCGTCGATTGACGAAGAGCTAGCTCCCGCTTGGGGATGTCTTTTATTGATTTCGTATACTATTCATGTTGTATCCCGTTTGGGAGCCAGTATTTACAAAGGAGACTCTGACGAAATTTTCAGAAAATACTTGATGTTTTTAAAAACCGCATAATTCGGCTTATGCTATTAAAACTTCTGGATTTAAATTGGTTTTCCTACTCTCTACTACTTTTCTTGGTTTGGATTTCTGGGTTTTCGGCTTGCTTAGAATACGTACGTCTTGAGACGTTTGTAGTTTAAGTGCCGGTCATGTTCCGTACTTTCGGGTCGTGACAAAGTTGGTATCAGAGCGTTAGGTTTTAACCTTCGGAGCGTAGGATGACCCTTGGTTGATGGAATAGGTGACTAAAGTAGAGTGACGTACCGTTGGTATGTTCCGCGGCATATTTACGACACGCCACTCCACTTATGAAGCCTTAGAATGTACATTTCCTTGTTCAGTATTATATTCCTTCCTGATCTAGCCTCGTCGGTACCAGTTTGGTTTTGCTGCTACGGTTACAGGCAGGGAGAGCTACAGCTAGAGTTGCGGTCAGCACGAGCTCGTCACGAACGAGGACTGACCAGGGCGAAATTCCGGCGACACACGATTGTGGAGATGTGTCTTTTTACTGTGTTTCCGCGCCACGAGCGTTTGGATAGATTGCTGTACGAGATTTCTCGGACGTGCCGATCAGTACCAGAGGATCGAGCCAATGATAGAGGCCAACCAGATTTTGATGACCGTTGGTGTTTTGCTTATTCATGATGTTTGAGGCACTGTTCAGCGTGCAGACGAGTGAGCTAGTTATTGCTGCGAACGACGAGATATCGCCCCAGATGTTGGAGCTATTACAGTACGAGTTGTACTAAGAGATGATAGAAGGTCGCTAGTCATCGAGGATGAATGATTAGGACATGTGGATCGTTCGCCTACCCCGATGCGAGGTCATCAGATAGATTGATTCCAGCTAGAGACGACTTCACGCGGAGACGTTGGGAGTCTACAGAGACGATCGAATGTCAGAAACCTATTATTCCAAGTTTAAAGTAGTCGGAAAGACATGCAGGCAATTCTATGGTCCCTCTAGAAGAATGAAACCCTAACTCGACTTAATGACCGTGTGAAAGCCTTTGAACCTTTGGGTTCGCGGCAGTTCCACGGCGCCATTAGTGAGGCTTGGGTTTGCCCTTCTACGGCTGGACCACCGATGCTGTGGTATGTACTCGATACTGTTATACTGTACCCAAGATGTTGAGCTCTTGGGGGATTATGAGGTTTTGACGACTCGATTGGATGGCTCGACTTAATTCGGATGCTGGGTGGTGAGATGCATTTCTTGGGAGACTCCCGATACGAGGATAGCCGTTGGAGCTCAGTCCATGCAGCCACGACGAGACGAGTCCGAAGCGGTCGACCTTAGAGAAAAGTGGAGTAAGCGGTGCGTACGAGATCTTGATAAGATGGCGTTCTACTCCGCCGACATCAGAGATGCGATACGCATGCCGAGGCATTGTACTTGGATATACCTTCCAGAAGGAGTCGCGATGAGTATGCAGCCGTTCCGGAACAAGAAGCAGATATAGTAAAGGACGATGACTCCCGGACAGTTGGCAGAGATGAGACTGGAAGAGACCTTGAGTAGGATTCCTTTCAGGACAATGCTGCAATGATATTTGCACCCAGGATCAGATGTGTCATGTACATTCAGAGAGCCAGAGGCCGACGCCAGTGATATGCTGTCTTACGAGTGGTCGTGATGATTGACCGGGAGATGACAAGAGACGTGCCAGAACTGGATCATCCCCGTTAGCACACCCGACAGGGCCGATGAGCCGATGGACCGAAAGATTGGTAATTCACAGTGAAGACCTTGACCCAGGAGTGGTCATGGTTATGCACACCAGCAGGACAGAGTTCATGATCATCGACGAGACGTCCCACTAGTGACCGCGACAGTTGGCCGAGATTCTTAGAGGATGCACTTGAGCGGTACTATTCCGCCATTATTGATTTCGATGTTTTGGGTGATTTATTCGCATGATTTGATTTTGATGATTGAGGATTTACGATCCTTGCACAGTGTTGCACTTGATATCGTTTTCATGCTTGGGTTTCACATGTTTGTGATGTTACGGTTTTAGACATTTGAGTTGGTTTTGTGCGTATGCATGCACACGATTTGGTTCCTGCACTCTGTATAGTTTATATATGCTTGTAGTGCAGTGATACGCCTTTTATGCACTTAGATGCATTGGACTTTGATTTCGATGGTGATGTTCGATATTTGTTTTGTGCACCTTGTGCACCTGATTTGATTTTGCGCATGTTCGGCACTTGATATTGGATTTCATGATTTCGTGCACGATGGATGCACCTGATTTGGATTTTCGCGCATGTTGGGCGCATGTTTTGAAGTGTGATTTTGGTGCACACCAGATGCACTAAATCGAGATTTTTTGTGCATGTCAGATGCACCTGATTTTGCTGTCAGGCACACATGTTGCCTACGACAGATGTTTCGGGCACACCCGATGCACTTAGATGTTGTTTCTGTGCATATGTATGGCACATGTTTGGATTTTGATTTCCGTGCGCACAAGACGCGCGTAGTATTCATACGCGTATTTTGGGATTGATTTTTCTTATAGAGCAGTATGTTTTTATGATATTGCTATGTGTTTTCGTACTGAGCAGGACTAGTCAGAGGACAGTACCTGAATATATTTTACATGTATAGTTTCGAGTTGTATCATATTGGTTTTGCTTTGGATTTGGTATTGATGTCTTCCCAATGACTCCGATGATTGCGGGATGCTTGACGGAGTTCTGATTTGAGTTATATGCTCATTTTTCATGCGCATGCGTTGCGCTACGATTTGTTTTATATATTTATGATCTCGAAGCCCCGGCGATTTGATGGTTTTGGCTGAAATATTTTAGTATTTGGGGGAAGTTTTAATTTAAATTCGGGGACCGAATTTCTTTAAGGGGGGAAGATTGTAACGTTTTGAAAATCGTTTCGGTGAAATTTCGAAAAAAGGTAAAATAAAGGGGTTTTCTGTAAAAAGTCAAAATGCAAATATATTTATTATAAAATTAAATATACATATTCTAGCTATGTAATTACTGGTATTTGGTGTTTATTAAGCCACTGGTGAAATTTTAAATTTTCTGAAAAAAATATTATTTTAATATTATTTTAAGCCGGTAAGAAAATACATTAAATTAGCGATAAATACAAATTTAAATGGGCTAATTTTAATCTTTAAAATCATGTTAATTAAAATCTAGTTGTAATATAAATTTTTAGTATTTTATTTCAAGTTTTAATGGGTTTTTTTTATGGAGAACAAAAAAAATAATTAATTTAAGCTAAAACTTGCAATTTTGAGCTTGTGGGGGGTCTTTTTGCATAGAATTTCTTTGTAAAATCTCTCTCACTCATTCCTCTCCATCATGGCCGGCCCCACCACTGCTGGAACAGCCCACTCCCCCCCTCATTTTTGTTTTCATCTCATTTTAAAAGTTCAATATGATAAGGATTAAAATATAGTAATTGGAGTATGTGTTGTTGTTGTTTGTGTGGTCTTTTGACTTTGTGAAACTTTCCCCAACTCCCCACACCCTCTCTCTCCTCTCCCCACCTGCATTTGGCCGAGCCCCCTCCCATTTAGAACAGCCCTCACTTCTTCATCTCACTTTCTCTTCAAAAAAATCCAAAAAATTGCTTAAAAATCCACAAAATTTCAAAATCAAAATCCAACTCCTACCCATTTCTCATTAACCATTCTAGTATGGATCTAGGGATCAAAATGGCATTTTAGGAGGCTAGATCTTGAGCTTGATCTCATCATGGGAGGTATAATCTCATGCTTTTGTTAAAATTTGTTATCTAGTTGCTTTAATCTAAGTTAACTAAGTGCTTAATTAGGTTTTGATGAGTTTAATTGCATGATTAAAGATTTCAAGTTAGGGTTTTGTTGTGGAAATGGGTTATGATAAATTGTGCATGGTTTTGTGTTGTGGATTAACATCTTAAGTTTTATAGAAAGCTAATTTAGTTGTTAATTCCAAACCATTACTTATAAAATGCCCTAATTAAGTTATTTTGCTAACTAGAGTTTTGGAAAATTATTAAATGCTTTAGATTAAATTATAATTATGCTTTCATGTCATTATAGATAATATATTGAGTGGTTTAATGCTTTTAGTTCATGAAAATCCTAGCTAAATTGTTGTTTGTGCATTTTTGCTATAAATTGTTAAAAAATTGGGTATTTTGTAAACTAGAATTTTGGGGTTAATGGAATTTAATGAGATTAAATTATGGAAATTGTTTTTATGACTTATTTAAGATATTTAATAAGTATTATGGCCACTAGATTTGTTTAAACATCATGTTTTGTACAAAAACGGCGAATTGTGCTTGCTAGATTTTCAGAAAAATGACTTTTTAAGTGAAATTGGTGCTTTTGTGAATTTTAACTTATTTTATATTAAAATTAGTGTTCGTGAATGTGCAAATGAGTGTATTTGGGTTTTTCTTAATGATTTGGCATTTGTACGCCGACGTCGAGGGTTTTTGGGTTGATTTGTGAAAGCAACCATAGGTTTTGACCTATGTGGGATTCGTGCGTCGTTTTGGTCATGAGTCGGATTTTAATACGATACGGTGCATTATGATATGTAGGTACCCCATATGGAATTCGAGACGACAAGCAAGCGCGTGGCGACGTCGGCACCGGCGAACGAGGACCAGGTGAGTAGATTTATATCTACGGGGAGAAGTCGGGTGGATGGCGTATAGCACCCCCGCAGTTCGTGGTGATGTATACGAATACGTATACACACAGATATTGTTTATATGTTGTTGAGATTATTGATGATAAGATGGATATTTGGTATTTTTGGATTGGTTTAGTGTAGTTGCGAAACCCTAGAGTAGTGGTCGCACTCACACACGCACACACACACATACTTGCATACATTCTTTCTTTTATATGTGCGTATATGGGAGTATATATTTATGTGTTCACATGGGTATGGGACTATGTGTTCATATATTGGATTTGAGGATAGTATTTGGAATTTGAGATGAGTCGATGATATTGGGCTTGAGGCCAGAAGATCGGTGATGTGATTTGGTTCGTATTGAGATACGACATGATGTTTTAGCAGGTCTTTTGACGTAGCAATTCTTACAGCTGTATGCAAACTTAGGCGGTATCAGTATTGTACTAGACGTAGGACATTGTCCCGGATCATGATATTTGATAAAGAAGATACCAGATGAATAGTGTGATTGAATGTGATATTAACCCGTACCCAGATTTGGGGATGCCGTACGACGGATTTACGTACGAGCTATATTTTGATGATTGATCCGCACTCGTGACTTGGGATGTCTGATTATAGATATGGTATCGGATATGATATTATTGAGGCGGGATCACCGACTAATATATATACATGTATGTATATGAATCGACTCAGATGTTAGGCAGTTTCCTTACCTGTAGTCCAGCTGGTTAGCTTAGACCTTTAGATTAGTTTAGTTGTTAGATTAGATTCGATTCTTACCTATTTCAAAAACTAACGAATCGTGAGTATTTTAAAAGACAGCCCAAGGGATCCTACGGATATTTCAAAAGACGTATCTTTTCATAAAAACACCGTAGCCTCTATTTTCAAAACCCCATGATTCGTGTTATTTCAAAAGGCACCATTTGTAGGACTTATATTATATTAATGCAGGTTAGTTATAGTTGCGTCTAGTATTCAGCTCCTGCTCATTTTTGTGGTTCGCTTCGCATCGCATGCTTATATTATGTTTCATACTCTATTATTGATATCATGCTGTTAGGACACCAGCACCATTACTGACGATGCGTATGTACCACGTACACTTGCCGGCTCACACACATCTTCATCGGTAATTGCCATGTCACGTACACTTAGAAAATATTATTGCTTGACATAGCCTGTTAGCTAATAGTTTAGACATTGTAGTTATTACCTGCTACTTCATGCATACTGTTATTCATTGTTATGCCGCATTCATGGATTCTCATGCATATATTCACTGTTTTACGTGTTATTGAGATTTTGGATTCGGATTTCCAAGAGATTTTCTGGATTTGGAGGAAAACCGCAAAAACATAAATAAACATTTTCTCTCTTTTAAAATAAAAAGTGCGGTTTTCCCATGATGTATGAGTCGTCCACTATGAGTTTGCTGATGGATTTCGAGACCCGATTCGAGGAGACGGATGAACCGTTTTGGGTACATGGTGGACCCGATAATGTACCCCGGGGCAAGAAGCGCGTGATGATGACGATGTGAGCCTGGCAGGGGAGCACTACTTACCGGTGATTTTACCCGACGCGTCGGATATCCGGAGGATACCGTCGTAGTCTTGAGATGGATGGTAGGGGCCGGTCTGGACTGACGGCGCCCTAGATATTGTGATTGAGGTACAGAGACTGTGATACCGAGATATCGAGATATTGGGATTACGTTTTGTACCGATGCTAGGCACTGTTTTATGCTGATTTCATTATGATACCTCATTTTGAAAATATACAAAGGAAATCTCACTAATTTATGAAAACAGTTTCTTCATTTGCATGTATTCTGTCTTCATGCATTCATACCTCATTCATATGATATATTGCTACCTGAGGCACTGACACGGGCACATGAGATTACACTCGGGTTAGATATTACCCTAGCCATTGTTATAGGCTGCCTGTTATTCATATATTTTGAGGATATATTATGATCATTGACCCAGGTTGCGTTATTTATGCGATTTCTGTGCGTAGATGTTTTTCTATTCACGAGTTGGCAACTCACCCCCGTTGTGCCCCAGTTTCTTGCAGGTTTGCCGTACAGGTTTCATTACGGCTTTGCGGGCTCAGTTTCATTCGGGTGACTTGCTAGTAGGTGGGTTTTTCTTGTATCGTACCCATCATATTACCTTGTATAATATTATTCCGTTGTACCTAGTAAATTCCATCAACCAAACATGTATTTATTTTTGAGATAGAGACCTGTGATGTTATTCTTTCGACCTTAGAGTCACGCGTCTATTTCTGGAGATTTCTTGTGGTTTTGGGTTTCCTTTGAGTTTTTGATCCTCGCCGTTGGCGTTGTATATTCTATTGCTTGTGTGGTTGTGACCGTCGATTGACGAAGAGCTAGCTCCCGCTTGGGGATGTCTTTTATTGATTTCGTATACTATTCATGTTGTATCCCGTTTGGGAGCCAGTATTTACAAAGGAGACTCTGCCGAAATTTTCAGAAAATACTTGATGTTTTTAAAAACCGCATAATTCGGCTTATGCTATTAAAACTTCTGGATTTAAATTGGTTTTCCTACTCTCTACTACTTTTCTTGGTTTGGATTTCTGGGTTTTCGGCTTGCTTAGAATACGTACGTCTTGAGACGTTCGTAGTTTAAGTGCCGGTCATGTTCCGTACTTTCGGGTCGTGACACCTGATATCTTATGCCACGCTCCGCTTCCTAAAAGACAGAAGCAGGCACGTGACGAAGCCCGCGACGTATTTATTCCGAGAAGGTACTTTCTCGAAACAAATACGCTAAGCGTATATAAGCAATATAAAACATCAAGAAATGAACATGATAATGAAAAACTCGATTAACTATTTTATTTACATTCAAATTTCATAAGTTTCAACCGATACAAGAGGTATGAACAAGAAACATAGACATGAAGAGTCTAAACAGGTGGCATACTGAAAGTAAAAGCTAGACTGAAATGCAAAGATGAACAGAACTAGTCGTCCGCTTGAGATACGAGTTGAGAGGACTCCTCTTCGACCGCTTCTAACTCCTCTGTCTTAAAATCACCTGACGAACATTCCAAGAAAGAAAGAAAAATAGGTGGAATGCCCGTCAGCGAACTAGTGCTTGGTAAGTCCTCAGAATAGGTGTGAATTATATGATTAAAGTATAAGTTGATATGTGATATAGCATGAATGAAAATCGTGAAACATGAACAAATATAACATGGCAATGTTAATAGCAACTATGTAAGCATGGTAATGCAACATAAGCATGGCAATTCTATTAGCATAGCATTTAATAAGTGTGTGGTGGTGAACATGAAGTGCATGCCAATATATCCTAAAAGGTCTCTATAAGGTAAACTAATTTAACATAAGTTCAAGAGTAATTTCAACCAATCTCAAGAGTGTTCTCGAACCCAATAAGCTGTAATTTAGGGATAAGGAACCACGGGTCCAAATCAAGTGTTAGTAACGGGACTTTAACCTATTGTTGAAGTATTTTAAGCCCAATAGGCTATAATCTAGGGGCAAGGAAACACGGGCCCTCATGATAGATTGCATATGTTGGTAGACATGGATTCATGAACTAAGGGGATTCCTGAGATTTCGTTGGATTCACACTCAAACTACCCCAACACCCCATGTATATTAGTCTATGAATAATGTCGCAAGCCATGATCAAACCATGAATACAAGAGAGTGTACGAGTTCCATGTCAAGTTGAGTTCATGTCAAGTTCGAGTATCCGTACTAAGTTATATTCATGGTTCAAGTCAAGTTAATTGTATTCATGTCAAGTGATATTCATTATTCGAGTTAAGTTGAGTCAAGTCTATCATGAAATGGTTTAGCATGTTGGGTTATGTTTGAGTCGATTTTCATGTAATTTGATTTTCGTGAAGTTATTATTTATATATATAGGGGGGATAGACTAGTAATAACGCAAATTTTCTCTGGCTTCCCGAAGCTCAAAATAGAATAGGTCACTTAAACCCATCTGCTACCTACATACATGCTAGCTACTAGTTTTATAGATCTTCGTATTTATGTGAAAATATATCATTTGGCAATTTAAGGTATTTGTATAAAAATAATCCATTAAAGGCTTGAGGTTTTTTTTTATGTAAAATACTTTATTTTAAAACCTCAAGAGTGTTTTGGTAAAAATATGTTAATTAAAATATCAAGAGTGTTTAATTAAAAATATTATGGTATTTTAGTGAAAAACCTAACTATAGGGTATTTTAGTGAAAACTAACATTTCTAGAGTTAAGGGTATTTTCATGACAAGTCTAATTTAAAACTTTGTTTTCTTTTAACTAATTAGAAATTATAAATAATAGTAATAACCCAAATTAATATAACTTGTTATCTTTTCTTTTATTTTAATTTTTATAGGAATTGTTTTCTAAATCCACTTTTCTTTTCGAGACCGCACTCCGTGAAGAGCTTTGCGTCTTACTCTTCTACTGGACCCAAGACGTGCTATAACCTGTACCATCCGTAACAGGGTTCCCTTAACGAGATTGTAGAGGCAAAATTTCAAAGGAATGGGTAAGGTTAAATCTATTTTAAAACTTAAGGGTATTTTAATAAAAACTCATAACCATAAATTTTACAAATAATTTAGAATTCCTTCGTGTTTGGGGGGTAGGTCATTACCCCGTATGGTTTCATTTAAATATATATATTTAACAAATTCTAAAATTCTTGTTAAAGCATAAGGTAATAGAAGTTACATGAAACTTGTATATTGTCCCGCCCCACTTCCCAGTATACTCAAATACGGGACCGTAACAAAACCAATCATGCTATCTACGGTAAGGAAACATCCTTCTATAGTCGCATTAAGGCTGTCAATCAGTAATCAAGAACACTATAATAATAAATCTATTTATCACATGTCCAATAGGCATAAGAAATAATAACACGAAATAATAGCGGAAGCAATAAAGATCCAAGAAAATAAAAGAATACTTAAACCATCAATAAGAACTAGATCAGTGGAACACTTCTCACAGATCGGCAATCCTGTCAAAATAATCACAATCATCCTGTGATAAGGTCAAGTATCTGAGCCATGCAAAACCCAGACGTCGGTGCGTCATAAATATTATAATAATATAACCAGTATGAGATAAAATGTGCCATGTGCAAGAACTAGATGTCATGAGTATAAATGATAAGCAATAGCAGTACATATGATGCAACAAGCAAGATATCAATATTAACCATATCATGTGTATCCTAAGGGTTCATATCACTATATTGTCTATCTTAAAGGTATTTGAAACCAATCAATGAAATCCTTAATGCAACTCAATAGTATCACGTGCGTGTTCGGGACCACGGTCATAATTCTCAGGGATGAATCCGAGACGTGCTGTTAGGCAGTAAAACAATGTCATGTATAGATGAATGATGTCAGCATCATCATTCCGGAACCCGAATCTCGTATCCATTGATCAGTCTCTAGCAAGTAACGAACTATTGAATTACAAGTCGGGTTTCATTCTTGATTTCCCCTTTTTCCCTAGGTTTCAAGTTCATGTCAGGTAATAATGTAATATGTATCTAATGTCAACACAGGAACATGCATGTACATGTTACGTCTATCAGGACAATATGTCAGGTCAATCAAATCAATATCAGGATTTTTGGCATTGGTAAATATTATATGGCAAGTATGTACTGGCTTGATAACGATAATAGTACAGTAAAAATAATAGGATAGCGGTGATATATATCATAAATCGGTATACAAGCATGTCAGGAATAATATAATTATATCATATATAAGATCAAGATAACAACATTAAGAAGGATAGCATATTCAATCCGATTAATAACAATAAAAGTGTTGTTTATTAATCATGCACAAGAAAGTTCCGTTCAGAAATTCAACGTCATCCTGATTTGTAAAATAACTTTAAAATAAAAAACGCCATTCAAAAAGGACGTGTCATATACCAAAACAAAGATAATTTAATAATGTTTTTATTTTTATAAGTTAAAGTATCTCAGGTTGTTCCTACAAAAAGTTATGAACGTTCGAATTTGAAAGTTTGCTACTGGAATTTCCTTGGACAGCAGTTCAGAGGTACTTTCATTTGCATTTTACTTTATTTAAAAATTTTATTTTGCAATTAAATCTTTCACAAAGTTATAGTATTCTGAGTTAGTTTCGTAACGAACTAAAGAATATGTGCTAATGATTTTTCTATAATTTATAATTAATTTTATAAGATAAGATATACAGTAAATTCTAGATTTGTCGTATCCACTTGGCGACGACATTTCATGTGTAAACTATAATTTTTTCAAACTATATTTTGCAACAGCGATTATTATATCTAATATAAACTAATGATCATAATATGAGTTTCAACAAAGATTTCATTATTATGTACACTATTTCCGAAAAAAAACTTGGGCTTAGTTTCAGCTTGCAACAGTTATCAAAACGGGTAATATATATATATATATATATATATATATATATATATATATATATATATATTATACTGTAGACAATATTAGTTAACAATCTGCAACAGTCAATACCTATCAAAATAATATTATTAATTAAGCATGATTATTCTCTTAAAGTATATACTAATTTTAACCATTATAGATAAATAATATTATGACGGCCGTATTGTCGTCGTAGCTAACATGTACGAACAAGTATTAGATACTTGTCTCGGAGACGACAAATATAAGAAAGATGGCTGTGATTTGATGGTGATCAGTCTTGTCTAGAGTTAGGATTGGTCGTTGCGGCGGTCGAGAGTGATAGGTTTGGAGGAGATGAAAACGTGGGTGAAGGGGGTCGGCTTAGGTTTATATTAGAGGAGAGAGAAAAATGAGAGAGAGAGAGATAGTGATTGGAGAGAGAAAATAAGATTTGTTTTTGAAAGAGAGAGATAGATATGGGTTATATATATATATATATATATATATATATATATATATATATATATATATATATATATATATATATATATATATAAAACCCTCCCCCCCCCCCAAAAAAAAACTTAAACTTCTCACAACACCCCCCCCAAAATATTTGTTTAAGAATCACCTAAACATTCTCAAAGGATTAATAATAGCTAAGCATATCTTTTATTTAAAACTACCACAATAAAATATATCTCTTTTAAAATTATCAAACCAAAATTTATCTTTTGTTGAAAGAACATACTAATATGTCTAATATTTAAACATACTATATGAACATTAAAATAAGATATTATTAGACTAGGAAACAAACTTTAAACTAATTATCATATATATAACTATTTAGATAACCATAATATTTTTCATTATAAAACTAATATTTGATAATATATTTTATGAATATTAAAACAGATGCCAATAGATTAGCAAACAAAATATTACATACTAATTATCCTTTTATTTAACAAACTAGATAACCATAAATATATTATATTAATATAATATCCTTTTCTTATCTCATGATATTTTAACATATATTATATGAATAAGATGTATACGATTAGCAATAAAACTTAAATACTAACAAAATGCCATAGGTTAATATACATGCGGGTCGGGTACCAATATTATATTAATTCGAACTAGGGATCAAGACAAAGTAAAACAATATGATTATTATAATAACCATCCAAACATCAATCATAACTTAATAACAATAATAATATAAATTTTCAACATATTTATTTAATATAATTAAAGAACGTACAATCGTGTTAGGGTGCTACATATATATGACTAAGGCTATCATGAAAAGAATCCTAAAAATTATCAGTTACACGTTATAGAAATATTTGTTATGAGACAACTAGAATTTGGGACAAGTTATTTTCTTAGAAAATTTCCTTTTTCAATTTGCAAGTATAACTTTAGTGAATTGATATGATGGCATTAAGAGATTATAGATGAAAAAGTTTCCTTTTAAGCATGGAATTTATTTACATAGCTTGATTACACGACATAGCAAGGGATGGATTCAAAGGGAAGAAGAAAGAGAGGGTGGGGAGACTTACACGCGGTGTGAGTTGGTATAACAACCAATTCACCGTTAATTAGGAATTATATTCGCCGATTACAAGGAAAAAATGTTTGGTGCATGATTTGTTGTTGTTGCGGTATCTACAACGGCGATGATGTTGAGTTGCGGCGATATCGTTGATGATGATGAGAAGAAGCTAGGGGTGCTCGGCCAAGATAGTTTGCAGCCGCAGTGGTTTCTTGAATAGAGTTTCGACGTCCTAAGGCTTGGGGAGAACTTGGACTTGAGAGAGAAATTTTTTAGAGTGATTTCAGAAAATCTTAGAGGAGCAAGGATATTTGGGAAGCCAAGGGTTTATATAGGATAATAACAAATGAATTAGTGTACAAATTATGATAAATGGCGCATTAAAACTAAATTTTAATGGAGAAAAGAAATGGGACAGTTCTCTGTTTTAATGCAGGAGTTTTGGGATATGAAAACGATGAGGCAAGAGGTAAAGGGGCGTACTAGCACGGGGGTCCACTTCCTGGCCGCCTAAACCTGTTTAGGTGCCGACCTGGGCTGGTCCACTTTGGGGTCTGGTCTTAGGTTTTGTGTCAATGGCTCGGGTCAGCTTCCTAAGTCCAAAAACATATCTCTTGTCTTTTGTAATACTTCGCAACTCCGTGAAACACATGTGAAACTTTCAGGACTCCAAAAACGCAAAAGAGAAATAGAAAAAAATAATTGGATTGTAAGGATTCAAATATGTAAGCTATATGACAACAGTGTAGAGACATAACCAATAGGCTACAAGATGTTCTTTGCATATATTTAACAAATATTAAATATATGCAGGATTCAAAAAGGAAAACAATTAAAGATAATTCAAAGGTATAGAAAATTTGGGGTCGTTGCATCTTAAAAGATGAAATTTTCCTCAATAAATATTTTATCTCATGACATGACTATTTCCTTATTTTTATAAGGTTGCGGTACCATATCTCAAACCTAAATATTCGATGTGGGATAAAAAAAAAACGCACTTATTAGTAATACAACAATTGTTGTTTTAGTAATACTTCTCTTATGATCGTGTCTAAATCTTCCATTTAATAGATGAGACCAATTGGACCTCAAATTGCAAGCCAGCCATTAATTTAATTAATTTATTATTAATTAGTTAATAGATTTAATTTAACGGTTAAACACCTATCTTATCAATTATTCGTTAAATCTCTTCCATAATATGAAATGACAATAAATATCAACTTTTATGTAACCCTTTCTAATAGCAAGTTACTAATTTTAGACCATGGGCATGACAAATTGATTTAGTTGCTCAAACCTAAAGTATCATTTCCCACGAACATAAAAATTCATTTCAAAAATAAAATCATTATAATAATATAATTTTTAAAAACCATTTTCAAAACACTTATGGGCATAAATTTTACACCTTCATGTGAATGAACAAAAACTTCTTATCATGGACATGAGTATGCCAGGTTCCATCTAGACCTTTACTGTCCTTCTAAATGTATTTAAGTAGACAAATATTTTGGGTTTGTTATTCTTGTCAGATAACAACAAAGACTATACCAAAGTTCACTCATTTAATAGATCGAAAACAACAATGTCGTTAACTACAAGAGATTATGTAATTGTTTAAATTTTCTATCTTATAGGTGAGCCCGTCTTGGAGAATTCAAACTTAATTTTATACCACACATCATAATTTGTGATCATGGAATCTTTATTCTAGATAACCTAGTCACATTACCATATTTAACATGTCACACTTGATAGCATATTATAACTTTAGTTATGCAACACTAGTTATAGGCTAAATACACATTTAAAAAATAGAAGATTAGATCATATCATATCTCATCACAAATGACACAACATAGTACATCCTCTAACAATATAATTTCTAGGGGTATTATATATAACAATTACAATTATGAACGATCATGATAACTAACTACTATATTATGTGCAACTATAAAATCATAATAATATACAACAAATATTAGGAGAATTATATTGGATGTTTAAGAACACATATAACTACTCTAGCAACTTCCTACTTATTCTCATATCCAATCAGATATCAAAAACATTTTAAGACAAAGGCTTGATAAATCATTATTTTGTGTTTGTTTTATTGTAGTTATCCTTTATATCACCGAATAAACATGTCCCGAAACAAACTTTCAACTTTTGGGATATAATAGAAAATTTTGATTAATAAAATCATGCCAAGTTCATAGAAAAACTTATTTGTCCAACTTTCTTTTTGGCATCTTTATTTGTGCTATATGTTCTGTTTTCATAGTGAAAAACACAACATTCCTAAGGTGGAAGGCATTTAGATCAAACTTTCAAAAACATCAATCTACCTACACTTATATAAAATGTTTGTTAAATAAGTTGAGAAAACGAATTAAATTAATAATATTTTTTATTTATAGTAATGAAAATTCATCACCTCATCACAATGTTTCTTTCAATTTCAAAATTATTTCAGAACAATTTTTTATCACAACAATTTTTATAATTAAACTAATGGCAAATGGCAGATTATACCACATAATCAATTCATAATGATTTATGGGTATTTGGAACTTTTCCATAAAATATATACTTTATCAAATAATAAATGTGATGCCCCATTTACCATATCATATAAAACAACAAATTAAATTAATTCCAAAATTAGGTTAGGTCTTTTGTACAAAAAAGGTTGGGTTCAAATTGAACCCTAGACCTGCTGCGGGTCTTCATCCGCAACCGCCCCTTTGGGTCGCCGCACCGGCCGACGAGTTCGCCAGCGGCCACCATGGCTGCCGATGAACATAATTATTATTTGTTTTTTTTTATTGATTTCAAAAATCAAAGAAAATTCTTAAATTGATCTTCAAATATAAAAGAACTTATAAGTTAATTTCAAAAATCTTAATTTTAGATTGATTTTGAAAATCAAATTCTTTTGTTTCACAGATCCATCAAGTAGATTCCCATAACCTCATGCTTAATCTAGTTTATTCATTAATCTAATTAAAGAATATATTTAATCTATCTAATAAAACTGTAGATCAATTTTATTTCTAAAACAATTAGGACTAATTCAAAATTTAGGGTTTTCCAAAATTAGAGATATTTATCATATAATATAAAAATTTAAGAACCCTAATCTAATTAGATATGATTTAATCTAATTAGATAAATAAATCATACCTAATTAATTGGGATCTATTTAATTTATGAGCAGTTCATAAAAGTTAGGTTTTCTCTTCTAAAGAATTCTAATCCCTAATCAATTAAGTGCATTATGACTCTGTACGGTTGAAGAAAACGTATGCATGATAAGACGGAATAATCTGTTTTCGCATACCTTTGAAAACCTTCATTGTATCAACGAACAATCCGATCATATCGATCGATGAAATCGTATTCGGTAACACCAATAAGTGCAAAGTCCTTATTAGGCATCTGAATATCTTATATGCCAAGTTTTTCTCGATAAACATTCATTCTGGAAACACCATTGCCCTCTTTATATAGGTTTGCGGTACGGTATCTCAAACTCAAATATGGATGACGGCGTCGCTGATGGCGAACTACAGCGATAGGGATAATGGGATGATGGAGGCGGTTAGGATTTGGGATAGGGATCAGGCGAATGCCTTCTTTGTGCCCTTCTTTTCTTCTTTGAGCGTCAACGTGCACGGTAGGAACATGACGGATCCTGACACTCAGATAGATTGACAGCTATAGGTTTGACATTTTCTATTTTGAATTAAAGCACTCGTTTTCTCATTTTTTAACTCAGTAGCTAGCCTTTATGGAATTGATGATGCTCTATATTGGCGACCTCCCAGATCATGACACGTGGCAGATGACGTGTCCTAGAGCTCAGAAGAAAGGGCCCGCAGGGGCCGACCAGACCACCCCTGTACCCGACCTGCAAGCACAAGCTGGCTCACTTCAGAGCCCCCTGAGAAGTGGCTTCCTCGGCCTCTCAGCTCGTCCACGAGCTACCACAGGACCAAGATACCTCGGCCCTCCCGCTTGTTCCCGGGCTCTCCCGCCGAGGCCATCATCCTCGGTCCCTCTGGCCGACCAACTCCGTCGCTCACAGGCGTAACCGCCGCTCCGCAAATCTCGCCATGTGCGGATCCTCCGCCGGCAACATCCCACATTCCACGCCATCATGATCCCCATTAACGGGCGGTCCGCTTATTACGCGGGCGTGACGTCGGGAGCATAACCGCCGGCGAGATTCTCGCGCCTGCTATTGCTTGCTGCCGCCGCTATATAAACCACCATCACAGAGGGGTCAAGTAAGCTTTCCCCCCCACTTAGCCATGTTTACCGCCGGAAACCGGGAAAGACTAACGTCTTGCCTGAATCTGGGGGCAGATGCTAATTGGTGCTATTCGTCCACCTCTCCGAAGATGCCAAGTTGATTTATGACACCATGTATCGAAGGTTTAAACGGATGCGTCCGATGTAGCATACTTCGTCAGATTCCCCCTCGTTTGAGGGGTTTTTGATTGTGGGTACGCTCTTCCCTGCAGGCGCAAGCCCCTGCAGTTAATTACGCTACCGCATCGCGGTAACAACTTTCTCCTTCTCCAGATGGTCACTTCGTGTCGTGGGTGTTTGTTTTGTGTTTGGTTGCCCGTGGATTGTATACGGAGACTAATTTATGTTGTCGCCCGTAGAGCGTGGATTAGTTCAAATCCGTATTTTCTTAGATTTGGGTTTTGGTTTGGGTTTAAGGATACGTTAGTCTCATTTGAGACTAAGATCAATTTAAACGTTTGTTAAGAATGCGTTAATCTAATTTTAGACTAAGATCAACTTAACGGGATCGTTTAGATCCAACAACAGAGCATTTGGACTCTATTGTTTAGTTTAGGGACATTGCGGTCGATTGCCAGTTTAAGGACATGGTGGTCCATTACCAGTTTAAGGACATGGTGGTCCAAGATTAAGGACATCATAGTCCGTAAGTTTAAAGACATCACAGTCAAGATTAAGGACATCATAGTCCGTGGGTTTAAAGACCTCACAGTTAATGTTAAGGACATAGTCCGTGAGTTTAAAGACCTCACAGTCAAGGTTAAGGACATCATAGTCCATGGGCTTAAGGACCCCACAGTCCATGGGCTTAAGGACGTCATAGTCTATGAAATGTGTGGCTGTCGGGACCCGTCACCTCTTTGAAAACGTTAAAGAATTACAACGACAAATATCAGAGGAGTGAAGAGATATACCCTCGAACCAAAGTGGATTAAGTGATCTGTAGTCCAGTTTGGAACTAAGATCAATTAATTAGAATTATGAGCACATGGGCTCAGTTAAATCTGAATTGAGGACTTATGGCCAACTTGGGCTAAGTCCAATTGGATTTGAAGTGTTGGCCCTTTGTTGGACCATTAGACATTTGTCTGGGTTCAAGCCCATATTATTTAGCAATGCTAAACAAGAGTTTGAGGGCTTTGGCAACATTTTTTTTCTATCTTTGATTGAGCAGTGAACATTATAGCTCTGACTTTTACTCAATTTTGAATGGGAGGCTTTGCCTCTGAAAGATTAACCAATTTGGTTAAAAAAAATGTTAAACAATAGAGAAAACAGTGTTAAACACTGGAAATATATCCATCAAATTAGTGTTAAACACTAAAAGATAATCAGTGTTAAACACTGGAAATATATCCATCAAATTAGTGTTAAACTCTAAAAGATAATCAGTGTTAAACACTGGAAATGGGGTTCTCAAGTTAGTGTTAAACACTAAAAATAAAGTTCTCGAATTAGTATTAAACACTTAAAGAAAAAGGGGTCACGTGGGGACATGTGAGGGCGTCCAGAGGTGGGACCAGATCCCTTTACTTCGTTCTGCGATTAAGTATTAAACACTTTTTTTTTTATTTTCGAGCATCACGTGTTGGCACGTGATGGAGATCTGTGCGCCAATTGTTAAAGCATTTGCTGAGGGGTCACGTGATAACACGTGAGAGCGCCCAAAGCTTAGATTTCCTTTGCTTTTTCTTTTTGTGTTTTGGAGATCACGTGGGAGCACGTGAGGCATTGCCTCAGAACCGATTCCTTCTTATTTTTGTCGACCTTTTCAGGGGTCACATGGGGCCACGTGACCTTAGTTCTCTGCATGCATGGAGATCTTTTAAGTCTCCTTATTTTATTTTGAGAATTAAATTCTTGTATAGGGTGAAACCCTAATTTCATTTTAAGAGGAATTAAATTCCTGTGAATTTGAGAGAATTAAATTCTCAATTAGGGTTAAACCCTAGTTTGTCCATCTTGAAGGAATTAAATTCCTATGAGTTTGGGAGAATTAAATTCTCAATTAAGCTTAAACCCTAGCTTTGTTTTGGGAGAATTAAATTCTCTAAACTCAATTCCCCCTCTAAGTTTTGGATCTGCATGGCAGGATCTCAACCCGATGAGAATTAAATTCTCAACTTATGGGGAGATGTGCTCTTTCCAGATCTTCAACCAGAGGAAGAACTAAGTTCTTTTGTGCAGAAGAGTTAAACTCTTAGATTTGAGAATTAAATTCTCTGTTTGAAGTTTTGATTCCCTTTCTTTTCTCACCTAGGGTTTTCTTTGTTGAGAATTAAATTCTCCTCTCTTTTTTTCTCTCTGTTGTTGTTATCTCCCAAAAAAAAGTAGATCCTTTCTCTTCTCTTCCTGGCTCCTATTTATAGGAGAAGGAAAAGAATCAATTTGTTTAGTAAATCTCTCATTGAAAGATTTGATTTGTTTTCATATTTAATATGAGCCTTTAGATCATTCAGTGAATTTTATTCACCGTTGGATTTTAAATCCAAAACATATTCTGTTTGTTATTTTCGGTGAGATTTAAGGAAATCTTTCTTTGTCTAAGATTTTCCCATAAATTGGTGATTTTTAATTACTCTTGGATCTTTAATCCAACGGTCCCCATAATCCTTTTCCATTTGAAAAGATTTAGAAGCTTTTAGAATTTAATTCTATTAAACTGTAAGGCTTTCGAAGCCAGTCATGTGCTGACACGTGACCTTTGGTCACGTGTGAGCACGTGACCCCCAATTGAGTCCTTTTCTCAGCTTTTATTTATGCTTCAATTTTAACCATCACGTGTCAACACGTGACCATTGGTCACGTGTGAGCACGTGATACCTCATTGAGGTATTTCCTTCAGCCATTTGTTTTTATTTCTGTTTTAACTATCACGTGTCAACACGTGACCATTGGTCACGTGTCAACACGTGACCATTGGACACGTGTGAGCACGTGACCCCCAATTGGGTCCTTCTTCAGCCGTTTGTTTTTATTTCTGTTTTAACTATCACGTGTCAACACGTGACCATTGGTCACGTGTGAGCACGTGATACCTCATTAAGGTAATTCCTAATTTTTTAATCAGGGAACAGTGCATAGCATATTTGCTCATAACTTTTGATCCCGGATGAATTATGAAGCCCATAATATATCAAATCGAAGGATTTTTCGAGATGCTTTCGATACCATCATAATTTAATAGTTTCTCCTTCGGGAGTTTATCAAAATACAGGCCGGAAGATACTGGTTCGCATTTTCTTAAGCGTATTGCTGCCATTTGATACCTTGGACTCTTTTGCGCAGAAATTTTTGGCGGGAACAAATGCCCCCTACTATTTTGCCCACGTAAGTATATACGTGGGTGAAGTAGTGCAGAGTAATGCATAGCGTATGACCAGTTTCGGGTTGGTATATAATTTTCAGAATCTTGATCTGAGAAGATAACGAGCGGACACAAGCGTCGTCATTTATCATTGACTCAAATCTCGACTCTTAAGAGATATAGTTCCAAACCCTCAGCCCCATGAGCTCCACCCTTCTATTTCTTTATGTCTTACTCTGGCGTGAAGTAGTTTGTATGCTCATGAGTAACTTCTCCCTTTCAATGGCATACAACTTTGGCAAGTATGGCTCATAGATGGTCCATCTTGACCTCTTTGCAGGGCAGTGATGGATTAGGGGACAGTGGTAGGATCTGCCACCTAAGACTTTTTAACTTTATGAGCCGTGAGGGTCTCATAAAGATTTTTCTCCCTACGAGTCGTGAGGATCTCGTAGGTGTCTTTTCTCCTTAGGAGTCGTGAGGATTCCTAAGTGCATTTTCTCTTGAGAGTCGTAAGGATTTCACAAGAGAATTTTCCCGCTTATAAGTTGAGAGGACCCATAAGTGGTTATTTCCCTACATGTCGAGATTCGATTTTGGAGAGTGTGGTCCATGAATAGTATGCAAAAGTCCGTTTTAGACTAACTTGCAGGGCCCCAGTGCTTAGAAAACAGGTTTTTATCTCCATTACCTAAGGCTTTTCCCTACGAGTCGAGACGAATCGAGAGGTTCTCGCAAGGACACTAATTTCCTCATGAGTCGAGACGAATCGAGAAGTTCTCGCAAGATTGTCCTAACGTCACAGTTAACCTTTGCTCTTTATGACAGAGGTCTGTTAGGGTCTATGGTACTAGGGTTTTGCCCGCCGTACCGTCGCGTTGGCTGATGTATCTCTCGATAGGCAATCTTGCTGTTTGAGTAGTCTTGCGACTGTCGTGTCTTTGATCCCTTCGGGGGCTGGACAAGACGTCTTCAAGCAATCTTCTTAGGCAGTTTGTGTAACAACTCCATTTTTAATGTACAAAGAATTGATTTAAATTCAATGTATACTTGGAGTATTTATTGCGGCTGATATCTCTTTAAGTATTTATTTCACTCCATAATTACAAGAAGGAGCTTGTAGCTCACTGGTAATACCTTACACTGCTGAACCAAGCCACCAGAGTTCAAATCCCATGCCCCACATTATTTTTATATTTATTTTGTTTTAAATTTTTGGAAAGTCAACAGTCAAAACGCCATAACTTACAAAACATGAACTGAAGACCAAAAACTAAATATACCATAAATCCCCCCAGGAGACCCCCCACCTAACGACACCCCGACTCGGCCCGACTCGGGCCGGCGCAGCCGGCCGGACTCGGCCGGACGGCCGAGTCGTCAACACGGAAAAATTCCGTGTTGACCTGGTCTTCTCACCTGCATACACTAAATTCCTAGATCGATTATCAAATGCCCATTAAACCTCTTTTACTCCCAATTTTTAATGAATTTAATGATTTTTATATATTTTTTATATTTAAAACCTTAACCCTAGCCTAACCCTATATAAACTCCCCATACTCTCTACCTTCTCATCACTTTTTCTAAGTCCACTCTCCCAAAATTCCAAGAGAACTTGGTACGTGAGAAAACGAGTGAAACGAAATCGACGGCGGAATTCCGGTGATCGTGCTAGGACCTCTCAATGACGTTTCGACGCACCGGCAAACCCTCTACCTCCCCCTTACTCTCTAGCGTTGTCCAAACCCATAAGTCCCCCTTTTCAACCTTTCTTTTCTTCCATTAAAATACGACTTTTCAAACCCGGCGGAAATCGGAACAAACCGATTTCCGATTCGGTTTTCTATCAAATCTCATTTATCACTAATTCCATAATGCTTAAACATCTTCATGTTGACTAATAATCACTTAAAAATTAATTTGAACAAGTTTTCACATATGAAATGATAGCTTTTGTAATATATCGTATTCTTTCACTTAAATACCACCATGTTTAGTTTATCACATTTAACCCTTTAACATTGCTATACCTTAAAATAGATCACGAGGTAATGACCTACCTCCACACACACTCATATGTAATCATAACACGCTACCTTGAAAACTTAGAATACGATAAAACAAGATTTTACATTAAAATACCATTTTCTTAATAAAACCTTTTTCTAAAAGTTCTAAATTATATACAATTTTAAAACAATATCTTTTAAAAGGAAAATACGATATGTCGTGGACATCGATCGTTTATCTAAACCTGACTTTGTGGTGTCTAGGCTAGACAAGTGAGAAAAGGTAACTTTAAAAGGCCTGTCTCACGATTCATGAGCGGATCCCTCCTTTCTCATTTGTACTTATCTGGCCACAATTGGCGGTGAAGAGGCGATTTGAGGGTTCTAACGACTTGTCGTTTAGACCATTTAGAAATAAGCTAGTTGGCTTAGGAAACCCTAAAATCTAAAATACGGAAATTTACACCTTTTACAAATAAATACCTTATCTTTATAAAACCGTTTTCTAAATGATTAGTAATTATTAAATGTTTGCAAAGTGCCACTACAACCCATCTTTGGGGAACTCGTTAGGGATAGTACGGTTTATCGTGCACCCTCGGGCTTAGTAGTGCGAGATTCAGACCTCCGCAAGGAGCATTCGGTCTCGAAAGATTTAAAATACGACATTTAAGAAAAATGAGATTTTTAGAAAATAAAATATTTATTAAAAATTATTCTTGTATAAACATATGTATATTTATCATTTAAACACCTATTTTATTATAAGATAAAGTTTCCACCTTTTCCTAAAATTACAAGATTAAAAGTTACATTAAAATACCATAAATTTCAAATAAATCAATATTACAAATTAATACCTTTATTTATGTAATTAGGATATTATCAATAGAAATAACACAAATAAAATTTACACTCATTATAACTATAAAGACGAATAATAAATACTTGAGGTGTATCTTGAAAACTATACAAAAGTAATTTTACATAAAACCCCCTCAAGTTTTATAAATTACAATAATGACCCTAACAAATATAGAACTTCGACTTACATTTCTTTTAGTATGACTCGGGTTTGAGTCTGATTATTTCTGACTTGAATATGATTCAAGTCAATCTATATTCTTTAATATTCCAACTCAATATGAACACATGAATCCCAGAATCCAGTTAACAATCTATACAACTTGACTGAATCAAACCATGGATATACATCCATTATTCTGTTATTCCATTTACCTGATTATGCAGTTACAATCTGTTTACTGATATCATAGTTTTGGTCAATCATCCAACTTACACAATACAATACAACAATACTATCAAAACACTACGGGGTTTAAGGGGTAGATTGGTACGGAAGGTGTTAAAGGTGGCACGAGGTGGTCAGATTAAGACACCTAACCTATATTCCGTTGCTGTTGTACCGTGGCTTAACGGTTCCTTGTACATTCTGTTTGCCCCAGTCTCGAGCATATAGAGACCCCTCTCGTATACACTGGCATTCTTCTGTACCAAGTTACAAACAACAGCGTTAACACAATATTTTACAATCTCTTAGAAAATACCTCTTATTCTGTCTTTTCTAATTCTTCATTAAGTTGGGACTTACCGAGCGACCTGTTCGCTGACGACATTCTATTACTTTGATGTCGTTAGGTGTTTTGGACCCAGCAGAGATCGAGCCCACTGGTGAAGACTTGGAGCAGTTTCACGAAGACCCCGAGCTCTAGAAACTGTACCTTGTTCTATTCAGTATTTTTATTTCCTGTTATGCCACTGTTTAGGCATCGCTTTTCATTCCAGTTGTATTTACTTTTCATGCATTGTACAAAAGAATGTTATTAATAAAGTTGATGTTATTTCTATATCTCTTGTCTCTTGTGGTTTACTTTTATATTGCCTAGATACGCTTAGCGTATGTACTTCTGAGTACATATGTAGCGGACCTCGTCGCGTCTCCTTCGTTGTACCTGGGATGCGGGGCGTGACAGGTTTTGTTGGTGGCCCATGCAGGTCAGAGCTGTATGAATCCCTATCATGCAGTTCTGGTCTGCGTGAACAACCTAAGAAATATAACACAAGAACCAGCAACTAAAACATTCTTTACATTTCATGTTTCTTGAATCTTACAAATTTCTATTCCTTGAATCTTATCATTTCATGTATTTGAATATGTCCTAACCCAAATTTTTCTTCAAGGTTATGGATTCCCCGAACAACACCAGCACCAACATCAACAACACACCTCCAGCACTACCTCTCGCACCAGCTGTTCCTGCACCACCCACCGAGCAAACAGTGCTACTTGAGGCGATTCGCAGCCTTCTTGAGAGACAGCAACAACTCCTGAACCGTCCCGAGACCGACGCACCAGGGGTAAAGCAATTCAGGGCTTTGCACCCCAAGCAATTCTCTGGTAAAGGAAGCCCTCTTGAAGCGGAAGAATGGGCACAGAGCATAGAAGACGATCTGGCAGCAGCACAAGTGCCAGACATCGCTTGGGTCCGTGTGGTGAAACTACAACTCACGGATAATGCTCGCCACTGGTGGAAGGCGGAAGAAAGCCGTCTGGTACAGCCTATTGAATGGAAGACTTTTCGCAAGAAGTTCGACGCGAAATACTTCCCTGTGACTGCCAGGTTTGCCATGGAGCAGCAATTCATTCATCTACAACAGGGTTCAATGTGGGACAAATCAGTAGATGAATACGACGCTGAATTCACCATGTTAAGCCGGTAAGATATGTCATAATAGTTCAATTTTTAAATATCACATACTACACAGCTAACACAATCTTTAAACAGATTCGCGGCACACTTGATACCGACGGACGAGATCAGAGCCCGTCGCTTTCAACAAGGACTGGACACGGAGATTCAGGCTGCTCTAGCCACGGGAAAATTTCTGACTCATGAGGATGCTCTGGAAGCTGCCCGCAGTTATGAGGCAGTGATAAAAGCAAGGGGCAGACCTCAGTCTGCAGGAGTCAAACGCCCTGCCAACCAGATGGCAGGTGGAGCCTCGTCCAGGCCACCTTTCGTGCCAAGACGACCCGGAGTACCAACCCATCGTCCTAGCCCATCCTTTTGCACCTACTGTAAGAGAACTGGACATATGATGAAGGACTACCGTCGAGCCAACCGCCTTTGCTTAGTCTGCGGCTCAGCTACTCACAATATTGGGTCTTGTCCCCAAAGACAGAACTCAGTTGCTGCACCCAGGCCAGCAATTACTTATCCGCAGCGACCAGCTCTTCAGGCACCTGCTCCCAGACCTGCACTACCTGCACCATCCAGAGGACCACAAGCTGCACCACCTCCTCGTCAGTTCCATCAAGCTCAAAGGAACGTTCCGAGGAATGCTCCTCAGGCCAAAAGGAATGTACCAAGGCGCCAGGCTTTCACGATGTCCGTGGAAGAAGCTGAGGCCACTGGCCAAGCCATCACTGGTAAACTTTTCTTTTCAAACTTTGCTTTTCTATCCTGCTACTTCACTACATATTTTTCTATACCTAAAACATATCCCGCATACCTTAGGTACAATCTTAGTATCCTCAATCCATGCACTTGCACTGTTTGATACTGGAGCATCACACTGCTTTATGTCGCAACGGTTTGTCCGAACCCATGCGATTCCAGTTTCACCGCTTGTATCCAGCTGGAAGGTCAGTTTAGGAAATGGCGTTCTAAAGGAAACTATGGGATACAGCTTGTGTCCAGTCGTCGTCTGCAGTCGAGAGTTTTATGCTGACTTCAAGGTGCTGGACATACCGAACTTCGATGTGGTTCTAGGAATGGATTGTCTTGGAACTTTTTATGCTCCCATCGACTGTCGTAAAAGGAGGGTAGTATTCGAGATCCCAGACCATCCGGTCTTCTATTTCAAAAGCGGAGACTATACACTGGAGCCAAGTACCTACAAAGCAAAGCCAAGAGAAGCAGTAGTTGCAGCAGCTCAAGCGGAGGAAGAATCAAGACCAGATGTGGTTCGAGAGTTCGACGATGTATTTCCTGACGATATATCAGGTTTGCCTCCCGATCGAGCTCTTGAATTCAGTATTGATTTAGTACCAAGAGCACAACCGGTGATCAAAGCACCCTATCGTTTAAGTCCGGAAGGTTTGAAGGAAGTCCGAACACAGTTGGACGAATTACTGGCGAAAGGATGGATTCGCCCCAGCACTTCAAGTTGGGGATCACCTGTATTACTTGTGAAGAAGAAGGAAGGTTCATACAGAATGTGCATCGATTACAGAGCCTTGAACGAAGTCACTATAAAGAACAAGTATCCACTCCCGCGCATCGATGATTTATTCGATCAGCTAAGTGGATCTTGTGTTTTCTCTAAATTAGGTCTTCGTTCAGGTTATCATCAAGTGAAGGTCAAGGAAGCTGATATTCACAAAACAGCTTTCAGAACTCGCTATGGACATTACGAATTTCTAGTGATGCCATTTGGAGTGACCAACGCACCCGCAATATTCATGAACCTTATGAATCGAGTTTTCCGGGAGTACTTAGACAGGTTTGTTGTCATCTTCATCGTCGACATCCTGGTGTATTCTAAGAGTCGGAAAGAACATGCAGAACATCTACGAATTGTCCTAGAAACTCTTCGACAACATCAGCTTTATGCCAAGTACAGCAAGTGCGAGTTTTGGCTAAATCAAGTTGGTTTTCTTGGACATATAGTATCAGGAGAAGGAATCTCTGTGGATCCAGCGAAAGTTTCGGCAGTTAGCGAATGATCTACACCAAAGTCAGTTGTAACACCCGAGCCTAATAATGCTATTTATATTACTAGTTGAGGGTCATATATTGCTCATTCCAATTTTCCTGATTTTCTGGTGTTTATTGCTAAATTTTACCCGGTTAAGTCATTTTGGCACATAACAAATTTTAACTCCGAAAATGAAATTTAAGATGTCCATGTTAGCCTACTCGTCGCCACTAGTCGCGTGGTAGCGTCCGCGTGTCGAGATTCCGTTCCGTTTGGCTAAACGGGCCAGTTTGGGCGACTACGCGCGCGTGCAAGTGTCCGACTTGGGGGCATGCATTTTAATCACTAAACACCTCTTTTCAAAATTTGGAACCCGTTTAAAATCATATAATTTGAATTTGGAACATTTGGGCGCAACCCGGGCGCGATTTGGAAATGTTTCATTTCGCGCCAAAAAGGGCCCGTTTCAATTTAATATATAAAACTATAATTTTATACGAAAATATATTCCTAACAGTTATTTTTTTCTCAAATCCTTAACCAAATATTTTCTCCACCTGGCCTCAGCCAATCACAGCACGAGTTTCACCGCGTGGGCCCCGCCTCCTTTTCCTCATCTCTCTCTCTCTCTTCACTCAATCTCTTTCCTTCTCTCTCCAATCTCCCTTTCTCTCTCTAATCTCTCTTTCTCTCTCTCCTCTATATATATAACCATGCACGCAGCCGCCTCCTTCGACCCACCTTCACCACGAGAACCCAACAAACCCTAACCCTAGCCTCGTACTCGCGCAGCCACCATCGCCACCGCGACCTCGCCGTCGCCGCCAGCAACGCCTCCTCGACCGCCGCACCTTCCTCCTCCTGTTCTCCCGACGATCCCGCGCCTGCACCCATTCCCGACCTCGCCTCCAACCCTGCACAGCCGACGTCGACGCCGCCCCTCGCCGCCGACGCCTCCCACGACTCCCTCTCACCCTCCTCGACCCGACCTCGTCGTCGTTTCCCTCCTCCCCTCGCCGGACACCAACCCGAGCCCATAACCCCTCGCCTAACCTCCGCTGTTCGCCGGAGAAGCGCGCCGGCGACCTCGTCGACGCCACCTCCGACCACCTACTTCTTCCTCTCGACCACCAGAGCCGACCCCCTCTCCTCCAGCTCGCCGCAGCACCCTATCCCGCGCACCCCGAAGCCTTTAACCCTCGCTGCAGCCGCTGCCGTCGCTTCGCCGGCGTTCCAGCGCCGTCGAGCTCGCCGGGGTCACCTGGTATACCTCTCTGTAAGTGTCCCCTTTCCTTCCTTTGTGTAAATCATTCCCCTTGCTGGTCGTAGTCGCTTGTATCCTATCGTTTTGCTAACTTCGCTCCCTTTTGTCGTTGCCGGAACCCGACCGTGCCGTCTTGGCGAACCCGACGCTCCAGCGAAGCCCCCTGGTCCGTGTGATACCGTTGACCTCTGTTGGGACTTGATCCGTGGCCCGTGCTTTCATATCGCGTTTTCTGCCGACATCGCATCCGTGTTCCCGTTTGCAGACCGTCGAGGCAAGTATCTGAATACTTGCTTGAACATGCTAGCGTGCGAGATCTAGTCTTGCCACGCAATTTAATTCAAACTATTTAATACCGTAACTTAGTGATGGCATTTGATATCGTATTATTGCTGTTATCTTAAAGTGGAATCGTTACAACAGTTCCTTGAAATCATTTAACCCACATCAATCCATGCTTTAACTAAATAAAACGACTAAATCATATCTGCTTAAACTGTTAAACCATTCATGAGATAATTGTTATTATTTAGTATGATTTCATGTAGTTTCTTAATTTATAATTGCGGCTATTGCTTCACCTTGTGGCTTTTGCACCCCAAAGGTGCGTGAACCGGTTAATATGAAAATACAAACATCACTGTGTTCACATAGAATAATATTGTTAGTTACTGTTCCTGTGTTGTTCATTATTCGTTACTATACCTGTTATCAGCATATACCTGATTGCATTACATATTGACCGATTTTGATACACCTGACACATGTACTGATACGCCGGACACAACACCCTGTACATATCGACTCTACCTGTTGAAAGTAACCTGACCTGTTACCTGATCTCATGCCTAATGCCGACAACCCTGACCTTTCCTGCTGTCGATCCAGACAGACCTACTTTTACTTGACTTTGTGTTGGCATTAGTCCTTGACTACTGAATACCTAACCTGACATACATAGCTTGGGGGTATGGGGAAATCAAAGATGAACCTGACTTGTAACTCGACAGTTCACTACCGTTCGAGCGTACACATTCCTTTCTGTGCCTTATGGCATGTCTCGGTTTCAGCCGAGAATATTGTGGCCGTGATCCCGGGTATGTACGGGGTAATACCGAGTGTACACTTTCCTTTCTGTGCCTTACGGCATGTCTCGGTTTCAGCCGAGAATATTGTGGCCGTGATCCCGGGTATGTACGGGGTAATACCGAGTGTACACTTTCCTTTCTGTGCCTTACGGCATGTCTCGGCTGCCGCCGAGAATATTGTGGCCGTGATCCCGGGTATGTACGGGATACTAATACTTCCTTTCTGTGCCTTACGGCATGTCTCGGCTGCCGCCGAGAATATTATGGCCGTGGTCCCGGGTATGTACGGGATACTATTGGGTTACATCGACGATTCATCAATTGATTTCAAAGACTATAAAGTAGAAAACCTGATAGGACAGTTTAGTCACTTTTGCACATTACCCTGCTTGTTACCTCTTATTATTGCTTTATTCATGTTCATACTTGCATTGCTTATTACCATGTTTATGCTATATACTTGATATCATGACGCGCTGACGTCTGGGTTTTGCATGGCCCAGATTCCGTACCTTTGTCGTCGACCGAGCAGGAGTACTTCAGCCAGCAGGCTGACCAGTGAGTCCTTAGGGTTTAGTTTATTTATTGCTTTCATTTCCAGATGTGAGCCCGCATTATGGGACGTACTGTTTATTCATTGTATTGGATCATTAGCTTCCGCACTTATTGTTTATTGATTCTTGTTATTATGGATTTGGACATGTATTAGTTTAGTTTATTTTACTGTTCTTGATATCTCTACAACCGTAATGTGACTGTGGACGGATGCGTCCTACCCGCAGGTAGCATGGTTGGCTATGTCACGAGCCCAAGTTTGCGTACTCTGGGAAGCGGGGCGTGACATGGTTCTTTTGGTATCAGAGCCAGGTTAATTGGGTTGATTCTTTGTAGTTGGGTATTGCACCCGATACGCGAATCATAATACCCGTGATTAGGAGACATGTCCTGCCACCTTGACCGTTTTACCGTCCTTGAATCATTCTTCCAGATCATGTCGACATGCAAACTTACTTTGCATTGTTAACTCGAAAACCTAATCTCTTGTTATCTCTAGGACTTAGGCGACTTGGGTGGAGTTAAGTAATTGCGGCTATGATACCGCGGCATAGCTACAATGCAGCACTCTATTTAAGTATCTTGGAGTTCTAGCCTTGATTTATATATATTGAATCTATCATCATGCTAATGTTGTTTGTTTTGATTTCAGGACCATGGCAGATAAGAATTTCAAGACGTATCAGAGGCGTGTGGATGAAGCCGCCATGTTAGGAGTGATACGTGGGATGTTGGAAAATCAGAAGAGGCAAACTGAGCTGATCCAGCAGCAAGCAGATTCATTTCAGAAGGGTTTGCAGGCTATGCAGCAGTCTGTAAACACCGCTGTAGCGAAGCCAGTCGACCGAGTAGGGACCGTAGCAGATTTCAGACGGTTGGGTCCTACTACTTTCACTGGCTTGGAGGAGCCGTTGCCAGCCGAGCAGTGGCTTGTGGACACGGAGAATTTACTGATTGCAGCACAGATCCCAGAAGACAAGAAAGTTGATGTGGTGCGCATTTAGCTGGTGGATTACGCCCGAGAGTGGTGGCTCGTGGAGGAGACCCGCTTGTCCAAGCCAATCAGTTGGGCGGATTTCTCCAAAAGCTTCTTGGAAAAGTTCTTCCCGCGGACCGCACGGGAGGAAATGGAGGAGAGATTTATTGGGCTGAAACAAAATGGAGCAGCTGTGGATGTACATGCAGCGGAGTGGACGAGACTTAGCCGTTTCGCTGGACCCTTGGTCGCCAAGGAGGCAGACAGGGCGCGAAGGTTCTTGCGCAGTTTGGATGTGGACATCCAGAGGCAGATTGTCTCCCTGGGTTTGACCACTTTCTCGCAGGTTCTTACGGCAGCCAGAGAGCAGCAGAGTTTATCAGGATCGAAAGGGAACCTTCACCAGACAGCAGTTGCAGCCAGGAAGCCTGCATTTGTGCCTAACCGAGATCATGGGCGCAAAGGTATTCCAGTGGACCGTCGAGGTGTAGCGCCAATGAAGAAGCCTGTGATCGTGGATCGAAGAAAGAGCATAAGTTGTAACTACTGCAATTTACCGGGCCACATGCAAAAGGATTGTCGAAGGAGACTGGGACTTTGTCTGGTTTGTGGAGCAGCCGATCACGCAGTGAGTGCTTATCCGTCGAAGCTTCGCACGAGAGATGAGATACAGAAGCCTCCGCAGAGACCGTTCCAAGGGCAGAAGCAGCTGACACAAGGACCCAACCAGGGTCGAGCTTTCACGTTGACAGCTGAGGAAGCCAAGGCATCAGGAGAAGTGGTTTCAGGTACCGTACTCGTTCGTGGTTTTCCCGCATTGGCATTATTTGATTCCGGAGCATCCCACTGTTTTATGTCATCCAAATTTATAACTACACACTCGATCACCTGCACGACCCTGTCTAGTTTTTGGGACATACACACTGGGAATGGAAAAATCATAGCTAGTAAGGAATGTAGAGATTGTACAGTTGTTGTTTGCGGACGGGAGCTTTTTGCAGATTTCTTGGTGATTGATACGGGCAGTTATGAAGTAGTCTTGGGAATGGATTTTCTTGGCACTTTCCACGCACACATTGATTGTAGGGCAAGGAAAGTAATTTTCCAGATTCCCGGACACCCTGAGTTTACTTTCATCGGAGGAAGCAGTTCTGTTGGGCCAGTCGAGTTTAGGGCTAGGCCGACGAACAATGTTCTTGCGGCTATGGTAGTGGATAGTAATGAAGAGCCGGCAGTTGTTCGCGACTTTATGGATGTGTTTGAAGATATTTCGGGCTTACCGCCGAAGCGAGATGTGGAGTTTGCGATTGACCTCATTCCTGGTGCAGCGCCAGTGTCAAAATCTTATTATCCGATGGCACCGGTGGAATTGGAAGAAGTTAAGAAACAGGTGGGTGAATTACTCGAGAAGGGATGGATTCGAAGCAGCAACTCACCTTGGGGAGCTCCAGTTCTTTTAGTAAAGAAGAAGGATGGCACGAGAAGGATGTGCATTGATTACCGAGAATTGAACCGGGTGACTATTAAGAACAAGTACCCGATCCCTCGCATTGGAGAACTCTTTGAGCAGCTTAGTGGCGCGAGGGTATTCTCGAAACTGGACTTGCGATCAGGATATCATCAGGTCCGAGTGAAGGCAGAAGACATTTGCAAGACGGCGTTTCGAACTCGGTATGGGCATTTCGAGTACTTAGTGATGCCCTTCGTAGTGACTAATGCGCCGGCAATATTTATGGATTTGATGAACAGGATCTTTTCACCGTTCTTGGACCAGTTTATCGTGGTATTCATTGACGATATTCTGGTGTACTCGAAGAGTCCGGAGGAGCATGCTGAGCACTTAAGGATCGCACTGCAAACGCTGAGACAGGAGAAATTATTCGCGAAGATGAGTAAGTGCGAATTCTGGCTGGAAGAAGTGAAGTTTCTGGGGCATGTCGTGTCGGGCGATGGAATCGCCGTTGATCCCGAGAAGATTACAGCAGTTCGAGATTGGCCTATTCCGAAGAATGTTGCGGAGATAAGGAGTTTTCTTGGACTCGCCGGTTACTACAGAAGATTTGTGGAGAACTTCTCTCGTTTAGCTGAGCCGTTAACCAAGCTTACGCGTAAGGAGGTACCGTTTGTTTGGACGGATGGATGTGCATTGGCCTTCGAGACGTTGAAGCAGAAGTTGATAACCGCCCCGATCCTGACCGTACCGGATAATTCAGGAGGACTGGTGATTCACAGCGACGCATCTGGAAAGGGATTGGGATGTGTTTTAATGCAGAACGGGAAAGTCGTCGCTTACGCATCGAGACAGCTGAAGACTCATGAGAAGAACTATCCGACTCACGACTTGGAGCTTGCAGCCGTGATCTTCGCCCTGAAGATTTGGAGACACTACCTTCTGGGCGAGAGAGTTGAAGTCTTTACGGATCACAAGAGTTTGAAATATGTGTTCACTCAGAAGGAGTTGAACATGAGGCAACGCAGATGGTTGGAGCTGATGGCCGACTACGACCTTGATCTCAAGTACCATCCGGGAAAAGTTAACGTCGTGCCAGATGCGCTAAGTCGGTTACCAGCAATTCAGTTATTGACTGCACAGAGAGAGATCATTGAGGAGTTTCGGAGATTTGACTTGGAGGTTGTGCTACCGCGTGCTACAGGACAGTTGATGCAGTTGCAAGTACAATCGTCCTTAGTTGAGAAGATTAAAGCGGCGCAATCGCAGGATCCTAGACTGCAAAAGTTTCGAGAACAGGTTGAAGCCGGACTGCGAACCGATTTACTGATCCATGAAGATGGTTCGTTGAGATATGGTAGCCGTGTGTGTGTGCCAAAAGGAGATGTGCGTGAAGAGCTTATGAAGGAGGCACACAGTTCAGCTTACTCTGTACATCCAGGAGGGACGAAGATGTACCGAGATATTCGACAGCATTTCTGGTGGGAAGGTATGAAACGGGAAATTGCTCGCTTCGTGGCTAAGTGCTTGGTGTGTCAACAAGTCAAGGCTGAACACCAAAGGGTTGCTGGTTTGTTGCAACCACTTCCGATTCCTCAATGGAAGTGGGAACATATAACCATGGATTTCATGACGGCTTTACCGCGGAGTCCAAAGGGCAACAATGCAGTATGGGTGATTGTCGATCGGTTGACCAAGGCAGCTCACTTTATTCCGTTTCGGGTTGGTCAATCGACAGAGACTTTGGCAGAGCGGTACATGCAGGAGATTGTCAGATTGCATGGAGTACCGGTAAGCATCGTGTCCGATCGGGACACTCGGTTCTTGTCACACTTTTGGAGGAGTTTACAAGAAAGTTTGGGGACTCGATTGAAGTTTAGCACAGCTTATCATCCTCAGACCGATGGACAATCAGAGAGAACGATCCAGACCCTTGAAGATATGTTGAGGGCTTGCATGTTGGACTTCAAAGGTTCTTGGGAAGATCATCTACACCTGGTGGAGTTTTCGTACAACAATAGCTTCCAAGCAACTATTCAGATGGCCCCGTTTGAAGCACTGTATGGTCGTAAGTGCCGTTCGCCGGTTTGTTGGGATGATGTTGGTGAACGAAGGTTACTAGGACCAGATTTGGTGGTACAGACAGTCGAGAAGGTGAATACAATCAGGAAGCATATGACGGCAGCTCAAGACAGACAGAAAAGTTGGGCCGACACGTCAAGAAGACCTCTAGAGTTCGCCGTGGGTGATTTGGTATTCCTGAAGATATCACCGACTAGAGGGGTGATTCGCTTTGGAAGTCGGGGAAAGCTTAGTCCCCGATTCGTTGGACCCTTCGAGATATTGGAGCGTGTTGGAGAGGTATCGTACCGGTTGGCGTTACCACAGTCTTTAGCAGGAGTTCACGATGTATTTCATGTGTCTCAACTACGGAGGTATGTTCGTGATGAGACTCATGTCTTGGATCATTCGGAGTTGACGGTGCGAGAGGACCTGACTTTCGAGGAGCGACCAGTAGAAATCAAGGATCGAAGAGAAAAGGTTCTTAAGAACAAGGTTATCCCTCTTGTGCTAGTTTCTTGGGGTAACCGATCGCATGGAGAATTTACTTGGGAGCGAGAAGACGAGATCCGGCAGAAATTCCCTCATCTTTTCCAGTAGTTAGCTATCTTGTATTCTTGGAATTTCGAGGACGAAATTCTTTTGTAGTTGGGTATGATGTAACACCCGAGCCCAATAATACTATTTATATTACTAGTTGAGGGTCATATATTGCTCATTCCAATTTTCCTGATTTTCTGGTGTTTATTGCTAAATTTTACCCGGTTAAGTCATTTTGGCACATAACAAATTTTAACTCCGAAAATAAAATTTAAGATGTCCATGTTAGCCTACTCGTCGCTACTAGTCGCGTGGTAGCGTCCGCGTGTCGAGATTCCGTTCCGTTTGGCTAAACGGGCCAGTTTGGGCGACTACGCGCGCGTGCAAGTGTCCGACTTGGGGGCATGCATTTTAATCACTAAACACCTCTTTTCAAAATTTGGAACCCGCTTAAAATCATATAATTTGAATTTGGAACATTTGGGCGCAACCCGGGCGCGATTTGGAAATGTTTCATTTCGCGCCAAAAAGGGCCCGTTTCAATTTAATATATAAAACTATAATTTTATACGAAAATATATTCCTAACAGTTATTTTTTCCTCAAATCCTTAACCAAATATTTTCTCCACCTGGCCTCAGCCAATCACAGCACGAGTTTCACTGCGTGGGCCCCGCCTCCTTTTCCTCATCTCTCTCTCTCTCTTCACTCAATCTCTTTCCTTCTCTCTCCAATCTCCCTTTCTCTCTCTAATCTCTCTCTCTCTCTCTCTCCTCTATATATATAACCATGCACGCAGCCGCCTCCTTCGACCCACCTTCACCACGAGAACCCAACAAACCCAAACCCTAGCCTCGTACTCGCGCAGCCACCATCGCCACCGCGACCTCGCCGTCGCCGCCAGCAACGCCTCCTCGACCGCCGCACCTTCCTCCTCCTGTTCTCCCGACGATCCCGCGCCTGCACCCATTCCCGACCTCGCCTCCAACCCTGCACAGCCGACGTCGACGCCGCCCCTCGCCGCCGACGCCTCCCACGACTCCCTCTCACCCTCCTCGACCCGACCTCGTCGTCGTTTCCCTCCTCCCCTCGCCGGACACCAACCCGAGCCCATAACCCCTCGCCTAACCTCCGCTGTTCGCCGGAGAAGCGCGCCAGCGACCTCGTCGACGCCACCTCCGACCACCTACTTCTTCCCCTCGACCACCAGAGCCGACCCCCTCTCCTCCAGCTCGCCGCAGCACCCTATCCCGCGCACCCCGAAGCCTTTAACCCTCGCTGCAGCCGCTGCCGTCGCTTCGCCGGCGTTCCAGCGCCGTCGAGCTCGCCGGGGTCACCTGGTATACCTCTCTGTAAGTGTCCCCTTTCCTTCCTTTGTGTAAATCATTCCCCTTGCTGGTCGTAGTCGCTTGTATCCTATCGTTTTGCTAACTTCGCTCCCTTTTGTCGTTGCCGGAACCCGACCGTGCCGTCTTGGCGAACCCGACGCTCCAGCGAAGCCCCCTGGTCCGTGTGATCCCGTTGACCTCTGTTGGGACTCGATCCGTGGCCCGTGCTTTCATATCGCGTTTTCTGCCGACATCGCATCCGTGTTCCCGTTTGCAGACCGTCGAGGCAAGTATCTGAATACTTGCTTGAACATGCTAGCGTGCGAGATCTAGTCTTGCCACGCAATTTAATTCAAACTATTTAATACCGTAACTTAGTGATGGCATTTGATATCGTATTATTGCTGTTATCTTAAAGTGGAATCGTTACAACAGTTCCTTGAAATCATTTAACCCACATCAATCCATGCTTTAACTAAATAAAACGACTAAATCATATCTGCTTAAACTGTTAAACCATTCATGAGATAATTGTTATTATTTAGTATGATTTCATGTAGTTCCTTAATTTATAATTGCGGCTATTGCTTCACCTTGTGGCTTTTGCACCCCAAAGGTGCGTGAACCGGTTAATATGAAAATACAAACATCACTGTGTTCACATAGAATAATATTGTTAGTTACTGTTCCTGTGTTGTTCATTATTCGTTACTATACCTGTTATCAGCATATACCTGATTGCATTACATATTGACCGATTTTGATACACCTGACACATGTACTGATACGCCGGACACAACACCCTGTACATATCGACTCTACCTGTTGAAAGTAACCTGACCTGTTACCTGATCTCATGCCTAATGCCGACAACCCTGACCTTTCCTGCTGTCGATCCAGACAGACCTACTTTTACTTGACTTTGTGTTGGCATTAGTCCTTGACTACTGAATACCTAACCTGACATACATAGCTTGGGGGTATGGGGAAATCAAAGATGAACCTGACTTGTAACTCGACAGTTCACTACCGTTCGAGCGTACACATTCCTTTCTGTGCCTTACGGCATGTCTCGGTTTCAGCCGAGAATATTGTGGCCGTGATCCCGGGTATGTACGGGGTAATACCGAGTGTACACTTTCCTTTCTGTGCCTTACGGCATGTCTCGGTTTCAGCCGAGAATATTGTGGCCGTGATCCCGGGTATGTACGGGGTAATACCGAGTGTACACTTTCCTTTCTGTGCCTTACGGCATGTCTCGGCTGCCGCCGAGAATATTGTGGCCGTGATCCCGGGTATGTACGGGATACTAATACTTCCTTTCTGTGCCTTACGGCATGTCTCGGCTGCCGCCGAGAATATTGTGGCCGTGGTCCCGGGTATGTACGGGATACTATTGGGTTACATCGACGATTCATCAATTGATTTCAAAGACTATAAAGTAGAAAACCTGATAGGACAGTTTAGTCACTTTTGCACATTACCCTGCTTGTTACCTCTTATTATTGCTTTATTCATGTTCATACTTGCATTGCTTATTACCATGTTTATGCTATATACTTGATATCATGACGCGCTGACGTCTGGGTTTTGCATGGCCCAGATTCCGTACCTTTGTCGTCGACCGAGCAGGAGTACTTCAGCCAGCAGGCTGACCAGTGAGTCCTTAGGGTTTAGTTTATTTATTGCTTTCATTTCCAGATGTGAGCCCGCATTATGGGACGTACTGTTTATTCATTGTATTGGATCATTAGCTTCCGCACTTATTGTTTATTGATTCTTGTTATTATGGATTTGGACATGTATTAGTTTAGTTTATTTTACTGTTCTTGATATCTCTACAACCGTAATGTGACTGTGGACGGATGCGTCCTACCCGCAGGTAGCATGGTTGGCTATGTCACGAGCCCAAGTTTGCGTACTCTGGGAAGCGGGGCGTGACATCAGTGAAGGATATTCGAAGTTTCTTGGGTTTAGCCAGATATTACAGAAGGTTTATTGAAGGCTTTTCAAAGATAGTAACGCCCCTGACCAAGCTCACACGTAAAGATGAAGAATTTGTGTGGTCAGAAGCATGCGAACAAGCTTTCGTAGAACTCAAGTCAAGGTTGACATCAGCACCTATTCTCGTTATACCGGATCAATCTGGAGGATTCGAAGTGCATTGCGATGCATCCGGTAAGGGATTAGGATGTGTTCTACATCAGCACGGTAAGATCGTGGCTTATGCTTCAAGGCAGCTGAAGATCCATGAGCGCAATTATCCGACACATGATTTGGAGTTGGCAGCCGTCATCTTTGCTCTCAAGATTTGGCGCCATTATCTACTTGGTGAACGAGTGAACATCTACACAAATCATAAGAGCCTGAAGTACGTGTTTACTCAGAAGGAGTTGAATATGCGGCAGAGAAGATGGTTAGAACTCATGGCGGACTTTGATATCAACTTGCAATATCACCCAGGGAAGGTAAATGCAGTACCTGATGCTCTTAGTCGCCAACCATTAGCAATGAATCTCACCGCTCAGTGGAAGCATCAACAAAACTTGCATCAGATGGAGATTGAAGTAATCATGCCAGGTAATGCTTCAAGTTTGATGAATTTACATGTTCAATCAACCATTGTCAATCAGATCAAAGCAGCTCAAGCAAGTGATGCTAAGTTGCAAAAGATCAGAGAACAAGTGGAGAATGGACTTAGAACAGACTTCATCATCCATGAAGACGGATCTTTGAGATACGGCAGCAGATTGTGTGTACTAAAAGGTCCTGTTCGGGAAGAGTTAATGAAAGAAGCTCACAGCTCTCCCTACTCAGTACACCCTGGAGGTACCAAAATGTACAAAGATCTACGTCAGAATTATTGGTGGCATGGAATGAAGCGTGAAGTAGCCAGAAGCGTCGCAAAATGCTTGGTGTGTCAGCAAGTAAAGGCTGAACATCACAGGATTGCTGGATTACTTCAACCGTTACCAATCCCAGAATGGAAGTGGCAACACATCACGATGGACTTTGTGACCGCTCTTCCTCGCAGCACAAAAGGTAACGATGCCATATGGGTCATTGTGGATCGACTCACAAAGTCGGCTCACTTCATCCCATTTCGAGTTGGCCAATCTACTGAGACACTAGCGAAGAAGTATATGGAGGTAATAATCTAATTAAGATTTAAACTCTTCATAATGTATTATCTCTGATACCCATGAACTCATATAGGAAATTGTGAGACTTCATGGAGTACCGGTCTGCATTGTCTCCGATCGTAACACCGGGTTCCGATCGCAATTTTGGCAGAGTCTGCAAGCAAGCTTGGGAACAAGTCTGAACTTCAGCACGGCTTATCATCCACAAACAGATGGTCAGTCGGAACGAAGTATTCAGATCTTGGAGGATATGCTCAGAGCATGTATGTTAGATTTCAAAGGATCGTGGGAAGATCACCTACATCTTGTGGAGTTTTCGTACAACAACAGCTACCAAGCAAGCATAGGAATGGCACCTTTTGCAGCATTGTATGGAAGGAAGTGTCGTTCGCCATTAAGTTGGGATGACATCGGAGATAGGGAACTTCTTGGACCGGAGATGATAGTAGCGACTGTTGATGTGGTTCGTACTATCAGGGAAATGATGCGCATAGTCCAAGATCGACAGAAGCACTGGGCTGATGCAAAGAGACGACACTTGGAGTTCCAGCCAGGAGATCACGTATTCCTGAAGATATCTTCGAACCGCGGAGTGATCCGATTTGGAAGACGGGGTAAGTTGAGTCCGAGATATATTGGGCCGTTCGACATACTCGAACGAGTCGGTGAAGTGGCATACCGCTTAACGCTTCCACCTTCATTGGAAGGAGTGCATAATGTGTTCCACATATCCCAACTCAGAAAGTATGGGAGTGACCCCAGCCATGTACTCGATCATTTCGAGCTCACGATACAGCCCGATTTGTCTTGTGAGCAACAGCCCGTAGAGATCCTGGACAGGAAAGTGAAGACACTTCGGAACAAGGAAGTTAACTTGGTTCGAATGATGTGGAGGAAAGACACTCCAGGAGAGTCCACTTGGGAAAGGGAGGATGAAATGCGTACTAGATATCCACACCTCTTTGTAAACTAGTCCTCAAATAAAAGTTGTAAATTTCGAGGACGAAATTTTTGTAAGGAGGGTAGACTGTAACAACTCCATTTTTAATGTACAAAGAATTGATTTAAATTCAATGTATACTTGAAGTATTTATTGCGGTTGATATCTCTTTAAATATTTATTTCATTCTATAATTACAAGAAGGAGCTTGTAGCTCACTGGTAATACCTTACACTGCTGAACCAAGCCACCAGAGTTCAAATCCCATGCCCCACATTATTTTTATATTTATTTTGTTTTAAATTTTGGAAAGTCAACAGTTAAAACGCCATAACTCACAAAACTTGAACTGAAGACCAAAAACTAAATATACAATAAATCCCCCCAGGAGACCCCCCACCCAACGACATCCCGACTCGGCCAAGTGGGCCGGCGGACCGGCCGACTCGGGCCGGCGCCGCTGGCCGGACTCGGCCGGACGGCCGAGTCGTCAACACGGAAAAATTCCGTGTTGACCTGGTCTTCTCACCTACATACACTAAATTCCCAGATCGGTTATCAAATGCCCTTTAAACCTCTTTTACTCCTAATTTTTAATGAATTTAATGATTTTTATATAATTTTTATATTTTTTATATTTAAAACCCTAACCCTAGCCTAACCCTATATAAACCCCCCATACCCTCTACCTTCTCATCAATTTTTCTAAGTCCACTCTCCCAAAATTCCAAGAGAACTTGGTACGTGAGAAAACGAGCGAAATGCGAAGCGCTGACGAAATCGACGGCGGAATTCCGGTGATCGTGCTAGGACCTCTCAACGACGTTTCGACGCACCGGCAAACCCTCTATCTTTCTTTTCTTCCATTAAAATACGACTTTTCAAACCCGATGGAAATCGGAACAAACCGATTTCCGATTCAGTTTTCTATCAAATCTCATTTATCACTAATTCCATAATGCTTAAACATCTTCATGTTGACTAATAATCATTTAAAAATTAATTTGAACAAGTTTTCACATATGAAATGATAGCTTTTGTAATATATCGTATTCTTTCACTTAAATACCACCATATTTAGTTTATCACATTTAACCCTTTAACATTGCTATACCTTAAAATAGATCATGAGGTAATGACCTACCTCCACACACACTCATATGTAATCATAACACGCTACCTTGAAAACTTAGAATACGATAAAATAAGATTTTACATTAAAATACCATTTTCTTAATAAAACCTTTTTCTAAAAGTTCTAAGTTATATACAATTTTAAAACAATATCTTTTAAAAGGAAAATACGATATGTTGTGGACATCGATCGTTTATCTAAACCTGACTTTGTGGTGTCTAGACTAGGCAAGTAAGAAAAGGTAACTTTAAAAGGCCCGTCTCACGATTCATGAGCGGATCCCTCCTTTCTCATTTGTACTTATCTGGCCACAATTGGCGGTGAAGAGGCGATTTGGGGCTTCTAACGACTTGTCATTTAGACCATTTAGAAATAAGCTAGTTAGCTTAGAAAACCCTAAAATCTAAAATACGGAAATTTACACCTTTTACAAATAAATACCTTATCTTTATAAAACCGTTTTCTAAATGATTAGTAATTATTAAATCTTTGCAAAGCGCCACTACAACCCACCTTTGGGGAACTCGTTAGGGATAGTACGGTTTATCGTGCACCCTCGGACTTAGTAGTGCGAGATTCAGACCTCCGCAAGGAGCATTCGGTCTCGAAAGATTTAAAATACGACATTTAAGAAAAATGAGATTTTTAGAAAATAAAATATTTATTAAAAATTATTCTTGTATAAACATATGTATATTTATCATTTAAACACCTATTCTATTATAAGATAAAATTTCCACCTTTTCCTAAGATTACAAGATTAAAAGTTACATTAAAATACCATGAATTTCAAATAAATCAATATTACAAATTAATACCTTTATTTATGTAATTAGGATATTATCAATAGAAATAACACAAATAAAATTTACACTCATTATAACTATAAAGACGAATAATGAATACTTGAGGTGTATCTTGAAAACTATACAAAAGTAATTTTACATAAAAACCCCTCAAGTTTTATAAATTACAATAATGACCCTAACAAATATAGAACTTCGACTTACATTTCTTTTAGTCTGACTCGGATTTGAGTCTGATTATTTCTGACTTGAATATGATTCAAGTCAATCTACATTCTTTAATATTCCAACTCAGTATGAACACATGAATCCCAGAATCCAGTTAACAATCTATACAACTTGACTGAATCAAACCATGGATATACATCCATTATTCTGTTTTTCCATTTACCTGATTATGCAGTTACAATCTGTTTACTGATATCATGGTTTTGGTCAGTCATCCAACTTACACAATACAATACAACAATACTATCAAAACACTACGGGGTTTAAGGGATAGATTGGTACGGAAGGTGTTAAAGGTGGAACGAGGTGGTCAGATTAAGACACCTAACCTATATTCCATTGCTATTGTACCGTGGCTTAACGGTTCCTTAAACATTCCGTTTGCCCTGTGTTTCCCCCAATCAGAGCAAGGCTCTGTTTGAATTTCAAAAATTCAAAAATTGAAGCAACGCTTCAAATTCCGTGCGCTGCGCGCAACGTGCCACGTGTCAGAAGTTGATACGTCAGGCGCAGCGCCCAAGACAGCGCGCCCAATCAGAGCAAGGCTCTATTTAAAACAAAAATTAAAGGAAGCAACACTTCAGCTGCGCAAGCGCTGCGCTGCGCGACACGTGTCAACGCAGTTGCGCAAGTGCTGCGCTGCGCGACACGTGTCAGCGCAAACGCAGTTGCGCTGCGCTCTGCGCTGCGCGACACGTGGCAGCGCAGTTGCGCTGCGCTCTGCGCTGCGCGACACGTGTCACGCGCTGGGGCGTTTGCGCCAAACAGAATTAAAATTCTGGTAAAATCCTTCTGTTCTTATTAAAACAAGAAGATTGTCCTCTGTAAAACAGAAGCCCTTGGATCAAAAATCCAACGGTGGGAAAAATTCCCCAAATCACTCAGAGAATGATCTTTTTAACAAACTTAACAAATTTATAGGCATTATATAAAGACCCCTAGACCCCAACTCAAAAGATCATCAACATCGTGAGAGATCAAGAACTTCAAAACAGAGAGAATTCTGAAGAATTTTGAAAGAACTCAAGAAAAAGGTAAAAACCGTTATAAAATAGAAGAATTTCTTCTGAATAGATTATTGATCTAAGAACAAGATCAATGATCTTCATTAAAAAAAAATAATAACAGTGCCTTGCACTTTTTATGAACCATTGGTTCTGGAATTTCAGAAAAATTCGTTTCTTGAATCCAAAATTGGATCAAGTTATTGAAACAGTGCCTTGCACTTGCAAAACTGCACTGTTGCGCTCCTGGGTTGGCGCAAGCCACCAGAGAGTGCCACGTGTCAGCGGCGCAACAGCGCAGCGTACTGACACAGCGCACTGCGCTGTTGCGCTCGCGCTCACTAGAGCGTGACACATGTCACCTCCACATGCGCTTGCGCTCAATGATTGACGCAAAGCGCCTGACAAGCCAATATCAGAACAAATGCTTTGCATTATTCAAAAGGGATAGAGCCCAATTAAGAGGCCCAATGGAACAAAACAAATGCTCTGCATTATAAAAAAAGGGACAGAGCACAATTAAAAAGGCCTAATAGGCCAGAATAAAATGCTATGCATTATTAAACAGGGGCAGAGCCCTAGTAAAGGCCTAATAGGCCAAATGCAAATAAAATGTTGAACATATTCCCAACTGGACTTAGCCCAATCATGGCCGTAAGTCCTCAAATTAAATTGACTGAGCACGGCCGCTCTCCTAAATCAATTTACATCCGGTTCGAGGGTACATCTCCGAACTCCTCTGACTCCTATCGTTGTAATCCTTCAACGACGTCAGAGAGGTGACGGGTCCCGACAACCACACATCAACACGGACTGTGGGGTCTTTAAACCCACGGACTTATGCGTCCTTAAACTAACGGACTAATGTGTCCTTAAACACACCCATATGGACTGTGGGGTCCTTAAACCCATGGACTTATGCGTCCTTAAACTACCAATGGACCACCATGTCCCTAAACTGGAGACGGACCACCATGTCCCTAAACTGGCAATGGACCGCAATGTCCTTAAACTACATATGGACCACTACGTCCCTAAACTGGAACAATAGAGCCCCCTCCAAATGCTCTTTTGTCGGATCCAAACGATCCCATTAAGTTGATCTTAGTCTCGAATCAGACTAACGTATCCTTAACGAACGTTCAAGTTGATCTTAGCCTCAATATGGCTAACATATCCTTAAACTAAAACACCAAACCCAAATCTAAGTAAATATGGATTTGGACTAATCCACGTCCTATGGGCGACGGCATAACTTAGTCTCCGTATACAATCCACGGGCATTCACAAACAAAACAAACACACACGACACAAAGCAAAATTCTGGAGAAGGAGAAAGTGGCTACCGCGATGCGGTAGTGTAATTAACTGTAGGGGCTTGCGCATGCAGGGAAGAGCGTCCCCACAATCAAAAACCCCTCAAACGAGGGGGAATCTGACGAAGTCTGCTATATCGGCCGCATCCGTCTAAACCTCCGATACACGGTGCCATAAATCAACCTGGCATCTTCGGAGAGGTAGACGGATAAAACCATATAGCATCTATCCCGAATCTCAGGCAAGACGTCCCTGTCTTGGCCGCCGTTCGGAGGGGAACATATTCTGGCACGCCCGGTGGGACCTTTTTCTCTTTCCACTCCACACTTCGTGTGTCGTCTTCGTGAACGAATCGCGGTTTGTTAATGGTTGCCTTTGGGTTGCAAGTTACTAAGATTTGGTCTTTTGCCTGGCGCAGAAATCAAGCATCAATGGCCTCCAATTGCTCGAACTGCTCGAAGTGCCAATGCAACCGACGCTCCACCTCACCTGGGGGTGTGTCATATGGGCCTCCGTCCTTACTATGCCTGTGGAGAAAGTGACTCAGGCCACCACCGGCCTGTTTTTCGGGACCATGATCCCTCCTGCAAGCTTTACCCTGCCAATACCCGTACCGGAAGCTTCAAAGAAGTCGGTCTTCGATCGACTTGCTACTCCCACGACCCCTCTCAACGAGTCGTCCAACTCCTCGGTCTTCACTAGACTGAGCCTGAACTCTAAAGGGCCCGCCAAAAAGCCCATGATACCTGAGAAGGCCATCCCAAAGAAGACGGCTGCTCCCGAAGTCGCCAAATCGGCTTCTCCTATCAAGGAGTCAGTCTTTTCGAGGCTGACTTTTCCAGCTCCTGCCCCAACTCGAGGATCTGTCTTTGACAGATTAAATATTGCCACTCAAAGGATGACCTCATTCTTTAATAGGCTGGCACCAGCAGCGCCTCATTCGGACAGGGGGCAAGATGAAGCTGTCCCTATCGCCGAGCCAGTCCCAATGGCTCGTCATGCTCGACGTTGCCACTGGCGCCGAGTAAGAAAGGCTGGGGGCAACTCCCCCTCGGGGCTAACTTCACCTGCTCCAATGGTGGAAGTTGATGCTGCTGTTCCAACTAGGAACAGCTTCGAACCGTTAAGGAGGGTGCGTAAGAACTCTCCAACTGCTATACTGAAAAGATCTCCTCCACCTGCGGAGAGGGTTCCGGAAACGAAGCTGGAGCAGCCCCCTCAGCGGCTATCCTCCAAAATTTATAAAGTCTGGCGGAGGGTTCAAGACTCCGTAATTGACCAAGGTCACTCTCGTCAGCAGAAAAGGGCGAAAGTGCAAAAAGAAAAGAACCGTCCGGACAAACAGCAAAGGACGACCACCACCAGGGTGCCTGCTGCAACGGCCCCGTCAACATCAATGGCCCATAAGAGAAGGAGGCCAGAGAAAATTCCCACGCCCGCGGCCAATGCCAAGGGCGGCGAGCCCAAACGTCCTAAATCTGGGGGCATAGTGGTTCATACCGTCTACATGGCGTCTGGAAAAGAGGACAGCCGTGCATCTACAGGTCATCGACCGCTTACACGGTCAGTGACCAAAGCTCAGGAGCAACAGCAAAAGCTCCAGGAGATGATGAACGCGATGGCCGCACTCACTGGGCCAAAAGAAAGCCCTGAAGCGTCCTCGGATGAACGCCAGGAGTAAGAAACTGACGCTGAATTCCTTCGTCGGATATTAGAGAAGAAGGATAAAGAGGCTGCTGAACAAGCAGCCAATATAAAGCGGATGGCCCTCCTGTTCCAAGACATGGTGGGAATGATGATCCAACAAGATCCTCCAGTTGAAGATCCCCCTATCGTCCTTTAAGACGATAGGGGAGAAACGTCAAATCCTCCACCGGCTCTGTCAACAGCCAAGGAGGAGATAATCTCCAAAGCTGACTTGGACGAACATATAGCTCAGCAGATCCGGGTTCATCAGGCGACTGAGGCAGCCGGCCAAGTTGTCAAGACGGGGCGACCGTATCCAAGCTGGTACGATCAAATCAAGTACCCGCCGGGCTATACAATACCGAAATTCCATGTGTATAAGGGGACTGGCAATCCCCACCAGCATGTTGCCCAGTTCAGGGTGCTTTGCGGCAACACCGGCGGTGATGATAAATTGTTGCTTCGCCAGTTCGTCGGTAACTTATCGGATACAGCATTCGAATGGTACTCCGAGCTCCCAAACGACTCCATCAAGACCTTTGCAGAGATGGAGCTACTATTTACGCAACGATTCGCGAGTGCCAGTGAGCGTACCCCGATAACGGCATTGATTAATGCCAGGGTGAAACCAGGCGAAACATGGGTTCAATATGCTATACGGTGGAGGAACTTATGGTCAAAATGCGAACAACGTATTGAAGAGGCACCGGCAGTTGGTATGTTTGTTGGAACCCTCGATCCGCAGGCAACCATATCCTAATTCATGATGTTCTTCAAGCCGATTACCTTCCAGGCCCTAATCGACAAACTGGCCCAAATGGACCAGATGGGTCATAGACCGCCCCCTCCAAAGCCGGACTCTCGAAACGAGAAGGGGAAGGGAAAAGCGATCATTGTCGCTAATGCTCAACAATAGCCGAGCAACTTGAAACCGGATGTCCGTCAAAATAATATGCGTCCGCACGTACCTCTTGAGGAGAGGCTAGGACATCCTTACTCGTTTTCCCGAGATAAAACGAGAAGATTGTTCGAGCTGGCCTTGCGCAACCGACTCATAAATCTGCCGGATCCAAGACGTCCGTCGCAGCCAAACGACGTCAATGATCCCAATTATTGTCCTTATCATCGAGTAATGGGTCATCCGATCGAAGATTGCTACGTCTTCAAAAATTGGATTGAAGACCAGTACCAACAGGGCAAGTTCGCGTTGTCCGACAGATGGAAGGTGAATCCGCCGCAACCTCACACCTCTAAAAGGATAAAAACGCCGGGGGCAACGTTCTCTCTCGTTGAAGAAGCTCCATGGGAGGTCGTGTTATCAGCCAAAACAAAGAGGATGCTGAATGATCTTCAAACATGCCCAGCGATCAGGTGGAAGAACCCGTTGGAACCTCAGATCATTGAAGTGATGTTGAAGCCGCGCCCAACTCTAAAGAGCGATGGTGGTGGCCCAAGCACTCGCAACCAGCTATCAAAATCTTCAAAGAAGAAGAAAAAGAAATCCAAGAAGCCCGTGAAGCCTGGCGACAAGCGCACGGACTTACAGAAACAAATTGACGCGCTGGAGGAATACAACCAGAAAGCGCGAACTCCTATTACACTCCAAGAGTTCATCAACCACGTCTTTCAAGAGGAAAATGAAGGAGACAGTTCGTCGGATGAATCTGAGGAATACGTGGCGAGCTGTCATATGATCTCCAATTCGTTTACAGACGATAAGGAAACTCCTTGCACTGAAAAGCTGGGGGCAAATCCTGAACCGGAAATTCCGGGGCCATCGGATGAAATAATTGACGCATTCCTCAACGAAGCCCTGTTGAAAGGTAAAGCTGATCGGGAACGCGAGACGGCTATATTTGAAAGGGCCAAGCGCCAGCGACTTGATGAAAGAGTTGAGACACTCCCGCTGGAGCAAAATACACCCACTGCGGATAAAAGCAAATTCAAGATGAGGAAAAGGTTTGCTAAAGCCATATCAATGGGTATGAAGCTACCATCCTCTGAAGGAATCATTACTGGTGAAGCGGAAATGCACCCCTCCTACTGCTTATATCATCGGAAGATTTCTCACCCCACTGAAGAGTGCAAAACTTTCAATGGATGGTGGTAAGGATATGTTGCTCACCGACAACATTTTTAGCGGGAGAAGCGCAAAACTCGTCGGGAGCGGAAAAATACGACCGAGGGGCTTAACAGAACTACCGGCAATTGTCGCATGGTTAACGCCGGGGGATCATAAATGCTTACATTTGGGAGCGATTCCGACGAGGAGCTGGCTCTTAGCCCCCTCTTTAAAGAGTCCACCTCGGGAAAAGAAGAAGAGCCGAAGGTCTGCGAAAATATCCGGCTGCGTAATCGAACGCTGCCCGAAAAGAATTTCGGACCCTCAAATAAAAAAGATAAAGGAAAAGAAAAGGTCTCTGAAGATATCGCTCTAGATGACCAAGTCATGGAAGAGCTAGCTGCCAAAGACCCGCCGAAAAGAAATAAGGTGGATTACAACGTCTTGGCGCATCTGAGAAAGCTACCCTCGTAGCTTAGCATTCTTGACGCCCTTTTACTATCAAAAGAGGCAAGAGATTTGTTAATCAAGGCACTACAGGAGCCGGAGCAATTCCAAGCTTTCCTGGCCGAAGAAAAGATGAAGGATGAATTGGAGAAAGTGTACACGGCCGATGTCACTTTTGGCGATGAAGACCTTCTCCTTGGGACGTGCGAACACAATCGCCCCCTCTATGTCTCAGGATACTACCATGATATAAAGATAGGCAAAATCCTGGTCGACAATGGATCCTCCGTTAATCTCCTCAATGTTCGGGTGTTAAAAGAAATTTGCATGAGCGTCCAGCACCTTGCTCGGGACAAGATCACCATCTCCGAGTTCGACTCCCAGTCATTAAGAACTCTTGGCTCTGTGATACTGACGCTACGCTTCGGGCTACTCGTCACGGACATTAAGTTCTACGTCATACACGCCAAGACATGCTACAATGCTCTGCTCGGCCGACCATGGTTACACGAGTACAACATCATCCCTTCTAAGCAACATCAGTGTATGAAGTATTTTAAGGATGGTCTTGAGTATCCGTGACAGGAGAACTGAACCCGTTCTCTGTGAATGAGGTCCACAAATATGAAGATGCCAAATACTTCTTACCGGATTTCGAAGACACGGAGAGGTGTCACAAGCCGGAGAATAAAGCTAATGCCACCATTCCTGTCTTCGGGAGTGATACTGAAGAAGAGGAAGAGATGATTTATTCGGGTCCACCCCAATACAACAAGCCGGGACAGTCCGCTCCCATGTTGATATTTGGCAGCGATTCGGAAGATGAGGTCCATGCGGTATTCTCTGCTTGACCTTCAATACAAACGTCCGCTGACGAAGAGCAAAGTCTGCAAGTCTCCATGGTGCCGCTTCAACACCATAAAGAACTGCATGCACTTGATATCTACAGTGTAGAGGAGCTGCGGACGTTCTATATCCCTCCCAGGAGAGAAGGCGAAAAAGCAATTCTATTCTACCGCTCTGAAGAAACCAAAGTGGAGAAAGAAATCTGGCACGGTATGGATCCTACGCTTGACAGGCTTCAGCCCATCCGTCTGCCCAGATATTATACAGAAGGCTTGAAAAGGCTATTGAAGCGCCAGGGGATATCCTTTAAACAGACCGCTCGAAAAGTCAAGTTCTATGACAGGGTCTGGAACGTTCCCGGGACTCAGCACAAGTTGCCTAATGGGAGAATGGAAACAATCGGGCTTGGATACATTCGGTCCAAGAAACGAGAGCTACTCCACGGTTGCTACGTCGTGCATGATTTCGATGAAGAAGCGGATGCTCAATGGGAAGATGCTAATCCTGAACCAGTAAAAGTTCCTGATGCAAAAGTGCCCAGTCCGTCGTTCGAAGAACAAATGGACAAGCTTATAAGGGAAGCTGGTCAAAAAGTCCGAGACGACCATAACCGCGAAATGGCCATCTACGAGAAAACCAAAACGCAACGCCTCCTCCAACAGGCTATGAAAGATGAAAATGCCGCTCCCTGTCAACCTGTTATAAAAAAGGCTCAACGCAGAGACAGAAACAAGTCGAAACGCGAAAAAGACGCTCAACAGCAACAAAACGAGACTAAGAAGCCACGCAAGCGGGAATTGAGCGGTTCCGATCTATCCCTCATAAGGAAAATGGGTCGAGCGTACTCTTTTCCTCGGGACAAGACGAAGAAAATACTTGACCTCGCTCTAAAACATCAGATGCTTACACTGCCGGAGTCTAAACACCCCGAACAAGCAAGCGAAGTCTCTCATCCGGACTATTGCCCTTATCACCGAGTGATAGGGCACCCTCTCGAGGACTGCTTCACCTTTAAGAATTGGGTCGAAGATCAGTATCAGCTCGGCAAGTTCGCTTTATCTGACAACTGGAGGGTAACGCCGCCACAGAAGCACGAACCCAAAGCTACGAGAGCAGAACCAGTTCCACATTGGGATTGGAAGCGAATTCGTACTTGTCATATGATAACGATATCAAAAGAAGAGCCCGAGATATGGATGACCTTCCCTGGTGCTTCGAAAACAGCGACGAGGAGGTGATCTCAGAATTTCCACCAGCGCCAAAAGAGCTGGAAGATGGAATACATACCACTGCAGATAACCTCAAGAAAATTGAGTTGGGGACGGCGAATGACCCGCGACCGACATTCATTAGTGAACTGCTGTCTGAAGAGAGGGTGGCTTCATTAAAAGACGTGCTTATGCAGCATAAAGATTGCTTCGCATGGAACTATTCCGAAATGCCGGGACTAGATCCAGAAATTGCTGTGCACAAATTGGCAATATCTCCGGACGTCAAGCCGGTCAAACAGGCGCCAAGAAGAATGCGGCTCGAGCTTGAGATGAGTATCAATGCTGAGGTCAAGAAGCTGATCAACTCTGGCTTCATCTAGGAGGTCCAATATCCTGAATGGATCGCCAACATCGTCCCAGTGATGAAGAAAAATGGAACGGTGCGCATATGCGTGGACTTCCGGGATCTCAATAAAACTTGCCCGAAGGACGATTTCCCAGTGCCAGTCACCGAACTGATGATAGACAATACGTCCAGTCATGAGGTTTTCTCCTTCATGGACGGCTCATCAGGGTATAATCAGATAAAGATGCATCCCGAAGACCAGAAGCACACTGCCTTCAGGACTCCATTAGGTATATTTTGTTACAAGGTGATGCCCTTCGGTCTAAAGAACGCCGGTGCCACCTATCAGAGGGCCATGACGAAGATCTTCGATGACCTTATACACGAAATCGTCGAATGTTATATCGACGACCTTATGGTGAAGAGCAAATCATACAAGGAACATCTCGAGCATCTGAAGACCGTATTTCAACGCCTTCGACAATACAACTTGAAGATGAACCCTCTCAAGTGTGCATTCGGAGTTTCTTCAGGAAAATTTCTAGGATTCATCGTCCGACACCGAGGTATTGAGATAGATCCGTCAAAGATCAAGGCGATCATCGAAATGCCTCCGCCAAGGACTCTTAAACAGCTGCGGTCTCTCCAAGGGAAGCTTGCGTATATACGGCGATTTATAGCCAACCTTTCAGGCAAGTGCCGTCCTTACAGCCACCTGATGAAGAAGGGAACCCCGTTCGTCTGGGACCAAAAATGCCAAAGTGCGTTAGACGAGATCAAGCAATACCTGCAGAACCCGCCAGTATTGGCTGCTCCAGTCAAGGGAAAGGCCATCATTCTTTATACAACCGCCCTTGAAGGTTCCTTAGGCGCATTATGGGTGCAAGAGAACGATCAAGGGAAAGAAAAAGCACTCTATTATTTGAGTCGAGTTCTACTGGGGGCAGAAAGCAACTACTCCCCCATTGAAAAACACTGCCTGGTGTTGATCTTTGCAATAACCAAGCTCAGGCACTATGCGTTGGCGCATGAAGTCCGTCTCATATCGAAGGTGGACCCCCTTAAGTATTTAATGTCGAAGGCCATACTGACTGGTCGACTCGCTAAATGGGCCCTGCTCTTGATGGAGTTCTCGATAACATATCAACCTCTCAAGGCAGTGAAAGGTCAGGCCATCGCCGACTTCCTTGCTGAACATCCGATACCTGCCGATTCTCCTCTGAATTGCGAGCTGCCAGAAGAACATGCGTTTGACGCGATCGACGGAGATGATACCCGATGGGAGCTTTATTTCGATGGAGCATCTTCCATGAAGAAGCACAAACAAAGCACCCCTATAATCAAATCGGGGGTAGGACTCATCTTTATAACTCCACAAGGAGGGATAATGCGCTTTGCTTTCTCCTTAACAGAACCGTGGACAAACAATGAAGCCGAATACGAAGCTTTGATAGCAGGCCTCGATATCGCCATCGACATGGGAATTGAAAACCTCCTCATATATGGAGATTCTCAACTGGTCGTTAGTCAAGTAAATGGCGACTACCAGACATGCAAACCAGAGTTGGTGAAGTACGGCGAAAAGGTGTAACAACTATTGACCCAAATTCCTTCATACACTTTGGAAAACATACCGCGCGCGGAAAACAGCAAAGCGGATGCATTAGCCAAGCTCGCTAAAGAATTGGCTGACGAGAACCTCGATGACGTCAGAATTGCGGTACAAAGCCGTCGGGTGCTCGCCCCAGCGGAAATATCTCCAGAATCACCCGAAGAGAAGGAAGCGACTGAGCAAATGGCTATGCAAATAAAAGACCGGGAAAATGCCGAGGATTGGAGGGAAATCTTTATAGACTACTTCAAATACCGTCAAACGCCCGAAGATGCGTCCTCAAGACATCAGCTCATGAAACGAGCTCCGTCTTTCGCCTTCGTCAATGATACTCTGTACAAGAGGTCGTTTGATTCTGTGTGGTTGAGATGCCTAGGACCTGACGAAGCGAAAAGAGTCGTTCAGGAAGTTCATGACGGGCTCTGCGGTTCTCACCAAGCGGGCCCGAAGATAAAGCTGAAGATCAAACGGATGGGCTACTACTGGCCCACGATGATTCAGAATTGCCTAGAATATGCGAAGCAATGCCACTCATGCCAAATCCATGGGGACTTCATCCACCAGCATCCAAATCCGCTACATCCAACGGTGGCTAGCTGGCCGTTCGAAATGTGGGGAACTGACATAGTCGGTCCCATCGAACCAGCATTGTCTAGAGGACATCGTTTCTGTAAGTCGATGTACAACACCCCACGACTTGCGGGGAGGCGGAATAATGAAAAACGATCTTGTTTAAAGCGTAAGCATCGACTAACCGAGAATCTTTGCATAAACAATAACTAACAAGAAACCATAGAAGAGTTAACTACTATGATAAGTGATTATACCTAAAGATCTAAGTCCTTCGTCTTGTCGTTCTCTATGTCCTCTCCGGCCTTCTCTAAGTAGTAGAAGATCCACCCGACAGCTTTACTACAAGCTTCACCTCAAACTAGAGGTAACTAGGTTTCTTAAATTGCTAATCTAAGCAACCTAGGTGATATAGAGAATGGTTAAGGATTAAGTAGTCTAATCTAATCCTTGTACTCAACACATGAGAGGGAGGATTAGGGTTTGAAGAGGGAGAGCTTGAGGAGAGAGAAAGTGAGCAAAAGAATGGAATGAGATAATGAACTCTCATAATATATATGAAGCATAAACAAAATCAAGATAAATCAAATAAATGATTTGACAACCATGCTCCATAAATATTTAATGGGTGATTCATCTCTATGAGTCATTAAGCATTTATGATGCATTAATGATATGGATGAATCACTCAAATGAGTCACTAATCTCATTTAATGCATATGCCACCTTAACCCCCAAGTCACCATCTTCTAGAAACTTCTCGCACAATTACGAGAACGCCACTCCTATCCGTGAAAACACGGAAAAACTTTAGACTGTATAAATCCAATAACCGGATACTAGAAACTGGCTTAAACCAAAGCCGACTAGTAAAAACTGTCCGGATGTCGTACGTGCATAAACACACGTATGCGTCCGAACCCTTGTCGTAAAACCATACGACCTCTATATCGTTTCGCCTGAAGTAGGGAAACTCTCTGTGTGGGACTCTAGAGACTCGACTACTACGCTGGCAGTGGGTTTAACCACAGACCGCAAGCGGCACTAGCTGTACGTAACGGTCCCCAGGTAGATGTCGATAAGAAGGCCGATGAGGAAACCCATCCGAACTCCTACTGAGTCTGATGTGACAATCTCCGTACAGTCCGGTCTGTTCATCTAAGACTATCGCATATCGGGCCTAGGGGGCGGCAAGCGTCAGTCCCCTAATAGCGGTATAAGTCGAGTCGGAGCGTAGCCCATTACACCCTGAGAAAATACTGGAACCGACCAGCAAATCTCGCTTGCCCTGTCCAGGGACTTTGCGTAATGGCTCTCTGACACAGCGCGATATCAACCCCCAATACCGGGAGAGACGAATCCTGTCTAACCGCCACTGCCTCCAAGTGCTCAGGACTGCACCCAACTGCTACCTGTTTGCACGACTCCTTTGAGCCGTGGTAGGGTAGCAATCTAAGAACAGTGGGACACACTCGAGGCGAAGTTGCAGTGTCAAGTCTGCGGACTATGCTGTACTCATGTCACCTGGGAACTGTTAACTGACGACTGGTATAAAACCAACCAACAGTTCCCTGTGAGTCCTATCCGGTGTACCCGTAACCTAACGAGCACCTGCATACTATCTCCAGTACGACGTACTGACGGCTGTGGGACAGACCATCTCCCCAACTGGGATGAGAAGTGTACACACTAGTCTACTCCGCAGTATCGATGCCCTGTCTCGATAATCCAACGACTAGGGACCTGTATAAGGATGTGCTTGTAGACTACCCAGCCCCCACTAGTGTGACTACCATCACAACGTTAGTAGTCAAGCAAGATCCTAAGAGCTCTATCAATACGTATACTCACATATTAAGATAGAAAAACCAAGTAGCATACTACCATGTTTAGCAAGAATGTTATATACATGTGAATAACCCAAGCTCCCATTAAGTAATATACAAACTAGTATGATACAATAATGGCCCCTAGGGCATATACACTAACAATCTCCCACTTACACTAGGGCCATGTACTGGCGTATCGAAGACCGATGATCTCGAGTAGCCTCTTTAACTGAATCTGAGGTAGGGCCTTCGTGAATGGATCAGCTATGTTCTCTTTAGTAGCAACTCTCCGAACCTCGATCTCCTGACGATCAATGATCTCCCTGATCAGGTGATACCGCCTTAAGATGTGTCTGGACTTCTGATGGGACCTTGGTTCCTTTGCTAAAGCTATAGCTCCGTTGTTGTCGCAATACAGAGGTATTGGATCAACAATGGTAGGAACCACTTGATGTTCTGTTAAGAACTTCTTCATCCAGACTGCTTCTTTTGTGGTATCGCAAGCAGCAATATACTCCGCTTCCATCGTCGAGTCAGCAACGGTGTCCTGCTTGGAGCTCTTCCAGCACACCGCCCCTCCATTGAGGGTAAAGACATAACCTGACATGGACTTAGAATCGTCCTTATCACTATGGAAGCCGGAATCAGCAAAGGCCTCCAACCTGAGGTCTTTTCCGCCGTAAACCAAGAACATCTCCTTAGTCCTCCTTAGGTACTTGAGAATGTTCTTTACTGCTATCCAGTGCTTCTCCCCTGGGTCTGACTGATACCGGCTTACCAAGCTCAGTGCGTAAGCTACATCTGGTCTGGTGCACAACATCGCATACATTATAGAGCCTACCGCAGAAGCGTAGGGTATAATAGACATGCGTTCCCTTTCTAAATTAGTCTTGGGAGACATCTCTTTGGATAGGGTGATTCCGTGACAAGCCGGTAGATTACCGCGCTTAGAATCTTCCATACTGATTCTTTTCAGTACAGTATCGATATACCTAGACTGCGAAAGTCCCAACATCCTCTTGGATCTATCACGATAGATCCGGATCCCCAGAATGTAAGAGGCATCACCCAGGTCTTTCATGGAGAACCTGTGTGACAAAAATCCTTTGACAGATTGTAGCATAGGAATATCATTTCCTATCAATAGAATGTCATCCACGTACAAGACGAGGAATACGACACTTCTGGCCACAACTTTACTACATATACATGGTTCATCTGGATTTTTGATAAAGTCATATTCTTTGAATGTCTCATCAAAACAGATGTTCCAACTCCGCGATGCCTACTTTAGTCCATAAATGGACTTAAACAGCTTGCATACTTTCCCGCTGCTCCCACTCTGATTGAAACCCTCTGGCTGATCCATATAGACGCACTCTTCTAAATTTCCATTCAGAAAAGCCGTCTTTACGTCCATCTGCCAGATTTCATAATCATGGAAGGCAGCAATAGCAAGAAGGACCCGAATGGATTTGAGCATAGCCACTGGAGAAAAAGTTTCGTCATAGTCCAAACCAGGTCTTTGATGAAAACCCTTTGCAACAAGTCTAACCTTATAGGTTTCCACCTGTCCATCTACACCAATCTTTTTCTTGAAGATCCATTTGCATCATATGGGTTTTACCCCATCTGGAGCAAAGTCCAAAGTCCATACTTTGTTGGTGTACATAGACTCCATTTCGGTCCGCATTGCATCTATCCATCGTACCGAGTCGCCGCTCTGGATGGCCTGCTGGAAGCTAGCAGGTTCATCATCAATGATGATGCAATCCTCTCTATCCCCATCTATGAGAAAACCGTAGTATCTCTCAGGCAGATGAGATGGCCTACTACTCCTGCGGAGGGGTGCGGGAATGTCCTGTTCTTCTTGAACTACTTGTTCTACCAAACTTTCAGTAGTAGTTTGTGGTTCTGGAATTTCTTCCAGTTCTATTTCGCTCCCACTTGTATCCTTTTCTAAAATCCGCTGTTCTAGAAAATGGGCATTACGAGAAACAAAAACCTTTTGTTCCTCTGCGTAATAGAATAGATACCCCTTGGAGTTCTTTGGATATCCCACAAACTTACACTGTACTGATCGTGCCTCGAGCTTGTCCACATGTTGCTTTTTAACAAAAGGTGGACATCCCCATATTCTCATATACTGAAGATAGGGTTTCTTTCCACTCCACATCTGATATGGCGTGGTAGGCACAGTCTTGGTAGGAATCCTGTTAAGAAGATATGCCGCTGATTCTAGCGCATAACCCCAGAAAGATCGCGGTAACTCAGCATTACTCATCATGGATCGTACCATATCCAATAGGGTTCGATTCCGTCTCTCCGATACACCGTTATGCTGTGGAGTGTATGGAGGAGTAAGCTGAGAGAGAATTCCTTTCTATTTTAGGTAACCTAGGAACTCGGCACTCAAGTATTCACCACCTCGATCAGATCTTAGTATCTTGATACTTTTGCCGGTTTGGTTTTCTACTTCATTCTTATACTCTTGGAATTTCTCAAAAGCCTCGGATTTATGTTTCATCAGATAAATGAATCCGTACCTTGAGTAATCATCCGTGAAAGTAATGAAATAGGAAAAACCATCTCTTGCATGTGTAGACATTGGACCACATACATCGCTGTGTATGAGTCCTAAGAGCTCGCTCGCTCTTACTCCATGTCCAGTAAATGGAGTTTTTGTCATCTTTCCTTTGAGACAAGATTGACAAGTGGCATAAGTTTGATATTCGAACGAGTCCAAATATCCTTCTTTATGTAACTTAGTCAACCTTCTCTCATTGATGTGACCCAGTCTACAATGCCATAAGAAAGCTTTATTTAAATCTGGAGACTTTCTTTTTAGTGTGTTCTGGACATTGAAAATTTGGAGTTGGTTTAAGACATATATACCATTATTTAGTGTACCAGACCCACTCAAACCATGATTAAGGTGGATGTTAACAACATCACTTACAAACGTGAAATCATAACCTTTATTTGATAACAAGGAAACTGATATGATATTACACGTTAAGCTGGGTACATAAAAACAGTTATGTAAAACCAAAATGTGTCCACTCGTCAATCCCAGGTGATAATCCCCGACGGACACAGCTCCCACGCTAGCTCCGTTAGCAACCTTTAGGGTCATATCACCTTCCTTCAGAACTCTACGGTTTCTCAGTGCCTGCAATGAATTGCATATATGAGATCCTGATTCGGTATCCAATATCCAGGAAGTAGAGTTGATTGACAGACAATTCTCAATTACAAATACACCTGAAGTCGAAGCCACAGCTTGCTTCGGTTCCTGGTTCTTGGCGTTCCACGCCTTGCAATCCTTTTTCCAGTGCCCTTTCCAGTGACAATGGAAGCACTCATCCTGGGCCACTGCCGGTACCGCAAACTTTTTCTTTCCCTTCCCTCCTACCTTACTTACACCTCCTCTAGGTCTGGGGGCGGCCTTCTTTTTCCTTCCTTTGGCCCTAGCCTTGGACCCGGAAGAAGAAGCACCGCTAACAAACATAGTGGGTGTTTCCCTTGCCTTCTGCAAGGTGCCCTCTGCACTCCTTAACATGTTCAGGAGTTCCGGAAGTTCAACTTCTTTTCTTTGAATGTTGAAGTTCAGGATAAACTGGGCGTAGGTAGGAGGAAGGGACTGGAGAATAAGGTCTGTATAGAGCTCATTATCCAAAGTCGTCCCAAGATCTGCGAGCTCTTCTATATAGCCGATCATCTTTAGGACATGTTCTCCTACCGATGACCCGACAACCAACCTCGCTCGAAACAAGTTCTTAGAGGTCTCGTATCTTGCTATACGAGATTGCTCTCCATAAAGTTCCTTTGTATGGAGAAATATGGCATCTAGTTCCATATCCTCGTGCCTCCTCTGATATTCATTGTTCATCGAGGCAAGCACGATGCACTTGGCTTTCGCGCAATCGAAATCCCAGGTTTTGCGGATTTCCTTATCCGCATTACTGGATTTGGGACCAGGGACAGCAGGTGCCTTAGCGATGAGGACGTACCCCAATTTGTCATAGGTCAAAGCCATTTTGACATTCCGCAGCCAATCTTTATAGTTTGGCCCTGTCAGTATATTTTTCTCTAAAAGTAACTTAAGTCCAGTCATTTTCAGGGTCGCTGCAATTAGGAGAGAGAGAAAAAAACTCTTTAGCATGATGCTTTTGCAAGTTTAGAGTGGTTTTTAATTTATCTAAACTGAATGGCTCCCACTGTTTCTCGAATCCTTCCCCAAACCATAAAAGAAGAATTAGCCAGGACTATTCTCACCGTACAATACTTGCTTAACCATTCAGCCAGGCTAGTGTCGATACTTCGAGGGAGGTTTTCCAACGCTTTCGCGAAGTTCCTTAATTAAATAACCTCTTTTCTCTGGGGGCGTAACCCTGCTGACACCTTTCTTGACACCTACTTGGTTTATAGCATTGATCGTTAAGTGACGAATATCCTGATGAGTAGCATATACTCACAGTAGGATTGGGATCCAAATATCATCGTATGATAATGTTGAAGGAATCCTACCAACATTCATCAAACTCCAAATGGTATGCATCTCTTTGCAAATTTCAGTTTCTTTAGAAATTCCCGATATGTATTTTTGCCCCATGCTCTTATGACCTTGGCGTTGGTCAAAATGTTATAAGTCACATGTTAAGTTCTGCCCATCATTATCTTGTCAATTTGAACCCATCCGTATATATCCCTGACGTTGGCCAAATGATAATACGACTGTCCCAAACTAACTCATCTATCTATGCAACAAATGAATACCCAGCAGCTACCAAACACTATACCTTGGCGTTGGTCAAAATGCATAGCTTGAATACTACTGAATACCCAAATGAAATGACGGAGGGCTACGAATGGTTTTGGCGAAACCGTGAACGTAGTGAACTTGATATAACCGAAGGAACCTGATAGCTTTTTAAAAGGAGTGGTTAAAGCTCCGCAATTTAAAAATATCATCTGTTTTAAAATAACCGAGTGGTTTCTTTTAAATTGTTCCAACGATTCATCTTTTGGTTTATTTTCTTTGCATTATAAATAATGCGTCCCATCATTAACCTATCATTGCAGAAAACAACGAAAATACAACGTCCTCTTATGCCATCCGCATTCGTCACGGGGTCCCGTCATCACCCGTTAGGTTACTTAACTAACGGCAGAGCGGGGGCTGGGCTAGCGCGGGTGTAAAATATAAGTGATGTCTAAATAGCTATCATATATAGATATTGTACATTCGTCAGACGCAATAATAGGCATTCCAGATCTCATATGAACTTTATTGGATTTGCAAGCAATCCGCGTTTGTTTAGAGCCTGCAACAAAAGACGGATTACACAGTTGTGATGAATAGCCATTACTCCACCCTAGACCCCTACGGGTACGGCAAACTACCCGCCAAATACCCGAAGTGAAGCGGTCTCCCTCAACAAAGTGAGTAGGCCACTAAACACTTCAAAGTACCCTGTAGTTTGTGCACCCCACCTTGGGTCTATCCTAGGAGCAATAACAGTAAAATGAAATAATACATCGGTGGCTACAACCGCAACCTGGATGCGCCCCGCAAAATAATATTACAACATATTACATTAACATTGAATGAATTAAAATAATAACCCATTACAAAACCCCGGCTAATCATCACAACAGTCCAATACAGTTCACATCCACAAACAGTAAAAACCATTACAGAAATGTGCAACCCCCTGCCAACCGATATACTAGCAGTTAGGGGAGGTTTACGAACACATTATACAAACACAGATATAATCAAATTAGCAAACATCGTAAAATTTCGATCGAGCAAACACTTTTAGATTCTACTCCAATACTTCTCTGTGAACCTGAGATCTTAGCAGAAAATAAAACATCCCAGAAACATCACTGTTAACACCTAGGAGTTACTGAAGAAATTGGGGCTGACTCGGCCCTAACTCGGCCGTGGATCCGCGGCGGATCGCATGGATCCGCTGCAGTTCCGCGGTGAGTTAGCCGAGTCACAGGTCCAAATTTCTCCAGTAGCCCTAGTTTTTCCTGCTTGTTATTCTGAAGGTCCCTGAAAAATTTTTAGGGCCTGTTTTAAATTCGACAGAAACTGTGATAATCGACGATGTTTCCGGTTCTTTTTTGCGTTCGAAATTCGTACGACTTTGCTAATGAGTTAATTATTGTTTAGCGAGGCTCTGATGCCACTGTAAGTCGATGTACAACACCCCACGACTTGCGGGGAGGAGGAATAATGAAAAACGATCTTGTTTAAAGCGTAAGCATCGACTAACCGAGAATCTTTGCATAAACAATAGCTAACAAGAAACCATAAAAGAGTTAACTACTATGATAAGTGATTATACCTAAAGATCCGAGTCTTTTGTCTTGTCGTTCTCCACATCCTCTCCGGCCTTCTCTAAGTAGTAGAAGATCCACCCGAGAGCTTTACTACAAGCTTCACCTCAAACTAGAGGTAACTAGGTTTCTTAAATCGCTAATCTAAGCAACCTAGGTGATATAGAGAATGGTTAAGGATTAAGTAGTCTAATCTAATCCTTGTACTCAACACATGAGAGGGGAGGATTAGGGTTTGAAGAGGGAGAGCTTGAGGAGAGAGAAAGTGAGCAAAAGAATGGAATGAGATAATGAACTCTCATAATATATATGAAGCATAAACAAAATCAAGATAAATCAAATAAATGAGTTAACAACCATGCTCCATAAATATCTAATGGGTGATTCATCTCCATGAGTCATTAAGCATTTATGATGCATTAATGACATGGATGAATCACTCAAATGAGTCACTAATCTCATTTAATGCATATGCCACCTTAACCCCCAAGTCACCATCTTCTAGAAGCTTCTCGCACAATTACGAGAACGCCCCTCCTATCCGTGAAAACACGGAAAAACTTTAGACTGTATAAATCCAATAACCGGATACTAGAAACTGGCTTAAACCAAAGCCGACTAGTAAAAACTGTCCGGCTGTCGTACGTGCGTAAACACACGTATGCGTCCGAACCCTTGTCGTAAAACCATACGACCTCTATATCGTTTCGCCTGAAGTAGGGAAACTCTCTGTGTGGGACTCTAGAGACTCGACTACTACGCTGGCAGTGGGTTTAACCACAGACCGCAAGCGACACTAGCTGTACGGAACGGTCCCCAGGTAGATGTCGATAAGAAGGTCGATGAGGAAACCCATCCGAACTCCTACTGAGTCTGATGTGACAATCTCCGTACAGTCCGGTCCGTTTATCTAAGACTATCGCATATCGGGCCTAGGGGGCGGCAAGCGTCAGTCCCCTAATAGCGGTATAAGTCGTGTCGGAGCGTAGCCCATTACACCCTGAGAAACTACTGGAACCTACCAGCAAATCTCGCTTGCCCTGGCCAGGGACTTTGCGTAATGGCTCTCTGACACATCGCGATATCAACCCCCAATACCGGGAGAGACGAATCCTGTCTAACCGCCACTGCCTCCAAGTGCTCGGAACTGCACCCAACTGCTACCTGTTTGCACGACTCCTTTAAGCTGTGGTAGGGTAGTAATCTAAGAACAGTGGGACACACTCGAGGCAAAGTTGCAGTGTCAAGTCTGCGGACTATGCTGTACTCATGTCACCTGGGAACTGTTAACTGACGACTGGTATAAAACCAACCAACAGTTCCCTGTGAGTCCTGTCCGGTGTACCCGTAACCTAACGAGCACCTGCATACTATCTCCAGTACGACGTACTGACGGCTATGGGACAGACCATCTCCCCAACTGGGATGAGAAGCGTATACACTAGTCGACTCCGGAGTATCGATGCCCTGTCTCGATAATCCAACGACTAGGGACCTGCATAAGGATGTGCTTGTAGACTACCCAGCCCCCACTAGTGTGACTGCCATCACAACGCTGGTAGTCAAGCAAGATCCTAAGAGCTCTATCAATACGTATACTCACATATTAAGATAGAAAAACCAAGTAGCATACTACCATGTTTAGCAAGACTGTTATATACATGTGAATATCCCAAGCTTCCATTAAGTAATATACAAACAAGTATGATACAATAATGGCCCCTAGGGCATATACACTAACAGTTTCATCCTGGCGACGACTGACTACTTCTCCAAATGGGCAGAAGCAGTACCATTGAGAGAAGTGAAAACGGAGAATATCCTCCATTTCTTCAAGACGCACGTCATATATCGGTTTGGAACTCCGCGACGAATCATCTCCGATAACGGGCCAGCTTATAGAAGCCACAAGATCAGTCGCTTCGCGCAACAACACAATATAGACTGGAGATATTCCTCGATTTATAATCCGCGAGCTAATGGTCTAGCCGAGGCCTTCAACAAGACCTTGGCAAAGATCATGAAGAAAACGGTGTCCGGAAATAAGAAGGACTGGCATGAGAGGCTGCAAGAGACTCTTTGGGCGTATCGAACTACGTTCAAGACAGCCACGAACACAACGCCATACGCGTTGGTATTCGGTACGGAAGCAGTACTCCCCCTCGAGATAGAGTTACCCTCTCTGCGAGTGGCAGTCCACTACGAGCTGACGGACGAAGAAAATGCTCACCTTCGGCTTGAGGAACTTGATGCCCTTGATGAATCCCGGCTCATAGCCCAACAAAATCTGGAGGCCTATAAAGCAAAGATTACGCGCTCATATGAAAGATTGACCCGGCCGAGGACATTCCGCCAAGGCGAACTCGTGCTAGTGGTCAAAAGGCCTATGATCCTGAATCACGCCAAGCCGGGGAAAATTCGAGCCGAACTACGAAGGCCCGTACATAATAGACAAGGTCTACTAGGGTGGAGCCTATTTACTCATGGTTATGCACGGTGAAAGGCCTCTCATGCCAATAAACGGCCGCTTCCTAAAGAAATACTACGCTTAATGAGCCACAACCTAGGTCAATGATAGATGACGACGACTATGTCCGCTCGTTATCTTCCTAAGCCGAAACTCTATAAGTTGTAGCCGGCCTTCTTCAACACTGGACCGAAACGTCCTTAAACTAATGATGGACCGAAACGTCCTTAAACTAATGGCGAACCGAAACGTCCTTAAACTAACGGCGGACCGAAACGTCCTTAAACTATTACCGCAGTATCCTTAGGCTGACGAAATGAATAAAAAATATATATATATAAAAAATATATAAAAAATATATATAATAAACGGTAGGTCCATAAGCAAAATGGGTACGGATGAAAATCCGAAAGGGCTCCGTGAGTAAAAACAGCAGCGCTATCAGCGAGTCTTGTGAAAACCCGAAAGGGCGCAACCTCGTTAAAAAAAATAAAAATAAAAATAAAAATAAAAAAATAATAAAAAATAATAATAAAAAATAAAAACGGTATGTCCATAAGCAAAATGGGCACGGATGAAAACCCGAAAGGGCCCCGTGAGTAAAAACAGCAGGGCTACCGGCGAGTGTTTGTGAAAACCTAAAAGGACGCAACCTCGTTAAAAGACACTTGCAAGGTCCTCTCGACTTTGTAAGGAGAAACCACCTGTGCGGGATCCTTACGACTCACAAGGGAGCAACACACTTAGGGATCCCCACGATTCCTAAGGAGAAAATACACTTACAAGATCCTCACGACTCGTAAGGAGAACTCTCTTATGGGACCCTCACGGCTCATAAGATTTGAAAGTCTTAAGTTACAGAGACCTAAACCTGTGCTTAAGCAACCTCCACAACCTTCGATTTTGCCCTACAAGTGTTTCAATACTGACCCTTGTATACAATCCACAGGCGCGAATAAACATTTCCCTAACCAAGTCCCATCCATGACTGGGGATATGTACGCATGATGAACAACCCTTATAAGTACTCTCGACTTACAAGGAGAAAACCCTCTTATAGGATCCTTACGACTTACAGAGGAACATACACTTAGGAATCCTCACGATTCCTAAGGAGAAAATACACCTACAAGATCCTCACGACTTGTAGGGAGAAATACCTTTGTGAGACCCTTACGGCTCATGAAGTTAAAAGCCTTAGTCGACAGGATCTTAACCCTGTTCGCTAAGCCACCTTTGTTCGATATCGACAGAGGCAAATGATGATTCGCTCCTGGCAATATCCCAGTTGTAGCGGTGCTGATGCCGAAATCGGTGTCTAATTTCAGGTTTACGGTGAAAAACCAGCAAGCCGCACATGCATACAAAATAGCCGAAATGATGGGGCAGCTTGCAATAAAAAGCAGCAAGTAAAGAAAACGTATGCATACAAAATAGCCGAAATGATGGGGCAGCTTGCAATAAAATGCAGCAAGTAAAGAAAACGTATGCATACAAAATAGCCGAAATGATTGGGCAACTGCAATAAAAAGCAGCGAGCAAAAATAAAATAAATAGCCGAAATGATTGGGCACCGCGAAAAATAGCCGAAATGATTGGGCAATCGCGACCTTCGTGATATAAAAGCTGAAATGATAGAGCATCGCGGAAATAAAACAATAAAAATGAATGAAACTTTTGCCCTACAGTTGAGATCTCATCGATCCCTGTATACAATCCAAGGGCACAAACAAAGAGGGAACCACACCTTCCCAACAGGCTCCGTTAGAAAGCTAAGCCAAATCTCGGCGGTTCACCAACAGCCTAGAGACAACCGCGACATTCGTCTCAATACAGCAGACGCAGTGCCAGCAAACGAAGCGAAGATCAAATTCCTAGCTTCACGGTTTTGACGGTAACTTATATAAAACCTGAAAGTCCACCACAGATCAGGTCAACCCCCAGGGAAACCAGTGTCCCTGGAAAATACCTCAATTCGGGGAAACTAGCGTCCTTGATGAGAGCCTCCTGATTCGCGTCGGCTCGCAGAGAAACCAGTGTCTCCACGAGAAATTCCCGATTCGTTTCAACCCCGAAGAAACCAGTGTCTTCGGCAAAATCCTTCGACTCAGGGAAACCAGTGTCCTTGACAAGAAAATCCTGATTCGCGTCGACCCGCAGAGAAACTAGCATCTCCGCAGGAATACATCAATTCGTTTCAACCCCAGGGAAACAAGTGTCCTTGGCAAACTCCTCAACTCAGGGAAACTAGCGTCCTTGATGAGAGCCTCCTGATTCACGTCGGCTCGCAGAGAAACCAGTGTCTCCGCGAGAAATTCCCGATTCGTTTCAACCCCGAAGAAACCAGTGTCTTCGGCAAAATCCTTCGACTCAGGGAAACCAGTGTCCTTGACGAGAAAATCCTGATTCGCGTCGACCCGCAGAGAAACTAGCGTCTCCGCGAGAAATTCTCGATTCGTTTCAACCCCAGGAAAACAAGTGTCCTTGGCAAACTCTTCAACTCAGGCAAACTAGCGTCCTTGATGAGAGCCTCCTGATTCGCGTCGGCCCGCAGAGAAACCAGTGTCTCCGTGAGAAATTCCCGATTCGTTTCAACCCCGAAGAAACCAGTGTCTTCGGCAAAATCCTTCGACTCAGGGAAACCAGTGTCCTTGACGAGAAAATCCTGATTCACGTCGACCCGCAGAGAAACTAGCGTCTCCGTGAGAAATTCTCGATTCGTTTCAACCCCAGGGAAACAAGTGTCCTTGGCAAACTCCTCAACTCAGGGAAACTAGCGTCCTTGATGAGAGCCTCCTGATTCGCGTCGGCTCGCAGAGAAACCAGTGTCTCCGTGAGAAATTCCCGATTCGTCTCAACCCCGAAGAAACCAGTGTCTTCGGCAAAATCCTCCGACTCAGGGAAACCAGCGTCCTTGAGGAGAAAATCCTGATTCGCGTCGGCTCGCAGAAAAACCAGTGTCTCCGCGAGAAATTCCCGATTCGTCTCAACTTGCAAGATAAAGCCTTAGGCAGCAGGGATTAAAAAACTTGTTTTCTGAGCACTGGGACCCTGCAAGTCGGTCTAAAACGGTCTCTTACATACTATTCACGGGTCTCACTCTCCAAAGTCGAATCTCGACAAGGAGGGAAACACGGGTCCTCTCGACTCGTAAGAGGGAAAATTCTCTTATAAGATCCTTACGACTTATAAGAGAAAACGCACTTAGGAATCCTCACGATTCCTAAGGAGAAAATACACCTACGAGATCCTCTCGATCCGTAGGGAGAAAAGTCTCTATGAGACCCTTACGGCTCATAAAGTTGAAAAGTCTTAGGCGGCAGATCTGAACCTGCGGCCTAATCCATCGCTATTTCTTGAAGAAAAAAACTAAGATGTTTACTCTATTATCTGTCAACCGTGTTTATTAAGACAACACGCTGATAATAAGAGAAAGGGAGAAAGCAAAAGAGCATACAAGACATTGCAAAAAAAAGTGTGTATCTTTATTTATTAATTCAATCAAGTACAAGGTGAATCGTACAAAAGAATAAAGAATGGATACATCTTATTTTAAAAAGAAAAATTTTACAAGTATATTGATACAAAGGCAGCTACTGGGAAGGAAGCGTCTTAAATAGCCCTATCAGTTGTTCGCACACTTCCTTCCATGCCTTTTCCTGATCGGCCACCACCGCCAGTTCTGCCTCCACTTGAGCCCATTGCTGCAAGAGGGATGCAAGCTGCTCCCCAACGGACTGCTGAGCTACTTCGCGGCCTTGGGCATTACACTCGGCAGCGTCGAGTTTCTGCTTCAAGTTCAGCCCATTTGAGATGCGTTCCAGGAGACTCTCGAAGATAGCCTTCACCTGGGCAGCGTTCGCCTCAACTTCAGTACGTAGGCGAGCAGTCTCGCTTGAAGACTCTTGACATTCCCTCAACCTTAAAGCCGCTTCTTATTCCAAGTGGTGGACGTAAGAAGCGCTTTGCTCAATCCACACTGCTCTTTGATGGCTTGCGGCTAAGGTCTCGGGAGGAGGGCGCATGAACTCCAGTTGATGCAGGTGAGCCTCGATCTCCCTGCAGTGATTAACCCAAGACGCGACGATGCCCTCGTTATGGAAGTTTACGAGTATTACCAGCATTGGGTTAACCGCCGTAGCAAAATCTGCGGCAGACGTAGGAGTCTCGACGTTGAGTTCCTCAATGTAGTCGCTCAACATGCACAGACTATTCGCGACGCCTTTCGAGGACGGACGTCTCAGGAAAGGGCCTGCCGGCATTGTGACACGAGACTCGAAAGGCGCCGAGATCGGAACGACAGCTAAAAAAACAAGATACGATTAGATGACAGTTCAAGAAATACAAAAAAAAGGTCATCAATGCGATAGTTTGCTATACCAGCTGCAGCAGGTGGCAAGGCCGGAAGGGCCAGTGGCGCGGCCGATCTTTCATCCCCTCCTTCGATTTGTAGCACTGCAATCAGGACGAGGGAAAGTTAGAAATAATTCCATCACTGAAAAAGAAAGATATCAGTCGGAAACTATACTCACCAGCACCACTAGAGGAAGAAGCGAGTTCAGATGGGAAGGAGAAGTGTGGGTGCAACACCTGATAGAAATGATCAAAAAGCACTCCTGAAAAGACACAACAGTACGACTTTAGTACATAAATTATACGGCTGAAAGATAAAACTAATAAGTTGCAAACCCATACCTTCCAACATCTTTGATGGTATAAGGGAGGGCTGAGAGGTGACCACCGCCAAGGCAGTAGTTGACGGCGCTCCCTCGAGCAATGGAGCATCGGCACTGGCCGCACCTGTGTTAAAAACAAGGATAAACTTGTCAGAAAGGATTGCAAGATAAAAAAAGAGGGGGGGACTGTAACTCAAAATTTACCTGATGAGCCGCCGGCCGAAACGGAGGCGTCTCCCTCCTCCATCGATACGAGTCCACCTCCCGTGGCTTCATCACCGGACTCGACAGGGGCTGTCGTCGTACTCGCCCGACCAGGAGACGGCGGAAGACCGTAGACAGGGAGAGCAATGATTGGAGCATTGCAGGACTCTTGAGAAAGAGCAGCTGGCTTTTCCCCAAGAGTCGTGCCTGTCTCACCCGCTACTTCTTCGGGCTCGGCGGTCGCCATTGTCTCATCCGCCGTCACCATGGGGTCGCCGGTCTCAGGCGCCTCGTCCGCCGCTGCCTCGGGCTCAATTATAGCGGTCGTCTCATTTGCCGCCACCTCAGGCTCGGCATCAACGACCTTCTCAGGTGCAGCTCCCTCAGCCCCCAGCTCAGGCTCGGCAACCCCAGCGACGTTGCCCACCGTCGGCTCGGGTTCGGCCGGTGCTTCTTCCTCTGGCCCCTCAGGTTCGACGGTCTCCGCCTCCCCTTTGGTTGGACTTGGCCCTGCAGGACAAGATATATAAGAACTGACAAGTTTACAATTCTTACAAACAAATCTCGAAAGATACATTACCTGAAGTGGATTTATCGTTAGCACTCCGAACTACACGTGCCACCTGTCTGCGAGCAATGGACAAGGTGACCGGAGGCTCTTCTGAGGGGGTATCAGCACGAGGGACGGTGCTTAGGCCCGCTCCCACGTCCAAAGCAGCCCTGCGTGCCTTCACCTCGCGCCTTAGCCGCTTTCTCTCCTCTCGAGCCGTAAAGACGGAACTCTCCAAGGCTTCCCTCATTGAGACGTCCTCGTCCGTGAACAGGGATGCCTCCAAATCCTTCAAGGCATCCCTGGTCGACTTGTCGAGTCGAGGCTCTCGCGGCAACTCCGAAGAGACTGGGACTTCAGTTTCGGGCCCGGGGAGAGTCCCCGTATCAGCTAGCGCAGCCTCTGTAAAGAAACAAAAGAAGAAGGTTAGGTTAGCCTTCAGAAAGAAGGATAAAAACTCAATAAGGCGAAACGTACCAACGCCCGTTAAAGCGCGCTTATTTTCCTCCTCCTGGAAGGTTTTCAAAGAAGCAGCGATGGCTTCTTCGGTAGTGACACCTGTTAAAAAAGGGGGAAACGCATTAGTCGAGGATAATGATAAAAATGCTATAAAATGATGAAGAGTACAGCTAGTGACTACCTGCTCGAGCGAGTTTATCCAACCACGCTTCAAGTATGCGTATGCGGAGGAATAATGCTGAGAGAGAATCTCATTCTCCTTTAGAATAGTCCAGGAATCCCGTGCTCAAGTATTCTCCTCCTTGATCACATCAAAGGACATAATACTTATACCCGTTTTGGTTCTTTACTTCTAACTTATATTCTGTGAATATCTTAAAAGGTTCGGACTTGTGTTTCAATAGGAACATATGTCTGAATCTTGAGAGATCAACAGAGAATGTAATGAAGTACAAAGAACCGGTCTTGGCATGTGTAGACAGGGGACCTTCATACATCAGTATGTATCATCCCAAGAGTTCACTAACTCTTTCTCTGTTTCCTATAAACGGAGCTATGGTCATCTTATCTCTGTGACATGACCGGCAAGTTTCACAAGATGTAAATTTAAACTAATTTAAATATGCATCTTTATGTAACTTCAGCTAGTCAGGTCGCATTGATATGACCTAGTCTACAATACCTCAAGAAGGATTCGTTCATTTCTGAACTCTTCCTCTTGTGTATGTTCTGTATACTAAGAACTGTAGTTTGATTTAGAACGTTTAATGCTTTTAGATAACGTGCCTAAACCGATCAACTCTTGATATAGGAAATGTTCAAAACATTATCCAACAATACAAAATTATATCCTTTCTTTACTAATAAAGAGACTGATATGATGTTGTATATCAGGTTCGGTATCTAATAACATTCGTTCAGAATCAATGTATTCTGGTAATACAGGGTGATAGTGATCAACAGACTTGGCTGCAACACTTGCACCGTTTTCTATCTCATGAAACTTATCACCCGTTCTCAGTTCTCTACCTATCTGTAGCCCATGTAACAGATTACATATGCGGGATCCTGATCCGGTATCATATACCCAGGACGTAAAGAATACTGAGAAACAGTTCTCTGTAATGAACACACCCGAAGATGATGCATCAGCATGCACTTTCTTCGTTTGGACGGCACGGGAATTCTGGTAATCCCCAATTTCCTGCTCTGTCTTATAACAATTATAAGTTGGAGCGGGACCAACGTTCCCCAGCTCAGTATAATAAGCGGGTTTGGTCAATACATCCGTATTATTATCTTGATTAAGGTGTGACATGGTCGCTACCTGGAGAGAGAGAAGAAACCACTCTGGGTGCGCTCTTGCAAGATCAGATTGGTTATTATTTTATCTAATCAGGATGGCTCCCACTGTTTTTATCAAATCTTCCTTCAAACCCTAAAAGGAAAGACTAGCCGGGATTACTTACACCCTACAACTTCGCCAATCTTTCAGCCAGGCCAGTGTCGGTATTTTGAGGGAGGTTCCCCGTGCTTTCGCACGAACCTAATTAAAGTAAATCTCGTTTTCCCAGAGGCGTAACCCCGTTGACACCTTTCTATACACCTACTTGATCGGCTAATTGTAATGTGTAAAACTCTCCCAGGAGTAACAATTACTCGCAGTGGGTATCGGGATCCAACTATCTCATAAAAGGTATGCAATCTCATTGCAAATTTCAACACTTGAAATTCCCGATAATTTTGCCCCTAGCGTCCCATGACCTTGACGCAGGCCAACAAACCATAGTGCGCTAGTCAAGTTCAACCCGTCATTTCTTGATTGAGTTAAACCCACCCGTACGACCCTTGACGCAGGCCAACAAAGTCGCATGACTACCCTAATCCAATCTACATCATATGCATAAGCAGATAAATACTAGTTAGCTACCGCTCACTACGCCTTGACGCAGGCCAACAAACGTAGCACGAATACTAAGTAGGACTTATCTGAAATGACGGAGGGCTACGACATGTTTTTCTGATAACCTATTGCGTAATGAACTTGATATCGTTGTAGAATCAAGTGAATTTTAAAATGGAGTGTTTTTTAGGCTTTCATTAGTTTTGCTAAAGAGGTCACTCCCGGTGAAGGGATCTCGACTCTTTCCTCATCGAATAAGGTGCAGGACATATCATATATATCACTATGCAAAGCAAAACTCCAAAAGCAATAAAAAACAAACCGATTTTTGTAGCATCTGCCAGTTTTTCTAAAGAGGTCACTCCCGGTGAAGGGATCTCGGCTCTTTCCTCATCGAATAAGGTGCAGGATATATCATATATATCGCTATGCAAAGCAAAACTGTAGCTACCCTTTTTGAAAAAATTGATTCTACAACATCTTCTAGGTTTCTATTCTTTCATTAATCACATTAATGAAGTTCCATCATTTAAGTCACCTAAACATCACAGATAAATACGACGTACACTTATGCCATCCGCATTCGCCTCGATGTCCCCTCGTGCACCATTAGGTTAGGTAACTAACGGCAGAGCGGGGCAGGGCTAGCGCGGGTGTAAAACATAAGTAACGTCTATATAATATATCATACATACTATATATAGTATCTATCACAACATATCACATGATCACATCACAGATATCGCAGCAGAAGAAACATATGAAATATTGGATATACTAGGACGTCCGTGTTTTATTTTGAGCCACTATAAAACACGGATTCCACAGTCGCGATGAATAGCCAAACCCACACCCCTAGACCCCTACGAGAGTGGCAAGCAACCCTACCAATTCTAGAGTTAGGAGACCCGGACTCGACTCCTCGAGTTGGTCTCCTACTGAACTCTAGAACCCGGTTACTTGTGCTCTCCTCCTTGGGTCTATCCTAGTACGGAAAAGTAAATAATATACAAATGGTGACATCAACTTCATCCCGGAAGTGCCCCAATAAAAGAATATTACATACATTTAATTTTACATGAATGAAAATAAAAACTCTCATCTCACATAAAACCCCCCGGCTATTCAGAACGCGACGATCCAATATAACATATCTAGCAACACATAACATCACATGACATCAACGTAAGTAAATATGCGCATCTCAATTGTCGTTGACATATAGCAACGAAACCGGCGATAACACATATTACACTTACGGTCGCAGAAAAGAAAGTGTAAAACTACAACATTTGGAATCCACAATCTCTTTAGACATCGTAAATCCGAAATATCACATACTTCGCATTTCATGCCTAACTATATGAATTCCACATATTGTATCACATTCCAGATAAATAGACAGTATTAAACTTTCCGATCGAATAATCAAATACCCAAGATTTCCATAATAGCTCAACACTTGAGCGGAGTTCAAAAATTCCAGAATACGTCACAGTAGCAACGGTCCAGCTGTAGAAGGGTCAAGCCAACGCCTCACATGTGGCACGCCGTACTGTCCCATACCCTAAGGTTCAAAAGGCAGTTCAAGATGGTCACATAATCGAGTTAAGGTTTGTTGTCTTCTAGAGGGTCCATCGCGTAACTTGTACGATTTAGACGTTCTTAAACTACGGAAAAAATCCAACACTTGGAAATTTTCCGGGTCGGGAAAAAATGAGTTATTGATATCCGTTCGAACTTTTTAATATTTTCTAAATATCCGAAAAACACAACGAAATTAAATTTTCCGATCGAATCTACGAATACAAAATAAACCCCAGAATACTCAACACTTGAGTCAGTTTTAAACATACCCAGAAAAATGCAGGATTTGCTAAGGATGTTACTGCACAAAGAACCGTCCCTAATTCCCCTTTCTTGCCGCGGAACCGCCGCACAAAGTGGCTTATTGCCGCGGTTCCGCGGCCATGTTGAGGACTTAGGGGCTCGTTTTTCATGGTAATTCTTAGAAAACCCTGCTGAATTTTTTAGATATTTTTAATTCAGAAAAATCCCGGTTTTGAAAAAATTTCCAGAGAGGGGTTTACTTTGACGATTCAGAGTTTGTTCGGAGTTTTAACTTCGTAAACACATCGCCTAATGCTCTAGCTAGGCTCTGATACCACTGTAGGGTTACTGGGCACTCTAATGAGGATCTACAAGGCATCAACCATGCCGGATTAAAATTTTAGCCGTGCCGAATAACTCTAAACAAGATCTTTGCTAGAAAATTAGGTTAACACATGCAAGTTAAACTCTTTAACACTAAGTGAATACGAAATACAACCTTTGTAGATCGGTCCTTCACTTCTTAAGCTCCTTGTAGTAGTTCCTTCGCTGCGATCATCGAACATCCGGACTCTTGGACGGCTCCATAAGAAGAGGCAACGGAATTGCTTGAAGTCTTCGAGGCCGAAGATGATCTACGTCGAGGGAATACGAACTCAAGCTTCTACTTCACTAACCAAAGAATTAGTGAAGCAAACACCCTAAACTAAAGTACTAGTCTAGTAGAGGATGGTGAGATAGGAAATGGGTACACTTTAGAATTTCTTTTCTCACTTAGTTTCACTCTATTTTCAAAACCCTAGCAAGCTTTTTCTTTTGCTCAATGAAGAAGAAGATGAACAAAAGAAAAGAATGAGGATAATGATCAAGAGAGAGAATGAGCTAACCATGGTGAGTGAGTATCATATACTAACTCATGTAGAGACATTACCATGGGTAATCATAGTGGTTAGGTTAACTAATATCTTAAGTAAAACAAAACTAGTGGACTAAGTCAAATGCAAACATAAGCTTCATGAAGCTTCATGCATTTGTGCTCATTATCCATTTGTTTTAGAATTACTTTAAATATAAAAACCTAACAAATATAATTAGTATGGTATAAGTCTTCTACACCCATGATAGTTGTATCAACAACCATGATACAAAAATGCACACAAATAAATGTATATCACATATATATTAAGTTGTGCACAAGTGAAAAAAATAAATGCTTAAGTGAAACAATGCTAGTTAATGTAAATTAGTATATCACATATACAATTATACACTAAATTATTAAATCAATACTTGACTTAATAATCCGGTTATATCACATATAACCGACTAACATCCAATGTATCGACTTATCAAATCAACCCTTGATTCGATAACTAGGTTATATCGCATACAACCGATCGATACAAATATCGCGAGAATAGAATACGGTATCACATACACGCATTATTCTCAGTCCCGCACATATCACATATACGCTCCTATTTCGTTTTGCCTGAGCCAATAAAACCTCTATGTAGGACTCTAAAGACTCGTCAATACGCCGGCAGCAGGTGATGATCATATCAAACACCCACAAGCCATCAGCGGTACTAGCTGGACATAACGGCTATCCGGGTATTGAGCGATCAGAAGATCAGCAAGCAAGCCCGCTCCAACTCCTGCAAAAAGCCTGACAGTAACACTACCGTACAGTCCGGTCTCCTCGCCTGATATGTCGCATATCAAGTCTAGGGGTGGTAAACGTCAGACCCCAATAACCGATAAGTCATGCCGATATGAGGCTCATAACGGGTCGAGAAACTACTGGTAATACTTACCAATAAATCTCTAAACCAGCCCTGGCCAGGGACTTCCCTGTTATGGCCAATCGAGCATAGCGCAACATCAACCCCTAATACCGGGAGAGACGAAACCCCTCCTATTGCTTATTGCCTCCATGTGACTCAGGACTGTACCCAAAAACCACCGTTTTGCACGCCCTCTTGGACGTGGTAAGGTGGAAATCAAAGCACAGTGGGAATCACACAAGACTCTATGACGATCTCGGGTCTACAGACTAACCTGTACCAGTGTCTCCACTGAGCACCCGTATATCATCTCTGATGTCAAACACCAATGGATATGGGATCATCCATCGCCCATCTGTATGGGTCGAGAAGGTATACGCTAGTCTACTCTGGTATATCGATGCCCCGTCTCGATACACCCACGACTAGGGACCTTGAAGGATGTACTTATGGACTACCATGTCCCCACTAGTATGATCCGCATCATAGTCCAGGTAGTCAAGTACACATCCTAAGGGCTTTACCAACATGTAACAGAGAGACAATCAGTGTACACGTTAAGGTAAAGGGTAACCAGATAGCATACAATCATGTCGAGCAAGAAAGTCCTCCCTATATATGTCCAAGCATCCACTACAATATACATCACATGTATAGTAATGGCCTCTAGGGCATACATATAACTAACACGAGAGAGAGGAGCGACTTCTTCTTCCTCTTCTGCCCACCAGCCTTGGGTGCAACCGAGATTGACTTGCGCTTTGCAGGCACCCTAGGGCGGCGGGTCCCGATATTCGCGCCCACGCCGGACTTCGGCGAAACCACGTCTACCATCTTCATTGGAGCACGGGACGCTGGTGGTGCATCCGCAGTACCACGGAGTGGCAGTCCGCACGGAGGGCTCAACACGCGCGCTGGCACGGCTTCGGCATCTTTCAGCGGAGGAATGACCGGGGTCCTTGGCTTCAAAGGAACCTTGCGATCGCCGCCGGGAGGCGCACCCTTCCGGTCAACCAACATGCGCTTCTTCATATGGATAACCGGACCCATTGCGTGGGCGTACCAAGCCACGTACGCGTTGAGGACTTTGGGGACGCAGCTCAGCTCGCTGATGAAGAAATAAGAGCCCGTGTTAAGCCGCATGAAATGGTGCATCGCACTCCTTATCCCCTCCCGGCTGGCCATGGGCTCTTCCAAAAAGGCTTCCAGCGGGATCCCTTGGTGATAGCTGGATTGTTGGGCGAACCGGTGAGGGTTATACCTCATAAAAAGCGCCATCTCATTCTGCCGAAACACCAGGTAGCCCGGCCGAATGGAGTAGAGGTGGAGGATCTCTCGGGCTTTCAATATGGAGGCCTCGTCCTTAAAATCATCGCGCAGCGGCACCACCGACTTAGTGGTTTCTGAGCCTATGGTTATGACTTTGTCCAAAAAAGAAACCTTCGCTCCGACCAGGTGTGGACGAAGGAGTAGCCCCCTAGCCTCTCACGGAGACGCAACCACGATCGAGGAACCGACCAGCCGCATAACTCTTGGGAGTCTACACTTTTCAAAAAACGGAAGGATCTTGTGGACGCCGAACACCCCATGCACGTACATTTCCATCCAAGAGGTGAAGTAGTGCATCGGGAAATTAGCAGGATGCACCCCAGGTTCATTAGCGTCCGCTGCTACGCTAAGTCCATTATAGAGGTGAGCCAACCCGGCAATTCCTATTGTTAACTGCAGGCCAGCCACCATCCGATGCGCTGGGTAGAAAACGGATGGCCGCATATGGCGCGGGTGCATGGGGAGCGCAAAGCTGCACAGCCACAATCCCAGGAACCCTACAAAAAGGGTCTCTTCATCCATGTCCGAGACGGCGATCTCCGACAACGGCGTGACGGCGGCGCTGGGGAGATAAAAATCCTTTTGGTCGCCCTCCGATGTTGGTCGACGGTCCAGGCCGAAGCCGAAAGGGTCGTCAGGCTTGGCGAACTTCTCGCACTGTTCCGATAGAAACTCCGGTCGAATGAAGCAGGCAATAAAATCTGCGAAACTGACTCCCCGGGTGCCCGATTCCAGATAGAGCTCTTCATAGATCTCCAGCACTTTCACCAGGCCCGAAAACTGGTGCTGAATAGCGTTCTCCGGCGTCAGATTAAACACCAACGGCTTGGTGGCAAAGACGTATTCGTCAGGAGGAAGCAGCTCCTCGTAATGATCCCCTCTCATCGGCAGACCCGAGATTTCAGCAAACTCCTCCAAGGAGATAGATACTTCCTTGTCCGTCATCAGGAAGGTGTGGGTAGGGATATTCCATTGTTCAATAAAAGCCTTAACCCACCACGTTGGAGGAGAGGGATACTCAAAGAGCGAGACATAGATGGCCGAATACAAGCCAATCTTCATCAGATGAGTCCTATTCGCTGATAAGATATACCGAGCCCACTGCAAATATCCTGCGGGCGGTCGCGGGATCAATCCAATGTTATAGGCCTGTCCCCAAGAGCGTGCTTCACCCTGACAGATTCGCCTCCCTAAAATGTCTATTGCTGGCGGCGGCTGCACGGGAATAGCACCAATCGCGGGTTGGAGGAGGTCATCCGAATTCCAATTTTTAACCTCCACGGCATACTTCACCAGGGGTTCATCCGCGTAAGGGAGCGAAGATATGGGCTCAGACGGCGTGGCGGAACCGAAACTTCGGCGACCCTGGATGATTTCATTATACCACTTACCCCACAGGTGAAGGCTCTTATGCTCGGGGTCATGATCCTTGATGAGAGCGAGCACTACTCGGTCCACTGGTGCCTAGGGAAATCCTCCCTCCGAGCGAACAAACAGGAAAGACAAGTCAGTAGACATGTTCACTGCAAGGGGACAAAAATCAACCGTCAGTATCGTAGTTCCAACGCCTGGCATTTTAAAATTTATACCACGCTGCAATGCAGTGGGTAGGGGACCAAAGGGGGACCCACAAAATCTGGATGACAGTGCATCAATTAATAAGACAACCCCATCATTGGATAAGACTGTTAATTAATCCCCAAGAGAATATTCTCATTAATAATAAAAATCCCTAGAGACAAGGAGAAAATCTCCTCTTTCAGAGCAAAGCTCTATCAAAGAGTGGCACTTGTCAAACTCTGGTCTCAGGGGAATAAAATTCCTAAAAAGAGCCTAGCTCTGTGAAAATGATGAGAAAATCTATTAAAAGAAAAAATTTCTTTAAACCCCTAAAGATTAAAATTTTTGGGATCCTAAAGATCCATGAAAACTCTTAGGAGTTCTTCATTTTTAGATCAAAAAGATCTACATTTGGTCCATGAGCAAAGCTCTGTTCATGGGTTAAAAACCCTGAAACAAGATCTCTTCAGATCTATGGATTCTTGAGAGTAAGGCTCTATTGGTGAAACCCCAAAGGGGTTTTCTTTAGATCAGAAGATCTATGAGAGCAAGGCTCTGTTGGTTAAGATTAATTAAAATTAATTTAATCTAAGATTAATTTTACCTAAAGTTTTTCTAAAGGTTCTAACTTTGGAAATGAGAGCAAGGCTCTGGAGTTCTTGAAAACAAGAGAAAGGCTCTGAAAATCAAATTTCTTAAAAGATGGTAATCATCTACTGAGGATCAGGGGTCTTATTTATAGACGCTTGCGCCCCTTCAACTCCTGAGTTGATCCGACCGTTGGGATCTTGCCACCGCTGCACTCACGTGTGTGCCACGTGAGCGCAACGGTGGGGGGGGCATTTGTTTCCCCCAATCAGAGCAAGGCTCTGTTTGAATTTCAAAAATTCAAAAATTGAAGCAACGCTTCAAATCCCGTGCGCTGCGCGCAACGTGCCACGTGTCAGAAGTTGATACGTCTGGTGCAGCGCCCAAGGCAGCGCGTCCAATCAGAGCAAGGCTCTATTTAAAACAAAAATTAAAGGAAGCAACGCTTCAGTTGCGCAAGCGCTGCGCTGCGCGACACGTGTCAGCGCAAACGCAGTTGCGCTGCGCTGTGCACTACGCGACACGTGACAGCGCAGTTGCGCTGCGCGACACGTGTCACGCGCTGGGGCGTTTGCGCCAAATAGAATTAAAATTCTAGTAAGATCCTTCTGTTCTTGTTAAAACAAGAAGATTGTCTTCTGTAAAACAGAAGCCCTTGAATCAAAGATCCAACGGTGGGGAAAATTACCCAAATCACTCAGAGAATGATCTCTTTAACAAACTTAACAAATCTATGGGCACTATATAAAGACCCCTAGACCCTAACTCAAAAGATCATCAAAATCGTGAGAGATCAAGAACTTCAATACAGAGAGAATTCTGAAGAATTTTGAAAGAACTCAAGAAAAAGGTAAAAACCTTTATAAAATAGAAGAATTTCTTCTGAATAGATCATTGATCTAAGAACAAGATCAATGATCTTCATTAAAAAAAATTAATAATAGTGCCTTGCACTTTTTATGAACCATTGGTTCTGGAATTTCAGAAAAATTCTTTTCTTGAATCCAAAATTGGATCAAGTTATTGAAACAGTGCCTTGCACTTGCAAAACTGCACTGTTGCGCTCCTGGGTTGGCGCAAGCCACCAGAGAGCGCCACATGTCCGCGGCACAACAGCGCAGTGCACTGACGCAGCGCACTGCGCTGTTGCGCTCGCGCTCACCAGAGCGTGACACGTGTCACCTCCACATACGCTTGCGCTCAATAATTAGCGCAAAGCGCCTGACAAGCCAATATCAGAACAAATGCTTTGCATTATTCAAAAGGGAAAGAGCCCAATTAAGAGGCCCAATGAACCAAAACAAATGCTCTGCATTATAAAAAAAGGGACAGAGCACAATTAAAAAGGCCTAATAGGCCAGAATAAAATGCTATGCATTATTAAACAGGGGCAGAGCCCTAGTAAAGGCCTAATAGGCTAAATGCAAATAAAATGTTGAACATATTCCCAACTGGACTTAGCCCAATCATGGCCGTAAGTTCTCAAATTAAATTGACTGAGCATGGCTGCTCTCCTAAATCAATTTACATCCGGTTCGAGGGTACATCTCCGAACTCCTCTGACTCCTATCGTTGTAATCCTTCAACGACGTCAGAGAGGTGACGGGTCCCGACAACCACACATCAACACGGACTGTGGGGTCTTTAAACCCACGGACTTATGCGTCCTTAAGCTAACAGACTAATGCATCCTTAAACACACCCATATGGACTGTGGGGTCCTTAAACCCATGGACTTATGCGTCCTTAAACTACCAATGGACTATCATGTCCCTAAACTGGAGACGGACCACCATGTCGCTAATCTGGAATATGGACCACCATGTCCCTAAACTGGCAATGGACCGCAATGTCCTTAAACTACCTATGGACCACTACGTCCCTAAACTGGAACAATAGAGCCCCCTCCAAATGCTCTTTTGTCGGATCCAAACGATCCCGTTAAGTTGATCTTAGTCTCGAATGAGACTAACGTATCCTTAACGAACGTTCAAGTTGATCTTAGCCTCAATATGGCTAACGTATCCTTAAACTAAAACACCAAACCCAAATCTAAGTAAATACGGATTTGGACTAATCCACGTCCTACGGGCGACGGCATAACATAGTCTCCGTATACAATCCACGGGCATTCACAAACAAAACAAACACACACGACACGAAGCGAAATTCTAGAGAAGGAGAAAGTGGCTACCACGATGCGATAGCGTAATTAACTGCAGGGGCTTGCGCCTGCAGGGAAGAGCGTCTCCACAATCAAAAACCCCTCAAACGAGGGGGAATCTGACGAAGTCTGCTATATCGGCCGTATCCGTCTAAACCTCCAATACACGGTGCCATAAATCAATTTGGCATCTTCGAAGAGGTAGACGGATAAAACCATATAGCATCTGCCCCGAATCTCAGGCAAGACGTCCCTGTCTTGGCCGCCGTTCGGAGGGGAACACCCTGGTCTCTAGCATATAGAGACCCCTCTCGTATACACTGGCATCCTTCTGTACCAAGCTACAAACAACAGCGTTAACACAATATTTTACAATCTCTTAGAAAATACCTCTTATTCTGTCTTTTCTAATTCTTCATTAAGTTGGGACTTACCGAGCGACCTGTTCGCTGACGACATTCTATTTCTTTCTTCTTTGAATGTCGTCAGGTGTTTTGGACCCAGCAGAAATCGAGCCCACCGGTGAAGACTTGGAGCAGTTTCTTGAAGACCCCGAGCTCTAGACACTGTACCTTGTTCTATTCAGTATTTTTATTTCCTGTTATGCCACTGTTTAGGCATCGCTTTTCATTCCAGTTGTATTTACTTTTCATGCATTGTACAAAAGAATGTTATTAATAAAGTTGTTGTTATTTCTATATCTCTTGTCTCTTATGGTTTACTTTTATATTGCCTAGATACGCTTAGCGTATATACTTCGGAGTACATACGTAGCGGACCTCGTCGCGTCTCCTTCGCCGTACCTAGGAAGCGGGGCATGACGATTTGGCCGTTAGAAGAGCAAGCGTTAGGAATTTTGTCATGCCGCTTTTTACTTGAGGTTAGGCTCATTTTGGAGAGCCCCGATGAGTCATGACCACTCCGCGCTGGTGTGGGATGATCTCCGATAGTCTTTCAGGTTTTATATGAGTTACCGTCAAGACCCTGAAGCTAGGAATTTGGCCTTTGCTTCGTTTTCTTTGACCGTGAGGTCTTTTGTTGACGTTGCGTCTGCATCCTGCTGGACTGCGAAGGAACGCTGCTGTTGACATTACGTTTGCTATAACGAGACGAATGCTGAGGTAGAGCTAGGATTTTGCCGTCACTCCGCTTTGCTGACCATGGGGTCTTTCGTTGACATCGCATCTACATCCTGCTGGACTGCGAAGGAATACCGTTGTTGACATTGTGTCTACTGTAACGAGACAAATACTGAGGTGGAGCTGGGATTTTGCCGTCACTTCGCTTTGTTTCGACCATGGGGTCTTTCGCTGACGTTGCATCTGCATCGTGCTGGATCGCGAGGGAATGCCGTTGTTGACATTGCGTCTGCTGTAACGAGACGAATGCTGAGGTGGAGCTGGGATTTTGCCGTCACTCCGCTTTGTTTCGACCATGAGGTCTTTTGTTGACGTTGCATCTACATCCTGATGGACTGCAAAGGAACGCCGTTGTTGACATCTCGTCTGCTGTATCGAGACGGATGCTGAGGTGAAGCTGGGATTTTGCCGTCGCTCCGCTTTGTTTCAACCGTGAGGTCTTTTATTGACGTTGCATCTGCATCCTGCTGGACTGCGAAGGAACGCCGTTGTTGACATCTCGTCTGCTGTATCGAGACGAATGCTGAGGTGAAGCTGGGATTTTTCCGTCACTCCGCTTGATGGTGTAACATCTGTATCCTGCTGGAATGAGGAGGCACACCGTTGTTGGTCTCCAGGCTCTAGATGTGGCCATTGAGATTTGGCTCTGGGGATTATGTTGTGGCTCCGTTTCGTTGCGACTCCGAGGTCGGTTGTTGACGTCACGTCTGCATCTGGTTGAAGTGAGGAGAAACGATGTTGGCGATCTCTAAGTTGTCGATATTGACATCGAGACCCTGAAGCTAGGGAGCTTCCTTTGCTTCATTTATTGACATTGTGTCTGCAATATTGCGACAAATGTTGAGGTTGTCTCTAGGTTGTCTATGAACCATCGAGATTTGGCTTCGCTTTCTGATGGAGCCTGTTGGGAAGGTATGGTTCTCTTTGTTTATGCCCCTGGATCGTATACAGGGATCGATGTGATCTCACCTTTAGGGCAAAAGGTTTCATTCTTTCATCATTTTTTTAATTCTTTCCGCGATGCTCTATCATTTCAGCTTTTTATATCGCGAAAATCGCGATTGCCCAATCATTTCGGCTATTTTTCTTTTTACTCGCTGCTTTTTATTGCGAGTTGTCCAATCATTTCGGCTGTTTTTGTATGCATACATTTTTACTTGCCGATTTTGTTGCAAGTTGCCCCATCATTTCGGCTATTTCATATGCATTTTTTTGGCTCGTTGATTTTTTCTCGCGAGTAGGGGATTTAGGATCTGATACCAATCTTAGCATCAGCATCGCTGCGACTGGAATATTGCTAGGAGCGAATCATCATTTGCCGTAAAAGGACTTGGAATTTGATACCGTTTTAGGCATAAGCATCGCTACCACTGGGATATTACCAGGAGCGAATCATCATTTGCCTCTGCCGATGTCGAACAAAGGTGGCTTAGCAGACAGGGTTAAGATCCTGTCGACTAAGGCTTTTTGACTTCATGAGCCGTAAGGGTCTCATAAAGGTATTTCTCCCTACAAGTCGTGAGGATCTCATAGGTGCGTTTTCTCCTTAGGAGTCGTGAGGATTCCTAAGTGCATGGTCTCTTATAAGTCGTAAGAATCTTACAAGAGGGCTTTCTCCTTATAAGTCTAGAGGACATACAAGGGTTGTTCACCGTGTAAACATATCCCTAGTCACGGATGGGACTTTGTTAGGGAAATGTTTATTCACGTCCGTGGATTGTATGTAAGTCGATGTGCAACACCCCACGAGTTGCGGGGAGGCGGAAATTTGAAAAACAATCATGTTTATAAAGCGAACATCTACTAACCGAAGATCATTTCTAAACAATACTTAACATCAAGCATAGAGTTCTAAGCTACTATGTTAAAAGATTATACCAAACGATTCTAGTCCTTCGTCTTTACGATCTCTATGGCCTCCTTGGATCTCCACGTCCTCCTCGGCTTCCTTTCCGTGATAGACGATCCACCCGAGAACCCTAATCCAAGCTATAACCTCTAAACTTGAGGTTACTTAGTTTCTCTAGTTGCTAATAAAGGAACTAAGATGATGTAGAGATTGGTTATGGAGTGTTTAGTCTTTCCTAATCCTTGTTCTCAACTCATGAGTGGTAGGATTAGGGTTTGGTGAAGGAGAGAGAGCTTGAGGAGAGAGAAGGTGGAGATGATCATGATAATAAAAATCCTTCTCACTTGAATATATGATACATAATGAATTATCAAATAATATCAATTAAATGATTATTCACCATGCTTCATTTATTCAAGGAGAGTGATTCATCATGTGAGTCATTAGATCATTAATGATGCATTAATGATATGATGATTCATATGAATGAGTCACAAAAGCAATTAATGAAAATGCCACCTTAACCCCTCATGTCACATCCTTCTAGAAGCTTCTCGGAAAATTACGAGAACGCCCCTCTCATCCGTGAAAACACGGAAAAACTTTAGACTGTATAAATCCAATAACCTGATACTAGAATCTGGCTTAAACCAAAGCCGGCTAGTAAAAACTGTATGAATGTCGTACGTGCTTTTAAACACGTATGCGTCCGAACCTTTGTCGTAAAACCATACGACCTCTATATCTTTTCGCCTGGGTTTGGGAAATCTCTATGTGGGACTCTAAAGACTCGACTACTACGCTGGCAGTGGGTTTAACCACAGACCGCAAGCGGCACTAGCTGTACGTAACGGTCCCCAAGTAGTTGTCGATAAGAAAGCCGATGAGGTATCCCATCCGAAATCCTACTGAGCCTGTCCGTGACAATATCCGCGCAGTCCGGTCTGTTCGTCTAAGAGTATCGCATGTATGGTCTAGGGAGGTGGTGGACGTCAGACCCCTAATAACCGTACAAGTCGTGTCGGTATGGCTCAAGACCATCCGAGAATCTACTGATCAGTCCATCAGTAATTCTCAATCAGCCCTGGCCAGGGACTTATGGTAATGACCAACCGATCACCGTGTGATATCAACTCCCTATACCGGGAGAGACGAATCCCTAACAGTCACTCACTGCCTCCACGTGGCTCGGGACTGTGCCCAACTAAAACCTGTTTGCACGACTCCTTTGAATCGTGGTAGGGTAGTAATCAAAGCACAATGGGAACTCACACGAGACAAATGATGACCTTAAGTCAATGGACTATCTGCACACATATCACCTGAGAACTGCTATCTGACGTTAGGTATAATATCATCCAGTCAGTTCTCGTCGAGTCCTGTCCGGTGTACTCACACCCAGTGAGCATCTGTATACAATCTTAGGTGCACTCCACCAATGGCTGCGGGACCAGTCCATCGCCCCTCCTCAGGGTCTAGATATGTATACACTAGTCTACTCCGGAGTATCGATGCCCAGTCTCGATACTCCTGCGACCAGGGACATCTAAGGATGTGCCTATTGACTATCCAGCTCCCACAAGTATGACTGCCATCACAACGCCGGTAGTCAGGCAAACACCCTATGGGCTTTATCAACATACATATATAAATACCAAGTAAAATATATCATACGTTAAGACAAAGACAAACCAAATAGCATACTATCATATCAAGCAAGACTGTCATGTACATACATATCCCTAGCATCCTATACAATGAAGGCCTCTAGGGCATATATATCCAACAATCTCCCACTTGCACTAAGGCCTATAATTGGCGCAATGAGTACCCACTGTCTCTACCAGATCCAGTTGCTTGCGTACCGCATGCCCAACATTTCAAACAGCCTCTCGAACTGCACTTAAGGGATGGCCTTGGTGAATGGATCTGCCGTGTTGTCTTTTGTGTCCACTCTCCGTATCTCGATCTCCCGACGATCCACGATCTCCCTGATCAGGTGAAACCGCCTTAAGATATGCCTGGATTTCTGATGGGACCTTGGTTCCTTCGCTAAAGCTACAGCGCCATTGTTATCGCAATACAAAGGTATTGGATTGGCAATGGACGGAACCACCTGAAGTTCAGAAATGAACTTCCTCATCCAGACAGCCTCTTTTGCGGCTTCACTAGCAGCTATATACTCAGCCTCCATAGTTGAGTCTGCGACGGTATCCTGTTTGGAACTCCTCCAACATACCGCCCCTCCATTGAGGGTAAACACAAAACCCGAAATGGATTTAGAATCATCTTTATCACTTTGGAAGCCGGAGTCGGTAAAAGCCTCTACCTGGAGGTCTTTATTACCGTAAATTAAGAACATCTCCTTAGTCCTTCTCAGGTACTTGAGAATGTTCTTCACTGCTATCCAATATTTCTCACCTGGGTCAGACTGATACCTGCTTACCACACTAAGTGCGTAAGCTACGTCCGGTCTGGTACATAACATCGCATACATTATAGATCCCACCGCCGATGCGTAGGGTATAATGCCCATGCGAGCCCTCTCTTCATCAGTCTTTGGAGATATCTCTTTGGAGAGGGTGATTCCATGACAAGCGGGCATATTACCATGCTTAGAATCTTCCAAACTAAATCTCTTTAGTATAGTGTCAATATACCTGGACTTTGAAAGTCCCAACATTCTATTAGATCTATCACGATGGATCTTAATGCCCAGAATGTATGATGCATCTCCCAAGTCTTTCATAGAGAATTTCTGTGACAAGAAGAGCTTTACTGATTGTAGCATAGGGATGTCATTCCCTATTAGTAGTATATCGTCGACGTACAAAACGAGGAAGACTACTACTCTTTCTACAATCTTCCTATAAATACATGGTTCATCTACATTTTTGATAAAGTCAAACTCTTTGACTGTCTCATCAAAGCAGATGTTCCAACTCCGCGATGCTTGCTTTAATCCATAAATAGATTTAAGCAACTTGCAGACTCTTCCGCTGCTCCCACTGTCTAAGAAACCTTCTGGTTGATCCATGTAAACACTCTCTTCTAAATGTCCATTTAGAAAAGCTGTTTTTACGTCCATCTGCCAGATTTCATAGTCATGGAAGGCAGCAATCGCAAGCAGGATCCGAATGGATTTAAGCATAGCTACAGGTGAAAAGATTTCATCATAGTCCAATCCTGGTCTTTGACGAAAACCTTTTGCTACGAGTCTAGCTTTGTAGGTTTCCACTTGTCCAAATGCACCAATCTTCTTTTTGAAGATCCATTTGCATCCAACTGGTTTTACTCCAGGAGGAGAAACTTCTAAAGTCCATACTTTATTGGTGTACATGGATTCCATTTCGGATCTCATAGCATCCAGCCATTTCATCGAGTCACTACTCGTAATAGCCTGCTGAAAACTAGTAGGCTGATCATCATCGATGATGCAATCCTCTCGATCCCCATCTAGAAGAAAACCATAGTATCTTTCAGGAGGATGAGAAAGCCTGCTAGATCTGCGGAGTGGCGTTGGTTCGTCATGTTCTATTGAAATCTGAGGTTCTACCAAGTCCTCGGTAGCAGTTTGAGGTTCTGGAATTTTTTCCAGCTCTACCGCGCTCCCACTAATTTCTTTTGCAAGAAATTCGCTTTCTAAGAAGATAATGTGACGAGCGACAAACACCTTTTGTTCTTCAGTGTCGTAGACCATATACTCCCTTGAATGCTTGGGGTATCCTACGAACTTGTACAAAACCGATCGTGCCTCGAGCTTGTCCGGATTATGCTTTTTAACATATACCGGACACCCCCATATCTTGATATACTTGAGATATGGTCTCTTCCCGCTCCACATTTCATATAGAGTGGTAGGCACAGACTTAGTCGGAACTCTGTTTAATAGGTATGCTGCTGATTCTAGAGCAAATCCCCAGAAGGAAAGTGGCAACTCAGTACTACTCATCATTGAACGCACCATGTCTAACAGAGTGCGATTCCTCCTTTCTGATACACCATTATGCTGAGGTGTATAAGGCGGAGTAAGCTGAGAGAAAATTCCATTCTCTTTTAAGCATTCAAGGAAACTGGTACTTAAGTATTCTCCACCTCGATCAGATCGAAGTGTCTTGATGCTTTTACCAGTTTGTTTCTCTACTTCATTTTTATACTCCTTAAACTTCTCAAAAGCCTCGGATTTATGCTTCATTAAGAACACATGTCCATACCTAGAGAAGTCATCAGTAAAAGTGATGAAGTAGGAGTGACCACTTCGTGCATGCGTAGACATCGGACCACATACATCACTGTGTACTAGTCCCAAGAGTTCAGTGGCTCTTTCTCCGTGTCCGGTGAACGGAGATTTGGTCATTTTTCCTTTGATACATGATTGACAAGTTGCAGATGATGAATATTCAAACGGATCTAAATATCCATCTTTATGTAACTTAGTCAACCTTGTTTCATTTATATGACCAAGTCTACAATGCCATAGGAAGGCTTGATTTGAATCTGGAGCCATTCTTTTACGCGTGTTTTGAATATAGAAAATTTGAGGTTGATTAAGTATGTATATGCCGTTTTCCAGTGTGCCAAACCCAATCAGTTCTTGATTTAGGTGAATGTTCATAACATTTCTTTCAAGCGCAAAACTATATCCTTCATTCGATAACAAAGATACTGATATAATATTACACAACATACTGGGAATACAAAAACAGCTGTACAACACTAAAATGTGTCCACTAGTCAACCCTAGGTGATATTTCCCTATTGCAATTGCATCTATATGCATTCCATTGCCCATCCGGAGAGTCATATCACCTGTCCCCAGCACTCTACTATTTCTCAGATCCTGCAATGAATTACAGATGTGAGAACCAGAACCGGTATCAAGTACCCATGATGTAGAGTTAACTGAAAGACAATTTTCGATTACAAACACACCTGAAGTTGAAGCAACTACTTGCTTCATGTCCTTGGCTTTGAAGGCCTGAAAATCCTTCTTCCAGTGCCCTTGCTTGTGACAATAGAAGCACTCGTTCTTTTCTGTCTTCAGCCTTCCTGCCTTGTTCGTTCCTTGCACCTTCTTGACCCCACCTTTCGGTTTGGTGGCTTTCATCTTCTTCTTCCCTTTAGCTTTCGCTTTAGATTTAGAAGAAGATGATTGGCCAACATACAGAACGGGGGTCTTCTCCTTTTTCAAGGAGGTCTCTGCTACCCTCAACATATTGAGGAGCTTTGGAAGATCCGCTTCCATTTCGTGCATGTTGAAGTTCAGCACGAACTGAGAGGAGGTGTGGGGAAGGGACTGCAAAATCAAGTCGATATACAAATCGTTCTCTAGCACGCATCCCAGGTTTGCGAGTTCCTCAATGAGGATGATCATTTTGAGGACGTGCTCTCCTACAGGCGATCCTGGAGCTAACCTCACCTGGAAAAGTTTTCTTGAGGTTTCGTACCTCGCGATACGGGAGTGCTCCCCATACAATTCTTTGACATGGAGAAAGATGGATATAATATCCATACTCTCGTGCTGTTTCTGGAGTTTATTGTTCATGGACGCCAGCACGATACACTTAGCTCGCTCACAATCTAGATCCCAAGTCTTGCGGACTTCCCTGTCCACAACTGAAGAATCTGGTCCAGGGATAAGGGGAGGAACAGCGGTGGTAACATATGCTACTTTGTCATAAGTCAGTGCAATATTGACGTTCCTTAGCCAATCTTTATAGTTCTGCCCGGTTAGTATATTTTTTTCGAGTAATAGTTTTAATCCAGTCATGGTAGCTGCCAGAGAGAGAGAAAAGAAAACACTCAGCATATGCTCTTGCAAGTTTAGATTGGTTTATTAATATATCTAAACAGGATGGCTCCCACTGTTTCCTCAAATCCTTCTTCAAAACCTTAAAAGGAGAACTAGTCAGGATTTAATCACACGTCATAATACTTGCTTAACCTTTCAGCCAGGCTGGTGTTGGTACTTCGAAAGAGGTTTTCCAACGCTTTCGCGAAGTTCCTTAATTAAATAACCTCTTTTCCCTGGAGGCGTAGCCCCTCTAACACCTTTCTAGTCACCTACTTGGTTTATAGCATTGATTGTTAAGTGAGAAAAATTCCCGAGAGTAATCCTACTCATCAGTGGGATCGGGATCCAACTATCATTGCATGATGCCCTAGTTGGAAGCCACTCTAGTCACCACACTCCAGAAGGTATGCTAAATCTGCAAGTTTCCTTTATATTTGAAACTCCCGATGTGATTTTTACCCCAAGCTCTTATAGACCTTAACGTAGGCCAACAAGTCATAAGACGCAAGTTATGTTCTACCCGTCGTTGTCCTGATCAATTTAAGTACATCGTACAAGCCCTTGACGTAGGCCAACAAGGTGTACGTCTGTATTAAACTAATGCATCTATCTATGCAACAAATAGGCACATACACTGCTACCATACACTATGCCTTGACGTAGGCCAACAAGCATAGCATGAATACGATGTGCTGTCTATCTGAAACGACGGAGGGTTACGGCTGGTTTTTGGCAAAAACCGTTAACGTAATGAACTTGATATGATCGAAGGAACAGAGATAGCTTTTAAAAAGGAGTGGTTTAAGCTCCGCATTTAAAATTTGCTTTTTCAAGAAAACCGAGTGGTTTTAGAAATTGTTCCAACGATTCAGTTTAGGTTTTATTTTCTTTGCATTAATAATAATGCGTCCCATCATTTAACCTATCATTACAGATAACAACGAAAATACAACGTCCTCTTATGCCATCCGCATTCGCCACGGGGTCCCGTCATCACCCGTTAGGTTACTTAACTAACGACAGAGCGGGGGTTGGGCTAGCGCGGGTGTAAAACATAAGTGACGTCTAAATAGCTATCATATATAGATATTGTACATTCGTCAGATGCAATAATAGGCATTCCAGATCACAGATAAACAATATTGGATTTGCAAGCAATCCGCATTTCTTTTGAGCCTGCAATGAAAGATGGATTACACAGTTGTGATGAATAGCCATTTCCCCACCCCAGACCCCTACGGGTACGGCAAACTACCCGCCAAGTACCAGAAGTGAAGCGGTCTGCCTCAACACTTCAAAATACCCGGTAGTTTGTGCACCCCACCTTGGGTCTATCCTAAGAGCAAAAAACAGTAAAAAGAAATAATACAACGGTGGCTACAATCGCAACCTGGATGTGCCCCGCAAAATAATATTATAACTTATTACATTTACATCAAATGAATTAATACAATAACCCATCACAAAACCCGGCTAATCACCACAACAGTCCAATACAGTTTATATACACAAACAGTTATATATAACATCACAGATATGTGCAACCCCCTGCCAACCGACATACTAGCAGTTAGGAGAGGTTTACGAACACATAAAACATTTCACAGATATAATCATAACAGGCAAACACCGTATAATTTCGATCGATTAAACACATTTAATTTTGCTCCAACACTTCTCCGTAAATCTGAAACCTGAGCAAAAAATTAAAAAATACCAGAAAATACCAAATATCACAGAGAAGGCACATAAGAAAAATGGGCTGAATCGGCCCCAACTCGGCGGCGGAACCGCGGCGGATCGGTGGGATCGGCCGCGGTTCTGCGGCGCTTTGGACGATTCAGGAGCCCATTTTTCTTGTGTGTTCTTATATTTTCATGTGGGTCATTTTGGAGGTCCCTGAAAAAATTTTGGACCTCATTTAAAATGTTTTTCCGGTTTGTTTTTGGACCTCATACAATATTGCAAGTGTGTTAATTATTGTTTAGTGAGACTCTGATACCACTGTAAGTCGATGTGCAACACCCCACGAGTTGCGGGGAGGCGGAAATTTGAAAAACAATCATGTTTATAAAGCGAACATCAACTAACCGAAGATCGTTTCTAAACAATACTTAACATCAAGCATAGAGTTCTAAGCTACTATGTTAAAAGATTATACCAAACGATTCTAGTCCTTCGGCTTTACGATCTCTATGGCCTCCTTGGATCTCCACGTCCTTCTCGGCTTCCTTTCCGTGATAGACAATCCACCCGAGAACCCTAATCCAAGCTATAACCTCTAAACTTGAGGTTACTTAGTTTCTCTAGTTGCTAATAAAGGAACTAAGATGATGTAGAGATTGGTTATGGAGTGTTTAGTCTTTCCTAATCCTTGTTCTCAACTCATGAGTGGTAGGATTAGGGTTTGGTGAAGGAGAAAGAGCCTGAGGAGAGAGAAGGTGGAGATGATCATGATAATAAAAATCCTTCTCACTTGAATATATGATACATAATGAATTATCAAATAATATCAATTAAATGATTATTCACCATGCTTCATTTATTCAAGGAGAGTGATTCATCATGTGAGTCATTAGATCATTAATGATGCATTAATGATATGATGATTCATATGAATGAGTCACAAAAGCAATTAATGAAAATGCCACCTTAACCCCTCATGTCACATCCTTCTAGAAGCTTCTCGGAAAATTACGAGAACGCCCCTCTCATCTGTGAAAACATGGAAAAACTTTAGACTGTATAAATCCAATAACCTGATACTAGAATCTGGCTTAAACCAAAGCCGGCTAGTAAAAACTGTCCGAATGTCGTACGTGCGTTTAAACACGTATGCGTCCGAACCTTTGTCGTAAAACCATACGACCTCTATATCTTTTCGCCTGGGTTTGGGAAATCTCTGTGTGGGACTCTAAAGACTCGACTACTACGCTGGCAGTGGGTTTAACCACAGACCGCAAGCGGCACTAGCTGTACGTAACGGTCCCCAGGTAGTTGTCGATAAGAAAGCCGATGAGGTATCCCATCCGAAATCCTACTGATCCTGTCCGTGACAATATCCGCGCAGTCCGGTCTGTTCGTCTAAGAGTATCGCATGTATGGTCTAGGGAGGTGGTGGACGTCAGACCCCTAATAACCGTACAAGTCGTATCGGTATGGCTCAAGACCATCCGAGAATCTACTGATCAGTCCATCAGTAATTCTCAATCAGCCTTGGCCAGGGACTTATGGTAATGACCAACCGATCACCGTGCGATATCAACTCCCTATACCGGGAGAGACGAATCCCTAACAGTCACTCACTGTCTCCACGTGGCTCGGGACTGTGCCCAACTAAAACCTGTTTGCACGACTCTTTTGAATCGTGGTAGGGTAGTAATCAAAGCACAGTGGGAACTCACACGAAACAAATGATGACCTTAAGTCAACGGACTATCTGCACACATGTCACCTGAAAACTGCTATCTGACGTTAAGTATAATACCATCCAGTCAGTTCTCGTCGAGTCCTGTCCGGTGTACTCACACCCAGTGAGCATCTGTATACAATCTTAGGTGCACTCCACCAATGGCTGCGGGACCAGTCCATCGCCCCTCCTCAGGGTCTAGATATGTATACACTAGTCTACTCCGGAGTATCGATGCCCAGTCTCGATACTCTTGCGACCGGGGACATCTAAGGATGTGCCTATTGACTATCCAGCTCCCACAAGTATGACTGCCATCACAACGCCGGTAGTCAGGCAAACACCATATGGGCTTTATCAACATACATATATAAATACCAAGTAAAATATATTATACGTTAAGACAAAGACAAACCAAATAGCGTACTATCATATCAAGCAAGACTGTCATGTACATACATATCCCTAGCATCCTATACAATGAAGGCCTCTAGGGCATATATATCCAACATTGTATACAAGGGTCAATATTAAACCGCTTGTAGGGCAGTATTGGAGGTTGTGGGGGGTGCTTAAGAACAGTTTCAGGTCCCTGTAACTTAAGACTTTTGAATCTTATGAGCCGTGAGGGTCTCATAAGAGGGTTCTCCTTACGAGTCGTGAGAATCTCGCAGGTGTAATTTCTCCTTAAGAGTAGTGGGGATTCCTAAGTGTGTTGCTTCCTTTGTGAGTCGTAAGGATCTCACGCGGGTGGTTTCTCCTCACAAGGTCGAGAGGACCTTGCAAGTGTCTTTTAACGAGATTGCGTCCTTTTGGGTTTTCACAAACACTCGCCGGTAGCCCTGCTGTTTTTACTCACGGAGCCTTCCCGGGTTTTCATCCGTGCCCATTTTGCTTATGGACATACCTTTTTCTTTTTTTTTTATTTTTTTTTACGAGTCTGCGTCCTTTCGGGTTTTCACAAATATCGCCGGTGGTCCTGCTGTTTTTACTCACGGCGCCCTTTCGGGTTTTTATCCGTACCCATCTCGCTTGTGGACGTACCGTTTTTTTTACGAGTCTGCGCCCTTTCGGGTTTTCACAAACATCGCCGATAGTCCTGCTGTTTTTACTCACAGCGCCCTTTCGGGTTTTCATCCATGCCCATCTCGCTTGTGGACGTACCGTTTTTTTTTACCACGTCAACCTGAAGATGCCGCGGGTTGAGAGTAGTTTAACGACGTTTCGGTCATAGATCAACGTATGATTACCCTGCTAAATTTCGCCGTAAACCTTCGCATGTTTGGTGCCGGTGGTGGATTCCTTGAAGAGAGGGCTGAGGGCGACTTCTTCGTCAGAGTCGCTTCCAAAGGTGATAACTTGCGATCCCTTGGTGTCGGCTATGTGACAGTTGCCAGCAACTCTTTCGCACTCATCTGTCGTGCTTTTCTGTTCCCGACGAGCCTTGCGCTTCACTCGTTGAACGTGTCGTCGATGGGCAACATATTCCTGCCACCAGTTTTTAAAGGCTATGCACTCCTCGGTGCGGTGTGCAATCCTCTGATGGTATAGGCAGAAGTTGGGTTGTATGTCCGCTTCATCAAGATGTATATTGCCAGGGGAATTTCTTTTGAGAGAGGGCAACTTCATTCCTATTGCCAGAGCCCTAGCGAATTGATTCCTTACTTTAAGCTTGCTTTTGCTGGCGATAAGGATGCTTTGCTCCAGTCGGGTGTCTCGACCTTTTCCTCCAGTCGTCGGCGTTTGACATTTTCAAATATAGCCAGTTCACGCTCTCGATTGGCTTTGCTTTCCTGACGGGCTTCATTTAGGAATGCATCAATCATTTCGTCTGATGGTCCAGTTTTGTTTCAGGCTCAGGATTTGCCCCCGGTTTCCCTGCGTAAGGAACGTCTTCATTGTTTATCGATGAGTGAGAGATCACATGGCAACTTGCTACGTAACCTTCAGATTCATCCGACGGGTCTTCTCCATTATTTCCGTCCTCAAGGACGTGGGTGAGAAATTCTTGGAGTGTGACTAGGGTCCGCGCCTTCTGATTATATTCTTCCAATGCGTCAATCTGTTTTTGCAGGTCCGTGCGCTTGTCACCAGGCTTCACGGGCTTTTTGGTCTTCTTCTTCTTCTTCGAAGACTTTGACAGCTGGGTGTGAGCACTCTGACCATCACCACCAGTTTTTAGAGTTGGGCGCGGTTTCAGCATTCCCTCGATGATCTCGGGTTCCAGTGGATTTTTCCGCCTGATCGCCGGGCATGTTTGGAGATCCTTCAGTATTCTTTTCGTCTTGGCTGAAAGGACGACCTCCCACGGAATTTCTTCTATAAAAGAGCATGATGCCCCCGGCGTGTCCACCTTTTTAGGGGCATGAGGTTGTGGCGGTTTCACCTTCCAATTTTCTGATAACGCGACTTGTCTTGTTGGTATTGGTCTTCAACCCAGTTTTTGAAGACGTAGCAGTCTTCGATCGGATGGCTCAATACTCGGTGGTAGGGACAGTAATTGGGATTGTTGACGTCGTTTGGCTGCAACGGACGTTTTAGATCTGGCAGATTGATGAGTCCGTTGCGCACCGCCAGCTCGAACAGTCTCCTCGTTTTATCTTGGAGAAACGAGTAGGGACGTCCTAGTCTCTCCTCAAGGGATGGGCGTGGACCAATATTGTTTTAGCGAACAATCGGCTTTAAATTGCTCGGCCGTTGTTGAGTATTGGCAACGAAGGTTGCTTTCCCTTTGCCCTTTTCATTCCAAGGCTCTGTCTTTGAAGAGGAAGGCCTATGGCCCATCTGGTCCATTTGGGCCAGCTTGTTAATCAAGGCCTGGAAGGTGGTCGGCTTGAAGAACATCATGAATTGGGAGATGGTCGCTTGAGGGTCAAGAGTGCCCACGAACATGCCCATGGCAGGAGCTTCTTCTATGCGTTGTTCGCATCTCGACCATAGGTTCCGCCATCAGATTGCATATTGCACCCACGTCTCTCCCGGCTTCACTCTGGCGTTGATCAATACCGTGATCGGGGTGCGTTCGCTGGCGCTTGCGAACTGTTGAGTGAATAGCAACTCCATTTCTGTAAACGTTTTGACGGAGTCATCGGGAAGCTCCGAGTACCATTCAAAAGCTGTGTCTGCTAAACTACCGACGAACTGGCGAAGTAGAAGTTTATCATCACCTCCAGTATTGCCGCAAAGAGCCCTGAACTGAGCGACATGTTGATGGGGGTTGCCTGTCCCCTTGTACACATGGAATTTGGGGATTGTGTATCCTGGTGGGTACTTTATTTGGTCATACCAACCCGGATAGGGTCGTCCAGTCTTAACAATCTGACCGGCCGCCTTGTTCGCTCGGTGAGCTCGTATTTGCTGAGCAATATAATCATCCAGGACAGATTTAGAGATTGTCTCCTCCTTGGCTGTTGACAGAGCCGGCAGAGGATTCGATATTTCTCCCCTGTCATCTTCAATTATTTCTGGAGGATCTTTGGCTGGGGGATCCGGCTGTAATATCATCCCGACCATGTCTTGGAAGAGAAACGACATTCGTTTTATGTTGGAAGCTTGTTCTGATGCTTCTCTGTCCTTCTTTTCGAGAACTCTGCGGAGGAAGTCAGCATCGGTTTCTTGTTCATGACGCTGCTCCGATGACACCTCAGGGCTTTCTTTTGGCCCGGTGAGTGCGGCCATTTGCGTTAGCATTTCCTGAAGCTTCTGTTGCTGCTCCTGGGCTTTTGTCACGGATCGGGTGAGCGGTCGGTGACCCGTCGAAGCGCGACTTTCCTCTTTTCCGGAAGCCATATAAACAGTATGCACCATTATGCCCCCAGACTTGAGGCGTTTGGATTCAGCGCTTTTACGGTTCGCCCCATTCACAGGGGCTTTCTCTGGCCTCCTTCTCTTTTGAGCGGCTGACGTTGAGGGAGCTATTGCAGTGGGCACCCAGACGGATGACATTTTCTGCGGTACCTCAAGATGGCTCTTTTCTTGCTGAGCTTTGAGCTTTTTGGGTCGGCGAGAGTAATCTTGACCAATTACTGAGTCTTGAACCTGTCGTCAGACCTTGTAAATTTCGGAGGACAGCCGCTGAGGGGATCGCTCCGGCTTCGTTTCTGTAACATTCTCCACGGCTAGAGGAGATCTTTTCAGTACGGCGGTAGGAGAATTCCTGTGCACCTTGTTCAGCAATTCAAAGCTGTTCCCGGTTGGAACAGCAGCATCGATCTCCACCATGGGAGCTGACGGGGTAAGTCCAGATGGGGATTTACCCCCAGCTTTCCTCACTCGGCGTCAGTGGCGATGTCGAGCATGTCGCGTGGCCAAGATTACCTCCGCTGTTGGATGAGCTTCGTCCTGCCCCCTGTTTTGAGGAGAGGCTGTTATTGGTGCCAGCCTGTCGAAAACTGACGTCCGTTGAGAGGGGATAGTCAGTCTTGCAAAGGCCGACTTTCGAACAGGGGAACGGCCTTCATGACATTAGGAGCAGGAATGGCTATCCGCTTCGGGATGGCCGCTTCAGGTATCGCGGGCTTCTTCATGTGCCCACTCGAGCTTTGGCCTAGTTTGCTGAAAAACTGAGGCATTGGACTTGGGCGACCCGTTGAGAGGGGCCGCGGTAGTTGCAAGCCGATCAAAGACCGACTTCTTCGGAGCTTCTTGTGTTGGTATAGGAGCGCTGAAGCTCATTGGCAGGAGCATGGTCCCGAAAAACAATCCAGTGGTGGCCTGAGTGACCTGTTCCACCGGCATCGTGAACAGGGAGGCCGCTTGGGGCCCGTAAGTCACTCCTTCGGACAGGACGGAGTGAGAGTTGTAGTTGCAGTTAGTGCAGTTTGAAGCCATTGATCTTATGTTTTTTGCACGGAGCAAGACACCAAATCTTAGTACCTCGAATCCACAGGCAACCATAGCAAACCGCGATTTGTTCACGAACACGACACACGAAGTGTGGAGTGGAAAGAGGAAAAGGTCCCACCGGGTGTGCCAGAATCTGTTTACCGCCGGAAACCGGGAAAGACTGAGGTCTTGCCTGAATCTGGGGGCAGATGCTAATTGGTGCTATCCGTCTACCTCTCCGAAGATGCCAAGTTGATTTATGACACCATGTATCGAAGGTTTAAACGGATGCGTCCGATGTAGCAGACTTCGTCAGATTCCTCCTCGTTTAAGGGGCTTTTGATTGTGGGGACGCTCTTCCCTGCAGGCGCAAGCCCCTGCAGTTAATTACGCTACCGCATCGCGGTAACAACTTTCTCCTTCTCCAGATGGTCACTTCGTGTCGTGGGTGTTTGTTTTGTGTTTGGTTGCCCGTAGATTGTATACGGAGACTAATTTATGTTGTCGCCCGTAGGGCGTGGATTAGTCCAAATCCGTATTTTCTTAGATTTGGGGTTTAGTTTGGGTTTAAGCATACGTTAGTCTCATTTGAGACTAAGATCAACTTAAACGTTTGTTAAGGATACGTTAATCTAATTTTAGACTAAGATCAACTTAACGGGATCGTTTAGATCCAACAACAGAGCATTTGGACTCTATTGTTTAATTTAGAGACAATGCAGTTGACTGCCAGTTTAAGGACATGGTGGTCCATTACCAGTTTAAGGACATGGTGGTCCAAGGTTAAGGACATCATAGTCCGTGAGTTTAAAGACATCACAGTCAAGGTTAAAGATATCATAGTCCGTGAGTTTAAAGACCTAACAGTCAAGGTTAAGGACATCATAGTCCGTGAGTTTAAAGACCTCACAGTCAAGGTTAAGAACATCATATTCCATGGGCTTAAGGACCCCACAGTTCAGTTTAAAGACGTCATAGTCTATGAAATGTGTGGATGTCGGGACCCGTCACCTCTCTGAAGACGTTGAAGGATTACAACGACAAATATCATAGGAGTGAAGAGATGTACCCTCGAACCAAAGTGGATTAAGTGATTTGTAGTCCAGTTTGGAATTAAGATCAATTAATTAGAATTATGAGCACATGGGCTCAGTTAAATCTGAATTGAGGACTTATGGCCAACTTGGGCTAAGTCCAATTGGATTTGAAGTGTTGGCCCTTTGTTGGACCATTAGACATTTGTCTGGGTTCAAGCCCACATTATTTAGCAATGCTAAACAAGAGTTTGAGGGCTTTGGCAATATTTTTTTTCTATCTTTGATTGAGCAGTGAACATTATAGCTCTGGCTTTTACTCAATTTTGAATGGGAGGCTTTGCCTCTGAAAGATTAACCAATTTGGTTTAAAAAAATGTTAAACACTAGAGAAAACAGTGTTAAACACTGGAAATATATCCATCAAATTATTGTTAAACACTAAAAGATAATCAGTGTTAAACACTGGAAATGGGGTTCTCAAGTTAGTGTTAAACACTAAAAATAAAGTTCTCGAATTAGTGTTAAACACTTAAAGAAAAAGGGGTCACGTGGGGACACGTGAGGGCGCCCAGAGGTAGGACCAGATCCCTTTACTTCGTTCTGCGATTAAGTGTTACACACTTTTTTTTTATTTTCGAGCATCACGTGTTGGCACGTGATGGAGATCTATGCGCCAATTGTTAAAGCATTTGCTGAGGGGTCACGTGATAACACGTGAGAGCGCCCAAAGCTTAGATTTCATTTGCTTTTTCTTTCTGTGTTTTGGAGATCATGTGGGAGCACGTGAGGCATTACCTCAGAACTGATTCCTTCTTATTTTTGTGGACCTTTTCAGGGGTCACATGGGGCCACGTGACCTTAGTTCTCTGCATGCATGGAGATCTTTTAAGTCTCCTTATTTTATTTTGAGAATTAAATTCTTGTATAGGGTGAAACCCTAATTTCATTTTAAGAGGAATTAAATTCCTGTGAATTTGAGAGAATTAAATTCTCAATTAGGGTTAAACCCAAGTTTGTCCATCTTGAAAGAATTAAATTCCTATGAGTTTGGGAGAATTAAATTCTCATTTAGGGTTAAACCCTAGCTTTGTTTTGGGAGAATTAAATTCTCTAAACATAATTCCCCCTCTAAGTTTTGGATCTGCATGGCAGGATCTCAACCCGATGAGAATTAAATTCTCAACTTATGGGGAGATGTGCTCTTTGCAGATCTTCAACCAGAGGAAGAACTAAGTTTTTTTGTGCAGAAGAGTTAAACTCTTAGATTTGAGAATTAAATTCTCTGTTTGAAGTTTTGATTCCCTTTCTTTTCTCACATAGGGTTTTCTTTGTTGAGAATTAAATTCTCCTCTTTTTTTTCTCTCTGTTTTTGTTATCTCCCAAAAAAAAGTAGATCCTTTCTCTTCTCTTCTTGGCTCCTATTTATAGGAGAAGGAAAAGAATCAATTTGTTTAGTAAATCTCTCATTGAAAGATTTGATTTGTTTTCATATTTAATATGAGCCTTTAGATCATTCAGTGAATTTTATTCACCGTTGGATTTTAAATCCAAAACATATTCTGTTTGTTATTTTCGGTGAGATTTAAGGAAATCTTTCCCTGTCTAAGATTTTCCCATAAATTGGTGATTTTTAATCACCCTTGGATCTTTAATCCAACGGTCCCCATAATCCTTTTCCATTTGGAAAGATTTAGAATGTTTTAGAATTTAATTCTATTAAACTGTAAGGCTTTCGAAGCCAGTCACGTGCTGACACGTGACCTTTGGTCACGTGTGAGCACGTGACCCCCAAGTGAGTCCTTTTCTTAGCGTTTATTTATGCTTCAATTTTAACCATCACGTGTCAATACGTGACCATTGGTCACGTGTGAGCACGTGATACCTCATTGAGGTATTTCCTTCAGCCATTTGTTTTTATTTCTGTTTTAACTATCATGTGTCAACACGTGACCATTGGTCACGTGTGAGCACGTGACCCCCAATTGGGTCCTTCTTCAGCCGTTTGTTTTTACTTCTGTTTTAACTATCACGTGTCAACACGTGACCATTGGTCACGTGTGAGGTCGTGATATCTCATTGAGGTAATTCCTGATTTTTTAATCAGGGAACAGTGCATAACATATTTGCTCATAACTTTTGATCCCGGATGAATTATGAAGCCCATAATATATCAAATCGAAGGATTTTTCGAGATGATTTCGATACCATCAGAATTTAACAGTTTCTCCTTCGGGAGTTTATCAAAATACAGGCCGGAAGATACTGGTTCGCATTTTCTTAAGCGTATTGCTGCCATTTGATACCTTGGACTCTTTTGCGCAGAAATTTTTGGCGGGAACAAGCCGTTACTCTGCTCGGATCTTGTGCTAACTTGATCGTCGGAGGGTTCTCGGTGGTACCAAACCATCCCGGGACTTCCTTGTAGGTACTCGGCGCAAACTCCTCAAACCACCAATCTCCTCAAAACCCATTGAGACCCACACGCAACAGGAGATCACCTCCAAAATCCACTGGGAGATCGACGGATGACAACATCTGATGGAGACCCTAAAAGGACCACCATCAGTTGGCGCGGTCTGTGGGAAACTAAACTCCACGAAAAACAAAGTTGGCCTTCAGATCTTCATCCACATGGCAAGCGATCACCCTGAAGATCCAGGTATCAGCCGCCGCCTCCCCTTCACCGGAGGCACGGATGAACCTCCTCCGGCGACCGTCATCAACGTCCTCGCCGGCCGAATAGATCAGCTACAGTCCCTCGTGGAGGCGCTCGTCCGCATCCAAACGGCCGGGCCAGGGCCCCAGATCGCCGCTCCTCCGCCTCCAGAAAGCTCTGCCCTCGTCGGCACGGCTGACCACCGGCAGGTTACGACCCATGGCCACAGATCTCACGGGCCGATACTCCCTGAGGCCCGCTGGGCGCCCCGCAGCTCCACACCAAGATCCGTCGCCAGAGCGCCTCGCCTCGAGCCTCCTCGCGACCCTTACCCCCCTGAGGAGATGTCAGTCACCTCGCCTGTCCCCAGGCATGATCGACACCCCATCCCTCGACGGGGTCGCACAGAAGGGTATCGCCACGACGGCTTGAGGGCCACCTCGCCCGGGGATATGAGGAACCTCATCGAGAGGAACCGGGGCAGCGCCCAGACGCAGATCTCCTACAGCAGAGGCCAGGGATCATAAGGTGCCGAATCCTCGGGGTACCACGGCCGACTCGACGCCCTCGAAAAGAGGATCGAGGGCAGGCGCCGGGAAGGTCACCTCTCGGGCGACGGGGCTAAGTACGCCGCCAACTCGCTCACTAAGCCGTTTACCGAGGGACTGCTCGCTGCCCACGTCTCCTTGCGCAACAAGCCCCCGAAGGTCTCTCTGTTCGACGGGAAAGCCGACCCGAAAGACTATTTGGATGCTTTCACCGCAGGGATGAGCTTCCAGGAACATTCCGACGCCGCCCAGTGCAGGGCCTTCCCAGCCACCCTCATCCGCTCTAGTCAGGACCGGTTATGAGGACTCGAGCCTCGCTCAATCTCGACCTTTGACGAGCTGGCTACTCAGTTCCTCGGCCACTTCGTCGGGGACCGTTGGCAGAAGCGCACGGTCGACTACCTTTTCACAATTAAGAGCGGGGAAAAGGAGACGTTCAAAGCTTACGTCACCCGCTTTTACAACGCCCTCCTCGAGGTCCCCGAGCACCGGGACGAGACCGTCATCACGGCGCTTAGATCTGGTCTTAGTCATAAGGAGTGGTTGCGCTCCTTTGCGTTGGCGCAGCCTAAGAACATGGCCGAGGTCAAGGCGTAGACCGAGTGCGAGATCCAGCTCGAGTCCGAGGTGAACGCGAACCTCCCTCGAGCAGAACAGTCCAACCATAAGAAGAGGGCTCGGGAAGAGAAGCCAGAGCATCAGCAGCCTTATCACCCGAAGTTCCAAGAGTACACCCCGCTCTACGTCTCCCTCGCAGTATTACTAGAGGAGGCCCAGGGCGAAGGGTTCTTCAAGTTCCCTCCAATCCCGCTTCAGGCCTCGATGCGAACCCGGGGCCCCAACTGCGCCTTCCACCGGACGTTGGGCCACGCCACGGAGGATTGTAAGCAACTCCGGGACTACATCGAGGAGCTCATCCGATCGGGGCACCTCACCGCCTACTTGAGGGATAAGCGGCAGGGCGACCGCGAGCAGGAGCGGCGTCCCCCTCCCGCCGAGCTGACCATCGGTCAGATCATGCTCGTTTCGGCAGATGACCAATCCAGAGCCCAGGGAGCCCCGTACTCGGTGCCGAGCACGGAGACCAACAAGCCTCCGGGGAGCTCGGGCCACGCTAATAAGGTCATCTATTAGCATGTACTTTTTTAGGGCAATGTAAACTCTTCCTAGGGTCTGTTGTAAATTTAATAAAAATCAATGGAACATTGCGAAAAATAAAGAAAGGACTCATTTATTCAAAAAGGTATTATGGGCTCCTCAGCCATACATACAAAAAGAAAAGGAAAATTACAGCAGCGGGGGAAGGGAGTGCAGAGAGCACTGCTCATGGTACTCAGTAAAGATCTCCGTCAGTCGAGGCCTCGCAAGATCCAACCTCAGCCCTCGATTCCCCCCGCGCGTGTTGACCTCGAGCCTCAGTTCGTAGCACTCATGGACGAGCGCCACCGAGCGAGCCAGCCGACTCGCGGAGATCAGGCCGAAGTGCCTCAGAGACCGCAGCTTGCCCACGGCCTCGTCGTAGAGCTGCTCGTACAAGGGGTTGTAAAGCCCTGCGACGTCCTCCAGATAGAGTACATCAGCAGCTGCAGCAGGGGGAGCGCCGGGGGAGCAGCCGGCCGAAGTGGTCTTCGATGCTCCCATAGACTAACTGCACCGTGTCCTCAGTGCAGTTCTGGTCATAGAGGTATACGTCTTCGAAGTGGATGATATCGGGGATGGTAAAGGGGAAGTCTTCCATTCTCAACGATCTGTTTACGAAGAAAGGAAGGACCGGTGCTCCCTCAGCCTTATATAGCCCACTGCGTCCCAACGGAACCCAACAGTCGCCCGTTTTCTCCCGCAAAGTCGCTACCACGCGGCGATCATTGAGTCTTCTTTGGCAGAATCGAAACGACGCGACTCTGGCGATTCGCCTTCCCGCTCATTCAATGCGCATGCTACGCGCATGTTCTCCGCGACCGTTCCTGTTCCCCATACCTGCCACGGGATGGTCGGGCGAAACCTCATAAAGAATCGGCCAAGCATCTACCATGCTCGACCATCCCTGACCGGTGGCTTCCCTACACGCAACGCCGGGGATCAAAGCCTTCGCCGAGAGGCAACCGCGCAGCTTCACTGTCTGGTTATCCTTAGTAGGCCTACTACGGCCCTTCCAACGCTAAGGATCAAAGTCCTCCGTAGAGGCAGCCGAGTGGCTTCCCTGCTCGGCTACCCCCGGCCGGTAGCTTCCCTACTCGCAACGCCAGGGATCAAAACCCTCGCCAAGAGGCGACTGCGCAGCTTCACTGCCCGGTTATCCTTAGCAGGTCTCCTACGGCCCCTCCAACGCTAAGGATCAAAGTCCCCCGTAGAGGCAGCCGAGCGGATTCCCTGCTCGGCTATCCCCGGCCGGTAGCTTCCCTACTCGCAACACCGGGGATCAAAGCCCTCGCCGAGAGGTGACCGCGCAGCTTCACTGCCCGGTTATCCTTAGCAGGTCTCCTACGGCCCCTCCAACGCTAAGGATCAAAGTTCTCCACAGAGGTAGCCGAGCGGCTTCCGTGCTCATCTATCCCTGGCCGGTAGCTTCCAGGGATCAAAGCCCTCGCCAAGAGGCAACCACTCAGCTTCACTGCCTGGTTATCCTTAGCAGGCCTTTTATGGCCCCTCCAACGCTAAGGATCAAAGTCCTCCTTGGAGGCAGCTCAGCAGCTACCCTACTCGGCTATACCCGGCTGGTAGCTTCCTACCACAACCAACAGGGATCAAAAGCCTTCCCAGAGGCAGTTGAGCCCGACCCTCGCTCGGCTATCCTTCAGGACAAAATCCCTCGCCAAGAGGCACAGGGCAGTAACCCTGCTCGGCCAAGGGTCCTTGGTAGGCTTCTTACAGCCCCTCCCTCGCTAAAGACCAAAGTCCTCCTTTGAAGCGGTCGGGCCCGACCCTTGCTCGGCTATCCCCGGCTGGTAGCTTCCTACCACAACCGACATGGATCAAAGTCCTCGCCAAGAGGCACTGGGCAGTAACCCTGCTCAGTCCCCATCCTGAAGGATCAAAAGCCCTCGCAAGAGGCAACCGAACCCGACCCTTGCTCGGTCATCTCCGGCCGGTAGCTCCCTACCCATGATGCCAGGGATCAAAGCCCTCGCAAGAGGCGTCCGAACGGCTACCCCGCTCGATCATCCCAGGCTGGTAGTTGCCTACCCACGACGTCAGAGATCAAAGCTCTCGCCAAGAGGCAACCGCGCAACTTTACTGCCCGATCATCCTTAATAGGCTTCTTACAGCCCCTCCAACGCTAAGGATCAAAGTCCTCCTTAGAGGCAGCCGAGCGGCTTCCCTGCTCGGCTATCCCCGACCGGTAGCTTCCTTACTCGCAACACCAGGGATCAAAACCCTCGCCAAGAGGCAACCGCGCAGCTTCACTTCCCGGTTATCCTTAGCAGTCCTCCTACGACCCCTCCAACGCTAAGGATCAAAGTCCTCCTTAGAGGCAGCTCAGCAGCTACCCTGCTCGGCTATCCCTGGCCGGTAGCTTCCCTAATCGCAACGCCAGGGATCGAAAAGTCCTCCCAGAGGCAGTCGAGCCCATTCATGCTCGGCATAACTACGACGGACATCCCTCTGCCCATCACATGCAGTGGATCCGAGGCCCCAACAAAGGATATCAGGTCTATCCAAGTCTGAGCGATCCCTCCTCAACTTCGGGGCCATGGAGATGCCTCCTTCTCAGCAGCACCCGGCATGCTTGACAAGTGATCGAAATCAACTCGACGTACGACCGCCTGACATGGAAGCCCAACAAAGCAAGCAAGGATATTCTACGAATACTCTTCATATCCAAAAGATAAAGTGCAAAGCAATGAAACAGCAAGAGTTTTATTCGCACAAGCAAAATGTTTTTAAGGGGTATTGGGGGCTCCCCAGCCTTACAAAGTTCCAGACGCTTACAAAAGTAGGACGAGGAAATATCAAAAAGGCCCAAGTCACAACCCCCCTGCGCCTCGCTTCCCTCATCACTGTCATCGCGGTCTGCCAGAGGCTTCACCACCGGAGGTTTTGCCACCAGGGGTGCGCCTCGCTTCCCTCATCGCTGTCTGCCGGAGGCTTTGCCATCGGGAGTGGGACCCGAGCTCGGAGCTCGCCGTCGGCAAACTCAGGAAGCTGCTCCTTCACGGCATCTAGATCCTTGTTCCACGCAACGACGGAATGCTCGCCAAGCTCAGCGTGCAACTGCTCTGACGCCTTGTAATCGGCCACGGCCTTCCTAGCCCGAACCTCGGCAATCCCGGCCGCCCGAAGCGCCGCCTCGGCATCCCTCCTGCTGGCGTTTTTCTCCTCCTCCATGACCGTGAAACGATCGGCTAAATCCGCCAGCTTCGCCTTAGCAACTCGGTAGGATGCACTCAGGCAACAATAGGCACCCTGGTTCGCAGAGACGGCGAGCTCCGCGCTCTCCGCTCGGGATGCCAGGACATCAGCCCTCGCCTTCTCCAGATGCAGGTCACGTCGCAGGACCTCAACCTCTGAAGGAAACGCTTCTACCGGCCTCGGTGTATGGAACGCCCCCTCGGCCTCCATACGAGTAACGAGGGCGCAGTGTTGTAGGATCTGACGGGAAACGGATGAGAAACTTGGAAACGCTCGAGCCAAAGAAAAGAAGGTCAAAAAAAACAACGTATGGGGGAGTTCATACCTGGACCGCCACTTGGGCTATGGCCTCCATTTGGATCCTCAGGGTGCCATGCGGAAGCCTCCCCCCGGCCGACTTTTCCATCCCTGCGAGCGGCCGGCAGCGACGGAAAGCCCAGATGGAGCCATGAATACGGCATCACCCTCCTACATGGGAATCCCCTCAGGAACCCTCGCAGCGGCGCACGAGAGATTGTCCTTTTCCTCTTAAGGGAGACCCCGTCTTCGCCCTCCCCTACGTCTCTTATCTGGGGCTCGGATGATCATGGACGTCTCTGGCCGCCGCTGGAACAATCACCAGGAGCCATCAACGAAGCAAACGGCCCTATTGCCGGCGGAACATTCGGCGCAGGGCACGAGCCAGCCGGGGGCACGACCGTGCCGCTAGCCTCCCTCTGGAACGAGAAACCTGGGAACGAACCATGTATCCAACCCAAAAGAGGAAGAGCGCCGAGCATCCAAGACTTAGAAGAAATAAAACTATAAAGGAATAGAGGCCTTGGAGTGGGCCCCACCCCTATTTATCACCGCAATCGCCCTCATCCAACGGCGTCCTTCATCTCCCGCCAAAGCGCCTCCTCGCGTCCAACGGCTCCGATCGCTCCACTTGTCGTTCCCACACTGGGCCGCATCCCATCAGACGCAAGTCTGCACACGTCACGTCGTCCAACCGACGCTTGACACGCGGACCGTCGCTTCAGTGACAGGATGCACGAACCGGCGCACCTTCCTTAAATGCAGAGATCTCGTCCTGGTTCGCTGGCAGAAAAGACAGCTGACAGCCCGGGAACGCGTCCCGACAAAATCTTGAGAGGAAGCTCACCCCGGGCGGCCCGGCAGTCCACTCTTGACCCGACCCGCCAGCTAGTCGGGACAAGAGTGGGGGGCTAATAATGATGCTCTATATTGGCGACCTCCCAGATCATGACACGTTACAGATGACGTGTCCCAGAGCTCAGAAGAAAGGGCCTGCAGGGGCCGACCAGGCCACCCCTGTACCCGACCTGCAAGCACAAGCTGGCTCACCTCAGAGCCCCTGCGAAGTGGCTTCCTCGGCCTCTCAGCTCGCCCCCGAGCTACCACAGGACCAAGATACCTTGGCCCTCCCGCTCGTTCCCGAGCTCTCCCACCGAGGCCATCTTCCTCGGTCCCTCCGGCCGACCAACTCCGCCGCTCACAGGCGTAACCGCCGCTCCGCAACTCTCCCCATGCGCAGATCCTCTGCCGGCAGCATCCCACGTTCCACACCATCACGATCCCCATTAACGGGCGATCCGCTTATTACGCGGGCGTGACGTCCGGAACGTAACCGCCGACGAGATTCTCACGCCTGCTACTGCGTGCTGCCGCCGCTATATAAACCCCCATCACAGAGGGGTCAAGTAAGCATTTTTTCCCCCCACATAGCCGTTACTTTGCTCGGATCATGTGCTAACTTGATCGTCGGAGGGTCCTCGGTGGTACCAAACCATCCGGAACTTCCTTGCAGGTACTCAGCGCAAACTACTCAAACCACCAATCTCCTCAAAACCCATTGAGACCCACACGTAACATGAGATCACTTCCAAAATCCACCAGGAGATCGACGGAAGACAACATCTGACGGAGACCCTAAAAGGACCTCCATCAGGAATCTACCGATTTGGTAGGTAAAATGATCAATGTGGCGATGAATGTACTTTGCTAGTTAAGAGAATCAAACCTCAAATACATGGGACAGATGATTATTATTCACGGTACGATCTTTGTGAGATGTATCATACTCTTTAGGTCTTAAGTAAATTTCACCAATGAGCCCATACAAGAACAAACTGCCTAAATGAGATCAATCACAAAGGTTTGGTGATGAATCTATTACAGCGGGAGGAACCTATCTCCTTTCAAAAGGATATTACAACATGAACGGAAAAATATAAAGAATTTTAATTATCAACTACTATTTTCAATCGAATATTACAGCAATAAATTGTGATCACCAATACGAAGGGAGAAAAAGTGGGAAATATAACAAATTAACTAAATGTTAGAATCTCTTTATATAAAAAAGTGATAGATATTAGGGGAAAAAGGACTCCGTGCCTACCTAAATTGAGAAACAAAATGGCTTTCAATGAACATAACATCATTAAGCCATCAAACCAAGAAGCATTTAAGAAGAATATCTCCTTGTGTGCACTAGAGTTCCATCTATCAATTTCCACTCAAAATCATAAGAAAAGATTAAATATCCTTTCTCCATCCATAACATACCCATTGTTACGGAGGGATGGCTGATTTCTTCGAACTTGTAGTATTGGGGGTGGCTAATTTATTCCACATATTATTTCAAAAAAACATACCAATTGTTTATTTTCCTTTGTTTTACCAAAATTTTCAAATAAACATGGAAAAACCTAGAGAGCTAGTTCTTTTGAAAGCATCTCCAAACTCGCCAAATTCCCTTACATGAATCACATCTGCTTTGACACCAAATTCCCAGGCTTTATTCATCTAACCCCTTTCGATGCATTAAACGAAAATCGTGACAGGGGCATGAAGCTCAAGGTAGACAACAAGAAAGATTATTTAGTTGGGCTTCACTATATATGACGGAAAAGGCGAACAATTTGGATTTTTATTTCAATATAATTTTAGGGAACTCGACTCTGACATGGACCCATGCCAAAAATTCGATCCAGTTTTTATGAAACAGTGAAAGTGGCCTTGTAAAAAATCGATGTGATGGAGTCAATGTCATATTGTTCATAAAATTGTTATGATGCAATTTGATTTTCCCTCGAGAAGAAACATAGTGGGTTGCTTGTCATGGGGTATGTGATTTGGCTTACATTGTCAAATTGTTGAGTCCTTTGCCAGTTCTAAATACGTTGCATGAGTTCTTGTGGTTAGTCACGACTCTCTTAGGTAATGTTTATGATGTTATGTATATTGCAGGGTTTTGTGGGTTCAACTAAATGGTTGGGATAGTGAAGATAGCAGAGGAATGGGGGATCAATTTTGAAGGGCAACATCTAACTGGGCATGATAGCATGCTTGTTGGTTATGTCTTTTAAAAAATTAAAGAAAAGTTTGCTTTCGACGAGATGGATTTTTGGGGATTCATTATAGTGCTGAATTGCAAAATCAGTGCCTCATATCAAATGTGAAGGGACACCAACAAGATGTTTCTTATTTCTCTGTATTTTCATGGCTAAATTTAATAAATATTCTACTACGTGTTTTATTTATTGCATACTATATGGAAAACATTTCAATTAATTGTTGGGCAATAGGCATGCTCTGCCGAACAATCGGTTACCTTTTTCCCACCTTGACATGGTAAGTTCTCCTTCTGAAAATTATAAGCAATCTTGAAACTGTGGGACATTTGGCTTAGATGTTTTGTTTCCTGATAGTTGTTGCAGCATGCATCAAATGTAATGTTGATGAGGGTAAATCTCAGGCCTAAGTTTGCTTATGAACACAATCCAGTCTTCTTGAACTTCTCAACGGCTAAGATGAATTTTGTATTTAATAACCAAGTATGATTTATCATGCAGATCACAATCTATTGATGATCACAGGACAATTTTCTAGTCCTTATTTTTCCTCTTGCACATTTATTAAGAAGAGTATAACTACTCTAAAACCTAAAATGTCATAAGCGACAACTTTCTAATTTAACCCTGAAACGCAAACCCTATAATAAGTCTTCATATATTCTCCCTATTAGGGATATATTTAGAACTTAATATATAAAGTGCACTGGTTTTAGATACATGGAGTAAAGCATGCTTATTGATATTTGATATTCTAAATGGACTAGTACTTTGAGAGAAAAAAAATGAAAGAGCAAAAAAGGACTAGTAAAAAGAAACTGAGGGAATACAATTTTTGTCTTGGTTCTTGATATTATTGAAAATTCATCTCATGAGTTGTGACCTTTTATTTTTTGAGGTTCTTGCTAGTTCTTATCAGTTGAGTAGTAGGTTGTTAACTCTTGAATGCAATTAATGCAATTTGGTGAGATCTGGAGATTCCTTCTGCCCTATTTATTTTGTCATATTACCAATCATCCTCATAATTTTTAGATGTAAAAATTATGCTGATTGTAATGAATTTATGATTAGTGAAATCCAGATATTTTAGCACGGCTAATAATTATCACTTTATTTTTCCGGTACAAATTATATCCATTTATTTATTTATTTATTTTTTGCTGCAGATTGACCTTTTTGAGTTCCTCAGAAAATCCAAGTATTGGCAGCACTCAGCAGGACTGGACCATGTTATTCCTATGCATCACCCAAATGCTTTCAGATTTCTCAGAGATCAGGTGAATGCATCTATACTTGTTGTTGCAGATTTTGGGCGATATCCCAGAAATTTGTCTTCCCTAAGCAAAGATGTGGTGACGCGACCTGGATCGTTCCATGATGTTACCTTCCGTTGATCTGCTGATGGCGGCGATGGGTGGCTGAGATTGGATCTGGAGGCTGTCGCTCCTGAAGCGTGTGGATCTCAATGGGTTTGAGGTTGTGGTTGCCGAGCTACCTGCAAGGAAGTCCCGGGGTGGTTGGTCGGTCATGTTAGACTAGAAATCCGAGCAGAATAATGGCTTAGTGGAGTAAAAATGGCTTATTTGAACCGTCTGAAGAAGGGGTTTATATAGCGGTGGCAGCAGGCAGGGCAAGCACGAGAATCACGCCGGCCGTTACGCTCCCGACGTCACGCCCGCGTGATGAGCGAGACCTCCCAATAATGGCGAGATAGGCTCGTTAATGGGGGATCGTGGTGGCGTAGAACGTGGGATGTGGTCAGCGGAGATCTCGCGCATGGAGAGATTCGCGGGATGGCGGTTACGCCTGCAAGCGGTGCCGTTGGTCGGTCGATGAGACCAAGGAAGATGACCTCGGCGGGAGAGCTCACAGACGAGCGGGAGAGCCGAGGTATCTTGGTTCTGCGGTAGCCCGAAGACGAGCTGTGAGGCCGAGAATGCCGGTTATGCAGGGGGCTCGGAGGTGAGCCAGCGTTTGCTCGGTTGGACGAGCACAGGAGTGGTCTGGTCGGTCGCTGTAGGTCCTTTCTTGTGAATCCTGGGACACGTCATCTGCCACGTGTCATGATCTGGGAGATCACCGATATCGAGAATCATCATTAACCTCCCACTCTCGTCCCGACCAGCTGACGGGTCGGGTCGAGAGTGGTTTGCCTGGTCACCCGAGGTGAGCTCATTTTCGAAGATATCGTCGGGCGTGTCCCTGGGCAATCGGCTGTTTTTTCTGGGTGATGCCAGCGAATCAGGGCGAGATCTCCGCATTAAAGAGGGTGCGTCGGATCGTGTGCACTTTTGCTGAGGCGACAGACCACGTGTCCGGTGTTGGTTGGCTGATGTGACGTGCCGCAGGCTTCTGGCGTCCGATGGGATGCTGCGCTTGCAACAGGTGGAGCGATCGTGGCCGTCAAATGCAGTGAACCGTTTTGGCGGGAGTCGACCGTCGCCGTTGGATGAGGACGCCGGCAGTATAAATCGAGGGGAGGCCTGATTCGGGATCTCTCTCTTCACATTTTCCTCATTCTGAGTCTTGTTAGCTCGGCGCTCTCCCCTCTTAGGTCGGATTTTGCGTTTTCTCTTCTCGAGGATTTCTTTCCATCAGGTTAAATGTCTTGTTTTGAGGAGTTTGTAGATGTCGTAGGGGTAGATACCAGGGATTCTTCCCCTGGGTTGGAGCCCCTTCGGGAATTTGGGATCAGATCCTCTTCCCGGGGTCGAGCGTCTGGGGCGGTTCCCGGAGCGGTGGCGGCGAACGTCCCTGGTACGTCGTACTCAGTGAAATATGAGGACGAGCTTGTCACCGTCCGGGCTCGTTTCCATATTCTTTCCGGCTACACGCTACGATTGGCCGAGAAAGAAGAGAGGGCAGATCAGGTGCGGGGTAGAGAGATCGCCTTGTACCTGGAATTCCTTTGGGCCGGAATGCGCCTGCCTTTCTCTCCCGAGGTTGTAGCTGCGCTAAATTACTTTGGGCTAGCCCCGGGCCAGCTAGTGCTGAACTCCTGGAGGATTCTCCTTGGGTTCCTGGTCTGGCTGAAGCTGCAGATGATCCCTTTTAGTCTGTTCATCCTTGCCTCCTCTCTCGTTTACAAAAGTCACCCCGGAACTCACGCGGGCGACCCGAGGCGGGTTTACCTCTCCTTTAGGAAGCAACGGGGGAGTGTAGCCGGGTCAGGAGTTGTCGTCTTGCCTTCTTCCATCCATGATTGGAAGAAGAAGTTTTTCTTCATCGGACCGTCAGAGGGTGAGGACTGGCCCGTACCCATCCAGTAGTCTAGGGATAGGTGCTGACAGGGAAATCCGTCCAATGACCCCGACGCGGTGAGGGTGGCGGGGTGGGAGCCTATCCTCCGGGTCGACATGCTACTTTCTGAGCGGGTCCTTAGTTGGGCCGGGCTCAGCCCCTCCCAGTTCTTCGGTGAGTTAGGCATGTGTTTGTTTCTATTTCTGTTTGTGTCGCTGATTCCATTATATCATGTCTTGTGCAGAAACCATGGACGTGGACCTCTTCTGAGCAGCCATGCGCAAGCCGTAGAAAGGGTCGAAGGCTGGAGGGGCCAGCTCTTCTCGTCAGACCCCGGTCCCGGCTTCCCCTGCAGCCGTCCCGCCCCAGCGCTCGAGTGCGGGTCGTGCCCCGGAGCCCGGCCAGGCGCCGAGCAGAAAAAGGGCTCGGGAAAAGGATGCCCAGGCTTCGGAGGTTGAGACGAGCTCCCCGCCGTCGTCTTTCAAGAGGTTCCCCCATACAGTTCCGTGGACCCCGGCCTCTCCGATCTTGGTGGACGGGGGGAGCTCCACTTTGAGGTGCCCTCGGGGCTCTCCGTCGCTGACAGCTTGCTGCATGACATGGAGAGGTCGGCCGAGGGCCGGGTCCATAGGGGACGCTGAAGACACAAATGGTGTCCATCGCCCAAGAGGTCGTGCAGGTTAGTGCTCGTACATCGTCTCATCGCTTGCGAGATTTGGTGCCCCTTTTTCTTCCTGACCCCTTCCAGTTTCTTTAGGTCCTCCAGCACGTCGCTATCGTCGCCCGTATGGAGGAGGAGAAGTAGCCCCGCGATGCGAGCCGCGGGCGAGCTCTCCTCGCTGTGGGAAAGCTCGAAGCAGGAGCTGGAGGCGGCGATGGCGAGGGTTGCTGCCCTTGAGGGCAAGGTGGCGGCCGGGAAGCAGGAGGCGGCGGCTGTGAGGCAGGAGGCGGCGGCCCCGAAGCAGGAGGTGGCGGCCTCGAAGCAGGAGGTTGCCAGGTTCCGTGAGGCCACCCAAGCTCTCGAGGCCGAGCTTCGGGACTCCAGGGCGCTCTTCGACACCATGAAGAAGTCCGTGAGCACCCTTCGGAAGGAGTTGGAGGCTGCGGGAGAGACGGCGAAGCGAGCCGACCTCAGAGCGGCGAAGGCGGTGGAGAACTTCCAGAAGTCGAAACAGTTCTACACCGTCCTAGCCTCGGCCACCACCGCCATCTGGCACGAGGCTCTCGACACCGTCAAGGCTCGGATGCTGGAGTTCGCTGACGAAGAGCTCCGAGCTGAATATCCCCAAAGGGATGATGAGCAGGAGGATGGCCCCGGGGAGATACCCGACGAGGGCGACGCCGAGGCTCCTATGGTGGGCACTGGGCTTCCCGAGTTTGCACCTGGCCCTGAGGTCTGAAGCCCCATGTCTTCATATTTTTTCTTCTTATTGTTGCGTCGGGTATCTTATAGGCCTTCGGGCATTTTTGTAAGGCTGGGGAGCTCTCAGTACCCTTGTAAAAGTTTTGACTTTGTGAATAAAGATTTTTGTTTTTGCAGTGGTGTTTGTGCTAGTATTTTCCTTTGTCAGTAAGCACTCGTATTTGCGCAACACTGCCTTCGTTTTATGTCGGTTCTTTGTCTAGCGATCACACATCGAGTTGAATCTGTTTGTTTGCCGAGTGTGCAAAGATCAGTGCGAAGACGGCATCTCCATAGCCTCGAAGTCGAGGTGGAGATTGCTTAGACATAGAACCAGATGGCTCTTGACGAGGTCATGTTCCTTAGCGTGGGAAGCTTGGAGAGGCATGCCGGTGATCGACCGAGCAGGGTAGCTGCTCGGTGCCTCTTGGCGAGGGCTTTGATCCTTAGCGCGGGAGAGGCCGTGAGTAGCCTACTAAGGATTGGGTCGAGCAGGGTAGCTGATCGGTGCCTCTTGGCGAGGGCTTTAATCCCTGGTGTGTTGGGGTAGGGAGCTAGCGGCCAGGGATAACCGAGCAAGGGCGGGCCCGGTTGTCTCTTTCGAGGGCTTTTCATCCTTAGCGCTGGAGGGGCCGTGAGTGGCCTACTAAATATGGCCGAGCAGGGTAGCTGCTCGGTGCCTCTGGGCGAGGACTTTGATCCTTAGCGCGGGAGGGGGCGTGAGTGGCCTACTAAGGATGGCCGAGCAGGGTAGCTGCTCGGTGCCTCTGGGAAAGGGCTTTGATTCTTGGCGCGGGAGGGGCCGTGAGTGGCCTACTAAGGATGACCGAGCAAGGTAGCTGCTCGGTGCCTCTAGGCGAGGGCTTTGATTCTTAGCGCGGGAGGGGCCGTGAGTGGCCTACTAAGGATGGCTGAGCAGGGAATCTGCTCGGTGCCTCTGGGCGAGGGCTTTGATCCTTAGCGCGGGAAGGGCTGTGAGTTGCCTACTAAAGATGGCTGAGCAGGGTAGCTGCTCGATGCCTCTGGGCGAGGGCTTTGATCCTTAGCGCGGGAGGGGCTGTGAGTGGCCTACTAAGGATAGCCGAGCAGGGTAGCTGCTCGGTGCCTCTGGGCGAGGGCTTTGATTCTTAGCGCGGGAGGGGCCATGAGTGGCCTACTAAGGATGGCCGAGCAGGGTATGTAACACCCGAGCCCAATGCTACTAATTTCAGTTACCGTTTGAACGTAGTGTGATACTTATTTCATTTATCTTGCTTGATTGTTACTTACTGTAAAATTTTACCCGGCAAATTCATTTCTGCATATAACAATTTTTGGTATCTAAAATAAAAATAAAAATATTCATCTTGGCCTGCTTGACACCCTTAATCCTGTGGTAGCGTCCGTGCATCATGTTCTCGTCCCGTTCAGTGAAACGGGCGAGTTTGGACGGCTACGCGCACGTACGTGTGTCCATTTTGGGGGTATGCTTTTTGATCATAAAACACTTCATTTTAAACTTTGGATCCCGCTTAAAATTCTATTATTTCAATTTCAAATTTTTGGACCCGACCCGGGCGCGATTTGGAAATGTTTTACTTTGCGCCAAAATCCCAAATTTTAATATATATTAAACCATTCGTATATTTCAATTCTTTAGCAATCGTATATATTTTTAAACGGTTTAAGATTTATAGGATTTTTAAATCTTTCTCAATTTTCCCCCTCAACCAATCAGCCTTCTCCTTTTCTTCCCGTAGGCCCCCACTCCCGCATCTCTCTCTCTCTCTCTAACTTTTCTTTCTCTCTCTCCTCTATATTATTTAGTTTCCCTCCTCTTCCTTCGTTTTAAAACGAAACCCAAACCCCACGAGAAACGGCCGCCTTGCCCTCGCCGCTGCAGCCCACCGCCGACGACACCATCACCGGCTTCCTCGTCCTCGTCATCCCCTCACCATCCTCGCCCTCTCTCTCATCCTCCTTCATCGATTCCCGAGCGTCTGCACACCCCGACCAGCGCTGCAGCCACCTGCGTCCCTGCACCCGTTGCACCGCCGTGAGTCGCCGTCAGCGACCCCGTCACCGCGTCCCTGGCCTCGCAAGCCCCCCTCGGTGAGCTAGCTCCCCTCCTTTTTTCATTTCTTCTTTCTTTCTCTGTAAATAATTTCTTGATCTGGAAATCTCATTCACTGTCGGCGTAGGCCACCGCCGGAGTTTGTCGACGCCGTCGACCGTCACCACCCGTCCCACAGACCATTGTAAGCCTTCCCTCTCCATCATCTTTCCCTTTCTTCTTCATTTTCCCTTTCTTTTCTTGATTGCAACTCTTAACATTCGCTGTTTTTGATCTCGCCGGAATTCAGCCGTGCCAGCGACGTGTCCCGACATTCCAGCGAGGTACCCCGACCCGTGTGGTTCCACTGTTCGTCGTTTGGGTTCATTCCGTGAACCGTGCGCCCGTCGCGAGTTTCCCGCCGACGTTTTACGTTCCGTTTTTCCCGGTTCGCGACCCGTCGAGGCAAGTAACCCTTGCTACATGCTAAACCATATTTACTTATAATTAATGACACCCTAAAACCCGCAATTTAACTTGGGTATTATAATTTCCCACTTTTTCATGTACAATATTGTTATATATCATTTTATCTTTAAACTTGGAACCTACAGTTTGCAATTGAACCTAATAACCACATTTACCTGTCTAATCACATTTTTAATATTGACATAGCGTATGGCATTCATCTCTATAGTTTTGTTCCATTCGGACACTCGTATGTATTTTAACCTGTAATAGCTGTATTGAACCTTTATATAAATCATTGCACCTCTAAAGTGCTTAAACTTGTTAACATGAATAAAAGGCCATAATTGTCATACTGCATTCGCATAACATTGAAATCATCTCTGTGACACAACTGACAACTGTACTGCTAATTCAGTGAATCTGCCTATTGCTTACTTCATTGCTTATCTCATGTTGTTAATGCCCATGCTTGATTATATAACTGATTGTGAGTACACCTATGATATCGCTTGCTTCTTGAACTGTCTTGCTACTTACACATTGATTGACCCGACATGGTACCGTATACTGCTTGACTTGACATGATGTACCATGACCTGACCCGTTACCTGATCTTGTGTCTAATACCAACAAACCTGACATGTAGTCCTCATGGACCGTTCCTGTTGTCTATCCAGACAAACCTGTTTACCTGATCCTGTGTTGGCATTAGTTTCTTGATTTCGGGATACCTGACTTGACATACACATATAACTTGGGGGTATGGGGAAATCAAAGGTGAAACCTGACTTGTAACTCGACAGTTCACTACCTGTTCTGAGTGTACACATTCCTGTTTTGTGCCTAGCGGCATGTCTCGGCTTCAGCCGAGAATATTGTGGCCGTGGTCCCGGGTATGTACGGGATACTATCGAGTGTACACATTCATGTTTTGTGCCTAGCGGCATGTCTCGGCTGCAGCCGAGAATATTGTGGCCGTGGTCCCGGGTATGTACGGGATACTATTGAGTTACATCGATGATTCATCAATTTGGTTTCAAAGACTTTAGAATAGAGAACCCGATAGAACAGTCTAGTTTACCCACTGCACACTACCCTGCACTGCTCTGAATTCATATTATTGTTACCCTTGCTTTATTCATGTTTATATTCACATTGCCTGTTTATTATGTTATTACTTGATGACTTGACGCGCTGACGTCTGGGTTTTGCATGGCCCAGATTCTGTACCGCTGTCGCAGCCCGAGCAGGAGTACTTCAGCCGACAGGCTGAGCTGTGAGTGTTAGCAGTAGTTAGATTTTCTTTACTGCATTTTATTCCTGATGTGAGCCCGCATTATGGGACATACATTCCAGTTACTTTGTATTGGATCTTTCGCTTCCGCATTTATTTATTCTTGACTCATGTTATCTTGGATTATGGACATGTTTTAGATAGTTTTATTTTGTTCTTGATATCTCTACAACCGTAATGTGACTGTGGATGGATACTTCTTACCCACAGGTAGCATGGTTGGCTATGTCACGTGACCATTTTAGCGTACTCTGGGAAGTGGGACGTGACATGGTTCTTTTGGTATCAGAGCCATAGGTTAGTCGGGTTGATTCTTTTGTAGTTGGGTATTGTACCCAATACACGAATCAGAATACCCGTGTTTAGGAAACATGTCCTGCCACCTTGCCGTTTACCATTCTTGAATCACATTCTTCCTGATTATATCTTTTACGATGTGCAAACTTCCTTTGCATATCGACTCGAAACCTGATTCATTGTTATCTCTAGGACTTAGGCGACTTGGGTGGAGTTATGTAATTGTGGCTATGATACCGCGGCATAGTTACAATGGGGCACTCTATTTAAGTATCTTGGAGTTCTAGCCTTGATCTATATTCAGAATCTATCATCATGTTAATGTTAGGTGTTTTGATTTCAGGAATATGGCAGGTAAGAATTTGAAGACGTACCAAAGGCGTGTGGACGAAGCCGCCATGCTTGGAGTGATAAGAGGAATGCTGGAGAATCAAAAGTGACAGACCGAGTTATCCAGCAACAAGCGGACTCGTTTCAGGAAGGTTTGCAGATCATTCAGCAGTCTGTGAACAATGTTGGAGCTAAACCAGTGGACCGAGTAGGGACCGTAGCAAATTTCAGGCGTTTGGGTCCGTCTACATTTACTAGTTTGGAGGAGCCGTTGCCAGCGGAGCAGTGGCTAGTTGACACAGAGAATTTGCTTATTGCGGCACAGATTCCGGATGAGAAAAGAGTTGATGTGGTACGCATTCAGTTAGTGGATTACGCCCGAGAATAGTGGCTTGTGGAAGAGAACCGTTTGCCCAAGCCGATCAAGTGGGTGGATTTTTCAAAGAGTTTCCTGGAGAAGTTCTTCCCGCGGACTGCACGGGAGGAAATGGAAGAGAAATTCATCGGGCTAAAGCAGAATGGAGCAGCTGTAGATGTGCATGCAGCAGAATGGACAAGACTCAGCAGATTCGCTGGACATTTAGTTGCCAACGATGCAGACAGGGCACGGAGGTTCATGCGCAGCTTGGACGTGGACATCCAGCGGCAGATTGTCTCCCTGGGTTTGACCACTTTCTCACAAGTACTTGCGGCAGCCCGAGAGCAGCAGAGTTTATCTGGGATGAAGGGGAGTGTGCAGCAGACAGCAGTTGCGGTAAGGAAGCCTTGTACCTAACCGAGCTCATGGTCGCAGAGGTATTCCAGTGGACCGTCGAGGTGTAGCACCCATGAAGAAGCCAGTGATCGTTGATCGAAGAAAGAGCATGACCTGTAACTATTGCAATTTACCTAGCCACATGCAAAAGGATTGTCGAAGGAGGCTGGGACTTTGTTTGGTTTGTGGCCGTTGGTGCTTGTCCGTCGAACCTTCGTACGAGAGATGATTTTCAGAAGCCTCCGCAGAGACCGTTCCAAGGACAGAAACAGCTGACTCAAGGACCTAATCAGGCTCGAGCTTTTACCTTGACAACAGAAGAAGCTAAGGCATCAGGGGAAGTTGTTTCAGGTACTCTACTCGTTCATGGTTTTCCCGCATTAGCGTTATTTGATTCTGGTGCATCCCATTGTTTTATGTCATCCAAGTTTATAACTACACACTCGATTGACTACACGACCCTGTCTAGTTTCTGGGACATACACACTGGGAATGGGAAAATCATATCAAGTAGGGAATGTAAAGATTGTACAGTTGTTGTGTGCGGACGGGAGCTTTTTGCAGATTTCTTAGTGATTGATACGGGCAGCTATGAAGTCGTCTTGGGAATGGATTTTCTTGGCACTTTCCACGCTCACATTGATTGTAGGGCAAAGAAAGTAATTTTCCAGATTCCCGGACATCCTAAGTTTACCTTCACTGGAGGAAGCAGTTCTGTCGGGCTAGTCGAGTTTAGGGCTAGGCCGACAAATGATATTCTTGCAGCAATGGAAGTTGATTTAAGAGAAGAGCCGGCTGTCGTTCGTGATTTTATGGACGTATTTGAAGATATATCGGGTTTACCGCCGAAGCGAGACGTGGAGTTTGCAATTGATCTTATTCCTGGTGCAGCGCCAGTATCCAAAGCGTATTATCCAATGGCACCAGTAGAGTTGGAAGAAATTAAGAAACAGGTTGCTGAATTGCTTGAGAAATGTTGGATTCGAAGCAGTAACTCTCCTTGAGGAGCTCCAGTTCTTCTAGTAAAGAAGAAGGATGGCACAAGAAGGATGTGCATCGACTATCGAGAACTAAACCGGGTGACTATTAAGAACAAGTACCCGATCCCTCGCATTGGCGAACTTTTCGAGCAGCTTAGTGGCGCGAGGGTATTCTCGAAGCTGGATTTGCGATCCGGATATCATCAGGTCCGAGTGAAAACAGAAGATATTTGCAAGACGGCGTTCCGAACTCGGTATGGACATTACGAGTACTTAGTGATGCCCTTCGGACTGACGAATGCGCCGGCAGTATTCATGGACTTGATGAACCGAATCTTTTCACTGTTCTTGGACAATTTTATTGTGGTGTTCATTGACGATATTCTGGTTTACTCGAAGAGTTTTGAGGAGCATGCTGAACATTTTAAGATCGCACTGCAGACGTTGAGACAGGAGAAGCTTTATGCGAATATGAGTAAGTGCGAGTTTTGGCTGGAAGAAGTAAAGTTTTTGGGGCATGTTGTGTCTGGCAATGGAATTGCCGTCGATCCAGAAAATATTGCAGCAGTTCGTGATTGGCCGATTTCAAAGAGTGTTGCGGAGATAAGAAGTTTTCTTGGACTCGCCGGGTATTACAGGAGATTTGTGGAGAACTTTGCTCGTCTGGCAGAGCCGTTAACCAAGCTTACGCGCAAGGAGGTACCTTTTGTATGGACGGATAAATGTGCATTAGCTTTTGAGACGTTGAAACAGAAGTTGATAACTGCCCCTATTCTGACCGTGCCAGACAATTCCGGAGGATTGGTGATTCACAGCGACGCATCTGGGAAAGGATTGGGATGTGTTTTGATGCAGCATGGGAAGGTTGTAGCGTACGCATCGAGACAGTTGAAGACCCATGAGAAGAATTATCCAACTCATGACTTGGAACTTGCGGCTGTGATTTTCGCTTTGAAGATTTGGAGACACTACCTTTTGGGAGAAAGGGTCGAAGTTTTTACTGATCATAAGAGCTTGAAGTATGTGTTCACACAGAAGGAGCTTAATATGAGGCAGCGTAGATGGTTGGAGCTGATGGCTGACTACGATCTTGACCTTAAGTACCATCCGGGAAAGGTTAACGTCGTGCCGGATGCGCTTAGTTGGTTACCAGCAATTCAGGTGCTAACTGTGCAGAAGGAGATCGTTGCAGATTTTCAAAGATTTGACTTGGAGGTTGTGCTACCGCATTCTACGGGACAGTTGATGCAGCTGCAAGTACAGTCATCATTGATCGAGAATATTAAAGCAGCACAATCGCAGGACCCTAGACTGCAAAAGTTTCGAGAACAGGTTGAAGCAGGACTACGAACAGATTTATTGATCCACGAAGATGGTTCGTTGAGATATGATAGCCGTTTGTGTGTGCCAAAGGGAGACATTCGTGAAGAGCTTATGAAGGAGGCACACAGTTCAGCTTATTCTGTACATCCAGGAGGCACAAAAATGTACCGAGATATTCGACAGCATTTCTGGTGGGAAGGCATGAAACGGGAGATTGCTCGCTTTGTGGCTAAGTGCTTGGTGTGTCAGCAAGTTAAGGCTGAACACCAAAGGGTTGCTGGTTTATTGCAACCACTTCCGATTCCTCAGTGGAAGTGGGAACATATAACCATGGATTTCGTGACGGCTTTACCGCGGAGTCCAAAGGGAAACAATGCTGTATGGGTGATTGTTGATCGATTGACCAAGGCAGCTCACTTCATTCCTTTCTGGGTTGGTCAATCAACAGAGACTTTGGCTGAGCGGTACATGCAAGAGATTGTAAGATTGCATGGAGTACCGGTGAGCATCGTGTCCGATCGGGACACTCGGTTCTTGTCGCACTTTTGGCGGAGTTTACAGGAAAGTTTGGGGACTCGATTGAAGTTTAGCACAGCTTATTATCCTCAAACCGATGGTCAGTCGGAGAGAACGATCCAAACTCTTGAAGATATGTTGAGAGTATGCATGTTGGACTTCAAGGGTTCTTGGGAGGATCATCTACATTTGGTGGAGTTTTCTTACAACAACAGTTTTCAGGCAACTATCCAGATGGCTCCATTTGAAGCTTTGTACGGTCGTAAATGCCGTTCACCTGTTTGTTGGGATGATGTCGGTGAACGAAGATTATTGGGACCAGATTTGGTTGTGAAGACAATTGAGAAGGTTAACACTATCAGAAATCATATGAAGGCAGCACAAGACAAACAGAAAAGTTGGGCTGATACGTCGAGAAGACCTCTAGAGTTCGCCGTGGGTGATTTGGTGTTCTTGAAGATATCACCGACTAGAGGGGTGATTCGTTTTGGAAGTCGAGGAAAGCTTAGTCCTCGATTCGTTGGACCCTTTGAGATCTTGGAGCGTGTTGGTGAGGTAGCGTATCGTTTGGCGTTACCGCAGTCCTTGGCTAATGTGCACGATGTGTTTTACGTATCTCAACTACGAAGATATGTTCGAGATGAAACGCACGTATTGGATCATTCGGAGCTAACTGTACGAGAAGACTTAACTTTTGAGGAACGACCGATTGAAATTATGGATCGAAGGGAAAAGGTTCTTAAGAACAAGGTGATCCCTCTTGTGCTTGTTTCTTGGGGTAATCGCTCGCATGAAGAGTCCACTTGAGAATGAGAAGTTGAAATTCGGCAGAAGTTTCCTCACCTTTTCTTATAGTTATCTGTCTTTGAATTCTTAGAATTTCGAGGACGAAATTTTTTTTGTAGTTGGGTATAATGTAACACCCGAGCCCAATGCTACTAATTTCAGTTACCGTTTGAACGTAGTATGACACTTATTTCATTTATCTTGCTTGATTGTTACTTACTGTAAAATTTTACCCGGCAAATTCATTTATGCATATAACAATTTTTGGCATCTAAAATAAAATTAAAAATATTCATCTTGGCCTGCTTGACACCCCTAACCCTGTGGTAGCGTCCGTGCATCATGTTCTCGTCCCGTTCAGTGAAACGGGCGAGTTTGGACGGCTACGCGCACGTACGTGTGTCCATTTTGGGGGTATGTTTTTTTATCATAAAACACTTCATTTTAAACTTTGGATCCCGCTTAAAATTCTATTATTTCAATTTCAAATTTTTGGACCCGACCCGGACGCGATTTGGAAATGTTTTATTTTGCGCCAAAATCCCAAATTTTAATATATATTAAACCATTCGTATATTTCAATTCTTCGTATATATTTTTAAACGGTTTAAGATTTATAGGATTTTTAAATATTTCTCAAATTTTCCCCTCAACCAATCAGCCTTCTCCTTTTCTTCCCGTGGGCCCCCACTCCCGCATCTCTCTCTCTCTCTAACTTTTCTCTCTCTCTCTCTCTCTCCTCTATATTATTTAGTTTCCCTCCACTTCCTTCGTTTTAAAACGAAACCCAAACCCCACGAGAAACGGCCGCCTTGCCCTCGCCGCTGCAGCCCACCGCCGACGACACCATCACCGGCTTCCTCGTCCTCGTCATCCCCTCACCATCCTCGCCCTCTCTCTCATCCTCCTTCATCGATTTCCGAGCGCCTGCACATCCCGACCAGCGCCGCAGCCACCTGCGTCCTTGCACCCATTGCACCGCCGTGAGTCGCCGCCGGCGACCCCGTCACCGCGTCCCTGGCCTCGCAAGCCCCCCTCGGTGAGCTAGCTCCCCTCCTTTTTTCATTTCTTCTTTCTTTCTCTGTAAATAATTTCTTGATCTGGAAATCTCGTTCACTGTCGGCGTAGGCCACCGCCGGAGTTCGTCGACGCCGTCGACCGTCACCACCCGTCTCACAGACCATTGTAAGCCTTCCCTCTCCATCATCTTTCCCTTTCTTCTTCATTTTCCCTTTCTATTCTTGATTGCAACTCTTAACATTCGCTGTTTTTTATCTCGCCGGAATCCGGCCGTGCCGGCGACGTGTCCCGACGTTCCAGCGAGGTACCCCGACCCCTGTGGTTCCACTGTTCGTCGTTTGGGTTCATTCCGTGAACCGTGCGCCCGTCGTGAGTTTCCCCGCCGACGTTTTACGTTCCGTTTTTCCCGGTTCGCGACCCGTCGAGGCAAGTAACCCTTACTACATGCTAAACCATATTTACTTATAATTAATGACACCCTAAAACCCGCAATTTAACTTGGGTATTATAATTTCCCACTTTTTCATGTATAATATTGTTATATATCATTTTATCTTTAAACTTGGAACCTACAGTTTGCAATTGAATCTAATAACCACATTTACCTGTCTAATCACATTTTTAATATTGACATAGCGTATGGCATTCATCTCTATAGTTTTGTTCCATTCGGACACTCGTATGTATTTTAACCTGTAATAGCTGTATTGAACCTTTATATAAATCATTGCACCTCTAAAGTGCTTAAACTTGTTAACATGAATAAAAGGCCATAATTGTCATACTGCATTCGCATAACATTGAAATCATCTCTGTGACACAACTGACAACTGTACTGCTAATTCAGTGAATCTGCCTATTGCTTACTTCATTGCTTATCTCATGTTGTTAATGCCCATGCTTGATTATATAACTGATTGTGAGTACACCTATGATATCGCTTGCTTCTTGAACTGTCTTGCTACCTACACATTGATTGACCCGACATGGTACCGTATACTGCTTGACTTGACATGATGTACCATGACCTGACCCATTACCTGATCTTGTGTCTAATGCCAACAAACCTGACATGTAGTCCTCATAGGCCGTTCCTGTTGTCTATCCAGACAAACCTGTTTACCAGATCCTGTGTTGGCATTAGTTTCTTGATTTCGGGATACCTGACTTGACATACACATATAACTTGGGGGTATGGGGAAATCAAAGGTGAAACCTGACTTGTAACTCGACAGTTCACTACCTATTCTGAGTGTACACATTCCTGTTTTGTGCCTAACGGCATGTCTCGGCTTCAGCCGAGAATTTTGTGGCCGTGGTCCCGGGTATGTACGGGATAGTATCGAGTGTACACATTCCTGTTTTGTGCCTAGCGGCATGTCTCGGCTGCAGCCGAGAATATTGTGGCCGTGGTCCCGGGTATGTACGGGATACTATTGAGTTACATCGATGATTCATCAATTTGGTTTCAAAGACTTTAGAATAGAGAACCCGATAGAACAGTCCAGTTTACCCACTGCACACTACCCTGCACTGCTCTGAATTCAAATTATTGTTACCCTTGCTTTATTCATGTTTATATTCACATTGCCTGTTTATTATGTTATTACTTGATGACTTGACGTGCTGACGTCTGGGTTTTGCATGGCCCAGATTCTGTACCGCTGTCGCAGCCCGAGCAGGAGTACTTCAGCCGACAGGCTGAGCTGTGAGTGTTAGCAGTAGTTAGATTTTCTTTACTGCATTTTATTCCTGATGTGAGCCCGTATTATGGGACATACATTCCAGTTACTTTGTATTGGATCTTTCGCTTCCGCATTTATTTATTCTTGACTCATGTTATCTTGGATTATGGACATGTTTTAGATAGTTTTATTTTGTTCTTGATATCTCTACAACTGTAATGTGACTGTGGATGGATACTTCTTACCCACAGGTAGCATGGTTGGCTATGTCACGTGCCCATTTTAGCATACTCTGGGAAGCGGGGCGTGACAGGGTAGCTGCTCGGTGCCTCTGGACGAGGGCTTTGATCCTTAAGGACGGGCCGGGTAGGGTTACAGTCCGATGCCTCTTGGCGAGGGCTTTGATCCCTGGTTTGGTAGGGAGCTACCAGCCAGGGATAACCGAACAAGGGCGGGCCCGGTTGCCTCTTAGCGAGGGCTTTGATCCCTGGTTTGTTGGGGTAGGGAGCTACCAGCCAGGGATAACCGAGCAAGGGCGGGCCCGGTTGCCTCTTTCGAGGGCTTTTCATCCTTAGCGCGGGAGGGTCCGTAAGTGGCCTACTAAGGATGGCCGAGAAGGGTTGCTGCCCGGTGCCTCTTGGCGAGGGCTTTTTGTCCTTAAGGATGGCCGAGCAGGGTTGCTGCCCGGTGCCTCTTGTGAGGGCTTTGAACCCTAGCGTTGTGGGGTAAGGAAGCTACCAGCCAGGGATAACCGAGCAGGGTAGCTGCAGGGCTGCCTCTTGGTGAGGGCTTGATCCCTGGCTTTGTGGGGTAGGTTAGCTACCGGCCAGGGATAGCCGAGCAGGGTAGGGCTGCCTCTTCGTGAGGGCTTCGATCCTTGGCGCTGGAGGGACCGTGGGAGGCCTGCCAAGGAAGAACCAAGCAGTGAAGCTGCTCGGTCGCCTCTTAGTGAGGGCTTAGATTCCTAGATTTATGGGGTAGGCGAGCTACCGGCCAGGGATAGCCGAGCAGGGTAGCTGTTGGGCTGCCTCTTCATAAGGGTTTCGATCCTTGGCGCTGGAGGGGCCGTGGGAGGCCTGCCAAGGATGAACCAAGCAGTGAAGCTGCTCGGTCGCCTCTTAGTAAGGGCTTAGATCCCTGGCTTTGTAGGGTAGGCGAGCTACCGTCCAGGGATAGCCGAGCAGGGTATCCGCTGGGCTGCCTCTTCATGAGGGCTTCGATCCTTGGCGCTGGAAGGGCCATGGGAGGCCTGCCAAGGATGAACCAAGCAGTGAAGCTCCTCGGTCGCCTCTTAGTGAGGGCTTAGATCCCTTGCGTCATGGGGTAGGCGAGCTACCGGCCAGGGATAGCCGAGCAGGGTAGCTGCAGGGCTGCCTCTTGGTGAGGGCTTAGATCCCTGTCTTTGTGGGGTAGGCGAGCTACCGGCCAGGGATAGCCGAGCAGGGTAGCTGCTGGACTGCCTCTTCGTGAGGGCTTCGATCCTTGGTGCTGGAGGGGCCGTGGGAGGCCTGCCAATGATGAACCAATCAGTGAAGTTGCTCGGTCGCCTCTTAGTGAGGGCTTAGATCCCTGGCGTCGTAGGGTAGGCGAGGTACCGGCCACGGATAGCCGAGCAGGGTAGCTGCTGGGCTGCCTCTTGGTGAAGGCTTCGGGAAGATGGACAGTCGCGATTGACACGTGTCACGAACGCATGGAGGAGGCAAAGCGCCAGAGCCACGTCGTTTCGATTTCGTATCGAGCGGCGCGGTGTCTGCCGCGTGGCGGTACAGTCGCGGGTGACCGTTGAACTTGGGAGGCATTGTGGGCTATAAAATGGGGAGATTGTTGATGACTCCTTTTCTCACACCCAAGACACAAGAATAAAGGACTTCCCATTTACCATCCCCGAAATCATAAGCTTCGAGGACGTGTATCTCTATGATCAGTACTGCACTAATGACACGGTGCAGTTGGTGATAGGCCGGATCGAGTATCATTTCGGCCGATTGCTCCCCCAGCGCTCCTCCCTACTTCAGCTGTTAATGTACTCCATCTGGAGGGCTTCGCCGGGGCTCTTCAACCCCCTATCCAAGCAGTTGAAATATGAGGCCATTGGCAAGCTGAGGTCTCTGAGGTGCTTCGGTTTGATCTCTGCGAGCCGGCTAAATCGCTCGAAGGCGCTCGTCCTTGAGTGCTACCACTTGAGGCTCGATGCCGACGCTAGCGGGGGTCATCGAAGAGAGAGGTTAGACGCCGCGAGGGCTCGGCTGGTGGAAATATCTTCAGAGTACCACGATCAGTGCTCTCTGTACCCCATTCCTCCGCTGTTGTAATATATATTTTATGTATGGCTGAGGAGCCTATAGTGCCTTTTGAATGAATAAGATTCTTTTTTCTTTTCTGCAATGCTTTATTGATCCCTTTATTATTTAAACAAAAGATCTCAAGAAAGATGTACATTGCTCTGAAAAGAAAATATATGCTAGTAGATGTTCTTATTCGTGCAGCTTGAGCCCCCGGATGTCTGTTGGTATCTATGCCCGGCACGGGGTACCGAGCTTCGTGGGCACCAGGCGTATCCTCCGCTGACACTACCATGATCTAGCCGATGGTCAGCTCGACGGAAGGGGGACGCTGCTCCTACTCGCGGTCAGCTAGCCGCTTGTCCCTTAGGTACGCTGCGAGGTGCCCCGAACGGATGAGCTCTTCAATATAGTCTCGGAGTTGTTTGCAGCTCTTCGTGGAGTGGCCCAGTGATCTGTGAAAACCGCATTAGGGGCTCCGGGTTCGCTTTGAGGCCATTCGCGAGACCGGGGGAAGCTTGAATAACCCCACGCCCTTGGCCTCTTCTAGTAGCACGGCCTGAGAGACGTTGAGCGGGGTGTACTCCTGAAATTTTGGGAGATAGGGGTTTTGCCGCTCAGGTCCCCTTCTCTCTTCTCTTGCCTTCTTCTTTTGGTCGGTTTGCTCTGCCCGGGAGAGATTTGCGTTCACTCGGATTCGAGCTGAACCTCGTGTTCGGTCCAGGCCTTTACCTCGGCCATGGTCTTAGATTGCGCTAATGCAAAGGACCGTAACCACTCCTTATGCCTAAGACCAGACCTCAGAGCCGTGATGGTCGTCTCGTCTCGGTGTTCTGGGACCTCAAGAAGGGCGTTATAGAAGCGGGCGACGTATGCTTTGAACGTCTCCTTGTCCCCGCTCTTGATTGTGAAGAGATGGTCGACTGTGCGTTTATGTCGCCTGTTCCCGACAAAGTGGCCGAGGAATCGTGTGGCCAACTCGTCGAAGGTTGAGATCGGGCGCGGTTCGAGTCCTCGGAACCAGTCTCGCCCAGAACGGATGAAAGTGGTCGGGAAAGCTCGGCACTGGGCGGCATCGGAGTTGTCTTGGAAGCTCATTCCCGTAGTGAATGCATCCAAGTGGTCCTTCGGGTCAGATTTTCCGTCGAAGAGAGAGACCTTTGGGGCTTGTTATAGGAGGAGACGTGAACGGCGAGCAGCTCCTCGGTGAATGGTTTGGTGAGCGAGTCGGCGGCATACTTAGCCCCGTCGCTTGAACGGTGACCTTCGCGATGCATACCCTCGATCTTCTTCTCGAGGGCGTCGAGTCGGCCGTGGTACCCCGACGACTCGGCGCATTCTGATCCCAGTCCTCTGCTGTTTGAGGCCTGCGTCTGGCCGCGGCTCCGGTTCCTCTAATGAGGTTCCTCAGATCCCCCGGCGAGGTGGCCTTCGAGCCGCCACGGCAAGTCCCATCCGCTCGAACCCATCGAAGGAGGGGGTGTCAGTCATGCCTGGTAATAGGCGAGCTGATAGATATCTCCTCGGGAGAGACAGGTGCACGGAGGGCCTCGGGACGAGGTGCTCTGGTGACGGACCTCGGTGTCGAACTGTGGGGTGCCCAGCGGGTCTTAGAACGTATGGGTCCGGGAGATCCGCGGCCGTGGGAGGTAGCGAGGCGGTGGTCGGCGGTAGCGAGGCGGTGGTCGGCAGTACCGACGCGGACAGAGCCTTCTCTCCCTCTGTAGGGGTCCTGGTCCCGAGACGGGGGAGCAGCGACTTGATGATCTTGCCCCGCCGTTTGGACGCGGATCAGCGCCTCCACAACAGACACGAATCGGTCTATTCGGCCGGCGAGTGCGTTGATGGCATTCGGCGAGGAGGTTCGTCCGCGCCTCCGTTGAGGGGGAGACGGCGGCTGGCGCTTGGATTGTCGTGATGATCGCTCGCCATTAGATTGAGATCAAAAAGTGAACTTTTATTTTTGTGGAATCAAGGAGTTCCCACAGATGGCGCCAGCTGACGCGGCCTGGATCGCGCTAAGATGTTACCTTCCGTTGATCTGCTGATGGCGGCGATGGGTGGCTGAGATTGAATCTGTGGGCTGTCGCTCCTGAAGCGTGTCGATCTTAATGGGTTTGAGGTTGTGGTTGCTGAGCTACCTGTAAGGAAGTCCCGGGGTGGTTATACCACCGAGGACCCTCCGACGGTAAAGTTAGACTAGAGATCCGAGCAGAGTAACAGCATAGTGGAGTAAAAATGGCTTACTTGAACTGTCTGAAGAAGGGGTTTATATAGCGGTGGCAGCAGGCAGGGCAGGCGCGAGAATCATGCCGGCAGTTACGCTCCCGACGTCACGCCGCGTGATGACCGAGACCTCCCAATAATGGCGAGACAGGCTCGTTAATGGGGGATCGTGGTGGCGTAGAACGTGGGATGTGGTCAGCGGAGATCTCGCGCATGGAGAGATTCGCGGGATGGCGGTTACGCCTGCAAGCGGTGCCGTTGGTCGGTCGATAAGACCGAGGAAGATGACCTCGGCGGGAAAGCTTGTAGACGAGCGGGAGAGCCGAGATATCTTGGTTCTGCGGTGCCCAGAGACGAGCTGTGAGGCCGACGAGGCCGGTTATGCAGGAGGCTCGAAGGTGAGCCAGCGTTTGCTCGGTTGGACAAGCAAAGGAGTGGTCTGGTCGGCCACTGTAGGTCCTTTCTTGTAAGCCCTGGGACACGTCATCTGCCACGTGTTATGATCTGGAAGATCACCGATATCGAGCATCATCATGTGGTGACCCCATATGTCCATGTTGTTGTTACCTTTACTGATGATAATTCTTCTGACCCTTTTGGATCTCATCCCACGCTTCTTTGCTTTCGGGGAAGAACAGTAAGAAAAGATGTAAGTTTTACTTGCGTTTTGGACCTTAACTTCTGATCAGCTGCCTCTTTTACATAGCTGAAACTTGTTTTCTGGCTACTTATTACAGGAAGGAATTGTTAGCAAGAAACTGTCCAAGATATTGAAGTTCTATGATGATGTCCGATTTGAGGGCAGTTTTGCCAATGGGGAAGGCATAAGAGCAGTAAGTTTCTTGTTTCATACTTGTCTTTTTTTATTTGGCTGGGTGTCTTTTTACATTACATTGGTCAATGATGGTGAAGTTTTACCTTCTTTTGTGATAGAGAAAACGGAGAAGTTAAACCGTGGTTGATGAGAAGAAAGAAGCTTAATCCCTACCTGTGTGCGCTTAGTACCCATCTGGCCCGAAGAAAATCCTCGTAGGAACTAACAATCTTCAAGTCTCTGAATTCAATTTTCATCCAGTATCATATTATTATCTGTTTTTCATTCTGAATACATCAAGCCTATGAGCTCGTGCATGATCTTTGAAATTCTATACAATATTAAAGTTTATGAAGGACCATTTGGACTTCATAAAAGCATTTCTTATTAGGATACAACTCTTTTGTTTCCCGTTACAGGAATCCCACCATCGATGAATTGTGAAAACAACCTTTGAGTGGTGAATAAAGCTTATGGCAAACACGGAATAATTTTGCGGAAATAATAGATTTTGCAACGGAATATAAAATCAGAGTCTAAAATACTAAAACTATCAAGCGTTACAACAAAAACAGAAAAGTAAAATAATGCAAATTGACACAGAAAATTATTATCGAGATTCACCAACTCAGTGACTAATCCCCGCCTGAGAACTTCTGCTCAGAATTCAACTTCATTATCCTGTGACTCCTTGCGGGTGGAAAGGTGAGATCTTTTCCCAGGTTCAAATTTTAGAACCTTTTCAATTGCAGGCTATGAATACCTAGACTTTTTTCAAGGCTCAGGTCCAAATCTTTACACCGTGAAGATCTTAGACCTTTCTTCACCAGGTAGTACAGAACAAGATTTTACAATCTTTACAAACCAACTTCAATAATCCTAACGATCTCAAATAGATAAATCAAATCTTCGATTCAAGAAAATGAGGAATTGTATTTTGGAGATTAAGAAAGTTTAAAACCAAATCGAAGAAGTTTTTCAAAGATTCAACAAGTTTTGAAAACGACTACTTCTTTGAAACTTTTAAAAATCTTTCTTTTCTAAATAAAATAGAAAAGTTTAAAATACTAAGAAAGATCTCTTCTCTAAGAAAATGAATAATGAAAACTTGAGAGCGAAGCGAGACGGAGTTTTCACAAAATCAGAAAATAAAAACGATAATGAATGATTCGGTGAAAAAATAGTTTAGAAAAACGAGTTCTATATATAGAAAGTTGAAAACTAACGGTTAGGACGATTATTGTAACTGTCCCTAAAAGATAGGACAGTTATTTGCCGTTTTTGGCTGTTGGAATTTCGAAAATTCCGCCAAATCTCAAAAATTTGAAAATTGAGAAACTGCAATATACGTCTATCATGGACATCTATCACAGACGTCTATAACTGATATATTTCAGATATAGCAGTTTGATTTTGAAAAATGAAATTTTGGTTTTTGAAAATAGAATTGAAATAGGATAGAAAAATTGATTCTAACCGTTTGAGATCGACTCGACTCTAGACTCAAATAAAATAGAAAATTCTTGAATATTTCTGATGTGCAACTTCTCCGTTATAGCTTTTGAATGTACATTGAGTTCTTTCGAGTCTTGTCGAAATTTGCTTATGCTACTATTGAGATGTCAGTTGCAATATTGATTGACCATATTGTTGGGGTCAAAAATTGTATCCCGGTTGACCAAGTCAAAATCAAAGTCAACCCCAAACCAAATGGGCCCAAACCCAGGTCAAGTAGGCTCATGCCTGAGTCGAGCCCGAACATGAAGCGGCCGGCCTCCGCCATGCCAAAATGAAATCATGCAAATAAAGAATTTCGATGTAATTTTTTATGCATGAATGTAAGAAAAATGGGCATGAAGCCATATTTTTGTAAAGCCTATGGCTCATGTGCAAAAAAAAATGAGCACATGAGGCATGAGATGGGCAAAATACTATTTTGTAAAGCATGAGGGGCTATATATAAGTTTGTAAGCTTATATAAGGCAACATGATGATGAAATAAAAAAAGAACTTTTCATTCTCCCAAACACTAGGGTTTGTGCCTCCTTCTCCTTCCTTAAAGTTCTAAACCTTCAATTAAATCAAGAGTTTTACTCTTCTTTTTTCAAAATTAAATAGTTTTTCACCACAAAACCCTTGAAGGAGAGCTCGGACCTTCAATCGGATCTCAAAAAGGGGAGACTTTTAAATCTCATCCTCTTTTCTCCAAGATCCAGTAGATCAAGAGGAGGAAGAAGGAGACTCATCTCCAAAAATCCAACTTTGGACAGATCCAAGGCTCAAAAGAAGCTTCAGGGCTAAAGAGTGAACATAGGGGTCCCCTTTGATCACCTCTGAAGATCTTTGGGGAGTTCAACTCCAAGACCCAAATTCTCAAAGGAGTTCAACTCTTATTCCAGATCATTTAGGTGTTTAACTTCAAATCTAAATCTTTTGGAGTTTAACTCCATTCAAAATCCTTGGGAGTTCAATTCCTAACCCAGGGGCTAAGCCTATTTTCTGCTGGTGTTTCTAGCGGTCGCATGCTTTGCACGTGACCCGCGGCCGCCTAGCGATCACGTGCAGCGCACGCGACCCGCGGGCGCTCAGCGCCCTCGTGCGCCTCACGCGACCCGCAAGCGCTCAGCGTCCAGCGGGCGCGTGCAGCTCAAGTGACCCGCTGGCACCCAACGGTCACGTGCAGGGCACGCGATCCCAGGGTGCTAAGCGCCCACGTGCACCTCACGCGACCCGCAGGCGCTCAGCGTCCAGCGGTCGCGTGCAGCTCACGTGACCCGTTGGTGCCCAGCGGTCGCGTGCTGTGCACGTGACCCGCTCAGTGCCCAACGGTCGCGTGCAGCTCACGTGACCCGCTAGCGTCCAACGGTCGCGTGCTGCGCACATGACCCGCTAGCACCCAGCGGTCGCGTGCTGGGCACGTGACTCGTGGGCGCTCAGCGCCCATATGCCATGCACGCGTCTTTAAGACGCTCTTCCCCATATTTTATAAGCACTCCACACTAAACATATATCCCCCGTTAGAAAAAAAATTCTAACGGGGTGCTGCCCCACACCCCGCAAGGGGGCTGCTAGCCCCTTTGATCCCCAGCCCGCTATCCGGGTAGCGGGACCCCTGTAAAACTCTGCGGGGCCCCCGATATATCCATAACCATTTCAAAACATACGCACACTACACGTTGAGTTCGCATGACCTGTTTGACCCGTCAATCGGAGGTTCTTTGGCTCCAAAGGTGAGGGGTAATTAACGGCAGCTTAGTCCGCGGCTGCCGGAGATTCGGATCCCCACAATCAATAAACCCCGGTCTGCCCTAGGCAGGAGGAATCTGTACATGCCTGACAAGCACGCGCATTCCCATCTCAATGGGGTGACGAAAAACACCCTACACTATATTTGAATAACTCCAGTTGTGTAGCACTTTGACTTATCTAACATTTGTTAGTAACATACAGTATATTTGAAATACGCTTTTGTGAAATAATCAAAACACAAAGAGAATGAGACTCATAGGTCAACAATCTCCCTCTTTTTAATATTTTACAAAACATTAAATAATAATAATAATTAACATTAAATAATAATAAGAATATAATATATATATATATATATATATATATATATATATAATATTTTGAAAAGATATATATTCAAATGCTCCCCCTGAAATATAAACATTATTTCTTCCCCTTTTTAGAAATATCAAAAAGTTAAAAACATGATGAAGGAATATAGAAAAATGAGGTAGTAAATGGATAGTAGATATATATAATTAAATAATCATATTAAACTAATAATACAAATACAATAATTAAAGCATACAATTTCTTTATTAAAATTTTCTATTATTAAGTCCTTAGGATAATTTTTGTTGGATTAATTTTTCATGTTCTTCCAATTGATTAGTTTTAATTTCTTTGACCTACTAACTGCTCCTTTATTAATTTCTCATATTATTAAATTCTTAGGGTGATCTTTATTGAATTGTCAATTTTTTGGAAAAGAAGTATCAACTACTTTCTCTTGTTGTTCTAATTTATTGGTTTCAACTATTTTCTCTTGTTCCAAATTATTGGTTTCAACACTTTTGTCTATTAATAAATTATCTAAATATTTTAACACGTTAGAATCATTATTGTCTATTGAATAATTATGATTAATGGGGTTGATTTTATTAAAGTGGTCATGTATAATTTGTTAAATTGTTAAAGTTCGTTTGGATTGATTATTATTGACTTTAAGAACCCATACCTTTCGTGGTTCATTTTGGTCAGTCTTTGGAGTAAAATAATATTTATAAAATGAGTTATTTTTAATTGTACAGTATTGAGATATATGCCCTACAGTGCAACAATAGTTACACGTAAAATTAGCATATTTGTTTCCATAATTATAATAGTATTTACACCTAAATGGTTTAGTTTTAGGGACAAATTCAGAATAGTTATTATACCCAACACTTTCTTTCTTACAGTGTTTTATTGATTTTCTTAATATTACATCTAAATTATTTTTACTTTTAGTGAATTTTAGAATCATTTTATCTTTTAAATCTACTTTTCCTTTTAAGTTAAAGATTTTAAAATTTAGTGTATTATTAGTTTCCATTAACTTATTATTTGTTGAAGTTATATATTTTAATTTTTCATTTATTTTTTCATTTTTTAATTTAATTTAATTTAATTTATATTTCTAAATTGCTTTTAGTAGATATGTTTGAATTTAATAATTTATATTTAGTATTAACTTTATCATAACCATCCTTAAGATAATGACAGAATTCTATTAAATCGTCTTTACTAAGGGAATTTAAATCAAACTCTTCATTAATTATCTCATCGTCTTGTGCCATAAAGCACATGTTTGCGATTCCTTCAGATTTTGAGTCACTGAAATCGGTATCATCCTTAATAGTTTGAAACAAACGCTTATCTTATTTCTTCTTTGACTTTCACTTATCCTTATTGAGCGTATGACACTCCGACTTGACATGACCTTTCTTGCTGCGTTCAAAACAACGAAGAATTTCATTAAAATTAAAACCTTCATTAAATTTATATGTTCCTTTCTTAGAAGAGAATTTTATGGATTTCAGATACTTCCTGAAATTTCTTGCAATGTCGGCCATTTCTTCATCATCGCTTTTTTTGTCACTAGATATTTTCTTAGGCTTAGACTTACTGGTAGAAACCTTAAGTGCAATGTTTTTCCTTCGAGTATCTTTCTCTTGGTTTTGTTTTAGATTCTCTAGTTGCATTTCATGCGTCTTCAACTTGCCTATTAAGAAATCGACCTAAAACGTTGTCATATTATCAGCTTCTTTGATGGCAGTGATCTTGGGTTGCCAAGAGATCGTTAGAAATCTCAACAGCTTATAACACTTTTCTTTCTCATCGAATATCTTTCCTAAATTGAAAAGCTCTGTAATGACATTGTTGAACCTAGAATATATAGAGTCGATGGTCTCATTGTCTCTCATTAGGAATGTCGCATACTTGTGCATGAGACGGTTGATCTTACTCTCTTTAACTTAACTGGTTCTTTCATGGCAGTTGCTGGGTGTTTTTTGTCACCCCATTGAGATGGGAATGCACACGCTTGTCAGGCGTATACAGATTCCACCTGTCTAGGGTAGGCCGGGATTTATTGCTTGTGGGGATCCGAATCTCCGGCAGCCGCGGACTAACCTGCCGTTAATTAGCCCTTACCTTTGGAGCGAGGGAATCTCCGATTGACGGGTCAAACTGGTCATGCGAATTTAATGTGCAATATGCGTGTTGTGTTTTGAAGGGGATTTGGACGTATCGGGGGCCTCACAGAGTTTATGCGGGTCTCGCTACTCGGATAGCGGGCTAGAGATCAAAGGGGCTAGCAGCCCCTTGCGGGGCAGTGTCCCGTTAGAAATTTTTTCTAACGGGAAAGGTATTTTTAGTGTGGAACGTATGGGAAAAGGAGGGGTGAGAAGCGTCCTAAGGACACGTGAGATGACGCACGGGCGGCGGGCGCCAGCGGGCCATGCACCCGGCACGCGGACAGCGGGCGCCAGCGGGTTTTAGCCCCTGGACTGGGAGTTGAACTCCCGAGTGACTTTTGGAGTTAAACTCCTAAAAAGAGATCATTTTGTGGAGTTAAACTCCTAAAAGATCTGAATTTTTAGAGTTCAACCCCTTCGAGGTTTGGATTTGGATTTAAACTCTTTTGAGAATTTAGATCTTAGAGTTGAACTCCTCAAAAATTGATTTGGAGTTAAACTCCTAAAGGATTTTCGGAGATGATGAAAGGGGATCCCTTTCTTCTCCCTTGAGCCCTGGATCTTCTCTTGAGCCTTGGATTTTTCCAAAGTCGGATTTTTTTTAGATAAGTCTCCTTCTTCCTCCTCTCTATTGGCTGGATCATGGAGAAAAGGGGGTGAGACTTGTAACACCCTAGTACGGTTATACGACATTAATTGTTATTTTAACACTTACTTTATATTTCTTCTATTTTATCTATTGGGTCGCGAATGATTCGAATACTAGTAGCCATTATCCGACCCGACCCGCAAGTTTAGAACTCAATATGGTGCAAGATTGTATCTGAGATTTACCAGTAAAGTGTATCTATGTGAATTTAGTATAATACCTACATTATATTTTTAGATCTTTATATATCATATATCTAGATCATCATATATCTTTTAATAGCCACAAGTTAAGAATATGTTATATTTTGTTAACTATCATCATATGATTGTCATCTCATATCTTATTTTGCTTTTATCTTTTACGTTTAAATCTCAAGATATCTAATATCAAATATTTACTAAATTTAGATATATTTGTAGGATCTTTTTAAATCTTAAATTAGGGGTATGAGTTATTTAAAATATATTCTTACATTATGGTTGAGAAGTTTACATATGTGAATTATTTTCCAAAATATATTTTTGATGAGATTTTGGTGGAGATTGGTTGTAGTTTAATATTATCTATATACATTAAAACTAATATATATTTATAACCTAATTTAAACTATACTATATATATATATACATATATATATATATATATATATATATATATTAAATACAAAACCTCTCTCTCTCTCTCTTTCTCCACATAACATATCTCGCCTTCATCAATTTATATATTCTCCATCTTCGTTCTTCAAAGCCCACACCCATTCTCGCGGATGCAGCTCCAGCCGCATCCTATAACCTTAACAGAACTATCAAAACTTGATGTTGGTTTGTATAGCGTCGCGTTGCTTCCGTTTATCGCGTTTGTTTCGAGACAAGTTTACAATTTACTACATGCTATGCTTTATATAATTTACTTATATGTTGTCGTACTATTATTATTATTATCATCATACAGCTGTATCTATATAATTTATACACCGTAGTTATTTAACGTTAATCGGTTTTATAATATACAATGTATGCAAGTTTACAATTTGCGACATGCTATAATTATATCTATAAATATATATATCGTCGTAATATTTCTTCTTCTTATTATTAATTAGTTTACAATATGCATTTTATAATGTTATACAAAATATAGTTTGAAAATATTATAGTTTATACATGAAACGTCGTCGCAAAGCGGATACGACAAATCTGAAATTTACTGTACACATTACCTTATAAAATTCATTATAAATTATACAAAAATCATTAGTATACGTTCTTTTGTTCGTTATGAAGCTAACTCAGAATACTATAACCCTGTGAAATATTTACTTGCAAAATAAATTTTTTAAATAACATAAACTGTAAATGAAAGTACCTTTGAACTGCTGTCCAGGGAAATTCCAACAGCAAACTTTCAACTTCGAATGTTCATAACTTTTTGTAGGAACAACCTGAGATACTTAAATTATAAAAATAAAAACCTTATTGAATTAGCTTTGTTTTGTTATATGACACGTCCTTTTTGGAGGACGGTTGTTATTTTTAAACTATTTTACAAATCAGGGTGACGCTGAATTTCTGAACGGAACTTTCTTGTGCATGGTTAATCAATACCACTTTTATAGTTATTAATCGGATTGAATGTGTTATCCCTATTAATATTATTATATCAATATTTATTTAATAAAAAAATAATACATGTGTTTTATTATACAGCAAATGTTATAGATTTACAGTATTACGTTATCCGTACCGATAATCGCATATCTAATTGCATGCCGGAACGTCATGAAATCATTATACTTTATATTAGTACAACGTGTTATCTAGTATGTATCATACGTAGTCATGGATGTATAAAAGGTTATTACAGATAGATACATGCGCATCCGTGCATTAACCTGTTCCGATATTCGTTACAGTTTCACATTTTAGTATCTATTTGATACAGATACATCACATGACATGTTCACGACACACTGCTTGACTTGTTACTTGGATCTTATTACTAATACCAACGATATTGACGTGTTGTCCTGACGGACGTAACTTATTGTCTGTATAGACGAGAACTGTACCTGTTTGATCCTATATTGGCATTAGATCTATATTGGCAATACTTGACTTGAACACAAACCTGGGGGTAAAAGGGAAATCAAGAATGTAACCAGAACGTAACTAGAAAGGCTATTATTGCATGTCTGCCATTTTTCCCGGGTGTTACGGAATAATCTTGTTTCCCTTTTTTCCCGGGCGTTACAGAATAATTACATGTTTGCCGTTTTTCCGGACGTTACGGAATAAATCCTATTACCGTGGTCCCGTAGGGAATGAACGGGGTATAGACTGTTGGGTTACGATGATAATTACATTAATTGATTTCAAAGACTTTAGAATAGATAACCTAGAAGCACAGTTTTAGGTTACACATCAGACATCACTTTCATGCACATACCCCATTGTTTATATCTATATTATTTATTTATAATCATGTTTACGTATCTCGTTACATCCTGGTTATTACTGCTATTTTGATATTATGACGCACTGACGTCTGGGTTTTACATGGCCCAGTTCCTCTATTTTTATCACAGGCTGAACAGGAGTACTTTACCCATCAAGCCGAGCAGCGAGGAATTGAATGATTGTTATTTGGAGATGTTTAGTATAGTTTAGTTTAGTTTCCGCAGTTTTATTTCCTTGATGTGAGCCCATATTGAATCAAGTTTTCAAATGTTTATTGGATTTGTTTCTGCTTATACATTTTCTTGACTCTTTTACTGTGGCGAATGGACATGTACTAGATAGTTTTTATATTTTCCTGTTCTTGATATCCTATAGACAGCCGTAATGTGACTGTGGAGGGATGTTTTTGTTAGATATGTATACCCTAGAGGCCTGTATTGTATAGGATGCTAGGTATGTGTATGTACAGAAACAATCTTTGCTCGAAATGATAGTATGTTATCTGGTTTATCTTCATCTTAACGTGTGATGTGTTGTATTTCATATCTTTATATACATGTTGATGAAGCCCTTGGGATTATGCTTGACTACCAAGATTATGATGTAGATTATACTAGTGGGGCCTGGGCAGTTTATAAGCATATCCTTTAATAGTTCATAGTCGAGGGTATATCGAGACAGGGCATCGATATTACTAGAGTAGACTAGTGTGTACGTTTCTTGACCCTAGGGGAGATGGTTGATCCCACGGCCGTTGGTGTTTGACATCAAAGATTATACACAGGTGCTCATTGGAGAATGGGTACACTGAACAAGACTCGCCGAGAACTCCTAAATGGTATATATACCTATTGTCAGATAGCAGTTCTCTGGTGACACTTGTACAGGTTAGTCTGTAGACCCGAGATCGTCATAGTGTCTTGTGTGGTTCCCACTGTTCTTTAATTTCCTCCCTACCACGGCTCTACTGAGTCGTGCAAATAGGTGGATTTTGGGTACAGTCCCGAATCGCATGGAGGCAGTGAGCGATAGGAGGGGTTTCGTCTCTCCCGGTATAAGGAGTTGATGTCGCGCTATGATTGATCGGCCATAACAGCAAATCCCTGGCCAGAGTTCTCGAGATTTACTGATAAGTGTTATCAGTAGTTTCTCGAACCGTTATGGGCCGTAAATCAGCATGACTTATAAAGTTACTGGGGTCTGACATTTACCACCCATAGACTTCATATGCGACGTATCAGACGAAAAGACCGGACTGTACGGTAAGTGTTGCTTACAGGCTCGTTAGGGTTGTGATGAGTTCGCTCGTCGGGCACTTTTTCGTCATGTACCTAGGTAGCCGTTACGCACAGCTAGTGCCGCTGACGTGCTTGTGGTTAAACCTACTGCCAGCGTACTTTCGAGTCTTTAGAGTCCCACATAGAGGGTTCTCTCGTTCAGGTGAAAGATATAGAGGCCGTAAGTTGTTATGGCAGCCGTAAGGTGTTACGGCAGGGTTTCGATCATGTTCGTGTAATTGTTACAAGAATAATGATCGGAAGGATAATAATGGTAGGCTTTGGTTTAAGCCGAATACCGATATTATATTATTGGATTATATGTATTCGTATTTTTCAGAATTCGGATATGGGTATACGTATACGGTATACGGTATATGGAGGAGGGGTATTATTGTAATTGTTACAAGAATACCTTCTAGAAGGTGCCATCTCATAATTATATTATTTATTTTGTGAAAATAAATAAATGAGGTGGAAATTAAGAAAGTCTATGCATAGTTGTAAGAATGGCTTGTATTATATTTTATTGGTTTGGTGTTACTATTGAAGCATGGTGCTAGTTTTTTAATACAAGCTTCAATTATTTCATTTGTGCCATATCCTTCATCATGCTTGATTTTTTTCTCTCATTATCACAAAACACTTTCTCTCTCCTTCTTCTCTTCTCCTCCTTCATCCTAAGTTTTACCCTTCACATGTGATGTGAATCAAAAGCTTAGAATTAAAGATAATCCAATACACTAATCTCTACATCATCCTAGTGATCTCTTCTAGCAAACTTGGTCTCTAGGTTAAACTCTTGTAAAGAGTTTGTAGCTTGCATGATAGCTCTCGCGTGGATCATCTAGGTCTTGAGGTGGCCGGAGATCGAGGACATCGGCAACATCCAAAGGAGCTAAGGAGTTCATCAAAAGAGAAGACAAGGAGCAAAAGAGTTGCATCAAAGAGAAGACCCGAAGGACCGTATCATCGAGGTATAATCCCTAACATAGTAGATAAGATCTCTACTTAGGGTTTTCTAGTTATAGTTTAGAAAAGATCTTGGGTTAAGTATGTGTTGTATGCAAAGAAAATTTTCGTTTATCGCTTCCGCCGCCTCACAAGAGTTGTGGGATCATGCAACATGCACCAACATAGTATCAGATCCTAACTAAACCATAATTAGATAGTTAGCCAAAAGTTAGAACTTCGACCGACGGATTTTTCCCGGAAAAACACGATTTCTGCCCATGTTTTATCGATTTTTTAAAAGTTTTCAAAAAATCTTTTCAGAGGCCTTAAAAATACATGCAGGGTTTTCTAAGCACGCTGTAGAAAAATGAGACTCTAACTCGCCAGGAACGCCGCGGATCCGCGGCCAAACTCAGTGTTTGACCGCCGATCCGTGGCCGAGTCGACTCGTTTTCAGCAGTTTGTTTAGATTAAGGAAATAGCGTTTCTGGGATATCTGGAATTTACACAAAGTTGTTTGTGCTCTGAATTGTGACAAGTGTTGGCATGGTTTAAAATTATCGATCGAAATTCTAAAGTGCTTGGCTAATTGGGTCTTCTGTTTTTGATATGTGTGTTTGAAACGTCGACTAATTGCTATAAGTCGATTAGTCGGGGTTGCACACTTCTGTAAATGATATCATGTGATGGTATGTGTATATGAATATGTTGGATCGTTGAAATGAATAGCCGGGGATGTGAGAAGAGTGTTTTTCTTTTCTTTCATTCAATATAATTTGTAAAAGGCAATGTAATATTATTTTGCGGGGCACATCCGGGTTGAGGTTGTAACCACCGTTGTATAATTTCTTTTTACTGTTTTTGCTCCTAGGATAGACCCAAGGTGGGGTGCACAAACTACCGGGTTTTCGTGCCGAGTGGCCTACTCACTTTGTTGAGGAAGGTTGCTTCACTTCGGGAATTTGGCGGGTAGTTTGCCGCACCCGTAGGGGTCTAGGATGGGGTTTTTGCTATTCATCACGACCGTGAAACCCGTCTTTCATTAAAGGCTCAAATGAAGTACGGAATTCCTAATATATCTAATGTATTCATCTGTGATCTGTAATGTTTATAAATGCGTGCGACAAATGGCTATTTATATATGAGATATATAATAAACGTTGCTTATGTTTTGCACCCACGCTAGTCCAGCCCCCGCTCTGCCGTTAGTTAAGTAACCTAACGGTGCATGATGTGGCCCCGTGGCGAATGCGGATGGCATAAGCGTACGTTCTATTTTCGTTTCTTTTCTGTGATGTTTAGGAAACGTAAATGATGGGACAATATTAATGTGATTAATGTTAAGAAAAAGAAACCTAAAGATGTTGTAGAATCAAACTTTTTTAAATGGGTAACTCTAGTTTTTGCTTTGCATAGTGGTATTCTTGAATATCCTGCACCTCATTCAATGATGAAAGGGTCGAGATCCCTTCACCGGGAGTGACCCCTTTAGTGAAACTGGCAAATGTTACAAGGCACTCGATTTGATTTTATAGTTGATCTAATTTTTGCTTTGTATCGTGGTATTTACATATCCAGCACCTTATTCGATAAGGAAAGAGCCGAGATCCCTTCACCGGGAGTGACCTCTTTAGCAAGATTAGAAAAATGCTATAAAACCATTCGGTTTTTTAAAACTGGAGCTTAAACCACTCTTTCTCACTCGATTCTACAATGATATCAAGTTCAAAATGTTAAAGGTTTTCATAAAAACCATCCGTAGCCTTCCGCCATTTTAGGAAGCAGAGTACTTAGTATTCGTGCCACGTTTGTTGACTATAGTTAAGGCGTGGTGTATGGTAGCTAAGTGATGTCTTCCTACAAAGCATTTGATGCGATCGATTAGGACATTCGTATGACTTTGTTGACCATAATTAAGGGTCATGCGGGTGGGTCTAAATCAATCCCGAAATGACGGGTAGAACTTGACTAGTGCTTATGATTTGTTGACCATAGTTAAGGTCATAAGACACTAGGGTAAAAATCATATCGGAAATTTCAAGAGTTGAAATTTGAAATGAGATTGCATACCTTCTATATGATAGTTGGATCTCGATCCCACTGTGAGTACTCCCGGGAGAGTTTTGCACTTTACAATTAGCTAATCCAGTAGGTGTCTAGAAAGATGTCAACGGGGTTACGCCTCTAGCAAAACGAGATTTATTTTAATTAGGTCCATACGAAAGCACGGAGAACCTCCCTCGGAGTACCGACGCTGGCCTGGCCGACCGGTTAGCGAACTTGTTGCAATTAATCCTGGCTAGTTTTCTTTTTAAAGGTTTGAAGGAAAATTTGATAAAAAGTAATGGGAGACATTGATTAGATAAGATTAATAACCAATCTAATTATGCAAGAGCAATCGCTGAGTGTCTTCTTTTCTCTCTCCTAATGGCAGATACCTATGACGGGACTTAAGCTTTTACTAGACAAGAATAAACTCACGGGACCGAATTACAAAGATTGGATAAGGAACGTAAATATTGCCCTGACCTATGATAAAGTCGGATACGTCCTGACTACTCCAGCCCCTCCTAGCCCAGGCCCTGATTCTTCAGTTGCGGATAAAGAAATCTGCAAGACATGGGATATAGACTGCGCAACAGCCAAGTGCCTCGCGCTTGCTTCTATGAACAATGAATATCAGAAGCAGCACGAGAAGATGGATGTTCAATCCATCTTTCTCCATACAAAGGAGTTTTATGGAGAGCAATCTCGTACTCTTCGATACAAGGCTTCTCGAAAGTTGTTTCAGATGCGGATGGCTGCTGGCACGTCTGTAGGTGACCATGTATTGAAGATGATTGGACTTATTGAAGAACTTGAGGACCTGGGTTAGACCATGGAGAACAAACAGTATGTTGATATTGTTCTACAATCCCTTCCCCCTGCCTTTGCTCGGTTCATTGTAAACTTCAACATGCACAACATGGAGAAGTCCTTACCTGAACTCCTCAATATGTTGAGGAGTGTAGAGAGCACGCTAAAGGTAGCGAAAACTCCCGCTCTAATTGCTGGGCCATCTTCCTCTTCCGTCCCGAAAGCCAAGGCCAAGGGAAAGAAGAAGAAGAATCCCATCAAGCCGAGAGGCGGAGTGAAAAAGGCACCGGGAAAGGACAAGAAAGGGGCTGTTGCGACAGGACGAGGGGAATGCTTCCACTGCCACCAGATTGAGCACTGGAAGAGAAACTGCGTTGGATACCTGTTTGACCTCAAGAAGAAGAAGTATAGTGATGTTTCCACTTCAGGTGTGTTTGTAACAGAAAACTGTTTTTCAATTAACTCTGCTTCCTGGGTATTAGATACTGGGTCAGGATCTCACATCTACAATTGTGTGCAGGGGCTGAGAAATAGCAGGTTTTTGAAGAAATGTGATCACACTCTCCGGGTTGGGAATGGTTCCTCAGTACATGCTACAGTAGTGGGAGAGTATTACCTTGGTTTGCCGTCGGGTTGTATATTGGTTTTGAACCCATGTTATTTTGTACCTTCGATATTATGTAATATTGTATCTGTATCGTTGTTAGAAAATGCTGGATATAATTTTGTATTACAATCTAATGTTATGAACATTAACCTTAATCAAGAGTTTATTGGGTCTGGTACATTAAATAACGGGATATACGTCCTAAACCAGCATACAGTTTTCAATATATAACACACAAACGAAAGAAAGGTTTTATACATAAATGAAGCTTTCATTTGGCATTGTAGACTTGGTCATATTAACGAGACAAGACTAACCAAGCTATATAAAGATGGATATTTAAACCCGTTTGAATATAAATCTTATGCGACTTGCCAGTCTTGTATCAAAGGTAAAATGACCAAAACTCCGTTTACTGGATACGGAGAGAGAGCTACTGAACTCTTGGGCCTCATACATAGTGATGTATGTGGACCAATGTCTACACAAGCAAGAGGTGGTTTTTCGTACTTCATAACTTTCACTGATGATTTATCGAGATTCGGGCAAGTGTTCTTGTTGAAACATAAGTTCGAAACCTTCGAAAAATTCAAGGAGTATAAATCTGAAGTAGAAAAACAAACATGCTTAAGTATCAAGAAACTTAGATCGGATCGAGGAGGTGAGTATCTAAGCTCAGAGTTTCTAGATTTCCTAAAAGAGAATGGGATTCTCTCTCAGCTCACTCCTCCGTTCACACCACAGCACAACGGTGTATCGGAAAGGAGGAATCATATCCTATTAGATATGGTACGATCTATGATGAGTGATGTTGAGTTACCAATATCATTCTGGGGGCACGCATTGGAGACTGCGATTTATCTATTGAATAGGGTTCCAACCAAAACCATGTCTACCACTCCATATGAGATATGGTATGGGAAGAGACCGTCTCTTAAAAGAGTTAAGATATGGGGTTGCCCGGTGTTTACCGCCGGAAACCGGGAAAGACCGACGTCTTGCCTGAATCTGGGGGCAGATGCTATTTGGTTTTATCCGTCCACCTCTCCGAAGATGCCAAGTTGATTTATGGCACCGTGTATCGGAGGTTTAGACGGATGCGGCCGATGTAGCAGACTTCGTCAGATTCCCCCTCGCTTGAGGGGTTTTTGATTGTGGGGACGCTCTTCCCTGCAGGCGCAAGCCCCTGCAGTTAATTACGTTACCGCATCGCGGTAACAACTTTCTCCTTCTCCAGAATTTCACTTCATGTCGTGGGTGTTTGTTTTGTTTATGGTTGCCCATGGATTGTATACGGAGACTAATTTATGCCGTCGCCCATAGGACGTGGATTAGTCCAAATCCGTATTTTCTTAGATTTGGGTTTGGGGTTTTGGTTTAAGGATACGTTAGCCATTTTTGAGGCTAAGATCAACTTAAACGTTTGTTAAGGACACGTTAGTCTGATTTGAGACTAAGATCGACTTAACGGGATCGTTTAGATCCGACAAAAGAGCATTTGAGGGCTCTATTGTTCCAGTTTAGGGACATGGTGGTCCATTGCATGTATGGCCGTCGGGACCCATCACCTCTCTGACGACGTTGAAGGATTACAACGACGGATGTCAGAGGAGTTCAGAGATGTACCCTTGAACCAAAGTTGATTGGGGGATCTATAGTCCAATTTGGGACTAAAGTCTGTTTGAAGGTTTAAGGATGCGTTAGCCGTATTTGAGGCTAAGATCAACTTAAACGAGATCGTTTAGATCCGACAAAAGAGCATTTGGAGGCTCTATTGTTCCAGTTCAGGGACGTAGTGGTCCATGTTCCAGTTTACGGACATGGGGGTCCATTGCCAGTTTAAGGACATGGTGGTCCATGTTCCAGTTTAGGGACATGGGGGTCCATTGCCAGTTTAGGGACATGGTGGTCCATCTTATTTGTGACCGTCGGGACCCGTCACCTCTCTAACGTCGTTGAAGGATTACAACGATAGGTGTTAGAGGAGTTCGGAGATGTACCCTTGAACTGGATATAAATTGATTTAGGAGAGCAGACGTGCTCAGTCAATTTAATTTGAGGACTTACGGCCATGATTGGGCTAAGTCCAGTTGAGAAATGTTCAACGTTTTTATTTATCTTTGGCATATTAGGCCTGTGTTAGGGCCTTGCCCCTGTTTAATAATGCACTTCATTTTATTTTAGCCTGCTCGGCCTTTTTGATTTGGGCTCTGTCCCTTTATAAATGATGCAGAGCATCTGTTTGGGCTCTGCCCTTCTTTAAAATAATGCATTGCATATTTTTTAATTGGACTTGGCCTTTCTGTTCAATAATGCAGTGCATTAATTACTTGACAGTGGCTTGTCAGGCGCTTTGCGCCAATTATTGAGCGCAAGCGCATGTGGAGGTGACACGTGTCACGCTCTGGTGAGCGCAAGCGCAGTGCGCTGCTGATCAGTCGAAAATAATGTGTTTTTAACACGGCAATTTCCCTATCATTTGCACTCATTTAGAAGTGTTCGGTATACATATTTCACATATTAGCAAATCAGTCGTTAAATATCAGATTTCATGTGTTAGACTTTTAAACCGACACTTTAAGGGAAATTGACCGCATTTCATGGCATCAAATCATCTCTGTATTTGTGCAACACTTGTCTTGAGTCTGTGCAGGAAAATCCGGAAGAAAAGCCAAAATTGTCATTTTGCTGATCAAACATTACGCCAACTCAAAGACCTGAGATCTGGTAGCAATACAGAAGGAATTATAAAATTCAACATATCAGATAAAGTCCCATAAGACAGCCTAAGAATTACCATTGAAGTTTCAAGCCATGAAGCCCCCAAAGCGCCGCGGAACCGCGGCGGGAGCCAGCTTATGCCGCGGAACCGCGGCGCTTTTGCCACATCATCACTTGAATTTTGGTGCATAATTCTTCTCTCAGTGGCTACACCTCATTTTGACACGTCAAATTCCAGAATTCTCCAGAGGCTTCTGCCAGATCAGCAAAGATCATTAAGCAAGACTAATCTTAATTAAGCTCCTAACAAACTATTTCTAGAAGCTCCCTCCTAACTAATCACATCTAGAAGCTTCTCCTCAACAACCTTTTGGAGGGAAATTCAAATTTCATCTAACAAACTTTTGGAGGGAAATTCAAATTCTAATCCTAGATCTGGGGTTTTAAGATCTATAAATAGGATCCTAGATCTAAGGGTTGAGGTTAATCTTTGTTCATTAATTCTTCTTCATTATCTTCATCTTCTTCCACAAGTCTAGTGACAAGGCTTGTGCGAAACCCTAACCCTAATTCCAATCCAAATTCAAGATCCCGAGTACCAATCAAGCAAGAAGCCCTTCAACCTTTTAGGAGCCGAGCCGATCTTCAATCGGGCAAGTGATCCAAGCCGATCCGTGACCCACGGAGACGAGCGAAGACAAATCGACGATCGAGTTCTTCCTCTTGTAGTTCTTGAGCGAATGTAATGAAATTGTTGATATAAATAAAAGGTGAAATTCTTTAATCTTGCTTTCTTTTAATTCTTGTATCATGATTAGATCTCAATTTGTAATTGTTGCTCTTGTTGTGATGTTTGAGCAAAACTCCACTCGTTAAGGAGTCGAGACGATCAATAGAATGATGATGTAACAAATCTTTAAACGATTCTTGAGTCCTACGAGTTTTGTAAACCCTAGCAAGTTCAAGAATCGATGACCTACTTTCGTAGCGATGCTTTCTTGATTGTGATCGCTCGAAATTAGGGATCTACGATCGTTTCTTGAAATTACTAGAGGCTTGAATGTGAATGATATCGACGAAAGAACAAGGGATAGGATGAAACCCTAGTTTCATAAGAAATCCCTAATTCTCGATCGATCATCATCGATCTAGTATCAATTCATCGAAGGATAAGAATACGTAATTGTAAGATTACATCACATCTATAGATCCGATCGATTCCTACGAGCCTCATTTCGATTCTTGATATTTGGTTTGGAAAAATCAACAAACTATCAATTCTTGATTCTATCTTTTTCTTGTTATTAGATCTATGTTTTCTAATTCTTGAACTTCAACTATAAATCTTGAATTGTTTTCGTTTCTTTTCTTTAAAGTTTCAATTCATCTAATTCAAAAGACGAACGATTACACTTTCCCTGTGGACGATCCGCACTTACTAACGCGCTACAATCGACACAGTTATTGATTGCAGTCAAATATTTTTGGTTGTGATTTCTTTACAATTTCAAATACTACACAACGAAGAAATTCTTTCAATCAGCTGCGCTGTTGCGCTGCCGACACGTGGCGCGCTCTGGTGAGTTGCGTCAATTTCAGAAAACAATGCTCTATTTTAAAAGCGCATAGCACAAGTTGTTCTGGAGCTGACACGTGGCGCTCTCTGGTGGCTTGCGCCAACCCAGGAGCGCAACAGTGCAGTTTTAGCAAGTGCAAGGCACTGTTTCAATAACTTGATCCAATGTTGGATTCAAGAAAAGAATCTTTAAGATTCCAAAACCAATAGTTCATAAAAAAAGTGCAAGGCACTGTTATTATTTAGTTTTTATTGAAGATCATTGATCTTGTTCTTAGATTAATGATCTATTCAGAAAGAGTTCTTCTTCCATAAAGGTTTTTACTTTTTTTGTTCTTGAGTTCTTCTCACAATCCTTCAAAGTTCTCTCTGTTTTGTTTTTGAAGTTCTTGATGTTCTCAATGTTCATTTTTTTTTTGAATTGGGGTCTAGGGGTCTTTATATAGTGCCCATAAATTTGTTAAATTTGTTAAAGAGATCATTCTCTGAGTGATTTGGGGAATTTTCCCCACCGTTGGATCTTTGATCCAAGGGCTTCTGTTTTACAGAAGACAATCTTTTTGTTTTAACAAGAATAGAAAGATCTTACTAGAATTTTAATTCTGTTTGGCGCAAACACCCCAACGCTTGACACGTGTCATGCAGCGTAGCGCGACTGCGTAAGCGCAACTGCGCTGCCATGTGTCGCACAGAGCAGCGCAACTGCGCTGACACGTGTCGCGCAGCGCACAGCGCAGCGCAACTGCGTTTGCGCAACTGTGCTGACACGTCTCGCGCAGCGTACAGCGCAGCGCAACTACGCTTGCGCCACTGCGCTGACACGTGTCGCACAGCGCAGTGCTTGCGCAACTGAAGCGTTGCTTTCTTTAATTTTTGTTTTAAATAGAGCCTTGCTCTGATTGGGCGCGCTACCTTGGGCGCTGCGCTAACGTATCAGTTTTTGACAAGTGGCGCGTTGCGCGCAGTACAAAGGATTTGAAGCGTTGCTTCAATTTTTGAATTTTTAAATTCAAACAGAGCTTTGCTCTGATTGGGGAAACAAATGCCCCTCCACCGTTGCGCTCACGTGGCGCGCACGTAAGTGCAGCGGTGGCAAGATCTTGGCCGTTGGATCAACAGGTGAGTTGAAGGGGCGCAGGCGCCTATAAATAGGACCCTTGGTCCTTAGTAAATGTTTTACCTTTTTTTAAGAACTTGAATTTTCAGAGCCTTGCTCTTGTTTAAGAATTTTAGAGTCTTGCTCTCGTTTCTTTCCAAGAACTCCAGAGTTCAGATTTTTAGAACAACTTAGGTAAAATTTAAATTAAATTAAATTAAATTTAATTAACAGAGCCTTGCTCTTATAGATCTTTGATCTAAAGGAAATCCCTTTGGGGTTTCATCAACAGAGCCTTGCTCTCAAAAGTCCATAGATCTATAGAGATCTTGTTCATGGGTTTTAACCCATGAACAGAGCTTTGATCTTGGATCAAATGTAGATCTTTTTGATCTGAAAATGAAGAACTCTTAAGAGTTTTCATCGATCTTTGAGATCCCAAAATTTTTAATCTTTAGGAGTTTAAAGAAAATTTTTCTTTTAATAGATTTTCTCATCATTATCACAGAGCTAGGCTCTTTTAAGGAATTTTTTTCCCTTGAGACCAGAGTTTGACAAGTGTCACTCTGTGACAGAGGTTTACTCTGAAAGAGGAGATTTTCTCCTTGTCTCTAGAGATTTTTATTAATGAGAATATTCTCTTGGGGATTAATTGACAGTCTCATCCAATGATGGGGTTGTCCTATTAACTGATGCACTGTCATCCAGATTTTGTGGGTCCCCATTTGGTCCCCTACCCACTGCATTGCAGTGTGGTGTAAGTTTTTAAAATGCCAAGCGTTGGAATCACAACACTGACGGTTAATTTTTGTCCCTCCACAGGAAACATGCCTGCTGATCTATCATTCCCTTTTGTTCGCTCGGAGGGAGGATTTCCCTAGGCACCAGTGGACCGAGAGATGCTTACCCTCATCAAGGATCATGACCCCGAGTATAAGAACCTTCACTTGTGGGGTGGGTGGTATAAAGATATCATCCAAGGTCGCTGAAGCTTCGGTTTTGCTACGCCGTCCGAGCCAATATTTTCGATCCCCTATGCGGATGAACCCCCGGTGAAGTATGCCGTGGAGGTCAAAAATTGGAATTTGGATGACCTCCTCCAGCCTGCAATTGGGGCTATTCCCGTGCAGCCGCCGCCGGCAATAGATATTTTGGGGAGGCAAATCTATCAGGGTGAAGCACGCCCTTGGGGACAGGCCTATAACATTGGACTGATCCAGCGCCCGCCCGCCGGATATTTGCAGTGGGCCCGGTACATCTTATCAGCGAAGAGGACCCATCTGATGAAGATTGGTTTATACTCGGCCATCTACGTCTCGCTGTTTGAGTATCCCTCTCCTCCAATGTGGTGGGTTAAGGCTTTTATTGAACAATGGAATATCACCACCCACACCTTCCTGATGACGGACAGGAAAGTTTCTATCTCCTTGGAGGAGTTTGCTGAAATCTCGGGTCTGCCGATGAGGGGGGAGCATGAGCTGCTTCCTCCTGACGAATACGTCTTTGCCACCAAGCCGTTGGTGTTTGATATGACTTCGGAGAACGCTATTCAGCACCAGTTTCCGGGCTTGGTGAAGGCGCTGGAGATCTATGAAGGGCTCTATCTGGAATCGGGCGTCCGGGGAGTCAGTTTCGCAGATTTTATCGCCCGCTTCATTCGACCAGAGTTCCTATCGGAGCGGATCGAGAAGTTTGCCCAGCTTGATGATCCTTTTGGCTTCGGCTTGGACCGCCGACCCACATCGGAGGATGATCACAAGGACTTTTATCTCCCCGGCGCCGCCGTCGTGCCCTTGTCAGAAATTGCCATCCCGGGCATGGATGAGGAGACCTTTTTTGTAGGATTCCTGGGACTGTGGCTGTGCAGCTTTGCGCTCCCCATGCACCCGCGCCACATGCGGCCATCTGTTTTCTACCCAGCGCATCGGATGGTGGCTGGTCTACAGTTAACAGTAGGAATCGCCGGGCTGGCTCACCTTTATAATGGACTCAGCGTAGCGGCGGACGCTAATGAGCCTGGGGTGCAGCCTGCTAACTTCCCGATGCACTACTTCACCTCTTGGATGGAAATGCATGTGCACGGGGTGTTCGGTGCCATAAGATCCCTCCATTTTTTGAGAAGTGCAGACTCCCAAGAGTCATGCAGTTGGTCGGCGCTTCAATCGTGGTTGCATCTCCGCGGGAGGCTAGGGGGCTGCTCCTTCGTCCACACCTGGTCGGAGCGAAGGTTTCTTTTTTTGATAAAGTCATAACCATAGGCTCAGAGACCACCAAGTCGGTAGTGCCGCTGCGCGATGATTTTAAGGACAGGGCCTCCATATTGAAAGCTCGGGAGATCCTCCACCTCTACTCCATTCGGCCGGGCTACCTGGTGTTTAGGCAGAATGAAACGGCACTCTTCATGAGGTATAACCCTCACCGGTTCGCTCAACAATCGAGCTATCACCAGGGGATCCCGATGGAAGCTTTCTTGGAAAAGCCCGTGGCCGGCCGAGAGGGGATAAGGAATGCCATACACCATTTCATGCGGCTTAACACGGGTTCTTATTTCTTCATCAGCGAGCCGAGCTGCGTCCCCAAGGTGCTCAACGTGTACATGGCTTGGTACGCGCATGCAATGGGTCCAGTTATCCTTATGGAGAAGCGCATGCTGGTTGACCGCAAGGGTGCGCCTCCCAGCGGCGATCGTAAGGCTCCCTTGAAACCAAGGACCCCAGTCATTCCTCCGCTGAAAGATGCCGGAACCGTGTCACCGCGCGTGTTGAGCCCTCCGCGCGGACTGCCGCTCTGTGGTACTACGGATGCACCACCAGCGCCCCGTGCTCCAGTGGAGACGGTAAATGTGGTTTCACCGGAGTCCGGAGTGGGTGCGGATATCGGGACCCGCCGCCTTAAGGTGCCTGCAAAGCGCAAGTCGATCTCGGGTGCACCCAGGGCCGGTGGGCAGAAGAGGAAGAAGAAGTCGCTCCTTTCTCTCGACGCAATCCTCGGTTTAGAGCCTCAGGCCCCTCTTACCGAAGGTATAAGCGAGTATGGCAGCAATAAAGGCTTCTCGGTAGACCCCGCAGACACTGACCTGGCGGCTGCCATTACGGCTTCTGCGCGATCAGCGAGGCTCGAAGCGTGGTTGGATAAACTCGCTCAAGCAGGCAATCATTAGCTGTAATTTTCGTCATTTTATAGCATTTTTATTATTATCTTCGACTAATGCTTTCCTCCTTTTTAACAGGTGTCACTACCGAAGAAGCCGTCGCTGCCTCTTTGAAAACCTTCCAGGAGGAGGAAGAGAAGCGTGCTTTAATGGGCATCGGTACGTCTTGTCTTATTAAATTTTTGTCTTCTTTTCTGATGGCCGACCTAACATTCTTCCTTTGTTTCTTTGCAGGGGCTGCGCCAGCTGATGCGGGGATTCTCTCTGGGCCCGCTACTGAAGTCCCAGTCTCCTCGGGGCTGCCGCGAGAGCCTCAACTCGATAAGTCGACGAGGGATGCCTTAAAGGATTTGGAGGCATCCCTGTTCACAGACGAGGACGTCTCAATGAGGGAAGCCTTGGAGAGCTCCGTCTTGACGGCTCGAGAGGAGAGAAAGCGGCTAAGGCGCGAGGCGAAGGCACGCAGGGCAGCTTTGGCCGTGGGAGAGGGCCCTAGCACCGTCCTTCATGCTGATACCCCCTCAGAAGAGCCTCCGATCGCCTTGTCCACTGCTCGCAGACAGGTGGCGCGTGCAGTTCGGAGTGCAAACGATAAATCCACTTCAGGTAATGTATCTTTCAAGATTTGTTTGTAAGAATTGTAAACTTGTCGGTTCTTATATATCTTGTCCTGCAGGGCCAAGTCCAACCGAAGGGAAGGCGGAGACCGTCGAACCCAAGGAGACAGAGGAGGAGGCACCGGCCGAACCCGAGCCGACGGTGAGCAGCATCGCCAGGGTTGCTGAGCCTGAGCTGGGGGCTGAGGGAGCTGCACCAGAGAAGGCCATTGATGCCGAGCTCGAGGTGGCGGCAAATGAGACGACCGCTATCACTGAGCCTGGGGCAGCGGTGGGCGGAGCATCTGGGACTGGTGACCTCATGGTAATGGCGGACGAGACAATGGCGACCGCCGAGCCCGAAGAAGTAGCGGGTGAGATGGGCACGACTCCTGAGGACAAGCCGGCCGCTCTTTCTCAAGAGTCTGGCAATGCTCCGATCATTGCTCTCCCCGCCTACGGTCCTCCGCCGTCTCCTGGCCTCACGAGCACGACGACGGCCCCCGTAGAGTCTGGTGATGAGGCCACAGGAGGTGGACTTATGCTGATGGAGGAGGGAGACGCCTCCGTCTCGGCTGGCGTCTCATCAGGTAAATTTCGAGTTACTGTCTTTTTTTTTATCTTGCAATCCTTTCTGACAAGTTTATCTTTGTCTTTAACGCAGGTGCGGCCAGTGCCGATGCTCCATTGTTCGAGGGAGCGCCGTCAACTACTGCCTTGGCGGTGGTCACCTCTCAGCCTTCCCTTGTACCATCAAAGATGTTGGAAGGTATGGATTTGCAACCTATTAGTTTTATCTTTCAGCCGCATAATTTATGTACTAAAGTCGTACTATTGTGTCTTTTCAGGAGTGCTTTTTGATTATCTCTATCAGGTGTTGCACCCGCACTTCTCCTTCCCGTCTGAACTCGCTTCTTCCTCCGGTGGCGCTAGTGAGTATAGTTTCCAACTGATGTCTTTCCTTTTTTAGTGATGGAGTTATTTCTAACTTTCCCTTGTCCTGATTGCAGTGCTACAAATTGAAGGAGGGGATGAGAGATCGGTCGCGCCACCGGCCTTGCCGCCCGCTGCAGCTGGTATAGTAAACTATCTCATCAATGAGTTTTTTTTTTGTATTTCCTGAACTGTCATCTAATCGTATTTTTTTTAGCCGTCGTTCCGACCCCGGCGCCCTTTGAGTCTCGCGTTATGATGCAGGCAGGCCCTTTCCTGAGACATCCGTCTTCAAAGGGTGTTGTAATGAGCCTGGGCATGCTGAGCGGATACGTCGAGGAGCTTGATGCAGACGCTCCCCCGTCTGCCGTAGATTTCGCTGCGGAGGTTAACCTGATGTTGGCGGCACTTGTAAATTTTCATAATGAAGGCGTCGTCGAGTCTTGGGTTAATCATTGCAGGGAGATCGAGGGCCGCCTGCATCAGCTGGAGTCGATGCGTCTTGCCCCTGAGATCTTGACCGCGAGTACTCAACGGGCGGCATAGATCGAGCAAAGCGCTTCTTACTTCCGCTATCTCGAACAAGAAGTTACTTCAAGGCGTAAGGAGCGCGGTGAGACTTCGAGCAAATCTGCCCAACTGCATGCTCGGGTGGAGGCAAACGCTGCACGGCTGAAGGTTATCTTTGAAGGCCTTCTGCGATGCCTCTCCGAAGGATTAACACTGAGGCAACAGCTTGACGTCGTCGAGCGGGATGCACCTAATCAGGAGGCAGCCCAGCAGGCAGCTGAGGAGCAACTTTCATCCTACCTGCAGCAGCGGGCCCAGGTGGAAGCGGAAATGGCCGCGGCAGCCACTCAGGAGGAGGCGCTGAAGGAAGTGCGAGAGCAGCTCGCGGATTTGTTAAAGACACTTCCTTCTCAGTAGCTACTTTTTGTATCATTTGTACCTGTAAATAAAAATATTTTTTTATTATTCTTTAACACAATGCATCTTGTACTCAATTAAGTTTATGAATAAAAGATATACATTCTTTGTAATGTCTTGTGTCATTTCTCCGCCTTTTTCTTTCTTTCATTATCAGCATGCTACCTTAGTAAACATGGTTGACAGATAATAGAGCAAGCATCTTGGTTTCTTCAAGAGATAGCAATGGCTCAGGCCGCAGGTTCAAATCTGCTGCCTAAGACTTTTCAACTCTGTGAGCCGTGAGGGTCTCATAGAGACTTTTCTCCCTACGGATCGAGAGGATCTCGTAGGTGGATTTTCTCCTTAGAAATCGTGAGGATTCCTAAGTGCGTTTTCTCTTATAAGTTGTAAGGATCTTACAAGAGAATTTTCCCTCTTACGAGTTGAGAGGACTCGTGAGCTGTTGTTTCCCTCCTTGTCGAGATTCGACTTTGGAGAGTGAGACCCGTGGATAGTATGCAAGAGACTGTTTTGGACCGACTTGCAGGGTCCCAGTGCTTAGGAAGCAAGTTTTTTAATCCCGCTGCCTAAGGCTTTGTCTTACGAGTTGAGCCGCATCGAGAAGTTCTCGCAAAGACATCAATTTTCTCACGAGTCGAGACGAATCGAGCATTTCTCGCAAGAATATCCTAACGTCATAGTTAACCTCTGCTCTTTACGACAGAAGTCCGTTAGGGTCTGTGGTACTTAGGGTTTTGGCCGTCGTACCGTCGCATCAGCTGATATATTCCTCGATAGGCAATCGTGCTGCTCGAGTAGCCCTGCGACTGTCGTGTCTCTGATCCCTTCGGGGGCTGGACAAGACGTCTTCAAGCAATCCTCCTTGGCAGTTTGACCGTCGGAAGAGCAAGCGTTAGGAATTTTGCCATGCCGCTTTTTACTTGAGGTTAGGCTCATTTTGGAGAGCCCCGATGAGTCATAACCACTCCGCGCTGGTGTAGGATGATCTCCGATAGTCTTTCAGGTTTTATGTGAGTTGCCGTCAAGACCCTGAAGCTAGGAATTTAGCCTTTGCTTCGTTTGCTGGCATCGCGTATGCAGTATCGAGACGAATGTCGCGGTTATCTCTAGGTTGCTGGTGAACCGTCGAGGTTTGGAACTAGGGATTTTGCCGTGGCTCCATTAGTTTGATTGTCGCGTCTGAACCCTGCTGGAGGAAGAACGCTGGGGTGACATCTCGTCTGCTGTATCGAAACGAATGTCGAGGTGGTGACCATTCCGCACTGGTGCAAGATGATCTCCGATTGTCTTTCAGGCTTTATATGACTTGCCGTTAAGACCTCGAAGCTAGGAATTTAGCCTTCGCTTCGTTTGCTTTGTCATGTCCGAATCCTGTTGGAGGAAGTACGTTATTGTTGACATTGCGTCTGCTGTATCGAGACGAATGTCACGGTTGTCTCTAGGTTGTTGTTGAACCGTCGAGATTTGGATTCGCTTTCTGGCGGAGCCTGTCAGGAAGGTATGGTTCCCTCTTTGTTTGTGCTCCTGGATTGTATACAGGGATCGACGTGATCTCACCTGTAGGGCAAAAGTTTCATCATATATTTTTTTGTTATTGTTTTATTTCCGCGATGCTCTATCATTTCAGCTTTTATATCGCGAAGGTCGCGATTGCCCAATCATTTCGGCTATTTTTCGCGGTGCCCAATCATTTCGGCTGTTTATTTTATATTTACTCGCTGCTTTTTATTGCGAGTTGCCCAATCATTTCGGCTATTTTGTGTGCATACGTTTTTACTCACTGCTTTTTATTGCAAGTTGCCCCATCATTTCCGCAATTTCGTATGCATGTGCGGCTTGCTGGCTTTTCGCTGTAAGCCTGGTATTAGACACCGATTTCGGCATCAGCATCATTACAACTGGAATATTGCCAGGAGCGAATCATCATTTGCCTCTGTCGATATCGAACACAGGTGGCTTAGTAAACATGGTTATGGTCCTATCGACTAAGGCTTTTGACTTTATGAGCCGTAAGGGTCTCACAAAGGTATTTCTCCCTACGAGTCGTGAGGATCTTGTAGGTGTGTTTTCTCCTCAGGAATCGTGAGGATTCCTAAGTGTATGTTCCTTTGTAAGTCGTAAGGATCCTACAAGAGGGTTTTCTCCTTGTAAATCGAGAGGACTTACAAAGGTCGTTTACCATATAGACATATCCCTAGTCACAGGGGGACTTGGTTAGGGAAATGTTTATTCGCGCCCGTGGATTGTATACAAAGGTCAGTACTGAGCCACTTGTAGGGCAATATCAAAGGTTGTGGGGGTTTGCTTAAGAACAGGCTCAAGTTTCTGTAACTTAAGACTTTTAAACCTTATGAGCCATGAGGGTCCCATAAGAGAGTTCTCCTTACGAGTCGTGAGGATCTCACAATTGTAATTTCTCCTTAGGAATCGTGAGGATCCCTAAGTGTGTTGCTTCCCTGTGAGTCGTAAGGATCTCACGCGGGTGGTTTCTCCTTACAAAGTCGAGAGGACCCTGCAAGTGTGTTTTAACGAGGTTGCGCCCTTTCGGGTTTTCACAAACACTCGCCGGTAGTCCTGCTGTTTCACGAAGCCCTTTCAGGTTTTCATCCGTGCCCATTTTGCTTATGGACATACCGTCTTTCTACTTTTTTTTAATTCTTTTTTTTTCTAACGAGGTTGCACCCTTTCAGGTTTTCACAAACACTTGCCGGTAGCCCTGCTGTTTTTACTCACGGAGCCCTTTCGGGTTTTCATCCGTGCCCATTTTGCTTATGGACATACCTTTTTTTTTTGTTTTTGTTTTTTTTTATTTTATTCTTTATTCTTTTTTTTCTCGTCCACCTGAGGATGCTGCGGTAGTAGTTTAAAGACGTTTCGGTCACTTGCAAGTTTTAGGACATTGCGGCCCATCATTAGTTTAAGGACGTTTCGGTCCATCATCGCCGTATTTGAGGCGAAGCTCTAGTTTACTGACTTTTCGGTCTATGGGGCTTTCCCTATGAATGAGCATGATGCCCCCGGCATCTCCATCTTTCCTGGCACGTGCGGTTGTGGCGGGTTCACCTTCCAGTCTTCGGACAACGCGAACCTGCCTTGTTGGTATTGATCTTCAAACCAGTTTTTGAAGACGTAGCACTCCTCGATCGGATTGCCCAATACTTGGTGGTAAGGGAAGTAATTAGGATTGTTGACATCATTCAGTTGTAGCTGTTGTTTCGGCTCCGATAGAGTAATAAGGCTGTTGCGCACCGCTAGTTCGAACAATCTCCTTATTTCATCTTGGGGAAATGAGTAAGGACGTTTCAACCTCTCTTCGAGGGATGGGCGTGGTCGCACATTGTTCTGGCGAACAACCGGCTTAGGGCCACTCGATTGCTGTTGAGTGTTGGCTACAAGGGCTGTTTTTCCCTTCCTTTTATCCTTTTTGCTCGATCCTTTGTTTGCGGGGCCGAGATTTTTTCCGAGTAGCGTGCGATTGCACGGCTGAATGTTCTCACAACTCCTCAATTCTTTCATTTTTGAAATGGATTCCTTGAGGAGAGGGTTGAGGGCAGCTTCTTCGTCAGAGTCGCTTCCAAAGGTGATAATTTGTGATCCCTTGGAGTCGGCTATGTGACAGTCGGCGGCGGCTCTTTTGCGCTCACCTATCGCATTTTTCTGATGTCCACGAGCCTCACGCTTTGTCCTGTTGAAGTATTGCTTTTGAGTGACATACCCTTACCACCAACACTTAAAGGAGTCACAGTCTTCGGTAGGATGTATGATCTTCTGATGATATAAGCAGAAGTTAGGATGCATCTCTACTCCACCGAGAGTATTTTCTTCAGAGGGCGGTAGCTTCATTCCCACTGATAGGGCTTTGGCGAACCTTTTCCTCATCTTGAATTTGTTTTTATCCGCAGCGGATGACTTTTGATTTGACGGAAGTGCCTCGACTCTTTGGTCTAGTAGTCGGTGTTTGGCTCCTTCCAGTATGGCCATCTCACGCTCTTGATTGGGTTTAACTTTCAGACGAATCTCATTCAGGAAGGCATCGATCAACTCGTCTGACGGCCGCAGAATTTCTGATTCAGGGTCCGCCCTCGGTTTCTCGGCGCAAGGAGCCTCTTTATCATCCGCCAATGAGTGAGAGATCACATGACAAGTTGCCCCCGGTGCGTCCGTCTTCTTTGGAGTGTGCGGCTGTGGTGGGTTTACCTTCTATTTTTCAGACAGCGCAAACTTGCCTTGTAGGTACTGATCCTCGATCCATCCCTTAAAGACGAAGGAATACTCGATCGGGTGACTTACCGTTTAGTGGTAAGGGCAATAATTGGGATTATTGAGATCGCCTGGCTGCAACAGACATTTTGGACTCGGAAGATTGATGAGTCTGTTGCGCACTGCCAGCTCAAACAGTCTTCTTGTCTTATTCTGAGGAAACGAGTAAGGACGTCCTAGTCTCTCCTCGAGGGATGGGCGTGGACGCACGTCATTTTGGCGAACGACCGGCTTTGAGTTGCTCGGCTGCTGTTGAGCATTGGCGACGACGATCACTTTCCCTTTTCCTTTCTCATTTCGAGAGTCTGGTTTTGGAGGAGATGGTCCATGGCCCATCTGGTCCATTTGGGCTAATTTGTCGATCAAGGCCTGGAAGGCGGTCGGCCTGAAGAACATCATGAATTGCGAGATGGTCGCTTGCGGATCAAGAGTGCCCACGAACATGCCTACCGCAGGTGTCTCTTCTATGCATTGTTCGTATTTCGACCATAGGTTCCGCCATCGTGTTGCATATTGGACCCACGTTTCGCCTGGCCTTATCCTGGCATTTATCAGTGCTGTTATCGGGGTGCGTTCACTAGCACTCGCGAATCTTTGTGTAAACAGTAGCTCCATCTCCGCAAATGTTTTGACAGGGTCGTTAGGTAGCTCCGAATACCATTCAAAGGCCGTTTCTGCTAGGCTGCCGACGAATTGGCGAAGTAACAATTTGTCATCGCCTCCAGTATTGCCACATAAGGCCCTGAATTGAACGACATGCTGATGCGGATTCCCTGTCCCTTTATATATGTGGAACTTAGGGATCGTATATCCCGGAGGGTAACTGATTTGGTCATACCAGCCCGGATAGGGTCGTCCAGTTCTAACAATTTGCCCAGCCGCTTCATTCGCTTGATGAACTCGTATTTGCTGAGCTATATAGTCGTCCAGTGCGGCCTTGGAAATGGTTTCATCTTTGGCCGCTGAAAAAGACGGCGGTGGATTTGACGTTTCTCCTCTATCATCTTCAAGGATAATCGGAGGATCTTCGGCTGGGGGATCTGGCCGGATCATCATCCCGACCATATCTTGGAAGAGGAGCACCATTTGTTTTATATTGGCAGCTTGTTCTGATGCCTCTTTTTCCTTCTTTTCAAGGACTCTACGTAAGAAGTCAGCATCGGTTTCTTGTTCGTGACGCTGCTATGATGATACTTCCGAACTTTCTTTTGGTTCGGTAAGTGCAGCCATCGCAGTCATCATTTCCTGAAGCTTCTGTTGCTGCTCCTGGGCTTTTGTCACGGATCAGGTGAGCGGTCGGTGACCCGTCGAAGCGCGGCTTTCCTCCTTTCCGGAAGCCATATAAACAGAGTGCACCATCATGCCCCCAGACCTGGGGCGTTTGTGTTCAGCGCTTTTACGCTTCGCCATGTTCACAGGGGCTCTTTGCGGCCTCCTTTTCCTTTGAGGGATTGGAGATGAGGGGGTCGTTGCAGTGGGCACCCAAGTGGCTGTTGCTTTTTGTGGCTTGACGGAATAATCCTTCTTTAGCCGAACCTTCATCTTTTTCTGTCGGCGGAGATAGTTTTCATCAATCACCGACTCCTGGACCTGTCGCCAGACTTTGTAAATTTTAGAGGACATACGTTGAGGGGTCTGCTCTAGCTTCTTCTCCGGAGTATTCTTCACAGATGAAGGAGTTCGTTTCAACACCGCAGTAGGAGAGTTTCTGCGCACCGTGTTCAGCAATTCAAAGCTGTTCCCGGTTGGAACAGCAGCCTCGATCCTCACCATCGGAGCTGGTGGCGTAAATCCAGAGGGGGAGTTGCCTCCAGCCTTCCTTACTCGATGCCAGTGGCGACTGTTCCCCTCCGAAAGACGGCGCGACGGGGACGTCTCGCCTGAGATTCGGGGCAGATGCTAATTGGTGCTATCCGTCTACCTCTCCGAAGATGCCAAGTTGATTTATGGCACCGTATATCGAAGGTTTAAACGGATGCGTCCGATGTAGCAGACTTCATCAGATTACCCCTCGCTTGAGTGGTTTTTGATTGTGGGGACGCTCTTCCCTGCAGGCGCAAGCCCCTGCAGTTAATTACGCTACTGCACTGCGGTAACCACTTTCTCCTTCTCCAGATGGTCACTTCGTGTCGTGTGTGTTTATTTTGTGTTTAGTTGCCCGTGGATTGTATACGGAGACTGAGTTATGTCGTCGCCCGTAGGGCGTGGACTAGTCCAAATCCGTATTATCTTAGATTTGAGTTTGGGGGTTTGGGTTTAAGGATACGTTAGCCTCATTGGAGACTAAGATCGACTTAAACGTTTGTTAAGGATACGTTAGCCTAGTTTTTAGACTAAGATCGACTTAAACGGGATCGTTTAGATCCAACAATAGAGCAATTAAGGGAGCCCTGTTGTTTAGTTTAGTAACATCACGGTCAGTAGGTAGTTTAAGGACATTGCGGTCCATAGGTAGTTTAAGGACATTGCGGTCCAATGTTAGTTTTAAGACGTTGCGGTCAAGGTTAAGGACGTCATGATCCGTGGATTTAAGGACTCCACAGTCCGATATTAGTTTTAAGACATCACGGTCAAGGTTAAGGACGTCATAGTCCGTTGTTAGTTTTAAGACATTCCGGTCAAGGTTAAGGACGTCATAGTCCATGGGTTTAAGGACCCCACGGTCCGATGTTAGTTTTAAGACATCCCGGTCAAGGTTAAGGACGTCATAGTCCATGGGTTTAAGGACCCCACAGTCCGATGTTAGTTTTAAGACATCCCGGTCAAGGTTAAGGACGTCATAGTCCATGGGTTTAAGGACCCTACAGTCCGTATCAATGTGTGGTTATCGGGACCCGTCACATCTTTGAAGACGTTGAGGAATTACAACGCCAAGTATTAAAGGAGTGAAGAGATGTACCCTTGAACCAAGGTAGATTAAATAGTCTTTGGCCCAATTTGGGACCAAGACCAATCAATTATGTTATGAGCCCATTGGCTTAGTTAAGTTTGGATTGAGGACTTATGGCCATCTTGGGCTAAATCCAATCATGTTTGGAATATTGGTTTTTTGTTGGTCCACTGAAGGAGAGGCTTTGCCTCTAAAACTTAGCCAATTGGGCTGAAGCTAGTGTTAAACACTAAAGACCAATCAGTGTTGAACACTGGGAATGAGATTGACAAGTTAGTGTTTAACACTAAAAGATAGTTGATGTTGAACACCAGCAACAAGGCTTTTAAATTAGTGTTAAACACTAAAACAAATCAGTGTTAAACACTGGCAACAGAAATCTCAAATTAGTGTTAAACACTAAGGTAATCAGTGTTGAACACTGGTGACAGAGATTTTAATTTAGTGTTGAACACTAAGAAAATTAATATTAAACCCTGTTAACAGAGGTTTAATTTAATGTTAACACTAAGAAATTCAGTGTTAAACACTGCAAATAAAGTTCTTCAATTAGTGTTGAACATTAAGGTAAATCAGTGTTGAACACTGGATTCAGAGGTTCCAATTTAGTGTTAAACACTAAGGCAAGAGGGGTCACGTGGTAGCACGTGAGGGCGCCCTCCCCTGCGGAGTTTTTCAGGGGTCACGTGGTAGCACGTGACCCTGCTCCTTTGCATTTTTGTTTAAGACTTAAATTCTTCATTAAATCCCCATTTTCTTGAAGAATTATATTCTTAGATGGAGTTGAACTCTAAATTCTTTTCTGTAGGAATTAAATTCCTCATATATGTGAAGAACTGGATTCTATCATAGGGTTCAACCCTAATAATAACTTTAGAGAAATTAAATTCCCACTTTCTTTTAGAGAATTACTCTTAGATAGAGTTAAACCCTTAATTTATATTATGAGGAATTGAATTCCCATATATATGAGGAATTAGGTTCTGTCATAGGGTGAAACCCTAATTTCTTCTTTCTTAAGGGAATTAAATTCCTGTTATTTTGACAGAATTAAGTTCTTAACTGGTTCTGTTCATTTCGAAGGAATTAAATTCCTATAACATAGGGTTAAACCCTAATTTTATTTCAAAGGAATTAAATTCCTATAGTTCCGTGAGAATTAAATTCTCAAACTTCCATTCCCTCTCTATGCTTTGGATCTGCATGGCAGGATCTCAACCCAATGAGAATTAAATTCTCAATTCATGGGGAGATGTGCACTTTGCAGATCCTCTACTAAAGAGAGAACTAAGTTCTTCTTTTTAATATAAGAGTTAAACTCTTTTGAGAATTAAATTCTCTTTTTAAAGGCCTTCCCTTTCTTACCCAAGGTTTTCTTCTGCAGCAGATCAAATTCTTCCAAAGTCTCAAGGCTCTATTTCTTTTTCTCTCCATGTCTCTGTATATCTCTCTGTGTATCTCTTGGCTCCTATTTATAGGAGAAGGAGTAGAATCAATTAGTTTTAGTGAATCATTCATTGAGGGATTTGATTTGTATTCATTAGAGATTTGATTTGCATTCATCATTCATTTGGACCTTTGGATTATTAGGTGAATTTTATTCACCATTGGATTTTGAATCCAAAGATATTCCTTTGTTATTTCGGTTAGATTTTAAGGGGAAATCTTTCCAAGTTCAAGATTTTTCCATAGATAGGTGATATTTAATCACCTTTAAATCTTTAATCCAATCGGTTCCAAATAATCATTCTCCTTTGGAAAGATTTGAATGCTGTTCAGAATTTAATTCTGTTAAATAGATAGGCTTTGAAAGCCGGTCACGTGTGGCCACGTGACCCCTGGTCACGTGTAGGCACGTGACCCCTTGGAACGAGCTTTCTTCTGCTTTCTGCGCTCTATTTTCTAGCTGCTGTTCAACCGTCACGTGCCAACACGTGACCCCTGGTCACGTGTGAGCACGTGACCCTTTCTGGAGCCTTTTCTTTGATTTAATCAAGGAGCTGAATCTGCCTTTGCCGCTGCTTTTAATTGTCACGTGCCAACACGTGACTGCTGGTCACGTGCTAGCACGTGGTGCCTCCTCCTTAAACTTTCCTGATTTTAAATCAAGAAACAAATGCCCCCACAGCGTTGTACTCACGTGTCTGCACGTGAGTGCAACGCTGTCACTTTTGTGACCGTTGGATTCCTCTAGGGATTTAGGGAGATGAAGCGTCTCCATCACATACTATAAATGTTCATGTCCCTTCAGAAGTGCCTTCACTTTGCTCATCTCCTTCCTTTGAGAACTTTTTCTGAGAATTTAATTCTCTTCTTCCAGAGCTTAGTTCTCTATCTTGAAACATTTTCAGAGTTTAACTCTGTTTAAAAAGACTCTCTTTCCTCAGGTAATGGTGATCGGTGCGCCTTCATTTTGACAAAACTCACTGGATTTTAAATCCACATCAAGGGCTTCACTGCTTTTTTAACAAAGAACCCATTTTTCTTCAAGTTCTTTAACCAAAATATGAGACCACTTAACCTCCAACAGTAAATCTCTTAGGGTTTAGATGATCCTTTAGGGAATGATGGTGATAATCCATAGAGTTTAACCCCGTTCTCAGAAAACATGTTTCTGGGAATTTAATTCCCTTTTCTCAACAAGGAATTTAATTCCTATGAAGAACTCAGTTTCTTCGCATGGAGGCTTCCCAGGGTCTCTTTGCCCTAGGTTGTCCTTCTTTAATTAATGGGACAGAAGCTTTGTAACAATTCTCATGACCTTTATTTCAGGTATCATGGATGCCCATATGTATGGTCTTGACGAAATCATTTCCTATGGGAATATTCGTGCACTGGGCCGCAGTCAGAACCAGGAGTTCACCAATGCTCAGTGCACTGAGATCATGAGCCGCTTCGACGAGTACAACCATCGGCTACTCCCTCGTCGCTCTTCTCTTCTAAGGCTGATCGTGCTGGCGATCTGGGAGGCACTCCCTCTCTTTTGCACCGGCGTACAGCTCGGGGCCTTGGACACTGCTGAGGATAAGGTACATTCGGTGTACCTGATGAGCTTGATCTCAAAGAGGAGGCGAGATCACCTCATTGATCTCTTGCACCAGGCCTTTCAGCAGTCAGCCATACTTGCCGCCTATCGGAGGGTGGAGGACATTCGTGAGGACCCCGATGCTTGCGACCATGAGAGGAAGCATACAAGGATGGTTCGAAATGCCTGGAAGATCTTGGACAAAGTTACATTCGAGTTTCTCAATCCCTGCCCTGCGTCTGAGGTCTTACCGTTGTAGATGTGTTCTCTTTATTTTGTATGAACTTCTTAAAGCGTGAATAATTTGTTTTATTATGTCTTTCTGTGTTTGCATGCCTTTCCGTGGGATTTTATCATTTTGCTATTGTTGTTGTTGATGCTTTTAATATGCATGGTGCTATTCCATTTTTTAGTGCACGTCAAGTTTGGGGCTCACGTGTTCTGCACGTGGGGTCCTTTGATGGGATTGTTCAAAATTTTCCATGCCATATTTTTAGTGCACAATATCAGATGCAGAAAAGGAGCCTTGGAAATAGTTCCATCCCCCTGATTTTCGATGCCTTTCCTTTTTTGGGCCTTGGAAATAGCTTCATCATGCAAGATTTTCCGCGCTCAACACTTAATGCACCTCTTTATATCTGAGGCCATAGCCTTCTTTTCCCTTCACAGAGAGATTTATTTTTTCATTTTGGTGTAATTTGTCTTGAGAAACAACCGAGCGCCATGGCCTGCAATCGCCCTCATGCTCGTCGACAGCCATGGGAAGTTCCTATCGAGGAGATGATCCCCCGCTTTGCTGCCCGATTGGTGGATCCACTCCTTACCGATGACAAATGCGACTCGGCAATGTATGAACTCTTGATCCGTAGGGGGTCCCCCCTCCCGATGGGGTCCCTCTGGCTCCGGATGATTCTAACGGCCGTGCTTGCCGACGTCCCTCCTCACCCAGCGGAGATGACCCTGGCGATGCTTGATGCGGCTGAAGAGAAGCTCGAAGGCTTTCACGAAGCGTGCCTGATTACTCAGGCTTTGAAGGATTGCTCGATTCACCTGTTGAGCCAAATAAGGGCCCGACGAGCTATTATGTCTGCTTTCGCAGACGAACATGGTTCCAATCGATGGGGAGCGACTCCTCGCGAGAACCGCCGCTTTGATGTGTTGGAGAAAGCAGAGAGAGAGATGGAGAATTTTGTTCTTTGCTTTGTTAACCCTTGCGCTACTGATCCCATGTTCGGTGACCTTTTCCCGCTGGCGTAGTATATTTAAATTTTTTTTGTATGCTTTATGCTGAGCTTCCACGTAGGCTTGGTACTCGCATGTATGTTTTCGCTTGCATAAATAAACTTTGTGTTCTTCTTATGAGAACTTTCTTTAATTATTAACACTATCATCATGTCGCAGGCACATTAAAGCTTCGAAAATTATTTCTTTTCTGGATGTTCATACAATTGCGAACACATGCTCGCTAGGATAAACGTCGAAAATTTTCTCGTCGCTTTTCATACCAGGTAATGTGAGCGCGTTTTAAATTGATCATTGCTGTCGACTGGGAGCCCACTTATACGGTCTTGAGCGTGTATGTCCCATTTCCAAAGTTGCGGTTGCGAAAGTGAACTTAAGTGGCCTGACAGGGCGACACGTGGCGAACACATTGTTGCGCGAGAAAAGGGCTCGGCCGCGAATTCTCGGAGAGGGAGCTAGTTTCCAAGGCGCTGAGTGAGCTTCACGCTAATCTTACCGCCAAGGCCAACAAAGCATATGAACTCTGGCGGGTGCTTCAGGAGTCCATCAAAGAGGTGGTGGCTCTCGATAAAGTTGCCACGTTCACTCGTGAAAGGATCGAGGCCCATAAGGCCACCGAGAAAGAGCTTGAAGTTCGGCTTGCTTCGTATCAGGCCCAGCAGGCTCAGGCGAAGGCTCGTCTTCAGGCGATCTTGAATCATGAAGCCGTGACTCAGCAACAGGAAGATGAGCTGGTAAAATTGCTACATCGCCCGCCGGCTTAAAGACTTGTATCTTTTTCTTTCTTTTTGTACATACTCATGGATGAGAGTATTTTCCTTTTGTTCTTTCATGGATTGTAGTTTGTATCCATTTTGGTTTATGAATAAAAGATACAATTTTCTTCTCAATGGTGTGTCTCTTTTCATTGAATGTGTTTTGCGGACAATTTATCTTGATCTCTTTGCAGGGCAGCGATGGCTTAGGATTCAGGGTTAAGATCTGCTTCCTAAGACTTTTGCACTTTATGAGCCACGAGGGTCTCATAAAGAGTTTTTCTCCCTATGGGTCGAAAGGATCCCATAGGTGTAAGTTCTTCTTAAGAATCGTGAGGATTCTTAAGCGGGTTTTCCCTTGAGAGTCGTAAGGATCTCACAAGAGAGTTTTTCTTCCTTACAGGTCGTGAGGACCTGCAAGTGCTGGATGTGATCACCATTATCCGTGTTTCACGGGGTCAGGGGTTGCTCAAGGCATCGTAGTTTAAAGACGTCGCGGTCAAGGTTAAGGACATCATAGTCCATGGATTTAAGGACTCCATAGTCCGATGTTAGTTTTAAGACATCACGGTCAAGGTTAAGGACATCATAGTCCGTGGATTTAGGGACTCTACAGTCCGATGTTAGTTTTAAGACATTCCGGTCAAGGTTAAGGACGTCATAGTCCATGGGTTTAAGGACTCCACAGTCCGATATGAGTTTTAAGACATCACGGTCAAGGTTAAGGACATCATAGTCCGTGGATTTAAGGACTCCACAGTCCGATATTAGTTTTAAGACATCACGGTCAAGGTTAAGGACGTCATAGTCCGTGGATTTCGGGACTCCACAGTCCGATGTTAGTTTTAAGACATCACGGTCAAGGTTAAGGACGTCATAGTCCGTGGATTTCAGGACTCCACAGTCCGATGTGTGGTTGCGGGGACCCGTCACCTCTTTGAAGACGTTGAGGAATTACAACGCCAGGTATCAAAGGAGTGAAGAGATGTACCCCTAAACCAAGGTGGAATCAATATAGGATCAGGGTGGTTGATCGTTAGTTTTAAGACATTACGGTCGAGGTTAAGGACATCATAGTCCGTGGATTTTAAGGACTCCACAGTCCGGTGTTTGCTCTGGATGCTTCACACGGGTTCACTGCCGTGCTTGGCGAGGACCAGGCTCCGCTCTGGATGCTTCACACGGGATCACTGCCGTGCTCTGCGAGGACCAGGATCCGCTCTGGACGTTTTCCACGGGGTCAAAGAGTGACGTTATCCGCGTTCCACGTAACCAGGAATTTTGCACTAGATGCTTCACATGGGTTCACTGCCGTTCTCGGCGAGGACTAGGCTCCGCTCTGGATGCTTCACACGGGTTCACTGCCGTGCTCTACGAGGACCAGGATCCGCTCTGGATGTTTTCCGCGGGGTCAAAGTGTGACGTTATCCGCGTTCCATGTAACCAGGAATTTTGCACTAGATGCTTCACATGGGTTCACTGCCGTGCTCGGCGAGGACTAGGCTCCACTCTGGATGCTTCACACGGGTTCACTGCCGTGCTCTGCGAGGACCAGGATCCGCTCTGGACGTTTTCCATGGGGTCAAAGAGTGACATTATCCGCGTTCCACTTAACCAGGAATTTTGCACTAGATGCTTCACACGGGTTCACTGCCGTGCTCGGCGAGGACTAGGCTCCGCTCTGGATGCTTCACACGGGTTCACTGCCGTGCTCTGCGAGGACCAGGATCCGCTCTGAACGTTTTCCACGGGGTCAAAGAGTGACGTTATCCGCGTTCCACGTAACCAGGAATTTTGCACTAGATGCTTCACACGGGTTCACTGCCGTGTGTTCCCCTCCGAAAGACGGCGCACAAGACTGCGGTGTCTTGGCACTGAGATTCGGGGAAGATGCTAATTGGTGCTATCCGTTCACCTCTCCGAAGATGCCAAGTTGATTTATGGCACCATGTATCGAAGGTTTAAACGGATGCGTCCGATGTAGCAGACTTCGTCAGATTCCCCCTCGCTTGAGGGGTTTTTGATTGTGGGGACGCTCTTCCCTGCAGGCGCAAGCCCCTGCAGTTAATTACGCTACCGCATTGCGGTAACAACTTTCTCCTTCTCCAGCTGGTCACTTCGTGTCGTGGGTGTTTGTTTTGTGTTTTGTTGCCCGTGGATTGTTTACGGAGACTGAGTTATGTCGTCGCCCGTAGGGCGTGGACTAGTCCAAATCCGTATTATCTTAGATTTGGGTTTGGGGGTTTGGTTTGAGGATACGTCAGCCATACTTGAGGCTAAGATCAACTCAAACGTTTGTTAAGGATGCGTTAGTCTAACTTTGTGACTAAGATCAACTTAACGGGATCGTTTAGATCCGATAAAGGAGTGTTTGAACTCCATTGTTCCAGTTTAGGGACCTAGAGGTCCAACGTATGTATGGCCGTCAGGACCCGTCACCTCTCTGACGACGTTGAAGAATTACAACGACGGATGTCAGAGGAGTTCAGAGATGTACCCTTGAGCCAGAGTTAATTGGGGGGATTTATAGTCCACTCTGTTTGAAGGTTTAAGGATACGTTAGCCATCTTTGAGGCTAAGATCAACTTAAACGGGACCGTTTAGATCCGACAAAAGAGCCTACGGGGCTCTATTGTTCTAGTTTAAGGACATTGCGGTCCATGGGTAGTTTAAGGACATTGCGGTCCATGGGTAGTTTAGGGACATTGCGGTCCATGGGTAGTTTAGGGACATTGCGGTCCATGGGTAGTTTAAGGACATTGCGGTCCATTGTTAGTTTTAAGACATCTCGGTCAAGGTTAAGGACGTCGTAGTCCATGGGTTTAAGGACCCCACAGTCCATTGTTAGTTTTAAGACATCTCGGTCAAGGTTAAGGACGTCGTAGTCCATGGGTTTAAGGACCCCACAGTCCGTTATGTGCTCTGGATGCTTCACACGGGTTCACTGCCGTGTTCTGCGAGGACCAGGCTCCGCTCTGGACGTTTTCCACAGGGTCAAAGAGTGACATTATCCGCGTTCCACGTAACCAGGAATTTGCATTAAACACGGGTTTAAGGACCCCGCAGTCCGTATCAATGTGTGGTCGTCGGGACCCGTCACCTCTTTGAAGACATTGAGGGATTACAATGCCAAGTATCAAAGGAGTGAAGAGATGTACCCTAGAACCGGAGTGGATTAAATAGTCCTTGGCCCAATTTGGGGTCAAGACGAATTAATTGTGTTATGAGTCTATTGGCCAAGTTAATCACAAATTGAGGACTTATGGCCATCTTGGGCTAAGTCCAATCAGGAGAGGCTTTGCCTCCATCCATTTAGTCAATTGGGTCAAAGCCTAGTGTTAAACACTACAGAGCAATCAGTGTTGAACACTGGGAATGAGGTTGACAAGTTAGTGTTTAACACTAAGAGATAATTGGTGTTAAACACCAGCAACAAGGCTTTTCAAATTAGTGTTAAACACTAAAACAGATCAGTGTTGAACACTGCAAATGAAGATCTCAGATTAGTGTTAAACACTAAGGCAATCAGTGTTGAACACTGCAGATGAAGCTTTTTAATTAGTGTTGAACACTAAGGCCCAACAGTATTTTAACACTGGGTTCGAGAGTTTCAATTTAGTGTTAAACACTAAGACAAGAGGGGTCACGTGGCAGCACGTGAGAGCGCCCTCCCTTCATTTATTCTGAGATTATCGTGTCTTTCAGAGCATCACGTGCCATCACGTGATGGGCATTCAAATGCCTATGTATTAGAGCTTCTGCCAAGGGTCACGTGGATTACGTGGGGTGCTGCCTCAAAGGGGCTTTCTGTAGATCTTTTGGGGGGGTCACGTGATGACACGTGACCCTGCCTCTATGTATTTTGTTTAGAGGCTTTGTTAATCTTTTTTCAGGAATTAAATTCCTCGAGCTGTAAATTTCAGAGGAATTAAATTCCTACTTCCTTTCGAAGACTTATATTCTGGAATAGAGTTTAACTCTGAATTTTCTGTAGGAATTACATTCCTCATATATATGAAGGGCTGAATAGGGTTAAACCCTAATAAAAGTTTTTAAGGAATTGAATTCCCATTCCCTGTTAAATGATGATTAAGGGAATTAAATTCCCGTTGTTTCAACAGAACTAAGTTCTTAATTAGGGTTAAACCCTGTTTCTTTTTATTCTGAAGGAATTAAATTCCCATGATACAGGGTCAAGCCCTAATTTTATTTTAAAGGAATTAAATTCCTATAGTTCTGTGAGAATTAAATTCTCATGCTTGCATTCCCTCTCTATGTTTCGGATCTGCATGGCAGGATCTCAACCCATTGAGAATTAAATTCTTCAACCTAAAAGGGAGATGTGCACTTTGCAGATCCTCTATCAAAGAGAGAAGAAATATGTTCTTCTGTTTTTATGTATCAGAGTTAAACTCTGTTGAGAATTAAATTCTCTTCTTCTTTCAAGGAGCTTTTCCCTTTCTTACCTAGGGTTTTTGCAGAAGATCCAAGTTCTCCAAGTATCGAAGCTCTCTTTCTTTTCTCTTTTTTTTTCTCTGCGTATGTATATGTATGTATGTCTCTTGGCTCCTATTTATAGGAGAAGCAGCCGAATCAATCGGTTTTTGACGAATCTTCGTGAAAGATTTGATTTGCATCCATCATTCATTTTGGACCTTTGGATTATTAGGTGAATTTTATTCACCATTGGATTTTAAATCCAGAAATTCTCCTTTGTTATTTTGGTTAGATTTAAAGGGGAAATCTTTCCAAACCCGAGATTTTCCCATAGATAGATCACCTCTGAATCTTTAATTCGATTGGTTCCAGATAGTTGCTTTCCTTTGGAAAGATTTGAATTTCTCTCAGAATTTAATTCTGTTAACACAGTGGGCTTTGAAAGCCGGTCACGTGTGACCACGTGACTCATGGTCACGTGTGACCACGTGACTCATGGTCACGTGTGGGCACGTGACCCCCTTTGGAATGAGCCTTTTCCTTTCTTTTGCGCTCTGTCTTCTTATTGCTGCTTAAATGTCACGTGCTGCCACGTGACCCCTGGTCACGTGTGAGCACGTGACCCTTGTTTGAACTCTCTCTTTCCTTGGTTCAACTGGAGAACGAGTCTGCTGTCTTGAACGTCACGTGGCAACACGTGACCCTGGTCACGTGGAACCACGTGACCTCTTCTGAAGCCTTTTCCTTGACTTGATCAGGGAACTGGTGTGCCTTTTGACTCTTGCATTTAAATGTCACGTGTCGCCACGTGACCCGGGTCACGTGGGAGCACGTGACTCTTTCTGAAGCCCCCTTTTCTTCAACGTAGTCAGGAAACTGAACTTGCCTTGATGATGTTTTTAGGTGTCACGTGCCAACACGTGACCGCTAGTCACGTGTAAGCACGTGACCCTCTTCTGAAGCTTTTCCCAGAAGCTTTCCTGATTTTAAATCAGGAAACAAATGCCCCCACAGCGTTGTTCTCACGTGTCTGCACATGAGTGCAACGCTGTCACCTCTTGTGACCGTTGGATTCCTCTAGGGATCTGGGGAGACGAAACGTTTTCATTGTCTTCTATAAATACCTCTGTCTCTTCATAGGAGCCTTCACTTTGTTCATCTTCTTCTTCTGAGAACTTCTTCTTTGAGAATTTAATTCTCGCTTTCAGAGCTTAGTTCTCTGTCTTGAAACAATCTTCAGATTTTAACTCTGTTCGAAAGGAATCCTTTTTCCTCAGGTAATGTTCTTGGACAACGATGGACCTTCACATTTCCCTGGATTTTAAATCCAAAACAAGGGTTTTTACCCTTTTTTCTTCATATTTTCCATAAGGACATGAAACTGTTTAATCTTTCAACTGTAGATCTCTTAGGGTTTAGATGATCTTTGGGGAGATGATGATGGCGGTTCAAATCCATGGAATTTAATTCCATCCAAAATGCTTCTGGGAATTTAATTCCCTTTTCTCAATAAGGAATTTAATTCCAACGAAGAACTCAATTTCTTCACACAGAGGCTTCCTGGGGTCTCTTGGCCCGAGGTTGTTCTTCTGCAATTAATGCAATGGGGGCTTTATAATGATGTCTTTTTGTGTGAATTTAATTCCTTTGATTTTATTGGATCCACTGTAGAGCCCGAGACAGATCCCGTTGGGGGAATGTGCATGGCCATCATTTTTTATTAAATGAGGATATTCCCTTTTGTTTTATTGTAACTGTTTGGCCTCATTATTAATGAGCCATCATCCGGATTCTGTGGGGCCCATGTGTTTTGTAGCCAATGGTCCCAGGAAACTTTGCTGTTGCTTTCTCCCACTAGTCTTCATGTTCATGCATGAATATATATATCGCTGACTTTCCTTTTAACGGTCTTCTTTTATTGGATTTCAGGTGCGATGGCTTCTGCTCCACGCTTTCCCTTTTCTCGCTCGGAGGCGGCTTTTCCTCAGTCACCGTTAAAAAAAATTTCGTTGCTTTTCATACCGGGTTGTGTGAGCGCGTTTTGGATCGATTATTGCTGTCGATCGGAAGCCCATTTATATGGTCTTGTAAATGTCTTGTTTCCAAGGCCGCTGTCACGAAAGCGAGCTTACGTGGCCTGATAGAGCGACACGTAGCGAACATATTGTTGTGCGAGAAAAGGGCTCGGCCGTAAATTTTCGGAAAGGGCATTGGCTTCTAAGGCGCTGAGCGAGCTTCAGGCCAGCCTTACAGCCAAGGCCAACAAAGCATACGAATTCTGGCGGGTGCTTCAGGAGTCCACAAAAGAGGTGGTGGCTCTTGATAAAGTTGCCATGTTCACTCGTGAGAGGGTCGAGGCTCATAAAGCCACCGAGAAAAAGCTCGAAGCTCGGCTCGCTTCGTATCAGGCTCAGCAAGCTCAAGCGGAGGCTCGTCTTCTGGAGATCTTGCGTCATGAAACCGTGGCTCAGCAAAAGCAGGATGAGCTGACCAAGCTGCTGAATCGCTCGCCGGCCTGAAACATTTGTATCTTTTTCTTCCTTTTTGTACATACTCATGGATGAGAGTATTTTCTTTTTGTTTCTTTCATGAATTGTACTTTGCACCCATTTTGGTTTATGAATAAAAGATACATTTTTCTTCTCAATGGTGTGTCTCCTTTTCATCGAATGTGTTCTGCGGATATTCTATCTTGATTTCCTTGCAGGACAGCAATGGTTCAAGACTCAGGGTTAAGATCTGCTTCCTAAGACTTTTGCATTTCACGAGCCACGAGGGTCTTATAAAGAGTTTTTCTCCCCACAGGTCGAAAGGATCCCATAGGTGTAAGTTCTTCTTAAAGATCGTGAGGATCCTTAAGCGGGTCTTCCCTTGAGAGTCGTAAAGATCTCGCAAGAGAGTTTTTTCTTCCTTACAGGTCGTGAGGGCCTGCAAGTGTTGGATGCGGTCACCCTTGTCCGTGTTTTACGGAGTCGGGAGTTTCTCAAGGTATCGTAGTTTAAAGACGTCACGGTCAAGGTTAAGGACCTCATAGTCCGTGGATTTAGGGACTCCACAGTCCGATGTTAGTTTTAAGACATCACGGTCAAGGTTAAGGACCTCATAGTCCGTGGATTTAGGGACTCCACAGTCCGGTGTTTGGTTGCATGGACCCGTCACTTCTTTGAAGACGTTGAGGAATTACAACGCCGGGCATCAATGGAGTGAAGAGATGTACCCTTAAACCAAGGTCAAGTCTGTAGGGAATCGGGGTAGTTGATCGTTAGTTTTAAGACATCACGGTCGAGGTTAAGGACGTCATAGTTCGTGGATTTTAAGGACTCCACAGTCTGGTATTTGCTCTGGATGCTTCACACGGGCTCACTGCCGCGCTTGGCGAGGACCAGGCTCCGCTCTGGACGTTTTCCACGGGGTCAAAGAGTGACATTATCCGCGTTCCACGTAACCAGGAATTTTGCACTAGATGCTCCACACGGGTTCACTGCCGTGCTCGGCGAGGACTAGGCTCCGCTCTGGATGCTTCGCACGGGTTCACTGCCATGCTCTACGAGGACCAAGATCCGCTCTGGACGTTTTCCACGGGGTCAAAGAGTGACATTATCCGCGTTCCACGTAACCAGGAATTTTGCACTAGATGCTTCACACGGGTTCACTGCCGCGTTAGGCGAGGACTAGGCTCCGCTCTGGATGCTTCGCACGGATTCACTGCCATGCTCTGCGAGGACCAGGATCCGCTCTGGACATTTTCCACGGGGTCAAAGAGTGACATTATCCGCGTTCCACGTAACCAGGAATTTTGCACTAGATGCTTCACACGGGTTCACTGCCGCGTTAGGCGAGGACTAGGCTCCGCTCTGGATGCTTCGCACGGGTTCACTGCCATGCTCTGCGAGGACCAGGATCCGCTCTGGACATTTTCCACGGGGTCAAAGAGTGACATTATCCGCGTTCCACGTAACCAGGAATTTTGCACTAGATGCTTCACACGGGTTCACTGCCGCGTTAGGCGAGGACTAGGCTCCGCTCTGGATGCTTTGCACGGGTTCACTGCCATGCTCTACGAGGACCAGGATCCGCTCTGGACGTTTTCCACGGGGTCAAAGAGTGACATTATCCGCGTTCCACGTAACCAGGAATTTTGCACTAGATGCTTCACACGGGTTCACTGCCGCGTTAGGCGAGGACTAGGCTCCACTCTGGATGCTTTGCACGGGTTCACTGCCATGCTCTGCGAGGACCAGGATCCGCTCTGGACGTTTTCCACGGGGTCAAAGAGTGACATTATCCGCGTTCCACGTAACCAGGAATTTTGCACTAGATGCTTCACACGGGTTCACTGCCGCGTTGGGCGAGGACTAGGCTCCGCTCTGGATGCTTCGCACGGGTTCACTGCCATGCTCTGCGAGGACCAGGATCCGCTCTGGACGTTTTCCACGGGGTCAAAGAGTGACATTATCCGCGTTCCACGTAACCAGGAATTTTGCTAAATATATCCGCATTTCACGGAATAGAGGTTTGACTCTTGGTGATATGTATATTGCCGAGCCATGAAACTGGGGGTTGCCGCTGTTCCGTTTCGCTTGATGTTGTGTTTGCTGTTACGAGACGAGTGTTGGGATGATTTTTAGGTCGCTTGTGGCCCGTCGAGATTTAGCTTCGTTCTTTGGTGAAACCTGGGGGAGGGAGGTACGTTCCCTTCTTTGTTTGCGCCCCTGGATTGTATACAGGGATAGATGTAACATTACCTGTAGGGCGAAGATTTCATTCTTTCATCATTTTTTTTCTTTCCGCGATGCTCTATCATTTCAGCTTTTTATATAGCGAAAATCGCGATTGCCCAATCATTTCGGCTATTTTTCGCGGTGCCCAATCATTTCGGCTGTTTTTTTTTACTCGCTGCTTTTTATTGCGAGCTGCCCAATCATTTCGGCTGTTTTTTATGCCTTCTTTCTCACTTGCTGCTTTTTATTGCAAGTTGCCCCATCATTTCGGCTATTTTGTAGGCATGTGTGGCTTGCTAGCTTTTTCGCCGCAAGCTCGGATTTTGGACACCGATTTCAGCATCAGCATCGCTGCAACTGGGATGTTGCCAGGAGCGAATCATCATTTGCCATGAAAGAACTTGGGATTTGATACCGGTTTAGGCATCAGCATCGCTGCAACTGGAATATTGCCAGGAGCGAATCATCATTTGCCTCTGTCGATGTTGAACAAAGGTGGCTTAGCAAACAGGGTTAAGGTCCTGTCGACTAAGGCTTTCGACTTCATGAGCCGTAAGGGTCTCACAAAGGTATTTCTCCCTACAAGTCGTGAGGATCTTGCAGGTGTATTTTCTCCTTAGGGATCGTGAGGATTCCTAAGTGTATGTTCCTCTGTAAGTCGTAAGGATCCTACAAGAGGGTTTTCTCATTATGGGTCGAGAGGACCTACAAGGGTTGGACTTTGCTGGGGAAATGTTTATTCGCGCCCGTGGATTGTATACAAGGGTCAGTATTGAGCCTTTTGTAGGGAAATATCGAAGGTTGTGGAGGATTTGCTTAAGAACAGGTTCAGGTTTCTGTATCTTAAGACTTTCAAATCTCACGAGCCGTAAGGGTCCCATAAGAGAATTCTCCCTACGAGTCGTGAGGATCTCGTAAGTGTATTTTCTCCTTAGGAATCGTGAGGATCCCTAAGTGTGTTGCTCCTTTGTGAGTCGTAAGGATCTGACGCAGGTGGTTTCTCCTTACAAGGTCGAGAGGACCCTACAAGTGTCTTTTAACGAGGTTGCGCCCTTTCGGGTTTTCACAAACGCTCGCCGGTAGTCCTGCTGTTTTTACTCACGGAGCCCTTTCGGGTTTTCATCCGTGCCCATTTTGCTTACGGACATACCCCTTTTTTTTTCTTTTTCACCTTTTTTTTACAAGGTCGCGCCCTTTCGGGTTTTCACGAACGCTTGCCGGCAGCCCTGCTGTTTTTACTCACGGAGCCCTTTCGGGTTTTCATCCGTGCCCACTTTGCTTATGGACATACCGTTTTTTTTTTGTTTTCTTTATCTTCTTCTTTTTTTTTATCCATCTCGTCAACCTAAGGATGTTGCGGTAGTAGTTTTAGGGACGTTTCGGTCCGTCGTTAGTTTAAGGACGTTTCGGTCCGTCGTTAGTTTAAGGACGTTTCGGTCCGTCGTTATGGGAAGGCCGGCTGCTGCTTGTAAAGTCTGAGCCTAGGAAGATAGTGAGCGGACATAGTCGTCGTCATTTATCATTGACCCAGGCTGCGGCTTATTAAGCGTAGTATTTCTTCAAGAAGCGGCCGTTTATTGGCCTGAAAGGCCTTTCACCGTGCATGTCCATGAGTAGGTAGGCTCCACCCTGGTAGACCTTGTCTATGATGTACGGGCCTTTATAGTTTGGCTCAAATTTTCCTCGCTTGGCACGATTGGGGATCATAGGTCTTTTGACCACTAGTACAAGTTCCCCTTGGCGGAATGTCCTCGGCCTGGTCAATCTTTCGTATGAGCGCGTCATCTTTGCTTTGTAGGCCTCTAGATGTTGTTGCGCTATGAGCCGGGTTTCGTCGAGGGCATCAAGCTCCTCAAGACGAAGGTGAGCATTTTCTTCATTCGTCAGCTCGTGGTGGACTGCTACTCGTAGAGAGGGTAACTCTATCTCGAGGGGGAGCACTGCTTCCGTCCCAAATACCAACGCGTACGACGTTGTGTTCGTGGCCGTCTTGAATGTGGTTCGATAAGCCCAAAGGGCTTCTTGCAGCCTTTCGTGCCAGTCTCTCTTATTCCTGAAAACGGTCTTTTTTATGATCTTCGTCAAGGTCTTATTGAAGGCCTCGGCTAGACCGTTAGCTCGTGGATTGTAAACCGAAGAATATCTCCAGTCTATATTGTGCTGCTGTGCGAAGCGGCTAATCTTATGGCTTCGGTAGGCCGGCCCGTTATCGGAGATAATCCGCCGTGGAGTCCCGAACCGATTGATGACGTGCGTCTTGAAGAAATGGAGGATATTCTCCGTCTTTACTTCCCTCAGTGGTACTGCTTCTGCCCATTTAGAGAAGTAATCAGTTGTTGCCAGAATAAAACGGTGTCCCCGGGATGATGCTGGCTCAATGGGGCCTACTATGTCAGTCCCCCACATTTCGAATGGCCAACTAGCCACCGTTGGATGCAGTGGATTCGGATGTTGGTGGATGAAGTCTCCATGAATCTGGCATGAGTGGCATTGCTTCGCATACTCGAGGCAGTCCTGGATCATCGTGGGCCAGTAGTAACCCATCCGTTTAATTTTTAACTTCATCTTTGGGCCTGCTTGGTGAGAACCGCAAAGTCCGTCATGAACTTCTTGAATGACTCTTTCTGCTTCGTCAGGTCCTAAGCATCTCAGCCATAGAGAATCAAATGATCTCTTGTATAGAATATCGTTGACAAAAGCGAAGGATAAAGCTCGTTTCATGAGCTGATGTCTTGAGGACGCTTCTTCGGGCATTCGGTGGGACTTAAAGTAGTCTATGAAGACTTCCCTCCAGTCTTCGGCCTTCTCATGGTCTTTTATTTGTAGGGTCGTCTGCTCAGTCGTTCCCTTTTCTTCGCATGATTCCGGAGATATTTCTGCCGGGGCGAGCACTCGGCGGCTCTGTACCACGATTCTGACGTCGTCGAGGTTCTCGTCGGCCAGTTCTTTAGCAAGTTTAGCCAACGCGTATGCCTTGCTGTTTTCCGCGCGCGGTATGTTCTCCAAAGTATAGGAGGGAATTTGGGTCAATAGTTGTTGCACCTTTTCGCCGTACTTCACCAACTCCGGTTTGCACGTTTGGTAGTCACCATTTACTTGACTAACGACCAGCTGAGAATCCCCGTATATAAGGAGGTCTTCAATTCCCATGTCGATGGCGATTTCGAGGCCTGCTATCAGAGCTTCGTATTCGGCTTCATTGTTTGTCCTCGGTTCTGTTAAGGAGAAGGCGAAGCGCATTATCCCTCCTTGTGGAGTTGCAAAGATGAGGCCTATTCCTGATTTGACCATTGGGACACCTTGTTTCTGTTTCTTTATGGAGGATGCTCCATCGAAATAGAGTTCCCATCGGGCGCTTCCGCCGCTAATCGCATCAAATGCATGCTCGTCCGGCAAATCACAGTTCAGAGGAGAATCGGCCGGTATCGGGTGCTCGGCGAGGAAGTCGGCAATGGCCTGGCCTTTCACTGCCTTGAGAGGTTGATATGTTATCGAGAACTCCATCAAGAGCAGGGCCCACTTAGCAAGTCGTCCCGTCAATATGGCTTTCGACATCAGATATTTGAGAGGGTCCACCTTCGAAATAATACGGACTTCATGTGCTAATGCGTAATGTCTAAGCTTTGTTATTGCGAAGATCAACGCCAGGCAGTGCTTTTCAATGGGGGAATAGTTGCTTTCTGCCCCCAGCAGCACTCGACTTAAGTAGTAAAGTGCTCTTTCTTTCCCCTGATCGTTCTCTTGTGCCCATAATGCGCCCAAAGAACCTTCGAGGGCGGCCGTGTAAAGAATGAGAGGCTTTCCCTTCACTGGAGCAGCCAACACTGGAGGGTTCTGCAGGTACTGCTTGATCTCGTCTAGTGCACCTTGACATTTGTGATCCCAAACGAATGGAGTTCCCTTTTTCATCAGGTGGCTGTAAGGATGGCCTTTGCCCGAAAGATTAGCGATAAACCGCCGGATGTATGCGAGCTTCCCTTGGAGAGACCGTAACTGCTTGAGGGTTCTTGGCGGAGGCATTTCCATGATCGCCTTAATCTTTGACGGATCTATTTCAATACCTCGGTGTCGAACGATGAATCCCAGAAATTTGCCCGAGGAGACTCCAAACGCGCATTTGAGGGGATTCATTTTCAAATTATATTGCCGAAGGCGTCGAAATACAGTCTCCAGATGCTTTAAATGATCTTCGTATGACATGCTCTTTACTACGAGGTCGTCGATATAGCACTCGACGACGTCGTGTATGAGGTCATCAAAGATCTTTGTCATGGCCCTTTGATAGGTAGCGCCAGCGTTCTTAAGACCAAAGGGCATAACCCTGTAGCAAAATATACCCAAAGGGGTCCGGAAAGCAGTGTGCTTCTGGTCTTCGGGATGCATTTTTATCTGATTGTATCCTGATGAACCGTCCATAAAGGAGAAAACCTCGTGAGTGGACGTGTTATCTATCATTAGCTCGGTTACCGGCACCGGGAAATCGTCCTTTGGACAGGCTTTATTGAGATCCCTGAAATCCACGCATATGCGTACCGTCCCATTCTTCTTCATTACCGGGACGATATTGGCGATCCAGTCGAGGTATTGGACTTCTTGGATAAATCTAGAATCGATCAACTTCTTGACTTCGGCGTTGATGCTCATTTCAAGCTCGAGTCGCATCCTCCTTGGCGCCTGCTTGACTGGCTTGATATCTGGGGATATTGCTAATCTATGCACAGCAATCTCCGGGTCCAATCCTGGCATCTCGGAGTAGTTCCACGCGAAGCAATCTTTATGCCGTAGAAGCACGTTCTTTAACGCAGCCACCTTTTCTTCGGATAACAGCTCGCTGACAAATGTCGGTCGCGGGTCGTCTGCCGATCCCAACTCAATCTTCTTGAGGTTATCTGCAGTAGTATGTATACCATCTTCCAGTTCTTTCAGAGCGGGCGGAAATTCCGAGATCACCTCATCATCGCTGTTCTCAAAGCACCGGTAAAGGTCATCTACGTTCTCGGGCTCTTTTCCTAATATCGTAATCGTATAACAAGTGCGAACCCGCTCCCTGGACTGAGGTGGACCCGGTTCTGCTCTTGCGGCCTTGGGCTCATGCTTTTGCGGTGGCGTCACATTCCAGCCGTCGGATAAAGCGAATCTGCCCCGTCGGTACTGGTCCTCGACCCAGTTCTTGAAGGTGAAGCAGTCTTCGGTAGGATGTCCTATGGCTCGGTGATAAGAGCAATAACTCGGATGAGAAGCCTTGCTAGCTTGCTCAGGATGTCTAGACTCTGGAAGCGTGATCATTTGATGTTTTATGGCGAGGTTAAGTAACCTCCCCGTTTTGTCTCGGGGGAAGGAGTACGCTCGACTCATCTTCTTCATGAGGGACAAACCCGAGCCGCTTCTTGATTCATTTCCGTCTCTGCGTCGGGCCTTTCGTACAACGGATTGACGAGGATAAGCGTCTTTGTCTTTTGCAGTACGTTGAGATAGACGTTGCGTCCTGGCCTTCTCGTAGATGGCCATTTCGCGGTTGTGGTCTTCCCAAGCTTCCTGACCCATTTTCCTGATAGGCTTGCCCACTCGCTCTTCAAACGACGGACTCGGCGCTTTAATTGCGGGGTCTAGTTTTGATGGGTGGTTGGCATCTCCTGACAGGGCGTCCTCCTCTTCATCAAAGGTATATATGGCGTAGCTACTGTGGGCCCGTTCCCGTTTTCCGGCTCTTGCGTATCCAAGCCCGAGTGTTTCCATCTTCCCGTTGGGCAATTTGCGTTGAGTCCCGGGGACATCCCAAATCCTGTTGTAGAACCGCGCCTGCCGAACGGTCTGTTCTAAAGATACTCCTTGGCGCTTCAATAGCTTCTTTAATCCATTTGTATAGTATCTGGGCAGACGGATGGGTTGGAGCCTGTCAAGCGTAGCATCCGTGCCATGCCAGATCTCTTTCTCTATTTTCGACTCTGAGGATCGGTAGAATAGGATCACCTTCTCGCCCCTTCGCCTGGGAGGGACGTAAAATGTTTGCAGGTCCTGTACATTGTGAGCCTGAAGCGCGTTGAGATCCTTGTAGTGTTCTCGCGGTACCATGGTGATTTGCAAACTATGGTCATCGCCAGGGGGTGCTTGTATTGACAACCGATTGGAGAACACAGCATTAACTTCATCTTCTGAATCACTTCCGAAGACCAACACGGGGGCGGGCGTCCCCAGGTTGTTGCGTCGAGATGGCCCTGCATAAACTATCTCTTCCTCTTCTTCGGTATCGCTCCCGAAAATCGGGATGGTGGCGGCGGTTTTGTTCTCCGGATTGCGACACCTTTCTGTATCCTCGAAATCTGGCAAAAAGTATTTCGCATCTTCGTATTTGCGGACTTCGTTCACGGAAAATGGGTTCAGCTCGCCTATTACGGTATACTCGAAACCGTCCTTAAAGTACTTCATACACTGATGTTGTGTAGAAAGGATGATGTTGTACTCGTGTAGCCAAGGACGACCGAGCAAGGCGTTGTAGCAGGTCTTGGCGTCAATGACATGGAATTTGATGTCTGTGACGAGAAGTCCAAAGCGTAATGTTAGTATCACAGATCCGAGAGTCCGTGACGATTGTGAATCGAAACCGGAGATAGTAATTTTGTCACAAGCGAGGTGTTGCACACTCATGCAGATTTCCTTCAACACCCGAACATTAAGGAGGTTGACGGAGAATCCATTATCCACCAGGATCTTGCCTATCTTGATATCATGGCAGTATCCGGAGACATATAGGGGACGGTTATGGTCGCATGTCCCGAGAAGGAGGTCTTCATCACCGAAAGTGATGTCGGCTGTATGCACTTCCTCCAGTTCATCCTTCATCTTTTCAGTGGCGAGGAAGGCTTAGAATTGCTCAGGTTCTTGTAACGCCTTAATTAGTGAGTCTCGCGCTTCTTTTGATAGTAGGAGGGCATCGAGAATGCTAAGCTGAGAAGGCAGCTTCCTTAGGTGCGCGAGGATGTTATAGTCCACTTTACTCTTCCTGGGAGGGTCTTTGACAGCCAGCTCCCTCATGACTTGGTCATCTAAAGTGATATCTTCAGTGACCTTTTCCTTTCCCTTATCCCTTCTATTCCCGGGCTCGAGATTCTTTTCTGGGAGTGTGCGATTGCGCAGCTGAATGTTCTCGCAGGCCTCCGATTCTTCTTCTTTCCCCAAAACGGATTCTTTAAAGAGAGGGCCCAGAGCCATTTCTTCGTCAGAGTCGCTCCCAAAGGTGAGAACTTGTGACCCCCTGGCGTTAACCATGTAACAGTTGCCAGTCGTTCTGTTGTGCCCATCGACAGTACTTCTTCGCTCCCGACGGCTCTTGCGTTTCATGCGCTTAACATGTTGCCGACGAGCGACATATCCTTGCCACCATATCTTAAAGGCGTCGCACTCCACCGTGGGATGTGATTCTCCGATGATATGTGCAATAGTCAGGGTGTGTCTCTACCCCATCGTGTGTGTTTCCTTCCGAGGGTGGTAGCTTCATTCCCATTGACATAGCTTTGGCAAACCTTTTCCTCGTCTTGAATATCTTCTTGTCTACTTCGGATGCCTTACGCTCTGGCAGGGGTAGTTCAACTCTTTTGTTCAGTTGCCCGCATTTGGCTCCTTCCGACGTGGTCATCTCACGCTTCTGGTCCGCTTTACATTTTAGACGAATCTCGTCTAGAAAAGCGTCGATCATTTCATCTGTTGGCCATGCACGCTCTGGTACAGGCTCTGTCTCCAGCTTTTCAATGCCAGGAGTTTTCCCATCATCGGTAAACGAATGGGAGATTACGTTACAACTCGCCACATATCCTTCGGATTCATCCGACGAGCTTTCTCCATCATCTTCTTCTTGAAAGATGTGGTTGAGGAACTCTTGCAGTGTGACAGGGGTTCGCGCCTTTTGATTGTACTCTTCCAGTGCGTCGATTTGCTTCTGCAAGTTCGTGTGCTCTCTTCCAGGCTTCACGGACTTCTTGGATTTCTTCTTCTTTTTCTTCGAAGATTTTGACGATTGGGCGTGAGTATCTGGGCTCTTATCGTGAGTCTTTGTAGTCGGGCGGCGCCTTAGCATCCCTTCGATAATTTGAGGTTCAAGAGGGTCCTTCCATTCGATCGCAGGGCACGCATGAAGGTCTCTCAGCATTCTTCTGGTTTTAGTTGATAGCACGACCTCCCATGGAGCTTCTTCAATAAAAGAACATGTTGCCCCCGGTGTATCCGCTTTCCCAGGAGCATGCGGCTGTGGGGGGTTCACCTTCCACTTTTCGGACAGTACAAACTTCCCCTGGAGGTACTGGTCTTCAATCCATCCTTTGAAGACGAAGCAATCTTCAATCGGATGGCCTACCGTTTGATGGTAAGGGCAATAGTTAGGGTTATTCACTTCGGTGGGTTGCGGCGGTCGCCTTGGATTTGGCAGGTTTATAAGTCTGTTGCGTATTGCCAGCTCGAATAGCCGTTTCGTCTTGTCCCGTGGGAACGAGTAGGGACGCTTCATCTTCTCATTATAATACCAACGCCTTTCCTCCAGTTGATCTGCCGGTTTCGGGGCGTTAGGTTGCTACTGGGCATTCGCAACAAAGGTTGCCCTCCCTTTACCCTTGTCATTCCGAGATTCCGACTTCGGGGCAGGTGGTCTATGACCCATCTGGTCCATCTGAGCCAACTTGTCGATCAAAACCTGGAATGTGGTTGGCTTAAAGAACATCATAAACTGGGAGATAGTTGCGTGAGGGTCTAGAGTTCCCACGAACATGCCCACCGCAGGTGCTTCCTCAATGCATTGCTCACATCTCGACCACAAGTTCCGCCAGCGTATAGCGTACTGGACCCAGGTTTCGCCCGGTTTTACCCTGGCGTTAATCAGTGCAGTTATTGGAGTGCGTTCGCTGGCACTTGCGAATCGCTGAGTGAACAACAGCTCCATTTCAGCGAACGTTTTGATAGAATCGTTCGGGAGTTCCGAATACCATTCGAACGCAGTTTCTGATAAGCTGCCCACGAACTGGCGGAGCAACAGTTTATCATCACCGCCGGTGTTACCGCAGAGGGCCCGGAACTGGGCGACATGTTGATGGGGATTGCCGGTCCCCTTATACACGTGGAATTTTGGTATCGTATAGCCTTGCGGGTATTTGATTTGGTCGTACCAGCTCGGATACGGCCGCCCCGTTTTCACGACTTGACCAGCTGCCTCAGTCGCGTGATGAACCCGGATCTGCTGGGCTATGTAGTCAGCCAAGTCAGCCTTAGAGATTGCCTCCTCCTTGGCCGTTGAGAGGGCTGGTGGTGGATTTGACGTTTCTCCTCGGTCGTCTTCAAGAACGATCGGGGGATCCTCGGCGGGTAAGTCCTGCTGGATCATCATTCCTATCACATCTTGGAAGAGGAGGCCCATCCGTTGTATATTGGCCGCTTGTTCAGCAGCCTCTTTATCCCTTTTCTCCAGTGTCCAGCGAAGGAATTCAGCATCGGTTTCTTCCTCCCGGCATGCGTCTGAGGATGTTTCTGGGTTTTCTTTTGGCCCGGTGAGCGCGGCCATAGCATTCATCATTTCTTGAAGCTTTTGTTGTTGCTCTTGAGCCTTCGTCACGGATCGGGTTAGCGGTCGGTGGCCCGTAGACGTGCGGCTTTCCTCTTTTCCAGAGGCCATGTAAACAGTGTGGACCACCATGCTCCCAGACTTAGGGTGTCTGGGCTCAGTGCTTTTAGCCGTCGTTGCATGCTGTGGGGTTTTCTGTGGCCTCCTCCTTTTATGAGCCATGGAGGTTGAGGGGGCCGTTGAGGTGGGCGTCCAGACAGCCTTTTGGGGTTTAGCCTGGTGACCAGCTTCCGGTTGGATTTTCAGCTTCTTGTGTTGGCGGGAGAAGTTTGGATCGATCATCGAGTCTCGGGCCTGCCGCCAGACTTTATAGATTCGGGAGGACAGCCGTTGAGGAGGTTGGAGCTGTTCTGGCTTCTATTTCGACAACCTTTTTTAATGAGGGAGGAGACCTCTTCAGCACTGCCGTAGGAGAATTCCTTCGCACCTTATTTAGCATTTCAAAGCTGTTCCCAGTTGGAACAGCAGCATTAACCTCTGCCATCGGGGCCGATGGAGTCAACCCGGAGGGGGAGTTGCCCCCAGCCTTCCTTACTCGGCGCCAATGGCGACGTCGAGCGTGTCGAGCCGACGCTGTAGGGTCAGCGGTAAGAATGGTTTCGTCTTGCCCCCTGTCTGGGTGGGGGGTCGCAGTTGGTATTAGCCTGTCAAAGACCGATGTCCTTTGGGCAGTAGGAGCGGGAGCTGAAGCCGTTAATCTTGTAAAGACCGACCTTTTGGCCGGAGAAGCTGCCTTGACGACTTCGGGGGCAGGAGCGGGCACCTTCTTAGAAGCAGCCTTCTTTGAGATTGTAGATCCCATGATGGGTTCGCAGGATTTCTGGCCCAATCTAGAGAAGACCGAGGCGTTGACGTTGGGCGACTCGTTGAGAGGAGCCGCGGCAGGGGTAAGACGATCAAAGACCGACTTCTTGAGAGCTTCCGTTGTCAGCGCTGGAGCGATGAAGTTTGTAGGTAGGAGCATGGTCCCAAAGAACAATCCTGTGGTGGCGCGAGTGACCTGTTCCACGGGCATTGTGAATAGCGAAGCAGCTTGGGGTCCGTAGGCTATACCTCCTGGCGAGGCAGAGCGTTGGCTGCAATTGCAGCCTGAGCAGTTGGAGAATTTCATGGAAGTAGGAGCCATCGATCCTTTGCTTTCTGCAATAAGCAAGACGCCAATTCTTAGTATCTTGAAACCCAAGGGCAACAGTTGGCGAACCGCGATTGGTTCGTGAGTCACGACACACGAAGGGTGGAGTGGAAAGAGGAAAAGGTCCCACCGGGCGTGCCAGAATCTGTTCCCCTCCGAAAGACGGCGCACAAGACTGCGGTGTCTTGGCACTGAGATTCGGGGCAGATACTAATTGGTGCTATCCGTTCACCTCTCCGAAGATGCCAAGTTGATTTATGGCACCATGTATCGAAGGTTTAAACGGATGCGTCCGATATAGCAGACTTCGTCAGATTCCCCCTCGCTTGAGGGGTTTTTGATTGTGGGGACGCTCTTCCCTGCAGGCGCAAGCCCCTGCAGTTAATTACGCTACCGCATTGCGGTAACAACTTTCTCCTTCTCCAGCTGGTCACTTCGTGTCGTGGGTGTTTGTTTTGTGTTTTGTTGCCCGTGGATTGTTTACGGAGACTGAGTTATGTCGTCGCCCGTAGGGCGTGGACTAGTCCAAATCCGTATTATCTTAGATTTGGGTTTGGGGGTTTGGTTTGAGGATACGTCAGCCATACTTGAGGCTAAGATCAACTCAAACGTTTGTTAAGGATGCGTTAGTCTAACTTTGTGACTAAGATCAACTTAACGGGATCGTTTAGATCCGATAAAGGAGTGTTTGAACTCCATTGTTCCAGTTTAGGGACCTAGAGGTCCAACGTATGTATGGCCGTCAGGACCCGTCACCTCTCTGACGACGTTGAAGAATTACAACGACGGATGTCAGAGGAGTTCAGAGATGTACCCTTGAGCCAGAGTTAATTGGGGGGATTTATAGTCCACTCTGTTTGAAGGTTTAAGGATACGTTAGCCATCTTTGAGGCTAAGATCAACTTAAACGGGACCGTTTAGATCCGACAAAAGAGCCTACGGGGCTCTATTGTTCTAGTTTAAGGACATTGCGGTCCATGGGTAGTTTAAGGACATTGCGGTCCATGGGTAGTTTAGGGACATTGCGGTCCATGGGTAGTTTAAGGACATTGCGGTCCATTGTTAGTTTTAAGACATCTCGGTCAAGGTTAAGGACGTCGTAGTCCATGGGTTTAAGGACCCCACAGTCCATTGTTAGTTTTAAGACATCTCGGTCAAGGTTAAGGACGTCGTAGTCCATGGGTTTAAGGACCCCACAGTCCGTTATGTGCTCTGGATGCTTCACACGGGTTCACTGCCGTGTTCTGCGAGGACCAGGCTCCGCTCTGGACGTTTTCCACGGGGTCAAAGAGTGACATTATCCGCGTTCCACGTAACCAGGGATTTGCATTAAACACAGGTTTAAGGACCCCGCAGTCCGTATCAATGTGTGGTCGTCGGGACCCGTCACCTCTTTGAAGACGTTGAGGGATTACAATACCAAGTATCAAAGGAGTGAAGAGATGTACCCTAGAACCGGAGTGGATTAAATAGTCCTTGGCCCAATTTGGGGTCAAGACGAATTAATTGTGTTATGAGTCTATTGGCCAAGTTAATCACAAATTGAGGACTTATGGCCATCTTGGGCTAAGTCCAATCAGGAGAGGCTTTGCCTCCATCCATTTAGTCAATTGGGTCAAAGCCTAGTGTTAAACACTACAGAGCAATCAGTGTTGAACACTGGGAATGAGGTTGACAAGTTAGTGTTTAACACTAAGAGATAATTGGTGTTAAACACCAGCAATAAGGCTTTTCAAATTAGTGTTAAACACTAAAACAGATCAGTGTTGAACACTGCAAATGAAGATCTCAGATTAGTGTTAAACACTAAGGCAATCAGTGTTGAACACTGCAGATGAAGCTTTTTAATTAGTGTTGAACACTAAGGCCCAACAGTATTTTAACACTGGGTTCGAGAGTTTCAATTTAGTGTTAAACACTAAGACAAGAGGGGTCACGTGGCAGCACGTGAGAGCGCCCTCCCTTCATTTATTCTGAGATTATCGTGTCTTTCAGAGCGTCACGTGCCATCACGTGATGGGCATTCAAATGCCTATGTATTAGAGCTTCTGCCAAGGGTCACGTGGATCACGTGGGGTGCTGCCTCAAAGGGGCTTTCTGTAGATCTTTTGGAGGGGTCACGTGATGACACGTGACCCTGCCTCTATGTATTTTGTTTAGAGGCTTTGTTAATCTTTTTTCAGGAATTAAATTCCTCGAGCTGTAAATTTCAGAGGAATTAAATTCCTACTTCCTTTCGAAGACTTATATTCTGGAATAGAGTTTAACTCTGAATTTTCTGTAGGAATTACATTCCTCATATATATGAAGGGCTGAATAGGGTTAAACCCTAATAAAAGTTTTTAAGGAATTGAATTCCCATTCCCTGTTAAATGATGATTAAGGGAATTAAATTCCCGTTGTTTCAACAGAACTAAGTTCTTAATTAGGGTTAAACCCTGTTTCTTTTTATTCTGAAGGAATTAAATTCCCATGATACAGGGTCAAGCCCTAATTTTATTTTAAAGGAATTAAATTCCTATAGTTCTGTGAGAATTAAATTCTCATGCTTGCATTCCCTCTCTATGTTTCGGATCTGCATGGCAGGATCTCAACCCATTGAGAATTAAATTCTTCAACCTAAAGGGGAGATGTGCACTTTGCAGATCCTCTATCAAAGAGAGAAGAAATATGTTCTTCTGTTTTTATGTATCAGAGTTAAACTCTGTTGAGAATTAAATTCTCTTCTTCTTTCAAGGAGCTTTTCCCTTTCTTACCTAGGGTTTTGGCAGAAGATCCAAGTTCTCCAAGTATCGAAGCTCTCTTTCTTTTCTCTTTTTTTTTCTCTGCGTATGTATATGTATGTATGTCTCTTGGCTCCTATTTATAGGAGAAGCAGCCTAATCAATCAGTTTTTGACGAATCTTCGTGAAAGATTTGATTTGCATCCATCATTCATTTTGGACCTTTGGATTATTAGGTGAATTTTATTCACCATTGGATTTTAAATCCAGAGATTCTCCTTTGTTATTTTGGTTAGATTTAAAGGGGAAATCTTTCCAAACCCGAGATTTTCCCATAGATAGATCACCTCTGAATCTTTAATTCGATTGGTTCCAGATAGTTGCTTTCCTTTGGAAAGATTTGAATTTCTCTCAGAATTTAATTCTGTTAACACAGTGGGCTTTGAAAGCCGGTCACGTGTGACCACGTGACTCATGGTCACGTGTGGGCACGTGACCCCCTTTGGAATGAGCCTTTTCCTTTCTTTTGCGCTCTGTCTTCTTATTGCTGCTTAAACGTCACGTGCTGCCACGTGACCCATGGTCACGTGTGAGCACGTGACCCTTGTTTGAACTCTCTCTTTCCTTGGTTCAACTGGAGAACGAGTCTGCTGTCTTGAACGTCACGTGGCAACACGTGACCCTGGTCACGTGGAAGCACGTGACCTCTTCTGAAGCCTTTTCCTTGACTTGATCAGGGAACTGGTGTGCCTTTTGACTCTTGCATTTAAATGTCACATGTCGCCACGTGACCCGGGTCACGTGGGAGCACGTGACTCTTTCTGAAGCCCCCTTTTCTTCAACGTAGTCAGGAAACTGAACTTGCCTTGATGATGTTTTTAGGTGTCACGTGCCAACACGTGACCGCTGGTCACGTGTAAGCACTTGACCCTCTTCTGAAGCTTTTCCCAGAAGCTTTCCTGATTTTAAATCAGGAAACACCGTGCTCGGCGAGGACTAGGCTCCGCTCTGGATGCTTTACACGGGTTCACTGCCGTGCTCTGCGAGGACCAGGATCCGCTCTGGATGTTTTCCACAGGGTCAAAGAGTGACGTTATCCGCGTTCCACATAACCAGGAATTTTGCACTAGATGCTTCACACGGGTTCACTGCCGTGCTTGGAGAGGACTAGGCTCCGCTCTGGATGCTTCACACGGGTTCACTGCCGTGCTCTGCGAGGACCAGGATCCGCTCTAGCTGTTTTCCATAGGGTCTAAGAGTGACGTTATCCGCGTTTCACGTAACCAGGAATTTTGCATTAGATGCTTCACACGGGTTCACTGTTGTTCTTGGCGAGGACTAGGCTCCACTCTGGATGCTTCACACGGGTTCACTGTCGTGCTCTGCGAGGACCAGGATCCGCTCTGGACGTTTTCCACGGGGTCAAAGAGTGACGTTATCCGCGTTCTACGTAACCAGGAATTTTGCACTAGATGCTTCACACGGGTTCACTGCCGTGGTCGGCGAGGACTAGGCTCCGCTCTGGATGCTTCACACTGGTTCACTGCCGTGCTCTGCGAGGACCAGGATCCGCTCTGGCTGTTTTCCACGGGGTCAAAGAGTGACGTTATCCGCGTTCCACGTAACCAGGAATTTTGCACTAGATGCTTCACATGGGTTCACTGCCGTGCTTGGCGAGGACTAGGCTCCGCTCTGGATGCTTCACACGAGTTCACTGCCGTGCTCTGCGAGGACCAGGATCCGCTCTGGACGTTTTCCACAGGGTCAAAGAGTGACGTTATCCGCATTCCACGTAACCAGGAATTTCGCACTAGATGCTTCACACGGGTTCACTGCCGTGCTCGGCGAGGACTAGGCTCCGCTCTGGATGCTTCACACGGGTTCACTGCCGTGCTCTGCGAGGACCAGGATCCGCTCTGGATGTTTTCCACGGGGTCAAAGAGTGACGTTATCCACGTTCCACGTAACCAGGAATTTTGCTGATTGTATCCGCATTTCACGGAATGGAGGTTTGACTGTTGGTGATATGTATATCGCCGAGCCATGGAACTAGGGATTGCCGCTGCTCCGCTTTGTTTGAAGTTGTGTCCGTCGTTACGAGACGAGTGTTGGGATGATCTCTAGGTCGCTTGCGGCCCGTCGAGATTTAGCTTCTTTCTTTGATGAAACCTGGGGGGAAGTATGCTCATTTCTTTGTTTACGCCCTTGGATTGTATACAGGGTGTGATGGAACATCACCTGTAGGACATAAATTTTTTTTTATTTTATTTCATTTCTTTTTCCACGATGCTCCATCATTTCAGCTTTTATATCGCGAAGGTCGCGATTGCCCTATCATTTCGGTTATTTTTCGCGGTGCCCAATCATTTCGGCTATTTTTTTTATTTTTACTCGATGCTTTTTATTACGAGTTGCCCCATCATTTCGGCTATTTTGCGTGCATACATTTTTACTTGTTTTTTATTGCAAGTTGCCCCATCATTTCGGCTATTTCGTATGCACGTGCGGCCTACTGGCTTTTCGCCATAAACCTGAAATTAGACACCGATTTCGGCATCAGCACCTCTACAACTGGGATATGGCCAGGTGCGAATCATCATCTGCCTCTGTCGATGTTGAACAAGGGTGGCTTAGCAAACAGGGTTAGGGTTCTGTCGACTAAGGCTTTTGACTTCATGAGCCGTAAGGGTCTCACAAAGGTATTTCCCCCTACAAGTCGTGAGGATCTTGTAGGTGTATTTTCTCCCTGGAAATCGTGAGGATTCCTAAGTGTATGTTCGTTTGTAAGTCGTAAGGATCTTACAAGAGGGTTTTCTCCTTATAAGTCGAAAGGACTTATAAGGGTTGTTCACCATAGGGACATACCCCTAGTCACGGGTGGGACTTTGCTGAGGAAATGTTTATTCGCGTCCGTGGATTGTATACAAGGGTCAGTATGAGCCGCTTGTAGGGCATTGTCGAAGGTTATGGGGGATTTTGCTTAAGCACAGATTCAGGTTTCTGTAGACTTTCAAGTCTTATGAGCCGTGAGGGTCCCATAAGATAGTTCTCCTTGTGAGTCGTGAGGATCTCGCAAGTGTCTTTTCTCCTTAGGAATCGTGAGAATCTCTAAGTGTGTTACTCCCTTGTGAGTCGTAAGGATCTCACGCGGGTGGTTTCTCCTTACAGGGTCGTGAGGATCCCGCAAGTGTCCTTTAAAGAGGTTGCGCCTTTTCGGATTTTCACAAACACTCGCCGGTAGCCCTGCTGTTTTTACTCATGGAGCCCTTTCGGGTTTTCATCCGTGCCCATTTTGCTTATGAACATACCGTTTTTTTTATTCTTTATATTTTCTTCTTTTTTTTTACGAGGTCACGCCCTTTACGGTTTTCACGAACACTCGCCGATAGCCATGCTGTTTTTACTCACGGAGCCCTTTCGGGTTTTCATCCATACCCTTTTTGCTGATGGACATACTGTTTTTATTTATTATATTTTTTTTTCTCTCTTTTTTTTTATCTCGTCAGCCTAAGGATGCTGCGGTATTAGTTTAAGGATGTTTCGGTCCGTCGTTAGTTTAAGGACGTTTCGGTCCGTCGTTAGTTTAAGGACGTTTCAGTCCGTCGTGGAGAGGGCCGGCTACTACTTATAGAGCTTGAGCTTAGGAAGATAGCGAGCGGGCAAAGTCATCGTCATCTATCATTGACCTAGGCTGTGACTCCTTAAGCGTAGTATTTCTTTAGGAAGCGGCCGTTTATTGGCCTGAAAGGCCTCTCACCGTGCATATCCATGAGTAGATAGGCTCCATCCTGGTAGACTTTGTCTATGATGTACGGGCCTTCATAGTTTAGCTCGAATTTTCCCCGCTTGGCGCGATTGGGGATCATAAGCCTTTTGATCACTAGCACGAGTTCGCCTTGGCGGAATGTCCTCGGCCTGGTCAATCTTTCATACGAGCACGTCATTTTCGCTTTGTAAGCCTCCAGATTTTGTTGCGCTATGAGCCGGGTTTCATCGAGGGCGTCAAGCTCCTCAAGCCGGAAGTGAGCATTTTCTTCGTCTGTCAACTCGTGGTGGACTGCCACTCGTAGAGAAGGTAGCTCTATCTCGAGGGGGAGTACTGCTTCCGTACCGAATACCAATGCGTATGGCGTCGTGTTCGTGGCCGTCTTGAACGTAGTCCGATATGCCCAGAGAGCTTCTTGCAGTCTCCCATGCCAGTCCTTCTTATTTCGGGACACCGTCTTCTTTATAATCTTTGTCAAGGTCTTGTTGAAGGCCTCAGCTAGACCGTTAGCACGTGGATTATAAACTAAGGAGTATCTCCAGTCTATATTATGCTGTTGCGCGAAGCGGCTGATCTTATGGCTTCTGTAGGCCAGCCCGTTATCGGAGATAATCCGCCGCGGAGTTCCAAACCGATAAATGACGTGCGTCTTGAAAAAGTGGAGGATATTCTCCATCTTCACTTCCCTCAGCGGTACTGCTTCTGCCCATTTGGAGAAGTAATCCGTCGTCGCCAGGATGAAACGATGTCCCTTAGATGATGCCGGTTCGATGGGGCCGACTATGTCAGTTCCCCACATTTCGAATGGCCAGCTAGCCACCGTTGGATATAGCGGATTTGGATGCTGGTGGATGAAATCCCCATGGATTTGGCATGAGTGGCACTGCTTCGCATATTCGAGGCAGTCCTGGATCATCGTGGTCCAGTAGTAACCCATCCGTTTAATTTTTAACTTCATCTTCGGGCCTGCTTGATGAGAACCACAGATTCCGTCATGAACTTCCTGAACGACTCTTTCTGCGTCGTCAGGTCCTAAACATCTCAGCCACAGAGAATCAAACGACCTCTTGTACAGAGTATTGTTGACGAAGGCGAAAGACAGAGCTCGTTTCATGAGCTGATGTCTTGAGGACGCTTCTTCGGGCATTCGGTAGGACTTAAAGTAGTCTATGAAGACCTCCCTCCAGTCCTCAGCCTTCTCACGGTCTTTTATTTGTAGGGTCGTCTGCTCAGTCACTCCCTTCTCTTCGGATGATTCCGGAGATATTTCTGCTGGGGCAAGCACCCGACGGCTTTGTACCACGATTTTAACGTCATTAAGGTTCTCATCATCCAGTTCTTTAGCGAGCTTGGCCAACGCGTCTGCTTTGCTGTTTTCCGCGCGTGGTATGCTTTCTAGAGTATAGGAGGGAATTTGGGTCAACAGTTGTCGCACCTTTTCACCATACTTCACCAACTCCGGTTTGCACGTTTGGTAGTCGCCGTTTACTTGACTAACGACCAGTTAAGAATCCCCATATATGAGGAGGTTTTCAATTCCCATGTCGATGGCGATCTCGAGGCCTGCTATCAAAGCTTCGTATTCGGCTTCATTGTTCGTCCTCGGTTCTGTTAAAGAGAAAGCGAAGCATATTATCCCTCCTTATGGAGTTACGAAATTGAGGCCTACCCCCGATTTGATCATTGGGGTACTTTGTTTGCACTTCTTTACAGAGGACGCTCCATCGAAATAAAGTTCCCATCGGGTATCACCACCGTCGACCGCGTCAAATGCATGTTCGTCCGGCAAATCGCAATTTAGAGGAGAACCGGCAGGTACTGGATGCTCAGCAAGGAAGTCGGCGATGGCTTGACCTTTCACTGCCTTAAGAGGCTGATAGGTTATTGAAAACTCCATCAGGAGCAGGGCCCATTTAGCGAGTCTCCCTGTCAATATGGCTTTTGACATTAGATATTTTAGGGGGTCCACCTTTGATATAAGACGGACTTCATGTGCCAATGCATAGTGCCGGAGTTTTGTTATCGCAAAGATTAACGCCAGGCAATGTTTTTCGATAGGGGAGTAATTGCTTTCTGCCCCCAGAAGAACTCGGCTTAAATAGTAGAGCGCTCTCTCCTTCCCTTGGTCATTTTCTTGCGCCCATAATGCGTCTAAAGAACCTTCTAGGGCGGTTGTATAAAGAATGAGAGGCTTTCCCTTGACCGGAGCAGCCAGCACTGGCAGGTTCTGCAGGTATTTCTTGATTTCATCTAGCGCGCTCTGGCATTTTTGGTCCCAGACGAACGGAGTTCCCTTCTTCATCAGGTGACTGTAAGGACGACACTTGCCTGACAGGTTGGCGATAAACCGCCGGATGTACGCGAGCTTCCCTTGGAGAGACCGCAGCTGTTTGAGAGTCCTTGGCGGTGGCATTTCCATGATCGCCTTGATCTTAGATGGATCTATTTCGATACCTCGGTGTCAGATGATGAATCCCAGGAATTTACCCGAGGAGACTCCGAACGCGCATTTGAGGGGATTCATCTTCAAATTATATTGCCGAAGGCGTTGAAATACGGTCTTCAGATGCTCTAAATGCTCTTCATATGACATGCTCTTTACTACGAGGTCGTCGATATAGCACTCGACGATTTCATGTATGAGATCATCAAAGATCTTTGTCATGGCCCTCTGATAGGTGGCACCGGCATTTTTTAATCCGAAGGGCATAACTTTGTAGCAGAATATACCCAAAGGAGTCCGGAAAGCGGTGTGCTTCTGGTCTTCGAGATGCATCTTTATCTGATTGTACCCTGATGAACCGTCCATGAAGGAGAAAACCTCATGAGTGGACGTATTGTCTATCATCAGTTCGGTGACCGGCACTGGGAAATCGTCCTTCGGGCAGGCTTTATTGAGATCTCGGAAGTCCACACATATGCGCACTATCCCATTTTTCTTCATCACAGGGACAATGTTGGCGACCCAGTCAGGATACTGTACCTCCTTGATAAACCCAGAATCGATCAGCTTCTTGACTTTGGCGTTAATGCTCATCTCAAGCTCGAGCCGCATCCTTCTCGGCGCCTGCTTGACTGGCTTGAAATCTGGGGATATTGCTAATTTATGCACAGCAATCTCTGGATCTAATCCCGGCATCTCGGAATAGTTCCACGCGAAGCAATCTCTATGCTGTAGAAGCACGTCCTTTAACGCAGCCACCCTTTCTTCAGATAGCAGCTCGCTGACGAATGTCGGTCGCGGATCGTCTGCTGATCCCAACTCAATCTTCTTGAGGTTATCTGCGGTAGTATGTATGCCATCTTCTAGTTCTTTCGGAGCCGGTGGAAATTCTGAGATTACTTCATTGTCATTGTTTTCGAAGCACCAAGGGAGGTCATCCATATTCTCGGGCTCTTCTTTTAATATTGTAATCATGTGACAGGTGCGAATCCGCTTCCAAGACCGATGTGGATCTGATTCTGCTCTTGCGGCTTTGGGTTCGTGCTTTTGTGGCGGCCTTACCCTCCAGTTGCTGGATAAAGCAAATCTGCCTTGCTGGTACTGGTCTTCGACCTAGTTCTTGAAGGTAAAGCAGTCTTCGATAGGGTGTCCTATGGCTCGGTGATAAGAGCAATAGCCCGGATGAGAAACTTTGTTAGCTTGCTCAGGGTGCTTAGACTCCCGAAGTGCGATCATTTGATGTTTTATAGCGAGCTTGAGTAACCTCTTCGTCTTGTCTCGGGGGAAGGAATACGCTCGACTCATCTTCTTTATAAGGGACAAATCCGGACTGCGCAATGCCCGATCACATGACTCTCTAATCCTGCGTCGTTGTTGTCGGCTCCTTTTTCCGCTTCTTGACTTACTTCTGCCTCTGCGTCGGGCCTTTTGTACAACGGGTTGACAGGGAGGAGCATCTTCGTCTTTTGCAGCCTGTTGAAACAGACGTTGCGTCCTGGCCTTCTCGTAGATGGCCATCTCGCGATTATGGTCTTCCCGAGCTTTTTGACCCGCTTCCCTGATAAGCTTATCCATTCGTTCTTCAAACGACGGACTCGGCATTTCGATTGCGGGATCTAGTTTTGATGAGGGGTTGGCATTGCGGGACAGGGCGTTTTCCTCCTCATCGAAGTTATATACGGCGTAGCTACCGTAGACTCGCTCCCATTTCTCGGATCTCACATATCCAAGCCCAAGTGTTTCCATTCTCCCGTTGGGCAATTTGCGCTGAGTCCCAGGGACCTCCCAAATCCTGTTGTAGAACCGAGCTTGTCGAACAGTCTGTTTTAAGGGTACTCCTTGGCACTTCAATAGCCTCTTTAGTCCATTTGTGTAATATCTGGGCAAACGGATGGGTTGGAGCCTGTCGAGTGTGTCATCTGCGCCATGCCATATCTCTTTTTCCACTCTCGTTTCTGTGGATTGGTAGAATAGGATCACCTTTTCACCCTTTCGCCTGGGAGGGACGTAAAACGTCTGCAGGTCCTGCACATTGTAAGCTTGAAGTGCGTTGAGATCCTTGTAGTGTTCCCGCGGCACCATGGTGATTTGCAAACTCTGATCATCGCTAGGGGATGCTTGTATTGACGGCCGACTGGAGAACACGGCATTAACCTCATCTTCCGAGTCACTTCTGAAGATCAACATGGGGGCGGACGGTCCCGGGTTGTTGCGTCGAGACGGCCCAGCGTAAACTATCTCTTCTTCTTCTTCGGTATCGCTACCGAAAACAGGGATGGTGGCGGCGGCTTTGTTTTTCGTCTTGCGACACTTTTCTGTATCCTCGAAGTCTAGCAAAAAGTACTTTGCATCTTCGTACTTGCGGACTTCGTTCACGGAAAATGGGTTCAGCTCACCCGTTACGGTGTACTCGAAACCATCCTTAAAGTACTTCATACACTGATGCTGTGTAGAAGGGATGATGTTGTACTCGTGTAACCAAGGGCGACCGAGCAAGGCGTTGTAGCAGGTCTTAGCGTCAATGACGTGGAATTTAATGTCTGTGACAAGCAGCCCGAAGAGTAATGTTAATATCACAGATCCGAGAGTCCGTGATGACTGGGAGTCGAAACCGGAGATGGTAATTTTGTCACGAACGAGGTGCTGCACGCTCATGCAGATTTCCTTCAACACCCGAACATTAAGGAGATTGACGGAGGATCCATTATCCACCAGGATCTTGCCTATCTTGATATCATGGCAGTATCCAGACACATATAGGGGACGGTTGTGGTCGCACGTCCCGAGGAGAAGGTCTTCGTCACCGAAAGTGATGTCGGCCGTGTGCACTTCTTCCAGTTCATCCTTCATCCTTTCTGCGGGGAGGAAGGCTTGGAATTGCTCGGGTTTTTGTAACGCCTTGATTAATGAATCTCGCGCTTCTTTTGATAATAGGAGGGCATCAAGAATGCTGAGCTGAGAAGGTAGCTTCCTTAGGTGCGCTAGGATGTTGTAGTCCACCTTATCCTTCCTGGGAGGGTCCTCGGCAGTCAGCACTTTCATGACTTGGTCATCTAAGGCGATATCCCCAATGTCCTTTTCCTTTCCCTTATCTTTTCTATTTGCGGGCCCGAGATTCTTTTCCGGGAGCGTGCGATTGCGCGGCTGAATGTTCTCGCAGGCCTCCGGTTCTTCCTCTTTCCCTAAGACGGACTCTTTAAAGAGAGGGCCCAAAGCCATTTCCTCATCAGAGTCGCTCCCAAAGGTGAGAACTTGTGATCCTCCGGCGCCGACCAAGTAACAGCTGCCGATAGTTCTTTTATGCCTGTCGGTTGTACTTCTCTGCTCCCGACGAGTTCTGCGTTTCATGCGCTTAAAATGTTGCCGGTGAACAACATATCCCTGCCACCATATCCTAAAAGCGTCGCATTCCTCCGTAGGGTGTGAAATTTTCCGATGATATGAGCAATAATTAGGGTGCCTCTCCACCCCATCGAACGCGTTCTCTTCCGAAGGTGGTAGCTTCATCCCTATTGACATGGCTTTGGCAAACCTTTTCCTCGTCTTCAACACGTTTTTATTCGCATCGGATATCTTTTGATCTGGCGGGAGTGCTTCGACTCTTTCGTTTAGTCGCCTGCGCTTGGCTCCTTCCGATGCAGCCATCTTACGCTCCTGATCGGCTTTACTCTTCAAACGAATCTCGTCTAGAAAGGCGTCGATCATTTCATCTGTTGGCCATACAAGTTCTGGCTCAGGCTGTGCCCCCAGTTTCTCAGTGCCAGGAGTTTTCTCATCTTCCGAGTGGGAAATCACATGACAACTTGCCACATATCCTTCAGATTCATCCGATGAGCTCTCTCCATCATCTTCCTCCTGAAAGACGTGGTTGAGGAACTCTTGCAGTGTGTCGGGAGTCCACGCCTTTTGATTGTACTCCTCCAGCGCGTCAATCTGTTTCTGCAAATCCGTGCGCTTGTCTCCAGGCTTCACTGGCTTTTTGGATTTCTTCTTCTTTTTCTTCGAAGATTTTGACGGTCGGGTGTGAGTACTTGGGCCATCACCGCCGATCTTTGTAGTTGGACGCGGCTTCAGCATCCCTTCAATGATTTGAGGTTCAAGCGGGTTCTTCCATTCGACTGCCGGGCACGCATGAAGGTCCCTCAGCATTCTTTTGGTTTTAGTTGATAGCACGACCTCCCATGGAGCTTCTTCAATAAAGGAACAGGTTGCCCCCGGTGTATCTGCTTTCTTAGGAGTATGCGGCTGTGGCGGGTTCACCTTCCACTTTTCGGATAGTGCAAACTTCCCCTGGAGGTATTGATCTTCAATTCATCCTTTGAAAATGAAGCAATCCTTAATCGGATGGCTTACCGTTTGATGGTAAGGGCAATAGTTGGGGTTATTCACCTCAGTGGGTTGTGGCGGTCGCCTTGGATTTGGCAAGTTTATAAGCCTGTTGCGTACTGCCAGCTCGAATAACCGTTTTGTCTTGTCCCGTGGGAACGAGTAGGGACGCTTCATCTTCTCATTATAATACCGCCGTCTTTCTTCCAATTGATCCGCCAGCTTTGAGGCACTGGGTTGCTGCTGAGCATTCGCGACGAAGGTTGCCTTCCCTTTACCCTTGTCACTCCGAGGCTCCGGCTTCGGGGGAGACGGTCTGTGACCCATCTGGTCCATCTGAGCCAACTTGTCGATCAAAGCCTGAAACGTGGTCGTCTAAAAGAACATCATAAACTGGGAGATAATTGCATGAGGGTCTAGGGTTCCCACGAACATGCCCACCGCGGGCACTTCTTCAATGCGTTGCTCGCATTTCGACCACAAATTTCGCCAGCGTATAGCATAATGGACCCACGTTTCGCCTGGTTTCACCCTGGCATTAATCAATGCTGTTATTGGAGTGCGTTCGCTGGCGCTTGCGAATCGCTGAGTGAATAGCAACTCCATTTCAGCGAACGTCTTGATAGAATCGTTCGGGAGTTCCGAATACCATTCGAACGCTGTTTCTGATAAGCTGCCCACGAACTGGCGAAGCAACAGTTTATCGTCACCGCCGGTGTTACCGCAAAGGGCCCTAAACTGGGCAACATGTTGGTGGGGATTGCCGGTCCCCTTATACACGTGGAATTTCGGTATTGTATAACCCGACGGATATTTGATTTGGTCGTACCAGCTCGGATACGGTCGTCCCGTTTTTACGACTTGACCAGCTGCCTCAGTCGCATGATGAACCCGAATCTGCTGGGCTATATAGTCGTTCAAGTCAGCCTTAGAGATTGTCTCCTCCTTGGTCGTTGAGAGAGGCGGTGGTGGATTTGACGTTTCTCCCCTGTCGTCTTCAAGGATGATCGGAGGATCCTCAGCAGGTGGGTCTTGTTGGATCATCATTCCCACTATGTCCTGGAATAAGTGGGATATTTGCTTTATATTGGCCGCTTGTTCCGCAGCCTCTTTATCTTTCTTTTCCAATATCCTCCGGAGGAACTCGGCGTCGGTTTCCTGTTCTTGTTGCTGATCCGAGGACGCCTCGGGGCTTTCTTTCGGCCCAGTAAGCGCGGCCATTGCGATCATCATTTCCTGGAGCTTTTGCTGTTGCTCCTGAGCTTTGGTCACCGACCGTGTAAGCGGTCTATAACCTGTAGACGCGCGGCTGTCTTGCTTCCCCGACGCCATGTATACAGTATGGACCATCCTGCCCCTAGCCTTAGGGCGTCTGGGCTCAGCGCTTTTAGCTTTCGTTGCAGGCCCGGGGATCTTCTCTGGCCTCTTCTTTTTATGAGCAGTGGAAGTTGAGGGGGCCGTTGAAGTGGGCACCCAGACAGCTTTTCGTGGCTTAGCCTGGTGACTGACTCCCTGTTGGATTTTCAGCTTCTTGTGCTGGCGGGAGAAATTTATATCGATCACCGAGTCTCGGGTCTGCTGCCAGACTTTATAGATTTGGGAGGACAGCCGTTGAGGAGATTGGGGCTGTTCTGGCTTGGTTCTACAGACTTTTTCAGCAGAGGGGGAGACCTTTTTAGCACCGCGGTAGGAGAATTCTTACGCACCTTATTCAGCATCTCAAAGCTGTTCTTAATTGGAACAGCAGCATTAACTTCTGTCGTCGGGGCTGGAGGAGTTAGCCCAGGAGGGGAGTTGCCTCCGACCTTCCTCACTCGGCGCCAGTAACGACGTCGAGCGCGTCGTGCTGATGGAACCGGCTTGGTGAGGGCGATAGTCTCGTCTTGCCCCCTGTGTAGGTGGGGGGTCGCTGCTGGTGTCAGCCTGTTAAAGACCGATGTCCTTTGGGTAGCAGGAGCGGGAGCTGGAGCCGTCAATCTTGTAAAGACCGACTTTTTGGCAGAGGAAGCAGCCTTGACGACTTCAGGAGCAGGGCTGGTTATTTTCTTAGGAGCAGCCTTCTCTGGGATTGTAGGCCCCATCGCGGGTTCACAGGAGCTCTGGCCCAATCTAGAGAAGACCGAGGCGCTGGTGTTGGGCGACCCGTTGAGAGGGGCCAGGGTAGGTGTAAGCCGATCGAAGACCGACTTCTTGGGAGCTTCCGGTGTCAGCACAGGAGCGGTGAAGCTCGTTGGCTGGAGCATGGTCCCAAAAAACAACCCTGTGGTGGCTCGAATGACCTGTTCCACGGGTCTTGTGAATAGCGAAGCAGCTTGGGGTCCGTAGGCTACACCTCCTGGCGAGGCAGAGCGCTGGTTGTAATTGCAGTTGGAGCATTTCGCACAAGTGGAAGCCATTGATTCTTTGCTTTCTGCAATAAGCAAGACGTCAAATCTTAGTACCTTGAAACCCAAGGGCAACCATTAGCGAACCGTGTTTGGTTCGCAAACACGACACACAAAGTGTGGAGTGGAAAGAGGAAAAGGTCCCACCGGGCGTGCCAGAATCTGTTCCCCTCCGAAAGACGGCGCGATGGGGACGTCTCGCCTGAGATTCGGGGCAGATGCTAATTGGTGCTATCCGTCTACCTCTCCGAAGATGCCAAGTTGATTTATGGCACCGTATATCGAAGGTTTAAACGGATGCGTCCGATGTAGCAGACTTCGTCAGATTCCCCCTCGCTTGAGGGGTTTTTGATTGTGGGGACGCTCTTCCCTGCAGGCATAAGCCCCTGCAGTTAATTACGCTACCGCACTGCGGTAACCACTTTCTCCTTCTCCAGATGGTCACTTCGTGTCGTGTGTGTTTATTTTGTGTTTAGTTGCCCGTGGATTGTATACGGAGACTGAGTTATGTCGTCGCCCGTAGGGCGTGGACTAGTCCAAATCCGTATTATCTTAGATTTGGGTTTGGGGGTTTGGGTTTAAGGATACGTTAGCCTCATTGGAGACTAAGATCGACTTAAACGTTTGTTAAGGATACGTTAGCCTAGTTTTTAGACTAAGATCGACTTAAACAGGATCGTTTAGATCCAACAATAGAGCAATTAAGGGAGCCCTGTTGTTTAGTTTAGTGACATCACGGTCAGTAGGTAGTTTAAGGACATTGCGGTCCATAGGTAGTTTAAGGACATTGCGGTCCAATGTTAGTTTTAAGACGTTGTGGTCAAGGTTAAGGACGTCATAGTCCATGGATTTAAGGACTCCACAGTCCGATATTAGTTTTAAGACATCACAGTCAAGGTTAAGGACGTCATAGTCCGTTGTTAGTTTTAAGACATTCCGGTCAAGGTTAAGGATGTCATAGTCCATGGGTTTAAGGACCCCACGGTCCGATGTTAGTTTTAAGACATCCCGGACAAGATTAAGGACGTCATAGTCCATGGGTTTAAGGACCCCACAGTCCGATGTTAGTTTTAAGACATCCCGGTCAAGGTTAAGAACGTCATAGTCTATGGGTTTAAGGACCCCACAGTCCGTATCAATGTGTGGTCATCGGGACCCGTCACCTCTTTGAAGACATTGAGGAATTACAACGCCGAGTATCAAAGGAGTGAAGTGATGTACCCTTGAACCAAGGTAGATTAAATAGTCTTTGGCCCAATTTGGGACCAAGACCAATCAATTATGTTATGAGCCCATTGGCCCAGTTAAGTTTGGATTGAGGACTTATGGCCATCTTGGGCTAAGTCCAATCATGTTTGGAATATTGGCTTTTTGTTGGTCCACTGAAGGAGAGGCTTTGCCTCTAGAACTTAGCCAATTAGGCCGAAGCTTGTGTTAAACACTAAAGACCAATCAGTGTTGAACACTAGGAATGAGATTGACAAGTTAGTGTTTAACACTAAAAGATAGTTGGTGTTGAACACCGGCAACAGGGCTTTCAAATTAGTGTTAAACACTAAAACAAATCAGTGTTAAACACTGGCAACAGAAATCTCAAATTAGTGTTAAACACTAAGGTAATCAGTGTTGAACACTGGTGACAGAGATTTTAATTTAGTGTTGAACACTAAGGAAATTAATATTAAACCCTGTTAACAGAGGTTTAATTTAATGTTAACACTAAGAAATTCAGTGTTAAACACTGCAAATAAAGTTCTTCAATTAGTGCTGAACACTAAGGTAAATCAGTGTTGAACACTGGATTCAGAGGTTCCAATTTAGTGTTAAACACTAAGGCAAGAGGGGTCACGTGGTAGCACGTGAGGGCGCCCTCCCCTGCGGAGTTTTTCAGGAGTCACGTGGTAGCACGTGACCCTGCTCCTTTGCATTTTTGTTTAAGACTTAAATTCTTCATTAAATCCCCATTTTCTTGAAGAATTATATTCTTAGATATAGTTGAACTCTAAATTCTTTTCTGTAGGAATTAAATTCCTCATATATGTGAAGAACTGGATTCTATCATAGGGTTCAACCCTAATAATAACTTTAGAGAAATTAAATTCCCACTTTCTTTTAGAGAATTACTCTTAAGATAGAGTTAAACCCTTAATTTATATTATGAGGAATTGAATTCCCATATATGTGAGGAATTAGGTTCTGTCATAGGGTGAAACCCTAATTTTTTCTTTCTTAAGGGAATTAAATTCCTGTTATTTTGACAGAATTAAGTTCTTAACTGATTCTGTTCATTTCGAAGGAATTAAATTCCTATAACATAGGGTTAAACCCTAATTTTATTTCAAAGGAATTAAATTCCTATAGTTCCGTGAGAATTAAATTCTCAAACTTCCATTCCCTCTCTATGCTTTGGATCTGCATGGCAGGATCTCAACCCAATGAGAATTAAATTCTCAATTCATGAGGAGATGTGCACTTTGCAGATCCTCTACTAAAGAGAGAACTAAGTTCTTTTTTTTAATATAAGAGTTAAACTCTTTTGAGAATTAAATTCTCTTTTTAAAGGCCTTCCCTTTCTTACCCAAGGTTTTCTTCTGCAGCAGATCAAATTCTTCCAAAGTCTCAAGGCTCTATTTCTTTTTCTCTCTATGTCTCTGTATATCTCTCTGTGTATCTCTTGGCTCCTATTTATAGGAGAAGGAGTAGAATCAATTAGTTTTAGTGAATCATTCATTGAGAGATTTGATTTGTATTCATTAGAGATTTGATTTACATTCATCATTCATTTGGACCTTTGGATTATTAGGTGAATTTTATTCACCATTGGATTTTGAATCCAAAGATATTCCTTTGTTATTTCGGTTAGATTTTAAGGGGAAATCTTTCCAAGTTCAATATTTTTCCATAGATAGGTGATATTTAATCACCTTTAAATCTTTAATCCAATCGGTTCCAAATAATCATTCTCCTTTGGAAAGATTTGAATGCTGTTCAGAATTTAATTCTGTTAAATAGATAGGCTTTGAAAGCCGGTCACGTGTGGCCACGTGACCCCTGGTCACGTGTGGCCACGTGACCCCTGGTCACGTGTAGGCACGTGACCCCTTGGAACGAGCTTTCTTCTGCTTTCTGCGCTCTGTTTTCTAGCTGCTGTTCAACCGTCACGTGCCAACACGTGACCCCTGGTCACGTGTGAGCACGTGACCCTTTCTGAAGCCTTTTCTTTGATTTAATCAAGGAGCTGAATCTGCCTTTGCCGCTGCTTTTAATTGTCACGTGCCAACACGTGACTGCTGGTCACGTGCTAGCAGGTGGTGCCTCCTCCGTAAACTTTCCTGATTTTAAATCAGGAAACAGCGACGTCGAGCGCGTCGTGCGGGTGGAATTGATTGAGACGCAGGGGTGACCTCCTCATGCCCCCTGTGTTGGTCAGAGTCTGCTGGTATCAGCCTTTTAAAGATCGACGTCCGTTGAATGGGGACGGCCAACCTGTCAAAAGCAGACTTCCGAGCAGGGGAAGAAACCTTGGTGATCTCGCCTGAAACTGGAGTAGGGATAGCTATCCGCTTCGGGATAACATCTTCTGGTATTGCTGGATTTTTCATGGGCCCGTTGGAGCTCTGACCTAGCCTGTTAAAAACTGAGGCAGTGGAGTTGGGCGACCCGTTGAGAGGGGTCGCGGTAGTTGTAAGCCGATCAAAGACCGACTTCCTCGGAGCTTCTTGCGACGTCATTGGGGCATTGAAGCTCATCGGTGGGAGCATGGTCCCGAAGAATAGTCCAGTGGTGGCTTGAGTTACCTGCCTCACTGGCATCTTGAAAAGAGAGGCCGCTTGGGGCCCGTAAGTCACTCCTTCAGCAGAGACCGAGCGAGAGTTGCAGTTGCAAGCAGTGCAGTTTGAAGCCATTGATCTTCTGTTTTCTGCACGGCGCAAGACACCAAATCTTAGTATCTCGAATCCACAGGCAACCACAGCAAACCGCGATTCGTTCGCGAACACGACATACGAAGTATGGAGTGGAAAGAGGAAAAGGTCCCACCGGGCGTGCCAGAATCTGTTTACCGCCGGAAACCGGGAAAGACTGACGTCTTGCCTGAATCTGGGGGCAGATGCTATTTGGTTTTATCCGTCCACCTCTCCGAAGATGCCTAGTTGATTTATGGCGCAAGCCCCTGTAGTTAATTACGTTACCGCATCGCGGTAACAACTTTCTCCTTCTCCAGAATTTCACTTCATGTCGTGGGTGTTTGTTTCGTTTGTGGTTGCCCATGGATTGTATACGGAGACTAATTTATGTCGTCGCCCGTAGGACGTGGATTAGTCCAAATCCGTATTTTCTTAGATTTGGGTTTGGGGTTTTGATTTAAGGATACGTTAGCCATTTTTTGAGGCTAAGATCAACTTAAACGTTTGTTAAGGACACGTTAGTCTGATTTGAGACTAAGATCGACTTAACGGGATCGTTTAGATCCGACAAAAGAGCATTTGAGGGCTCTATTGTTCTAGTTTAGGGACATGGTGGTCCATTGCATGTATGGCCGTCGGGACCCATCACCTCTCTGACGACGTTGAAGGATTACAACGACATATGTCAGAGGAGTTCAGAGATGTACCCTTGAACCAAAGTTGATTGGGGGATCTATAGTCCAATTTGGGGCTAAAGTCTGTTTGAAGGTTTAAGAATGCGTTAGCCATATTTGAGGCTAAGATCAACTTAAACGGGATCGTTTAGATCCGACAAAAGAGCATTTAGAGGCTCTATTGTTCCAGTTCAGGGATGTAGTGGTCCATGTTCCAGTTTAGGGACATGGGGGTCCATTGCCAGTTTAGGGACATGGTGGTCCATGTTCCAGTTTAGAGACATGGGGCTCCATTGCCAGTTTAGGGACATGGTGGTCCATCTTATTTGTGGCCGTCGAGACCCGTCACCTCTCTAACGTCGTTAAAGGATTACAACGATAGGTGTCAGAGGAGTTCGGAGATGTACCCTTGAACCGGATGTAAATTGATTTAGGAGAGCAGCCGTGCTCAGTCAATTTAATTTGAGGACTTACGGCCATGATTGGGCTAAGTCCAGTTGAGAAATGTTCAACGTTTTTATTTATCTTTGGCCTATTATGCCTGTGTTAGGGCCTTGCCCCTGTTTAATAATGCACTTCATTTTATTTGGCCTGCTCGGCCTTTTTGATTTGGGCTCTGTCCCTTTATAAATGATGCAGAGCATCTGTTTGGGCTCTGCCCTTCTTTAAAATAATGCATTGCATTTTTTAATTGGGCTTGGCCTTTCTGTTCAATAATGCAGTGCATTAATTACTTGACAGTGGCTTGTCAGGCGCTTTGCGCCAATTATTGAGCTCAAGCGCATGTGGAGGTGACACGTGTCACGCTCTGGTGAGCGCAAGCGCAGTGCGCTGCGCCAGTGCGCTGCGCTGTTGCGCTGCGCTGTTGCGCTGCCAACACGTGGCGCGCTCTGGTGAGTTACGCCAATTTCAGAGAGCAATGCTCTATTTTAAAAGCGCATAGCGCAAGTTGTTCTGGAGCTGACACGTGGCGCTCTCTGGTGGCTTGCACCAACCCAGGAGCGCAACAGTGCAGTTTTAGCAAGTGCAAGGCACTGTTTCAATAACTTGATCCAATGTTGGATTCAAGAAAAGAATCTTCAAGATTCCAGAGCCAATAGTTCATAAAAAAAGTGCAAGGCACTGTTATTATTTAGTTTTTATTGAAGATCATTGATCTTGTTCTTAGATCAATGATCTATTCAGAAAGAGTTCTTCTTCCATAAAGGTTTTTACCTTTTTTGTTCTTGAGTTCTTCTCACAATCCTTCAAAGTTCTCTCTGTTTTGTTTTTGAAGTTCTTGATGTTCTCAATGTTCATTTTTTTTTTGAATTGGGGTCTAGGGGTCTTTATATAGTACCCATAAATTTGTTAAGTTTGTTAAAGAGATCATTCTCTGAGTGATTTGGGAAATTTTCCCCACCGTTGGATCTTTGATCTAAGGGCTTCTGTTTTACAGAAGGCAATCTTCTTGTTTTAACAAGAACAAAAAGATCTTACTAGAATTTTAATTCTGTTTGGCGCAAACGCCCCAGCGCTTGACACGTGTCGCGCAGCGCAGCGCAACTGCGCTAGCGCAACTGCGCTGACACGTGTCGCGCAGCGCAGCGCAACAGCGCTAGCGCAACTGCGCTGACACGTGTCGCGCAGCGCAGCGCAACTGCGCTGACACGTGTCGCGCAGCGCAGCGCAACTGTGCTTGCGCCACTGCGCTGACACGTGTCGCGCAGCGCGGTACTTGCACAACTGAAGCGTTGCTTCCTTTAATTTTTGTTTTAAATAGAGCCTTGCTCTGATTGGGCGCTGCGATAACGTATCAGCTTTTGACACGTGGCGCATTGCGCGCAGCGCAAGGGATTTGAAGCGTTGCTTCAATTTTTGAATTTTGAAATTCAAACAGAGCTTTGCTCTGATTGGGGGAAACATCCGGCTTATGTGAAAAAGCAGAATCCGGACAAACTCGAGACACGATCGATTTTGTGTAGATTTGTGGGATATCCAAAACACTCGTATGGATATCTTTTCTGTTAGTGTATATGCCCTAGGGGCCATTATTGTATCATACTAGCTTGTATATTACTTAATAGAAGCTTGGGATATTCACAGTTATATTAACAGTCTTGCTAAACATGGTAGTAAGCTACTTGGTTTATATCTATCTTAATATGTGTATATGTTAGCATATCGAGATTACATATTGATAGAGCCCTTAGGATCTTGCTTGACTACCAGCGTTGTGATGGCAGTCACACTAGTGGGGGCTGGGTAGTCTACAAGCATATCCTTTTTCAGGTCCCTAGTCGTAGGATTATCGAGACAGGGCATCGATACTCCAGAGTAGACTAGTGTGTACGCTTCTCATCCCAACAGGGGAAATGGTCTGTCCCACAGCCATTAGTACGTTGTACTGGAGATAGTATACATGTGCTCGTTGGGTTACGGGTACACCGGACAGGACTCGCAGGGAACTGTTGGTTGGTATTATACTCGTCGTCAGTTAACAGTTCCCAGGTGACATGAGTACAGCATAGTCCGCTGACTTAACACCGCTGCTTCGTCTCGAGTGTGTTCCCACTGTTCTTAGATAGCTACCCTACCACGGCTCAAAGGAGTCGTGCAAACAAGTAGGAGTTGGGTGCAGTCCCGAAGCACTTGGAGGCAGTGGCAGTTAGATAGGATTCGTCTCTCGCGGTATTGGGAGTTGATATCGCGCTGTGTTTGGAGAGCTATTACGCAAAGTCCCTGGCCAGGGCAAACGAGATTTACTGGTAGGATTTCCAGTAGCTTCTCAAGGTGTAATGGGCTTCACTCCGACACGACTTATACCGCCTTTTAGGGGACTGACGCTTGCCGCCCCCTAGGCCCGATATGCGATAGTCATAGACGAACAGACCGGACTGTACGGAGATTGTCACATTAGGCTCAGTAGGAGTTCGGATGGGTTTCCTCATCGGCTTTCTTATCGACATCTACCAGGGGACCGTTACGTACAGCTAGTACCACTTGCAGCGTGTGGTTAAACCCACTGCCGGCATAGTGTCGAGTCTTTAGAGTCCCACACAGAGAGTTTCACTGTTTCAGGCGAAACGATATAGAGATCGTATGGTTTTACGACAGGGTTCGGACACATACGTGTTTTTACGCACGTACGATATTCGGACAGTTTATACTAGCAGGCTTTGGTTTAAGCTAGATTCTAGTATTGGATTATTGGATTTATACAGTCTCAGTATTTCCGTGTTTTCACGGATGGGGGGCATTCTCGTAATTAGTCGAGAAGCTTCTAGAAGATTGATGAGTTGGAGGCTTAGGTGGAATTTGCATTAAATGGATTAGTGACTCATAGTGTGATTCATCCAAATGAGTTAATGAAGCATTTATTGCTTAATGACTCATAAGATGATTCACCTAAAGAGAGTTAATGAAGCATGGTTGATATTATTATTATGTTATTCATTTAATAATTAGCATGCTTCATATATATTCACAAATGAGTTATAATTCATTATCATTCTCACTCACACCTTCTCTCTCCTCAAGCTCTCTCTCTTCAAAGAACTAACCCTAACCTCTCATGTGTTGAGATCCAAGGGTTAGCAAGACTAATAGATCCCTAATCCTCTTCTATATCCTCTAAGTTGCCTTGATTAGCACCCATAGTCACCTAGTTACCTCAAGTGAGAGGTTAAAACTTAGAGAAGTAGCTCTCAGGTGGATCTTCTATCACATCGAGGAGGCCGACGAGGAGGTGATCAACAAGAACAAGAAGGACTTGATTCATTAGGTATAATCATCTATCATAGTAGCTAATCACTTCTATATAGTTGTTAGTTAGGGTTTAGCAAAGATCCGTAAAGTTAGTCGATGTTAGTTTAAACAAAATGATTGTTTTACCTATTCCGCCTCCCCGCATCATGTGGGGTGTCTAACGTCGACTTACATTTTCTACCACAAGGAGGAACAAATGGTGTTTGTTTCTCAGTATCCCACATTTTTAGAAAATGAATTTTTTACAAATGATACTGTTGGCAATGCGGTAGAACTAGAAGAAATTCCAGATACACAAACAATTGCCGATGATTTGGTTGAACCTGAGGTTTCAATAGAACCTGAAGAACCTCAGCCACTCCGTAGATCTAGTAGGACTTCTCGCCCACCTGATAGATACTACGGTTTTCTAATTGATAGTGATAGATAAGATTGCATCATGGATGATGATGACCCTACTAGTTTTCAGCAAGCTATCACGAGTGGTGACTCAGTGAAGTGGCTGGATGCCATGAGATCCGAAATGGAATCCATGCACACCAACAAAGTATGGACTTTGGAGGTTGCACCTTCTGGAGTAAAACCCATAGGGTGCAAATAGATCTTTAAGAGAAATATCGGTGTGGATGGTCAGGTGGAGACCTATAAAGCTAGGCTGGTCGCAAAAGGATTTCGTCAAAAACCAGGCTTGGACTATGATGAAACTTTTTCACTAACCGCGATGCTTAAATTCATTCGGCTCCTGCTTGCTATAGCTGCTCACCATGATTATGAGATCTGGCAGATGGATATTAAAACGGCATTTCTAAATGGTGATTTAGAAGAATACGTTCTTATGGATCAGCCAGAAGGCTTCATTGATAGTGGGAGCAGCGGAACAACATGCAGGCTGTTTAAATCCATCTATGGATTAAAGCAGTCATCACGGAGTTAGAACATCTGCTTTGATGATACAATCAAAGAGTTTGGTTTTATCAAAAATGTAGATGAACCATGTATTTATAAAAAGATTGTAGAGAGTACTGTCGCATTCCTCGTATTGTACGTGGACGACATTCTCTTGATAGGAAATGATAATCCTATGCTACAATCGGTCAAACTATTCTTATCGCAGAGGTTCTCCATGAAAGACCTGGGTGATGCTTCGTACATTCTGAGGATTAAGATCTATAGAGATAGATCTAAGAAATTATTGGGATTGTCCCAATCGAGATACATTGACACCATACTAAAGAGGTTTAGTATGGAAGATTCCAAGAGGGGTAATTTACCCGCTTGTCACAGGATCACCCTCTCCAAAGAGATGTCTCCAAAGACTGATGAGGAGAGGGCTCGCATGAGCATTATACCCTACGCTTCGGCGGTAGGATCTATAATGTATGCGATATTGTGTACTCGATCAGATGTAGTTTATACACTGAGTGCGGTAAGCAGGTATCAATCCAACCCAGGGGAGAAACACTGGACTACTGTGAAGAACATTCTGAAGTACTTGAGAAGAACTAAAGAAATGTTCTTGGTGTATGGTAACGGAGATCTCCAAATGGAAGGCTTCACCGACTCCAGCTTCCAGAGCGACAAGGATGATAGTAAGTCCATCTCAGGGTTTGTATTCACCTTAAATGGAAAGGCGGTATGTGTTAGTGTATATGCCCTAGGGGCCATTATTGTATCATACTAGATTGTATATTACTTAATGGAAGCTTGGGATATTCACAGTTATATATATACAGTCTTGCTAAAAATAGTAGTGTGCTACTTGGTTTGTGTCTACTTTAATATGTGCATATGTTTCTTGTGACGTATCACTTATACATATTAGTAGAGCCCATAGGATCTTTGCTTGATTACCAGCGTCGTGATGGCAGTCACACTAGTGGGGGCTGGGTAGTCTATAAGCAACATCCTATACAGGTCCCTGGTCGTTGGATTGTCGAGATAGGGCATCGATATTCCGGAGTAGACTAAGTGTATACGCTTCTCATCCCAGTTGGGGAAATGGTCTGTCCCACAGCCATCAGTACGCCGTACTGGAGATAGTATACAGGTGCTCGTTAGGTTACGGGTACACCGGACAGGACTCACCGTGGAACTGATTGGATGGTATTATACCCATCGTCAGTTGTCAGTTCCCAGGTGACATGAGTACAGCATAGTCCGCAGACTTGCCACTGCTACTTCGCCTCGAGTGTGTCCCACTGTTCTTAGATTGCTACCCTACCACGGCTCAAAGGAGTCGTGCAAACAGGTAGCAGTTGGGTGCAGTCCCGAGCACTTGGAGGCAGTGGCGGTTAGATAGGATTCGTCTCTCCCGGTATTGGGAGTTGATATCGCACTGTGTCAGAGAGCCATTACGCAAAGTCCCTGGCCAGGGCAAGCGAGATATACTGGTAGGTTCCAGTAGCTTCTCAGGGTGTAATGGGCTTCGCTCGGACACGACTTATACAGCTATTAGGGGACTGACGCTTGCCGCCCCCTAGGCTTGATATGCGATAGTCTTAGACGAACAGACCGGACTGTATGAAGATTGTCACATCAGGCTCAGTGGGAGTTCGGATGATTTTCCTCATCGGCCTTCTTATCGACATCTACCTGGGGACCGTTACGTACAGCTAGTGCCGCTTGCGGTCTGTGGTTAAACCCACTGCCAGCGTAGTGTCGAGTCTTTAGAGTCCCACACAGAGAGTTTCCCTGCTCCAGGCGAAACGATATAGACGTCGTATGGTTTTACGACAAGGGTTTGGATGCATACGTGTGTTTTCGCACGTACGACTTTTCGGACAGTTTATACTAGCCGGCTTTGGTTTAAGCCAGATTCTAGTATCAGGTTATTGGATTTATACAGTCTAAAGTTTTTCCGTGTTTTCACGGATTGGAGGGGCGTTCTCGTAATTTGTCGAGAAGGTTCTAGAAGAGTGGTGACATGAGGGGTTGAGGTGGCTTTTTCATGATTACTTTGTGTGACTCATTTATATGATTCATCATATCATTAATGCTTCATTAATGATCTAATGACTCACATGATGAATCACTCTCCTTGATTAAATGAAACATGGTGAATAATCAATTAATTGATATTATTTGATAATTCATTATGTATCATATATTCAAGTGAGAAGGATTTTTGTACTCACTCTCATCTTCTCCTTCTCTCTCCTCAAGCTCACTCTCTCTTGAAACCCTAACCCTAACCTCTCATGTGTTGAGATCAAGGGTTAGCTAGACTAAAACATTCATAACCTCACTCTATATCCTCTAGGTAGCTTAGATTAGCACTTTAAGCAACCTAGTTATCTCAAGTTTGAGATTAAGCTTGGCGTAGAAGCTTTCGGGTGGATCGTCTTTGATTCGAGGAGGCCGTGAAGTTGCCGATGTTCCAAGGAGCCTACGAGGAGTGGAGGACAGCGATGAAGACCCGAAGGACATGTAACGTGAGGTATAACTCCGGTACCGAGTAGTTAAACCTCTAGTATATCGTTAGCAATGGTTTAGATTACGATTTATGCGCTCAAGTCCGTGTTACGAAGCTTTGATAATCGTTTTTCATATATTCCGCCTACCCGCGAGTTAGTGGGGTGCGTGACATGGACTTACAGTGGTATCAGAGCCAACTAAACCATTACTAGCTTGTTAGCAACTGATTAGAAGTTCGATCGACGGAAAAACACGAAAAACAAAACCCTAATCCTTGACAGTTTCTGTTAATTTTAAAAGTGTCGCAAAAATTTTTTGACATACCTTAAAATTCACAGCAGGCAATTTTAAGAAATCTGGGAAAATTCGAGAATTCAACTCGGCAATACGGCCGCGTTTCCGCGGCAATAGAGAGCTTTTGCTGCGGAACCGCCGCCGAGTCAACGCCGAGTTGACTCGGAGTTTCACAGTAATTCATATTTTTGGGTTTTTTGTTTTTCTGTATATACTGTTTCTGCCCAGGTTTCCTCTGTGATGATTTGCTTTTGGGGTAGACACGGATATAGGTAATCGATCGATGTTCTAAACTATTTGCTAATTGGATCTTTATCTGTAATGTTTAATGTGTTCGTAAACCTCCCCTAACTGCTAGTATGTCGGTTGGTAAGGGGTTGCACATTTCTGTAATGGATTTTATCTGATTGTGTATATAAACTGTATTGGACTGTTGTGGTGAATAGCCGGGTTTTCTGATGGGTTATTGTAATTCATTCGATGTAATTGTAATAAGTTGTAATATTATTTTGCGGGGCACATCCAGGTTGCGGTTGTAGCTACCGTTGTAATATTTCTTTTTACTGTTTTTGCTCCTAGGATAGACCCAAGGTGGGGTGCACAAACTACCGGGTATTTTGAACTGTTGAGGCAGACCGTTTCACTTCTGATACTTGGCGGGTAGTTTGCCGTACCCGTAGGGGTCTGGGGTGGGGTAATGGCTATTCATCACAACTGTGTAATCCGTCTTTCATTGCAGGCTCAAAAGAAACGCGGATTACTTGCATATCCAATAAAGTTTATCTGTGATCTGGAATGCTTATTATTGCGTCTGACGAATGTACAATATCTATATATAAATAGCTATTAGACGTCACTTATGTTTTACACCCGCGCTAGCCCAGCCCCCGCTCTGTCGTTAGTTAAGTAACCTAACGGGTGATGACGGGACCCCGTGGCGAATGCGGATGGCATAAGAGGACGTTGTATTTTCGTTGTTTTCTGCAATGATAGGTTAAATGATGGGACGCATTATTATAATGCAAAGAAAATAAACCAAAGTTTAATCGTTGGAACAAATTTAAAAGAAACCACTCGGTTATTTTAAAAGAATCAGATTTTTAATTGCGGAGCTTTAACTACTCCTTTTAAAAAGTATCAGGTTCCTTCGATTATATCAAGTTCACTACGTTCACGGTTTTGCCAAAACCAGTCGTAGCCCTCCGTCATTTCAGTTAAAAATTCAGTAGTATTCAAGCTATGTATTTTGACCTTCGCCAAGGCATAGTGATTGGTAGCTGCTGGATATTTATCTGTAGCATAGATAGATGCGTTGGTTTGGGACAGTCGTACTACTATTTTGGCCTTCGTCAAGGGTATGTACGGGTGGGTTCAAATTAACCTGGATAATGACGGGTAGAACTTGACATGTGACTTATGATATGTTGGCCTTCGTCAAGGTCATAAGAGCATGGGGCAAAAATCCACATCGGGAATTTCTAAAGAAACTGAAATTTGCAGAGAGAGCATACCATTTTGGAGTTTGATGAATGTTGGTAGGATTCCTTCAACATTATCATACGATGATATTTTGGATCCCGATCCTACTGTGAGTACATGCTACTTATCAGGAGATTCGTCACTTAACGATCAATGCTATAAACCAAGTAAGTGCCAAGAAAGGTGTCAGCGGGGTTACGCCCCCAGAGAAAAGAGGTTATTTAATTAAGGAACTTCGCGAAAGCGTTGGAAAACCTCCCTCGAAGTATCGACACTGGCCTGGCTGAACGGTTAAGCAAGTATTGTACGGTGAGAATTGTCCTGGCTAATTCTTCTTTTATGGTTTGAGGAGGGATTCGAGAAACAGTGAGAGCCATCCTGTTTAGATAAATTAAACCACTCTAAACTTGCAAGAGCATCATGCTAATAGTATCTTCTTCTCTCTCTTAAAATTGCAGCGACCCTGTGACCACACATAGGTTACATCTAGATAATAATTTGACTGAATCTGAATTATATGACTGGCAAAAGTCTGTCCAGATGTCCATTGCCTATGACAAGCTGGACCTCCCTATTGAGGGACATTCCTATTGCTATGGGATTGGGCATTGGCAGAAAGATTGCAGGGATTTAGAAGCCAGTAGCCAGAATTCAAAGCATGTTGTGGCTTCATCTTCGGGTGTGTTTATGATAGAAAACTGTATGTCAGTTAACCCTACTTCCTGGGTATTGGATACCGGGTCAGGAACTCACATCTGTAATTCTTTACAGGCTCTGAGAAACCGTAGGGTTATCGGGATAGGTGATATGACCCTCACAGTTGCTAACGGAATGAGCATGGACGCTGAATCCGTAGGGGAATATCATCTTGGACTGACAACTGGGCAGATATTGATTCTACGTAACTGTTTTTATGTACCAGGTACGACTTGTAATATCATATCTGTACCCTTACTTTCTAAGGAAGGATATGATTTTACTTTTGCAAGAGATGTGGTTCACATCCACCTAAATCAAGTTTTGATTGGGTCAGGTACATTAGAAAACGGAATATACGTATTAAATCAAACTCAGATTTTCAGTGTCCAGAACACACTTAAAAGAAAGTCTCCGGAAACAAATCAGGCTTTCTTATGGCATTGTAGACTGGGTCACATCAATGAGAGAAGATTAAAAAAGTTACATAAAGAGGGATACTTGGATCCGTTCGAGTATCAGTCTTATGCCACTTGTGAATCTTGTCTCATGGGAAAAATGACAAAGACTCCGTTCACTGGACACGGAGAAAGAGCAAGCGAGCTCTTAGGACTCATACACAGTGATGTGTGTGGTCCAATGTCTACACATGCGCGAGGCGGTTATTCCTACTTCATTACTTTTACGGATGATTTCTCTAGGTATGGACATATCTTCTTAATGAAGCATAAATCCGAGGCCTTTGAGAAATTCCAGGAATACAAGAATGAAGTGGAAAAACAAACCGGCAAAAGTATCAAGACACTGAGATCTGATCGAGGTGGTGAATACTTAAGCGCCGAGTTCCTGGGTTACTTAAAAGAGAATGGAATTCTCTCTCAACTTACTCCTCCATACACACCACAACACAATGGTGTATCAGAAAGGAGGAATCGAACCCTATTGGATATGGTTCGTTCCATGATGAGTAAAACTGAGTTACCGCGATTTTTCTGGGGTTATGCACTAGAATCAGCTGCATATCTTTTGAACAAGGTTCCAACCAAAACTGTGCCTACCACACCATATCAGATATGGAGTGGGAAGAAACCCTGTCTTCAGTACCTAAAGACATGGGGATGTCCAGCTTTTGTAAAAAAAGCAGCATCCGGACAAGCTCGAGGCACGCTCAGTACTGTGTAAGTTTGTGGGATACCCAAAGAACTCCAGGGGGTATTTTTTCTATTACGCAGAGGAACAAAAGGTTTTTGTTTCTCGTAATGCCCATTTTCTAGAATATCAATTTTTAGAAAAGGATACAAATGGGAGCGAAATAGAACTGGAAGAAATTCAAGAAACACAAACTACTACTGAAAGTTTGGTAGAACCAGAAGTTCAAGAAGAACAGGACATCCCGACGCCACTCCGCAGGAGTAGTAGGCAATCTCATCCGCCCGAGAGATACTACGGTTTTCTCATTGACGGGGATAGAGAGGATTGCACTATTGACTATGATGAGCCTACTAGCTTCCAGCAAGCCATTCAGAGCGGTGACTCAGTAAAATGGCTGGATGCAATGCGGACCGAAATGGAGTCCATGTACACCAACAAAGTATGGACTTTGGACATTGCTCCAGATGGGGTAAAACCCGTAGGATGCAAATGGATCTTCAAAAAGAAGATTGGTGTAGATAGACAGGTTGAAACCTATAAGGCTAGACTTGTTGCAAAGGGTTTCCGTCAAAGACCTGGTTTGGACTATGACGAAACCTTTTCTCCAGTGGCTATGCTTAAATCTATTCGGGTCCTTCTTGCTATTGCTGCCTTCCACGATTATGAAATCTGGCAGATGGACGTAAAGACGGCCTTTCTAAATGGTAATTTGGAAGAGAGCGTCTATATGGATCAGCCAGAAGGATTCATTCAGAGTGGGAGCAGCGGTAAAGTATGCAAGCTGCTTAAGTCCATTTATGGTCTAAAGCAGGCATCGCGGAGCTGGAACATCTGTTTTGATGATGCTGTCAAAGAATTTGACTTCATCAAAAATCCAGATGAACCTTGCATATACAGTAAGATTGTAGGGAGAGCTGTAGTATTCCTTGTCTTGTACGTGGATGACATTCTCCTAATAGGAAATGATATTCCTATGTTACAGTCAGTCAAAAGATTCTTGTCACATAAATTCTCCATGAAAGACCTGGGTGATGCCACCTACATTCTGGGGATCCGGATCTATCGTGATAGATCAAAGAGGATATTGGGACTTTCACAGTCCAGGTACATAGACACCATAGTAAAGAGATTCAGTATGGATGATTCTAAGCACGGTAACCTACCGGCTTGTCACGGAATCACCCTCTCCAAAGAGATGTCTCCCAAGACTGATTTGGAAAGGGATCGCATGTCAATTATACCCTACGCTTCTGCGGTAGGCTCTATAATGTATGCGATGTTATGTACCAGACCAGATGTAGCATACGCATTGAGCGTAGTAAGCCGGTATCAAGCAAACCCAGGGGAGAAGCACTGGATAGCAGTAAAGAACATTCTCAAGTACCTGAGAAGGACTAAGGAAATGTTCTTAGTATATGGCGGAAAAGACCTCCAGATGGAGGCCTTTGCCGACTCCAGCTTCCAGAGTGACAAAGATGACTCCAAGTCCATGTCGGGTTATGTCTTTACCCTCAATGGAGGGGCGGTCTGTTGGAAGAGTTCCAAACAGGAGACCGTTGCTGACTCAACGATGGAAGCAGAGTACATAGCTGCTTGCGATGCCGCAAAAGAAGCAGTCTGGATGAAGAAGTTCCTCACAGAACTTCAGGTGGTTCCTACCAGTGTTGGTCCAATACCTTTGTATTGTAACAACCACGGCGCTATTGCTTTAGCAAAGGAACCCAGGTCCCATCAGAAGTCCAGACACATCTTAAGGCGGTATCACCTGATCAGGGAGATCGTAGATCGCCGGGAGATCGAGGTGAAGAGAGTAGAGACAGAGAATAACATTGCTGATCCATTCACAAAGGCCCTTCCTCAGACGCAGTTCGAGAGGCTATTCGAGATGATAGGTCTACGATATGCCAGCTCATAGCCCTAGTGCAAGTGGGAGATTGTTAGTGTATATGCCCTAGGGGCCATTATTGTATCATACTAGATTGTATATTACTTAATGGAAGCTTGGGATATTCACAGTTATATATATACAGTCTTGCTAAAAATAGTAGTGTGCTACTTGGTTTGTGTCTACTTTAATATGTGCATATGTTTCTTGTGACGTATCACTTATACATATTAGTAGAGCCCATAGGATCTTTGCTTGATTACCAGCATCGTGATGGCAGTCACACTAGTGGGGGCTGGGTAGTCTATAGGCAACATCCTATACAGGTCCCTGGTCGTTGGATTGTCGAGATAGGGCATCGATATTCCGGAGTAGACTAAGTGTATACGCTTCTCATCCCAGTTGGGGAAATGGTCTGTCCCACAGCCATCAGTACGCCGTACTGGAGATAGTATACAGGTGCTCGTTAGGTTACGGGTACACCGGACAGGACTCGCCGTGGAACTGATTGGATGGTATTATACCCATCGTCAGTTGTCAGTTCCCAGGTGACATGAGTACAGCATAGTCCACAGACTTGCCACTGCTACTTCGCCTCGAGTGTGTCCCACTGTTCTTAGATTGCTACCCTACCACGGCTCAAAGGAGTCGTGCAAACAGGTAGCAGTTGGGTGCAGTCCCGAGCACTTGGAGGCAGTGGCGGTTAGATAGGATTCGTCTCTCCCGGTATTGGGAGTTGATATCGCACTGTGTCAGAGAGCCATTACGCAAAGTCCCTGGCCAGGGCAAGCGAGATATACTGGTAGGTTCCAGTAGCTTCTCAGGGTGTAATGGGCTTCGCTCGGACACGACTTATACAGCTATTAGGGGACTGACGCTTGCCGCCCCCTAGGCTTGATATGCGATAGTCTTAGACGAACAGACCGGACTGTATGAAGATTGTCACATCAGGCTCAGTGGGAGTTCGGATGATTTTCCTCATCGGCCTTCTTATCGACATCTACCTGGGGACCGTTACGTACAGCTAGTGCCGCTTGCGGTCTGTGGTTAAACCCACTGCCAGCGTAGTGTCGAGTCTTTAGAGTCCCACACAGAGAGTTTCCCTGCTCCAGGCGAAACGATATAGACGTCGTATGGTTTTACGACAAGGGTTTGGATGCATACGTGTGTTTTCGCACGTACGACTTTTCGGACAGTTTATACTAGCCGGCTTTGGTTTAAGCCAGATTCTAGTATCAGGTTATTGGATTTATACAGTCTAAAGTTTTTCCGTGTTTTCACGGATTGGAGGGGCGTTCTCGTAATTTGTCGAGAAGGTTCTAGAAGAGTGGTGACATGAGGGGTTGAGGTGGCTTTTTCATGATTACTTTGTGTGACTCATTTATATGATTCATCATATCATTAATGCTTCATTAATGATCTAATGACTCACATGATGAATCACTCTCCTTGATTAAATGAAACATGGTGAATAATCAATTAATTGATATTATTTGATAATTCATTATGTATCATATATTCAAGTGAGAAGGATTTTTGTACTCACTCTCATCTTTTCCTTCTCTCTCCTCAAGCTCACTCTCTCTTGAAACCCTAACCCTAACCTCTCATGTGTTGAGATCAAGGGTTAGCTAGACTAAAACATTCATAACCTCACTCTATATCCTCTAGGTAGCTTAGATTAGCACTTTAAGCAACCTAGTTATCTCAAGTTTGAGATTAAGCTTGGCGTAGAAGCTTTCGGGTGGATCGTCTTTGATTCGAGGAGGCCGTGAAGTTGCCGATGTTCCAAGGAGCCTACGAGGAGTGGAGGACAGCGATGAAGACCCGAAGGACATGTAACGTGAGGTATAACTCTGGTACCGAGTAGTTAAACCTCTAGTATATCGTTAGCAATGGTTTAGATTACGATTCATGCGCTCAAGTCCGTGTTACGAAGCTTTAATAATCGTTTTTCATATATTCCGCCTACCCGCGAGTTAGTGGGGTGCGTGACATGGACTTACAGTATGTTGGAAGAGTTCCTAGCAAGATACCGTCGCTGACTCCACGATGGAAGCTGAGTATATTGCTACTAATGATGCCGCAAAAGAGGCGGTCTGGATGAGAAAGTTCATTTCTGAACTTCAGGTGGTTCCAACCATTGCTAATCCAATACCTCTGTATTGCGATAACAATGGAACTATGGCTTTGGCAAAGGAACCAAGGTCCCATCAGAAATCCAGACATATCTTGAGGCGGTATCACCTCATGAGGGAGATAGTGGATCGTCGGGACATCGAGGTACGAAGAGTAGACACGAAAGACAACACAGCAGATCCATTCACCAAGGCCATCCCTCAAGTCCAGTTTGAGAAACTGTTCGAGCTGTTGGGCATGCGGTACGGCGGCAACTGGTTCTAGTGAAGACAGTGGGTACTTATTGCACCAACTACAGGCCTTAGTGCAAGTGGGAGATTGTTAGATATGTATGCCCTAGAGGCCTGTATTGTATAGGATGCTAGGCATGTGTATGTACAGAAACAATCTTTGCTCGAAATGATAGTATGCTATCTGTTTATCTTCATCTTACATGTGATGTGTTGTATTTCATATCTTTATATACATGTTGATGAAGCCCTTGGGATTATGCTTGACTACCGGGATTATGATGTAGATCATACTAGTGGGGCCTGGACAGTTTATAAGCATATCCTTTAATAGTTCCTAGTCGAGAGTATATCGAGACAGGGCATCGATATTACCAGAGTAGACTAGTGTGTACATTTCTTGACCCTGGGGGCGATGGTTGATCCCACGGCCATTGGTGTTTGACATCAAAGATTGTACACAGGTGCTCATTGGAGAATGGATACACCAAACAGGACTCGCCAAGAACTGCTAGATGGTATATATACCTATTGTCAGATAGCAGTTCTCTGGTGACACTTGTACAGATTAGTCTGTAGACCCGAGATCATCATAGTGTCTTGTGTGGTTCCCACCGTGCTTTGATTTCCTCCCTACCACGGGTCTACTGAGTCTTGCAAACAGGTGGATTTTGGGTATAGTCCCGAATCGCATGGAGGCAGTGAGCGATAGGAGGGGTTTCGTCTCTCCCGGTATAAGGAGTTGATGTCGCGCTATGCTTGATCGGCCATAACAGCAAATCCCAGACCAGGGTTCTCGAGATTTACTGATAAGTGTTATCAGTGGTTTCTCGAACCGTTATGGGCCCTAAATCAGCATGACTTATAAATTTACTGGGGTCTGACATTTACCACCCCTAGACCTCATATACGACGTATCAGACGAAGAGACCGGACTGTACGGTAAGTGTTGCTTACAGGCTCGTTAGGGTTGTGATGAGTTCGCTCGTCGGACACCTTTTCGTCATGTACCTGGGTAGCCGTTACGCATAGCTAGTGCCGCTGACGTGCTTGTGGTTAAACTCACTGCCAGTGTACTGTCGAGTCTTTAGAGTCCCACACAGAAGGTTCCCTCGTTCAGGCGAAAGATGCAGAGGCCGTAAGTTGTTACGGCAGCCACAAGGTGTTACGGCGGGGTTTCGATCATGTTCGTGTAATTGTTACAGGAATAATGATCGGAAGGATAATACTGGTAGGCTTTGGTTTAAACCGGATACCGGTATTATATTATTGGATTATATGTATTCGTATTTTCGTAATTCGGATATGGGTATACGTATACGGTATACGGTATACGGAGGAGGGGTATTCTTGTAATTGTTACAAGAATACCTTTTAGAAGGCGCCACCTCATAATTACATTATTTATTATGTGAAAATAAATAAATGAGGTGGAAATTAAGAAAATCTATGCATGGTTGTAAGAATGGCTTGTATTATATTTTATTGGTTTGGTGTTACTATTGAAGCATGGTGCTAGTTTTTTAATACATGCTTCAATTATTTCATTTGTGCCATATCCTTCATCATGCTTGATTTTTTCTCTCATTATCACAAAACACTTTCTCTCTCCTTCTCTCCTCCTTCATCCTAAGCTTTACCCTTCACATGTGAATCAAAAGCTTAGGATTAAAGATAATCCAATACAGTAATCTCTATATCATCCTAGTGATCTTTTCTAGCAAACTTGGTCTCTAGGTTAAACTCTTGTGAAGAGTTTGTAGCTTGCATGATAGCTCTCGCGTGGATCATCTAGGTCTTGAGGTGGCAGGATATCGAGGACATCGGCAACATCCAAAGGAGCTAAGGAGTTCATCAAAATAGAAGACAAGGAGCAAAGGAGTTGCATTAAAGAGAAGACCCGAAGGACCGTATCATCGAGGTATAATCCCTAACATAGTAGATAAGATCTCTAGTTAGGGTTTTCTAGTTATGGTTTAGACAAGATCTTGGGTTAAGTGCGTGTTGTATGCAAAGAAAATTTTCGTTTATCGCTTCCGCCGCCTCGCAAGAGTTGTGGGAGCATGCAACATGCACTAACAGTTTCCTAGTCACAGGTAGCATGACTGGCTCTGTCACATGCCGTAGTTTGCGCACTCTGGGAAGCGGGGCATGACAAAACTTAAAAATCTCCCCTTTTAGAGATTTGATGGGAGATATGAGCTCCACTTCAAGAGTTTTATGCTGAAAAACTATTTCAATTTATAAAAGGAAGTGTTAAACTCTCGATTTAATTCAAAAAAAAGAAGTTGGTTTAAAACCTTTAGGAAGGAGGAGACACAAAACCTTAATTTTTTTAGGGGAATCAATTCTTTTTCATTTCATCATAATGTTGCCTTATATAGGCTTACAAATTTATACATAGCTCATTGGGCTTTACAAAATGGCATTTTGCCCATCTCATACATCATGTGCTTATTTTTTTTTTGCACATGAGCCATGAGCTTTACAAAAATTTACCTTTTTGCCCATTTATTTGTTGTATTTTCTTGTCATGGGGCCGGTCTGGGCTTGGGCCCACCTGCTTGGACCCGGGTTCGGGCGCAGGCCCGGCTTGGGTTCGGGCGTGGGCCCGTCTTGATTCAACAGTAGGGTTCGTTTGTTTTGGTTTGGGTCTACTTGTCCGCGGTTTGACCTTTACTTTGACCTTTAGCCGATGTGGTATAAATTTTAACCCCAACAAAGTGCCCCCATCAATGAATACACGCTACATATATGGATCGTGTGCATGAAATTGATGGATCTTCTTCTGCGTGGAGGTTGGCTTGATTTAGTTCCCGTTTTTTAGAGGCTGGCACTACCCTTTTTATGACATAGACTGTCGGTGGTTGACGTATCCTCGAGACGGAGTGTTTGTTTGACGTCTCCCTGAGACAGAGTGTCACTGTTTGACGTTTTCTCGGCACGGAGTGTCGCGGGTCGACGTGTCCCCGGCACGGAGTGTCGCTGGTTGACGTGTCTTCGGGACGAAGTGTCTATTTGACATTTTCCTGAGACGGAGTGACGGTGTATGACGTATCCCCGGCACAGAGTGTCTGTGGTCGACTTATCCCCGATACGGAGTGTCTGTTTGACGTTTCCCCAAGACGGAGTGTTGCTGGTTGCCGTATCCCCGGTACGGAGTGTCACTGGTTGACGTGTCCCCGGCACGGAGTGTCGTTGGTTGACATATCCCCGAGACGAAATATCTATTTGACGTTTCCCCGAGACGGAGTGTCGGTGTATGACGTATCCCCGGCACGGAGTGTCGCTGGTCGACGTATCCCCAATACGGAGTGTCACTGGTTGACGTATCCCCGACACGGAGTGTCTGTTTGACGTTTTCCCGGTACAGAGTGTCTATTTGATGTTTTCCCTGTACGGAGTGTTTGTTTGACATTTTCCCGGTATGGAGTGTCGCTGGTCGACGTGCCCCTGGCATGGAGTATCGCTGGTTGATGTATCCCCGGCACGGAGTGTCTGTGGTCGACGTATCCCCGATACGGAGTGTCACTAGTTGACGTATCCCCGGTATGGAGTGTCTGTTCGACATGTCCCCGGCACAGAGTGTCTGGTCGACGTGTCCCCGGCACAGAGTGTCTGTTGGACGTTTCCCCGACATGGAGTGTCGCTGGTCGACGTGTCCCCAGAATGGAGTGTCTGCTTGATGTTTCCCCGAAACAGAGTGTCGCTGGTCGACGTATCCCCGGCACGGAGTATCTGTTTGACGTTTCCCCGAAATGGAGTGTCACTGTTTTTGACGCGGAAGTCGTCGTTAGAATTAGTTGGTTTGATTTGTTTTGGGGAGGTTCCAATCTGTCCGGCAGGACTTTTGAGCTTGGAAGCGCTTCCTGGTGGGCTTAAGGTTGATTTGTCCGGTTCCTGCCTTATTTGGCGGGACTTTTGAATTTGAGGCATTGCAGCGTAGGATTCGGAATTCGGAATTTGGATTTTTGTTTAGCATCAGCATCGCTACACTGGAATATGGTATCAGGAGCAAATCATCATTTGTCATGAGAGAATTTGGGGATTTTGGTTTTGGTTTGGCATCGACATCGCTACACTGGAATGTGGTACCAGGAGCGAATCATCATTTGCCATTGGAGGATTTGGGGGTTTTGGTTGGCATCAGCATCGCTACACTGGAATATGGTACCAGGAACAAATCATCATTTGCCGTGAGAGAATTTGAGGGTTTTGGTTTTGGTTTGGTATCAACATCGTTATACTGGAATGTGGTACCAGGCGCGAATCATCATTTGCCATTGGAGGATTTGGGGATTTTGGTTGGTATCAGCATCGCTACACTGGAATATGGTACCAGGAGCGAATCATCATTTTCCGTGAGGGGATTTCCCCTGTTTCCAGTTTAACGATTTAGGGGTCATCTGTTCCCTGTTTAACGACTTAAAGGTCATATGTTCCTAGTTTAACGACTTAGGGGTCTATCGGATCGAAAGTTCGGAATTTTTTGGTTGGGGTTAGCATTAGCGTTGCTAATAGTAAAGCACGGGTGGCAGGAGCAATTCATCATTTGCCTTTGCCTGCTGGGACACGATGGCTTAGGAGATAGGTTTAGGTCCCTATGACCTAAGGCTTTTCAATTTTATGAGCCGTAAGGGTCCCATAAAAATATTTTCTCCCCACGAGTCGAAAGGATCTCGTATGTGTATTTTCTCCTTAGGAGTCGTGAGTACCCCTAAGTGTGTTTTCCCCTTGTGAGTCGTAAGGATCCCACGAACGTGTTTTATTACGAGTTGAGAGGATCTCATAAGTTTTGTTCTCCTCATATATCACGAGTACACATGCGTGGGTCTTCCCCAAATGGAGCAAAATTCTAATGGCGGAGACCGACCGTGAGACTGGTGATTGCTGTGAGGCATTGATGTGATGAGGATCATTTGAGTTCGTGGATTGTATACGATAGTCAATTTGGGGACTGGCTGTAGGGCTGAGAGAATTTGGGGGATTTGGGATTTTGGTTGGCTTCTGCATCGCTGCACTGGAATATGGTATCAGGAGCGACTCATCATTCACCGTTTGGGAATTTGGGGATTGAGTTTTGGGTCAGCATCAGCACCGCTAACACTGAAGAGTAGTGCCGGGAGTGACTCATCTTTTGTCGTTGCCCGTTGGGGAGCGATGGTTTAAGAGACAGATTTAGATCTCTATCACCTAAGGATTTTCAATTTTATGAGCCGTAAGGGTCTTATAAAAACGTTTTCTCCCTACGAGTCGAAAGGATCCCGTAGGTATATTTTCTCCTTAGGAGTCATGAGAATTCCTAAGTGTGTTGCCCCTTTGTGAGTCGTAAGGATCTCACGCGGGAACATTCTCCTCATAAGGTCGAGAAAACTTTATGAGTGTATTTTCGTCTCTTTTTTACGAGTTTGCACCCTTTCGGGTTTTCACAAACTCGCCGGCAGTCTTGCTGATTTTACTCATGGAGCCCTTTCGGGTTTTCATCCGTGCTCGTTTTGCTTGTGGACATACCGTTTTTTAAAATTTTTTTTAATTTTTTTTAATTTTTCTTTTATTTCCCAGTTTAACGACTTAGAGGTCATAGATGTGCGCTTATTCAAAAATCCTTGGCCTTTGATCTCACGACGCTTCAATGCTCTCTTTGTCCTTCTGGATAGATATTCACGTGTGTCCCGTAGAAACTGCGGTGGACTGGGTTATTTTTTTGAGCGGGCGATTGAGCCGTCTTCCCCCAAAGGGTTTTGGTCTTCGTTCGAATGGAGCGGACGATTGGTTTTCTGCTAACCCGTCTTTGGCCAATGAGACCACTCCCTCATTGTATTGTTTTTCAACCTAATTCTTGAAAACAAAGCAGTCTTCGATAGTATGACTCACCATTCTGTGATACGGGCAGTACAAGGGATCATCAGTCATGTTTGCTTCATATGGTCTTTTTGATTTAGGCAATTGCGGACCGTATCTCAGGACGTCCTTGAATATTTTACAAACTTTGTCCCTTCTGAAAGAATAGACCTTATTCAATTTCTCTTCCAGGGACGATTCCCCTCCACTTCCCAACATTGGTTTTCGGGGCTGGTCGGCATTAGGCTTGCCTGCTCCTCGCCTACTTTGGTCAGCAGATGCATTAGAGGATTTAGTGTCCTTGGGAAGCCCACCTTTGTAGTTGTTGTTCTCCGGATATTTGGACTTTTTGTTATATTGGTAGTTTGGAAAAGATTTGGGGCCCGCATATTGATTGAGAGATGTTTTCGCGTATGCGTTTTAAAATCAAAGTTAAGAATACCGCAATCAAAACGGTGTCACTTAGTAGCTAGCCGGTTGAGTACGGGTTGGTCCACAGGGAGATGGATTAATTTTCTTTATGTTCTAATGAGTTAATCCGATCAAGTTGGGTTCTGTTTTACGATCTAAGAATGAGATTAAATTGATTAAAAGTCTTGCTATGGTTAGGATTAGGTTAGTTTAGAAAAGGGATTCTACCCACTGCTTTCAATGCCCTAGTGAAGAATATAAGTGTTAGGGTAATAGTCAACAAAGGGGATTAGCACGATTAGGAAGAAACTTAGTTTCTTCCTTTTGGTCTTTGCCCGTCCTTTCTTAACTCTTAGCCCTAACCTCTATTTAAATCAACTACAACCGGTCTAACTAGGGAATCACCGCTATCTTGTAGGATAGGGTGCCTACGGAGTGGTGTGTGGTTAATTTAAATAGAGTCCTATTATAAAAATTATATGGGCAAAGAAAGGAGAGAGAGAGATTTACTTCTCTCTAACCTTTCCAATCCTAACCCTAACAAGTGAGGAATTACTCACTCATTAGGGAAGTTATGATAAGATTCATTTTTATAATTTTAAAACACTATCTAAGTTGCAGATAATAAAAGACAGATAAAAATTCAGGAATTAAATTCAGATAAAAGAATGCCCGATAAAAAAAATAGAAATACCTTTATTGAAGACCTCTTGACGATTACAAGGAAATTAAAAAATTTAGACTAGAAAATAAAAAGTGGCATCTCAAAAGAGGCACCCAAAAGAGGCACCCTTTATTTGGTTTTGAGCCCTCCTATTTATAAATAGGAAAAACCCTAGGTTTACAATCTGATCCATACATGAAATTAAAAAACAACCCCAAAGACCGAGTCAAAGCACCGACACCCCACCGACACGTGCATTGCACGGCCGCGGAACTGCGGCAGAAAGGCCTGTGTGGCCGCGGATCCGCGGCCATTTGGTGGGCTTATGGGCCCAATTCTTTAGGGTTTCTTCAAGTTGCTTTTATCTTCTGTTTTCTTCACTTGGTTCCTCAGAATCTTTTTTATTTTCTTCCAGTTTTCCAACAGTGCAGAATTATGTGGACTTTTACCGTGATCTTCGCGTTGAAGTCTTGAATCTTGTGCTGCCTTTGTGCTTTGTGCATTGAACTGTCTCATGATTTTCATTTGTTCCTTTAACTGGTAGGCGGTATCATACGGATTCATCTATTGTTTGTCGTAGTCTCACATTTGTAGCGTCTTTTCATGAATTTCACTGTAATGATCTGAGAACCTGTAATCTGCAACTATTTAGCAGACATGGATCAAAAACACCTATTTATATGTAATGTGATTAAGAATGCGAGATATAATAATGCAAAATTCTGATATGAACAAATACCCCCAAACTTATCTTTTGCTCGTCCCGAGCAAAGCCAAATTATTCTCGAAAAAATCCTAACCTCACTTTCGCAGGGAATCGCGATTGCACTGAGCTCGTGCAACAAGCCGTTAAACCTCTAGGTGTCCCTAGTAGGAGGAGTGTTGTCTCCTGAGGGTTTTCAGCGGATACTACCCATAAAATCCGATCAATTTGGCCTATTGACTTTCATTCTTCAATTAGGTATTCTAGTAAGAAATTCTATTATTTTCAACTTATAAATCATCAACCCATATTTTTCACACTCCCTCTTCATTTAACTTAAGATCATATATGTTTTGAAAATTTATTAAGCTTTCAGCATCATTTGAATTTTCCTTCTAAGGTTCCATCTCAACTTAGGAATTTTTATCATCTCTACTGAAGGTGTAAGCCCTATCTTTCATTCATGTCTCTCATCCAAACCCCAATCATATATCCATACGTGTGTGTATATATCACCCCTACACTTGGAAATTCAATTCAAACTATCATACTCTTGTCCATCTTCCAAAATACTTTTAGTAGGTGAATTTTAGATGAAATTGCTCACACATCCTTCATGGGACCGTTAATACTTCTTGGGGTACTAATGACCGATTACAAAATGTGTTCGCGCATTAAAGCGTAATTCCTCGTCTTGTAACTCCTAAGGCCTTAACAATGACTCCCAAACCAGTTTGGTCTAAGGCACTAGGTGATAAAGCACCCTCGCTATATATTTTTTTTATTTTACGCAGCCTTAAGTAATTACAAAACCAGTGTTCATTTTTTTATATATTTTTTTTCTTTTTATTCACACTTATACTTTCATTTAATTTTTTTTCTCATACTAAGGATTTTAGACAACAGCAATTCAAGGTATCCTCTACTATTCCAAGTTTCAAGGTGCGTATATGTGCGAGTTGTAGGGTATATACTTTCAAAATTTAGACTTAAGATTCAGAATTATTTTTCAGACTTATACTTCAATAAAAATTTCAATACTTTTCCCTTATTTTGACTTAGCCCAATAACTGAACTCAAAATTTGCCTATTTCTAAATAAACTACAAGGACGTATATTTTCTACCGTTAAACTTTAAGAAAGGTTATTTTTAGGGTTTTTAATTTATTAAGTTTAGGATCTAGTTTTTCCTAGTTAGTTAACCGTCTTGTTAAACTTAAGTCAAATATGGTGAAAATTGAACTTTTCAATTTTTAAAATTTTTAAAATTTTTATGGGTTTTAAAATAAGTATGCAAATGCAAAATTATGCATATGAATGCGAAGGAAGAAAGCTTACCGAGCACACCCCCAAACTTAAACTTGACAGTGTCCTTACGATCAAGCTACACCAAGAGGGTCAAAATTGTCGGCACTCCTATGTTTGTTTATTTTTTTTATTATTATTATTTTTAATTTATTATTAACAGAAAAAGAAAACAAAATATATATACACAAAAGGCCCCCCCCAAACTTAAGTGAAGCAGTGTTTCCACTGTTGAAGCATTAAAGTTCAGAGTTAGGGAGGAGAAAAAAACACAGTATCAAGCAATACAAGGCCTTGCACAGGCCAAAGGTTGGAACCAACCATTCAAAAATTTTATCGTTATAATGGTGTGGTTGGTAAAAGAATGGAGTGTAGAGAAAAGAAATGAGAAACACACGAGACCATGTGGAGATAGAAGCAGTATACAGTCTCGGTGGAGGAGAAGAATGGCGGAAGGGAAAAGAAATGGTGGTGGTTCGACTTCTTCAGGTGGGGGTTGATTAATCACAAAATCCGTGTCATTTAGGAATGCAAGTTCGTCAGCAAAAAGTTCTTCAAAACTCTCATCGATGTAATTGAACATTTTGTTGTCAGTAAGTTTTGTGCCAGAATTTATCATACTTGATTTGTCAAAAATTATGGAGGTAGGAGACTCGAAAAACTCATCTACCTAATTTTCAAAAGTATCCAAATCAAGTTGGCTTTCTGGAATGATCAAACTTGAATTATCAGATTGTGATTCATCAACACTCACTGAAATTATAGGAAGAATAGAAGAGGAACCTGAGAAAGTGGGAGAAAGAAGTTGAATACGAACTTGAGGGTGGAGATGGAGTGTATAAATTAGCACAATTTGTAATGACCAATGTGTAAAAAGCGATTGTGCTAATCTATCAACCCACTGAGAAATGAGGTCAAATCCCTCAAGATTCGTGAGAAAACATGGGTACGTCGAACTTGGTAAAGCAGAAATTGAAAATGAAAGGGATACGGTTTCTTGTGCGGTCGGGAACGACAGAAAGGATGAAGGGGATTGATTTATGAAGTGTAACGGTTAAAGGTTCAGGAGGATGGATTGGAAAATCCGACTCATCAAACAAAACTGGTTCATCCTCAATACTATCCTCAATACTCTCCTCAAAATTTAGCTTATCCATGCAATTCTCATCAAATTCAAGACGCATATGAAGTTCGGGAGAAACATTTAATGTCTCGGGATGATGAATTGGAAAGAAAAACTCATCCAAATTTATGGGTTCATCATCCAAAATATTCCCAGCGTCAATATCCTCGATCAAGTGAAAATTATATTTCTCAGACACCTCATCAAAAGCATGGATATTAATCAATTCAAGTTCTAGAGTGGAGGTGTAGAGGTCAAAAGGATTGGTGGTGATTTCACTCGAAAGGGACCCTTCACAATCAGGTAAATCAAACACTACAAAGTCGCACAACTCATTAGACGTTTTATTTTCAACTGGTGAATCACTTGGAACACTTGATAGACATTCAAAACCGGAGTTATGGGATTCAATTGGGGATGGGTAGGTTTGATTTGGAAGTGTGTACAGCTCACTCTCACCACTCAAATTCTCAATCTGTCCAACCGCCTCATCATACATTGGAAAATTTGGAGCTAGTTGGAATCTAGCTACCGGGTCACTAGGTTGTATAAGGGCGGCCATGGATGCATTCAGATCCATCATATGTTGTCTTGACGTTACCATAAAATCTTCCAACGACTGTTCCAGACTAGACATGGATTGTGAAGGGGTTTCAGTAAAAGATTCAAAGTTGTTTGGATTCTGGAAACTCCCAAATGGCTGTGTAGAAACAATGTCTAGGGAAGGTGCAACAGTCGGGTAAGATGGATAGGAATTGAACGATTGGACAGTATTAGGATCAACATTTGGATAAAAAGGTGAATGGAATTGTTGATCCCAAGAACTAGAAGTGTTGAAAGGAGTGAAAGATCGGTTATGGGATTGTTCAATATGTTCAGCAATAGACATGGGTTTCGAAGTTACCACCGGACTCTCAAAAGGGGTATCAACGTAAGAAGGTGGTGAAGGTTGAAACGGTTGATACAAAGTGGATTGCGGAATCCAACTGTTTCTCCTAGACGCGTCTATTCGATCTTTCAAAGAAATTTTGGGTATGGAGGGGTCGTCCGAAATTCGACCAAAACAATGCGCGTAGGAAGTAATGTCTGGTTGAGGGTACCAAAGTTCGGTAAGAGTTTTGCGAGATGGGGTACCCATGATGTGAGAAAGGAGAAGAAAAAGAATGTGATCATTTTTATTTTTTTTTTAAATATTTTTTTTTAAAAAAATTGTTGGTTTTTGGAGTTTTGAAATTTTTGAAAGTGTTTTTTTAGAAAGTGTTTTGCAAAAATTTGTACGGAACTACGGCACAATTTCAAACAATCACAATTTATACATGCACAATCAAGCCTAGAGCTAGGGTCTCCTAAGTCAACTAGACTGCTCCTAACTGTTCCAAAGGGCAAGTTGTGAGATATCCCTCAAATCACCTCTTTACCACCAATTGTGGCCAGGTAAGCACAAATGAAGAAAAGAGGGTTCCGCTCACGAATCACCGTGAGACAGGCCTTTTAAAGTTACCTTTCTCACTTGTCTAGCCTAGGCACCACAAAGTTAGATTTAGATAAACGATTGAATGCCCACAACCTTTCTCTGTCCTATTGAGCACGACAGTCCTTAGTTGGCTGAGTCTAAATATTTTTTAATTAACTCAAGGGTGATGCATATGCTTTTTAGTGATTTTTGGGGTCTTAGAAAGGGTAATGAAATCCCCACCCAATCTTGATTGGTGTTATAGCCCCTTAAAAGTCCGTATTAATTATGCAAAGTAGTTAACACACCAAAAATCTAAAACACTTTTGCAAAAAATATTTTATTTGGCAGCGCAAAGAAACCTGCACAAAAACAATTTATTGGATAGGAGAAAGAGAAACTGTGCAAAGAAATCTGCAGGAAAATTTTTTAGTGGGGTGCAGAGGAAAGGAAAGAAGAAAAGAGATACTTACAGAGATTTTTGGGTGCTGACGTCACCAGTTGACCGCGGTTCCGCGGTCAAACCCCTGAATCTGCCGCGGTTCCGCGGTGGTTTAGTTGGTTTAGATCTTCAGAATTTTTCTCTGTGTTGTTTGGATTCTCCCATGTCTGTTCAGAACCTCTGTTTTTTAATTTGTTCACTGGGCTTGCTCCAGATCTGAAACAGAGTTTGCTCCAAGTCTGCACACTTGCACAAAAACCTTTCAAAAAGAACAAGATGATTTTTTATTTTTATTTATTTTTTTTTTGTTTAAATTTTTTTCAATTTTTATAATTTTTTATTTTTTATTTTTTATTAACCCGAAATTACACAAAGAAAGAGACTACCGTCTCCCCGGCAACGGCGCCATTTGATTGAGAGATGTTTTCGCGTATGCGTTTTAAAATCAAAGTTAAGAATACCGCAATCAAAACGGTGTCGCTTGGTAGCTAGCCGGTTGAGTACGAGTCGGTCCACAGGGAGATGGATTCCTTTTCTTTATGTTCTAACGAGTTAATCCGATCAAGTCGGGTTTTGTTTTACGATCTAAGAATGAGATTAAATTGATTAAAAGTCTTGCTGGGGTTAGGATTAGGTTAGTTTGGAAAAGAGATTTTACCCACTGCTTTCAATGCCCTAGTGAAGAATATATGTGTTAGGGTAATAGTCAACAAAAGGGATTAGCACGACTAGGAAGAAACTTAGTTTCTTCCTTTTGGTCCTTGTCCGTCCTTTCTTAACTCTTAGCCCTAACCTCTATTTAAATCAACCACAACCGGTCTAACTAGGGAATCACCGCTATCTTGTAGGATAGGGTGCCGTAGTGAGCGGTGTGTGGTTAATTTAAATAGAGTCCTATTATAAAAATTATATGGGCAAAGAAAGGAAAGAGAGAGATTTACTTCTCTCTAACCTTCCCAATCCTAACCCTAACAAGTGAGGAATTACTCACTCATTAGGGAAGTTATGATAAGATTCATTTTTATAATTTTAAAAGACTATCTAAGTTGCAGATAATAAAAGACAGATAAAAATTCAGAAATTAAATTCAGATAAAAGAATACACGATAAAAAAAATAGAAATACCTTTATTGATGACCTCTTGACGATTACAAGGAAATTGAAAATTTTAGACTAGAAAATAAAAAGAGGCATCTCAAAAGAGGCACCCAAAAGAGGCACCCTTTGTTTGGCTTTGATCCCTCCTATTTATAGTTAGGAAAAACCCTAAATTTACATTCTGATCCATACATGAAATTACAAAACAACCCCAAAAACCGAGTCAAAGCACCGACACCCCACCGACACGTGCATTGCACGGCCGTGGAACCGCAGCAGAAAGGCCTGTTTGGCCGCGGATCCGCGGCCATTTGGTGGGCTTATGGGCCCAATTCTTTAGGGTTTCTTCAAGTTGCTTTTATCTTCTGTTTTCTTCACTTGGTTCCTCAGAATCTCTTCTATTTTCTTCCAGTTTTCCAACAATGCAGAATTATGTGGACTTTTACCGTGATCTTCGCGTTGAAGTCTTGAATCTTGTGCTGCCCCTGTGCTTTGTGCATTGAACCGTCTCATGATTTTCATTTGTTCCTTTAACTGGTAGGCGGCATCATACAGATTCATCTATTGTTGGTCGTAGTCTCACATTTGTAGCGTCTTTTCATGAATTTTACTGTAATGATCTGAGAACCTGTAACCTGCAACTATTTAGCAAACATGGATCAAAAGCACCTATTTATATGTAATGTGATTAAGAATGGGCGATATAATAATGCAAAATTCTGATATGAACACATATTCCAACATCTGGACTCTTTTAAGTAAGCCCCGGGGTGTTTCGGGATCTGCCGATGACCTTCCCTTAATTCTGTCCCATATCAACTGGCCACAGTCATGGGTCAGGACTTTCCTGAGGGCTAGCCACCGTCGACTTTCATGAAGGTATTCTGCCCTTAGACCGAAGGGAATAGCTATTGGCTACTTTGGGACATCAATCCCTGGTTCGTGGACGAATTTTGATTTTGTTGTGATTGCATTTGAAGGACTCAGGTTGCAAGATTTTCCACAATATTCACCAGATCGTCGACTTTGGAACGGATCTTGGCTAACTCCCTATCACAGTCCTGAAATCGCTATTGAAGCCATTAGAATAACGCTTGTTCTATAGTTTTGGAGACGACGACTGGGCCATCCTCATCACCTGAGCTTGATTCCCCAAGAACCATGGGCTCTTTTTGCTTAACAGCTTGAGCAGGGTCCTCATCATTATCTAAACTGAGCCAATATTGGACGGCTGTTCAGTTGATAAAACTGCACATTTGTTATTACATTTTTCCTACCATTTCCATATTAAAAAAGGTCTTTATTATAATATATCATACATATAAGGGTTTATCTGTAAAAATAATATTTTCCATGTGTTGATATATTATAATTAGCATTTGGTAAGAAAATGTATGCAAATAATATCATTGACCAAATCCTAGTAGAACAAAGTCTACTAAATATTATTTGAGTTGTTGTGCAGAATTTTTCCAAGTTGTTGTGCAGAATTTTTCCAAGAAATCGAGTTGTTAAAGAAAACTTGCCTAATTAAGAAAGCAAAATTTGGAGATCAAGTCTGGCAGCAACTACGAGAAGATTTCAAAGATCCAAAGATTCCAGAGAACATTACATGTCACATAGAGGAAGCCCCAAGAAAATGATCAAAGGCCGAGATCATATGGCCGCGGATCCGCGGCCTACCCCCCTTGGGCCGCGGATCCGCGGCAAGATTTAGGAGATAGAGGTTGCAATTTTCTAGGGTGAATCTATACTGTTATTTACCTAATTTGGAAGCAAAGGTTTCTGGCTTTGGACTATAAATATGGACCGAGAGCCTCTTGGAAAAAGCATCAAGCCGAAGAGATCACGAAGTCCAAGACGGCTCACGCATCCAGGCTGATCATCAACGGTTCATCTACCTCCTTAGAAGAGATCGAGAAGCAAACTGGGTTTTTGTAATCATTTTCTAAGGAATCAAAGTGTACTTGATATTGTTGATTAATAAAGGTAGCTTTCTTTTTCTTATTCTATTTTTCGTAGTTTAATTATGCAATTTCTTTCCATCTCTTTTTCTCCCAACATGCACGAGTAATTCTCCGCTTGTTAGGGTTCGTAGGATTAGGGTAGGCTAATGAATGATGAACATCCCTAAACCCTTTTTAAGTCCTATAAAGTTTATAAACTTTATCAAAAGAATCATTAACATCCTAATCGGGCGCGCTAACAATTCTTTGTTAGTCTCGACCGCGATTAGAGATTAGATTAATGATTGTTTTGGTAAAGGCTAGATATGAACGGAGTTCCGTGTCGTGATAAGGGTTAAGAGTGGGATTCCTTTTCCCTTCAGAAACCCTAATCTACACGCATCACCGCCGTTCTAGTTTTAAATCTATTAAAGGATAAAAATGGTAACTTTTAATTAATCGTCCATGACTACTAAATCCTAACGAACCCTACAAGCCCCCTTATTATATTAACTACATCCATAAATAATCTCGATCTATATTCTGCATTAGTGCTTAACGTAGATCTAGAAACCACTCATCAACATTCTTATTTCTTCCTCCTTTCTCAACACATCTAAAGTAAGAGTAAAAAATTCAACGTTTCCCTGAGGACGACCCGTACTCATCTCGGTCTAGCTACACGCGACACCGTTATTGATTGCGGTTAACTACAAACACTTTTTCACATCAATCAAATGGCGCCGTTGCCAGGGACACGTGCGTAATTTTTTATTCTTATTATTTGTGTTGAATTCTTATACGATCTATATCATAAATAAAACAAAACTGCAAATTGTATATTTAACGATTATTATGTGAATTTTGCGAGGAAATCTGGAGTCACAGACTTGAGAAAACAGAAGACAGAGACATTCATCAAGATCCAGAGGAGTACAGGAGGCCACAGAGCAAACATTCACCACCTGATCCCTCCACCCAGCGGCGGAACCGCGGCCGAAAGTGCACATTGGCGGCGGAAGCGCGGCCAGTTAGGAGATTTAGGGCTGCAAACTTCTCTGGTATATTTTCTATATCTTTCTCTCTCCTCTGAAATCCAATAAAATATCTTTTCTGCAGGATTCTTTGCAAAATATCGCCGCTCAAAAATCTTTTTGCAAGTTCTGTTTTACGGTTTGTTATTTCATATTTTAATACGGATTTTTAAGCGGCAAGACCAAAATTCAGATTAGGTGGGGATTTCATCACCCTTCCTAAGCCCCACAAATCACAAACCGAGCATCTAGATCAACCCTTCATTAATTTAAAAAATATCTAGACCAGACTCTAAGGACTATCGCGCTCAATAAAGACAGAGGAAGGTCGTGGGTAATCTATCGCTTATCCGCATTACTTTTGTAGTGTCTAGGCAAGTGTGACTAAGGCTAGTAGTTTTTAATTAGGCCCACTACTGTGGTTCCTTCCCACTTACCTGGCACTTACCTGGCTACAAGGGTAGTAAAGAGGAGGTAGAGGATTTATCCTGCGGCTTGTCCTTTGGAAGTCTAGGAGCGGTCTAAAGACTGACCTAGGTAACCTTAGTTCTAGGGTTGTTTGTGCATTTTTGTGTGATTTGTCTAAATCCGTCATTTTTCAAAACAAACCAATTATTTTCTCCTTTTTTTTACCCTTCCCCCTTCTTCTCTTCTTATAATGGGTGACCTGAACAGAAGAACACTTGCCGAGCTTAGCTGTCCACAACCAGATATCTCTTGTTTTCGTAATCCCTTCGGTATACCGTCCGGCTCTTCCATATCCTTAAGAGATCATATAGAACAAGCAGGAAGAAACAGTTGGCCACCTCAATCTAGGGCTTATCAACCGTATCCTAATCCTATACCTGTTTCAGTTCATACCCAGAGTGAGGAAGCCCCTAGACGAATGTCCATTCCTGAGCACATAGCTAGGTCTAGAAGCCAAAGTTTCAACCCGGACCAATCTCAACCATCACCACCACTGTCCGGAGAAGAGTTTGATATGCGGTTTGTGGCATATAAGATGTCTGTTGAAAATAGCCAACCAACAAACCCATATCAATATTCTTCTTATCATAATATTGATCCTACTCCTACCCAAGTTCCGCAACCATTCTATTCCTATCAATCCAATCCGACTTTTCCACCTACTCTAGACAGTTCTTCTAATCAGTCATTTGGGAGTTTTAATTATCCACAGGAATTTCAATCTTATACTGAAACCCCTTATCAACCCAAGACTAGTCTGGAGCAGACATTAGAAAAATTTCTGGAACTGTCAAACCAAATTAGGAAGGATTTGGGTAGTAAGACAGAACTGTACACCCTTCCTAATCAAACCTCCCCATTCCAAACTGAAATCCACAACTCCAGTTTCATAGATTCATCAAGTACACCAAATAGAATGACTGATAAGTTGTGTGACTTTGTAGTGTTTGATTTACCCGACTGTGAAGGGTCCATTTCAAGTGAAACCATACCCAACCCTTGTGATCTCTACACCTCCACTCTTGAACCAAAACTGATTGAAAACCATACTTTTGATGATGTGTTTGAGAATTTTAACCTTCACTTGAATGAGGTGATTGACGTTGGGGATATATTGATTGATGAACCCGAAATTTTGGATGATTTTGTCCCACCAATTCATCAAATCCTTTCACTTCCTTGTGGTCATCATCTTGAGCCTTTAATTCTTCCCGAACCCCAAATATGTCTTGAAGTTGATGATAATAGTATACCCGAAGATCAGACCGAAATACAGCCTCCATCTTCCACATCTGGTTCAGCAACACTCGACATACCAATTTGTTTACCCATTTCACCTTCTACTTTCTCCGGTTCTTCTTCTGTTCCTATAGTTTCAGTGAGTTTTGATGAATCACAATCCGTTAATTCAAGTTCAATAATACCAGAAATTCAACTTGATTTGGATATTTTTGAAAATAAGGTAGATGAGTTTTTCGAGTCCTCTGCCTCAATAATTTTTGAATCAAGTAGGATAAATTCTGGCACAAAACTCTTTGACAGCAAAATGTTCAATCATACCATTGATAAAAGTTTTGAAGAACTTTTTGCTGACGAACTTGAATTTTTAAACAATACGGATTTTGTGATTAATCAATCTCCACCTATAGAGGTTGGACCGTCACCATTCTTTCTTCCTAATCATTCACATTCATTCTCATTCTTTCTTTTCTCTAATTTCAAACCCTTTCCAGACCACCTCTTATCCCTTCCCCACTTTTTCTTGACTCGATACAACACATTCTTCCACCAACCTATACAATATACTGATAAAATCTTTGAATGGTTGGTGTTAACTTTTGGTCTTTGTAAAGTTTTATTTTGATCAAAAGACTCACCCCCTCTTAAAATGCTTCATATTGTCTAACTCATGTTTGAGGGGGGTTATATTTTTGGCTCTTGAACATAACTTTTGTCCTCAAATTTGTGAGCCAAAAATAAGTTTGGGGGAGGATTTTCACTTTCATATATTCTTGCCCCCATTAATAATGTGCTCCCAAGCTTACAGGTTTTTGTGATCCAGCAGATAGCAACAGTGAGGACACTGCTGCAAACAGGTTTGGGGGAGGTTTGTGCTTATTTACGCATCAATTTGCATCATACTTTTCATAAGCACAACATTTTCAAAAATTTTAAAAAAAATTTCATTTATAACAAAAGAGTAGAAAGTGAAAAATTACATCCAAAAGATTGGAATAGTTTAAGAAAACCAAGAAAATTAGAAGTTTTCTTAAACGAACTGGTAATAAGTAGTTATGAGCTGTTGTTCCAAGGGTTAGTAAGATGAAGGAAGTCACTAATCTGAGGATAAAAATAAGTCTGAAAAATAGTTTCTATTTTGGAAGCCAAACATTTGAATGTTGATACCCTACTATATGCACTTACACACGTCTTGAAACTCGGGATAGTAGAGGATACCTTGAAATGCTCTTGTCTAAAAGCCAAAGTATGAAGAAAAAAATGAATAAAATATAAAAATGGTGAAGAAAAATGAACACTGGTTTTGTTATCGCCAAGGCAGCAATAAAAAAATATAGCGAGGGTGCCTCTTCACCTAGTGCCCTAAGGCCAACTGGTCTGGGAGTCACTGCTAAGCCTTAGGTGGTGCAAGACGAGGAAAATATTATCACCGAATCAGCAAGCACATGAGTAATCGGTCGGTTAGTACCTCAAGAAGTATTAACGGTCGCATGAAAATGTGTGAGCAAATCTAAATATTCATCAAGTTAAAAAGTACTGAGGTAGATGGATAAGAGTATGATAGCTTGAATTGAATTCTCCGAGTGTAGGGATGTCCATTTCACACACGTAGGGGTATATGATCGATGTTTGGATGAAAGGTAGGAATGAAGAATAAAGATGATGTTTTATTGAGGGATAATGTGATTTCTAACATTTTTTCATGACTATTAAGATAGGGCTCATAACAACTGAAAAGCTAGTGTAGTTGGAAACTCTTCTTTTCAAAGTCTTTCTTTTATGGTTCTTATCTTTATATGTAAATTTCACCATTTCTCTTTTATTATAGGATTTTGTGGGTGTAATCCGCTGAAAACCCTCAGGAGACAACACTCCTCCTACTAGGGACACCTAGAGGTTTAACGGCTTGTAGCACGTGCTCAGTGCAATCGTGTTTGCCTACGAAAGTGTGCTTAGTTTTCTTCTTTCTTTTTCTCCTTCTCTTGAATAAACTAGTTTGCTCGGGACGATCAAAGATAAGTTTGGGGGTATTTGTTCAGTTGATAAAACTGCACATTTGTTATTACATTTTTCCTACCATTTCCATATTAAAAAAGGTCTTTATTATAATATATCATACATATGAGGGTTTATCTGTAAAAATAATATTTTCCATGTGTTGATATATTATAATTAGCATTTGGTAAGAAAATGTATGCAAATAATATCATTGACCAAATCCTAGTAGAACAAAGTCTACTAAATATTATTTGAGTTGTCGTGCAGAATTTTTCCAAGTTGTTGTGCAGAATTTTTCCAAGAAATCGAGTTGTTAAAGAAAACTTGCCTAATTAAGAAAGCAAAACTTGGAGATCAAGTCTGGCAGCAACTACGAGAAGATTTCAAAGATCCAAAGATTCCAGAGAACACCACATGTCACATAGAGGAAGCCCCAAGAAAATGATCAAAGGCCGAGATCATATGGCCGCGGATCCGCAGCCATACACCCCTTGGGTCGCGGATCCGCGGCAAGATTTAGGAGATAGAGGTTGCAATTTTCTAGGGTGAATCTATACTGTTATTTACCTAATTTGGAAGCAAAGGTTTCTGGCTTTGGACTATAAATATGGACCGAGAGCCTCTTGGAAAAAGTATCAAGCCGAAGAGATCACGAAGTCCAAGACGGCTCACGCATCCAGGCTGATCATCAACGGTTCATCTACCTCCTTAGAAGAGATCGAGAAGCAAACTGGGTTTTTGTAATCATTTTCTAAGGAATCAAAGTGTACTTGATATTGTTGATTAATAAAGGTAGCTTTCTTTTTCTTATTCTATTTCTTCGTAGTTTAATTATGCAATTTCTTTCCATCTCTTTTTCTCCCAACATGCGTGAGTAATTCTCCGTTTGTTAGGGTTCGTAGGATTAGGGTAGGCTAATGATTGATGAACATCCCTAAACCCTTTTTAAGTCCTATAAAGTTTATAAACTTTATCAAAAGAATCATTAACATCCTAATCGGGCGCGCTAACAATTCTTTGTTAGTCTCGACCGCGATTAGAGATTAGATTAATGATTGTTTTGGTAAAGGCTAGATATGAACGGAGTTCCGTGTCATGATAAGGGTTAAGAGTGGGATTCCTTTTCCCTCCAGAAACCCTAATCTACACGCATCACTGTCGTTCTAGTTTTAAATCTATTAAAGGATAAAAAGGGTAACTTTTAATTAATCGTCCATGACTACTAAATCCTAACGAACCCTACAAGCCCCCTTATTATATTAACTACATCCATAAATAATCTAGATCTATATTCTGCATTAGTGCTTAACGTAGATCTAGAAACCACTCATCAACATCCTTATTTCTTCCTCCTTTCTCAACACCTCTAAAGTAAGAGTAAAAGATTCAACGTTTCTCTGAGGACGACCCGTACTCATCTCGGTCTAGCTACACGCGACACCGTTATTGATTGCGGTTAACTACAAACACTTTTTCACATCAATCAACGGCGTCAACCATATCATAACCATGGCTGAGAAGCGTAGGAGGATTCGTTTCTCCATGTCTGACCTGTAGACCGTACGAACCGCGCATCCGTTTGTTGCCCCTTCATTGTCAACGTTACTTGCTGGACCATTGATTGTCGCTGTGGTTTTCCCCTTTCAAGGAAGGGTGAACGAGAGCTGCCAGTTCCCGAAATACATCGGTCTCTGTTTGTATAAAATTGGAGGTCGCAGCTTGATTGTTTGTCAACACGCCAGAGGACAATGAGATTTCTCCTGCCTTGTATTGTTTCTCGACCCAATCCTTGAAAATGCAACAGTTTTCGATAGTGTGTCCTAACACTCGGTAGTATGGGCAATAATTGGGATGATCAGCCATGTTCGCTTCACTTAGCCTTTTTGGTTTTGGTAGCCGCAGGCCATTCTTCATTGCATCATTGAATATTTTGTGAACCTCGTCTTTTCTGAAAGAGTAGACCTTATTTCTCCTTTCCTCCAAAGTTGGCTCTCGGGGTTTGTTATTCTTCACTCTGTTAGTTGTATGTATGCCCTAGAGGCCAGTATTGTACAGATTATGTATATTATATTGGATGCTTGGACATATAGAGAGAGGATTTTCTTGCTCGATATGATAGTATGCTATCTGGTTGCTCTTTATCTTAACATGTATACTAGTCTCTCGATACTGTCTTATGGTTACATGTTGGTAAAGCCCTTAGGATGTGTGCTTGACTACCAAGACTATGATGCAGATCATACTAGTGGGGCCATGGTAGTCCATAAGTTCATCCTTTAATGTTCCTAGTCGTGGGTGTATCGAGACAGGGCATCGATATACAAGAGTAGACTAGCGTATACGCTTCTCGACCCATGAGATGGGTGATGGATGATCCCATATCCATTGGTGTTTGACATCAGAGATGGTATACGGGTGCTCAGTCGAGACTGGGTACACTGGACGGACTCGCCGAGAACTCCCAGATGGTATTATACCTCATGTCAAATGGCAGTTCTCTGGTGACACTTGTACAGGTTAGTCTGTAGACCCGAGATCGTCATAGAGTCTTGTGTGATTCCCACTGTGCTTTGATTTCCACCTTACCATGTCCAAGAGGGCGTGCAAAATGGTGGTTTTTAGGTACAGTCCCGAGTCACAGGGAGGCAATGAGCGATAGGAGGGGTTTCGTCTCTCCCGGTATTGGGGGTTGATGTTGCGCTGTGCTCGATTGGCCATAACAGGGAAGTCCCTGGCCAGGGATGATTTAGAGATTTACTGGTAAGTGTTACCGGTAGTTTCTCGACCCGTTATGAGCCTCACATCGGCATGACTTATCGGTTATTGGGGTCTGACGTTTACCACCCCTAGACTTGATATGCGACATATCAGACGAGGAGACCGGACTGTACGGCAAGTGTTACCGTCAGGCTTTTGCAGGAGTTAGAGCGGGCTTGCTTGCTGATCTTCTGATCGCTCAATACCCGGGTAGCCGTTACATCCAGCTAGTACCGCTGACGGCTTGTGGGTGCTTGATGTGATCATCACCTACTGCCGGCGTATTGACGAGTCTTTAGAGTCCTACATAGAGGTTTTACTGGCTCAGGCAAAACGAAATAGGAGCGCATATGTGATATGTGCGGGACCGAGAATAATGCGTGTATGTGATACCGTATTCTATTCTCGCGACTTATGTATCGGTCGGTTATATGTGATATAGCCGGGTCATCGAATCAAGGGTTGATTCGATAAGTCGATACATTGGATGTTAGTTGGTTATACGTGATATAACCGGATTATTAAGTCAAGTGTTGATTTGATAATTTAGTGTATAATTGTATATGTGATATACTAATATACATTAACTAATATTGGTTCACTTAAGCATTTTTTTCCTCACATGTGCACAACTTTAATATATATGTGATATATATTAAAATGTGTTCTCATTTTGTATCATGGTTGTTGATACATCAAACATGAGTGTGTAAGACACACACCATTCTATTTGTGATAATGGTTTTTATTATTTAAAGTGAAAACAAAATTAGTGGAATATTAGTTGAAAGCATGAAACTAGTGGAAGCTTGTGGATGCTTTGATTAAGTCCATTAGTTTTGTTTTACTTAAGATATTTAGTAACCTAACCATCACAATTAGCCATGGTTATGTCTCTACATGAGTTAGTATATGATACTCACTCACCATGGTTCACTCTCTCACTTGATTTATTATTCTCATTTTTCATTTGTTCATCTTCTTCTTTCTTGAGCAAAAGAAAAGCTTGCTAGGGTTTTCAAAAGAGAGTGAAAAATTGTGAGAAAAGAAATTCTAAAGTGAGCCAACTTCCTATTTATTCATCCTCTACTAGACTAGCACTTTAGTTTAGGGTGTTTGCTTCACTAATTCTCTAGTTAGTGAAGTAGAAGCTTGATCTAGTATTCTCTCGACGTAGATCATCTTCAGTCTCGAAGACTTCAAGCAAGGTCGCTCCTTTTGCCTCGTGAAGCCATGCAAGAGTCTGGGAGAACCATGATCGCAGCGAAGGGACTACTACAAGGAGCTTATGAAGTGAAGGACCGATCTACAAAGGTTGTATTTCCTTTTTCACTTAGACAGTAAATGGTTTACTATGTTTCCGTATTATATTCTAGCTAACGATTCTAGTTTAGAGTTCCCGTTAACGGCAAAAATTTTAAAATGGCATGGACGATGCCTCCCGAAACCTTGCTGCCGTCGATAGGAACCCCACAGTGGTATCAGAGCCTAGCTAGGAAATTATACGGATAATGTTAGATTACGAACACGAAACAAACTCCGAACTTGAAACCCTAAAAATCATGTTTCTGTCGAATTTAAAACGAGCCCTAAAAATTTTTTAAACAAGTACAGAATCATAAATATGTGATAACATGAACACTGATGAAATTTGGAGGCATTTGGCCACTTTTGGGCCGGCGAGACCCCCCCATATCGGCCTATTCCGAGCCCCCTCCAAATTTCTCCAGTGTTCTGTTACATGGGTTTTGGTGCTTCAGGTGTTGTTTATTTTTGCTAAATTGTCATGTGATGTTAATTTACTATAATGACAACTCGGAGTGTTTCTTTCGTAATTTTAACTGTTTTCGGGTAACTTTAGACATTGTTAAAAAGTTCAATCGGATGTCAAATACCCACTTTAACCCTTACCGGGAAAATTTCCAAGTGTTGGATTTTTCCCCTAGTTAAAAAGCTTTCAAAGATCATGCAAGTTATTCGATGGACCCTCTAGAAGAACGTAAACCTTAACTCGATTATGTGGCCGTCAAAACCGCCACTTGAACCATAGGGTTTGTGGTAGTTTAGCGTTTCACATGTGAGGCGTTGGTTTGACCCTTCTACGGCTGGTTCATTGGTGTTGTGGCGTGTGCTGAATTATTTTAAACTACGCTCAAGTGTTGAGCTTTCTGGGTAATCTTGGGTGTTCGATGATTCGATTGGAATGTTTAACATCGTCTAGTTTTTCTGTGCTGTGATGACATGTGATGTTATGTACTGCTGGATATGTTATATTGGATCGTCGCGTTTTGAATAGCCGGGGGTTTTATGTGAGATGAGAGTTTTATTTTCATTCATGTAAAATTAAATATATGTAATATTCTTTTATTGGGGCACTTCCGGGTTGAGGTTAATGTCACCATCTGAATATTATTTACTTTTCTGCACTAGGATAGACCCAAGGAGGAGAGCACAAGTAACCGGGTTCTAGAGTCCAGTGGGAGACCAACTCGAGGAGTCGAGTCCGGGTCTTCTAACTCTAGAATTTGTAGGGTTGCTTGCCACTCTCGTAGGGGTCTAAGGGTGTGGGTTTGGTTATTCATCGCGACCGTGGAATCCGTGTTTTATAGAGGCTCAAAATAAAACACGGACCTCCTACTATATCCAATATTTCATATGTTTCTTCTGCTGCGATATCTGTGATGTGATCATTTGATATGTTGAGATGGATACTGCATATAGTATATATGATATATTATATAGACGTTACTTATGTTTTACACACGCGCTAGCCCTGCCCCGCTCTGCCGTTAGTTACCTAACCTAACGGTGCATGAGGGGACATCGAGGCGAATGCGGATGGCATAAGTGTACGTCGTATTTATCTGTGATGTTTAGGTGACTTAAATGATGGGACTTCATTAATATAATTAATGAAAGAAAAGAAACCTAAAAGATGTTGTAGAATCAAATTTCTCAAAAAGGGTAGCTACAGTTTTGCTTTGCATTATGATATATATGATATATCCCGCACCTTATTCGATGAGGAAAGAGCCGAGATCCCTTCACCGGGAGTGTCCTCTTTAGCAAAACTGGTAAATGCTACAACATTCGGTTTGTCTTTTGATTGCTTTTAGAGTTTTTGCTTTGCATTGTGATATATATGATATATCCCGCACCTTATTCGATAAGGAAAGAGCCGAGATCCCTTCACCGGGAATGACCTGTTTAGCAAAACTAGTGAAAGCCTAAAAAAAACTCCATTTCAAAATTCACTCGATTCTACAACGATATCAAGTTCAATACGCAATAGGTTTTCTAAAAAACCTGTCGTAGCCCTCCGTCATTTCAGATAAGTCCTACTTAGTATTCATGCTGCGTTTGTTGACCTTATCAAGGCGTAGTGTACGGTAGCTGACTAGTATTTATCTGCTTATGCATATGATGAAGATTGGATTAGGGTAGTCGTACGGCCTTGTTGACCTTGTCAAGGGTCGTGCGGGTGGGTTTAATTCAATCAAGAAATGACGGGTTGAACTTGACTTGCGGTCTATGGTTTGTTAACTTTGTCAAGGTCATAGATCGTTTGGGGCAAAATATTATCGGGAATTTCAAGTGTTGAAATTTGCAATGAGATTGCATACCTTCTATGAGATAGTTGGATCCCGATACCCACTGCGAGTAATTGTTACTCCTGGGAGAGTTTTACACAGGACAATTAGCCGATCAAGTAGGTGTTTAGAAAGGTGTCAACGGGGTTATGCCTCTGGGAAAATGAGGTTAATTTTAATTAAGTACGTGCGAAAGCACGGAGAACCTTCCTCAAAGTACCGACACTGGCCTCGCTGAAAGATTGGCGAAATTGTAAGGTGTAATTAATCCCGGCTAGTCTTTCCTTTTAGGGTTTGAAGGAAGATTTGATAGAAATAGTGGGAGCCATCCTAATTAGATAAAATAATAACCAATCTGATCTTGCAAGAGCATACGCTAAAGTGTTTTCTTCTCTATCTCTCCAGGTAGCGACCATATCATGCCTTAATCAAGATAATAATATGGATGTATTGACCGAACCCGCATGTTATATTGTGCTGAGGAACGTTGGTTCCGTTCTTTCTTATAAGATTTATAAGACTGAACATGATATAGGGGAATACCAGGATTCCCATGCCACCTGAATGAAGAAAGTACATGTTGATGCATTTTCTTCGGGTGTGTTCGTTACAGAGAACTGTTTCTCCATTTGCTCTACGTCCTGGGTATTAGATACCGGGTCAGGATCCCATATATGTAATCAGTTACATGGGCTTAGAAAAGGTAGAGAACTTAGAGAAGGTGATAAAGACATAAGGGTTTGAAATGGTGCAATTGTTGCAGCTAAAACCGTCGGGGAATATCACCTTGTATTACCAACTGGTAATACATTGATTCTGAACGAATGCTATTACATGCCGAACCTGATATGCAACATTATATCGGTTTCTTTGTTGAGCAAAGAGGGATATAATTTTGCATTACAGGATAATGTTATGAACATGTTCCTGAACCAAAAGTTGGTTGGACCAGGCACGTTGTGCAATGGGATTTATGTTCTAAATCAATCAACAGTTCTGAGCATAACAAACACACACAAGAGGAAGAGTTCAAATATGAACGAATCCTTCTTGTGGCATTGTAGACTTGGTCACATCAATGCGACACGACTAGCTAAGTTGCATAAGGATGGATATTTGAATCCGTTTGAATTTTCATCTTATGACACTTGCCAGTCATGTCTCAAAGGCAAGATGACCAAAACTCCGTTTACGGGACACGGAGAAAGAGTTACGGAACTCTTGGGATTGGTACATAGTGATGTATGCGGTCCCATGTCTACACATGCCAGGAATGGTTATGCGTACTTCATTACATTCACTGACGATCTCTCTAGATTCGGATATGTGTTCCTGATGAAACAAAAATCAGAAGCTTTTGAGAAATTTAGAGAATATAAACAAGAAGTCGAGAACCAAACCGGGAAAAGTATTAAGATCCTTCGATCAGATCCAGGAGGTGAATACTTGAGCAATGAATTCCTGGACTTCCTAAAAGAGAATGGGATTCTCTCTCAGCTAACTCCTCCATATACACCACAGCACAACGGTGTATCGGAACGGAGGAACCACACCCTATTAGATATGGTGCGCTCTATGATGAGCACAGCTGAGTTACCTATTTCCTTTTGGGGTTATGCGCTGGAGATAGCAGCATACCTATTGAATCAAGTTCGATCTAAATCTGTACCTACAACACCATATGAGATATGGAGTGGGAAGAGACTATATCTTAAACGAGTTAAGATATGGGGTTGTCCGGCCTATGTTAAAAGACAAAATCCGGACAAACTCGAGGTACGGTCAGTTCTTTGCAAGTTTGTGGGATATCCAAAGAATTCATATGGATATTTTTTATACCACAGTGAGGAACAAAAGGTGTTTGTTGCTCAACATGCCACCTTTTAGAAAAGGAATTTCTTGTAAAAGAAATTAGTGGAAAAGTGGTAGAACTGGAAGAGGTTCCGGATACACAAACCGCGACTGAAGATTTAGTGGAACCAGAGAATTCGGTAGTTCCCAACGAACCTCAGCCTCTCCGCTGATCTAGTAGGGTTCCTCACCCACCTGAGAGATACTACGGTTTTCTCATGGATGGTGGGAGCGAGGATTGCATCATGGAGGATGATGACCCAACTAGCTTCGAGCAGGCCATCACGAGTAGTGGCTCAGTGAAATGGCTGGATGCAATGCGGTCCGAGATGGAATCCATGTACACCAACAAAATATGGACTTTGGAAGATGCTCCTGAAGGGGTAAAACCCATTGGGAGCAAGTGGATCTTCAAGAAAAAACTTGGTGTAGATGGGAAAGTGGAGACTTTCAAAGCTAGACTTGTTGTAAAGGGTTTTCGTCAACGACCAGGTGTGGATTATGACGAGACCTTTTCTCCAGTGGCTATGCTTAAATCCATCCGGATCATGCTTGCCATCGCTGCATATCATGACTACGAAATCTGGCAAATGGATGTTAAGACCACCTTTCTAAACGGTGATTTAGAAGAGAGCGTGTACATGACTCAGCCAGATGGTTTCGTAGCTAGTGAGAGCAGCGGGAAGGTGTGCAAGCTGCTTAAATCCATTTATGGATTAAAGCAAGTATCGCGGAGTTGGAACATCTGCTTTGACGTCGTTATCAAAGAGTTTGATTTCGTCAAAAATGTAGATGAACCTTGTATATACAAGAAGGTGGCAGAGAGTAAGGTTGTCTTCCTCGTATTGTACGTGGACGACATATTCTTGATAGGAAATGACATTCCTATACTGCAATCGGTCTAGCTTTTCTTATCACAACGATTCTCAATGAAAGATCTAGGGGATGCCTCCTACATCTTGGGGATTAAGATCTATAGAGATAGATCTAAAAGGATACTGGGATTGTCCCAATCCAGGTACATTGACACCATACTAAAGAGGTTTAGTATGGAAGAATCCAAGCGTGGATTTTTACCTACAATCTCTGGACTCACTCTCTCCAAAGAGATGCCTCCCAAGACTGATTTGGAGAGAGCTCGCATGCAAGGGATACCCTATGCTTCGGCAGTAGGCTCTATCATATACGTGATGCTATGTACCAGACCCGATGTAGCACACTCACTAAGTGTAGTGAGTAGGTATCAAGCTGATCCTAGAGAGAGTCACTGGACAGCTGTGAAGAGCATTCGCAAGTACTTACAAAGGACTAAAGAGATGCTCTTGGTGTATAGTAACAGAGAACTCCAAGTGGAGTCCTTTACCGATTCGAGCTTCCAGAGTGATAAGGACGACTCTAGGTCGCACTCGGGATTTGTCTTTATCCTCTACGGAGGGGCGGTATGCTGGAAGAGTTCCAAGCAAGAGACCGTGGCAGACTCGACGATGGAAGCTGAATACATCGCTGCCAACGATGCTGCCAAAGAGGCTGTCTGGATCAAGAAGTTCATAACTGAACTTGGAGTGGTTCCATCTATTAAGGATCCAATACCTTTGTATTGTGATAAGAATGGAGCGGTGGCTTTGTCCAAGGAACCCAGATCCCATCAGCGATCCAGGCATATTCTGAGGCGGTATCACTTGATCCAGGAGATAGTTGATCGCCGGAAGATCGAGGTCAGGAGGGTTGACACGAAGAACAACACAGCGGATCCACTCACGAAGGCCATTCCCCAGATACAGTTTGAGAGACTCTTCGGGATGCTTGGTATGCGATACTACATCAGCTGGCCTTAGTGCAAGTGGGAGATTGTTAGTTGTATGTATGCCCTAGAGGCCAGTATTGTACAGATTATGTATATTATATTGGATGCTTGGACATATATAGAGAGGACTTTCTTACTCGATATGATAGTATGCTATCTGGTTGCTCTTTATCTTAACATGTATACTAGTCTCTTGATACTGTCTTATGGTTACATGTTGGTAAAGCCCTTAGGATGTGTGCTTGACTATCAGGACTATGATGCGGATCATACTAGTGGGGCCATGGTAGTCCATAAGTTCATCCTTTAATGTTCCTAGTCGTGGGTGTATCGAGACAGGGCATCGATATACTAGAGTAGACTAGCGTATACGCTTCTCGACCCATGAGATGGGCGATGGATGATCTCATATCCATTGGTGTTTGACATCAGAGATGGTATACGGGTGCTCAGTGGAGACTGGGTACACTGGACGGACTCGTCGAGAACTCCCAGATGGTATTATACCTCACGTCCGATGGCAGTTCTCTGGTGACACTTGTACAGGTTAGTCTGTAGACCCGAGATCGTCATAGAGTCTTGTGTGATTCCCACTGTGCTTTGATTTCCACCTTACCACGTCTAAGAGGGCGTGCAAAACGGTGGTTTTTGGGTACAGTCCCGAGTCACATGGAGGCAATGAGCGATAGGAGGGGTTTCGTCTCTCCCGGTATTGGGGGTTGATGTTGCGCTGTGCTCGATTGGCCATAACAGGGAAGTCCCTGGCCAGGGCTGATTTAGAGATTTACTGGTAAGTGTTACCGGTAGTTTCTCGACCCGTTATGAGCCTCATATCGGCATGACTTATCGGTTATTGGGGTCTGACGTTTACCACCCCTAGACTTGATATGCGACATATCAGACGAGGAGACCGGACTGTACGGCAAGTGTTACCGTCAGGCTTTTGCAGGAGTTAGAGCGGGCTTGCTTGCTGATCTTCTGATCGCTCAATACCCGGGTAGCCGTTACATCCAGCTAGTACCGCTGACGGCTTGTGGGTGCTTGATGTGATCATCACCTACTGCCGGCGTATTGACGAGTCTTTAGAGTCCTACATAGAGGTTTTACTGGCTCAGGCAAAACGAAATAGGAGCGCATATGTGATATGTGCGGGACCGAGAATAATGCGTGTATGTGATACCGTATTCTATTCTCGCGACTTATGTATCGGTCGGTTATATGTGATATAGCCGGGTCATCGAATCAAGGGTTGATTCGATAAGTCGATACATTGGATGTTAGTTGGTTATACGTGATATAACCGGATTATTAAGTCAAGTGTTGATTTGATAATTTAGTGTATAATTGTATATGTGATATACTAATTTACATTAACTAATATTGGTTCACTTAAGCATTTTTTTCCTCACATGTGCACAACTTTAATATATATGTGATATATATTAAAATGTGTTCTCATTTTGTATCATGGTTGTTGATACATCAAACATGAGTGTGTAAGACACACACCATTCTATTTGTGATAATGGTTTTTATTATTTAAAGTGAAAACAAAATTAGTGGAATATTAGTTGAAAGCATGAAACTAGTGGAAGCTTGTGGATGCTTTGATTAAGTCCATTAGTTTTGTTTTACTTAAGATATTTAGTAACCTAACCATCACAATTAGCAATGGTTATGTCTCTACATGAGTTAGTATATGATACTCACTCACCATGGTTCACTCTTTCACTTGATTTATTATTCTCATTTTTCATTTGTTCATCTTCTTCTTTCTTGAGCAAAAGAAAAGCTTGCTAGGGTTTTCAAAAGAGAGTGAAAAATTGTGAGAAAAGAAATTCTAAAGTGAGCCCACTTCCTATTTATTCATCGTCTACTAGACTAGCACTTTAGTTTAGGGTGTTTGCTTCACTAATTCTCTAGTTAGTGAAGTAGAAGCTTGAGCTAGAATTCCCTCGACGTAGATCATCTTCGGTCTCGAAGACTTCAAGCAAGGTCGCTCCTTTTGCCTCGTGAAGCCATGCAAGAGTCTGGGAGAACCATGATCGCAACGAAGGGTCCACTACAAGGAGCTTATGAAGTGAAGGACCGATCTACAAAGGTTGTATTTCCTTTTTCACTTAAATAGTAAATGGTTTACTATGTTTCTGTATTGTATTCTAGCTAACGATTCTAGTTTAGAGTTCCCTTTAACGGCAAAAATTTTAAAATGGCATGGACGATGCCTCCTGAAACCTTGCTGCCGTCGATAGGAACCCCACACGCTCCGCCTGCTCTCTGCCTATTGAGTGAATCGGTGCTATTGAAACTTTCGTCTTTCCGGTTGTCGTCCCTCCGATGTCTCAGTCTGTTCGTGAGTTGGAGATCCTAAGTGGACTCAGGCTTTGAGCGTTCCAACATTTGAACCTTTTTGGTCAGCTCTTGGAATGTTTTGAAGCCTGCGGTACACAGGAAAGGTTTTATCCAATTGTTCATATTTTCTATGAGAAGACTGACAGATTGGTCTTGTTCCAACGGCGGTTCAATTTGACAGAGAGATTGCGCCATCGGACTATAAAATCCATGCTGCTTTCGTTGTTCTTTGGTTCGGTACTTACAAGGTCGGCAATGGTGATTTTATCGCCGAGGCTCTTGAACCTTTGCTTGGACAGGGATTCTATTTGAGCGAACGTCGTAATCGAGTCATCTGGTATGCTTGCATACAAATCAAAAGCAACATTGGTCAAGCTATTGACAAACTGACGGAGAAAGAGCGCATCATTGCCCCTAGTATTCGCGCATGATGCTTTAAATTAGGCAATGTGCCGATTCACATTTCCCGTCCCATCGAACCTTTCGAATTTGGGGACGACATAGCCACTGGGAAACTCCATAAGATCGTATTGTGCAGGGTTTGGTCTCCCATGGCTGCCGACATCTTTTTGTGTCTCAACCTCGGCTACCAAGGTTTTGACTTTGTTGGTGATCAAATCCATGATCTGATCCTATGTTGGCGGGTGGCTGTCGTCGATAGTCAAGACATTTCTTGAGGTAGAATGTAGCCGACTTTCATGCGGTTTGCCCGTCTTTGGATTTGAGGGAATAGGCGTCGACTGCTTCGGGACACCATTTCCCGGTTCATGAGCAGAGACCTGCGCTTGATTGGGCGGCTGAGAGGCAACTTGGGCCATGAGTTGTAGGACGACGTTTATCAAGTCGTCAATCTTTGAGTAAAGCTTGGCCATCTCCTTGTCCTTGTTTCTGAAGCTCTTGGAGAAGTTGCTGCTCTGCGGTCTTGGGACGAACGATTGGTTCCTCTTTGCTTTCCAAGCCCGACTCCTCATGAACCGAGATCTCTCTCTGCTTATCAGTCTTTCTGGAAGGGTTTTCATTGTCTTCCGGAGGAAGCTGGTCATGGGAAGTGGCAGCCACATTCAAACCACATTGGACTTGAGATGTGATGGCCCTATCTTTGCTCTTGCTGTGCGTGCCCATCATGTAGAAGGCGTGGACCACATATCCAGCCATCTCTTTATTTTTTGCGGCTGATTTTTCGGACCGTCGTCGTAGCCCTTCCTCTTCTGAAAAGGATAGGTGACTAAAGACGGTTGGCCTGACTGGGTCCTTAGGTGGCGCTGTTCGGATCACAGTTTTCTTGACTCTTGCGGTCATGGTATTCTCTGGACCAATTTCAGTGATTCAAAAAAGTTAGCGAGTTTTACAGCCGATTCAGCTGTTGTTGCGGGGTAATCTCGTTCTTGGAACCCTACGAAGTTCAGACTAGCAGGAGCCCTAGCCTTTTTGTTAGCTCTGTATCTGAGCCTTTTCTGTCTTAGCTTCTCGATTTTAAGGGCTTGGCGGGCATCCGTTTTCTGGGAAGCCACCGTGAGTCGGTTGACGGGGAGTTTAGAGAAGATACCCGATCAAGCGGTTGTCAGGGGCACCACCGGAGCTTGCTCGAGAATCCTTGTTGCTTTGTTAACGTTGATGGCCTTTCCCCCAGCTGAAGCAATGGAGAGTCGTTCAGAAACAGATTTGTGCTTGGGCTGAAATGCCTTCGCAATCACGACATTTGGCCTTATCCCTTTTGAGGCCGGTTTATCTATTACTGGAGCTTAAGGAGCAGCGATGGTGTTAGCTGGCACTAATAAAATAGAGCCAAATGGTAGCAACGGCTCCTTTCACTGTCGCCCGAGACTTACCGGGAGGACCGTCCTGGCATCCATCTTCATCGTGTAGGAGATGGGAACTGTATTGAGAGCTGAGCTTGTCCTTAGAGATATTTTTGTTATGTCTGAAGATTGCAATTAGAAACTGTTAATCTGCACAAAGAAGCATGATTTCGGTACAGGAAATCGATGTATATGTTGATTGAGTTCGCATGAACGTTTAACCCAACATATGGGAGGAGAGAAAACGTCCTACCGGACGTGCCGGAATCTGTATGGTGTTTTTCGTCACCCCATTGAGATGGGAATGCGCGCGCTAGTTAGGCATATACAGATTCCTCCTTCCTAGGATAGGCTGGGGTTTATTGATTATGGGGATCCGAATCTCCGGCAGCCGCGAATTAAGCTGTCGTTAATTACCCCTTGCCTTTGGAGCGAGAGAACCTTTGATTGACGGGTCAAACTGATCATGCAAACTCAATGTGTAATGTGCATGTTATGTTTTGAAGGGGACTTGGGATGTATCGGGGGCTTCACAGAGTTTACAAGGATCTCGCTACCCGAATAGCAGGTTGGGGGTCAAGAGAGCTAGCAGCCTCTTGCGGGATGCGGGGCAACGCCCCGTTAGAAATTTTTCTAACGGGGGGGGGGGTTATTTTTAGTGTGAAACATATGGGAAAAGGAGGGGTGAGGAGCGTCCTAAGTACGCGTGCGTGGCGCGTGGGCGCTGGACGCCAGCAGGCCACGTGTGTGGCACGCGGGCTCTGGGCGCCAGCAGGCCATGCGCCCTACATGCGGACGCTGGGCGCCAGCAAGTCACATACATGGCGCACATGCGCCAGCGGATCACGCGCCTTGCGCGTAGGCGTTGGACACTCGCGGAAAAAGGACTTAGCCTCTGGACTGGGAGTTGAACCCTCGAGTGACTTTTGGAGTTAAACTCCTAAAAAGAGATCTTTTTGTGGAGTTCAACTCTTAAAAGATCTGGATTTTTGGGGTTCAACTCCTTCGAGATTTGGATTTGGATTTGGAGTTAAACTCCTTTGAGAATTTGGATCTTAGAGTTAAACTCCGCAAAAATTGATTTGGAGTTAAACTCCTAAAGGATTTTCGGAGATGATGAAAGGGGATCATTTTCTTCTCCCTTGAACCCTGGATCTTCTCTTAAGCCTTGGATTTTTCCTAAAGTGGGATTTTTTTGAGATGGGTCTCCTTCCTCCTCTCTGTTGACTGGATCTTTGAGAAAATGGGGTGTGACTTAAAAATCTTCACTTTTAGAGATTTGATGGGAGATCTGAGCTCCCTTTCAAGGGTTTTATGATGAAAAACTATTTTTTTTTGGAAAAGGAGGAGTTAAACTCTCAATTTAATTCAAAAAAGAAGTAGGTTTAAAACCTTAAAGAAGGATAAAGAGGCACAGAACCCTAATTTTTTGAGGGGAATCAATTCTTTTTCATTTCATCATAATATTGCCTTATATAGGCTTATAAATTTACACATAGCCCCTTGGGCTTTACAAAATGGCATTTTGTCCATCCCATGCCTTATGTGCTTGTATCTTTTTACACATGAGCTATGGGGTTTACAAAAATTTAGCTTTTTGCTCATTTATTTGTTGCACTTTCTTGGTATGGGGCCGGTCTGGGCTTGGGCCCATCTGCTTAGACCCGGGTTTGGGCGTGGGGCCGCCTTGATTCAACAGTAGGGTCCGTTTGGTTTGGCTTGGGCCTACTTGTCCGCGGTTTGACCTTTAACCGATGTGGTATAAATTTTAACCCTAACAGCAATCTGGAGAGTAGTCTAAATCTTATTTACCGCTTGACATATAGAGATTCTATTGAATTGTTCAGAATTCAAAGAGCAATAAAGTGCATTTATTGCCTTGACATTCAATGTCATCGATCTCTTGTTAGCATCGGATAAAGGATTCATGGTAGGGATGACAAAGGATTTTTCTATGATTTCTAAGATTTTTAGATCTATACACTGAAGGGAAACTTTAATCTTGGTTTTCCAAAATTGGTAGTTAGTACCATTGAAAAGAGGAGGACGGTTAGTGGATTGTCCTTCCATTTGGTTTGCCATAGAATCAAAAACTCAAGAGGTTAATCTTACAAACAGAGTAACATATTCTGATACCAATTGGAAACAGCCTTAGAGGGAGTGAATAAGACTTTATGAGAAATACAAAATAATTTTGCGTAATTAATAGATTTTGCAGCGAAATATAAAATCAGAGTCTAACATACTAAAACTATCAACAGTCACAACAAAAACAGAAAAGTAAAATAATGCAAGTTAACACAGAGAATTGATATCGAGTTTAACCAACCCAATGGCTAATCCATGTCTGAGAACTCCTGTTCAGAATTCAACTTCAATATCCCGTGACTCCTTGCGGGTGGAAAAGCCCGGATTTTTTTCAAGGCTCAGATCTTAGAACCTTTACAATTGTAGGTTGTGAACATCTAGAATTTTTCCAAGGCTCAAGTCCGAACCATTACAGCATGAAGATTTTAGACCTTTCTTCAGCAGGTCGTACAAAGTAAGATTTTACAATTTTTACAAACCGACTTCAATAATCCTAATGATCTCAAAAATATAAATCAAATTTCCAATTCAAAAAGATGAGGAATTATATTTTGGAGATTAAGAAAGTTTAAAATCAAATCAAAGAAGTTTTTCAAAGATTAAACAAGTTTTGAAAACGACTATTTTTTTGAAACTTTTGGAGATCTTTCTTTTCTAAATAAAATAGAAAATTCTAAAGCGTTAAGAAAGATCTCTTCTCTCAGAAAATGAATAATGAAAACTTAAGAGTGAAAATAGACAGAATTTTCACGAAATCAGAAAATAAAAACGATAATGAATGATCCGGTGAAAAAAAACTTGAGAAAAATGTATCCTATATATAGAAAGTTGAAAATGGACGGTTCGAACGGTTATTGTAACTGCCCCTAAAAGATAGGACGGTTATTGGCCGTTGGAATTTTGAAAATCCCGTCAAATCTCAAAAATTTGAAAATTGAAGAACTGCAATATACGTCTATCATGGACGTCTATCAGGGATGTCTATAACTGATATATTTAAGATACGACAGTTTGATTTTGAAAAATAAATTTAGAATGAAATTTTGGTTGTTGAAAATAGAATTGAAATAGGATAGAAAATTTGATTTTAACCGTTTGAGATCGATTCGACTCTAGACTCAAATAAAGTAGACAAGTCTTGAATATCTCCGATGTGCGACTTCTCCGTTATAGCTTTGAATGTGCATTGAGTTCTTCCGAATCTTGCCAATATTTGCTGATGCTGCTATTGAAATGCCAGTTGCAATATTAATTGTCTTAATGCTTGAATAACTTCAGTTGTGTAGCAGTTTGACTCATCCAACATTTGTTAGTAACATACTGTATATTTGAAATACAGTTTTATAAAATAATCAAAGCACACAGAGAATAAGACTCATAGGTTTACAAATTGTTTTTGTTGTCTCTAGGGTTGTTGATTATCAAAATTTGAGATACATGCATTTTAGTTATTCCTCTTTCTGCATGAGCACAATTTGCATTTTGGACGCATTTTGCACTGACAACCAGCATGATTTTTAAATGCAAGTCGAGCAGTTCTAAAGTATGTGTATTATCATCACACATCATAAACGAGTTTATTTCAGTAAATATAAAACAAGGTGATGGAGCTCCGGGCCTCCGTCAGATGTTGTCTTCCGTTGATCTCGCGGTGGACTTAGTTGATTATCTTCCTTCGCGTGCGGGTCTCAATGGGTTTTTGGAGGAAGATGTGAGGTGAGAGAGGTGTTGCCGAGTACCTGCAAAGAAGTCCCGGGGTGGTTTGGTACCACCATGGACCCTCCGACGATCAAGTTAGTGATGAGGTCCGAGCAGAGTAACGGCATAAAAGTGTCAGGAATGGCTTACTTGACCCATTTATGATGGGGTTTATATAGCGGCGGCAGCACGCAACAGCAGGCGTGAGAATCTCGCCGGCAATTACGCTCCTAACGTCACGCCCGCGTAATAAGCGGATCGCCAGTTAATGGGGATTGTGATGGCGTGGAACGTGGGATGTTGCCGGCGGAGAATCCGCGCATGGCGAGATTTGCGGAGCGGTGGTTACGCCTGTGAGTGGTGGAGTTGGTCGGTCGGAGGGACCGAGGAAGACGGCCTCGGCTGGGGAGCTCAGAGGCGAGCACGAGGGCCGAGGTGTCTCGGTCTTGCGGCAGCTCGGGGTGAGCTGAGAGGACGAGGAGGCCAATTTGCAAGGGGTCTGAGGAGAGCCAGCTTGGGCTTGCAGGCCGGGTACGGGGGTGGCCTGGTCGGCCCCTGTGGGCCATCTCTTCTGAGTTTTGGGACACGTCATCTGCCACGTGTCCTAATCTTGGAGATCGCCAATATTGAGCATCATCATTAGCCCCCCACTCTTGTCCCGACCAGCCAGTGGGTCGGGTCAAGTGTGGACTGCCGGGCCGTCTGGGGTAAGCTCCCTCCTAAGGTTTTGTCGGGACGCGTCCCCGGGCTGTCAGCTGTCTTTTCTGCCAGCTTATCGGGGCGAGATCTCTGCATTTAGGGAAGGTGCGCCGGTTCGTGCGTCCTGCCACTGAATTGACGGTCCACGTGTCGAGCGCCGGTTGGCCGACGCGATGTGTACAGACCTGTGGACTGATGGGGCGCAGCCCAGTGTGGGCATGACATGTGGAGAGATCGGTCATCGAGTTGATTTCGATCACTTGCCGAGTGTGCCAAGCGCTGCTGAGAAGGAGGCATCTCCATGGTCCCGAAGTCAAGGGGGATTACTCAGACTTGGATAGACCTGATGTCTCTTGTTGGGGCTTCGGATCCGCTGCATGTGATGGGCTCAGTGGCCTCGTTATGAGGGCTACAAACCCGCAGCGTCTGTTGGGCAGGAGGATGCCTGCTGAGGATGACCGAGTAGGAAGCTACTCGGTTGATCTTGGCGAGGGCTTTGACCCCTGGCGTTGCGAGTAGGGAAGCTACCGGCCAGGGATAGTCGAGTCTGGAAGGACTTTGATCCTTGTCTTTATTGGGTAGGAAGCTACCCACCGGGATGCGCCGAGTAGGAAGGGGCTCGGCGGCCTCGCGAAGAGGGCTTCAGATCCTCAGCGTCTGGTGGGCAGGAGGACGCCCGCTGGGGATGCGCCGAGCAGGAAGGAACTTGGTGGTCTCGCAATGAGGGCTTCAGACCATCAGCGTCTGAGGGACAGGAGGATGCCCGCTGGGATGCGCCGAGCAGGAAGGAACTCGGCGGCTCACGATGAGAGCTTGAGATCCTCAGCATCTGATGGGCAGGAGGATGCCCACTGGGGATGCGCCGAGCAGGAAGGAACTCGGCGGCCTCACGATGAGGGCTTGAGATCCTCATCATCTGATAGGCGGGAAGATGCCTGCTGGGGATGCGCCGAGCAGATGGAACTCGGCGGCCTCGCGGTGAGGGCTTGAGACCCTCAGCGTCTGATGGGCAGGAGGATGTCCGCTGGGGATGCACCGAGCAAGAAGGAACTCGACGACCTCGCGATGAGGGCTTCAGACCATCAGCGTCTGAGGGGCAGGAGGATGCCCGCTAAGATGCGCCGAGCAGGAAGGAACTCGGCGGCCTCACGATGAGGGCTTGAGATCCTCAACATCTGATGGGCAGGAGGATGCCCGCTGGGGATGCGCCGAGCAGGAAGGAACTCGGCGGCCTCATGATGAGGGCTTGAGATCCTCAGCATCTGATGGGCAGGAGGATGCCCGCTGGGGATGCGCTGAGCAGAAGGAACTTGGCAGCCTCGCGGCGAGGGCTTCAGACCATCAGCGTCTGATGGGAAGGAGGATGCCCGCTGGGGATGCGCCGAGCAGGAAGGAACTCGGCGGCCTCACGATGAGGGCTTGAGATCCTCAGCATCTGATGGGCAGGAGGATGCCCACTGGGGATGCGCCGAGTAGGAAGGAACTCGGCGGCCTCGCGATGAGGGCTTCAGACCATCAGCGTCTGACGGTCAGGAGGATGCCCGCTGAAGATGCGCCGAGCAAGAAGGAACTCGGCGGCCTCGCGATGAGGGCTTCAGACCATCAGCGTCTGATGGGCAGGAGGATGTTCGCTGGGGATGCGCCGAGCAGGGTAGCTGCTCCGTGCCTCCTAGCAAGGGCTTTGATCCTTGACGCTAGAGGGGCCACGAGAGGCCTGCGAAGGATGGCCGAGCAGAGTAGCTGCTCGGTGCCCCCTGGCGAAGGCTTTGATCCTTGACGCTGGAGGGGCCGTGAGAGGCCCGCGAAGGATGGCCGAGCAGGGTAGCTGCTCGGCGCCTCTTGGCGAGGGCTTTCTGATCCCTGGCGTTGCGGTAGGGAAGCTACCCGCCAGGGATAGCCGAGCGAGGGATCCTCGGGCTGGACTGCCTCTGGGAGGACTTTTGATCCTTCAGGACGGGGACCGAGCAGGGTTACTGCCCAGTGCCTCTTGGAGAGGACTTTGATCCCTGTCGGTTGTGGTAGAAAGCTACCAGCCGGGGATAGCCGAGCAAGGACTCGACTGCTTCTGGAAGGATTTTGTTCCTTAGCGCGGAAGGGGCTGTAAGAAGCCTACCAAGGACCCTTGGCCGGGCAGGGTTACTGTCCGGTGCCCCTTGGCGAGGGCTTGTGTCTTGAAGGATAGCCGAGCGAGGGATCCTCGGGCTCGACTGCCTCTGGGAGGGCTTTCTGATCCCTAGCGTCGCGGTAGGGAAGCTACCCGTCAGGGATAGCCGAGCGAGGGATCCTCGGGCTCGACTGCCTCTGGGAGGGCTTTCTGATCCTTGGCGTCGCGGTAGGGAAGCTACCCGCCAGGGATAGCCGAGCGAGGGATCCTCGGGCTCGACTGCCTCTGGGAGGAATTTCTGATCCCTGGCGTCGCGGTAGGGAAGCTACCCGCTAGGGATAGCCGAGCGAGGGATCCTCGGGCTCGACTGCCTCTGAGAGGACTTTCTGATCCCTGGCGTCGCGGTAGGGAAGCTACCCGCCAGGGATAGTCGAGCGAGGGATCCTCGGGCTCGACTGCCTCTGGGAGGGCTTTCTGATCCCTGGCATCGCGGTAGGGAAGCTACCCGCCAGGGATAGACGAGCGAGGGTCGGGCTCGACTGCCTCTGGGAGGACTTTCTGATCCCTGGCGTTGCGGTAGGGAAGCTACCCGCCAGGGATAGCCGAGCAAGGAATCCTCAGGCTCGACTGGCTCTAGGAGGACTTTCTGATCTCTGGCGTTGCGGTAGGGAAGCTACCCGCCTGGGATAGCCGAGCGAGAGATCCTCGGGCTCGACTGCCTCTGGGAGGATTTTTGATCCCTGGCGTTGCGAGTAGGGAAGCTACCGGCCAGGGATAGCCGAGCAGAGAAGCTGCTCGGCTGCCTCTACGGAGGACTTTGATCCCTGGTATTGCGAGTAGGGAAGCTACCGGCCAGGGATAACCGAGCAGGATAGCTGCTCGGCTGATTCTTCATGAGGTTTGGCCCGACCATCCATTTGCAGGTATTGAGAACAGGAACGGTCGCGGTGAACGTGCGCGTAGCACGCGCATCGATTGTGCAGGGAGGCGAAGCGCCAGGGCCGCGTCGTTTCGATTCCGCCGGAGGAGGCTCAATGATCGCCCAGCGGGCGAGTATCGGCCCGTGAGATCTGTGGCTATGGGACGTAGCCTGCCGGTGGTCAGCCGTGCCGACAAGGGCAGAGTCTTCTGGAAGCGGGGGAGCGGCGATCTGGGGCCCTGGCCTGGCCGTTTGGACTTTAATCGGTCTATCGGCCGGCGAGAGCGTTGATGACGGTCGCCGGAGGAGGTTTATCCGCGCCCCCGATGAGGGGGAGGCGGCGGCTGGTACCTTGATCTTCAGGGTGATCGCGCGCCATGTGGACGGAGATCGGAAAGCCAACTTTTGTTTTTGTGGAGTTTCGTTTCCCACAGAGGGCGCCAACTGATGGAGCTCCTTTTCGGGCCTCCGTCAGATGTTGTCTTCCGTTGATCTCGCGGTGGACTTAGTTGATTATCTTCCTTCGCGTGCGGGTCTCAATGGGTTTTTGGAGGAAGAGGTGAGGTGAGAGAGGTGTTGCCGAGTACCTGCAAAGAAGTCCCGGGGTGGTTTAGTACCACCAAGGACCCTCCGACGATCAAGTTAGTGATGAGGTCCGAGCAGAGTAACGGCATAAAAGTGTCAGGAATGTCTTACTTGACCCCTCTGTGATGGGGATTTATATTGCGGCGGCAGCACGCAGCAGCAAGCGCGAGAATCTCGCCGGCAGTTACGCTCCCGACGTCACCCCCGCGTAATAAGCGGATCGCCAGTTAATGGGGATCGTGATGGCGTGGAACGTGGGATGTTGCCGGCGGAGAATCCGTGCATGGCGAGATTTGCAGAACGGTGGTTACGCCTGTGAGTGGTGGAATTGGTCAGTCGGAAGGACCGAGGAAGACGGCCTCGGCTGGGGAGCTCAGAGGCGAGCACGAGGGCCGAGGAGTCTCGGTCTTGCAGCAGCTCGGGGCGAGCTGAGAGGCCGAGGTGGCCAATTTGCAAGGGGTCTGAGGAGAGCCAGCTTGGGCTTACAGGTCGGGTACGGGGGTGGTCTGATCGGCCTCTGTGTGCTCTCACTTATGAGTTCTGGGACACGTCATCTGCCACGTGTCCTAATCTTAAAGATCGTCAATATTGAGCATCATCACAAGGTAAAAGCCTTCCTCCAAAAGGGCAAAATAGAGAGGAGTATGTGCATTATTAAGCCAAACTAGTGAGTGTGTTTACATGATCTTTTTGAATTTTGGTGTATTTGACACTCTCAGACATAAATCTATCAAATCATTTTGTACATGTCACATCGTAAACAAAAGAGTCCGTATTTATGATGCTTCATACTTTATATCCATTTTGTATCTTTTTTTTACATGGTTATCAAAATACAGGTACTTAAATCCTCGTTGTAGCAGTAATTTAAACTTCTGTAAGGGCCTGTTTGGTTGGATTATGGAATTTGGATTCCAAAATAGTACGGTGGAAATTTCTGGATTTGGTAATTTGTTGTTTGGTTGGTTTTGGATTTCTAATATTCGATTTGTAGATCCTTGTAATTTTTGTTTGATTGGTGGAAAAAAATGGGATTTGGATTTGAGGATTTTAGAGAGAGATAGATAAAAAGAGGATTATTAAATAAATAAAATACACGGGTCCCTTCTAAAAATACAATGAATAGTGCCAAATCCTTGAAAATCCTTTAAATTTTTTAGGATTCCTTTGTTTTGTGGTGGGCCCCCATAAAACACAAAGGAATCCTAAAAATCCAAATCTATCAACCAAACACAAAATTATAGAATCCCACGATTCCACGATCCAAAATCAAAATCCAAATCCATAATCCTGCAACCAATATGACCCTAACTGAAATCCTTAAAGATCTCTCTTTTGTTTCTTCTCAATTAATAATGCCGTTGTCTACCTCCAGTCAAAGCAAAGCATGCGATCCTTTCTTTTGTTTCTTCTCAATTAATAATGCCGTTGTCTGCCTCCTGTCAAAGCAAAGCATGCGATCGTCCAAGTTCTGCCTCCACCCAGCAGGTGACACCCCATCCTCATGCCGCCTCTTTGATGCCATCGTGAGCCACTGTGTCCCCGTCATCATCAGCGACCACATCGAGCTCCCCTTTGAGGACGAGCTTGACTATTCCGACTTCTCCCTCTTTTTCTCTGTTCAAGAAGCTCTTCAGTCCGACAACTACTTGGTTTCTAAGCTAAGGGAGGTGACCAAAGAGCGATGGGTCGAGATGTGGATGAGGCTCAAAAACATCTCTCACCACTTTGAGTTTCAGTACCTGCCAAAGGAAGGAAATGCGGTTAACATGTTGTGGCGTCAAGTGAGACATAAGACGTCTTCAGTTAATCTTGGTGTACATCGAAACCGTAGGCTCAGGATACCAGATTAATGAAATCGATAGCCAAATCCTTGAAAATCCTTGAAATTTTTTAGGATTCAAGAATCCATGTTTTGTGGTGGGCCCACCATAAAAAACAAAGGAATCCTAAAAATCCAAATCTATCAACTAAACATAAAATTATGAAATTACAGGATGCCACAATCCAAAATCCAAATCCAAATCCATAATCCTGTAACCAAACAGACCCTACCTGAAATCCTTAAAGATCTCTCTTTTGTTTCTTCTCAATTAATAATGCCGTTGTCTACCTCCAGTCAAAGCAAAGCATGCGATCGTCCAAGTTCTGCCTCGACCCAGCAGGTGACACCCCATCCTCATGCCGCCTCTTTGATGCCATCATGAGCCACTGCGTCCCCGTCATCATCAGCGACCACAACGAGCTCCCCTTTGAGGACGAGCTCGACTACTCCGACTTCTCCCTCTTCTTGTCTGTTCAAGAAGCTCTTCAGTCCGACAACTACTTGGTTTCTAAGTTAAGGGAGGTGACCAAAGAGCGATGGGTCGAGATGTGGATGAGGCTCAAAAACATCTCTCACCACTTTGAGTTTCAGTACCCGCCAAAGGAAGGAGACGCGGTTAACATGTTGTGGCGTCAGGTGAGACATAAGACGTCTTCAGTTAATCTTGGTGTACATCGAAACCGTAGGCTCAGGATACCAGATTGATGGAATCGATAGCTGACGGAGTCTATTCGCACTCCTAACCAAGCGACATACTCCATGCGAAGGACGGTTTGGCCGCCTATTCCTCGTGGGTAGAATTTTTTTATTTTTTTTAGGTTAGTCATTGATTCTTTTTTGGTTATTGTATATTCCATTTTTCCCCCATGTGGTAAAATATATAAACATAATAAAATATAAGCATTCTTTGAGGGGGCAGTACATGAGTGTAATTAACAACACATCAGTGTATATACAGTTTTTTTTTTTTATTGATATATACAGCCTGTTTCCAGTGCAAGGCAGGTATAAAGTGTTTATCCTGTGCTGTGTAGTTGTTGAGTTGTTTCTATTTGTCATTAAAAGGGTACTTTAAACACTTGTTGGGGGTAAACTACAGGCTTGTTTGGTTACTTAGAATGAGAATTCCAAAGCAATTACTTACTGTTTAGATGGAAATATTTCGTACTGCATCCATGTCATATTAATTCAAAATTCTTAGCATATTTATCCTTTTATTTTAATTTCAATAAAGCTTATAGGGTGTCAAATTTTAACTTTACAACCCTCAAATTATCTCTGATTTCTGAATCTCTGATCAATTTTCTTAAGCAAATTTTGCTTAAATCTTCTCATAACCTAATTGATATGGCATTAGATATCATCATCTACATTAATCTCATGGCGGGGAAGAGAGAGCCTTATTGTCAACAATGAGTTTCCAAAATATCATCTTTGATTGCATGGCGATGCCGGATGCAATGCATCCGGACTGGAGAGAACAAACGAGCAGATTTTGGACACTCTTTGATCAGCTTTATTCGGTCCATACTTCTATTTCTTTATTTTCCTTAAACGGTTACATGTACGAGCAATAGAGCAAGAAAAGTAAAAAACAGATGGATTGGTGGGTTGAAAGAGGCCAGAGAAATCAAAATGAAAGAAGATAATAGCTTAGTGAAAGATAATTACAGAACGTTTTGGGTTTTTATTGTCACGTGTCAGCACACGATAACAAGATAAATTGAAAAAAGAGTTTGATGGAAGCAGTTTTATTTAATTAAAAGAAAGAAAAAAGCTTCATTATAACATCAATGTAATATATTTAGTTCCAAATGATTAAAGTGCATAATAGTTAATGAAACTAGGCCAAACGTACATGCAACTCATTTAAACATGTAAGTTGTCATACAATTTTAATTCATTAGCCAATTATTCAAGTCAGATCCCCTTAACTTGCCATTCGACTCCACTTTGACCGAATGTCATTTCGAAAGCCAAAACCTTATCATACACTTGAGATCTAATAGACTCTTCGTGCTGCGGATGAGATATAATCCGTGTAAAACGGCATATAAACTAGTATGTTTGATTGTCAAAAAATATAGAAAATCACACGAGTTACCATACAATATGAGAAGTTGATTCGTATCTCATTATTTTGATCTCTTGTTGCTTCTTCCGTACTCACAAAAAGATTTTTGATTTGGTCATATTATCGATCATATCAGAAGCCATATCGAAGTTTGTTTTAGAAAAGAAAGAATTGACACAATGCAATACATATAGTTAGCCTTTATTAATCTCCAACCGGTAGCTACCAATGATTAGATAGCTACCAATGATTAGCTCTATCGAGACTTAGATTTTTGCACGCGCGTTGCATGTGTATATATGTTAAATATCCGGATTTTTTTTTGTAATAATCAGTTTTACACTCCGAGATATTTATGTCGTAATGAGATTTTTATCAACCAGTAATGAGCAAATTTCTAATTTTTTGATTTCAAATAAAAACAAATACCACGGCAATTATTTGGGGAAAAGAGAAATTGTCGCTCTCAGTCAAAGTCGCGTCCTGAGTCCTGACACCAAACTGTTGTTTCCGCTGGTCAAGCGAAACTAATTTCAGTTACTTTTTAGCCTCTCTCTTGCAATCTAAAACAACCAGAGGCGTTTAACTGCAAAATTCTCCTTCGTCGGGGGACCTAACTGAAAAAAACACGGCCTTCAAGAAACGAGTGACGCTAGCAAAGGGCAAAGGGCAAAGAGAAGAAAAAAGAAGATTCGTCTCCATTCGTTCCTTCGTCTCAACACGAAGACGAGGACGAAGCATTCAAGCCTCATGCTTGCTACCTTCGAATTCCCCATCGTCGTCGTCATCCTCAAACCCTAACCCTAACCCAAACAATTCCCAAATCCTAAATCCCATGGCTGCTGCTGCGGCGGCGGCCAAGATCGACGGTGACGACGCGTCCATCGACGGCCAGGACAAGGTGATCGCCACCGCTCAGAAGATCGTCAACAGCCTCGCTGCGGACAAGTCCGCCGCCGAGGACATGCTCCGTATCCTCTCCACCTTCGACAACCGCTTCTCCTCCATCAACGTCTCCGCCGCCGGAGACCGCTCCTCCTGCGGCGGCGGAGGAGGAGCCGCCGACGAGGCGCGCCTCGAAATCGAGGCGCGCCTCGAGATCGAGGCGAGGCTCGATGAGGCCGATAGGGTGATCTCTCGCTTGGAATCCTCGAGCTCCGATTCGCTTCTCTTCGAATCCTCGCCTGACGAGATCGGCGACTACCTCTTCGTCGTCGACGACCTCATTGCCATCGCCAACAAGGACGAGCTCAGATCGTATGGCGATCTCCTCGAGAAAGCCGAGATCTTGATCCAGACGGCGATGTCGAGGCTCGAGGACGAGTTCCGCCACGTCATGATCCGAAACACCGTCCCCCTCGACGCCGCCGGCCTGCACGGCTCGATCCGCCGCCTCTCCCTATCTTTCGCCTCCGACGCCGGCGAAAACGAAATCCTAGACGACGAATTCGACACATCGAACGAGGCGGAACCGTCGTCGGCCGATCATCATCATCTTCATCTGAGACAAGAGAGCTCGAATGTCGACGAGAGATCCGATAGGTTCGTTTCGATCTCCGAAGATGGCCAGAGCAATGGCCTCATTCGGCCCGAGGCTGTTGCTGATTTGAAGTACATCGGGGATTTGATGATCCTTGCTGATTATCATAAGGAGCTTTGTCAGGTTTATAGCAGCGTGAGGAAAGAGATCCTGGATGAGTGCCTCTCTGTTCTCGGCGTGGAGAGGGTGAGCATTGACGAGGTTCAGAGGATCGAGTGGAGGATTCTTGATGACAAGATGAAGAAGTGGATTCAGGCCGTGAAAGTGTTCGTTAGGGTTTTGTTATCGGGTGAGCGACGCCTCAGCGAACAGATATTTTCCGAATCCGAGCAGATTCGAGAGGAGTGTTTTCTCGAGAGCACTAAAGGGTGCGTTATGCAGCTGCTTAATTTTGGAGATGCGATAGCAATACAAAGACGGTCGCCGGAGAAGCTGTTTCGGATTCTTGACATGTATGAAGTTCTATCGGAAGTGAAGCCCGATTTGGACGATTTGTTTGCTGGCAATTTGGGCAAGTATGTAATCGAGGAGGCTGAGCGTATAATGCAGTGGTTGGGTGCTGCTGCGAAGGGAACGTTTGCAGAGTTTGTTAATGCGGTTCAAAAAGAGAATTCGAGAAAGTCCATACATGGCGGGGATCTCCACCCCTTGACTCGGTATGTGATGAATTATCTAAGGTTGTTGGTGGATTATAGTAGCTCTCTTGAATCGCTTCTTGATGATGAAGGAGATATGAATAGCGCAGATGCCGTTGCTGTTGATAGTGGTGGTGAGCATTGGACCCGATTGGGCCGCCAATTGCAATTGTTGTTGTCGTATATGGAGTTGAATCTTGAGGACAAGTCCAAACTTTATGACGATGCAGCTTTGCAATATATTTTCTTGATGAATAACCGGCACTATATAGTGCAGAAGATCAGGGGTTGTGATCTTGAAAATATTTTAGGAGAAAGTTGGGTTCGGAAGCGTCGCGGGCAAATTCGTCAATACCATAATAGCTACCTCAGAGCCTCTTGGATGAGACCACTGTCGTTTTTGAGGGACGAGGGATTGAGTGGGAGCGGGAGTGGGAGCTCTAGTAGTGTTTCTAAGGTTGCTCTTAAAGAGCGGTTCAAGAATTTTAATCTGTCCTTCGAAGAGACGTATAAGACCCAGAATACTTGGAAGGTTCCAGATCTTCAGCTCCGAGAAGAGCTGAGGATATCAACTGCAGAGAAGATCATCCCGGCTTATCGATCCTTTTTGGGAAGATTTGGGGGTCAGTTGGAAAACACGCGAAATCCAACAAAGTACATCAAGTACACTCCTGAGGATTTGGAGACTTATCTTTTGGAGTTGTTTGAAGGCTCAGCAGGCTTGTCAAACCATCCAAGGAGATGACTGCGTTCCTCTTATCATCACCAGTGGTACGCTTTTATGGCACTGCATATCTTAGAAATTAAAATGCATGAGTGCAGATGATTTGAAGAATGTGTGCTTGTTGGACTAGACTTTATCATGTGCTCAATATTTTAGTTGTGAATTATGATATTGACACAGGTTTATGGGTGCCTAGCACCCCTTCTTTTTCTATATGTACTGTGATAATATTGTACATGTACAAAGCATCTAAAGTGTCAATATTTCTGCCTGTACACATTAAACTCAATTACTCATTGGACCCTCTGCTAGAATTATTTGGTTTTTCATTTGTTTGATAAACTTTGGTGGAAAAGCTCCATGCACCAAATATTAGTTTAATTATTATTGTTCCTGTTGGTGCATAACTCCATCATATTTTGCTTTTTCTTGGAAACTTATTTAGATTGGAAAATAATCCTTGGTCTGTTGAGTGCTCTTAACCCCCCCCCCCCCCCCCCCCTAATTATGAGTCAATATCTCATTAATGAGATATTATGTAAATCATTGTTTCTTATCGTGTAGGCATCTGGAAATTTATGGACTGCAAATGTTTTATTTCTCCTCATTCTCCGACCTTGAATTGATGATTAGTACAACCATCCATTAAATCATAACAGAATAATATATTCTCCGCATCAACCCATTATTCTATATGTTAAGGAACAAAGTCTCGACTAATTAATTGTCTGCATCAACCCATTATTCTACATGTTTAGGCACATAGTCTCATGACGGACTTCTGAGCTGAAACACTCTAGAATAAATGTGCAAGTGATTAGATGTAAATGAGCAAGCAAGTCGAGCACATAGAATCACATGGAAAAACATGGTGGTTAAATTTATCATGATAGACTTAAACTGTAATTTTTCAACTTCTTAATTTTTGATAGATTCAGGAATTGAATAGGCACTACTGCCCATTGCATCAAGTAGTCTGTAGCCGTATCATGTTTGATAATCTATGGTCCAAATATCCTGTGAATGAACAATTGAACATACTAATCAAGAAGCTGAGCCTGTGTGAGAGCTGCAAGACTCATATCCTCTACGACACTCCCATTCCACTGAGATAATTTTTTATGCTTCTGATACAGGCACAACAGGTCCTTAGTTATATTCAATATACTTAGAATCTTGGGTTTGGTCAATAACTCTGTGCATTTTTTGATGTGGTGCAACTTCTTAGATATGCATAATGGGATGCGATTTTCCTTAATATTCTGCACTGACCTATATTAATTTTTTTTTAAAAAGATATCAGAACAATATCTGATAGTTCAAAAATAAAGAACGTTGGATATGCGTAAAGAATAATTGGAAAAAAAAAGATATATCAAGGTCTGATGAAAAAATGAAGAGCAGGAAGAAGTAAAAATTTATTGGATCTTTAAACATTATTTTCAAAACATTGTGCATGTGTGTGTTGTGTTTGTGTGCATGCAAGAGTTTTTGTGTTTATTCATGCAGCTTTATGGGTAAGCATGCATGTATCATACACCGTGCATGTGTGTTGTGCATGCAAGAGATTTTCTGTCTGTTCAAGCAACTATATGTATATGTACGCATGTATCATATGTACCTGATGCTGAAGAAGTGGGATGAAGGTTTATTGTTGTTATCACTTATCTTTGTGTATTAATGACAACTTGTTGCTTTGTCCTCTAGGTTATTCTACTTACAGGGGATTAAATGATATTGTTGAGCTTGAGACTATGAATTGGACAGGATCGATGTTTGTAATACTAGTATAGCTGTATGGTCCTGATAGCCATATCCTTGTTGAATCATGTCTGGAATAAATTATACCAACCTTAATGGAATATTCTAGCTATTTTTGAATTATGTAATAATAGGCTTAAGTGATAATGTGGAACTTGGGATATGTCCATGGAGGCATGGAATCATGAAAGTCATTCATTTCACTTCTTTTTTTCTCCCAATAATAAAAAAAGGATTGGTTAATAGGGCCTTACCTGATGCAAGCGGGGTTTGTAACCCCAAACTTCCTGTGCAACTGCATGTGGCTTTTGCCACTATGCCTCCCTTTTATCTAGTGCATAACACGCAGGTATGCCTCCCTTTTAGTTATGTAGTTGGCTTCCGTGGTGATATAACTTGCCTTTAAGTAAGCTACTAAGCTATTACATGATTAAACCACGACCCTTGATATATAATAATACAGTAACCGATTCATATGTCATGACAGAAGCATGACTTTTTAGGATCTGTAACTAAATGAAAATGTCCTGTTTAATAGATTATAGTAATTGCTCCTTATGAAGGTTAAATTAGAAAAAGTAGTCCACTCCCATGTAACTTATGTATGCACCTTTGGCTTCAGTTTATACTTGTTTGATATATTAACCTTCAAGTTGCTCAACTGCTAACAATATTAGGAAAAGTAGGTAGGCAATAAGATTTTCTACAAGATATTGCATTATCTTTCAGGCCCCAACAGACCAAATAAAAACATGGAATAGCATCCCCAATAAAATGGAGTTGTGGAGTTGCATGTGATGGAATTGATGATTGTTAATCCTATATCATGTCAAGGTTAGCAAGTTAGCATAATTGGAAGATATATTATACTGAAATTGAAGTCACAAAGTGTCGAGAACTTGTTTTGCCTGAATAGACTTGAATTGTGGATATCAAGATGCCAAGCAACAAATTGCTGTACTGAACAGTTGTTTAGTTGTGAGAGGCTTGTTATTAGTAAGATGAAGTTAGGATATGAGGTTCCCGTATTAACATCTAGAGCTCTCGGCCCAATACCAATACTATAATCCAAATACAAGCGCATCTTGTACAGATTTCATCAATATACCTAATATCATTTTTAAAATTCAACAGTCACCTAAGATTTTTTTTGTGCAGTAAACCATTTTGAAATCTTTCATTACGTAGATGATATAAACTTTGTCAACTATACAGCGGATGACAGCTTAATGCATCTTATTTGTAAGAAGGTCATCAGTTAACTTTCCGACCAACATAAATATGTGTTCCGTAGGTTCATCATTTATTTTCCCTATATGTAGGGGTGTTTTCCGAGTCTCTTTGTTTTTATTTACTATTTTAGTTATGTAAATTTGAAAACCTGCTTGTTAATTTCTCATGGTTTTTTTTCCTTTCGACATGTAGGACAAGTTTACTTCGAGTTCTTATATGCTTAGAGGTGATGTGACAATCATGCCTCTTCTTCTTTTTCATTGTTGCGTATTTTTGTTGTTGTTGTTGTGTGGTTTCTGAATACTTTTATAAGTTCCTGTAGATTTTGAGCAATCGACTTGCGTGAGCATTACTCCTATATTGTTCCTACTTTGTCTTCATTTGATCATGAGTTCAGTTGGCTGTTTACTAAGAGTCTTATTAATCATTGTTTTCCTACAGTGGCATTTGCACATGTATCATGTTGTGTATCAAAATTACACTCACAAGGATCTAGATATTGCCATGCAGCTGTGTCAATAGTTCAGTTCTACTGGAAAGGCTAGACATTGTTAGAACTCAATTTTAGTTGCAGTCTGTTTTTGAAACAATAATCCCATGAATTATCTTATTGAGTTTGCTTAATGTTGATTATTAGTTTTACTGCCAGACTTTCATAGCGCATTCCAGGACTAATAATATATATAATCCTGTTATTTCATTGTTTCTAATTATTTCCCTTTTTGGGTATGTTCAGATTTTCTTTTGCTGCTTAATTTCATGTTCCTTGGTTGTTGGAGAGACCCTTCTTTCTATTTGAGTCCTGGATACGTAGCCGTGAGGAATTTCTTAATTGTATAACATTTATTAGTCCCTGCGCTTCTTTGTATAATTCGATCTCTATTACCTTTCTTGCCTTGAACTTGAACTACTTGTAGATTGAATCTGATACGAGATGCCGTCAGTCCCTCCTACTGTGTGAATGAAGCAATTCTCTTGTGAATGAACGATGATTTGTTAATGAGAAGAACGTGCAGGAACGATGCAGCGGTACTCGCCTTCATTAGTTATGCTGATGACCTTGCAAATGGTAATGTGCTTCAGTATCATTTCAAATGCTCATTCATGATGTTTGCCTATTGAATTACCGCGGATCCATTTTATATTCATAATACTTTTATTTATTTTACAAGAAATATAGGTCATTGTTTCTTAGGAATAGCAGATTTTTTTAATTTCTTAAAATGCTCTTTTTTATTCTCATTTTAGATTTTCTGTTTATGTTGCATAAAAAATTTACAATAAAGTACCCTCAACCATTACTATTTTTCACTAAAATAGCTTAAACAATTTTAAATACATAAAAATATCTTAAACTAATTATGTTGAGCTAAAATAGCCGGATGGTGTGAACATAAAACTATGTTTTACTCTTTTGTCTAGTCATATATCCTCTCCATTACGTGGGAAGGCAAGAAGTAGTGAGACTATGGATGGTCTACTTTGGTGGAAACCACGATATTTAGAAGTTTGGAGAAGAATGATGAAAGCATAGATGAAAAAGACGAATGGGGTGGTGACGGTTGGAGAAGAGATGGACAAAAAAAAGAGGAAAAAATGGCTCAACTCCCTAGGCTTGAAAAGCAATAAGAAAAACTTCATGGTAAAAGAAAATCCATGAGTAATTTTTTTTATAGGTTTAAATCTTTATAGCACAACCAATCATCTTTTACTTTTTAATATTTCAATACCCTTGTCAACTTCTGGCATATAACTGCTACATTTAGCAGGTAAACTGCTACACTTAGCAGACAACTGCTATATTTATCAGATGTAGCAGTTTATATTAACTACTACACTTAGCAGATAACTAATGCATTTATTAAATGTAGCAGTTTACATGCTGTCAGAAATTGACAAGGGTATTATGGGAATATTAAAAAGTAAAAAGTGGTTGGTTGTACTGTAGGGACTTAAACGTATAACATTTTGGATCTAGAGAGTTTTTCATAGATTTTTTTTTTGCCGGGGGGTTTTTCCTCGTGTTTTTCAAGCCTAGTGAGTCTATTTTCAAAAAGAAAAAAGAAATATTGGAGGTGCAAAGTAGGAGCGCGAGTTGATAGAAAGGAAGGCGGCGGGAAGAAGAGGGAAGGCGGCGGCTGATTGGATGATAGAGGGGCGGAAGATGAAGGAACCATAAAAGAATTGTCAAACCATCACTTAACTATGAGCATTTCTGTCCAAAAACCATCACATCATTGAAAAGATTAACTGATTAGACGGGGAAAATTCAAATTTACCGATATTAAAATTATTTTTGTCCAAAAAACCACATCCCTAAAAGATTAACTGATTAGATGGGGAAAATAGCTCGTTGAAGGTAATTTACCGATATTAAAATTATTTAAGGTATTTCAGTTTAAAAAAATCAGTGAATGTATTAGTGAAATATAGTGATGGTAACCTATTCACCAGTTTAAAATCCAATATTTACTCTATGAAAAGGGCTAGCATCTCTCGTGCGCCATCTTTCCTCGCTTAAACCATCTTCTTCTTCCTCCTCTCTTTCTGTCTCTCAAAACGCCGCCTTCTTCTTTCTCTCTCCCCTCTCTCCATGATCACATGAGATGTGCAATACCTCTCTCTCTCTCCCCCTCCTCCTCCTCTTTCTCTCTCCTCACCGCTCGATCCAAATCCAAATCTTGCTCCTTCTCCTCGATCTCTCTCGAGATCTCCCTCTCTCATCAAATCCTCTCCATCATCAACTCTCCCCCTTCCTCCTCCTTCGAGTCCTCTCTCGATCTCTTTCTCTCTCCTCGCCTGACCCCTCACGTGATCTCCTCCGTCCTCGCCAGCTTCCCATCCTTCCCCTCTTCCTTCCGCTTCTTCCTCTGGGCCTCCAACCTCAAGCGCCTCCGCTCATGGCGCTCCCACTCCCTCATCATCTCCTCTCTCCTTAGCGATCCATCATCCAACTTCAAGTCCTCATGGGATTCCCTTCTCCAAGTCAAGAGCTTGCGCCGGCCCATCTCCTCCTCCGCCTTTGCCGTCCTCATCCGAGCCTACGCCGACGCCGGCATGCCCCAATCCGCCCTCGAGGCCTTCTCCGGCATGCCCGACTTCGAATGCAGGCCCGATACCTTCACCTACAACACCCTCCTCAAGGTCCTTGTGAAGAAAGATGCGGTTCTTATGGCATTGGCGATTTACAACAAGATGCTTAAGTCAGATTGCCGCCCGAATCTGGCGAGTTTCGGCGTTCTGATTGATGGGCTGTGTAAGGCGGGGATGGTCGCGGACGCACGCAAGATGTTCGATGAAATGGAGCAGAGAGGTATCGTCCCAAATGCTATGATTTATACTATAATTTTGTCATCGTTTCGTAATAAGGGTTGGATTGCTGACGCGGAGAGGCTGTTTGATTCGATGAGAAGGATTGGTTGGGCTCCGGATACGGTGGCGTGTAGTGTTATGTTGAGTGGGTATTGTAAAGCGGGGAGGATGGATGCGGCGTTTGAGAAGTTGAGGGTGTTTGGGGAAGATGAGGGTTTTGTTATCGGGGTGAGCGGTTACGGCGCTTTGATTGATGGGTTGTTTAGAGCTAAGAGGTTTGATGAGGCGTGCCGCGTTTATGAGGAGATGCTTGAGAAGAAGAATGTGGAGCCTGATTGCGTCTTGTATACGATTATGATTCGAGGGTATTTGGAAGCAGGGAGAGTCGAGGAGGCTTTCGGGTTCTTGAGTGAGATGTTGGATAAAGGCGTTGTGCCTGATACATATTGTTATAATACTTTGATCAATGGTCTTTGTGATGCCGGGCGTTTGGACCAAGCTCGGCATCTTACGATGGAGATATCTCAGCATGATAATTTCCCTGATTCGACCACTTACAACATTATGGTTTGTGGGTTGTGCAAAGAAGGGCTTATTCTTGAGGCTCAACAGATTTTCGACGAAATGGGGAAGCATGGCTGTCTCCCCACTGTTATTACATTCAATTCTCTCATTAGCGGGCTTTGCAAGGCCGAAAAATTAGAAGAAGCTCAGTCACTTTTTGATAAGATGAAGGTAAATGTAAAACCTTCTCTTTTCCTTAGACTCTCTCATGGTGTAAACAACCGCACAAGTCTTCGTAAGATGGTTGAAGAGCTGTGTGAGGCTGGGCAAGTAATTAAAGCCTATAAGCTTCTTCAAGACATTATAGATGTAGTTGTGCCTGATGTTGTCACCTATAACGTTCTTATTAATGGATTGTTTAAGGGTGGGAAACCCGATGACGCCTTGAAGCTTTTCAAACAGCTGCAAATTATGGGCCATTCTCCTGATGAGGTGACTCTGGGGACACTCATAGATGGGCTTTTGAAGGCCTGCAAAGAAGAGGATGCATGGATTGTATACCAGAGTATGTTGAAGAATGGAATCACTCCGAGTTTGTCAATATGCAACAGTGTTATGGGAATTCTTTGCCGGAAAAAGAAAGTCACACAAGCTGTATATCTCTGGTTCACACACATCTCTCAACTGGTAAAGCTGATACCATCAAATCGATGAAGGACCAACTTTTCTTGACAAAAATGAAGTACCAATTTGATCAAGGGCGCATAGAAGAAGTAGTCAAAGGACTTATAAAGCTCGATCGTGAGCGTGGCTTTGCTAATAATTCTTCTCCATATACCATTTGGCTTATTGGGTTATTGCCAAGCTTGGAAAGTAGACGAAGCTCTTAAGATTTTTAACATCCTTAAAGAGTTTGATATTCAGGCTACTCCGCCTAGCTGTGTGCTCCTTATCCATAGACTGTGCTGGGAAGGGAAGCTAGCCTTAGCGTTAGATGTCATGCTCTATGCATTGAGGAAAGGCTTTTTGCTTATGCAACCTGTGGGCAATCGATTGTTAAAGAGACTTTGCATGGCTAACAGGAAAAAGGAAGCGCATGAGCTCGTGTGGAAAATGAGTTTAGCTGGCTATGACATGGATAGTTATCTACGAGCTACTACGAAACATTTGCTATATGATTAAAAGATTGCTGGCACTTGAATGTTTCTTATGCGCCGATATTGCAAAGGCTTGTTAAATTTCTTTTTTCCATGAAGCCTTGACTTCACGGCCGGCCCCATTTTGATGAGAAAGGTCTGAGATAATGATGATAAGTACACATTTGAAGTTTTTGTCATTTTATGAAGAGTTTGTTGGTTAGATAAACTACCCATTTTAAGTAACAAAACGACATAGTGATTTGTTTGATCAGTTTTTTTTTTGTGGGTTTTTGTAACCTACACACTGTTCCTGTACCATCATATTAGCATAATTTCAAAGAGAAAGTAGGCTTAGGCCAAAGCTCTGGATAGCAACATTTGTTTGCGGGTTCTCGGTTAAGAGTTTGTGTATTTTTAATGAAATAATCAAGGTATCCTTCTCAAAGATTACTTATGAGCATTATTTGTAGTTTACCATCATTTGGAATATAGTTGCTGGAATATCTGAATGGCAACCACGAACTAAATTTTGGTTTAAAAAAAAACAATCCTGAAATTTATCTGAGTGATCTTAGGATGATCTTCTAAGTTGGTAATGTAAAATTAAATCTGTTATTGTTTCCACCTTTTTGTTGCAAGATTTCAGATTGAGAAAACTTGTTTTAGATATCTTAATTTGAGCCCAGCTGAAAGCGGCCTTCAAAATAGCAAGACAGAGACACAAGAAATTAAAGGCAGAATAAAGTTGGAGTAAGATTGCATAGATTGGCCGTGAGATAGAAACACCATGGAAATGGTATCATATTTAAATTATGTGCTTTCCTCTATGATCTCATTGACAATTTGATGTGCTAATTGATGCCACCTTTTTTCTTGGTTGAGTGTACATTAACTCATTGAGTTGGCTATTATCTATTCAGAGAATTGAGTTATCGCCACGAGTTTGTTGTGTTGCAAGGTTTTTCTTGTCTCCATCTATTGTTATCTTTTGTCGTTATAGCTGTCCTGTCGTTTTATGCAGTGCGATTGCGGCGTGATACTTATTACAGTACCTTTCGTATTGCATAGAGGAAGAGGCGTGAAAGGATATGTTATTTGTGCCATAAGTTTGCCTTTTGG